>JAQQSE010000087.1:2899885-5799770 GCA_035772565.1 Antheraea assamensis | reverse complement strand
AAAACTTCATGGTCATTGAACGTAGTCAAACTTATTGGTCGATAGTGTGATTATACGTAGTTTTTAACTGTTTTAAACATTGTTCTAGAAAAAAACTAAAACGAAACTAGATACTGTATTTAAAAAAGCTTGTTTGAACGCATGACGCATTGAATACACTGTTTTTCATAAATAAATTGTACTACAATAATGTTATATTCTTCATTGCACCCAGTAGCAAGGAATAAATATTAAACTGACATCATTCTGATTGAGATACTTTTAAAAAATATGTTACATGCATCAATATGTCTAAGCTTAGACGTCTATTCGTACCGATTACCAATAACAATAAACACTTTATAAAAGTAAAGATATTTGTAGTGAGTAATCACCGATATTTCATAATATCTCTAAACAGTCTTTCGCGCCTAAACAGACACGCGCATCTTTGTCCTTCCCGCCTCTGCCGCTTTCATGCCCCTTGTTGCCGAGTAATTCGACGGTTAATCGGTATGACGTCATAATGTAACTGAACAAATTCTTAACATTTTGAGTTTTAAATTACCTAGACGTACGTTACGTTTAATAATAGAATATTATTTTTTAGAACATGAACATAACCAGTAATGGTTTTAAAAACTTTTCAAAGTATTGAATTTTAATAACATGAGGTATAATTCAGCAAGCAATTCCCGCCAAAACATTATCGCTGTGGTGCGGCCAGGGGCGGCCTTCCCTTGCCAGTGAGCGCCAAAGACAAGCCAACGGTTTTGTAATGGTCGAAGTTTATTCACCTCACTTTCAGCTGGCCTATTATTACGTAACGATATGACCGATATATGCAAAACATTCTTAGACTTAGACTTTATTGTTTGAAGCAACAAAGATAATTTCTATTATAGCGGATAGTAATTAAATATTTCTTTAGTAATATTTACTTATAGCTGATAGGAAATTACTTTTTTTAGTAAATTTTGAATTCTACTTTTTTTCGTAATAAACAAGTCAATAAATGCGCTTCAAATGTACACGTAATGGGCTACAGAAAATATCAAATTGATATAGAGTCAGTGTGTCTAATTGAAAAAATATTATTTTTGAACGCATTGCGATCTAAAATAAATATTACAGAATAAAGACGTTTCTCGAGTCGTCTCTGTGTCTGTGAGTGCTAATAAACTATGTATTGGATTTAATACATTATTCCGTAGTCCGGTGAAACTGTAGCGGCCTTAACAAACGAACAGTGCAGCCAGTTCCAAAACAAAAAAAAATTATATCTATAAATAATATTGAAATATTATAAAACAATGTCACTTTTCGATACGGTTTTCAGTATCTTTTTAATAATTTATTTCAAATAGTTTAATGTATTATATATGTATATTATATTATATAAAATATATATTTATATTCATAGAAATAGATAGTAATTTATAATTACTATGTTGAAATGTTGCAACAATGTCCTTTGTTTCATGAGTGTTATATGGATTCATGAGCGGACTTCTTTTTCTGATTGAAATTTACCTTACTATTTAAGTCTTCTGATTCTGATACAGATTATAAACTTTCTTTCCTTAATTTTATCGTTGTTGCTTTACCCACACATATATCACTACTTTAAAGTTTTCATTTTAGGTCTCATCGCAATCAATTCAGCCGATTCGAAAATTAGTATGGACACATAATAGAAGACTTTCATTTATTACGGGTATCTACACCAACATCTTTTCGATAAAATATACCATAACATGTGCATCACAGGTGTATAACAGATTTTTTATGCTTTGATAATTACAGCTCATCGAGTTTAAAGAAGCTTCTTAATTATTTTTGGCACACATAATTTTATTGTGTTTTCGTAATTTAAATCTCTGGAATCGTAGTATCACAATAAATTATGAAAAATCCTAATATTACTTCCTTATTTTTACTAGCATTATAAATGTGACGGTGAGTTTGTTCGTTCGTTATGTTTTCACGCCTAAACGGCTCATCGATTACCAGGATATTTTGCATACTCATTAACAGGAGTACAGAAAAGGACATATGGTAAATTTTGTCCCGAAAAAAGTATTGTTGCTGAAGGATAAATCAAATCTACTTTAAGATTGACGAAGCCGAATCAAAACCTAGTTGTATATTATTTTGATAACAAAACGGTGTTGTTTTATTTTCATTATAATTAAAAAATATATTAAACATCAAATAACTTTTTGAATCTAATTCTAGTCTAATCTAATCTAATCTAGACGTCAATGATTTCTGAAAAAACTATAGTGCGTATCCGTCACAATGTTTATTTTAACTGATACATCACGTATAGCTGCTTTAGTCAACACAACGTGTAGACTTCATTCATACTATCAAAGTAAAATTCTTTTAACGTAATTACGTCACAACAAGATATAGCCGCGATAAGCCATGCCTTCGCCGACCGTTAGCTAACTAGACGGTTGGCGCGAAATTTAATTTACAAGCCGCGGGAAATTCTACCTTAATAATTCGATTATTTTCTTGTTTGTAACATATTTAAGACTTAATAATACCCCAGTTTTGCACAGGCATAATGTACTAACGATGAATTAGAAGTACGCAATATTTATAGATTACCAAAGACATACAAGTTTTGTAGTAACCTTCATCCAATACTAATTTAGTTATGCATAATTTTAAAATTATCATATCTTCTAAGTCATTCATGCAAAACAATATGCCAAGATGGACAATTTAAACATTCTATACCAATATACCAGTTATATTTAGTTACCTAGATATACATAATTGGATAAGGATTCATTTATTTAATTATCAAATACAACATACACAAAAAAAAGTATAAAATGCGTTGTGGTGGTCGAGTGGTTTGACCAGTGGAATACCAATCCGATGTCCGGCAAATCCGGCATATACCAATGAATTTTTTCTGAATTCACGAACAATTACTCATTCAAATTGGTGACACTATCGGTTAACTGTGAAGGAAAACATCGTGGGGATATCTGAATCGGAGAAATGTTCTTTAGTACCTCTGTATGTGGAAAACATAGAACTATGGATTTCTCAGAGTTTAATTAAAATCACCATACTCGTGGGCTGGCGTAGTGATTGTGGCCATGCCTTCAATCAGAATGAAGCCATTCGCCTTGTAGTGTGTCTCTTACAGGCGATGATAACAATACTTTATAATAATTTGTAAAAGATAAAAATGTTCACTTTTGGTTACCTTTATGAAATAGTCATTGATTTATATGAATATATATACATATAATATTTCAAATATTAGTGAAAACCGTATCACAATCTTTGCTTTGATAATTCAGAGGAGCTAAAAAAACACAGATAAACGCTTTGTTCTTTAATAGTTGTTTATATGCTATATGTTTCATTAAAAACAAAATTGAGACTTAAATTTATTGAAGTAATTTTTAAATAAACTTCATTTTTACTTTACAACTTTTCTTATATGTTTGAGGACAAATTTGTAAGTAGCGTCAAATATCTAAAAAATATGTAGCGTTATTTCAAACTGTGAACCCTAAACATTGAAAAAATATACGATTACGTAATTAATTATTTGCATAAAACTAAACTTAGAAAAAAATCATTTCAGAAAGTCACTCAGACATTTCAGATTCTTATCTATTACTATCCACTTACTTTGATTATATATGCCAAAAAAAAAAATTAATACATTCTCTTGACTTTTAAAGGATTTACCTTGTAACCACAATATTGACTGATATAAATATTAATGTGTTCAAAAGCATAAATACTTTAAATATATAGTGCGTCTGCCACACCACACTCATAGAGACTTGGTAAAAGATTTTGAAACTGTTTAGTAAAGCCGTGAAGGCCTATGAGGCTAATAAATTAGTTAGCTTCGAAAAAAATATTTTCAAACTGAAACGAGAAGCTAACCTGGCGAACTTATAAAATGAGCTGCCACATTGCTATAGTTTCAGCAGGACATTTTCCTTCGAAGTACTCACTGACGTGGTATTTGAATACGCGAGTGATGAGAGTGATGAGTCAGCTCCGCGTGTTTTATTATAATTTGTTATTTAGTAAGTACCTATGACTACGTTGTTTACTAAAATGTAATGATTATATGTGATTGCACAAAGTCTATTCCCAAATCTATTTACTGTTAGATAAAACTTTTACTTAATATTCCCTAAATTTAAACGTTACTATGTGTATTGATATTGATAGTGTTGTGAAACAAAACAAGTTGTGCAGCAAAGCAAATAAAACTTATAAATTATGTATCATAAATTTCAATAATATATAAGTAGTCCGATTTTTTTTTACTTACATCAATTTAACATTTGTTTGTTTCAGTATACTAAATCTCAGAGCGTAGCTGTATCATATAAGATGTAGGAAAAATATTATAATCGTCAATGAAAAGTGTTGTTTCTTTTCGAACTGACTACACTGTTGGTCTGGCAAGGCCTCTACAGTTTTATCGGACAACTAAAGGGAGCGCTAAAGGCACTCACCTGATTTTATATAGGCAACCATCACAGGGCGCACGGTGCGCCTGGTCTTGAATTGTCACCGAATATCCCGAGTCGAACTAAGCTAACTGTTATTTCATATAAATATGAATTTGTGAAATATAGACGTGTACCATGCTCTATATCTGACTATTAAAACTACCACTAAAACTGACTAGTAAATTAATGTAAACTAACTCCGTTCGAAAAAGGGATAAAAACAAATCCAAGCAATATGTGTACCTACATGTGTGTATGTGCACGTGTGTGGGGTGATCTGTGTTGTGTTGTAATAACTAGTGTTTGAAAATTTATTCAGTGTCACTATATTTGCGCAAGCAACGTGCTCGAGGGCACCATTCCGGAGAATCAGACCTCGGCTTGAGGCAGCTGCTGAGGGAGGTCTAGGTATGTGTGCTGGGGCAAAATTCACTATATGTGATTACTTGGACATGAGCACGCACACGCTCTGTTTCGAGGGACGTAAGGTACTGAAAATTAGCTAACGAAATTTTTTCAGGAGGATCAGTGAAAATAAATCGCGGACGTCTTTTGCACCGCGACGCGTCGGGTACGGTGTTATAAGTTGCGGCGGATACCACCTAACGAACTGGGATGATACATAGCGCTATCGAAAAAACTAGTTGTGAGTGTTTTGACGTACTCCCAAATAGACGGCATCTCCAGGTCCCTATGGAGGTTGACTCTCCGGATGTATTACGGGGTACCCACCACTTTACGTAGAAAACAGTTCTATAGCTTTTGTAATATTTCAAAGTTATACCTTGACATATGCGTGAGAACAGGACAGCTATATGTCAGAATAGGATGAATACACATCTTATACAAGGTAGTCTTATGTCTGAGGGATATTTTACTTTTTGAGCATATTAACGGATGTAAACGACCCAAAACCATTGCGGTTTTGTTTCGCACTCTTTCTACATATGCTTTAAAAGATAGGTGCCTATCTAATGTAACTCCGAGATATATGACCTTAAGGGCCCAAGAAGTCTCGGTTTCGTATTGCCTGAGGAGCTTTAGATTCTTAGGTCCCGGACGATTTACGGGGTCGAAAAATATCGCGATGCTTTTTTCAGGATTGAACTCTATTCTCCATTGACGATACCATTCACGGAGTGTGACGATGGCCCGATTGATTCAATTTCTAAGAAAGTCCGGCCACCAACTGGCAGCGTATATAACTGTATCATCAGAATAGCAACCTAATTCGATCCCCGGGGACCGGTGTGCCAGACCTTATCGAAGGCCTTGGCGACATCGAAAAAGACTGCTATATTGCGTTTCGGTATAGGTTTATGCGGGGTGACCTTTTTTCGTGGATTTTCGTTAAATTTAGAAAAAATGTACTCCGTGAGGTGGTGTACTTGATTCGTATATGAGTGCTTAGCGAGAAATTGCCGTATTGAAGATACAGACCAGGGGAACTATGATGTGGTCAAGAAGGACCCCATCAGGACCTGGGGATTATCTAAGCTTGAAACGCTTGATGGCGGCCGACACTTCATCGAAACTAACCGGGGTTACGGTATCCGCTCAAAGAGACGTGAGAGAACGTTCTAACGGGTGTTCGTTCGATCCGATATGGACAGGGTCGGTGTTAGCAGTGTTCGGAGAACATTACTCCTCTAAATTCGCGGTAAGATATTCCGCTTTGTCGATACTTTCGAACGTGGGAGGAAATCCAGGACTTATTTCTAACGGGAGCATGGGTGCATTAAGATCTGATTTGAATCTACGTACTATTATCCAATACGTCACGTGGGACGGCTGGATCTCCTCCAGAAGTTTGTCCCACCTGGCGGCTCAGATTTCTGAAATACGAGATCTAACTAGTTTACGTAACGAACGTAACCGATCACGATAATTTACAGACGGGTAAGTGTCATAGGCTTGAGTCATGGCATTCTTTTCCATGATCAACGCTCTCACGTTGTCGAGGAGTATAGAGCGACGATCGTTCACCGCTTGTACCTCTTTCGAGGTTTCCCTAACGGCGGTCTGAACAAAGTCAACCAGGGAATCGATAGTCTGTTCCGCGTCGGCTTTAGACACCAACGCGCCCAAGATTCTATGTAAGCTATCCGAGGAGGGATTATCTTTTAAATATCTACTGAGCTTCGCGTAATCAGCTACGCACGCGGGCTGACACTCGATATGGGAATTCGAACCTAGCTGTTATATCACGGGGTGGTGGTCTGAATTCAAATCATGTACAACTTGTATGAGCAGTATCGGAAGCGTGACATTCTTTAAAAGTGCTACATCTATTAGTGTCGGACGACAGTGATTCGAATATTGAGTGGGTTCCAGCGGGGCTACGATGTCAAAAACGAGATCGCTACCTTGCTCGTCGAGAATTTGCCCGTTGCGAGAAGTACTCGGACTGTTCCAGAAAACGTTTCCACTGTTGAGGTCCCCGACTATGATGACCGAGTTTCCTCGCGCGAACATCGCCTCTAAGTGGGACTTGAGAAGCTCTCTATTCGGTGAAAGATATGCTATAGATACCCTTCACACTGACACTTCCATATTAGAAAGAACGGGCGTCTCTATCGGCATACAGTACAACGAACATTTATAATAAAATAAAGTGCCGCCCCCGCGGGTGATACGATCGTTTCTGACTATATTATAATTCGCGATCCGGGGATTGCCCATTTTCGGTTTTGTAGGTAGTGTTTCCTAAACTATAAAGAAATATCTATTTGTCTATCGCGTAAAAAATCGGTTACTAAGTCGCGTTGTGTATGGAGACTTCTCGCGTTAAGAAACAAAATACAAAGACCGCGTGGTTTTATTCTATTTAACGAAGCGAGTTTTATTTATTACTATTTACGGAGGCGCGGGCGAGGCGTCGTGTCATCACGACAACGCCTGGGAATGAAGAGAGCACGTTAAGGAAGCCAATGTCCCTATTACTATTAATTATTTTATTGAACGCGACGATCTCCTCAATATCGTGTTCAAGCAGGACCTGTGTCAGCCAATCGATGCTGGGAATGAAGAGAGCACGTTAAGGAAGCCAATGTCCCTATTACTATTAATTATTTTATTGAACACGACGATCTCCTCAATATCGTGTTCAAGCAGGACCTTTTTTTTTTTTTTACTGGGGAAAATCCATCATGGATACCCTCACACTGCCGGGGGACAGCGTGAGGGTTATGTGAGACTCCTACTCACTAAAAACCCCAGTTTCCTCTGATAGCGCGCAGATGTTGTTGACCGAGGTAGCGGGGTGGCGTGAGCAATCTCCGCTCCTCAGTCGCGCGCTTAGGTCGCCCGCAGGTGGTCGGACGGGGACCTTCTTCTCGAGAGAGGACTGGTGATCTGTCCTCTCTCCTCCTGCCGCTGTGAGCTGCGGCTGTAACACCGTGCTCTCCTCACGGGTGCTCCTCTGCGGCAATAAGCGCCCCCGCGCCTATCGCCAGGAGCTGGACTTATGGAGGCCGCTGATGGTGAGTGCGACCCCCTCTACGGGTTCGGCGGCCGGCTCTCCTTCGGCGAACCTCCGGAGCGTCGGCAGCCCTCTCCCGCTGCCTCTCTGCCTCCTCCTTCTGGAGAAGCACTTTCTCGCAAAAGCTCGCGACTGCGTTCCATGCCCTCTCTCCACCGACCATGGCACGGGCCACAGCCGGTAGGGAGAGGTCATGGCCCACTACCGCCGCGAGCTCTTCCCGCTCGTCGGCCCAGGCAGGGCACTCCTCCACCATGTGCTGCGCCGTCTCGACGTCGCACCCGTCGCAGTGGTGGCATACTGGTGTCGGCTCTCTACGTGCCACCTGGTGCAGGTACTTCCCAAAACAACCGTGGCCGGTAAGCACCTGCACCAGATGGAAAGTGAGCACACCATGCCGCCGATTCAACCACTCACTCAGGACGGGGCGAATCGCCTCAACAGTGGAGACCCCTGCCGAAGGCGACTCCAGTCTCTCCCTCCACAAGATGAGGAGGACGTTGTCCAGATGGACCCTCTGGGCTTCCTCTTCCCGTTGGGGAATAGATTCACCCCGGAGGAGCCGATCCGAGCGCCATCTGTACATGGCCGCGTGAAGGTGGGCCACCAGGTCCCAAGGCGGGGAGCACGCCAGCAGGCACGCCGCCTCGCACGATACTGTACGGTATCCACGGATGACCCTGACAGCCATGATCCTGTGAAGACTCCGCAGGACGGCAGAGTTCGTGGCTGTCAGGGCCTTGTGCCATACTGGCGCTCCATAGAGGGCCATGGACCTGATGACCCCAAGGTATAAACAACGGGGGCCGACACTGGCGCCTCCTAAGTTGGGCAGGATGCCCGCCAATGCCGACGCAGTACGCTTGACCTTCGGGGCAAGCTGTGAAAAATGCTCCCTGAAGGCCCAGCGACTGTCCAGGACCAGTCCCAGGTACTTAAGGGTAGTACCCACCTGAATCTCCACGCCACCGATGGTCAGGTGGCAACGTTGGACCGCTCTGCGTGGGCCGAAGAAGCAGATGGCTTCTGTCTTGTCTAAAGACACCTCTAGGCCCAGCAGGCGAATCCTCCGCACCACCTGTGCGACGCTCGCGGTCGCGAGACGAGTTGCGTCCCGGACCGTATCGCCACGAGCCGTGACGAGCGTGTCGTCGGCGTAACAGACCACAGAGGCTCCGGGCAGGAGGGCACCTCGCAGCACCCAGTCATACCCGATGTTCCACAGGAGCGGACCAAGCACCGACCCCTGTGGAACACCGCATGACATATCCCTGAGGTGGGTGCGCCCGTCCTGCCCTTCGCATGTGATCTGCCTGTCCCGAAGGTACGACCGGACCAACCTGACCAGGTATAAGGGAACCTGATGGAACCTAAGTCCCTCGATTATGCACTCCCAGGGGAGGCTGTTAAATGCGTTGGCTATATCCAGGGACACAGCCAACAGCACTTTCCCCTGGGAGGTCGCTTCGTCCGAGAGGGCCTTGACACGAAGGATCGCGTCGACTGTCGATCGGCCCTCTCGGAACCCGAATTGAACCTCGGAGAGGTTAGGTCCGGTGCGGGTCAGGTGGTTGGAGAGCCGCCGCGCGACGACACGCTCGAACAACTTGCCGAGCTCATCCAGCAGGACAATCGGGCGGTATGCGGAAGGCGAGTCCGCAGGCCGTCCTTGCTTCCTCAGAAGCACCAGGCGCCCGACCTTCCACTGAGAGGGGAAGATACCCCGCTCAAGGCACGCGCTATAGAGCCGCCGAAGCCTGTCTCCTAAAGCCCCCATGGCGAGAACCAGAGCGCGACCAGGAATTCCGTCGGGCCCCGGAGCGGTGTTCTTCGCCCGGAGCCGTCTCACGGCCGCGTCCAGTTCCGCCACAGAAACAGGAGGGACCTCGACGGGCTCAGCCGCCAAGTATGGCGAAACCGAGAACGGGGGCGAATGCTCAACCCTCTCAGGGAAGAGCGCCGCCAGCGTCACCTCCAAGAGCTGCGGCTGGAGACTCTGGGTGATCGGGGGAGCCCAAGGGCGGAGGAAGCCCAATACCATACGGTAGGGGCGTCCCCACGGATCAGCATCCAGAGTCTCCAGGAGGTCCTCCCTCGCCCGAGCTTTGGCCCTCTTTATCTCGACCTGCAGGGTCTTCTTCGCCTCCCTGAAGGCATCATATAGGAGCGCCTCGACGGTCGCATCCCGACCCAAGCGCAGCCGCCGGTGTCGAGCGAGCCGCCGCCTCGCGGCCACGCACGAGGCGCGCAAGTTGGCGATCTCGCTCGACCACCAATAGGTCTGCCGCTTCGGAGGATACGGCCGGACCCGGGGCATGGAAGCGTCGGAGATACGCGTCATAGCATCCCGGAACCAGCCGGCCTCCGCAACGACATCCACCGGACCGTCCGGCGGCGTAGGCCAGGACGCAACAATCGAGGCCTCCGTGAGCAAGTCCGGTTTGAGGCGCTTGACAGCCCACTTGTGGGACTGCGAGCCATTTCTGGTAGGAGCCGGAGCCGTCGTCGAGGGGCAGACGTCGAAACGGATATACATGTGATCCGATAACGATTCCGCCTCCTCGACTACGTTCCAGTTCCTCACGCGCTGTGCGACAGCAGGGCTGGCGAAGGTGACATCCACAATGGAGCCACCCTGCTGTCGGACGCACGTATATGACGAGCCCATGTTGGAGACCGAGAGCCCGAGTTCCAACGTCCAGTCATGGAGTGCCCTGCCACGTATGTCGGTGACAGGTGAACCCCACGCAGGAGATTTCGCGTTGAAGTCTCCTGCCACCAACATAGGGCAGGGCAGAGTCCGTCCGATAAATGCCCCCAAACGGTCCAGGAACCTCTCAAATTCGGAGAAGGTCCGGTTTGGCGAGAAATATGTGCTTATGAGGACAAGCTCACCCCAACGCACTGCCACAAAGCCCATATCCCTCGCCAACACGGTCATCACCGGAGACCCCACAGTATTTCCGGTAATTATGGCCGCTGTACCCGACAGATCCCCTGCCCAGTTATCCCTGGGGGGGATGAAGTATGGCTCAGCAACCAATACGGCCTGTATAGACCACTCGACCATGGTCTGGATCAAAAGATCTTGAGCCGCGGCCGAGTGGTTTATATTAGTCTGTAGAAACTTATAGACCATATTGGTTACTGAGTTTCCATGACCATCCCCTCTCCCAGCATCCTAGACGCACCGGGTACAGCGGCAGCGGTCGGTTGCTGGGTTGACTGGGAGCTCCTCGCTCCTCTGCCCTTCTTCCCCTTCTTGTTCCTGGCCGTGGGGGCACACGATTTCCCTCCTAAGCGGTGGTTCGCAGGCCTGTTTGCTGCAGCGCACAACGAACACTGCGGCGCAGCAGAACAGCCGGAGGCTTTGTGGCCGGCTTGCCCGCAGCGGAAGCACCGGTCGCTAAGGTCCACTTCCGCCGTGCAGCGCTGCCGAACGTGGCCGGTCTGCAGGCATTTGTAGCATCTTTGAACGGTGGGTTGCAGCAGCTTGACCTGTACTGCAACCCATCCGATCAGCAGCTTGCCCTCCTGGGCCAGCTTTTTAGCAGCTGCCACAGGGCAGCGCACCCACACGGTTCCCGAGCCGAAGGGTGAGCAGCGAAGCTCGCCAACCTTCACCTGCGATGCCAAACACGAACCTTTCGCTGCCACAACCGCCGCGATCTCCTCTTTGGTGGCGGAGTCATCCAGACCCACCAATCGCAGCTCAGTGCTCCTGGTGGGCCTGGATACCTCCACAGCACCCTCCCCGATGGTTTCATTTAGAGCTGACTGCAGCGATTGGGCCAGGCGGTCAGCCTTTTCGCCGCTAGTGGCCCCCGGCACTTCCAATTTACGAGCCCCGGTAGCCGTCTCTCTAAATTTAACGAACGGGATGTCCATCGCCGTTACGTCGACTTTGGCTTTCGCCACGGCCAGCACCTTCTGGTAGTCGATCCCTTCTTTGATCGCCTCAGGCCGAAGGGTTATGACGACGGCTGACGAGCGGGGAACGACCAGCTTCGACGGAGTCATTTTCGGAGGTGGCGGAGCCGCTTTGTCCGAACGCTTTTTGGCTCCCTTTTTCACCACGGTAGTCCACGCATCTTTTGGCCGTGTCACTGGCATGGACTGCGCGGGCGCCTGAGGGATGCTGGGTTCGGGAACACTAACAGCTGCCTTCTTCTTTTTCTTTCCCTTCTTTTTTGCCGTCTGTTTCACCCCCGGGGCGACGACGACAGGGACTGTAGGCGGGAGACTCGCCGCCACTGTGACCTCCTTGGCCGTCTTATCGGCCGCCAGCGGGGGCCGCAGACGCTTCTCCGGCAGGAGGCGTTCCTGCAGGGCATCCAGTCGGGCATTTATGATATTGCCCATTGTATGCAGCATCCCCTGCATAGCCATCTGCAATTTTTCCTCCGTTACAACGCTGGAGGGGTGGTCCACCTGCTCTATCGTCCGCCTCTGAGAGAGCGGAGGGAACTCCTCTCGCGCTACCCTCTTACGAGACGGGAGGGAAACTGGAACCACCGCCTTCGTCGGAGCAGGAGCGGGGGTAGGAGCAGCCGCCGCAACAGAGGCTAGCACGCGGGCCTTTAGCATCTCGGCCTTTAACTCCGTGACCTCGTTTTGGAGCTTTTCAAGCTCTGCGGCCTGCTTAGCCTCTCTCGCCTTAAGGTCGGCATATGCCTCCTGGAGCTTGAGGAGCTCCTCGGAGGCCGGGCGCTTTGCAAATGCCTTAACAGCGTCTGCAATGGAGGCGGCAGCCTCGTTTAAGGCGCCCTGACATTCTCCTTTTAAATTTTTGGATTTCTGGACGACTTGTAAAATTACGTCCACGTCGCCCAGAATCCGTTTGTTCAGGTCAAAGGCAGGCTGCTCCTCAGACCTTATCGTCGTTGGTAATTTCTTGGTGGCGCGCTGCAGCCTAGCTCGAGCCGCCACCTCTTCCTCAGCTTTCAGGTAGTTCTCTTCCTTTCTCAAGCGGACGACCTCGGCCTGTGGTGTTCAAGCAGGACCTGTGTCAGCCAATCGATGCGTGACTGAGATTGAGAAAACGTGGATAGCCAGGGTAGGCATCGCTCTCTGTGGCTGGGGCTACGTCTGAGGCTTGAGAACCTGAGGTTATGCCTTAAAGCCTAGTGGGCTACGGAGGCCCGCCAGGACTGGAGGGCGAGCGGCACAGAGGGTGCCTCGCGTGGCGTGGGAACCGGCGCTACCGGGATACAGGAGGTACCCGGCAAGTCAGGGAAGGCCTCTACGGATTTGAGAGCTTCGGCTTGTCTCGCTTGGTGGGGACGTTGTGTGCGCAGCGCGTGGGGGACTTGCCATAGGTCGCAAGGTGACCCACGTTACCTCAGAGGACGTGGCTCGTAGGCTCGAGAGTGTCGGGAGTGCGTGCGCACTCCTTCGTAGGGTGGTCTAAGCACTTAACTCTAAGCACGTAACGCACCTGGGACAAAGATGGTAGTTTGCATGCTGAGTGACTATAACTGTGACAGTTATGGCACTGCGACGGAGTATGGGACTTGCAAGGGGTTTCAACGGTGATGCCGGTGACACCACAGACAGAGGTGAGGCCGAAAATGGCCTTACCCTCTTGTGATCGGTCAAGGACGACCAGGATATAAGGTATCCTATGTACCTCTCGGAAAGGAAAGTCTTGCTCCTTAAGGGAGCCTGAGAAGTCATCGGTCGATATCTCGACCGGAACACGTCTAACTACGGCGCGAAGGAGGCGCCCTTCCTCGAGCGCGAAAGTGAAATAAGCGAGCTTCCTCTCTGGGAGAAGAGAAGTAAGCTTACACGGTGGTCAGTGGTGGACGAGACTTTTACTTGAATACCTGTGGGAGTATTCAAGGTGGATGTGTACCGGATATTCTTTTCGTTTAACCAAGTAGATATTGTGGATGACTTGTCTTGTATAGTAACGGGGGCGGGGTGCGGGGCTTCTTAGCCTCAGCTACAAAACGCGTAGCATGGGCTTGGAAGCTACCTAAGCCAGCACGCATGTGAGATGAGACGGATGCAATTACGCCCTCTACTAGTAGTATCATAGTTATCGGGACTTCCGTACCCGATTCTGAATCTGAGGCGTGTGACGTGACGGTAACGGGCAGTTGCCGCTTTCGGCTTAAGTTTGTAAAATCATCATTCGTGATTGCGGGGGTCACGCTGGTATCAAGCTCCATGTCAGAATCAGGGCTAGAGCTCGACATGGGAACTTCAAATACTCCTGTATCTACCGGTATCTCCTGGAATAAAGGTGGCGCCAATGACGCTAAAGAAATCGTGGTTGCTAGACGGGGAACGCACATAATATTATCCGATGACGTTAACGAATTCCGTGAATAACGATGGGGCGCGAGTAGCGACAAGATATCGCAGCCTATCGAACTGTTCCTGTAGTGACGCCATGCCGTGGTTTAACGGAAAAACGACGACAAAACAAAAGAGGGTGCGCAAAAACGAATTCTCGGAACGCTCCACGCACTTGTTGTCACAGTTAACGTTAACACGCGGGTCGCACTAAAAAGTGCGGTTTACGATCACAGAAACAATCGCACAAAACACTTTAAACAGGTGCGTTTCTCGGAAGTAATTGAAGTTCAAAAACACAATAGTATTAAGCGATGAATCACTCGATAGTACTGCTCACCTAAACGACAATTTATTAGTTCACGAAACAACATCTGGTGCGCATCGGACACGTCCTTACGTGATGGCTACTGGATCGGAACTCCATGAAAAGTGTATTAAAATTCATTACTTACTTTACAAATAAAGGTACAGCAAAGATACGAAAAATTACTTTGTTTTATATATTGTATTTATAGATTCCAGCGGGCCTCAAAATATAATTATTTTATTATCACCTGCATAACTTTCAAGTATTAAGAGTGACAGTGGAATTCAGAATTTATTAAATGAAGTAATTTAATATCATGTATATGTAAATATTTTGAATTATTCTAAAGTAACTGATAAACTGACAGCGGAAACGTAGTACATAGTTCGGTCATATTGTTATGTCATAGACACAACGGAATGTGTTAGGGTCATTGAACATTCGCCTCGGTAACCGCTTTTGATGTAATGCCGATACCAACCAAAAATAACCATCGTTCGTGTTGCGGGTGGCGGCAATGACCGAGGGGGGGGGGAGCATTGCTCGGGAGCAGGGCAACGGACATTGCATAATGTGTTAGTAGAAAATACGTTCTTGTGCTGGGTGTCCCTTGTTGTTATGCGCTAGACATTAATTCTTCTCATTTTACTTTATGTTATTAAGATATATGTGTACTTAATTACCTCTGGGAATATTACGAATAATTGGTATGAAATGGTAATAAATATAATGAAATGTATGCTATGACTATTATGAAATCAATAAATAGATTTATATACATATTGTCCAGTATCCGTGAATTGCTTTGCGTGAAAATGTTTCTTTCTCTCTGTTATCTTCTTCGTTTCTGGATAGATTGTGAACGGTTTTTTAAATTATTTATTGTATATTTCTCTTTTACTGTTCAGGAAAGTAAAAAAAGGTTAAGTATATCTACACAAACATTTTTTTTATATCGTGTAATACTAAACCTGTCATATCTTATAAGACAATCATAGAAAATTGTGCGATGCACAATATTATCGTTATTAAATACCCAACATAACCATAACATTGAATTATGTGATGCTTACACCGATAATAATTGGATTATTCAATAACAATTAATTATTATATTGATCTAAATACCGTTGCAAATAACCCGTTTTTGTTTGATAATATTTTGAAGATAAAACAGATACTGGGGCTAAACTTTCCTGAATCAGAGAAATATAAAAAAGTGTCTTAACGTTTGTCATATTGTATACAGAGAGAGTATTTTATTTTAAATTCGTGGCTTATATGAATAATAGTTTTCGGAACAATTAAGTGTACTCATATTATAATAACAAATCTATCAAAGTTTATTGAAATAACGTCAAAGATTACCCCCGCGTTTCTCAAAAACGACACTGACATGCTTTTTGGCGATTTTCGCGGGGTTTAGACATGAATTTTGACGCCTACTTCAAAGGCACGGTCGTTGAACATACTGTATTTAGCCGTGCCTAATACATCATAATGTGGTGTAATTATGCAATGTGGTCCTATATTTTGTCTATATTGCTTAAATAATAGAGATACATTTTGAATGTTTCGAATCGTTATATAATTAAATCTCTTTCAATATATATAGACATCGGTGATAGAAAACTACTCCTTTTAAAGAACTTTGTATTCCATTGTAAAGATATCTACACTTAACAGTTTGGCAAATGTTATAACTATTGGCGATTGGTCCCGGGAAGATATTTAATTGATACTTGGGTATGCAGGTGGATACTAAAGTAATAATATTCTGAAGCCTGCTACTATTTATAAATATTACAGAACAAAGTTATTTCTCAGCTATCTGTATTTTCCAAGTTCTTCTACACTACGTAACAAATTTAGATACAGCTTTCACCATCGTTTAGAGATTGTCTTCTGCTAATAAAACATGGCTAAATGTAGCTTTTAGTATATTATGAATTGTTTTTTACTGGCTGAGTAGCAGTAAATATTACATTTTGATAAAAAAATTGTTTAAATTGGTATAGAATCAGTGAATAGATTTATTCAAACACTAGCTAGTGCGCTCGCGACTAGGGCATGCAATATTCATCTGATTATATTATTCGAGTTTTTCGAATACCTTTGTATTATTGAATATCTAAAACGATGAATATGCTGTAAGTCTTGTTTCATAACAATCATACCTATAATTGCCTTAACACGATTACCTAGATACATATTGACAACATAATAATTGACTAAAATTTTTTTTGAGAACTGGCTTTACGCTGTTGGCATGAGAGGCCTTCACAGCTTTACCGGACTAAAAATTAACTAACATGTAAAGATTGCCAAATACATGTTAGTCAACTAGCATTTCCTTTTAAAATGTGTAGCTTAAACCTGTGCTTTATGCTCAAACATAAAGCACATTAATGAGTATTGCAGCAAGAACAACACAGAAGTCATAGTTTTAAATATTTAATAAGTACTCTCATCAATGATTTCCTTTGCGTGACATACTAGAAAATAAATCAAATTTGAAGGCAATAATCATGACAAAGAAATATAACAAAATTACAAATTTAATTATTAATAAGAACACATGCTTCCTAGTTTAAAAACATATTGTGTCGATATTAGTACAAATTGATACATACAATATTTATTGACTAAAATTATTGCATTATCTTTCTTTGTAAGGGCGATTGATGTTAGGAAGTTGTATATTGTTTTACTTGAGACTCACATGTGATTTATTATGTTACAAGTCAAGAGTGCCGGTGGTAGTAAAATGTTCGTTCTTGTCCTCTCCAGCTATATTGAATGACAAAGTTCCTCAGGGTTATGTAGGTGTATAGTTCTTTTACATTAGGATTGCTCAACTATTCGAAGATCTCGAATACTTTGGCCAGCATTATTCGAATAGTAAATATGGGCGAATACCCGAATAAAATGAATACTCAAATAGTATGCCTTACCCGCGACTTCCTTCTAATGAAATTGTTTTCTTTTTTTGTATTTATGGAAAATACGCGTCTGAATTTTATTAAAAGCGATTTTTTTTTCGTAATTGTAGTTAGTGTTTAACATGTTTACTTATTTCGAATTACCTCTGTTTAATTTTATTATGGTTGCTTTGATCCTATGGAAAAACGTAATAATTAATAGTTTATATACAATTTTTAAAATACATATTTTTTAAGTCAATTCGAAAACACTTCAGTAGTTTATGAGGTTAGAACAAACAAACAATAAACATTTTAATTTTATTCATACTATCACCCCGTCACAACTACCTACGCGTGCATCACAAGTATCTAAAGGATTTGGATTCATTATATAAACTTTCATATTTACAGTTCAATGAAGCTGTGTTAATATCTTTCAACATTTTTTTTTTTTTGTGGCGTGTAATATTAAATCACGATATCGACTTACGATATAAATATAATAATAAATTTTATTCAATGTCCCGATTTTAAGTTTATTTTGCAACATTAACAACGATAAAATTACTAGTAATACGTTTAAAAACAATAAAATAGATCTATGTTTTAGTAACATAAAACAAAGAAACAAAAATAATTAGTATATAAAAAGCGAGCGGACAAGCTACGGACAAATTCTAGTATATTTATGTATCAAAATAAAAAAAAACCATCGAAATATTTCGAATACGCACTAAGCTTTTCAGATAATTATTGTACTAGTAATATTTATTGTCACAAAACGTAATAAAAACAAACGAATATTGATTGAATGAGAAAACTTCTAAAACCATAATAAAATTTGACATTATTGGTACAATTTACTAGTATTGCATTAAATTTTAAAATCATTATTATTAGGAGCGATATAAATCACAAATTATAAGACGACGTATCAATAAGGCCCCAATAAAGGGTCCCGATTGAAAATAGTAAAATAAAAGTGTACTTTATGACGTGGACATAAGAGATATAATCGTAAATTTGGGACATTAATTGTCCTTACTGTGTGTGACCTTGTGCGAGAGCAACGTGATGTGCTGTCCCTTTCATACCTATAGGTGATCAAATATTGTTTGCTTTTTCGTACGCCGCCATAACTTCAGTTGAATACTTTTTTGTTATATGCTTTAAATATGCTAGTATTTGAATATAATTTCACCTAATATTAAGTGACGACGTGGCTTAAGATGGTAAGCTAGTAAAAACGTTGAAATGGATTGGCTCTCAACTGCAGCTGCTGGACACATCTGTAGGTCTTTGATGGCAAATTTCTAATTCGAGGTTGACCAGAGCATGATCAGATGGGCATTATAATATACCTGACTTTTATCCTACAAAAAATCCGGTATGTTGCTGGAGTTTGAATCTACACCGAGCAACGCGGTATCTAAGCACGTCTACCATTAAGTCATCATCGTTTTAAAATAAATAATATCGGCTAACAAGTAATGTACAGCAACTTCTATAAGTTGTAATGAATTGCGTAAAAATAGTGATAAATTACTATAAAAAAATCATTATTCCGGCTATAAAATTGCCTGAACCAAATTTGTCTACTTTGAAATTAGATTTATTGAGTGAAGAGTACGGATATAATATACCGCACTGCTCTGCGTAGGAAGTTTGGCAACATCGCATTGTTTTAGGAGTTACCAGAATCCGTTAAATAAAAGATAATAATTAGTATATCCAGACGCTATAGGATTTGAAGTGCGGGTGGGAGTGCCGAGAGTTTGCCATGTCGTCAGTGATATACGTATAATTATATATTAACAGGTTATAATATTTTGGAATAAAAAGTCGTTTTCATACGATTAAATTAATTAATTAACCGACATTCGCAGAGATTTTTCTTCTACCTAAAGTAGAAGTGCCAGACGTCAGTATGTTAGCATATATAAGGACGGAAATTCATTCCCGGGATGTATATATATATATATATATATATATATATATATATATTATATATTTTATATTTATGTATTAAACTAACATACTTTAAAAGTAATAAATGTTATTTGTAATAGAAATTTTTATTTTTTCTTAGTTTCAGTATTTATGGCAAGAATAGGTATATATATAAACATAAAGATATAGCCAAAGCTCTTGAAATAAGTTAACCACTACTTAACCGTTGAAAAAGGTTTGTGGCAAATAAAAAAGTTGATTGCCGAGGGACCCAAACACTCGAGTCGTGTTTACTGCAAACAAGACAGACTTTAGGTAATTTCACCACTAAAGAAACAGAGTTGCAATAGAGTCGATCTCAGGAAAAAAATTGTTCTAGTAATTTAAATGGCTCGTGAAAATGTTTTTTGACGCAAAGCACGTAGTAGTTTTGGAGGTAAAATTGATTATACACGCCATCTATAGGATTATATTTCGTGTCACATTGTTAACTGTACATGTTTGATATTTTGTTGTGTTATTAATAGATTTTTTGCATGCCATCGTCTATATCACGCGTAAACCTGTAAGAGACCCACTGTAGGGACATGTACCTTTTAAAGAAGGAAGGTATGGGTGTAACCCCCACATTCACTGGATTCTTATAGTATTACCAATCTGAAATGTACGCGAAATTCCGAAAAAAGCCTAGTTATTATTTTAACGCAGTAATTTAGGATATTTCATCAGTCAAACCTCTCGACCGCCACGACTTATATATTTTATTAATTTGTACCATCATAATCATACTTCTAGAATTTAAAAGCACTTTTTGTTAATTAAAAAAGACGTCTGTACGACTTTTATGTCTCGCCCGAATAAAATACCAAATAACTAGCTTAATTTGTAGGGACGAATTTAACGATTACTGTATACGTAGCAGTTTTATTAGCTTTAAATTATTATTATCACAACTTAATTCCAATAACATTCAACTTTTATTTTTCACATCTGTAAAACGTGTCATGATGCACGGCTCCTTTGAGTATTTTTTTTTTCAATTTACATGTATAATAGAATTGATTTTACTATTGTATTATACACGTTTTCCTATTGTTTCACGAAATAAAACTAAACAGAATACTTACATAATATTTTAAAGAATTTACTTTAATAAATGTGTTATTATTACTTCAGTCTTTCTGTAATTAAAACTATCTATTTTTTAGCTAAAATAAAACCAACAGAAAATCTTTTATCTCCGTAATATTGTTTGTTTCTGTTACGATCTAAAATCTAGAACAGTTTAATTTTAAAACCTACCTACTTCTTGTAAACAGATAAAAGATCTTTACTCTGTTCCCCGTATTAATTGAAATGAAAGATTTATGTAAACAAAATCTTGCTAAAGTAAAAAGAAGACAACAGACGCTTAATTATAGTGCCATGTAAATTCGACCGACTAGTGATTCACTTGGTATCGAAGACAGAAAATACACGAACGAACCCAAAACTTTACTAAACAAAACGAAGCATTTTGTGAAGTTATTCACGATATTGCAGTAGCACTATGAACTAGTATATTTATTTATTTATTATGATACCAAGAAAATAGACAGACATAATTAAGTACCTAATGAAAAAACGTTCCAGATAACTAACTACAGAAAAAAATAAGCTTGGTTCAATTTGATATTGACAGGGAGTATATTCATAAGTAATTTTATGTAACGTAAAACACTATCAATCATTAGGAGCGGCAGAGCGGCGCGGCGCGCGCACTGTTCCACACCGATGCCGCCGTGCCGCCGAACGCGACTCTGCCGTCTACGGACACCCCCATTTATCACACTTCGCGCTCTCTTAAGTGCTTTAGTGCGTCATAATCAACTGTGTATACCTCGATCTGTTCATCCATAAACAATCGCGTAAGTAATAATACCGATTGGGAGCACGACCCAGCTTTATCGACCAATCATAACATACGAGGAATCTTAAAGGCGCTTCAGAATTACTATTGCGGCTATAAAGAATTCATAAGTACAATACAGACTGCCTCACAGTCACACTCATGAATTTTTATGGACGTAAATATTTTTCGTTATGACAATATCGTTAAATTTTTCATACGCAATATTGTATAAGTTAGAAAAAGAAAACCGGCATTTATCCTTTTTATAAAGATTAGATAGACAATTTCGGTTGAAAGGACATTAATATTCCCACAGAAAGAATGTGAGATGATTGTATTTTTTACCCGCTTGTAAACAATACCTGGCGTAAAGAAATTGCATCTTTATACTATTTCTATAATCAAATATATGTTTTTATTTACATTTTAAGAACAGCGTTGTACCCGACAATTATAATTCGTCTACTTAGTACCATTATTTGGATTAATTATTGAGAGTCAACCTACAGCTTAAACAGGTGAGTCTGGGAAAATCAAATTTTGTACTACGGTCCATTCATATTATTTAGGCGAGTACAAACAAAAATATTTTTTAAAATTCACCACCTAAAGAAAAGAAGAAAGCTAAGGTTAGCATATAGTAATACAAAGTCCCATTGGACATAAGGCTAATATATAAATCAATATCATAGATTCTAAATTGCACAATAGTTAGTTCACTGCCTCAAATAAATCCATTGACAACGCCGAGTAAATGAGAAGCTATTACCTACCAGCGAACACATATGTTGAATGTGTGCACGTAGGATTATTAAAATTAATGGCTTTATTAAAGCGAACGTACATCTAAATATGTAAACTATGCCGCACTATACATATGAATGAATGTGAGGTGTGGGAAGGAATATGATGAGAAAGCCCATATTCGATGCCGACAGCGGTTGACGTCGGCACAACGAGGGCGAATCATATTAGGGTCTCGCATTTATCTAAAACTAAGTCGGATATACATCTTTATAGCTAATATTATAAAATTTTGCTAAAGTACATACAGTATCTAAGATACCGAATCAACTTGACTAAATAACCAAAAGGAACATAACGGATTACCATCTCATCCATGTTACGAAGATCTTTAAATTATTATAAACACTTTCCATATTCAGTACAAAAAAACAATTTGGAGTATTATTATATCTGGAATATTAATGTGGAGATACATTACATAAATTTGTGTTAAAGTTAGAAAACACATATGAAAACGTAATAACGTTTATGCACAGCTAATTCGGTGTTGAGGTGAAACGCTAATATATTTTTCACAGCGAAAGTTTAATAACAAGTTTGTTTCAAATTTTGCTTCGTATTGTAAGATCCGTGTATTTGTACAACTATATATTGTGGCAGTGAAATATTCTTTATAGAGTTATAATAATTTTCAATTACATATTACGTCACAGTGTAGATTAATATTATAAGTCCAGAGAGATTCAAATATAGTTATCTTTGGCTGGTTAGACGACCCTATATTTACTTTGTTACAACAACGAGGTACGCTAGTGACCTACTAAAATTTATTAGATGTTCTAACGGTGTTATCAGTCCTTGCATAAGATGTATTATAATTTATAATGCACACTTCAACACAGAAATGACGCATACGAAAGAGATGTTATTTTATAGGCAATCACCAGGATCAATCATATTAAAGCTTAGTAATAATTGTAAAACACTTGAAATTCGTAAAAGCGATACAGCGACATCATAATGTAATCATTAGTTGTATAGACAATAGATCGTCTATCTAAAAGAAGATGAAGATTCCAACTATCCTACCAAACAGACACCTGTTATTATAACATATGACCTAGGAAAATTAGTATTCTTTTTTATAAGTAACTTTAATGTACCTACTTGTCATTTATATAAGTCCTAGCAACCGTCAGCGGTATCAACCGCTTCAAATGACAATAAAAAACTTAATATCAGTATAAGTGGCCAGTTTTAGTAACAAGCACTTAGATTGCCAACCTTCATAGTCATCGTAATTATGCACACTCATATTCAACCCGTTTTTTCATCTAAAACTTATCCATCGAAAGCTTACCCTGGAAATAATTGTTTTCAGAAATAAAGCCACTTTTTGTACCAATTACATATAATCAAAATATACAATAATACACACGTACGTATTATAAATAATACCATTTATAAATGATATATCTATATTGTATGATATTGTTAATACTAAAAACAGTGGCACATCTGAAGAATTCTGATTACCGTGGTGGCATGTAATGGGGGAAACGCATTAAGCTACGAATGATGCTCAGCAGTGGAGTACCGCGCAACACGGCCCATGATATGAAATGCAATAATGATTGTTGGAACTCCAAATACGTGACGACCCCTGCATTATGCCTACCTGACTTTACCCTTAGACGTTTTAAGTCATAAGTTTCAATATTACTGACGTTTTTTTTTGTACCAAACAGTATACCAAATATTAACAATAGAGTCTTATAAATAAAAGCTTCGACTTGTAGGTAGTAAGGAAGAAAATAAGTGTTTCCAATTTTTTTATGGGTTACACTAAAAATTAACAATAGTTAGTAAACAGAAAAATAAAGAGAATCGGTCATCAGAGAAAAAGATACTTAACTATTTTATCCTCACCTATTTGTATATACATTTATAAATACCATAGAATGTATATTACTCTTATCATAATTTTTTTTTAATACTAGTTCTGCAAAATGACTGCCCAATACCTGATGGAAAGTAGGGTACAGTCCAAAAACAACGGCGACTATCGGTGTTAAATGCCAACGGCAGCCATTGTTATCATACCGACCTGCAAAATTGCTTTTTCACGCCTCGTTTGAAGGACCCGATACAATACGAGGAAGGAACATACTGGCGACTCCACATCTTTATAGTACGACAGAAATAAGAACTTTCGAGCTTAAAATGGCATTTATAATTTAAATGAGATTGCTCTGATAATTTATATCCGGATACATAATACAATTATTTTTAACATAATTTAAGTTACACAAGGGACACCGGAAATGAGATTTTTAATGGTAACAAACGTCAGTAGCCATGTAGTAGCTGTTTATCGTTACTTGATTGTAAATTCGTACAGGAGAGATACAACTCCAGTGGTTTTAATATGCGGTTTGTCAATCTTGTATTGTTTTTCTCCTTTTATATTTCGGAGTCGAATGAAATAGATAAAAATAATTATGTAAGTATTTTCATAAACTGAAACGGTGCATTTTATTTAAGATATGGAATTCACTGTCATTGGAATATTCTGTAATTTCTGTTCTACAGGGTCCGTATACGCTTAGTTGGCAAAAAATTCAAACTTGTAAAGGACCTAAACAGCACAGTTGTGGTAAATTTATAGTGGAAAATACGCAAAATACGTCTGATATTCTCTTTATTCTGGATTTTTCTAAGGATTGTCCGGTGACCACGGTATTTTTTATTTAATATCTTCAATAAGTCATTATTAACTGATTCATTAGACTTAATAATCTAGTTTTTGTAAATATACCTTGATTTTAATCAAAGAACTTTAAATAGACCAAAATGACCATCATTAACTTTTTTTTACCAATTTATTTTAGGCTAGAGTAACCATAAGTGCATATCAAAACAACAAAACTATGAAGAAATTATGGAATTATTCTTTAAGTAAACCATGTCAGCATTTCGTATTGGGTCCCATACTTTTAGAATCTTTCAATTTGACGAGCAATCACTGTATAATTAACACGGTGAGTATATAAATAAAATGAAGGAGGAATGCCGTTTTGCGCACAACACTCAGAATCTACTGGATAGATTTCGATAACATTGTTTTAGTTGTACTTCTTAAACATTTAATTCTTATCTAGAACAACAATGATCACAATAGCTTTATCACTAGATATTACAAATCAAAGTCGTCCGACCCGCGTCTGTCTGACTGTTCGAGATAAACTCAAAAAAATATTGAACAGGTTGTAATGTGCTCTTCATGAATAGTAATACATACATACTCGTACAGAGGAATACATCAGGAAACTTTAGGTATATAATTTGTCAAGGTTTTGTGTGTTTGAAATATAACGATAATTGTTGAAAGTGTTGGAAAAAGTCAAGCCGTCTGAGAGCTTTCATCGAAAACACTGCTTAATTCTTTTAAGATATAACAAAACTAGGCCTAGTGAGATATTCCTCTTTTATAGATCTACAAAAAACTCTGCAATAGCAAATACCTATCTTTTAAGGATAGCTTACTATACTCATCTATCTACCAAAAAATGGCCCCATATAATGAGGTAACTGGAAGGCTATTTAGACGGATACAGTATTAATCCTTATCAAATTAAATACATTAATTACCTTAAGTATTTCATGCACATAGTTCATATTTTTTAGGACAGGACAACGTCAGCCGGGCCTGCTAGTTTAATATAAGATTATTAAAGTTTTAATAAAGTACGATTTTTATAAGCACTACGCGTTTAGTAATTTCTTGTTTCTTGCCGCTGAGAAGTGGGGCAAACGGTGTGGTGCTTATGTTTATCCTCCTGCACGTAAAATATAATGTTAACATAATAAAGGACGCAGACAAAACCGCTGGTATTAACTAGTGTATAATAATATAGTAATTTTATAATAAACATAGACTTTTTGTTAACAGGGTCGTTATCAGATACACTTAAACTTGAAAGAAAAAGCAAAGATGTTTTTAGGCTCACAATTTTTTTATGGAACGTACGCTTTCAAAGTATTCGCATATAATAAAGTTGACAACTTCTTTTGTTTAGATACAATAATTGACGTTACAAAAATATAATTTACTTTTTTAAGTTTTCATTCAACTCTTTTATCAAATTTCTTTCTATAAATCACTATTCAGTATTAAAGAAATCCTAATCGTAGTCGTAAATTTTATAAATGATTTAAAGTTTATTTAAGAGTATTTAGTGCACGCAAAAATAGTATTGTAACAAGAAGTAATTATACTCTATCTTTGAAATGTCTGTTTTTCTGTGTTAATGTAACGTACAAATAATCTCCTTACGAGGTATTTTTATTTCTCTCGCAGTTCACTACAGAATCTACCTGTGTGAATGTTCAGGATTACTCATATAAAAAATTAAGCATGCGAATATAACAGTAATATAACTAATTTCTGTGTTGAGATTATGATTCGTTATAAATGGTCGCTAGAGAAAGCTCCGAGCCTGTCACCATTACCGCAAAAGAGAAAAAGGGATTTACATTAAAACGTGGGGAAATTTTACGGAACAAGAGCTCCGAGATAAGTACACAAGGAAAACGACGGCTGCACGTTATTGTTTTTGGAGTCTCATACCCATTTTTGTAACATACGTCATTTTAATATAATGTTATATGTACTAATGTATTTATATGTTTATTTATTATAATATCAACGTGACTTGACGATAGTACTCTATATCATTGAATTTTTATAATGTTGTCTATCTGTAGACAGTTTTTTTTCAGCTTATATGTTACATAAATACTCGTAGAAATACTATTGATATGATGAAACTATAAAAAAGTATACACATAAATATACTATATAAGATTGCTTACACAGTATAAATACATAAAAAAAAGAAAAAAAATGATTGTCATTAAAGTCGCTTTACGGGCGACAATTTTACGTGATAACGTCATAAGAAAACATTGATAAGAAATGATGCGTCACAAACCGAACAAGCTGATCGCGCCTCTCTTTCGCTTGTTCCGCGCTCTCGCTTGCACGCTCGGCTCAGGCGGAACGTGACAATGTGTCATGCTTTTTCGTGCGTGCAGCCAGCTTTCACTGATTTATAAGACGTTATCACCTCAAAAATATATTTTATATTGGCAATGACATTAACGTGGTATGCGTTAAAGTAAATAATCGCAGCGCTGTTTTACAATTGTACCCACATCTACATTCATAAAGTCCGGCTAAATAACTGTGTAGAGATTAAGAACAAAAGAAAAATGTGAAAATTGATATATTAGACGTCCATGGGGTCCGTATATAGATTAAGCTACCATTTGAATAATTGAGTATATGCTATGTGTTGAATTTATTCATCATATTAGCATATCACTTGTGGAGATAAAAGCAAACGGACTGCAAGGAACTGACAATGACATAAACTAAATATGATTATTAATTATAAATAGACAAATTAACTGGAAATAATATTCTAAGAAATGATATTCTCTTAAAAATTTCAATTACAAGCCTCCAATATAAATCATCTTAAAATTATATTAGTATCAAACATGCTTATAATAAATAAGTTTATGTATATATATGTTAGGGCGAAGAAGAGAAAGCTCTTGAATCGCTACGTATTGAATATTTATTAATTTGAAGATATTACCTGACAATTTATCCCGACTGTTGAAATTAGCACCCGAGAATGAACGGTGCAATTTTACAAAGCCACATTACTGGCGTAATTATCAATTTTATGTCAGAAATTGAAATACACAACCAAACAACAATGAATCAGGAAATGTTCATTAATTAATTAGTCCTTGTTCAACAGACTGAATAATTTATTTCAACTTATGCCTTTCGTACAATAAATTGTACAAATTTAAACTGTGGGTACACTTACAGACTGAAGAGTAAATATTTGAGTTAATTATAAACAGTATCGTTTACAGATTTCGGGACCTTTGTAAGCATTTAATTACTAATATAATAAATAAATAACTTCTCGGGGTTAACTTCGAGTGAAAATATTTTTACCGTATCCCAATAATTACTTTTGTATGTAGAGACTAGCTTTTGCTGGCGATTTCGCTCGTGTTGATGTAGATTTGACTTATCCCTCGGGAACAATAGTACTCTCTTCTGAATCAAAAGAACCTTATGTCCTTTTCTCTACTTTTGACAACGTGCATGCTAAATTTTATAATGATGAGTTAAACACTTAAAGTGTGAATGCATAACAAACAGACTCATTCGCATTTATGATACTAGTTAAAATTACACATCGAATAAATTTATGATATTTGATTATTATTTTGGAAGACTATTAAAATGATATTAATCCATATATTTTAATCTCGAAAAGTAACAAAAAGTGTAATATTGTTTTATCAAAGCACATTTTAATGAGCTGTGATAATTATAAAACAAATTACTTGTCTTACTAAAAAGCCGGGATCTACTGAGTAAATCTGGCCGGTAATGGCGCGGTAGCACCTGAGCTTGCGGCCGCCTCCCAACGCTAATTTCCTAAAGCACAATATAAATTACCGCCTGAAAACAATGATGGCCGCGCTGAAACTCGCCCGGGCCTTGTGCCGACCAAATTACAACGTACGCTAAAAGGAATCCTAGTTTAATTTAACACATACAAATTATTGCATACCCGTCCGCCGCAGATCACGAAAACAAAACGGTTCACCCGGTTTCAAAACTTTGGCCATAATTTAACAAATTCTCGATTGAATAATGTTCGTTAGCTCTTTTGCTAAACAATTATTGTTAAGGAATGACAACAAAACGCGGTATAAAATTAAATAGAAGTTTTACATAATCTTTGGCCTTCCAGACTTCGGTGCTTCAGTTTATGTCGAGTCAGGTAATTAATTATTATCCTCGCACAATGATTTGCTAAGGTTGACTTATTATCTTGAAATGATTTGACATTTTTATAAATTCTGATTTTGGACAAATATCCATGATGCCGAAGTCAAACAACACATCTATTCCGAAAATTCTATGGGAAGATTTGTGAAAACTTTAGGCTTTCCAAACTTTGTTTATTTATAGAAGGTAAATAACAACAACTAAATAAATATGGATCCAAATCTTAGAATAATAAAGAAAATGTATCTAACTGATAAGAAACCTGCATTCATTTAAAATGAAGTAGAAATTCCGCATTTCTAGAAATATGTATTACGACATGAAAATTGCATTGGCATAAAGCCTAGACTATTTCCGAACCATACTAAATATTAGTATTTAATATTAACAAACGATGTTTTGTACCCTACGAAGGAAATACGAAATTTAAAGTAATTTACAGTAGACCTCAATAAAAGTAAAATGATTAAGTAATTTATTAGACATCTTAGCAATGAATAGAATATGGTGGTCCATAATAAACTTCACAATATGTATGAACAATCGTAATGCGACTTATTTTTTTACGGAACACATATTATTTAATATAATTCAATTAACTAACGCGTGTTTAATAAAGAGTATGATAACTAGAATTAAATGTTAAAGATAGAGAATGCTATATCACATAAACTGCACCAAGTTTTACTTTACAAAGTAAACTTTAGTTTTAGCATTGAGTGAACTTTATATTTTAAATTAAAAAATTGTAATAGTCTTCAATATCAAGTCTATATATAATAATACTATGGCGTTGCGTAATATGGGCCGCCATCACTATTACTTTCTTTCCGCTTAGCGTACTTTCTGACCTAATTTTACATGATAATTTACCCGCTCTTGAGTATCTTAACGTAATGTTCCTCGTAGACAAATTCTAAAATGCGTATGTAAGTTATAGATAAAAACTCAAATAATATTTAAGATTTCTTCCATCAATAGTAGAAATCAACTGGTTGAAATAGTTTACTACCGAAGACAACTCAATAAAAATTCATGGAAGCATTTTCAAATAACGTAACATATTGTCACGTACCAATCAAAATTTTTCGAATATGGAAGAAAATTAATATCATACGTTTATATTGTATCCGATCGGAATACCCAATCAGCAGGGAAAGAGGTTATTTAAATGCGCGACCCGTCATTAGGCAGGCGGCTGGAAAGGTTCGGGACTCCAATACCCACGCGTTCGATGGACTCGTATAATCGACCTGTTAACGTTTCACCATACCACCCGACAGACCCTGTTTGACGCCGTTTATCTTTACTGCCGCCCAAACGAAATTTGGATCTCTATGGAACTTCAAACAGCGTCCGGTCATCGATCTTCACAATTCAGTTCCAATGACTCATGTAATTTGTACGCTAGCCACATCCCGATGATGACATCTCAATTGTTAAACTATGATTTATATAACTTTGTACACTGTTATTTTTTTATTTGGACTAACAAAAGTTATAACCAAGAAGCTAAAAGGCCCTCTATAATTGAAAAAAAAAATCTTATACGAAAGAGCCTCTCACTATATCAAATAATATATGTATACAATAATGTGTCCCAAATGAATAAATAAGAAACATAAAAGTCAGGCCTTTTTCATATATATAAAATATACTTCTATGAATAGAAATTCAAATAGTTCATAGATATAACTCTATCTTAAAATTGATTTAATGAAAATCTATATTTTCAGTACCTAAACGAGTTATACTTCAAATCACAAAATAGGACCAAAATTGATGGAGTAAAAATTTAACATATCTCTACGAAATAAGCAATGACACAATTTTTGTATGAGTATTTACCTAATAATTTCACTAAAATTAATTGAAAAATAAAAACCACATTAAGTCAACGTTAATGGTAATAATCCTTGATCGCGCAAATATTCTCTACAAATTTTGTTTGAATATCAACTGGGAACGAAAAAGGGGGGAAAAATCCTCTATACCGTGGCCTATTCCAATATGGCCCTATTCCCAAGACATCTATTATGTAACAAAAACCTATAACCAGACGATCACATCGAAAAATGTACAACATAAATATCAAATTACATTAAAATTAGTCCAGTGCTTATTTACTTACCTTGATTTATTTACGATGATATTTATTTAAGCTTACCTGAAAACAAAAATTAAGCAGTTAAACAAAGTCTTCAAATATATACATAATTTACCCGTTCAAAGAAAACGGTGCTAAGGGATTCGCCTTAAATAAAAAGGCACTGAAATTCCAATGGAAATATTGTACCCTATCGACATCCTTACGATTTCGAATATTTCATTTCTGAATAACTACAAAATTCGATTTTTCAATAACATTTCCATATTTTTTATGAGTCTAACCAATGCTTTTCAGTTTTGGAGTTTAACTCAAAATTACATTAAACTAACCGAATCATATAAAAAACAAAATCTTTAATTACATAACGAAGTAAATTGAAATTAGTTTAAAAACCTACACTTCGCAAAAGTTCTGCTTCCAATATTAGTGCAAGCACAATATTAACGAGCAGAGGAATTATTAATCTTGAAAATTTTCTTTTATTAATTTTAGTACAACTACGGATACTGTTATATAAAGGTACTATTTTTATATAAACATATACTCATTCAAAATGAAAATTATAAATACATTAGACGCCTCTAAAACCTATTTATTTGTATCATCCCAGTGACGTTTATTTGACGGCAGAAAATCTATTCTTTTTTTCAAATAGGTATTTCATATTACGGGATTATCGTTCACCTTCAGTAACTTTTTTACTTGCTTCTACGTATAAACAACGTTTTATACAACACTAGCAGGCCCGGCGGATGTTGTCCTACCCTGATAATAAAAAATATATACTTATATACATGAAATACTTAAGGTAACTAGTGTATTCAGTTTGATAAGGATTAATACTGTATCCGTCTAAATAGCCTTCCAATTACCTCATTGTATGTGACCATGTTTTTAGAAGATATATAGGTAAAGTAAGCTATCCTTAAAAGATAGGTAAATAGCATCGCAGACATTTTTGTAGATCTATACAAGAGGAATATTTGACTATGCATTGTTTTGTTATATCTGAAAAGAATTAGGCAGCGTTTCCGATTAAAGCTCCCAAGCGGCTTGACTTTTTCCTACACTTCCAACAATTATAGTTATATTTCAACCAATTTACACAAAACTTTGACAAATTATATACCTAAACCTTCCTCATGTTTTAATAGACCGCATTACAAATCCGTTCAGTAGTTTTCGAGTTTATCACGAACATACAGACAGACAGACAAACGGCGGCGGAATACTTTGTTTTATAATATATAGCGATTTACCAACTTTAAAAGAAAAAATGAATTGTAACGACAATATTGCTGACATAGTTTTCGGAGAGCAGTCGTCGGTGCGCCTTGCACGGCCACAGTTAGTGATAGTCTGACCGGTCCGGGACGCGTTCGCCCGCTTAATTATATATATTTAAATTGTACTTGTTGAAATACTACTATTAATATAATTATAAATATTAAAACACATTAAGGACTTTCTGTTAAAACACTGACACCCGGTAGATAATCAGACCGTCAAAGAATTATTAAATTCCTTTACAGCAAACCGGCTTCTTTTAGCAAATCTTTCTTACTTAATACAAATTGTAAAATATAACATATATGTAACGTAATTCTATTTATAAGTATATTCCATCTACCTAAAAATGCAAGTCACATTTATGAAAAGTACAAAGTATTGCATACATTTAAGTAGCAAAATAACCTTTTCAATAACTAACCATAATAATTACATCAGTAAAATTACTGTTAAAAAAGAACTCTGGTGATCCTTTTACAGATTATTCGATAAGAAAATCCTCGAGATAGACGATTATTTGAATAATTAAACAAAACTCATTCAACTACAAAACTTTCAACATTAAATATTCCAATTAGCGTTATAAATTAATATCTTTTCCTTTTAAGAACTTACCAAGGACTAATTTAGACGAGAATACGTAAAACATAATAAAAAATATAGTAGTGGAGTTTTGGATGACGTCATTTATATGTACTTCCCGTTTAAGGTACTAGCGGCTCTGCACGCATTTTTTATATAGTAACTATCTTCGTATCCTCATTTTATTTTATCACAATATATAAACATATTGTTTATATTATTACAGAGAAATTTGATTATCATTACATGTACAATATTTTTGGAACTACATGTACTCTTTGTGTTCAAAATTGAGTTAAAAAAGAATTGAAATAGATGTGTACGATCTCTGAAAGTACCTATTTATAGCACATTATCGACTGAGAAATGATATGACCTATCAATCTACAAAATTTCATAAAAATTGCCCACGCCGTTTTTATGTTAAAAGCCCGAACATAAAACAGATTTTTTTTTTACGTCATATTCATGATTAGTGATATCCTTTATTATAGTTATATATTACAATAGTTTGGAAAAAATAAAGTCACAAACAGAACTACAGATTTATTAATATGGATAAACCGAGCAGAGAATTAATACCAAGGGAGTTAAAATAAAAAATCCACAAATTTTCAGTGATGAGGTAAGTTCCTCTTTAACATAATATATAAAATTCGTTATACTTATAATTAAAATAAGTTCACTTAAAATATATGCAATAGATTTTGGATAAAACTCTTGTATTTTTTTTTCATAATTTCAGGAGTGATATGTAATATTAAGTTTTGGGAAATTATAGACTATAAGGAAAATTATACTTCCATAAAGAGACAACTGTGTCTAGAACCAGGTATTTATTTCACAATCAACTGAATGTATATGTGGCTCTTATATTACATTCTGTTTATAACATAATTGTGAAGCCATATGAATCAATACATGTATAAACTAAATAATGTTAACTAATGTTTAAACTATCTTAAGATAGTAATAAGTGTAGTTTAGTTGTTTCTAAATATAACTCATAGTTTAAATTTATTACTTGTAATTTATACATTTAATTTTGATCTACTTAGGTTTAATTTTAATATATTTTTAATTTATTAATCTTGCATATTTTACACTAAATATTGTCATAAATATTATCAACATTGTCAATCTAGTTAAGGTCTCTGTCTACTGTCAGACGATTTGTATTTATTTCACAATAATAATAAAAATACATGTATAAAAGATGTATATACAATAACTTCTCACAGTACGTTGGGACGATATTTCTTACTTTAAGAAATAAGCTAACTATAATATAATTATATTGTCTTGTGGTTGGAAGCCCAATAAAAAAAAAGTCTACACAAGTCATCGTAAATGAGAAACTAAGGATAATTTAGAATGTATAGATATAATGTGTCAAGACTTATTATAGTATATTACATTGTAGGTACTTTAATAACGAACTAGTAAAAATTTACGTATTGCTTTATGAAAACATAATCGACAATACAAATTTCGACACAAGTTATTATGTGAAAGAGACAATGAAAGAGTAATCGATGTATAAACATAAGAAAGGCATAAAATACTGTCAAAGAACTTGTTGAAAAATCTTTGCTTCCATTGAAAAAGTGAACGACTCCTAGCTAATAAAAGTCACAATCCTCTAGAGACAGTGGGCTAAATAGTAACTACTAAATAGAAGTATAATCCGAGACGATTCGACGTTAAGCTTCAAATACTCCCTAATGACACGCTGCATCCGGGTATAATCGAAATTGCTTTAGAAAAAAACGATTTTTCCGGCATTGCAATAGTGTCACTATACCACTTTATGAGTGCTTTAACGATTACATACTATGGTGACACTTGTATTCCAAAATTAGTCTCAAAAAATGTAATAAAATCTTGCTGTATATTTGTATATGGCAAATAAACTTTAACGTCTCATTACCAATATTTGTCCTTACACTACATGGAATAATTCCTAATTCAATATGGAAAATATGTTTAAAAATATTTTCATAAAAATTCGACAGTTACCATGAAATAATTAGGTTTCTTGATATTACAATGATTGTAAAAACTTCGAATATTCTTTAAAATGTAATGTGTTTGTCAGAGTATTTTTATATTATATATATATATATATATATACATAGTTATATTGTTCATCCGAAGTTTTTGTTTTTTTTTTCGAACTGACCTACACTGTGAGCCTGGCAAGGCCGCTACAGTTCCACGGACTTACTAACGGGAGCGCTAAAGGCACTCACCCGATTTATTTAGGCGTACAGCGCAAGGGCACTTGGTGCACCTCGGCTTGAACTGTCGCCATCCGAAGGCAAATAGTCACAGCAATATATAATATTGTAGTAGTGTATAACTCACCTCAACATGACCGTAGTCATGAGCATTGGCTTTCAACCTTTTTTACTGAGTGACACAGTAATGTACTCTTTACAAATTCCCGACACCCTTACATACTTACATGCAAAATTCTTGATAGTACAAATTGAACGAAAGTGGGAATTTGTAAATCTCGCGACACAATTGACAGGTGTTTGGGACACACTAATGTATTGCGACACGATGGTTGAGAACCGCTTGTCTTGAGATTAGTCATAGTAGGCTTCTATTTCTGAGGAACGAGTTCGAACGCATACACTGATATTGCCAACTACATAGTTAGAAGCGAAGCAGTGACGCGAACACTGCTGCTTTACTATATAAAATTATGTGATGGCAGACGAACCTTGCACAGGTTGCGCCTTGTACCTTATCATGACAAATTAATACCTATAACACCAAGTAGTCTTCTTTACGCTACAGAATTCCTGTCTAAAGGATGTGGTTGGGAAAAGAAACAGATATGCACGACGTTCTAACTATAATCTAAAAAGGTATCTTATGGATAGTTGAAGTAACTACTTGATAGCATCAGATGGAGTCTAAACTTGATTACTATTATCCATTCATAAAAATACTTTACAATAATAAGTAGAGTTCAACATATGTTTATATTTAAAGGTTGTATATTTTTAATGATGAAATTATTTACAATAAACTTAATATATTAACTAATAATCGCCGGCGACTTTTTTTACAGTAATTAAAATATAAAATTACTATAGTAATCTGTGCTTTAATTGTAAAGTAATTCTATTTGAAATATATCACAATCGTATTGCAGTTGTGTCTTAATTGTTTCGCACTGCTATGTTCAGGCTAATGGTTATTATTATACATAACGTATTTTTTTCATAATTTATAGGTTTTAGTGTTTGACCACAATCTCATGTGATGTTAAATGACGATATGGACTAATATGATAAACACGCTAAACCTAGACGGAGAGTGGCTATCAAGTTTTGTAGGTGGTAGAGCTACGCTGAAGCTATAGGTTTTAGCATGAATGGGTCGGCTCGCCCGGGGTAGTACCACCCTCTCACAGAAAACCAACGTAAAGTTGTAGGTGGTAGAGCTACGCTGAAGCTATTACTGGTTTTAGCATGAATGGGTCGGCTCGCCCGGGGTAGTACCACCCTCTCACAGAAAACCAACGTAAAGTAACAGTTCTTGCACTGTTGCGTTTCGTTCGGTCAGTGAGAGCGCCGGAGGCCCACATATATTAAAAGGCCGGCAATGCACTTGCGACTCCCTTGGTGTTGCTAGTGTCTATGGACGGCGGTGATCACTCACCATCAGGTGACCCACCTGTCCGTTTGCCCTCTATAATATAAAAAAAAAAAAAAAAAAGTGCAACTACTCGAATACCCTACCACCATGTTATGGTTTTAACCGAAAACTCCGGCTCATTCGCAAGGATTCTAACTAACGTCGATCAATACGGTGTCCGAATAAACTACCCCGGAAGCCATCATCGCTTCAAAACTCATTCACTTTTTTTTGTTCTTAAGTTATTATTATTAGTACCAAATTGAAGAATAATATCCCGTTTGGCTACCTTATCGGTGTGTGCTGACCAAACGGATATATATAGAAATAATGTATTACAACATTGTTCTACATTAGAAGGTATATAATGTCCGTGTAAAAAGATTAATTGAAGCGTATGTAGACGCATAGGTACGCTTATCACATAATAAAATAGTGCTTAATTAAGCAATAAGATTTATATGTTAAATGTATCCCTGGTATTGTTCTTTGTACATTATAAATTAAAAGTATCTCTATGTAAAAAATGAACAACATACAATGGTGTCAATTTCAAAAATACATGTCATCATTAATGTAGCAATAACATTTGAATTAGAGTGACTCCCTAACGGGTTATTATATTAAAAATTCACGTAACATGAAATCCAACCTACACAGAGATAAAATGATGACGCATCCCGTGGGCCTGTTGCTGCGTTGAATTACCCGCCTATAGAGAGAAGAGTGACGATGCCGTATAAAAAACAAGATAAATCCCACACGGGAGCCGGGAATGAATGCCTGTGTTCAAGTACATTTCGATCTCAACGGTATTTTTTAAGGGTAACATTATTACTGCACTACAACATTAACACTACCTCATATATTTATAATGAAATCTGTATATATCTAGAAAAATAAAGTGTCAATATTTTTCCGGGTTAATCTTGGAAACGGCGGAGCTAATTCTTATAGGTTAAGATTATTATTCAGATTTTTGCTACTAATAGCATCATTTTCTATATGGGCTAAGAAGAGTAATAATAACATAACAAAGGTAATACAAAATCTGTAAAAAGTTAGTAATAACAAACTTACAATTGAAATAGTAAAAGACAATTACAATTAATCCAATTCTGATGAAACAACACAACTATTTTCACGAGAAAAGAGTCACGAGTACCAGTTGTTACAAATATTTTATCTTAATTCTATTTATTTGAGTACTAAATTACATACTGGACATTTTACCCTAAAGTAAGCATGACTTATATTACTCAGTAGCTGATATACAGACATATATATAGATCTATGTTACTAAGCCAGAGACAGCAATGTCAATTATGATCATCTTACAAAAATCAGAAATGAGCAAGGATCGAACCCGAGAGCACTTGCTTCAGTAGATGCTCATGTTACAATCATGAGTAATGATTGAGGAGCACTCAGTTCAATATTAGCTGGGTTTACTGACACTATACTACGAGGCCTACTACGTTATAGACTGGACCACTTTATATCTTAGAACTAAAATTAACTACAAGTATGTATTTACTATTTCAACTTTTTACCATGTCACTGAAAGATAAATTTATTTAAAAAATCAGTAGAGTTATTAAAGTTATTTATATTATTTTTAACCTTCTTTCAGAATAAAATTTAAATATACTTTATTCAATATTAGCCATGAAAAGGCACTTATGAATATCGTAACTATTACTTTACACTGCGACGTTCGAAAACAACATTGCTACGAGGGCAATGTAAAATAAACCACACATTACAAAAAAACTGTTGTAATAAGTTAATCGTGAATCATTCGAACTACACAAATGTATGGAGCATATAATAATAAAGAAAATACGCAAGCCTATCTAACGAATCAAAATTAAGCCGTAATCTTCACCTTGAAGGAAGCAAAGCTTGACGAACTTGTAAAGTCGTGACCCCGCCCAGTGGGTCTTTCTTTGATTTTCAGACAAGGTCAGGAAAGCTCATTGTAATATTGGTTTTAATAAAATACGAAAAGAAAACCTATAAGAACGTGAACCTAATTCATGGTTGTATCTGTCGGAAAATGCGATTTATAGTTTCGGACAGCGATCATAATTTTACCTAGACGTTCCGATTGACTGGACATGTATGTATATTTAGGTATATCTAATATTATTGTAATAATTCTTTTATAACATTTATATAACCTAGTATACAAACAATATTCTTACTATCTTCACAATATCAAGATATACTTTCATAAATAGAAATTTCTAAATTTAAAAGTTATTTATAAGAACTCGGTGTCCATTTTTAATTTATTTATCACAATTCCATGTAGTCGTATAATGAATATAGATATAAATAATATATTTACCTCAAGGAAAAAGAACATTTTATAAATTTTCTGTGGGAGAAACAATCGGAAATAAAGTTTTATTGCTTCCTCTCGGCCATTGTTGGGCAGTCACGCGCACTTCGAAAGACGCTACACACCTGTCGACAGCGTTTACCGCTTGGGACCGCACTTCTGTTTCTTTGTATTTCTACCTTATTTTATTTCTCTTCTTTTACTTCAATTGTAACAATATAAATGTACTTCGTAACTGCTTAGTGCAGTGGTTATAGATTTATTTTCTGATATATCAACCCACGACTTTTGATGAAATTCGCACTCGAATACTAGACGATTTTACATGACTTAATAAAAATATAACCATCCTTATCTAACATTTAGTACTAGATAATATTACTTTAAATAGTACATAAAAAGTATACCCTCACATGTAGTAGCAGCGAATTTTAATAAAATAGTACATATGAATAAACTAAATAGTTTTGTTGATTACCTATTACTAATTTAAAAAAACAACAGTAGTTGTTAGGACTAACTAAATCAAGACACATTCATTTAAACAAAGTGAATTAGTCAATAGGAATTTATATAATCGAAAAATTCGACATAGTACAAAGTATGAAAAAAATTAAACAGTATAACCAAGGCTAGAATATATATCTGATAAATAATCAATTAATAAAGGTTCAAAAGTAAATAAGTCTCTTATCATTTTTATTATCTCCGCCTCAAACTCCATATATTATAACTTTTAAAGTTAATGGTAATATACAACTACAACAACAATGCGATACCTAATTTCTTAAATACACGTCGGGTTTTATGTATAATAAATGTAGCGTTTACTTACGTTCAGTCGTCGTCTAAATTGAGAAAATATAACGAAACATAGATAATACTTGGAACTAATTTTCGTTTTAATTTCCGCTTTATTTTCGTAAGACGATCGGATCACAGAATTATATTACGTATTTTATATTTAAATAATAATTATATTTAATAAAACAACAGATATAAAGAAAATTAAAAATAATTACAATATTATAATGAGTAATAGAAGGACAAATATATTGCAAGAACAGGGCGTGACATATTTAATTTTATAAGTTTGGCCTTCAACCACAATATGATTAATTTGATCTAATGTGGTAGCATAGCCTAAGATGGAAAACTTATACTTATAAGAACTGGTTTTCAAGTATAGCTGCCGGAACACACTCATAATTGCTTAGTAACAGATTTTCGATCAGAGGCTTGTAGCTACTTAATCACCGCGCTATTCATTCATCAAAATGTTTTTTTTTTTACCATTATAGGATTCAAGCCCATGTTGATCGACATGGTATTAGAAAACGTTATCAATCTTTATTGCCATTTCTCTATTTATTTTTCTATTCATACAATTTTATATAAATTTGAAGAAACTATAAATAAACGGACAACAAACTTCGTCATGTAACAGATAAAATTCATCTTTGATTGCAAAGAATATATTTACTTTTATGTTACGACCTCTATTACAGATATTTTTACCCTTAGACTGTAACTCTTGGACGTAAATAATCTATTATACTTTATAAAGTATTATTTTATTTATATACTTGCAAAGATTTTTTTCCTCTGAACAAAAGATATATTGTTAAGATAATAAATAACGCAGTCGAAGTCGCGAGTATCAGTTATTTATAATATACTAGCAGGCCCGGCGAACGTTATCCTGCCCTAATAATAAATACTATATACCTATAAACATAGGTAACTAATATATTCGATTTGATAAGTATGAATACTGTATCCATCTAAATAGTCTTCTAATTACCTCATTGCATGTGAACTTTTTCTTTAGACGATAGGTGGGTATAGTAAGCTATCTTTAAAAGATAGGTAAATGCCATCGCAGACTTTTTTGTAGATCTATAAAAGAAGAATATCTCATTATACTATTGTTTTGTTATATCTCAAAAGAAATAGGCAGCGTTTTCGATGATAACTGCCAAGCGGCTTGACTTCTTCCAACACTTCCAACAATTATAGTTATATTTCAACCAAACACAAAACCTTGATAAATTATATACCTAAACCTTCCTTATGTATTATTCTATCTATTGGTGGAATCCGCATTACAATCTGCTCAGCAGTTTTTGAGGGTATCTCAAACATACAGAGAGACTCGGCGGATGACTTTGTTTTATAATATGTAGATCGCCAAATCCGCCTTTGGACGACAAAATACATATTAGCACATAATTCACCCGCAGATTTACTTGTTATCATTTAGTATACTTTCTAACGTATACTTCGTATGATAATTACTACGGTCCTAAGTTTTTTTTTCGAACTGACTCACTGTTGGCTTGTTAAGGCCGCTACAGTTTCACCGAAACGCTCCTAAGTATTGTATCGCGATAGTACATAATAGAAAATGGGCTATGAAATACAAAAAGATCCTATGATTAAGACTGGTAGTTCTAGTTCTAAAGATTACCGTAGTTAATTTAAAAAAAACACACACAACAAACAATCTTTTGAGCTTTAGAATATAGATAATCATCATAATTAACTAATTTGGTTTAGTGGTCTATTCTATCAAAATATTATAATTTATTTACGTTAAAGAGTTAAGTTAAAGGGTAAAAATAACTGTAATAGAGGTCGAAACACGAAAGTAAATATTACAACCCATATATGAATGTAAAACACATTGAATAATTTGCAAAATGCTGAATATAAGAAAACTTTACCGTCAGAGCATGATTTACGGAGTAAGGCCCAAATTTTCATAATTTTATGGCGCTACTCACACACGCATCGGTTAGATGTTGTGTATTGAGTTCTCAAAGAGATTAAACTAGTATGAACAAACTGGTACGACCGTCGCGTCACGCCCAGCATAAGTAAAGTTAAGCCGCTTTTGGACTTAAACTCTTTTAGGTGGGATTTTAGCGGATAGCTAATTTGGCTGAACATATTTATAATTAAAATAAACCGTTTTCATATTTATTGTAATAAAACTTCTTTACATAATAATTTCAAGGTTTTCATTTAAGCTAATAATTTAATTTAATATATAATATGTAATTTAATAGTTAAGCTTATAACTACTGTTATTTTTAAAAATGAAATTCATCATAAAATCGGTAAATAAATAAATGGTATTTTATTTCGTTGCGTTTCTTATTTTGTAATAAACTGCGAGAAGGAAACGATTTTTATATTCTATTGCTAACTTATTTTGCTCAAGAGTAACTTGCAATTCGAACTGTATCACAGGAAACATTCATTATTATCCAACTATTTGCGACATTTCAAAGCCATGATGAGACACTATAGGATTGATCCAAAATTGTATAGAGCAGTGGTAAGACCTTTCACATAAACTATATAAATATCAATATACTTCACAGTATTACGTACATACAACATACGATACTACGCATGTAACTAATAATGTTTGATTTTATTGTCACAACGCGATAAACCACAATACAGCGGTAAGAAAAAATAAACCATAAATGCTCCGTATAACGTTCACATTCGAGGTAATAAGTCACCATATAGAATAGTACAGTAATATTTAATATTAAAAGCGAAGAGCCTTGCCGTTACGTGAGCTGAAAAGTGGAGACAGCGTTTTATTTTTATACCTGGTTATAAAAAGCCTTTAGACTAAGTCACTTAAAAATTCTACCGAGTGGCCAGACTTGACAAGTTTTGCAAAAACGGTTTTACGAAGAGTACAATATTATTTTAGTACGACCTTTTCTTATTAGCTACATATTTTACATGAACGTATTAGTAAATTAGCATCGTTTTATTTTATCACAAAAGTAATATATCATCTACGTGGAACCGTAAATCATTACTTTACTGGGAATGTCATTAGTTTCCTTTTAGTGTAAGTATAGGCTAGTGTGTGACAAACGTCTTATGTTAGACTAGCAGGCTCGGCGGACGTTGTTATAATAATAAAAAGTATATACTTATGTGCATGAAGTGTTTAAGGTAACTAATGTATTTTAACTAAGGATTAATACTGTATCCGTCTAAATAGCTTTCCAATTACCTCATTAAATGTGGTCCATTTTTTAGAAGATAGATTGGTATAGTAAGCTAAACCTTCCCCGTGAGCTACTCTATCTATTGGTAAATTAGATTGGTGCATTGCAATCCGTTCAGTAGTTTTTGAGTTTATCGCGAATATCCAGAAAGACAGACAGACGCGGCGAACGACTTTGTTTTATAATATGTTGTAATGAATATTTTCTCCAAAAAAATTACATAGTAATTCTAGAATGTGAGATCAATGAAAAATGCCCTAAAATACATTACGTTGTTTTCCCGTCAGAAAGTAACATTTAACTATATACTTATAGGGCTTCTTTTAAGGTTTAATTATATATAAAAAGGATGTACCCTTTCCCACAATATGCTCCATGCTACAATATATCCTTTAAAAATTAAAAGCAATAATACAAAAAGAAATAATAAACAAATTAATAAAATTGAATTGTTTGTTTGTTATGTCAAAATAACAGCATTTTAGTAAATTGATTGATATCACTTATAAGAAAAAGTCAATTTTTAATATTTTGTTTCTCTGTTTATCTGTTTGTTCCGGCTAGTTTCCAAAATCGTTGGACCGATTTTGACGAGACTTTCACTATACAGACAGATTACGGATGTCATAAAGATTGACTCAGGCTACTTTTATTTTAGAAAAAGTTAGGGTTCCGGCCACCTATAATAAATTAAATAAGCAGTGTCCAGCGCGTCCCTTGCGCACATCACATTGAACAATTTTTTTTAAACTAAATTTCATGTGGACGAGCTCGCAAGAAACAAAGAGTAATAAATAACTTCAGTTATTAAATACAATTATTTACGGAGTTTAATGTAACTCTTATAAAAAGTGGTGAAAATGTTTGTATTACAATTCAAGTCATACCATACCCTATTCGTGTATCCATACACGAACTAGCGGCAACCATTCTAACTTACGCTGTATCAGTTACGTTGTACATTACAAGTGTACGTGAACTGAAAATGGTACACGGAAGTGGGTAAATTGGAGACAGCAAGTTGCAACCTATATATTTTAACACCTGCTACCGTAGTAAGAGAAATCCGAGTTTAAGCAAAATTAAAGTAAATCTTAACGAAATCGGTGAGTGTTAAATTTTACGTTCCGGATAAGTTAATGAACAATTTCGTGAGCACAAACATTCCTTTCAAATTTAATTTAAATGCTTTTGGAAATTAGATTTCTCCTACTGATGACCGCAATCATTCAACGTTCGTACTGGTTTTACCAATAAATGAAAAGATATTGCTATTTTTACACACGAAGGTATTTTATATAGGCGGAATAATACACTAACAAGATTTCACTTCAAATACCGTGATCTATGAATAAAAATAAACACGAGATGAGACAGCCATATCTCAAATAATATATAATTTTATAATAACCTTCTCATTTCACACAAATGGTATTTTATAACAATTGTATCATAAATTAAGGGTGGAGGTATAAGCGATATATAATACCAGATATAACTGGTGTTATTAAGTTGACCTTTAAAGTGAATAATTTGTATTAGTTGGTATCACACAGATAATCATAGCCATTGTTTTGCGTGACTAGTAAAAAAAATATAATAATTGGTGTCTACGATATCGTATATACCCGGTTTTTTCGAGTGATTAAAAATTAATTCAATACAAAATACAATGTTACATGTATGTAAACACTCCACAATATACTTTTCGACAAAGAGAACAACGAAGAATAACGCGTAGGTTGACATGGGTTAAAATCCTTGAGTATGAGTGAAAGCTTTCGGTGAAGAAAATATCGTAATGAAAACCTATAATATGTCGACAGGTATTTATCTAATTGCCACCTAATTAGCTACAACCCTGAAGTTGAAAATCTGTCACCAAACATATAAAAGCAACTTCCCATAGATGTGTTTGAGAATCAGTCCCTCTAAATTTAGCACACTACCATCACAGACCAGATCGTCATTTAACATCAGATTCGATTGTTAATAAATTAACGAATAAATAGTTAAAAAACGAACACTGAAAATACTAAGCTAATGAAAATAGGATAAAGTTATAAATGATGTTACGATGCATTAGTTCAAAAGTCGTGTTTGTTGTAGGCAACTTATATAGCTGCTTCTTCCACGCCCTTCTTCACAAGCCATTAACTATCCGTTCATCGAAGTAAACTCTCCTCGCCCGTTACAAGCACGATAATTAACCAAATTTTGAAAACTTTAAACATTTGCCAATTTACCAAAGTCATTATCCATCGTGACTTTAACTTACAAAACAATATTTAGACAACTAAATTTGTCTAGAGAAAATAAAGACTTATTGTAAAATAATATTACGATTGCAATACAAACAATAATAGAAATACGATCCGTTGCACAGAATTAAAAGATAAAATATATATAAAATGTTTGAACAAATTTCATTTCGATTGTTATTGACTTGCCTTTTGTTCATTATGTTGGAATCAAAACACAAAACATATTACAGACGTAAGGTAATACTTTGTTATGACGACACTTTCTTTACTTGAACTCAAAACGAAGTAAACATACGTATATTTGATCAATACATATGATAACATCGTATTTTTTCGCATATGTACCTACAGTCAATATACTAGAAGTAAACTAATCCGGTGAATGAAATGTGAGTAAAATATAACACTGAAATTATTTTTTTGAATATTTGTCTGATATTTGGTTTGTATGCTGATAAAGTTATAGAAAACGTATCACTTGAAAATTACTAAAATTATAAATTACCAATCATGAATATACTTTGCAAAATATAAACTTAATTACGTTTTCTTTTTTTTAATAATCAAAATCAAAGTGAAGATGAATAATTAAGGAAAAATTTCATTTGTTACTACTTATGTAATTTATAGACCTTATAAGGACAAAATAGTTATAGTAAATATGCGAATAAAATTAGGTTAAATAAATAAAGCTTTCATTAAACGTTAAGTTACAAAATAAGCTAAAAAACATCATCATAAATCTTGGCCTGAACACAGAGTAATCACATAGATTATAATACCAGTACGCTTTATTTTATTATAACTGAATTGTAGGCATAGATGTATGATGAATTTGTAAGAGACATTCCAAAGAAACTTTTGAAACCAGATCGACTTTTAACTTAAATTATGTTTTTCATGTAATATAAACTCAAGAATTTATTTTTCATTAAGTGCGAAATATCAAGATTTGATACATAAATTAATATATGCTGTACGTCGTATTACGGAAATTAAAATAAAATTATTAAAATCTTTTGGATAACATGCACAAAAGAGCATACCGCCTTTTAAATGAAAATAAGAAATGTACTCATCGTAAGTACATTATGCAATAATAGTGAAAAATGGATTGGGAATTTTCTTAAAAAAAATCGTATTTAATTATGTCATATATAGTATACCTATATATTTAGTTGTTCTGTCGTTTTGCAAAAGAGCAGTGTTTTAGTGGAGGCAACATTATCAATCATACTATTTAGGGTGACATAAGTGGACCCTCCTCATGCGAGCCTGAAGTTCCATTAGTCACAAGGCCACGCCCTTTACTGATACGCTCTTCTTTAGCTGTTTTAACAATAGCCAGCTAATATACTTTAAATTTATCCCCTTAATGCCCTTACTGAACTGAGGATATGAAGTATGAACGAAAAACTATTCAAGATGAAATGACACAATTATCTGTAATTTACGAAACGAAATTGTTCGTATTTTAAAACTAAATTTTATTGCCAGATCTGGTTAAATAATAGTGTAGAATTGTTTTAAGTTTATGTAATTAATACAATTATGTAAGAATCACCAGATGGTATGAAAATTATTTGAAAATACTACTACTTATAGGTTATTTTTTATTAAAATGAAAAACCTACTAAATGTATGTCGAATAATATAATACATGAACAAATAATAATAGGTTAGGTGGGAATAAAATTAAAAGTTATGTATCCTGTCTAGTATCAAAGCCAATAATGAATTGTATTCAATAAAATAAATTGCAAATTGATCGAAGATGCTTTAGACGTCTAATACCGAATTTAAAATAATACAAAAGTATACACTAACTATTCACTATAACAAATTCCCAACGACCCGATTAATGTCGAACATTTTTATTTCAACTTTTCAGAATTTCCAAGTTCACGAGTATTAAACTAAGTGTAGTTAAAATACTGCGGGTTATTCGTATTGAAGTAGTAAAAAGGAACGATAATTCTATACATATAAACACAAAACATATTATAATATCTGCCATAATTGTTTCGCTCAAAGGCAATTATTTATTTTGATTGTTATGAACGACTAATCACTCGTATTATATGCTTTTGTTAACGATAAAGAAACATTAGGAGCCTAAGTGATATTTTAAAATTCATTACGAAAATCGCAAAGTCTTCGTCTACGTGTTTAAACATAAACGACCCAATATACTCGGGGGAGACCATGCTCAAGTGATTTTTATGGCGACGAAACTGAGAGATTCTTCGATCTTATGGCATCTATAAACCCTCTCCTCTCATCTTGACGATTTAGCAAAATTTTCCATTTCGACATCGTCTCCTTCCATCTAACTCTAAATCTTTAAAATTAATAGGATTCGACATTCCAATAACTGCTATAAGAATTACAAGGAAAATATTATATGTACACATTAAGTTTAAGTAATGTTATAAATGCCATCGTCATCAAAATTTGTACACATGTTGTCAGAGGTGTAAAAAAGGATATAAGAGATTTTTTATCGAGAAAAAGAGTACTGTTCCTGACGCTTAGGTTAAATCTAATTAAGTTCGCGGGCAAAAGCTAGTAATAAATTTAACTATTGATTATTATAAGTAGTCCCTACATTAACGAGTAATAGATTGCATAATTTCAACCCAATAAACGAAGAAAAACGGAAATAAACTAGACTCGATTTACGTTAGATAACCGAAGAAAAGTACGCTAAGAAATGTGCAAACAGAATCAAAAATCAACTGTTTCGATTTGTGGCGGCAAAACGGTAGAGTGCGAATAACTTTATCGCCTACGTTTCCTATTTGTAATCATTTTATCGTTTAATCTACACATCTTGTCCGGCGATTGGGTAATCAAGAAATACATTCTACTTTTCTGTCTCAAATAAGTTTAATTAGTATCTGGTGATTTTTAAGTATTAGATAAATCCCATTTATACAGTACAATATGTATACAATAAGGAGAATATAAAATAGTTCAGTACTTTTTTATCCTATGTTTCTCAACCATTTTTGTTTTGTTTAGTAGCTATTGAGCTTAAGTGTTATTAATAAAAGAATGGAATTACTTTTTTGTACTAACTACCATTGAGATTTTGATTACAATAAATGCTATCTGTATAGAACGCTTTTTTATAATACAAAATTACAATACCAAAATTCATATATTACTTATTGTATGAAGTACGCGTCAAATTAAACTTTCTACACTTTTACGCATGCCTTTTGCAAAATTTTATTTTTCATCTCATGAGTCATTCAACATATGACACGCTCTCTCAACAGTCGATTCGATCGAATTACGTACCATTTTATTCTGTGTGTATGTATTCCATATAACCATTATAAAATAAAAACATTTGTTACTTTAACTTATATCATCCATATAATGAAATAAAATAAGCATCAATTACTGAATGTATATATATAAGCGCATCACTTTATCTCCACCTAGTTGGTTAATTCTTTTTTGTTGTATCTGTAATTATTTGGACTTGTTTTGTATGAAAAAAAACATTAGTTGTCTCCTCAGTCAGTTTGCGGACGATAATTTTACATGATAACGTCATAAGAAAACATTGATGAAAAATTGCATACTTTTATGAATTGAATTGAATTATTATCACTGAATTACCGATAGAGTGAAAACGAAACGTTTAGGCTGATCGCGTCTCTCTATCGCTCGTTTTGCGCCCTCGCTTGCACGCTCGGCTCAGGCGGAACGTGACAATGAGTCATGCCTTTTCGTGAGTGCAGTCGGCGTTCATTGATTTATAAGACGTTACCACGTCAAAAAAAATGTTTAAAAATCGTAAGGAAAAGTGCGTACATGAGACAAAAGATAGCAGAGAGATTTTCAACAATACTGACAGAATTGACAAATTAACGTTCCGCTGTGCAGTACACAGTACTGTAAAGGTAAGATGTTGGTTTCAGTTTCTTCGTTAGTGCACCAGTGTGAAGCCGCGGCGGGTAGCTGGTTTCAAATATATTTTTTTCAATATAAGTGTTTAAACTAATATACATCGAAATCCACAGTACCAATATAAAATAGTTAAAATATAATATTCAAAATAATCCTTAGTAGACAGTGCACTCAACCGGAACCTCATCACAAATTCCCGAGGGTGCTACGTTAAATGTAGGCCACCAAGTTCTCGCCGCCCGCCAAGCGGAATATTGCTTTGTCACTTGGAGACATGGCGCTGCTTCCCTAGCTAAGCCCAAGTAATTGGAAATAGTTGAAATAGACAACTTAAAGCAACATCACTACAATTTAGCGCCGGACTTGCAATCGAACATTTATTACACAAAACTTGTATTATTATTAGTATTCAAATTAAATCTTAAAAACCATCGGTATATTGTTTGTAATTAAAAAGAATACACTTTTACCATTAAGTCAGCGTTGCATAATATAGCAATAGTTATAAGTAAAATTTATATGTTCCTTGCTGTAATTTTTTTTTTCAAGTAACGTTTCAAATGAGAAGTTAACCTCGTCGGCATCAACTTCATTAAGGCTGAGTTGCACCAAAATCGTGGTTATTGTAATTGTTAAAGTTAACTTTAACAATGACAAGACTTGCTAACAGTTACATTTGCCAAAACGAGTTGCACCATCAAACATTTTGTAATTGTTAAAGTTATTAGGGTTGCTACTTCAATAAACCAATTAGTCCCTAAAATCGAAAAGGGTAACATATTTTACTTGGCAGGACTTTGTTATAAGTGTCACTATTGTTGTTCTGTGACTGTCAACAGATGTTCATTGCGCGCAAATATCTTATTGATACAATTATTTTCCTCTGTTATTTACTTTATGTCTATTTCTGTGAAGTTGTATATTGGAATTTTTGATATCAACATATTTTTATCAATGGCTAATACCGAGAAAATTAATACCACATTGGTTACCGCATTCGAGAACAGTATAAAGTAAGCAGTATTGAATTTATTCAAATCTACAACAACATTTGAAAATTTCATATAAAATGTTTTTGTTTTCTTTTTCTTTGTGTGTTGTTAGTGTGTGTGTGTTCTTAGAAAAAATGTTTTCTTTCTAAGACGCAAATTATCTTCAAATATACTGATTTCGTCATCGGAAGAACTATTTTCAGTTTCCCATAGGATTTCTCTTAGTAACGACATGACATTATAAAGTTTTTTCTAGTGAACTTGACAACCGATTCAAAAATTGACATTAACAATAACGCTAACCGGCCAACATGGAGCGGTAATAGTTAACGTTAAATCGTGACGTCATTTTAACCATTGTCAATTGGTGCAACCTATTTTTTGCCTAACAATAACTTTAACCGAATTTTTAACTTTAACATTTACTGGTGCAACTCAGCCTTAGTATTACTCAAAAATGTACTGCTGACAAAAGCAAAACATGAAATATTAAAAGTGTTTTATTTTTGTTAGAAATATAAAATTAATCATCTATATTTAGATATGCATGTAATAAGCAATAAAAGCTTTTTTGTCGAAAGCATCTACGTATTGTCTTGGAGTAGGAATAATAAAAATAAAACTGTTGTGAAGCGCATTGCGTGTAATGTGTAAGCGATGACAATGATAGTTGCCTTTTAAACTCTTAACAATTTCGAATTTGCTCGTTCGGAAATCGCTCTCGGCGCAGCGTTATTAGTTCCCGTGAACAAATCCTATTTTATAAACCCTATGTGGATTAAAATCACGAAGATTCGTCAACGTTCACAGTATTGTTAATAAGTTTTGAAGATTACCATGTATAAGTACAAAGAGACACACAGGCGGAATCATTTTTAAAACGACTTATTAAATTCCGTTACACTTCTTACATTATCCGCAATCAGTTTTTGACAAATACTTTAATGTAGACAAACGACAGTGGTGTCCAATATATTTAATAAAACATGAATTATTAATTTACTCGAATCTAAACTTGTAACCTACTATTGTAAAAGTAGTCGTATAAAGACAAAGACAGTGACAGTGTATTCTAAGAGAATTAAAATGTATTCAAGGAAATAAAAACTTAAACGTGAACAATTTTTTTTTCTTGCAAATACTTTATTTTATCCAGATTAAAAATTAAACACCTTACTTTTTTCAAAAATAGCTGAATACCTTAATATATACTCTTACGCTTGATGTATTCATTAATAAAAATTATTTAAAAAAGAATAGTCAGTCCTCTATTTCAAAAACTCAAGTTTTAATATTATAGAAAACGCAGATACCGGGACCCTGTAGTTTGGAATGAAAACACCACAAAATACAACCAGAGTGTCGCATTAAGAAATATGGTTTAAAGCCACGGTAGCGCAATGTCATGATTCGTAGCTAGGAGTTGTAGAAAAGTGATAATTCATTGCGAATTTCCAAATAAAGAGCGATTAGTAATTTTAGAATTTAAACCGTATTGTTTTCATTCGTTGACAAATTAATTTCATTATTACCTTTTTTTTAACGTGGGGAAATGATTTTAGAATTTAAACCGTATTGTTTTCATTCGTTGACAAATTAATTTCATTATTACCTTTTTTTTAACGTGGGGAAATGGGATACAATATAGTTTTAAATTAACGTAAATTTTTATAGAAAGTTGTTTTTACGTATCTTTGAGGAAGGAGTGTGAGATAGAGAAGGGATATTTAACATAGTCGAAATTCATACGGAGAACGCGTGCAGAATAATAACATTTGTAAATTAAATTTAATAAAAACTCTTTACGTTCATATGAAATATTGAACACAGATAAAAGTCAAACACATATGTGGTCAAATGGTCACTCTGAGTGTCATTAAAGATGTTATTTATAATACTTACTTACACTTGCGACTTTGCTTACGTTAATGTAGAGTTCACCTATCCCTAGCGGTCAAGTGGGGATGAGATACTTGTACCTCGGAATCGCAGGGTTGGACCCACAGGCTAATACAGTTCCCTCGTGGAGCCTTAGCCTGCCTCCCAAGACCGTCAGTGCGTGGTGAAGAGCCACATCCTGCACGAGGTGACCCTGTCTAGCAGAACACTACGGATCGAGGCTAGAGAGCCGATAAACACTCCTGGGGCTCGGCTTCAGAACCAGGTCCGGGCGTATACCCGCAGTCAGGGCGTTCGCGCTGGGCCTTGTCGCCGGGGTGGCATGGTGCTTGCTTGTTCGATCCCGTGCCACTCCATAGCGCGGCAGACGGTATCTCGAGTATTTTTTAGTCAGTAAGAGTCTAAGACTCCACAGCTCCCCAGGGCTGTGGATGTCCAATGAAGCATTTATTCCCACATTAAAAAAAAGAGTTGACCTATCCCTCGGAAACAATTTTTTTTGGGGATTAAATATATTTTATGTCATTTTCTGTATCCCCTGATAAAATTTTAACATAATCGGTATAACGGAATACTTAGTATTTAAGGCGTCAAAGCGTAACAAACAAACAGACTTACATTCGAATTTATAATCAGTATTAGTTAGTATGTATTGCAATAAATCGAAAATGAATTCATAATGACGCATACGTCATTACATAGTACATACATGCATACATACGTACGTTCGTCATAGTACATTATCGTAACTATAGCAACCGAACAAATAAAAAAAATGATAATGCAATAGTTATGGAGCAACACACTCTTTGACCAAAATACCTCAGTAATATTCAGACTTAAAAAATAATGAATTACGATCTAATTTCGGCCTCTGGATTACTACTAGTAATTATTATAATAACATACTTGGAATAAGTTGACCATAAAGTCTATACGAACAACGACAGTATTCTATATAAATAATCAATTTTCTATTTTGAACAAAAAGATTACAGTAAACATTAAGTAAATCAATCTAGAAACAAATTTCTCCACTTATGAATCCTCATTAACATAACAATAAATAATTAATTAATCTAAGGTATTCATTGACTCTATAAACAAGTATGTTTTATGTTAATCTCTTTACGTCATTCATATAATTTCGGTATACCGTTAAGTGATCGGTGTTGACTGACACGAATCTGGACACCGCAGTCCGTCCTGATCACGCATTCAGACAATAAGCGCGCCTATATAATTATCACACGAGCCTATTAATTAAGCCCACTGACAGCCACTCCATCATCGTTAAATTTTAAACAATGTTCACGTTAATTTGTATATGACGGGACGTTGTATAATGACAGTTTTAGAAAATAAATCGAAATATTAAAACGCCTAATTAGTAAGAGCGTTATGAGTAAGCGCTTCCGCGTTCTCGCGTAGAAGACGTGCTCACATGAACTGTAAATGATCTGTATGCGAATCTCGTGCCCACATACCACCGCCGCGTCTCTACACACCAACAACTGCAATATGCTGAAATTGCTACGTGCTTTGGGCTATAAAATATACCCTGTTAATTTGTTGACATTGCTACGAATATATTATAATAAAAAAAACGCAACAAATATTGATTACTGAATTAAGCGAACTATGTCATTTGGTAATTATTAATCTATTCTAATGTACATATAAAATAGAAAGGTAATGCGAATATAATTTATACAGTAGACTCGTGTTACGGTTTATACTTTCAGGATGTTAATAATTTGTTTACTAAAAATAACAGTAGTTTGTTATTGTGACTAATATTTCAATAATAATATACAGGGAAACAAATTCCAAAAAAAAAATTTACGAATAAATATACTTTTTTTAAACATAATTCACATATATTTTTTAATAAGTCATTTTTGCATATGCTACAAATAATAAAATGAATGTATTTACCATTTGGCCTACATATATTTCGATATAAATCTGAGGTATGTTCAATAGGCTAGATAAGTTAAAATTCATTTATTTCAAATAACATTTATTCCTACTAACATACAAGTTAATTTTATTGTATACTAGTTGTCCGCTCCGATTTCCTCACTAACAAATGAGGTCAAATCTTTCCTATAAAATACAACCATGTAATGAAATAAAATAGTATGAAAACAACTGAACACTATTCTGTCAATATTTTTCAAAACTTTGCCTACTGTTTTCTCTCTGACTTATTCACTCACTTTTTTATATGGACATTTTTTAAACCCAATTTCACTTTTCCGTACGATTTTTCAAACATTTTCTTTCATACAAATTAGGCTAATTCAGAAATTCATTTTTGTTTATATAGATTACAGTTCTTTATGCACAAACAGAGAGAAAGGAATAAAGGAGCTATTTAGAGTTAAAGCTGCTGTATACTTGTATTAGTTATAGAGTCGAGTAGTTCAGCCGGATTAGGACCCGAGGCGACGTCTGATTATCCCGCTCCTTGATTTACGATGACGTGATACGGTGGGGAGACACAGAACTTGTTACAATAGATATATACACCGAAAACGTACAATTTATTGTGTCATACGCACCAATATAATCAAATCGAAACGAGCGAGGCAACGCTGTGAAATATGAGAGCCCATGTCAACGTGAACACCGGAGGGTTCAGTACTGGTACCCACGTCTAAAGGACGTTAACAAATAAAGTTTCGACCTCACGTCTATTTACGGAGGTGAAAAAGACATTTAAATGCGGGTCGCGGCTGTGATTAGCCCGAGAATAGTATTTCGACCCACGACCCCACAGCTGCGCACGTGAATTGAACGGTGCCTTTAAAGAGAAACATTTAATAAAATACCTACCTTTTTATCCTAAACCGTTTAAATACATAAAAGAACTTTCAATTCTTAGAAGTCGGCCTTGACAAAAAGTACGAAAAATGTACAATATATTCTTCGACTTGTCAGTGAAAAGGGTCTAGAGTAATTTCATTACAATCAAACAAATATACACGTCTGAATGTAACATGAACATAGTAATATGTTACTTTACTAGACAAGTTCACAAAAAATACTAGACAATATTGTGAAGTGTTTAAAAAGATGAAAATTAACAAGAATGTAAACACTTATTAAATTACATACAAGAAAGATTAGATAATTGCAAGCGGTAAGTGGGATATTTTTTATTAGTTGTTTATTTATCAAGTTATGGGCTTCTCAAAACAGTCATATTTTAAATAGATGATGTTACTAGTCACCTTTCGTTATCACAAAATTTTTATTTCCTTTCTACTAATGTTTCTGTTCAACGTATAATTATATATTTATATTCAATTTATTTTACTAATACCTAACATAAATCACTTTTAGGCCTCACATACGCTTAAATAGTATAATACATGTTAATATCGCATCTTTTAATATGATATCTGGCAACCCGACCGACCTAGGCAAGCGCCAGTGCCTATACTCTGTACAATATCTACGTATATTAATCAAACCATTTCTTTAGTTAATGCAGACCCCATTTTAAAACTTCTAGTATATTATATACATGCTTTAAACTATATTTTGAAATAAAAAAAAATTAAAAAACGATCGCTTTTGATTTTGTACGTACACGAAAGAAAAGTTTTTTCAAGTTTAATTTAATTTTTTCTTTATTTAAAAAGAGCAATTTATTTTCTATTTCTATCACTACGTTTAGTATTTTATCGTAATTTTATTCAATTCAAAAACCTACTTTCAATAAATCCGAATTTCAAATATGACCGTTTTTTAAAAGCATAACTTGAGAAATATACATCATAGAAAAAAAATATGTATTTACTTTCAAACCTACTAAAAGTCCAATTAAGCTAAATATAAAGGAATACCAGAAACTCCCTTTTTTCGTTTTCTGCGTCATGGTATATGCCCCAAGCATTATTAATACGCTTAAAAACAAATTTATCAACACTGGGAGAACTTATTATGTAATATGCATTAGTATGAAATATACTTGGTGGAAATATACTACATCTGCAAACATAACTTAAAGAAAATTATGTTAACTCATATTAACATACACAAAACTATTGTATAGATAACCATTATTACATCACATTGATCTGTATATAATATATCGAGGACCTAGTCTTACAGTCTTATATGTTAGCACACACAAGTCCCTGTTCGTATGTGTGTTGGTGTATTTATTACTCGACAGTCACATTTTTAGTTTATTTTGTGAATATTTTCTATAGCGAGGTTTTAGTATATGCTTCAGTTAGATTACTTAAAACACCTAAGGGTTAGACAGGGGCAATAATAGTGAAAAATATCGAGAAGAGTATACCGTTAACGCGTTCTTTTAGAGAAATCACGAATACATCAATATATAGTTTCTTATGGGCAAAGTCGCGGGTAAATCTTATTTATAATAATGTTTCACTGCGAACTTACTATTACATATAATATCGCAAAATTTGTATAAATTCTAAAACTTAAAAGTATTATTCTTATTTAAAGAAGTATAATGTAGAAAGTAAATAACTTATTATGTGACATATTTTCATGGTATTTCAGAACTCTGTGCCGGTGGACACGCTTCTGCTTCATTAAATGACGTACAAATAGTAAAGCCATTACAATTCTATACACACAAAGACCCTTTCAATCGAACTAAAGGGAAGGACAGAGTTTACCACCCTTGCCTTTGGGACTGATAATCCACGAGACAAATCAAGTGCACACAAATCCTGTTAGTAAATTTCGTCTGTCAGATATACTTAGCTAGCTGTAGGTATACACGCCGACGTAATTTATAACATCACTTTAGTATAGATTTTAAGCACCATTGTATTACAAATCTCTCTGCTTTTAAACCTTAATAATAATTTACATGGAGATACATAGTTTTACATTCTCAAAAACGTCAATTAAATTATTCCACAGAAAACATTATGTTGAACCAAAAATTAAAATCATTTTCTAAAAATAATTCTAAGCTCTACTTTAATTCAATTTGAATAGTAAATACATTGGAGTACAAATAGTAACATGAAATGTTGAGGTTTCTGCTTTTATATAAATTCAATTTAATATTTTTGAACGTGAATATAAATGAAAGGCATATACCTGAATTTGGTTGGTTGTCGGAGTTGGGCCGTGCTGAGGGAGCTCCGTCACGTGCTTCAACCTCCAACGCGTACGCCCCCTGTTTCTCCCTGTCGAACACCACCTTTGTGAAGATTTCGCCCGTCTGCATACTGATCTCGAAGAAGTCCTTTCCCTCGTTCCGCGGTGAATCTACTATGTAATAGTAAACCTAAAACAAAAATACGTATATTTATTTATTGAAATATTCGAAATAATGATACCTGGAATGGGGTTAATGCCCTCAGCTGTCATATCAGCCTAAATTCGAATCATAAAGTAAACGATACCGTTAAAGAAGCGCTATTATCTTGGGTTCGCGTAGAATTACTACATTAAACTTAATCGTATAAATAATATTCAAGAACATATAAGTTACATCGAAAATATAATCTAAGAGTGACGCCGGCCACAAAGTGGTAAATATCCATGAGTAGATTGTTGACCCTAGACCGTCTTGCAATAACACGATAAAAGCATCTGTTACAGCTTACCGGATGTATAATATCTTATCTCAAAGCATTTTGGAGTTAGAAAGACGGTTAGCTATTCAGTAATAGTAAGATAAAGTCATGTATACATACAACATTTATTGTTAATATAAATTATTGAAATAATTATATGATGTGTGTTAAGACACTGCGTTGACTTTTCGGTAAAGGTAACGTGACCATCGTGATGAAACCATAACCATAAAGCTGCCCATGCCCAATATAAGGATAATGAACAACGGCAAAGGTCATCAAAATTCCTTTAGTACTAACACTACGATTTTGCTTATACGTCACGTGCTAACATGGTGATCTAACTCATGTCTTCCTTTTACAAGAACTCTATCCATACCCATTAGTGAGAGACATTTACAGGTTGAAATTATTATTAGAATAGAAGTTTACGGGCAAAAGCATTTTTAATGAAAATGTACACCAGAAAATCTTTACAAATTATGTACGAGTGTTTAAATGTAGGAAATAAAAGATACTCCGGCTGCTGCACTTTTTAATTAAATGCAATGACACTAACGTAACGCGTATACGTGAATGTTTATTTCGAAAAGTACATGATTAAAAACTGTAAATATGTTGTTAGTTACTTACTTATACATATATCAATTTAATCTCGAATCAAGGATTTTAAATATGTGTTTATGCATATAACGATTATTTATAATAATATCTGTGAACTGTATACAGAATCGATCTATCTTTTCTATTATAATAATTTACAAACGTAGATTACTTGAGATTTTTTACATGAAAAATCGCATATTTTTTCGTTGTAAAGCTAATATTTGATATAATAATACTAGATAATACATTTAATCGTCATGCTTGTGTTATTTTTAATCTATAAATAAATTGTTTATGCAAAAAATATTATAGTTCAAAACATGAAACGTTATTATGCAAGCGGTGGTGTTTATACCCCTCTCGGGCGTATGCATATAATGTGAAGCTTAAGTAAATCTCGACATCACTCCTTCGCCTTTAATCCAAACAAGTATTCTATTCCGGTTCCTACCAGTAACATGAAACGTCTACACAAACTCAACTTAAACTTCAGAATAATACCACCAAGCCAATTAGTTATTCTAATGAACGACTTTGTAGTAACTTTTCAATGCCTGCATTAATGATGACGAATTTTTACACCCGTAATTATTAATACTTCGATTTCACAAGTAAAAAATCTCTAATAAAATCTAATAACGCAAACCGTGTAAAGTTCCAAGCTTTTTAATATTTAATTAAAATGATTAAAAAATAACTAAAGGAGGTAACAAATTGGACTTATTGTAATTTATGTATTATAAATCTCAAAATTTATTTATTATCCTGTCTGTTAACACGATATCGAAAATATATTATTTGATACATATTTTATTGGAACGAAGTTCCTAAATACGGCTTGTGGTAGAAGTTGAGAGGTAGAAATCGTCACGTAAGGAAAAAGCGTTAAGACATATCCATCCAGCTTTATATCTCTTTCTATTATATACGAATATGTGTTTGCGTGCTATTATAGAAATTCAAGCAGTCCAGCATTGTGTGCTATCGGTTGTATAACTTCAATACTGGACGCGTGGAAATTTAATGAATAGTTTTTGTTATTTTATATAATTTAAAATATTAAATAAAATGTATGGATTTGATTTCTTATTTTATGTAATTATTGCATTGAAAACATTATAGAGGATATAAAAATATATAGATAAAACAGAAAAAGAGAGAGAGAGAGAGAGTCGTATGGAGGAGGCATAATAGTTCTTCCTTAGATGACGAAAATATACCAATATAAACATTCCAAATGTCCATATCGAATTACATTCGGAGCTGAAGACAACGCGTACAGAACCTCGTTCCTAACGGGTGGCCCCTGACCGCACACATTTTGGTATTCAAAAATATATACTGCGATCAGATATTAGAATTTATTTCTTACATTACATAGTGAGTCACAAAAGTAAATATATACAGTCGGCAAATAAACACAACCAACGCCTTGTCCCTTGATACGAAGTCTATACCGTACAACAATAATAAATAATGAATACGAATAATATAGATTAAAAAAGTTTTTTATGAAATCATATGTAACTTTTATTTTGAGGAATAATTACTGCTTTTATGCTACATAATGTGTTACATATGCTCCAATTTTCGAAATCATAAAATATTTTGTAGCATTACAACATAAAATGAAATATGAAGTAAACATTTCGTTAATTCTGCGACTGCGAACATTGAGTAAAGCAGCAGTGGTAGGACGAAAGGAAATAATTTAGATTTTATATATAACCAAAAAACAGTAAATTAATGTAAACAACTATTTATTATAACTAATTTATATATTTCCTTGCAAATAAAAAAGCATACAAAGGCGCGAGTACAGCTAGTCAACTCTGAACTATGTTTATAAAGAGTTCAATTTAAACTTAGGCTATATTTTTTATTTAGTTTATTACATTAATATTTTGTATCTTTTAATATATATTTCATTAAAAAATATTGATATATTATTGAAAAATCCTATTAAGAATTATTTAAATTCCCAACACTCGTTCAAATGATTCTGACAGGAAATCACAAAAATCTCAATGAAGGAGAACTGTTATGCACTATATTCAAATATAGACGTTTATTCCAATGTGTATCAAACGTTGCTTTCATTTTATACAAATATTTATTGAACGAGAAAACATCTTTCTGTTTTATTATGAAATAAAATAACTATTGGAAAATGTTATAAAATTTTATAGACTATTCAAAACAACATAAATGATTGATACTAACATACGACTCACTGACACTGATGAAATTAAAAAAATTGTCATGTATACATGTTCATAGTAAAACGAAATAAATTTAATTATTCGCGATTGCATACGAATCTAAAGCGCAATCAACACAGGAGAAAATTGCATTTTTATTCCCAAGCGCCAACGAAAATTACAGACACGGTAAATCGCTGCAGTCGCATATTTGTACAAAAATATACATTTTTGCTTCCCATTTATTCGTTATCTGCCAACGTTATCGTATATTATTTATGAGGATTCAAATACGCTTATGTAGAGTGTATGAATGAACATTTTTAATATGGGTTTCCCTAGACGGCTTCCAGCTTTTCGTATAAAAATGAAAATATAACTTATTATTTAATGTATAAAAATGAATGTTGATATACCTAAGATCAATAAACTTCAACGTTATTTGCCCAATTATCATAAAGTTTGACACAAGTAGATATGCTATTTAATTTACTATTACTGGGTACTAGGTGCCACTAAGCTATACTTTTCCTTTTATTATTAAGTTTTATATCGTATTTAAAACGGACAAAGGCTTGGGCATTCGTCAGTTGCTCAAGCAGTCATTTAATTCACCGGATGTTACTTATTAACTTCAGTCTATAGCTAGCTATATACAATTAACCTCAGACTGCGGCTCTAAGGCCAGTTACAATAGTTTCATACTCCTAAGAAATAACTTTAAACACCTCGAGTACCAATGTATGTTGCCACACCCATGAAATGGAACAAAGCACGAGCCCTGCTGCTTACCTGCATACTTTATTGATTTTAACGCTTGTCCACAATCACATCTGATTTTAAATTACGATGTGGTCTAAGACGGTAAACTCGCTAAACCTAGAGGATGACTAGCTCTGAAGTACAGCTGGCAGAACACACTTAAAGGAACTTGGTAAAAGATTTTCATCCTGTTATGATGGTAGCTAGCAGACTTAGAAATAACCTTACCACTATGTTCCGGCTTCAACACGATGTTTTTCTTCACCGAATGCATTAGGTTATTTGCAAGGATTCGAATCTACGTCGATTGAAACGATATCCGAACACAATTAACTACTGAGCCATCATTGCTTCAGAAATAGGTTCTACCAATCTCAAAATGTGTGTTCTCATGCGTAATGCGTTAGTTAAATACGACATTTTTATTTGACCACACCAGTCATCTACATTATTGCGTTTTTTTAACGAACCTTAGCAAATTCACTTTATACTACTATGACGGTAAGTATACAAGTCCCAAAAATATAGAAAAAAAAACAAGTTTCTACCTATTAAAGTGCTATTGCAAACAACCGAAAGCAAACTCAATCAGGCTTATCAGTAAAATTCATTTTAGTCTGTGATCTTTTAAGGAGGTGAAATGAGAAAGTTAATGCGTAGCTTGGTCATAAATTTGTACATTGAGTACCTATTATTTAAACACACAAAAGTCAATATTTGATGAACTGGACAAATAACAGACGAAAGCAGTATATTTGATTATTCATTACAAATATTATCGAATCACACCCACCTTTGAGCGTATGTACACGAAAATTTGGTAATTCTCGATTCATAAACCTCTGACTGTTAAAACGGATTTAACAAACTGTATATACATTACACAGGTTATAAATAATTGTGTTAACAAGATTTTTTCCCATAATATAGAAAAACATGTAATGTATGATATTACGAAATAAAACAAAATATGAAACTAAAAACGAGATATGCTGAAACGTTTTATTTTACATTTCTTATAACAACGCTTTTTGATAAAGACCAGGTGTCGAGAAGTACATTGAAGAAAAGAAAAGAAAGTGTGATCTGTAATATCCTAGGTCCGTTTTGAAGGTCTGATAGTAACAGGGGAACGGCGAAATTTAAAAATGGCATATCGAAAACAAGCGGTTTACGCTTGCCGGGCCATTTACACAAAAGGCGAGACATAATGTAGGAGAAACCTACTCAGAACACACAACTGGTCTAAAAAGGTAGGTTTGCCGATATATCGCTGAGGTTGTGATACAAAACATTTATCTCAGAGTAGTTGTAGCTAACTTTTCCTTTTTTTATAGTTAAATTATATAATTGTAGATAAGTCGTGGTTTGACCGGTGGAATATCAATCGGATGTCACGTGTCCGTAGGTTCAAACCCCGACATGTACCAACTATGTTTCCTTAATTCGTGTACATTTACTAATTTCAGTTGGTAGCTCTATCGGTTGACGGTGAAGAAAAACAACGCGAGGAAACCTGTATCTGAAAAATGTTCTTGTACTCTATGTGGGAAAGTATAGAACTTTCTCAAAGCTTGAAATCACCAATACGTCGTGGGCTGGCTTGGTGAATTTGCCCATACCTTTCTTCGAGGAGGAACTTATCACCCTGCAGTGAGTCTTCCACAGACTGATGGTGATGATGATTCTTGATTTTGTTTACTTTATAATAATGTACTTTCAATATCAGTAAAAGTTTTAGAAACTTCTTGTGCAGTATAGTACTAGTAATTGCTAACATATAGCGTCCCTAGCTGTATGGATACAAATGGATTAATTTTCTCACGTTTCTTCAATCTCTAGCGTTATTTTTAAAGGGTATACAAGTAAATAAGATTTTACAAATGGATCAAACAAATAAGATAAATTCATTTAATTTACACCGATCTGATATACACACATTCCTTAATTTGATTAACAAATTTAGCCCGTTTTACGTAAATCCGTCGACTATCGGATGATACTTCAAAGTTTAAAGAGGATATTTGAATGTCAATTTTCATTTTACAAGTTCGAATCGGGTACACGGTAATATTCATGTCTGAAAGGTAGCACGCGTCATTAACTATGAATAAGCAAAGATGAAATCATTCATTGTAGGTCATGTCTTGCCCCGAATTTACCTCTATTGATAGTACACATTACCCAAAAGAAGTTACACAATATTTTGCCTTTATTTATATTAAAACTAGCGGCCCGCTCCGGCTTTGCACGGGTATAAAATATATAGCCTATGTGATTCACTGTAAAAATAATTAAAATCGATCCAGTAGTTTTGATTTATTCATTACTGCCCGTGGCCCGCACGCGTTAAATTTGGAGTAACCTCAAAAATAACAGTATTTCTCCACTATTTAATTTATGTTATTATACATATAAACCTTCCTCTTCAATCACTCTATCTATTAAAAAAAACCGCATCAAAATCCGTCACGTAGTGTTAAAGATTTAAGCATACATAGGGATATAAGGACAGAGAAAACGACTTTGTTTTATACTATGTAGTGATATATAAATTGTGGCGTCGTATTGTGATAGGCATACCATGTATAATTTTAATACAACATTATTTCTATTCACTACTCTAATTAATTACCCTAAATTGTAAACATACATAGAGTCCACCTCATGTTAAGAGATTACTGCAGTCTATGCCCTGTTTCAGAGTGCAAGCGGGTGCGGGTGATTGCGCGGGCGCGTGTTGTTAAATTGTACGTATACGCTGTTAGGCGTCACTGAATGCTAGCGGCGTGTACCGTACATTTCAAGTATAAGCAACCGCGCAAGCACCGCGCAAGCACCCGCCCCGCATGCACTCTGAAACAGACCTATGGGCTTGTAAAATGAAATCTCAAATAAATCTCACTTGGTCAATCATAGTGTGACCAAAAGACCAGGTCAAAACAGTGCGAAAACTACTTCTTTGCGGCAACAATAGATGTGCCGATAGTACTCCTCCCATCGAACATTGCACAAACTCTACGACTCTTAAATATACTCTACTCCACGACCACTCTAAATCAATTTTTAATGCATTACTTATATATAAACTAGCAAGACCGGCGGACATTGTCCTGCCTAATAATAAAAAATATATACTTATGTGCATGAAATGCTTAAGGTAACGAATGTATTCAATTTGACAAGGATTAATACTGTATTCGACTAAATAGCCTGCCAATTACCTCATTGTATGTGACCATGTTTTTAGAAGATAGGAGCGTATAGCAAGCTATGCTTAAAAAATAGGTATATGCCATCGAAAATTTTTTTGTAGATCTATAAAAGAGGAATATCTCACTATGCAATGTTTTGTTATATCTCAAAAGAATTAGGCAGCGTTTTCCAAGAAGTTTTTTTTTTCAACATTTTCAACAATTATCGTTATATTCCAACCAATTTACACAAAATCTTGATAAATTATATGCCTAAAACTTGCCCGTGTATTACTCTATTTATTGGTAACGACCACATCACAATCCGTTTAGAAGTTTTCGAGCTTATCGCGAATATACAGACAGGCAGACAGACGCGGCGGACGACTTTGTTTATAATATGTAATGATAGGCATAGACAAAATAATTAAATACATCTACATATATTTCAATCGATTTTTATTAATAAATATGGGCGAGTTTTAGTGTTAATAATATTTTTTTTAGTTGTTCACTTTTTTTCCTTAACTTTGCAACTAAAAAAATACCCTAATAGTTCAAAGCGATTTATGCCGTGTTATAAAGTTTATATAATTAAGTTGTCATAGCAGTGATTATGAACCTGCTTTGAATTCTTAATGTGAACAGTCACGCATAAACAAAAACACTATAATAAAAAAACACTAACGAAATTTAGACGTTGAAACAAAACTAGGTGTTGAGAGAATGCTATTAAAACGATATAAAATATAAACTTTATCGTAATTATACTCCTGATGATAAATAAATAATTAATGTGATACAATTAATAATCAACAGGAAAACGTCAGAAAAAGTAAACAACGTTTCGTGGTTGGATCATATTAAATTCAGAATCTGTACGAACACGCAAGTCAATTAATTAATCCATAGATTAATAATGTATCGGACGCAGATATTTAATTATTGCTTTTGTTGATGTGAAAGATGATACCGGTTTGTGAATATAGTTTATCTTTTAAATCTACCAACTTTATTATATAAGAATGTATTTATTATATACGATATAGTATATTATAAACGAGAATTTATTTATTGGCATAAAAATAACAAATAAAACTATCTACATAATAATTAACCCTATAAAGTCAATAGTGCCATATATAAACTTATACACTAAAATAAAACTGAAGTGTTTGTGGCTTATCCAAGATGTTTTTAGAATGATTAAACCGATGTTACAAGACTTTTACTAGCAGATAAGGGAAATTTTTCAGAGTAATACCCACGCTCCATATTATTAAGCTCTTCTATAATTGCCAACATCAAAGCTAATGACAGTAATAGCATATAACAATTATAATTAAAAAATAAAAGAAAGCCCACAATTAATCCAGATTAAATATAGTTTTCATGAAGTAATAAAACTGTTTTCACGAGAAAAGAAACCGTAGACTCCAGCTTATTTGTAAAACATATTCATACTATAATTATATTAATATTATAAAGTGGTGAGACAGTCTCAGCCGCCACCTGTACCTTGGTTCACAGAAGTTAATGTTAACAGAAGTTTACTTACTACTACTTTTAGGTTACGGTCTGGACATATTCCATCGGCAAAATTTAAATTTTTAATGAAAGTTATAAATTCACCAGTTTGTAATGAGTGTAATAAGATTGACGACATCTATCAGTTGTTATTAGAATGCAAAAAAAAACATACTGAAAGGATACAGCTTGTTAAAGATTTTAATATTAATATAAAGAATGTGGGTGCTTATAACAGCGTTCTAGCAAAACCGACATCGGATTTTTCGAAAAGGTTGTGTAGTACATTTAAATTTTCTGTTTCGACAATTGGTTTTCTTTTTTTATTTATCAATATTTAGACTTAAGGGTTTTAGTTGTAAGTAGATATAAGTTACGATGGGACTGGCATATCAGTAATGATAAAACATATTTCAAACAGTTCAGAGGTACTAACTGTTTTTCAAGATTATTTCACTAATATACCCTTACAAGTCACTAAGAATATAACATCATCAGCCCAGGGTGCTGCAGCTCTTTTAAAAAATATGAGTGCACCTATAAACTCGACATTTAATTTCTCGTCTATTAGTGCAGGTGAAATAGTAAGGGCTTTTAAACAATTAAATTTTAAACAAACCGAAGACATATGGGGAATGTCGGTAATAGTAGTACAGTCCATAATTGTCACTATTTCGCCACATTTGGCTAATATATTTAATCAAAGTATAGCAAAAGGAACTTTCCCTAATTTAATGAAAGTAAGCAAAGTGGTTCCTTTGTTCAAATCAGGCTGCAAAAGTAATCTTGGAAATTATAGACCTATTTCTGTACTTCCGTCGTTAAGCAAAATTTTTGAAAAGATTATGCTCTCACAGTTAGTAGATTATTTCAATGTGCATAAGTTTCTGGATGGTCGACAGTTTGGTTTCACGAAAACGAGGTCCACTACTGACGCTGGTGCAACGCTGATAAGACATATATTGGGGGCCTGGGAGGATTCGCGAGATGCAATTGGTGTGTTCTGCGATTTGTCTAAGGCCTTCGATTGCGTTGACCATAGTACGCTTATTCTTAAATTGAAACACTATGGTGTTTGTGGATCTTCTCTCGGCCTTCTAGTCTCTTATTTAAAAGATCGCTGTCAAAAGGTTAGCATACATGGGGTAACCTCTGCGGGATCGTTTGCGCGGATTGGCGTCCCACAGGGCTCTATTTTAGGGCCGTTTTTGTTCTTGATATATATAAATGATCTGCCGCTAATTGTTAATGACTGTGCTGACATGGTGCTTTTTGCAGACGATACTTCACTTATATTTAAAGTAAAAAGGATAGATTCAGAGGTTGGGCATCTGAATAATAAGTTAAATGAAATTTGTCATTGGTTTGCGTTAAATAACCTGTTGCTAAATACAGAAAAAACGAATTGTATGAGATTTACCTTACCTAATGTTCCACAGGTTAATAGTAGTATCAAGATCGAAGGGGATTTGGTAGGATTAGTTAATAATACTGTATTCTTGGGTATCACACTTGATTCCAAATTACAATGGGGTCCTCATATAAAAAAATTGGCTGGAAGATTAAGTTCTGCTGCATTCGCGGTACGTAAGATTCGCCAGCTTACAGATATTGCCACAGCAAGATTAGTCTACTTCGCTTACTTCCATAGCTTAATGTCCTATGGCATTTTGCTGTGGGGGACAGCAGCTGAGGTAGACACCATATTCTTATTGCAAAAACGAGCAGTTCGAGCAATATACAATATGGGACCTCGCGAATCATTAAAGACTAAGTTTCAAGAATTCGGTATCTTAACTCTGCCTTCCCAATACATTCTGGATAACTTAATGTATGTTCGCAAAAACTTTGATAAGCTGGAGTTCGTAAAACACAGGCATGATTTAAAAACAAGAAACTGTGACAAACTGGTCGTTCCATGTTTTAGACTCAGTAAAACCAGTAACAGTTTTTTAGGTAATAGTGTTAGATTTTATAACAAAGTCCCAAAGCATATTACTGATTTGCCAGACTATAAGTTTAAGTGCCATGTTAAGCGGGTTTTGGTGTCAAAGGGTTATTATAGAGTGGATCAATATGTGAACGATGGTGATGTCTGGAATTGACCCCTCTCTGTGCATCCACTAAAATCGATTGTAATGTAAAATGAATTTTAATTATATAAGTATATGTTAAAAAGATAAACCCGATCGAGTTTCTTGCCGGTTCTTCTCGATGACTGGGATGTATTCCGAACCGGTGGTAGTTTTGACGTTCATAAGCGCCTTCTTAGGGCCTAAATTGAATAAAGTATTTTTGATTTGATTTGAAATAAAGAGAAAAAAAAATTATAAAGTGGTAGGTTTATAAATATGTTGTAGCAAGCAATCTCTAAGATTGAAAATGGAATGCGCGGCAAACATTAAAAATGACAAGCGGTATTAATTTTTTCTTTCAGATTTAATTTTAAGACTTTGATAATCAGTAGAGTATAATTGTGTGGTTTTTTTTTTGTAACTGTTTCCTATATTTTTTATATTTTAATTAGTACATATAAAACAAGACACTGGCAAAAGCGTCATACACGCCTAGTGAAAATGAAGAGAAAAAAAGATAATTTCTAAAGTTGGTGACTCGGCTTTGAAAATCCTACCACATATAGGAAACAAATTTATCCTGAACAGTTATAGTGTATGCTTTAATCTCATTAACGTTATATTATTATAACGGGTACAAAACCCTGATAGTTTCTAGTGTAAATAGATGATGTAACATATTCAAATAAAAACCCCTGAGGAAACTTTTTTGGTTATTCGTTTATATATTTTATAATATTCGTTTATATAAGGCATTTATGATGAGCTAAATTTATGTTATGTACTTATATTACTTGATATGTGTTTAAATGTTGGAGATAAATTTGAAAATCCCCTATCTAGTGTTAATCAACCTCAGTCCCATCGTCTTCTAATATCAGGTGAATTTTTTAATTACTAGCTATTACCTGGCCGCTTCTGTCCGAAAAATGAATAACCTAGTAAGTACCATGTACGAAAAATTCTGCAGCGAATAGTCATAGTCCTCTATGCCAATATGTTTAGTAGTTTTGACATGATTGAACCTCAAAGGTACTGTATTTCGTTAAAAGAACTCTAAGATCTAAAAGTCATTTAGCAAAATACTGGCAAATTAAGTCAATCTTTTTGCAGCTTAGTAAATTATATAAGCTTTAATAATAATAACATTACCAACGTATGCGTCAAAATAGTTAAAACATACCTGATTGTTAGGGAATGTTCCATCTTTATCAATGGCATTAACTTGTGTGACTTTAGTTCCAATCGGCTCGCCTTCAAGCACGGTCTCTTGTTCGCGTTCGGTGAAGAGTGGTATTTCATCGTTAACGTCTTCAAGCATTATGTAAACAGTCGCTTCCGAAGCCAGTTGTTGAGCCCCATTATTCTATTTACAGATAAGAAAAACGTTACTATATGTATATATTATTTCACCATGTAGTTCACCTGAATTAAAATAGTAATTGCCACCTACAAGACAGCAATGGTGGCTGACAATAATAAGTTATAGAAATATGGACTAAACGGGAACGCCTTGTGTACCAGTTCACGTTGTAAAAATTACATAGCATATGCACATAATTATAAATTGCCACTGTCAATTATAAATGATTAAAAAATCGACATTTGTAATAGGTTTTTTAAATACAAATAAATAAATAACATTGGACAAATTGTCTATTATTTATATAAGCTAATCTAACTAACAAGTGAACCAATTTTGACGTATAGAGGGCTTTCAGATTATTATCCAGGCACTTTATCCTTACATTTATAACGCTTTGGACGCCTTTCCAAGCTTAACAGTTATAATAATATTTATCAACAGCATATAACATAAAATTGGTAAAAGAGGTCATACGATTATGTATTAATCACAAAATATTAACCAGATTAAACAATATACTTCTTATGAAATAACACAATTATTTTCATGAGAACCAAGTCACGGGCAACAGCTAGTCATAAATCAAATAGTTACTGTAATTTTATTTATATACGTATACAAGTCACGGAAAAACGAATTGTATGATTAAAATTAATGTTTTATTAAATGAATATGATAATAATTTAAATACATGGCTTAGAGTATTTTAACAAAATGTCTCACGACATGGATTCGAATCTTACAATAATCCCGAGATTTTGTTGAAGAAAAACAGCGATGACATCATAGCATGGCGGTATGACTTTTTAGTACCCGTTGGGCCTATTTACAAGCTAGCATATAAAAGTATGTCACCACCTATTGGTATATTTTGGTCATAGAGTAACAAATTTGCATACTGCAAGCTGATTCGTAATTCTATATTTTTGCAGAGACGCTCCTGAGTCAGCCCCATTTCTAGTGTGAGCATTTCACTACATCAGGTGAGATTGTATTACAACGCTAGGCTATAAACATAGAAATTAGAGTAACTGTCAAATACATCTGTATAGTATGTCACAGAAGACTTGTCATTTCATTATTTATGTCTTGAATACATGCAAAAGCTGTATGATATAGCATGCATGTATTCATGTATTTCGTATATTCAATTTTAGTTTAAAAATTATAGAGTTAATTCGTCCGAGAGGTTATATCTACAGGCTCTGTCTTAATATAAGCACGACAATACTTCTGTTTGTAATGCTGCATCTTTGTGCCGATTCAAATATCTATTTGACTCTATGTGACACTTTTTTATTGCGTCTCTGTATAATATGTTTTATATGTTAATATTTGTTGTGTGTATGTCAAATGATTTTTTTTTCTTTGAATAAATATTTTATTGCACTTTTTAATTTGTACACTGACCAGCGGTACTGAAAAAAGGTAATTATTCACAGAGAAAAAAAAGAGACTTAAACTATATAAAATATTTGGTAAAACCCTTTGAAAATGAAAGTAATAGCTAGACAGATAAGTATTAATAAAAAAATATTTGTATAACCAGCTTTTATGCAGATGCGTTATAAAGTTTAATCAGATTTTTTCAATGTGTACGGCATGGCGACCAGGACTCGATCAGGCCGATCGGTGATCAGGACTCACAAAACATCAAACAAAACTCAAAAACAGTTCATCCGCTTTGAGCCGTATTTAGTCGGCATTCTCAAAGTTTAATATTTCTTGATATCTCACCTCAACTCTAATAGTTAAATTATATTCCTTAATGCTTTCGTAATCCAACGGGTGATTGACTTTTATGTCCGCCCAAGTGAATCCGTTATCTGCTCTTTGTTGCAAGTAGAACGTGTGAAATTTGTTAGTCTGGGCGGTGGAACCAGGCATTAGTCGATAAAACACGGTCGGATTGTTTTCAATGCCCGAGCTGGAAAATAAAGAATCATTATAATATTTCTTATAAAAAAATAATATTAAAGAAAAAGGAAAATCCAATATCACATGACAACAACAAAAACTGCATTTTTTTCTACATAAAATAAAATATTATGCTTTTCCTGGGATTAGAAATTTAACAATGACTCGAATTGCACAAATATGAAATTAAAATGTAATAGTTAAACTAACGCAATTAATTTACTAATGCAAAAAAAAACATGAAGAATGTTTGAAATTATTTCAAAACAATGCATAAGGCTTAAGCTAAACTGATTACTTTTACTTAGAATACTTTTGAAATTACATTTAACGAAAAAGTTTAGTAAAAATATCTCTGAATAAAAAAATAATTTGTTCGTATTAGTTGAAAATGTTTAGCTTTGAAGATTTTATTATTCTTCTCTCTTAAGATATCTTAAGAGATGTTGTTATCTACCCACAATAATCATATTTTGAATGGATTGCGATTCTTTTTTGGTACAAAACTCCATATACTTCATTAAATAAATATATTAAAAACATACTCTGTGAATTTACCCACATACAATAATTAAATAATATATAATTTTTCGTGATTAAACCTTTAAAATTATATTCGTATACAAGTCACTTAAAATATAAAATAAGCAGATCTTAAATTATTACACTTGAATTTTAATAAATGCAAATCAGTATTATATTTTATTAACTGCCATAAAAAATATTTCATGTAAATTCATAGACTCGATTAATTAATAAAAAAAGATCTGATTGAATTGGTATTAGTAAAGTGAATTAGTATTGATTTAAAGTCTCCATTATCATTGTAAGTTTGAAATGTGTGTTGTTTAAGACGAACAGATAGACAATAGAGGTGTGAACGAAACTTGCCATCGGTCAGCACTCTGTGATTGATGCACTATAAAGAAAAATAATAATGCGATAACATTTAACCAAAATAGCCCGTTGCATTACCTGGTGTACATTCAACTGGTTAGGAAATTTTATTGTCCGTTATACTTACTCTGTAGTTAATTAGTCAATTATTAGCCACATTCACACCAATTTATTGTTGGTTTGAGCAAATTACGAAAATTGGCCAAACACGTATTAAACATATATTTTCACGATAAATAGGTATTGAATAAGAGTGAGCAGATAGAATAAACCACTGATATTTTATTAGGAGATCCGCCTAATCTTAATATGAAATAAGCAGCTGATTTTTTATGTTGCTATTCTTATGAACTTTTTTGTCTCTTGTGGTTCCAGATTCACCAGCAGACATTACATAAAAACTTTAAAGGCGGTATCAATTTTTTTGGTGTCACTCCATAGACAATGAAATCTACCACAGGAATACTTCATTGATGTCAGAAGAAATACTAATTTCATTATACTATTAAGAGTTTGAATTAGTTTCAGCGAAAATAAATGTAACATGAAACGCTATAAGATAGTCATAGAATTTAAATAAATACAATTATAACTAAACATATTTTTATCGGTTCAATAAAAATTCTTACAATTAACATATTACATATTCTTATCAATTTGAATAAGTGATATAAGATCGTAATTTTCGGGCCACGACTGTTAAAAATTACGAAATATTCAAATAATATCAAGTCAATTAGTTGGGAAAATATACGTATATTCTTTAAACGTGGGAAATAGAATGAAATCATCGGCTATATGATTGTACTAACTAAACATTGAAATTGGAAAGCTCTATAGTAATTAGATTCTTAAAAATATATATATCACAGACTAAAATGAAAACAGATCAAAACCGTCTACTACATACTAGAAATTAGAACATATAGATTACTTTTTAACATGCCGTATGCTCCTTTGTGCTAAATTATGTATATTAGATTTAGTAATGATGATAATATTTATTGTTGAAAGACAACTATTTATTCAAATCGTTTTATATCGGCACAGATTAGAAACGTTACCACAGCTAACAGCTAACAGGAGATTATATATTACAATTTAACCTAAAGATATTTTATATTTGTTTGTTTGTGATTAATAATAATGCACTATTTTCACAACCTATGTGCACACCGCCACGGAGATAAACTTGGAAGTTAAATAATATTGACTTGACACCCCTCACATATTGTCCAAAAATATCTATTATCTGTATATTAATCAAAATTTGAAACTACTTCTACTATTTTCAAATAAACCTAGTACTATAGTTTTACTTTCTCAAAAATTCATTCAATTTTAGAAACCTAGCAATCGTAAAGAGTTGTTTTATTTGATATTTCATATTCCCAAATAGATATTTTCGAACGAAAGCACATTCATGTGAACCCCGTTCGCCACAAGCAGTGAGCGCCTTCGATGCACGCTAGTGAGTCACGATATCTTCTCGTGTATTCGTGATGATGCATTTGATATTCACGGATAATGACATAATACCATCGTAATCAGATCACCAAGTGACAGGCAAACGGTAGTTTGGGACGCACGCGGCGCACGGTCATAGGTATATCTTTTGACCATAGTTCTCCAGTTGATCTTTTTAGCAATCCTATTTTTTTATCCTAAACGATAATTACTATATGGTTAACGCTTAAATCCATTTGTTTAAGTAAATTAAAGTCATAATAATAATTTAGAGTTATATGTCCTATACAATTAAAAGGAAGCAAAAATTATTCTCCTATCGTAGAAAATTATTAGCTCTTCAGCTTAAAATGGTTTAGTTTGTGTTATTGATAATATAATTGTGTAATAATCCCGTAGGCATCCCTAGGCAATGACTAGGCCGTATGGATGGTGCGCGCGCCGCGGCGTCGCATACTGCGTGCAAGTGGTCAGGGCTGCGTGCGGTGCCCGTGCCGAACAGTTACACGCACCTTGCTTTTACGGACACCACTTTGGCACCCACGGGCAAATTCTCTCGAATGTAGATCGGGCCATACACCGTGTGGTCCCACACGGGGGGATTGTTTGCGCGATCCACTACGTCTATCTGGACCTCCACGGTTCTGGACAAGGGTGGGAAGCCCTTGTCTTGAGCCATAGCCTCCAACTTGTATGTTTCTCGCTATCGGGGAAAGAGTCGATGGAAACAGACAAAACCACGTCGTTAGTAGTGTTAAGGAGTGGAGGAGCGGCGGGCCCGAGGGCCCGCTGCACCTTATACCAACCTTGCTTTCACACTGGTCACTACGGTACCCACTGTGACATTCTCTTTGATGTGAACGGGGCCATACGTGGTCATGTCCCAGATGGGGGGCTTATTATTCCTGTCTACCACGTCTAATTCAACGTCCACGTCTGCGGAGGACGGCGGGTCGCCCCTGTCGGAGGCGCGCACGCGCAGTCGGTACCTGTCCCGCTACAGATACACGGGTCAAAGGTCAGCGGGGGGAAAATAAAACATAACACAACTAAAATATAAACACATAAGTACTCATTGCTAATAAATAATCAAATTAAAAATAAACAAAGTATTGCCTTTCATATTATCTTTTATTTTTATTGGCTGTTGAAAATTAAAAAAAAATAATAATAACTTGCATTCATCTCTCTACCATTCAATAAGCCAAAATAAAGAAGAGAAATATTTCATATAGAAATTACTGTAATTCTACATCCACTCGAATCTTCACCTTCCACGTACCGGCGCCGTTTATACTTACTTACATTAACAGTCCAACAATCTTCATTGTAGCCAATATTAGATGGTGCAAGAAATAAAATTTGAAACTAAAATGTTTATTATATTTTACAAGTTCATCTGTACAATAAAGGAAATACATACTGTACATTAGGTATAATTATATTTTACAATAATTAAACTAAACTAATTTAAAAATCAAAAAGTAACTTAACAAAAAGCAGGCAAATGCATGCGGCTCTGCATACAAGACATGGCGGAAAGGTCAAGTTGTCATAAGAATGTTTTAGTGACCTCATAATTACTACAACGAAACGACACTCATTGAAATGAATATATTACAAACGATGGACGTTACGATTAAACTGTACAAATTTTGGTTCCGAGAACGTTGCCCCTTTCACAGAAGGAATAATGTCACAACTGGCGAGATGGCCAAACTGCCTTGGGGGCAATCTGGCCATCAATTAAATACTAATAATATAATACAAATTCATATTAATACAATACTGGTACCCTGGAAAAAATGACATAATTATCATGAAAAAATACTTAGCATTATAAAAATTGCATGAGTAGTCGTCTTGCACACGGATCACATTGACGAGGCAGATCGAACTGTCTCCGGCGGAATGTCGCTCCGCAAAACTAAATCAGTAGATTAGTAACAAAACATGTACATAATACATAAAATACGGATAGGTATGTTTAAAAGCGTAAGCTCCGTAAATCAATTAATCCATTACTTATATAATAAAATAAACTTCGAAACTAGTTTGTGCGAAATATACATAAGTGCTCTTACAAAAACTGTACATGTTTTAGAACTAAACATAGGTTTCAACGGTGAAATATTTACAGCAGTATTATCTCCGGCGTAAGGTATTTTACACAAGTCTGCTTTATCGGTAAGATTAGTCAATGCAAGATGGTGCTGCGGAAATAAATCTCAACGAAGATTCAGTGCGGAGCCGGCGCTGGCGGCAACTCAAACTAACAGTGCTGCAAGAAGAACAAGCCCCCGACGGCATCGAGACCCTAAGTCTCGCTTTGCCGTTCAATGGACAACTACTCCTCACAGCCAGGATTTTCCCTCTTCATAGCAATTTACAGCAGCAGATAATTTAGAACTATTTACATTTAAATGAACTTAAAGTACGTGCCAATTGAATCCTAAGGCTTGTAGTTAGAGCACTCATCCACCAAACTTTGTTAGTAAAGTCTCATTCATTCGTCTCTCTTATCAGAAACTCACATGACAATATGAGTGTACTCTTAGTACTGATTGTAAAAGTGTACTTACGTCGAGAGGTTTTTTAAGTACGATCCAGCCCGATTCAGGCTGAATTTCGAAATATTCTATGTCAGCTGGATTATACGGAGCGCTTAACGTATAAATTATTGCACCATTATTATCGGCGTCCTCGTCAGACGCTGATACTCGTAATATGTTTGTGCCTATACTAGCATCTTGTTTTACATTTTCCACATATTTCTGCAACATACATTATTTAACAGTAAGCAATTGCGAAGTCTAATCTAAAAATGCATGCAATTGTGCAATAAAATTTCTGAACATAAATAAGTCTTACTTGTCTGTCAAATAGTGGCGGATTATCATTCACGTCTGTGATTTCAACAGTAAATGAACATACACCTTCTAAAGACGGTTCACCTTGATCAGTAGCCTTAACTGTTACCGAAACGAATTTTCCATCATCACCTTCCCTATCGAATACTTTATTGGTCGATACTTCACCAGTTTCTTCATCTACAGTAAATTTTGTACCCTTTTGATTCGGTTGTTGTACTATTGAATATTTTACTTGTCCGTTGACTCCCTTATCTTCATCAGTAGCATGAACTTTAATAACAGGGCTGCCATTCGGAGCCCCTTCTTCAACTTTCGGAAAATACGTCGGACAATCTTTAAATATGGGTTTGTTGTCGTTGACGTCTGTTATAAAAACTACAACAACAGCTGTTGACGTATGTATTGTAGCATCTCCGTTAACGCAACATGCACCATCATCCATTGCGGTTACATTTAATTCGTATTTATCTCTATCTAATGATATGCCTTTGTTATGCAATCTAATTACGCCAGTAATTTCTTCTATTACGAATTGACCTGAACTGGTACCTCCACCGACGAAGCCAAACCTCACGTTATCTCCGTCTTTGTCTGATGCTACTACTGTTGTTACAAGAGTATTAGGCCCAGCGTTCTCATCTACATTTGGTGTGTATACTTGCTGTGAGAATTTCGGTTCTTCGTCGTTTTTATTCTTTGTATATACTCTAACGGTCGCGGTTCCAGTTTTTGCCGGTTCACCTTTATCTTTAGCGGTAACCACAAACTCATAATAAGCATTGTTGTTATCTGCATCAAGTAACTTATTATTTGTGATGATACCATTAGAATCAACACTGAAGTGGTCATCTGTAAACAGTAAATTATTTAATGGAATTATTGATAAAATTTAATTATTCGCAAATATTCCTATACAAACAAAGGATATATTTTTATGATAAATTAGAAATATAAAGCAAATAAATGAGAAGATTTTTTTTTTATTTTTACATTACATCACATCACATTTACTATTTAAATTTAAAATATACCATAATTGACAATAATAATAATTAATTATATCTATAGTGACTTATTGTTTTTAGCTCCATAACGTAAATTTCATTCAAAAGCGAAGCATTGTTGAAATTCGGACTATTTTAAGAATCTAAAATTACTGTCTTACCTGACACTAGGTACTCAATTTCGGCATTTTTTCCAGAATCAGCATCCATAGCCTTGACTTTCAGTATACTCGTGCCAAGAGGTATATCTTCATCTACATTGTGAGCTTGGTAATCAGGTAATTCGAACTTTGGCGCGTTGTCGTTTACATCAGTGACGCGTATTGTTAACTGGAATTTTATAAAATAATTATTAATAAACAACCTGAAACTATATTTTTTGCTATGTACAAATAACATTGTGAAACAATTTAAGTTCTGGCCCTATTATATAAAAGACTATTTTATGATAAGTAATTTAGTAGTAATTTAATAATACGTTACAGAAATCATCGATACTACGCTTAAATATCAACTTGAGATCTGAATAAAGCATTCGTTATATATTATATATTTGTTATATTGTGTATATTACACAATTACGTGATCAATAAGATCCCTATGTCAGTACACATCAATGCTTAAATAATATATTATCTATGCTAAAATGATGGGTATAAAACTCTCAAGAGACGTTTAGTTTTATTGCTTGATTTAGCGCGGTAATTTCTGGAGCTACCAGTGAAAATAAAAAATAAAAAATGATTTAAATATAGATATTAGTTCCTTATGCTACTGCATATATCGCCATGAAGTTTTATCTATAATCGCAATAAATATAGGCGTGAGAACACATTATAGCAAGATAACTCGTTCCGCGGTTTTTTGACACAACAGAGGAACTTGAAAACGCTTCGAGTTATTATTGGAATGACAAAGGGGTGTAAACATTTTTCTATACTTTTATTAAAATTACTTTTGAGGTTAGTTTTTAACGCAACAAGTAGACGAGGCTTCGTCGCGCAGGTATTGAAGTAGCATTAGAAGAGTAGCAATTATGATACAAATTATATCTCAGAAAGTGCTTTGTGCGACAACAGAGTAATATTGCGGACGGGTCGTGTGGTTCGTCGCAGGGTATCAAGAGTGGGGGACTAAAAAAATTAAATTCGAATGAAGCCATGTGGCATTTATACTATTCATACGCATTTAATATTTTTAGAAATCACATTGCACAATTAATTTAATTATCAACAAGTACACCCACGAAATTGTAATACATATCATCTTGAGATAACGTGGTAACCTGTTAATAATTCGTACCTCAACAGAAGTAGAAAATCCCCCGGAATCTTCAGTCGCTGTTACGACCAAAGAGTATACATGGGGTTGTCTTAAATCTTCAAAGTCGAGTTCCTTTGCTAGTTTGACGATTCCTGACGTAGGTCCGATGTTAAAGGTACCCGCCCCTTGTCCTTGAGCTTTTAGCGTGTAACGGATTTCACGATCAGCAAATGATTTTGCCTTCACTGATATAATACTGAAAGTAGAAAAAATTACAATTATTATTTGTATACTTTTGTACTTATATGATAATGTATGAAAGCAGACAAAGGTGATGAATAAAGCTTATTCCAGACTACCTGCTTTGTTTGGATTAATGTTTGCTTTCCTGTAAATATTTTTTATTGCAACTTAGTTTAATTACCTACAATTATTAGTTAACCTAAAGTTTTTTGCGGGTTTTAAATTATTCCTGTTCGATTTCATCTATTTTGCCTAGTTCCTATGGAAAACCGTATGATATATTTAGATGATACTCTGGAAACTCGTTTATCATACAGTCAAGATCACGTCTAAATAGCCTCGACGTTTTCGGACATTAACTACGTTAAAGACACTTCAATTTTATTTATATTTTATGTTGATTCATTAATATTAATGTTTTCAAAGAGAACTTACTCTGAATCTTTTTTCTGGTTTTCTGCTATCTCAGCCTCATAGCTTGGAAGGTAGAATTGTGGCGCGCGTTTACCTCCAACGATGCTCAGACGCTCTTCAGGTGTTGATTGGAATCGTCTCTCATCTACACGGCCACTCTGAAATTTATTACATATTCTTAATTCATTACAAAATTTAGAAAATTGTACAACATTCTTACAACACGATAAACAATAAAACATATCACGATTTTTTCTTATTAGAAACCAAAACTACATATTAGATAAGACTTTTGTTAACATTGGATTTGTTTGTAAGAGATTTAAAATTATACTAAAATATTATCTTCAAATTTCATATCAATATTACCGGAGATTAAACAAATTGTTTTTAATAATTAAACATAAGTATATACAAATTTAAATTATTTTTACCACAGACTAAGGTTAAAATTGTATAATTAATTAAACTACCTTACTGTTCTGTATATACTATTAGATGTGTCATTATATTGGAACATGTGTTCAATGTATTACGTTACTAATTACAACAAAGCAGGTTTCTTTCCGAAGAAAAGTGTAAGGCAATTAGAATAGTGTTAAATTAATTATCTTCTACAACTCGGTGATATCGAAGAGTGCAATATAGACTGTTGTATTTTTTTAATTAGGGTAATGTACCACATGCGGACGTTGAGTGGCTCCTTTAATGATGTTTTTATGGCAAACAGTGGAATTTATATTCTTATTTTACCAATGTCTAATTTATATCTAAGCACTCATAAATTAACATAAAAAACTCGTATATAATTCGATTGTTTCGTTTGACTATTGGTACGTTATAATTCCCAAAAATAATTTGTTACCATTTCATGTTCATACACTCGATGATTCACGGATAGATTCTATTGTGACAATTTTTCTCTTTGATTTGAATATGTAAGACATAGTATATTTCTAAAGCAATATAATGTATTAAATTGTAGTAAGCTAAATATAATCATTTGTAAGGAAATGCCTGGAAATATAATATTTATACAATATCGGGAAGTAAAACTCTGACGTAAGTACTGTGAGGTTTAGTAATTCTATAATATGAAGCTTTTGAATTACATTTACAATTCCAATTTATGGTTTAGAGAAATAAATAAATTATGAGGTAAGTTATACAAAAGAGTGTTAGAATCCGTACAAGTTCCAATGAGGTAACATCATCGCCACATTTAATTCTGTCGTAAATTTTGCGAGTTATAGTGTAAAAAAAAGTGTGCACATAACATTTCATAAACGACAAGCACGAGGTGCGAGTATATTCCTGTCTTAGACAGAGTGTTAAGACTAGCATCCGTTCCACTATAGACTTGTGGACCATCAAGTATGTAGCATCTGTACAGTATCTACTTAAATTTTATATGTATTATTTTATACGTATGTTCTTAAATTTTATAAGAGTTATCTCGATAAGTGACGTTTTGCCACTACAGGAAATAATCAGTCTCTGTAGTCCTTATAATAAAGTACAAAATAATGTAACAAAATGTAAATCACCGCAGTGCTGCGACACTATTTAGCGCACTCGCACGGTACATGCTACTGTGGCTAGTTATTTATCTATAACACACGTGCATTGGATGCACCTCTCCCGCGCATATGTGTTTCTAGGCATGTAGTAAATAGCAGTTCGGTGAAGCTGTCAAAGCCCTAGGGATAACAGCATACGTCAGTTATAATAAAAAGCAATTAGTAAATGTATCTATTTGTAGAAACCACTAGCTACCACACGAGCCGATTGTCATACTCTACTCTCAACCCAATTTTTAATGCAACTGATTGCAAATAAAACTGCAGTCTTATTTTAGATTGTCTAATAATAACTACAGTGAAACCCTAAATGTCACATATTCTCTGTTCTCTACTTACAATTTTTAACATAACTATTAGGTCCATATTAAAAATTAACTTGCACATCCTTACCTGATCTTCAGCCTTGACATAAAGAACGTATTCCATATCCAGCTGAAAGGGGTCACTGCCTCTGGTACGTACTACTCCAGATCTCTCATCTACTTCGAAACGACCACCAGTCCGATCTCTTACGATAAAGTAATGTATGTTGTGATCAGTATCAGGATCTCTAGCTTGTAAGGTGAACACTGGAGTATTCGGGGCTGCGTTCAGCTGAACTACAGTTTGCATTGGCAGGGGACGATTGATGAAATATGGTGGTTCATCGTTGACGTCCTTTACGTGTATTATGACTCGTTGGTTGTCCGTGTCTGGAAATGATTTATACACTTTTAAATAAGGCATAAATAAGGAATGTCCTCAAAAGTACGTTGACTATGATCACCCTTAAAATTAATTGAAGTAATCAATTACAAGCGATAAACTTATTTCATTTGTAACTGTTTGTCTTTCTTAAGCTTAATTTACTGATTATATTTTTACATTTGTTCAGTTTTGATTAAGATAACAGAAGGTAACTTATTAGCTTTAGAGTTTTATTAATCTGAGCATAATTAGGTGTAAGTATGAATTGCAATAATTAACCAACAAAACTAGATTACATGAACAGTTATATAAGTGAAAATAGGTTTCACATTGAAACAAATCTCCTCTTTAATTTAAGACAAATATGTGAAACGGGAAATGTGGGGAACTTAGTAAGTATTTAACTTCATTCTTTTAAAATACAGACAACCTATATCGTACACACTTAACTAACAAAATGGGAAGGAAAATATTATCAGTCAAAATTAGTAGAAGTAGTGGTGTGTACAAAAATAAAAAATGTTTCTTTGCATCTGATATGAAAAATAATAAAATCATATTAAATCTGTAGAAAGAATGTAGGATGTATAAAAATACATAATAATTATAATACTTACATTTCAAAGACACTGGTTTTGGTGCGCATGAAAAATTGATAAATACAAATTAGTAATGAGAACATATAAAGCACAGACATTAATAATATGTGGGAAGAGTATGTATTCCAATACCCTAGACTCTAAAGTACGATATTTTCTTTTTATATGAGATACAGAGTACAGGTATAAGTGTCGAAGTAGAAAATTTGTTCTCCGATAAACATTGCAAGTGAACAAAAAGCAATAATATCTACAGCATATACTATTTGAAAGAGAAATATCTATATATATATTATTATTCACAGAAAAAATCACAGTTTAGTATAGTATTCGTTTACAATTAGAAATATTATTTTAAGATCTCTGTAAAATGTATTACAACTTAGACATACAAAGACTATTTCTTGTGATATTTTCTGCAACAATTATTTTTTGTACTTGACTACAAAACGAGGTTATTTTGTCTATAACAAATATAGTGTACATACACATATGAAATACATTAGTCGGTGATAAAAAACAAATCGTCACTTTTTATTGAAAATATGTAAATATAACATATAAATAGCTTTACATTATAAACGAGGCACATTATTAAACATTGCCTCTAATACTGTAGTATCCATGTGGTATCCCTTTTTCTCCATAGGGATTTTCATAAATCCTCAGTATAAATCCGCCGTTTGCTGTAATCCTATTCCACTGTAGTTTCGGGTACAGTTTCACGAACAACCAAACATTATAATGCATTGACCCGAAAGCGTGATCTGATTAGCGTTGAATCTATCCTTTACTATGGTATCCTTACTGTGATATTTTTAGAATAAACTTATCCGTCCACGCTCAATGTTAATGAACCTAACATTAATTGTCCGGGTCAATTAAAATTTTTAATTAATAAAACTTGTATGGATGTTTACGTTTGATTAAAGTGAAATTGTTAATTGAAACTGCTTTTTTAAAATTACATACTATCGAGTAGTGACAAGCCTGGATCGAATAAGGTAAAATGATCAAACTGGTAGGGGTCTGGTTCTTAAGCACACCTGTCGTGAAATATCCCTTACGTATGTTGCATTTGTATTAGGTATTGTTTTCTTAAGGGTTATATTTTTTAGTTTGTTATTCTTGAATATATATGTAAGTAACTATAACCATATATACTAATAATTATCTAAACCTGTTATCTTATAATTGTTAAATAAAAGACATAAAACATCGATAGATACAAAACTGAACTATACTTTTTCTGCAAAATTTATCGGAAGCTATTATTATTCGATAAACTAAGCTTACTTCTAAGAAATGTTTGTATAATTTGTTTAAGCCTAGTCAAACCGCGTGATACAATTAATGTTTTCATACAGTTTATCTTTTTACGGAAAGCTTAACTTAGTCGTAGGATCCGAAAACAGGTTTATCAACGCGATATCCATACGAACTACTGTTAAACCATCAAAAAACTTCTTAATCGGTTATAAATAAAGATGGATGTTCGCTTTGACATGAATCTAAATGAAAGCCGAGCCAAATTAATCGTATTTTAACGTCCTATAAAAGTGATAACTAAAGTGACATCTATTTAATTCGAATGTAAGTTCGCAGATTAATTTGTATTATTAAATTCACTTTGAATTTTGAATTAGAACCACAGAACATCAATCTTATACAACCTGTAATTATAAATTCAATTAATGTTGCCATTCGGTTAAATCCTATAGAAATTGGATTTTTAATTTAAATATATTGAAAAACAAACACGATGTTAATATCAAAATATGACAAGCAGGTTTCACATTGATACAGTATTAAGTTCACGAGTGGAGGGTGGTTTTCTCCCTTACCCACCCTTCTTTACACATCCAATGCTTACTGCGCATGCGTATACTACTACCGCGTGTTCGTCTCGTAACTTGTAGCACAATTTCACGCCACTCCAAAGGCAAATTTTCATATTTTGCTCTCATCTAGATGGCGCTGCAGTTATCATATAAATAAGTAAAGAATTTCTTCGAAGCCCAGAACAAGGTGCGTATTAAACATTTTAATTAGTTTACTTTAATTACGAGCACTTTTATAATATTTTATCAACATATTGTGCATCAATATATGTTCTTTTTACAAATGTACTTAAACGAGTAATTATTTTAAAGCGTTTATAATTATTAACTCCTGGACTGTTCAAAACGATAAAGGTTTAAGTTACATACAAACGAATGTTGACCTCATGAGGTACAAGTCTACAGATTGTTGGCAGCATGAGCTTAAAAAAACCTGATTTATTACAAAATTTTGCAAAATAACTAATTATGTATTGTAAAATTATAATTATTATGTAAAATGTATTTTTTAATTATTTTTCATTTGTACGAACTTTCTTTTACTAAATCATGAAATGTAATGTACGATATCGTGAATTAAAAACGCAAGTTTTGAGATCAGAGTCTTAAAAAAACAACCAAAGGGTTAAGATAAATTGTAAACATTTCATACCTCTGAACCGGTATCCTAAACATGCCTTTACCTTTTTAAGTAGGGAAAACAACACGTTTTAATATAAAAAAAAATCAATAGAATTATATGAAAATATGGAAACCAATATCAAAGTAGTTCAAAAGTTAAAATAAATAGGTATTAAACAATTGCAATTGTTTTCAAATTGGGAAAACTTGAATCATTAAGAAAGAACAGTATCTACCGAATAGAACTTAGTAGAGTAGAGTAGCTTAAAGTAGCATTTACTTATGGACCCATCTGTGTTTAAATTTGCATAGGAAATAACTGTAGAATATTATTAAAGCATTCTCTACGACTAGAGCGTAACTGCATCGATTTATCAATGAAGCAGTGAAACTTTAAAGTGTTAGAAACTAACTACTACGTCGCGTCTGCGGTGGGCATTCTGATATACGAACAAGGTATACACGTACGTGATTGTCGCTTCTAGCTACCACAATTAAATTTGGTAGCTTCATAGTTATGATAAAATGAAAGTATTTAAAATTATCTACGAACAATTAAAACGATTCGGCTATAAAATTATTTGAACACATTTGTTGGCTTTTAAAGTATCAAACTTTATACATACAAACTGTTAAAAAAGTGGTTTTATCAAACAATAACATATATTGATATGCTAAATTTTTTTATCCACATATGTATTAAAAAAATTATATATATATACATGTATATATATTAATATATAACACTGAAAAGTATATTCCTTTAACTGTTAAGTAATTTTTCGTAAGTATCACTTTTTTCTTTTTTGTTTTTTTTTTGAAACTGACATACCCCGTTGGCACTATAGCCTCTACAGATTCACCGGACTACATAAGTATCACTTTATGAAAGAACGCTTTATACATTACCTAGAAATCTATTCAAAAACTGTAAATGTTTTAAACGTTTAATATTTAAGAAGAACTTAAGGATATGCAAAGAATGTTTAATTACAATGCTTTTAGCTTCACAGAGAATGAGTCAATTTTTCAGTCTTAATGACAAAAGAAAGCAATGGAACGGAGGTTCCTAATAATTGTAAAATTAGAATTTCATGGTAATACAGAACACTAGTTTTCCATTTGCTGATGCAAAATTGTATAGTTTATACGGTTTTAGAAATCACATACTATCGAAGAATCTTACTTACTTTCACGTATTGATTAGGATAATACTCGTATTAGTATTTTTAAAAACACATGCGACAATTTCTTACAATAAAAAACTATAGTAGTATATTTCGTTATTTTTATAAATAGCATTCAATAAAAAAGTAAAATGACAATTTATATCTATTTTTGTTAAATTATATTAAATTTAAAGAAAATCCTTTCTTGGTTATCACGTTTAAAAAATGTTATGTTGTAAGGTACAATATTGGTAATATATTTTAAAGTTATAGAATTCAACCAGTTTTTTTTGTAGATTTTATATCAATTTCAGTTTCATTAGTTTTTTTTATGCGATCAGAGGCAAACGAACAGACTTGTTACCTGATGGTAAGTAATCACCGCCGCCCATAGAAACCTGTGACACGAGAGGCATCACAAATGCGTTGCCGGCCTTTGAGGTTACTCTACTTTTACGCATAAAATAGTAAATGGTGGCAGTAAATAATTTAAAATAATAATCGTTTGTTTTTTTGTTAATATACTGTGTTACTACGTTAACAATATTTCATATTTAAAATGTATTTGGCATTTCTTTTAATAACGTAATACGATATATATCCATTAGAAGCAATGTTTGGTTATAGTTTTAATAAATAGATTAAAACAATTGTATTTTCTCCTTAAGATGAAACAAATAAAAATTTTCACGTTTATATTTATGTAGCAAAAGTGACGATTTCTCTCTAACTCGACCTCTAACTGTTACCAATCCTCACGTCATAATGCACCGCTTTACCTGGAAAAAGAAAAATTAAAAATGTTACTACGACATTAATAAATACTCATAAATAGTGAAACTTACTGCAGACATATGAATATATTTAAGTAAGCGTTAAAAGCCTAACCGTTTATTCACATTTATACAAACAATTACCATTGACATTATTTAAGTAAACCAAAACCTTTTTTAATGACGGCGGGGGTCATCTACTTCTCTTGTTTTATTCTTAACAAGGCGATGACTCTGCTAATATCATCTTTGATATCTAATAAGCCTAAATATTCATTTCTTATATATTAATCTCGATGTTCATAAAGATACACACATGTAGATGCCCTTTCAACTTTGATATATTCTTACAAATAGAATGAAGCTATTTAGAACCGATATATATAATAACAATGAGTTCTTTGCATACTTTTTTCAAATCTACAAACATACATGCTATATATTATAATAACTAGTTCTATAATAAGATACAAGGCAGTTACTTTTATATATTAATGCATAGCACAATAGTTTTGATAGAAATCATCCATTACTTGTAAAAACTTATATTTATGACGTAGAAGAGTTTTATTTTTCGTAGTTATTGATTATATTATAAGACAGGAATTAACTAAATGAATAAAACAAATCGAGTTTCAAGTATTAAATGAAACACCTGAAACAATTTTAAGACAAAAATAATTCATTATCCTAAACAATTTACTAATAGACGAATGTCTTTTTTCGATTAGTATTTATTAGGTAATAGATAATGAAATAATTTATCTTACCTAAAATCACTTTGTATACGATAAGTATTAAAACTAATGCTTATGAGGTTACGAAGTAAAATGAATAGTGTTAAATTATAAAGGTTGACGCTATCGCTGTAAAATTGCGCTCTGCGTGGCCGTTGAACTAAAACATTATAGTCGGTATGAGTGTCTATTTACTGTGTAATTATTATGAATACGGTACACGGCGTATCGCACCAGTGGAACGGAATTGTCACTAAAATTGGCATTGTCGGCATTAGGACCAATTAATGCCCTGTTATTGTACACAGGTGTAGTATGAAAAATAACGTTGCTATGAATGGATAAAACATATACTAAAAAAATAGATGACTATGCATATTTTTATATTCTTAGTATTATTACAAGGGAAGTTAATATCTAAGCTAATCAGTTAATCACAGTTGTAGGCATATAACAAGGATAATGTTGAATAAAATTAATCGAAATTATGAATTTTTTTAGCTATGAAATAAAGGGTTTATTTTAGTTTTATTCAAGTAAAATCCATGTTATGCTAATATCAAATATATTTCCCAACACTATAAGGAGAACATTAAAACGTCTTTTTGAGGCTGTGAAATTAAAATAAATAAAAAAACATGAAAAATATCTCAAAATGTGATGATGATCTAATGATGATGGCTCAGTTGGTAGTATGTTCGGACACAACGTCGAAGAGCGTAGGTTCGAATCCAAGCAGCTGAGTCGGAGCTTTCGGTGAAGTGAAACATCGTGATGAAACTATAGCATGGTGGTAGGGCTTTTTGGTAGCTCAAGTAAAGGAGGGAGTCTCGTTCGAGCAGCGGCCGGGTGCGCACGTGCCCGCTCGCAGCTCTGACGGTCCGTTCATTCGGCAACTCGCGCGCAGTTGTCGGATATTTTCGTGTGTGTCCGGAAGTTTAGTGTGTTCGAGCGGCTACTGTCGATCGTACGCTCTTTTCAGAGCGACGGTGCACCTCCATTAGTGCACCATTTAAACCGCACTTTTCGGTGCGAAGCCGTGCACACTGTTTGCAGTGCGTCGAGTCGCCGTGCTACGCGTCGTGCCTCGTGCTGCGCTTCGAGAGTCGTGCAGCGCGTCGTGTGCCGTGCAGAGCGTCGTTCTTCGCGCCGCGCCGTGTGCAGTTTTGAAGAGAAGATTCGCGTTCGCGTCGCGTCGCGTTTTCCCTTTGGCCCGGACACGGATTGTCCGTTAGATTTGAATTAGGCGCACCCCCCTGCCCCTCAGGCAGGGAGGTTAGTCATGTCTACCCCCGCGACCCCGCGTGCCCATCCGGCCCTTCCGGCCGTTGATGATACCGTCCACCTCGAAGAACTGTTACGCTTCCACATGTTCGTCGAAAAGGAAGACCCGCAACTCGTCTCGGAATACAACAGACTCCGGAAAGTCTACGCGCGCAATCCTCCCGGTAAGATACCGCGTTGTTTCTCCGCGAACCCTTTCGCGAATCTCCCGGACGACCCGTTCACGAGGCTCTCGGAAGTCGATTCCGATGACGACTCTGATATGGACTACGATACTGTCCCCGCGAACGCGCCCGCGACGGTAACCACGGCCGCGACCGTGCCTGCGCCCGCGACCATGCCCGCCGATGACGACGGTTTCACAACCGTCACGCGCCGCGGTAAACGCCCACGCGCCGCGATTCAGACCGATAGCGACTCGGCTGCGGGACGTCCAATCCCAAAGCAGTCCAATATAGGTGGCGCTCGGGTGCCCCGAGCCTCTCCCACGCCCTCTGCCGCGAATTCGGCTAAAGCCTCGGCTGCGGAACCCGCGGTCGCGGCTAAGAAGCCACGCCTACCGCCTCCCGTCACCTTCCGTGACAAAGCTCGTTGGGTAGAGATTTCTGAAGACCTTAAGTCGAAGGAAATCGTCTACAAGTCCGCCGTCAACACTGTTGCCGGCATTTCTATTCGTGTTTCGACCCCCGATGAGCATCGCAAGCTCACCAAATATTTCAGGGAGCGTCAGCTCCCTTTCTTCACTCACGCGCTCGAGGAAGAGCGCCGCCTCCGTGTCGTCATTCGGGGAGTTCCCTCTGAGCTCACCGAATACGACATCTGCGATTGCCTGAACGGTCAGGACTTCCCAGTCCGGAGCGTGCAGCGCATGCACCACCCCCGTACGAAGGCCCCCTTCAACCTGGTGTTGGTCACTCTGGACCGCACCTTGGAAGGCAAGGCTATTTTCAGCCTCAACTCAGTTTGCGGCCTGTCCCCTGTCTTCGTCGAGCTTCCTCGCAAGTCCCAGGTACCCTCGCAGTGTCACAACTGCCAGGTGTACTGTCATTCCGCCCGACACTGCCACCTGCGTCCCAGGTGAGTCAAGTGTCTCGGGGATCATTCCACTAAGGAGTGCCCCCGCACTCCCGAATCCGTCGAGCCTCCGAGCTGCGTCCTCTGCGGGCAAACGGGTCATACCGCGAATTATCGCGGGTGTCCCCGTGCGCCTCGCTCGACCTATCACCGTCGCGGCGGTCGTGCGACCCGGTCCAGAGCGCACGGCCCGCCGACTCGGACGAATCGGCCTCCGCCTCCGCCCATACAAAGCCAGAAGGCTTTCCCCGATCTGCCGGGCACCTCCAGTGCGCCGGCAGCATCCGCTCCTGCGCCGAGCGCGCTCTCTTGGCGCGTAAGGCCTTCCCCGCCAGCTCCCTCGGCTCCTAAAGCCAAGCCCCAGCCCCCAAAGGCTCTGTCCACTCCTGCGCCACCTATCGCGGCTTCAGCATCGACCTCCGGTATAGACTGGATAGCTCGCTTACTTTTGGTACACGATGTACAAGAGATAATCGCATTTAACGCGTTAGTTAATAGTACGTCTGAGCTCGGGCTCTTAAACGCTATCTCCGCTTTCCCGGCCGTCGCGACCACGGTACAGCAATTAACCCGCGCCGCGCATAAATAAATTCGCGTAAATCAAAATATCAGATCGAACCCGCGTGTTCATACATAATAGACCGTTACATTAGGATTTGTTACGTAATTATTTAGTTAAATCGGCATCGTGCCGTTGTACTTTATTTTTTAGCTCGATTCCCTCTCAAAAGATGCGTGTTTGCGCCCACGCCCGCGACTCTCTCTGCTCACGCCTCCGTGAGCGGGGGGTGAAGATTCGATCCCGCACACCCGTCGCGATTTTTCTTGTAACAGCTCGAGCCTAGGTAGTCCCTCGGTGTGGAGCCCTCGAGTATGTTACTCGCGCGAATACAGTGATTTACACATGTTCTACACTTACACGATCACCCCACACTCTTGCACATCTAGGCACTCAGTGGTGGGCTGTTTTTTTGCCCTTTTCGGACTGAAATAGGTCACATAACACAGTAGTCAGATACCAAATACACATATACATTCTTGAAACATGCATGGTCACACATGCATTTTTCACGAATTCATATATGAGTATTGCATGGATAGATAGCTTAGCTAGCTTAGTTAGTTCGGGAATCCGGCGACAGCTCAAGCCGAGGTGCACCGAGTGCCCTTGAGATGTTTCGCCTAAAAAACAACCGGGTGAGTGCCCTAAGCGCTCCCCTTAGTAGTCCGGTGGAACTGTGAAGGCCTAATAAGCCGGCAGTGTAGGTCAGTTCGAAAAAAAAAAAAAAAAAAAACAAAAAAAAAAAAGGTAGGGCTTTTTCTAAGTCCGCCTGGCTAGCTACAAGTTGAAAATCTGTCGCCAAGCACCTGTTGATGTATTCCGGCAGCTGCATTTGAGAGGCAGTCTCCCTCTAGGTTAAGCGTAACTTATCATCTTAGACCACATCATCATTTAACATCAGTTGAGATTGTGGTAAAACGCTTCATCATCAGCCTGTAAAAGACCCACTGCAGGGTCATAGGCCTCTTCCCAAAGGAAGGTATAGGCCATAATCACCACACCAGCCCACAACGTATTGACGATTTCCAACTCTGAGAAATTTACAGTTCTATATTTTTCCCACATACGGTGGTACTACAAGAACATTTCTCAGGTTCAGGTTTCCTCACGATGTTTTCCTTCATCGTCAGCCGACAGTGTTACCAATGTAAATTAGTAAATGTACGCGAATTCCGAAAAATTTGTTGGTACATGCCCGGGTTCGAATCTGCGTACATCGGATTAATTGATTCCACCGGTCAAACCACTGGACCACCACGACTTAAAACGCTTATATAAAGTATTAAAAATTGTGTCAAATTTTTGAATAATTAAAATATGGTATACGGAAATCCTTGAATCAAACATTACTTTATAATAAAATATTTAACGAACTTCTATTAAGAAACGCCGGGTGAGACTTTAATTGACCTTATCCGAACTTTAAATTAGCACTTATTTTAATCTTATAATCCTAATTTCGATCTTTGGTGTAAATCTTAATATAAGGAAGTAACGAAATCACACACGATTACAGAATGCATTTCATAAGTTGCATATATTTTTTATAAAATTCGTAATTTACTTAATAACTAATATGAAACAGTAATGAAATACCATTCCATTGATGAAGGTAAATAAATTATTCAAAAGTATCACAAAGCTTTTTATGAAATTGTTACAACAATTTACGTTAAGTGCCATGACAACTTTATTCTAAAATACGATAAAACATTCATTGTTAAAGAATGATTAGAATTTATTATATATTTCGCGTTGGGGTATATTATACAATAGTAATTTTATTTATGAAAATTTATGTCGTGATAGTATTTGACTTACGCCAATTGAATTTCATTAAAGAAATTACAGGTAGTAAGACAGAAAAAATATGCGTATTTGAAAATAAATTAAATACAAATTCTCATGTCATCATATTTACATAATTATACTAACTGATTTAAGCCAAACAAATCAGTAGTATGTACTAGTTCTGATAGAAGGTAGTAGTAGAAGGTATGAATTCCAATGACAACTATTGAAAAAGTGAAAGCACAAGTGCTTAAACTCTATGGTTATATAGAACGTTATTTTATCTTCATATTCAGTGTTAGGTACTCGCTTTTATTGTTTATATAGAAAACTATTAAGCATTCTGAATGACGCGATACGGTCTCACATATGTGCCACTACCACTACATATTTTATAAGTGGTAGTAAATATTATAATAGTTAAAATTTGGTTGCAAAATCACTTTCACACTCTTGAAACACCTACATTTTAAATTAATTACAATGTGCGTATTTTAAAAATTATACGTTCATATGAATAAATTCGGAAATACAACTTGGCAACCTGAAAACCATGTGTAGTAAAATATCGCGTGATTCGGTCAATTTGTTGGGTCATTTGGGGGCGCTAGTGTGGAATACGGGCTATATTGTAAGGGCAATTAAAAGCGAGTTGTAAGGTTTCATTGGACACTTTATGAGTACTCAGTCAATCACCCCTATAAAGTTTTGCATATCTACTTTATTATAAAATGAACACGGATTCAGTTATCTATTTAGTTTTACGTGCCGATTTAAATTAACATTGTCTCTCAAAAAGGCGTCAGTAAAGACCATCTCTTTACCTCTCTATTATATGCAAAACATTGATGAATAAAAATTGTGAAAAACTTGCATTTTTGTAAAGTATTTAAATATTTTGTTAAAAATAACCTAGCTACATGTATAAGGTTATGGTAAATACTTTTACATCAGATTGTGGTTTTACGTTGTTCGTAAATCTATGTTGATCGACTGTTATTGTAACTATTCGAAAATTATCGCACATTATATTTTGGTTTATATATAAAGAACAAATTCAACAATTTATTCTCAAACATTCGCGTTGGCGTAATTACTAGGCTACATTCTTATTAACATATACTTAAATAGTAAAACGTTTACTTCATATGTGAATTAACACGATTACTTATAATTGAAAGTAAAGTAACTTAATAATACAGCTTTGAACGTGATCCTTTCCTAATTCCTTCATATCATAGGTATTATATACATAAAATTACTTTTAAAATGTTTTATAGTGCATAAAAATAGCATAAACTATTACAAATCCCTGAAAATAAAATAACTTTTCGATTTATGTGTATTACACATAAGCTCTTACAAGTAGCAAATTCTTCTCCATTAAAACTACTATATTATCGAAGTTATTGTAAGCCTAGCTTTCTTTCATTTTTCTAATCATGTAAGATACACCTGATTTCATTCGTATGTAATGGAAGTCTGAGTAATGCGTCCCGTCGCACGCAATAATATCAAAGGGCAGATAATCCCGTCGATAGCATAGCCCACGCACGTCACATATAACAAAGACTAGAGCTTGAGAAAATTCCTATTTACAGTTGGTTGGGGCATTATGAATTGAGAGACACAACAAAGGGCACATTAGTCGGGGAATGAAGGCCGTAAAAGCAGTATACGAAATGAAATAAAAGAAAAAATGTTACGCAAGTAAATTTGACGAAAAAGAGATTTCCGTTACGTATAGAAAATGGAATTAAAGAAAAATTTTACAACATTTCTACTTCTGTGTGAAATATGTAATGGGGCCGTTGGGCGTAAAATCGATTGTACAAGTTCGGTTCGATGTATTAAGATAATATTTTAAACGCCATCTATCCTCTTAGTACGAGTACTACATTGTTAGCTATATGTATCTAAAATGTTTGATATTGTATGTCATCGGATTTAAAAATACAACACCATCAGCATATTTATTCATTGAAAATTTAATATTTATTTTTTGTTATTTTCAAAACAAATTCTCTTCCTATACTATTTTTGTCTTCTAGGGTTGTAGAACCGATTACATAACGTAAATTGATTTATAAGCATTAAATTAATAATCAGTATTAAATACGTGTACTTTGCAGTTCTCCATAAATTTCACATTTTATTACTATATATTATATTGTTTTAAGAGTACTTCAGTAACAATCAAATTCAATATTACAGATGATATATATATATATATAAATCATTATAGATTTATTTAAGTTTTTTTTTGAATTTACAATTTCATTTGATAAACTAGTAATTCGCATCATAGTTCAAAGCTTTTACATTTTTCAGACATGTAAAAAGCAATGTTACTTGAGTTATAGCTAGAAATTAATGCGAACAAGAGAGTTGAAGAGTTGATGTTCAGATTTGAACCTACATTTTACTATAAATACACGTACATAAAATGAGTACAAGTATATAATGCGTAATTTTTATTTGTCTATAGTCACAAAAATTGAACGGAATTCTAAGTAGTATGAAAGATATCGATTTGCACACTAACCCGCTTCAAAAATCGTCAATTTTGTACACTAAGTATAGATGACCAAGTAATTAGTTGAAGAGAGTTCCAAACACGGTATTAGAACTACTTTCCGGACATAATTACACTCTCTTCGACCACACGCGACACGCGCCGGCGAAACTACTAATACAGAAGCTGTCACCCGCGAAAATACCGTTACGGTTTATTATCCACTATTACTCTCTACGCCTAGTAATAAAGTCCTACTGTTAATTGCCTCAGACGGAAAGATACTATATATTATGTTTTTGTACAAATAGTGTCATTTGAAATATTAGAAAAATACATACAAATTAGTCATCCCGCCATTTAGACGCAATAAAACAAATGTTTCGTAAGTACCCATACCTATATAATAATGTTTCAAATCACATTAACGATTTTACCCGACTATATCTGTAAAAAACTATGTGAAGAAGATTCAACTGGCCGAAGGTATTATAGATCATTATGGAAATGATTACAATGTCTAGAAATTACTTCTTCTCTGTACATCTGTTAAAAATAATTAATAAATGTCAACTTATGTTTTTGCACATGAAAATATATGTGGATAAGCCCAATCAAGATAATTTCCAGTTCTTCGAAATACCGGAAATGATTTCCGAATCCGTGTTCTTGTTTTGATATTAGCTAATGCATTTTCGGGCATAAATTTATTTAAAAAAAATTGCATTAATTTCAAACATTGCCACAAATAAAACAAGTAATAATAAATTAAATCGAGTGAAGTGTAAAAAAATGGATACTATGACTCAATTCTATACCGAAATGTATTATGTATATCTGCACATAAAAACGAGAATCATATATACATGCGACATCCTGATAATTATTAACTGATTTAATCCAACGCTGAATAAAGGCTTCCTAAAAACTCATCTCTATGTCCGGTCTTCCGTTCATTGAATTTCAACGCTATTATTAACCTTTTTGGTATGAACGTTTATCAATATGAAACATAATAATTAATAAAGGAAAACTTTCATAACCTAAACCCTAGGATAGATGTTTAAGAAATACTTCTAATTCGATTTATAAAATGATGTATCTTATTAAGTACGTGTATAACAATGTACGTTATAACACATTTTCAAATATAAACTATAAATATTGTATGGCTTTAATAACGTATGCGTGACTTGTAAATAACAGAGTAACGAAATCTGCAGAAAAATGAAAATTAGTTCAGTTGCAAATATACGAACCGAATGCAAGGGGACACTTTCATTGGTATAGTGTCCGGAGCCACCGGTTCAATGTCCGTTTCGCTCTATTTTTAACTCATCTAAGCTGTACGGACTCGGACGCCAGTATACTGCATGTATGTTTTGTTACGAACAATGATTCCACTCGTATGGACGTTACCTAAATAAACTCTGACCTTTCTCTGAAAAAAGAAAACCTACTGTGTTCCGAATGCTAATACGATTAGATGAAAAAGCAAAGTATACGACGGCACCTCTGTATGCGTTAGCCGCTTTAAACTAATTAGCATTTGCACTTTGCAGTAACATATCGAGACTCTTTTAATGAAGCCATTCAACTCATTACTGAGAAATTCACGATTTGTGGATATAATACCCACGTCTATCGTTCAGTAAAGATCTTACTTTAATTATATTTAAGACGTTCTTAAGTTTTAAATATTTTTTATATAATCAAATAACTACATGAAATTTATCTATATATGTATATATACTAGCTATTGCTATATTATATTGTATACAGACACTTCATTTTATTATATGCATAGATATGATTACAGATCAAAAATTGGAAACAAAACCAACGCAATTAAAATTTTTGAATAAAATTCACCAATTCAATGAACACATGAAAAAATGTTCCTGATAGAAACTTACCACGTTACCATGCCAACGGTTTCAATATTAATGGTTACTATAGCAACAATTGCTTAGTGTATAAGTGGTTATTGGTGTCTGTGGGAGAATATGTGATAGTAGCTGAAAAATATATTTAGGATATGTTTTTACTAAAATCCGTACTTAGTGGACGTCTACGTCGCAAAAGGAGTAAACATGGTGAATTTCAAGTCAATCGGACATATTATTTCGGAATATATTCACGATATACGTGGAGAGTCACTTTTGTGACCTAAAGAATACGTTTCATTGCAGTAAAAGTCCATATCTCGAATTCTTGTTGTCCGATTTCAATTAAATTCTACCTAGTTCTTCTTTATATGCAATAGTAACTGTAAAAAGTCATTAATGCGTTCCCGAAATATTAATTATAGCGTGCTTTTTATACATTTGAACCGAAAAAATACCATAGTTCGAATACTTTTCGTGATCCAGTGTATGTACATAATATATATAAGATATTAGACGTCTGTCCTTGAGTCTGTATCACTCAAAAACTGCTGGATATATACTGATCATTTTTATTTTATATATTAAACAGTTGTTTCTTATCTAAAAATAGGACAGCTTCATTTAAGTTTACATTATTAAAGTTTTAAGAAATTACAATTTTTAAACGCAGTACGCGTTCAACTAAGTGTATTTTCTTGCCGTGGAAAAGTGGGGCATGTAATGTGGTGCTTACGTTTTTCTATTCTGTATATAAAAGTCACGGGTATCAGTTAATAGTACAGAAATTGATGTTTGTCTATATATATGAGAATAATAAGCTTCAACACTTTATGATTGATGACCGTGAAATTTGGGCACATCTAAGGTTTTGTTATGAAAGCGGTTTTTATACCATCCAATTTACATTAACCCCTCGATTATTTTCCTTAAGACCTAGATGTCAAAATGGCGGATCATAAAATCAGATCATTTAATATCTAGCATTTTTTTTTAATTATAATTTTACTTTACATCATTTGTTATGGTTCAAGCTTTTAAAATTTTCTAATGAATCCGATATTTTTTTTTATTTATGCTGCCAACAATCTGTAGATCAGTTTATCATAAAGTTTACATTCTTTTTTTTTATATATATTATAGGGAGCAAACGAACAGGTGGGTCACCTGATGGTAAGTGATCACCGTCGTTCATAGACACTAGCAACTCCAGGGGAGTCGCAATTGCGTTGTCGGCCTTTTAAATATGTGGGCCTCCGGCGCTCTCACTGGCCGAACGAAACGCAACAGTGCAACCACTGTTATTTCACGTCGGTTTTCTGTGAGAGGATGGTACTACCCCGAGCGAGCCGACCCATTCATGCTGAAACCAATAATAGCTTCAGCGTAGCTCTACCACCTACAGCTTCGTTTGTATGGAGCCTAATACCTTGGGGTATTTAACAGTCCAGGGGTTGACTAACCACCAGGTGACGCTACAGCATATCAACGTCTATACTGTTCAACCAATCAAATATTTAGTACAACTTAACTACTTCACAAGAACATATATTAATAACAATAGCAATCAATAAAATCAAACGTATGTGGAGCCTCGGGTATAGCTAATTTACAAAGTAAATAGTAAACAGTACATGTATTCTTAGGACTCCAATATGGACGTGGGAAGAATGTCATGGAGAATATTCATTAGTAAATATTCGTAAAGTGAACTTCAAAATTTGTATACCTAGAACAAGTAATCGTTAATCTACTTAGAGCTATTCAAAAGTATTCACAACTTAATTGAACAATGAATTTATTATTTAATATTATTTTTGTTCAGTAAATCTCGAAAAACGAATTCCGAATTTTAAACATGACTATATCTGAATTATAAACAGACCAAGACAAACAATTTACGTGCCAAAGACGTCAAACGCAAAAGTTTAACGCCCATTGCGTAAAAAATCAATAAATTCGTCTCCATGTTACGGTGGGCGCTGCTTACTCACGAAAACAGTATATCGCGTTATTTTAGCTTTACTTAATACATTAAGACATAATCTTATTCTTAATATCAGATAACTTATAATATATATATATATATCTATATATTTATATGTCATTAATAAAATACTTGCTATTCTACTACGAATAAAAATATATATAGATATATATGTACAATAAAATTATAATAATTTAATTCGAGTACTTTACTAATATGTCACCAGTCCTTTTCTAACAAATATTAATATTTTAATAAAATACCTCTGTACAACTTATCGGTTTAGTATTAATTTTAAAATGCTCTAAGTACGAGTAAGTGGATGGAAATTTTCTTACGAATTTTGGAAAACTTATTCAATTTTAATAACTATATTACTATAAACAATTCCAGGATTTTCCTAAACAAGTTAGTTATCTTTAAAAGATTTTTAAATTAACTTCAAGTGGTGTGTAATTGTAATTAACAAAATATATATTTGAAAATATATATAAGCTAAGACAAATTTAAATAAACTGCTTTATTATGTAGAGTTGTATAAGATTTCCATTCCATTAAAAGAGCCATTCATATTGTTTTAACAATGTGTGTTGTTAAAGATCTGCCATATAACTAAACTTCTTCTAGTAGAAGTTTCCCATTTCACTTCCTTTCTTTTCGTACAATTACTACATTTATTATATCTTGAATAATAAATAATAACCTAATTAATAATAAATCAAGCCCAAAAGCTCAATTATTTAATGAGGTACGCTAAACTTTAAACTACGTGGAATGATAATCTATAGTAGCCATTTTAAAATGAGAATTCCCTTTGAGACCCAATATTTTCCACTTCGTTCGTCTAAGAGTGCGTTGAATGGTCAAGCTATTGGCTATCTCGCGACCTCTTAACGATGCCACGGCCCAACGCCTCTCGAGTTTGACTTATTCAAATAATATTTCTTCAGATATTTTCAATAAAACAGTACGATTTTACTGCCTTTATAATCGTATCTTAGTTCAGAGTATACTTAAGGTACCATACGCTAAGCATTTCACTATTATGAATAAATTTAATGTGATTTGAAGAACCATTTTAATTAATACATTACCGTTATCTTATATAAACAGAATAATAGTGGTCCTCCAGTGAACGCACATCAAGCAAAAATTACGATATAGATTTTGTTTAATTTTAGTTTTACTTCATAGACTTGTCCATATAGAAAAATCTTGAATTATCTAGAAAAATATCACAATATCTTTATTTAATATAAAGTTACTACAGTTTCCAGAAACTACGATATTTATAAATACTACGCATTCTTGCCATAGAGAAGTGGGGTTAGTGGTATGGTGCTTATTTTTGTTTTGTTCTATACCTGAACTATACTAACTAAATGTAATATACCTGATTTTTATATTACTAGCGAATTAAAAAAATAAGAAATATTATATGGGTATATCATATAGCATTATCCAAAATCTCTATTATATCGTTAAAAATAACATCCATTTCTCGCCAAACTTGCAAATCTCTTTTGCTTCTATCTCATTTTACAATTTTATCACATTTTTGGTCTAGTACCGAGTGTCTCTTTTATTTATTACAATACTATACTACGTAAACAACGATCGACTCAGTATTCGAACAGACTACCGCCAACCTATGATCACTTCCAACTAATATCTGGGTAAGTGAGAGCTCAATAGAACTGTTTCAAAAAATGTTTACGAACTTTTTGCTTTTCCCCTTGTATTGAAACAAAAACTGTCTTTACATAGAACTAACATCAATCGTACTATGATAAAACGATTCCTCAAACGTATGATCCAAAAGGAAATAAATGCTTGGACAAGTCTCAACAGAAACAATTATCGAACGCGTCTATAAGTATTCGTTATCGAAGCATCGTAACCGACACGAAAACTATTTAGCGTTCGTAACACGCCCAAAACTTGGAACAAAACACACGAAGAAGGAGAAACTAACTAAAGTCGTCATGAAACACGTCCCCGGTTGCTTTACTTTAGAGGAAACTTTCTGAAATCTTGTTCCTCGATATAACGTCTATAGCGATGCATTTATTACCCGTATGCCATGAACAACGTTTAAATGTGTTTGCACGTTTTTGTCTAATAGTGCATCCATTACGTTGAGTATCGAAAACATTAAAAATTGGATTATACATGATGTGTTGTTAGTTAGATTTTTCTTAATGATGGCATAAGAATAGTTAAATATTATATTTGACCTGTACTGAACTCACGAGTACGTAAAAATAAAATAAAAGAAATAGGTAATAAAAGTCGAGGCAGTCATAAGGATTACCGACAGAAGTGAAAACTCAAAACAATGGAAAACTCTGTTCTTTTTTGAATATTAAAACAATTATAGTCTTAATTATTTAAATTTCATAATTTGTACCTTGACATTATTAACGTTAGTCTGGTTTTCACATTTATAATTCAAAATATCAATATTACATGTACACAGAGCGCTATACTACGCGTCGCCCGTCTGACGAAAGCGCAATACGTCATGAGCATGTTGGTGACGCGAACCCATAAGTTTTTCTCCTACCAAAAATCGCTCATCGCGACTAAAGAAGTTTTCACTTCAAAAAATATACAACCATCATTGATGCCACACCAACAATAAAGAACATTGCAAACAAATAGTTAGTTATGCTGTGATTTTCATATTGAGACTAGTATACTTCTATTTAGTACGATTAAAAGTTGGATTAAATATAATGTACAGACCTCAAGAAAGATTGACTAAAAGGGTATTTTTTTTAAATTACTATATCTGTGTATAGACATCGAGTATATTTAAAATCTAACGAGTAACAGTGAAATAAGATTCTATTTGAACCGCCGAAAACTTTTGCGAAGCGCTTATAAACAGCAAAACACTAACCCAGTCTTTGGGAATAGCTGACAAGAAATTCAGTCTGATTTATCGGTTTTTTGTGTGTCCTTTTATTACAGCTGTCACAGTTGTCGCAGAGGTTTTTAGTACATGTACGTACAGAGAGGGATGCCATTTCCAGGCATCACTATCGTTCACTTAATGTTCCCCCCGTAATTGCGTTTTAACATGAAAACCTGCTAGACATGTTACTCGAACTTACTATTCAGCAAATCGATAGTGTATTTTGGAACTTTGTTACAAACACTAAAATTATTACCTAAAAAACGTACGCTGGTCTTAGTAAGCTTAATAAATTGAATGACTAATTGTTTATTATATTAAAATATTGCCGGCCTTTTTCAACATGTAATTTATCTATATTTTTGTTTAGGAGGACAATTAAAACTTAGTCTCTAATGTTGAATTGTGGAAGTGCCTAGGCATCCATATTTAAATATTACATCTGTAAATAAAAAAAGAGAGGAAAAATACAAATAAGTGTTTTACTTATCAATACTTAACTGAAGAACTTTTTCATTAGTATGGTATTAAGAAGTTTCCGTGTTATTGTGGTCGAGTTTTTTTATTCCTTTTTCTTAATAATTCTACTTGTTTATAAACCTTTTTTAACCGACTTCAAGAGGAAGAGGTTGTCATTTCGATTGTATTCTTTTATATTTGTTACCTCAGAACTTTTGTCATTTATATACCGATTTAGAAAATTGTTTCTTTATTTTATTTTAAAGAGGATATTATCAGGAGAGTCCCATTTCATTGGTATTGGAGATTAGGTGACGAATATATATATACTAGGGAACTCCTCAAAATCGAATAGTAAATGTATAGTGATTTATATATTGGTACGTTTATGACAAACCTAGCCTAGGTAGGTACCTGACTATGGCCAAGGATATTCTGGTATATTTTTTGAACTTTTTTCTATTTTTGTTAGCATTTTATGTTAAAAAAGACGAAACATTTTTTTTCGAGCTTACAATCTTCATGTTCCGATATTCTATTTCTCTATGGGTGTTCCAACACTTTCATTGGTAGGTAGGTAGATACCAACCTAACTATGGGTAAGGACATTTTGGTGTATTTTTTGAAGTAGATATTTATGAAGTCTGTATTATTTTTGTTAACATTTTATGTTATATAACACGAAACGTGAAATTTATTTGCAAGCTTACAATCTCATGCTCCCATATTCAATTTCTCTATGAGTGTTCTAACACTTACAATGGATTATTGTAATATTGAGTAATATTCTTATAGAAATAAAAGCAATCAGCATACGATAAGTTTAAATTAAATACAAATGACTCAACCGACCCGTCGTAACATAAAATAGTAATGAATAAACAGGAGAACACTAATGCATGTTCCACAATTCCTAAGTATCTATTGTCAGTGATTATGTCGGGCTCTCATCTCTCGCAGACGTCTGAAAAGGGTGTTTTAAGGAGAATACGTGCAATGTCGCCGAGGGACGCGATTTCTACCTTTCTTTATTGCAAAATATTACTCTCCGTTTTCATAAATTCTACCTTTTCAATCGGGTAAAAGGTACAGTTGTCACCGAGGCAATCAAAATATCATGTATACATTTAGGTACAAAAAAATTGTGATTATAATTCGTGCTATCCTTAATTCTGTACGTAATATTATAAATGACAATGTGAGTTTGTTTGTTTGTTACGCTTTCACGCCTTAACAACTCGACTAATAATCATCAATTTTAGCAAACGTTTTGTCCGAGGTATAGAAAAAGATAAAGGGTAACTTTCATCCAGAAAAATAGTACTGTTGCCGAGGTATAGGCCAAATCTACATTCACGCGAGTGAAACCGCAGGTAAAAGCTAGTAAACAATATACTGAATTATTTTACAATGGAATTGAAATGTATGTATTGTTAAATTTTTTGTTTACAATTGTATAAAATTAGATTCGATAGTAGCTAATCCTCGTGGCTTCGTACTCGTGAAAATGTTTTTGTTATTTCCTGGGAATCACGTATTTTATCGGGACTAGCTGTGGGTTATCTTTTCTTTTATAAAGGCTTTGCACTCATATATGGTACAGAAAAAAGCTATTTCTATTTTTTATCGCTATGAATAAAGCTATTATTGATAATAATGGGGCTCGTTAATAGCTACGAAACAAAAAAAAAATCGGTTGAAAACAAACCAGAAAGAGGTACTTAACTATTTTATCTTCACCTATTTATGTATCTATAGATTTTTAACAAATAACGTTTCATTTTGTATTTGTATATATAATTTGTTGAAATGTCATACATATCCTTTACCAGAAATGTTATTAAGTACATATCATTTTTTATGATACACATTATCATAAAGAATATTCATTACCCATTTTTTTTAACCATAAAATTTTGGTTGGATGTTTGAACTAAATTTTAAACCCATAGAATATCTACTTGTGTATAACTTTGATATGTAACCATTACAAACCCAAACTTAAATAAAATATGTAAAACGAACACAATTTAAATAAAAGAGATGGCAGCTTTCCTGAAAAGGATTTAGCATGAGGCCAGCGCACAACTATGGACAAAGCGGAGGTAATAAACCTTGTTACAACGGAATGAAAATATAAACAAAGGCTCACTTCCCCAAGTATTTGAACAGTTACAAATTTAGTATATAGAATATTTTTTATTTCAAGTATTTAATATCGTAAATGTTAATCAACTGAAACGCATAAAATTAAACGTAGCTTGTCCTAAAGGACATTACAATTATAGGATTAAAATCCTAATGAATACTATAAATGCAAATTTAGTTTGTTACGTTTTCACGCCTCAACTACTCAAGCGATCATTATACAAATTTTACATACACGTTGTCAGGGGTACAGAAAAGTTCCCAGGGTACCTTTCATCCAGAACAAAAATCACTGTACCAGAGGCATAGATCAAATCTAAATTAACGCAAAAGAAGCCGCAGCTAAAGCTAAAACTAAAGCTAGTTAAAGTATAAACAAAGGAATAAACTAAGTTTGAAAAACCCGTTAATTTCAAATGTAGGTATTTACAGATATAATATACAAGTTATTTACAAATATAAATCTATTTATAAAGATTTTATTATTTTATAATAACACATAAATATATTATTTTTATTTCGGTATACTCGTATAAATTATTACTTCAGATGTTCTAAATTGATTAAGAGTGATGAGTGTAAATTTTGACGACAGTAAAACTACTACCAAGGAAAGATAATGAAAATCGTACAAAAATCCTATCAAAAACAAAATTTTGAGAGCTTTAGTCACTAGTATTTAGACAATTAATCCTGAAAGGTTTATACGTATAGTCCACGATAAACTTTTTGACGGCGTTGAACATAAATATAGGTATCAGTGGAACGAGGAAGAGGCGAAGGCGGAGCAGGCTCACCCGCGCGCTTTTCTCTTCCCCTATTGCATCCATTTCCACACGTGTTTTAGTGTGCGTGCTAGTTATAGTACAGTCGCATGCAGAATAGTTTCGTTGTCGTTAACTACATGTTATTGCTATTTTGATTCTTTCCTTTTTCTTGTTGATATTTATTACTTTTAGTGGTTACTATTAGAGCTCCCATCCATTTCAAAAAATTATATTTCTATGGAAATTCTCCATTATAACCAAATGTTTATTACGAATTATTTAGTTACTACAAATGTATTTTATCTACAATAACACAAACTATTGCAGCGATATAAATAATATCTACACAGTATATGCTACTAGATATGACTTACCGACACAATCAAATATTGTATAAGGCAGACCATTCAATTAAAGTATGCGGTCTCACCCAAAAATCACCGACCAGGTGGAGATCAAATGTTATCTGGAGCTAATTATAACTGACAAATACATAATGCGGTGAATTTATATTATAATACCTTTGTCTGTTACTTCATTATTCAGCTACTTTTGGTAATTTATAATTTTTACTTTTACTTTATTAATACAGTAATCATTTTATTTTCATTGTCTGATTATTTTTATCTCTAATTCTTTTCAAATAGTCTATTTGTATGTTTGGTATTGATGTATATCTCGTATGTTTGTATGTATATGTCCGCTCAATTAAAATAAACAGGTTTTCGTAAATTATCTGTCAAAGCGTTTACAAGATTATCTGAATCATATCTTCATTTCACATTGAATTTCATATACAAAGATATACAGTACAGGAGATGACATTTATATAACTTATTCATGACTGTACCACTTATCACGATAAGTTTCTTTCATATTTTCATTCAAATTTAACTTTTCGTAGGTTCTAGGCTACTTTTTTTTTGGATTTAATTTGACCCTTTGCCATTTTTTAACACCCAACGAAGCTCACGGGAATCATCTAGTATTACATATAAATTATTTCAAATATTTTACGACATATTACTCCATTCAAATGATAAACAATTATCACAGCCGAATAGAAAATCCGTAACGACTTTCCTTCTTACATGTGATTTTATTCGTGAAAATGTAAACATAATTTCAAATGTACTACCTAAAAATTTCAGTAGCTGGTAATTAGCTTATCGTAAGCAAACTTAGTAATAGGCACTAAACCTATTATAGGTATTATGCCATCACATTGCATGTTCCGTTACAATTAAGTATTTTTCTTTATATTTATGCAAAAACCCAATCGCAGACTGTCTGATAGCCAACTACTGATTATATACAAAATTTGAACACTCAAACGTAATAAAGTCGTCTCAAAATTCAACGACATATTAGAAAATAATTTACATCGTTGAACTGCTGGAATTATACAATGGAATAAATAATACTTAAACCTTTATTATCTATGACAAAACTCTTTATTAACCAAGTCCTCAACCATCCAAATTCATTTGTTACAATAATAACTGACATTATAGTGCACTTTATAGTATACGTGCCAAATAATACGATACAATTATTTTATGCTAGGTTCTGCCCGCGACTACGTTCCCGTATGCCATCTATTGTAAAGAAAGTAATTGCCTTAACATAGAAAGCATCATAATGGTTAATAACATACCACAGTTCCATCGCAATAGGATAAATGATATTGGAATGCAGACGGGTCAAATAAATAAAGTGTATATACCATACCATATAGACTATACCATATATATCTATTATGACGCATATTCACGCAAACTAATACACACGCGTATATAGAGAACGTCTTATATGCTAAAGCAAGCATGGAATATTATAAAAGGTATTTTGTGAATGTGTTAATAGGTAGTAATCTCCGGAATTACTCACCCGATTCTGAAAATTCTTTCACTCCTATGAAGATACATTATCCCTCACTGTTATATATATAAGCTATATTTTGTCCTTGTTCAATTCCATACTATAAATGACGTTAATAAGATTTCGTTGACGTTAAAAAGTTGCTATTCTCATACACGTATAATTTATTACTAAAACACACGTATTATTATGAGAATAATGAAAGAAATACAAAATTTATTTCCTCATTCTCTTGGAAATTAACTAACGTATAAAGACTACCGATAGTTTCTTAGAAAATTAGCCTTCCCATCGTTGATATGTACATTCATGTTCAAAACATTAATTTTATTTTTAAATACACAATATTTCGTTTTCTTTCGTTCTTAAAAGACACATATATTTCTTGACGTAGATAGTATATTACTTTATTACAGTAGGACTATTAAATTAAATTAAATAAAATACTGAACAATTGAATATCAATACTGTTCATATTTTTGAATTCCTCTCTACTTTTTATGAGAAGAATTTTGAACTAAATTTTTTATGCTTCCCTACGGTTTTTCAAACATTTTCTTTCATACACACCTTGTCGTAACAACTACAAACAAACGAAAAAAAATAATAACTAAATAAATGCTGCCGTTCTGAAGTGATGCGCGTATATACATTTACCAATATACTTTTATTTATATAGATAGAGCGCCATACGATGGCACGCAATTTAACAAAATTAAAATAAATCCCAACGGTACCTGAACAAATTACAAACTAGATCAGTGAGATAACAATAGCGGTTAATCAAAACTCCACCGTTTCGTACTACGTACCACAAACAAGCTTAATTTCACCAGAGCGACAGTTCTCGTCACCGCACCGGTAAATTTTATCCTCGTAACAGGTAAAACAAACCTTCTAGTTGTATAACAACGAACGAAACTATTTGAAAAGCACATCACACGCTACATAATTAAATTATGTCAAATAATTTTAAACAAAATTTTAACTAACCTTAATATTCCAAGTTAATACATTATCCAAAATATTTGTTTTGAAAACTTTATACACATCGTTAAGAGTTAAACTATGTCATGATTAATTAATCAGCAACATCAATATTGAATTTGTTTGTCATTTTGATCATCCTATTCAAGTAACTACGGGCCAAATTTTATGACTATGTTATAAAGACAAACCGTGATTGTTCACTTTTCAAAAATTAACCAATAACCTTTATATTCATGTGAGAGCAATATTGAGATTAATTCTAATACACTAACTGTATTATTACTTCATATATATGTATATCAATTTCTTAATACCTGTAACAAAACTTAAAACATTAATTGTCAAAGTCTTGCCCTGCTTAACACGTTCCGTGCCACGTGTACCACCGGCGATACAAGTTAAGCTATGTCTTTAGGCGACGTGTATAATCGGTGATTCACGTTAAATTTGATCTTTCGGCCACTTGTACCACACACTTGTGATCTTATACTTACACCTACTTACTTATTTATATATACACGATATGATAACTACTGAAAACGACAGACTACTTATGTATTAATACTGTAATGATACTCGTGTGATAATATATCGATTTTTATTTAAAATACCAAATGACCTGAGCGACATATCAGGCAAAATTGGCTTGCTACGGAACGTGTTAATATTTCATAAAACACCCAGACATACCTATTACTTGTTATATTGAAATATTTAATTATCAACGCATTACAAAAATAAAAACATATAAAATCGTTATCTCCAAAATTTCCAATCAAAAAGTAAAATAAAATAATCAAAGTTTTTACCAACACAATGTATCTAAACAATATCTGAACTAGTGAGCAGTGAACTATAGAATAGGACGAGGGTTGCGACCGTCAACAATAACAAAATCGTTACTATTGATTTTAGTGTCGAGAACAATCAATCCGAAGCACGTCGCCGTCACATCTAAATCAACGATATCCGCCCGTCTCGACTCCCCAAATCTATCTGTATGAACAAAACATAGGAACGTAAATAATTACGTAGTGTTGTATTGTATTTTGTCACTAAATAAACTATGCAATTTATTATGATAATAAAGGTATATCACCTACTCTTCGTATACAGACTATATTCATAAAGCAACGAACAAAATAATGTATTAAATACGCAAGTTTCGTGGTTTTGATGATAAGCGTGATTATATTTTTATATGTAATTTTTTTTTCACATAATATATTATTCAATGATTTTAAATCCCTTAACTACAAATAAAAACCGATCACCATTATTTTAATTTTTAAAATTTACAACAACAAAGGCACAAGTCATTCTTTTAAATGCTGTAAATTAAATTGAGAATACATAACATCCAAGCATACAAGCCCTAGAATATAATTATTAAAGAAACATGTTTTAACATTATAAATAAAATACACTTGCATAAATAAATATAAAGAACTTGTGTAATTAATACCTCATATAACGACAGTTGATATTTAGCTTGCAGTTGTCGATTGTGTTTGGTTTGACAATACGAGTACCTTTGCTACGAAATAGTAAAGTAGATATATCACTTTTCATTCCTTAAACTTAAACAGAAGAGTAAGCGTCATCTACGCATAAAATGCACGAATAATGCAGTTTATTAAGAAAAAAAAATAATGACTATTATGTATGTAACAAGTATATGTTTGTAATAACTAATATACAAAGATATAGCATTTCATTTAGCGCAGTGTTTCCCAACGTGGGGCCTATGCCCCACAGGGTGGCAATTTGATAGTTAAGGGGGGCAATTTAAAAATAGACTCGACAAGACTTTAACCCTTTCGCTTTGGGTTATGTAAATGCAATGCTAGATATCGGTGACAAATACAACAAAAAAGGCAAATTCTTTAAAAAATGCTGTAAATAATTATTAGGTATAATATAAATATAATATGCAGTATCAAGAAGAACTCGCAGAATTGCAAAATGTTGCATCTGTAAAAACTTTATTTAATATAAAAGGAGCGATGGCATGGCTTTGTGAAGAAACTGAAACTAAATAAATGTGCAAGGAAATTTTTATTACCGTTTCCATCTTCATATTTAGCTGAATGTGGATTAAGTGCCGTAAATGATTTACTGATAAAAAAAAAGAAATCGACTTGATATAACACAACGTGAAGACTTGAGATTAAAACTAAGTAAATTGGAACCTAATAATCTCTGTGCAGCAAGTATTAAGCGCAAGGATCGCACTAAATGAATATAGAAAAATCAATATTAAAATTATTTTGAATTTCAGTTTTTTATTACATATTTTGAAATTTTACTTACGATGTTTTGATAACAATATCATAGTGATTTCTTCTTAAAGCTTATCATTTATATTTCTAAAGAGTACAATTTTTAAGGTGAAAAATTCTGTATGGGGGCATAAAAATTGTAGAAATGTTAAGGTGGGGCATGGCCTAAAAATGTTGGGAAACACTGAGTTAGCGTATATCTAGGTAAGGCCACCAAAATTATAATTTTTGCCTGGAGCATATAATATAAAAATTTCAAGATAAACTTAAATATTGTAACTCTCCTGATAATTGGAATCTGCGAAGTCATTAATTCGCTAGCTTTTCCAAATCATAAACTGTACATAACAAGTTTATTGAATAAAAATATAACCTTAAGTGCTACTTAAGACACCTAATTTTAAGCAAAAATACTACCTCGATCATTGACATAAATGTTACATTTAAGAAATTTTTTTTAAGTTTTATAAATGTATTTTTTTTTTCGAACTGACCTACACTTTTAGCCTGGCAAGGCCGCTACAGTTCCACCAGACTACAATTAGAAACATAACGTTAAAACCACACTCAATATAATATTATGAACTCGGAATTATAAGCAATTGTGTTGCGACAATATACATATTACAGGTTTTATATTCTTTACAGAATATGCCATAGTTTTTTTTTACTTTTAGTGTTATTACTTTTTGTATTACGAATTTCACACATTTTTTATGTGGTGCAAGGTTTACAAAAAGTTAGGCTACTTTTGTGTTACACTGATGTTATTGTAATATAAAAATTACATGTAAATTTTTTAGTTAAAAGTGAACATTTTGTCGACCTTGGCCTTACCTATCTACCAACTCTACTTACAATATGTATTACAATTAGGACCACTGATAAGGCAGATTTCGAAACCACATAATAATTATTTTCGTGTAAACATTTAACTTCGTTGTTTTTCGTTTAATAGACTATATATCTATGGAAATACAGTTCGATATATTTTAAAAATTGGACAAATAATCAAAAAAAATAAATTTTGCTAAATAATAAAAGCACGAAACGTTGAGACTATATTAACTTTTTTAACATCGCAAACGCTATTATCGTTCCAATGTTCATGTTCCCTTTGGTACTTGGACCCCACCCACTACCGGTGTAGCTGGCAAGCTACCTCCATAAACTGCATTGCAGTGCCCACAACTATATTTCAATTTTAGAACACGAGACGATTATATTAAATTATGTACTTATATTGAAATAGTCTGTAATAATTATGTTAACGTAACTTTAATTAACCAAAGCCCTTAAACCATTTTTTTTTAATATATTACTAGTTGCTGCAGATAACTACAAATTTCTGTATATTTATTAATCACTTAATTCCTATAATATTTGCTGCAGAAATTAATGTTCACTCTTTCACAAAGTTTATTATTCAGTAAACAAATAATATCACATAACCAATGTAACAAGAAATATATTATTTATTGCATCAAACATGTATGTAAAAATATATCCGCAAAATTAGAACCAACAGAAATTGAGCCCAACGATTCTTTTCAGGTACCGATTATTTTACTGGTACACATTCAACTCACCTTTATGAAAGCTTTTAGACATATAAAGTTTACCCACACAATTACATCTGCAAAAGGGAAACACATGATACTTTACTTATATGGCGAACATTCGACAATATTTCTTATTGACTTCGCCGATATATCACACGGCGCCCGCCCCTCGATAACTTGCTTTCCAATTTCCGTTGATTGGACGCCAGTATTCCTCTAAGAAAAATTCACTAACTTTCAGAGATATTTTTATGAATACAACAAGAACAATTTAAAAGTTAGACGTTTGAAATTTTCTATTCTATTATAGTTCTTAAATTTTAATAGAAATATCGTTGCCAAAATGTGTAAAGTTTTGTGAGACATAAAATTTACCGAGACAATCTGTCTGATGCAGTCCGCTTAGATTTTGTTTAATTGCATATTTTAATAATTAAATTAAACAGACCCTTGTAAATGTGTTGAAGTTTTTAAACTAAATAAATAAAAAAATATCATATGTCGAGATATTTTCGCACAAGTTTCCTACGTACGTTCCCATCTCAATAAAACAAAAGCTTTGTTTATGAAAAACGAAACCAATAATCGGACTACATACAAAAGAAACAACAAATAAACTTTGAGTAAATACTACACAGTATATATAGTAATTTCAATCTGTAGCTATAGATATCATTTGGGTTCATGACCTGAACTCGCAGTATTCCTTGACCACATCAATCAGACTATGCCTATTGTTTCGTAATTTTGTTTGTCTCTTGTACGCAATCGTGACCTATATGGACTTATATCTTATATACAAAAGATTTTGAAATGAATTTACTTATCTTAAACTTTATATAAGGCAATTACTTTAAAATAATAATCTGAATAGCTAGTGTTATTTATTGATATTTAGGTAAACGCAAAAAGTCTTTGTTAACCAAAGATCGTTATTATTGAAGTTATACTTCTATTGGCGCGTTAGGGAAAAATGATGAGAGTAAATTATTACGATGCGCGCGCACACCGTCACGAAAAACCGACACCCTGAAGTTAGCTATAGTCAACATTTTATTCAAAAAAAGTATGTATGTATTAAATACCTTTTTTCTATTGTTAATGCCGTTTTTTCTACAAACGTAGAATAAGGCGAAAAATAAAATTTTAGAAATTTTTTTTGAAATTTTGTTACGCCAAAGAAGTATAACTTCTAACACGTGTACACACTATCTTTTTGTAATAAGATATAACACACTTTATGAAACCAGAAATGACGAAACGTATTAATCGTAGAATGAGATAACAGATATTAACTTCGATACGTTTCGGGGTCTTAATACCTTATCGGGTATGGGGAGGAAGTATTGCAGCCAGCAGGGCCACCCTTGAAATCGCTTCCCGGCCCCGTCGCGAGGCGGAGCGCGGGGCGAGTACAAAGCCGCGGCCGTTGACACGAATCTCCCGCACAATGTTTATGTGTAACCCGATGGATTTTTTCCCTAAACGTTTATGCGTGAACGGCTGCTCACAAATGGATTGTTTCATTTTTAGATTTCAAGTATAAACAAAACTATTGCAATAATTTTACAGGGTGGAATTAATCATAGATAATTTTTGTACAACAACGACTTGCCTAAGAAACATTTTTATTTGACAAAAAACAATGCAGTTGGTAGCTGACAATACATAAAAGAAAAATCTATTGTCAAGTTTCATCGGGGCGTTTTCCAATAGCGATAGCCTCGTGATTTCGAACTCCCGTGCTTAAGTTAACGTTCAGACAGGCAGCTAAATATTATTGTAAAGTGAAATCTTATGCCAAACCGTTGGGATGTTGCACATGTTAAGATATTAGCAAAGCGCTAAAGACAAAATTACATGCTCCAAATACCACAAAAGCTTACTGTGAACGAATACTAGTCATGAGCAATAACTACGTCATTGTGAACTATTATAGATAGTAATCCTAACTAGCGTCTATCCAGGACGGATGCGTCGCGACGCTACGTCAACGCCGTCGAATATTTATTTTGATTCTCTCAAGAAGCATTGCACTTAACTAATTATCATCTACAAAACGAAAGTTATATCCGTGGAAATACTAGCAAATATATGAAGATTATTAGACTTTCATGGTTATGTTTAACAAAAATCATATTATACTTTTATATTAATTTATTATTATCTGAAATCATATGATCAGTTATAGCTCAATATAAAATTACATTCGATATAGTATATAGTTCCAGCGAATATATCATATATTCTGGTCATATTATTTGCAGACTTTAGAACAGCGTTACATTATCAGTAAGGCCTTGATTATTTAGATAGGCGAAGCAAAACAGGGCAGTGCATTTTTGTTCTCCGTTTGTTATCCGATTTTTTAATTTTTTTATGCTATTTTTTGTTAGAAGCTACTAGACGAGCTTTAGTGTTATCTATTAAAAAACGGGGAAATGGTTTTTCCTTACCATCGACACTTTTATTTATAAGTCTGTATTCGTAATACTTCTCCATCTTCATTGAATACTATATAATATTTGTACATTTTTGGCCAAAAAAAATTCTCAATAATATCGAAAGTAAAATAAAAATGAATTACAGTCGAATTCCGACCACTAGTATTTACATATAAAATAGAAATTATATTCAATTTACAATCTCATTATAAATACCTATACAAATACAAATCATTTGCCGTAAATGACTGTAATTTATCTTAGACGTTCTAATTTTATACTTTGGAGTAAAAGAACAAATTATTTTATTCCTACCACAAAAGTTATTTTATACCTCTACTAATAGACAATCCTCCTTTTAGAAATAAACAACATTTCATGGTAGTAAATTATTTGATCGGAACATATGAACGTACCAATTTGATCGTAAGCGAGATTTAGGCCAACTAAAAATTATTCTCATAATTTTCGATCTCGCCTATGCATATAGGTACGTGGTAGATATTGTACAACAGATTTGGGTGCTGATAAATTTAGGATACCAGTCTCGAATGTTTAAGGTTTATTTTGTTTACAATCTTTAAAATAAATAAGTTATTATATTTCGATACTGGATAAAAAATGTTTCCGTTCTTAAATCTCTATGCTTTCAAACAATATCAGATATACAATGTACTATAATGTTCTAAATATACGAGGATATTTATAAGACGGCAACGTACAGTGGATTATCAAAATCTCTATAGTAGGTACTATCACTGAATAAGTTGTTGATATAAAACACTTGTGATCGGAAACATATTTCATTATTGTAATTTAACCACTTTATTGAATTGATGATGGTTTAGTTAATAGCTTTTTTGGATGCTTCGATCGATGTAGATTCGAATCCGTGCAACTGAAAAATACCATAGCTCGGTAGCGTGGCTTTTCCTAAACCTAGTTAGCTAGCTAACTACTACCCTCACGTTCAAAATCTGTCGCCAAGTATCTATTGCTGTGTTGTGGATATTGCACTTGAGTCTCCCTACCATTACCATTTTATACTACATCGTCATTTAACATCATATGAGATTGTGGTAACAAAAGAAACCTTCAAACCGAAATACATGTGAATTGTATGAATTTTGATGAAATCTACAGAAACCTAAATAAGTTGAATGATCACATCTGGTCCAATAATGAATGTTATATCATCTATTAATATATATGGCTCATTATATAACACTGAATATTGTTAAATACGAGTAGATGCAAGGTACAATAATTCGATTAAAACAAAAAGAAATCATACCCGACAGCCAATAAAGTTCCACAATTCACATTGTTTGAAAAGACTTGGGGTTCGTTAACCGACGTCATTACTTTAGAGACAATTAGAACGTATTAAACTGACGATGATGTGATCCATTGATGTTGATGTACAATATGTGGTTGTCAGTAAATGTCATTGTAGGATTTTTATATAATACTAGCAGACACGGCGGACGTTGTTCTGCCCTGATAATAAAAAATATATACTTATGTGCAATAAATGCTTAAGGTAACTATTTTATTTAATTTGATAAGGATTAATACTGTATCCGTCTAAATAGAATTCCAATTACCTCATTATATATGATCATTTTTAAGTAGATAAATGAGTATAGTAAGCTCTCCTTAAAGGATAGGTATATACCATTGCAGACTTTTTTATAGATTAAAAATTGTTTGTATAAAGATTCTTACGTTGTCTATTACTTTGATGAACTGTAAACATTAAAGCACTAAAACATGGGTGGAAATTGTTTAGACCAGTGGTCGGCATACCGTGGCTCTTTCACTCCTTGACTGTGGATTTTCCAAAACGTTGTTTAGTGCAGACACGGAATATTATTTATTAAATTGCTTTGTCAGAAACAAGTTGTTTTTGAATCGCAAACCTACAGAACAGGGGAACATTTTTATAAAGCGACAATAGGACGGCTAGTCACTCGCATAAAAAGATATATTTAGCAAAGGCAAGCTCGAGAGCGTACGTTTAATCCTAACGATTTCCATAAAAATGACACTACTAAAGTAAAGCTTAAGATTAAGAAAAGGCTCTTTGAATAAACTTCATTTTTATATTGTTTTAATTTGGCTCTTTGGATGACGAGTTTGCCGAATTTGAGCTTAGACAATTGACGCCACAATAGTACAATGAATCCATACGATGCCGGGGCAGGTTGCTAGTATTTAATAATCATAAGTTAACAACAATTGTACTGTCATATTTATAGTTCACTAGTTTTTTCCCGCAGCTTCACTCGTCTTAATGTAAATTTGAACTATCCCTAAGGAACAATATTCTTCTGTATATGAACTGTTCGTATGTTCCAAATTATTATTTGTTTGAATAAACAGTTCATTATGAGTATTAACACAAACCAAGTTTTAGAGTGATCGATTGAATGATATAGAACTTGATGTGCTGCAACGTTATTTACTAGTGAATTATAGCAAAAGAAAATCGAAAATATTCTCATGTTGAAAGGCATTGAAGTTATTACAAAAACAAAATAAAAAATACTTTATTTAATTTAGACCCTGAGAAGACGCTAATGAACGTCAAAAGTACCACTGGTTCGGAAAACAATCCTGTTACCGAGAAGAACCGACAAGAATCTGGTTTATCTTTGATGTATTTATAAATATACATTACAGTTACAATCGTTTTTCGTGAATACACAGAGATCGGTGTTATTTCTAGATATCACCCTCGTTCACATATTCGGTCAACCCTATAGTGGTCTTTAAACACCAGAAGCAGCTTGACATGATGCTTGTATTCAGTGTTCTGCAAATCGGTAATATGCTTTGGGACTTTGTTGTAAAACCTAACACTGTTACCTAAAACACTGTTATTTAACCAATTCGTCACTGTCTTCTAGCATTTAAATAATGTCGGTAATTTACTAAGTCTAGCTTTTCTAAGTTTGCGCTGACACACTAAATTATCAAGAATGATTGTAAGAATGTATAGGCAGGGCAGAGTTAAAATACCGAACACCAAAAACTTAGCGTATAATATTTCGCTAGGCCACATATTATAAATTGGTCGAACAGCCCGTTTTTGTTGTAGGAATATTAGTATCTACGTTACCTGTTGTCCTCCAAGCCATTAAGCTATAGAATTAGAAAAGTAGACCAACCAAACAGTGGCAATATTTGTTAGCTAACAAATCTTACGAACTGCGAATGCAGCAGAACCTAATCTTCGTGCCATTTTTTTATTGTATAGACCCTACTGTAATTTATAATCAAGCGTGATATATTATATTACAGTATTGTCAACTAAGCCTACCCAATTTCCTTCGATTTTGAAAATACTGTAATCAAAACATGAAACATTAAGTAAAGGTAAATCTCATACATTTTGTTTTATCTGCATTTAGCAATAATGCAAAGTAATTGGAATCTATTGTTTTTAATTTAAATATAAGTAAAGTTTATTTTGCAAAAATAACTATGTTAATACATTTAAGAACCACTAGCGAGAGATCATTAATATACACCAGTAACAAAAACGACCCTAAAATAGTAATACTGTGGAACGCCAATTCGAAACAGCGATTCAGAAGACGTTACCTCACTATACTAACTTTTTGCCAGCGATATTTTAGATAAGTGACTAGAATGGCCAAAGAATCTCCATAAACACCATAGCGGCTTAATTTCAGAATAAGTGTACTATGGTCAATACAGTCAAAGGCGTTAGACAGATCACAAAAGACACCAGATGCAACTTGCGCCAACATTGCGAAAATTGTAATCATCACATAAAACTATTCTTGGTGCACTAGTTGTGATCGGTTAAAAGATTTTGGATTCAACCAACATCTCAATATATCGGAATATACATAAATCTAATGAAACAACTTTTTAATTACACATGATTGTTTGTTTGATTCTTTTTAATTTGTTTCCAAATATACCAACAATTAATTAATTTAATAAATACGTATTAATCATCTAGTAGCCGCTTCAAAACGTTAGAACTTTAACAAAGCCGAGTGACACACGTCACATGTGCCTTTGTTCCTAGCTTGATAAGAATAGCAAACACACCTCGGGTGTTATTCATATCCTAAATTTATGTTGAATTTCAAAACATTCTGTAATAAAATAAAATGCTTTAAATTACATTTTCATGAAGCTCTACTTTATTTACATAATATACTCTACGTAAAAAGTAAAATGCTTTTCTCTCTGTCTCCGTAAATGTTTTCTACTTCCAGATAATATTAAATAGGTGCCCTTTTAAATTATGTAATAGTATAATGTTAAAAAGTTTATCAAATCAACAATGTTATCAAAACTCTACAAAAGTATTTTATATTTCTACATTGTTAACTGCATATGATATTTATATATATGATATGATGCATTTATAAAATCGATAAAATGTAATCTATAAAGCCCAAAGAAATGTTTGTATTTTTTTGTTTCTTACAACATGTCTATTTCTAGAACTATCAGATACATTTGAAAAATATTGTTTTAGATATGATAACCAATTCATTAAGACATGTTACAGGCTGCCTAACATTACACTACGACCCTCAGAAGCAGAACAATTACCATAGAGAGGTGCATGTTAGATAAAAGGTTGAGCAAAAAATAAGTAATGACATCGATGGATCGGTGTCGAGCCTGAGGACGAAGTCATTTAAACAGAATGATACTGCGGACCACAGTTAGTCGATAATGTTATAGATGTTTCGTTCCGTTGAACACTACATCCCAATACTCTTAAATAGAAACGAAAAGAAACTTTTGATTGTTCACGAGTTCTTATATTAATGAAGAAGTTTTAATTAAGGAGAAGCAGTGGAAGTCAATTTCCATTTTTAAAAGTAAATAGGTAAAATATATATAGAGAATATTAATAGATGATCTCAGTCACAATCCTAGATTAAATCTGCTCACGATACGAGGCTCAACAGTGGAGTACTACCGCGAAGTGGAATAATCTTCACTTCAAATCGCTCGAGCGGTCACGATCTTTCTATTGTGAACATGTTACAAGGAAATCATTCATCTCTATACACAGTTTATGGAAAATATTCATTTTTCCCATGAAATATTACATACACAATAACACAGTAATCACATGGTGTCGTAGTGAGAGTTTCTTCAATCTATGAAAAATGTTATCTATACAATTAAGTTCAAAATTAATCAATAATAATTTCTTGACAATAACTTTGTTCATTTATAGTATGTATACTTCTATTATATTCTAATCGTTACATTTTAAAATTATAATACGTACTATCTTCCAAAACACTACTTAATATCTCATATTACTATAAAATTAAACGATGTAATCTTAACCGATTTTTACTAAAATTTTGTACACGAGGAAATGTATGTGATTTCTTAAATGATAAACTATAAGAACCACCAGTAATATTTTCAGAAATCATAAAATACGAGTAAAATTAAAATAACTAGACAAACAATTACTCTGTATAAACGTGTGCAAAGTTGCGGACACTGTTCGTCCATAGTATATAGTCGTAGTTTTAAAGTGAAGTATATAAATTTTGCAAGCATTACACTCATGCTTTTAGTGATCGTCTCTAGAACTCATACTGGTATAACTATATATTCAAAAAAAATACACAATAGATTTAAGTGATTAACATAGACGGAATTTATTATCAAAAGAAACTAGAATTACGTATGTTACAATAAAATAGTAACTTTTACTCCCCTCGTTAGTGCTACGTTAAACTGTGACCTTTTCTCTATGAATAGAATCGTCGGTCACAGTTTATTTTAGTTTACAACTCTTACTCTAGCCTTTTGCAAAGAACGCATCCGAAACATATTGAATTCACAATCTGTGACCGAATCACGGACACAAATAGTTTATATCGATCGCGATGGAGTTTCCACGTGGCCTAACCGCTACACGCGCCGGCCATGCGAAGTAATTGAGTCTCTCACTTCCTTCCGTAATACTGTCCGCAGAATACTCATCAAAACAAAAACAAATAATATAATAACATATAGACCAAAAATTATAATTTATATTATATATTATATTATATTGGTATCAAGTTAAAATATTTATATGTAAGATTTACTAGCAAGAACAAATATATGTTTAATTTATATCCTTTTGATAGATACAGATATAAATATAAGAATGATAATTTAATTGAACATTGTTCTTTTAACAACTATTTTAGATTAACTTTAGATTAGATTAACTAGAATGTTTTAATAGTTACAATAAATTATAGTAGATAATTCAATATATGATTTAAAATCAATATCATGTATCGCAAACTTTAACCCAGATAATATTTTAACAAATAACAATTTCGGAAATCCTTTATTTCAATTTATTCTTAATCTTTGTTACAAATAACGCTCGTACTCAAGATATATCATATAATTCATAGGAAACTGGTGTCGAATTCGAGCAATTGTTCTCCCGTGCCTACATGTGCCACCACCGATCGATGTCTGACCCCGTGCAATGTCGCCCTCGGCTTTTAACGTCGCCTTCTCTTTTGGCGGGTCACTGCGTAACTACTTCGTTTCTTTCTACATTTCACATTACATTTCTCTACCACTACATCAATGTAAATAATAAGTTACTCTATTATAAAAAATATATATCTATGATAAGAAACATTGTCTTCAATTGAGTAAGAAGACATTCACATTTGTATTTGAATGACTCATAATAAAATCGGCAAAGTTTGGGGCGGATTCACACATCGAGGATTCCATTTCACCACACAATATACTTATGTTATGCATTTTTTTTAAAAAGAATATTTCTTTCACTCCACGATAATTAGGCAAGATCTGGCACACGCTTAGCCGATATTTTTTTATTTCTCGTATACTTTAAGATTTATACTACGATCACAACCAGTTTGATATTTACAAGTCTTACAGTTTTAAAGAAAGCGAAACTTGAATAAAAATAACACGTTTCTTGAATGATTATTTCTGTTAATATCAACTATAATTTAAACATATTGTTAGTGAAAATGTGAAACGTTACGTTACGTATTACGTTTCAGTAGATAAATATCTCTAAATGTAGGACGAACAGCGTGGGCTTAGCAATACGTTTCTTTTTTTGTGCTAAACGCTAGACTTAAAACGAAACGTATGTTTAATACATTTGTGAATTCAAACAGTTGGAATATCATACGGGCCCATTATCTGTTGAATTTATCAATGTGTGGTATCTATCATGTTAGAATATTTTGAATTTTGTGAAGTAAATCTCACCGACAACCTCTAACATTGTAATTTTTTAATTCTTCACTTGTACGCATTGTACGTACATACTTACAGTAGTACGTACGTAACGCTTGCACTTGCAAACCTGCAGCGTTACGCTGAGACAAAGACCTTTTTAAGTCCATGCAACATTTATCTCACTCGAAATATTTTATGTATACTAGTAAATGTGTATTGTATGAGTCGAATAAATGAATATTCGTTTCTATCATTTCTTATAAATAAGATATATTAAATTACTATGTAAATTATATTACAAACAGTCGGACAAATAAGCCATTTTCATATGAATGCATTTTATCATAGAGATTGAAAGTGCAATGAACAGAAATCCAATACAGACTGTACACGAATAGATACAATATGAATATTTCCATATTGACGCAATCATCATCAGACAATTCAATTTATTCAAACTCCATTTCCGGCTGACGCTCAGTAACGCAGCCCTTCTTATAACAAGTCGACACAGAAAAAATAAACGAAAGACAGATCTGACAGATATGTTAAATATAGACATAGATGTCTAGTACGTAGACAAGTCATTTAGAGACCACAAATACTCTGTGCACTACGAATACGTTATGAAAAGCGAGTCCAATGGACTTTGCATACAATGGACACGAGAACAAAATATCACTGTATATATGTACGCAGTTAATGGTTTAACATCTAAATAAGCTTGAACGATTTTTTAATGCCAACAAGTGAAATCATGGGTTCACCCTAGCGTCTGTTGCCATTTCGGCTGAGTGTCTTCTGCACTTGCCACTAAGCCCGACGAAGCTATCAAATTAATGCCCATCAAGTTAAAAACGTTACTTTAATCATATCTACCATAGATTAAATATTGTTATAATTTTTAAATTTACCCAATAACTGACCCAACTAAAGTAATATAACATTTTTCAAAATTATAAAGAGATCAGGGAATTTATTGTTGGTAAATATAATCTCACATTCATTGTGTATGCTTATAACTTTAATGGTTACCATATAACTCTTGTTTTGCTATTCACTCTAGTATTTTTTGTATCAATTAAACAATAATATCTTAGAGTTGAGCAGAAAACAACTGGTTATCGATCATATTACAATAATATACCATATAATATTATTTAATTACATTATTAAAGATGGTTTCTTAATATACAACTAGTAACAAAAAAATAAATAAAGAAACCAGCGGTCGAGGAACGTTAGTCCTTTTATTTTTTATTTTGGTTTACTGTGAGCCCGGACGCGCGCACGTGTGGATAGGAACATGCGCCAGCCCGGCATACAGTGCGGCGGCGCGGCTTCGGAGTAGGCGATCTCATTGTTTGGAATTTCACGTTTAATGTGGGGCGTAAATATTTCGACAAAGCGCTAAAAGGGAATGTCTATAAAAGAACAACAGATATCCGTTGTGCAAGCTTATTATACCCATATGATTGAGAACGGTTGTTTTAATTGAAAACTAAAAAACTTATTGTTTGTTATAGTTTTTTTTTTATCACAGTGGTTAGCGCGTTTCTATTCTGGTTTTGGACTAGCTAGTGCCCGTGACTTCATGCTCGTAATAATCGTTTTGTTATTTAATAATGGTAATTACGTATTTTGTCTGAATTAATTGTGGGTTGTCTTTTACTTTTTGTTTGTAATTTTTCTGCTACCCACTGACGTTTTTTAATGGATTTAAGTTACCTTTGTTAGAATATATCACTACTACTTAGCCTCTATGGAAAAGTGTATTGATACATAGATATACTTAGAAGCTAGGACATATGGTGATAGTATAGATAATATTGTAATAGTTCTATTTGCCAGAAAAATCTTATCAGAATCGATCTTGCCGTTTCGAAAATTAGCTCGGACAAACAACAGGCATTTTAATTATCGTTATATCCATAGATTCATAATGCCTGTATATAATCTGTGCCTGTGTAAGCCAGAGTATATTTTAACATAAATCATTAATATTATGACTAAATATTATTAATTTTTATTGATCAGAAACTTATGATTAACGTTACTAGTACGAACTAAACCTAGACAATATATTCTACAAGTTCATAACTTCTATCATAAGCTAATATGAAGATCAATCATTCAACAATAAAAATAAGATGTAAATATAAAGATTGAAGGACGCTGCAATATTTTTTTACATCCACTGAAGTTGATGCGGGTCGAATGAATTGCAATGCAGTTAAAATAAACCAGTAGTTCTGCTAGTCACAACTGTATATTACATAACATGCTAATTATATTGAGCATTTCAATTACATTAAGTTATTATTATTTATATGCACTTGTAAATAATTGCTAATGTTAAGATTTGATTTAAATATATGATAATTAATAAGTTGCATATTACAAAGATGATGTTATTTCAAAGTTATAAGTTACACTACACTAGCACAAAGAAGTATATAAAAACATTTATTTTTAAAAGGGGAATATAAACAATCGCTTAAATTGAATATCTTGAAAGTCTGTTCATTAATGCTGAATAGTAAAAATAAGCTTGAATTGAAATAGCCTTACAGGTAAACAGCGATCCGCCCCCGACTATACACGCGTGCAAGTACTAACATGGTATCATAATTGTTTAAAGGGTTTAGTTACATTTTTGGAATTTTTATACTTCATCAGTCAATACATATTAATCTTCACACAAACGACTTTGTTTCCTTGGGCGTACTTTTAAATATGTGATATCTGTCAAGATATTAATTGAGATTACATGTTGTAAAGAGCAATTTTTATCTACATTAAATGTACAAAGAAACTAAAATATTTAATTCGACAATAATGTACACTATATTGATCAGAATAGCTTCGCGAGTGACCAATTATTTTTTGGAATATGTAAGAGCTAAAAATAATTAATGTGAATTATCCTTAGGAATATACATACACCATCACAGATTTTTCTTTAGGCATTATTAAGGTGTACAATTCTGTACTACATTATTCACATGTATCATATAACGGTTAGTCCGCGTTACCAATGTCAGTGCCAGTGTACTCCTTTCTACGACATTATAAGCATAGATAGAGTTTTCACTACTACATATAAATATATCGGATTACATATAAATGTGACGTTATTATATTCGTAAATTCTCTAAACGATAGTGAAAAATCGTTTCCTGTTGGCTCTTTTGGCCTCTACAGATTCACCGGACTACAGTGAAAATCGTAACAAAATCGGTTAGGTAGTTTAGAAGGAATAAGGGAACACAATAGACAGACGCGAAAAGCGCCTTTATTTTACAATATTTATATAGATGATATATTAAAAATTCGTATTAATGGCATACATTTTATGTAATTTAACTTCAAGAGCGCATACACTGCATAGTATATTTTTACTGTGGTTCAAGTAGATTAAGCTGGAACAAGCAAGCATCGACGCAATAAAAAGCCGCAAGAACTGAATGTCGCACACGTGCATCCGCTCGCCCTCGCCACTGTGCGAAGTTATTTATACTAATGTCTACAAAAAAGTGCGCTCTATTAAAACATTAACTTTTGATTTTAACGGTGTAATATTTTGTAAAAATTGCTAATTCATTATAACAAAACACACCAAACTACAAAACATTGTTTTTAACATTTCAAACAAAACTTTCTTCAAATTATTTTCTGTTTTCTAGTGTCTATAGTGTATGAACTAATTTAAGACATATTATATTCTTCAAAACATTGTGAATCTCTCTAAATTATAATCCTACACGGTTGCGACTTGTTGAATCATAAGTAAGTAAATAAGCACTTAATATCTACTCATAGCGTTTTGTGTGTAAGTGTAAGGTTAGTGAGTACAAATAAGGGTTTTTCTAATATATATCAAAACTTTACAATAACTATATAAATTATCCCAGCAAAAGAATTATAAAAATCTGTAGTATAATTTTAAGAAAATTACAAACATACTAGAGAAATAAAGAATCTTCCCTTTTTTAATCGGTTTAAAAACACGATAATTCGTATCACGTATAGGAAATCCCATCAGACAAACAACAATTTCTTAATAAAAGGTGATTAAGTATTATAAAACACGTACTCTGTTAAGATACGATTTTAATGATCGAACGTGTTGATGTTGCTTTACTAAAATCATCCTCATTTAAGCGTGTATAGGATAAACATTTTTTTTTATTTACACACCGACGGTCGTTACGTTCTTAATTATGATATCACAAGCTATATCGTCAACTCGCTTCAACGCGCACGTGCAGCATCTAGCTCTCTCACAAAATGCAAGATGACCGGCCTACGGTGCATCGCGAGCATCGACGATTAAACACGTTTCTATGCATAGTCTCGTATTTTTCTACGGCTTTGAGAGGGCAAGAACTCGAACCAAAATACATAACAAGCGTGCTTCTTCAGTAGTTCAAAAATTTAAATTGAGGGCGATGCAGCGGTACAACGCGTCTCGTGAGAATTCACCAAAATCATACAGCTAATTTATTTCTAGTATAGACTCTTCCCTCCCAGTACATTCTTGATAATTAAATGTATGTCCGCAAAAAAACTAAGAAAAGCTGGATTTCGTAAAAGACCGGCATGGATTAAATACATTTAAACTGTGGCAAACGGGTCCTGTCCCATGTTTCAGACTCATTACAACTACTATAAGATTTTTGGTAATAGTTTTCCTTTTTATAACACATTACTGATTACGTTGAAGCAACATGTTAAGCAGGTTATAATGTTAAAAAGCTATTGTAGGGTGGATGAATATGTGAACGATTGTAATGTCTGGAATGAATACACCACATACACAATCCGATGAAAACAATTGTAACTTTGATTGTATTTTTTATAGAAATATGTAGGGACCTAATAAAGATAAACCCAGTCGAGTTTCTTGCCGGTTCTTCTCGATGACTGGATTGTTTACGGAACCAGTGTTGGTATTGACGTACATAAGCACCTTCTCAGGGCCTAAATTTAATAACGTGTGCTTGATCTTCATTTATAATATGACATTCAAGAAAAAATACTTTATATAAAAAATACTTTGTAGTTATAACCTAGTTTATAATCTTCCTGCGTAGAAGGGGGATAATAGTTTTCAAGTGTATCTTATTTCCATTTTTTGGGACGCTCTATAGTCCAAATGCCATGATGGTTTTTAACACATATAAGGTATCGTGAACTTTTTAATTATGTAGATAACAGAAATATATTAAAGTATGACATTATGGAATAAAAAGGGGAGAGTTTCTCTCTTTATCAATAATTCCATTTGTGTATGAAATCTTTTAAATTTTATTCATTTACCTCTTCTTACTTTATCTAAAGAGTGCATACATAAACGTTCTGAGTAGAACTTTTACGTATCAGTAATAGCAAATGAATAATAGAATTATTCATTTCTTGCACTAAATAATCATTTTGCCAATCTTTCAATAAACTGTACCTAAATAGATAGCCTCCTTAATATCAATTTCATGTGGCCAAATACAGATAAGATTAACAAAGTTTCTCACTAGACTGAGAAAGTTGGAGCTCCTGAATTCCCGATCCGTACGTCTAGTTAGTAGTTATGAGGTATCTGAAAGTATACCTAAGTAAATTAAATAGCACTTACAAAAATTAACTCTTCTTGATAGAAAGAAGGACTTCAAAACGTGAAATATTTTCCACGAAATATCTGCAATAACTTGACGTTAATAGCAAAATTATATGTGTAGAACGCTTTATTGCATTTCATTTGTGCAAGATATCCAGTTGAAAATCGTGAGATTTGTAGATGCTCAGGAAGCCGCGTGAACGCAAATTAAGCGCAACTTCAACAGAAGACGGAATTTCAGCTAAGATACTCGCTAAAGACGAGAGAATTGAGTGAGACTATAGTCAATAAGACGGAAAAAGTCGTCGGTATCAAATTGCATTGTTGCACGTAATTTCATTAAGTGAACGTTCGTAGCAATTTCTTCACAAAAGCGGTAGATATTTATTATTTATTATATACAACTATAATGTTATATTTACTTCAAGAATTCTCTTAATTCGTGTAAACATTGTCGTACACATTCTCGATAAAATTAATACTTTCGACTTTAAATCAATTTCTATCTGTGTTAATGTTCTTAAAGCATGAAGTGGAAAGCGAATCATTCATATTAGAGATAATTACGTGATTTATTTTAATGGTCATCAATACTATGAAGTGGTGATTAGACGCCCAGGATCCCAATCGATTTTTGAAATACTAGTGGCTGTCCAGTGGTCGAAATTCCAGCATAATTAATTATTTTTTTAAGTTTTAATATCGTTGAGGTATTTTTGTTACCAAATATTGTAGAATAGTAGTTGTAAGGATCGTGAAGTATGATGAATAGAAACTTATAAATAACGGCTTCAAGACTCGTCGATGGTAAGAAAAAAAAACTAACGTCTCCAATTTTTTTAATTTTAATTAACACTAAATGTCGTGAATATTTACGCAACAAAATAAAAATTAGAAAAGCGGTTGACAAACGGAGGAGAAAAAGGTACTGAACTGTTTTATCTTCGCTCATTTATACTTGATATACATATTGTCCTACTTTTACGTTTTTATATATAAATAATATTTCAGTATTTTAAAAACTCAGTGACCATACCGACATATGAGTAGCAAAAATAAACACTCGAAATCACAACATATTATAAAACAAAGTCGTCCGCCGCATCTGTTTGTCTGTTCGCGACAAACTGACAAAGTACTGAACGGATTGTAATGCGGTCTTGAACAATAAATAGAGTAATTTGCGAGGAAGGTTTAGATATATAATTGGTCAAGGTTTTATGGAAATTGGTTGAAAATTGAAATATAACGATAATTGTTGGAAGTGTTGGAAAAAGTCAAGCCAACTGGGACCCTTCATCGAAAATGCTGCTTAATTATTTTGAGATGTAATAAAACTATATACAGAGGAATATTCCTTTTTTATAGATCTACAAAAAGTCTGCGATGGCGTATAACTATATTTTATGGCTAGCTTGCTATACCCATCTATCTTCTAAAAAATGGTTACTGTAATGAGGTAATTGAAAGCTTATTTAGACGGATACAGTATTAATCCTTATTAAATTAAATACATTAGTTATCCTTAAGCATTTCATGCACATGAGTACATACTTTTTATTATCAGAACAGGACAACGTCCGCCGGGCTTGCTAGTAAAAAATAAAACGTACTAGATTTTAGTTTAGTTTAGGAATTAAATTTAAAGGAACCGGTAAAGGTCTCTGTAAGGATAGAGAAACGTACCTTTTATTCTTTATATAAGCAAGTATGTGGCCATAAATAAAATTTACACAATATTTTCTAATAGTTCGTTAGTTTGAAATAAGCTCCTTAATACAAATATCAAACCAGTCATTAGTGGTTTCTAATAAATAAAACGCTGATTATGCTTACCATATAGTTTTGAAATAACGAATATTACCATTTTATTATTATTAGCTTTAAAAAGTTACGTAAATACGGTGCACAATATTTATAGTGTACATTTATCTATCAACCGAAAATTCAAATTACATTACAAAAAAGGCCAAATTTTAAAATTGCTTTTTCGTATTCACGCGCAAGCAAGATCTATATGCATATTTAGGCAAGTAAACATACGGTTTAGTGCACTACAAATATCGTATGGCCTACTTGTCATGTACTCGTAGTTATAAATCTATGGGAACTGAGTTTTGGTCAGTCCGAGCGACTCGCACCTCTACGAGTAACTGCTATTTACAATTCTATAGTTTTCTCATGTCGTTGGTGATACTTTTTTAAGGAAATGTTTATTGAACGAAGACTTTTGTCAAAAAAGGCTAAAATAAGTACTGTTTTCTATTCAAAAACATATTTGATAAATTTTATTTGTAATGTGATATCATAGATATGTAATTCATAACAACAATAATATATTCAAGAACAAAAAGTAATCATATAACAGCTAAAAATATCATATATCGAAATATCACTTAATTATATCATCGAAAAGATGACCTCATCTGCACTCGCGAAACACATCGCTGAAAGCAATGAACAATAAACGACATACAATCATAGTGCCTCGTTTGCCATCGCATTCTAAATTTAAACGTATTACCCCAAAGGATTTATTTGAATTTTTGTACGCCGATGGGGCAAGGGCGACTTTTAATCAAAAATCTCTTCTTGCTTCCTATTGCACTTACTTTACGTACGTCTCTTTTATTTTATTAACTTTTTTCAATGCGTATCATCTACTGATAAAGACTAACTTATTACCGTAACTATTTTGTGAATTTCCTGTTACCAGAACATAGATACACTATATGTATTTTAGTAACTATAAATGAGAGTTACTTTTTAAACAGCAAAGTACGTTACAAATAATGACTGTTTGTCTATTTGAACTAGTTAATAAAACATGTATCTATTATTAACATTGTCGACTTGTAATAACTTAACTGTCACCTACCGTTGACCATTCAAAACGAATTTTACAAATGTTGCTTAACATTTTGCATGATGACCACAAGCCGTGTCGAACTTCACATTATATTTAGTGAGACCAACAAATAATAACCGAACGCAATTCTAAATTGTTGTCGCACGACACACACGGCGAAAGTACTTAATTTAAAAAGTTATTACTCGTAAATGAAATTAAATACAGTCTTTATTAAAACCAACAATTAAAGCACTTTCAACAATATACACTATTTAACGTATTTATTCTTATAAATCTTAGTTTTTTTATTGAATCATAGTAAGTATAGTAATTAGTATAATAGAAATTAATATGTTTAATGACAATCGTTGTTATTTTTTCCAAGTCCTTGATCACCTAATTCATCAGAAGATAAACATTTCTGGTAACCTGGAGGTAGGTACTTTAATAATCTAAATAATAACGACAGGTTTGGTTTACTGATTGGTTCGCCGGCTTGATCATTTAAACAGTGTGATTGATAACTTGCGCATATGTCATGCCAAACGAAACCAACTGATATGGATTTACGAATATTGATGAATACACCACACGAAAAGAATAAAGCAGTCAAAAGTAGCAGTTTTAATGATGGGTTAAATTAATCTGAAGACGGTAAAAATGTTAGAAAATGTAGAAAAAATGTTAAAAAATGTTAGCAACATTTTTTCTATCTGGTGCAAGCGTGAAGTTTTTAAATCTACAAACGTACTGCTATTTTCTTGCTACAGTCATATTATAATATGTAATAAGAAAGACTGTAATCACATTTGTTTTTACATCTAGGACTATTCAACCCACCGGTATCAATATTCATTATACAGTTAAAAATATTGATCGTAATAAACTTATGATTCAATAATTGTAATTAACTACACTAGTTCTAGATTTGTTTATCGCATGCCATACCGACTGCAAAGGACAATTAATATTGAGCTCCGACACGAATCTACTATGCACATAAATATATATTTCCCAAGGGTATCAACAAGTCTACTGATAATTGCACCTCGGTCCCACTGGTGCAGTAAATTTTAATAACGCGGTGAACATACATCCCCTAATCTTCCAACCTTAATAAATTAAGCATACATCCGAACTTACCCACATGAAATGAGATAGCTACGTATACACTAACATATTTATGAGATAACAAAGAAAACCGTACATTACACAGCAGTATTTTGCTCGCTGGAAACACCTTGCCCGTTTATAAATTATGATGTATGAGAATAGATACATATATAAAATTTAAGTGTAACAATCACTCTCCAGAAATACGTATTTTATTTCATTTCCATGCAACAATTTCCCTTTTAACACTAAACCAGTACGGTTAAAACGATTGATCTCAAATGTAACACAAAGATTTTAAAGCTACACATACGGGTAACTGTTGCTATAATTAGAAACACAACTGCGTTTAGTCGTAATTCTGTATGAGGCAGGCGGTGAACTCGCGCCCTCTCTGACCCTTCAGAACACCTCACGAAGGTGTTCTACTTGACAGCTAATGCTTCATAACAAATGATATGGGATATAATATTGATGATGCTCTGTAGACATCTCTGTTTCTTAACTTTGTGCGTCATTTGCTATTTATCATTCATTCATAATTGAAGCATAAAAGTTATGATTTTATATTTATTTATGAATGTAATTTATTGAAACTAGCCAAAACCAGTGACTTCGTTTACGTTATTTATTATCTTAACAAATATATTTTTCTTAAAAAAACTTAAAAAATATATTTGAAAACAAAAATATACTTTGTATAAAAGTTCTTTAGTCTTTTGTAGTGCTTATAAAATCATAATATCTTAAAATTTTAATAACTTCATATTAAATAAGATGTCATGATAATTTTTCTTTTAGATAAGGACTAACTGTTATTATGCCTGAGTTTCTCTTGAAATTGACGTAGACAGTTTGATATTATTTGCTCCAGGCAAATATGATACTTTTGCCGACCTTACTCATTTATATCACATGAAATACCTTCATTACTCTATATATAAAATTAGAAATGTTACATAATGTCTGCCTATATGTGTACCATGGCTGTGTAAAACTTTCTGCCTGGAGATATCAACAAACATAATCATTTCTCCTGCTCACATGATTGTAATAAACGAAGAGAAATCAACAATTACATATTTTTCCCACATATACAAAATAATCCTAAGAAGAGTTGTTGCTATCAAGCAGGCGGGCGATCGTATTAATTAAGTCAAATCATACATCACATGACAAAATGTCCGACCCTACATAGATAGGATAAGGGTAAGAAGGTGATGATAAGGACTAACATCTAAGAAATAACATTAAAAAATAAATTATCTAAATAAACCCAGTAATTTTTGCGTAATGCGCGCACAAACACAGACTGCTATTATTTTATTTACCTAGATTATGTACCTATATGGGGCTATTTAGATTTGGTATTCACATTTCACAATCGACGTTTATGTATGTTTTAAAAATTCGATAACATTAAAAGCGAAATATGATTCGGTAGTAAATGTATTAGTTAACGTACATGTATTTTATTCGTATATAGGCGACAAATAGTTGGTAATGAATTATGTCTAAGTGTATAATAAAGCCCAATGCTACAACCCCACTATATCACCTAGGGGTAAACTCAAGCCGTCTGCTACACACTGTACCTAAAGTGTGAATGTCAATCATGGTTTATGGAGGGAGAACTGGAGTACCTCTAGAGCTATTGCAAAACCGCACAATGCGGTATGAAGTGCATGCACGGCTGAATCGTGCTTTGTATAAAGCACGGTTGGTATTCTAGACTTTGCGACCCTTTCGTTTTACACGCGCTTATTACTTGTTTTTATACTTTAAAGCTTGATAAAGTATAACTAAAAATATAGATCCGATGTCTTTTTCTAGATATATTAAAATATATCGTATTTGAATTTGTAATTACTATGATAGTTTGTATGATTGTATTATTAAAGCAACTCATTTTTCATTACGTGATCGTAATTAAGAAAACGAAACATTTTTCATATAGAATTGGGTACAACATTTGTGAATTAACAATTAAACCAAGATACTTTATGGTTCGTACACTAGCAAGCTGAATGCCATATGGCATTTTGTTTCAGAAAACCAGTAGCATGAAGGAAAACAATAATTCCTAACGCAAATATATAAAAAATAACTAAAAGTAAGCGTACCTATCACTACATATTATAAAACAAAGTCGACCACGGCGTCTGTCTGTCTGTATGTTCGCGATACAGTCAAAAACTACTGAACGGATTTTAATACGGTCTCCTCCAATATAAGAGTAATATATGTAGAAGGTATAGGTATATAGTTCGTCATGATGTTGTGTAAGTTGTTTGAAATATAACGATAATTGTTGGAAGTGTTGGAAAAAGTCAAGCCGCCTGGGAGCTTTTATCGAAAACGCTGCCTAATTATTTTGAGATATACCAAAACAATGCATAGTGAGATATTCCTCTTTTATAGATCTACAAAAAAGTCTAGTGATAACATATACCTATCCTTTAAGGATAGATTACTGTACCTATCTATCTTCTAAAAACATGGTCACATACAATGAGGTAATTGGAAGGCTATTTACACGGATACAGTATTAATCCTTATCAAACTAAATACATTAGTTTCCTTAAGCATTTCATGCACATAAGTATATATTGCTTATTATCAGAGCAGGACAACGTCCGCCGTGCCTGCTAGCGTTGTATAATTAATAAAATATAAGAACATATAGGTACATATAAATAGTAGTAATAATTTCCTGTAAGTATAAACAATATTACTATATAAATATAAATCTCTCGTATAAATTATACATTTATTGTACTTCAAAGTAATCACAAGTCGTTTTAAGTAGTTTAATTGTCTATGTGACATAGAGATGTCAGTTTATGAAATATAATGTCCGAAGCCAACAGGGGTCGAGTGAGAGGTCAGTGTAAGTTACACGCAAACCAACGCTTATTAGTTTAAGTAACGATACCAATAAAGTTCGCCAATAAATGTTATTACATCTGTGCAAATGCCTGGATTGTTACGTTTCAACACGAAATATATGAAGATATCTAGCATAGAACATCCAAAAATATTATTTAAAATATGAAAACAATATTTGTTTATGTTCTTTTTCCCTTCTCAGTTCCATTACATTATTTTCGGTAGTATCTCTCAGCCATCATACTGTAAGCCGACACATACCGCATTGAAAACTCTTTAAGCAATTAAATATTTACATATTAATGTGACGTTTTGAACCGAAACACTAATGTGGATTTTTTACTTAATTAGGCCGCGATTCGTGACACAATCGGACACTAGTGCTCTACAACCTATTACTTATTCACTCGACTGTACAGTAAAATATAACAAGGAATATTATGTATCATACAAATACCTCTAAACGTTGCTTTACACGTTGCACATATAGCAGATGTTAATTGTGGATAAATACAGAGTTAGAAGTATAGTTATCTGATGTACCGCGTTTGTAAATTATTTGACACACGTCAAATGAAATCATAAAATATTCCTATTTTACCTATTATTTAAAACATCTGTTTTATAAAAGTATCAAATTATAAATAGCATTTCTCTGTTATAATTAAAATTTTAAAATACTGAATTTCGAATACTATTTGCTAATTATATTCAATTTAATTATGTTGAGGATAATAAATATATGTTTATAAATACATATTGATATTAATTTTCCAATATTCTGTTACTTCATGATACTTTAAATATAGCGTCCTATTCGGTATTTTTTTAATGACAGTGATATATCGCTCGCACGAGTATTACCCAACAGCACTTAGAACATCAAATACTGACAAGTGATATTTTACGCAACAAATAAATTGTGATAACGTTATTAACGTAAGCGTGTGAGAAGTGTAAACACATCGCGGTCACTCAATGCCGTTTAAGAAGAGTAATCAAATCACAATTAGAGTGAAAGTCTACACCAACACCTTTGTTCAAATACTATGTTTCTAATCAATACAACTATATGTATGAACATCGCGTAAGATTGTTGACAACTTGACTGAGGTTTAGATTAGTTCGTATTTATATAACTACATTTTTTTTAATCAATCGATTTTTAATGCAACTATAATCCAGACTACGGTGGTGTCACATTTATTGGACTATTTCAAATAATTCAAACTTTAAATAAATTATCAACGATATTTAAGATCCTAAAGTCACTGGTAGAAAGTCTGCATTAGCATCTTTGTTACTACTGCGTTTATAAATATAAGTTATTATATTAGTATCGCGTAAGACAGTTGATAACTAATTTAAAGAAGAATAGATCAATGTCTACTGTATATTTCACTTTAAGTTTTTTCTATTACAATCATATATTATACTAGCAGGCCCGGCGGACGTTGTCCTGCCCTGATAATAAAAAATATATACTTATGTGCATGAAATGCTTAAGGTAATTAATGTATTTAATTTGATAAGATTAATACTGTATCCGCCTATTCCAATTTGCCTCAATTTGTGTGAACATTTTTTAGAAGATAAATGGGTATAGTAAGCTATCTATAAAGGATAAATATATGTTATCGCAGATTTTTTTGTAGCTCTATAAAAGAGGAATACCTCATTATGGACTGTTTTGTTATATCTCAAAAGAATTAGGCAGCGTTGTTGATGGAAGCTCCCAGACAGCTTGACTTTTTCCAACACTTCCAACAATTATCGTTATATTTCAATCAATTTACACAAAACCTTCACAATTTTGAATGACTATTGGTGAAGACCGCATTACAATTCGTTGAGTAGTTTTTGAGTTTATCGTGAACAGACAGACAGACGCGGCGGACGACTTTGTTTTATAATATGTAGTGAAAGCCATGTATTATATTCAAACAATTTCAATGAATTCAGACTTCACTGGAGTATTTAAAAACATATAAAATCCTAAATTTACCGGTGTTTCATCATGGGTTATTATATGCGTATAAAACACACAAGAACTTCCATTATTGTTAAAATTTCTAAATCATTCATATTGTAATAAAGAATAATCGATAAATAATTACAAGCCACAGCAATTGTAACTTCGAACGAAAGCATTATACTATACATATTATACATTTTTACAAAAAAGGACCGGTTAACGTGTAAAACTGATTCAGCGTGTCGTTTTAAAAAAACACAATTTACCATGATTATTTTCAGAGGAGTAATTATAATTATGTATAACGGAAAACGTCCCAGTAGATTCGAAACAAAATTAGAATGATTATGATAAAATTAAATACGATTTCCGTTATGCGGCATTCGCGTTAACGCTTAATGAAAGGCTGACCACATATATCGACGAGCAAAAAGGAAGGAACGCTGCCAGATGTGATGTCAAACATCAGGGTCATGGAGAGGAAGCGCGCATATGTAATTGCGGCGAATGGACACAATGAGGGGAATTGGTCAGTGCGCCGATTGTTGTGCGACCGACACACCCGCACCCATCGCTAAGCCATTGATTGAATGAATGCGTGAATTTAACAAATAACATTGCTTAAACGATGCGTAACTGGTTCGCAGTATACAAAATTATTACTCTTTGAAATGAGTGTATCCCCGGAACACAAAACGATACAAATACAATTAGTTGCTTTGATAGACTTTAACATTGACAATATTTGTATATGTCTCGAATGTTTATTGAAAATAATTTTTACTATTCACACTCAATTACACTAAATACTAAATTCATGGTTAACAGTTCAAGCAAAACAGTGGTTTCAAACAATTTCAAGTTAGTTCAAACAACTTTCACCAATGTATTGAAGCGATAATCTCAGCGGTTAGCGTGTTCGAACACCGCATCAATTGACATCGGTGCGAAGTCCTATAATACACCCAAGCTATGGATGAAGGAAAACGTCGTGATGAAACCATAGCATAGTAACAGGGACTTTTAACCCCATCACGGGCCACAGGAATCACTTAACACCAGATGGGATCGTGGTAAAAACTCTTACCAACATAGAAAAACCTGCACAAAAAACTTCAGGTATCTAAACTATGAGCTAAACACGGTACTACTGCTAGTAAAACTCTGAACCTAAACAGTGTAAAACAGTTGTCCGGTGTGGCGGTCGGCCCCCTGTCCGGATGTGCCAATTTCCACCGACGACTCGTCGCTAGACGAACGTCACGCCCCGGTCATCGTATTCAATAATCGATTTAGCCTGCCACACCAGACATAACTTGAAACTTAACATATGGTAACACTGGATAATTCGCACCCGCTTCATTGGTTATTAAAATAAATAGCAAACGGTCAGTCGAATATAAAATAATAAGTAGCATAGAACCATCTACACAAAATTCCTTATCGAATGGAATTCATAGACCTATGCCGATTCGTACTGTAGCTTTATCGTGATTGAGTCTCAAAGGACTTGTATTTTCATAATATATATAACTAAATATACAGTTAACATAATTAAAACTATACTTATTGATACTATGCTAGATGGTTTTAGAAAATACGCCTATGAATACTGTAGCCAAGTTACGCAAGAGCAAAATGTACGCGGCTATCGCATGTAATATGCAGACGATTTAATATATTTACGGTATTAGTTTATTAGGGTAATCTAGTCATGTTTAAGTTATTATTATTCATGGTTCAATAACACCGAAGAATGAAGACACAACCGAAGTGAATTATTGGCTACAGATACCGTGTAAATAGACTGTAGTCTTGAACCTTTTCGACTCTATTTTTCTTTTCAGTATATTAAATAAAATTACTTAAAAATATTGGTTAAATCTTAGTATAAAGGTATGTGACGGACACTATCGATTTACGAAAACAAATTACAAAGTTAATCGTCTTTAACACTCATGCGTATCATATACACACTCTTATTATCATTTACATCATATATGTAGTAAGAGAAATACATAAGCTTTAACTCGAAATTATTTGCCACGCCGTCACCAGTAACATCAATTGATTCCCACAGCTAATACACTGGAAACTAGACAGTATGTATTCAGATAACTAGTGCCTCTCAATGTGGTAGGATTTTAATTGGTATGACTGTAAAACATAGCTGAATAGGTGCAATGTAGTTATGTTACAAAGTTTTGCTTTAAAAAATGAGGTAAATATAAGTTTAACGAACATATGATAACACAATAACACTTACAATATTGTCGCGTATATGATGTTCTACGTTTATTTTTTCGAACTGACTTACACTATTGCCCATGTTATGGACACTACAGCTACATCATTTTTATTTGTGTTTGTAAAATTGTCCGAACACGATTTGTATGGAAGAAAATGTTTGAAAAATTGGAAGAACTGAAAATTTTGAATTAAAAAATCTCTATATAAAAAAGTGAGTGTGTGAGAAAAACAAACAGTAAAATGATCAATAATATTGTCAAAATTAACAGATTGATGTTCAGTTGTTTTCTTACCATTTTACTTCATTACATGGTCGTACTATAAAGGTAAGATTTGTTCCCAATTTTATCGTTGTACACCCGTGTGACAGTTGGAATGGTTATAAATATATATTTGGGGACGTATTCTTAATAAAATCCGATTTGAGCTTGATAAATTAGTTTCAGAATTACCAATGAAGGGCAGAACAAATTAACCCCTGAAGTTAAATATCACTATGGTTGAAAATAGCAATGAGCTAAACATAGAAAGGGGACTAATTCTCAAGTGCAAAGGCCGGGACACTCCGACAGATGCTTGGCGACAAATTCTCAACCTATTTAGCCTATCAAGTCAACAACAGAAATTGCTCTATTTACAATTTGTATATTATAACAAATATTACACCATGTTTTTCTACTTTTAATATAAATTTTAGGATTCAAATCCAAGCTTTTCGATGCAATATTTGAGTGTCACTGTCGTAAAAACCCTTTCTCAGTACCAAACTATAGCGATGGGATACCAAAGAGACAAGAATAGATAGAAATGATATTCCGAGCATCCAGATCATTGCGCAATTCATCATCCAGTATTCAATCCCTATCGTATCTCTTTAATCCATGCAATAATATGTGTAAACGTTTGTTCCATACTTATAAATATATCCTACTCCTGTTTCTATTCACTTACTGTAACATTACTCGGACCCCGCATAATCATTACTAATATATAAAAATCCCTATGTATACTTAAATCTTTAAACTACGCAACGGATTTTGATGCGGTTTTTTTTAATAGATAGAGTGATTGAAGAGGAAGGTTTATATGTATAATAACATCCATTAAATAGTGGAGAAATACTGTTATTTTTGAGGTTTCTAATGTGATGTCGTAAATAATTACATTTTTTCTGCTTACATTGCAACAAACGCAGGCTGAACCCTACGCGATTTATCAAAATAATGTGTGCGGGCCACGGGCAGTAATGAATAAATCAAAACTACTGGATCGATTTTAATAATTTTTTCAGTGAATGACATAGGCTATATATTTCATACCCGTGCGAAGCCGGAGCGGGCCTCTAGTATTATATATATTCAGAAATAAAAATGTTTAATTAAACCTTTCTCCTTTGATTATACACGTACTAAGTTTTGCACGCAGTTTCGCTCGGGTTCTTCATTTTAAACTATCCCTCGATACCTAACAGTACATTGTCTATATGAAAGATATGTTCTTTTCTGTAGCACTGACGTGTATGCACAATAGGTAATCGATAGTGCTTAAAACGTGAAAACTTAAATAACAAACTCATTTTCGCATTTAATACGGATATAATTAATGCCCCTAGGGCTTAATAGTACTTTAGAAATTGCTTAAAATGCATGTAATCAAAATCATATATATAGTTAGTAATTTATTCGTATTTTGACACGTACTGGAAACAACAAAAAAATATTAAAAATTATGAGCAAGGTTCTTTTTGTCAATTGATTTTTCATAAGTTATATATCTACGTAATTAATTTCCCTTCATATATACTACCATTACAAAATGGAAAAGTTTGCGCATACGCTTGCAGTAATTAAGCTCTGGAACTACTAATTCGATTCTAAGCATTATTTCACTGACTTCTATCACTACTATATTCAAGTTGGTTGTCATAATTTCATTTTTATTTAGTTTTTTGTGTAATTACATCGTACGAAGTCGGTGGTGTTTTTAAGTAGTTGTTTGTAGTAGTATCGATATACAATATTACAATTACCAAGGAATCAATCTATTAATACATATCGTTTACATCCTGTACCAGATTAATTTATTAATAATGTTATTACAAAATGAAAAGGTTTCAAAATACTTCATAGTGTTCGTAAATTGTTTGTTGAAAGAGAATCGTCGCTGTTGAAAGCAAGCACGAATTTGGCAATACAACTACGCGTATCACTTGCAGCCACAAAGCTTTTTCAAATATCAACATTTGCCGTTATTTTTATACTTTTTATTTTATTAATTCAATCAGTTCAACGTTAATTAATAGTAATTTAGGAATACGTTTTAAACACATCAGAATAATATTAAACCCTACATGTTTTCTAGTTCAACCGTATTTAAAGTACGTTAAAATTACTTTTAAAGCAAAGGAAATCTTTACCCAAAATATTATCAAATAATATTTGCATACTCATGCCTAGTTTCTTAATTTAAATAACTAACAACAGTAATCTGGTTATACAATCCATAGGGATCAATACCTTGTGGCAAGGCCAATGTTAAAAGAGAAAGAGCAAAAACAACTTTGAAAATGGTAATTAATAAAAAGATAAGTGATTAATTTTCTAAATGAAATTTTACTTCTGTCATTATGTTACAAATACACATTTACCATTCAATACGTAACTGTCCGCACTAGGAACAAATAAAATTTAAATGTGTGGACATCTTCTATTGCACAAAAACCAGCGATCACGGCCGTTAAATTTACTTGACATATGTAATTAAACAAAAGAACATAAATTTTAAGTAGAAGGCTACAGTTTTAGAAAAAAATGTCTCGTTGGATCAACGTTCCCAATTGGAGCACTGGTTTCGTGATTGTTACGATGCGCGTAATGAATGACGAAGGGCCGAGGCCGTGCGACAGGTCCACGATTATCAACGCATTCTGCACGGTGTGCGGTGCTCACAATCTAATGGGTAAGTTTATATTCTTCTTAGCTACAATGATATTCATAATGGAATTTTTACAAACACTAGCAGTTTTTCTCGTGTCATCATTAATTTTGTATAACAAACAACAAAATGAGATAATAAGTTTAGGGAAAAGAATCATATAAATGATATTGGACGCATTAAAAATGTATCTCATACTACAATAATAGATGTTACTATTTTCACATAGTAAAGTCATAATAAATCCTGACTTTGAAAAAAAACACAACTTATGCCCGGTTTCTGAAGCATTTCTAACTGTAGTTTATCTGTTTAATAGCGCTATCGGTTCGATAACTTGTCAAATTGGGTTTCTGAACACGCAATGACACGAGAAATGTCAGTCTACGTCTCATTCTGTATTCAGAAACGCATTGACAGTTAAACGCCGCTTGTCTTATGTTAACGTTATTGAATCAATAGCTATTTCTAGTTTAACTGACGGCTTCAGAAACCGGGCATTAATTGTTAATTTATTTAACAGTTCTGAAAGATACTGTATTATGCACTTACTAGTCCTTACTAATATAATAAATATGAATATGAGTCTATTTTTTTGTTTGTTACGCTTTTACGACTTAAATACTGAACCGATCGTCCAGAAAACATGGCGATTCCCGAACGACAGATCCAATCGAAGCCGCAAGCAAAGTCTAGTTAATCTATAAATAAGTTCTGTCATTATTTTTATTATTTATGAATGTGGCTTTGTTTGTTCGTTACGCCTTCACGCCGTAAGTATAACTGCTCGCCCGATTATCATGACATTTTGCACACACGTTGTTAGCGGTACATAAAAGGACAGTGTGCCAAAATCTACTGTTCCCGCGGGATAGAGCAAATCTATATTAGCGCAAGTGAAATCGCGAGCAAAAGTTAGTGTATAAAGAGATTCTATCAATATTTCTACATATTCATAAAGATGAACTTACAAATTATTTTTCAAAGTCAGAGATTTGTAACTACTAAGAAACAATTAATCGGTCGTGATGAGAACGACCGAGATAAAACTGATTCCGAGACTCGTGGTCGTGACCAAAAGGTACAAACGCGATACCTGTTGTCGTCAACTTTATGGTCCACTTCACCATTCGACACGACAGGTGCATGTAATGCCAAATACCTTTCCTTACTTATACCATCAAAATTGTATTATCATGGTTAATGTGATATTTACATTACTTATTATAATTCAAAACAGTTTGATTACTTGACAGATTTAAAGCAAGTTAGTTTTTTTTCTCAAAACTCGCTCTGAAATGTCTTCGGGGTAGTAAAAAAGACGCATGTGAAAATAATTAGATAAATTTAATTTTCCTTTCGAATAACGTTTGAACTAGTCAGTAGATCGAAAAGTTGTAAGAGACAGTATTTGTAGAGTGTTCAATTATCTACAAAATTTATATATCGCTTATGTGATCCGATTATTGGTTTGTAAACTACACAATCCTAAATAAATAATAGAAATCCCCTGTGCAAGACACTTAAATATTTATATTAAGAGCTCCGGTTTTCGCGGACATCTTTTTTTATTACCCCGAAGATATTATTACATAGCTAATTTTGAAACAAAAATTACCCATTTTTTTTCATCAGCCTATTGATTACCGATTACTTAATACTCGTATGAATGTACTTTCCTTACTTATTATTTAGAATAAGCATAACTGTTTGAAAAATATATAGAATACATTATAAAGGTTCCATACATTAACAAATCCGTTAAAATCCTTTTCCATATATATATATTATATATTTATATTTCCTAGTCAATGAAGTTATTTTAATAACGAAATTAGACATATATATAAACCATGAGACTTACCTGCATTTCCAGTGTTGGTGATGGTAACCCAGAAGTCAATAGTTTTCTCAGGTCCTAATTCTTCATAGTCCCACTTCTTTTTAACTTTCACTACACCACTGGACTCAACGGTAACCCACGGATTTTCGTCCCGAATTTTAAAAGTTTCACGGTCAGTCTCTTTTTCAAGAGTAAATACAGCACGCCCTTCAACTTCTCCATCAGCTTCCGTAAACTCTATACGTTTTGTTGGACGTACAGCACGAGTCACGCGCCTTTTCTCTCGATGTAGAATCGGCATTTCTCTTTGGTCTCGAATTACGAATTCAAGGAATATACGCGCAGGTTTACTCTTTCTTGCTGGAGTGCCAGTATCATGAGCAATCACTTTAAGTTCAGCTTCGTGCCATCGGGTTCACTTGCTAATATTAGGTTGCCTGTTTGTGGTACTATTACCGCGAGATTGCTAGGATTTAGTAGAGAATAATATACACGATCTCCATCCGCATCATTGGCGTGAACTTTGCCAATATTAGAAAATCTTTTCCATTGTGCAGTTCCATTTAGACTATTATCATCGATAGTACCATTTACAACGAAGTAATAAACATCCTGTTCAAATTGTGGCTCATGATCGTTTTCATTAGTAACAACAACTTTGACAGGTAGATTCGCCTTATTCGCTCCATAAAAGTCTGTGGCTTGAATATTGAGTTGATACATTTTTTTTTCTTCAGCGTCTAAAGGTTTCATAGCAATAATTTCCACGTCTCTATCTGTTATAACCGATTTTATTTCAGGGTTTATATAACTATCACCTTTAGCCCTTAAAGCAAAGACTGAATCGTCGTTGCCCTTGGTAATCTTGTAAGCTATTGGACCTACATCTACAAGAGACGTAACCCTTATGGGTGGTAAATCAACAATAGTTCCTGTAGGAGCATTTTCTGGTATCTCTCCCTGTATAGTATCAGCAGAAATGAAATGCAACATTCTTCGTCTATCCATTACAAAAAGGTGAACCGAATGTGCTGAACTACTATATGGCGTCTGCTCTAGTATAGCAAGATTTATAGGTTTATCAAGAAGGGGGGTGAGATCCGCAGTCGTCATAAGTAATCCATTATCCAACAAAGTAAAATAAGAAGTGAATTCAGGGTCAATAATTGTATAACGTGAATGATTTCCAATGAAATGACGGACCGCATGCCCAGGGCGGACGTCGTGTGGCAGCAGGGTAAGCGCACGCGCCTGCAACGTTATGCACAGGACACATAGCAGCGCTCCTCTCGCCAGCACGGTGAGCGCCATCGCTTTCACTTGATCACAACTGACTCAGTCCAACATTTCTTACCTACAATGTAAACATACCAAATTCATTACTCAATTACACAAAATATAAACATTATTCGTTTTATGCTACAAAAGTGCTGCATTGTCTAATTATTGTAACCTGTAACAATGGTAAACGTAGCAAATATTCTCAGCCAGTTTATTGTCTTAAAATTTTATACGAGTATAAAATTTTCCAACGACTTAGAACAAAAAAGAGATTACTCCGATATAAGTAAGACAGCGCATGGTACGCTACGATTTAAAGCCGACGACGTCGACGCGACGTCGGCGGCCTCTACGTAGGGCGGCGAGGCGGGGCATACACATGCGGAGCTTTATTTAGGCGGCCGGCGGCGTCTAGCGGCTCGCCGCGCCGCGCCGTCGTCGTCGATCAATACTACCGTTGCGCCGTCGCGAAACATTCGACAGAGGAAATTGAACTTTATGCACGCTGCCTTTCACGACTAACCATAAAATATTCACATTCTCATTTAACTGAATCAAAGAGCACTGGATTTCACTATTTTTATATATGTATGCAATAGACTTTCACAAAGAAATGAGAAACGCCAAGTTAATAAAGAGCACGTATGAATTATTATCTGTATCTTTATAAATTCAATCTTTATAGTTAAAATCACTATTAAATTCAGTGAAGCCGCTATACTTTTTATTTCTTTTGTTCATATAATGTGTATATTTTAAAGTACATACGTATTTACATTCAGGCGGTAAACATGTGGTCTGGATGTAAACAATTAAAAAAATAAACTTATTCAATTATTTTTCACTCACAAGTTATCACTGAAAAGATACTATACACCAAATATTATTTTAAATTTAAATTACAATAATGGTACGTACTTTGTTGAGAAAAATATATCGATACCGATGTTTGACGAACACGCACGAAAAAGCGACATTCATCCAAAGCACAACAGCTTCGAAATGCGACTGGCGATCGGAGTATAGTATCGTAGCGCGCGCGCGTATTGAACGCGCTCCAAGCTTCAACCGGCAACGGCGCGGCCCCCGCCACCCCAGCTAATACGAGGGGTCGTATCATCTATCATATCCTAGCCCTCGAGCTACTGAGAGCTTTTCATTTCTTATCTTAAAGCATAACACCCTCTGCAACGCATACAGTTTGGGTTTCGTTATTAACTCAAGCACATACGACGCGAACATACTAAATTAACTTTATAATAAAATATGTTTGATTAAATTAAATAAGAAATAAAATTCCGTTACATATCATAGATGGAAATATTTTATAAGTTTTACTTAAAATTTTACATTTCAAGGTGATAGTCGTAAGTCATAATCATTGAATAATAACTGATGAATGAAATATTTAAAAGAATTTTAATAGCTTAGTTGATATTAAAATTAATATTTCTGGAGGTTAACCAAAGTATAGACATTTAATACCCAGTGACCACATATAAAACAACTGCCACATGCGTGACGTTACGCGATAGGAAATCTGTTTGTTCCGTCACCCGTAATGGTACATTCTAATACTTAACCGCAATACAAAGGGCCACAAAGGCCAAGGCCGTAGATAGCAATAGGATATTTTCGTTAGTAATGTTTTGTCGATTTAAGCTTAATAACCATTACTGCGTAAACCTATGGTTTGGCCCTAGCAATATCTTTACTATAAAGTAAATCTTTCTGATTGCACTATATGAACTGATAACTACACCACAATATATTCGTGAAATATTTATAATTAGTGATTTTATCTAATTTAAACTGAATATTTTTTGCATTACGAACTCAAATTTATAAATTGTATTTTATATCTTAAATTATATGAAACCAGCATTTAGATTTAATCTATCTCTCGGGAGAGGATTTTTCTGGATGATAGGTACCCAAAGTCCTTTTCTGATCTCCTTGACAACATTTATGTAAAATTTCAAAATGGTCAATTGAGTAGAAAAAGCGTAAAAATGTAACAAAGAAACAAACTCATATTCGTATTTATAATATCAGCAAGGTTATAAAACATGCAAACATAATAAAACATTATACGTACTAAATGCTCTTTTACATTAATGATTTTTTTTTAATATACCTAAATAAACATCGACATTAGCAACCCAATCTTAATGGTGCTGGCAACCTATTTCTATCTCAATACTTCTTACCTGTATCATAGCACTTACTTATATATAAAATAAATGAATAAATAAAATTAAAAAGCCTTTTATTTCATGGATTACAATGTTCACATTGTCCATGTATTCTTTAATTTATGTACTATATAATAATAAAGAATAATTGTGCAATAATTAAAGCACAAACCCCTCATGTGAGGGTGAAGGCCTCCTTCAAACTAATCCAGCGGTTTCTACCTTTTACTTCCGATAGCCATTTCTTCCCTGCAACATATGTTGTGTCGTCTTACCATCGTGTTTTGGGTCTTCCTCTCTTTCTAACACCTTTTGGACCCATCCAAGCTGTTGCCTGTGTCGTTCACCATCGTCACTCATTCTGGTATCATGTCCTTCTCATTGCCATTATAGTTTTAATGAATATGTAAGAGCTATTCCTTATTATGGTATGGCGTATTTTTTTATATGTACATTTTCATTAAACAATTTAAATGTAGGTAATTGTATTGCTACTGATATTATTAGCCCTCCTTACATGTGGCAGAAATGCGAATGTTAAGATGGAGGATAATTGAGGAGTAATAGGTTAGCATGGTACGGGCATATTATGAGAAGAGATGAAAGTCATGTAACAATAAAAGTTTTGAGTGTGTAAGTGGGCGGATATAGGAGTAGAGGAAGACCGATAAAGGTGTGGATGGATTGTGTGAAAAATGATATGTGTATGAAAAGTGTGAATACTGAGATGACATCTGACAGAGGAGAGTGGAAAAGGAAAACATATTGGGCCGCCCCTACTTAGTTGGGATAAGGGTAAGATGATGATGGAAAAGAATAATAACACTCATCCTTCTTCAAAATCGATCCTATGTTACACTTAATATATACAAATTGCTTCACCTGTTTTCATGTAATGCGTTCTAAAACGATAATAATACAATTATATACTAGTTGATACCCGAGCTCCGCACGCGTTCATCGATTGCTTTCAAGAAATCTAAAATTGTGAAAAATGGAAGTTCAGAAATACTCTTTCAAAAAAGTTTGTAGGTTCGACACGCACGTAACCTACTAGTTACTACGTGCGTTAATAGTAACAGTGTTCCGGATGGGATATACCATCAGCAAAATTTAACACACTGAATTGGGAATTTAACACACTGTATAACCCCTTCAATGCTCGTTCAGGTACACTACATAAGAAGCTAATAAAATTTCAAGCTATGCTTTATCTGACAATAAGTCTTAAAAATGTTATTATCTATGTATATATAATATTCTCATATTATCAATATAATTCAGGTTTAGGAACCAATAATCAGTGGTCGCTGGCTTTCTATTCTGAACTTTTTAATTCTTCACAATTTGCAATATGTCACACATACTTATCTTTAATATCCCGTTTATCTGGGCTTGTATTTGAAAGAAATATTGCATTATCGTAGTCTAAATCTCGTTATTATCTCATAACAAATGAAAAACTTTATAAAATTAGTTTAATTCAACTACAACATTTTTATGAATATGAAACATGTACGTAGTTAGGTAGGAATGTAGTTGCGTACATTAACTTTGTTCAATTGTTGGCCGTTCCCGCGAGCTATCTTTCAAAGGGCGATTTATGTAGATCTCATTCATAACTGATACAATATAGGATAACTTCGGCTATCTGCCACGGATATCCTCGTCGAAATCGGTCCAGCCGTTTAGCAGATTGCCCAAAAAGACAAAACTTTAGAAATTGTTTTTTTGTTATGCGTGGTAGTATTCTCCATGCATTCAGTAAAAAGCTGTTATTTTGACGTTACATACAGACACTTAAGTTTTATAATATGTGTAGACTAACTGTGACTCTCGACTTTATCTGCGTGGTATTTAGCAGTTTTTTCTTTACTGGAAAAATGCACATGTGGCGTGTGCGTTACAGTATATTGATTCTTTAATTTGTTATATTTGCCCAGAACCCTTTTATTTCTTAGTAAAAGTAGCCTATGTTACTACACATAACATCAGCTATAGGCTAGCTTAGCTTAGATTAGCTTAGTCAGATCGGGAAACTCGGCGACAGTTCAAGCCGAGGCACACCGAGTGCCCTTGCGCTGATCGCCTAAAGAAATCGGCCGAGTGCCATAAGCGCTCCCCTTAGTAGTCCGGTGAATCTGTAGAGGCCAAAAGAGCCAACAATGTATGTCAGTTCGAAAAAAAATCAGCTATAGACCAGTAAAAACCCCGTCAAAATCGATCCATCCGTTTCGGATATTAGCTGGAACAAAAAAAAAGGCGATAATTTTAAAAATTCGTTTTAATATTAAAACCCCATATACTTTCGTACCCATATAGTGAAAGGTTGTTGAAAACAGACACTTCAATTTTATTTATTTATATAGACTAACTGGTGCCCGCAACTATCTTTTACGTGAAAATAGTTCTTTTGTTTAATGGGAACTACATGTTTTATGTAAATTAATTGTAGGTTGTGAAGGAAAACAATCGTCGTACACTATATACTCATATACCAAATATTTCTATATATATATATATAAGAATTAAACGTTATTCATCAATAAGATATGATTATATTTGTATAAGTTCGTAATAATATAAATTCAGTTTTTATGATAAGATACGGAGCATGGAAAATTCAAGAAAAACTGAAAATTATTTTGTTTATGAACTCGAGACCGGGTCTCACTATTGGGACGATGGATATAAGTATTCTTTTGCTTTGATCCAAAAAAGGTTCTGGAAACTCTATGCTCTGTCAAACTACAAAAATCATAATTTTCGTATGCACATTTCAGTCATAACTGTTAATAAGAACGTCATATTTGGTTGATCTTTGTGTTACCCTGTTGCTGTTTGTGCCTCCAAGACAGAAATGTTTGAATCGAAAAACTACGTCATCCATTTACTTCCCCTCTCTGAGCAAGCACACCACTCTGTTTGACCGACCTCACAGATAGCTGAACGTGTAGAGCTCATAAAATTCGTACTTTAATAACCTCATATTAAATGAATATATTGTGATATTTTTTTGGAGCATGCTGCTTAACAACGCAACACAAATTAACACCTACCTACGTGCATACACACACAATATGTGTATAAAATGTACAGAAAAGGCCAAAACTTCTAGTAAAAAAAAAAAAAACAAAGAATTTCTAGTAATACTATCACACATCTATAAACTTACCAAAATGGAGATCCCTAATTCGGTATTTCGCAAAAGCAAATCAATAGAAGAACTATATGTTTCAAAATGATACATTCAAATTATACACCCATCGTAATGTGAACTATGTGATTTTTTGTCTATGGATTGATATTCGTGAGTATTCGCATTTAGCGGGCGTATTCGTTACATATACAGTGTTTGTACGACCGTTGATTTTTGGCCTTTGTAATTATCCACATGTACCGTGAATAACCAACTATTAAGAATTCCAACAAATTATAAGACGACGAGTAAAATGTTAGAAACATGGAATTAAGACTATAAAAATGCCAACTAATATTACAAATGCAAAAGCGAGTATTTGTTTCTTTGTTACGCTTTCATCCCTTAACTACTAGACCGATCATGATGAAAATTTGCATTCATGTTGTTAGATTTATAGAAAAGGACATAGGAATAAATTACTTATAAATTGACGCGAGCGAAAACGCCTGCTAAAGCAAGTTAAGGAATTGTTAAATTCAGGTTCTTATGTGGTCAGTCGACTATAACACGTATACGATTAAAAAATATATTTACAGATTTTACATGCATTTACTTTCGCCTTTTTTTCCAAACTGTGACAGCGAATATATCCCATTTTTAAATATACTTTTTTAAATAGAAAATAATATTATAATACACAAAGAAGTTTTGTCACACATAATACAAGAAGGTTTTTAACATCCTCCAGCCCAAACTATATGGCCACAACAATTACAACAGAAAGTAATAAATAACAGTGAAAGTAAAAACTAAAACCTAATGTTAACAATACAAAATTAAAATACAAATTAATAATCATATTAGCATTATTTTTTGATTTGAGACTTTTTGATACCAATCGTGAAACACTTTAACATATTTCTCCATCAAATCTGTCAAATCTAGCTTTTTTGTAAGAGAAATGAACCGCTTGTACGCCAAATGCTTACTATTACAAGTAAGTTATTCGAGATATCCTTTCCATAGCAGGCGCACTTCATAACCACCCTCATTATTCTCATTATTATTTGAAACAGACAACTGATTGCATTCCCAATCACTGTTATTAAACGTAAGATGCCCCGTATACCCTTTTGTCAAAGGAAGCACTTCGAAATCTTGCTTAGTATCCTTTTTCAGATCGTCTTTGAAAAACTGAACTGTTTCATATTGTTTTTGTTCGATACCTTTAAAGTCAACCGGATCGCTAACACCTGAGGTTTCTAAGTCCCCACAATATGGCAAAGAAGTATTTTTATTTAAACAACTATTTTCGTTGTAAGTTTACAGACTAGGTAATGAACTCTGCAACACCTCACCAGGTTTGGTTTCAATAGTCTCTAAACATGCTGCAGTGGGTTCCTTGTACTAGTTACTATGGCTTTGATGAAAATCGTCTTTCGCTGACATAATTCGGTATTCACTCTGAACCGTAGCTCCGTTATGTGCTCCCGCTTTATATAGTTTCGGTGAAGATCGGGAGACATTTTCATAATTGATGCTTAAACCGATCCATCGACGCTTATATTCCTCTGCGGTTTCTAGATCAGAAAAAATAACATCTTCTGATTCTTCTGACTGAAACCATAATTCTTGAATTCGGTTGTCGATTTTGAATAAACTTGCAGCTTTGTCAGAACAGTACTTATAGAGCGTGAATATTAGGCGTTTGATCTTTTAATGCTTCCTGCAAATCTTTTTCGGCACAAGTAAAAAATCGTCTAGCAACTGATCTTTCTTTCTTCAAATTCTCCATATCGGTCGCCAATTGTAGACTTACACTAAATTACAAATAACAATAATATATTTGCAGATGCATACACGCGTTTTTACATCGCCTTTTTTTCCAAAACTGTGACAGCGAATATATCCCATTTTTAAATATACTTTTTTAAATAGAAAATAATATTATAATACACAAAGAAGTTTTGTCACACATAATACAAGAAGGTTTTTAACAGGAATATTCCCAAATTTTCTTTTTTATCCAGTTTTAAATCGGACACACACAGACGTATTACAGTGCGAGTAAAAAAATTAAATTGACACTACAGTAAATAACAACGTTCTGATGATGGCACCTGTTCAAGGATAGGTTTCTTTTAACCCCTTGGCTGGTATTTTAAGACCCAGGTCTCAAAATGGCGAATTATGTTTTTTACATTTCATGACTTCATTGTAGATTTCATGGAATAGTAAAAAAAATCGTACAAATCAAAAATTAATTTAGAAATACATTTTACATAAAAATAGTGATTTTACAAATACATCATTTGTTATTTTTTTGTAATAAATTAGGTATTTTTTAAGCTTATGCTGCCAACAGCCTGTTGACCTGTGCCTCGTGAGGTCTACATTCATTTATATGGAATTGAAACCTTTATGGTTTGTGACAGTCTAGGGGTTAAAGTAAAAAAGGAAACAACATATTTGGAATTATTTGAAATTGAGAATAGAAACAAATTGACATTATTTAAACAATTTATATTAAAACAGTAATATCGTAGACTAGTACAAAAATAGCCAAAGCTACAGCACTGAGCAATTTCTTTTGTGACAAAATTATATTAAATATAGTTTATTGTGAATATCATAATAACAGCAGTTCTTATATTCTATACATGTACAACAGTTTATCACTGCAAGCTATATGCACTATGTGCTTCATACTCTTCATGGTAACCATAGTTACCATACTATTAAAACTATATATGATGAGTAAATTGCTTAGGAGCCAAATTGTCATTAGTGTTCTTATATCTGATCTCTTTGATGGTCAATTGTTTTCCTTGATGTATTCTTTGTAGATGACTTCTCATATCATAAGATCTTGAAAATGACCGATGACATACTGGGCACTGGGTCTTGCCTGCATGTGCATCCTTATGAAGAGTGAGTGAAGTTGGATGTTTGAAGCCTTTTGGACACAGCTGGCAGCGAAATTTGGCAAGATCTGATTCTGTAATGATTTTTTTTTATATAATTAACTTTATAGATATATTTATAATAAAGTAGGTGATTCTCGCATGTTTTGTTTGACCATTATAAAAAATGGCAACGGGCCAACGAATTTAAAAAAAGTGAATTGCATAAGACCATCTACAAAAATTTATGATACATTTAGTAGTTTTGATGTGATTGAGCCTCAAAGAAACTGTAATTTTATTATATATATATACATATATTTATAGGTTATTTCTGCCACAAAGCAATCATGTTAATTCTCCTCGAAAGGTATGTTCAGCAACACTAGTTTAAGATAACTCAACTACGATACTACCTAAGATGTAACTAAGTTAGCATTATAATTCACTATTAACTTCATAATAAGCTGAGGAATGGAATTTAACCTCATCACCATAGGTAAATTCTAGCAGAGAGAATTAATATCCACTACATCCTTTAAAATCATTAATAAAAAACACTTTATCTCTGGCACTACTTCACATCTTCCTCCTTTCTCCTGGCTTTTTTTCAGAAATATGAAACTAAAACAAATTTCATCATCATCAGCCTGTAAAAAATCTACAACATGGGCATAGGCTTCTTCTCAAAGGAAGGTAAAACAAATTAAATGCATCCAAAACATTATTGATATTATGTTAACCTTTGTCAGAATTATTTCACTATTACAATGACATACATATGGTATTGTTAACTTATTATTCAATCCCATGTTCCAAATTCAGTAACTACACCTGTCTAAGATAGACAAGTTATTTTACCAGTATTATTTTTATCTGATAAATCTTCTGCTGTCGTTGTATTTGTCTGTGCATCTACTTGCATTTCTTCAGAGGGGGGCAATAAGTTTTTACTTTTTACATTTACTTCATCAGCTTTAGATGTTTCTGCTTGATTATCAACATTAGTCATTTCTTGTTCCAGAACTGTTTTCAAAGGGCTCGCTAGTGGAATGTACTCATCTCTGACGCTCTGCACTGGCGCAAGATTTATTGGTTCCTCAGACAAAACAGGCACTATATCTTCAATAAACCTACTTGACTTTGAACTTAAGTCTAATGATGTATTGTCTATTATTTTCAGCTGGGTCTTAGATGATTCATCGTCAGAATTATCTGTTAAGCCCTTAACCTCTAAAAGCTCTGCAGTAATAAGGAATGATTCCAATTGCTCTTGGAATATGTTCACCTCACCGTGATACATAAAGTTAATAATTGCGTTCAAATCTTCAAATTTAAAATTTCTGAATATAATGACAGGATGTTGGCAAGGATTTTCCTTGAATATCTGTTTGAAATAACTGCTGCAAGCGGATAATAACATCTTGTGAGCTTTAATTTTACCACCATCGCAACACAACGTGACATCTACCAAATCGTTTTCGAAGCGTAAAACATTAAAGGCCTCTGTCACGTGAGACACGTAATTATTCCAACGCAATGAAAACTGTGCTGCATTATTCATTCTATTTAAAAAAAATACACACTATAATACGAAAACAAAATCTCAAGAACCCCGGAAACACTTGCCAATGACACTGACAATTAATTTGACATCCTTGACAGATATCAGGAAGTTACAATATTTTTTATATACCTATCATAGACATTTCTTTTTCAATGTTAAAAGATAATAACAGATGAGTTTTGGCGGGACCTTAGTGTGTAATAGTTCTTATTTTTTATTCGCAATCTTGCGTCATGTGGCCCTATACTGTGTAATATCAATGATTCAAATGTATTGCATTTTATAATGTGGTTGTTGTGTAAAAGTTAAGTGGATGAGAAGTAATAACACAGAGCATGAATTCTGTAATGCTACAAAAAATTCTTTTTAACTTCTTATAAGAAGGACACCACCTTGTTAGAATACTATTACAACACATTGTAATGGCAATTCATTTGACAATGGCAGTATTTTTTCAGTAAAAAGAATTGGTTATCATCATAGGAAAAAAGATAATTGCTAGTTAAGAAGGTTGAACGTTTATTTTTAAATATAAAACAGTAAAAGATGGATTTTCGATAACGTTAATAAAATACATTTATTATGTACATTGATATTGTGTTCCATGTATCAGATTCTCAGGAAATCAAAGGCAAATATCGATGTTTTATAGGAAACGTGTATTTTGGCTAAGTGCTTTCCACGTTCACCTTCAATGCTGATGAGACTGTAGAGGCACTACAGCTAAGTACGTTAATGAATTCAAAAAAAAGATTTTATTGTAAATGGATCTATATCGAGTAGCGCTAGACTAGTAGTTAGGGATACGATATCTTATACACAATATCGATACTTTACGTATCAGTAAGTGTAATCGAACAAAAAATATCGTACCTTGCAAAGTATCAAATTAAAGTAGCGATATTATAAGGATATATAATTAGATCGATATATTAATAATTAATTAAATAAATTATACATTTAATTACTTTCACTTTTCTTTTCTTAGACTTTTTTACATACTCGTATTAAATCGTTCGTGCGTGTCAAATGCACGAGCACCTTAGACTTCGTTTGAAATTATATACAACAAATAATTAAAAACTTTTTATTCCTCATGAATTTCATTTTTCTACTGTTGACCTTAAGACCAGTCATTTTTCCGCTTGTAAACTTTAGCGTCAAGACAAGATAATAGTTTTTTACAACACGAAGATATTTATTAGAGTTAAGTTTATTTTAAATACTTTATCGTTCTTATTGTATTTCCACTTATATTTTAAATAATGTTTGGTAATTTGTGCCTTAGGTATTTTTATTTATTCGTAATGGTTAAAATTATGGTGGCAATAAACATTTTCATAAGTATGACCGAATACATTGATCATTCGACGAAATCTTTTCTCTTTGAAATATTTTTAACATTGGCCACTAGTCCCAATACAATGTAATATTTGCAAAATATGAAATACATTTTTTTAAGTTAACTACTCAATCCTGTCGATACTTACCAAAGATTGATCATAGTAGTGTCAAATTAAAAATAGCGAAACCAAAGTAAAAGTAGGTAATTGATACCAAAAGTATCAAAACTCTTCCGGCCTCACTAGCAGTCAGTTAGGAGTAATATTATCTCCGCTAGGAGTAATATTATTCTGTGGTAGCAAGAATGTACTCTGTGGTAGCAAGTTAGCAACTAGAAATTTTATCAAAGTCATATAAAGAGTTTATGTAAATCGTACTGTTTTATATTATGTATATGTAAATATTATTGATAAGTAAAAAGGTTTTAAGTTATATTTGTTTATAAATATTGACTGAATTTGAAAGTGTAACTGTTGAAACTAAACAAGCCCATATAAAAAATGGTATTTATCAAAAAAAATATAATTTGAATAATTTTATGTCGGCAATCCTTATTTTTGTTTGTTTTCTTTTGAAAAATATACATGCAATGCTTGTGTGTACTATGATGATCGCTGGTTATATGATAAAAGCCAATTTTATTCTTTATACCTATTTTATAGCATATGCACCACGTATGTAAACCTTTTTTTCAGCACGGTCGAGTGAAAGTACGAACTTCTGATGAAGAAAAGGCAAGGAAAGAAAAAGAAAGACAAGAAAAGTTAAAAATATTTAAATATGCAATGCAAAAGATAAAGAATAAGGTAACTTAGTTTCTGTAATTCAAATTATACCATTAACTAAAAGTGATTCAATATAGTATATAAGTATGAAATATGGTTTAGATAACGATTGATGTATTTGAATTGGAACTTTCGAGAGAGTATTACTTAGGTCAACTTAATTTATGTTTAAAACTGCACAAACCCTAAATATTACTTTTTAAAAGAGTAGAAAACTTATTTTGACTGATAATAAAACTAACAAAGCAACTATGCTGTTTAATTTTCTTAGGTAAATAGTCTGCATGTGTATCTTTAAAAATAGCTTTTCTCCATGGCATTGCTTATGTTAATGTACATTTGATCTGTGTCTTGGGAGCAGTACATTTTTGCTTGGATAAAAGGTGTCCTATATCCTTTTCTATACCCATGCCAATGTGTATCCAAAGTTTCATGATGACCAGTTGAATAGTTAAGGTGTGATAGCATAACAAACAAACTCACTTTTGCATTTATAATAATAGTTAGGATAACATTATCTTCGTGTAACTCTAACAGCTTATATAATACATGCCAATATAGCTATCAGATAGTAGGATTTTTTTCAACTATAATACACATATTATTATATCTTGGTTTATTTAAACAATATCTTAACAGATGATATGGTCTACATGTTGTCATTAGTATATAAACTATATTTCTGTAAAATTCCACCAAAAGCTATTCAGTAGTTTTTGTGTGGAAAGGTAATAAACATACGTCCACTCTCACAAACTTTCACATGATAAGATTATGATATGTCAGGATTTAATATAATATGAAATCACATATAATCTTCTTATTTAAGTAATATTTGTAGAATGAGTAAGGTGGAGGTGTTGATGTAGTGAATTAAAGCAATACCAATATGGTGATACATCGGGTTATTATATTTCAAGTAATCTAACCAAAACTTAATAATAATCAATTATTATTTAAGATTGTGGGTAACTATTAATTAATCGCAACAACACAAATTAATTATCAAGACTCTAGGATAAGCTATACAACAAGTGTACTGTACAACGCCAGAGCCAAGACTGCCCCGAACTGTGGTTGCTCCGTTCTTTTTATACCAAATGACGAGTAGTAGGGAGAGTGAATAATGCAATCTGTGGGTTAGAGGTGCACATGTTGTTTATAGATTAATTGCTAGGTGCATATGATGGAACACGTGCTGACATATATTTTTTTTTTAATAGATTAATATATGTCTTATTATATTTTCAATTACCAAAGATATTATTAATAGCTATAACAAAATTAAATAATTATGAAACTAGTATTTCATTACCAACTGTAGACTTAAAGCACATGTCTGGTTATTATAATAATTATGTTTATTGTTGTTAGTGCCAGTAATGTATTGTGTAGTAAATTATTTCTAATCTTCAGTAACATGATACAAAATTGTTTCTATTAGGTTGGTATAATTTTGTAAAAGTCAAGTTATTTAGTTTTGTCAAATAAATTATATTGAGGTAAAACATTTATTAGCTGGTCTTATTAAAAGCTGGTAATAATTACATCATCATCTTCTTACCGTTATCCAACCTAAGTAGGATCGATACAACATGTTTTCCTCTTCTACTCTCCCCTGTCAGATGTCATATCAGTATTCACAACTTTAACACACATCATTTTTCACACAATCTATCCATACCTTTTTTGTTCGTCTTCATATATTCATCCACCTTCATACTTCAATCTTTTCTGGTTACATGGCTTTTATCTCTCCTTATGACATACCCATACCTTGCTAACCTATTGCTCCTCAATTTCTCTCTCACTGATACTATTTTAAAATTCCTCTGACATACTCATTTGTAATCTTATCCATTCTAGTTATACCACACATCCATCTTAATATTCACATATTTGCCACATGGAATCTTTCCTCATCAGTCTCTTTCATGGCTCAGCACTCGGATCAATACAGCATGATTGATCTTATAATCATTTTATACACCTTCCTCTTGAATTTCAAGAGCATTCATGGGTGATAAGCTACCCCAGACACCTTTTGCCATTCCATCCACCCTGCATTTATCCTATTCCTCACACTCTTGTCTATGCCCCGTTTTCTGAATCTTGGATGACTGTATGATCTGAGGTACTGAAATTGGAGCAGCCTGGGAAATTGGAAACACCATTTAAAGCTATATGAGAAAAATTGGAAGGGCCACTGAACTTGCAAAACAAATGTTCAGTTTTTGTCCTACTTATGTGCAAACTAACATTCTCCTGTTTTTTCACCATTTTCCCAGCTTACTCTGGACCTCACTACCATTTAATAATAATAATTACATATATCTTAATTTGTAATAAAATTACAGAGAGAGCAATGTGAACTTGACAAAGAGTTACTTGAGCTTACAGGAAAAGTTTTATCGTCTAACCCTGATATTTATACACTGTGGAACATAAGAAGAGAGATTCTACATGCAATTGGGTATGTATTTCTATATATATATTGCTTAGAAAAGAGTTACAAAATTAATTTTTAAATATGAATCATTTTTTTCTAGAAAATGTTATGAAAGTGAAGATGAAATGCCTCATATGTATGATGCAGAGCTACATTTGACAGAATATTGTTTGAAAATAAATCCTAAGTCATATTGTGCCTGGCATCAAAGAGAATGGGTTCTTACAACAAGAGTTGACCCTGACTGGGACAAGGAATTGGCTTTATGCAACATGTATCTGAAACTAGATGAAAGAAATTGTTAGTTTTATTTGCTTTTCCTATTAAACAGCACTTAAATAATATTATGAAATTATATTTTGAGTACACTCAAAATGGTGTAATTGAAAAGTAATAATGGATAAGAAAAATTGTAAATAAATTGTGAAATAAAATTCATATTATCTTAAATTCTCTCAGAGATGGACATTCTAGGTTTTACACAATTACAGAAAACCATTTATGCCAATGACTGCACTTGATTTTTATAAATTATAGCATAACTGTTAATCTGGTTATATCAATTTCTCATGGCTTCCACACATATTGTATATAGTCATTATTTTATATATATCTTTATATATAAAAAAAAATACTGATGGAAAAATTATAGATTTTCATACAAATAATACAAAATAAATAATAATAAATATATCATAATTTTTTTTATTAAGAGTTGACTATCCAAAAAAATCTTAATTATTGAACACCTACAGTGTAAAAGAGGTGGGTGCTTGCAAATTTTCACAGCCCAAGCCTCAGTAGCTTGAGCTGTGATATCTATGACATATCCATAGCATATGTTATGAAAATGTACTGTATACTAGTAACCAATGACACAAAAAATATCAAAATTGTTGATTGAATGAATGAATATTATTTAAAATATACATTTATACAGTCCTTACCAACTTTTTGAGCGCCTTGAATATAGATGCCGAGAATGCAAATTTAGGTATAAATTTGTATGATGTTTTATGTATAACAGTCAGAAAACTTAAGGATACATAAATGATAATTTTCAATTTCTATAGTAAAATGTTAACATTGTTTTGCATTAACCTCTTGATATTATGCACACGCCTGAACTTATAAATATATTTAGAGGGGCCTAAAAGATTATAGATTGAGCAGAAAGACTGAAGCTACATATTTGTTTCAGTTCATACTTGGGATTATAGAAGATTTATTGTAAGACAATGTAAACCCCCTTTAAATGGGGAGTTTAATTTTACAACAGAGAAATTACATGATAATTTCTCGAATTACTCGGCTTGGCACTATCGGAGTAAGATGTTGGTTGAACTATATCCAGGTTTAGAAGGTCTGAATATATTTTTTATGTTATTAACAGCCCTCTCTCTCTTTATGCAACTAATATTAATCGTGATGTCTTAATATAATTGCATTGTGTAAGACATACCTAGTTACACAATATTATACTTATATCAAAATTCAAAAGTAGATGTTGTGTAGCCCAAGAGTTTCTCATTTCAAAATTATTGTTACAATTTAGTTTATTACTCATCAATTAATCAATTGATAATAAAACGTATGTATAAACATATATTAATAATTATTTTTAACATTGTAGGAGGAAGACCAATCGAAGATAGCCATCATAAGTTTGAATTGAAAATGGTTCAGAATGCGGCATTCACTGATCCCGATGATACCAGTGCGTGGTTTTACCAGAGATGGCTATTAGGTATAACATTTTTACATACATCATTGACAATGGAAATTACCAGAATATTTTATATACGCATGAAAATACTTAACTATACTTTAACCTTTACAAGGTGATAATTATAGTCATCAGCTATACTATCAGCAAATATCGATTAGCAATATTTTATCATTTTATTATCGAATTTCATACATGTTTTGAGTTAATGTTAACATGGAATAGGTTAAATGTAATGTAAAGCAAGATTTTTGAGTAAAAAGTCGAACAAGAGTAAACCATATATTTTGTGGACCCTTCTTCGTAATGCTCGATTCTTGTCGGACAGATATTAGTTTTCGACCTTTGACACCATTCACAGTGCCACAAGAGTGGTATTATACTTTCTTTTCTTTGGCATACATTCTGAACTATATTTTGTACGATAATTGTTGCTCTCCTGTGGCTCGAAGCATGATGTTAGATTTCGGAATAGTCCGGTGATGCTGTGAAGGATAGTCAGGCCAATAGCCTAGTCAATATATACATTATATATATTTCAGAATAGATGAGTTACGAAAAACGACCACAATTTTTTAAACCAGAGTGGTAGTTCCAGAGAATAGCGTTTTCAAACAAACAGAAACTTTATAATATTAATAAGGATAAACTCGTAAGAGCAATTCGTTTTTCTCCTTTATTTGTACTTATATCATTAGCACTTTTATAAATATTTTAGGGGCTGTTAAAACCACAATTGAGCCAGTGGTTTGTGTAGTTGCACCATCCAAGACCACGTTAGCATTTAATAAACATGTCGACAATAATTTTGTTACCTCCAAAACACGTTTGTTTATTAACAATAAAGTTGTTGACGGTAACTGGTATTCATGTACTGGCAATCAGTATGATGTTTTGTGGATTTATGATCATAAAATTAAAATAACTGATGAGTCGGATGTGCTGGTGAGTCTAATAATATATTTACTTCTAATTTAAAGTACCTTTTCAAATATATGATTATATAGATAATTAATGAATGTAAGGAATAGAACCAAGATAATCGGTATTAATTACAATTGGTTAATCATATAAAGGTAAGATTTGATTAATGACGTTTCTATGTTACAAGAGAGCTCCATGCACGCATGAGTTTTATTTATTATAGCACGAAATAGTGACGACGCTTATCTTCAGATAGGTAATTGTAGTGCAATCCAAAAATAAAAGTAATCGAAAAATCTAGAATTATTCAACAGTCGTCGCTGTCAGCAGCTCTACACAGCTGGATATCCACTGGATGATGCTGAAATTCAACAACCTAAAGAGAGTCACTGTGACTGTTTTATTACCAATAGGCTTGGTGGTAGTTATCATATCAAGTAGGACACTATACCACCGCGATGAGTGGTAAAACTTGTCCAAGATTCGATTTTGAGAGAATCGTTACCACACAGTGCCCACCATACTCTTTTTAAATCTTAATGGGTATGGTTACCAACATACCCTCAGGATTATGAACGTTTCAAGGTTAATTATGTATCTGTCTATAGGTGGCAGTAGCCCTTAACATCAGGTAGACAGCAGCATGCCTGTTTGCTATTATTAAAAATTAAATTATAAAAAAAAGAGCCATCATCATTGGGCACGTGAAATGTACTGAACATGAAAATTAATTGCTAGATTTTCATTTGTATCAATAAAAAAGTGTAGGTTTGCTTTGACCACACGAAAGAAAGAAAAACTGTATAAAAATTACAACAAAAAGCCTACGATGTTCCCAGGCCGTCACCCATCCTAATACTGACCTTTTTTTTTTTTTTTTTTTTATGTGGGAAGAAATCCTTGATTGGACACCCACAGGCCCTGGGGAGCTGTGGGGTGTCAGACTCTTACTGACTAAAAAAAACCCACAAGATACCGTCTGTCGCGCTATGGAGTGGCACGGGATCGAACAAGCAAGCACCATGCCACCCCGGCGACAAGTCCCAGCGCGAACGCCCTGACCGCGACGACAGCCCGGTCAAGCTGCTTACCCGTCTACCGAACCAATGTGCAATGGAAAGTCAGGTCCCCAGCCCTTTCCCTCCTTGGTCCGGTTTGGCAGTCAAGGGGTCACCCCCTCCAACCACCACCACCACCTGTAACTTTTTTACGTGGTTTTCTACCACGCTGACTTTTTAACGAGGTTTTCTCCCTCTCCCTCCGCCCGAAGGCCACCCCTCTGTCACTTTTTAATGTGGTTTCCTCCCACAGGAACTTTTTAATGAGGTTTTTCTCCCTCTTCCTCCGCCCGAAGGCCTTCCCTCTGTCACTTTTTAATGTGGTTTCCTCCCACGGTAACTTTTTCTTGAGGTTTTCTCCCTCTCCCTCCGCCCAAAGGCCAGTCCCTCTGTCACTTTTTAACGTGGCTTCTTCCCACGGTAACTTTTTAACGAGCTTTTCTACCTCCCTCCGCCCGAAGGCCTCCCGTCTGTTTTTTTAACGAGGTTGTCTCCTCAACACCCGTAACTTTTTAACGTGGTTTTCTCCCACGATCCTAATACTGACCGGGCCCAACGTTGCTCAACTTCGGTGATGGGACGAGAACTGGTGTTTTCAACACTACCCGATGCAGTATTTACCCCCACCACTTTTCGCTTCAGAAAATGGTTGCGGATCAGAATTTCAAAGCCCTCCCATAAGAAGTTTCACTTCAATAATTTTAATACATAGTAGTCATCAATGTAGTGACTACAAACGAAAGTTACATTAGCTTATTATTTTAGAGCTTTAAAAAATGCAAAGTCGTGTGATTTCTAATCTAGTGCACAATGAACAAGACATTTAAAAAAATTTGGAACAATGAGTAATGTAGATGACGTTAATAATCAGTTAGTTAACAATGTAGTACGAAAAATGAGCGGATAGATGGTATCTTGAAACAAATCTAACTGTTACATACCTTTACACAAAATCGACCAATTAATATGCCCGCACTGTTATATGTTTCACATCTAAAAGGTTTCAATAAATGAATGTATACAATGTGTTATTGAGAACTTCCGTTTAGCAGGTGCTACAGAAAGAGCATAATTAAATAGTTTTTGACACTAGTGAGCGCTCTTAAATTAAATGCTAAAAAAAGGAAGTCAGTTTCATTTGATGTCAACCTTTACTTGTGTGTTGTTTGAAACTGGCTTTCATTAATTTGGCGATAGAAAGACACAGATCTATTAGTACATCAACTGAAAAGACAATCACTGTACAGAATTTTTTATCCATTTCAGATGGAATATGATCAAGAAAATGGGGGAAAATGTGTGATTCCATTCATAATGCAAAAACAATCGACATATGTCGGCAAGAACGTAATATGTTTCGATAAAAAATATTCAGAGCCTGTGGTTGAAGAACTTAATAACCAGCTTCGGGCATGCCGACAGTTGTTGGAGTTGGAGCCAAATAACAAATGTAAGGATATTATTATATCAACATGGAAAGACGCTAGTTGACTAAAGCTCTTGACGATCTGCATGTTATTCAATTAATATTTACCCCATTGATATAATAACTGTATGATTAATTTATTATTGGATTCAAATTAATGTATTTCATTATGCAAAAATAATAACACTATTAATTATTTCATTGGTCGGAAATCGTTGCCATATTAGCGCATGTAGTGAGAAGTTTGATCAGTTTTAACTTTACAATTTATAATGAAACTAGCTTCTACTTTGGTCGCGGTAATGTTGGATTGGCCTATCACCCAGAACATACCCTGTGTCCTCTTCTGCACCTTTAAAAATGTGTATGCATAATTTCATGATGATCAGTTGAATAGTTAAGGCATGAAAATGTTACAAACAAACATTCAAACTCATATTTGTAAATGCAATGTTAATAAGGATGTACTTTTTTCACTGTTCATAGGGACTTTACTTACTACCACAGTATTTCTACATTGTATCAATCCCAAAGAGTGCCATAAGGAGGTAATAAAAAATTTGAAGACACTTATTAATATTGACAATCTTCGTGCCGGATATTATAATGATATGATAACAAAATGGAGCATTGAGGAACAATTGGTCATGGAATATAAGGATAAAAAAGACCTCATGTTAAAAATAAAGTTTCCAGAGCGAATGTCAAGCTTACCACATTTACAATATTATAGCTATTGTGAATTGGTGGACTTGTCTAATCAAAACTTAAGTTCAAAATCATTACCTTCATTGATAATACTACAACATTGTAAAGTAAGTAAACATTTTATGACACAAATTATTAACTCAGTTATTTTCATATTTTAAATTATATTATAACATAAATTACAAATTATTATATTATCTTTAATTGTGAAGTGGTTACATCAGTCTATCATCATCAGCCTATAAGTGATCCACTGTAAGGTCACAGGCCTCTTTCCGAAGGAAAGTATGGGCGTAATCACCACGCCAATCCACACCGTATTGGCGATTTAAAACTCCGACAAAACCAACAATTCTATATTATTATACGGTGGTACTACAAGTACATTTCTCAGGTTTACGTTTCCTCACAATGTTTTCATTCACCATCAGCTGATAATGTTACAAGTTACAATTAGTATATGTATGCAAATTCCGAAAAATTAGTTGGTACATGACGAAGTTCCAACCTGCGGAAATCGGGTTGATATTCCGCCAGTCAACTATTATTATGTTATAATCAATATAATTGTATATTTATATTTGATAAAGTATTTAAATATATAATTCGAGATATTCAATATATCTATATTTATAATTTTCAGAGACTGTCGTTGGAAAACAATAAATTGACATCACTTAAAAATTTTCCAGTTATAGAGCTAGAAGAATTGAATATACGTGGTAACAGTTTGGATATTAAAGAGGTTGAAAAATTTAAACAAAATTGCACTTATAAGGTCATTTACTGAACAGTATAATATTTATATTCCAGTCATAGACTAAAATGGATGTACATATTTTATTGATACATTGGAAAAATAAACATATATTTTCACCATGTTACTACTTGTCAAATTATTTGTACTTCATGTTATTAATGTCAACATTGTAAATCTATTTAAAATGTTTTTTTATTTTGAGATTAGCATTAAATGTATAATACTTCATGAAATGAAAATGAGTAATATCAAGGTGCAAATAACATATCAATTGCCATAAATTTTCATTTATAATAATTAGATTAACATTTATAAAAATATATCTCTACAGCAATTTGTTATCACTGAAATTTCTTGTCCTTACATAAATGGTAAAGAGTACAAGAACTGGTTGTTTCAGACCATGATGGTCTTAATATTGTTTATTTACATGTCACGAACACAAAATTAAATTATAGGTAAATAACATTTGCCTGTATATATAGAGTCCATAGCATTTGCTGCTTCTACTATATAGCTAACCAGATCCTACCACATTAAACCTCGACAATAAAACTGTGAAGATGCTTAAGAAAAAGAATAAACATTCGTTGTTATTTTCTCTATTTTCCTAATAGTATTTACTTCTCAAGATAAAAGTATTCGTCCATATATTCGAATTAATACACACTATTATAAGAAATTATAAGGACAGCTACCTAAAACGTACTTATATACCTTGCAACTAACAACAACAGATAAAACACATTAATTCTTATGAATTTGATTTCAGGTAAGTAGTTAACAGGTAATTTTATACATACTCTTAAGCTATTATTGAACACATGTTTAATATTGATTCTTAGAAGTTGATTTTATTTACCAAAACATGTTTTATCAAGAAATTATTTCAATCTCCATTTTTAATCAAATATGGTTGTCTAGACATACAGGATAATTAACATGATTAATTCTATAGGTTATAAAAAGGAATGATATATCATTCCTGTTCTCTATGCTCACTATGCAATAATATAACAAAATTTAAATAACACTTAAGTTTGTTACCCTGTATACTGCTCCACTGACAACTTTGACTAAGTTATCTTCATCCCAATATAATTTTCCACACATTTCACACAATACACCTGGTTTTCTTGATGTGGATAATTTATGTGCATTATGAATTTCAATTTCCACACCTGTACTTGTTTTGCAAGTCTTTGTTGTATATGTATGGTGTATAGGTTTTTGCCATAATTCATCACAATCTGAATCACTAAGGAAATTGTCATATTCTACATCTTCATCTTCACAATCATTAACATACCTAATATTATCTTGAGAATTTTGTACAGAATGATTATATTGAAGACATATCTTTTGTACCTCATCGGGGTCAAGTTTTTTTAAAATGTTGCTGTTACAACATATACATAAAGTAAAAAGATCATTCTGTTTTATATGAATATTAAAAGTATAAAATATTTTATGCAATTGTTCTGTAATAGTACCTTTGCCTACATCCAATATAGAACTCTGTGGAAAATTAACTGTTGGTGAATACTTTAATTTATTTAACAAAATTAGGCGATCTTCTGATACTGCTAAGTGAATGACATCATGCCAGAGCAGTGTTGTTGGCATCACACATGCATCTATACCACAAAACCTTATATAAGCCACTAATTGAGATAATTCAGGTTGAACAAGAAATTTAACCTCATTTACTGATTTTGCTGGTACAGAAGGAAAACTGGATTGAATTCTGTCTATAACTTTTGATTTCTTTGTTACTTTCTTCTTTCTTTCTAACATTACAGTCATTACAAATCTCTTCAAAATTTAATTTCTGTTCCAGACTTATTTTTTGAAAATATTCATAGATCAAAATTAATATATGAGCATCTAGAGCTGCATATTCTATTTGTGTCTCCCGTAATGGTCTTATTTCCCAATTAGAACACTGTTCAGACTTTTCAACTGGAAGACCAAAACATGATTGCACTAGTGAACTAAGACTGCTACCCCCATTTTCACTATTCATGGGTAAAATAAGCCCATTATTTAGAAGACTTTTCCATAATATGCATAAATCTAGTAAACCTTCTCCTTGAAGTTTAATATTCCCTAAACCTACTATAGAAGCTTTCATTTCTTTTAGATCCTGTTCAAGGCCAAAGCCTAATTTTATTATTTCAGCATTGTCTAAAATTGATTTGTAAAATTTGTACCAAAAACTTGCAAATTGTGGTTTGTTTAATATTAGTGTATCAATTAAATACACATTGAAAATTGTGGCAACTTGAATCAAAGCAACTTGAGATTGTGTAGCACCAAAACAAGGTTTCCATTCACAATCAATGCTTAATACATTAAATTTTTTTACATCTGTGAACATATCATACAATTTTTCTGCCGTATCAATCATTATTATTTTGTCCTTAGACAGAGCCAACTTATAATATTCTTGAGTTGAACTCGTATCTTCATCCCAATTTTCTTGTTCTGGAATGTCATTAAACGAAATTTCTTTTAAGGCTAAGGGCAAATCAGTATCAGGTATATTTAAGTATTCAGCCCATTTCAGAGCTTCATTTTTATCATAATCAAGTAACATATCAATAAATTCTTGAGCTGAGTCTGCATTTTGTCTTAACGAGTCTTTAATTAAATCATCCCACACTGAAGCACTTATGCTATGCTCTTGATACTTTTGATGTATAAGGTAACGAAGTCCACCAGTAGTTCTGTTCTTACTTAAATTCTTACATGTCTCTATAGGTATGTTAAACTTGTTACAAAGACGAGCAACTAATTTTCCGAGAGGTTTGTAATGAATTTTTTCATATTTTACATGACTTATTTTATTTTCTTCAATATAATTTTGAACATATTCACGTAAAGCAAAGTTCTTATCAAGAAGTTTATCTAAAAAAGCTAATAATGTTCTGACTTGGTTTGGGCATTCTGTTAAATATTCATCAACTATATTATTTTTATCTTGCAATAGCAAAGGAAAAAGCAAATCTTCAACAGGTATATCGTCAAACAACTCCATAGCTATAACTACTTGAGAAGCTTGCTTATAATTATTACATTTTGTCATATCTTTGACCATAGGTAGTATTATTTGTTTAATGGTTGCAAGTTGATATGTTTTCACAATAAGATTAAGGTAATGCTGATTTCTCTGCTGAGTGGCAATACAGAAAGCTGGTAGCTTTAGAGATTCTTTAGGAGATATTTCATTTTGCTGTGTCCACTTTAGTAACGTTTCAGTGATGAAATATGGTAATGACTTCGGCTTACAATCTTTAAAATCTTCACATTTTATAACAATTAAAAGATTTGTCTCAAAGGGATCTGGTACAGATTGAAATAATAATTCAATTTTCTTCTCTATGTTGACGCTTTTTTTCCACGTTTTCCAGGCTAATTGTATTTGATTCAGCCATGATATAATATTCCCATCCAATTCTACATTCAAACCCATCGAGCGTAAAGAATCTTCAACTGATGGAACTATTTTAATGCTTTGATTCCCACTCACTAGCGTTTTTAATTGTACTTTCTCCATTGTAATCACTAAAAAATACGATTACTAAGCCATAACTAGATATATTTATATTGTTTATTTTAGAAATAAGATAAACTCAAGAGTTTGTTGTATTATGTATATACACGATGACAAAAGTCAGTTTTTGTTAATGTTTCTAGGTGCCATTCTGAGAATCCCCCACAAACCAGGCGATTTGTAAATACAAGTACAGCACTTAATAAACTTATAGACCGCACTGAATTTTAGTTGCACAGAACACAAATTTTGGAATAAATACGTATTTTAGATTTCTATAATAATAATGTAGCTTTGTTCTGTGTTATATTCTTGACTATATTATGGCTATACTTAGAGCGGCCAAAAAGATTGACGAGGACTATAAGTTAGGTACATGTTTAAAGAACAATAAATCTAATTAACTTCAATTTAAGGTAGGTGATCTTTTAAGTTTTACTTCTGTAAGACCACCGTTAGGAATATAAAAACTAAAATGATATCGAGTTGTATCCGGCACTAAAAATGTTTTCTCCCTATTTACAGCTGAAATTAGTTATAACGAAAAATCTTTCAATCTCTTGCCTCATTTTTTGCACCCCATAAATTATCCTCTACATTTTGGTTTCTATATTTTACCAAGATACAAAAAGGCCCTTTGGATACCCATCCACAACTCAGGTTGGCACTTTTGTAAATTATGACCACAGAATTGATAGTCAGTGCTATCAGATCCAGTGTTGCTAATATGCAAAGCCTTAATAACCCGAAATAGCCAAATTCAAAACTGTTGACATATTTTGACTATACGATTTGCTTTTTCCAATGCGTTTAATAACTCATATTCGTTTCAGTGTAAAGATATGTAGGTTCAGTTTATTGATATCAATTTTAGCATCGTTGAGCATCTTTAGCACTCTATGTCTGACAATTCTAATGATGATGACAATCAATAAATACTTTTTGTGCTTTTCCTTCAGCATATAAAAATTAACAAATATATAGGTGCCTACGTGAATACTTTGTGTACAACACTTCATATATTTTTAAGCGACAGTTGGCGACTATTATTGACCTTTCTGTCTAGCAACATTGACGTCATTGGTTGTAACGAGTTGGTAACCCTAGAGTGACTTTAGTTTTTCGCGAGTTGTAAGGTTTTTATGCAGTAAGTTGTATATTTTATACATTATTGTGATTCTGATTAGAGAAATAGGTCGTCTAATTTATCCTATATTTTGCAGAGTTTTGTATTTATTTTCTTATCATCAGAAATTACTGAAAAATATTTTATAATTCGCTATGGAGCTCACAGCAGAGGGTAAAACTCCAGAATATATGGCGTTAGCAGGTATAAAATTTAAACTCAGCCTACCTCAATTAAAAGATAATCTGCAATTAAAAGAACAGTTATTGCAAGGCATCAAGGAGGGAAAAATGGCCCCTTATTATAAAGAAGTCTGTCACGATCTTGGTTGGCCATTTGACGAAAAGTTATATGATGAGATGACAAAAACAAATCAGGAAAGGTTGTCGACATTTGTTAAGGAAGATGACGCAGAAAGCTCCAGTTTGGCAAGACAAGTAAGTATTTAGAATCAATGACTTGATATCCACAACAGACACTTTATAAGCTGAGTACTTTATTTGTTTTATGGGAACAATATTTACAATGGCCCCACATATCAAAAAGCAGATTATGAAATAAGATAGTAATATTGGGGGATGATGGTATTAGAAAGAAGCAATTCAACTGTAACTCGCTGACAATCAATACGTCTATTTTTTTTTAATTTCATTTATATTATTTTCCTTTATGCTTGAACATAGTTTATTTCATCACCAAGATAGTAATGTAGCCGAAATATTGAACATGCTAAGTCTGAAAGAGGCCACTAGTTCTCATGTAAATCCATATAAATACTTTATAATACATTTCAGTATTTAAAGTAGTTCCTGGTTTCCTGAGTGCATGAAAAAGCTCTATATTATATTACAATGAAACAAAATATTCTGATAGCTTGGATTGATGTTGATTATATGGTTTTAAATCAAGCAATATTGATATACATCTAGTTTACCACCATTGCGCTACCATTACTAGATGTTTTCAATTTATGTCCTAAATGAAGTTCGTTAGGTGGAGGTCAAATATTTACCTAATGTTATTAGCGATTTCTCTGGATGCGATTTATGCCAAATTATTTAATACTAGTAACCAACCTATGACTTTGTTAATTACAATCTAAAACTTTATAATAATAAAATATAGCTTGCCACTCAGAGAAGTGTAGATTTTTATCATTAAAAGGATATTCAAAATGTAATTTATAATTGCAGAGATTATATAAAACATTTGTAATATTGTATATAAACATTTACCGTGTATCACAAAAAAGGTAAATGTGTGTCGAAAACTTGTTTAAAAAGTGTGGATCACAAAAGAGTGCCTTACAGTTTTTTAGAAATAGACACTGTTTCAATTTAGACATTGTGTAACACTTTTCTAAGTTAACAATTTTCTTGTTGTGATTTATTATATTTTATTTGCCGGCAATATAAGCTTTGTAGTAAATTGTGATTTTCGTGGGTATAATTAATTTGGAAGATGTAGAAAAATTCGACAATTTTGGAGATTCAGTAAATCATAACTTCTATAATATGACATTATTGACATTTCACAATGTATTTATTCTGAGATTATACTTTTTACAACACAATTTTACTTAAAATAAATAAATGTTCTTAATTATTATCTGAATAAAATTATTAATTGTAAATTGGAAGTTTTTGAATGATGAAATTGATTTGAATGAATGCTATTCAGAGTTGCGTGCATAAAAAACTTCAGCCAGAGGTTTGGCTAGACACTAGGATACTTTTTGTAATAAAGTATTTTAAATATGTGTTTAACAAGGTTTAAAACTCATGTTAAATGTGTGTTCATTTTTGTTTTTGTAATAAGACTGAAAAAGTTTACTTCTTTTTTTACTAATTCACATTTGTATAATTTACCATTTTTTGCAAGCACCTGCACATTTTGCAATTTTCCAAAATAAAATAATGAAATGATGTTCAAACATCAACAATAGCATATACAACACTTTTTTGGTGACTAATACATTATGAATAGTCTAATTTGCTACTTTTCTATGTCAGAATCAGGATTTCCTTCCTGCAACAAAGATTTAAAAAGTGTGGTGTTCACTAAGTCATCGCATGATAGTATAAGAATATAATAGAATATATACTTTTTCATACTATAATTTAAGTCCCTTAGTCAAATTCAGAGCTTGTTTTGTAATTTTTTATTTACCTCTTGTGATGTACCTCTTATGTGTTTACTTTTGTGCCAATTTTTTAAAGCTAATCTGTTTTTCTTTCAGATTGGATTATCTGTGCTCGATAGGTGATAAAGAAGCAGCAACAGCCTTAGCCACAACAAAATATGAAGATACAACATTAACTACTAACAAAAGATTGGATGGAGTTTTTGCTTTGTTTAGAATTGCATATTTCCATGGATGTAATGTTAAGGAGATGGGGAAAGCTATTAATAAGGTATTATTTAAAATACTTCTATTATTTCCGTTTTGTCTTTAATAAATTACTTATAATGATCTGATAGTAACTTATCTGTTAGTGATTTTCAGTGTACAAGAAATATCCTACTTGAGGGCTAAATTTTATTCATATATTTTCAATAAAGTCAAGATTCCTAGTGAATTATTTGTACTTAAAAAGTGGGCAGCAAACATATGCCAGTTATGTAAATCTGAAATGAGCCCTTGTGTGTTACACAATGAGAATGAATCTCTTAATATAGATGATGTAGTTGAGTTTATATTACTCAATCTGTTTAGCTTGAATTATAATGATTAATGTCATTATAGATAGTTTAAATCTAGGTGTTTTTTATTTAATTAAATTTCAAATAAATGGTAATTTTTATTTTGTACTTACAAAATGATAATAATTGTAAAATATAGAAGAGTGCCCTAACTCTGTTATTTTTTAGTAGTGTCATTTAACTATTTTACATTATGACATCAGTGCCTCTGCAAACAACACTTCAACCAAAAGAACTGTTCTAATTTGCTTCATACTGCTCAACTATACTTAAAAATCACACATCAACCAAATAACCTAAATATAAATTGATTGCAGGCTCACTGAATTAGTAGACAAAGGGGGTGATTGGCGTTCAAGGAACAAGCTAAAAGCATATGAAGCTATTTACTGTCTTGCAGTGAGAGATTATAGTCATGCTGCTGAACTGTTCATAGATTGTGTGTCCACATTTGAGTCATATGAATTGGTTGATTTCGGTAAGATTTTTTTTTTCTTATTTTAACTTTAATTCTAAACCACATAGGTAAAGTTCCTGTTCAGAATATTTTTGTTGGCAGCAAAAGGATTGTAATTTTTTGAAACTAATTCATATTCATTTATTTCATTATATATTTAATATTTTGAGTGATAGAATTATTGGAAAAAAAGGATGTCATATTTGATGCCCAAAGTTAATTCATTTACTAATGTTGGAATTGATATACGCTTGTTCATTTGACTTCTGTTAGTAAAACATGCACTGACATTGACTGATTGATTCAAACAGATTAACAAAAGGTATTTGAAAGGTATTTTTCAGTACCATTATTCAATAACAAAATACAGAACTAGATTTTTGATGATTGATATATTTAATACATGGTCCTTTTTTAGTTTATAACCCTTGTAGAAAATTCCACAATTCTGCCAGTTTTATGTAGTTTTTTTATCAAATCCAACGAAAGAAATCAACAAGAGATTTGAAGTTGACTTATCCCACCACCATATGTCTAAAATAATACTTGGTCTGGTTTGGCGATTAAACTGGTATCTACTGTCATTAGCCTGTGTTTTTGTGTTATAATGAGATATTGACATCCTGATAAAGATCATATCCTAAGATAGGTATTTGATTGTACAATTGATGTACTGATTGATGAAAGTTAGCTAAGATATCTTAAGGCCAGTAAAAGGGTTAAGTAGTAATAACAAAATTATAATTAAAAAATATTGGTTGTTCACAATTCATCCTTCAAAAAATGTAGTTTCCATGAAACAAAAAACATTTCATAATAATGACAGTACATAACATAGTTACAAATACCATTATATGTAACTACATATTATAAAACTAAGTTGTCTACTGTGTCTGTCTGCCTGTCTGTTCATGATAAACTGAAAAAACTACTGAACGAATTTTAATGCAGTCTTCACCAGTAGATAGAGTAATACAAAATGAAGGTTATATATATGAGATGATATATCATATAAGATTTAGGTATATATTTGTCAAGATATTGTGTAGACTGGTTGAAATATAATGATAATTGTTGGAAGTGATTGAAAAGGTCTGTGAGCTATCATTGAAAACGCTGCGTAATTTTTTTGAGATATAACAAAACAAAGCAGTGAGATATTCTCTTTTATAGATCTACAAAAAAATCTTCGATGGCATATGCCTATCTTTTAAGGATAACTTACTATACCATTTCTTTACTTAAAGATGTTCACATACGATTCGTATGAGGTCATTGGACAGCTATTTAGTCAAATACAGTATTAATCCTTATCAAATTATTATCAGGACAGGACACCTTCCTCTGGCCTGCCAGTGTATATATTATTCCTTATTCCTTATTTTGGGTTTTTTGAAGTTTTTCTTTCAGGAAAGTGTTAAATCCGTTTCAGAACAAATTTAGGAAAAATCTTTCCAAGTTACGACTCTTCATTGTAGTAATAATCCGCCCAAAATTAAAATTCGCAAATAATTTAACATCCAAAATTTTTGTTTATGTAATTTTGTAATGTGCTTGGTGACAGATTGTCTACTATGGATACTATATTGTATAATAAATAAAATAGTGTTACACTATTTTCACAGTAAAATATTGTTTTAATTCCAGGTACAATTATTCAATACTGTGTACTTGCTTGTGCGTTGGCTTTGGAACGACATGCTTTGCAGTCAGCATTGCGTCGACAGGGAGCTGCAGTGCAGGCTCTTCGCTCTCGCTTCCCCGAGTTAAGAGAGCTTGTGGAATCTCTACATGAGTGTCGATATGCCGACTTTCTAAAAAGTCTTGCTTGGGTATGATAATGTTTTTTTTTTCATCATATTTCCTCAATATTTTCTTCACAAATTAGTTTTAAGTTCATAAGCCTGTTAAATTTCATTACATTTATATATGCATGTAAAAAGAAAATAGACTTGCTTTGAGGTTCAATCGTAGAAAAGTGACTGAATGTATGTACAAAGTATGAGGAATAGAGACTCAATAAATATTTTTTTTCGACATTGGTATAAAAGAGTATTGACAATATCTATGAAATAGATAAAATTAGTGATGTATACTATTATTAAAATAACTAGTTGTGTTCACTATTTTATAACACACACATTATACAATTTTTACAAGTAAAAAAATTGGTTAATAAACAGGGGAGGAGGAAGTACTTAATAGTTTTGTCTATGCCTGTGTTGATTAAAAATGCTAGTGAATTCTTTCTGTCTGTGTTTTGTTAATGACAAAATGTTTATATTTTATTGACAGTGGGAAGGGTTATTTATTAACGGATATGTAAAGACTGTCAAGTATCATTTTCACGGTCATGAACAGTGTGGATTGAGTTTTTTTTTAAATTTCATGACATCGTACATTGTCATTTTCATGGTTTAGTAAAATAAAAAGTTTGTACAAATGAAAAAATAATTTAAATATACATTTTTACATAAAAAATATATTTTTACAATACATAATCTGTTATTTTACAAAGTTTTGTAAAAAATTAGGTATTTTTTTAAGCTTATACTGCCAACAGTTTATTTACCTGTGCCTCATGAAGTCTACATTCGTTAGTATGGAACTTAATCTTTATGGTTTTGAATAGTCCAAGGGTTAAGTATTGCAGTAGGGAAGCTATTTTTTTGTCACCACATATACAGTGACGCATGCAGTAGCGACACGTCGCCACATATACAATCTGTATGTTGTAGTAGTATGTACGGTGTGGCGAAAAGAATGGCAATGGCAATTTGAAATTAAATTTTGTATTTAATGAAAATAAATGTTTATTAGATTAACAGTCACCATTTTCGATTTCACATCTACTAGGCGTCCTGTGACGGCTCACAATGTTTTTTTTCCTTACATGTATGAAGAAGGATAATATTTGTTTCCACAGGTGGAGACTCAAATCTGCGTGGACCCAGTGTTCCGACCACATTACCAGCACTACGTCCGCGAAGCACGCATCAAAGCGTACGTGCAGCTGCTTCGCGCGTACCGCTCGCTCAGTCTCGACAACATCGCGGACACTTTCGGCGTCACCCGCGAATTTGTAGAAGAGGAAATCTCCGTGTTAGTATTTTTGTATAGACTAGCCGAATTCTCGCGACTTCGTTACATCGTTTAGTATATATATATATTTTTTCGAACATGACTGTATGCTGTTGTCTTGAGGACCCTTCACAGCTTCACCGGAAGCTTAGTGGTGCCAAAGTGGCCGAACCTCGGCAACAATGCGACTCTATATAAGCTAACATAGCTAAATTAATCATACATATACGAATTAGTGAAGAACACATGTTTACCAGCACGTATTTTGTATTAGTTAACTCTGCTAATTTTAGTATATTAACGATATGTCCTATGTACAATATAAGCATAGAAAAGCTGGATCTGGTAAAAATCACTATGATTTAAATACTAGAAACTGTGACTGACAAACTGGTCATCCCAAGTTTCAGACAGGTCTTACGACCAGTAACGGTTTTTGGGTAATAGGGTTAAAGAACATTGCCTGATTGTAAGTTCAAGCACTAAGTCAAGCGAGTCTTGGTATCAAAGATTATTATAGGATGGATCTATATGTAAACTATGACGGTGTCTAGAATTAACAGCCCTCTCTGTGCATTCGTTTAAAACGATTGTAACTTTAATGTATTACAAAATGATGTATGTTAAAAAGATAAAACCGAACGAATTATTTTCCGGTTCTTCTCGAATGATTCGGCTATTTTCCGAAACAGAGGTAGTTTTAACGTTCATGAGCGCATTCTTAACGTCTAAATTGAATAAAGTATTTTTGGCTTCGAATCTCAATATATTTTATGTATAGAGGAAAAAAGTAAGCTACACGTAGCCTGCTCCATTTGTGTAAGGTGAGATAAATCGTACTTTCTTAAAACTTTAGTAAGTTTATACTAAACTATCTTGTGCCCGTGGATACGCTAACGTTACTGCAGATTGGATATATCCCTCGGGTACATTTGTTTTTCTGGATAAAAGATACCCTATGTTCTTTTCTGTACGCCTGACAACGTGTATGTAAAATTTCACTGCGATTGGTTAAATGGTTAAGGCGTGAAAGCGTAATAAACAAACAAACCTATATTCGCATTTATAAAATTGAGTCTATTTTGAATACTACTTACAAATTTTTAATACTTGCAAAATTTTCAAATATATTTTTCGAAATGCAATGGCCACATTTCGTAGCGCGGTGCACTCTCGGTGTTGTCGTAATGAGATGCCTTTCTATTAAGTTTAATTTAGTATAATCTATCACTTTAGAGCAGTTGCACTCATTGGGCTAGTTCTGTTATTCGTGCTTGTAATTCTCTGGATAAGGTGTGTATGAAAGAAAATCGTACGGACGGGTGTAAAACGTGGGGTTAATTTCCATATAAGACACAACTAAGAAAGACAAGAAGATCTCCAAAACTATGCACAGAATTGACGGATTAGCGTTCAGTTTTTACATGGTCGTACTGTAGAGAGAATGGTGTCCTTTTCTTCGTTAATATACTTACGCGAAGTTGGGGCCTAGTAAAGTGTAAAGTTAGAAATTTAATTCGGTTTTAGTTTCACGGCGGCGGGTCGGCTGCAGTGCCGCATCGACGCGGTGGCGGGCTGCGTGGTGACGGGCGCGGGTCGCGGCACCGACGCCGACAGGTCCCAGCTCTATCAAGCCACCATTCGCGAGGGTGATCTCCTCCTAAATCGCGTCAAGAAACTGGCCAGCGTGATCAACTTTTAAATGGTTACATAATATTGTTTGCTTAGTATAAAATATAATTTTTTAAATAATCATTATGTATTTTTTATTTGGAAATACGTTATTTTTCTTTCCTTTGCTTTTGTTTCGACTATTAAAGGAAAAATGCATGAGGTGTAACGAGCAGGCCTCCAACTTCCGTCCACCTGAAGGAGGTACTTGTCATAAGTGCGGCCGTAAAATCTTCCCCTGGATCGGTGTCGTCAGCCACCAAAGAAACTGCCACTAAAGTGCTACTTAAATCATCTGTTAAAGATGTAAATACCTATGATGATTTTCTTTACAATAAAGCTTAAATGTTTTTTTTTTGTTGGTGATAATGGTGATGTCTAAAATATTTATAGGAGTGCTACTTGATAGTCAGTTCCAATTTCACATCTGACATCATACATATATGACACAAGCTTTTACTCGCGGCTTTGTTCGCGTTTAAGTAGATTTGCACATTCGCAATTTATATTAGTAAGGGTGATCTATAATGACAAATTATTGTCATGTGCGGTAAAAGTTAAAATCTTACCTATCCGCCACAGGAGGCATAGTCACCTCGATATCAGCCATTTCTATGATTCGGCCAAACCATTTTATGTATATTCCCTACAACCTCAAAATCTTATAAGAGGCTAGTAATTAATGAATAATGAAAGTATGAAAATAACTACAGTATTCTTCAAGCAGATGAATTGCATAGTAAGAAGACAACGAAGAAATTTTGTTACCTGGGCCTTTTAAGACTAATATGTACCTAATGATGGAAAGACAAAGTTATTGAGTTCGTATTATGTTTTCTGTAAATAAAGAGAAATATACAGTACCTTTGAGGCCCAATTTTATAAAAACTACTAAAAATATCGGTATAAACCTATGACTATTCGATGTGGTATTTTTTGTAGATGGTTTTAGACTACTTTTGTCTTGGATTCGTTACTCCCTGCGCTATTTTTGCTTAATGCACAGCGAAGCGGGTGTTAGTTGTCTTCTATTAAATATCTAGATTAAAAGAAACTTATTAATTTTAATTATTGTGCGCTTTTTTGTCATATTTATTGTCAAATCTGGTCACGTAGATATTTCTTTTATATTTAAATTATCTTTTTAAATTCAAATGCACATATTTGGTGCCAGTTTTCTTTTTGTATTTCCAGTTGATATTTTAACATAGTATTTTATACAAAAATTTAGACCGCGGGAAATGTTTTGGTTTTGATAGACTTGTTAAATAACGAGTATTTTCTTTTTTGTTTTGCGTTTAATTGTGTCGTGGCATTTACCTGGTACATTGTCGTGTCTAGAACTTCCGCTATAACTTTGTGTTATTAATTCTTGAGTGAGTTGAGTGGTTGCGATAGTGGTTTTTAAGGTAGATAAATGTTTAAAAAATATATAGAACATAGCTTCTGCTCGCGGTTTCGCTAATGTTAATGTAGATTTGATTTATCCCTCGGGAATAGAACTTTTTTTCTGTATGAAATGTACTCTAATATCCTTTTCTGTACCCATTAGAACGTGTATGCTATATGGTCGGTCGAGTAATTAAGGCGTGAAAACGTAACAAACAAAAAAAAACACATTCGCCTTTATAATATTAAGATTAAAGTATTAATATTTGAAAAATGTACGTTCAAAAATAATATTATCGATTTATGCCATTTCAATTTACTATTGTAAAAATAGAAACAATAAGGGGAGGTATAGGTAGGGATAACAAAAAAGAAAAGTACTTATAAATTAGTATGATTGCTTTTTTAAATAATTTCAATACTTTTTGGACATTTACATAAACATTTAATAATTTACAATGATTATTTATACTGACATGACATGACACATCACATCATACCTATTCATGACTAAAACTACTATCTAATATCTATTTGCAACTTGATAATAGCTTGTAGGTGCTATGAGAATTGAATCTAAACAACTAAATTGTTTCGCGGAGGCCTATCGCCTCGCAAGCGTTTCTTTTATATTAAGAGTGTATGCATGATTTATAAATGATTTAGTAGGACATTCATACACAGATCACTAGTGTCTTGAAGTATAAAATATATGGTTATAAAAATACACAGTAAAAGAAGCGATCGGACTACGGCGACGACTACAGTTTGCTAAACGCGAATTATTAAAACTGACACAATTATGAATTTAGGGTAGTGAAATTTTACTTACTATTCATTCTTAAACGAGTTTATGCTATCTCCAAATCAAATATCACGTCAATTTTAAATGTTCGCGTAAGGATCGCCTTAATATCTACAATTAAGAAAAATGCACATTTTGTAAATAAATATTATCAAAACGAGTGGGCATTATTACCATTAGTCTGCAGCACTAGACACGGTGATTCTACCCACATATTCACCTAAAAATACCTAATTACACATTATCCATACAACAGTCGCTCACATTTTTACAGAGATATGTTGAAGTATTCTAAAGCAATATAATCTATGACTCTAAAAATACTTAAAACTATGTAGACCTCAAATGCAAATACTTTTTAAATTTACATGATATGAATATGTTATTAACCTCAGCTAAATACAATTGAAGTGTATTAGGTATATGGGGTAGGTACCTACCTAGTGTTAATAGACATGTATGTAAATTTTAATGCATATAATTATTATTTCCATTGGGATGCCAGTCTGTAATATCAATCGGTATATATAATATAATTCGTCTGTACTTTCAAAATGTATGTAAAGTAATATATTTTTAATGTCCATAAATTATTACTTACATAAAGGTATATACGACCGATTACATATTTGTAATTATATACATTTGTTTATTTTAAATCAAGTTTCTAGAAAGATTTGCTTTTAAATACTTTTGGAATGTGGCAAAAGATAAAAATCATGCATATTGCACTCTAGTAGAGACGCATAATACGTTATGAGATACTGGTAGTCCCTACTACATACAATTTTATATTCAAGTCTATAATTTATATCTATTTATTCATTACAATACTATGATACAGTTTATTTACACTTAATTTTAAAAGATATAAGATTTATGAAATTATTTAATTTTTGGGATAAATTAAAATTTAATAATATTTTGATGTCATTGCACATTTGACTGTATCTAGAGAGAAATACTCCAATCGTTCATCGACTTAACGATCGTTCTTCTCAACGAAACTGTTTCATAATGTGCACTATCACAGAGTAATGACATAAACATGGAGCTCGCGAGGAGCTCCCGATTGCCCCAGGCCCGTACTCGTGCATATAACTTACAATAATACTAGGCGCAATAACACGTGGAATAACATTACATAGCGCTATCCTTCGTATATATTAACACCACGAGAGACACTCATAATATTATGTACTATCAGTATATCAGTACATAGTTGTATATTTATTGTAGGTACTAAATTCTTTGTACAATATAAACACGACATTAAACTGTCGGAGATCGACGCTCGTCGACCACATTGGCAGGGTGTAGTAGTTACACGATCAGTCCGCCCCAGGCATAGGGGATTTCGATATCGCTCGTCATTTGTTATGGAATGTAGAGTCGGCGTTTGAATTTCGAATTCGAATTTACACGGTAAGGCCCTCAGTCCGCGCCGGTGGTGGTAACGAGACTAAAGGGTGAGGGTGTTGGTGGTGCGGCGTCGGAGGTGAGGGCTGCGTGGGAGGGGGTGCGTGTTGCACGTGCGCCGGTGGTGACCGGTACTCTCCTTCTTCGCGCATTTGCCGACTTCGTTCAGCAAGTTCACGGCCGCGCTCAGCGAGTTCACGCATTGCTGCTTGTCGTTCATCTCCGCCTTCGAGGGATGGTGGTCTCTCGAGTGGCGAGGCCGCACCCGGTCTGGCACCTCCAAAAGGACCAAATCCTAAGAGTCCCGGGAACTTTGCAGCTACACCGTTTTGACCCGCGTTTTGTTGTATCACTGATATTTCATTCAACTGTAAAAAATAATGGTTATTAAAATTTGAACACGATTATTTTACCCTAATCGATTAAATTCATCTATGACAATTTTAGTTTAGTACCTTTTGCTGCATGCCGTTAAGAAATGGCGCGGGTAGGTACGGGTAGAATAGATCTGGCCGTCGTAGTAAATCGTGAGGTTCATGTAGAGGTCGAGGTGGTAACTCTAGGGACATACGTCTCCCGCGACGTGATGCACCACCGCTCCACATATGTGTGCCCATATGTACCTGAGAAAATTTAACAATAAATAATGTTACCAGAAAGATTAATTTAAATTAAGCCACTGGAAGTTACGTTAAGAGATGGTAAACCTTCAGTAATGTCTATAATAATGTAAGAAATGGCGTTGGGTCTTATGAGCCTTAATAATGTGATTAAGTAACTTAATTCGACTATATCATGAAAACACAACATACCAATTAATTTTGAAAGATAGAGCCAGTATCTACAAAGGGACATTTTATTGAATCGTCAAGTATGTTAGAATTAAGCATGTAGGATTTACTTTGAGGTTGCCTTTGGTAGTAAATGCTTTCTGGCAGACAGCGCAACGGAAAGGCTTGTCTCCGGTGTGGGTCCGCATGTGAATCTGCAAAGCAGATGACGACGAGAAGTTTTTACGGCACACACCGCAAAGATGCTTCGATGACGTCGGTGGTGGTGGTGGGTGTGTTGGACCGGATGGCACTGAAGGAAAATATATATTACCTTAAAATATATTCAATCAATAAGTAACACGATATATTGTTATTTATGTACATATGCTAAGCAACGCGACATTGCCTATGTATATAAATAAAAATCAATTGCCGTATGGGAATATACCCATACTACGTGACTCTTTCAGGGGGGGGGGGGGGGTGTAGGCCTGCAAAGTACCGCGCTTGGTCACGGGGAGGAGGGGTAAATCTTATTAATGAATTACTACATGAAAACTAGAAGGAAGGGTTCTTCTCATATACTACGAATGGTCACCAAGGGGAGGTAGGGCACTGAAAATTTACAAACGTGGGTCATGTATTATGGGTACTTTCACATCACAACAAGGTTTGTGAGAAACAGTATAGAAATGTTGACATCATTGACAGGCCAACGTTTAGTTATTCAGTAAAATAAGGGAAGTTTTTATCTTATTCACAGTTAGTATACCCGTGCGTACAATAAAATAGAATACCTTTGATGATATTCATTCTTAGTTTATGTATTTTTTTTTATATTTTTGTCTTCAAAAACCATATCACAAATATCACAGTAATAAAGGCAGCAGATTCACACTTTTTTGATTACGAGATCAATCTAACCTAGAACGTCGCTGTTGGATCACTATAGGATTGGGTAACACTCGTTACGGCCATTTAAGACAGATTAGGTCGACTGACCTAACAACGACGTGCTAAGTTAGGTAAGGTCGAACTTGTGATAAAAAATTGCGCGGTGGCAGCCAGCTTAGTTATATGCATTCGTAAATATAGTAAAGATTGTAAAAATAAAATACAATATAATAATTAAATAGTTCGTACAATTACACTTTCACATATGATTATATCATTAGGGTTATATATAAGTAATACAAGGAAAGAAAAAAAATTGGTAACGCAAAACCTTGTTAATATTAAACAAAAAAAAATGAAATCGGTTGAGAAACAAATAAGGAAGATGTAATTGACTGTTTTGTCTTCGCCTATTTATATGTCAAATCCTAACTTACTATGTTTCATATTATGGACTCAATAAGTAATGGGTTATTTTCTTTTTATAAATACACGAATATATTTCCCTATAATTAAACGAAAATTATAAACACTTAACATATTACATAATAATAAAATGTATTATACTTAATTGTGCTGCCCTTATTTGCATCTAAATAATGACATGATTAACCTTTTTAGCATTATAGTAACAATTTGATGTAATGTGTCAAGGGAAATGACTCGTATCATATTGCATCCTCCTCTCTCTACCAAAATATTGTAAGTTGTGAACATATTTATGCAAAAAAAAACGAAATTGTGAAAAATAAATAAATTGTAAGAAAAATTACATACCACTAGGTCGCTTAGGCAACGGTGGCATATCCATTGGAGGTGCATGTGTCATAGGTGGCGGCACATGGACAGGCGGTGACCTCTTCAGGTCCATCTTGTCAGGCGACGACCGGCGGTCTGGACTCGTGTCCCTGCTCTCCTCGTTGGACGGGCCCATCGGACCACTTGGACTCTTGTCGAACCCCGGAGGCATGTCGCGTATCTTGTGCGTCAACATGTGTTGCTTCATGTTGCCCTGGTAGTAATAAAAAAATAAATCTTTTGTTTTTGAGATAATTAATTAACTAACATTATTGAGTATATTCAGTATTTCAAACTTTAATATTTATAACAATAATAATAATAGCTTTATAATAAGTAAAATAATATAAAACAAAAGTCGCCAATCGCCCAGATTCCACTCTAGATTTAGCGTGTTATAATATTAAGTCATATCGTCATTTCACATCAGATGAGATTGTGGCCACACGTTAAAACCTACGAAGTATATTAAAAAAAAACATATTTATAAGTAAATAAAAACTAACAGAGGAAAATTTTAACTTTAAAGACTAAGAAGTCCATAGCATAGGAGACTACGAAAATAGTTCTTTCCTTTACGATTCTATGGAACGGTTGCAAAAATATATTAAAATTGTGTGGTTATAGTCACTGCGTTGTAATAAATTAAACTATGGAGAGAATTTGGTAAAAAAGGAATCACATTGGTATTTATTTAAATAAAGCGAAAAAGTAATGAATATCAACATTATGAATTAATTTAACTTTATAATGTATTCCCACTTAGATCAACTAATCCAGTGATAACCAATGATATACAAAGATCTCAAAGATAATGTAAACCTATATTTTGTATAAATTTAATGTTGACTTTTTTTAAAGTAGGTAATTGTTATTTTACACTTAGGTCTAAACGCTGTTGGGGCCTGTACCAAGAGCGCTTTTAAACTCATTTATATACGGAGAGTATAAAACAATATTTAAAATTCCCTTAATAAATACGAAACGCTGACCTTTCTATTCTTATTAAGAAAGCAATTCATATTTTGTTTTTAAATGTTTTATAGTTTAATATATGGGGAGAGTTGTGGCGTTTTTGGTAAAGTCCCCAGTATACGTTCAGGCGTCACTCTTTCATACCGGGTAGACGAAGGCGTTCCAGAGGTCCAAAGCAGTGGCGTGCGGTGGGCGGGGTGCGCGCGCGCGCCTACCGCACCGGCAACCGCCGCCACTGCTCTGGAACCATAAATACACACAAACATTACACGCAACCACCACAACATTAGTTAGTAAAATTAGACATCATTCATAACAATATAAATCAAAGGTGAGACAGGTGACATTCAGTGGGCAAGCGAATCTAAAACGTTAATAAAAAAGTCACTCGCAAATGGGGATTTCATTCTTGAGATAAATTTATCGTCGCCAATTATTAAACAATTCAAGTATTATTTAGATTAATGTCTATTGAACGATGTTGGTTGTAAATACAATCATTAAATATTCTATCATACCTATATCCTTTTTATTAGAATACTTGTTCACATTTTACTTATTTAATTACTTAGAAAATTTATAAATATATACAAAAGTAATACTACAACTTTCGAAAGCGATATAAACCTATAGTTAAGTAGCATCTAGTGTAGGTATAATCTGTGGGACAGTGTTGTAGGTCACATAGTTAATTATTTAGTTGCCAGTTTATTAATTTTTTTTTACGGCGGGGTGTCTCTCCTCTCAAGCTACGCTATTACCAAGGAGTAATTAATAAATATGTCTGACAATATTTGGTATTCCTATTTCATATACTACAAGATTTATGAGTAATACTTTTATAAATTATAAAACGAGTACAATAGTAATTATGAGACAACAATAATTATTTAATATTATTTAATATTATATAGTATATATATATATATATATATTATATAATATTATTTAATTATTAGTTCATTATAAATGCGTGCGGTACCGCGGACACGGCTACTATATATATATAAATATATCTAATATTGAAATGGTTGTTGTTTGTCTACGCTAATTTCCAAAACAAATCGATGGTTTTTCCCATTCATTGAGATCATATATATTAATTAAGCATTGTTATTCAAAGTGGTCGATCATTAAAAGATAAAAAATGTATAGTTTCTTAAAGCTTCTATGTTTTCGATAACATCAATAAATTATTGATCTGATATTAATATAAAATGTTTTTCTAATTAATATTAAAATATGAGGCCATACACAACAACAGAATAGAAGATATCTCTTAAAAGGCTAATTCGTATGCATTATTGATCTTTATGTTTATTGATTTATACAGGGAAGCTTTTAACATGTCACAATTTTATGGAATATTTAATAACAATGATTTCTCCGATAATATTTCCTCCATTATCTTTTATGTCGACTATTTAAAAAAAAACAATGTTTTTTTTTATACAATCTATAAGTATCTATATATTAATCGTAAATTTTAAAAGAATAATAGGGTAAATAATATAATTTTTGTCAATTTGCCGATTTGTTAATAATAAGTAACCCTTAAAATCAACTTGAATATACTTTTTAAACTAGTGTAGGATCTAGTTCGAAAAAAAATTTAGGCTATCGTTATGCCTTTCTACAGGTCTAAGCTGTAATGAGAAAATAATAATAAAAATAATTATAGGACAGCTTATTTTTTATACTTCGAAGGCGCAAGCATTAGATAGTATGCAATATATCTTAACAAAATTAGTTTACGAAAGACATTACAATGGGCAAGAATTGAAAATGATTTAAAATATAGCAAGGAACGCCATTACAAATCTCCTGAAGTTATTTGTGTTTGTTAAATAAAAAAAATGGATTTGTATTACGTAACACTAAGGATTTTAGGATGTCAGATACAAAGATTGCACTATTTAATTCACTCGTTCGTAGCTGTTTGAAATATTGCAATGTTGTATATAAACGGTGCAAAAACGATTCTTGTGGTATTCGACGTACAATTTACACTTAGGTAAGAAACTTCTCACATATCAAGATATACTTCCATATTTTAATTTGAACTCCATAAAAGAACGCAGAAGGTTACTTGATATCACTTTTTTGTATAAATTACTGAATGGAATTTTGGATGCACTAGAACTACTGAGTAGAGTTAATATAACTGTTCCTGTGAAGTTGCCTACAGCTTCACGTTTCAATATTTTTGATACTAAATACTACCGAACGAATTTGCGCTTTTATTCTCCATTGAATAGACCATTATTGTGTTATAATGCTAATTCCAAATATAAAGACATATATGTAACTAAGCTAAGAAAATATATATTTTAGCGTACTGTTGAGCTACTTTATGCTTTTAAGTAAGTTATTCGCTCTACCATGTAATAGGTAGTAAACACCTATAATTAAGGTTGCACTTGAATAGAGAGCCTTTCTTTATAAATGTATGTACTATACTGTCTTAGTGTAAATCTTGTTGGTGTTTTGAATAAATGAACAAAACTATGCGGTGTAATCTCAACATTTGTAAATTGTTTATAAATTAGCTCATTTTTGTTAATTCCTAAGGAGTAGTATATATTAAGAATATTTGATATCGTAAGGGTACAAAGCGTAACGTGGTTCAAACGTATCGTAAGTGTTTGGCCGTATTACCGCAATAGATTTTATAAACAGATTGAAACTAAAAGCTAAATATGGAATAAATCGTAAATAAAAACCGTTTTCGATTTCAATTTAGATATTAAAGAGCAATTTCACTTGCAATTAAAGAATTAATTTCGTGTGTATCACTTTCATATATTTAGGTATACGATAAAAACTTAACTTTATTTTTGTACATATACTGATAATTAATCAGATAATTAAAATAAATGTAGAAAACTTAAATTAATTTTATTTGTATGTTACGATCAATTGGTATTCATATACTAAACGATCTTAAAATTATAGGCGAGACGGTCGCTTCGCTAACTAGTGTCATAAGTTGCACTAGAGTGAGTTCTGCAAAGTGTAATTCGAATTGTCATTTTGACAGCTTCATAGTTTGCTTTTAATATTCTAAAAAGGAAAGAATGTTTATTTTATGTTAATTCCATTTTTCAACTTATTTTTACACTAAAATTAGTTTTGTCACCATATTTCAATTTTTGATTAGTGTTGATAATGGAATTTTTATAAATTTATTTTTATAATGCTTGTAAATCTCCTAATTCCATTAGTTTTTTTGATAAAATTTGTATTCCATTCGATAGTATTGGTCACAATGTTTATCATAATCATATATAATTGATATGTTAAAGAAACCTTTAAACAGATAATACTTTTTTTTACGCAAACATTATGTTCACTAGATATGAATGTAGTGTAATAATATTTATTAGTAAATAATTAATTCGGGAGAAACTTTATTAAGCGCACTTGAAAACTACTTTTAATGTATAATATTAATAGCCCTTGAAGATTAGATACTATGTTGGTATGTGTCAAGCCCTATGTTGTAATTATATTCAAGTTTTGGAAATCATAATAAAGTGGGGTTCGACACGACACTTTATACGCAAATAAAGTTATGAATGAAATTTAGTATAACGTGCATAGATTTAAATCCGAGATGTTATACATATAATGCGTGTTTTAGTATCAATTTATACCATGTGACAAATTATATGACTAATTACACACTTTGTATTTAATTTTATTTTTGGCAACCAATCCTCTAGATTATAACCGAAATTTTCGAATAGGTAATAATAATACAAAAGTTTTGTGATAATTCAATGATCTAATAAAATATTGGCTCTTTTGTTAAAACTTTCCATGGATTTTTTGTGGCATTTCAGAATTCATGCTCCGTGGTATTATTTCCCATCCACTTCACTTGTGCACAGCGACCTGAACTCCATTACGTAAAACATCACTAACATTACAAAATATAGAATCAAATAACACATATATTGAGAATCAAATTTAAATGCACTATATGACAGACTAAGATCTAGTGAAAAACTCAAATTATACACTTGTTGTTTTTGCTTTTAACATTTTACTTACGATACTTATTACTTATACAAAATACTAGCGGCCTGGTCTAATTATGTACCTACTAACAGCGTCATGTGATTTTAAAAGGTATAATTACTATCTAATCCAATTTTTTTGGTTTCCAACAATTTTTAGTCCAACAAAATCAAATATATTTGTAACTAACTCGTCATGCGAACATTTTTTCTTTGTGCGTAATTTTAAATCTGTATTATTATTTAAGATAGTTTTTTAAATGAAATTGTATGAAAATAATATTTAAATACCCAGTGTTTCTAATATATTTAGTTGGATAAAGGTTATCACTATATTTATCAAATAATGCATATTCTTTTTAATAAGAAGTAAAATACAAAATGGTTATTATAAGTTATTCTGAGGAGATTTACATACACTAATAACTTCGCTGGGGTCCTTTTTACGATATATAGTTTCGTTCTATATTATTTGAGGTATTTCATAAGGTTTAAGTCAGCGTTAATAATGTATGTGTTCGAATTTATTTTTACGACTTAGACATCGACTCTTCTATACTTTCTATTCATATGATATACATCTATTATGTATATAAACTTTTTGAAAGAAATTCCCTAAATAACAGCGAAAACCGTATGAAAATTCGTTGCGTAGTTTAGAAGGATTACGCGTACACACAGTCAGACACGGATAGTAACTTTGCCTTTACTACCCATTGATGATGTTTCGAACTGTTATCCTCATCGTTTAAGATGTTGCGGTAAAACATGGTTCTAAACATCGTTAAAAAATAATGTTAGAAACGTATTTTTACGTTAATAACTTGTTAGTGAAAACCGTGTTATATTGTAACAGAGTCCAATAATAGAAATCATTTATAGACAAAGGAATTAGTCACTATATCGATCAAAGTTGCACATAAACTTCGTCATGGTAAACAGTGTAAGAAAGAAAATGATGTTAGTGTAGTTTTGCGTTTTATTAGAGTACTACAAATTAATAATATCTACAAATTTATAAATATTTGTTAACGTTAATTAATTATTTATTTTTATATAGGTACGTTATCTTTTTATAGTTAACAGATAAATAATTAATCGTCTTAGCATCATTAATAATGCATGACATAAAACACTTTGTTTTATTAACAGTCGAATAACCCTGTAACATATTAGTTCACAGAGTCAATAACCACCTGTGTACGAACCAGATAGAAATAATCTATAAATTGTTTAGCTCGTGAACTTTCATCGGTCGCAGTGTCGGCGACACTAACCTATTGTAATTTTAAATGCGCATGTAACCAGCTTACTAGTTGTGGATAAGACTGTTGCGAGGTATACTAATCTGCCTACGTAGAATATTGTGGCTCTATGCTTTTAAATCATATTTATGTATGTTCTATACGTATATATTTTGAAAATTACAGAACTACTATCGCAAGAATAATAACATTGATAACCTACAACTTAGCCTATGTTGAAAAAAAGTTCCGGGACAATAATTAAGACACATGTTCTGTAAAATAATAAATAAAAAATAGAAAACGAAAAGGAAACGTAGGTATAAGATTTTTTTATGTCTAGTCTAATAATATTAACTTCAATCGGTACTTATTATAATTTAATGTTTTCATTAAAAACATGTATACATCTGATATACATAAATTCCTTTCATAGAACTATGAATAAAGTAAAAGTGGATAAAATAAAATTTAGTTTTTTTAATGAAAATATAAATTAATGTTCTTGTATTCAAATGATACATAAATACATTGCAAATGTTCGACAAGATGTGCCAATGTAATACAATAAAAAAGGTAATAAAAATTTTAAAACTAAAAAATTTACGTCTTCAAAATAATATACTTCTTCAGAACTGTTTTTTTCTTATTTATTTTTTCTAGGGACATATTTTATAACGGCAACAAAAATGGCGTCAAATTAATGTCCATTTTTTATTATTTATTAAAATTGACTTTTATCATTTTGCTTAATATCTCTTTATTATGATAACGTTGAAAGGTTAATTGCGAATAGTATGATTCTTGTGTAGGTATCACACGATCTTAGACTTATGAGTACATTCGAAGATATTATTATATTTGTAACTAGCAAATACCCGCGACTTCACCTTCGTCGTTCACTATCTTAACAATATATTTTATATTTAAAGGAAAAATACAAAAAGAAATAAAAATATGCTTTGTTTACAAAATTTCCTTGTAAACACTTTTATCTGTTTACTTCCTCTGTTCGACGCATGCGTACCACAACGTTTGCCCCCACTTTCCCACTGCTAGAAAACACATCGCTGAACGCATAGTGCTTGTAAATACTGTAGTTACTTAAAACTTGAATAATTTTACATTAAATGATGTTATGCTGATATTTGTTTTAGATAAGGTCCAAATGTCATTGAAGTAATACTACAAAAATTTGGTGTGATTCACACACGACGGCAGACCTCTATCATTTTATTTAAATATAAGTTTTAATTAAAGAAATACCTAATTATCATTTATATTCGGATCTGATTGACATTAGAATCTCGTAGAAAGAATTGAAGGTACTTTCCGCAAAATTTGTGTTACTGAGAGATGTTTGCTATAGTTTTCCACATTGTTAATGTATCGTATATATATTTCATCTATATATACATATGATGGTATATATGTCTGAGATTGCTAAGTTCCAAAGTCTCTTGACATAGCACCATGTGGTAAAACTGTTTTACGTTTTAAATGTGTTTAGGTTTTTGCACTATTCATTTTGTTACAATTCTACAATAAATAACGTTGTGGACAATCAACTTTAATAGGTATTGAACGGTTTCAAGCGTTCACCATGAAAATTGGTATGCTTAGAGATACCTGTATGAAGACCGAGCATACAACATACCTATAGTAACAGACGCGTGAGGAACAGCGAGCACATATTATCACATTACATGCGACTGAGAGAGACTCACTGTAGGTCATGGGGTTTATCCCCAGGGAAGGTATGTACATAATCATCATGATAGCCCTCGGCGTACTAGCGATATCAAACTCCGAGAAATCCATCGATCTATATTTTTCCACATGCGATGGTACTACAAGGATATTCCTCATGTTCAGGTTTCCTTACGATGTTTTACTTCACCGTTAGCCGACAGTGTTACCAATTGAAATTAGTAAATGTTCGCGGATTCCGAAAAATTCGTTGGTACATACCGGGGTTTGAATCTGCGGACATCGAATTGACACGCCACCGGTCACACCACTTGACTACCACGCCTTGGTATTTAGTCAAGATCTCCGTAAGGGGCAAAATGGCGCTATTTTCTTTATAAAAAAAATATATAACAGCAGTTATTTCAATCCAAGAATGATTTTTACGTGCGGTTGAACTACATAAATAAGCATTAGTAGATATTATTTTTTACTGGTCGATAAGATACTATGTCAGTAAAACAAGAACAGTAATTAAAAACTAATTGGTTGATTATTTCATCCTACAGTATTAGGACAAATATACTTAAGCGGTGTAATAGATAAATGGCTAAGGAAAAGGGTGAATGGACATTTGACAGGTAGTTCGATAATACACGCATTGCGGTAAAACCCGAACGACATTACGTCTAGATTATGACAATTGTAAAATGAGTCAAATTGCATTTTTTTCTCGACATTTAGCTCTAATTTAAGGTGAATATAGTGTCAGTGTTAGAAATTTAATGCATCTTTTACGAAAGAGAAATAAAAATAGCTAGTTTTAGCATTACGTTGCGTCTTGCGATAAAAAACAACGACTGAGTTCAGTGCATTCGTAGTAGTATTCAAAACGCGTCATGGCTCTTCATCATTATTAGCAATGCGTTGTAAATTGTACGTTATTTTAAGTCGTCGTTTAAGTGTAAGTATGAATTCGTGGTGCTCTTGTGTTTTAACTGGCGGAATATCGATTCGATGTCCGAAGGTTCAAATCGCTATATATAATAATGTGTTTTTTTTGTATATATAATATCTCTACATTACCAAGACACTAATACCTGGCTAAATAAAAAACCTCAGACTTGTAATCTTTTTTTATAAACTATGAATCTCGAAAAATAAGAAAGTCATGAAAATCTCGCTTTAGTAAAAAGAAAATAGAGAGAGAGAGAGAGTAGATATAAGCCGTAATATAACGGAAAATGTTTTAGAATAACTTTGACATTTATTTTTTTCAAGCGACTTATTCGTACAACAATGTATTCTCATCGTACCATTATCTTAGGAGTCTTAGAATAAAACTATCATTATCTTCATTATAACTTATAATTAACAGATTCCCGTTTTGGAAAAGCCATCATTCTATTTTATTTGCTCTTATTATTTCATAATTATATATCTAATAACATTTATATATGTTAAGCTGGTTTTGTATAGACTATTATAGCTGTTTGTAAAAAAAATTAAATGGCAAAATTACACTGAAATAGAAATAAGTCTAAGCAATATTTTCTTAATTACGGAGTTGCAACGTTGTGGTTGTCATGACATGAAACGATTATTATTACATGTGTATATATATTTGCTCCCGGCTTCGGTCGTATTTATGCATAATCTCGAGAGTAGTACTTTTTGTATACAAAACGTTATGATAATTGCTTGAGTGGTGTAATTAAGGTTTAAAAACGTAATAAACAAATTCAAATTTTCATTATATTCGTTAAAATAAGAAAAGCAGAGTAAGAAGCGTACGAGTCCTATTAGACTAAGTAAGCTATAAAAATGCAGTTACTTTGATTCAACAATGTAATTTTTCATGTATGTATAGAGTGATCTATCCCAGAAGATTTTTTTTTTTATTTACGCGTTGAATACTGGTAGGGGGTATATATTAGAGCGGGCGTAAGCATTATGATTTATTTCAATGTTAAATTTTAATTTATAAGATACAGTGTTAAGCGTCCCAGTTTGAATAATATCGATGTTCGTTGTCGTGTCGTTATTAGTAGTGATGCTCCCGTTTGTAAGTCTGCAGGTTTATGCTGAGACACGGACCTGGACTCTTTAGCAAGACTTATTTTTTATACATACATATTTGGTGATATGTGCCGTGTGTATATCAGAAAATTGTTTTATTTTTTTGTATATTAATTGGTGGTAATCGATCATTTAATATGGTACAGCATTTCTAGTATAGTACAGGATTAATTACATTTCGGAGTTTGATTTTGTTGGATTTTTTATGTTAGTGTTGGTAACCATGGTAATTAAAGATATGTATATTATATTTAACAGAGCCTAATTAAAACAAAATACTGATAATATGACAGAGAGGCTTTACAGTTTAAGCTGGCGCCATCGTAAATAATATATATTTTATTGATAAGATACCCCTTGGACATTTTCTGAAACATACGAAAAATGTTACTTTGTCGAACATAAATAATCTTTTTATGACGAGAAGCGTAGGTAAAGGCTCAAGGATTTATAAGTAATAAATATTTTACGACATGAATTAATATTCCGATCGTTTTCCGTGACGTTGTTTTTATGAGTTATCATTTTTGTGGCGCGACGCGATTGACCGTTCACGTCGGCGCGTCGCAAGCGCAGCTCTTTATACACACATTTGAAATATTGGCCGAGCCGAGTGTAAAACTCGTATCATCATAAAAATGCTTTTAACAAACTTTATTTATTATCAAAAATATTAAATTAATTCGTATTGCTATCTGCTATTATAATATCCACTATTAACGTTTCTTATTATTACACATCCAATTATTTAGATTTATGAATATTATTGTCATTTTAGTGGGAACGTTCAAGTGTGAAGAATACATATATGGATAATATTAAAAATTTGCATAGGTGATGTATATATATTAGTGCTTACTGAGATATATTAACGTTGTGGTAATGAAATATATACAATAGATTAATATAAAGATTTTTAACCCCAATGTGGCCGTTACACGTTGAAAATAAAATATTACATAGAGTGATTAATATTTGATTATAATAGTAAATTTAAAAGAATTATATTCCAGACAAACAAGATTCTCGAGTTTTCTCCCTCTAAAATCTGTTCATAAGGATATTAAAATTAATTCTAGTAAGTTTTATAAAGAGGTTAAATATGAATATTTTTGTACGAGTAAATTCCTTTGAAAGGATGTGGAAGATAATATTTCTACTATATTCAGCAACATTCTACGTCATTACCTCTGAGTCTAAAATCTGTTCATAAAGAAATTGAAATTAATTCTAGTAAGTTTTGTTATTATATAAGTATTAAACACATAATAATATTTTCTATAAAGATTTAAAGTATAAATATTTGTGTACGAGTAAATTACTGGAACTATTCTGGCTGGATGTCGAAAATGATATCTCTACTCCATTCTGCGATACATTCGCATAGTCTACGTCATTACCTCTGTGTGCTAATTGACCATGTTTTATCCGTATTAAATTTGATATTGTAATTAAGGTGGAGGGAAGTCACGGCCGTAAATATATAATATACATATTACAATAGGCATTATTATTATAAGTAACTTTTGTGTTTCATTTCCGTGTCACTGAAAAAACTGACAAGGTAACTAACTACGTTACATTAAAATGATTATTTTAATAGAACGATTTATATAGCGGGTGTTAAAAAACTATAACTTCAAAATTTACAGGATTACCATACAAATTTTCAACTCCCTTTTCACATTTTAATAATTTATTAATACAAAATACAGACTATCTACAATTTACCATTTGTAGTTTCTTTAATTTCAGCGGTGCGTTGATTTGTTACCTAAATGAATAGCCAAGACTTGTTTCAACTCCTAGACGCGGATAAATACGAGCAGCGATTATAAACCTGACAAAAATCTATATGGAGTACGTATTTGTAGATATTTGTTTTTCTTTTTTTATTGTAATGATTTAAAATTAAATACCCAAATATTGTTATCATATTTTCGAAAAGTTTTCGACAGACTGAGAGTATAAAATAAGAAACAATTGCTTTATCTAGACTCTAAACGGGGACAACTGAAGAGGAGAACGAACTAACCCTCAAGTGCAGCCACCAGAGCACACCTAGAAATGCTTGCCGATAGCTAACCATATGGGCGAAGAAAAAGTCCTATCGCCATGCCACCATATTCCATCGCTACGTTTTTCTCTACCGAAAGTTCCCTCTCATTCTCAAGCATCCAAATCTACGTCGATCCACGCGCTTTCCGAATACTCAAACTAATCATTGAGCCATCATCGTTTTTATTCTATTTAATTTTATGACTATCGTTTAGTCTATACGAAAAATTCTTAAGTTCTTAAGTCAGTAAGTTTCGTAAAAATTGGTTTAGCCCTTTCGAAGATTAACCCGGATAAGCTACAAACATTTCGATTTTACTACATGGATAAAAATCTCCTGTAGCGTTAACGTTATTTTAAATTAATAAAATTACTAGAAGCGAATTTCGTAAATACTTAACACTGGCTAAAAAGGAAAAAAAATGTATTGAAACAAGGAGTTTTAAGAATGATTTGAAAATCTAAAAGAAAATTCATGATACCAATAACCTGCATGTTTTAACGGGCTTCATAATTAGAATTCATACAACGCGAACGAATCTAACATGAAAGTTAGTTAATTTTCGTCTAATGCGTATTTACTTTAGTTAATAGTCTTCTGTAATTATTTTTCCAACAAAAAGTTATATTGAGAATCGAAGATCTCCGTTGAATTTTAATTCACTATAAGAATAGGCATATAAGCTAGTAATATGTGAAAAAAACTCAAACCAAACAAACCAATTTAAATACTTAACTAGTGACTAATTAGGAAAACTACCTAAAAAAATTAATATTTGATTTCAATGGTAGAAAAATCAATCTATACATTTTTATTCAGAAACGCTTACTAAGGACTCGACTGAATTCATACGACGATGACGATGAAAACATAAGACGATACGAAAGTGTTGTAAAAACAATTAAAATAAACAGAAAGTAAAGCAAACATGAAAAGAAAAATAAACAGTAAAGTTATAGCAAATATATAAGAGTACTTATATACAAGTAATATAAAGAAGGAAGTCACTATTGGCAGCTCCTAAATGTAACAAGTTAAATAATGTAAAAAGGTAATATTGGTATCGAAATTATTGCCAACAAAACAGTAAAATTCATGTAGAGACCTCATTTACGACACGATCTAATCGTATCATTAATTTAAAAATCCAAATAGATTGTATTTACATTTTATTGGTAAGCTTTAATAAATACACATATACAGCTTTAAATTGAACTATGTTCCAGTTCCATGTTATAATTTAAATTAGTCTAATCGCTATGAAATCAATCGCGCATTGAATACGTGTATACATCTGCATAGTGGAATTTTATTAAGTTTAAATAATATCAATAGTTAAATACGGTTTATATAAAATCTAAAACAGTTTGTAAATTCCGTTTACTTTCGAAAAATATATCCTGAGATTTTTGTAATTTATAAAGCAGGTGTATTTCCGATACAAATCCTTGCAAAATATTTAGCTATGTTAGTTTAGGTAATAGAAAACATGACACAAATACTATTAAACAGTTAATTGTTAAACGATAGCCTGAAGTCATAAAAGTGACATACACGTAAAGTGTAATTTCACCCATAATGATGAAATGATGTACAACTACACTTGTTTGTGGAATTGGTACCTATTAATTTTATCTAAAACGACCAAAATTATATTTATATTATAGAGAAACTCGTGAGTTGTGAAGGTTTTTAAAGATTTTTTTTTTATTTATTTTATAATTTCGATTCTTTTAAACAAATTTATCGTACAGAAATCAACAATTCAGTTTTTAATATTTTTAAATATAAGTAAACAATAAACTTATGAGGTAATAAATGATATTTTCTTAGTATTTGATAGAGAGGAATACAAAGAATACAAACTCTTTACTCAACTCCATTATATCATGCGCCAATCAGAATCTATAATGTAATAAGTGAAATAGTTTATGCTGATGGATGGATATTTCTTACCCTTTCACCAAAAATCTACCAAAGATATTTTGTTGTAACTTTACAGTTATATAGCTTGCCACTAGAATAATACGTACATTATAATTTATAAGCATATTGTTTAAATTGGTAGAAATATAACGATAAGCGTCAAGTAAGTTAGAAAAAATCTGTCGAGAACTATATTTGCCTAGTTACACAGAGATAATATATAGTGTTATTATTTATAAAGATACAAAAGCAGACAAAGTCGTGGGCAGCCCTTAGTACTAGATAATTAGGTATGTTATTAGCTTTTTTCATGTATTTTTCAGCAAATTCAGGATGAAAAGTAGCCTTGGTTCTTTTATGCTATTCTATACATGCAACCTCTTTTCTAAATTACATAGCGACTAGTTCATAGGATTAGTTGTACAAATATAACAAACTGACAAATAGGAGTTACTTTCGTATAGTATGAACAACAAACCAAGTATAAAAATAGAGCAATTGATATCTAAATTCAGGATACGAAAATACTTAGAATAATATCTAGTATCTTATTTATATATTCAAGTGATATGGATTTGGTTAACTCAGAACAAAAGAGTCTAGAATCTCCAAAGATCTTCGACTATTACTTATCAAGTCTGCAACAGTTCCAATACGACGGTAAGGCAATCGCTAAAACTAATGCGAAGTTAGCGACTTGTAATTAATGCTTGCAAGATTAATGCACTGAAACTTGGATGAAATGAATCCGGTGCATAAAGTTACTCATTCTGAAGTGTGATCTGTTGAAACGCCGGTAATATTACAAATGTGATGATTTTTTACTTCTGCTAACTATTTATTGATGAAAATTGATATTTATAGAAATTTTTAAGATCAAGTTATTAGAATATATTTTAAAATTGTTTTAATGAACAGTAATAAATTTAGGATGTGACATCTATGATAGCGAAATTTTAGGGACGACAACATTTCAAGATCCGATTTAGTTAAATATACGAAACATTAAGTATTTTTGGGCTTCTGTGAATATAGTCTGTAAGTTCGAGCTTGAAATACATTTATTGTTGTATATTGTTATTTATTGTCGTGGTAATACAGTCAATAGTTTAATACAATAAAAAATATATTATAGACATCTAATATTGTCATTTAATTATCCTTAAGTTGTCTCGATGTTATACATATGATATAGTACGTATTTATACCGACTTTTGTGTTCGGCGCAACCATATTCAGAGCGGTCAAAAAGTTGAGCGAGGACTGTAGTAAGTATATCAAGTAATTCACAACACCGATCACGCCACACACGTGCACATACACACATATAGGTACACAGAGTAGTTGGGCCTATTTTTTTTAATCCCTTTTTCGAACGGAGTTAGCTTAGATTTGGGATACATGTATGAGTTCGTGAAACATATATGCTTGGTACACGTGTATGTTTCACGAATTTATATATGTATGAAATAATAGTTAGCTTAGTTTAGCTTAGCTTAGTTAGACTCGGGATATTTGGTGACAGTCCAAGCCGAGGTACTGCCGTGCGCCTTGTGCTGGTTGCCTATACAAAATCGGGTGAGTGCCTTAAGCACTCCCATTAGTAGTCCGGTCAAACTGTAGAGCCCTTGTCAGGTCAACAGTGTAGTCAGTTCGAAAAAAAATATATATATTAAGTAATTATGAAAGTGCCAAATGAAAATAAGTAAATACAATTACAAAGCAAAAAATATAACGACAATTGTAATTTATTGTATTCTAAACTAAATACAACACTGTTAATAATCGAGAATCTGAAGTCAATTTTGACCGACTGTCAAGTTTTTGTAAATAAAATATTTTTATGGAAAAATGAACGCATCAATAGTTTACTGCGTTTTTTTGGTTTGAACATTGACGAGATCAATGGCATAAGCCATTTTCTTCCAGCTGACAAGCGGTATTGTTACCAGATATAAAAGTTATTGTAAGTAGTGCAAATATAAAAACGGCAAAAGAAAATATGAATGTACATAACATTGAAATATTACTCAAAATACATACTGCTACACAACACAAGTTTACTGAATAAATAAAATTAACACATATACAATATACACACACACATATAAGTATATAAATATATAATAAAGATACAGATGATAATAAAAATGCATGCCCGTCCACAACAAAAAATAATTATAAATACAAATTGTAAAATTACGAACACTCTCTAGTTGGATTCTAAAGTTATTAATAGTTTCAACATCCTGAAGTTGACGCGGTAACGAATTCCATAGTCGTATGACAGAGTTCGGATATGATATAGATCTGTACTGATCGATCACAATAGTGTTGTAAGTTTTTTTTTATACTTTATAGGTTAGCGTTTGACCACAATCTCACCTGATGTTAAATGATGATGTGGTCTAAGATGGTAGTCACGCTAAGCCTAAAGGGAGACTGGCTCTCAAGTGCAGCTGCCGGAACACACCAACAGGTGCTTGGCGACAGATTTTCAACTTGAGGGTGGTAGCTAGCCGGACGGACTTAGAAAACGACCTACCACCATGAAGAACGTAGAATCAAGATCAAGACCGCGAGACGTTAGGAATGGAAATAGTTCCTGGAGATATTGTGGAGATCGAGGATCTAATAAAATACTATAGAGAAAATGTTAAATGTGTCCATTCCGACGAGAACGTACATGAAAAGAGTTTAGTTGCGAATGAAGTTGAGAAATATAATCATACTTATGTAGCACGAAAATGTAACGAATACATACATTTAACAGACGATGTAGTTTATTGAGCAACTCTTCTGTCAGATCTGGTTAAGTCGGCATAGATAATGATGGGTAGTAACAGATTGTACGGCTATATATGGAGCCCGTGATAAATCTTAGGAAACGTGCAGACCTACATTCTTCATCTAAGTCTGAGTATGATACTCTTCTCTAAAGTTATTAAGGAATTAGTATCGTATCTAGGCCAGTTTCATAAGAAACGTGTCGTGTCATAAAATACAAACGTACAATTTTAATCGATTTTCAAGGTTTAGTTGCTATTGGTCATGCCTTCTGTATATTATTTGCATTCTATTCTATAAGTGTGAAACCATAAATATTAAAGGAAAATGTTAATTCACTGAATTATTGTCCTTGATAAATTACTATTAACTTAATGGTAATTTCAGTGAGAGACATCAGCTTTGCAATTTATACATATATTATACATAAGCAAACATAAAGTAATAACTATATGTAATTTTTTATATTTTGTGATATGGATAGGACTGTACGCAATCATCAGTATACAATGAAAAACATAGTATAATTGTAATGTAAACTAAGTATTCTCTATATAGAAATGTGTATACACTGACAATTATTAACAAAAACGTAAACAACCAAGCTGAAAACCGGTTAAACACATGTATTTTATATATATAACTAGGTAGTGTCTTCTTTATTCGCTAGTTTATTATTGTTTATTGATAAATTTCATAAAAATCCTTTTTTAGAGCGTAATTGCAGGACTAACATTCAAATAGATATTTTGAATATATCTAGATTTTATTGAAATGTCTATATTTTCTAATTTAACTTGACTGTAGTGTGTAATGAGTAAATACATTTTTTTTTTAATAATATCATTTAATGGAAAAATATTAGTAATTTCAAGATAAAGTAATATCCTAATTCCGGTAATAAATTAGTAAGATACAAATATAACAACATAAATACACTCATATCGTAGTCAGAGATCGAGAAAAAAAATCATCCTACGAAAATAAATGTCATGGACGAAAATTGGCATGTTTTACCATAACGTGGAATGTATAGAGAAAAAGAATGGAACACGAAATATATACATCAAAGCGACATAGTGAATGTGGTTGTCGTATAAAGAACTAGAGCTGTTGTAGATTCTTAAAACATTATCTATACAAAGGTGTTCAATTAAAGAGAATGTGTTTACAGAATTACAAAGTAAAATAGAGAGACGGCATGGTGTCCTACTGTCCTTTGTTCACTATGATTCAACTATAAAATAAAGAAATTCTTGAATACACTGCTAATCTTAAAGTATGATCTACAAGACTAAAGTAGAATCTATATACAAACAAAATCAAACTGTTGAGATTATTTCCAATTGTAAATAAATTTCAATACTAAGCTGTAACTTAATTGTTACATAAAGCTGACAGATAATTTATAAAATACCATTTGGTATTATTTCGTAAACATTTTTGTTCAACGAATATTTATCAAAGTTTTAAAATTATATTATATATCTATAGGTTATTGCTCGTTCTAAAGAAATCAACTTTTAGAAACGACTCATGATGAAAAATCAAATTATTGAGTTTAGTTATTCATAGCTGGCGATGTTCTTTGAAATCGGTATAATTTTATTTTATTAATGGTTTTCGTTAAATGTATTGAAAATTTGTGTATATGTTGTTAGCGCGTACCTCTCGCTATTTGTGTAACAATAAAGTATGAACTGGCTTAAAGCCAAAGACACTCAATCTGTGCTGCCACTGTGTTTAAACGTTGCTATCATCTAAATGATAGTTGTTTTATGATGCTGCGTCTTTTAAAATACGGGTACTAATTTGTGTTCTCGTCATTATAACAATATGTTATTAAGTAAAAAAGCTGCTCTTGGTAGTATAACAAAAATTGCATATATACGAGTAAGTAATTGTATAAATGTAACATTTTTACATACCTTTGTGGAAAATCCACGGTCGCAAATAGTACATTTGAAGGGACGTTCCTTGGTGTGACTGCGATAATGTATCTCGAGTGCCGAGTTGCAGGCGAATGTCTTGTAGCAGATGCTACACGTCGTGTTGCCACGCACTGCACACAAACAAATACACTGTTCATAAACTGCTCAATTTCACTTAATTGATTTATATGGAACGCACGATTACACTTTTAATGCATGAAATTACGAGTAGTCCTTCAAGAAAGAGTTTTGTCCATATTTTAGACGTGTATTCGAGCGCCCGGTGAGTTGTTATGGATCAATGTTAGGAAATGGAAATGAAGGCGACCGGGGCGGACGAAAATATAAGATCCCGCTATCGCATACCTGCGGGAGGAAACGCGAGTCCGAGCGGGCTGAATGGTGATCCTCCGAGAGCGCCGAGCGCGACGAGAGGCGCGGGCGGTGACGGCAGCGGCGAGTGGTGTGGCAGCCTCGGTGGCGTCGATGGCGTGGACATCGTCGGTGATGGTGGTGAAGCTCGCGCACTCCTCCCGCTCTCCGAACCTGTCGCCGATGGGAGGGAAGCCGTTGTTGTGATTGTTCTTATTTCACTTTCGGACGCCGAGGCGCAGACGGAGAGCGGCGAAGTTCGACGATCTTTCATGTTGGAGTAGTCGTCGAACTCCCGAATAGCGGGCTCGCACTCGTCCCGGCCGCTCTCATCGTCGGTCCCGCGAGAGTCCGCCCGTCGGTCGCCGGGAGTTGTGGGAGTGGAAAATATTGGAGGATGAGCTGGACGGTAAGGGGAATAATTTACTATATTTGACATGCTATTTAAAGGCGAAAAATTGTTTGATTCGACGTTTCGGATTTGTTCGTATGAATTGGGAAAACGATCGCCTGTATGGAGACATACATGTTGATGTAAAATAGAGGGCTCAGAAAATTTCTTGTGGCAAACTGGACATTGATGTAACATTTGAATTGGAGGCTTAATACGATGGACGCCCATATGCGTTTTCAAGTTACCTTTAGTCGTAAATGCACGACCACATAATTTACAACGGAAGGGTCTCTCGCCTGTATGAGTTCGATAGTGCATCTGTAAAGCACTTTTACATGAAAGAACGCGGTGACATACTATACATTCGTTAGGGTCAGATAATTTACTATCAATATTATCTACTAATTGTTGTAACTTTGACGTTTCAGATGTTTTTGTAATCTCTATCAAACTTTCCCAGGAATTATCATTGCTGCCTGGTCGAGGCAACATTGAATTGTAAAAGTGTGGATCACGTGAGATATCCATGTCAACTATATTATTGACATTTTGCGAAAAAGGTGTTAAGCTACCAGAAGAAATACTACTAGGCGGAGACTGGGGAAATAGTGGATACGAGGGAAATGTACGAAGTCTCGTTGGTATTGAAATCGGCCCAGATATCGGTGAATTCTTACTTGAGAGATTTTCCGGTTGATCGGGATCCGGCTTCATATGTGGGCTTTCTCTACCAATTTGGTCTTCGTTGCTATATTTTGAATCCATACTGCAGTCATCGTAAGGTGAAGTGGAAGGGTATCGATCTTGATCAGCGTCATGAATGGCGTCATTTTCTTCAGGCTCATGTTTAAGGGACACGCGGTCTCCTTCATCGAAACTAGATTCACGGTGACTTTCTTCGTCTTGCGGTTCAATTTTAAAAACTTCAGGTGCAGATCTAGATGGGCTCGGCAGTGATGGTTTACTGAGATCAGCCGGAACATCTTGTTCTTCTCGCATCGTGAAAAGTGGATGTGGTGGTAAGGGTTTATCTGCTAACGGACGAGGTGGTAATAAGTCGTGATGCGGTGGTCTGTATAACGGCAAACTTGGCGGAAAAGGAGCTGGAGCACCTGGAGGAAATTGTAGCGGATGAGGCGGCATACCAGGAATTGGTCCCGGCGACAATTGCGCTAACAGCGGAGGGTGATATTTATCCAAATGTTCTGGTACTGGATTAGGATTCATCTTCACATGCGGAAATTTAGATGTATGTCTTTGAAAATGTACTTTTAGATTCCCCTTGGTTGTGAACCGAGAACCACAAACGTTACATTTGAAAGGACGTTCACCTGTATGCGAACGAATGTGAATTTGCAGTGCTGAATCGCTTCCAAAAACTTTTCCACAGTATCGGCAGCGGTGTTTGAAAAAAGGTTCATTTCGTCCTCCAGATTTTCCATCATATGGCGACATCTTGCCTGATTTACGAAATGCAAGTTCGTCGGCAAGGTTATTGGCTAATAAACCTTGTGAAGCATTATCTAAGACTTCTTGCGCTCTTTTTTGTAACATTTCAAGAGTATTGGGCTCATTCAGAGACGGCGGTGGATCATTGTTTGTAATAATAGAAGACGCTAAAGACGAAGATATGGAGCTGTATGGTGGGTGGGTCATCAATGGCGGAGATGAGGTTGGGATTTTGGGAACAGTAATTAATTCCGTTTTCGGAGTAAGATGCGAATGGGTCGACGGCAAGCTCTGGCTAGTAGGGGGAGGAGGTGCGACAGGAGTTGGCTCCCGTGGCGGACGAGGCGGAGACGGAGTTCGAACGGCTGGCACTGGCGTGCTCGGCTCTGGTTCACTTGGCGGTGGGCTCGGTTGCTGATCATCTTTCCGTCGTGTCAGTGATAATTGGTTTTGTAACTGACGTATTAGTTGTAGTTGAAATACTTGTTGATGTTGTAAAGTGAAGAGTGTACTTTGTAGTACGGCAAGTTCATGTAAGGCCGCTTCATTATCAGCATTGTTAGCTAGTGCGGTAGCTGCAAATTGTGCTACAGCGACTTTTGTATTTTGTAAAGCTTCTAATGTGACGTGACTGGCGACAGGAAAAGGTAGTCCAACTGGTGGTACATCAGCCTCGGGTACTTCTGCCTCACCATCTTCGAGGCTGTTATTATTTTCAGCATCTTGTCGATGTCGTCGTACTTGTTCTAGTCTTTTGTTAGGCCCATCCATTTCTTCGTCTCCCGATACAACCATATCTTCGGGATCAGAGTGCATTCTTTCCTCACCCATCTGTAGTGCTTTTTCATCACAAACTCGTTTGTGATATAAAAACTCGTGAAGGCTCTCGAACTGCTCTTGACAACGTGGGCACATATGTGCTTCTGGCCGATCTCGCGTTTCATCGGATACATTATTAATATCTTCTTCTGAACACGATCCTGAGCTTTCACCTAAAACAAAGAAATAAATGAACATTAAAATATGTATTAACAGATTTTGAAATGTATAGGTAGTGAGTAAAATATGTAGTGTAAATCATATAAATGACTAATAAATGTTAACTTTAGTCATTTATATGAAGTCTAGAGATGCTCGATAGTTACATTAATATTTATGTGTTAACACTTAAATAGGAATATATGTTTATTGTATTTGATACTGTTCAGAAAATAAAAGTACTTTTTTATATTTTGTAGGTTTTCGAGTTTTCCCACCATCTCACCTGATGTTAACTGAAGATGCGGTTTAAGATGGTATCACGCTAAACATACATGGGTCTGGCTATCAAATGCGTTTCCTAGAACCTATAAGGGCTTGATGACAAAACATCAACTTAGTTGGTAGCTAACCAAGCGGACATAAGACATAGTCCCGCCAACATATAGTCATCATGATGTTTTTCTTTCTCGAAAACTCTCATAACAAAATTCAAACCAATGGTAAATGATGCAGTCTCCAAAAACGCAATCATTGATCAATCATCGCTTTATTTAAAAATATATATAAATCTATCGGTATAGCATTAGTTAACTGCATAACGATACATTTACGTTTTCTAGTCGTCCTAGAGCGATAGCTACTATTCGACAACAGATGTCGCTAGCTTATATTAACTTTGCATGTTTCTGTTTGAATCTTTTATTACTTTGTGCTATTCAGTAATTGTAGCTTTTTATGATAGAAATATTAACACTTAAAATGTATTAAAGCGATTTATACAAATTAACTACATTTTAATAGGGAACTGGTAGATTTAAAATGAGCACGTTCGTCGATTTGATCTGACCGTGTTTTCGATCATGTATTTTTTTATTTCTATAATAGTACAAGAAAATTAATAAACATTCCGATACAGGTTTAAAGTATCATTTGATTATAGTTTGAATTAGGTCGTTCCTGTGTTAAACTTATTGTTTGTGTTTTAGGTATATATTACGTTATTTTGTATAAACATTAACATATAAATATTATTATATTTATGACAAACAGAGTAGTCAAAATATAATGTTCTTATTATATTTGGTAGGATATTCACTTGTCCAATATAATATATCAATTACATCATAGCATATGTAAAAATAGTTGCTATGTGTAGAGAAATATGTGTAATTTAGGTGCAAATTATTGCAAACCTTTTAATTTTTTTTTTTGGTAGATGAATACATACGAAGAGATATTTCAAAATAATTATATTACGTAAATAGTTAAATTATGTCATTTTTTTTAACTGCGGACTAAAACTTCGACGAAAAATAATGATGCCTATCGATTTAATGTTACAGTCGTTTCAAAACTGGAATTAGAATGTATTTGCATTAAAGTTTACGGTCGTTTCCTTAAGGAATGTTGTTAGGAAATGTACGTAATAAAATCATGAGATATAATAGTTTTATGTGTAAACAGATTAATAAATTTGGCAAGGACGCTTTAATTGGTTTCTTTTATTAACATGAATACGCTTATTAATGTATTTTTTATTTAGTAAAATTATAATTAAAAATCACTAATTCTAGTATATTATTATATATCAATCTCGTAAACGATTCTGTAATATAGGTACCAGAGATGTATAGATCAGTATCTCAACATATTATATTTTACGTTGTACAATAACAACACTTAAATGAAGAATATCGCATATTATTAATAATAAATTGTACTAACTAATGATCATTTTGATTTGTTAGCCTATATTAGCACGTTTTAAATTATACCACTTAGATATTATCTGTTCTATAGCGGTTTAATGTTATTTTATTTATTTTTTATTTCAAAACACCTTTTAATACCAGTAATTTTATTATTATTATTTTTTTATTTAAACTCGCTTTAATTTTAGCTTCCTAATTGTATTTGTTAATTAGTATTTTTTTTTGTTTAATCAAATTAATATTAACGTGTTTCAACGGATATTTAATATGGCTACTTATTAATTATGTCGGTACATAATCATGGAATATTCCGTAAAGTAGACGGATTTTTTTATTATGATAAATGTGTGTATTTGGTGCACACCAAATCAACTATAACATGTGGACCGAATAAACATATACCGGAATCTACCTACATATATAATGAAAATACAGTTCCTTTGAGGCTCAAGCATGTAAAAACTGCTGAAAGCTTCGGCACAGGACTATGATTTTGATTAATGTGTATCTGGTGTACACAACAGAAACTATAATATGTGGACCAAATAAATAGGAAATGTAATCTACCTACATATATAATGAAAACACAGTTCCTTTGAGGCTTAAGCATGTAAAAACTGCTGAAAGTTTCAGCACAGGACTATGATTTTGATTAATGTGTATCTGGTGTACACAACATAAACTATAATATGTGGACCAAATAAATACGAACTGTAATCTACCTACATATATAATGAAAATACAGTTCTTTTGACGCTCTAGCATGTAAAAACTGCGGAAAGTATCGGTATAGGACTGTGACCATTCGATACAGAATTTTTCATAGATGGTTCTAGGTTATTTATTTGTTGGATTTGATTAACCCTTTGCCATATTTAATGCCCAGCGAAGCGGGCAGTAAGAATATGTACCTACGGGCTTTATTTGTAATAGATAATATTAAAGACTAAGACATTAACATTTTATTGAAAATATGTTTATATGAAACCTACTACACCCATACATAAGCATAGTTGATAATTGAGAACTCTTATGAATTAAGAGCTTTTCTCGTATTAAAATAGTACCTCCACCTAGTCATTTTATATAGAAATGGATCTAATAATATTTGCAATTGACTTATAGTTACGTTCGTTGAGATACAATTTTGTTAGAAAATCGTAATTAGTTTTTCAATGAAGTTAGTAGAGATCTGAAGTTGAATCTGAAATATTTCATGTAAGTAGTAAATTTCAAAGGATATGTTGTATCTAACGTCTTTATATTCATTGTAGGTATACTAATTGGATTTTATTATATCCTTATTTTGGAATCTTCTATTATTAGTTGCCACACGCTTAGACATTGGAAAAAAATCTAGATCATTTAGGATGTCTTTTTTTAACATTAAGAATTTTTGAAGTGTCTTTAATATTTTTTACGTGATACTCGTTTGCATAATGAGTAGAACATTTATCAACAGGATCGAGCCAATCGCGTTCGGTCATCGGTCGGATTTAATATTCGTATGCAGCGCAATTTCAGTTTTTGTTATTTAGGTATTTGGGTCGTTATTTTGCATGTATTGCTGGCGCCTATCATCCAAGAATTTTAATCCGCATTCCGAGGTATATTTTATAGTAATGTATCCGTTTGTTCATGTTTATTCTTATAATAAAAGTAGATATATTGTAAAATAAAGTTACTGTACAATAATGTATCTTGTTAAATAAAAACCATCCTACAAAAATATTAAATACTAGCATTAATGGTACATATTAATATAATTTCGATTAATTACATTTATACCTAAATATAGATATTTATTAGGTACTATAAGGTATATGAGATATTATATACACGAGAGAAAAATTTCGCGCAAGTATCACCCAACTTTTAACTCGGGATGGGTTTTTTAAGCTCCTAATTAGTAGTCATCTACTTTAATTGAAGTACCTAGTCCTGAGCAAAATATAATAGTTCTAGAACTACGCATTTAATTTGTAGCTTGTCTACCAAAAATATTCAAGATTTGTTTTTAATGGGGAACGCGACAATGTGAAAGCACTGTACATGATGACAAGCACAGTGCTAATCCAAAAATTACGTTGACTACCTAGAGATGTGAAATCCATTCACAGCGCTTCAAGCCTCGTCAGTTGCATATACGATTCGCTTACAATTATTTAGCATTTTTTTTTTATAAAGATGTTTAGATTATCCGGATAGAACACTTTCAATCTTGTGTCCTACATTCAAATATTGTGTAAGTATAACATTTTAGCTTATAAATGGGATCGGATCCTAAGTAGGGGTACAGTTATCAAAAAAAGCTATATTTGGCGATACATTTTCAATTCGATAATGATAGCAAAGCAGTGAACATAACTCGATATTCTAGCACCATATTATCAGTAATTTAAGCATTATAACAATAGACTTTCAATAGAAACGTTGGCCGTGTTCTCTTAGAATACAATATTTATCTATTAAGTGCATGAAATGTACTTATGTAGGTAAAGTTAAGTGAAACTACACACAAGTAGGTGTGGTTTTACCATAGTATTTATTTATAAAAGACAAAAACAAAGTTGTAGATGAATAATTTTTAAATTCTATGATATGTATATATTTATTTTAATTTAAATATTTATTTTCGAAAGTGTATCATTATATCTTTATTTTCTAAAAAGGCGTTACGTCATAGAATTTATATTAATTCTACTGGTTAAAATCTTCAGTGTAACTGTATTCTATTCAGATAGTAAGTAGTACATTGGATATAAGTAATAGTTTACCGAGACGACATGAATATATTCTTTCCACGGACACCTCTCGAAAACACTTCCAATAGGTAAAGTTGTATCAAACTGGTAACTCTTCTCTTATCTTAATATGGTGTGGAATACTTCATATGACCCAAATACCTTCTGCTTGGACCATAACATATTAGGTACTAAATTATAAAAGCATTTCGTTTGGGTTGCATAAATTTCCTTATCACTAACATTATACTTTCAACGACGTAATATATTAAGCATTTATATGTTTTTTTTTTATTTATAATCAACGACTGTCATTTAAGTTTCGAATTTAAAAGTAAAATATGTGAATGTTCCGTCTCGAGCGCAACAATTTTTATCATTGCCGGTTATGACGTTTACAAGTTGGAAAATACAAATACAAAATGTCGGTATAATCTTGGGTATGGTTGCGGTTAGGGATTAAATGCATCACTTGGAAACTGCCGCTCAGTTAAATACTTATTTGTAAGGATAAGGATTAGTTGGGACTGTTTGTAGCTATTTGACAGCGGTGCTTTCGGCTCGCAGGGCAGCGGCTCGATTCAATGATCTAAGGATGCGCGCCGTTCGCCGCCGTATTACGCAGAAATAACAAATAAAAACTTTCAAAAGTGTCATTACATTGCGGCCGTAGAAGGCGTCACTGCCGACGGAAATTCAAAGGCAAATATTGTTTAACATTTCCTCAAAATTTCTTTTATCCATGTGAACACTTTAACAAGGGCTTAATTTTGTAAGATAAAATATTTATATATATATGCACTCAATATTTTGAACACATTAATAACACCTAAATTGATATTATAATTGATTAAAATCATAAATGGAAGCGTTTGAAACGGGTTTGAGGAATCAGGTTTACGTATATAAATACCTAAATGTATCGAAGTCGATTAAATTGTAAGTATCTTTGATATAAGTAGGTGCCATTAAAGATAAATATTAATGCCATTAAAATATTTCGGATCTATAGTTTAAAATCGCTCTTAATTAGTCTACTAACAGAAAGTTTATAATTTATATGTCAATAATGATTATTATTCACCATTCAAGGTAAATGAACGTTGATATGCATATCAATCTTTCATTTTACTCCTAAAGAGAACCGGCTGTAACGTTTAACGAGTTTTTTTTTTTAATATTTATTAGCCAAAGAAACAAACAGTGAATATGTATTTCATAAGAATATGAGTAGGTAGGTTACTTAAATCGTTAGTTGATAAAATGTCCATAATAAATATTTTATAGAGGTCTAATAAAACTGACGATGAGATAAAGCAAGTAGAGTCGAGTCGAGCCGGATTGCGGACTGCTTGTTATAATCAAATTTGACAGGCTGATATATATTTTTTTTTCTAAATAAAAGTTATCTTCTTAAATAATGAGCAGCTTTATCTCCTTATTTACAAAATGAATATTTAAATAATATAGTTGTTTTAGTATTTCCTTGTTGGACACGCGTATTTACAAGTTTTCTTCATTATCGAAGAGATAACGGAATGATTGTTATCTCATTTACTGGTCATATTGATCTAAGTTTAAGATTACGCTATAAATATAAGCGATTACCTCGTATTAAATTCATAATCGAGCGAATTGAAAGAAAACCAGCTCGTAACGTTAGCCGTCGGAGCTGTTAATAAAAGTTCATAGTCGTAAATAATTTATGTTGATATTTAAAGTATTTGGTATTAGTATAATTCTTTTTCTGGTATACCTTTACGTGAATATGTCTATAAACGATTTAAAGTGTAATATAATACTTTATACGATTTTATATTTGTCTAAACAAGATAACTAAGTTTGACAATAAAAACTATCTTATATTTGAGGGCATTTTCATATGAACCTTAATGTATAACATTTTGTGTAGATAACACAATTTTATATGTTGGCATATGATAGTAACCGATTAAATAAAATACATATCTTATAGTATTACGTATATATAGTAAATACTAGTATTTAGTATACATATATATATACCTACTTTAATAATAATATTTATTCCATCTGGTAACATTTGGAATTAGTAGGTACTAGATAGGACCAAAGTAACATTCCCGTTTTAAGAATATTGAGGTAGGTCAGATTCATTCAACTTGGATAGTATCGAAATATACAACATTTATTAGTGTACATAATTTTAATCAGTAGATATGTTAGTAAGTTTCATCGAGACGCACTAATGACCTCTCGGCATCTTATCCGCACCTCAATAAATTACACATTTTTAATTTTATTGTTGTTTTTTCTATGGACCGGAAATACAAAATTACATTGTTCTTAGTAAAATATAATATCAAATGTTACCCACATTTTTTAACTTCATACCCAAATCAAACATTACGCTTAAATGAATGCTTAAAATCGCAGAAATTATTATCTGCATAATTTTCGTATATTTATTTATTATTTAAAGAAATCATCACAATAATATTCATTATTATACCTAACCACTACGAGACAGTTGCTTTTAATTTGCTTTAAATAAAATGTTAATGTTTAGCATAAATATAAGTCTCATAAAAAAGCATTTAACTATATTGTTATATTTGAATACTTAATGTATTTGTAAAATAACACTTAAAATAACATTAGGAAATTAATATTTATAGGTAAAAAGTGAGTTACAGAATGTCGGAAAGCTACAACATCACGAGTGACTGAGAGCTTGTTACTCTGCTTGTAAAATCCAGCAAACGAAGAATAAATAAATATGTTTACAGTACCTTAACATAAACATTCGGATATTTTGGAAGGACGCGGACGGAGCGGCCGCTACACGTTACTAATCGTGAATATTCACTTCACTGTTTACTCACCGCGATGCTTACGTATATACCCGAGTTCACTTTCCATATGCTGAATGAAATAATCGCTAAGTGAAACATTGCTGGTGCGAACATTCACACGGTGAGAACCGAAACGTATATTAGGTTTAAATCACCGTAATTACATGCTGTAACAATTCCACTATTCCGCAAAGGGCGACACGGATATGTAGCGTCGTGTGTTGTGAATTATTGTGTCATATGTTCGAAGATGTTGAGATGGATTAAGTACCGATGGAGACGCGACGCACGCAGGCTGGCTTGACGCGCGGCATGTTGTGTCGCGCTGTCGGCTCAGTGCCGGCGCATGGCAGAGGCGGCACGGTGGTCGCCCTCGGGCTCTGGCTGGTAGCTCTCGACGTGCAACACGGCACCGGCACAGAACGCAAACGGCCGGAGGTTCACTCGCGCGCGGTGCCCTTTACTCGGCTCGCTCGGACGAAGTACGGAGTGCGGAGCGGACACGGTGTCTGGCCGAGCGCACCACTCGCCATCTGAAGCGGGACTGAGCGCGAGGCGGCGGCGGGTGAAGGCGGGCGGCGGCCGGCGAGCGCGCGCGCGCACCAGGTATACGGTTATGACAGGGAGGCGGGGCCGCGCCCGACTCATAAATCAAACTTCGCCCATTCGCACGCGCTTCACGGACCCCCTCCTCCATATTCCATATTCGAGGCGGGGCATATTTTCATAATCATAACGCCTCATATTCATAAGCGACATGTGGTCGTGAGGCCGTTGGTGGCGCGCAAGGCGGGTGGTGGGCGGCGCTGACTCCCGCTAGATGGCGGCCGCTAGCCCCGCGAAGCCTCCCACATGCACTAATTGAACTTGCTGCTTCTCATAACTTTTTGTTTGTATTAATAACTTGTTGTAATGCCCTGTTTAATTACGATATAGTAAGGCTTTGCCAATTCTTTTTTATCATTCTCCATATTATTGTTTACATTGACTCATTATTATTCACATTATTTTTAATAATATTACTTTTACAGTTTATTAACTAATGACAATAAACATAATTTTTTGAATAATCGTTTACTCCGTTCCACACATTATTTCTAATGTTTCATTTAAATATAACAGAACAAAGAGCAACATAAAAAAGTTTGATAGCCACGTAATTAGATTGAAGACTCAAGAAACAAAAAGGCATCTAGTTTTTATTAGAGATTATTGTACAGAGTCTTTAGATTGAATGAGTTTCTGCTAAATAAGTGAAACAGGTGTATAAACAAAAAATACTACCAGTCATTTACATTGTTTTACCTGTAATATGAAGTATTTAATATATGGAATAACCGGCCTATTCAATATCGAAATTCTTCTTGTGTGTAACTGTACTAAACAATTGAATAGATTACCTACTGTTGATTTAATACTATGCATTGGATTGTCAAACACATATGTCTAAATATATTATTTATTCCGGTTTGAACATAAACAGTTAACAAAATCTTAAGTTGACCTTTGTTGACTCCGTTGTCATTTGGATGTTACAATTAAACGACTCGACTCTTAAAACATTTAGGTTGATAATTCTACTGTCGTATTTATAAATATTTCTTCTTTGCATGTTAATCTATATCGGTAGCTCTTGGCTTATTATTTCACATTTTATTCAACATATATATATATGTTTATTCAAGGAACATTAGTATTTGTTTTGCATAAATTGCGCATAATTCTCTTTTATTATAATAGTGTTATGGATATTTTATTAGGTAGGTACACATTAGAGGTCACATATTCGAGTTCTGTTAGATCCAATAAAATTAATCGGTATTCAGTAATGTTGAGTATTTGTTGTTTATGGTTTTAGTGAGGAACGAAATAAAGTACTTTAATGTATGTACTTGATACGTTCGCAATAATTTCAATGTCGAATGCCAACAAAACATTGTACCTATTTAGTTTAAGTTATAAAAAAAGTTTTTTATGTCATCAAAAGTCGGTTATATAACAATAGGTACCTGCTCATCTACTAATCGGGCTATTGGGAATTTTATAACAATAACGCATCCGAGTTATTATGGAACTCTACCTTCTTAATATTGTTGAGGTTTTGCATTTGATTACGTTTAAAATTATCTTTATTTCATTGTGGTATAGGTAAGCACGAGGATATTGTATGCGGTTACATCTAAGTTTACCTTATGTTGTAGTCTTGAAGGTTTTTATTTTGAATCTTGGTTTTTTATTAATAGTAACTATAGTTTGACTACTCTTAACGCTAATTCACGATGTGCCCGAAAATGTTACTACACTTATCCTAGATAAGGAACTGAATCTCATAAACAAGGATCATTACACCAATTAGTAGGTACTTGATCACAGATTTTCAATGGTGGTAATTAGCCGGATAACTATACTATTATTGCGTTACTAAAATATTTAGGCTTCTTGTAGAGTTCAAATTCGAATCGATAGAGATGAAAAAATAGTCTAACGTACTTGAGTCTTACTAACAGAAAAACCGGTACTACTTAGAAAACTCGGTCATCGACATAAACTAAGTCTCAATTTGAATGACCAGAATCACTTTTTTTTTAGTGAAGTATGGCTTCTCTACAGCCAGCAACATGGAACACGTCCGTCCGGCATGTCTGGGGGTATAATTATCTTTATGTAATACGATTTTCTTACTCCTTTTGTAGGTGACTTAGCCAGCAGTGGCGGCGTGCTTTTCTTACTGTAATGATGGTTGTTAGTCTCCTGTACAAGTACGGAGTCCTAAACTACCATAAAGAGTTCGATTAGGATTTAATGGAACTTTTTTCTTTTAACTACTAATAGTTAGTTTTTTCATTTAGAGTTAAGTTCAGATTTCACATGTTCGTATTCTAACTAAATCCGTTTTTCAGTGGTTTTACTTAACATCCGGAATACTTGAGCTTCGTTTAAAACTATTTATTTAGCTATTACTAATCAGTATGAAGTCTCAGTTTCTTTATCACGCGTATTAGTGTAAGTTGTAGTCTCCGGATTATTTATTTTATTTATTTTACACGGCTTCATGTATATATTTCAGGTATTTTCCTTAGTGATTCTCAGTTGATGTTGATGTATGACGTTGAAAATTTAATATTTAATAAAAACAATACAATAAGTCTTTTTACTACAGTATTATAATATTATTTAAATATGAACATCTTAAACACCTTTATGGTATTGAGTGTTTTGAGTTTGTGTAGACGAATAATTATGAATATCGATATCTGTATGAATAATTTGAGCCATTCAATAGAATTAATTTATTTGATTATGTATGTCAGATAGTAGGATTAAAATTGTGCGATTCATTATAAATATAAAACAATGTATGCAAAATGTAAGTGTATAATACTTATAAAATTTTATGGTAAGTTATTTGGAATTTTTAGCAATTGTAACTAAGAATGCGACCAGCCTACTTGAACCACTATAATTACTATGTAGATTCTCTGTGTACTGTTGGTGATATATGATTTTGTATATACCTATGTTTATATTTTAGTATAGCGTAGGTTTACAAATCTAATCTACTAAATGTATGCCTGAACAGGTTTAGATGTTAAAATCTGGAAACAATATTATGCGATAAACTAAAAATTAGGGGTGTGTGTTATAATGCTCGATCCGAATGATGATGTTCGATTCGAATTTCAAATCAAATTTATGAACTATTCAAATATATTCAAAATAAGGAAGAATGATTAGTCTACCTAATAGTTATAAGAAAAGATACAATATTTTTCACGATTTTAATCATTCAAATAATAAAAAGAAATAGTTTACGTCGAAAACACAATTAATAATTAAAAATCACGAGTTATTGGAATAATTAGAATAGATCAAATGTGCGATTCGATTTTCGAATCGAATTATTCGGTTCGATTCGCTATCGTTTAATTAGTTAATTCAAATATTCACACATTCCTACTAAAAATTGCTCTTCTACCATGTAGTAAATACCATGATTGTATGGAGAATGATTTCTTAACTGAAAAGTCGGTCCCATTGTAATACACGAAACCAGCCATCAAAGCCCCGAGCTATTGACTCAAAATCGTTTCAAAATAATAGCCTGTCTAAAAACTTGTGCGGGATATTAAAAAAAATACATATCGAAGCCATAATAAGTTATTTAAAATTCAACAGAGAGATCGAGGCCTGCTATCCCATCCTATAAATCATTATTCGATAACATGTTTACGTAGCCGTGTAACGAATCATCCGACATTGACATCCGTAACTAGATCGATTTAAATCGACCTACCTATTTTAATTTTTCGAAACAAATTTACGACCTGTTGTTATGAAAAAGCGGAGGTCGGTAGCCATGTCGATCGCATTGTGTGCTTTAAATTAAATATAAGGTATACGTGTGAGCTCCCGGTTCGAGCCCGGTCGGGATCCAATATTAATGTTATAGGAAGCAATTTCGACGATTCTGCCAGTCATCCGATGGAGTATCGGTTGAGCACAATCGACGGATATGGTTTCCTTCGTGTCATTTGCTGTTCAGCATGAGGGTGAACTATTATTTTAATTAATTGTATCTAAATAATAACTTAGTAAATTAGAATCCAGCTGTGGCCGAAAACTTTTACAACTGATCAGGTAACATCGTATCGATTTGGTTGATTAGAAATAAAATAAAATTATTGTGCTGTGGTTTTGAAACTACGATGCAAGTGAAACTTTAAAATTGAGCTATGGGCACCGCCACATTGGCCTTGTCTGCTCTGCCGAGCGCCTTCATCTTAGCCCTACTCCGCGGGCGGCTGTAATGCGACTTGCGATAGATGGACGAAAAAATTTGAGGCGTTGTATAAAAACTTTCACTTTAAAAATCATTCTCTATTAATTACTGCATCATATGTATTCTATATAGAACATAGGGTTACCTTTTACTCAGTAAAAAATATGTTCCACGAGAGATAGGTCAAGCCTATATTCATGCCAACGGAGCCGCTGGCAAAAGCTAGTGGGAAAGAAAAAACATTTTTTATTGATTATTATCGTTCATATTTCGTTTTCTGCAATAAAATTCAGCTCATTCGTACGGATTCGAATTTTGAATATAAGTTAATTACTAAATGATTTTCTACCGTCTACCTATCTTTTACTACGTCAATCTTTACGTTAAAAATGTGTTGCCAAGTTGCAATGAGTGTGCTCCAGCAGTCGCATTATATAGTCAGAATCTTCGTCCACATCGTCATTTGAGCATGGTGTGAATGTTATCTAACGCTTGTAAAATCCTTAACAGTCCTTATTCTTATCCTTACTCCCTTAAAAATATAAATGGAATGACAAGATGCTGTTGTTGTGCGCACTTCAGAAACTGGATATAATCTGATATTTTCGTTTTACTTCTTAAATGCTTGATTTTTATCTGTAGACACATATCAGGATATCTTTATTTAATATAGAATTATTAAGGTTTCAAGAAACTACAATATTTCTAAGTACTACGCATTCAGCTATGTATGAATTGGCCAAGCTATGTGGTGCGCATGCGCAGGAGAAGGCAAGCACGCGGATAACATTGTTTACAAAGATAGTTTTTTTTGTGTGTTCCGTGCATAAAATATATTCAAAATATAATAAGCAACACAGACGAAGCGGTGGTTATCAGCTAGTTATAAATGCGAGTGTTAGTTTGTAACCGATTATTATAGAATTTTGCATATACTTATTTACGGGCACAGGAAAGGACAAACAGTACTCTTCTTCCAGAAAAGAAACATACATGAAAGCAAGCGAAACCGCGAGAAAAAGCTAGTACCTATACTTAATAGAACAAGTGAAACAAGTTTTGTAATTTAGTAGTATAATGTTAACATTGTTCCGTCGTAGTACAATAGTTCTACAAGAAACAATTAGCCGCTTTATGTGTTGTTGTTTTTAACCGCAGTTGACTAAATAATACCTGTTTATGATGACATCTAATCCCTTATGAATTGAACGCGCGTTCCTCGGGCGGGCTGTATCGCGAGATGTTATTCCAGATCCATCAGTGCGGCCGTTAAACGGAAATAGCACAGTAACACAAGTCACATACGATTTAAATACACAAAATTTTGAAAACGTATGTTTGTTTAAGCTAAAGCACGCGTCGCTCGCCGCCCGCCTCCCGTTTCCCGCCCGCCGCTCGTCTGCTTCGTTTAGATTCACTTCTAATAGATAGTTATTTATGTTATAATTTATTTTTACTAATTATTTTGCTTTTATTTTTTGAAGTCGTACGTAATTATTGAAAACAGCTATTTTTTTACCGAAATTTTATGCCCTCTTTCCCCCTATTTCATTCTTCTCCATTATAAGCAGGTAAGCTGATTAGCATATGGGTATACTAGATCTTCCCGTTACTTTATGTGCATGTTTTTCAGCATACACAGGTTTCTATACTTTTTTTTTGCGACTGAGTAAGAATTTTAGTTGTGTAAATTTAAATATAATAATAAATAGTCATGGTGGTCGAGTGGTTTGATTGGTGGAATATCAATCCGACGACCGCTGGTTCGAACCCCGGCATGTACCAAAGAATTTTTCGCGGTTCGCACACATTTACTCAATTATATAGGTAACACTATCGGCTGACTGTGAAGAAAAACATTGTGAAATAACCTGAACCTGAGTAAGGTTCTAGTAGTACCACCGTATGTGGAAAAAAATATAGAGCTGTGGATTTCTCAGAGTTTGAATTCACCAATACGTCGTGGAGGGAATATATCCATACTACGTGACCCGTTCAAGGGGCGGGAGGTCTTCAAAGTACCATGCTTGGTTACAGGGTGGAAAAGGAAACGACGAATTACGAACTATTTCTACATGAAAACTTGAGGGAGAGGTCTTTTCATATACTGCGGATGGTCACCAGGGGGAGGGAGGGAGCTAAACATTGTTTAACATGGATCACGTAGCATGGTTACGTTCCGTTATCTCCAAAACTTCCTTCGGAAAGAGGCCAATGTCCCTGCAGCGGGTCTCTTGTAAATGACTACGAGACTAGTCTACTAGACTAGACTAATCTACTAGACTAGACTAGTCTACTAGACTAGACTAGTCTACTAGACTAGACTAGTCTACTAGACTAGACTAGTCTAGTGATATGGTGAAAGGTAACAAACAGACAGGGTTACTTTTATAATATTAATATTTTTAAATTACATACCTACTTGTAAATTCATAAATTGATATCGAAATGATAATGAAAATCGGATTTTTTTTCAAATTAATTTATATGTAATTACCACAATGCCATTTCCCTATTGTGTTAAACAGAATAGATGAATCACTGTTTTTTTCTAATCTACTAAGAATCTTTTGCTTCCTTAAGCTCCCTCCTTCCTTCCTCTGTATCCTGAACGATGTAACACTACGTAAGTAACAAATGAAGGTCAAACTTGGTACTTAAATACGGGTATAGAGTGACAGGAGGGTAACTTGTCGTGTTATAAAAATGGATGTTGTGACATCGACTTTCTCTACTATTCTATTATTCATTTTACCTGCAAACTGCTAAAATAATTAGTTACACGTGTTTACTTTATAACTTATACTAGTAATTACCTGCGAGTTTGTTTACGTCATAATACTATATAAATCTATGTAACATTAATTAAAATCTTCTCCATGAAAATAAAAAGAAATGATGAGGACTGAAAGAAAAAAATATGGTAATATGTCCAATGGTTTTGAGGTTATTGTGATATGGTACCCATTTCTACATTAATATTATATACTAGCTTTTACTTGCTGCATCGATAGAATAAATTTAGATTCGAACTAATCCTTGAGTACAATACTTTTTTCTGGACGAAAGGTACACTATGTTCTTTTCTATACCCCTGACAACGTGTATGCAAACTGTTGTAATGGTCGGTTGAGTAGTTAAGCATAAAAGGTGACAAACACATATTCGTATTGGTTAGCATTACAAATAATAATACTTCATTAATGAATAGGAATTTTCGTTTTTGGTAAGAAGAAATCGATCACGTATTTTTGTTAACGTTAACTTTCCATTCGATAAAGGTTTAGAAATGTTAGGTTGAAACGGGGTGAGATTTTAAATTGAACATCAAAATTATAGCGTCGGCATAAACTTTGGGTCGGTGGCTGGCTGAGTGTCGGTCGCGGCGCGGCGCGGTGTGGTGCGGCGCGGCGGTCGAGTGACGCGGACGCGTTCATAAATTTGAATATGGAAGTGAGTTCTAATGGCAACGCTGTTTATTTTTACTGCACCCCCGGAGCACGGCCGAATGCGACGCCGAATTTATTTCCATGCATTTTAATATCTCCCTCTGAATAGCTATTGCCGTTTTCACGCGGTTTTATTGCGAACTCTATATCTGTTCTTTGTTTTGTTAGGAACGCTTTACGATCGAACTTGATGGACAATATTCGTCAATCGAGCAAGTTTCCGTAATTAGAATATACAGTATCGCTTATACTATTATTATATCATTCTAATTTAGACGTTTGAAGTATGTTTAAAATTATATTGGAATGGAACGATATAAAAATGTAGACATTAAAATGGACATTGATTGATACGAGTCATAATAGCAGATATCGGAGAAGTAGGATTTGAAAAAACAAAACATTCGTATAATATGATATAAATGTGAGCAAACAATTTAAAGGTTGTTATTTTTTTTCTAATTTATTTTGTATCAATATATGTTATAGCCAGGATAATCCAAATCAGATACCCAAAATTTCTCTTTTCCATGTAAAATGGTTTCACATATCATTCATTCTTGTACCCATTTACTTCAAGGAAGCTAAAATTTATATAAAATTTAAAAATGGATATTGGTATATAGATATTTAAGATCGGTAAACTCTGTGTTAATTGGCACACTTAGGTAAATGTTTTTCTTGGATAAGGCTTAGATGTTATTTAATTTTTCCATCCCTCGCCATTAAATATGGCTAGGCTGTATTTTATTGATATTGAATTTTATATATTAACAATATTTTGCTCAAGGCTTCACTCGCTTTAATATCTGTTTCACATTACCCTGGAGTACAGTACATTATTTATGAATGAATGCTCCTTTGCCCTTTTTAGCATCCTTGGCAATGTGTATGCAAAATGTTATAATAATCTATTGGGTAGTTTAGAAGTGAAAGCGTAACAAACAAACGAATTTACAGTCGCATTTCTAATATAAGTGAGTTTTACTTCTTTGACACTTGATTTGCATTTATTTAGTTATTTATTCGAAAATAATCAACAATAGTAGCATAATATGAAAAGGTAACAACATTAAATACATGAAAGTTAATTAGGATTATTTATGTTACTAATTAAAGTTGATTATTGCATTGATATAAACATACAAACATAAGATAAAAAAATTAAGAATGATAAAAATAAACAAGGAAATAAAATATACCTTATGTTATTTAATAACGTAATAACAAATTATGAAAAAAAAATCATGAATCTATTAATTAGAAAGTTTTAGTTTTGAATTATAAAAGTGTGTTGCCAAATATCTATCTACTCGTATGTCTATGATGAGATCTTTTTTAACCAGTTCGTTATATTGACTTTATAATCTGTGAATGATGGTAAAATGTTCTAGATTGATTCTGTAGCTTGTATGACCAAATATAAAGAGACTGGATGTCAAGGTAGTCTGGAAGGCACATGAATGATTATTTTTTTCTAAAGTTCTGAATTGCCAACTTGATTATTAAAAAGTTTATATAGGTAAACCATGCTAAGCATAATTCTTCTATTGTATAAAGATCTAAGTTTAACTAATTATAAAAAAAAAAAACAATATATTGTTCAATATAAAGTACCTAATTAAAGTTTAAAAAACTACGATTTTATAAGCACTACGTGTTTAGTCAAGTGTATTTTCTTACCATTGAAAAAAGGGGATAATCGATGTGGTACTTATGTAATTTTTTTCTGTAAATAAAAATATGTTGTTAAGATAATAAACGACGCAGACAAAGTCGCGGGTATCAGCTAGTATAAAATAGAAATCGAGCACACTTAACGTTACTGTAAGGGGTAAAAATCTCGTAGAACTTTAACACAAGTTCTTCGTCGTTTGCATAAGCTATCGTAGATACAATAAATAACAGTAACCAATGTGGGCAGTGAGATTTATAAAAGAAATATAACTTTGTGTGAAATAATAAGAGAATAATACCCTTTTAAACGTTCATTTTGGAAACTTGTGAAGGCGCTCGCTTACACGGCAACCCTTTGCGTTGACTTAACGCCTTGTTGCTGTTTGACTTATTTCAGAACCCTCCGATGTTATTATCACACTGCATGATACTGTTACACCGTTAATAGAATGTTTTTTTTTGGTATTTCATAAAAATTTTGTCCGTTGTAACTGTAGTCAGGTGTGTGATTATTTTTATGCCTTTTTTATACCCTTGCCAGTATGTATGAACAATTATTGATAATCGGGTTAGTAGTTAAAGCATGAAAGCATAACAAACAAACATACTAACATTCGCATTTATAATATTAATAAGTAACTAAGAACATACTCGACGCGGCTAATTTTGTGTCCAGTTCATTAAGTAAAAATGTATGAACTTTCCACTGCTGTCATCAGGAAAAGCAACCTATTATCACAGGTCTCAGGGTTGCGTTCCTTTTAAAATGGATTATAAAAAGGTATGGGCTGCAATTACCACTTAACATCAACTACATCTCACGTCTATTTGCTACCTAATAACATGATAAATGTTGCTAAGCTCATAAATACGAGTATACTTATACACTAATAAAAATACTAAGACTTATTTATCAGGCTTAAAAACATACTATTACGTGTACAATATGTTTTGTTTATAGAATAAAACATTCACTAAACATTTCTTTTGTAAATTTTTACAAAGTTATTATGGTAATGATTTGCCCTGAATGCTAAATATCGGTTACAACATTGTATGACGCTCTAAATGTTGCAAAAGGAAATAATAGGTAGAGAGGTATACGGCGAGTGCTTTGTGCGTGTCGTGTATTTATTATGTCCTCACTATAGTCGTTGAGAGACGAAATGTTAATATCGTAAATTATGCGGCAAAAATATTGTCGATGTATACCGTTTACAAGAACATTTATATCGTCAAAGAATGACGGAATAAGTTATGCATATGATTGTACGTACTTACAGGTATATTGGGCAAATATTTATGTAGGATGTGCGAAAGGATGACCTTTGCCTGTTAAAAATAAAAATTGTCTATGGTCTATTTGTTTTTGGTATAGACTGGTACGTATTCCTCTGACAAGTATATATTCCTGTTACTCCTTCATTATTTTGCAATTGTAACAATGTAAAATTTTTACAGCATAAATAGGAATGGAAATAGAGAATCTGTCTATGAATAATATATATATTGGATTACAAACTAACGCAATTAATGACTTCACGTGAATCTTATACTTATCTATAAAACACTATCTGGTTTCAGCAATGTTAGAGAGCGAAGTAAAGGCATTGTATAATGCGAAATCCAAAATAAATCTTGCGTAGCGGTCGCGAACGCCATTCGGTCTTGAAATATAAAAGTGTCCGGGGGCACTCAGCGGCCGGACTCTCATATTTTGTTATTTTATTTATATTAAAAGTAATGGTTCGCCGCGGCATAATGCTCTCCGTGGTTTTTTTGCACATTTTTCTCCTTATTTGTTGCCGTATATTTTCACTTAAATGACAAAGAGATATATATTTCTTCTCTCGTTTTACTTTTTGATACAAATTGTATATTCTCACCTAGAAATTCATTGTATATATACGTGATATTTAATTATAACGAATATTTAATTGTTAACAATAACAAGACTCTATTATTTAAGGTTGCTGTAATATTTAATAGTTTATACTCCTTATGTACTATTTATTCTTGTAATCAGTAGTAGGTACACAAGGAAAAATTTTTTTACTACTATGAGAATGTTAACAATAACAAAGTATCGCTTGTAGAGCATCCAAAGTAATAGTCTTTACGGTAGACGTTTCGACATTGATATAGCTACATTTTATTTGCAATAGTTTTATGCTATCATAAACAAGAAATGCAAATATCTTGACTGTAAAGTGATGTAGGAAAAGGATTCGTCGACTGAAGGAAGTGAATATTCTCGAAATGATTTCGTCCTAATGCATCGGCGATAGGGGTGAAATCTGTGTAGTATAAAGCGGTGTAGTAAGTGCGGGTTGACGGAGTCGAGTACGAGTTGAAACGTGGGCCGTGAGGCAAACTGCTGTAGACCTAGACTCGATGGCGGTGGGCTGGGTTTGGTTCGGCACTGAGGCCCTGTGTCGCGGTGGTCGCCGCCGCCACCGCCGCCGCTTTTCCGGGGAAGGCGCTATCTCGAGTGCAACGGGAGACGGGTGACGCAGTCACCACCCCTCGTAAATAACGCGCGCTGGCGAGCCGGCGAAGCGCCCGTGCCAGATTCTACAGCTAGAAACAGTTAAATGCTCATAATTTTGTGCTGGTTAAGCTTATCTTTCTCTCGTGTACGAAATTTCGTTCTGCCGTCTCCTCTCGCTTTTCAGTGTACATATTTTATTTGTGCCTGCACAACATGTTGTCGCGTCGCGTCGTGGCCCAAAGTTATAATTGTACTTTGACATAACATTGCAGCTTCCACATAAAGTTGCTGCTCGACGCGACGTTTGCATTGTTGAACTAACTTACTGGTTTCAGATACTCGAACTTCTTGATTTAAATATTTATAAATTTGTGTTAATAATATATCATTAAAGTAATCCAACGACTAGGATATTTATTTTAAATATATATATTATTGTTAAAGATTCGTAATACATTGTCATGTTGGAATGTTAGAAAAGCATTCGAATGTCGTGTGATAGAGAAATTGCTGGTTCAAGAGGGTGGGCATGTTTTCCTTCAGTGATAACCAGGTATTATCCCATGTTATCATAGAGAGGCGCGGTAGGCGTGGCAGGCTACAAACGTGGTTTTATAATAATTTTAATACGCCGGGAGGCGCACTACACCTGTATTTCCGGCACACATTTTTATAAGCCGGTGCTCGCTTTCTCGAGGATCCACAGAGCTATGTCAGTGTTGTCACCCTCGCGTGCATGTCTTCAATCTCTACGTCGGTTACTGAACACGCCCGGGGGATTGTTCAGTTTTGTTTTTAAATTTTATTTCAACATTTTTCCTTGTTTACATGGTTTATTTTTTGAAGTGTTGTGAAATATTCTATTTTAGTGAATATTTTCCTTTATAGTTGTCTAATTTTATTCACATGTTTTTTTAGAAATATGTCTAACAAAATTACGCCTAATCAATATAATTATGATGTTTAGATATTTAATCTTTACTTAATTCCGAAAATATTCATCTTATACGAGACGAATTTGTCTAAAATTATTAATATAAAGAAAAAATCCCCTTATTTGCCACAGTCCGAAGATAACTCTATGCGAGATCAGCCAATTTGCCAAAATGGTTATAACAAATGACAGCAGTAATAGGAGCGCTTGAGTGGTACATTAATAGAGCGGCAGGTAGAGTAGGGCGGGCGGGCGACGGAGCTAACGAGCGTTTTTATCCAGGGCGGGCGGATGATGGATGGACCTACTTCCGACCGCGACGTCCGCACTTCCGCCGTTCCTTTTGTATATTTATCAACATTAATTTCAATGTGCTACAAGAAATATTTGCCTGTATTCCTCAGCTATTGTTTTAGACGTTGACAAGTTTTGCTTATAATAGAATCACTATTTAATGTTTGTATTTCTAATATTACTAATTTAAGTACACGCTAAGTGCATGCTAACGTTAAAATTTCTCTCTAATCGAATTAAAAGATACATCGCGCGTTCTATTCAAACCTACGCCAAATAATTTACTAACACTAAAGATAAGATGTGAGATACTGCCTGTAAATGCCTATGGATATACTTCATTTTTGATATTCAAGTATATGGATGGAGTAGTAGTTCATTGTAAATATAGTCCAATATTCTCTATCTATAGTCTCCATTACACATATTCGTAACGATATTATTCAATCTGAATGTGTACATCACTGTATACGTAGTTGTACTGACCAAGGATAATTACTCCGATACCTACTGCTGGGCGTTTAACACCCTTCATTAATATAATAACAAGTCCATATCGGGTTAGTACGTGTTTTCTTCTACTATAATAATAAGCATTAAATTAATTTGCTAAATCCATTTAGCAAGTCTAATATTTTTGTAAACATTTCCAAATTAAATAGATTGGGTGTTATAAAACAAAAAGATAATAAAAATTTGCATGCGACCGGCCTTAGCGACACGACATTAAATAAACTATAACCAGTTTTAATAGATATTTATAGTAATAGAAAATAAATTTAAATTCCAATTTATAACATTATTACACCTTATGTAGCGGTATGTATAAATGCAAACGGCTTAATTGAATTTATGGCTGCGTCCTCAAATGAATATGAGTGTTCGAACCGTCGTGTTTTATATTTAATGATAACTCATTAAGCATTCATTGCGGCTCCGTTGAACGGTGAGAACCTCGTAACATAAATTTTGCGTATTATTTACGTTGACAAGCATGCATTATGAAATTATAATGTCGTGATTGACATGCGGGAGGGTGCACACTCGCGGCTTCGAGACGTGTCCGATGTCGCTATCACGTACACGTTTGTACTAGATAGTTGTGTGATGGTCACTTAGGTAGGCATTTTAAATGGATGCGAACAAATTTGTGAACTCTTTCCCAACAACAGTACTTTGAGGAAAATTATTTATTTATAACAGTGGTTCATTATTTTGTTATACATATTCTGCACGTGAATCACTCTGAATATTGGCAATTGGCTTCTTCGATTCGAACAATGTCTCTGCATGATGAGAATGTATATTGTGCAGTTGGAACTGGTAAAGTAGGTTATTATAAGACTTAATTTATTGATACACAATAAAACCGTGGTCTCATTATGTTTATTAATTATTTACTTTCTATTGTAAAATGGAATTTACTGTAGTATTATATTACGTAGGTATTACGTATTTAGATATATTTTGTAACAGAAATTAGTAGAATGTATAAACTGATTGTACGCAGTTTAGAAGTTAGCTTATATAAGAAAATGTAATAAAATATTATGTTATAAGTATGATAACAAGACAAGGTGCTGATAGATTTAATTGTTACACCTTCTTGGTTAACTTATCGCATAGTTAAAATAAAACAGAGAGAGATAATGTAAAACATGTATTTGAAAATATGATACCATCGAATAGTAAGACTATTATACAATGAAGCCTCTTTCTATTTCCTTAATATAAGTTGTATTTAAGCTGCTTACTTCCGTGGTTAAATTCGCGCTAGTCGAAATAAAGCAAGCCAATCAATATTAACACGCCGCAAACAGCGTAAATTGTTGCCTAATGCTACACGCACACTTGAACATACGTATACACACATGCTTGTACCTAGATCGGTCTATGAAACGACTCTACACTACCCAGGGTGCTCTTTCCTCTCTTCAGTACAGGAGGTTTTGGATGCATATATTTTTCATAAATCATGATATTATAAGGCATATACGCTTAGTAATATTATTAGTCTTTATTTTGACGGATAGATTGCCATTTATATAGAGTTACACAACTTCACTGTGTGCACTTTTATATTTAAATAAAAAAGCAATAAATTTTCAGTTCAGTTCGCAACCAAAATTACAAGCGAATGAACAACACAGCTCACTATCAACTATTAGCAGCTGATTATTGTAACTAATTTTAGTAATAAACTATTAACTATTTTAGATACAGTAAATCGTAACAATCTTTTACCAATTTCATCTATTTCTTCATACATCTTTGAACCGGATTTGAACCAGCCACTTATGGATTTTTTGTATTATTATTCTGATAAATGTAAATATTAAAAGATAATATCCATTATTATTAAAGACTAATTGTTAAAAAAAGAGTAATTATTAGCAATCTTCATAATTTTCAATATATTTTTACAACGCCTTGTTTATCTGTTATCATTAATTTCGAGCTCGGAGAGGTCCTTAAACTAAGGTATAATTATGTGTGAAACATCTTTGTCTGTAGCAAACATTACACGTATCACAATAATTAGACTCATCTCAGGTGTTCCATATCATCCTGTGTTTGATACGTATTACATTTACACAAGGAGCACACGTTTACGAACCCTGCTCGTTCAGAAACACACTCACACAACGTTCTCCGCCCGGCCTGTAATAACTCGGAACCACAATAAATCAATGTGATTAATGTCATTAAGCACTGTGTGCCGGCCTCTCTATATTCCGTCAATATGCACTGTTTTACGACTTGCCGCGCCACGATAATTAGTCAGCTTTGTTAGTACCGTGAACGAATATACAAGTCTAATCAAATCAAATCCCGACATGTATTATATAAATAAAAATATTTAAACGACCGAAATTTGCATTACACCAACATTACACGAAAAAAAAAGACATCAAATGTGACAAGTCAGATGAGATCAAAGCGAATTTATAATCGAACGTTCATAAACACGCCACCAGCGCAAAAATGAGATCTGCTATTTCTCAAACTGTTAACGTGTTCCCGAGTGAGAAGCGAGAGAATCTTACATGTTTATCACATATCTTGTTTGATGGATATCTCTAATTATAAAGATTAGAACGGCATCGCAAATCATGGGAACGGCGCTGCGCGGCGCGGCGAGGAACGTATTAAGTTAGGTGACATCGCTATCGTTGCTTCAGATCTCGATTGTTGACTAGGGACTATATAGTTGTGTCCGACGTCCAGATTCATACTTTATTTGATCTCTCGTTTCAAATGATCACGGCACGATGTGCGGTTACAATGTTACAGTGGTATTGACACTCGGTACATTTCGATTGGCGCTATTGCAGTTAACGGTAGAGATCGGTGACATTGACTGAAAAGTCGATTAGAATGCGTAAAATAATGCGCAATATTGATTTTAGTTAATAGGAATGTTCCTTTTAAATTTTTTATATAGCATTCACTATGATATTTGCTTTAAATAGTTTAGATTAAAAATATTTTAATACAATTCAATACTGAAACCAATTCGTAGGTAGAAAAACCTCAAAAGCCCTGAGAAAAGTTAGACTAAATTGAATTAAAATATTACAGTGTCGATATTACAGTGTCTGATAGAACTATTACTTATTCATTTAAAATGATAGTCAAAATGTTTTCAATTGGAGTTTACAGCTGATTGCCTTGAATTAATTGTAAATCTATATAATTTATTCCAACAGTATCGTCAATAGTTAATAAAGTAATCGTGAATGCACTATCTCGAGACTGTTATCAAACGGTCTAATCATCTATTACGCGATTATTACACGTTTAATAAGACATTGCAGTAAATATATTAATATATCTATTGGATTCATTAAAACAAATGAAATTAAGTAAAAGTAATAAAACATTTTTTTTTTGTGTACCTATATCCCGACTTTGACTGATCTCACTACATACTTTATTCAACCTGCGTAATATCATTGACCTAGTTAGCTTTCTCGTCTGAAACGGCATGATTCCGATGTAAAGATTTCAAACATACATTGATACGCGTTATACGGGAGGTTAATCAGATCATTAAATTTTATTTATTCGAAGATATCTGGGTATCCATAAAAATAGATTTTATAGGATAATTTGTTCGTCGAAGGAGCCGAACGAGGTAGCCGTGGCCATTGTGGCGACAGTACAGATGCCGATGACCATTTCGGTTGCACGGTTCTGCTACAAAGTTCGCAATCAAATAAATATTTCGGCACAATTAAGAAAACGCCGACGAGGGTAGCACTCGTGACAACCGTCCAACAGCGCACTGAGAAAACTCCGCGCTCTTTTATACTGTGTATATATTTTGGTGCTCTACATTCCACTAAACAATATTTACTAATGGAAGTGTTTATTAATGAAAGATATTATTTAAAAGACAGCTGGTGAGGATACCCCGAGTTTTTTTTTTTTTTCAATATGAAATTGTCTTCATTTACACAGAATTGATATGTCCTTTGTTTATCCACGATAATATTCAAAATGCTTCACCAACTTTGATGAGACCTTTTGAAAGGTAGATGGAGAGCTTTTGGAGTATTATGAAGGTTACATACGAGGTTTTGCTTTTGATGTGAAACATCTATAGATGCACGTCAAACCGATGGCTGGCGTGGCGTTATGAGTGAAATTTGAAATTTATATAAATAAAAAATAATAGTCAAATGTAAGCGCACAATAGCCAAAAGTAAGCGCATTACCTCAGAACCGCTGCAACTACTTAGCTTTATCATTCCTTTGTTGTGTTTATCATTGCCAGGACAAGGTTTATATGAAAGAAAATGATTGAAATATCTTAGGGAAAGGTGAAAAATTTGGGTTAACCTTCGTCATATAAAAAAATCGAGTAAATGAGGTCACCTCAGCGATATCTTTAAAAATATTGGCAGAAATGACAGATTGACGTTCATTTTCATCGCATTTCATCACACGTTCGTACTATAAAGTAAAGATTTGGTCCATTTTCATTGTTAGTGCGAAGTCGGGGCTAGTAACTAGTAAAATAATAAAAGAGATTACATCATTTATTTAAATAAAATACATAGTTCCTATAAAATAACAAAATCGTTTTCATGATAACGAATTCAATCTTATCAGCTAGTATGTAATAAAATGCATGATTTATTTGAAAAAATAATAATGTTTATCTACTTGACCTTTTACAAAATCTATAACAACCAATTAGAAACATGTTCTAAGTATACAAATAAATCGTAGAGCGTATTTTTATTATAAACATTTATTTTTTTCGATTACAGCAAAGAAGAAAGCTTTGGTAAGTGTTAGAAGCCACTCCACGCATTACCGAGTGCGTATTCATCGCTCTGCCCACATCCGCTGAAGTATTTTGTTTATTGCTAATGCGATTTAATTTTTTATTGCTTTTTATTTATCTTTATTCAGCGATTGCGGTTTATTGTATTAAAATAAATAAGAATTCTTGACTTTTTAATTTTATTTTCAACGGAGTACACGACAACGCCGCGAGAAGAGAAAGAAATAAATTTTAATAAGCGTTTGTTTTTTAAGGCGTGATTCTTCAGTTAAAAGCGATTTATTTTTTATATAAACTTGAAGATAAACCGTATTCATTAGAGATCGACTGGAAAGGGACTAAAATAAAAATATACACGGGCAAGATGGTGTTGTCGTGGAGTTATTGTCGTTAATCAGGCCTTCTCTCGGAGGCATGTTGATTGGGCGGTGCAGCGTGGTGCGGCGTGCCTGCCAGTTCCCCGGCATTGTTCTCTTTATTAACATTTGCCGTAATTATACCAATCATATACTCTACTTTTTCATTAACATAAAATTGTATTGATACGACATCGGAGTTTATTAGTATCGGCTTAAGGTTGCAATTACATAAACATTTGCGGTTTGTGATGATGTTATGACTTATTTACGTACTAATATTTTGTTTTACTTTTTTATTATTTTAATTACAGTTTAACTGTTGTAATAGGTTTTTATAATGATTTCATATAAATGCATAAAAGAAAGGGTTTTAATTTAAAGTAATTGTAAATAAAAAAAACAATCTTAAATAGGGTTTTTTTACAGCAGTACCTACTGTATAGACGTTAATAAACTCTGGACGCGTCCTTTACGACAGTGCTTGTGTCTTGTTGTGATTGCCATCTTATAAGAAATGCTAACATTTTTGGAATAAACTTTAATTATAATACTAATTCTTCTTTGATCAATGATATGAAATTTTTCAGAATTTCGACATATGAAAACCTAAACTTACTTTATATGGACTTCAGTATGAAGTAAATAATGAGGTTTATGAATAAGGAAATTATTTTTAAAGTTCTTGCATAATTCGTTAAAACTCCAAAAATGATATCTACCTGTCTATCTGTGTAAGTAAGTATCTAGGTCAAATGTATTATAATTAGATTATTATGTAATTAACTGCTAAATGTGCTAAAAATAATATTAAATTAAGATATACAATCTTAACATAGAATCGTAGTCTCTCAGAATTATATTATTGAGACATAGTTCTCAGAATTCGTTAACATCGGAGTTGTCCACATTGGCTTACTTAACGGAAATACATAAATAATGTTTATCAATAGATCATCGCGGATCCATACTGACACACTCGTTAGATTTATGCCTTCATTGTCAGCGCCGTAAACTAGATCTCCATAAAAGGGACATTTCCTATTTAAAATTTATATGAAAAGACAATGGTTGACAAAAACTCGGCGCCTCCACGCGATGCTAACCAGCCGCTCGTGAGCAACTCGGCGCCAACTGCCAAATCTCTATCGGGCGTGCGTAAATTACGCCTTTTTACCTGGATTCCTGTTTTGACATATTTAAGGCATTACTAATAATTATGAGTGCTCCGTCCGGTAAGTGTCGCCTGTGTGCGTGCCAGTTAGTTTTGACACTATCTTAATGACGGACGTCGGGTGACAATAAATATTGAAACGTTATCGGTTGCCTATTTGAGCTTGAGTCAGTCGGTTCTGAATCCTAAAATAGCCCGCCCATATTGATATATGTATGTGATTTGTGTTTTTCTTAAGTATAAATTACCTGAAAGCTATTCTCATTTAGTTTACCTTCACAATTTTTATCTTAAGGATAACAAAATAATATTAATAAAGGGTCTTTTTATTTTGGCCTTCGACTTTCGTCATCATTATTATGGATATAGTGGAGAGATAGAAACGTTATTTTGAATGGTGTCTAAAGCAGATTGACTAGTGAAAATTAACAAGTCGTGTTAGTCGAGTGATCTCAAAGGTGGAATAATTTTAATAATCAATTTTTTTCGGAATTCCCTCGCATTTAGTAATTTAAATTGGTAAAACTATCGGTTGAGTGTAAAGGAAAACATGAGAAAACCTGAATCTGAAAAATGTTCTAGTACTATCACTGTATGTGGGAAAACATAGAACTGTTGGATTTCTCAGAGTTTGAAAATGCCAATACGGCGTGGTTATGACTATACTTTCCTTGAGGAAAAGGCTTATGACTCTGCAGTGGGTCTGTTACAGGCTGATGTTGATGATGATGAATGAGAATTACGTATTGTTTTTTTTTTACATGATGAGACTACACTTTATTTTTTTACCTATTGAGTAATTAATCTTTTTCGATTCGTTTCCACAAATATCTGGTGTTTATAATTACATAACATATTTTTACTGTTTTATAATATAGGAATATTCTTCACTTCACTCGTGTTAATATAGACACGACGTATCTCTCAGTAACAGTACCAATTCACATTGATCTTATGATATTAGTTAGGATATTCTTAGTTGAACAATACATTTTCTTGATATGACGACATAATTCCACAAACAGCCATTTAATTCTAAACTAAGCATAGTTAATATTATGGCAAGATCGCCACACAAGATCGCCGATTATTCTCATCATACAAAAATCTGTCATGTGCAGGGATTAATGTGCGACCTTTCGGCACAATGGCAGTGTTTAGGTAGTCCGGTGGAACTGTGAAGGCCTAATAAGCCGGCAGTGTAGGTCAGTTCGAAAAAAAAAAAAAAAAATTGGCAGTGTTTACTACCACTACGCGACGCCACGGAGTAAAGTGTGCATAATAAATTTTTACATTAATTTTTACTATTATCTTCTCTTACAACATAGCCATTTTTCTATTAATAATAACATATTGATGTACATATAGAAAACTTCATATATAAATTCCTATATAACCGATATAAACTGGACCAATATTCATTGGATCTGGTCTGTCTTAAGGTGAAACAAGCCTAAATGTTGCTATACATAAGCGACATCTACTGAAAGATTTTAAAATTTCGTTTCGATATTCTGGCGACTGCATTAATTTGTCAACATGAAGGTAATATAATAATGTAGAAACAGAAATAGGTATAAAGAGCAATAGGTGGCTAATTGCAAGAGTTGGGGTGAATCAGGGTGATTGCAGAGGTTAGGGTCGCGCACATCTGCTGTTGTGTCCTCCCACATAGCGTACCCGCTGTTGACTCTCGTCCAGTTTTAATTGTAATTCGATATCTGTCATACGACAAGCATAAAATTACTTTACTATAAGGTAAAATATAGAATACTTCATTATAAAATGTATCAATTTCATTAAATTATTAAAAATAACTCTTCATTGCGGCGTCATTCGTGTTAATGTAGTAAGATATATTTTTATATTCCTAGGGAAACAGAACTTTTTTCTGGAGGAAAAGGTACCCTATCACCTTTTCTGTAGGTCTGAAAACGTGTATACATAATTTCATAACTATCGGTTAAGTAGTTAAAGGGTGAAAGTATAACAAACTAATAATTGAAACAAACTCACATTCGAATTTATGGGATTATTTATTATTAGGTATTTTAATTAGTTTATTAGTTGTCATTTTTCTTAATTTATTTTCTCCTTAGATTTATCGAGGGTTATTGAAAAAAGAACACGCCACCCGCATTCCACAGAATAAATAAGCAATCAAACAAACATCTTATAAAATATAAGAATAGCAAAAAACTAAATTAAAAACAGAAACTTTTAAAACTAATTTGACTTGTTGTGATGCTGAACAAATCTAGTAAAGTTTGTAAAAAAGATTTAACTTATATACACTTGTATAACATATTCTTCAGTTATATTTCACCTCGTAACAACAATGCACCCTATATTAATATGACATGAGAATGGATACCACCATAGTACATTTAAAATTAAGTATTCATAATAATACACGTCGTATGTGAAAAATACAGAGATAAAATTATGAGAGAAAAAAACAAATACATTTGAAAGTAATCATGTGTTTTGTGAGTTTCGGGTGGTATGAATAAATCAGATAGCGAGTAGGGACTCGGGGCTTCGAGGGCCGGGGCGAGGTCCCGACTCAGTTATAAAACCTTTCAAAAGGTTAACTGAAAGAATCGCACGTAAATATTAAGGGTTTACGACGGTCTATTCAGTCATTAGAGATCGCCTTTTGTTTATAACCGCATCGTAGACTCGCGATAACATCGGATACTCATTATTTATGTGAATTTTGACAACATCCACGGGTTAGTGTGATACTAAAATAAGGTTATTTATGGCGAGCACAGACATCACCTGATCATAAATTAAATGATCGAATTAAAACAAAGGATATTATCAATAAGCTCCGGCAAAGTACGCTTTATTGTCCTCACAGAATTACATTATACTTATTTCTTTTATTATTTAAAAATAAACCCTTTTAGCCAATATTTTTATCCAATTCTTAGAAAAGTTCATACACTAGCAGTTATTAATTAATTACTAATTAGAATTATGTTTTAATTTCAAAAATACTATTGTAAAATATTGGTAAAAACGTATATGATGATTCTAAGTAGCTTTGTTAATAGACTATAGAAAATAATAACAAGAAACCATTCGCTAATTTATAATGTTCTCAGACTATTAATTCTATTTGAGATGCGCACTTAGATTGCCAAATATAGTTACTATAATGAATTGGTCTTTTTTAGCGTTATAGATGTCAATTATTTTTTCTCTAGAATCTCTTTAGGTTTAAATAAATTGTAAATTTCAATTAATCATGTGTATCTCATCATCTTTATCTGTGTATAAAGTGCATCTTTTAATCATTTTAAACCTATATAATATACTTAGTATTTTTTATGATTATAATAATAAACTAGCTCTTGGGTTTTGAAGTGGCACATGTCAACAAAAGTCATAACGCAAGCACAGAATTTTAAACTTATGAGTGAAAGCGATGTTAGCTGCCACGTCGCTAGTTCTGGGGTCGATTGCAACCAAAGCTTTTACAATATTTTCTAACCATAGTATGATGAAAGTCTATTTCGTTTACTCTTCATGACATATCATGTGTCACCAAGAATATCGATAGATGTACTTTAAAGATAAGTATTTTTAATACATTATAGGTTTTAAACGTTTGACCAAAATCTCACCTCATGTTACATGACGATGCGGTCTAAGATAGTAAGACGCTAGACTTACAGAGGGATTGGTTCCGAAGTGCAATTGCCGGAACACGTCTACGATGGTGAGAGATTTTCAACTTTATAGTTGTAGTGCTAGGCAGGTTTCAGTCCCAAGGATTCGAACCTATGTCGATCGACGCAGTATCTGAATATGTTAACCACTGAATCATCAACGCTTAATAATCATTTAATACTAGCTGACCCCAGCGAACTTCGTACCGCCTAACAGTGGATCCTTTAAATTTTTTTTTAATACTTATTCTACTATTCGGGATCATCGTATAAATATTGACATTCATATTTATACGATACTAACGTCACTCAATTGTTTTTCCTTCCCGGAACCTCTCCACTAACACTTCAACTTTATGGTATGGTATTAAAGTTCAAATTGAGTTTCAAGTGTTATCACGAATCGTTAGTATGGGAGTATAGAAAAGTGTCGTTTTAAGACTTTTCCAGGTATTTTTTTTAATTTTTCTCTCCGTAAGATCTATCCTCGTACTTCAAGGAATATTCTAAAAAAAGAATTAGCGAAATCGGTTCAGCTGTTCTCGAGATTTGCGCTTAGCAACACATTTAGCGATTCATTTATATATTATAGATTATTTGAAATTAAAATTTATCATTTTGTGAGAACTACATGTTTCATTAGAATCCATTGTGGAATGTCATTATTTTATTTATTGTAATTTTGAGACTAATACTTAACTCCTATAACCCTTTTATTATTATTACATTACCTCTGTTAATTTTATGATTTCTAACCTAACCTTTTTTTTTTTTACGTGGGGAAATCCATTATGGATACCCACACTCTCGGGGGAGATCTCGGTTATGTCCGACAAAATCTAACCTAACCTAACCACTATGGGATGTCGTAATGATATGTAGTCTCGGCAACAGAGCCTAAAAATAATCCTCCGTCTGTATATATGTATGTATCTGTAAATGAATGAATATTTTATTTCCTCTTATTATTCTATATTTGATTTTCATTATAGTAATTATGTCATTTATCGATATTAAATTTCCTTTGTTAAACTTTATGAATGTAAAATGTAATAAAAAATTGTAATAATACTTAGCCCAGATAATATTTAGAGAAGTTCTCTATCTACCGATAAAGTTTCGGAGATTAACCTGGACAAATAGTGGACACTTGAATTTTATTTCTATGAGTATAGATTGTACTAAAACATTATCTAGCGTATAATATAATGAGGAATTTTAACTTAGTGCAGCATTTCACAAACAATGAGTAGTGGAAGCGAATATTGGGTGATCTCTGAAAAATAGGATGTTACAAATATCCCGGTTAAACATCTACCAGCTAAAATGTCAACTAAAGCAGGTAAATAGCACATTGATTTAACAGAAGATACGGTGCTGAAAATAAGTTTCAATCGCAAGCAGTTAATGAATTTTGAGGTTTCTGTTAGGAGATTCGTCAACAAGTCAACTTTGGGAACCACTGTCTTAGTGTATAACTGAAACATAGTAATTCTAATAAGCAAGTGTAGACAACTCAAATCTTTGTTCTAATTTAATAAAAGATACAAAGCCAAGTGCAGGCATATGTATATTTCTATCCGATTCTGTTTCGTTTAACATTACTTGGATTAATAGTCGTCTGTGCGTTGTTTTACAAAATGTAATATCATAATTGCTGATGTTCTTAATCAAGTAAATTATTATGAGACTGTAGACAATGGTCTAAATGTTAATTCTATTATGTTGAAAACGAAATACATTATTAAATAAAGTAAGTTCGGAATAAATATCCGGAAGCCATTGTCAATATTCTGTAGCAAAAATTTACTATTAATAGGTTTCACATAGACAAGGGTGGATGAAATACGGTTAATGATAAATCCACAAATGAGATTTGCCGGACGTATGGCCACTCTAAACCGTGGCTCCATTGTCACTGGACACTATCACCTTATATTACACAGATCAGCCAAATATGGTTCACGATACATGGTGTGGTTCAACCGGTCTGTAATACGATACACTGGTTTACATTAACTTAATATGATAAAGTAGAATCAATTATTTAACTCTATTGTTCAATCCATAATACTTTTACTATATTTAAATAGGTTTCGGTAAAAAAATTCAAGAGAAAGATTGTTTCTAAACAAGCATCTTCATACAATTTTTATACTAATAAATTGAGACAATTTACAGTGTCGTATAGCATAGAAGAAATACATAGAAATAAAATTGAAGTATACTATTATTTGTCCGGGCTAATCTCCAAAATGGCTGAACAAATTTTAACAAGACATTTAATTTATTGCTAGACATTTAATGGTAGATAGAATTCTTTTCGGAGTATTAGATATCATATTACGCTTTACCATACGAGCTAAGCAAAAATTATAAAATGTAACACAAGTAACCTTATATGGGTAAAAGATTTATGGAGGTTGTGTAGTAATGAAAAAATTATAATCAATAAAATAAAAGACAGCCTACAATTACTTGAGATAAAATGTTCCCATGAACTGCAAAACCATTTTCACATTAACATGGCATGAGCAACAGCTTTATTATTTGATAAAAGAAATTGCCGAAAGTTTTATTTAAATTTAATTGAATATTATTGATATGTTTGTTTTACATTATTTTTCTATGTTAACACCCTGTAGTCTATATAGTGTAGGTGGTGATGATCCAGATGGACGCGGGTCAGCAGCTGTGCGGTAATTAAGAGGTGGCCGCTGGAAGTGGCATGCGCCAGCGCACAATGCGGTTCAATTGAATGAGAATAATCTTTGCACCCACGCGTCTTTTGTGTGCGTGGGTGGACCGATGACCGGTTGCTGTACCACTGGCATGCTGCTCCACTTTACAATTATTGTTTTATTACATATCTTGTAATAAACTATTTCAATTTCAATTATATTTTATCTAATTATCAATTAAGTTGAAAATTTACTACAGTTACATGCAAGACTATTTGGTGTTACAGAACGGAATTACAAAGTAAATATGTTGGTACAGAACCATTACACTTAAATTTCAACTGTAAAAGTATTTTAAATTCTGTTTATTAAGTTAAAATTTGTTACTTTAATGTTTCTCAAAAAACAATAATATCAAAATAAATGTTAGCATTAATTATATATCTGAGATCAATAAATTCTGAAATTGTGTGAGCGACCGCAATGAAAATTGATACACCTAAGTGTTTTTTTAAAAAGGTTATTATGCGATTCCTTCTCGTATAACTCACCACTAGATGTCGGTAGACTATATTTTATTTGATTAAGTTTTATGTTATATCTTCACACGGGCAAATTCGCGGATGGTACCTATTAAATATGTTTATGAGATTCGTAGTTCGAAAATCACGATTCCAAGTAGAGCATCATTCGAAGCGATGCCATCGTCATGAAATCAAACAATTATTGCAAAAATTGCTTTAATGATATATTGGCGAGCATTTCTAATGGTCACTAGGGTAAAGAGTGATTCGACCCGGAATCGAACTGAGCCGTCATAACGTCCTCCAAAATACAATGAGGACTCTTTCGATGATTTATATCTTAATTGTACTCGATGTACACATTCCGTTACGGGCCGTTTTTATATTATTATTGCCATAATTCTTAAGATTACCGTTATTTGACGAATGTTGAATCTTCGAAAACTTTTTATACTCTTATAAGTTTTGTGTATTATGTCAATATTTCCTTGATTCAGATCTAGTCTCAAAATTAAAATTTAAATTAATTGTAACAAAAAACTTCAATGTTTTAGGGAAACCATATAATGCAATTAGTAGATATAAATTGGCGGATTAAATGCATATTGCTATATCAAAAAAAGGGTATTAGTTATGTATTGACAATATTCTAATTACTTTGTTTTTATAAATAAACGTTAAACCTTGATCAATGTGATGACGTAACATTTTACGTATATATTAATTATTTATTCAATCCGAAATTATTTATTAAATATTGTGCAATTTAGGTATTTAAGAAGGTAAACTGAGAAAACTATCGTATATTTGAGTTCTAAAGAAAACGAACAGTGTTTCCTTTCTTTTATTACTTTTGCTTAAGTCAGAGGTTTTCAACATTTGGTCTGTAATTAATGTTTTTATTAACATCAAGATAAAAGAAGAAGATTATTAGGTATGTGTTTAAAAATAATAATTAGGTACATGGATTTGAAAATTTTTCTTTACAAATTTAACATTATTTATAATTACACAATCTATTTTTGACTAGTAGACTTGGTAGGCAGACGTTCTGCCACAGATAATAAAAATAATAAATCATGAATTAAAAGATATATATATATATATATATATATATATATATATATATATATATATTGATACAGAAAATAGTTATAGTAATAGTTAGGAGCCTGGAATTTTTAGAATATATTTTTCATGTTAAAAAATTTAAAAAATTACATAAAAAACTTTGGTCGCAAAATTAAAAAAAGAATGATAAATCTCGAAAACAGCGCCACCTAGCGATATTAACCATTGCTTAAAACGATCCAAATGAGCCCATAAGTTCAAAAACAATCATCAAGATCCACATTGCCGTTTTGGAAGTGATTATTGTAAGCTATTGTAAAGGTTATTGCATTCCTTAGCACCTGTTGGTGTGTTCCGGCAGCTGCACTTGGGAGTAGTCTCCCTCTAGGTTTAGCATGACTACCATCTTAGACCACATCGTCATTTAACATCAGATGAGATTGTGGTCAAACGCTAACCTATAAAGTAGAAAAAAATATAAAGAAATATTAAATTAAAGATTGAATTAGATTTTTTAGTTTCTCATTTCGAACTTAGTCTAAGAGTTGGACAAGCGGTCGTGTTTTTACGCTATTTACAACTGAATTACTTATTTGAATTTCTGCGTATATGTTTGTAGATAAATTTTGTGTACAGAGTTAAAGAAAATCTTAGTACAATATTACGAGTTATCAATGAGTTTATCTGTTATATGATAGTGATACTTGAACAGGTTACATCGCGCTTCACTGCTATGTTAATGTAATCTCTAAGTGGTTTGCACTGTTGTTACATCAGAGTAGAGATACGAGAGATGGCAGACTGGAAACAAATAAACTTACATCAGAAGGAGTAGAGTGATTCAGGTATTTAAAAACTATTCCAGAATACATAAACTACACAATATAATATTTATAGCAATGTATTTTAAACTTTGCCATACATTTCCGGGTTATAGTTGTGTCTATTTCGATATTCTTCTCTTTTTTCTGATGATCTAGAGTTCTCGTTTGTTCTGATAAATCATCATATCAGCGTAAACGTTATTGAGCACACTATTATTACATTAATTGCATCCAACATAATTTAGTACTAAAAATGAATAGATCTATGGAAATATAAAATATTTTAATTAAATAAAAATAATTTCTCCTTATGGAATATAAAAAAATGCACAGAACATCTGAATACGCCAAAGGCGTTTAGGGTTCGACTCACTATTGATATCAATACGAGGGAGTGACTGTAATATTAAAGTTATTTATTGCAAATCGTTTCCTTTCCCCATTTTTACTTCAAATAATATTATCTTTTATAGTCTCCAAGATAATAAATGATTTTTATTAATTTTTGTTTATTAAATTGACTCTTAAATTTCTGGAAAAAGGACTTATTTTACATCGTATCTATTACCTTATATTGCTTGCCTGAAATATGTTTTACTCATTGTTGTAGGAGATAATGTAAAGTGTAAGGTTTTTTATATCATGCCACTTTGCACTATAGCTCGATATTCACACTTTATATACAAATATAATTATTCACATAATCTATCCATGTCTTCTTTGTTCTTCTACGTCTAAACCTATGTCTATCCGTCCACCTTCGTACTTATTATTTCTATATAACTTTCATTCGTCCTTATAATATATTCTCTACTAGTTATTGACATGAAAGGATAATGGAATATTTATTTAGATGAGAGAATAAAAAATATGTAAATATGTTATTGTAATTTTATAGATATAAACCTTAATATTAAATTTAGAGATTGTGATGGTAAACTATATACTTTTAATAATTTCATAAGAACCTTATAAATTGTTAAGATGTATTAACGATGTAGTTAAATAAGCAGAATTCAGTGACAGAAAGCAGACGTTTAGAGCGGTGACAATGTATACGAGGGGAGTGTGTTTGCTCGCCGCGGTACGCGTATGAATAAAGATATTCCCGTTATTTGTAGTACAGATGTCATGTAATTTCATTGTGTCGTACAATATTTAGTGTAAACACGCGGGGAGATTCCGCCGGGACCAGATAAGATCTCATAGTTCCGATATGTTCCAAATGTCTCTTACGCTGTGATAAAAACGAAATTTTACGGTATTAAAAAAAAAAAGTGTTTATAGCTAATAAGGGATTTGTGCACGATAATTTGTCATAATATAAAAGAGATTAATGTTCGTTGACATAAATACGTTAGGAATTGTGTAGTATAAAAGATTTCGACACCTCACCTCATGGAATGGTAAAGAAAAAAGTAATAATTATAGTTTTTGCCATTTATCCAATGTGATTATTTTTCACCACAACAATAAATAACTTATTGACCTAAATCATAAGAATTCCGGAATGTGCTATTACGTAAACTGAGCGAAGTCTGTATCTAAGAAAATAAGTTCTACAAAATTCTCCTTTCGCAAAAATTTAAACAATTTGGTATTCAAAGAAATTGCAAAAACACGAAAAATACATTTTAACTGGCATTTTGGGTATGTGGAAATGTACCGAATAATGAATTCCAGAATTCATTAAACCTGCAAACAAAAGTCCGTAAAATTTTCTGAAACAAGGTTGGAATGTGTTTTAAACTTTAAATATTGCCTGCTCATGTCTCATGGTTGAGAAATCCTACATACAGTTTGAATAATTTATAACTCTGTCCATCCTCCTCCTACTCGTTCATTGAACTAATAACTAAACTTGTCAAACCCATAGGTTGAATTAACAAAATTTAACTTTTCGAAATGTGAACGTGTAAAATATTTACGCTCTTCTCCTGTCACGGCACAATTTGCGAAGCCGCAGGGAAACATCGATATGGTGTTAATAAAATCACGTCAGTCATAGGCAATCGGGACAAGCCCAGCAAACATGAGCCCTCCATTAAATGATAATCCTGCCAATTTATCGACGGTACAAAAAATACGCACATTGTGTTGTGACTTGTCGAACATGAAAATTATTTTATATAAACACATTGAATATTCCCGGGTCGCGACCTCGCCGATTGACGCTCGCCGCTCGCAGATTACTCGTATTCCCCATCTTCCCCGATTGTCATCTGCTGACATATTTTTTAAAATAGGGCGACCAGTAATGGAATAATAATAAACTGGAATTTACTTTTTGGTAATTCAAAAACAGAAAGGGGTGTTAACGTATCGGTCGCAGTCGACTGTTTTCATTGTCGACCATCCGACCAATACTGTGTAATCAACGGTTGGATAAAATGAAATGGAATTCAGTCTGAGCTATTTGTCGCATGTTTGACAGCAATAACAGGGTTCGTCGCGCATTAAAGCCACCATATGTCGGTCATATCAAATTTATTTCTATTATTTTATTGGTTTGGTCGCCGATGATTGCGTTCATTACATTTATTGGAAGTCAGAGTGAATTTGAATTTATAGTCGGTGATATCAATGATAGGTTGATGACTATAACAAAGTGAACAAAGTAATAAAGGTAATAAATTGCTTTCACCTCATTATCTAATACTGTTTGTTTGATACTTAAATATGAAGGAGACGGCGATATTTATATGTATCACGAGGAATTTTCATTTTAAAATAAATACAATTGTATCAGCCGCTATTTGTATTGTATTATCAAAAATGATTCAGGGTATTAACATAAAAGTATAACTCTATTAAAAACAGTACAATGGCTCCATCAACGGTACAGGCTTAGTATCATCCATTTAAATAACGTTTTTAAATAAATACTGCGTAGATAATAGTAACAATGCAATATTTTGTCAACTGCCGACTCCGGCTTGCGGAGAGTGCACCACAGCGTGAAGCGGAAAATCCTCGGGACATTGGAGGACATTTTTTGTGGGTTAATATCCGCACGACATTGTCAACTGGCTATTTAATACATCATGTAACACAATACTTTAAATGTTACTAGATTTGTGCAAAATTTGAAATAGTTACGCACAGTGATTCCGGTTATTAGTATGAGTCTATTGGATTAATATGGCTGGTTCAGGCGAGTGAACGTTACCATTATGTTTTTCTTAATCTTTTGTGCTTTTACATACAACGTCGATTATAAGACAGTTAAAAAATTTTGATGTAGATACTAAAACTCCTGAAATTGAAATTCCTTTTAGTAATAATGCAATAATAATAATTAGTAATAATTTTATAATAACAATTAAAAGTCGTGTCGAAAAAGTCGTTTTATATAGCTAATACTAACTAAGCAAATACTTAATCTACACGAAATATAAAATATTTTTGAATGCAAAATTACTTTTTAGTACGCACTATTTTAATTACACTTGTTGAACACATAATCAAGAAATCCAATTAAAATACATGTAACGATGTGAAATATATTTGTAAATACATTCGTTTTGAAACATTGAGAATTCTAAATCGTAGTATTATTGTCACTTCTAGTGTTCCAATAGAATGTATTGAAAAATATAAAAAAAAAGTAATGATTATACAAATCTAGTACCAACACTACTCTCTTGAGTTCTGTAACAAAACATTAGGTTACAGATAATCATTTGGAAAAAGGATAATTTAAAGTATTTATATATAAATCGGCAGAGATAAAAAAGTTATTTAAAACTACTTCATTTGTTTCTCAACCTATTTCCTTTATTAATTATTGTGTAGTTGTTATTGATGAGCTTTAGTGTTAGATATCTATAAAATTTGGACATACATTTTTTTTCTATATCATCGGCGAATCGGAGCCTGTATTCATAATTATAAAGTTTCCATTCATCATACTTCACAATCTCTATGTTTTCGAATTTAATATTTGCACATTTTTTGAGAATGACTAAAAAAACAATGAATTGTGAATTATAAAGAAAATTGATGTTTATAGTTTCCGGTATTTCTGTGACGCAAAGAGGTTTTAGAACACTGCCCTCATAATCAAGAAATTCAATAGTTTTATATATGGGTACAACAGCAGTAATTCTGTATTGAGACGCAATAAAACAAGATATGACAAAAATATCAGATTTCATAAAGCTTTGGTTTTGTCACACGTAATATTATATTTAAGGGACATTATGTTTGCCTTTTGTTATGATTCTATTCTATGTCGGTTTGCGGTTAATGCACCGTTGAACGTGCTTCGAGTTTTCAACGTGTACCTTAAAGTTTTAGACACGAACGTAAATTAGCTGGATATTATTTAACCCGTAACTTACTTAATATTAAACACGTGAATAAGAAACCACACGAATTTGTTTATTGTATTAATATTGGAGAAATATTTAAAATTTATGTAAATAAATTGATGGAGGTTTGCCGTTGTACGCGATCACGTAAAAACTACTATAGACGTGGACATTATATAAAAAAAAATTACAACATCTTAATTTATAATAAAGTTTTAAGAAACTACAATTTTTATAAACACTTCGTATTCAGCGATATGTGAAATAAGGCAAGCGGTGAAGTGCGAATGCGTAGGAGAAGGGGAAGTAAAGAAATAGCATTGTTTAGGAATAAATTTTGTAACGAAAGTATATTTTTGATTTCAATTTTTTAATGTTTTTGATTCTACATGTTTACTATAATTAAATATTTGGATGTGAATTTATTTGTTTATTACGCTTTCACGCCTTAACTCTTCAACCGACCATTATTATATTTTGCGTACACATTATAAGAGGTACAGAAAAGAACATAGACTTTTAGCCACGGATTCGTTCGCATTAGTATTGTTTTTTGGATGAAAGGTAGTAAGTACTTGACGCTTGAGTAGTTAAATCGTGAAAACGTATCAAATAAACTCACATTCGCATGTATAATGTTAGTTAAACAAAAATAAAACAATATGATATTATAATGAAGGTCGCAAGGATATTAAAAATAATAGTTTACAAATATCGTGGAAGAGAAGCCACGTATTTAGAATTAACATAAAAAGAGCAGTTATTGCTTTGAGCCAGTGGCTAATGAAAAGGAAATTATGAAGTATTGGGACCGCTTGACAATGGTGACAAATTCTTTTAAGTTCTTTACATAAGGCTCGTAAACAAAAAGAACACAACGCAACTCCTTCGTTTTGTTGTTTGGGTCGCTTTAATTACTAACGCGGCTATTGTGGACTGGAATTGAAGGCAAGTTATGCTGAAAGGCATTGAAAGGGGTTTGAATAAGTTTCCGAAAAATGATTGATGGATGTGTTTATTGAATAGTAAGTAGTAGAAATGTAGAGAACTCGATGTTTATATTTACATTGCTAATGAAGTGTATTTGGAATTTTTGTTATATTTATTTCGTATGGTTCTTTTTATTTTATTGAAATGTTATAATTTACTACTTATTGACTCTAAAGAAAGAATCAATCACTATGGAGCTTTGTGTCAAATATGCAAACAGCAAATATCAACTTTATTTTTTCTTGTCTTATACACCATGCAAGATTATACTTAATCGTATATGAAATTTTATTATCATTAAGCTCAATTCCCTACTCAATTCCTCAGTTTTGTAGGTGTATAAGTTCTGGCTTGTGGCTGTAGGTATACTCCATTATTTTATATTGATATTTTATACATTGATTTGATGTTAATTCATTTTTGTAATTACTTTCCTCTTTAGTTTGGACATCACAAAAGGTTTTGTCAGGGATATCGTGCTCTTGGATAAAAAAACAAGTTCATTTTATTCCGACCTTGAAAATGTATTTGTCAATTTCTGCACTCTTAATAAAGAGTTATAGGTGAAATCGAGTATGTCGTGACGCTAATGGTATAGTGTAAGATATAGCCTTGTTAGTTTGACTTCTTACAACTTGTTATAACGCCGGTGTAAACACGCGTGACGGTGCTGTATCACGTGATCGCACACGCGAACCTGCTGCCGCGGACAACGCGACGCGACGCGATGGATCCGGCGCTCATCCCCCACACAATTATAAATACGAATACCGTGTATATTCCTTTATTTGTTTGTAAATCACGCAAAACTTTACATTATAATACAAAACTCGTAGACTGAGGAAATATTTCTATTATCTGATATATTTTTTATTCATGTTCAAAACTTTCCTAGCTATGTCCTTTATCTAGGTAACATAAATTAAATATATAAGGAACAAACTGTCATAGAACTTTACAGTTATGGATATACCACCTACGTACTTTTATAAATTTATCAACTTACAAGTCTTGCTGTACTGGGTAATCATGATATTTTTGATACCTCTACAAATAATAAAAAACAACATTTTAAAAGTCCTTTAAAATCTATGTAGAGGGTCAAGTCCTTTCTTTGGGCTTTCTTATTCAAAATGCGGTAGTCGCATACACCGCGCTTTTGTATACCGTTTAGTGGTTATCTTAGATTAATTTTGTCCTAATGAAATTATCATTTTCATATCATCCTTTTTGTAGATTAACAATCAATATCGATTAAATTATTTCTAAATAAAGATGTTTATAATAATTATTTATATGAATAAATAATATTTTATTGATAAAAAACGAATTATTTGCGTGGGTGAGGAACACAGTTGCGTGTTGAGACTGCGTGAGGCGGACACATTCGAGATGGTGCATCACATTGCCACCCTAATTAATATAAGATCTCAATTAAATTGCGACACATAACGAGGAACGGAATTTTTGCACACTCACTTAATTTATATGGGCTGCGTTTTGTCACAGAATAAGGCGATATCCACAAAGCATCAGTAAACTTGTTCTTCGATGTCGCATGCGAGTTAAAATAAATAGAACAAAATGTTTTATAAATATTTATTATCAATCGATGCAGCATAAAGTACAGCTTTATTTTAATTATTATTGATCTTTAGCACCTCGATATTAAGGTTTTATTATGCGAGAGTTACATTCCTAAAACTTATAAATTAAGTACGTAATAAAATCAAGAGGATTTAATAACTAAATTAATTTAAAATGATTTTCCGTATAAGTTCTCATTATTTCATTATTATTACCATAATGTAATGTAACATTGTCGGTGTTTTTCGTGTTTTATTTGTAAAGATTCAACTACAATTATTTGAATTAAAAATAAACAAACTGTTGTCAGTTATTGACTACGGTAAGTATGATATTAAAAAAAAAAATAAAGACCGTGTGTATATTCGTTTTTATGGTAGTATAATTAATATTAAATTTAAAATGCCAGTCAAGCTTTCAACAAATAAAAGAACAAAGCAAAATAATATAGGAAGAGGAAAATCTATATATCTACATACTTGTATATAATTCAAGTAAATAGGTACACACCTATATCAAATGATAGTTCAATAATCATGGAAATTATTGAGAATGACTAATCAAAAATTAACGTGGTCGTTGTAATGCGTAAACTGCCCTTTTTAATAAGTGCTTTAGTCTTAGGAGTAACTAAAAGTTTTCTACGATCTTAAGATAACATTTTGAGTTTTATTGTATAATTTTGTTATTTCTTGTGTTTATATGCGTATATGTTCGTATCTATTAGACTCATAATTGCCTAATCTTTCTTTTTTGACACTCTCGCCCCAGAGAGGGACTGCCTCTCAACTGCATCTATTGGAATCCATCTATTGTGATTGACGGCAGATGTCCAATCAGAGGGTGATTAGACGTTAGTAGTGATAGAGCTAGCCATACGGACAATATGAAAACTCTACTATCGAGCTCAATGGGGCTGTAAAGGCCTGCCCAACAAACAGCATTAGTCTGTTCGAAAAAAAAAGCTCGACGATTCGCACCTACGTAACGTAACCTATGCAAATAAATCATTTATGTTATGTTATTTTTTATATTACAATTATTTATATAAGTCACGTTAATTGGCGCACTTTTAATACGATCATAAAGTATTTAAATATCGGAGTTATAAATGATCACTCTTCTGTTAATTATGCTCGCTGCATCTCTCTTTATTTGTGATGGTAGGTACTTTCAGTGCGACCAGCAAAGACTTAGCCAAGTTTTGAATCGTAATATTTCGATCTCAGATTACCGGTGCCGATAACGTGTCATCTCACCTTTTTACAGGATCGAATTTGGTTACATATGGAAAATCGTAAATAACAATGAAGAAAAACATGTATTCAGCGATACTCGTGTAAGTAACTTAGTAAAATAATGTTACAATTTCTTTAAATCTAAATTAAATTGAAATTTAATTAATATTACTAGTACGCTGAAAATATAACAATGGTTACTAATATTATATTTTCAATTACTTGCCCACAATTTTAAAACGAAGGCTTCTTATCAAACCTTACTATTATACCTTATGTTTCTATTCACAGAACATAATTATCTTTAGAAAATATTTACAATTCTCTCCCTTTCGATTTTTTTTACTGGTTTTTTAAACAAATCGATTAATTTGAAGCTTGAAACACTTGTTTCATTTTGTACCTGAGTACAGACCTGTACTGGCCCTGGTGGAAGGCCACACGCGGTTCGGCCAGTAGGGGGAGAGCGGGCGGCGCGCGGGGGGTGTGATTTCATTCATGTTGTTAGATTGGACCGCTCATAACTTAACTGCTAATTTATTCGTTTTCATTCGAATCCAGTTTTAGTACATTTTGTGTATAAACCTTAGAAAAGTTGAGATGAATTAAAAATGATTTTAAATAACGTTTTTTCACTAAAATCAAACTGATGCGGTCAATGCGTTAATAAAATCACTATTAATGATGATGATGGCATATTAATATTTAAAGTTTTGATCATTTAAAATTAAATGCAACATATATTGTTTAAAATGGCTAATTAAATCAACTATCTGTATATCGATTTTAATTTTATGCTACTTTGTGTTTATTTTTCATTTTCTTTTACACATTTTATTAATAACAATAATCGACAATGAAAAATGCTCTTAAATTGTATTGTACACATCATCCACTAACAAAATAAACGAGTTATCACATTATATTGTATATAAAAAACAATTAGGTATGTTATTTTCTATATATCTATATTATTTGTATAATAGACGAAGCTTGTTTGTCTGTAGAAGGTAATCTCTGGAGACTGGAATAGTCGGATTTTAAAAGTTACTTCACTACTAGGAAGCAACATTATCCTGTGGTTAATAAGGAAAAAGTTATAGTGCTTGAATGGTTTGATCGGCGACATATAAATGCGATGTCCGTAATTTCCTATCCCGACATGTATTATAGATTTTTTCTTAATTTACGTACGTTTATTAGTTTAAAGTTGTTACTATATTGACTGGCGCTGAAGGAAAACATTGTAAGTAAACCTGAACATCTAAAAAAGGAATTAAAGTTGAAAATGACTTGCGGGCTAGCGATCACTAGATTATGTCCGTTTTGTTGCTAGTCTTGAATGACAATTTTACCATTGTTTAAATTTATTTATTTATTGGTTAATATTACTATTCTATTTCTATTCATTTTCATATTTAAACTAATATATACCAATTATGTAGTTGTAGTCTGTTACTATCTATTTAAATTTGCACAAAAATAAGCGTTGTATTTATTGGCCGACTTGCTACAGTTAATATGTTAGTTACTATTCGAGGTAAAAGTATATATACGTATGTTTTTAATGTTCTATACTGAGGCAAATTATGTAAATAATAAAAACATATTAGAACAAAGGTTTCTTTTTTGTTACTTAAATGAATGGCTGTATCTTAATAAGTTTCTTTAGATGAGCCATATGAAAGTCGATTAGGCTTTCAAAATTTAACTTATTAAGCTTAGTGTACCTACTGTAGTACACAGTACTTTTTTTTTGGACTGCGATATTTTGCTATTTTTTCATTGCTTATTTCTTTTCTTTTTTTTACAATGAGATTTATAAAGTTGACTGCTCTTAATAATTTTACACATTAATACAAATGAAGAATGTATGAATTCTAAGTAAATGAAGTTTATATTAATATGTTTTGTTCTTATAGAACTGGATTTCCGAAGAGATTACTTATAACTTCAATCGTCTTACGTTCGTGATTATCTCTTGAGCACGTGTACAATGTTATTTAGTGTTTGTGTTGTCCATTCATAAAATAGCTAATAAAAGATAACACGTATCTCTAACTTCGATGTAACAATGGAACACTAACGGGCAAGTGGAAAATATCAAATTTCATTGGAATCATCAAAGTTCCCGTGTAGTCGCCACAAGTCTGAATCAAACTTTTCCTTTGATATTTATGTTTGTCTTTAATTTTTACTCCTTTATCGGGACCCATTTTAATATTGTACGGTCGGTGTTAACGACCACTATATAAATTTTTATTTGAATGCATCCAGCACGGCTCTTTGTATAAGTCAACACATCGTTTTTGTTAATCGACTATGTGTATGAATATAGCTTTTTATAAAATAGTAAATAAAAAAAACGATGAAATATATATTACGAGCTAAATTATTTTACTGTTGTTAATCTTTAATAGTAGGTTTTCTTGTTTTTGGGGTGTACATTTCTCAATTGGTTGTGTAATTAATCTCCCTATGAGTTAGAGGCTTGCAATTTGAACATATTCAGAACTGAACGATAACGCAACAAAACTTTTTAACCTATTTGTTTATTTATTTCCAGTATAAGTTGTATAATCGATTTTAAACCTATTATATATCTCTGTTATAATGCCATTAAACTGTTTAAAATCGATTGTAAAATTTTACACGAAGAACACTGAATAGCAAAAGATACCGATATCTGTTGAACGTCGACCCAGAAACTAATTTGCACGCGACGTATTGGTTAGCGACTTTTCTCAAATTTGTTTCAGTAACGTGTAAAATTATAGAATTAAATCTTCGATGTGTTTATCTAAAGTATATAATAACAACCCATCATGAATAAAATATGTACCTGGGTGTATAATAGCTATTTGACTTTGTATAAACACGTTACTTAAAATTAGTTCTTCTTGTATCAACTTATTAAGTTTATAACATTTTGTACATTCCAGTACCTATTACGTCCCATTCTAAAAATTTGCGCAAATTATTTCACGTGGAGTAGCTTTTATTTAATCAATTTTATCTTTATAAAAAACCGGGTCTATTAACGATTTCAGCGGCAATTCAATTGTTTTATTGATAGAATAATAAACACACTTTCAATATCTGCTCAACGTTGGAACCGTTCCAGTAACTATGAATCAGAGCTTAGGTACGCAAGTGTTTATGACATATTATATATGGCTTGTACCAATAAGTTCACCGATTCGATACCCGCCGCAATTACAATATATTACAATAGTTCAGATATTAATAGACCGATTTACTAAATTCGATTTCTTGTATGTTAAATAAGGAAGTTAAGAAACGTAAAAAAAAGTACGTGATAACAAAAAAGTAGTAAAAAGTTAAGTATTTTCCGTTTATCATATAAAACAGAAACGATGTAAATTAATAAGTACTGAGTAAATTTTAAACGTACCTATTAGATTTATTCTTAGGCATTTGTAATGGAGATTATAAAAACAAATATAATGTCTGCAAATGCATCATCGTGAATACACTGTGTTAATAAAGCAAGAGTGACGTATAACATGAGGCAGCAACAAAGGTCGCAAAGATTTGTGCGAGCTATCTCCAGCGAGCGAGCATTCGTGTAGGCAGATAGGGCGCGCAGCCGGCTCATGCGCGCACCGACCGGACCGCGCGACCGCGCCGCGCCGCCATATCGCGCGCACCGCCGACATCTACACACATTAAATATATCCATTTAATGATTACAATTCTCGTTATAATTTATTTAGGACGAAGCATAACAAGTTTTCGAATCAAATATGTCGCCCATAAAGATGCTGCGGCAAGGGTTGGACGCCAAAACCTGTTATTTCTGAAAGGGATTTAATCTTAACCAAATCCGACTGCAAAATGATCTCGTATACTATGGACGTAAGAGTTAAAACCGGTTGCATCGTCTCGCGCAACGATGAGCGTTTTGAAGTCGCTCAAAAGAGACTCGCAGAGAGTAAAAGGGTTTCATGAGCGTGTGCCATCGTCGAATGAAATATTTCTTCGTTGGAATAAATTAAAGTCCATAATCCAATTCCGGTTGGATATTCTTAAGAATCGTTCTTATTGAGTCCTTAGAAGGGAATAGATAGATCGAGATCTGCCCGAGAGTGTGAATGAGAGCATTATGATTAAACAGGGAGAGAGCGGGCGCGGGGAAAAGAGATGTTGGATAATTCTTTATTCTTTATGAATATGTGAGCTCGTTATCTGTGGCTGACGCGGCTCGAGACATTTGCGTTTGTAACGCTGTGTGCCGCGGCCAGTGCGGTGTGGCATCGCACACAGAGACGACACAGCGCTCTACTGGTGCCATTCAATAATACATAGGTATCGACAGCGTTGTCTGCAAAGAGCGGCGGGTACACGACCGGATCAACATACGGCATCGACGGCAGATTGAACGATAGTTCCCGAGGAACTGGTTATCGTTATGGGCCGACTAGTGGATGAAATTTATTGGCAGCGCGTTGTAGAAATGTAGCGAGCGGAAGGGACTTGCGATTTTAATTAGGTAATGAATGTCGATGCAGATCTGCATATAGGTTTAACGGCTAGATTTATTCAGCCCTTATCTAACTTTGCTAGATTACAATAAGCGTAATTTAGCAATCAATTTTAATGATAAATACAGAAAACCAGGACAGTTTTAAATAATCGTTTATCGGCGGTGGTTTTATCTTTAAATCTGAATAGAACGAAGTAGTATTAATAACAGTAAGTTATAATATCTACAATATATCATAACAAATTACTTAGTTATTTTACATTCGCACAGAATGTGTAAAGGATGCTGTTGTTCATTTTGCAAACAAATTTTTAATCTCCTTTTGATTTGTATCTTTGAAACGTTTGCGTAAATGATGGAAATAAATAAAACAAAAGGTATGAAAGGGGATCTTTTGAACGGCACATTTCTCTTCAAAATTGACGTTTTTCAGAACCGGTCGGTTTTTAACGTTTTAATTAGGGGCGCACATTACGGCACGGCGCGCCACTACGTTCGCCCCTCGCTCTTTGCTTCACATTTTTGTATATTTCCGTCTATTTAGGGAAAATTTTATTTTTCGACCAATGTTATGCTATTTTAAAGTCGCGTGCAGCCGGCGCGTAGTGTCGCTACTAAATCTCTGTGGGAAACTTGTCTAACTGATGTTGGATTTTGCTGTTTCTATTATATCTATAACAATTGTATAAATGTGGCATGTATATATAAAAGTACTTAACTACATATGTTTTGTACTATATATTACTTTTTATTGTATCAGTTAGTAAGGATGAGAACAAGAAGTAATATTATTTATTGTTATACATTATCTGGAATACTGTTATATAAATTTCACGTTAATGAATAACTAGTTTTTGCTCGCGGCCACTGTTCGCCTTAATAGACATTTATTATATCCCTTGGAAACAATCAATTTGCAGTGGATGGAAGATATCGTATCGTGTACCCTTTTTATATTCCTGATAACGTGTATGCAAAATTTTGTGATAATAGGTTTGGTAGTTAAGGCGTGAAAGCGTAACAAACAAACAAACTCTCATTCATATTTATAATATTATTTGGGATTAGAATTTGTGTCAACAATAAAGTACTTTTAGTAGTGGTTCTTAATTGATTATTCGAGTAAAGCATTTTATAGTACTTTTATTAATGTATTAGCTTTTGCCCGGAGTTTTGAATGTATTAATGTGGTTTTAATCTAACTCTCGAGTACAGTACATTTTCTGTATGAAAGGTACCTTATGCCCTTCTGTATATTCTTGACAACGTGTTTGCAAAATTTCATAATGATTCGGTTGAGTAGTTACAGCGTGAAAGCGTAACAAGCAAACAAACACATATTCGCATCTATAATGTTATAGTTCAGGATTAGGATTAAAGGTGATTAAAAGTTAATTTAACTCGTATTTGATTTAACATTGTGTTATGTATATGCATGTACTACAAACAACAGGAAACGAATACGTGACGAATAGTGGTGACGAATGACACCTTCCTTCTGTTCGGTAAAAAATATGTTTAATTCCTTTAAAAAGTAAACTAAAGTTCTGTCGTCAATCGCTCACACCATTACAAACTGATACTTTTTCTATAACATCCTACGCCTTGTTTATTATTGACGAGTTATAAGTAAAACGGGGAGTTAAGTTGCTTATAGACTCAGCCCCTATATAACTATATTATTCAACAGAACTATTAAAATCTTATCACTGAAACCATTATGCCAGTGTATTTAATAATCCACCAACTTTATTCCATCTTGTAGAAAGAGGAAATTCGTATTCATTTTTTTTTTCGATCTGACTATACGCTGTTGGCCTGATGGGCCTTCACAGCTTCACTGGGTTAATAGGGCAAGCGCTTATGGCGCTCGGTCGTTTGCCAACAAGCTTAAGGGTGCCAAAGTAGCCGAACTTCCGCTTGGGCTGTTGTCTTAGGTGCAACAACGCCAATCTATCTAAGCTAACCTAGCCGCTAGACCATGGCGGCGTGATCTGTGGTTACGCTTACGTGGGCGCCCTGTGTGAAGAATCGAAAAAGTACTGACGGTTCGCTGCCGTTATTTTATCGGGAGGATCGGAGATATCTCGTGGTCGTCTTTTATATCGCGGAGTGTCGGCATTGTCGTGTAATTCGCGACGGATACCACTAACGGGCTGGGTTGATTTGCTGCTCTTTCGAAGTAACTGGTCGTGAAGGACTTTACGTACGCCCAGATCGACGTAAAAACACCGTATTCCAAATTTTCCCAAAACAGAACACATTGTGGATGTATCGCCGAACATATTGTCCATAATGTAATGTCAATATAAAAACACAGGACACGCGAATTAGTAACGATTATAAGAACTCTTTAGCATATACAAATAAGCAAAGAAACACCTGAATATGCCCTTGAAGACGTTTATAGAACATTTGGAGTACGTTCAAGCTACGTGATCATTTCGTAATAGTGAAGTAGTTATGTGACGCATCTCGATATTCTCAGTCAGAGCACGTCACTTCACGTCATTTGTCGTCGTTAGCGATGACGCATGGCGGCGCTGACCCCACGTGTGACCTGCTCCATCAGTCTGCCGTCATCTCGCATGATGTCATCTGTATTGATTTTCAGTTCATAGAGAATAATAAAACTTTACTTTGACAAATTACTTAATTGTTGGGTATAAACAAACATAATTACATTATGGGTGATAATGAGTTAGAGTAAAAAATTGAAGCAGGTGTTGGATAAAAGGCAGATGTCGAAAATGTATAACTTTCTATTCTTGGAATATTATTGAGAAATTTTGCAAACAAAACCAAACCACCCACAATGGTACGTGCACAAACGCCAAAAATCGATATTTGTATAATGATCCTGTATTGAGTAACGACATCTTTCATTCTCTTCTTTCTAAAAACTGATTTATGTAGATATGCAACCGAACAATCGATCCATTTTGACTTACGATGTCGCAGAGCGAGGTTTTACTGCTACCCTCCCAGTTCATCTCGAGACAAACCCTTTGAAGAACGGGGTAATAAAATTTTATTATTATATTTGCAAAACCTGACAAAACAATCATGTCGTGCACCCCGCCGTTCGTCGCTGTAGCAGCGCCAATTAGTCATGAGTCAGAAAAAACTCGAATTTATTTGAAACAAAAAATGACACGTTTACAAAATTTACGACCCGGTCGATGGGCATGAGTATTTTTTGCTATTGTTTAAAATGTTAATAAAATTTTAACACTTTAACGTTGTCTCTACTGCACTGAAGTTTTGCATAATACCTACAATTATTCTACCCTATCCATTATGAACATTATTTTAACTGAAATGTATTTTAGTTTGATTATTGGGTGTTTTTTTTTTAAGATTCAAGGCACGCGTCTTAGACATTAGATATGACATTATACTATTTCTGTAGTGCGCACGAGATGCGTCGTGACGCGACGGGATGTGCTCGAATGCATTCAAATGGTGCGTGGAGATGTGTGACGTGGACTCGGTGCGGCTTGTCTGCCGCCACCCTCGTTACATTACAAATGTTAAATACTACTATAGAGACGCTAAGTCTTGTAAACATTTTATTAGCTTCACTTAATTTGAATATCAAAGTAAATCTTATTTATGAAAAAGCAACAATTTATAATATTCTTTATATTACATTAACGATTAAATAATATAATTGGTTTACGAGTTTTTCAGTAAAATACCGAAGTTATATTCATAACCTTTTGATAATTCCGGTGCTTATTTAACTATAATGAATAGACATTGTAAAAATAACGCATCAATCGTTATTGACATGAATATATACATTTACTGTAATAAAACAAAATTATGATAAAATCATAGACAAAAATTAAATTGTTAAGCCATGTAATAGTTTATCTGTTGCGACTCTAATCTGTTCGTATTTCTGGTCGTTAACCAGAAACAAAAATTTATTTAATTTGCCGCGTTATGCAAACCTTGACATGCCTTTCATTATTCCACGCATTTCGATTCTATATCCGAGAGAAATAAGTTTTTGTCGCGTCACGACACAGTTCGGTGGCTCCTGCTGTTTTCGCATTGTTTCTTTGAATCCTGCGGTTTTACACAATGTACATATCGACGTACGCTCCAGTTAAATGTTATTTAATAATAATTGCGTAGCTTTTGTATCTCTCAATAAGTGAAAGTGAGTTCGTGTGAGGACTCCTAGCTTTGTTATTGTAAATTACCATTTTTGTTATGCTAATATTCTAAGTTTTACGATTTGTCGGCAAAGGCAATGGGTGCATTGTCGCTGCTGTGAGTGCAACATGTGAATTGTTCTGGGAATTTTAAGAATTATTGGTTTCTATACAAAACGGCTTCGTGATGAATTTGTTCAAAGGAGTATTGGTTTATTATGATTATAAGTTCTAGCTATTTGTATAATGAGAATAGCAAAGGGCGGGCAGGTCGCGCCGGTAGCGTCTTCTCGTCCCTTCTAATGAGCAACCGTGTTCGCCTCAATTGCACACAGTACTCTTATTCACCGGCAATTTATTTCATTTTTGCCTCTGATCGCGCCTTATTGGGCGCCTTTTTATCTTATTGCCTTCGTGGGTCTATAATACGCGTCCTGTTACTTGCAAATGAGACATTCGGGGTACATGTTAGCGTTGGCTCGTTCATGATGTAGGTAAGTAAGAATAATTAAAATTGCATACTTGATTATTTTTTATTGAACTTTGAAAAGTTCATGGGAACCTATTAACATATTTTCATCTCATTATTTGTATTGATTGTTTTTTTTTATTACTAGTATTAAGTAACATTAATTGGATGCGGTGAGTATAGGTATATTGGTATTATTATTATTTTAATGTCGTATTAAAACCGTTTCTTATGTTTCGCAAATTATCTTAACGTGTTAACGAGAATGTTTTCCAAGGCAGTAATATTATGAGTGAAAGAATCATTATAGTGAAAACAATATTTGAATCGTTGCCAAATACTTGTCGGATACGACGCCACGAGGTGTGGGAGGACTTTTTTAATATTTTCACGAAAAATAAGCATAAATTTTTGTGTTACATTTGTTATTACTGTAAATCATGCAATATTGCATGAATTCCTCATTAATTAAATTAAATATGTTTAAAATAATATTATTTGTGAGTTCGGAGACCTCACTTATAGTGGAAATGTTGTATATGTATCCGTTATACATACATTTATTTTTTTAAAACGAAGAAAAAAAGCAGTTATTACTTTAGTTACTGCTTACGTAGATAAACAACAGTGTAATACTAAGTGCCATTCACATATGTTATTAAACGTTTAAACAGAGATAGCTTTGAAACGTAATAAAATCCTTAAAAAAATCATACAAGTCAATGTTAAATTTAAATAAAACAAACTCCGATGTGACGATGTAATTTTTGCTTGTTTTTTGTATCGTTTTATTACATTTTGGAACACTGGGGTGGAACCGTAAATTAAATGAAAGATCCGTCAGTTCGGGAAGAAGTAAATCAAGCCGGACGGATAGCCCCTAATAAAAATTATAAGAGGCACAATGGTTTGAATGTGCGCCGAGACTGTCAGGAGCTGTAAAATCTTGCTATGTTTGTTTATGGTGCACTAAAATATGTTATAAACTAGATAAGTATAATCTAAATAAACTAACGTATAATTAGTATCATGATATTTGTGTTAAGTTCTTTCAAAATGTGTTCCCAGAATAAGCTTTATTATCAAACGTTTATGATGTCTCTCACGGGTTGTTCTCTCGAAAATGTCCTTTAACCCTTAACCGTTTGGTCGATATCAATTTATTTGAGTAGATCCGAATTGAGTTTTTGTGTACAATAAAGCAATGTAATAATAATATAGTATGGAGAGAACAAATAAACGTGCGGTAATATTTCTTTGTTCGGGCAGCCAATGGTACGCGGTCGACGTTCACGTGTCTTGTTGAGCTTTTTGTGGACTTCTTATTATATTTTGGTGGATAAATTTTTTGGTAGATCTTATTTGTTGTTCAATACCTGGTCGTAAATTTGACGACGATCATGGGATTTAATATGTGCAGGTGTACAACCCTTTATATATGTACGAGAACGTACACTTCTGCTATTTATAAGACCGTATAATTTAATAATTTCAAGGGGTTTTCTTAGAATAGTAGGTATAACATTTTTTGCTATTTACACAAAGATATTTTATGGTTCTGTTCTGGGTAAACTGCGAAATCATGGTTTTACAAAGATGGATAAAACCATTTATGAAATAAAATATCTAGATACGAGAAAAACATCTGAAGAAAAGTATACCATCATACTAAATATTTCAAGTTTTGTTTTACATAACTGGAATATTCAAGAACTTTTCCACTAATAAATACATATTTTGAGAAAAATGTTGTAACGAAGTTCACCCAGACAGAGGTCGTGTATGTGGAAGGTAAAATATGTATAATTTTCTTGAGTATTTTCAAAATGAAATCAAATGTTGATTGATTTCCTACGGAGCATTTCCACATAGTTATTTTCTAATCGTAGATGGGCCGGTGTTATTTCAAATATACTCTATTTTCGTCTGTTTACTTTTGTATTTAGAAGAAGATGCCCCATTTATTACATTCACAAATGTAAATGAACGCTTTCGAGGTACTTCGTTTACGTGAGAATATTTGTATTTATTTTATTTATGGTGAGCGCAGCGCGAGGGCGATGTGTTTAAATATCTTTAGATTTTATATACGAGTTCACTTGGAATAACTCCGGAATCCATTAGGTTAATATTGGTTATCTTTTGTTTGCATTAGTGTTTTAATTAATTTTTAAATGTGTTCGTGTATTATATTAGCTTCAATCGATTTTTTTTTCTGTTAACGCCTTTGTTTCTGCATTCTATGATAAGATGTAATAGCGTTTTCCAAATAAACTGCATCGATATGAACAGTTTGTTTATGTTCTCTTGTAAATTGGCAATATAATAATTTTCAGGGTTTTTCCTGTAATAGATACTTGTCATTTTTATTCACAGTTCGATTAAACTATGTCTTGTTGGAGAACACATTTTGTTTTTTTGATTAAAAGGGCCTTGAACTATCCATCACTATTTTTATGAATGAATGGTATATAGCTAAAGTTATCAACTACCCTAATCTTACCATATTTACTAAAATTCATATGACTGATACATTTATCACTTTTATTGTTTTATTAGATCCCAATAGTAAATAGCTTTAGGATATACTTAAATTTGAACAGATAATGATTATCAATTACCTCATGGAACTATCAAGATTTAGTGAATAAATGTAACGATTTCAATCATATTCCTTATAATCTTATACCAGCTCAGTAATTTATTGGATATTAATTTATTTATACAATGATTTAGTTATTATTTTGAAATGACAATTTGCAAGTCGTTCCAGGTTAAAAAAGTACTAGTAGGTACAGACAATCTTAAAATTAAACAAGGTTTCGATATGAATATGTATATAATTGTAACATCGCTATTTTGTTCCGTACGAATACTACATGATTAAATAAATTGAGCACTAGATAATTGTTATATACAACATTTCAACTACCATCCATACCATTACCATTGGTTAATTTAGTAGATATATACGTGTGGGTTTTCTAACCTATTATATGAGTGCTGCAAAGGTAATTAATAATTTTACTACATCTGGTATATGCAGTGGCCGTCTCGAGATTTTATTAACATTGTATATAACTTTGTGATCATCGTGACTCATTAAAACCCGCTTGAATTATGACTTCATAAGATTCTCTTTCTGATGTCAACTTCAAAATTTAGGTACACACGATGAATCTTAAATCATTTGGACGGGACGATTTCGTATACGTGCTAATATATTCATGTCTTGCTTGTTTTTGCATGCTTTGTAAAGATTATATCGCCTGAAAACAGTAAAGGTTTGTCACTTCATTAGATCTGTAAGGAATTGTAAGGACATTTAATGGCGATTGTGAAACGTTAAGAACATAAAAATAAAGTGAGTTTTTTTATTTTGTTTCTCTTTTAAGTTGATCATAATTCTATTGTTATAAATGATAGCAATTTCAAATTAAATTCATGTACGAATGAGGAATAGAATAATAGTATTCGTCTGAGAAACTATTGAACTTCTCTTTCTGTGAGAAGGCACAGATTTAATTTGAATTTAAATTAATTAATCACCAGGAGAGCCGGCGACGGATTGGATATTTTAGACGCGGAGAAATTTACTGCAATGTATTTGTATATGGTGATACTACAATGAAGTTACCTCATGAGATTTCCATATGACTATAGTCTCGCAAACATGATTAAAAGTAATTAAATTTAAATTGAAATGGACAAAAGTGCTTTGACAAACCTATGTATATTAGGCTTCGAGTCTATACAAACCGCATCGACATTGCAGTGAACTTGAACCGAAAGACGTATAATGTATATTGTAATATTTCAGTACCTTATACTTACACATTTAAAGTACAAAAATATTTCTGCTATTTTACGAAGTAATAAATCTTAAATAAGTATTAAAACAATGTGTCTCAACAAAGGGCCTAATTTTATCTACAGTTTAAAATGTAACACTATTATAAATCGATCAATTTAAAAAGGTCAATTTAAATAGAAATACTTGGAGAGAAATATCACTTCAACATATAAGACTTACTTGTTTTTTATCTGTTACCTGTGAAAATGTAATCACTCACACTGGTAATGACTTGATTGTGCATATTGTATGTACATGCTAAGATGTAGAATGGACTCTGTTATGATATTTTCTATTACACTTAAAACATATATGAATTGGTACATACTAAGGTGTACCAAATATGAAAATAAGTACTTGTACGAACTTATAATATTTTCCTGAATACATACGCTCAAACAAATGTGCAAATGGATTTCAAATATTTAAACTTAATTTATTTCTTGTTTAGATGTATCATTTCTCGGTTTGATTTTATTCTTAGGTATAAATTACTATTTAATATCTATATTGCAGATTTACAAAGTGAAATGTCAGGAAATGAATGTTTATTTATTGAGTTTTAGTGGGAGTTGGTATGAAAATAACATATTTATACCTTCCTATAGTCTCTTATTCTGACATCCTTACATCAACACGGGTCTTACTCGTTTGCCACTTCGTAAAACATAAATATTAGCGTGGAGAAGGCCGTTCTCGATCGAACTTATTTTTCCGTCTGCCGACAGTTATTTCATATAAATTAATGGCGCGAGTCGTCACGGCGCAGACGCCGGGCTCTATTTTTAAACTGACGAATGAGACGCGCCGAGCGCACACGCACGCGTCCTGTCATATTCCAATTACAAATAGCTGTCATCATCTTTACATGACCAACGTGTTCTTTTTCTCGTATTCAAACTATTCGGAATAACTACATTTAACAGTTTCACGTGTCAGGTTCAATTAAAAATTGTAAACATGTCCTCCTTTCGTGTACCGGCTATGTTTTCGTCGAGCCAATGTGAGGCGGAAAATTTTTCATGTATTCGACGAAGCTCGTAAAAAATGAAATTATGAATTATAATATTTCAAACGAAGCGAGCATCTCGTTTTCTCTCGAAGTGATTGTAGTGGTACGAACGAGACGCAGGGCGGCGCGCCGCGTCGCGCCGTCGGCTGAAGGGTTATTATATATGAATTATGATGCCGCAACTTCGTCGGCGGTAATATCTTTATGAATATGCTGAGCTTCGCTCGCTCATTGGTCTAAAGCACATCCGCCTTGTATGCAAGGGAACGCCTACGGTGTTTTTTTTCCTTTATTGACATTCAGTTATGCACATTGCGAGAAGCGATGTACGAAATGTAATATTTCGCCTGGCATAGCAGAGAGGTAAGTCGGGCGTACGAGCGTTCAAACCGAACATTTGGCATGCAAATACGAGTGACTGTCGTACGTAAACGAACTTACGCTACTGATGCGGTATAGGCCCCCGCTATGAGGCCCACTTAGACGTTTCCTGTACGTTATATTATTAATTTGCATTTCAGTCTGGCTAGATATTTTGCGATCAGATACGTATGATATTTAAATTATTGTTTTTGCAACACGGTAAATTTTGTTAGTTAATATTATGCATAAAATAGTGAAAGGTGGTGAACTGAATAGACAGATTTATAGTTTGCGTGAAACATAATTTTGCGTGGCATAGAACCTCAGTAATATTGTTATGCAATATCTAGTTTTTACTATGGATCAAATTAATTACTCCCCTTAAAATACCTACTAGAGACCAGAGAAAAAGAAAAAAAGTCCAACTAAATGTATCGTGATAATTTACTTTATTTAATACTAATAAGATTAAAATGACTGATATAGTAAAAATTATTGACATTCTTATATTTCAGAATATTTGTACCTATAATATGCCTGAAACACATAATAGTGGTAATATTTTACTTATTAACAGTGAATGCATCATGTTAAAGAATATTGCGACATTGGCGTTTTAGGAAGGTACTGGTAACGAATTATATCTTATAGTGTATAGTTATAGTATATATGTATAGTGTGTTATAGTTCTAAAGGCTTAGGTATATAGATAGTAACAGCCATCATTTGGTGATGGTATAAACGCCGAAAAGGCCAACAGCTAAGGTTACTTTGACAAAAAAAACAAATGGTAACACCCTTTAAAATAAACGCTTCGAAACTTCGTAATCCAATAGGATCAAACAGTCTTTATTCTGTTGCCAAGATAGAGGTTGTTGCTGAGATGTTTGCAAAACAGTATAAAGGCGTTGACTGTCGCTTTAGATTTGGTTCTTGGCGATGAGTATAGTTTTAAATGATAGCCTTCTTATTACTGTATGACAATTAAAAATATAGTAAGTAGGTATATACTATATGTAAAAAAGTTAAAAGACGAACTAACATTTATGTTACGAAATATTCTCTGAATATTCTTATGTTCCTGACAACAATTCCGTTAGTGTCTAATTAGACTATAAAATATACGTGGTTAGTTAGTAACGGTGAATAACAAATTATTTGTAATGTTTGAAAAAATCATAATCAATGAAACCTACTTATAGTATAAAAATATATTAGAAATTAAAATATAAGAATAATGATTACCAATTAATTTACCAACCTAACACCGACGTTCACTAAATTATAGGTAAATTAATTTGGATAATCAAACTCAACGGGAATTAATCGATGTAATTAAATTTACGACAACAAAGTAACTCTTTTTACTTCTAATTGTATGTTACAAAAATTACATTATTTTTAAACTTCTTCCATACATGTACGTGGTGGAGGAACATTATAACGTTTCGGTAAAAGTATAGTTAGTTACAGCTGGGGCATATATACATTTTGTAGGATTTTGGAATATTTCCGTCATGTAGTGGAAAATACGAGGCCATAGGATAGAATTGCTGCGGTTTGAAATCGTCAATACACTTAAGTTATTTACTATATAAATGATACCTAGAAGTCTTTATGTAGTAATGGGAAATTTAGCTGATAAGTTTCCTGGTGACAACATAGTGAGAAGACCTCGGCCTTATGATAAAAAGAGTCTCCCGAGCATCACTGTTGTTTAGAATAAAACAGAATATTAAAGTTGTAAGTTGATTGTCCATGTCATAGGGGAGCGACATAATTATCTTAATAATAATTATCTCACACAATTATACTCCTTAACACGTTATTTTCCCTATATTTGTTTTTCTAAACCAAACGATTTGCTCACTTGCCTCACGCCTTCTATATAACGACTTTTGTTTTAAATAAGTGTTCCAGTAAATATATAATTCAATCGTTAATATACCAAACTTTTATATCAATTTATATTCAAACTGAACAAACATTACACAAATGATTAAAATAAAAGCGAAAATATGTGGAGCTTGTTTAGGAAGTAACACAGCAAGACCATGTATTCTATGACTAGATAAGCAATTCGTATCGACGCAACGACTAGATATATTTCTGTGTTTTCAGCGTGTCGGGTAAAGTGGGTTGCGGACCCGATGCGTGGCTGTCGTGGCATTCACCTTGTTGGCACCACGCCAGTGGAACCCGCACACGACCATCCGCCCGTTATATGCGCCGTGCTACCGAATTTATGGAAAATGTTTGTCATTATTAAGGCGACTGTTTGCTATTGCGGCTAATATATTGACTATACACGAGTGTTACCAGTTATCATTTTGAAATCGATTAAAATTAAAAAGAAATACACGAGAAATACTAGAGGAAGTTAGATATTTCATACATGAATTAAAGATGAATTCTCTCATAGAATATCTTAAACATAACAATTAATGTTTTCATGAAATAAGAAACAAAAACAAATTTTAAGTCTTTATTAAAGGTATCGACGAAGGTGACTGTTAAAAAAAACATTTGTAAAACTAAAAACAAGTTATTGTGGTACAAAAAGTGGACTTGCATAATGTTTGCATCTATTTAGCATAACAAGCGACTTTAATGATAATTATTTAAAACGAAGTTCGACAATGTATAACTATACATACTATTATACTTGTCTTGATTGTTGACCCAATCCTCTTTCGGACGACGTCTTCTTCTGGGAATAACGAGAATTTGTCCATATTAAAATACAAAGACTACTCGCGTACGATGTAATTAATAAAAACACATTGCAGAAAATAAATCGTCCATTGTTATAAGTACGAATTTGGATGGAAAACAGATAAAACTTGACTGCTGATGTCACTGCGCACGACTATACATGATCATAATTAAATAGGCATTAAAGACTAATAACTTTGTTTTATGGTAATGAGATTTCGCTTTATACTTGCAGTTCATATTTTCAAGTTAATATTGGGAGTAAATAATACGTCTGGAGCAACATTGCAACAATATTCTAAATTGATTCTATGTTAACATAATGAAAACTACTGTAATAGGTAATTTCAACTACTTATTTATAATAAAATATTGTACGTAGATTTTATTAGTCAACAGGTAAGTTTAAACATCTTAATAGTAATTCTTTAGTATAACAATGATAACAAAAGGTTAGACTTATTAGTATTTGATCAGAAGCAATGCGTTCTAATAAGAAAAACACTTTCTATAATAGGTTAAATTGTTTGATCAAATAAGAAATTGATACCAATAAGGAAACGGATAATTAAGTCGTTCCTTTTCAAATTAGTAAAATTTAAGTTGGCAAGTGGTCGGAACGTTCGACTAGGGCGATGTCTGTCGGAAGTTAGCAAATTATCACTGGCTCGTAAAATTAACGCTTCTTATCGATCGCGAAATGATTTCAGAATTAAAGCTCACGCGGGAAATTGCACATTTCTGTCAGTGCACAGAGGTCAAAATTGAACAGCATCGTGCGATCCTCAAGACTCACCTTATTTAAAGGTAACAAAATGTTTTCAATTTTATTACTGATTTTATGTTAAATTCTTTAAACATGTATAATGGGGTGCGTGTGCGTGATACGGACGCGTGCACCCACACAAGCGCCTCGCGTATTCTTTCGTGCTATTACTTGCTTTAGGACATAAAGAGTAAGGTACAAAATATACGAAAGACCAACATGAATCTAAAATTTGCCTTCTGGAAGTGGCAGTTTCGAGATAAGATCTCGCGATGCCGCAATAAAAAGCGTTCGTACCTCGTCCGTTGTGTAATGTGCATTCAAATTGCATTGTGCCAGAACTAATTCGCTTTAGGTCGATTCGCATATTCCAGTAAATATATGTTTTAATACAGTGTTACGTTAATGGCGGACCTAAACTTATATTACCCGAGTCATGCCATTGCGTCGCGTGCCAATTGAATTTTTTGATGTTCTAGGTATTGTTAGTATATTGAAAATTGTTAGAAAAAGATGTAAGTTCAATAAGTAATGTGAGTATTTGCGGTCACACCTTAAAGGACAGATTAATAAATTACAGAGCATACACAGGAAAGGGCACTTTAGGAAACAATCATGCGAATGTTATTGTACTTTAGGAGGTTTGGAGTGAGACAAGCGTGGCGCTCAAGATAAGGGTATGACAAAAGCTATTGTTTTGCAGAGCAATTACTCGCGGCTTGCGAATTACCTAAGACTCATATATAAATTAACCGCCGGCAAACAGCGGAAAGATTTCTCTAGTTATACTCCAACATAACAATTATTCGTAAATCACTTTACTATATGTTGAAATTTACGAGAATTCATTCAAATCGGTGCCAACCACGACTCTGTTGTTTCATACGTCTCGCGCAAATACTGACTGATGTTTCTATTGAATAAGGTTTGGTTTGTTACAACACCGTATCAGTTGATAGGGAAGACGAAATTTTATAGCAAAAGAGAATATGCATGGCGATTTCGTGATGAATATTCATTTCCTACGGGGCATGAAATTTATTGTGTTTTACATTTATATTCTACTCAGCTGTCTTATGTAACGGTAGCGGTGCGGGATTAGCGAATTGTGAACGTTCACATTAGGATTGTGTCGCACGATTCTCACTCGTGAGCGGTTAATTTTAACCGTCCTTAATAAATTAATGAAATCAATGCGTGACTTTCTAATGACATTTAGTTGTAAGGATTTCCCGTTATTATGTAAAATTCACAATCGAACCTATTGATTATTGATAGATTACACATCGGAGCTAACTTATTGATTCGCCAAGCGTAAATGTTTTATAAAAAGGATCCATGTAAGACGTCATAGTTCTGTTTGTAAGAGTAGTTACTGTTGCAATCGAGACAGATCTTCGATACCGAACTATGTGACAGGTGCTCAATTATGTGACATTTACAATAAAAATATTTGGCGCGTAGTTAGTCATCGACGATCGAACTCAACGATCGACACACTTGGCACCCATCGAATATTTAGCGCATAAATCCATAGCAACTGTGCTACCGTCCCGTTTATTTGATGGATTCTGAGCTATATTTAATCAACATGGGCGCGAGACACCGGTGCATTGTTGTCTCGATTGAATTGTTGAAGTTTCCATCGACGCGTATTTTATCAGACACCAACAGGAATTTCCCAGGAGTAATACGTTTTGATTAAAAAATACTGAATTCAAGATAATTAGATTATGCACCTACAAACAAGGAACTTGTTTCGGAATGAGTACCGTGTAATCAGTTGAAATAATGTGGCAAACGTAGAACAGGCACTAGGCGGTGCGACGGGCGACCACCGCGCTGGGAGGTGGTCGGGTGGTGCGTGATTGCAGTGGCCGCGTCAAACAATTGATTAGTAGTATAAACTCGGTTTGGCACGCGCTAACGATTCATCATTCCGACTGATAATTAAATTGTAAATTAGCTAAGCCGACGCCACCTCGAAGCCAACGCTATTGGTTCAGTGCGGTCACTATACGGTTGCCACACCACTGCCATAATATTTATACCATTCTTTAAGATTATAACCATTTTATTTAGAATAAAAATAATTTAATTGGAACAACACTGTTGTTAAGATATGCAGCAGTATAATTATAAACTGTTTTATAACTTCATTTGCACCAATATGACAACACATATGAGCGTATATACTAAAATTCGATTCGGACAAGCTGCTACGCGCGTTGATTGCGAAAAATTCAATCTTGTTTCATGGAAATTTAATTTAACATACAAAATGAAAAGCTCTCTCGTATATGAATCGATGTCGACCGGCTGACTGCTCCACTGTTTGTGGACGAGATACTGCTTTGTGTGCATATTGTAATCAATTGTAGAATTGTATTCATTTAAATACTCAGTTTTGCAATTTTAACATAGGCTTTAATAATTTCCACGACCTGAACCTTAATTATGGTAAACTAATTTTAGTAACATATTTTTGAATGTGAAATTTTAAAGTATATCGTGTTAAGTGGCATATATTGGGTCAACAATGTTTTTGAGTATATTCGTTTTATAGAAGTGCCCGAGTGAAGAAATAACTTATATCAAAGTACCTAATTTATTAACATAAGAAATTGGGAATATATTCTTTATTGGTCAATCACAAGAAACCAATATTGTTATACGTATAAGACATATATTGTTTATATCAAATGTTTTTTAGTATAAGATTACCGACAACTTTAGGCTGGTCTTAGTATTTATCTTTATTGAAAAATGGAAAGTTTAAAAAAGTATACATCACTGCCTAACACAAAACTATAACGAAATCCTAAAAATATATAACTATCTTAATGTAAAATAATAAATATATCACGAAAAGAAAGCGCTACTACATTATAGTTTTGTTTTATATTTCCCATTCTTTACACTAAAACTTAGTTTGGTTTGGAATAATTTTTATTTACCTTTTGGCAATGTTCGTAAAGAATAGTCTTTTGTCAAGATGTACATAGTTAATAAAATATGATTGACAGTTGAAAAGGTGAGTAGGCTCACGTTATATTTGCTTCTTTTCATGTAACATTCCAATTCATTTTCCGTCGGCTATCGCAAACCGGGTTACAAAAATAAACCAGCAAGGCCAGTCTTTGTCGATAAATAGTTACGTACAAAACAAAGTTTACGTGCCGATTGATAATAATCAATCAGTAGCCATGATAAACAAATTACAGATGTAATAAAGATTATATTCAAAACTCGGCCAACATGGAGTAATCCATATTTTTTAAACCATGTACTTATTATTTAAATGTTTTGAGTTTGTATTAAAATCGTAATTAAAATTGGAACAAAAAACTATTTCAGTTTAAACAAATATTTTATTTAGAATCTTTTATTCAATCAAAATTTGATTTTTTAATTATTTTTATCAGTCTTTAAAACGTTAATAGTAAAGTGAAATAAAATGGACTCAAATTAAGTATTATGCGTAAGGGTTTAAAAAACAGTGTCAAAACCATTTTTTTTGACCTGACGATCTGCTCTTTGCTTAATGGGTTTTTACAGCATCACCGGGATTTTCTGGCGATCGCTTAAGGCACTAGGCCTAAGATAAGTTCACGGAGCATGGACGTGTTTCTTCTTGGGCGGTTGCGTTGCATGCACTATTGCGCATCGAGCTAAACTATTCATGTAAGTTCAGCTAACCATACCTATATGCATTAGTGAGACACATATGCATATCTTCATATGTGCCTCACCAGCATGTACATCTATTTTGAGTCTGACAATTAATATAATAACACTAACTATCCAAAAAGAAAGAAAAATAGTAATAACTCTTTGATGTGTACCTGCCACGTGTGATGGTGAATGCAGTATTACAGTATCACGCTAGCAGAGTTCTCGAGGGCTCCACTCTGGGAGATCGAACCTAGATTTGAGACGCTGCCGAAGGAAGCCGCGATGAGTTTCCGGTAGCGACATTGACTGCCAAACTACGGTGGCGTTATTTGTAGTTATGCAGGTGTGGTTGCGGGCAAGCTCTGTTTGGGAGAATAGGAGGGGTACGAATCGTTCGCTTCTGCTATTTTATTGGAGGATTAGTGAATATGTTTTTTGGTCGTCTTTTAGAGCGCACAGCACTAGACTTAGGAATGTATTTCAGCGGTAGATACCACTGACTGGTTGCGATTTATTGAAATAATTAGTCACAAGGCACTTCACGTACGTTAAGATCGAAGGATGCTCTATGTTCCTATGGAGATCGATCGTCTGATAAAGGTCTCGTGGCATACCGACTGACTGACGGGCTCGACCTGGAACTTGGTTATATCTGGGTCAAAAAATACCACGATTCTCTTGTCGGGGTCTTTGCATCATCTTCGATATCCTTCGCTAAGATCACGAACGGCCCTTTGAATACATGATCTGAGGATAACTCTTTACCTGGCTGAAGCGAAAATATCTGCGTCATCAGTGTATCAATCTATCTTGACTTCCGAGGATCGCAGTAGGTCGTTGATGTACAAGTTAATTAGGGAGGGAGCGAAATTGACTCCTTGTGGCATATCTGAGAGGATCAAGTAGGATGACGAGAGTTCACCTTTCACTCTGAAGTGGAATGTCCTATTAAAGAGATAATTGCGGATGATGTAAGATACTGGACGCGAAACTGAAATAGCTTGTAAACGAATCCGGCGTGGATAACCTTATTGAAAGTTTTGGTTACGTCTAAAAAGACCGTGAGACTACGATACGGTACGCTGTGTTCGCTGAAGTTGTGTAGGATATGCTACGTGAGGAGATGTACTTAGTGAAAATCTGCTCATCTGAGGAATGAGGGTGCCAAAGATAATAAAGAGGCTAAATATGACACTAAAGCTAGAGTGAGGGCCGACTCTTAAATGCAGTGGCCGGAATAGACCTATCGGTGCTTGCTTCAGCTTAAAGCTCTACCACCAGACTAAGGTTTCATATATAATGTTTTCCTAGACTTAAAGCTAAGGTCAATTATAGGAATTGAATCCACGTCGATCGATACGATGTACGACACACCACTGAATCAATATTGTTTCACAATAGTTCGCTGTTAGTCCCCTTTTTAGGTTCGTTATGTTATCATTTTCGAAAGCTTTTTTTAACATGAACTGCGTTTGTGAAAATCTCTAGGTTATAAAATAATAATACAAATTATCTATAACGTGAAAAATATTATCTTATAGGTATCTTCCACACATATTATGATCATTGCAGTATAAATCGTTTATATAGTATAAGAATAAGTAATACAAAAAGGCATAATTTAGAAAAGCATATCATATAACTTGATATTAGTTTAGTACAGTAATAGTGCTAAATCCATTATTGTAAAATAGAACAAAATATATGAAAGCTGTATTTTAATGTACCTCTTTGCTAGAAACTCAGTTATTGTTTTTTAATTAATTCGATTCTTCAGTCATTAATCTTCCGTCGCATAAATAAATCTCTTGTGGTTGCACCACATATAGAGCCGTATTTATAGTGGTTCGTCGCACCTATCGCGGGGAGTATTCGCGTGCCGATGCCTTGTCAATAATCGTTAATAGATATTTCAGAAGACAATGCAATCGGCTAAGTATAGCCCGTCGTGACTAACACGTCGGTGCGACGCGGCGCGGTGCGGCGGTACCGGCTACTACACGCATGCCTCACAGTCTTAATCTTATTATGGCGGGATAATTTATTTCTAATGGACATCGTTTGACAGTTAGCGTTCCATTTTCCTATAACCTATTTGCTTTGTTATCTTTTGTATCAAGTGTCTAAACATTGAAGTAGAAACAGACAGCAAAGGATAAGACGAATATGCGCACATATTATTGATTATTAAAAATAGGTATCATAATATACAATTTTTGTGTGTTTATATTATTACCACGGTTAAGCAAACAGTCAAGATTTTTGCGAGATTAACAATAAACACAAATTCTATGAAATTATTTAGTAGATACAGTAGGTATACGGTATAATCTGAATATGATTTTACGATGACGTTTAAGTGAAAGTATTCGAAAAAAATGGCATTCATAATTTTATTTTTATTAGTTATAAGAAAATGTGTTGCATTTTATAAAATTGACTTGTGTATAAGTTTGAATGTAAAAAAGTTGCATGTCTTTAACATTAATTATGAATCTATTTTTATCTAAAAGATAAGACACGTGACAAAAAATTCAGCATAGACTCCATATGCTGCCATGCGTCGGAAGTCGTAAGTCACAGTTATGAAGCGAACGACACCAGTTTCATAAACATTGTTTTTCTTCGTTTCGCCCCTAATATTTATATTTATCAATCCATCTACACATTTAGTTCAAAATAGCGAACCCCCGAGGGTGCCCGGACCCGCCATCATTACGATTTATTGTTTACTTTGGTCATAGTTTGGGGATCTTACAACAGTCCTCGGATTTTAAGATTACTTATTGTTGACCAAAAGGAACTGTGGTTTCCCATGAGTCTTTTAAAGATAGATTTATTCAGTTACATTATTAAGATTATCATTTCTTTTTATTTACCAATATGTGTTATATAAATTATTATACATGTTTACATTATATTATACAGAAATACAAAAATTATATGCTTTCTAAATGAATAGATGGAGATAGACTTAATTTTTTCATAATATTTCTATGAGCAATATAATTAATTTAAAAACGAAAATACTTCAATCATTGAATGAAAAATATGATCATAGATTAAACTTCCCTATCAGTGGGTTGATATATAATATTAGTTAATAAAAAAACAATACATATCTTACAACATGTGTTCGTAGAGAATTACAATTTTTAATTTAATAAAAAATCAATTCTTGCTAGAACCAAAAGGCAGACTAAATCTATAGCTATTTCCTCCATCAACAATATTTCACGTACGTTTTATTTTTGTATAGCCGGTGTATAAATATTATCTATTTTTAAAGGTTCGCACACGTGGCCGAGATATAGAGCATTCTGTTAAGAGATATTACGACTCTCAAACTGGGGTGAGAACAAGTAATATTTTATTTGTATAATCTCGGTATGTTTGAAAGCTGTTATATGACATTCATTGTTTTATTATTATTAAATGTTCGTAAACTGCGCGTGCATCGTTCGATCTAACGACCATAGGGTCACTGAACTTTACAAACGATAATTGCTACATGCAAATTTAAAGTGAAGTATTTATTTCCTAATCGTTTGTAATTGTGATTGAAATATATAATATAGCGTAAGTAATAAGTAAGCGTAAGTAGTAAGAGCTGAGACGAATTCTCAATGAAGTAATAGTTACAGTATTTTTTATTTCTACTGCTGTTCTTTTAAAAAACCTACGATAACTACATATCTAATACACTTATTTATTATTTTTGAAACGAACTGGCAACTTAGACGGAAATTTTTGAGATCATCATATAATATTATAGTATCAATCACATTATAGTATTTAATGACGTCATCTGGATTTTGGACTACTTTACAATTCTTATAAAGATATATTTCAATTTATGTAACTAAAATTATTTTGACATAGTTATATACAGATCATGTTTCGTAAATATACTATAAACAATGCACACACTTTTTGATTTACTTTTTATAAGTAGGTATATACTATATCTAATTACTTTAATAAACTCTCTACTCTCTTTTCCTCTGAGAAACACTATTAGTAGTTATTCTATTACGGTACTGTTTAATTTAGATATAATATATATATATATATATTTCAAAAACTCTGATTCATACACCTTCTTAGAATTCGATGTGATTATTTAAAATATTTGTTTACTTTTAATTTTGCACGAACGCGAAATTCAAAGTGTCAAAATTTGTTTGACTCGTGCCACGAGCAAGAATTACTTAGGGCGCATAGTCTGAATGCGAAGTTTTGATACTTTTTTATAATAGTTTTTCTTGTTTTCTATTGCAAATAGTAATTAACCTTTTTATTATCATTTAAAACTGTAATAAAGACAATTCATTTAAGTATTGAAATATACATAGCTACGATGATGTTGGACATGTCTGTATTGCGTAGACGGTAGAAGTACTAAAATACAATAGAAAAGAAGATACATAAAGTTAGGTATTATGTAGATAAATAGTACACATGTATATGGATTAATATATAATTGTTTGCGTACACTTCTTTAAGATAATTAGAGAATTTATACAACCGAGCCAAATTGAAATATTGTTATTTTAGATGAGGTATTAAGTTTATGTTATTATTTAATAGTGCGGGTTATAGAAGACTTGTAATTATGACATGTCATTAACATTATCCTTTATAGAGTCACGTCAATGATATCTACGTTGCTGTACACTCGTATAATAGGATGTATCCAATAAATACCAACGAATATTTCCTATTTTGCTTAATTTACTCTAGCAACTAAAAAAATAAAAATATGCCATTCTATATTTTTAACACTGGTAACACAAATTCAGTTTAATTTTCAAAGTTATGACCATGACTATAATTCTGTTGATCATTTTTCATTAATTACTTCAAACTTGCTAAAGCTTGTGTGATAATTGTTTGGTATTTTTATAACACAAGGAAAGACGCTTGGCTGAAACATGTGGTCTAAGCCCTTCACATACCATTGTAAGTATATCAGCTTATTTGTGTTTACTAGTGGTCGCTCAGTGGTCAAAATTCGAAGACACATTATTAATTTTAAATTGTTCAATAGTAAGGACAAAAACGAACTTTTTAATTTTTTAATTATAATATGAAAGCTCTTCAATATATAAGTACTAAAAAAATAAATAAGTAAATAGAGAAGAAGAATTGGGAATCAGAGGAGGAAGATATAATTAACTATTTTGTCTCTTGGCTGTTTATATATAACTAGCAGGCCCAGCAGACGTTGGTCTGCACTGAAAATAATAAAAAAAATTAGAAACTGATCTTAGCGCCACCTATTGATCCTACCTAGCGATCCAATTGTGAATCTAAACTATTTTTGAATCAACCTGAATACACGTAAAAAATACATAAAAATCTGATCTCATCAGTCTTTTAGAAGGAGTTTAGTTACATACACATACAGAATAATTATGTATATAAAGTTATATAATTCATTTATTTATAACAATAATTCAATTAGAAAGTAAGGAATTATTTATGTTTAGGTACATGTGGTAACCAGGGTTCGATTAGATATTTCAGTGACACCAATCAGTAATTGATATAAGTAAAAGATCAAGAAACACCGTGAAATAATACAGCGTCGGTCTCCTCGATACTTGACATATTTATGTATACAGTAGGTGCAGCGCACGGGACATATGGCGCGGCAATTTATGAACCCGACGGCCCATTACCATTTTAAATATTATTTTTAGGGAATTTCGTGTCAGATCTCACTCGTCGGCGGCCCGTATATTAAGAGATGTGATCCTCTGATTAAGTTACCCTGATATTTTTTGAAGTGAAGTGCGCCAGGATTTTTCTGTTAATTAAGGAAACATTGACATATCGGCAGGCGGCTTCATAATTTATTTATTTAACGTACCGATGATTATTTTCATTACAATATCTATAGCACGTATAGTATAGTAAGGAATGTTAAAAATTCTTTCAATTGTGAATAAGTTTTTTGAAAATAAAAATGAGAATACATACTTTTTAGTGTAGAAACTTTTTATACTCAAAAATATAAAATGTTATAACCATAATAGCATGAAATTTTATCATTTTACAAAATTTCAACCCCTAAATATTTCAGGTTATGTGGTATCGCTTCAGAACGATCGCCACAGTGAAGCAATTAATAGTTTACCAGAATTACTATAAATGGTGCAGTTGTGAACTCGTCTAAAGCAAACAAAGCTGGGTCAACCGCGCCATTAAACTTTATGAAACGGAAGCTGTCAGCCAGCATGTGTGCATGACACCCGTTCTTCAATGTATCAATAAAGTTCGACGCGTGCGCAGGCCTTTTGCCGGCGATATAATGTATATACTATTTTATTAAGAGCTGTAAAACAATTATTAAATAATAAATTTATCCTTTTTTACTGTTAGATAACGATATAACGAGAGTATAACTCAATCGTCTAGTTTTTTTTATGGGTTTTTAATTGCCCCTGCTGGCATAGATAAATTACTACACACACGAAATTTTTCGTTTGTAGACAATGTTTTCGACACATTCTTGACTACCATACACCAAGTGTAATACCCTTGTCGCATACTTAGGCTATAGGCTTATCGTGTTCTACGATGTGCATGGTTATAAAACCGTCTCTAAACTCTGTTTTGATTTGTACTTTTTCCTAATCAGCAAATGTATGTAGTTGAGAAGATTTGCAGGTCGGTATAAAACCGGCGACTGGAAACGGGTTCTAGATCTTTTAGTCATCACTGTTGTCTTTGGATTGCATTGTGCCTAATCAGTTGCAAGCCGTAGAATATCACCACCACTACGTCATGCTACTATAAAAGTAAAAAAAAAGAACTAAGAATTCGTATCAATAATATTCTATGAACTTTTTATGAATATAAACTACTAATTTTAGCTAGTGTCTTCGCCCGCGTTTATTTACAGTAGATCTATGCCTCGGGAAGAGTATTTATTTCAGAATGAAAGTACCCTTTTCTGTACCCGTCAAAACGTGTATGCAATATTTCGTGATGGACGGTTGGACATTTAAGGCGAAAACGTAACAAACAAACACAAACTCCCATTTATAATAATAGTGAAGATTGTACCTCAACTAATGTGATATATTTTACTTTGTTTAGAACTTTATGTAATAATTAGAGACTAATCACAAATATCATAATAATAACTCAAATCAAGCCTTCGTAATTCATGCAATACGATATATGGTAATAACAATAGTGAATATAGACGGATGATTTGGCAAAATTGAGCAGCCCCAAATTTTCGCCATACCGTTAAATTTGCGAAAAAAAAACCGCTTACTTACAAAATGCTCAGCGGCAAACAAAAACGCCGGCGAAAAACTCATACTAAATTTGACAAATGAATATAATTTAAACATTTAAAAGAAATTTCGTAAAAATTTTAATCTTGTTCGTTGAGTTTGTGTTTTAAAAATAGTAAAAAATAAACAATTTGATATTGTTATGATTGTGACGAGGTGTTCATTGAGCTGTGACGCGCGACCGGACATTGTGGTAGATGCCTGCACCTTGTACATCGTCATCGTACGGTCGAGCACAAAAATTGGAACAACACTTTGTATCGTATATTTTTATTCGTTACAAAATAAAACTTTGTATTACTATAAATACAATGTTATATAAACCTTTTTCATAATATTTCATTGCTAGATAAAGAAAATTTTAACGATATATAAATATATATGTATAAAAATAGAAGCTGGGTTATAGATTTAAGATGGATCAATTCCAACATGTACTACCGGTTACCACGAAAGTTGATGTATCTAAGCATTTTCTCATGAAGATGGTTGGTATAATACCCAGCTTGCTATAGCTATTTATTATGGCATATCATCATTCAAATAGTCATCATGTCTTTAACAAATAACAATAGTGAACTATAGTGAGATGCCGCGGGTATAGCTAATAATACTATATCTATAAACATCCCAATTATCCTTACTAATATTATAAATGCGAACATGAGTGTGCTTGTTACGCTTTCACGCCTAAACTACTCAGCCAAACATCATGAAAATTTGCAGACATTGTAACGGGTACAGAAAAAGACATAGGCTACAAAATAAAGTACTGTTCCCCAGGGATAGGTTCTATATTAAAAATCTATAGTAAAAGCTAGTATTGTATAAGTTTTTTCGAAACGAAATTATCACCGAATCAGTTGCTCTATACAGGCATAATAAATCTCAAATACCATTGTGAACACTTATGATAGTAGGTATACTCTGAAGACTATAACAAGTAATAAGTAAAAAAGTAAATGATGAGACAAGTAAGTAATCGAACATTTATTGTGACTGCACCGCACCAAGTTGTGCAACACTGTACTTCGTTTTGGTTAACTGAATCAGCAAAAATATTTTTTTAGATCTTCATCCAATAACACTTCGACAAAAACTTGATAATAATATAATTTTATTAATAAACTATCTTGATATAGCCATACAGCCTATTTACTTATAACATATTCTTTTTTATAACAAAAATAAACATTTTGTAACCGATTGTACGAGTCGAATAATAAAGAGGTACAATATCAAACGGAAATATCGAGTTCATCACCACCATTATATGTATAAAAAGGTCACATCATTTATTCCAATACGGGAAGTTCGATATTATTTGAACATTTTTTAAACGTACCTATCTAATAGAAGTATATTTACCATAAACAGGAATAATAAAATGTGAACATAATATATGTTAACATACGAGTACATTATTGTGAAACAGTATTTATAATGGTTATATGTATCGAACAGTATGTGACATTACATAATCATTAAATATTGAATCTTCTATAAATCATCTAATCAAATGGAGTAATAAAATTTTACATTTCAACACCTATTTAACTTAATACCTATAAAAACATACTAAGTGGCTAAAAACACAAATCGTGAAATATGCAAAAATTATAGCATAGTACAAAAATCAAAATCACGTCTTAAATATAATATTCACTGAACTAAAATATTTTATGAGACAGATCAAATATTGTTATATGATCGGGTATCTATTTTATATTCAGAATTCTCTTTCATAAAAACTTAAGTATAACTTTAGCCAAAGAAAATATAAACGCTGTCCAAAGGCGAATATGCGGTAATCCCTCACACAAGTGGGTAAGACGACTTGAATTTTTAATGTTACACTCAGACCGCTGCAAACCGTAACAGTTTTCTTGTCATTGGTAGAGTGGAGATGTGAGATAAATTTTGCAGAGTGGCCCCATCTTTTCGTCTGACATCAATCTTTAATGTGAATACAGGGTACACTTCATATGCGGCGTGTCTAATGCTATTTGTTCACGAAGTATAAAGCTTTTACATTGAAACTTAATAATACGCTTGGCCTACATTCCTATTACAATATCGTGGCAAGCGTATCAAACAAGGAACATTTTCAGAATATTAAATTAGTATTTTTATTTCAGGAATGTATTTCCAATAAATAATTCAAAGTCGTTAAACAAGAGATAGGTAGGTAAATGTTCACCTTGAAATCATGAATCGACTTCCTCATAGCCGGCGATAATAATGACAGCATTAAAACAATAGTTGTATTAGTTTTTATTTTTCGCCTCAGCTGAAGGTCATGTTTAACAATACACAAAACAAAGTTGACGCGATTCGTCTCGCCATATAATTTCAGCAATCAAACAGCACGTCAGCGCGAGGCGCGGTCCGGAATCGATTTAACCGTTCCATTTCCGCTGTTTTTATAGGGAATAATTATTGGAAAACTGATCAAACAATCAAGGACCGTTTCCGTCACTTGGTTTGATTTTTAATAAAGAAAGAAATCAACTCATAGAGCTGTGGATAATCTGTGGATACAATCAACTGTGACCGCTTCCTCGATAGATTTTTATTTCTTCTTTGATAATTCGTTTTTACATTCGACGTGACGGTATGGTTTTTCCTTATCGTCAAGCGATGTTGTATTTTTGTTAAAGCGTGCTTGCTGGTGCGGCCGGCGCGTCGCACCTGCCCGAATCCCCGAAGCTACGATGAAAGTACTGGGCTTTAATTATTAACGATTGTTTTTATACCATTTAATATTGCGACTCACTTGTCGCATCGCATCAGCTGGTTGATTACGAAAATCTTTTTGTTAAACTTTTTAAAGAAGATTCAACGAAGCGTGTCATAATAGATTTTTCGTTATTTATGCTTGTCTTGAATATGAAAGTTTTGTGAAAGTAATATAGATTTTTGATATTTATGATAAATAAATCTGGCTTGAGGTGATGGTGGGTTGGTGGTACCGTTTTTGGATACAGCGCCGATTGTTGTGGATTCGAACCCTACAATAAATAGAATAAACCTAAACTTTCGGTAGAGAGAAACATAGTGAGAAAACCATTGATCAAATCCCTATTATCTTCATGGTTAGACAAGAACTCGAATTAGCTTCTAAGTTATTTTTTTTTATATTTATCGGTGTAGTTATATTAATATCACAATAAAAATAGTAAATAGTATTGAAAAATAATTATATTACTATTTATGTCGGTGGTAAAATAAAATTGTAATATTCCTAATATTCATATTAATATTGTTAAGCGCAAGAAATTGTCTTTTTTTGGTTCTGTGAAAGCCCTGACGCTTGATCTACAAGTGTGATTAGAAAAATTGTTTTTACGTTTTGTAGCTTATTTATTGGGAAAGGTTAGCTTTCCAATCTCAAAATCTTTAACCAATTTTAAATGATCTCTTTTACATTTTATAATTACTACTTAGTTCCAATGGAAAAGCATAATTATTAGACTTCAAGTGTCACCGGCACCCTCTACAACATTCGTACTTTATAGGGCATTGGTTTAGCTTACCTGCGTTGATAATAATTCAAAATAAAAATAAAAATTTATTCTATTTAGGCCCTAAGAAGGCGCTTATGAACGTCAGAATTACCACCGGTTCGGAAAACAACCTAATCATCGAGAAGAACCGGCGAGAAACTCGATCGCGTTTATTTTTTTAACATACTTAATTACATAGATGTATCAAAAACTTTAAAAACTAAATGCATGTAAAACCGCGGTTTACAACAAGTATTCAATCAGAACATTATTTTACCCCTGATTACTTTGTTATTTATTATTGTATGAGATATATGTCATTATGTCGATTATAATAAACATCAAACTGTCAGTAAGAGGCACGCGCGGCACCATAACGTTACGGTTTTGAGTGTAAATGAACATGCAACTAATGGACTATTAACCTCCTGCCGTTAATTATTAATATTTTATTTTTACGGCTCACCTCTGTCCAAATTTAACGATCACTTTCCGGTCCTCATATACATATTATGATATTTTAGAATTTAATATTTGTTTATCGCTGATAGAAAGGTCAACGATTTTGTCTTGAAAAAAAAAACGATATTTAGTCATTAAGATATGGAATATCAAAATCATAAAGTATTAAATTCCTTAGCAAATTTAGCGATGATTTAGATGACACTGTTTTCTTATAAATATTAACATTCTCTTATATTGTGCCCGTAATATGATATTTGGTGACAGAGTCGAATACGAATGATTTAATTAATTTTAATATGCGTCATAAATATTAATTCTTAATGTAAAGCGGCAATTCCTTTAAAACAAATGTGTTAATCCGGATATCTGTTTTAGTTAACTATTTAACACGTGTCCCAAATCATTTTCATGCATGATCTGTCAAACTTATCCGAAATGTCAAGGGTTGACAGCAGTTCGTGGCCTTAGGATCGCTCTGCGGATGAATTGTTATAATTAAAAGTAATTTCTAAAATGACTTTTTGTCTTTATGTTTTACAGATCACTTTTCACTGTCGATTTGTATGTGATATACATCTGTTATAACTTTACAGGTTTTCGTCATTCCTTTTCAAATATCTTAGAACGTTTATTTTTTGTACAATTATCAACTTTATAGTAGTATGAATAAAGTGTAATTTCTCGTGGACATGAAATCACTGTAACTCAAAAACGGAACGGATAGCTCAATGTGTGGCTCTACATTTGTGTTATTAAATGATTTATGGAAGAGGATTACCGTGTGAGTATGTTGTTGAACAATTTTGTAAGGTACTCCTCCAGGTTTTGGGTATGATTTTGTATGATCATTAATCATGAACGGTAGCTGTGTTGATCTCACAGTAATTGAGTTAACTGACATACTGATGACTTATTTGACAGAGTGAGTCGTGTGTTTTACAGTTGCGTATTATCATAATCTGTGAAGGATTTGTCGGTGTGTTTGTTATCTTTTGAGATATTGATAATAAACGCGGCAGTTAATTAACTGTTATGACGGTTATAAATATAATTAAATTTTATGTTCTACTCATTACGTGAATAATAAGTATGCTTGTAATTGTATACTTTGTCGAATATATGAAGGTTTTAAAATGTTTAAATCTTTAAATTTATTATTAGTAGCTATGATTGAACGAATAATTAATTATTGCAAATTTTTACTCGTACACTGGCGAGCTTAATGCCACACGGCATTTTCTTCCAGGTAACCAGCGGTATTGTTATGAAACATAAAAGTTTTATAGCTAGTGCAAATATCGAAGAAGCAAAAGAAAATAAATAAAGTAAATATAACAATGAAAAGAAGAATACATATATAATGTAAATAACATATACACATTCACACATACATATTTACAAACATACATACAAATATATAACAATGATAAAGATAATAATAAATATGTATACACACAGCAAAGGTTAATTATAAGTATAAAATATACTGTCACGAACACTCTGTCTCCTGTTTCTCAACTAAATATATAAATATGCATGTTTATACTTACACTATATCAAAAAATATTTTCACTTGATAACACTATGGAATTTACAGGTTTGAAACTAAACGGAATTTGATTTCTACGTATACTATTCTAATAACACAGTCATGTTTAGGACCGTTAAATAAACAAGACGATTCATCCGAATAACAAAATTCCTAACATATTTATTATATCTAATAACTTACTGTTGTTCACGACTTCTTTCGCGTAAAAATGTGAACTGTGTGTTTTACTTTGATTATAAGTGTGATTATTATATTATAATTTTATCATTGCTACTTAACTCCAATTCAAACCTTTAACCTATTTTATTTTTATTACCTCTTTTAAATTTTATAAATACTGCTTAAATCTAATGGAAAAGCGTAATGATTAGATTATATGATACTTTGAGAAGTCTTCTATCTGTTAGTAAAAATCTAGTCAAATCGGTTGACCCATTTCGGAGATTATCCCTGACAAACAACAGACACTTCTACTTTATTTATATCAATAGATTTGTAATGCCTACTAAGCTGAAGCAATCTATCCCATCGATTCATATGTGGCGCATTATGTTTCCACATCGAGATATCAAATTGATAAGTGAGGAACATTCGCGGCGGGCGGGCGAGGCATTATGATATTGGCCGTACGTTACGAGCCATTACTTTCGATAAAATATAACCGACTCGCCGCTCATATCTGTCTAACCAAACGCCGAGCGTTTCCTATTGAGATCACGTCGTTTCCTAAACTCATCCTTTTGATTAAAACTTAATAATTCCTCGAGGTATAAGGTCAGATGATAGTTTACAGTTTCAAGGTTATTGTAATCGAGGGTTGGTGATATTTCAAGTAAATCATCGCCCTAAAGAAGAAAACAACATGAGTAAATTTATCTATTTTTTCTGTACTAATTCTAAAGTTTAAATAGCAATGATGGTTCTCTAGTGGTTTGAGCTATCGGCGAACGAAAGCATCACGATGTACCCATAGCATCATGTCACGACTGTTTCTAATACCCTTTAGGATAGCTACTACCTTCAAATTGAAAATTTGTGGCCAAGCATCTACAAATGTGTTCCGGTATCTGCACTTGAGAGCAAGACTCCCTCTAAGTTTAGCTTGTTTACCATCTTGGACCATAAATCACTATTTAATATCAGGTGATTTTGTGACAATAATAACTTGAAGACTTATAAACAACAAAAATGTTCATCTTACCGTACATAATTGTAATTATTTACAGCCTTTGATATTTGACATCTAAAACCTGTCGACTAAACACTGCCGTTCATTTATTGGTATTAACCGTGGTAAGGTATTAAATATTATCACCACATTCCTACAATTTATTGTTAATTTTGCCAAGACCTTATTTAGTTTCATTTGAATAATAATGTCACCTTGTTTGGTATAACAATGTTGTTCGTGTAGATAAAATGTATATTTCTACTAATGTCTAGTAATGTCTTAGTTTATTTAATATCACTTACTTTTAGGGTACTTAATAACGTTCACTACAACTTTAATAAAAACGATTTTTATATCTATCGTTTAATCAAGCATATAATTATTGTCGAATTTAAAGTGAAAAATTGTAAAGACGGTATCATTCGTGTAGTCGTTTGTTTTCTAAGAAATTTGACTGTCTTTTAATAGTTTAGTAGTATTATAAATGCGAAAGTGAGTTTGTTTGTTACGCTTTCACACTTTGACTACTCAACCGATTGTTATGAAATTTTGCATACACACTTTCCCCCTGCTAATGACAAGGGTACCTTTCATCCAAACGCTACTAGTTTATATTTGACTAATCAGTGAGCATAGAAATTAATTATCGTGCATTACTAAATATCGTATAACGTTAATTATTTTCTTATCTACTCTAAAAAAACTAAAAACAAATATATTTCCCTGTAAATATTATTCATTTATAAAATGATTCACGGAACGTTTTCAATCCTCGTAGAAAGTTCTCAGAAACCTTATGGAACGGTATAGAATGTAATGAATAAGGTACAATTCAGTGGTCGGTGCCGTATCTCTCACAACATCTGATGTGGTGCAGTACTACCGCAGGGACAGCAGTGGGATGGGAGGGGGAAGCGATAGCTCAGAGATTTATGCTCTCATAACGTTCACTTCCTAACCGAGCAAACGTTCAAACATATTGATTTCATTTCTCGTATTAATTTTTAAAGAGTTTTTCCTCGCTTTCCTCGTTGATGGAAACTGATGTCTAAAGTTCTCAAGTAATCAAAACAATTTTTATTAACGACAAGGTATTTACTACACTATAAATATGTAATATGGTCTCGTTTAAATTGATTAACCAGTGTTATTTATTAATCTAATATATGTTTATGCGACTCGTTTGAAACAAAACTCGATATGAATGTACCTAATCCGAAAATAAATTAATACATTATGCATGGAGAATTTATTAACGCAGTGTCTTTTTTGATAAAATATTAAATGGGGAAAAAACAAATAGCTCGATAGAATAGATAGATTAATATCAAATTGAATTTTACCGGGTGGCATGGCAATAACGTGCATAGGCTCGTGGTCTCCAGACACCAGACGTAACATTCGCTATAGTGGAAAACTTAGATGTGTTTTATAATTAATCGGTTAAATTTTATTAAACTCTATTTTACTACATCAATTTTCTATGGTGTTTATCTCAATACGTGCTCCTAAGCAGATACTGTCCCATACAATTACTGGCATGCCACCATAAGGATCCCTCCCAAGAATGTTACGCTTTGCGTATTTTTCTCTAGTTTGTCTCAACACTTTGATCCTTCTATCATCTGATTTGAAATAGAATCAGGACTCATCAGTAAAGAATACTTTTCCTCAAGCGTCGTCATCCCAATTTCGGTATGATCAAATAAAGTTGGAACGAGCTACACGATGGCCTGCGATAAGCAAAGGGCCTTCTAGCGGACAAGTACGCATCTAGTTCAGCCACCTTAAGTCTTCTTCTAATCGTTTTGATGCTAACTGTAACTTTTCCAACCGCCTTCAGTTTTGATGCTTACCTCGGAAGAAGTCGACGTGCGGTTTCTGAGGACATTACTTACAATAAATCTCTCATCCTTCTTAGTTGTTACTCTTTTGCGACCTTTAAGTCATGTACAGGTACTCTCCTGTCTGCCGGTATCGTTTAACATTGCGCAAAATCACAGACATGAGCACTCATAATGTTTGAGCTACTTCATTGTAAGTGTAACCATTTTCAATTAAAGTTAGAGCTTTAGACACCGCTAAGATCCGCAGCAGCAATAATTACATGCAGATGCAGATATCTCGATGTTCACAGTTGTTTATGATTTGAACTGTGCTTACCAACATGCCCAGTGACGCCACTTTATGTTACAAAAAAATAATAAATTTGATTATGCAGGGTTTGCATATAAGTACTTATATAATCTACATTTCAAACCGATGCGTTTGCATCAGTGATACAGTTTGCCCGGTAGCGTTACCATTGATGTTTTATTAAATACCATGTTGTTATTATTCCTTAAACTTAGTGCATGTTTGATTTATACATATACCTTAATGTTTTTGGATGAATACGTGTGTATTAGTAGTTTATGAAAGATGTCGTTTTATTGTCACTTGTTCAATAATTTATCCATCATATAAATATAAATGGAAGTAATTGTGGTTTATTTAATGTCCGAAACAGCTGAACCGATTTTGACAAAACTTTCCCCCAGTCTATAGAGTTATTCTTATAGTATTATCTTGTCTATCATTACCATTTTTATAAAGTCTAGGTGGAAATGCTGAAATTATAATTTAAGAAAATCAAAGTAAAACACAAAGGTTTTATGAAACGATAAAATTATTTTCACGAGAACAAAATCGCGGGCGTTAGCTAGTGTTCCAAAATGTATTATTATTTACTTATCACATAATTCTATACAGCTACTCAAAAACAATAATATATTAGTATAAATTCGCATAACAACTCTTAGCATATGTATATGATATACATATGTACATACTAAGATATATATATGTAAAGCAATAAATAAAGGAAAATCCAATACGTTTGATGATTTTTGCCATAAACGATTCGATACTTAATTATGTATATAGAAAAAATAAATATTTAAAGACACTACATAATTCTCTATCGGTTTGGATAATCTAAATTAACATTTTTTTTACGAAAAAGCTGTTAGTTGACAGCTATAGAATTTGTAATGCGCGACCTCCAAAATCAAAAGCCAAGAAGCTTCAACACAGATCTTATCTATTCTATTAAAGATATGATTTATTTTTATATATTTCCTATTATGATTTCCTTCTTTGAAACCTTAGATGTGGAGATAAAAACATTTTTTCTCAACATACCGGTACTAAAATTATGACTATTAACATAAATCCGTTAATATTAATTAATAGAAGATTATATTAATGTCGAATCACAATGTGGACACAATTCGATTTTATATCGTAACGCTATATATATAAATTAGTAGTAATCGCCAACGCCACTGTAGGTCAGGTTTGAAAAGTGTTATACAGTTTATCAACCATGATATGACTCGACATCTGACCCCATAGGCACAGAGAAACAACTAAAAACCGGATAAACTGTGATCTGAATTCTCAAGGTAGTCGTTCCATCGTCAGTAAGACTTTCGCTCGAGGTCAGAAGTCTCATCAAAATTCATCTGCACGTGAGTTATTTACACTCACTCTTTAATCTAGTACAAGCCGTGTTAACCAGTTACCCGAGAGGGTTGGTGATAATATGGTTGATATGAGATAACCGTCAACTAATGAACTGCCTCTTATGATTATTCTGGTACTCGTAGCATATACTTTGCTGCATCTACATAAAATAAGTGAATAGATTATGCCCTACGTATTAGGTAAACATTGAAACGATTGTTAAAGTCTTCTTCGACTTTTGTAATATTGATTATATCGTCCGTATAAGGTGATCCGTGTGTTTCTGTGTGTCCATGCGTGTTTTTTTTTATAATTGTGAATTACTTCTTATAAAATCAGCTATCTGTTAGTGAAAGTTCCGTGAACAATGGTTCAAACATTTTGGAGATAGCACTGCAAACAAAGCCATGGGTAAAAGCTAGTCCAAAATAAAAAAGCTTTAAGTACTTTTTATAACGTTAGCTATCTGTCAGTGAAAGTCCCATGAAAATAGGTCCAATCATTTTGGATATAGTACTACAGACGAAGCCATGGATGACAGCTAGTCTAAAATAAAGTAGCCTATGTCACCCGCTGTAATTTTAACTATCCGTTAGTGAAATTTCTGTCAAAATCGATCCAGCCGTTTCGGAGATTACCCGGAACATACAGACAGACAGACAGACAGACAAAAATTTTAAAAATAGTATTTTTGTTATTAGTATCGTGTATACGTTCATATTCAACGACGGTTTCGACCCTAACGATGAGTTTTATTTTCAAACGGTATCAATGATGTTAATTTACGGATTCATAAAATATATTTGCCTTAGAGAGTATTCAGCAGCAGAATGTCTAATTTGTTTTCGATGACACTACAAATGTTTTCGAATAATAAACAACATGGTCAATGAAGAGTCGAAGACATACCAGAAAACTGTAGTGTTTACACAAGAACTTACAGAGTCGGAGTCTACAGAATATTGATATGTAATATAGCCATGGTGATGTGTATAAGTCATGGTGGTGTAGTGATTTGACCGTTGGAATATCAATCTGATTTTCGTAGGTTCGAACCAACGAATTTTTCGGAAATTATGTACATTTATTGATAAAAATTGGTAGCACTATCAGCCGACGGTGAAGGAAAACGTTGTGAGGAAATTTGAGAAATGTTCTTGTAGTAGGTATTATCGTGTGTCGATAAAATAAAGAACTATGGATTTCTCAACATTTGAAATCGCCAGTAGGTTGTGAGCTGGCGTGGTGATTATGCTCATACCTTCCTTCGGACATACTAGCAAAACATACTAGCATCATATTATTTTGAACGAGATCACTATACAGATGGGGGAAAGTCTCTTACAACGATCAGTGTCGTAATTGTCAATATGTTCTCATTTCTCAGTAGTTACCTATATTCTTGGACTGTAATGTACTTGCAATGTACACTCCAGTTCTCTTGACGAACCAATATAGATATTAATCAATACATTTCTAGGGACTAACCTTTTACTAACTTATTTTAGTAAATATCACTTGGATGATTCACACCCAGCTCTAAAAAATAATTACAAATGGAATGATCTGATGTAACCACACGTTGCGCCTCTTTGTATTTATTAATCTGAGAGATAAAACAAATGGTAACACATCTTAAACCTCGATAATAGATACCAGACAAACTGAAATTATTACCCCACATATCTAAATTTCTCTGTAAATATTATTAACGGTATATCTGGTTTATACGAGTACAGACGTTCCAGATACTGTGAACACGAAAGCGTTTTGTCGAAGCCATTGGTGGGCTCCTATCGCTGGTAACTAAAAAGGTGTCGTTAGTAATGGTTTTTGAAACATCATAAAGATGTCATGGTGGCTATTACCCGATTGTGGTTATCTGTTCGGCGTAATAGAGAGCGCGTAAAGTTAGTCGCGAGATACAAGACGCGTATGAGCACGGTATACTGGTTCTTTCCTTACTTATAAACATTTTAAATGCCTTATAAAAAATCACGTATCGTTAACGTATTACATCGATATAAACAATTGGTGACTATGAAAATGTATGCACTGAATTTACAATATAATGTACTATTTCAAACATACATTTAAAAAAAATATAAGTGTATTGTATAACAAAGGTCTTTATTTGAGTTATGTCCTTCATTGAGAATAGATGTGGGGAAGTTTTGCTGCGGAGAGTTTAAGAAAAAGAACTGATGTTTATAAAGAACTCCGTTAATGTTTAAAACATACCTGTTCAACATATATCTACAGTTTATTATAACAATATTCTTTTCAAAGTGAAATTTTTTAGACAATTGTCACGGGTACAGAAATGGACATAGGGTACAAAATAACGAACATTTCGCAAGAGATAGGTCTACTCTAAATTAACGCAAACGAAACCGCGAGCAAAAGCTAGTGATTTCATAAACTGTGATCTATATAACAGAATTTAAGACTTAATTATGTTACTAGTCTGAAATTTTTAAATAAATCAATTTAAACGACCGTTTCCAAACATATTCTCGAATAATGTCGAGAATGTATATAACGAACTTTATTAAAACATTCCATGTTAATATTTCTATACCAGTGAAAACTTACATTATCATACTGTTCGAGAGAAAATTTTAGTGCTTATTTGCATAAGGTGTTAGATTTTAAAGCTTAATGGCCAATAGTGAATAATTTTAAATTTCACTACCTATATATTCAAAAATTATTTACATATTTCACGGAGATAAATATAAAGTCGATTCATTTTTATTTTCCTACGTTATTTTTAGGCAGGTAGCATAATTATGTAACTTTGTTGAATAATCTTGAATTATTTCTTTGTGTAATGTATATTTTCAGATGATTCAAGATGATGTAAATACCGAGTTAATTTATTGCTTACTTAACAATAACATTAAGGATGTTACGTATTTATTCTCTTTTATCAAATAAATGACGACAACAGAAGATTTGAAATTGATGCTGCAGGCGGTATAAAAAAAGACCTCTGAACGTTATTTGATGCAAGATTTAACTTACATCATAATAACAAACTCTTTGTTATCACATTTATTTGTATTAGCTAATAATACCAATCCTAATTATATGTTAAATATACTTTCCACGAAATCTTATGATAACTTGCATATCTTACACAATTAGTTACAACTGATGATTGATTTGATATGGAGATAGAAAGACAAATTACTCCATAGCTGTAATAAAATAAACGTTAGGAAATTATTTGTTGCCTACTATCGTAATAAAGCAAATTTAGTAGTGCATAATTTTAACTAGCGTCATATAAGACAGCGTTACAGACGGGTGTGCCTTCGGGCGGTGGGAGGGAGGAAACCTCGGTAAAAAGTCACCGTGGGAGAAAACCACGTTAAAAAGTCACCGTGGGAGAAAACCACGTTAAAAAGTTACGGGTGTTGAGGAGACAACCTCGTTAAAAAACAGACGGGAGGCCTTCGGGCGAAGGGAGGTAGAAAACCTCGTTAAAAAGTTACCGTAGGAGAAAACCACGTTCAAAAGTGACAGAGGGACGGCCTTTGGGTGGAGGGAGAGTGAGAAAACCTCAAGAAAAAGTTACCGTGGGAGGAAACCACGTTAAAAAGTGACAGAGGGGAGGCCTTCGGGCGGAGGAAGAGGGAGAAAAACCTCATTAAAAAGTTCCTGTAGGAGGAAACCACATTAAAAAGTGACAGAGGGGCTGCCTTCTTGCGGAGGGAGAGGGAGAAAACCTCGTTAAAAAGTCACCGTGGTAGAAAACCACGTAAAAAGTTACAGGTGGTGGTGGTTGGAAGGGGTGACCCCTTGACTGCCAAACCGGACCAAGGAGGGAAGGGGCTGGGGACCTGACTTTCCATTGCACATTGGTTCGGTAGACGGGTAGACAGCTTGACCGGGCTGTCGTCGCGGTCAGGGCGTTCGCGCTGAGCCTTGTCGCCGGGGTGACATGGTGCTTGCTTGTTCGATCCCGTGCCACTCCATAGCGCGGCAGACGGTATCTTGTGGGTTTTTTTAGTCAGTAAGAGTCTGACACCCCACAGCTCCCCAGGGCTGTAGGTGTCCAATGAAGGATTTCTTCCCACATTAAAAAAAAAATCAGATTCAGAGCTAAATATTGATTGTAAAGAATTCAGTAAAAATAAGGTTTTTGCGTTAGGAATGACGATATACGTAGATAAAATAGTCATATATAATATATAATTACATGCTTCGTTAGGTTTGAAGATATAAAACGTATGATAAAATCAACCAAGGACAGAAATGATACAGTGCGAATGTGAACTTAAGTAGGTCAAATATGAGAAGTATAAACTGCAGAAAACGTAAAAAACACATAAAACCGTCGTAGTTGTGTGAAAATTTTAAAGAATGAATAGGACGCCGAACATCTCTGTAGGATAGAGAATACTAGTGGTCCATCTGTACAGTCTACCACAGGATGGACTTGACGTGATGGTAAATTTGGATCTATTTTTATGATATTGATGCATTGTGCAATATATATTGCATACGTTAATGTTACCGAATCATATTAGTTTTCGTCCCAAATAACATCATTTTCTTTTCTTTAACATTAAGTTTATATCAATTGCTCAATATATATGTAGTGTTTAAAATAAAAGGACCTAGTTTGTAAATATCACTTCTGTAAGCGTTTTAGCTGCTGACTGTACATACTAAACATTTTAATCACTTCATAAGTCACCAGGCGAGCATTGTTACAGCTTATCTAGTAATTTTTGATAGCCACTAGTCGTCACTTAACACTCGGAATTGTTTCTGATAGCTGTTTATTTATTTTAATGGCATTTTGGGGACTTAAAGAGCACTTCCACTAATCAAGGGAAATGCACTTACAAATGAATATTACGTGTACGGCGGTAATTGATTGCACTGATTTTCGACTTACATAAGGCATACCGGAACGACTATTACGATTCGTAGTGCAATAGAAATAAATGAATTAATATAGCGTAGATTTGATCTGATTATAGGTTTATTTACAATAGCCTTTGCTCGTGGCTTCGTTCGCGTTAACGTAATTTTTACCAATCCCGCAGGAACAGTATTTCTTTGTGGATGAAAGGTACTCATCCTTTTCTGTACCCATGACAAGAATGATCGGTTGAGTAATTAAGGCATCAAAATGTAATAAACAATACAAATAAACTCAATTTATTATCATTAGGATTAGAAAATAGGTTATAGAATAGATTGTAGGTTTGATTGCCACGCACGATGATATTTTGCATTATGATCTTGATTGTTTATTTTTGATTTGGGTCTATTATTGTTATTTTATTTTGTTGGTTTTAAATTTTAACTTCAATTTCACCAGAAGCTAAATGATGATATGGTGTAAGATGGTAAACACCTCAAACATCTGCACTGCCTCTCAAGTGCAGCTGCCGAAGCACACTTATAGGTTACTGGTAGCAGATTGTCATCTTAATGGTGATAACTAACCGGGCGATCTTAAAAAAAACCCTATAATCCTGCACCTTCATCGAAAGGACATGATAGGGATTCGAACCTAGAGCGAACAACATGATGTACGAGTACGCTACCACCTCTGAGCCATTATCTTTTACATATATCAAGGGTTTGTTACCCAAATACAGTCTATGCGTAGTTTAACATCAAATGGCAGCAATCTGCTCTCGAAGACAGCGATCTTTATAAAAATATTATTTCTTATCATGTAATTTACAATGTCTAGATTACCAATCTACCTACTTAGTATGAACCGCCCGATCTCAACTGTCTTTTGTCAAACAAAATTTTTTCTATACCCATTTCATGTATAGAAATAGAAACGTAAACAATATCATTATGGATGGGTGCAATTTGCCACAGTTCTATGAAATTAAATGAATACAACTGTAATAGTATTTATTTCATTCCATTTATGTCAGGCTATAGTTAATATTTGTACCAAGAAATAACTCTTTCTACTTCATATATTATTGTACACACGCTCTTATTTCGCAGAGCAGAACATAATAAATATAAAATTGATTACTTATCTTTCATTTCAAATGTGAATTCATTTATATCTAGTAGACGTGATTCTATATGCAAATAATTATCTGCAAATAAAATAATGGAACGTTGACTCTTGTAGCTTCGGTATCAGCAGTAAGTATTGGAAAATCAATGTTTTTGAATAAAATACTTTCAAATGTTTAAGAATTTAACATCACTTATATAAGAACTAAAATCTTTATATTTATTTAAAATCCTTATTATTTTTTTGTTATTTTAAAATTGTTATTTATTGCAATTTATTTGTATCTAATTTTATATCATCTATTATATTATAAATTATTCGTATTCCTTGTAAATACGATGTAAAGCGTATGTAGCTATATTATTCTTACAAATAATAATAATGATATATATTTTGTAAATGTTTTGTTAAAATTCTTCATCATTAATATATTGAAAATTATTTGTAACCATATTTGAGTTATCTATTATATACTATTACATTACATATTACTTGTAAATACCATGTAAATAACATGATCAAACAATGTTTATAATTTTGTTACGAAATAAATTTTACAAATGTGGCAATTCCCTCCTTGTAATAACTCCGATTATTGATCGTTCTGATCCCCCAGTAATATATTTTATGCTTGATTTGCCACTAGCATCAGTAAGCGGAAATTTTAATTTATGCGCTACTAGAGATTGTTTGTTTTTATGACATCGATATTTTTTGTATTAACAAAAAAGTATGATTACAATCGATCGCGGAAGTTGCGAAAAATTTTGTTCGACCAAGTAATAGAGAGGTAGCGATGGATGAACGTTCTTTTTACAATTATGATTTAAACTATAAAAGTATGACGTTACATAACCGGTATTTATAATATAGGTAAGTGGTTCATTCTTCAAACGTCATTCGATCGTTCGACGGTAATAAAAATCATACTGCAATAATTTGTTACGCTGTGGAATCTAATTTGCGAAGTGACTTAGCAAAACCGATACGCTTTGTTGCTGTTTTTATTTCAATTATACTCGTTTATATTATTAACGACTTACGATGATGTTGTCTAACACGAGGGATATGGATGATTTTAATATATTAATGTCATTATGAAATACCGGTTTGCACGGTCCCGTTTTTTTTTTTTTTGACATAACACAATTGTTGATAATTTACTCTTCAAAAAGCGGCCACCGTCGTTTCTCCATGGTTCTGGCGGAAGTAGAAATTGAACTCTGTCATGGTGAAGCCGAGAAACGTGACTGAATCCAGAATCTTTGAACTTTTTACGTCTCTTTGAATTAGATAGGACGTTAATAAAATTTGTAGAGATCACGTATAATTGATATTAAACTATGTACTAATAAATAAAATTTAAGTGGCTTTTGTTTGTCCGAATTATTCTACAAAATATTTAAATTTATTTTGACGATATTTGTACCGATAGACCTTCAGAGTATTATTGAAGCTATATATCATTATGCTTTTTCATAGAAGCTGACTTGTAATAATAAAAAATAGTAGAGCTTACCTTACGGTTACGGTTAATAGTGGCAATATTAAGATTAAATATAGAAACAACGTAAAATTCATTGAGATAAAATATGTTGTTCCCATGAAACAATTTCATGAGAACGAAGTTGCGGGAACCAGCGTGTATAAAACAAATGTGAAATATTAGAAGGTTCGCTATGTTGTCGATTTCCTAAATCAAAAATTAAAAATGTTTTATAACGTTAAAAATGTTTTATTCACTTTAGGCCCTAATTGTGAACTATTTATGAACGTCAAAATTACCACCGATTCGGAAAACAACCTAGTCATCGAGAAGAACAGGTAAGAAACTCGATCGGGTTTATTTTTTTAACATATATACATCATATTTAAAATACATTTCGCGTTACAAACATTTTTAATGGATGCACTGAAGGGAGTCAATTCCAGACATCACCATCGTTCACATATTGATCCACTCTATAATAGCCCTTTGACACCAATACCCGTTAGACATGACACTTAAATTTACAGTCCGGCAAATCGGTAATCTGCTTTGAGACTTTGTTATAAAACCTAACACTATTACCTAAAAAACTGTTACTGGTTTTACTGAGTCCGGAACATGGGACGACCAGTTTGCCACAGTTTTTAGTGTTTAGATCATGCCGGTCTTTTACGAAATCCAGCTTTTGAAAGTTTTTACGCACATACATTAAACTATCAAGAATGTATTGGAAGGGTAGAGTTAAGATACCGAATTCTTGAAACTTTCTAGGAATTGCAATCAGATTTATTATCAAATATAGGAATAAGTAAAGAACCGGCGAGTTCACGTAATACTAATCTAAATCTATACCTTCCGAGAACTCAGGACATTACCACCAAATATCATGGACGTTGTCTTACAAATGAGAAAATTTCGCTCTAATTATTTATGAATGTGTTATCGTCATATCGCTGGAGCTCACGATCCCGGCTCGGGCACCGAGCGCACGACATGAGCAAAACCGCAATTAGCAAATGTGCCTTTCTTTGTTCTCTCTCGCACGTTCTGCCATCGTTTTGCATCTATTGCTGTATACCCTTGTAGGCACGTTTGTGAGAAATTGTCGTTATATCGTTAATAAACCTCCATTACTTTCATTAAAGGCTATCAGTGGACAGTGGTTGTGTCGAGATGTCGCTTGCCCGTCATGCCATCGGCATATAACGAAATTAAAACGATGACGCTATCGAAGCTCGAGCATTGAACGTCCGATGCTCGTTCTTAACAGCTACCCGCGTCCGCATTTAATTACAAAATGCCAATGAATGGCGATAATCTATTTTAATCGTTCCACCGAAGTAACACCGAATGCAGCATCATGAGCGTAATACTAAATCTCGTTATGGACGCAACTGGAATACCTAGCATCTTTTATAAATTACGTTTCAGATTATCATATGATCCAATCGTAAATTAAGACAAGATACATAATTAAGGTAAATAAATAAAATGGTTGGCATTTCGACGGGAGCACATTCGATTCAGCTCGTTGAAAATTGCCATTTTGAGCTATCAGTCTTCTTTAATAAAGTGTAGTTTAATTCGTTACATTTAATTGCGATTCAATCGCAAACATTATTGAAGGAGTCCGAATGCGGGGGCGGGACGGGGTTTTGAATGTCACGACAAGATTTTTAATTACGCTGGAGATATCATCTAAGAATTATGCTCGGAGCTTATGCGACACACCGCAAAACAATAATTCATTGATTATTTCTTTGATGAGATTATAGAAATTATTTCCAGGCGGTCTAATTATCATTCAACAGTTTGGTTTGGGTTGATTGCCCTTGGTGAAAAGTATCAATTATATACTTTATGTTAGAAATTAATAGATTCTAAATAAATAACAATTACCAATTAAATATAGAGCTCAAATACTTATATATAATTTATTTTAGATGCAACGGAGTGAACTAGCTACACGCGCTGGTTGGTGATAGTACCTTGGCGGGCCGCGGCCGGTACGGTGTGTGTCGAATATGATCCGGAGTTTATTTTCGTTCTTCTAATGCGTCTTCGCTGTCGTCCGGAGTACAATTAAAAATACAAAATGTGAAACGTTTGTTTCAGACGTTCATTGTCTCCGTTATTAATAAATTCATTTTACTGAGTTGAAGTCGACGTGTATTTTATTCGCTTTAAGTGGTTTCACATTGTTTTATATTTATGTGCAGTTATTTTCGGCGGACATTATAATGCAGTTTGTGGGGGAAGATGTGAAACGGCTCACTGTCTCTCCATTAGGGATATTTGAAACTTAAGAGTGCACTCATAAATTGACTTTTGTAGTATTACTTACGCCTAAAATATCTATTTATGAAACAATTATTAAGTTAAATAAACTGTGTAACTTAAATCATCCAATATAGCGCAGGTTCTACCATTCTAAAAGCTATGAGTATTTATAAATAAATTATTGGGTGTATTTTTCTGTGATATATAGTATTTAAACTTCAAACAAAACAACGAGAATAAGATAATTAATTATGATAACTAGAATGTAAAGAAGGTTAAAAGCAGATGCATGCATTGACCATAACTTACCGTATCTTTTTCGTAGTAAACTAGCACCAAGAAGCACGTCCTCCTCTCTCACTACTGCATTTACTTTATTGCTCTGATATTTTACAGGTAGTGCTCTTAAGTTTCATACTGCCCCGCTTTTATAGCCCGCTGTACGCGTTATGGGCTAATGTCACGTGATCCTGTGATTTCGCTGACTTGTTTTAAATGGACACAATGCTGGAACTGTACTGTACTGTACACAAGTCATCATTTGACACTGATCCCTAAAAGGGAATAAGTTTATTATTTCTAGGGATGAAGGTAGGTTTTCAGCATATCATCTGAGTAGATACGTTTAACATCAATACTAATCACGAGAATTGTAGACTCATTGATTTCAGAAAGATTGCAGACATTTGATACTATCTGGCTTTATTTGATAAGATCTTTTAAAAATCTAAATATACCGGTCAGAGTTACTTTAATTATAATTGTATAAAATTAACAAATTTTAAAATACAGTGTAATAACACGCAACATTTAATTCTCTGGCGGCATTTTTTACTTTTTCTTGTGTTTTTTTTCACAAACTTTCGTTCTTTGACTTTTGACTTTGACTTTCTTTGACTAGTTTTGTATAATTTGATTATGTTATTTTGTACAAGTGTCGTTAAATAGAAATAATAACATGGAAGATGAATTCTGAGATGTCACAGAAACATTCTGACAAATTTCAATAACGTGGCCACCGTTTTGTGAGATCAATAAAAATTACCATAATACTATAAGCTTATAATATAACAATTGGTAGTTGAAATAAAGAAGACGAAGAACATAATAAAATTAAATTCTCTCTATTTAAGTACTATTTTGACTATAAATGCTATAATCGTTATAGTATTTGTATACATTACACCCACCCTTTACTTTACATACATTACGATGTAAATTCGTGAAATATACTATTACAATAATAACATTTCTCAAGGATTTTCGAGCTAAAAAGTCTAAAGAGGCCACGCAACAAAGTGAAACAAGATCCACTTCACTAATCCGACAAAAGCGAGCCTTGTTACCCTTCAAATTTATTTATAAGAAAACTCTCGGACAAGTCGTTAATACCTATAAAGTAGGGGCGAGAGAGAGTCGCGAGCGAGTTTATAACTCACGTACCGAACTTTACTCGCCGACACATAAAATAATAGGTGTAAAAAGTTACACGAGAATGTACTCAGTGAGCGAAGAAACCGCGAGATGGACGACGCGACGCGGTGCCCTCGCCACGCGATACCCGCACTCGACTCGTCTATTTGCTCACTAGTGCACATTCATGTAATTATTGCGAAAGTAAAATATAATATCTCCATAACATACATAGAATAAGTAGTCTTGCCTTCCGCAGTGTCAGAACCTAGCACTACTGATGCCGTTTAGTAGTCTACTAAATTGTCAGTATATAAACAAAATCAGAGTATTATTTGATGTACATATCTAACTTAAGTTTACTCAAGCACAGGTGTTATTTAATGTGAAGTAAAAAACACATTTTATATAGATATTATTTACCAGCCGATACCCGCCCGCTACGTCGGACATTGAAAAAAATGGCAAAGGGTCAAACGAATAAAAAAATAAGTAGCCTAGAACCATCTACCGAAAAATTCCTCATCGAATAGTCATAGATTTATGCCGAGACGTTAACTAATGTTGACGTGTTTGGGCCACAAAGCAACTGTATTTTGATTACAAATATACATAAGATAGAACATACCTGAGAAATTTGTGGTTATATAAATAAAAACAAGAATAGATATATATATAACAAAACAGATTACATTTTGCGATTACCAAAGCGATTTGATTTTAGCCAAGAATTCAACACGTGGTCCGTAACAGTTTCTACCGTGGTATTTTAATAGATTTCAATAAAATTAAATATTAATACCTCTTTTTATATTTCACAAATTTACACTAAGAATAATGGATATATAATAAAACTCTTCTCAGTTTTGTCCGTATTGTAAAAGGCCTTTTAATTTCTGATCTTTGAATATTTTTATACGTCGCCAGGCTGCATTTCGTCGCTATGCAAACGTTTCTACCTGTCGTTCTGCGAGATAACATAAACATCATTATTCGGAGGCCGCTGGTTCGTTAATCAGTACAATAGGGACGGCAAAGAAACTTATTATCTTGCATAAATCATGATAATGAGCACCTTTCGAGCATTTCGTATCGCCATTAATTCTGATATCACTGCGGAAGCAAACGTCGGTTTATCCCGCCATCTGTGGCGCATGCGCGCGCCGGTAATCGTTAACCCCGGGGTGATATTATTTTGAATATCCATTTCCCTGTATCATTATTATTCAAATCGTCTTTAAGTGGGGGATCTAAAGTCCAGTTTACATAATTTCGTTGTTGTCTAAGCACAAAGATATATGACACAAAATTTGAATTCGGAGCAGATATTGTTGTGGAGCCGCGGGCGACTGACATGTGCGTACGCGCACCTTGCCCTTACTTCAACTGTGAACTTAAAATTAACTAGTATTTTATTTAAGTCGTAATCTTATTGGATTTTGGTATGTTGAAAGTATATATCGATAGACAGGATTTACTGACAAAAATTTCTTACAAATTCGAAATATATATATATATTTCCAAATATTTATGACGTCATACTATAAAGATGTATTTAAAATACTTATATTAAAATATATAGTGATATTATAGTTATTAAAAATATTATGATGATATTAACAAGCATTTTAAGCGATGATGGCTCAGTTGAGTAGTGTGTGCGGCGTTGAAAAATGTTCGACTCCTAGCAACTGAATCGAAGATTTCGGTGAAGGAAAATATTGTGATGAAACCATAGTATGGTGGTAGGGCTTTTTCTAAGTCCGCCTGGTTAGGTACCACCCTCAAGTTGAAAATCTATCGCCAAGCACCTGTTGGTATGTTCCGGCAGTTGCACTTGAGAGTCAGTCTCCCTCTAGGTTTAGCGTGACTACCATCTCAGACCACATCACCATTTAACATCAGATGAGATTGTGGCCAAACGCTTACCTATAAAGTATTAAAATAACAATTCACTTAAAGTACTTTATTACTTCAGTTTATTCTTTCACCTATACTATGAATTATGAATGATGAGTTACTAATCTTTGGCTTAATCATTATTTCGTTTTTTTAAACGAGGTAACGTAAACATTCCGAAAGATTCATTTCGACAATCCTAAGGTTCTATTATCCTTCCAGTGACCCGGGTCAATCAGCAACTATATCCCAACTATAAATTTCATTTAATAAGACACAAATACATCTTTATGCTCGTTTTTGAATCGCCAACCGAAGAAATTTAAATAAAACACTTTTATCAGATTCGACAGGTGGAGTTGTTTTTGTATTCGTTTTAACGTCGCTGTAGGTTAAGGATTAGTCGGTTACTAATCGATTCCCGATACGGAAGGGGATGCACTATTTGTTTCAGTACTATTTAACTTTACTTATGAATTTCATTAGGTTTTACATCAAATGTATTTTAAAATGTGCTCTCTGTAATGATCCAAAGAACCGACGCGTTGCAGCGGATAATGTTCTTCGGAGACAATATGATTTTTGGAAGTGCAGATTTAAAGTTTCTAACATCGTGTAAATAAAGTGTCTACATAAACGTAGTTATTTTCTTTCAGTTGTATTAACCACTGGAATCCTCATTCTAATCTTAACTAATAGTACAAATGCGAATGTAAGTTTGTTCATTGCGCTTCTACTCAACCGATTTCTTTTTATACAATTGGAAACAAACCAACAGATGGGTTACCTAATGGTAAGACACGAGGGGCATCACAGATGCGTTCTCGATTTCATTTACGATGAAATTTTGTATACACGTCGTCAGGGGTACAAAAGGGAATAATTGGTATCTTTCACCCAGAAAGTCGTCGTGGTAGGTCTAGCGGGTTGACCAGTGAAATATCAATCCGATAGTCCGCAGGTTCGAACCCCGGCATGCACTAACGATTTTTTCTGAATTCAGCGTACATTTACTAATTTAAATTGGTAACACTATCGGCTAACGGTGAAGGAAAAAATCGTGAGGAAACCTGAACCTGAGAAATGTTCTTGTAGTATCACCGTATGTGAGGAAATATAGAACTGTGGATTTCTCAGAACTTGAAATAGCCATTACGTCGTGGGCTGGCGTAGTCATTATGCATATACCTTTCTTCGGGAAGAAGCCTATTGCCCTGCAGTGGGTCTCCAATAGGCTCATGATGATGATGATACCCCAGAAAAAAGAGTACAGCTTCCGAGGGGTAGGTTAAACGTACATTAATACGAGCTACTTTTATAAAGTGTCTGTTAGCTAATGGATACTAATAGATTTAAATGTAATGCATATGACATGCATTATAATCGTAAAATTATGATTATTTTAACTTATCGTATACTACGCTGTTATTTCTCTAATGCTAATAATATACCTTACTAGCTTTTGCCCGTGGCTTCGCTTGTATGTGCCCTATGTCTTTTTCTGAGCCCTCAGAATATGTAAGTAAAATTTTGTGATTATCGCTTGAGAAGTTAAGACATGCAAGCGTAAGCAACAGACTACTAGCAAATATAATATTAATTAGAATTATCTCTTCGAATGATTATATCGTATCTTTAACCAAGATTACATTAACTAATCTGAAATTATTATTGTTGTATTGCAGACTATTAACATCGCGTCTCGATCGCCGTCACTATTTATGTACTGGCCTTTAAGACAAGAAATATATACTAACACAATATAACACAATATAAAAACTACAAAATTTGATTGTAATAAAAAATATATCGGGAGTCGTGATTAAAATACAAGAAATAGTCAGTGCTTGCCGTCTAATCGACCATGACACGTATACGATATACATCGTTTCTATTGGAGTTTCTCGGCGAATTGACCAATAGAAATCAACAAGCATTGCTGCTGACCATTTCCCACTGTAGCGTTTTTCAATCTGCATTATATCCTGATGAAACCTACCACCATGCTCATCTGATACGGCTCCAAGATTTTCAGGAAAGAAATCTAAATGAGAGTCCAATAAGTGAATCTTGAGTGACATATTGTATCCTAAAGCTTTATAAGCAGAAAGAAGCAGAAAAAAATTCATATCAAAAAATCTAGACGTGTTGGAAAAAATCGGTCAACGGGGATAGATTCAGAACATTTGAATCGTCATATTTATGACAAAAAAAATTAAAGGAGGATTTCATTGCAGACCAATGTTATTTATGAAACTTAAATTTTCGTTTCATTCACATGATATCAAATATTAGGTAATAACCTAATTTGTTTCGAATTCATAACTACCCGACGCCCGTACTTTGTTCTAGTGAAAATGTTTTTTTTTTGTTTCATAGTAACTGTGTTTTATTTTGGTTTTGTTTTTAATTGTAATGTTATCAATTGTGCGAAAGCTCTATAACCTCTATGGAAAAGTGTAATGTTATGTAACCTTAATAATACTCGGAAATATCCTCTACCTGGCAGTAAGTATTACCAAAATTGGTTTAGCTATTTCAAGGATCAGATCGAACAAACAACATAGATGTCAATTTTATTTATATGTATACCGGTAGAGTATTTTAGTTATAAGCAATATCGTCATATAATAATAACTAACACCTAAAACTGTGAAATATTTCGTTCATCATTGGTTGAGACAATAGATTTACGTAAATTATGTACGATACACTATACAAGTGTAACTGATACACGACTTTCTCAACGTAATGGCGGTAATGTAGGCATGGAAGTGCACACGTTGAATGTTATTCGATAGTCGAGCTAGAAAATAATGATTTAATATTCATCATGTCTTAATCAGCCACTGGCAGCCCACCCACGTCTGACGACGACGCAACAAATGCTTACCATTTTCTTCGCCATCAGTGTACCCATCGTCATACTAATTTAAACCTCCGGCTACTCATAGAGTATGCGCAATAAATATTTAAGATTAATCTGATTGGGGACTTAAGCCTCGTTAGAATACTAACGATATCTAACAACCGCCTTTCGAGTCGACGATTAGAACCTTAAATTATATATGGCGAATAGAGAAACGATTTATTTTAATGTTAATAGTTTTAAGTGGCGTCAAAAAACATGAAGCATGCATGTTATTAACGTAGGCGTCACTCTAAGTTAGTCGTTTTAACTCAGTTCGTTAGATTATTTCAATATAATCAATGTAATTTGTATAAATTATTGTGGCCTTTTCTAAGGTATACAAATATCTTTAAGATAGTGTTACGTAAGTATACATTATATTAATGCATATATATAGGTTGTTAGTTACTTATAGAAATGAATAAAACTCAGATAATGTAATAAGTAAAATAATTATATATAATTACCTATATAATATTTATGAGTAAAAGAAGAAAATATTTTTTGTAATTCTAGGTAAAGGATATCGCCCAATTTGCTGGCAGATGGAAACATTCCCGGAAGGCTGACGTTATATGGAAATGGTTAAAGCTGACTGTGGTATTGGTAATATGTGGGTTAAATAAAAAAATAACGAATGGAGTATTTTTTAAATTAGGTTGACTACAATACTATTTGTTACATTATATTTTAATTAATAAATCTTTTTGACGTCTTACGGATAGAACTATGACATCAAGTTTTAAGAAGAAATGTGAATCATTCATTACCTTTGTAGGTTACTATTCGAAGTTAATCTATCTAATTTGAACGAATTCAAATAAACAAAACGTACTTTGTTAAAGTGTTGAGCATTAGTAACCGATTCGTTAAACCTACCTATCGAGTTACAAATTATATATCTAAGATCGATACCATCGTAATGAAGAGGGCTTAGCATTTAAATACATTTGCATATTAGAATGCGCTCACTCTATCGGTGGAGCAGTGCGACCGAGGGCGTATATATTACATAGTGATATGTAGAAACGATACTGACCATTGCACTAGTGACGAGCTCCACATGAACGCTCACCAAGATAAACTATTATATAGCAAAGAAGTATTCCATAAAAGCACGCACACCTGAATTTTACTTTTCGATATTATTATTTATTTCATTATAATATAAGAATAAGTACCTAAATGTTAATTTTAATATATTGCAGTTTATTAACTTAAATGTTGTTTTAGAACCAAGTTCCTTAACGCGGTTGGCGGTAGGTTGACCGGTGGCCATGGTAGAAAACCACGTTAAAAAGTTTACGGAGGTTCAGGAGAAAACTTCGTAAAAAACAAAGACAGGAGGCCTTCGGGTGACGGGAGGGGGAAACCTTGTTAACAATTACTGTGAAAGAAAACCATGTAAAAGATTCACAAAAAGATGAGAAGACAACCTTATAAAACTCCACTGTCTTAGCTAGTGGGCGATCAGGCGTTCGCGTTGGGTTTTGCCGCCGCGCTGATGCAGTGTATGATCGCACGATCCCGTGACACTCCATTAGAGTGGTAAACGGTTCTCCGTGGGGACTTACTCAGTAGAGATGAAAAAAAATTGACCAGTAGGGGTTAAGTAGACGTGATGAGGTACACTTGTATTTCGGATCTGCAGAGGCCTGGATTAACAGGCGTGAATAGCTCCGTTAGAGGTACCATAGCCTGCACCCAAGGCTGACGAACTACATCCTACTCGAGGTGGCTCCATCTCGTGGAACACTGCAGATCTAGGCTGGTGGGGCGATAAAATCTCATGAGGGTAAACCTCCAGAACCGGACTGGGAGTATACTCTGGCAAATGGTGCACTTCGCGATACTGCTGTGCTTATCAAATAGGATACAGGACGGTATAAACATGGGCCTACTTCGGTTCGCCTATCAGAGGGTGAAGGGAGAAAACTTTCTTAAAAAGCTACCGTGGAAGAAAACCGCGTTAGAAAATTACAAAGATTGAGAAGCCAACCTAGTTAAAAAAACTCGAACGGATTGCCTCAGAGCGGAAGGACGGAAAAAGGCTTGTTAAAATGTAGGAAAAAAGGACATTAAAAAAGTTACATGCGATAAGGAGATAACCTTAATAAAAACACTTCTAGGTGGCGGTTGGAAGAGGCATCTCCCTCACTGCCAGACCGTACCAAGAAGGGAAAGGGTTGAAGGACCAAACCTTTCATTGCACTGGTTTGACTTAATGTTTGCATATTTAAGATAATCAATACTGAGTTGTATTAAAGCTGTGAATTTCATTTAAAAGAAATAAGTAATTCGATTTTAATACATAGGTGATTAAACAGGTGAACTCACTGCTGGTATATCTAGTGATCTTATTAACACTTAAAGAGTGCATGTGTATTCTGTATGAACCGTTGGGAAGCTTACCTTAATTATGTCATGTTCACATCGGGGCAAAACTAATTTGTCCATGAGTGCCGGTGGCACCAGATATTACGCCATGAAAGGTTTGTAATTTCTCCGTAGAATGGACAGATTCTAAAATAAAAAAGTAGTGTGTACTTATGTACACGCTTTAGAAGTTATACTTTTTTGGCGTAACAAGATAAAAATAATTTCAAAATTTTATCATTCTCCTTACTCTACGTTTGTAGAAAAAACGACACTAACAATAGAAAGAAGGTATTTAATATACACATACTTTTTTGAATAAAATGTTGACTATAGCTAACTTCAGGGTGTCGGTTTTTCGAGATGGTGTGCGCGCGCATCGTAAAAATTTACTCTCATCATTTTTCCCTAACTCGCCAAAAGTAGTATAACTTCAAAAAAACAATTGTCTGGACAATAGGAGGACTAAGAAGATTGTTTGTAGGTGCCCCAAATAGAGTAACTTTAAGTGCGGAATCGATGAACAGGAACGAATAATTTATACACATATATCAAGAATACAGGTTGTCTAGTGTTATCATTTTTAGCAAAAGCTTATGCATTTCCCATAATTTTGTTATGCGGGTACGAAAAATGCGCGTATTGTAGTGTTACAATCGATTATCTATTATTAAATAGAACCTATACATTTACTTAATTTGTATTTATTACTATTAATGAAGTTGCAATATATTTTTATTCTTATACTCACGGTATGTAATTTAGATATTAAAATGTATTACATATGCGAAAAACAAATGTAGTAGTATAATATGAAAAAGTAAATATGTTCCTAAACATGTTCTATAGAGGAATAGAATATAAAATTCTAAGTAACGTGTAGTCGTTATAGAGAAACAGGATCTTTATAGAAACAATTTATGTAAGCGCCATATGAACGTAATAGTATGTAATATGTTTAGGTGCACACGTAGAAGTTAAGCTGAATCCGATGCGCAGCTCGATAGCGACACCAATTAATATGCAATGTCGTAGCACTCGTAAACTAGTCACGAACATATATCGGTGCAGTTAGGCACTGGCACGGACACTGGCTATCTGTATAATTCGGACAATTTACTTGGTGGTTTAACGTTGCTCCGTCGCATTCTTATAACTTGCTTTGATATTAGATCGTCCGCGTTCGAGCTTATAGTTTTAATGAAAATTATAATTGTCGTGTGTAATCTCTTTCTTTGTTCTTTATGTCTATTTTACGTACCGTTTACGTCGAAGAAGTGATAATAAAATTTATTTTCATTAATTTACAAGACAACTTAGCTTTAGCCAGCCGCTTCACTCGAGTTAATATAGATTCTAATATCTTTCAGGACCAATATTTTTATATGGTTGAACAGTTTATATGTCCTTTTTTAGACCCCTGACAACATGTATGCTAACTTTTATGATGAGATTAAGTAGTTAAGGCGTAAAAGCGTAACAAACAAACTCACATTTATAATATTACTTAGTATTAGGAATAGATTCAATAGATTAGGATTCGCGGTCGACAATCTTACTTTCGTCTATAGAGACACTCAATGAATTTTTGAATTATGCTTGTATGTACGTAGACAGTAATACTAATTATAATACTTTAAATAATTCCTTAATAGTTATGTTAATTTAAAGCAAAGTGAAATGAAAACAGATGCTTATTTCTTATACCTGGCCATATACAGAACAAGAGTGTCATTCGAGGTCATTTAGAATTTTGTTCTCCGAGAGAAGTGATTGCTAGAGGTTAATATGACTAAGATAAATGTCCCATGTGTCAGTTAGTGCATGTCGAAGCTCACACTTTACAGGTGTAAACTTTTTTGCAAGCGTGACTTCTCATGTCGAATTCTATATAGTATTTCATTCGTATATCTCGTTTTTAATATGTTCATTTTAGTCAACCATAAATATTTTAAGTTTTGTTTTTATTTGATGTTAATGCTAGGTTTCTCTAATTAAGAATAGAATTTGTTAAGACTAGCTATTACTGTATAAGGTTATTAATATTTATATAAGGTATACATCTTCTTTTTAATAAAAATCCCGTTTAGAAATAAATATCGAGAATCCGTATATATTTATTCGATGTGAATTATTTTGGGATCAATGTGATTTGTTTTTTTTTTTTAATTTTTTCACGTGGCTTGCGGTGGGAGTTGACTGATATAAAACGTCACATAAGTAAAAAGCGTTATACCCTGTCATGGGACAACCTCTCTCTCACTCTGTCGCTTTCTAGTATATAAGTGTGTGTGAATGCGAGTATCGAAATTCGACCAGCGAGCATTGTGCGTTGCCGGTTATACAACCTTAAACGAAGCGATGATGGCTCCGTAAGTTCGATTCTTCGTCAATGTGCCGAAGCTTTCGGTAAAGGAAAACATCATGCTTTTTCCAAGCTCGCCTGGCTAGCTACCACCCTCAAGTTGAATATCAGTCGCCAAACACCAATAGGTGTGTTTCGGCAGCTGCACTTGAGAGCCAGTTCCTCCTCTAGGTTTAGCGTATTTATCATCTTGGAGCACATCGTCATTATCAGAGGAGATTACTGGTCAAACACTAAAACCAATGTATATAAAAAAGAACTCAACCCGTGAAAATCACATTAAAGCATATTTTATTCAACACTTATCCGAGTCGTGGTGGTCGAGTGGCTTGACCGGTGAAATGTCAATTAGATGTGCGCAAGTTTAAACACCGATGTACCAACAAATTTGCGCACATTTACTCATTTCAATTGGTAGCGCTATCGAGTAACGGTGAAGGAAAACATTGTGAGAAAACCTGAATCTGAGTAATGTTCCTGTAATATCACTGTATGTGGGAAAATATAAAACTATGGATTTTCAGAATTTGAAATCGCCATGTTAGCTGGGGTGATGATTATACCCATACCTTCCTTCGAGAAGAGGCTTATGGCGCTGCGTTATAATTATTTCATAATTACCTATTTTACATTTATTTTTAAATATATATATATTCTTAATACAATATTAATTTAAAATGTTGATTTCATTTCTTACTTTACGTTACTTACGAATTACTAACGAACTTCGCTTCTCACGGGGTCCCCTGACCGGGCAAGTTTTTGTCTGTATTTAAACTATTACTTTTACATCTGCTGGTCTAACACTTGCAATAATATTAACAGGAGATAAAACAGTGCGGTTACACGGTTTAGCGTTATGGTAATGCGGTATCACACATCGACACGTCGCTCGCCGCCGCCGCGTCGCGTCGCCGCGCCTGCGCACTATATCGGCGACATCGCGATCCGCGGCGCGCCAGAGCACGTTGCGAACTCTACACCTCTTCAGTTATGAATAAATAATGAAAAGCATTGCTCAGGAAAAAAAAACATAATTCTTGCTACCTGTACATTATTATAATGTATTCAACATATTATCACATACATTATTCTAACAGCTATAGATAGACACGTTGGGTTGTAAAGGTTTTTTCTTTAAAAAAACACGGTACTTAATAACAAATATGCTCTAAGGAATTAATTAATATTATTAAGCCTATTACAAATAAGAATTTAATTTGACACATTTAAAATATGTAGACATAGAACAAATTTGTGCATTCATGAGAACGTAGCCTTAACTAGGTAGCCTGCTGAGTTTTCATTATTACTATTAATGGTATGAGTGGCTGAAATGATATCTATAAGAATTTTTTAATTGTAGTACCCGTACTAGGTCTAGCCTTCATCACAGGCTATGTGGGTACTACGTGAGAACATATATCTTCACGGATATGTTAGAGTAATTATTTGATTTACTATTATGTAATTACAGCTCCTGTTGTCAGGGCAGTTATTATCCAGGGTCCGGGAGTACAGGAACCTCAGGACACACGGACGCAAAATCCTATGGGTCGCAACTGGTTCGCCGTAGAAGGAAAAAAGTCTGTTTCAAAATAGAATAAAAAAAACTATCTACGAGCAACCATCATAATCTGAAATATGAATAAACTTGGCAATTACGAGTACAGAATCAAATTTGATGTCATATCTATATGTAAACACAAATTGTCAACCCAATATCAGAAAAACCGAGTTTGATATATAATATGAGTTTGATAGAACTAAATAAATGATTCATAAAAATTAAATTTTTTTTGGTTAATAAAACCTGGGCGGCGAATTGATTTTCGAACTCCGGCATCAAATTTGTTTAAGATTGATCTGCCCATTGATGATTATGATACAATAAATTAAAAGTATTGAAAAAAATCGACGACTTGTCACTTTACTAAGATTTAGCTTTAAACTAATTTAAAAAAAAATCAAAATAACGTGTAAAAATCAATCGCTACGTGTATTAAAAGCAACTATACTCGTAAGCAGGTAGACTTGACTCGCTGACGTTAAAGCTCGGAACGCACAGCATAATAATTAGTCATTAGAAAGTAGGCAGCGAGGGAGAGAGGGCGGTAGGAGGTAGGGAGGTAGAGGCGGGGCTCGTCTGTTTCAGCTTATCTGAAATTACATCTTTTATGGGTACCCGCGATTATTCCGAGTTGCAGCGACTTACCGCGCGTTAGTACCGCCCGGAAAACAACTCTACATTACCATTGTTGTTCTACGTAATCCATACAATTGCTTTTTATTCGACTGGCGTTAACTTTCTTAACTTTTCTTATAAGTAATTATGCAACTCTGTGTTACAACTATATTTTGTTTTTGTTTTTACCAAATTACAATTGCTACGATCTATGTTCGACAACGAATTCAGAAAATGCAAGTGACTCTAAAAAAACCTCTTATTTTTATAACTTTATTCATAAAATAAATGTTACTTGAAAGTCGTGCAATTCACATTCACAAGATTCAGTGAGCTAACTTGAATTCATAATCAAGTAATTTATGTGTACAGCGAATAAATTAGCCGCTCCAGCCCGCGCGCCGCCCATAACTTACCCCAATAAATTGCCCAAAGCGGGCCAACTTCATTTTATTTCCAAATACTAATAAGTGCTTGTGCTGTTACGTATACGGTTAACTCACTTTAATTTTGATTTTAATTCTTCCCTTTTATAAATTTTCAACCCCAATATGACCGTTTTTTGATAGTATGGCTTAACGTGATCGCCACCTGATAAGAATGTTACAAGGACCAAAAAAGCACAAGTGCAACGAATAATTTGACCAAATTGTGACTTATACATTGTTCTGATAGCATTACTATTTTATAATAGTTTAAATGTTCATAAAATTTAAAATAATTTTACAATGCAATTTTTAGTAATCAAAAGTAGACTTAAATTAGAAACACAACTGAGAATCATATTCGTTTGAACTTGTTTGGTGTAAGGCTATTTTTAATGAAGCAAAATGCTCACGTATCAGGTGGCACCTGTTTTGCATAAGGCGTCATGGTAAGAACCCCGCTTTTAAAGTGAAAATTTAGCGTTTATAACTATAAAATTGTGCATAAACCCATCGTAATAAAGAGGGTTCAATAAGAATATTGAATTTACTTTAATGAATTGTACAATAAAGCTATAAAATTTTGGTTATCTCTGAAGGTCACTTTATTTTACTTACTAGTAAATAATAGATAAATACTTGAATTTCATGTTTCTCATTTTATGTGTTTATAAATCGATAGTTTGTATATATATATATTCAAATATTGTTATTACCAATCTATAACTTAATTACAAAATATATATTGGGGACTAAAATATTTTTATATAACTGAAACCACTAAATTTTTTTCAGTTGTGCCTTAGTTTATTTTTATTTTGTAATGACCCTTATATTATCCACAATTTCGCAGATGCTCATAGATCTACAAATTTATATATTCCATTATTACATTTTAATATAATAATATCCTAAGCTCTATATCAGAAATAAATTAATATGTTCTAAGCGTTATGTTTAAAGATACATTGTCTGTGTGAAAGTTTTTATTCAAATTCTTATTTCATGAACTCGAACAAAGCGACGATTTATAATTGTATTATTCAGACACATTCAACCCCCACAAAAGTTGTCACGGTACCCGATCGTCCAATGGAGTCAACAATAAAATTAACATGAGGTGTCACGCCGCAGGAAGTATACTGTAATTTGTAAGCTTTGTGATTAATAAAGTGAACTAAGTGTGCCTCGAATAGGACAGATTAGCGGGCACTTTATCACATCTATTCCGAGTTAACGTCGCGTGACGGATCTCGTTTGAAACTCATAAAGAGTCCAAAGCAAAATATACTCGTAGATAACGTTAACTTTACGTCTCGGGCCCTTTTCCACTTGTTAAGTTTTATAATTCAAGCCGCTCGCACCTCCCGACTCACTTGGGAGTTTATTCATTAATATTGTTATATTAATTTGTTATTTACATTTTCACTTTATAATCCACTTAATGAGTTATAATAACATTTTAACGCAGGGCGATGTCGAATTCGTGTAGAAGTTAGAGTTAAGCTACTTCAAAATTAAAAAAAGTGTGTGTGTACTTACCTACACGCGATAGAAGTTATACTTCTTTGGCGTAAAAAAAAAAAAAATGTCTTTGGCCTTCTTCTACGTTTGTAGTAAAACCGACACTAACAATAGAAAAAAGGTATTTAATACTTTTTTTGAATAAAATGTTGACTAGAGCTACCTTCAGGGTGTCGGTTTTTCGTGATGGTGTGCGCGCTCATCGTAAAAATTTACTCTCATCATTTTTCCCTAACACGCCAAAAGAAGTATAACTTCAAAAAAATATATATTTTGGTATAAAATAAATGTACGAATCATGTTCGTAAAATAATACATTATTTAATACACACCTATTCTGCAATCTTATTAGATTTGTTATTTACATCCAAAGGCCATTTCTTACAATTATTATGTGCAATAAATAATACGCTGAGTATGTAGGTTCATGTACATAATTGTATAATGTTATTAAATTCAAAAACAATGGAAAACGCTCTCGTCTGTTTCACATTTGGATGATATGATGAAATTACGCTGTTCACTCGTTGGTATACATAGAAGAAATGCTTATAAAATAATCTTAATCTGATTTCATTGCAACCTACTAATTAGAAACGAATAAAATAATGATAAATTTTGTAATGACGTTTGTACAACAACTACACTCACGTCAGATCACAACAACAACTATTATATATTTTTTTATATATTGTAAGTATCTTCTATCTTGAGCACATAAGCTGTTCGTAGGTTATCATAGGAGTTGTAAAAAAATATTGTTGAAATGGATACACGGACTATTGACTATTTATCATATATAACCTTTTACAAACTATGTTTTTTTATCCAAAAGAACAACTTACATTTTTGTTAATGTCCCACCGCTTCGCTTTAAAAGTTATTTACCGAGTATAATTGGTATTTATATATAATATTTTGTCATTTGCTTATCGCTCACATGACACAGCATGCATTAAACATGACTAAGAAGAATAATATGCGATAAGTTTTAGATGTGTAAAATACCTAGTGAATATATCAACGAATGTATGCGAGCCCTTTGCGTCGCGGCGTAGTATTGCGATGAACATTTGAATAATCGTTCCACGCTCAAAGCCTTGGGTATTATTATATGATAATAATTTCACGCGCGAGTACCTCGCGACTGGTGCCAGCGTCTCACCCCCTCGTCGTGCTGCATCGCCTTCGTGGAATGTGTGAAAAAAAATTATCACAACCATAGATAATCGCTGAATACCATTAAAGTCGCTGCAACGAACACATTCATATCGATATCATTTATTTTCTTGTACAAGTCTTACAGGCTTTTATAATGTTATGATTAAGGCAAAACTATTTAAATAATATATTTGTTATATTAATGTACTTATGTTTTTTGTAATACATATTTTTTACTAAATAAATAAGGTTCAGAAATGTAACGACTCTATAATATTAGGTATTGCTTTTTCTAAATTCCGTTAGTAGTATTATACAAGAGTTATACTCGACAAGAAAACGACGAAAGACAACGAAAAAAAGTGATATCCTGAAATCCTGACTATATAATAGTATAAATGCGAAATTCACTTTATTTGTTTGTTAACTTGTTATGATTCATACCTTTAATTTTTACATGAACGTTGTTAGGGGTACAGTAAAGGACATAATACCTATAATTTAGAAAAAAATCTGTTCTCGAAGTATAGATAAAGTTTACTTTAAAACGTGAGAAACCGGGAGAAAAAGCTAATAAAACATATACACGTATGCACTTGAACGAAAATATTACCCTGAATATTAAATTTACAATACCTTTGTGATAATAAGACGTTACTTGTAGCGCTATCTATAGTGTAAATATAAACTTTCGCCAGATAACTTCATTAATATTGAAACGATAGACGGCAGGTCAGAGAATGTCTATTTCTCATTATACTGTATTGTAATACTGAAAATATTTAAGAGGAACAAAAACGATATAGAATACAAATTCAACGACACACGTTGGATGGAACTCGGTCTTTGACATAATAAAGAAATAAAAGAATATAAATCTCTTCGCTCTATGCTTTGAATCTCCTTGACGGAACGCAATTGACTGTAGTACTACGGCGTCTGCCAGTATTCAAACCTTCTTGACTTACTATAGAACGAATTTCAAAACCTGGCTTTTTTTCGTTGTCTAATTCACGTGTAATGGCTCAAACTTTAAATTGACAAATCATGTCAGTTTTAAAGAACTAAAAATACATACATTTATTTATTCTGAGTAGAAAATATATGCAAATTATATAACACGGGAAGAAACATAAGACAATATAAAATGAAATCACACCTCCACAGCAATTATGTAAACGGCCCATCCATAAACGTAATTTTAAATATGTAAATATAATTTTTAGGAAACAAATGTGGGTAAAAATGAAGAGACACGTTTACGTGTTAACTTTGTAGTTATACACGTGTCATAAAATTATAACACATTATTAAACAATAAAAATGTTGTCGTAAAACTTACTAATTCGTGATATTGTTGTATTTAGATGGCGTATCAGGGGCAAGTGTTAAGTTACGCTTGTAATTATTAATTTGTTTGTAAAATTAACTGACTCCACGGTGGGTGAGCACAAATGCCGCACTAGATTATACCTTAAGTGGAGATAGTTACGCAATTAAAAAAAATGTATTAACACAAAAATATAAATTATAAAAGAAAGGGTTGTAAAATATCTTTATCGTTGTTATAAAGTTTATCAGTAAAATAATTAATTTTATTCCATACATACAGCTTAACATAAATATTATGTTTGTTTATACCACTTTAGTTTTGTTTATACTTTATTTATAGTCAATAATAGCTGTGAATTAAAATACAAGCTTTTACAAATTTTGAATAAGTACCAATATAGTTAAGTAAGCTTAAACAAATGTTGCATAGAGAGCCGATTACCCAACTGAGCGACGTGATTTGATACCTCGTTGACATACGCATTCACAGTTCGGCCTTTCTTGGTAATGCTTGAATTTCGTTGGTGCGGTTAGCCGCGCTAGTCTTCCGATTCCACGGGCTGTGGCACACAGACTACTTCCACCATACTCCATTCTCGTCTAGCGTATTTTTTTATCTACACTTAGTATAATAATTGTTCCGCTCCTAAGGATTGCAGCTTTAAGTTAGACAGCCTTTATCAAGAAATAAGCTAAAAGTGCAAAAAAAAAATTTTCTACTCTAAATGGTTGTGTCGGACATTTGTGAGTTCAAGGAAACAATGCCACGAGCTTTATAAGTATATAGTATTCTATGTCTCGTTACTTATTCAAATATCTGTATAAAAATAATCTATACGAAATTTAAAATTATCATAGAAAATTTTACAAACTTAAAAAATGGCGTGTAAGTAAGCGTTATTTTAAATGTTCTAAATTTATTGTTGATATTAAAAGTTAAGCTGTTAACTTGCTACTCTCCTGATCTAATATATTTGTAATACAAAAGTAATGTAATATAAAAGTCTATGAATCTCATCACATTTTTAATAATTGAAATATCATTGTGAGTAATCATAAGGTGGCCTATATGTAATATTTTATAAAATATTACATATATCAACTTATCCCTGTGCTATTGTAATTAATTTAATATTTTATAGAATTAATTATAAGTGACATAACATAGAACTTTTAAAACTTAAATCTAAAAAATTAACCTTTTAAAATGTATATAATTTCTTCTGTAACCATAAATGTTAGTCTTTGTAGTTAATAATATACATTAAAAAAATGTAGAGTTATAAAACTATAATTAAATACAACTTCATGCACCAGTAAATGTAGACATTAATTTCCACACTAGTTTATCTATTTGGGCGCACAACCCGAACCCGACTTTATCTGTCATCATTCTGTAACTTTCCAATGCCAAACCAACATAAACTTTAATGAAATACAAACGCTTGTTATATTAAACTGCAGTCAACATAAAGTTTATTCTACGACGTGTGTAGAGAGTGTTCTACGCTGTTTCGGAATCCGGCGAATGCGGGTGGAAAGAGACTTTACGTATTGCGTTTACTCGAAATTATTTTAATATGCAAATAAGAAAATGTGAAGTAGAATTGTATTTCGACGTTGTTGGTAAAGTCGGTTACGCAGACGTATTCTTTAAATTAATTGCAGAGCGAGATTAGAGTACTGCTAACTGCTTTACATGGAGCAAGCTTATACGGTGTGGGGCTTGCTCGTTTGTTCCGAGAAACAGACAAATGAAAGCACATAATTACTAGGCTGCTCCGTTCTAAATGCAACAAGGATTAGAATTTACATGCGCGTCTTAACAAGCACGCGTATGGCATTTATCACTTTTATATTTGAATGTTCTTTACAGACCTATCTCTTCTATTTATCTATACAAAATGATTTCAAATGTGATAAGGTGCGGTTGTAATTCAGTTTTGTTTAAATGTAGCCTTTGATTAAACGACATTGTAAGGTTATATAGTTTTATTATCCCTTTTTATTGTTGTTCTGTAACAATTGCTCATTGTACGCTGTATATAACATTTTTGTTCAGAAAATAAATACATTTAATAGACAACACAAATTTTCGGATAATAGATTACTACCCACACAGCCGAATTTTAAAAAATGCAATAAAACCAACCATTTTAAAATCTTTATTATGCGTAAAAGATGGAAAAAAAGAAAGCAAATAACAAGAGAAATATAAATATAATAAAATAAAATGGGTTAATAAATGCGTTGAGACTTGAGATTATTATTTGTTAACTTAAGATGAATCAACTTTAAAGTATCAACCGTTTGAAAATTTAAAAAAGGAGTACAGCTAAATATACGTCTTGTCTTTAAGACAATATATATATACATAAATTGCTTAGCAAAACAATTGAAATGAATATTAAGATTAAATAAGCCAGACGTTAGCCAATTAACGTGTACCAGCTAAGCGGTACAGAGTAATTCAAACGCTGTCAGAAAGCTGCGAATATGAAGTGATGGATGAACTCAACTACTGTTTTACATACAATGGGAAAAATGTTGAAATACTTGAATATCAGTTACGTTGCTATGAACGTTAATTAAAACGGATATGTTTTATGTCCTCTTTTGTTAATTTACTTCACGATGTGACGTGGTAATTTGTATGATATTTATAAGCTTGAGAATGGGGTACATACCTGTATAGTCATAAGATTAAAATAAATCTATAAATGTGTGGTTAGAAAACAAAATCGAAACATTTCAAAACATCTGCAGAATACCTCGAAACGATTATGGCTCATTGGATAGAGTATTCATACACCAGGTCGATCGAAATAGTTATAAATCCCTGCGAATGAGCCGGAGCTTGCAGCGAACATCCTGATGAAACTATATAATGGTGATAAGGCTTTTCCTAAGTCCGCCTGACTAACTATCACTCTAAAGTCGAAAATATATCGCTAAGCACCTATAGGTGTGTTTCGGCCCTGCACTTGAGAGTCAGTCCCTCCTCTCTCTAGGCTTAGCGTATGTATCATCTTCGACCACATCGTCGTTTAACATCAGGTGAGATTGTAGTCAAACGCACCTATAATGTATTAAAAAATCCGTTCACAGTTTTTCTCCTTTTGCGGCTCCTTAATGATAGCTGCATCCTGTGCAATGCATCTAGAGATTAATAGTATCTAAAAACTGTGTATAACGATTCGAAGTATTTACACTTTCCACATGAAGGAAGTTTAACAAAAAATCGTATTATTATTGCAATGAATCCGGGATCAAGATTTAAACTTTTTTTCGCAAGAAATCGAGGCGTAATTATAGCCAGCGTCGATTAACATCTGTCGACTATTAAATAAACTTGGATTATAAGGGTTCAATCAATGTAAGTAATTATTCTTATCCGTCGGATGTTTTCAAAGAGCCCTCGTTCGCCTCCAAAGAATAATTTTCTCGTGATTCGCGAGGAAATCAAAGTGTTCCACCCGTTTATTAGGCAGTCACTCTGACGTGACCGCCTAATGCATCTACTTGGCTATTTACTGTGTAATTTTTAAGCGTTATGTAAGTGATTTGCGGTTAGCTTTAAACGTGATTTTACTTAGATAATAAATAGTTAACAATCACTATTATTGTAACTGTGCTTTGTTTCGTATTACTACATTTAGTAAAGCAATTATACGTAGCTTAATATAATGTCTCTGTGCAGTAAAAAATATTGTATATTTAAAACTGCTCAGTAAACTATATTTTATAAAACATTTTTGTTCAATCTCCGTGGAGTGGAATAAAGTTGTGCCTGTGAGATCTACTTAAAAACACAAATATGTACTGATTTAAGCAATGTAAGCAATTACGATAGTATGGGAAGGTAATTGTTATTAAATAAAATATTTAATGTTTCAAATATGTGTGTGGAGTTTTTAGAAATACTTACCTTTATTTATTAAGGTCAATTATTATTTTTAATCGAAAACCTATAGTTTAAAAGATAATAACAAGGCAAGTAGAAAAAACCTGTAACAGTCTTGTCGTCAGGTTTTGAGATTGCTCCTAACTATCAATTATAAATGCGAATACGAATGTGTCTTTGTTAACTTTCACTTCTACCCTAATCTAGCCGATGACCATGAAATTTCAGATAAAGATTGCCAACAGTACGAAAAAGGATATATAATTATTTTCAACAAAAAAAAAAGTATCTACTATTCCTGACGGATAAGTCAAATCTACTTTAAGCCGAGCGAAACCGCAGGTAAAAGCTAGTATGACAATTTTTTTTACTGTAAAAATAACATCGCGGTAAGAGTCTTTAGACGGTAATATTAGTGTTACAAAGATGGTTATACGGACGCGTAGAAGGCACGCGATGTCGGCTCCCGTCTCTCTTGTAAAAACCATCAATGTTAACAGAACGATTATAATATATTAGTTGGGCCTTAATTGCGCCGATATAATTACGTCTGAGTTGTGCATACGTGACAATATCCCCGACCGTTGAGCCAGTGCCGCCGCGATATTAAGAGGAATAACTCGAGTGAGCTGATCGAATATCTCTTGGATAATGAGCGGTGGTTGCGATCGAAGTGTCATTAGGAAGTCGTAACAACTGATGTGCGCCCACGAGTTATGTTAACCTGCGTTTAGCGTGGACATTAATCTTTATAATTACACGCATTGCTTTATTAAGAGAAATCTTTAGCCTTTAAGTCTTCAAATGCGGGCTATTTCTTTATTATTAGGTAATTAAATATTCATACTTTTCGTGTTGTAAATACAAAAGCAGTGTTGTGGAACTAGATCGTATTTTACGCGTTGTTAGTACTACTCGAATGTTACACGATTCTAGAAAGTTTTAATATAAGAACTATGTTTTTTGATACGTGAATCTTTTCGTTTGTTTCGTATTTTACTTACATTTAGAATATATTGGGAATATAGCGCGTGTAAAATATTGAAATGTGGTTGAAGCTTGTCAAAACTTACAATCTCGATAAACATTTATTTTTCGTTACCTTTAATTCTTTACACCAGCCTTTTTCAAATATTCTGCGAAATAAGACAATCATACTTAATAACGTGCTAATAAGTAGTATAGATGTTACAAAGAATAAAACGCTTCGTAAATATATAAAATACTTATTGAATAAATATTATTGTAAACACAATTTTACTTAAGAATAATTCATATAAATATGCGAAATGTATTTATTGCTATGGTTCAAATGGTCCTGAATACGATTAATTGATATTAGTGCAGAAACAAGACAGTTCCCTAATAGTCCAATGACGTAATAGTTACTACTTGTGGGAATCGAATAATAATAGGCAACGGGCTTACTCAAAGACCCTTATCGATAGACGATCCAAGTTATTGCATATATTCAATTATTTATTTAGTTCTATAAATTTTTCTAAATGACTTTAATTATTACGGCCACTATTAAAATGCCTAATTATTATAATAATGTTAGTTCTTTTCTGTCTTATTTGGGGGCATTTGTCGAAGCAGTATATTTTAGTGTCGTGGTAAGTTAAATTTAAAGCAACTAAAGAAAATAAAATTGTCAAAAATACCCTTGGATGGCGATGTTATTCATTGCTGCTGGAATGGTTTGTAAAGCACTTACAAAAATATGCTATTGAACATATTTACTACTACAGGGTTTTAATAAAGCAGTGGAATCCAAAATTTCATTATAATTAGACAATTTTTTTTAATACTTCATAGGTCAGCTTTTGACCACAATTTCATCTGATGTTAAATGATGATGTGCTCTAAGACGGTAGTCACGCTAAACCTAGAGGGAGACTGATTCTGAGTTGCAGCTCCCTAACACACCAACGGGTGCTTGGCGACAGATTTTTTTTTATATTATAGGGGGAAACGAACAGGTGAAGAACGAACCTGATGGTAAGTGATCACCGCCATCCATAGACACTAGCAACACCAGGGGAGTCGCAAGTGCGTTGCCGGCCTTTTAAATATGTGGGCCTCCGGCGCTCTCACTGGCCGAACGAAACGCAACAGTGCAACCACTGTTACTTCACGTCGGTTTTCTGTGCGAGGGTGGTACTACCCTGGGCGAGCCGACCCATTCATGCTGAAACCAGTAATAGCTTCAGCGTAGCTCTACCACCTACAAACTTTCAACTTGAGGGTGGTAGCTAGCCAGGCAAACTTAGAAAAACCCTACCACCAAGCTATGATTTCATCACAATGTTTTTCTTTATCGAAAACTCCGACTCAGTAGCTACGAGCATTCAGCCTTCGACGCTGTGTCTAAATATACTACTATCAACTAAGCCATCATCGCTTCGACTTCAACAACAAATTCTGGTAATGAAATTATTGAATATAGTTTGTGACTACAACACATGTCATTTATTAAGACTTACCATGCAATATATATACCTTATATCTTACTTACAGTTTAATTAATATGATAATGATTTTGTATAGGAATACTAAGGTAGTAAGTAGTAAGGCGTATGAATTAAATAATATAAGACTATGAACAAGGTGCTTCATTTATAGTGTTTATCTTGGTTGAATGAGCACATATCTGAACTTTAAAGTATCGTTTTTTTTTGTAACAAGTAGAATGCGGACAAAACTACATGTTCATCTAAAAAATTATATTTGTGTGGCTTGCTACTTCGTCATTAATTTTATTGGCTTCACGGAAAATTACTACTAGTACTACTAATATTTTTTTCATTAGTCAATGATATTACAATTCACAGATAGTTACCTAGATTCTGGTAATAAATTAAAGGTTGAATACGTCAAACTAAATAACACGCTATTAGTATTTCCTCAGGTTGATGATAATACTTAGTAGTAGCGTGTTCGGGAACCGCTTCGGTATGTTGGATTCGAATCCTTGCAATGAGCCGAATGTTTCTATAAAGGAAAATATCGCGATAAAACCGTAGCAAAGCGGTAGGGCTGTTTCTAAACCCGCCTAGTTAGTTACAACTTTCGAGTTGAAAATCTGTCTCCAACCACCTAAGAGATGTGTTACGGCAGCTGCCTTTGACAGATAGTCCCCTTTTAGGCTTAACGTCTTAGTCATCTTAGACATTATCATTATTTCACAATAGATGAGATTGTAGTCAAATGCTAAAACCTACACAGTATACAAATATAATAGGATAAATAATTGTTATGCACAATAATGAATAAATATTATAAAACCAACTGTGATTCTGTAAATATTCAGGTTAAGACAGCTATATATACATACACGGACAAAAATATGAATTAATGCTGATAGGGCGGCACCTCTCAGTCGCACGACATACTTCGTCCAGATAAGGGAAAAGCGTCGCTGGCTTATAAACGACTCTTTATTAATCGTGAAAGGAGCGACGTCGGCTAATGGGCCGATCATGCGCTCCCATTAAAGATTATTTAATATTCAAAAGCGACCGACGATAAATCACGATCGCCCGCCATGCTTCTTTGAATACACTCCGCACTTTTGTTCGGACGTGTGATTGTATCTTGTCTTTCATTTTATATAAATATTAATATACATATTTATTGGATTAAAACACTATAATTTAGTAAAATAATAGAAATTTTTAGGACAGCCCTAGTCCAATAAATCACTGTTATCTTTTTCTACTATTTGCTAGTGTTATGTACAGCGTGAAGTGTCTAGTTATAGATTCATGTTAACATAAAAAATATCTTTTTCACAATAATACATTTAGCAAAGTTAAACAGGTCCAGTTGAAGTTTAAATGGTATCGATTGAAGAATGGGCGTAAAAGTGTCGCAAATTGGCGTTCGTCAGCTAGTTATAGTTGCCTGTTGGACAGCCGTGTGTGGCCGCGATAACTATCAGAATATCTCAGCGGGAATGTCTTCAATCGTATAAGGTAGTATACGATGCCATAACACTTGTTCCATCCGATGTTAACAGCGATAGTGGACACTGGAACGCTTTGAGCTCACGCGGGACGATTATTAACTCCGCCAAATGATCCATTCGATCTCGTCTCCTTCACTTAGTGTATCTGAATTACATTTGGTAATTGTTTTAGGTAAATATAGAAAGATATTAGAATTATGCTAGTCTATTATTGTTGTATAAAGTAGGCACCTACATGCACGAACACAAAGGATAATCGTAACATGAAAATACTTATATTAATGGTAAATTCTTTTAATACTTAAATTCGACTACCGTTAATAGAGAGAGAGATACCGTATAGAGATGCTAAGCGAGTTATATAACACCAATATATTATATGTAAAAAAAAAAACAAAAATTATATGTAAATACTATTTTAAATTGATGTAATAATTCCGAACAATAATCCCAAGGAATAGAAACAGGTCCGCGTTAAATTGTATCTATTTTCCAGGACAAAAGTTTCTATTTTTCGGGAACAAATGGCAAAACAATAATTCGTACCCTAGCGCGACTGAGCTAATAACAATAAAATAGAAAGTCGATCAGAAACGTGCGGCGGTGACTGGTTCAATCAACGAGAGTCAGATTTATTTTTATGAAAATTGGCATAAAATCGGGCGGGTCAGCGGGGGCACTGCGCAGTGGCCCCGCGAGACCGCACGCCCCGGCCCGACCGTTTACTGCATATCGTTTTCTACGTCGCGCCGAGAGATCGGCCGCCTCTCGGAAATATTACCAGCGGTCATAACATTTTATATGCAGCGATGACATTGCAGAAAGTGATGGACATCTCGTCAAAATTTTTTTTAGTTTTAAACGTTTCTACCTGTTGTATCTCTTGCTATACTTTCATACGTGTAGCAAATAAGACCATATAAAAGAAAATTATATCCTATAAACCTTATAATTTAAATATTATTGGAAATATAAAATTTCTTACATAAAATATAAGTACGGTATAATGAAACAATGGCTTATTTAATTATGCTGTCAAAGTTGAAAAGGTTGCTTTAATAAAAATAAAAAAACTTAGTCACCATTTGATTAGTAAATTTAAAGTGATATAGCAGAAAATGTATTTAATATAGTATAATATAAGTTCATAAACACACTATTACGGATATAATGTTCACGAAACATTTTTTTGTACTCAATATCACTAATCACCCTTGTCACAGGCACATGTTAGTTATCCACACAATGTCATGTGACCTGACGAATCTTGCTGTTATCATTTTCGTATCAAATATACGGCCTTAGTAAATACGTTACACTATACATTGCGAATGTAAAATCTTGAATATAAATCGTCACTTCTAGGGAATACATTTAACACACATAATAAAATAATTATCATACATATACACCACAAGACATCTGTGTATTAATAGGTAAAGAAAAACTTTCCACCCTTTTTAAGCACATTCTTCGCTTGGAGAAACGTAAGATTTGGTACACTTAAAGGTCATATGGAGAGGGAATGCAGAAAAATAAAATTTGTGTGTAATATGGATTACCATTTTCACATTATTGTGTTATTAAATATCATAATATATATTACGCAAAAATGAATAACCATATTCAATATCATATGACAAACAAATAAATAAATAGATATAAAATGACATGAAATCTAACCTATTACAATGTAGTCACATAGTGATTTTATTAACATTTAGCCTATTGTTTGTATAATATTTATATTATACCTCATTAGAATTGAATGATTTATTATACATACAAGTTGTATGCCCATGTAATATTCATAATACTTTAAATTAAGTTTATGTTCCATTGACCCGGTGTCAACGTTTTATCATTAAAATTGTTAAACATCAAACATGGCATCTCACGAAAGCTGTTAACATAAGAAAACATATCATCCTACAATAAAATACATAAACATTAATTCACATGCAGCGAAACAAAGCACGATATAAAGTTTTACGTATAACATAAATCTAGAAGTTATTCTCACGGGATGATAAGGTGGGGATCAAGAATTCGTCTGAAACTAGTTCGGCCAAAACTCGGTGGACGGCTATAGTAAAATAAATGTAAACTTAAAAGTAAATATTGCATATAGCATTGTATTAAGAACTCTCTATTATACTCAAAGGAATGTTATTGAATTACTTAAATGCTTACTTTCAAGTTGATATTCATATCAAGTCACTACATTGCTGAATTTCGATTATGTGCTTAAATTTTCTTTTTACGTATATATGCACAGCCTACCACATGAGTCAGTTTTAGGTTTATTACTGCCATCATAATTTCATTCCTTCATTTACCTATGATCAGATCATTGGTGTTAGTTGATTAATGTTAATTTATCTTGGTTTTAAGAATACTACTTTATTTTAACTGGCTTGTACGTTTTATGAAATTAAAAACTAAAACGAATAGTTAAATACAGTTTTATGTCATAACCTTTATGACTTTTATTCTCGAATAATTAATGAAATACAAAATGAATTTATTAGACATATATACATATATTCATAGGGCTTACATTTCCGTACCCATATTTAATAAAGCTAGAGTCCCCACCCTGTGGCTAAATCCAAGTTTTCAATCTTGGAAGTTATCATTTTACCAAAGCAAACGTACAATATTTGCTCTTCTGAAGCGAAGGCGAGAGTCGTCGAATTTCATATTTATTCGCTGAAGCAAACATCACGGCCGCACCCACGCCGGAATTGATATTATTATTGTGCATTCCGTATAATATTGTTTGCTATTTGGCACATTCTCTGTTTGTTTTCGTCTTTCATATGAAAGGGGAGCTATAGCCGTGCAAACAGATGGGTGACTATCACACACTTCAAACTTTTGTATCGGGAAATGCTATTACTAAGAAATGTACTTTTTATATTGTTTATCCTACACAAGTTTTTAAGCTCGACGTTGCGACTCTATAAGCATGCAACGGAACTATAAAAAGTTAATTCACTGCTTATACGTGATCATAGAAGCGCAAACATTGTGTACGATTCGGAATATGAAAGCGAGCAATCCATTAAATCAGAACGGGACATGAATGGAGACCGGAGACTCGGAGACGCGGCTTTGCCTCTGATAACCCATAATACACTGATATTTTTGCGTTGCTCATATGTTGGAAGTAATGGCTCGTGGACGCTGATGGCATATGGATATGCAAAAATGAACATTTTTTATTAAAATTACGTCATTGAATGCTTGTTTATAAGCATTTGCAACTAATAGTTTTGTTATATTTTAACCTATTCTAAATTTAATATGTCTTTATGCAGATATATATGTACATTGATTCTTTCATTATATAGCAATTTATTTAAAAAGTATAACTGTATAAATTTGGGGAACGGCTTTTAAGAAAATAATGTGTGATACGATTATTTTCGTAATTCATCGTTTAACTATTAAACGAAAGATAGGAAATATCCATCCTAAGCTACAACGAGAATTATAAACCATAATATATTATATTTGGCATATAAAAGGCTCGCTTATCTAAGGGGTTTGACTGGAAACGAACATAAAGGGTGATCCTCTGTGACAAATACCGTGATATACCGAGCGACAGTCGTAAAGGAAATATTTTTATAAGATGAAACATTATTATTTTTGGGGGCGCATGGATCAGGAGTAACTGCGGTGGATTTGGCGATGTTATATCTTGCTTTGTCAGATATTTTCTAGTCCGATTTGCGGTGTAAATTTACCTTCTAATAGAACATTAATATGATAATACATATAATAAAATTACATACAAATAAAGACATATTAAAAACTCTCATGGATTTTAATTTACAGTTATTCGAATGATATCTTAATCGTTTTTAATGAAATCTTTATATAGTGGTAATAAACAATAGATGACATAAAACACATTTGAGTCAGAACAGGATACGAGTGAACGTTAAATTCCGTTAATAAAACAAATTAATGCGCGTTAACCCTAAAACTGGACAAGTTCAATGCAGAGGACGTTACCCCTATAGGAAATTTATCCCCGGCAAGTATTAACACTGAAATCCGTTCTTTGTATTCGGTGTCATTAAATTTGTGAATCGCTTTTGGAATGAAGTGTGTTCTATGCGCTAGACGTTTGAGGCTGGAATTGAGTTGGTGTGTAAGTCGACAGCCAATCAAAACATACAAGGAGCATATTGATTCCGAGAAGTGTCGCTGTTAACGTGGAGGCTGAAGCTGAATACATTAGCCAGCGGCGTAATGAAGTCTCGCTGCTTGTAAACAAACATCGGGTACGGAGCGAGTAGCGTAGAGCGGCGTGGCCCGGGGCGCGCGCGCACCCGCCACTCGCTTACAGGAATTCTATTTCCACGACAAGCGTCACGTGTTAATTAACTGTTCGCACCTACAATATTGAGATATTGCCGGAGATGCCACTGTTGTTATTAACTGAGGAGAAGGCTTATTGCTTAGTCGCAGAGGAAGGGTAAGTTTGTCTGTGTTTATAGGACAGCTACAAGTGAATATTGTTGTTACATTTCAATACTGTATAGTTTATAGCGGTATTTACGTATGATTGTTGACATATTAGCGCTAATAACTTGATTATTGTTCGCCTTGTATATTTTTCTGTGTTCTATGCCACATCTTGAATATTTTGATTTGCATAGAAAAGGATTTGTTTTATATACTTACAAGCTACAGCTTTATTGAAGATAAATGAATTGAATAGTAAATATGGCATTAAATTTAATGACTGTCGGACTCTTCTATCGGTACCAAATAAACTATTAATGAAGACCGAATATTTTTGACCTGAAATACGAATAAATCTAATGAGAAATGCAGTGAATGACACATGTACATAGGTATGTTAAAGTTATGGGTGTTCCAGTTACGTAAATAAACATGATTATTAAAGAGGAGCCGTTGAAAAACCACATAAAGTGTTAGCGCCAGCTGCCGTTTACCGCGGCCTTTATGATGAAAGAGGTAATCCTTAAAAACCCGCCGGCCACTGTATCACGTTTCCTGTTATGACTTTAGATTTTAATGGGCCTTTGTTGAAAACTTTTTATTATTAAGAAGCGCTAACAGTTCTAAATACGTCCGTCAAAGTCTTGTGTAAATATGTTCCGCGTTACGTTTACGTTTTATTGTTGAATGTGTTTACTCTTTTATGATTGTTCTCACGACGCTTATTCATGAAATGAAATGTTTTATGAATTAGTACTAAATGAGTATATAATTATTTGAATAAATAGAATTATTCATATGTACATTTTAAAGGAAATATGTTTTTTTTTTATATTTGGACATAATTTCACTACCGGCCATTTAATTTCAAACTAGCACTGTTTCTGATATGATAACGAAATAACTAATAAACATACATCAGTACAGCAACACATCAAAATACATATACGATAATTTAGATAATAATACAAAAGTCAGTTATATGCGGACAAGGAACCTGCGACTTCTCGTCTCAATGTGATATCACCTATTTATTTGTATTATATAGTAAATCAATAAGTATTTAATTAATTTCTTGCATTACCCATAACGTTACACCTATAATAAAGGTTATTCGTACATATTTAAATGTTAACCTTTTTAAACAGATGGATATAATCAGATATGTGAGCTACTTCATACATTTTCTAAAATATGAGTAGATTTATCTTGCAGCACTCGTGGTAGATGTATGCTACTTAGGCATATGACGATTCAGACTAAGATTAAGACTGATGTCAAAGCGAAAGTTCCGGTGTGGTATGGACAAAAACAACTGATTTGCGAGAGACTCAAGCAGACTTTGTAAGTTTACAAAAGAAGTTTTTGGCGGGATCTTAGTCTGTCATGTAGTGGTTTTTATATTTTATTCATAATCTTGTGTTATTAGACTCTATATTTTGTAATATTGGTGGTGTTTTACGTAATATAGTTCGGTTATTATGCACAAGTGAAGTGGATGGGAAATAATACCACGAAGCATGCATTCTGAGATGCCACCAAAACTCCATGCAAAGGAAACCACCATCTTGTTAGAACATTATAATTATCACAAGACACTTACTTGGCAAAATCTTGTTACTTGACGCTGGCTAGTGCACAAACCGTGACAGAGCCAAAAAATAAAGGAGAAGAAGAAGTTTACGAAATAATAATAGCTTTGTATAATAATACTCTTCGTAATTAGAAGCAGGAACTATCAGAAACCTCACGTCAGTTTGTTCATGCAGACGTTCAATTGTTTCATACTTTTATTTTCACTTATTTATTCTCATTTGAAAATAAAACAATTAGCATATTAGATCAGATAATAAAGTCTTTAAAATCATAAAGTCGTCTATAGAAAGTATTTTATAAAATAAGTTGTTTATATAGTTAAACTTGTTACGTTTTGTATTTAATTATGATATAGTCGTATCATGCAAATAGAAAGCGAGACGAATGGCTCGTAAAGTTTGCTATTCGTTCGGTTTACATACATGAATGCGGTTTTATAAAATTTTATTACGTGTCAAAAGAATTACATGTACCTCCATTTCATTGCCTTTTCAAATGTGTTGCCATCGATAAATACGTCTGCATCTCTAAAGGCGGTACAATTTTGCAATATTTATTTCTTTACTAAAATAATGAAAGTAAGATGTTCAAATGTTAGCCTAGTTTGTTGAAAAAATTTCATATTATACTTTCAAAACGGTAAAATCAATAACTCTATGAAAAACAATTATAAAAAATAAACTAAAGAAAAAGGGAAAAACAATTCATACCTAGTTTTTAATACTATAAAGTATTTTTCTCTTTATTTTGACAAGTTTTCAGTATATCCTTGTTGTCTATGCCAACCTCATAGGATAACTCAATTGGATTAATAATTTTTTTTAATGCGATTGGAGGTAAACGGACAGACGGGTTACCTGATGGTAAGTAATCACCACTGCCCATGGATACCTGTGACACTAGGAGCATCACAGTTGCATTGCCGGCCTTTAAGGAAGGAGTAGGCTCGTTATTTCAAGGTTTGTAGGTAATTAGGGTTTAGTCCGTCGTTTATTGAAATCAAACAGGTGTATACTCATTAGTGGAAAAGCATGTTAGCTAGCATGACGATAACAACTGGCGTTCGGATTACCAATACGAGTATATCCGTATAACCATAGTTCTTAATTATTGTGTGCTTACCAGTCAGACACAACCTTGTCATTTTACCGTGCTACTTTAACAAATGGGCTCCAGTCCTACTGACTGCTGCTTTTGAAGGCTAATTTAGTATGCTTTGTTTGCCAGTGGATACTTTAGATCGGAATACACCAGCGCGAACTATGCTTCTTATTTTGTAGCAGACATATACCATATGTAGTGGTCGAACCTCACACAGACTGCACAATTGTTAATGCATTTTACTGAAAGTTCTAAATATTAATTATTTTTCTAATAAATCATTGTGGTCACCTCTACTAGGTATTGTTTAAGTACATGCCGGAGTTCGAACCTGCGAGGACGGCTTCCATGTTCCACCATTCAACCCACTAGGTCACCGCCACTTTTTATGACATCGTATTATGAAGACACAAATGACTTCATCGAAAGAGACAATGAGCGTTTTCCTTTCCTTCATGAATAGTCGTACGTTTAAAAGAATGAGATAATACAAACGACATCACACCTCATACTTGCGCATTTACATACTACGTTCATACCTTCTATTAATGGCCTCTTTTTCTTTTTTGGCTATATAGACTTACCGAAATTTTTCAAATGAGTTCTATAAATATACTATACTCACACTTATTCGAATAATATGTATAGTTAGTTAGCCTGAATGGCAAGTTAGATTTTGCCAATCTTTTTATTTAATTACATATTTGCCAATAGCCTAATCCGAGTTACAGGCGTTTTGGCTTTCTTATGTTAGCTCTCATTTTGACTTGCTTTTGCGTTTGTCACCAATCTCAGAGAAGCTGTCAAAGCATATTGTGTGAACGATATTATTCAGTTCGTAAAACATGTGATGTACTTCCTCTACAATATAAATGGTAAAAAATAAAAATCAAGTTAATTGGTAATTTTAACGAACATGGATAAAGGTCGATTCAAAAAATGAATAAAGTTTTATTAACTTAAAAAAATATATGATCCTCATAGAAAATAAAGTAAAATTAACATTCATTAATTTAAGACGATACGCGGTAATTACGAGTACACACAAAGGTCGTTCATTATGCCAATTCGACTTGTGTTTCAGTTCTTTTAATAATTGAGTAAAACTATCATAATAAAATAAGAATGACGACATGTTAGCACGAATTAGTCATTCTGGCAACGAGTCAAAGCGTACCAAATTAAATTATAGTCTCTCCTTAACATTTTGACTATTGTTTAAAAATTATCAAAACCACTCATCCGCCGTTAATTGCGTGGATTATTTAATGACACTTTCTATATTTTGACGGTACACAATTAAAAAAAATCATTTACAACAATTTGTTGAGATTAAGATCACGTTGAAAAATATTATGTTGTTAACATTCCGTGCTCGATGTTGATTTTTGGCACCAGAAAAATTTTTATGTGTGGCGATTTTATAGTCGTCAAGACTACAGTCATATTATGAGAACGCAGAATTGATTAGTAGGACAGCTGTTCCGGGCGTTCTGATACCACTTAACATTGTTCTAGGAAAGTAATTTATATCTTTGCATTTATGACATGTATTTCTCCTATATTGTACGCTTCATAATCACCTCTTTAAAGTTTTCTACATGACTGACAATATTTGGCTTTTATTTTTGACTAGCTGTGACCGCGACTTCGTCCGCGTGGAACGGAATATAAAGCACAGTGATTAATGAAAAATAATCTGAATTTATATCTGTATATCTTGTATATTTGTAATGTAAAGTGTCAGGCTAAAAACTAATAATGGTCACACGCCTTTGTCACTTCAAAAATAACTCAAAATTAGGGCTTCCAAGTTACTTTGATGTGTGTAAAAACCGTGGGCCTAGCTATCGTGCTGCATCTATCGTCATAAAGTCAGATAACACACGACACGTAACACACGACGGTAATGTGTGCCCACACCTAAAGTTATTGCGAACATGGACAAAACATCGTGACGATACACGCAGGTATAGGAGTAACATAACACTAATATTCTAATTTAACAACTGTAAAAACAATATTAACCCTTGGACTGTCCAAAACCTTAAAATTTAACATATATACAAACGAATGTAGATCTCATGAGGCATAGGTCAATAGACTGTTGGCAGCATACGCTTAAAAAATACCTGATTTATTAGAAAACTTTGAATAATAACAAATGATGAATTGTAAAATAATAATTTTCAGTGTAAAATCTATTATTAAATTATTTTTTCATTTGTACGAACTTTTTTTAATAAACCACGAAATTTACAATGTACGATGTAGTGAAATTATAAAATAATTGTAAACATATCTGCTATTTTGAGATCTGAGTCTTAAAAAATCAGCTGAGGGCTTTTAATATTCATTCATATATAGTTCACATAGCTCATTATTATCATTATTTTTATGTTATCCTTTCTTTTATTTGCACTGCCTACAGTCTTTTTTCTCCACGGTACCGCTGGAACAAAATGCAAGCTCCCTAATGCATAAGCCAAAAAGTATTCATTAATTCAAAGCGTAATTAAGCCATTAGAATCCAGGTAAATTTATGAAAGTTATAATTCGAAATAAACCTGAAAAACTCAGAAATTATCTCATTGTTATCTATACTCTTCCTTGCAATAATATTATTACGACAGCAAACCAATAAATTTATAAGTTTAGCGCCATCTGTTGTCGTCAAAAATGTAATCTGTTATTGCTTCTAAAGATGATTTTTTCTCATATTTATGTTCAATGAAACAATTTTAGTCTCTTTATTTTTTTATTATAATAAAAAAATGTCCTAAAATGTGATAACGTTCAATAACTTGTAATATTTACAACACAAAAATAATTAGAAATTTACAAATTTAATCATAAACCTTATGCGATCGAAAAATAAAAATCATATTTTACTTATACAAAGTATAATGTAAGTTATTCAATTTATGGAAATGTGTAATATTTGTAATTGACCAATTTTTAGATTATATATTATAGTAGTAATAGGTTTAGAAAAAGGTGGTTGAACGCCATCTATTAGCAATAATCCATATTAATTAATTACTGACCATCTTAGGGTATTAATATTTATTTATGTGACGTGAAAATAAAATATTAACCATTTTTCTTTCGTTCTACGTGTTAGTAATGAAATACTGTGGCAATGTTTATTTATGTTATAAAATACCTTGGTTTTTGGATGAGGCTAAAGTCCATTTACTTATCTATTTTTCTCTCGTACTTAACTCCCGTCGTCATTAAAATTACAATAACTTTTGATAGAGTGAACCGATTTTAATGAAACAAAAAATTTATGTTGTTCCGGAATATGCTTGATTATTTTCTTGCTGGAGTTTTATCAGAAACCTAGTACTTTGCCAGTGATGCATGTTCAAACAAACAGACAGATAGACAGACAGACATTTCTAAAAATGATCGAAATGTAGTCTATTACTTATTCTTAGATACCTGCAACAATTTTTTTCTCAAAAATCAAAAAAGTAAAGACACGTTGGATTTACATTCTTATTATATGTATATTTTTGATAATGTATTCCGTATAAAAAGTAGTTTTTATTGTGAATAATGTAGGTTATAAGTAAGCAATACCATATCAAAAGTATTATTCAAATGATGCTCTAAATTTCATTCAGGCAAATTAGGTTATACTTTTTAAATTTAAACGAATAGAAATAATTGTATACATATTTATATCAAATTCCGTAGGCAACCTAAATAAGTTATAAGAACTATTGTAATGTGTATCTGGGTGCTGGACTAAGAAAGAGACAAACGCGGCGGAGATGTGAATGTTAAGATGTCTGGTGTAAATAGAAAAGCAAGTTTAGCAATGAGTATATCAGAGGAAGTATGGAAATGACGCCTGTCACAGAGAAATTGAAGAGTATTAGGTTAACACGATATGGGCATGCATGAAAACGAACGGATACAGAAGTAAAGGGCGACCGAAAAAATTAAGGATGGATTGTTTGAAGAATGATATGATAATAACCGTGAATACTCAATATAGGATAGTGGTAGAGAAAAATGTGTTGGCCCTACTTGATAGAGGAACAGTGGTAGAGTTATCCTCTGTGCTTTGTTGGCCCTACTTGATTGGTGAAGTGACTATAATGTTATAATATTTAACATTATATTTATTTAGCAGTTTTTATGTTACATCGAGTAGTAATGGTTTAGAGGATGGATTATGACACGTCCTAGTGACGTCACTACACCTGATAGTATCACAACAATAATAGAAAAATAAATAGCTACAATATCTTGAGTTCTCACAATGGTAATTCTTAAATATTAAATTCTGATTAATGTTCTACCTGTACAGTATTATATAATAAAATAAAGAAAATTTATTGCACAATTCGCGATGAATTTATAATCCTGCGTAATATGCTATAGGCGGAGAACTTTTCCCGTATACTTCTTCCGAAAGATAAATCCTTACCCTGATTATTGTTTATAAAGTAATATTGAATTTCTAACAAACATTCATACTGAAATTGATTTTGTTTAGACGTATTCTCTGTAAACATAATAGAATCCTATTATGCATGGCCATTTAAAGTAACGATAACATAATTGTATAATATGTATTTACAAAAAAATTAATTTAATACAGGTTGATTACATGAAATGCTTTATATTTAGTTCTACCAGTTATTCGGGACTTCGTTCTAGTCAATAAAATTTTGTTGTTTTATGAGAATTAAATGTTTAATCTGAATTAATTGTTGGATATAATTTTTAGTTTATTTTATTATTGTCCTATTAAACCGATTTTACCGATTTTAGGTAATCTCTGTTGAATATTACTATTACTTCTTAAGCTCTATGAGCCAGCGTAATGATATGTAACCTCAAATACTTTAGAGTACTAAAAAGTTTTTAATCTATCAGTCGAAGTATGGTCAAATTCGCTTTAACCCATTTGGACATAAGCTTGACTGAACTACACACATCTCCATTTTATTTGTTAGATATGTATGATACAATGAATACGCTTAAGTTTGAAATATTAAGTTATATTATGGATATATTTTTTTAATGGATGAAAAGTACCTTATTTTTTTGTACTCGTACACGTTTATACTCGTGTGCACAAAAGTTCATGATGGTCGATTAAGTAGGTAAGGTATGAAAGAGTAATAAAAAAGCAAACAATCTCACATTCGAATTTAATAATAGTAAAGGTAAGGATTCTCATTGACACATTAAAGTCACACCTACAAACAGATCATATATATTGATTTTTAATTAGATAATTATGCATTACAATATCTCTCTATCATCTGCCTAATTTTTTTATTGTCACAGACGGGATAGGTAGAAATAATATAGTAAAAATAGTGAAATAATATAGTGAATATACTGAAATTGGATAATGAATAAATATATAGTGTTTCTGATTATTCTTACTTTCATTAATTTTTAATGTATTCATGTGCACCGGTTTCCACCACTTTTGTATGTTTACTCTTACTATTTTTTGTATTTGATCCTTATCTATAGTTTTATATATTTTATTTTGTATTATATCTCGTATAAGAAGTCTGTAGTTCACATCACGCGAAAGTTACTGGATAGATGATTTCTATAAAAATATCACGATATCTTCATGTAATGTGAAGTTAATAAGTAATAAGAAACTATACCGACTATTCGTTCAGTGATGTTTATTATCTTGATGTGGAGAAGTGGGCCAAGCGGTTTGATGCGTATGAGCAGAACAACGCAGATGAATTCGCGGTTATGAAGTAGTGTAATATATAGAAAATATATTATTACAAAAAAAAATATAGTTTTTATATAATAGTTCAGTAAATATTTAATAAGGGAGGAATTTAAATATATCTCTTGAACTTTCGGTTAATGAAGATTTCCTCATTTTCTTCAAACTTCATATTTAAGTATTTACTTGAACATAAAATTGTAATATTAATTATAGTATACTCGTAGAAACGTTCTGTATTTTAAAGCAGACTAATTTATTTTATTTATTTTTTATTTTCCAATTTCTCGGAAAACCTACAGCTAAATTAACATTCTAAAATAAAGAGTAGGTTACATGAAGCCCATTTACAAGTTTTCACAAATAGAAATATATATAATAAATATATAATATAATATAATATTTATATATATAGATAATTATTATAAAATGTGAGACAAATGAAAAAAAATATCGTTAATAGTTAATCAGAAATACGTCGACTACGACTTATTAATAGTTCGCGTTATAACTTGAATACAGATTTATGATTACACGGACAACAGTAACTAATGAAGGAAGGACTTGTTTGTATTACGAGCGGTCGGCTAATAAACACGTCTTAATTTCTCCTTGAATAGTGGGCTATTAAAATAAAGTTTTAAAATATGGAACGCCACATTTTATTTACGTCCTTATAATTTATAGCGTATGGGTTGAGTGATGTGGAGACGGAAAGCGCAGCGCGGCGGGTACGCGGCTGTACGTCGCGTCGGGACGGTCGCATTGCACATCTTTAACCCGAGCCACCGAGAGGCATATGACACTCCGATGATGGTTATATTTTCTAAACGATTTATTACAATATAAGCGCGGCGGTGCGCGTCGTTAATTCGCTCACACATACATAAATAGTATTGATTTTATTTTGATGTCCTACAAGACAAGCGACGACGTGTATAATTGTTTGGATGTGTCCTCTTAATAACGCTATTCTTAGCCAAAATATTTTTCATATGATAAAAAAATATATCGTTAATAGCTTATAGTTCATAACGTGTTGGAATAAGATCACGTTTTAATTATCATCGTGTGAAATGTCTTTAGGTAGGTGGGAACATCATTCAGACGGTTCATTGCGTGTTATTTTCTCAAAACAATCGTCGACACCTCATTGTTTTGAGTTTTTCCGGCGCACCTAAATCAAGCTCTTAATTGATATAATATCACTTTAGTGGCTGCAAAATGGCATTACACCGAGGCGAGAACAAAAGCTGAATTTTGTGTTGAAACCACAAAATATTGTAATGCGAGATTCGTATAAAGGTGTAATTATTTAGTTGACTCACGATTAAACAACTGAAAGGGAACGTTGGCTCCTCGTTAATAAGCTTGAAAACAAAGCCTCACCTGAGATAAAGCTCTCATTTGCGAACATAAGAATAATGAAACGTCTTTGATATCGAAAATAAAAACCGATAATTTTGCTAATCATTTTCGTGATGTCATCACTAAGATCTTTGAAAGTCATAAAGTCGTCGTTTTCAATATTTATAATAATACTAATCTATAGTAAAGAAATGTATACATAGAGGATACAATTCTGGAATAGATCTAAATCAACCTGTCAGAAATCATAGTATCTGATCGTAAACGAATAGCGGGACAGCGAGGACATATTTCATATCGCGTAATGGAGAATTTACAGGCTGTCGGAGCGAAATGACTCCCAGTGGTGCGGCCGCGACTCCACGCCACGAAAGTGACAGCCCTCGACGAAAATCTACGCAACGAGAAATATTCTGATTAGAAAACTGATTTTTTGTTGTGATATCTACATGTTTTATATTTAGAATCTGTTGTCAAACATGTTACAAATTTAAAACCATCTTCTTGCTGAACCTAATCTTACCACATGAGTAACATACCATTTTATAAACATGCTGTAATATAACAGGTGTCGCTGCCTATTTTAAATTAAATTCATAACTTTGTTTATCTGCATATATTCTACAAATTAGAAGCATGTCCTGTGCTTTTAAAATACAAATATGTATTTGATTCTAGGATGTAGAAAAGGTATTTGTCAGGATGCGAAAATTGTGCATTCTATGTATGTGGTTTACTATTATTATCTGAGAGTAAATAAGCAGAGGTGGTCTACTTATAACTTTTGTCGTAATTATAGTGTATAAAATTTGTAAGTAATGCGTTATACGTATGGCGTATACTACAGATGTTTTTCCCGAATGACCAGCGCGGGCGGCTAGCATTATTATTTATACCCTTCAGAAAACTACATTTATAACAATATTACGGCGGACCGCGCCTGCCCTCGGAAAATGATTTCCCCATTTTCCCAAGATTGCAGGTGTATTATATTTCATGATCGTTATTTATGGTGAGACTTTTATTACTGATGCGTGCGATGTCTCTATCCGTTTTTTATTGCCGCCGAATTATTTGATGGAATTCTTATTTTGTGACAAATACAGATAGCACAATTTATTGGTCATCTTTTGTGATATGTAACAGATTGGACGATTTTGTTATTGCTCTTGGGTTCAATAAAATTTGGTTTATTTTTCTTCGTGTTTTACGATTTTTACAGCCATTTCAACGTTATACCCAATAAAATGATTTCGGTTGTTAACGGGGTCGAATACTGTGATATCGATGTGTAGGGAAATGTACGTTTGCAATTCATATTTTCTAAGCAATAGTATTCCCAGAAGACGGATATATCCGTCAAACGGGGAGCCCTCAGCTTTCGCGGACCAAGTCCGAGACTTTACGAGGCTCCCGGGACTAAAAGCCGCCGATCAACTCTGTCCATAACCAATAATCGTAAATAAAGAAGGGCTGAGATCGTAGTCTTCGGACTACTCGGCTTTGTATGTCAGCAGAAATACATATACATATTGTATTTTATTTAAAATTTGTACTATACAGTTATTATATATTATTTATTGTATATAACAGATATGTGAAAAGAAAACGTGTGTATTCATTTATAATATATGAAATTATTATATCAATAAATGACGTATAAAATTGCAAAACTATATATAAATATCACATTCATTCTGAATAACTATAATAAGCACAATATATTACTATCATTGTATTCCATTTTAAGAGCTATATAAGGTAAACAAATGTAAGAAAAATGTAACAAAGAAAATAACCCATTTACGGCTTCAGAATAAAATGTATCCCAACGATTGCTTGAGTTCTATTATTGTTTATTTTTACCTGAAACTCGCGATCGCGCGCATCTCTCCCTATTAAATTTTGTTTGCATTTATTTTAAAGGTGCGACGGGCGGGAAGACGTGGTATGTGAAAAATTACACCTCAGCCCAATATTTATGGTTGATATTCGGCAGCGGCTCCTTTGTGAGATGAGGGTGTATAAATAACACCTCTTATCGCGTGGGAGCTTATCCTTAATGGGATTTATTTTAATTATTTATTGGTTTTGATCAAGGTTATAAAATGAGGTAATTAAGTGTAGAGGATTAGACCTACTACTGTATCAATGTATTTTTTTAGATGTATCTTTAAATATACGGCAGTTGGTTTACAGTTGAAAGTTTTATTAATAAATGGTTCATACAATACATCGATTACGTAATTATTTTGTAGTTATTAGGCTATATAGTATATGATATAATTCTATATATATTTCACCTATTACAGTTGGTATGTACATATTAGCACAAATTACATATAATAATTCCTGAACCCCCATGTGTTCCACCAAAGCATTCGTATATATACATTCGTATATTCACATTTTCAAAAAAAATTTAAAACAAACTGATAAGGTGTTTTAAAATATAAGATTTACCAGAGTTCTCTACTTAGTTATTGCTAAAAAATAAACGAATGTAGTGTAGTGACTATTTGAAGCATAAATGTCAGTACAAATAGTGTATAACAAGTATGTAGAGAGTGTTTTATTTTTCATAGGCTAAGCAATTAGACTGAAAATATTTCTTCTTCTAATTTTCCGTTGTGATTTCTCAATGAAATGCTATAAATAAAAGCTCGTTACAAATGAAAAAGTGAAGGTGTTGACTATAATTTTTTTAAATATGTTACACGTTACTTGAACTAATTTTTGTTTACTTTATAACGTTGGTACATCTCAAACGAAAGAAATATAAAGTAACTTTACTACCTTATAAAGTAGATTCTATTGAAAATCAGCACTATAGTATCACTCAGTGGTACTGCAGAATGTTGCTGAATGGGAAGTGTTTTTGTTGGACATATTTAATTAAGCGTTTTTATGTTTTTTTTTATTATCTTGTAACCGTGATATTTTCCAATAATAAATACTTTTTCCTTTTTTTCTTCTTCTTCTTTCTATCTATAATATAGGCTATATTATATTTAGTAGAATTATGAATCCGTGTAAAGAACCACTTACATCAATAAAGATTCAAGACCTTTACAATAGTCTACTGCGTCTCATACAGCCTGTTCTTAAAGGCCCTAAACTTCTTACAGTCTGCTTATAATAGCATTTATTGTAATACGATGTCTTTAATGAAACGTGAAATGCACAAGTAACTAAGTTTATTTTTAACAGCATATAATCGCCGGGTATGATCATAAATTAGCTCTATATTTGGGAACGAGTTGTTTTGCATACAGACATGAGACGGGCCGTCTGCACATGCGTGCGACATCAATCTCAATTTCGAAATATTTTTCCGTCTACGCTGCAGTACGGCTTGTCTGCACCGTATTCTGCTATAATAGGATTAGATATACGTTGTTAAACTTTACTAATACCGCTAATATGGTAATTACTTTTGTATTAAATAATACAAAACATATTTATAATCAATTTTATTAATTAGGTAATAAATTATACGAATATTAGATGATTAGTTCGTTACTAACAGAAATAGAATTCCTTATATTATTAATGGTTTCATTCGACGTTTAAATATTCCTCTCTAACCTGATCAAACTCTTAAGATAGCGTGACGTAATTAATACAAACTTATATAATTAATAACTAACGAATGCGTTAGTCTAGTCGTGCTTGGAGTTAGATGTTGTATGAAATAGTGTATTGATCGATATGGAGTATATATCGGATGTAAATCGCATCTAATAACATCCAAACCCGACTCGCTTGCGCGTAGGGCATCTTATGAAGAAGAAGAAAAAAAACATTAGCAAGGAGGGAAAGGCGGAATTGAATGCCAAACATCTATACAAGACCCTCCATAGTACATTAATTCGGTTCCTCGCATTTCGAAACGAACAAATTGTATCTAGTAACATGATGGATTTCAGTGTTTTTCGAATGCAGATACGATGATGGTCATTCTTAGTAATAATTTTCTTCGTTCTTAAACTGCGCTAATAATAGTGATGAAAGTTATAAAACTTTCAGGAAAAATACAGTGATTTTACAGATAAATTCAATGTAGTATTTATAAAATTATTATGTATTTTTTTATGAATAAAACCTAATGATTAAATATACAATATATGCATATATTTGTATTTTAGAACAAAAAAATATTGTATGTGTCAAATCCGATGCACGACTGGAGTTTACTTCTTAAGAACGATTACTTTGATAAGGCACAAAAAACGGCATACTAGACTAAAAAGGACCGATATTAAAATCAAAGGGTAAATAAATGCATTCATGAAAATACTTAAAGGATGTATATATATTTATTCTTTTCACATTTTTATGATTACTCGGCAAAATATTATACATCAAATATTGTACATGAGTAGAACCATACCTCGTCATCTTCTGTCTTCTATCAGAAACAATATCTAAATTAAGTTTGGATTATAAAAATTGAATTAATCTCAATCCGTCATCTTGTGAAAGGATGCGCACAATATGTTGCACACAAATAACGTAACGCTGTCATTCGATCACAAAATTTTACTCTTCATATTTTTTTCATACCGGAATAACAATTAACCATATGTAGATAATAATTAAGAATAATTCATATTACATATCTATTGTTAATAAAAAGATCGGTGAACTCTCCAATTACAACCTTTAGATATTTCATTTAGGATTGTTAATAACGGCGGAGAAAACACATTCTCTCAACAGGTTAGCCGACGTAAGTAGTTTTCCGCGTTACGTATAAGAGATGGATAAGCGAATGTAACACACCAGAATAATATCTCGATTATGGTTTACGAATGACGTAGGTGACAGACTCAAGCGATTTTATGACGTGAATAAACTATAATATCAACATTTATATGCAGTATAAAATCGAAGACAAGAATCGTGTTAAATCTTTACATTCTATAATAAATGTTTTTAGTAGGGTCGTGTGATGGATTATCTTAAAGCGATTTATTAATTAGCTAAGATCATGATTTTTGAAATCAAAGTTTATATTGTCATCGTTAGCATATTTATCATGGTATATTTCATAATTACAAATTTCGAATATTCATAAAAACATGTATCAATTGTTCGTATCGTTGTACTAGCTGACACCCGTGAATTTGTTTGCGATGTTTATATTTTAGGTACATCAGAAAAATGATACAAAATATACTTTGTTTACTTCCGTCTCTTGCGCATACTATACTCATAACACTCATTGCCCCACTTCGCTAAGGCAAGAAAACATACCACTGAATGCGTTGTGCTTATAAAAATCGTAGTTCCTTAATACTTTAATACCTTTATATCAGATGAAGATACCGTAATAATTTATTTTTAAATTATCAAAAGTAAAACTAAAAAAAGAAAATATAACCTATCAAGTAGTTTTTAGTTAATTCGTACTTGCTTAAATGTTCTTAATTGTACCACAATACGTTATCCGCACTAGTAGGGCAAACTTGCGGAGGGGAAAATGATTGACGGCTTCGAGAAATTTCATTTTGCGGCTCGTCAAGAACCTTGTCGATAGCACTTCGACGTTTCCACCATTGAATTTGATTGCCTACCGAAGTACCTTTGTGTTTACGGCACTCATGTCACACTTCATTACGTTCATTTTATACTTTAGCTGATGAGCAGGCACTTTATAAGTCACAAATTTACTATTACATGTCGTTTGGGTGTGAGTAAAATCAAGGATAGAATTTGTCGTTTTTATTTTGAGAGTATTTACTAAATCATCTTTTATGGCCGTTATTTTAATAACATTAACTAGGTGTCTAGATGGTATAATATAATAGGCATATCATTTTTTATTATAACAAGATTACAAAAGTACAACTAATTAAAACAATATTCATAGAAAGAATCTCGGTAAACAAATCCCGATACAACCTTTTTGTGCTCATTCAAATGTCATATAATTTTGCATACAATATTTTCTTAGAGAGAAATGAGAACATGCCTGTGACAAGGGAATTTAATAATGACAAAATAATACAAGGTAAGTTTAAGGGCAGCCCTTTCTGCTGTCCGTCATACTGGATGGAGCGCTATTCATGCAAATAATAATTTTGAGATATGGGCGACCGCCTAACCACTTGACTAATTTATTATTACATCTAGAACTGTGTTTGCTTCGGCCGCATCTGAAATTGAAGAAACAATAAAACATTTTGTATTTCATTATAATAATAATTGTAATTATTTACTTTTTTAGGTTAAGTATTTTATAATAACACATTTCGATTTGTAATGCGATACATTACTTAAACTTTTAAGAGATTTTGGGTATATTTATATTTTACAATTTATCTGATGTTCTTGCGGAGGCTTTTGTAAGTTTCCTATGTAACATAAATTATTTGAAAAATTAGTTAATGTTAGAATATAGATTAGCGCAAAATATATACCACTCTTTAAAAAGACAGAAAAGCTTCACTTATAATATTTTACTGTCTATACTTATAATAGAGTAATTAATAAGCTTTCCTTTTAATACATATGTACAAAAATAACTAAAGGTGAGCATTTTAGTCACCGTCCATTATCTATTGTTGAATAAAATAATTTAAACAATAATCGAATTGATTCAATACAATGGTTAAAGTTTCTCCGTGTTGATCTCGGACACGATGACAAATGAATATCGCTTCATCTCATGCTCAAAGATTAATGTGCGTGAGCTCCGGCTGGGCTAGACAACACACGTCGCGCTGCGTCGTCTGCGCCTGTACGTACGCGCAACCAATTTACCAATTAGAACCAACTTATGCCGTCAAAATTCACATAACTAACCTATAAGATAACACTATCAATTAAACTACAATAATAATTGAAAACAGTACTTTGCCTCTTGTTCTACTACTACACACTACACTACTAGTGCCCATAGACTAAAATCGATTTTACCACGTTGTACTAAACGATGTTATTCAAATAAGTAGTATAGTGAGTAAAGACAATACTAACACGATCTGAATATAATAATAGCTAGTCTATAAGTAAATGGGATGAAAGGATATTTTGTGCTGGATACAAAAAATATTACTAAAGTATAACATTGTCTGAGTGCGTCGCAAGCGCTTTGTTGCTGCAAAACAATATTATAACACAAGAGCATCGCGCTCGATTAACATCATAAATGAGAGAAATGTCGCATCAAAAGAATAGCAGGTGTGTTCTATTATAATAATATATAATTCCCCATTTGTTCTCATTCCATTTTAAAGTCCCTTTGTCATTCGTTCTCTATATATATTCGTATTAATATTGATAGTGACGGTTACTATTCTTTTGTAGAGTAATTTGACGATGCGATATGATCATTCAAAGCTTCTTTATAGTGGTATTCCATTTATTAACGGAGCGAAATGTATTACATATTTAGTGTTTATTGCATTATAGAACAAATATGTGTTACTGAGCTGAACTGTGTAGTGAAACACTAGTAAAAAATTCATCAAAAGTCAGGCATCTGAAAAACTAAACAATGTAATTAATGTCTTTGACATTTACTATATAATGTCATTACTACAGATAACGCATTTATAAATAAATTTACTATGTGTATTAATTATAATTCCCTTAATTGGGTCGATTCTTGTGTGTTGAAGTTATAATTTAGTTTTCAATTTCAACAGCGAAACACTTTTAATTAGGCTTAATTTCTTTTTATACACTAACTGTGCTATAAAGCATGTGTTTATTTAACTATGTTGTAACAGAAACAGTGAAAAAGTAACGATTATCACAGGACGTGAGCTTCTTATGACTCTGTCGTCATCATGCTGGCCTGGAAATTGTACAGCAAAGCCGAAACCTAAACAAGAGGCCCTGAAACAAGTCAGTGATCGTTGTTTTTATTGACTACAGTGTGACATGAGGTATCACTACTTCACAATGGTTATGTTCTATTATAGTTTTACTCTAAATAGGTGATAAGGGTTTATATGCATCAAGAAGGCGACACGCCCCTATGCATCAGTTTAACTTTTAAATAATTGTGTTATTATTTAACGAATCAACAAACTTTATCTACCGTTAGATGAATGACAATGACCAAATATAATCCAAATCTAAACGCCACAGCGAACTGACGGAATATAAATGTGTAGCTTGTTCCTGGTGTCTTGTGAACCGAGGACGTGATGTGTCGTTATTAACACAAGCCTGCATTAATGAACACATAAATACTTATGCGGCATTATGCTTTCACGTATGTTAGCTACGTCTACCTACTTCTCAACTCGTGATATCGTCGTCACTAGGATCCGTTAACCAGATTTTATAACGATCACGTATTCGCATACGGTTAGATATTTCGAGTTCATAATTAGTTTTACAGATACATTTATATGTAAGAGTGGCGGGCGGGATGGCATTTATTCCTTATTAGAGTCGCTATATCGTTTAATATTATACAATTTCATCTGCAGGGTGTACGTTTTATTGAAATTGAGATAATTAATCGTCGATTACGATGCTGGACGGTATAGAGCGCGGTATACCGCTGTGAGCGCCGGCCGCGGCCTCCGCTGCTGCTTAGGAACTAAATGTCGTTTATGTAGCGAGGAGCGCGCACCGCCGCCGCCGCGACCGTTTCAATATTGACATTTATGCACATATTGCTCCATTTATAGGTTTTTATTATTGTAAAATATGAACCTAGGGTGCGCTTGTTTGACTTTTTTAAGTCGTGATTCTCCGTAAATAGTCATAAAAATTAGCATAATTGAAAGTTTCTCGTTGTAAACACAAATTATTTGGATACTTATCTACTTAAATGTCTTTGTTTGTTATTTGTTTTATTCGAAGATTACAAAAATACCCACTCAAATACAATAACATATTGAAATGGAGCTCTAATAACTACAACTCACTGATACCTAGAAGACCGAAACATTGTAAATCTTTTGATGAAGAATTATTTTTGTGCACAAGTTGGTGTTCATGACGTCATTGTTGTGAAAATATGTTTATTGTATATTTTGTTTTGTCTTGATTCATTATGGACTATCTTTTGTTTTAAATTGTAATTCTATCATTATTATTCAAGCTATCAAATTATTTTACCGATATTAAGTTACCTCTATTAAGGTGTCTGATTATTGTTCAGGTCTTCTACAAAGTTATAAGTTCTGGCCTCCTCCTTCTAAGCCCGAGAGTAAAAGTGTCGTCAATATAGGTACAGCTGTTTCAGGGATTAGCTCAGACAAACAATAAACATTTCAAATATATGTATAAATATAAATTACTATATTGAAAAATGTATGTATTAGTTAATTTTTGTGCAAGCAGCTGGTGTTTCCCACGTGGTGGGCGGTATGCGACGACTAGGGCACGTCGATCTGATAACATACCCTCTAGACAACATCCAGCTGCTTTATCTGCAGACGTGAAATCAATTCAACTAGCGGAATTATCGCATTGCAATGCCTGAGTCTTGCCTAATTGGACATTTCCTTGTAAATATACATATGTACACTTTAATATACTTACGTTATGTATATTAAAACATTGCACTTTACTCCGATATAAAGAAGGAAAATAATATGAAACGCAAAACTTATAGTGAAATGAATGTTTATTAAAATAAGTGTTCAATGAAATTTCTGACTAAAACAAAATGTACCTAGTGTAAATGTACCTAAAATAAATGTAGTATAAATGTCCCTAGTGTAAATGTACCTAATGTACCGTTATTGTAATTTAATACGCCAAAGGTACATTTATTTTTAACCTGTATAAAAAATGAGTTTCTTAATCTTATTGTATTTTTTTTAATGTTTGTTTCCTCAGAACTTCATCGTTTTTAAACCTATTAGGAAAATACTTATTTTATTGGAAAAAGGATATTTTCAAGCAGACCCTAATTTAATTTAATTATCATTGGACCTTGGATTTCGAAAACGCATCAGAGGAATACCCAAAATCGATGATAAAATATGTAACAATTGAGATATGACTAGGTTAATGACAATTTTTTTTTTATTTTTGGCTCTTTTGGTCTTTACAGATTCACCGAATACGACGGTTTATGACAGCCCAAGCCTAGATACATAGATACCTAATTGTGGTTAAGAGCATTCTGGTGCATTTTTAGAGTAGATGTCTTTGAAGTCTACTTAATTTATTATTATTCACAATAAGCACAACGATAACTTTTGTGTTATGATCAGCAGTAAATAAAAAAAGAAACTTCAATATATTTCTACACAGTAAGAAATTCAGCTCTAGGGTGTTCTGGTATGGTGGCTTAATTTTTTATTTTTTTTCGAACTGTCACTACAGCTTCACCGGAGTACTAAGGAAAGCGCTTAAGGCACTCACCCGAATATGATGATAGCTTATGCCAAATTATGCATTTTCATAGCAGTAGATACTATGGCATTATTATAATTGCATCATGATATTTTTGTATGTATTGTCTTTTGTATTCTTTGACTGTTACGACTCTAATTTTGAAGAACTGTGCTGTATTCTTCGCGTTGTTTACTACAATAAAATATTTTTCTTCTTTTAATTATGTATATAGTACGCGAATTTTAAATATATGATATAGTAGCTAAATAGCCTTACTAACATAGAATTAAGAAAATACTCCATAGACATATATCATATATTCTTTATGATTAAATGTGTACTATCTTATTTTTCGTAAATCTCTAAAACGTATTTCATTAATACTCGATGAGATCAAAAGATACAAAAAAACTACCATTCCAATATTATCCTTGTTTAAAAGTGACGCAATATTATAACAATAGAAAAAATCTTAATATCACAATTAATCACCACTTTGGTAGGAATTTCTGACTTTATCGCTTATTATACTACTTTAAACCTAGAGTAAGTCACAATAAAGCCCTATGTTGTACGTTGATTTTTTTCTCATATGCGGTAGCAGGAAATACCGCAACGACGCGACTCGGCGGTCGTGTTAACAAAAAATCTAAAAGCACGCATTATGCTGTTAACTGCGATTTAACTCATTTCATATTTAAGGCGACTTTTGTTGTCGCGCGCTACTTCATCACATAATTTATTGGACTGTTTAACAGCCCTGCTGAAAACATGTTAGTTTACGAGCACCATGCTCTATCTCTGTCTCTCTTTCTCTCTTATTTTTCGACGTAAGTATTAATTTCATAAGGGTAATAAATACGGCTGAATACGATTTCAATTCAACTCATTAGTAGGTACTACATTTAAAACTCATAGTTATCTTACAATAATCTAATCGGTTCAGTTTTAAGTGAAAATGAAATCCAACTCATTTTTGTTGCTCAGAAGTTTATTTTAATAAAATTTTCAAATTTCTACTATTTGACAATAGAGGATAAATTATAATGAAACAAGTGATTTCATGTCGTTTAAAATGTGAATGAATAACACTACGTCGTCGACGTTTATCGCATTAAAAATGTATAAGTCGACCTATTTTAATATTTATGCGCATACTGTTCGCTATTAGTGTAAATATGAAATAGTAAATAAGTTCAGAGCACAGATAATGTTTGCTTCTAATTTAGAGAGTTGATTTTGAAAAAAAAAACGTTATCATTGGGTATACATGTATATATCATATGCCAAGTATTTGAATATGGAGTAATAAATTGTTTTTATAGAATTTGTTACTTTGAAACTAATATTTTTCTTAGTCCCTTCTGTAGATGTTCTAGTCTTATAGCGACGTATAAAGAAACGATACGTAAAGGGAGGTTTAGATAACGTAAAATAATATTTACATCAATTTTAAGAGCGCAAAAGGTTTAAGATATAGACAGTTAATTTTATACCACCGTGTTGTATGATTATTCCATTCATCAAAATTATTTACGAATTAAAAACCTCGCGACGTAATCCAAATCAAACTTATTATTCTAAGATCCGAAGAGAGCCCGTGGAAACTCAATTGAATAATAGTATAAAAGTAAATAAAAGTTGTAAGCCAATAATCATGGTGTTATTTTGTTTTTATATCCGAAAATTTTTATGTTTTGCTTCTAAAGTAAACATATCATGGACCTAATACTTACTTTGTATTTTATTTTTAGTAGCGAAATGAAGTCGGTCGCTTACGAAGTCTACCTTATTATAGTTTTTACGAACATGAATTACGTTTTTTTAAGATATATGAACTCGATGAAAGACGAAGATATTGAATTGTTTAAACTTGCTTTAAGTGTTTATGAGAACCCTTGTAAATTTCTTGAACTGCCCATTTCATATTATAAATATGGCGAGCACCTCAGCTGTTGCCGATCCCTAGAATAACATTCTATAGGACACTAACATTTTGGTTATATATTTATTACCTAGCAAATCTTTCGAACTACAAATATAGCAGAGGTCATCTTTCTGCTAACGTTTAACAATACTTGTCATCATACTATGTTCACGAAGTAAATATTCTTTATTAAATTATTCAGGCCTACTATATGTTCGGAGATTTTGTTCCTGTACTGTGCTGACATACAATAAACAGAAGTAAGCAGTAGGTAAATTTTCACAACTCGCAACAAAATTTTCGGAGATCTTTTCTTATCTATTTCGCACTCTGATGTAATTTGTTAATTAGTGTAGGTTGTCAATTAAATATTTCAGATCGAATAAAACTAATTTTAGAGATTTGTGTTTTATGAGACATTGAGACTTACATTTATTGCTCAGACACCTTATATAGAGTTGTTGTTTTTATCACTGTTGGAATTATGAGTATGCAATAATTTAGAAATATCTGGAAACGTGTTCGTAACACGAACAACAATAATAACATCTTAATATAACAACAAAGCTTACTGCAGAGGGAATTAGCATCTACATAGATAGATACATTTTGTTTAAAGGAACAGTAGACAGAAAAAGAACAATAATCTGTCAAGAATGATTATAATTTATATGTAAATCTAAAATTCATTTAATTTATATAATGAGTTATAATTTTGGGAAATATCTTTTGAATATACGTAGTTGGGTAGATATGAACATAACAACAATACGAATAACTGTTGAATATGATAACAAAGATATCGTTCGACTATTGTATAACGCATACTATTATCATAATATAGCGATATCATTTTGATTCTATCAAAGAAAATATTTAAGTTTCATATATAAGTTTACAAGACCACATTATAATTTATAAATCGGGTAAATCACGTGTATGATATGACGAAAGTAAAAAGAATTTAAATAAGTAACCTAACCGCTTGCGCAATTATATTTAGCCCACAATAAATAATATATTGACAAATATTATTAAATGTGTAGTAGGAAGCCTTCTAAATTTAGCGACCTATTTATCAAATGCAACATGACTTGTTTGTCTCTAATAACAATAAATTATTATTTAAAATGTGGCAATCCAAGGTGTCTCTATAAATTAATCTCACTCCTGTCAGACCACAGGGAAACGGCAATTAAATTGTGGACTGAAATTACCACACAATGTGTCAAGTATATCATCAAATGACATATGTGTCGTATGTTGGACATACTGAATGTATAGGGCAAGCCACGCATCATATACCAGTTATGGTATATTAAGTACAGGCTGTTGCATGTTTTTTATAAGTTAAATTTGTTTAATCAAGTTTATACTATACTACGTTTATACCAGTTGGACAAAATAGTTTCATAATACCTGATGAGTAGTACGGTACAGTCCAAAAGCGCCGGCGAATGTCGATGTTAAATACCAACGGCAGTTATCGTCATAATGTCGACCTACAAAAATGCCACTTCACGCCTCCTTTGAAGGATCCAATATCATAAGACAAAGTGAACACACTAGCCGGCAGGCGATTCCACATCTTCACAGTACGACAGAGATAAGAGTTTGAGTGCAGTGACTTTCCATTGCACATTGGTTCGGTAGACGGGTAGGCAGCTTGACCGGGCTGTCGTCGCGGTCAGGGCGTTCGCGCTGGGCCTTGTCGCCGGGGTGGCATGGTGCTTGCTTGTTCGATCCCGTCCAATTATCTGCTTGTCATTATTTTAGTAACAAACATATTTTGAGAAGAATAGTCAACGTTATTATAGCGCGAATTTCTTCGCTATACCAAAATATTGTATAGTTAATAACTCAATGTGCTTTATCAGATTTGACGTTAATCTAAACATTCAATTTGAAAGCATTGTCGTTAATATTTTTTACTATTGCTTCAATAATACATCTTTAAATATGTAGCTTACATATTTGATGATACATTGCAATATGCTAGTTCCATTCATTCGTGTGGTAAGAATTATTACTATTTCAGCATCACGCAATTTTCAAACGTTGGAATTCGTTTAAAATTACTTCCACCGTTTACAAGATTCCAACGGTGAAAATTATTTGGCTCTCACTTTCCGACATTTTCATCTTCTACAAATTTGTTAATTGCTTTCTTAGCATTAACGACTTCACATAAATTATGTTTTGACATTGATTTATATAACTTAATAATAAAATAATTGATAGATTTAAACTAATGTTTATAGTAAAGAACGAAATTTATTATAAGACAACAAGTTTCCAGAACACCTGCATCATCGAAGTAGCCTTGATAGTTATCTAGCCAAGACTGGCCTAATATCTTCAACAAATGCCACGGCTGGCTTGGGTGCTCGAAATTATTGAGAAAGTAAGAAAACAAGCATTGCCGATTATAATATATTTAAAAAATATATTTTCGTGTTATGCTAGAAATTTGCTAACAGGCTTTATCATAATATAAATAAAAAAAACAAATGAGTATTCATAAATACAAGAAAAAATAAAATAACTAGGTATATGAAGCACATAATTCTTTTTTAGGTTATATTATTATAGGTTTGGATTTGACCACATTTACATGTTAAATTAATGCTTACAAAGTTGATAAATAGGCTTACTTTACAAGTATAGGTACTGAAACAGTCCAGTTAGTGCTCGGTTTCCATCGTAGGCGTTACATAACATGTTATAACCATTTTACAAATTTCACTAGTTCTAATAATCTGGCTATTTTTGTAGGAAAGTTATTTTAATATTCCGAAGCACAATTTAAACATTCACAAAATTATATATATCATATGTTACAAAATATGTTTGATGTTCTTTCCTTGCGATTGTAGAGCATGCTGTATAAGAGTTCTTCATCGCGAGTACTATAATACTACCACAAGAATGTGTTTAATGAGCTCAGCGATAACTTATGCAGTACACGTTCGTTTATGCTTTTTGGAATTTCATTCAGTCCCCCTTGTTTGCTAAAAAAAGAAAGCGTTAAATTAATTAGCACAAGATCCCTCTGACTATGATCTATAACCGCTTGAAAATTTATAATCAGCAGTGAATTCCTGAATATTTTGTCTATGTATGATGTCGCAGGGATCGTTGAAACCAAAGAAGAATTCTATATCTCCCGAGACAACGTCATTTCTATTGCACTTGACGATTATTTAATTGTGATATTATGCCGTGGTATACAAAGGTCTTTTTTTATCAATAATTTACTGTTTCTTGTTATAACATAGTAGGTAGGCATTATATTCTAACTTGCTTTACTAAAATTTTGTAGGACGATTCTTATGGATTAACATGTAGGTATGAAAAAAGTAATTATTATGTTTATATATTAACTATGAATTATGTATGTACTTTATATTTCTTTGTGATTGCCTTTACTCACTCCTTATGTATAAATAAAATTTAAAATAAAACAATATGTTAGAACAGAATAATAGTGAAAAATTCATTAAAAACTATATATTATTATGTTAACAAAAGTCTAAAACTGCTTTGTTCGTTGAGAGTTAATATAAAATAGACTTCTCACACGTTTAGTGTAAAATGACTTCATAAATATGTATGTCAACGTCATTTATCGAAGCGGTTACAGATTCCATAATAAAATGATCTCTACGCATTATCAAATAATAGAGTACACGAATATAAAATTATTTACAAGTATTCACGTGCACATCAACGTGACGAAGCGTCAGAAATTCATATTAATCTTATTTCAATTTCATTAGACTATTCATAAGTATATTCATGATTGCGTATTTTGTAACATTATTTTCTAATACCTTAAGTATTCTGGTTCCTTTGTGTGTTATTGTATAATCGCTTTATTTAAAATCATAATCGTTTTATTTAAAATCATCACATCAGACTTTTAAAGACATAGTTTCCATTTTAGTGGTAGGTATGAAGATAGCGGTGGAAAGTAGTTTTTTTTTCGAAATCAAAGTAAATAGCTTGCTTTCTTTAAGATTATCTGTTACGGATAAACAAAGGAGTGTTAAGCAATTAATTAATAAGGTTTCTTACTGTAAGAATTGTTGTTTTTTATATCTCAAATACTAAATATTTCCGTGTACGCTTTCGACATTTATATTTAAATATTAATCCATTGTTGACTATTCGTGACCTTTCATGTAATTATTGATTCATTTAGATATAATGATATTTTTTTCTTATCGCTTTTATGGGTATCTACCTATATCCATTGTACGTATCTATTGCTTCAATGATAATGAGTAAACTAGTTAAAACTAGAAATTATGGTAGAAGTGCTTTCTAACTCTTATATGCATGATTAGCTTAGTTAGTTTCGCTTAATTCGAGATTCACGTTATTACATCCAAGGCGACGGCTCAAGCCGCTGTTCGATCACTTTGGCACCCTTGAGCTTGTTGCCAAGCAGCTGAATGCCTTAATCACTCTTCCCATTAGTCCAGTGAAAATGTGAAGGCCAATATAGTGTGAGTCAGTTTCAAAAAAAAAGTACGTATGTGTGTACGTACGTACACACGTAAGAAGTTATACTTCTTAAGCTCAAAAAATACATTTATTAAATGTAATTAACTTTAAAATGTTGTATATGTTTGTTATACACAATCAAGTAACATACCAAAAACAAAAGTAAAATAAACTAATAATCAAATAATAATGTTATAATAATAATTTATAATGTAAATAAATAAAAAAAATACAGAACGACAGTTAATCACAAATCTATAAACCCACTTAAAAAAATTATAATATAAAAAACCACTTTAATCACGAATACTCACAATAAATTATCATTCACCACCAATACATACATCCTTACCTTAAAATCACATAAAAATACACATGTATATTTATGTTTGAATTTATGTATTATTTTCCATTGATATAAAACACGTGATATAAACTCATATATATTTGAATAACTATCATGGATATAAACAGTCCTCACGAAAACTTGATAGAAAATTATCAACAAACTTCATGGTGTTACTTTTAGGTGTTGGTGTACACTGCGCATCGTAAAAACTCATTCTCATTATTTTCCCACACGCGTTAAAAGAAGTATGACTTCAAAAAACTTTAGAACATAGATATATAATGTCAAGAACTTTTATCTGGGCAATTTATTGTATACAATTTTGTAAACAATAGTGAAAACGTACGTACGTTTAGAAGAAGTAGGGGAATCCACAGACAGACACGATAACTTTATTTTATAATATTTATATAATAGACACAGATTACCTATAGGTTCTCACTGCAGTTTTTAAAATTACGTTCATTTTTATTTCTCCTTGTTTACATAAATATGTTTAAAAAATATTTTGGAAGTGACAACACAGTTATAAAACATCCAATTACAATATTTACTAATGATCACACTTTTATTTTTATAAATGGTTATAGTAAGAAACAGATAAATAAGAATAAGGTTATATTTAATAAAGTATCTACATACAACTAATTAATAGTTAAAATCAATAACCAAAAAATTTTTTTTATAAACTACATTTGTTAATTGTGACAGTGAATATTTCAGTAGATTCAATTCGATTAAACAATTGCAATAAATATTCGTATATAAGCTAGAATATTTTATAGAAACTTATAGAAACAGCTGTACCGACCGGACACCTTTTTTGGATCCTATTTTACATCGGTTGGATTATAAATAAAATTATCATGAATTTCGTCAAAATATATTCAATAACGTGTTATGACGTAAATGGAGTTATTATTGTGTACGATGCCCGCACCGCACGTTCGTCCAGTCGCGTCTAGAATTCTAATATCGTTACGTTTCGACGGCCGATACCAAAGAACAATTTCATCGGTAGCTAAATAACGAGACCTCCCCTGCACACCTCACCTCTAAGTAACTAACCGCTACAAACCTAAACTACGAAGTGACAACCGGAGATCAACATAAAATAGACAACCCGCTCGTAGGCCTGCGACCGAGTTTACATGACACGCACTAGTTTTATTACCCTCATGTTTCTAAATGGCCCTCATTTCGTTTCAAACAAATTATTTATATTTTACTACATGGACAGATCGTTTCCCAATCAACTGTTTGACCTAAAAAGCATTTGTGTAACGCATTCAAGCGTTTACGAATTATGTAGATGGTAGGTAGCGATGCGACGTAAACTGTTAAACAAATAACGTATGCAGGTTTGTATTATTTGCTACTTAATACGTGTACCTTTCAAACGTTATAGTACATATCCTGTTTAAAATTGTAATCAAAGGACATAAATTTCGTTAAAGTCACATAAGGTCTGACATGTTAATTTAAATACTACAGACATGTATTAGTATGGCGCTGTTTATATCATTTAGAAAATATTAAAAAGTTTTAAAAATATTTTAAAACTCAAAGCATCAATGTTCTGCGCACAAGAAGGTGCAAACGTAAATACAAACTTCATAAATATAAAAGTAAAATAAATAAGAGGACACAAATTCACGATTGAACATTTAATCTCAAGTTAAATATAGTTTGAATTTTAGTAACCAAATAGCTGATATACATACATAGATATTTAATACCGTCAAACAAAGAGCTGACGATTATACTCATTGTATACAAGGATAGAACTCTCGAAATCGATTTAATAGTACCATTACGCCACGAGGCTTGAAGCACGATGAATATACATGTCAAAGTATTTTTGAATATTTCACCAAGAATCAGATTTAAACTACTGTAACGATTGCAACAAATCATATCAATTATTTATTAATTAATTATGCTATTGATTTTATTTATTTATTTTCTTCAACTAAACTTTATATTTAAAGATTATTTTTTTTGCCCTTAATACTCATTTTAATAATAAAGGAAACGACAAATATATGTACAACATATGTATCTTCGGAGGTAAACCAACTGGCAAGGTACAGGGCAAACTAGTTTGTTAGTTAGACGGTCAAAGAGTATGTATTCTGTTTCCATAAATGTATATGTTTAAATAAAAAACTGTAAAAAATGTCTAAATATCGATTTAAATAAAAAAAAACATAAATGAAACACCATAAAAAATTATTACTCTTTACACGAGGAACAATAATTTGCTACTATGAAGAATATTTTTAAAGACTAAACTTTTTTTTTCTCGCGGAGTAATCTTCTTAAACTTCCTACCTCGCAGGGTAGGATAGGTTTTACTGATTAAGTCCCCTCGATGTTCTACTTGCGCTATTTAGCCGGGTAGGCAGGAACTGCCTCTGTAATATTTCTACCCGACCCGATAGGTGTTGGCCCCTCAGTAGGGCCCCGACTTGTGGTCTAAGAGAAAGGACCTAGTATTAGGCCCTCCCTGACGAACTAGTGAGAGGCGCAAAGAAAAATTAAACCTGAGTTGACAAGTCATTAAAGTTACAATTTTAATATCCATAGACACGTGAAATATATTATCCTCCACCTTACATATTAATAGATAGATAATATAGGTATAAAGTGTCGAAAAGCGGAATAAATAATTAAAATAACAGCCCTGTTGAAATCTTAAAAGACTGGAAACTTTTCGTTGATAAAGTTCAGATAATGAGTTAGCCGAAATTACTTCGAGGCATCAGAACAAACAGTGCGTTTTGGAATGATGGTGATATAAGCTATCAGTTTGAACAATAATTTACAATCCTACACAAAATATAAAACGAAACCTGCTTTATATTTGTACAATTAGGGAACAATGGAGTCTCCAATATAAAGAGCAGTTTGAAGATCCCACGCTTTTTGAGGCAAACCTCATCAGTAACAATTAAATATAAATAAAAGGGTTATAAACTGCTCCAATTATAATAAATATCCACTATTACTGGTCGTACTGTAATTCGAATTCAATTGATTGTTTACTTGAAATACGACTAAAAATTACAACAATGAAGTGAATCATACTGTAAATAGGGTGTTTGTAAAAAAAATGTTATCTGTCAAAATGTATATATTCTTTTTGTAATTATAAACATAATATAACTTTACCCTACTTATAGGAATCTCAAGAATTATCTATATTAATATATTCTTTAATGCCTTAATATAAAATGTTTTATTTACTAATTACCTTATAATTACTATTATGTTACGTTAACATCATATCATGTTATGTTCAAAACCCTTTTAGAAGAAAACAATTACGACTAAGATATAGTCTATCGTCTAAAATCATTCATAAGGGTAAAATTAAGCTATTATGTGTGAAAATATAAATAAGATTCGTGAATTCAAAAACAGAGAGCGACCTGATTTTATACAGGGGTTGTTATATGTTTCCAAGTACACGCTGCCTGGTTATAACAATCACTATGGTATGTTTACTTTGGAAAATATTCTGCCTACAATTCTAAATACACGTCCAAACATTTGTGAGGAAAGATGATGTAAGCAGGATGGGATGAATTCTGAGTTTTTTTTAATGAAAGATCTCCTTGATCTTGGTTCACCTTTATTATTTTGTTCTGCCTCGATCAGAATACCTTTCCACAATTAAACAATAATAAAAGTTCAGTAGGATTTTTTAGGAAATATGATGGTATATGATGTCATAATGACAAAAAAATATTTCACTATTACTATAATAAACATATAACCTAATTTTTCAGGAAAAATGGCCACCGTAAAGCGATACCATTTATCAGTTATCAAATTAAGCTTAATACTTTGAATGTAAATGTACTGATCTTAGGTGAATCGAGTAAATGTAATGGAGATTTTTTTTTTATGTTGTCTTGAATTCATTTATATTTTGAATTGAAATTTTAATGTAATATAATGATTAGATGCTTGCGCTAGTATTTGAAGATTACACTGCTTTAAATTTTGAACATACTGTAGAGTCAAAAACTTTGTTTATATAGATATACAGCTGTTAAGATGTTGATTTACGTGGGCATAGAGCGCGGCCAATTATCTTATTAGTGACCAATTTATCGTTCGTCACATTAACATACGGATGGTCGATGTTAGAGTGAATCATAAGAATTTGCAAAATAATGCAAAACATGTATATATGCAGTTTACACGCGGTAGAAGTGAAAGAACAAAGATAAAATGTTAATATAAACTATAATGGATTCTATTACATTCTTTGGCACGTTAAATCCTATAAATGTATGTTTGTTTCTTTTGAATATTGTTTTTTTTTTGTTTTATCGAGTTTCAGTCCACAACGGGACAAAAAAAACTTAAATTTTTTATCCAGGGTACTAACTATCGACAAAAAACGAAATACACATAAAGACAGATTTACAGTTGAAAAGTAGTATATGTATATTATAGTATTTAAACTCATTTCTTTCCAAGCAGTGAGTGACACTGCAACTTGGCACTTGGGCAATAATGCTTTAAAAATCTGTACATTAAAAACTTGTTCTTTAAAATATTATTCAGAGGTTCTTTCATTAACATTTAATGAAAGTATCTTTGACGTTTTGTCTTGAATTTTGAATAATATTTTTTCATGTACTTATTCAACAACATAGAACCATAGATATATTACTGTGTACTTAAGTTAAAAAAAATCCTCAGTATTAAACAGATGTTGTTTTAAGTAAAATGTAGGTGACCTGAAACTCTTTAGCTAAAAGTAATGTAGGTCTTATTAATGAAGTTGTCTCATAATAAACATAAAAAGTAATGTTAACAAAGAATAATCGTGACTGGCTGGTTCACTCTCGTGATGAGTGCCACCAATAATTCGCTTATTCCACTATCTGCGGGTCCATATTTTCTCATGAAGCTCGACGTTTTGTCACACAAAATAACGTGTTTTATCGCCGAACGTTGCTCGCTAAATGTTTAACGGCAATAACAATAAAGAAAAACAAAAGCATATTGTCTTCTCTTCCCGTGCGTATTTTCTTACGAAAAAGAATGACAGTCGCGCTGTTTTATTAATATTTATTGGTAGTGTTGAAAATATTTCACTTACTTCGATTTTTATCACAACGTTAATAAAGGGTATTTATTAATTATGTATTTTCTTATAAATATATTTTTTTAATATCAATCGAAATGGAACTTGTTATTACGAAAATAATTTTATGTGTTAAAACTACGCTAGTGTAATGTGTAGTGATTTTATATATCAATCTAAATACCTATACGAAATATGGAACAATATATATGTATCCTAAATTAGATTATACAAAAAGTATTTAGAACTAGTTCATTTCAACTACAACATTCGCAATCATCTGTTTCGTATAATAATTTCATATCGTTGTCGGAGCGTGTGATGTTCAGTGATGCTGTTAAGAACAATTAGCTCACTGTTTGTTTCTGTGAACCTTACGATTGGAATCGCCGCCAACCGCAATCTGTTTACAGGTTTCCTTTTCTCATAACCCACTTAAATAGTACCATATTGCTACAGTGATTCCGCGAAGGCCAGTTTGGTTAATCGATGTAAATTGTCCATTCCATCATATACATACAATAGTTTTAACTTTTTATTCATAATACTCAAAACAATATAATTATATAAATAATAGTTTCATTTCAATACCAATGCTCGAAAATTTTGTAATTTATTCAAATGTTAAGTGTCAGCGTGCCGGGACATTTATTTTAAAAATCTTTGACCCTACAAATTAGCATATTTTTGTTAGAATTGAGTGCACGTACAGTAAATTTAAAGGAAGAATATCATAACTGTTCCAATGATATATGACCGAAATATGTTTGATATTCAAATAGTTAAGGGTGCTTCCGGTGGGAACGAGGCGGTCTCGCGGCTGCCGCACGATGCATCCTCTGCGACGCGACGGCTCTCAGGCACAAACACACTTATTTTACGGCTACAACCGAACTGAATAATAACACGCTACATTAGTTTCCCATTATACTTTCGAGACAATAAAATTTGCTCAATTTTACGATCACATTAATAATTTTATGAATGCCAGCAAACGTTTTAAATCTTGAAACGCGATGATGATAGAACAAAAAGTATTTTTGAAGAGGTAAAAGAGGTCGACGGTGTAAATTGAGAAAGTTAAGACGTTCGTATTCGATTTACTAAAATGCATCGCGTAGTTATGGAGAATGTTAAAAGTGATGTCTGTAGAAATGGGGTAAATGTTTGTATGTTAGCAACGGCCGGCGGAAGGCGATCGGTTCCCAAGGTATCGCTTGCATGAACACCGGACGCTGTGCTGGCTGTATTATGCCTTTATTTAATTTATCGATTTGAAAAAAATATAAAGTTTTAAAAGCTTTAATCTTACTTATTATAATAAATATTACATTACAACTATTACAGTGACTTTCTGAATTAAAATCAATTTATAGTTATTATTTCTGTGACTTTCGAAACATAATTGTACCTCATATTTTGTGTATACGATATGTATGCTTCACGACTAATGAAGCCTAACAAATATTTTAGAAAAATCACAGAATACACTAACGAATAAAACTATTAATGAATATAATTAACGATATGGACTGGTTTTATAGGTTTGAGAAAGTTTTGCTTTATCCTTTCAGCTCACTCATAGAGGATATGAAGAGAAGATAAGTCGATGGATGTAGCAGAAAGCATTATTAACAAAAATGTTATTTCATATATGCCTAAGTGGATAAAATATTTTTACATATCTTTCTTCTAAGCAGTGTAAGGCTTAAAATAAATTTATATTAATTATAAAGAATTGTACATTATAAGTATAATATGTATAGGTATAATAAATTGCCACTTTAGCACCGTTGCGCTATTTGGCATTTCGGCTGAGTGTCTCCTGCGCTTGCCGTCTAGCCCGTGGAAACTTAAGGTAATTGAGACCAACAGCATTTAATCAATTAAAAAAAAAATAATAATATTGTAAAAATGTGTTGAAATCATTGTATTTATTATCTCCAAATAATATCGATAGTGGCAATCACTGGTCCATTGTACTTACAAGGATGTGCAAGTGGAAGACTGTTTCTATCAGGTTACGCGAAATGAAACCACAAAATCAGTGGCGGCCGCAAAACAACGGAAGCCACTATAGTAAGGGTCCCCTTTAGTTCTCACATGCCAACAACCTATGACTTATTAACATGTTCATAACTTACATACAAATGTATCTATAATACAGCAAAAATATTTTATTCTTGTCTCCGTAACCAATAAATTAAAAAAGACATCAATATTTTTATTTCATCTGAGAATATCTATTGAATTCAGTCTAGCATAAAACAAATACTAATTCAGTATCCGAACCAAATTGCAGTCATAAAAGTGAAGACCCATTTATGGTATTATTCGAAGGCATATCGAAAGTACTGCTGTAGTTATAGCGATGTACTGCAGTCCAAAGAAATGGTACCTACAGTTTATACTTCATTATTTGTATATGTTACTATACTAAGTTTTATTTTAGTTTAATGATTATAAATGTATACACAGTTCTAAAACTTGTCAACAATATTTATTTTATCGTATTATCATATCGTATCAATGTACCTTAAAAGACAAGATCAACAGAGCTTTATAATTTGTATCCGGTACTTCAGCTTAATATTCCCCTTCCTTTTTCTTAAAGGATATTTATTGTTTTTAATCAAATTGCTTATAAGAAACATATATAATTACATTGCGTAATTGTCTCCTTTACACTATCCATATTTTTGCAGTCGGCAGTCGGTAACCAAACTATAACTTTGAATCTACAACGCTCAACCTGCCAAGATTATTTTCTTGTTACATTTTATTCATGAAGATTTTTTACACAAAATAATTAATAGTAACACTTGATAGTAAGTAGAAAATAGTTTGAAAATCATAATGGCAACAAAATAATAGGAAAGAAATAAAAATATTTTTTACGTTAATATTTCCAAATTATTGTCCTCAAGTATATAGGAGGAGTTATAGGTTTCATTTGCGGGCGATAGACGACAATTTTCAATTTTCTTACGCGTGCGTCCCATTTGAATATTTTAATTTGGGGGGCGGCGCGACTATTTCAATTTATTTTATGAGTCCCGAGTACAGAAGGGTTCGCATAACGCTTTAGCTGCTCAGATTAGTAAATATTTGATAGCTTTATTGCTCCACGTGACATATTAATGTGTTTCTTAAAATGAACTGCAATTGTAGTCAACCCTTTCCTTTAATTTTTTCATATACAATTTTCCCGTAAGCTTTTGTACATGAAAATAAAGCTTAAAGTATTCTTAAAAAAACGTATCACGTTATAAAGATTTTATCGAAGTTTTGAAGTAATTTACTAAAAACGATGGTATTATTTCACAACTAAACTTTAATATTACAGTGTAGTTAACGTCAACTTTTATCACATAAAAAGTCTGTATAGTACCCTATTCAAACATATAATTACAAAAATATTATTTTTCTACTTACCAAATTGTTATTCACTAACATATGTATACATTTATAGACAGATTAACTACTTCATTAGCATTGTAGTCCAAGTGAAATTACTAATATACTTATGGCAATAAATGTATTTTTAAATGAATACATAAATAGTTGTGTTAAGTATCTATTACATAAGTATAATTATATAATCATGTATGTCTACTATAAAGATAGGTAAAGGGGTATCGATGTGACGTGGCGTAGCACCGATGCAGCAAGGGGCCGCTCGGTTCGTGTTTAACCTCACACAGCTATGTTTCATCTAATAGAATTGCGAGCTCGTTATCTGCTCAGATTAAAATATTCAGTATTTGAGTGATTTCACGAGCGAGTGAGCGGCAAAGGGTTGACTAGTCGTTTCACCCGCTTTGAACGCTTGTGGGGAGAGCAATGTTCGGAGTTAGGTGATAACCTACCTATTTCACATATGAGGAAATGTCGTGAATTGTCTGACTAAATTATAAGCATAGTAATTTTTTTTTAGTAAATGTATATATTTTAGTTCAAATCGAACGGCGCAGCGCGATGACCTGTCGCTTGGATTCGTTAACAATTATTGTTGGTAAAAGTGCTCTAAAATATTCAATAACTATAATAGCCTCAACTAGCGATGAAGCCGCAACAATTGTACAAACAAAATGAATTGTTGAAATATCATTGGCTTTTTCCAGCGTCTGCCTCAATGAATAATTCCATTTATATAATGGCGTCGACCGCATCAAATTCATCGTTGTGAGTTTTGCATATTTTAATAGCACCGAAAACATTGTCCGAGGATATTTTACAGATAATTTAATTCGTTCCTTTTGCACTGTTGCTTTAAATAAAAATATTTGAATAATTTTCCTTTTTTAAATACATCGTGACTATAGTAGTATCTGAATATTCTCTTATTGGTGGATATTATAACCTATCTGTAAATAAATTGATAATAATAAAAATAATGTAGTTCTTCTTCTCCGATTTAAAGTTCTTGAACAATAAGATCCTATTTAAAATTATCATTCTTTATTGATTATCGACATAGTTTTGTAAATTTCTTGAAAACTTATTCCAGCCATATTCTTTCAAATATTAAAACATTATTGGACTACTGCGATGGACTGAACATATCTTAAAGATGCAAAAAAAAAACAGAATACCTAAATGATTTCCGGAGGGAAAGTATGTTGGACGTAGAACTTAAAGCACACTTAAACACAGGTGGTAGAATGATATTCATAATAACCTAAAACAACTAATGTACAAAGTTGGGAAGCGAAAGTAGAGAATAGATCTGTAGGAAGGGATATATTCGAGCAGGCTAGTTCACCCAAAGCCGTGGAGCCTCAGATAATGAGATGATATTCGGTATATACAATTAACAATAACATAACAATATGTGCTTATTGTAAATTGTTGGTGACATTACTTTTTTCGTATGTACTGTGAACCAATTATTGACTGACAAAAATAATTAAATAACGAAAACATAAAACAATAAAGGTAGAATAAAGATAGAATAAATGTACTTGTGTAAAAAAACTTTTATGACACAAATCTTTATAATAAATAGCACGTAGTCCGTAGGTATCTTCATAGTAGTTTCAATATATCGATGAAAATAATCAAATTACTAACTGAAGATCAATTGTTCTCATTATATACAAATTAGCGTTTGATTAGAAATACTCTTGTATGTAATTGATAATGCGGCCAAAGATAATGGTTAGATGTTAAGTCTAGAAATAGGACTGGCTTAGTGCACATGTACACTTTCATAACTCATCCATGATAGCTTTCCAGGATCTTACATTTTCGTGTAATAAGGTTTGAGAAAGTAATTTTATCAAATCTAATGGTTAATAATATATAGTTCCTACAGAATTTGTCATTGGTAATATGAATACAATACGAATGATTTCAAATAGTTATTGTAAACTAACTGATATATTGATATGGTATTGTATACAACAGATGATTTTATTAGTGAAATTACTTATTCACCTGCTATTGCCATTTGTTATAGAGAATACAATGAGTTCTGCAGTGGAGCGCGCCGATTGACTGCTCCCACCATTATTTGTCGACGGCACGTCAAACCCAATTCTATTATTCAATCGACTTTACAATCAATGTTATAATGATTTACAGTGATGAAATTAATCTAGGAAGTTGTCAATAAATATCAGGACGCAATTTCACATGGCCATTTGATTTCAAATTAAGCATAGTTTCTATTATGATAACCAAGCAGTTCATATGTATATATAATATATCAAATATTTAATGCCCAGATATAGAACTGACTATCGTGTTCTGCATACAAATGTCAGTCATATGCAGAAATCCAATTCAGACTGCTCGGTTAAATAATAGGGCTTAACTTGAACAAAGATCAGCTTCAAGGAGCATCTATATGTATCCGATCACAATATTTCTTCAAGACTGATTGTAATTAATAAATACAAAGTTACTCCCAAACTCATTGTTTAATTGTATTTTATCTATTAATTATTAAAGATCGTCGTTAACTTTTAAATGTAGCATTTGTATTGAGAATTTGTATCTTGTACATTTATTAACTGAATAGGTACACTGCTAAAAAAAGTCGTGGTCGAGTGGTTTGATTGGAGGAATGTCAATTCGATATCCGCACGATCGAACTTTGGCATGGTTATGTATACCAAGGAATTATTCGGAATTAACGTACAATTACTAATTTAAATTGGTAATGCTATCAGTTGAGTGTAAAGGAAATCTTAGTGAGGAAACTTGACCTTGAGAAATATTCTTTTATTAGGTACCATCACATGTGGGAAAAGTATGGAACTGTAAAGTTTCACCAATGGCTATAAATTCCTTTGGGAAAAGGCCTGTGACTTTTAGGTAGATTTATTACACATCGATATGATGAGGTATAATAGTACTAATTACATTTCCCCTCCACTTTTATCTATTCTATTACATTTCTCAGATAATGAGTGCTGTAATTGAACTTTAATTATTAATCGTAAATTAATTGTTTCTAAACTCTTGACATCAGGAAACCACGCTTTATTAAAGAAGAATAGAATATAAAAAGTAAATCGAACTGTGCCAATGCCATTTCTGCTTCACAATTTTCCCTGACAAACATTAAAGTAAACCGTGTTTGATTTCAACATTGACTGATTGATTAAAGTAGGTTTTGAAAATAAAAATCGAACTCGCGATCACGTCGCATCGTTTTGGATGTTTTAGGTTGGATGGGTAACTTTTTACAATTTCAGTAGTGACCGTTTTACTTGGTCCATATAATTCGGGTACGTGACCATCGATTTTTTTATGATATTTATAGTTTTGCGGCGACGCAACGAGTCGCTACGTGATAATATTTGAAACGAACAGGTTCGAGAATCTTGAATTTGAACTCATTTATAATCACATGTTGAAACATATTTGTACTTGGAAATACTTTGTAACATTCATTAATATTCGGTAGTCGAAAAAGATGGCAACTGTTTTTTTGTTTTACCTTAAGCAGTAAGTTACACTCGTGTATATCAGCAAAATTTACCGAGTGAAATGTATTTTCGTTAAAAGTAGATTTTCTAAACTTATTTATAATATGTAAAGCGGAAATAGTAAAGCTATAAATGTACGACCAGGTTTTATTTAATTTATTTCATAATAAGGAATGTATCAAATTATTCCATATTTAATCATTTTAATGGCAATTATAGATTAACTAAATCGATGATAGTTCAGTGATACTGAGAACTCAGTGAGCTCAGAAGCTAGGTCCGATTACTTGTAATCAAAGCCTTACTATGAGGCTGAAAATTCGGAAGAGAAAAACATCGTGTCATAACTACCGCAAGATGATAGGGCATTTTTTAATGCAAGGTATCATTCTAAACTCAACTACTTATTGGTGTCATTTGACAACTGTATTTAAATCAATCTCTATTAAATTATAAGCTTCTAGCTGCCCACCTTTCTACCCCATCACTATTCAACATATGAAGGGACAGTACTCACACGCTAGTTTATCTATGCCAAATTATAACTATATTTTTTTAATTTTTTATATTTCGTTTTATCAGTTTTTGTGTATCCCAACAATCTACTTTTCGCAATTACGGTGGAGTACATTATGATGGATAGTTTACCTATATTATTTTATAGATTGTGCGATATACATTTGACACAACTATAAATTTAATTGCCTCGAAAGGAAATGTATCTACATCTCCGTGGTTTTAATTGAGCATCGGAAACACTAAACTATGTATGCCTACCTGCATGCAACTATGCATACCTACGCGTATAAATGAAATGTTTGTTGTTCGTTCGAGTTAAAGTTCAAAACAGTTAAATCGAATTTGATGAAACGATTAGTAGGAGATAGTGGACTTTTTATAATATTATCCAGTATAAATACATATCATTACGTTTTTAATCGAAACTAAGCCAATGATGATAAAATGGAACTTAAAGTTAAAGTTAAACTTAAAGTCAGTTAAAATATTGTTAGATACGATAATAATGACAACATTACTATTAAAAAATAAATTACACCGCACAATTAACTTAGACGTAATGTGTAGTTCCCATGAAACAACAAAATCTTTTTTACGTGTACGAACTCGCGGGCACTATCTAATATACTGGCAAATGTATTAATTCACTACGTGATTCTATATAGATAGCAAATGTTCTATAGTCATTGTACTTTACCTTATTTAGTTATTTATATTTTGAACATTATTACTTTCGATTCTACTCTTAAAATCCATTGGAAGGGATTATAACTTCACTCGATAATGATCTTTAAAATGTACACATATAATAAGAACCGCGGGGGATATTCACGCGTTACTAATTGATTAAACTACGCTACCGGGCATCGCGAGATTTATCATTAACATTATTAAATCATTTTCATAATATTCTGGACTCTGTTAACTGAACCCTAAGGATTATTTCTACATAACATACATTTACACCACGACAACACCTTTAGTTGTCTTATATAATTAGTGCTTAAATTTTAAACACATCCTGTCCGATTACAAATAATTATTACTCGATACTGAGATTACTGAGAGCACTTATTATTTTTTTTCAAAATAATTGATTATCTATTTGCGGGAAATTTTAATTATATATAGAATAAATATGTTTAGTATAAAGTCACGAATATTATAATCATTCGATAATAAAATATATAACTTCATGGAATGTTTTGTTCTGATAGAAGTAATGAAAAGAGCTACTATTAAGTTAATTTAATAATATCTAATGTAATTTATATTCAATAATCTATGTATAGACCGATTACACCATGTTTAAAACTAAAGCCAGGGTATTATAACAGAAATTAAAGTAACTCAGCATTATTAAACTAAATTTTGACTAATTTTTTACTTATCTTAAAATTGTGTTACTTGTGTCCTATTTCAAGACATAAATAAATTACACACATTAAGCCGTTTGAGAGTTATCGAAAAACCTTCTTTCTCATTACAACTATAACTTGTGCCCGCGGCTTAGCTCGTAAAAAGTAAAAGATAATGTCTCTAGAGCACAGTACTTTTTTTCCGAATGGAAGGTATCTAGGTGGTAGAGCTATGCTGAAACTATTACTGGTTTCAGAATGAATGGGTCGGCTCGCCCGGGGTAGTACCACCCTCTCACAGAAAGCCGACATGAAGTAACAGTGCTTGCACTGTTGCGTTTCGTTCGGTCAGTGAGAGCGCCGGAGGCCCACATATATTAAAAGGCCGGCAACGCACTTGCGGCTCTTCTGGTGTTGCTAGTGTCTATGGACGGCGGTGATCACTTACCATCAGGTGACTCACCTGTTCGTTTGCCCCCTATAATATATAAAAAAAACAACAACAACAACCCTAACAACATGTATGCAAAATTGCAATATGATTGATTGGGTAGCAAAAGCATGAAAGTGTATCAAATAAAAAAATCACATGCAATGTGCATAAATAACATTAGTTAGAACTAGCTAATAACCGTTACTTTGTACTCGTGTAAATCGTTTTGTGGTTTTAAGGAAAATACGTATCTACGTATCGTACGCTGATTTTTCAAACACCTCCTTAAGTTTTCGGGTGAACATTTAGTAATAATTATACATCTGAAACCGTATAGCGCTCAACGTTGCTTAGTTACAGAGTTATTTAAAAAAAAATTGGATACACTTCGTTTTTTTTCTTACCAATGACGAGTTGACGAATGCTTTATTTGAAAGTCTCTATTCGTCATATTTTTCGATCCTTACGTCTGTCTACTAATATAAGATATTTGTAAACTCTTTGGCAAAAAACATCAATAATGTTGAAACTTGCAAAAATAAAACTGAATTAGTGAACGAATTTCAACTACGATTATTTAATAAAAAGGCTAGTATTATTACATTGTAATTTATAGTAATTACTGGTAAGAAGGAAAATTGTGACTTATTATATATATTACTCGATTTGTTGGTTTTTGTCATATTCAAAAGCTAGATATGTCATAGCCTTGCTGTACTGTACTGTCTCTGGGCCAGTATACCCTCTTCTTTTTAAAACATCGGATCTTTCAAATATAACATGAACAGATTTATAAGTAGATCGGTATAACAGCAATGCTTGGTGAAAAATTGTAGATATTTCGTGGTAGCCGTCGTTGTTTTTGAATTTCATTGTGACTGCCATCACAGATGATGTCTTCATATATAAACCTGCCGTGTATAAAGTTAATACGATATAAGTTATGTAGCTCAGATAGCACTCTTAAAGAGCTGTAAGAACTTTGTCAGTCAATGAATGTTCCGCTCATTTAGCAAATTACGTTATTAGCTTAACGGTAGATACTTTATTTCAAAATTACAAACACATACGTTAATTATATAGACATTAGGTAGGTACTAATAGTCCATTGTTGGTTTTATTATCATATAAAAGACTAAAACATCAAGTCAATTACAGTCATGTTTTTGTTATCGACAAACATTTCCTATAGCACATCGCAGAAGGAATTTTGAAATTAAAACAAAATGTATGCGCAGTGACTGTGTCAAACAGAAGCACGTAACGTGATGAGGGATGCTTTGATCGTCGGATCGTAGTCAGTCAATAACATCGTTATAGTGAAGCTAAACGTCGGACTGTCTCGCGTCACCACGCACCGTCCCTTTTACGAAATACTATAAACAGTTTTGATACTTGTTGCCCTTGAACAATTTCAAGCCTTCGTAAATAGTATTATTAAATTAAAGCATAAAATAAAGTTAATAACTGCATAGTATAGGTGTGGCTGGAATCAACCTTTTAACTTTTTTAAATTATTCAAGGGTTATACATATATTATATGAGCATATAGATTGTATTCTTATATGCATACGTTTTCTGTAGAACGTACATAATATACATTCACAGGATACCAAGAAAAGGAGACGCATTATAAAAAATAATTATCATATTTTATTGGCATCCAGTGACAAGACAATCTATAAAGCATTTCTCCAACAACCTCCAATTATTGTAATTTACATCATAGTCGATTTTGTTATCCTTGTGGTCGCCGAAAGAACCAAACTTGTATCGATACATTTTACAAGCTTAAAAGCTTCATTAATTTTCTATACTATAAATTTCTATTACTGAAAATTGTAATTTTAAAAACTTGCTTTCTAAGTAGATTTACATAATAAATTCGGTTTAATTTATACAAAACTCTTGTTGAAACTAGGTTCAGAAACCTTTGCTTTGTCTGGAAGTGTGTAAAAACAGACATGACTCACATCGATTCGATTTAATCGTGTATTTTGAGAACCTGACGTTCTGTAAATTTGAGGCTATGATAAAAATATCTTTACATAACATAAAACATATCAATGTATAAAAATATATAAAGCAATGTAAAGAGTATCAAAACGACTACAACCATGTATATTTAATGGTAGTTGAAGAAAAGTTATTATTTTCTGAACTATGGTCATTAAAATTTTTGATTAACTACGTTTGATCCGTGTCGATAAGATGACGTTGCAAGTCCTTCTTATATTATCCTTCTTCTCCCAGCCGTAACTAAGCGTTTTGTATATTTTTTATTAGCACGGTATAGATATTAAAACATTATCTATCATAATATGTGGAATGCAGAGTTCCTTTTATATTCTGACTGTTATAATAAGATTTTAAATTAATTACCTGCGGTAAAAATAAAAATAATATTTCTACTTTAAAAACAGATTTTGCCAGGTCATAACAATTTACAGCTACATACTTATGGTAGATAAATGAAATAAACCTTTTTGCAATAAAACTGCCATTTTAGATTTTTATCTCTACTTTACTATACATTACAAAAAAGAGGTTTTATTAATTTAGCACCACGCATTATTTGAAACATCCTTGATTCCTGAAGGAATAATCCTTACGTTCCAAATTAAATTTTTAAATTAACTAAGGAAAAATAATGATTATTGTAAAAAATAAATTATAGAAAACACCTACAGCTAACCAGAATACTTTCAATACGAGTACATAGACGCCGAACTGTGATTTTAAAATTGTGTGTTTGATCATAACATAAGCCTGACGTAAATCACATATACGTATATATATAATGTGTATCATCATCATCATCATCTTAGCCTTCCCAACTAAGTAGGGTCGGCACAATATGTTTTCCTTTTCAACTCTCGCTTGTCAGATGTAATCTCAGTGTATCCACATATCATTTTTCACACAATCCATCCAAACTTTTTCGATCTTCCTCTACCCCTAATCCATCTACTTTCAAACTCAAAACTTTTCTTGTTACATGACTATCGTCTCTTCTCATAATGTGCCCATACCATGCTAACCTATTACTCCTCAATTTCTTGTCACTGATGCTATTTTCAAACTTCCACTAATATACTCATTCTTAATCTTATGCATTGTGGTTACACCACATATCCATCTTAACATTCGCATCTCTGCCACATGTAATCTTATCTCATCCATCTCTTTCGTGGCCCAGCACTCGGATCCATATCCAAATGGTCTTATTATAATATTTTTCAACATCCCCTTGAGTGTCAATGGCATTCTTGGGTCACAAACCACCTCAGACACCATTCACCAATTCATTAAAACTGCATTTATCCTATTTTTCACGTCCTTATGTATACCACAGTCGTTTTGAATTAATGAACCGAGGCACCGAAAACCAGAGCAGGCAGGTACACCGTTTAAGATAATATGACAAAAATTGGATGGATGTGTATTCTGTTTCATATAATCACGTCCCGTAAGCTACGTGCGCGCGTTTAGTGAAAATACTACAATGAGAGCTCCACCTCAGCCACACAGGCCGTTATAGAAACTAACCATTCATCATCCATTATTCACGGCCTAAATTGCACAACTTTAGAGCGCCATTTCTAAATGACATCTAAATCTGTTAGTGTATTAACATTGTGAATAAAATTCATACAATCAATCTACATAAATGTCCGTGAGCGTCCGTCCATTAGTCAGCTGGAGCACAAAGGGCACACGCTCGTCTCGTAAATCAGACGCATGTACTAGTATTGAGACTTGCCCAAATCATTGGCGATATGTGCACCGCCGCGCTCGCTCGGTCGCTCGTACTGCCGCTAGCCAATACATTCCTCCCATTAACGACCCCTTTATGAGCAACATTTGTCATTAGACGGGGTCACGTCATTCCTAAGTGAAATCTCAAGTTTCTATTATTGTATCTAAGCAATGTGAAACCTAGATCACACTCATGCAATACAATATAATTAATTGAAAAATAGAAAACCAAAGAGGGTTCTGATGAATAATTATTAGAATTGCATGCACCCTGCAATTTCAAAGTGAAATGAGTAGAGAATAATTTATGGTACCTACCAGATTTTGCGAGTTTAGTATGTTCGATTGGTCATTTATGGTTTTTCATATTATAGGTTGTAGGAGAAAGAATTCCTCTAAATATTTGTAGGACATTTCATCAAGCCATACCAGCAAATTAATTGTGGAATCTTTATATAAGTCTCTGTATTAAAAACCTTAGGCAAATGTCAGTAATGTACATTCTGAAATGATGGGCTATTCGTGCAGTAAAAACTGTTATAGGAAACATTATTCCAAAATAGGAATTTTGTTCTTTAGAACAAACCATAAAGACTTTCTTATCACATATTAATCAATGAAAAAGTTCATAATAACCACATATTATTGAGACCACATCAGTGATTACTTAGCTGTGATTTAAATACTAAAAGGGCTATTGAGATATTAAATATTAGGCGCATATGCATGTTCAGAAAACGTGAAAGTGCGCGTGACCTGATGGACCGCACCGCGGCAGGGGGCACAGCGGGCGGTGCGCTACCGGGGTCTGCCGCGCCGCACCGTCCGCGCCCGTGTCACAGTCGTGCCAACTAATTGTTATGGTAGACCCCTGCACCGTAGCTGACATCTTACAACACCATGAAAAATGTTACATATATGTCTTTAACGCTAATATGAATAATTGTTATTCCAAAAGAAACTTCTAATGACATAAATAAAAACATAATTAATCAATGCAATAAATACTGCATCGCACTAAAATAGGTATTGTATAAATTAAATTATATTGATTCCAAGAAAATATTTAAAAAATACACATCGTTTATTTCCCTTCACATCCTGCCCATAAAACATAATAGATATAGTAAAGTATCGAGTTACATCAAAACCGCTTTAAAGAGAGCTTATCTCGTTATCTGTTAAATATTGTCGCCACATCTCGAGCGGCGAACACGCAGCCTTAAGAGGTGACGAAGCCATCTTTGAAACTCAAGGTACTAAAATAACGATGAGAATAAAATAAAAGAGTACTTATTTATGCGTAATAATGTTTTTGGGTGAATAAGAATGAGGGGATCCGTACAAATATCTAAATAAAAGAGTGGGCCATCATAAAGCGAACGGGCTAGGCGGCGCGGCGCGGCTCAGCATGCCGTTAGATGCCGCAAGGAGATTGTGGCGGGTCTGGTACGCCGGACCTGGCTATCATTTATATCATTTCATTGCGGCTGTTTACATTTCATTCATAAGCCCGATTGTGCTATCGTAAAACCTAACTTTATATTGAGTATTATCATTTAGTTCGAAATCTGTTTACCTTTATTCATTTTAAATCCTTACCTCAGACTCTGGTTTAGTATCGTTAAAGACCATCGTAATAACGGTTATTTGTGTAAAGTTATTTAACACTTTATAACAAATACGTTATTCGAGTGCGACTACATGCGACGTACTTATTTGTTAAACAAGTAAATTTTCATATTTAAAAGACCTTTCAGTGTACAAAGTTTAATGAGTCAGGTCAAACATTAAAATATGAATATACACAAAGTGTAATACTTTGAACAGCGCTCGTATTCATTATTTTTTATTTTAATAAGCCCTTGGCGTGTATGTGTCGCCGAAGCTCGCACGTTGCTCCTTATTTATTGACCTATTAGAGATAACATTAAGATCAAGATGCACGGCCAAGGACCTTTGTTATAAAAATGTCTGCTTCATTATTCTTAAAAAAATATTGTGGGCATAATATGGAATTGACATCTATCACATTTTAAATAAAACATTTTTTATTGTTATTCTATTTTTTTTTATATCCAAATTCAGGCAATAGGGTCTAATATTTTTTGTGAATAGTATATTTAAATAAGTATCTATAGCTTTCTTAATTTTAATATTGAATTAGGGCAATTAATAATTATGGTTACAATAAAAAACGATTTCTAATTTAGTACAATTATTAAGCTGTGTCGTATCCATACAATTACAGTCGTAGTCAAACATATGGCGGTATCCTCTCGTTATAATTTTTCCAAGATTTTTTAATCCAAGTAATTTAAATCAATACTCATTATAGCCTTTCAAAAGACCGTCATCAAGAAGTTTAACACAGGAACAAAGAACATGTTTTATTATCTGATATTAAAAGTATTTTAAAATTTAACAACCTCTTTGACTTGATAAATAAGAAATGTCGAGAAGGTTCCGTAACTAAAATCTTTTATCATATTACTTATACCTTGTTCATATAACTTAACGATAAAGATCAACACTTCGCATCTTGAAGCGAAAAAGGTTGCATACATAATCAGATGATCTATACAATGCATATAAAGTCGCGAACGGTTTTTCTATTCTTTGAATTATAATTGAAATTCCCCGTGATAAATATTAATAATTCTTTTTGTAATGTAAACTAGGCAATATTTGGAAAGGCATTTTTTTTGTTGGAGCATGGCAAAGTGACTGCACTATGCATGATGGTAAGGAGAGTACAGTCTAAAAACAATGGCAACCACCGAAAGAAAACCATCCATCGCCAGAACAAACAAACTTTTTTTAGGTTCGATCTCAACAAAAAAAAATGTATGAATTTCGAAATAAATTAAATTTCAAATTTCTTAAGTAAATGTATACTTCATATAAAGGAAATGTATTTCATTTAATAAACCTTTTTTTTATTCTTTATAGGTTAGCGTTTGACCACAATCTCATCTGATGTTAAATGATGATGTGGTCTAAGATGGTAGTCATGCTAAACCTAAAGGGAGACTGGCTCTCAAGTGCAGCTGCTGGACTACACCAACAGGTGCTTGGCGACAGACTTTCAACTTGAGGATGATAAGCTAGCCAGGCGGACTTAGAAAAAGCCCTACCACCATGCTATGGTTTAATCACGATGTTTTCGTTCACCGAAAGCTCCAACTCAGTTGCTAGTATTCGAACCTACGTCCTTCGATGTGTCCAAACACACTACCAACTAAGCCATCATCGTTTCATAATCCATGCGCCATTATCTATCCATTGAAACTAACCCCGAAACTTGGTATTGTCATTGAAGATAACTTGGGTCTTAATCTCCTCTATTATACAGTACAAGTGCGTTTAAAATTAAATTTCTGTTCCTAATTCAAAAACGAAAACAAGAAAATATGACATCTTTTCACTCATTCACACGTTCACAGGTTAACGTTGTCATTCTTTTATTACGTTAACTAAATCCTTACTAATATTATAAATGCGAATGTGAGTTTTATTGTTTGTTTGTTACGTTTTCATTACTTAACGGATCATCATTAATTTTTGCATATTCGTTGCACAGAACAGGACATAGCGTATTGTATCATCGAGAAAAAATGTACTAATCCCGATGGATACATCAAATCATCATTAATGCGAGTGAAGCTGCGAGCAAAAGCTAGAATGAAATATTTTTAAGCATACAGTTTTATCACGAACTTAGTAAGTAGCACGATTACCTAGTCTGATCAGAACAGTTATGAATGTTGTGGACTCTGGTAAAATCAAAACGGCACCTGTAGTGGAGTAAATAGTTACCAATCAGTCGAAAGATTTTTCTTATCCATGTTCAGTAAAGTGACTACAATGTTACTACCAGGAAAACTACAATCCATGGATACTTGTGGCTGTCTGCAAACCTCTTGACAGGTACGACATACAGTTTGGTACTCACCTATGTATCCTAGCACCTAAACTAGGCCGAGCCTGTATCTCAGACGCTATATTTGTATCGTAACATATAATAGCAAGCCCTACATATACACTATAATATACACTGAGTGGTCCCTAATGCAACAAATCAAAATAGAATCGGTATAACGGGTTTATTATATTGAATATGGCACAAAATCAATACCAAACGACTAATCCTCAAACGACTTAGGTTCGAATTCTTTCGAACAAGCCGGAGCTTTCGATGAAAAAAAAACAGGTATTTTCAGTTATAGGTATTTATAGGCTTTTTCTAAGCCCGCCTAGCTAGGTTGCCATCCTCAAGCTTAAAATCTATCGCCAAGCACCTATGAGTGTCTTTCGGCAGCTGCACTTGAGAGCCATTCCCTCTATATTTGGCGTGCTTACCATCTTGGATTACATCGTCATTTTTTATTCTGGTCAAACGCTACAACCTATACTGTCTTATTACAAAAACAAAAATCAACACGTGTTTAACACGAGTTTTACTAATCAGGGTCTAACATTTTAGACCTACTTAAACACATGTTTAAATACTTTATTACAAAAGCCTGTCTAAGCGTTATCTAGCTAAACATCTGGTTTAAGTTTTATATGCAAGCAATGCTAAATAGCATCATTCAAAAACGTTCCAGTACATAAAGATATTTTGCAAACAATTTGAATCTATGAATAATATTTTTGTTCAGATCTTTAGTGACAAAATTTATTTATTATAAGTAAAACTGGTTATTATATAGTGACATTTTGGTTAAATGAAATTTATATAATTATTTAAATAAGCGTTATACATATTAATAATGACGTCATAGTGCGTAAAGTGAAACGACAGTACAATCTCAGATTAAATACATTGTCAAATGTCATTTTTGTAGTAGTAGTTGTGATTTACTTGTGAAACTCTAAAATTGTTTAATTTATTTATATCTTCCAAATTAATGACACCCACGAAATCCGTAAATGACTATGAAACGTCTTTTGCCGACAAATAGAAATACAATAAATCACAACAATAAAATACGAACTGTCAACTTAGACAATTGTTCAACAATGTTTAAATTAAAACAATCTCTAAATAAGCAACACACTCTTTTATGGTGAAACTTTTTTTAAGCAAGGTTTAAACGCATATTGAACTTTTTTGTGATAGCACAGATAAAGTATAAAAAAAAAACAATATCAGATTTACTTAATTTAAAAATATAATAAGATGAGCAAACAAAAGTAATAAACAAATCAACAAAGTTAATATTCGTTTGTAACTTTACATCAAATGTAATAAAAATGTAAATACGTTATATTATAAACAATTTCGATATATTTTTACACGTGATCGTTGTAATCAAAGCAGTCCGGTTTTTGCGATTACTACGTCAATCGTGATTCTGCATCTATAGGTAGGTACCTGCTTGCTGACTTATTCATCGTGGGCGGTCTTCAAACATCTATTTTATTAGCGATCTACGTTCCCTTTGATAATTATGGCATTTATTTTAATAGTCATCTTTGAAGTATCGTTGAATGAAATTGTTAATAATATAAAAATGTACAATTAAGTGAATCTGTCTAATCGTTAGCATGGTAGAATAAAAACGTGAGAATACAATTAATTTGTAAACAAGTTTACTTAAATTAATAAATATCATTGCTCTGATTAAACACTTTTTTTTTAAGTTCTTTATAGGTTTGCGTTTGACCACAATCTCATTTGAAGTTAAATTATGACGCAGTCTAAGATGGTAGTCACGTTAAACCTAGAGGGAGACTAGCTATCAAGTGCAGCTGCCGGAATACACCAGCAGGTCCTTGGCGACAGTTTTTAACTTGAAGTGAGGTAACTAGCCAGGCAGACATAGAAAAAACCCTACCATCGTGCTATGGTTTCGTCACGAGGTTTTCCTTCAACGAAAGCTCCGACTCAGTTGCTCGGATTCAAACCTACGTCCTTCGACGCTGTGTCTGAACAAGCTATCAACTAAGCCATGATCGCTTTACCAAGCCATCATTTTGTTTTTTGATTGATAAATGATTAGTTCTTACTGCCTACTTTCGGTGTAGTAGTTAAACAATATATTGTATTATGACTCGGTGTTCTTAGTACGAAATCTTACCGGCAGTCAGCGGTCAAGCTACATACATATAAATGAAGTATTGTCCAACAATATATTTGATATCAATTTCTACACTTTTAATTACAACAAAAATATAATTGAATTAAAATATATAAGCCTTCATTACTCAATGTTTATTTTGTATTAAGTTCATCGCGATGTGACGTAATAGTGCAATGATTTAATTTTAAAATCAAAGTCGATTGCTTTCATATGTAAAGGAATAATAACAAAGACAAAATTTTGCATTACTTACTGTTACAATAAACAATATATTTAGAATCAACGAAAGAGCATTAATTCAATATATAGTTGAATTCAGGACTTAAATATAATGTTTTTATAGACTGTAACAAAAAATGCTTAAGCTCTTTCCTGAAAATAAAAAAGTTAGTCAGGTAATAAAAGTAGCGTAATAAATATCCCAGGAAGTTGTTTTAATTTCTTCTTTACACGGAGTAGATTAGGTACCAGGCGCGATTGACTAAACTTTCTTGTTTTTAATTTTCTTTTAAACATTCGTTTGTTTGTTTCGCCTTTATTTTCTCTGAATAGAATGCAGAAGTCTTCGTGCAGTCAAAACGTATATATTTAATTAAAGTGTAAGCCCATAGATTGTATATAATATTTGTATGTAAGTTATATTATTAACTAGCTTTTGCTCTCCGCTGCACTCGCGTTTATGTTTGACCTATCCCTCGGGAATAGTATATTTTTTCTCAAAAAAAATTTTGCTATACCCTGTAAAATGTCATTATGATGATCAATTAAGGTAAGGCGTGAAAGCATAATATACGAACAAACTCCCATTGTCGTTTATAATATTAGTAAGGATTTTGTAATATCTATTTAAATAATTATTGAATAGCGACCTATATATATACATACATACACGAAAAAAAAAAAACTAGATGCATTAATATTTTACTTAAACGAAAATTCTTTGCTTTAATCGTCTTGGACTGAATTTCGAGGGCTATATTTAATTATACAAATAAATATTTCATCTCTAAAGAAGAAAATTGTCTTTGCTAACTCGATGTATTGTAATAATATCTGAGACCTGCGTCCTGGATCATGAGAAAATTACTGATCAGTCGACAATCAGAGTTGTGAGAGCGCTGCGTCCGCGGCGCACTGCGGGCAATACGAGTGCGGGCTCTACGGGCTAACCTTATCACAACAGTCGACCCATTGTGCCAGCATATTACATTCACAATATTCCATGCACTTCGACAAATACTTGGCAGATACAGTAGTGCGATTAGAAAGCTTAGTACCGGTTAAAGGAAAATATGTTTTGTTCTTCTAATATGAGACAGGCTAATGTTATTTGTATCCTCCTTTGATATTAACTACATGGCAAATAAGATACTGTTGGAAGCAATATTATATCAACTGTTTATTTTAATAGGATATTTATAATCACATCAAATAGAGTATTAGTGCAAGCTATGTGTATTAGTAAAAAGTTTATTACTTATGAATTATAAAAGTTGTAATTTTTTTATGATACAATTCATATTCGTACAAATATTATAAAGTTGTTTGTTGCATTTTAATCTTAACTACTCAATCGACCATCATGTTATTTTGCATATACGTTGTCAGGGGTGTACAAAAGGACATAATGTATCAATCCTCCAGAAATAAAGAACTATCCCAAAGAGATTAAGCTATTAATATATATATATATATGTACAAATTCCTGAGTGACCTCTAGAATTCAGAGCTCTTAAATCATGATAAACTATCGACATAATAGTTGGTATGCATATTGGTGTATATTAACACTGAGACTATTTCTGCGTTAAGCATTTTATTATAATTTAAATAATTGCTACAAGAAATAATAAAAATGCATGCGGAAACGCTGATCCTTCTAACAAAATTATATTATCAAATGTTTGATTAACCTCAACGGCATCCTAAATGTTGATAGACAGATGATATTATAAAATGGTTCATCTCTATTTCTCTTCTGCAGAGATTATTATACATCAAATATATATAGATATATAAAATATGGACGATTATTGTCTTAATTCTCGGGCTCCTTTGTGAGTGAGTATGTCATAAAATCCTGATCCTGGAATAGTTTGCGAGTGCAATTAAGCTGTAAAACTTAGTGGTCTGTACTGTCTTAATGAAATATTCCACTTTGATTATTAATCTTGAACGTTTATTACACTGCAATATAATGAAGATAAAATAAATTTGCTGTTTGGTCTTCATTTATAATATTACTACGGCTTTAAACAACGTTATCGAATCATATGGGTGTTTATTTTTTATTTTATTTCAGAGAATTTAAATGACTAAATCTGTAGTCCTGTCTGTATATTTAAGTTTTTATATTTTATGTACCTATTGTAAACGTCTGACCTCGAATATGACATTAAAAATTCTGTCTAATTTTTATTCCGCTTTAACTATTGACTGATTTTTATGAAATGTTATGCACGAGAAGTATATATTTGTCATTGAGAAGAGGATAGCATATGAAAATTATCAATGATATTGACAAAAAACATAACAATTTTTATAAATGCGAAATTGGCTTTATTTGATTGTAACGCTTTCACGCCATAACTACTCAAGAAATCGCCATGAAATTTTTCATACACGTTGCACGAATTTCAAAATAGGACAAGATGACCTTTGATCCAGAAAAAAGTACTATTGTCGAGGTATACGTCAAATCTACATTAAAGCGGGCGAAACTGGAGACAAAACCTAGTATCTTTATAATATAAAATAACGAGTCGAAAATAATTATTCCATAGAAAGGATATGAAGCCACATACAGTTGGTGGTATTTATAATATAATGTTATAATGCTTATGCTTATGGGGGTTTGTTGAGAATGTGAATGAAAATTACCTTATTAAATGTAAACTCAGTATGAAAGGTGTTCCGGATTAATTGAAAGCAGTTTTTTTAACTTTACTAGGCACATAGTAAGTCATACAAATATTATACTTTTATGTGAGATGTAAAAGTGGTAAAGCTTATGCGATATACAACTGCTGTATACGATTTATTTTTGTAGTAAAGCAGTATCGCTCGCGCTGCTGTGTTCTGTTTCGAAGTACCTATGTGCTAGCTAATATCTACAAAAAGTTCCAATTCAGTCCTCAGGACTACCAACCTGATAACCTGGAATTTACAGTCCTTATGTAGTTCTTAACACCAGATGGACTTCATGCCTGATTGTTACTCCATAACATAAAAATATATATATATTTCCAAATTTAACTTAAAATAATGAAACGTATGTTATATCTTTAAATTGGGTATTGTCATTTTGTGTTGCAGGCTTATGTTTGACTACAACACCAACTTAGTAAGTGGTACCATCCACATAGTTGATGATAGTAGTACACGGACAATAAATAAACAAGTTGTCATATTTAACTGATTACAGCCATGTATCTGCTCAGACCAAGAATTACTTAGGTGTCCCATATACATATTAGAAGTGTCTAACATAAGCCCAGATTAACCATAGAACAAAAATAGCATAAATTACTATAATAGGCTTTGGCTTCTCAAATAGGTGAGTTTATTTTAGTTTGTCTATACTTTATTAACTTGAGTCACCCGACCCTTTCTTATTTACATTTGATATACTTTGCTGAACACAACACGAAGAAACTGGAGAGCGATAGCAGAACACTAGCTAAATAAATCGTGACCACTACATACATGGTAAAATAACGTCGTCTTCCTAGTATCATTCGTTATGGTTACAATCGGATAATTTTATAATGTGGTACTACGAAAAAGCGATCCTATAACCCAGTCACAAATATAGGAGGGAAACGTAAAAGGAGGCTTTATTCTACCAAATTTTAAATAACACACCTAATGCGGTGAGCAATAGGTCGAATTGTATTTCCAAGATACAGGGCAACCTAGTTTGGTAGTTAGAGAGTGTATTCTGTCTCCATATAGTGTATAGTTTAAATGTATATGTTTAAATAATGAACTGTAAAATTTGTCTAAAAAAATATAAAAAAGAAAAATCTTGGATTTCTTCACACAAATAATCCTCGTAGTACAACAGTAACCAGCATAGAAAAAAAATGAATTTGGTAATCATTTAATTGAAGCAAACAAAGACTTTGGCCACGTTTTTAGTCCCACAACGTGTCATTGACACAACATTAACGAATAATTTCTCGAGTAATGAATATGACAAACACGGACATTATTCAAATGAAATATCAGAGGAAAATAAACGCTTTGAATTATTGAAATGTAATATTAATACATTTTCCAAAGGAACTCGGTCGCGTATGTTTAATGTATGACGAGGTAACATGACATGTCCCTTCGCTAATTAATATAAGCACTGCACAGGAGTTAATTAATTGTCGGCTACCAATGTAGCGCGCATGAAACATTTATATAATTCATAACAGAGCTAATTATGAAACATGGACGCGTCTGTGGTTTGCGCCACCCGCGGGGCTTGCTCGCTCGCTCGCTCGGTGTACTTTCTGCACTTGAGTAAAAAATTATAACCGCAAAGGCATTACATACTTCTTTATCAAATTACTCGTGTAAAACTGTCTAAGAAAATTCTCATCACGTTTGTAACAACATTGTATAGCTAACGTTTATGTGTTGTACATATAATTTTAAACTTAGATTTAATATGAAACAGTGTAAGTTTAATCGTTGAAGACGAATTTTATTACACTTTATCCACATTGCGATCCGCCTATATAAATTCCGATTAGAAAAAATATTTCATAGACACCACCCGCGACTTCGCACGCCTTTACCAATATTAATAAATCTGTAGTTCTCTCTATACATTTCAATTTTTTCCATAGTTTTATGACGGAAGTCTATTATAAAAAACTGTTGTTGCTTTTCTTGTATTTATAGGAAACGAAAAAGTATTTTTTTCAAACCAAATGTGATTGAAATTTGTACCTGGGAAGTGTAACAATTAAGATTAATTTTGCATGGTAAGTATATGTTGTTCAAAATTGATACAACGTAAAATATATCAATATAACTTTAGATTTTATGGTGGAAAATTAATAAAATAATTTAATTCTCAATAGATTCCAATGACATTTTGTTTATAAATTAGTACACTACAAAAATTATCAATAATAACTTTTTATTTCATAAAAAAAACATATACTGAGAATTTATATGATATATGTAATAATTAACTAATTTTAATGGAAATTTGTAAGTAAACGGGAATTATATTGGAAAGAAAAAAAAATAATTCTAATTTATTAAAAACCATTCAATACTATTATGATGGTAGGACATGTTCACATGGTGGTAGGACCCTTTCTGAGTTCGCCTGGCTGGCTACCAAAACTGAAGTTGAAAATCTGTAGCCAAGCACCCGTTGGTGTGTTCCAGCAACTGACATCCTGTAGATTTAGCATGTTTACCAACTTAGACCATATAATTATTTAACATCAGATGAGATTGTGGTCAAACGCTGACATATAAAATAAAACAAAATGATATTTTAGTGAAATGAAATAACTAGTAGAATATGATTACTATTTACAGACTCGTGCGTCACTAGATTGTTAGACTTTAATGAAATTTTGTACATGAATTCGAAAATTGATAAAATTATTTTGTCTAATGATTCCCAGAAGTTTTATTGAATATTATTATACCTACACTATGAATTGCGGAATTTTTCCCGTTTACAAAAAATACGAAAGATGTTTGAAATGTGAAACGTCTTTCGTTAGAATTTTGTTGGCTAATTCTTTCTGAGCGTATTTGAGAAACCAATTGCGAAATAATATATCCTTCCTGTGAACAAAATGTCATTATATTTCGTAAAGTGTTACCTAATAAATATACTGTTAATCTACAGTATATTCTTAATCTAAAATTATTACTGATAATTTTTACAACAAATCACTTTCGGAATTATGAATACTTTTGATAATTTTATCAAAATTAATTGAGTTTGAGCATAACATTTTTATTCTTTATTTTTTCGCTACTTCTAAAGGTAACATTGACACTGCTTTAACCACTGACAATGTCGAAATAGCATATACTTCCTGGATACAAAATTAAATTAAAAATCCAAAGTAAATGAGTTTGTAATTCATTTTTTTTTTAATTAAAATTATGCGCGAATAATATTCATAGCCTATCTATTATTAAATAATATATAGATGCAATGTTTAAAGTTTCATTAACATCGGTCGAAAATAAAATATCTTATTATGGAACTATTTTTACGATTCCTAAAAATACATTTGACAATTATTTACCTTAGCAACTGAGGAGTGGCATGTTTCCGGTGCAATAATATTACATAAAAAGCGGTCAATCTGTTTTTTGTATAAATTCGGACCTACGAACATACAACAGTTTCTAACTACATATTCGTAATTAGTGGCTTTTATATTAGTTACATATCACAAAATGTAAACAAAGAGTTAAATGTACAGAGAGAAATACATTTTTTTATTTTATTTAGAGAGCATGCTTTATTAAGCAGTTATTTATGTTGTTACATGATATCAAACCATGTTTATGTTTCATAATCAAGCTAAGGGATCTATCACTTGCTCAATCTAATAACCTAGCATTGTAAAAGAAGCAAAATCGTGTGATTTTTTCACAATACTTCGTTGTAATTTTGTGAAAATATTGTAAACTTAAAATCTTCTTTGGGAATCTGGAAAATAATACAACGTCAATTTATTATTAACTAAACATTCTACAGATAGAAATCAAACAGAAAGGTGGGCAACTGTGTTATAAAAGAAGGTCTAGAAAACTGATCGGATATTATTAAAGAAACACATAGGTACATTTATTAAACATAATTCTTACCAATGTAATTATAACGTTCAAAAACGAACGCAATAGGTTAGGTTACAATTATAAGAAGAGCATTAGATTGTCGCAATCAAATCCTGTGATTCTAGAGCATTCGCAGTAATACTCAGATTTCTTCATTAGCAAAATGAGAAGATTTTTTTAAATTCATATATATGTTGTTTAATAATACTTTGTGGGGCCTACACCAATCTTACCAACGCTGCACATCTTTGTTTCTAATTCATACCTGTAAAATATTAAACCAATGCAAAAGTTATATAGTATTAAGTTTCTCTCTTCTCAGAGAAGAATTCAGTTTCTAATATTGCCTATTTTACTTCTAATAAGTTAAAACTAAATATTGTTCAAAAGTCATAATGTCATGATCATTTTTCAATTCTAATATTTCTAGCTTTTTAGAGATCATTCACGCTATTGGTGTATTGAATTCAATATCTAGTTTAAAATGTATTATTTTTATACACAGTAACCAAATAAAATCAAATTTACCATTCGAGTTCTATCGCCCATATTATATTTGCATAAATCCGAATTAATGTTATTTGAACTGATTGTTATGATACAAATCCGAGAATATCAAATCGACTTTTTCAATCGGCCACTACGACTACTGCTTACACTTATCTATAAGAGATAAATAGTCGAAGTAAATTTAAACAGTGACAAAATCATAACAATAGTTATATTAAGATTTTACGGAAAAACATCAACGCTTCGATTATTAAAAAAAATCATTAGGTATCGCTGAAATATTTGCCAGGTTAAACGGTTCGATAATGGAAGTAACAAATCGAGTTCGATATAATATCGCAATTTTGTTCGACGTTCAATATTTACATCTTGGCAAATACCTAAATCATGTCATCGTAAAGCATTGTATTGCAAGATTTTTTGAGAAACTCGATATTCATATTTCCCGTTTTAGTTCGAACTCCTCTTTACTCGTGCTCAATAAGAAATTGTATCATGTAAAATATAATTATCAAAGTTACAAAGTATAGACGTGATGTTATAAATATTTAAATTGTAGTCCGGTGGAACTGTAATGGCCTTGCCATGCTAACAGTGTAGGCCAGTTCGAAAAAAAAAAAATTAATTTGATCAAGTTTTCGCAGAGAACTCATTTTCTTTTTTAATGAAGTCCATGACCATTTCAATATGTATTTGATAAGTAATTCTGCTACATGACTTGAAATATTACAAATAGCAAGTATTCTTACAAAGTCCTGTTTAAAAATTCAAACAATCACTGTCATAGGTACGATGTTCACTTAATGTTTTAAAAAAATTAAGATGACGCAACGAAAACGCAGCTAATTTTGCGAGACCCGAGTTGATTTTCTTACATCTAAAGAACCGGAACCATAAAATTTCGTCGTAGTAACACAAGAAGCTCGGAGCCATCTGCAACATTGGCACGTATATGGAACTCGTTAAATATTTATCAACGAATTAGTATGACTAAACTTACGAAATCAATTAACTCATTTTTTGTAAGCAACAGGTTTCATTGGACGCTAACGTTACAGGATTCGTCGTGCCTATCGAGAGTCGATAAATTAAGGCCGTGTTAATATAATGTCTTGTAAACTAGTCATTGATTCATCGTTTATTAAATAATTTGCATGATAAATATCTTCTACTTTTATGCTCATAAATAAAAGAAGATACGATCTATAACATAGTGTAAACCTTTTGAATCACATACTATTTTTCACATATTTTACTGTCTAAGTTGTTTATCATTAACTGAAATATGTTAATAATAGTATCTTGTAGATCTCTCAATGGAGGACAAAGATATGAACTTAACTCTTTGTTCCAACTGCGACCATTTTGTAATATCCAAAACCGAGAAATGTATAGTTCTGTGTTTTTCTCTCAAAAGAATTACGAGAGCATTTCTTAAGCACTGAGGTTTCCTAACATATATTTATTTACGTACGTACTGATAGCACTCAAAATGACTGTGTGTGCAATAATCCCAGAGAAAATACCGTATAACCAAAATCTGACATTAGTGATAGGACAAAGAACAAATATGCCATGTGAACCTCCTGTATCAGATTTACTGGAAGAAATCCTCATAGTTGCGACAGACTTGAAACCAGAGCTTGTGGATGTGCAATTCACGGATACACCATACACAAACACGTCATTTGAATCCTTACCACCTGTTATCAAAGAATTAAATATCCACGGAAATTGAAGTTATAGTGGTACTGAAAAATAATCCCAAGAAGAGTTGATGTCAGGCAGGCGGCCGATCGTAAAAATAAGCCAAATCGTACGTTACAATATGACAAACATATCGTGCTGACCCTACCTAGGTGGGATAAGGATAAAGAAAAGGATACTGATACTGATACTGATGAGGATACTGATAGCACTGTTAAACAATTAATACAAATATTAAAATTGAATTTCAATATTGAAAATAATTCTTGTTATACGCGATTATGGTTTGGAACACGATAAGGAGATGCCGAATCGATGTTCTTCTAATTAATAATTCAACCACAATGATTTATTATTATTCATTAATAAAAGAAATAAAACCTTTCTTCTAAAACATTTTCCACAGAAGTAAATGCTAAAAATAAATATACGAGGCTTGATGAGATACTCCTTTATGCGATATGCTATTGTCTCTCACATTTTGTGACGCGGTAAAGGCACAACAACAAATGTTAACTGGTAAAGAACATATCAAAATAATGAGTTATTTTTTTATATTTTTTTATATTATAGGGGGCAAACGAACAGGTGGGTCACCTGATGGTAAGTGATCACCGCTGTCCATAGACACTAGCAACACCAGGATAGTCGCAAGTGCGTTGCTGGCCTTTTAAATATGTGGGCCTCCAGCACTCTCACTGACTGAACGAAACGCAACAGTGCAACCACTGTTACTTCACGTCGGTTTTCTGTGAGAGGGTGGTACTACCCCGAGCGAGCCGACCCATTCATGCTGAAACCAGTAATAGCTTCAGCGTAGCTCTACCACCTACAAAATTGTTACATAATTGTTTAACATTAATAGGCCTACAAAAATTGCACAGAGGTTTATAAAAGATAACCCACAGTGATCACAGTGACAGTAATTTTGAAATAAGCATTATTAAAAATAACAGGTTATTTGCGAAGCTACTTTAAATGTAATATTAATTAAATAATGTTGCTTACATTTGCGATTTCATGTAAATTAGCATATAATTATAATTAGTACCTAACTTAGAAGATGTCGGACAATTAAAATTACACGCAACAAAAGAGAAACTAAAAAAATTGTGTGACCCCATATACAAAGATTCTTTTCTTTGACTTTGTTGTTTTTTTTTTTATTCTAGCACGGTAAAATAACTGCACTATGCCTGATGTTAAGCACAGTGCAATCCAAAAACAACGGTGACCATAGTGTCAAAGTGTTAAAAGGTGTATGGGATATTTCGTGTCTAGATCCCTTATACACTTGCGAGGCCACATTATAACACAGCATCCGTGCGAAGCCGCAGCGGGTTAATAGTTACACACAAACCGAGGTATTCAAAATACGAGTGCAGGAATATGTCAAGTGGTCAATTTAATGGATGATGAATTCAAGTTCTACGGTAAGCCTAGAGAGTGATTGGATCTCAAATGGTGCAGCTGTCTCAACAAATCCAGAATTCCTTCGCGATACATTTTCATATTGATAGTAGTAAGTAGTCGTGGAGACTTTAGAACTCACACCTATCGACGCGTTATCAAAACAAGCTACCGTCATCGCCTCAAAATACCGTTACCTATATTTGATTTATGTGTTATGTCGCAATTTTATTTCATCATTACATTCTAAATGTCTGATTAAGCTTTATTATTCCGATTTTAAATATACCGTACCAAAAGAAATAAAATACATCTTGTTTTGAAATATTGTATAACTTACAACAAAATGTTACTATGATAATAATTTATAACGCCTTATTGCGTATAATTTCTTTTTACCGCAGAATAAGTGATCTTGCATATATTATTTAAGTTTAATTATTTTACTTATCAATATATTATCAGTAATGGTTAGGTGTTCAGCGTTTTAAATACTTATTTCAATATATAGATTATAGGTTAGCGTTTGATCATAATCTCACCTGATGTTAAATGATGATGTAGTCTAAGATGGTAGTCACGCTAAACCTAAAGGGAGACTGGCTCTCAAGTGCAGCTGCCGGAACACACCAACAGGTGCCTGGCGATAGATTTTCAACTTGAGGGTGGTAGCTAGTCCGTGCGGGACTTAGAAAAAGCCCTACCACCATGCTATGATGTCATCACGATGTTTTTCTTCACCGAAAGCTCCGACTCAGTTGCTAGGAATCAAACCTACGTCCTTTGACGCTATGTCCGAACACACTGCCAACTGAGCCAACATCGTTTCGTTTATAAACGCTCCGAACATTTTACACCGTCCATGGTCACGAAGTGAACTCATGTGCAGTATCTTTCAATAAGTAATAAGAGTAAATCAGCTATGTTCATTTGTTTTCCGTTTGTCGCCTTTAGACTTTGAAGCTGTTCTTATAGTATAGTAATGCGCAGTAGTACATTCTCATACGTAGTCCGGTGAAACTGTAACGGCCTTAACAAGCCAAGAGTGTAGTCAGGTTCGAAAAAAAAAAGAAAACATTCTCATATAATGAAATAGTCGAAGCTAAATAAATCATCAAATAATTTATTCTTGACTTTCTGTACATACTCATAATGGTGTCGGCGAGAAAGGCAACAGGCGTGCGTGAATGAAGACGTGCAATGATTTCCTCAATGTGGGGAAATTTTATACGCACCTAACGGATTTAGTAATAACAATGTTACGTTCGGGTATAATTTCGAAATTTAGAAACCGTAACACTAGCAAAAACGATAGATAGACGCGTGCCTGGTCATTTTATAATACTTTATACAAACATCACGTAGGTTGTCGAATTTCGAGTTTTTAAAGTCACAAATAGAAAATTATTCATTTTTTTTTATTCTTCACAACAAATTCTTTTTCCGAATGTTTGCCATTGTTGTCAGTAAAAAATACTTAATAAAAATGGCTATATAGTTAAATACTTTTAAGCAAATAGGTATCATATTAAATATTAGAGGAACTGAAAATATGATTAATCTCTAACTTAAAAAAAATGAAAGTATTCAATAAAATAACTGTTATTCTATATACAATCAATTCGTGAAATAAATAACTACAAATATGAACTTATTTCACAATAAAAAATATTAACATAAATTACAAGTAACATATAGTACAAATACTAATGATTGTGTTCAGTTAAATCTTGGATAGATATGTTTACCTTTTTATTTACATATTGATATGAAGCTATAAGAGATATCTTAAGTAATAATTTTTATTTTAAAGTGTTTTAAAGTACCACCCATTACAAGTAGAAAAAAAATCGATTACAAGTAATGAGTACTCCAGCACTTTATAAACACTGTCAGGAATTGTAATTATATAATTTTTTTTTTCGTAAAAGATAAGAGTTCAAAAATTCATTTTTGTAATATTCAGTCCAATATAGTAAATGGTTCACGGTTGATTATTTTAAAATTATAGTTCAAACATCACAACACAACCTAACCTCAAAAGAAAAAATACCTCCGTTAGGAAGAGCAATTAATTTACTATTTGTCAGTATAGTGCACTACTATAAAGAGAACGTGAACCCTCAGTTTAGTATTAGCATTTAATATTGTAGTTTATTGTTGAATATAACTTATGAAAGTATGAACTCCGTAAGAAAATGCAGTGTATAAACTCCAGTCAAAACTATCTCACCTTACGCCGGCGTAGATGGAAATTTCCAAGTTCTCTCTGTACAAGTTTTGCATAGTGACCAGTGTCTAGTAGACACCTTACATCAAAACAAGTGATGTTGCACTAAAGGAGGGTTGAGGGGCAGGTTGCGGGGCGGAGGTTGTGGGGCGGGTCGGGGGCGTACAGTCACAGGCTGCAGCGTGCAGCCCGCCGCTCGACTTGTCCGCGTGCCCTCCCTAGCTGCACTCTGAACTGTAAGATCTGCGGTCTATAACCTGAACATTTCATCGTTATTACAAATACATGTGTGTCACTATCACTTGACTTGTAAAAAAGTATATTTTTTTTATAAAACGTTTTAACTAGATACCTAGTCAATATACTTACATTCCCACAATTAATATATGCGAGTACCGCAATACATAGATATTCGTTAAGGTGTTTCTAAACTCTTGCACACAAACAAACAATGTTTTCAATATTTTTTGTGCCCTTTATACAGTCATAAACATCTAATATCAATTATAGTTTATCATATTGCAATCTAAATTAAAAAGAAAACATACGATTTAAATACAATATTAATAAAGCTAGATAATTACAAAAGAGCGTTTATAGCCGCAGTATTGTAGCTACACCCACCGCCATCTATCGGCCGATAGCAGGATATCGCTTCGTTTCAAAGTTATGTTTACTGTAGTTTATTGTCTTTTAAAACGTACGTAAAATTCAAAACACACAAATAGATTATTTAAAGTAAATAGATAACTATAATTTTACATTTGTATTATTGTATACATAGACAGAGAGTAAAACAAGTGATTAGTCGAGATTTTTTAGGTTTCTATATTGGAATCTTCTGTATGGCAAAGAGATGTTATGATAATTAAAAGTAATTAGTCCATTTAAGAAAAATATTTAATTCAAAAACAAAGCAATCGTGATACTTACTTTATACTAATAATTTTATTTTACTTTATTTTATAAGAACTAATAATATAACTAATATGATATATAATGTATGGGATATTTAAAATTAAACGAAACCTTAAACAACAATGATGTCATTGTCGCCTATGAGTAGGTTACAATACAAAACTTTATCAGAATTGAATCCAGACGGAAACTGCACAAAAACTGCATTATTATAATTTAATTCAGTCGAAATGCATTTTGTTTACAACTATGAGGACGCGCATTACAATTTGTAATTGTAACATCCACGGATACAAACGTAATTTACATGCAAATGTATCAACATTATTACTAAAATGTACATCCTGTCGCGGTGCGATCGATTTGCATATTTTTAATAAATATCAGGAAAAATAACAAAAGCGGCACTTTACAAAACGGACGACAGACTATTGTCAGGATATCCGGAGCAGAAGTAAATTATTCATAAAATTTAATCACTGACGTGGTGTAATAATATATTCGATGAATATTGTTATGAATACGATAGGTAAAATGGCGTATCGTCATGTATGATGTTAATTAATTCTAACTCGTTGTGTTCCAGTGATCGATATTCGACCATGATCAAATATTCATTTTTTTTTTTTTTGACAATGATGTACAAATATTATAGACTAATTTATACTCGCGTGAATGTAAATTTGATCTAACCCTCAGAAACAGTACATTTTTTGGTGGGTGAGAGATAGTACCCTAGAGGTAGTTAGAAGTACCCTATGTTCTTTTTTATGCCCCTAACAATATATATGTATGTAATGTTACATCATAATAGGCTGAGTAGGTGAGTTAAAATGCTAGCTGTTTTCATTTTTTTGATTATTAACACTGAAGCTCACTACCACCAACTTAACAAAAATGTTTAACAAATTGTGGAGATAAATGTCTTTTCGTGTGGTTTTACCTAGCTATGCCTCTTTATATAGGTATAAGTAATAATCGTGTATTCTATCGGTGGCTTTATTTGATAAAAAAAATAGTAGATTACTTTATTCACTCTTATTGTTATGCTCGTTTTTATATACGCTTCTTTATTGTAAATAGGTAGAAGACATAATTAGACTAGCATATCCATAGTAATGTAAATAAGTTTAAGAATAAAAAAGTATAAATTATTAATTCTAAAATACCTTAAAATAAAAACTATTTCATAGCACGTTTTATGTAAATACTTAGAAAATTGTATCCTAATAAAACACTTGTAAATTATTAAGTTATGAATAAGTAAATTATAATCATAAGTTTATTATAAAGACATTACTAGATAACTTTAAAATATCTAATAATAAATGTTTACCGGGGTAGTCATCAGCACCTATATTGCAATTCACAATCAGACCGTCAATAAATTATATGTAATAAAGAAATATGCTTTGATTTGTATTCGGTTCAGTATTAGAATAGTTTAAACATATAATTAACACTTAGCAGTCAACAATCACTTACTTTCAACCTTTTTTTGTACTTAAGTTTCAGCCTTTGATTAAATTATCAACCGAATGTTTTTTTTTCCTTTCGAACTGACTACACTGTTGGCCGGACATGCCTCTAGAGCTTCACCGGACTACAATCACCAGAAACCCGATATGAAATGATAATGTGGGCCAAGATGGGTGGTAACTTTGACGTTCATAAGCGTCTTCTCAGGGCCTAACTGAATAAAGTATTTTTGATTTGATGAGATGGTAAACACGCTAAACCTAGAGGAGAACTGGCTCTCAAGTGCAGATCCTGGATTACATCTATAGGTGCTTAGTAGCGGATTTTCAACTTACGTTTATCTAGCCAAGCTGGCATAGAAAAATCCCTACCACCATGAACCTATTCGGTAATATAAGATATTATATTAATGTTTATTTTATTCAAATACATTGTTTTCAATAAGTAACAATATATGAGATTCAAAATAATGTTAAATAGAAATACGTTACATTTATCATAGTAATGCTAAAATGACATTAATTTTTGTATATATTTTTACATTGTTATGGGCTGAATACCGTTCACCTTCAACGCCACCTGACAAAATCGTTTCAAACTCAATCATATAACGTGCAGCAGCCGGTGCGCATCGGTAAATATTTTGCAACAGTTTATCACATATTAAGAATGGCAGTTCATGAAGTAAAGACTCAAAAATACCATTGCCACCTACCATAACTGAGAGTCCCACTCTTAGAATTTACAGGATTTACACCATAAATCATCAACACAAAGAACTGAAACAATGCATGAAGGAATTAAAAATAGATATAACGTACTGACTAATCCTCTGTACGAGCTTACTGAACCGAGAAGTTGTATGAAAACACCTAATTTTAATAGAAATGTTACTTTAAAAGGTAAGGTATACGTCGAGTCTTCATTACTCATTCATACACAATGATAAGATAATAACTAAAACAAATTCATTACTTACACAACAATGCAACAGGCTCACGGTTATGTAAATTACAACAAAACGTATGTTCGTTTCTCAAGCGTAAAAAAAAACACTATCTATTTGGCTATTAATTTCGAAGACGCGACAATGCCCGTGTTTAGATATTCAATGTATGGAAATATAACATTAGGATAGTGACAAATTGTGTTGCCAGAACAAATGGAATAGATAATATCGCGACTCATCACCTGAACGGAAGCGAGACGATGTCGGTCGACACAAAAACTACATTAGTAACTTAATTATAATTAGGTACAATACGAAACAGTGTTCCAATTCTATACATTAATTAATGTATATATTTAAATTATAATAAATATTGTTATGTTATTCTTAGAAATTCTCCGAACTCGGTATTAAAAATTACACATGCGAAGGTGTTATTATGTAGGCAGGTAACGAAAGAACTGAATAAGCAGACCTCGTCCAGATGTTTCAACGCCAAATTATTTCTTGAACAGTAAATCTTATTTGAAATAAAGTATTCGTGTATTATAAACATCTGAGTTTGAATAAACATACATACAGGTAAATCAGAATGGTAAATGACTAACTGTAATATAAATATCTGAAATAGTAAAACTAGCACCGCTCGTTCGAATCAAACAATCTTTCAGCCGCTTACACAAAGCTTAGAATTTTAAAATGAATCCGGTGTAGATCGTAAAATATTCGATAAACAGGGCATGTATGTTTGCTTTCGCCGAGTTTAACATTGCTATTAAACAGTCGTGAAATGGACAGAAATAATCGGGTCGATCCGTTATATCGTATCATTCGTATGACGCTAGCGTTTGTAGACTGCAAATTCACTCTCGGCTCATTGCTATGCCATTCTATTAGTCGCACTTTCTCATAAGGGCATTCAATACTTTACCCGAGTCCTAGTTATTATCTATGCTATTATTTGTAAAAAATAATAACATGGACGAAATACGAATGTGATGTGATATATTAAGCTTAATCGATATGATTTAATAACTTGTAAGATTTGTTGAGGTGTACTCTGTTTTATTTACGTAGTCAATATATGTGAACGATGTAAATTTCACTGCGGTTAAGGTAGACACATTGATCTGTACGCGTGCGCTGCATTCGCGCATCAGACGGTTATGTTTTTGTGAGGAGTTGCGGCGCGCGTCTGCTCACCGCACCATACTGACCACAGCAGTGCTGGTTAAACCTTTTACCGTCGATCAGTCTAGACAAACATAATACTGGGAACTAGACCTTTCATCCCCAATATCTAGATATATAAATAAGATTAAAATGTCTGTTGTTAGTCCGAGTTAATCTCCGATATGGCTTAACCGATTTTAACGAGACTTTTATTAACCGACAGAAAGCTTAAGCAATAGTAATAACTATTAACAAAGTTAGCTATAATTTGCTAAAAACATTATAATTGAGTAGTATTTACAAAAAAAGAATTTGAAAAAACAAGATTAATGAGAACAAATCATGTAGTTCCTATGAAACAACAAAACCATATTGATTAGAACGAAGCCGCACGCTCCAACTTGTGAAAATTGAAATATCAAATAGTGCATTTCTCTAAATAAATCCTTTTTGAAAATTGTAATAATCATAAATATTGTAATTCTAGTAAATATATAATGTGGTATCCAATTTTGAGTAGTATTCTATTAATTTATTTACCCCAGGAGGTATTTTAGGCACACATTGACACTATGTTAATAACAAATACACGACAAAATTTTAAATATAGGTCATTTTAAACGGACCCAGTATGAAACATTTAAAAAAGGTCATCATTTAAGTAATCATATAAGTAATCGGTAGTGAATGTTTTAATAATTCGATTGAGCTACACATAAGCGTCATCCAGGTAGAAAGATGGCAAAAGGGCGACGCAACACGATGCGCGAGGTCCAGTGGTCGCTGCCTCCCGCAGAGTTGTCCTGGCTGCGCAACTTTTTACACGCAAATGCTCGGCTCGTGTCTTTTTCGCTCTTTCCGAATCGGAATTCGTTGAGGGATCGCCGCTGCCGGTGGCAGACGTCTTGTGACATGTCAACGACAATACGTGTGATGCTTACGAGCCAATTAACCAGTCACTGAATCAGCCACACGAGCGGAATCTCCTCATCGCTCCCAACAATGTTTCTCAGAGGACTTGTCTTTATTCAGTGGATAACCGTGAAAATACTTCGACACATAGATTGTTAATTGTGTGCGTTAATTGCTCGTTTCACTCGCAAAGAACTGGTATTTTATGTATAAAAGACTCTTTTTGGTAGTCGACAGGATCTGCTGTTTTATGAATGAAAACAGGTTATATTTCAAATACTTCACCAAAGTAATAAAACAAGTCGATTTACAGATAATGAGAGTCGTGCGTCAACATTAACTAAAACTGATGTCACAACGATATTCACTGCGATACAACTCTTATTTGTAAAGTAACCGGTAATTAACTAAATTAGCAGGAAAAGATTTCGATAATATCTAACTTCTGTTAATATTCTACTAAGCGACATAATATAAGCAGTAGTAGTGTAAAAATAAAAGGTGTAGTTAGTTGTTGTTCGGTATTTAAAATAAAGCTATAGTATTCGTAACTATCAGGGTGGCCATATTTTATATTCATATGTAAATAATGTTATAATAGAAGTAAAAGCGTCGTAATTAATACAAAACTTAAATTATTAATGCATATTCTCAATTACTTAAAAACTGGGTCATAAAATAATAAACATGTCTACGTTGAACTAACAATGTTATGTGATATTGAAATATATTATTATTTTTGGCTTTTTTTAAATATAATTTTTTTATAGGTTTTAGCGTTTGATCAAGATCTCATCAAATAAATCGACGTCGAGAACTAAGATGTTGTCTAGAGGAAAACCTGCCGTCTCTATTAGACCATTAGAACTTGAGTATGGTAGCTAATCAGACAGACATTAGAAAAAGCCATGTTATGGTTTCACCACGATGTCTTCCTTGACCGAAAACCTGGCTTATTGCCGCAAACGAATCAACTCGATCGACACGGTGTCCAATCACGTTACAACTGCACCAATCATCACTTTCTTACTTTTGTTATATCGTAAAAAAATTCAAACATCGATATTGTTACATTGATGCATATGTATAATATTTTATTAAAATATTGTAACACTTATAAGTGAAATAAGCATACATATTCTAGATTACTCGAGAATTGAAATACATTGAAAGATATAAACTAAAAAAGGAAACGCATTACTTTCTCAAAAATGGTGTTATATAATTGAACATTGTAAACAGTTGATATATAATACGGTGACAATTATGGAAAAGGCGAACGAAGGTGTCGATGGTAGCGACGCGGGAGTCGGGAGCAAACTACACGTGTTACTGACTCGCAACTACGTGCATAATGTATGACTCAGGGCTATCCACTGCTTCCTAAGTACCTACTTCAATGACTCATTGCGCTATATAAAAGACTCTAATCACAATGATAGCATATTTTTGTAGTTCAACAGTGTATCAACTTCTATAGCGTTCAACTAGGCGTCACGAAAACGGGTCCATATAGATATTTCAATGTTGTAAACAATTTTTTACGCTATTTACTTTAGTTATAAACTAGCCGCTAGGTGAAGCTATATTGCATGAATTTCTGTAATAATTCAACCAATAACCATGAAAATTATGTATATAAAATAATATCAATAGAATTGAAGTCTGATTGAATGTATTTATTACTAGCTTATATCGAGTAAATGTAGATTCATCCCATTCCTCGAGAACAGTATTTTTTGCTGGATAAAAGTACACTATATCCTTTTTTGTTCCAGTGATAATTTATATGTAAAATACATGATTATCCGTTTAGTAGTTAAAGCGTGAAAGTGTAACAAACACACATTCGCGTTTCTAAGATTATATAAATAAAGATTCAGTTGTAATAATATTGTTTTAAAACTCTAGTAACCTAGTTTATCTTTTTATTTATCGAGCAAATCATAACACCTAAACCATTATAGAAACCAGTGAATCGACATCGGGAACAAAGTTTTTTGCACAGTTTGCAAAAGTCACAAATCTTTTAAATATCAGTTTAAGACTTCAGAGACTAACTTCAAATATTAGTATATAATGTTCAAATTAAATCAGTTTACACGATGTATAACTTATTTAATAATAAAATACATTTAGATCACATATCAGTTTAAAATTATGATTACGACAATAGAATAATTGAAAAAATAATATTGTATAGTCATTATAAGAGAAATAATAAAAATACAGCTGTTGAAATCTCTGAAGGTGGTAGCCCTTGGAATAACAGAAAGAGAAGCCGCTTGCCTTTCCATTGAATCAAATTCATATATTTTGAGATTCAGTCGCCAATTTTATATGTACAGTTAGTAAAAAAATGTTTAAAAAGTAATAAATATTTACAGATGATCGTGTTGCCACGTCGAGAAGAGACACCGCATCGATGACATAACTTCGGTAGTCGGAAAGGTAATTAAGGAAGTCCACAATTAGTTACATTTACTTTAATTTAGTTAATAAAATTCCGACAAGTAATTCTGATTTGCTATGTTATATAATAAATATCTAAGTTAGGTAATGTTTAATAGGTACTCAATCCTGTAATTGAGTAATGAGGTGGAAAAATTGAATTAAATTCGTTGAAGGAAAATGATTATATATTAAAATAGAATTATTATTATATATATTAAAATTGTTTAATGACTTGCCAAAAGACTTGAGAGAAACTGAATCCTTAAATGTATTTTAAAGTAAGACTAAAAATGTATCCAAAAGGTAATAAATATTTTCATAAATAATTTTATACGATTTGTATGAGTAGTGGTAGAGCTATGCTAAAACTATTACTGGTTTCAGAATGAATGAGTCGGCTCGCCCGGGGTAGTACCACCCTCTTACACAAAGCCGACGTGAAGTAACAGTGCTTGCACTGTTGCCTTTCGTTCGGTCAGTGAGAGCGCCGGAGGACCACATATATTAAAAGGCCGGCAACGAACTTGCGACTCCCCTGGTATTGCTAGTGTCTATGGACGGCGGTGATCACTTACCATCAGGTGACCCACATGTTCGTTTGCCCTCTATAATATGTCTAGAATTTGCTTTATTGATAGTGTGACATTTTTTGTGATTTTCTTTCGTCAATATTCTAGCAATACAAATATTGTAAACGATTTTTATATTTATAAAGATTATTAATTAAAATTAATGTTGTAATGTAATTCTCATTAAATTAACTATATTTTTTGGGTAAATAAGTTTCGTTAAGCCGAATATATATCACGTTTTTCTAGTATATTGCTATTGTTTTAAACAGTTTGTGATACAATTACTCTAGTTTTTACCTACGGCTTCGCTCACGTTTTTATAGTTTTGCGTTCCCCTTCTTTTTCTGTATGAACGATACTCTATACACTTTACTGTAGCCCTGATAAGATACATACAAAATTTCGTGATAACCAGTTGAGTAACTACTCAACTTAAGGCGTGAAAGCGTGACAAACATACAAATAAACTCGTATTCGCGTTTACAATATTAGTTAGGCTTGCCCTTACAATAAAATCATGAAGTGCCATAATATAGCATAGGCCATGCCATAATATAGCATAGGCCATGCCATAATATAGCATAGGCCAAAATGATAACCACTTAGTTAAAATTGTGATGTGATTTAGAAATATCCGGTAAAAGACTGATGTACTTGAGAACGGGAACTGACTAATTGCTAAAGATGACGCGGAAAAGCAAGTCACTATGACTGGTGTTTGATTCTGAACGTCTCAAATCCGTTATGCGAAGCTATCACACTGTCATACTACTTCTGCAATAAATGTAATACTTACTACATTTCAAACAACCAATTTTAGAGCTCGGACAATAACATCGTGGACGGTATTCAATTTTTTGTAACGTTCTGTTTCATTAGAGCACAATCGAACAAAACCGGATGCAAAAGTTAATTACATGAACACTTAATTAAACAAGAGATAAATAAAAATAATAGCAAACATATATTACATGCGTACAGCAATAACTAATATTTTAATTAGGAAATATATTTTATTAACTATAAATAAACTTTATGGTGATTAATTATTCTATAATGGAGGTATGTTTAACAGAAATGATTACGATATTATTAATTCATCCGGTATCTCTGCAAAGAGACTCTCAATTACATCTCTGCATGTTAGTTCGTAAAAAAAGTAATTAGATACTAATAATTTTTATACTCCCACTTATTAATATTTCATTTACAGTCAATTAGATGCCTTATAGCATCTTTATACTATGATATTACGTTCAATATATTCAAAATATATTAACAGTGAGTTTTTCGAATGTTATCATTCTTAATATAAATTTTAACACGTTCTTGAATGTACCTAATGCCGTTTGAAATTGTAGATAATTTGTTTTTAGAAATTGCAAGGATGATAACGAAAAACAAGGCCTGATTGAGCATAGTGAGAGTTACATATGTATATATTTTTTTTCAATGAAATTTGATATTATTTTATCAAGTTACTTGTGTAGTTCATTTATGAGACTCATAATAAGGGTAATTCAAGAACAAATTTCAGCATGTAAATAATCTTAACTAGAATTGTAAACGGGAAAGTGAGATTGTTTGCTTGTTACGCTTTCAGGTCTAAACTAGTCCGCCAATCATAATGAAATCTCGTATACACGTTGGCAGGAGTACATAAAAGTTTATAGAGTACATTTCATCCAAAACATAGTACTCTCCAGGTGAAATCTATATCAACCCGAGTGAGGCTGCGAGCAGCAACTAGTAATCTACGAGTATATTCGTAAATAATAACTGTAGAACATAATATGATATAGGACAACTTTGTAATAGCCGACAGTCGTTTCATCCCGACAGTACATTCCGCGGATTGTTTTATTGGATTATGCGGCGAGGACGCGAAGCAGCTATAACTATTCAGTGTCGTCTTTTGTGTTATGGAAAAACTTGTTCTTGAACCCATGTAGTGTGAAAGTATCGTTTATTTTTGCAGTTTAATGTTACATATGTACACATATTATCGCCTGCGCGGCTGAGCTGTCATCGAGGGCTTCGGGTTGCGCGCACCGATCCACGTTGTTAGTGAGGACAATACAAAGTTCACTTGAATCGTTAACCATTATCGTTTTGATTTCTGCGACTGCATAAGTTTCTTTTTTATCATTAATTGCTTTACTTTTTATGATAATTTACCTGTAAATTTGTTTTCTAAAAGTATACTTGATTTATCGAATGCACCAAAATGACATCGCTGGAAACTTAAAATTACAAGATTAGATGTAAAATTAAAAAGTATTTCTATTACTATTTGTATTTTTTGCACTGACTATATATTAATTGAAGAAGATTAACAGGTATATGACTCAGCAGATTATAGTGTTACAACTTGTATTGATGATAGTAACGGTATAGATGTTTTGTGAAGTAGGTACCTCATTCCAATTATTTTGGAGTTTCAATACTAGCTAATCAGATAGATACTGTTACAATATATAGAATTTTTAGGCTTCTGCAGAACCCTTTGAAAGCTTATTCAGTCCATCGGCGACTAATGTTTATTTGGACATATTTATGGCTATAGTTCCACTTTTTGTGTGAATGGAAATATGTGTGGCGGATCGCACGTCTGCGTGAGATTTTGGACACCTCTCCGTTTACTAAATTTAATATCACCGGCTTTTATGCCGACGCGACGCGCGACCAAAAAAACTATGAAAACGCCATTGTGTCGGCGACACGAACGGCAGTTCGCGCCTACTGGCCACTCATGAAAATTATTTTGTTTTTATTGCAAAATGTATGTTTATGATAACACCTGTTTCGCTGATGCCTCCGCGATCGGTGTCAGCCGAGGCTTGTCTCGATTTTTTGCCACTTTAAAGACCATAAAGACGCCCGCATCGCCAGCTAATTTAACCACTGTTCACAGAATTACGTATTCATTTGCTCTTATTCCAGGGACGGAAATTTCGTTTTGAGTCCATTCAAATATAACATTTACTTCTATTTCTTAAATTAATATTTTGTTATCATACTATCTAATGCCTGCGACTTCATCTGCATAGTTTATTATCTTAATAATATATTTCGTGTAAAAATATAAGTTTGCCGTAGGTACTTTATCCACGACACGAAAACTCACATCAGTGAATATCGGTGAAAGTTTCTTAAAATTTTAATAATTTGGTGACAAATGAAATCTCTCATTATATGAGGACCAAGTATTTAAATAAGTAAAACAAAAATAAATTATCAATGTTTATCCAGTAGTTGTTTAGTTAATGCGCGCATAACGGCAAACCTCTGTCGTTTTATTTACACAAGATAGCGATTCATATACGCAGAATAAAAATAATATTAATAACTTATTACATACATCAGGTATATACCATAAGTCTTTAATACATGTAACTCATATTTTCTAATAAATCAATCGTATAAATCTTGGTTTATGTCAACTATAATGATGCGACTGTCAAAGCACAACCGCCGCACCGCGACCATGGTCCAGCTTTTTGCATAATTATGTCGCTGGAATGCCGTCCTTTTATTATGATACCAAAGAAAAATGATCGGAGGTATAATTTTGTCTATTTATAATTACTGCAATTTAATCGTAGACTATGAGAACTAATGTAAATTTATTCGATTTTTAAAATCGTGGAGATATCAAGAACCGACATAATAATAAATGCCTCAAATAAGTATCCAATCAAACATGAAAAAAAATATTGTCCCTAGAAGTATTCACTTGCATAAGTAACACAAAATCAAAGATAGTGAAGTCCTTAACGCGACCTGTGCGTTATATATTTTTGTAACACAATCCATAGAATAGCACAATAATCGTACATTTCTCTTGACAATGTTCCTTTGAATAAAGAGAGTTAAGACGAACAGATACAATGTCGAAGATTTGTTTACCCAGAGCTAAAAGGCTGGTATAGCGTGACTACTTTTTCAGCAGGAACACTTGCAAAATAGACTTTCGTGCCTAGATATATAAGAAGAAATTCCCGTTATTGCAAATACGAGGCAACATCTATGCTCAGATAGCGCACCGGCTCTCGGTCGCAGCTGCAAGGTTAAATTAGTGCGTTCTCAAATGTCATCGTTCACTTTAATATTGCAATCAAAACTGACATGGGAAATATGCTTGTTTGTATCTAATAGTAGGCTATTGATATCTATAAATTTGCAATGAGATATAGAACTGTTGCACGTGATACAATCGTCGCATAATTCATGATATTGTGATCATATATCTTACTCAGTTATGATCATAATAGGTTAGTAGAATCTTTAAACTTTACTTTTCTTAATATGTGTATGGATTAATCAGATAAGCATGGTTAAAAATGAGGCTTTAAGGAATTCTATTCTGGGGTATTAATACATTGTCAAAGAATTTTAGAACGGGTTTATTCTTTATAAGTAGCTATCATTTATTTATTAAGTCATACAGAATTAAAAAATCACTTGAGTAATTGAATAAATACTTTCCTATAATGATATATGAATATAATTGAATAATTTAGTGTTTAGATTCGAATAAAATACAAATGATATTACTAAATAAATAACAAGTAAACATGCAGATAGAAAAAAGTTGTCGAAGGTGCATGTCATAATAACTGGAAAAGCTAAAGCAAGCAAACAGGTAGCACAGTATGCAGTGTCCGGGTGCACATAAGGGATGTGAACGGTACACCGAGCCATATCTTCCTGTTTTGATACCCAGTTTTTATGCACTACATGGGCTCGCATTCATTTGTGTAGTCCAATACTTATTAAGAATAATTATGCACATACGCATTATTATTTATTTCTGAGGATACCTTTACACAGTCGTTATTACATTAAATTAGCTGATTTAATTTGCAGGTTTACAAATATTTATAAAATTAAAATATAACTTATTTACTCATTTAAATTAAGGTTTTTATGACCGAATGATACGAAAACACTTTAATGTAAATATATATTAATCTAAGTAAGCGATGCAAAGATAAAAAGTTCCTTTGGACTGCTAATAATAAAATAGTATGACAGTATAAAACTAGAGTACGAACATTATTAACCTAACTACGTACTATGTTAAATTCTGTCAAAAATGGTTTCCAAGTAAGTAGTTACTAAGACTTTTTAGTCAAATAAGACGGAAACAATATATTTGCTTCGGTGCTCCGATACATTTGTTTTTATTCGTCAAAAGCACAATATGTAAAATCTCAAACGATCCCTGATCGCATTCCGTTATAAACAACCTTTACTTTCTCTGCAAAATTGACATCCAAATCAGATTAATCCAGTCAATGTAAATTTATGACGCACCCGAGAGCGAGCGAGCCCTGCCATTGAGAGATCTGCACAAAGTTTTGCTAATCAGCTCTTTTCCAACAAACATTTACCTATACTTTTCATATACATATATAATATTTAAAATTTAAAACATTCAAATTTAATTCCAAGTTATTAATTATTTTGTAAAGTTGATTAACAAGTTACTTCTTATGCGACGAAAATCAAAAGTTTAAATTGTATACACTTTTATGTACTATAACTCCAAATAAGAAAAATCTAGTACTCTGTAAATCACATTCCATCTTTAACTATTCTTTAGATATGTGATTACAGGCCTAAAATCACGTAGCAACGTTTCAGTAAACAAGTCATTGTTAATATAGATATTATGAATATGTAATGTATATATCCATAGCATAAATATAGATACCAAATAAATATAAAACGAATACCAAGTAATTATAAAATATAAGATAATTTAGGACAGATAATACAGTACTACTGAATTTTCTGTACGAAATATTATTCGGAAATTTGCCAACCTGTTCGGAAATCACACAATGTGTGTTTTTGCAGCAATTACGAAGACGTGGCGAGCGGTCGCCTTCTTTGCAAGCATGCCTTTGATTTATATGTCTGCTTTCGGCTCACGGGATGAAAGTAAAATATGAGACGTCCCATCAAATATTCAGCCTTTTTGGGAATCAAAAGCGACCCTTAATGCTCATTAAAATAAAAATACAATAGTTCATAACAAAATATATAATGCACAAGGATGCCTACCTTGATGTATCATTCCCATTTTGGAAGTTAGCAAATCTCAACACTTAGTCTGATACATTTTGATCATGCTTAATATTTTGTTTACATTTTCCGAATGAATACTTTCGTACGATTTACTTTATATTTATTGTTTCAATACAGCATATAAATAATTGTGTTCACTAGAATTCTAAATTACAATAAAACACATTCACAGCTTCCCGTACCACCTACCAGGTAGTATCTCATTCCGATACATCATAGTATTTAAAACTATAACTGTTCTAATAATACTTAAAAACACTCAAGGATCAAAACTGTTTATTCCAAACGTCACAGGTTGGTTATATTTCATCAGGACTTGTTGTCACATGATCCGCCGAGAGATTCATCTTTAATTGGGTGAACCGAACCGAGTTGCTCCTTTTCATTCTGGACCTTTATTATGAACTTCAAATACATATACCATGCATACTCACTCACACTTACATTATTTTGTTATCATTGAAAAGTAAATATACCATCCAAGAAGTTAGCGTTACCGGAGTAGCGTTTTTGGAATTGACAACTAGAGGGTTCTACGCACAATGTCAATTTTTAGTTAAAACAGAATTAATATTTATTTATATTATATTTTTATGAAAATATTAAGTATTTAATTCCAGTTAAATATTGAATACACATGTTTTTACATCTATACTAATAGCATACAGCTCAAGATTTTGTTCGCTTGAAAGCGTTAATATCTAAAACTACTAGTCAGATAGAAAATATGTATTTTGCGTTTTCTACTTATTTCATAGTCTATTTCTTAAAGAGCATTACATATAACATTAAGTTATGTACATCATACAGAAAGTCTCTAAGCGAAATAATAGTATGAACGAGATGCGTATCGAAAAAATTAAGCACGAGTAAGCAGTATTAAATAATTAAATTAGTTACAAATAAATTCTGATTTCGTAAATCAAATTTCGAGTAATAAAGTCGATTATTTTAGCGATGATATAGAGCTCCATATATCACGATTGGTTATTATCATACGGTTAATAAATTACATAAATAGACAAGTAGTCCTAAACTGTATGTAGATCTCTTGTTTCAATGCGAAATATGCATATTTCCATTGCAGTACACCGAGCACAGTTGCAATTCGGATGCATGTCATTTCTAACCGTTTCCAAATAAGGCTTATGGGAGATTAATGTTCTAATACATTCAATTGATTCTGAATAAACTAGTATCCCAATCCTTTATTACATGTATAGTAAAGAATATGTACACTTTTCATTATTCATTTCAATCAATCGTTTATGTAGAACAAACAATATGTCATAATTTTGTGTTTGTGTCTTATGACATTGAACATATGATTATATGACAGGTGAAACGCTTTCCGCTATCCATCGGTAATGTTATCTGTACTCATAGATGTAGTATAAATGTGTTTTTGTATCACTTATTTTTTAATAAATCGTCTTTAGAAGTAAATGTTTTATTAGCCTATGTTGCACAAGAATATGTAATGTACACATATCATATTTTTCAAGTATGTTAGCATACAAATTTCTTAAAATGGATTTATAAAGGGACCATGTACATTTTTCACAAATAGGTTTACTACGCAAAAATAAGCGAATATGTCAATTTCAAATAATGAGAGAGTATTTGCAGTAATATCGAGATGAACGAAACGGAGAACAAAAAACACAATATTTTTTTGTTCGAATAGAAGCAACGACAGCGTTCGGCTTAGTTCAATAATTGCAGATTAAACTGGTTGGAACTACAATGAATAAAAGTGACATTCGATGATTTTTGCATTAATTATGTTAACGTCCTTTCTATAGCTTACGTTTACTCAGAACAAAATAGATGGAATTGTACGAACGTAGAAATATCAACAGGTATCAAAATACCGACTTCATCACTTTTTCCTCTGTACATTAACTCAATTGCACTGTCACTACCTTACCAAATGTTTTCTTTCACTTATTTCTTTAAGTCTTTAATGTACTGGGATGTGGTATTATAAACAAATATAACAAAATGCTATACAGGAGCTATTGCACGCGGCTTCGTTCGAGCTAAAAAAGGTTTGACTTATCCCAAGGAAACAGTAAGTTTTGTTTAAATGAAAAGTCCTATATGCTTTTCTATACCTCCGACCACGTGTATGCAAAATGTAAAGACGATCAATTGTGTAGTTAAGGCTGTAAGCGTAACGTACAAACGGGCAAACTCACCTTCACATTTATAATATTAGCAAAAATTTTACATATGACAATATGTTTTATAATAATTATCACCTCATGGCATATATTTATGTATATTGTATATATATAAATACATATATATACCTAATAACTCATAAATCAGAAATATATAATAATAATAAAACTTTATTACACACCTAAAAAATATACAGAATTAATAATTTACAATATACGTGTATACATAGGTGCCCTTATCGCTTAGAGCGATCTTTACAGACAAGCCTTAGGAGACATTTCATTTTTAAAATAAATTACCCGGCGGCAACACAAATAAGCACAAAAATATAAAGACTACAGAAAGAAAAAAAAGTAATAATAATAATGCTAACATATAAACCTATTATTAATCACATATATTAAAAAACACATACTCCACACACTGCATTCTAAAAGTGCTAGTGAAAGGTAAAATAATGTATCTACTTTCATTTTATTATTTTTTTGTTTCAATTTTGAGTTTCTGATTCTCGATACAGAGCATTTCATTATGCGATATTTCCTTATATAATATTTCTTTATGTTTTATCAACTTATGTTAGTTTATATTATATCGTCCTTTATAATACTTAAATTGGACTTGTCTACCATATGGCATATGCTGTGGCGGCTTTTAAAGGCCAATATGCTTATAGATGATTTGATATAGTGTTAATTCATGCTTGTATTGTTCAGTAGCTGTCTTAAATAAATATAACGAGAATGTTGAAATATTTTAATTTAACGAACAACACATGAATATTAACCAATTACATAAAAAATTACCCAACACAGTACGATATGTCAAAGATGGTTTAACTAGGCCGAGTTGAACGCATGACGGTTGTAAATTTCACTTCGCTTATTCAATTAAGAGTTGTGGATTGAATGACATAAAACTTCTGAGATAGTGCAATAAAATACCTGGCAATTACGGGTAAAGAAAGCGGAGGCTAAATGCCTGCGGCGTATGTCCTCTCAACCCTAAAGATAAGTACCTGCCTATAATTTTGATGAATGTAATTAAAACCGTCTACGTAACTGTTTAAAGCAAAAACTTAATAAAAAATAACTTTATTGAAATTAAATTTTTGTTTTTATTCCTTATTTATAGCATACAAATTAGGTAAGTTTACACTAAAGATTAAATTACAATTAACTATACAATATAATACAAGTTTTTGAAGTAATACTTATTTTGACGCGTTAGGGAAAAATGCTGAGAGTAAATTTTTACGATGCGCGCGCACACTGTCACAAAAAACAGACAGCCTGAAGTTAGATATAGTCAACATTGAATTTTTTTCACAAAAGATGTCGCTAAATTTATTAAAAAAAAAGTTACCAACATAGTAAAAGTAAGGACATCTACGTATTGCGTGAGAACTGACAACTGTATTCAAGATATTTATTTACTTCTAGGTATTGTTAGTGTCGTTTTTTCTACAAACGCAGAATAAGGCGAACAATAAAATTTTGAAAAGATTTTTATCTTGTTACGCCAAAGAAGTATAACTTTTTACGCGTGTACATAAATAAGTACACATACATTTTGTTTTAATCTTTCATTTTTTTTACATACATATCTAGACGATCTTTCAGGAATATTTCAAATATATGTCTTCAAAACCTATAAAATATTCATACCGTCAAGGTATCAAAATTAATTTATATTATCTAATGTGTATAACATAATATGTGTATAAAAGGTGTGAATACTGAGATGACAGAGTACAGACAGGGACAGAGTAGAAAAGGAAAACATGTTGTGCCGACCCTACTTAGGTGGGATAAGGGTAAGAAGTTGACGATCTAATATATATACCAATTTCAAAATCATATAACGATATAGAAAAAATTTCGCTCGGCAAGGTTTTCGTACAATTTTGTATAATATGACATACTCGTATAGTAGGACATAACATACATTTGTATTGAGTTTATTACAATATCCAGTATGCCAGATAACTCTAAATATGTTAAGCTAAAATACAGAACTAAATATATTTCATTGGAATCTGTATATTTTGAATAAACAAGAAGACATTTCACATACAATTTGAAACTTCCGACTACTAACAACAAGCAGTTTCTAAATTATTTATGCAATGCCTTATCAATAGTGTGTCGTATTCTGCATGTACAATATTAATCTGAAGATCCGTGATCTAGAATATTTAATTTCGTGCCTATTTAGGCACTAATTCTTTTGAGAATATCGAAATCGTGATTATTATATTTGAATATACATTACCAATTCATTAGATGTTTGTCTTTAGCTTGCAATAAGGACGTTTCATCGTTTGTCTTATACAATATTAAAAAATTGTTACAATCAAATATTAACCAAAAAGTTTTTGAATAACTTAAATAATAGACGTGCCAAATCTACAAAATATTAGGGTGGATCAAAAAAACTTAAATTTTTTTTGCTTTAGTTACCATGAAAATATCGTCCAAGATGAGGAAAAATAATTCTGATAAAGTTTGAGCTTCAAAGCTTCCAAGTGACATTAATATTTGTCTCATCGTGCTTCTTAATTTTCTATTTTTATTTGGAATTTTAATAAGTTCGAACAAATTATCGTCCATTGAAATAGAAAATATACACTTGTAGGGAATTAAACGATCTACAAAAGAGGTCTGATACGATATTTTACTTTAGTCATCTCGTTTAAAAGTTATCCGAGGTTAAAAAGTTATCCGAGGTTAAATGGTAAATGATGACTTTTACAATTTTTCGTACTGTATCACAAAGTAATGGCTCAAAAAATAAAATGTCATAGAGATGTTATTGAAAACATATATCACAGCTACTTGACTCATATTCGTATGCCAAAACTCGAGCAAATTGCAATACGTGCAATTTTATAAGCATTTCTGTAAAACTTGACAATTTGGTCAACCTTCTAGAAATGTTTCATGCAGTGATGATACTTACTAATACTATAAATATGAATGTGAGTTTGTTTGTCACGTTTTCACGGAGTCAGTTCCAAAAAAAGTTCACTGAAGATGTGAAGGTCCTTGCAGGCCAACAGCAAATAATTAGTTAAAAAAAGGTTGTTATGCTATCACGCCTTCATAATGACTTTTACATACACATTTTCAGGGGTACAGAATTGGATATAAAATAATGTACCTTTTTACTTTTTATTTTTATTCAGAAAAAATGTACTGTTCCCGTGTGATAAATCGAATCCACAATAACGTAAACAAAGCCGCGAACAAAAGCTAGTTAACTTTTTTTTTCATGCTACTGATTAATTGAGTTTATACTAATTTTGACGTGTTATGAAAAATGGTTGAGAGTGAATTTTTTACTTGAAACTTAAAGTGCGTGCCGATGTGTGAAGTACGTTGCTTGATGAACTAAGTTGATAAAAAAAAATTTCAGATTATGGATAAACATTTTCTTTGAAATATGAATACTATTCAATATAATTGTGTATGTTATATATTTAAACTTTTATTCAAAGTATAGATTATAGAGATTTTAGTCTTTTTATTTGCCACTGAAAATTAATTGCAAAATATGAACCTCATAGGAACGACATCCTACATAAGCGAGTTAATAAAAACGTATAGAAATATCAGTTGAGCCATAGACTAAAAAAAAGAAAAAAAAAAACATTCGGCAAATGCTATAATTTGTATTTTAAATACACATACATACAAAAGTTTGCACAAATATAATTCATTGGGTAATAAAAAATTCATACATTTATTTATTATTTTATCAAAGGCAAGGTAAGCATCGTATTATTTACTCAATTTTGTAGGATGATTGAAAAATCAAGTGACATTAGTCGTCAAGTTTAAAGATACATTATACCAGCAACTACCGGCGGCTCCATACATTGTTATGTAGTAATTATTTAATTTTATTTTATCTTTATTTTATCCATCCTTTATTTTATCTTATTAAAACATCAGCATAGTTTATGGTAACTGATTATGTGTAAATAGGCTATTTTCGAATGAAGTATACCCCCAAAATGTCAATAAAACAGGATTAGTCTTGTTTTTTTTTTTAAATTACATCTGTTAGATATTTTAAATTTATTAACAATTCTTGTACTCTTACAACTTTGAGTGACTGATCTGTGGGAAGCATAATTTTTTACTAATTATTTAATTAAAATATGAGTACATTTTATGATTTTGAAAAAAGTTTACCTCTATTTTTTATGTTTCTACAATTAGTACTAGAAAATTGTGCTTATACATTTCGGAATGGCATATACTACCCAGGTATGAAATCTTATCAAATTATTTTAAAATTTAATACAATTATAGCTTTTAGTCATATTAATTTGTTTCAAAGTATATAATATCAACTTCTCAGTGTTATTAAACTGTATTTAAATTTTCAAATACTTGGCGTGCAAGTAATTTTTTATTTGTGACAGTAGTTTTAACAATTATTGTACTCTGTCAATTGAGGAATGATATAAACCATCCATGTTCAAAACATATGAATCTGTCAAGCCATTTTTAAGCTAAATCTAGACATACAGAGAGACAGACAACATTTTTACGTCATATCCGTGAATAGAATAGATCTATCACAAAATTTGGAGATTAAATATGCACACAACTACATATGTATAAATATAAATTAAAATGTTGCTTTGTTATGTGATTACTCCTTTTAAATTATACTTTTTTTTGGTGCATTTGAGAAAAATGATGGCAGTGATTTATTACGGCGCCTACCACGACGTATACTGACACCTAAAAGCGACACCATGAAGTTGGTTGGTAATTGTCTCTCAAATTTTCGTGAGAACTGATAACTATATTCAAGGTAGTTATTCAAATCCACAACACGTGTTTTATATCAGTAGAGATAAAAAAATATATTGATACATAAATATTCATGTGTATTTGAGTTTGATTTTAATTTATATATGGTAGTGAATGATAATTTATTGTGAGTATTGATGATAAAAGTGTTTTTATATATTATAAACTTTTTTAAGTGGTTTTATAGATTTGAGGTTAACTGTGGGTATATATTCTTTTTATTTGTTTACATTATAAATCATTATTAGTACATTATTGTTTGATAAATTATTTATTCTACTTCTTTTTGGTATCTTACTGGATTCTGTAAATTAGTACAGATATATACAATAGTAATATTAAAACGTATGATAAAAGTGTTTTTATATATTATAACTTTTTAAAGTGGTTTTATAGATTTGAGGTTAACTGTCGGTATATATTATTTTTATTTGTTTACATTATAAAACATTATTAGTACATTATTGATTGATAAATTATTTATTCTACTTCTTTTTGGTATCTTACTGACGATATCATATTACTTTTTTGTCTAAAATATTTGTATAGAAATGTACTCTCGATAATTATCTATGCCACGTGTTTAAAAGTTTCATAAAGCATTCAGTAATATAACCACAAACTCAGTTACACAATACTTTAATATGTCAAGCACAAGCATGCTGTATAATTAGTAATGTCAACACGTTTAAACTAATTACAAGAATATATACATGTTACTTCATTATAAATGATAATTAAGTAATATCATACGACCATTAAAACGGACATTTAGATAAAAAGTTACGGGGATACCCATTGTCGCCAAAAATATCCACGTACTCGTCATTATTATTTTTAATTATAAAAGTTTACCATATAAGAATGCTTTACGCGATCGCGTCAGCGTTCATCATGGTACCCTAAAAAAAAAACAAGCGTTCGTCTCATAAGAAGTATTCTATATAGAGCAACTTGAAAGAGGATAAAAAGCTTTATGGATCATTATATTTATTAGATGCTCTGATGTTAAAGCCTCTCATTTACAAAGTAAAATTGTCTTGTCCTTCCATTAATTCATATTTAGCATTTTAATTAACGCTATCTATAAACCTAATGATAGTATTTCAGAAATGTTATATATTTAGCGCAAGGTTTAACTTCTGAGTCTGTTGAATCTCATAGTATTATATTTTATATATATTCGAGAATATAAGAAAAAATATCATAACGATACCATTGCGCTATTTACTGTGCAATATATTATGTGCACTGAGGTAGCGAGTATACTGTTGTTGCAGATCACAGTGAGTCCAACACATTCAGAAACGAAGTGAACACAATAAACATTCAAGTGCTGTAGTGTATTCTATAGCCGACATAAATGTATAATTTAAGTTTGATATTAATAAGTATGATGTATTATAGTTTTTATTTTTCGGTATAAATATTTTGTACAAAGGGTTGTTAGTTAAATTGTAGTAGTATTGTAATTTAATATTATTACTATAAAATAGATACAGTGTTTCTACACGAAATAGTTACAACTTCGTATACTCTTTAAAAAAAAATCGGATTTGAGAACTAAATTAGAAATAGTAATAAGTTAAAATATAAGAAAAAGGATTTATTAATGATTTTGTAGTTTCAAATGTCAAAGATAAGACAAGAAACTTATTAAAAATTATTCAAACAATTAGGTAAATAACTTTTGTTTATTTTTTAGACTATAAAAGAAGTCATAGCTAAAATAATAATAATTAACAAACAAGAAATATCGTTTACTACAACTTAAAAATCTAATAAACAAAATGTACAAATATTGAATTTAAGTTCTAAGCCTGTTTTAGTTACTTCTAAATTCGATTGTTTTTATTACAATTGTTTTTGCAAAATTTGGACGAATACGAAGTAATCATTTGGAGTTATTATTGCCTTTATTCTATTTGGCTTTAAATTTACTCTTATTAATATTACAGATTCTTCAAGCCAAATTCTAAGCGATGCTTTGACTACCATGTTTAATTGTTGCTATTAGAACAGATGGCTTATTCATTCGTATAGCAGTCGGTCGTTGCGCTCATGTCGTAAACTGGCGATTCGTTCCCGTTCTGATGTTATTGTAGCATTTTGTCTATGCTCCGCCATTTTATTAGGCCCATTTTGTAGTCTCTGTGGCGGCTTTTCCTTCAATAAATTCATATTCATTTATATTTACATTAAAAATAATTAATCTAGATATTGTTTATACTGTCCAGCTATTATATTTCACATTTACTGTGATGAGACAAGGCGATTGTTAGGGCAGATGTTATCAAATAACTTAGCTATTTTACAAAATATTTTGGACAAAGTATAGATACTTACCGGTTGATGACGCGCCAGGCTTGCGCAATTTTTTGTCACAAGTCTAACCCAGTCTTTTTTAATACCTCACTGTTAGGGTAGTCGACCTGATCAGATTTAATTAACAGCGTTACCTGATTGTATTGCAACAAAATAGCAACGTGCTAGGTTAGGTTATGTTGGGCTTACGTAGAAAGATAAAACGAGCCGTAAGTTTATTGTGTGTTCCATTATCTAAATTGAGTAGATCTTATTTAACGAAACGAAAGATTTATTTATATACAAAAATCGATATATAAAGAGAAATATCTATGGCATTTTATAATAATGTACATGTAGGCAATGTTTTCGCCTCGAGGATAGATAATGTAAGGGCAAAGTACTATATATTTGGTAGTCTGTTCAAAACAACTCAATTAACATTTTCATTGTACTTGATTGTGGTGATAAGGACATGTTAACAATGTCACACCTTGTCAATGGCTTGACTGAATTCTACGGGGATGAACAAAAACAGTTTCATGTAATATTGAAACATCGACGTTGTCGTAACTCGAGATATAAATAAATAGTGTATTGTTAGAGTAGGATACTCGTATCGTGCAGATCATAAATGATAATTGTATTGCTATGTTCTGTTTATTGTTGTTTTAAATTATGTCGCCATTTGTTTGGCTATCAAATAATTATTTAAAAAAAACTACCGATTTGTATATGACACATCTAATGGAATGGCTGTTGGTAAAATCTAATACACATACTGTCATAGTCCGGTTTTTTTATCGCTACCTATCTATTCACTCATTCTTCTTACTAAATTATTGGCTATTAATATATTATATGTGTGATATTGTATATGTTAAAATTTTATTTTCAAACGACTTCCTCATTCCAATAAAAAAATCTAAAGAAGACGACTTTGTAAAACTAATTAGTAAACCTAACATGATTTGTATACACAAAATTATAGATAGTAATCTACTTACTTGTACTTAGTGATTTAATTAATTTAAAATTAATTATTTTATCGACGGAAGTATATTTCAATAACAATGTTAACAATATTACGTCTGCGAAGCCTTTCATAACGACTCAATTTTTTTTTTAATATGCTTGTTTACTATATACCAAAATTAAGTCCAAATAACAATAATATAGATGACTTTATATCATCAGACCACATTGTAATATCATATCCACATTCGAATAGGTAGAAATGTCACATCAGTTATTATTTGTTTATGCCTTTTAATAATTACAAATAGGTCACTCAAAAACCATCATTGTTTTTAAAAACGTATAAGTCGTCGGTTTTGATTAAGAAACATGGTGAATATTATAAATCTGTTATATTTATATTTAGATGAAATCTATATAGTCATTACAAACAGTTGAAATAGTGCAGTACTAGAATATTATTTATAGGTGGTAGAGCTATGCTGAAACTATTACTGGTTTCAGAACGAATGGGTCGTTCACCAGTTCGTTTGCACCCTATAATATAAAAAAAAATAAAAAATATTATTCGTAAATTTTGTCGATTGATTACTTTTGCATATACCTATCCTTCACGTATTTGAATTCAATTTTGCTTACGTGAGTGGTAAAAATAAATAAAAGCAACCGAAGCTATGATACGAGGCGGGTTGCGAGTTATTGGTCCCCGTGCACCGCACCGGTCGTTCAATTTCTCTAATTAATTAACGATCCCTTAGATAACACACGCTGACAACCTTATTTGTGGCGAACAAATCTTTCAAACATAAATTTTAGTACACACGCTCTAAACTTGTAAAGTCTATGCACGTCGACATGTACGCCGCCCGTAAAAGAAAAATTTATAATGCTACTAGAAATTAAATTCCGCTATCACCGATATTTGCACAGAACATATTAAATGCTCATTAATTCTGTTATCTCTATTTGTGTTACGAATTGCGATATTATCGTTCTTTTAATCTGAATATAGTGTTTAAACTACACTGTATGACTGGTTTATTGCGCATTCCTGACAAACTAGAGATATCCGTGATTAGAAAAGTATCTAATACAAATTCACAAGGCGTTTACCTGACCATTCTGGCACTAAATATATTCTCGAAAGATTCACCTAACAATTTACATTTGTCACATAAATAAAAGAAACGAGCGGCCTCATTAGCCGACATCGCGAAGTAACGTAGTGAAGCCTATACGTCTCTAAGATCCAGTGGTGCTAAAAATAATTAAAGACCAATTACGCCACTATTGCGTCGTATAATAATATGATAGATATACATATAGCAGTAAGAGTTTTATCAGTTATACGGAAACATTGTTGCGTTGACATAAGTCTACAGCAAGAAACTTAATGCCCGAAAATATACCGGGCGACCATTAAAACCATTTTTTCTGCGGTTCTTTTATCTTACATTTTGTTTCAATTAAACTATCTAAGGACAATACTTTAAAAATCTATTAGAGAGCATAATTTATTAAAGGTTTACACTATAAATATTGAAAGTAAGTCAGTTGAATCAATCGCTATCGCTGTGTAGTCTAAGCATTAGTCAATTTGTCTCAACGCTGTCTTCAGTGCCATCCCTAACGAACATTTTTTTGTTTCTCTATTTTTGACTATAGAAAAAGTTATTAGGTTTTTAGAGAGGTATAGTTTTATTATAGTAATTAAGATATGAAGTTATATTAGAGCTTTTAACGTGGGGCAGCTTTTATCCGAATAATATGTCTTCCTATAAACAATATTCATAATTTATCGTTCGATAACAATATTTATATTCAGCTTAAAAATGTTAACGTTTTACATTACTAATGATTATCTTGTTATCAATAGAACATACAATAGGAAAAATAATTTGTAATTACGTATATTATTATACAAAGTTCTGGTTATCGATTTGTATATAACTAGCTGTGCTTTCGGCATCCGCACGAGTTTGTTATTATTTCTGCGGCGTCATCTAGTAACAAGTTATTGTAAAATGAATAACATAAAAACTTTGTCCATGATAAAACACTAGATGTACTATAGTGTATTTAGATGTATTTATTGTGATCGGTATTACAGTTTATGTATGTATACATAATATAATGTATAATGTATAGTATGTATTATATAAACATGTGAAATATAGATAAAAAAATCACATACTATATTCATATGTTTTTGCTTAATACCATAATCAGTCCAATTAATTTAAGAAACAACTAAATTTTCCAAAAATAATAAAAATGTTATAGTTTGCATTGAAAACAAAACCTAAGCCCGATGGTTACATTAAACCTTGCCTAATTTAAACAGTGTATACGACTATTAGGAAAGCTGATTATAAAAAAATATGTGATTATGGTTGTATCCCCTCTACCGTCACGGACATGTCACACCAGAGTTCGCTAACACTAAACTAAGCCGATCCAACGAATCAGAATGCAAAGGATGAAATTATCGACAAGTGACCGCGTATAAATCTGGCACACGCTTACCATATTATCACGATTTATTTTATGACCATGGGAACGGTGTATTGCGGACATACCTCCTCGAAGATAGATTGTCTACCATACAACAAATTGTATTTATATTAAATGTGCGAATTTCGATATGGCTAATTTATTTCTTAAAGTAGCGTGTGCGTGGGGTTATCATTATTCTCTTTATCCATTATGTATTGCACTTTGTATTACTATTTTGTAAGTGTATATTACGAATATAGTCAATCGAATTAATGTTATTTATTTTCTTATATTAAAGTAAAACTTTTTTTTTCATCACCTCTAATTTTTTATGTCGCATTATCGCTGGCCGCGAAGTAGGGGTAAAGTGAATAACTCTCCGCATAGCAGTCAAGGCAAAGGCGGCGGTAACCATGGCTCAATTGAAAAAAAAAATTGTGTCCAGTTTTTAAAATGCTACGATCCGAATAATATTTCACTTGGTTTCATAAAACTACACAATTTTATCAATATCTGTTTCTTTTATTGTTCAATACCTACTTATATAGATTTACGAGTGTCAAAATTCGGAAAAGTATTTATTATATTATTAAAAAAAAAGGAAATTTCAACAACAAAAAAACTGACTTCAAAAAAGTTACCTTAAAAAATGCTAAACAAAGAAGTCTTTGACATATTAAGTATTATATTAAGTATCTTCCTAGTCTTATATAGTACCTAGTACCAATATCTTAATTACCATACATTACCTGTTCGGTTTAAAGTGACAAACCCCCCCCTATTGAAACCCCCCTTTCCAAAAAAAAAAATAACGTTATAAATTGGTTTATAAATGACGATGGAATAGCTGCAGTGACAAACGTTAAAAAAATACTACCGAATTAAGAAACTCCGCCTTTTTGGAGTCAGTTAATAAATGTAAGTAATTGACTGTTAATTCGCATTATGATAGTTATTTATAGATATATCATTAAATAAAATTATAAGGTGACAGCTATTTCATCAGTACCACCATATAACACACTCGATGTCATATGGACCTGTTAAATTCGCCAATACGCCAACAAACTTTTTCAGTGCACCATTGATGCTGCCCCGCAAACTGATCATCAGAAACGCAATCCATGTTAATTCATGACAGATATCACTTGAAATATTTTAATGATGTCTAACATGCTTGTAAGAATATATTAATTCAATCATAAGTGATGATTTTTTTTATACTTCAAAGGTTTTAGCGATTTTAATCACAATTAAAAATTTAATTGCCAGACCGCTCCAATTTTCGGTACTCGGTTCATTGATTCAATACGACGGTGGCATAGGCAGGGACGTGGAGTATATCATAAATGCAGGGTGGATGAATTGGCGAAAGGTAACTGGGGTAGTTTGTGATCCACGAATGCCGTTGAAATGCAAGAGGAAAGTGTATAAGACTGTAATCAGGACCAGTCGTATTATATGGATCCAAGTACTGGGCTACGAAAGAGACGGATGAGAAAAGATTACAATTAATAATTATCAATTACAGATAGAATGCGAATGTTAAGTTGGATGTATGGTGTAACTAGAATGGATAAAATTAACAATGAGTATATCACAGGAAGTTTGAAAATAGCATCAGTAACAGAAAAATTGGGGAGTAATAGGTTAGCATGGTACGGGCATATTTTGAGAAGAGATGAATGTCATGTAACCAGAAAAATGCTGAGTTTAAAAATGGATGGATATAGAGTTAGAGGAAGACCGAAAAGATGTGGATGGATAGTGTGAAATTGATATGTGTATAAAAGGTGTGAATACTAAGAGGACATTTGACAGGGGAAAGTGGTAAAGGAAAACATGTTGTGCCGACCCTACTTAGGTGAGATATGGGTAAGATGATGATAGTTGACGATTAATCATAATCTCATATAATGGTAAATGACGATGTGGTTTAAGGTGGTAGTCACGCTAAAGCTAGAGAGAAACTGGCTATTACGTGCAGCTGCCGGAACATACCAACAGGTGCTTGGCGACAGATTTTCAACTTGAGGGTAATAGCTAGCCAAGTGGACTTTAAATAAGCCTTACCACCATACTGTGGTTTCATCATGATGTTTTCCTTCGCTGAAAGTTCCGACTCATTTACCATAATTCGAACTCACGTCGATGGACGCGGTGTCCGAACACGCTGTCAACTGAGATATCATTTTATTATGTGATTTACTTTTTAAAGTATCTCTAAGAAGAACGCAACAAATACGTTCGGGGAATATTTATCATAAAGGTTGACATATCATTGCTTAAATAACTCGAGAAGTAACGAGCTAATAACATATTCTATAAACATGGTGACGGTCGCGCAATACAGACGCCGATGGTCGATTCTGTGAAGTCGTTTGGAAAGCAGGCTGTGATTTGCAAGGTCACGCGTATAACACGGATGTTCCCGATATTGAAATGTACAGAGACGTGCTTTATTCACCTACATATCAACACATGCAATTTGAAAAGATCCAAGCGAATACGAGGCATATTTAATAAAATAAACCTTACACGTCTTGCGGAAGCTATCGTTTCGTTCGGTGAAAACGGTGTATTCGAATGTTGCCCAATGCGACAGTAGTATGAGAAACAAATACTCATATTGAATACAGAACAGACAAACGGTACGACACTTCGTATGGTAAATTCCGTATTGCGAATTATTAAATTATTTATGCCGCATAACGCGGTGCGCCGACTGCCGAACACTGAACCACAATATCGGGAATCCCTGTTCGCTACTAATGCAATAATTTGGCGTATTTTGCTATCGCGTTTTGAATATTGAATACTTGGTAAATAGTTTATGTTCTGAACGTGGATTTCAGTATACGTGATCCGGCGTGGTCCGGCGCGGTTTGGCGCGGTTCAGCGCGGCGGGATGCCACGGCTCGTTGTGAAATTGCACGACACACGGATAACATACGTTAACAAGTGGTCGTTACGAATAAAATTTTATGTTCTCGTTGTGTTTAGATTTATAACCGATACGCGATGGATCACTTGATCTATTTCTATGTCTAACAGTATTTCAAGCACTGCGGAGTTAAATCCATGCGGACGTTTTTTTTATTGACGTATCAACAAGATAACCACCGACATGTATTCAAACACATCGTTATTCAGAATACTTATATCGATTATAATGTTATTGCATGCGGGCACGACAATCTGATACGCTGCGTGAATCGTGCCAACAAAGATCTACACTCTTACTAAATACCAGATATGTCGTTTAATATAATGTCAAGCACAAATTATACGCTTAATAATTCTAAATGTATGTTATATTATTACATAATGGATTTATCTTATTATAGATGGAACTATAAGTCGGTATCCATCCTACTAATAATTCAAGCGAATGGTATAAAATGTCGGTAGGCATTGATCGAAATGAAATCTTGCATTCATTATCCCTTTACTCTACAATATGAACTATGTACATTATATGTATATAATACTAGATGACCCGCTGAACTTCGTATCATTTACATATATTTGTGTAAAATGTGGTCAAAACATAATAGAACAGTTATGCACTTAATCAATTCAAAGCTTTCTCATGTACTGTTTTTATTTCTGTAAGAGAATCGTTATGTGTTCCAACGAAACGCACCAAAGAGATCGTACCTCATATTACAGCTATGAAACAGATAAATTTCTAAACGCACCTATAAATATTTGACAACCGAGTGACAATTTTTTATTTGTAAAAAGACAAAAGACATCAACTGTTTCATAGCTACGAACATTTTGTATTTGAAAATTAATTTGTCTTTTTTAGTATTTTTCCTTTACTTATTATTTATGTTTCTCACCGTTTAAACCTTCCCTGTACATTCACAAATATTTCAAGATCAAAATTAGCCAAATCGCTCTAACCATTCTCGAGTTTTAGCGACACAAACGAACAGCAATTCATTTATATATATATATATATATATATATATATATATATATATATATATACATAGATTACATATATATATATTTATACTTGCTAAAAATTTTTTTCTTTTCGTGATTTATATCATTTCAACCATAGTGCTTAAACATTAAACTATTTATTTACTGCTCACGCGTCATATCCCCATTATTATGACAATCAAACATATTGCGTGCGTGCAATCACAAACGAAATGAAAATGATTTAATTTGACCGACGAGTGCCGCTGAAGGGCTCGATCAAGTACGCTCGCACACTGAACACGACTACAGACTATGTTAACAATTCAATTGAGTGTCTTTGTATTCATACTACCATAATCAAATTAAGTAAGAGATAAGTAAAACTAGAAATCGAAGTGGGTGCACAAGAATATCCTGCATTTAGTTCATTTAGCAAAACAAGAACTATTTACTGCTTGTCAATAAAGGAGTGTAACTTCGTCCGCCTTGAGTTTAGCTAAAAATATGTTTTCTTCATAATGATTCTTTACTTTATTTTACTTACGAAGAACCCATTTTATATGAGATAAAAGTAATCTAAGTTACTCTATATAACATCAGCTATCTGTCAGTGAAAGTCCTATCGAAATCAATGCAACGGTTTAGCCGGGCTAACATATAGACAGAAAACAATTTTAGAAATTGGTATTTATTTATGCATTTTTATAGTCAATTTAGTATAAATATGTTATTTTGAAATTACAAAAAAACACTTCAATTTTAATTTATTTGTATAGATAAAATTTGTCTTCGCCACAAGTATTGAGTTTAAAACTTTGGTAAAATACTATAAAACCTTCCATCGTATATCATTTGAGAGTCGCGCTACATCGCACCATGCGGCGTCATATTATCGCGTGACCCACCTCCCTAGTGTTGACTTAATGGAGTGCTCATGAACAAATTTAAAACACTGCTTGTTATAAGTAACATGATGTATAACTGCGGTTCAAAGAGGGGAGTTTATTACAACAAAACGATTATATCGTTTAATAGACTTCATTCGTTCAATTTAAAATAGATTGCTCAATAACAATAGAAAAAAATCCTCATGGTCCACAGAGTCCATTACGTAATAATAAAATAGATAAACAACTCTGTTTTTGAAACTTCGATATCACCTATTGTCAAAAACGGTTAAGCATAGATAAAACGTACTAATGAACCACTAAAATAATAGAAATTGTATAAGATAAATAATCATGACAAAAGCAAGGCAAAAATGTAATATCTCGTGGGTCTTGTAAACCGTACCCCGAGGCGGCGTCGCATCGTAGCGGGGGCTCGTAATTGAAAAATAAAAGGCCGTAATAATAGAATTTACATTACGTGCTTTCCAATGACAAATTTTGCCGTCTGTCTGCTTCTGGCAGGAGAGCGACATTGACTTTACATGTACACTCCCTCTTTGCTTTTCCTAAATATAATCTCTCCCAGGAGACCGTATAAATTACTCTCTATTTATCTATTGCCGGAATATCGACACGTTTTACTTCTTATTGTTTGAAACTATATAATGAATAGGAAATAATTTTATACATATTTTAAACAAAAGTATGATTAATTAGTTACTGTGGAATTCGTTAATTTTAATCATATACATTTAAAACATAATATCATTTTTTTATTTTTCTATAATTTGTAAGCAATATACATAATTATTGTGTCGGTATTAATACGACGCACACGGAGACGTTCTAATTTACTTCTCAAAATTAGCTGCTGTTTTCTCCGGGAGAAAATAACAATCTTATATGCTTGGTTATAAATACTAACGTGCTGAAGTTTTATGTACATATAGAAAAAAAAATACAGGTATTGGTAATAGTGTCCAACTAGATAGCAACTAATATACACCAGGGGTAGTAGCTGTTATATTGACACATTTGAGCATGTCGTGTTTTGAGATAATAATATTCAATAATAAATTGAGATGGTAGAGTGTCTGTTCCCGACTAGATTGCTAATATCACACACATGGTGAAAAACACATCACAGTGAGGCTCTTTAAGTTTATCGGCCTTTGGTATTTGACTTCCGAAAGGTATGCAGGATGACAATGTCTTTTTTAACAACCAATATACTAGATTATTACTGCAATTGTCGAATAAATAATAATACTACAAAATATCTTATGATTATTTCAATATTCTAACAAGATGGTGACTTCTCAGAATTCATACTCGGTGATACTATTTCCCATTCACTTCACTTGTACACAGTAACCGAACTATATTATGTAAATTGCCACGGATATTATAAAATATAGAGTCAAATACACAAGATTATGAACAAAATATAAAAGCCACTACATGATAGACTAAAATCCCCTAAGACTAAGGATATGGTATCGAGGATTATAGATCTGTTGCTCTTTGGCTATGGATTGGACTGTGCTTACTGTCGAGTACAGTGACGTCAGTTTATTGTCATACAATAAAAAATATGTGTAGAGACCTATTTAAAAAAACCTAACACACAATTATTGTATAAGTTATTTTTGTTTAACAAGTTTATCTAACATACCAGCTGACTATGTGTACAACTGATTATGTAATCTTAAATCTGTCCGATACATACCAGATTTTTCTTTGGCAATGTTGAGTACGTGTGGTACTGAAGTTTGGTAACCATCCTATTTAAAAATATTGAATTTTTCTGATTTTCATTATCAATATATCGTCTTATCCAAATACTCCACCTAATAATCTATAACTGCACATAAACACCACGATCTGTTGTTATTACCATATTGAATCTTTGACCTATAATGGTCACATATAAGAATCCGAATTATATTTATTACAGTAGTTACTGAAGTGTTATAGTTTACAATTGTACAACTTAATTTGATATCTTTAGAGTCCATCCTATGTCTGAACTTCTGTTCTGTTGAATAATATGTTCGTGATTATGAATTATATTATAATATGAATATCGTACTTAATTTATATTATATTAGTATGATATTAGTGTGAAAGGAGCAGTGCAGCAGCTTTGAAACTACATAAAGTAGTCATAATCGTGAAAATCCAGAACTTGATTTCTAGGTACATTTATAATATAGTATTTAATTCATTGTAGTAAGTTGTATCTTATACATGACAATCATTGAAGACCACTAAAAGTAATTAATCGGATCTAAATATACCGACTCACATATAATATATTAATCGGTAAGTGTATTTTGCTTTAACTAATGCGTTTAGATTTTTATAAATACAAAATAAAATTGCTTATACTTTAAACGATAACGTACATAGATGTTATGTAGAAATGAGAAAAGCACCCATGATTTTAATACTAAAACAAAGTTCCCAAACATTTGTATGCAGATATTACGGTGCAGGAGGATTGTTTCGTGCGCTCCGACCGACATTTCCGTACAATAGATTGTCCGAGGCGTGGTATGGCTAGTTAACCGCGAAGTGTGATCTAAATAAGTGCAAGGGCATTGGTAGCGTTTGATTCCTCCGTATAGTGCCGGAAAACGTGCGCTATCACATTGTACGATAAAAATATTCCAATAGATGCATCTTAATTCTTCTTAATATTATAAACGCGAAAGTGAACTTGTTTGTTACGCTTTCACGCCTTAACTAAATCTACATTAAATTTTGCATTTACTTTAAATCTATATTTACGCGAGCGAAGCCACAAACAAAGGCTAGTAATATATATACATATATACGGTAGTCCATCTTTCTACTGTATATAAAGTTTATCATCTACAAATCAATCAAGTCCATGGAGCATGTCATTAGAATTTATAATATCTTTTCTTGGGTTATTTACATATTATCTTAATGATGAAGTACCAGCTCTTCGCCACTTATCACAATATTCCAATTAATGCTGGAAATATGTGGCTGCTCTTCGCAATGCCATGTTTTATTAACCTTTTATAATGTATACCCTTTATCTTGCGTATTAAATCAGTCTTAATGTGTAACACTTTTGAAACGAACTATATTTTATAAGTTCCATTAATTGGTTTAGTACATTAATCAGAGAAAAATATTTGTATGTAAGTGTAATTATTATACAGTACCTCATATCAGCTGCTCTACCAATTACCTTTTACCTTCTCACATCGCACGGCATATATGTTATTATTGATTATTTAAAAAAAAGAAAAATATTTCGATTAACTAAGTTTTCTAGCCATAATACAAAATATTTATAGGCTTTGTACGTGCAGTAATAGTTATTTTTATAATTTTAAATTTGCATATTAACAGAACCTCTAAATATAATTTATATTGAACAATTTCAGAAAATTCAATACCTACCGCAAAGATAAGAGACTCCGTATCCTTTTCTGTACTCCTTAGAATTTATCGCCGGTATCAGTTAGTCATCAAATGTATGGAATCTATATATATATATATATATATATACTAGCGGCCCGCTCCGGCTTCGCACGGATATAAAATATATAGTATATGTCATTCAATGAAAAAATGATTAAAATCGATCCAGTAGAGTTTGATTTATTTATTACTGCCCGTGGCCCGCACGCGTTAAATTTGGAGTAACCTAAAAAATAATTTATCCACTATTTAATTTATGTTATTATACATCTAACCTTCCTCTTCAATCACTCTATCTATTAAAAAAAACCGCATCGAAATCAGTTGCGTAGTTTTAAAGATTTAAGCATACATAGGGATATAGGGACAGAGAAAGCGACTTTGTTTTATACTATGTAGTGATGGAATAATTGATCCAATTTTGATTTCTCAATAAAAGTTAAAAAGTATATGATTACAACATGGATATAGTTCCTTGTCATAAACTGCAGGAAGAGATCTTCATTTAGTTCATCAGTACGCGGCATGTTTAACTCTTTCCAGCCTAGACCGATTGAAGAAATCTCTCTTTCAACAAAATATCTCCAAGTAGTTCAGTTATGACTTGGCCTTTTTTTGTAATATGAGACTCGCTTTGCTATATTCCTCGACCAAGTTGTAGTTAGGTACAATCCAAGGCCATTTGCGAAAAGGTATATAAGATATTTTAAATAAAAAATAACAGATAAACACTTAGAAGTATCGGGAGTGAAAATACAAATATTTTATTTAATTAGAGAGATACGAATCTCAAACATTTTTATTGAATTTTGTATAAATCAACCATTAAATTACCATAAATATTTATAAGTGAAATTATCAGAAACCGGCCCAAGAAATGGTTAGCATATTTCTATAGATCGCAGTCTCGAAGATTTCAAATATTCCTATAAAATAAAATCCTTATCTGAACAGTAAGTATGCAAAACTATTGTAAAGGCGGTAAAGAGGTCCATAATTATTCTGAATGCTATACGTGTAGATGAAAATAATAGCTGCCCGAGGCGGAGGCCGGTCTGCAGTGCCACACCTAATTAACCTCAGATGTGACATAGCCGCGTTATAAATTTTAAATCTGTTCTCGTATGCGCAGAAAAAATGCATAAAAAAACACAAATTAATGAATGAATACCCATTGAAAACAAAAATTGAATAAAACAATTGAATTTAATACAGACAATTATTGCCTTTTACATATTCTGAAAAATTATTGAGTATCTGCTTGTTATACATTTATATTACTATTTAAACACAGTATTTTACAGGAAATGCGATATTTATATATATAATCGACTTTCTTATTTCACTAAGTGTACTTATAAATATATAATATTTGACATCATACCTTTCAATAACTAGTTATAAGTTACGAGTGAAGCCTTAAGAATGCGATGGTATAATGTACCATAGTACCTCCACAATACGAAGTATAGTACTGTTCCTAAACCTAACTAGACACCCCTCTCGAGATCGTAAGCGTTAAATTACAATATAACTTTAAATAACAATGAAAAGTAGTCTTGTATCAGTAGCTTAGTGGCTAGGTATTATTATTTTTTATATTTTATAATTTTTAACGGTTGACCATAATCTCATTTGATGTTCAATTTTGTTTAAGATGGTAAGCACTTTATTTATATTTATAAACCTAGAGAGGGACTGATTCGCAAGTGCAGTTGCCGAAACACATCAGCTGGTGCTTGGCGATAGATATTCAAAGTGTGGTAGCTAACCAGGCGGGCTTAGAGAAAGCGCTACTGCCACGCTATGGTTTCATCACGATGTTTTCCTGCACAGAAAGCTCCGGCTAAACGATTCAAATGTACGTTAGTCGACACGGTGTCCAAACACACTGATCTATGACTCATAGACGATAGAGGAAGTGGATAATGGAAAAACAACTTTAATAGTCATGTCTTAAATAATTTTTGAATATATTACTATAAATTATTATTTATAACATATATAAAACTATAAAAACTTATAAAGAAATTAGTTTGACTGAATTAATGAAATGTTACGAGGAGTCAAATGTACATATTTGATTCTATATTAACAGCAATCCAATTAACCGTTCCTTTTAAAGTATGACAGCACACTTCTTTCATATTAGCAATCTTCGAACCATAAGTTATCACGTACGCCATATGATGGCCCCACGACCTACATAATGATGAATATAAAATTTTACCTGTACTTCGAATAAACGTATTTGATGTTCAGTCAAGTTGTAAATAACTAGCAACCGCCCGCTACTTCGTATCAGCAAATTATAACTTACAGTTTAAATCAGTTTTACTTATCAGTAAAATAATTTAAACGTTGCTAGTTTGTAATAATAATATAAGATAATAATCAGAGAATGGATATAATACTTTTAATTCGATAAATTGGACCGAATTCTGAGGCGCTGATACCTGAAGTTAGGTACAGTACTGCTTTAAAAAAATCTTTAAATAGCATTAAGATTCAAGTTTCTGTTACTCAAATTTAAATACTACAAACAACACATTACAGTTACAACATATTACAAACTCATTCAGCTGTAATAGATTTTAAAAATATATATAAATACCGAAAGCTTATTTTATATTTAAATAATACCTACTATTACTTTCCAGCATCGAATAGGTCGTCATCGTTCTTATACCTTGGAACCTAAATAGTCAGGGACGTATCGGTTTCAGAAGAATTTCCTTCCGCGAACACTCCGGATTTGAAATAGGCTCCCTGCGAAAATTTTCTCAAGGGATTACAGTAAGGGTTTCTTTAAGAAGGGGGTGAACAGGTTTTTAAAGGGTCGGCAAGTGTCTATAGGCTACAGGGATCGCTTACTTTGAAGTAGACTGCACGCTTTTTCACTACTATCAGGTGTAAAAATAAAAACATATAATCAATATAAATAATTTCGTAATTGGTATTAGGTTAATGGAATCTTAGCAAAAGGGATTTATTGCTTGATAGACAAAAAAAAGGGCATACACCAACATACAGTGCGTCCACAAGTATCATGAACATTAGTTATCTCAATATTTTGAAATAGGATAAAACTAATCATTAAAAACAAAATACAAAAAATGATGTGATAAAAGTGTAATTATTTTGTAATTTACAATTTAAATTAGATTCAGTATTCGTTTATATGTTGCAAATATTTTGTATATGCGAACACGCCAACCACTGACAATTGTATAGTGGTACCAGCTACCGATCATATGGTGAAATATATAAATCGGAGCCTTATCATCTTTGGCGATCACTAAGAACGGCTGCGTCTGGATGCCGAGACGTGAAATAAATAACCATTTCCATACTCAAATACAGGCAGGAGCGCAAGTATCGAAGCGCGGGCGCTGGAATGTCCGTCACCCGTCCGCACACACTCGAGCAGGCGGCGCGGCTCAACATCGTTGATCTATAACTCCTTATTATTATTTGAATGAAAGCTATTGATCCGCGAGGTGTGGAAGCTTCGATCCGATCCGACTAAGATCATTTTGTTCGACTGTAGCAACCGCTTTTGAACTAAGCTGACTTTACAATGGTGGCCGGTGACGGCGATGATTTAAAATCTGTTAACAGGACGATTCTCTTTTTAACGACTGGTACGCAATTTCCATAAATGGTTTCTCAGATTATTTCTGGTTACTAAATTCAATTTTGCTTAAGTGGTAATGATCACAATAGTTTCTATACAGGTAATCGTCGTACAAACAATGAACCAAAACGTACATAATCAGGTCATAGTTCAGAGATCTGTACACTCGGTATTATAAAACCTTATACTCTAATTAGGTCTTTATCCATAATTCGCTACGTAGAAGTAAAAATGATGTACCTAACAGTAAAAATCAATATTCAATCTCTGGTGTATTACTATTCTCTGTATATATAGGAAATATATAATGTAGGAATATCTGAATATAGGAAATGGCAGCATAGGGCAATAGCATGGTGGTAGGGCTTTTTCTAAGTCCGTCTGGTTAGCTACCACCCTCAAGTTGAAAATCTGTCGCCAAGCACCTGTTGGTGAGTTCCGGCAGCTACACTTGAGAGCCAGTCTCCCTCTAGGTTAAGCGTGACTTACCATCTTAGACCACATAATCATTTAATATCAGATGAGATTGTGGTCAAAACGTTTACCTATAAAGTATAAAAAAAAGGTAAGAGAATAACTACGATATTGACAATTGTTCGTATAAAAAAAAGTTTTGTCATTACGTATAGTTATTGCAATATCAATTGTTAACTGAAATATAGTACAACACAAGCTTATAAAAACTATAGAGTTTCATACAAGAAATTCAAAACATTCGACTCAAATAAATTATAAAGAAATTGTCACAGTAACGATTTGAGATTAATAATCACAAGAAGTGTTGAAATATTCATTTTAATCATTTAGATACTTTGATATTAATTCATTGAAATTATTTCCTGTTTCTGATCGACTCGCATGGCCAATGTTATTCTTTTTTAAATGTATGAATAACTGAATTCATCGATTAGCGTTTTAACATTTACCACTGGCTCGTAACCTACTTGAATTAATATTCAATACACTCATGTTACTTTTTGCTTTTCATTTATATACTTCAATGCGGTTGTAGAATGAGACCTGATTTTTTAGGCTTTAATATATCTCTGTATTTAAATAATAATCAGCTGAATATCTTTTAGAATCGTATACCTGGATTTAGTTGATGTATGTGATATTTGCGTGTCGTAATAACAATAACTTCTACTCAATCACACGTAAAATACAATGCTTGTTGTACGCCTGTTTGTAGGTTTTTTATATATGAAGTTACAGCAAATCGATCAGTAGAAACATAGAGAACTCTTTTTGGAAAAGAGTGATTGGTAGTGATAGAACATGACACATGTATCTAATTAAATCGCGACCACGATACACCAAGTGTAACACTCGTGATAGTGTCACGCTTAGTAGTGTCACATTCCCGGATCAGTCAGTACATATCTAACAACTAGCGGGGTTATGAAATTCCTATGACTGACTGTACAAAACCTGTCACAATGACTAGGTTTTGATTTGTCGCATTCTCGTGATCAGCCAGTGTATATTACGTTAATGAGTGGCTTGCAGGGCGACATGACAGCGATAACTGATAGATGACCAATTATAAATCCCTCGGTTTTAATAATTGTATTATATTATGCTTATCATTAGTAACAATGAAGTCCATTAGTCGTGCTCCAACAAAAACAATTAAATAGTTATCACAGCTATTATAATTGTCTGTTCTCTTAGTATTCCCATCCAGTATTGTAGTGTTTCAATAAAACAATGGCCGTTACATCAAATTGACCTTCATTCGAATCAGCAGGTTCGTAGATTGCCGCAACTGGGAGACACTCGAACCGAGTGTCGTCGGACCGGTGCCAATCATCGATGATAAAATAATAGCACTACTGCAGGAAACGCAGTAACTCGCAGCGTCCACCCGCCCCCCGGCGTCGGCGCCCGTCACTGCCCGCGCATGGGGGCTTTTAATCAACACTTTATTGTTTAATGACCCCTCGTCTAAGTCTAAATTAAAAGGGTGATGGCTCAAAACCCTATTGACGAATGCGTAATATGTGAGCAGATTTATACTGCACTGATATTAGATAGTGGTTATAGATAGGAATACATTAATAAGATCCATATTTTAATAATATCACCCGAGATTTGTGAATAACTAAGATATTTATAATTAACAATTAAATATTCTAATTAGGTATATGGCATATTTTAGCTAAGCCCAAGAACCTAAATTGTAAATGAAATAAAATATAAAATCTAATTATTATGTAATAAATGAATTATTCCTATTCATCAATTTTACAGAGTCACAATCATGTTTTATATATGCTTATATAGAACTGACTGATACAGGCTACTTTGTTTGCGCCGTCTATTATCTTAAGAACATATTTTATATATAGAGGAAAAACATAAGCACCAAACCGCTTGCCCCACGTCTCCACGGCAAGAAAACATAAAAATGGTAGTTTCCTAAAACGTTCTTAATTTGATATTAAATAAAGCTATTTTTTTTTATATGAACACAATAGAACAACAATAGAAATAGAACAAATAAAGTTTGTTGAAAATCTAAACGGTAGTTATTGAGTGACGCGCCCATAATGGCAAACCTCTATGAATGAATTAATTAATACTTCTTTGCTTTTTGAGTTTGTACGCTGGTGAGCTCAATGCCACAAGGCATTTTCTTACAACTCACCAGCGGTATTATTGTCAAATAAAAGTTTGTAGGTAGTACAAATATAAAAGAAACAAAAGAAAAGTAATAAATAAAAATATATATGTAATAATGAAATTAATACATCTATACATATAAATATACACATATTCTTACACATATTGAGATATGATATATCACATACATACTTACATATATAGCAATGTTAAAGATTAATAAAAGATGTAATTTCAAATCTATCATGTCTTTGTATGGAAAATATACGGAAATGGAATCTATGGAAGTTGGAATAATCTATTTCGAAACCTAATATCTACTATTTATATAAACATAATAAATTAAGTACAATAGAACAATATCGCGATCATCATGCATTGGTGATAAACCCATTAGTGTTTTTTTTTAATTCGTAGCGTTTAAAAAATAACCAATGTACACATATATGCAACAATTAATGGGCTTGCAAGGCAGCACAACATCTACGATCGGCATTTGTTCGCCAATTTCTTTATTCGTGACAGTTTTTATATTGTATCATGGTCACTATTAACTAATTTACTTTATTACTATTTACTTTATTTACTGTCAAAAAAATTACCGGAATACCTCACACGATCTCTGTTGACACAGAAAAAAAAATTCTTACTTTATTAATTCAATTCGTTAGAAAACAAGTGTTATAAAATAATATTACTAAACTTTAGACACACGCAGGTGATGTGAAGTAAGCCCTGATGCGTCAACTTGCATGCAACCCCCGCCTAGATAAATACCTTTAGTCTGTTGACAGGAAATCCTTAGAGATATTATACAATCGTTTCATGTAAATAGTTATTGAGTTTCGTGAATGATTATATCAATCTAAAGAAAATATCTGTAAATAGAAAAAGCAAATACGTGAGTGAAATAGAAGGTTAATATTTTTATACGTCTATTAATATAATTTTGATAAATTATTTATAATTATTATTTATAATATTGGTATTTTTTCTTATTTATCTATAAAATATATAGAGTTAAATAATTGGATCCGAATCGATTTGATTGAATTTGAATTGATCGCTTAAAAAAATTAAGACCTGACATTAATAAATTGATAAAACTAAAATAACGAGCGTCAACAAAACAGCTCTATAGTTTCCTCGTACAGTATTAAAAGGCATTTGATCCCTGACTTTTAATGCTTCACCCCCGGCATTAAAATTATGTGTATATTTGTATCACGCTTGCGATTGTAGGGCCTCAACACTGGCTGCCGGCGAAACGTACACCACCCATCAAGGTCTTCCATATACACACGGCGCATTACATCCACTTATTACACTATATATAATATCGTGTTTATAACATATTAAATAATAATAGTCCAGTGCAATCTCTATGGTTATTTTGTTGTACCAGGTTTGCGTTTCAACACCTAGGAATAAACGTTATTATATGACCGAATGTAAATTTGAGTCCAGATATGTCATATTGTTCCTTTGTTCAGTCTTTTACCGTGTAATAACTACGTTAGATTTTAAGAACAACAAGACTGCAACTTCATCACAACATATCGATCTGTAAATACCAGTACAAGGTTCTCCAGAGACCTAACATGCTGGCTGAAGAACGACGCACAGAAGTAAATTATTATAATAAGATTTCCAAAATTTATACCACCTTGACCACCTTGTTATATTCATTTTCAAATTTGTTCCTCAAAAATATAATCATATCTACTATAGTTTAATCTAAATCGTCTTATTCAGTATTTAAAACCGTGCATGCACCCGATCAACTTTAAAAGTTAATTATTGTTATGTTTATATTATTTACGATCTATTTTTTCTTATTTCATAAATTCGTAACATCCTAATTGATATTATAAATATGAAAGTGAGGTTGTTCACAATCATTATGAAAATTTGCAACACGCTTTTCACATAAGAAATATCGTACAGAAAAGGACGTAAAGTATCGTTCATCAAGAAAAAATGTATTGTTCCCGAGGGTTAGGCCAAATCCATATAAACGCGAGCGGAGCCAAGAACAGAAGCTACTAAGATCTAAATTTATTATTTTCTTATGATTCCTCACGGTTTTTAGAAGATTACAAAATATAAAGGTAAGGGTGCCGACATAAATTAAATGGAATTATGAAAGAGTGAATTATTAATTAGTCCACTAACCGTTTGAAAAGTATTAAGGTAGTTTATATGTAGTGAGTTCGTAACGTGCAAAAAATATATTATCATTACATGTCAATGAGTAATATAATCAAAACTAGGAAAACGGGGGAAAAACTAACAGATAAACGTCCAGAATAGAGAGGTAGTTTGGCTATTAGAGTGCAAATTTACGAAAAACATCGACGTGCTGCACTCGATATTAGACGCAATGAATTGAAAGCCCGACCATAAACGGCAATTAATTATACACTATGAGAATGGTATTTTCATTTATACATATTATTTCAGATAAAAAATGGTTATATTAGCCATATAAAATCACACGAGCTTCAGAGTTGAAGAAGTTGCTGTGGCCGAAAACGGCCAGTAACATACACACAGACACACATAATAATGATATAACACCAATGATTTAAGGATGGATTATTTCTATTATTATTTCGATGACGGCTACGGTGTAATCTAACCTTAACCTTTTAAAATTTAAGCGTATTTCATTCTTAATGTTATAGGTATTTTGATAACAAAAATAGCAATCGGCCTACGGCGTTAATTACTCGAAACCTGATATCATTCATTAGGAGATCCCTAAATTATTGCGCTCTGCAAAATTCTTAATTATATCTCTTAAATTTCTAAGTAAAATTTTGCCTAGAGCGTTGCCATGACAGCAAAATAATATGTTTGTAAACAAGACAAGATTTTACCGTTAACTCCTAATTATACTTTTTTGATAACAATCTTCGCTTTTCAGAATTATATTCGAATAACGTAATCGGTGGTAATTTTATTGCTCTTATATTGTTATGCTACATAGATGAAAGCTCACTATTAGAGTCGCCAGCTATTAAAGCAGCAGCTAAAAATTGTTATTAGAAAAAGTTTTGTAACTATCTATATACTTATTCCTATTACTAATTATATTGATGGTCTAATAGTTTGTTTTGACCGGTGGAATATCAAGACGATGTCCGCAGGTACCGAATTCCGGCATGTACTATCGATTTTTTCAGAATTCGCGTATATTTACTCATTTATAATAGTAACACCATAGGATTCTCAGAGTTTGAAATACGTCGTGGGCTGGCGTGGTGATTATACCCATACCTTCCTTTGGAAAGAGGTCTATGGCTCTGCAGTGGGCCTCTTACAGGCTGATATTATCATCGCCATTAATGTACTAAAATTAGACTAGTATGATGTATTTTTACTAGACTGTAAATAATCGAAAGACCGCTATTGTTACAACGGTCCATCAGATTTAGCGACATTGTAGTTGAATTTTATTAATTGATATCAAATTCTAAGAAATATGTTTAACCTATCCTAGACTTAATCAGTAAATAAACTGAAGTGATTAATCACTGAAAACTATTAACGCAAAATATAATCGGTTATTTCTACTTAATACTAAAGCCTAAAAAACTGCCTACAATACCTTATTTAAAGTTTTTGTAGCTAGCAATTCAATATTCTAGGTATCAGAACACTTGTATGAACTCATATAGGAGAGAATTTAATTTCATGAGTCCTGAAGCGTTAGAGATATTAATTACACACTTCATAAAACTCATGTTAAACGTTTAGGTAACGTGTTAAAAGAGAACCCCGTCACCCCTCCAATTAGCCGGATAATGACGGCGTTCAAAGTTATTAATTTAATAAGTAGGGAAGGTTGGGAGTCGGGTGGCGGTGTCAGGTATCTACAGCGATGTTAGTGCCCTGTCGCGTGTCATCTACACATCACATAACATGATAGTTGCTTTAATATTAAATAATAACTACATACCGCGTGCGACTTCGTTCACCTTAGATTACAGTATTAAACAAAATAATATATTCTCTAGCGCTACTTAGTAGCAAATTACAGGAAAATATAACAAAAAACTTGTGTATAAAAAAATAACAGTGTCATCTTTTATAGTGGACAATCAAACAATGTATTGGAGTATATAATATCATCTTATAGGGTTTTAACGCTGAAATATATATATAAGTATTTTTCCACTGTACAGTGGACCCACGAGTATGAGAACATTTCATATACCATAAAAGATAATTCAAAACGTCATCGTTTGACCGCTAAGTAACAGTATTACTGAAGAAACTATTGACATTTGTAAGACCTAAAATTCTACATACTTATTCACCGTTCACGGGGCACGCATTTTTATCTTACAAAGGGGATTTTTTATAAACGTTTATTCATTTTTAGAAGTGTTGTTAATACTAATACAGTGAATCGTAGACTGACTGGCGTAAAGCTACATTATTCATATAGATGTAAGAAAGAACGAAGACTTCTTTCATAAATTTTTAATTCTCTAATTCACCCGGCGGTAGCGCTCACCAAGCAAGTAATTACCGTAAAAGGTCTTAAACATGAATGTTATGATGGTGTTTATGAAAAGTATTTATCTATATAATGAACCTTTACAAATTTTCTTTTTCGTATTTCAAAGCTCACCACACAATGCAGGAAAGACGTAAAACATTTTCTATTAAATAATTGAATATATATTTGTGATGCTACCACAGAGACATAATAAACAGGTATTTGCTTACATGGCCCGGTCTTCTGTAAGATGATAATAATCCGAAGGGAAGAAGTCGAATTTAATAGCAAGTTAAATGATACGTGCCCTGATTGGAAAATGTATGCTTATTCAGGACGAGCGAAGCCCGCGCCTCCCCGACCCTCCCTCCGCACGGCTGATTTGAAATGAATGGTAATAATGGCCGAGCATCTCGCTCGCATCGTTTTGTATGATTATTCCAGATTAATTATTTGTTGGAATTCTGTTGGCTAATTTTTTGGAAAGGGATTTTTCCGCTTTGAATGACGTTTTAATTCCGACTTGTCAGTGGGGTTAGGTAGAAGTTGATAGGTCATTGTATTATTGTATTTTGGCTTAAAATTATACCGAAATATACTGAAATAAATTCATTTAATACTTTACATTATTATTTACTTTCTTTCTTTTAATCTTTCGTAAATCTTCTTTACTCCATGATGTTTGTGGATGCAATTTCACTTTTATTTACGCTTATAAAATGTCGATCTTGGGATATTGTTATGTCACTAACATTCAAAAGTCAAAAGTCGATATCTAAGTACACATTATACTCTTCTAACGAGTTAACGATTTACAAGTATCATTATTTAGTTACCAAAGATTATCGATATGGCAACAAATAATGATTTCGAACTTTCTAAGAAATTCGATCAAAAGTATTCTTCTAGCCCTTAATTTTAATTTTTAAAGATTATATTGTAATATTCATTATATGGCAAATTATAGGCTTATAGGTAGGTAGTTTATTAATAGACATTTGCGATGCGTGTGTGATGTTCTAAAGTAATATGAATATATTAAGTAGTACAACAGCTAAAACAATATCTGGCAATTTAATACATATATATCGATCACTAAACTAAAAATGCCTCATTAACGGTGTTATTTCTTCATTTGCCATTGTTACTGCCATCACAAGAATTTCACGAGAGAAATTCGGTTCTATAGGCATATTTCATAAGGATCATAATATATTCGGCAAGGAATGAGTGTTTGTTCTCTCCACTGGACTCTCCCAAGGGACCTGAGCTGGCAGATTCTGACGACTGAACTAAGTAGAAAGATAGAACAGAATTAAGCCGGCCAATTATCCCGTATTGGATTTATTGGTAATCTCTGCACGAATGGGCGCGAGGGTGCGAATCGAACTAACTTTGATGATGCCTCCATCGGTATTATGAACAAAGTTGTTGCAATTTTTACGTAGGAGGATTTATTGTTTATCTTCCTCTCTTATTTTGCCCTCGTTTGTGTGTAGACAGATAAAATTAAGCCGAGATATGTTTTATTATAAGTAAATCAATGATTAATCAAAGTGTACTTTACGGATCAACTAGATTTGTCCTAAAATATTTATTTTTTCTTTCACGTTATGGAATTAAATTTATTGCTCTTGGATAATGTTTTGCCCTTTCTTTATAATTAACCTGTTTTATTTATTTCGGACTATATACTAGAATCTACTTCCACATCCAAGATCTGCTCGTTACTGGAACTTGAATTGAAGCGTGGATAAGAAATAAAGGCTTCTGACTACATTTTATTTTTATTGTAAATTTGACCAAAGGCTTTTTGATGGCAAGGAACTAACTGTATTCAAATTCAGACACATCAATGATCCTCAAAAGTTGTAAGTTCATAGATAAGTAGCGTCATCATATGAACATGCAAATATTAAAAAAACTACAACTTTTTTTCAAATTATTAACATTACCATTTCTCTACTTAAATCATATTCAGCTTCAATCATGAACACAATTGATCCAATATTACATCGAGGATTTCTAATTCTACGTAGAAATTACACGAAGGGGTAATGTCCACCTATTATTGCAAAGTTTTTGAAAAAGTAACGTTGTATGTACTAGTAATACATCAGAGCAACACTATGGGTAAAATACATAAATGGAATAAATGTGAAATTGTAAAACTTAGTAAATCTAAAAATAAATTCACATGCAAAAACATCACAACTTAAATCAAAGTAATGAAGCAATAAAGTCCTTTTATATGTAGATTGCTTTTACAAGTCTGCTAATAATTAGGTATAAGCCCATTTATGATAATAAATAACTGGTCCATCTGAACACGCTGCTGTGAAATTATAATAAATATTGACAATCGAAGTTTTATATTATGTCCATCCCCTACTGACCCGTATCGCGTCCGTATCTCAATATCGCCATAAGGGAGGGTCATCACAAGATTTATAACTTCAACCCCCGGTGACAAAGAACCAAAACTATGAATTGCGACATTTCACTCAATCCCAAACGCTTATATCACTTTTCAAACAATATTTATTATAGAAAACAATTTTATGGGATACCTATGAAATATGTTCTGTACGGAGAGCATAAATATGGATTTCCGTTAAGCATTTTAGTTTTCCTATACCCTCGATACTGTCATACTGATATAAATCTATATTTTTACATAACTATGTCAACTACACGTTAAAACAACTGTATTTATTTAAGGATTCTGTTAATCTATATTGATAGATAAAAAACAATTGCCGAATTTATGTAAGTGCATTACTTCAAAACGGAACTTAAATTGGACGGTTCTTTTTTTATTGTGTTTGTAACTTTCAGAACAAGATTTCTATGAAAAAAGTGTTTGTAAAATCGTACGAAAACATGAAAGATTTGGTTTAAAAATCTTCATAAAAAGTGAGCGAATGAATGAGAGTGAAACAGAAGACAGTAAGGAGATCTTCGAATATATTAACAAAAAAAAAAAACAAAATTAACAGATTGACATTTCGTTGACATTTTATTTCATTACACTAGTTATCTTATAATTTAATAGTTTTTAAGGTAAGATACCGTGACTTGTATCTGGTTCGTATGACATGGTAATTGTATTTTAATGGATCGCGGCTATCATACACCAGGTGTTACAATTACGTATTATTATTAATAACTGTTAATTTTAATAAATATTAATGATTATTAATAATTATGTAGTATTCTGGGATGAGCCAGAAACCCGGTGAAATTGTATAGGACAAAAATATATAGTCACGTCGAAACAAAGGATAACTACCAAACGGTGTGGTAAGGATCTGTCACAGTGACTATGTTTTAATTTGTCACATTTTGAGATTAGCCAGTGTATTCACCAGTCGCGAGGCTTGCTAGTAATAACAGCAATGACAGCGATAGATTGTCAATCTATTGATGTTCACCTACGTACAAAAGAACTATATTTTCATTACACACACACATATATAAATATATATATATATAGATTTTTGAGAGAACAGACTTGTAGACAGTTTAGTGGTGTACGTGTATCTTTTTACAGTTTAAAGTTTTATCAAAGATAATATTTGTAAGATGTACATTTTTACTATATTGTAGTTAGATTCAATAAATCATTAATACGACGATTTTACATTTAAAACTATGTAAATTTTTCCTCTATTTTAATTCTGGATAGCTGAGTAATACATATAAACGCTTCATAGGTATTTTCGTTCCGCTTTCTCCTGATAGTGTGCAAGGGTATAAAAACTTTTTATGCAATACCCGAGAGGCGATGCTGACTGACAGCTATGACGTATCAGTGTGATTTTTTTACCGATATAATGTGAACATATTTTTGCTTTTATATCGATACATCAATTTCTTTTATCCCGTTTGACGTTTTTACGTTAAACTATTATTGACACTTCACAATGGGCACTGTAGTAAGTACCAAGTTTGTTTTTAACATTTTTATTTACATGTGGAATGGTATTTATAAAAGCCAAGTGTTGAACCAACTGGAGAAATGTAGTGATTTATTTCGTCGTTTGTTCCGTTGAGTTAACAAACATTTTTACATATTGTACTGCTTCTTGACTAGCCTTGGATCCTTGTACGCTTACACGAAAGTATTTAATTCCTAATAGGGTTTTAGATACGATACAACAAAGATAAAAAGTAATTATAAATAAATATTTATTGCAGCTCTTGAACATTTTGGAGCAAAATATTCTTATAACGTTTTTTGGTGGTATTACAACAATGTGGTAACATTGTACCTGATGGTAAGCATAGTACAATTTCAAAACAAAGGTGAACATCAATCCATTGACAATAATTAATTTATTACTCGATTTAATTTATTATTGAACGTATCGGCATAGGACTATGACCATTTGATAGGCGAATTTTCGTAGATGTTTCTAGATTACTTATTATTTAGATTCAATTGAGTCTTTGCAATTTTTACTGCCCAACGAAGCGGACGGGAGTCAACTAGTGTTTATATTAATATTGTTTAAAATTAATGTTTGTAATTTTTTTTAGTCCCCCTTCCTTAGACGTAATCCGAAATCGACATCTTATACATTTCAATTCTTACATAACATTATTATACATTCATTTCATTATCCTTAAAATTTCTTACATTTGTCATTTACCTTATAGCATTGCTATCTTTCTTACTTATTTTATTACAAATGGTCTTCTTTTTACCAATTACATTTGTCTTATCCATTACATTTGCTATTACACTTTACATATGTTATTGTGTGTGATTAGATTAGCTAATCCAAGGTTTCAAAGTTTGTCAGTGTGTGTAGTGTATGTTTCTCGTGTCTCCCCGTATTCTCTTGTGTTGCTGTTTACTTTTTAATTTCTAATTTCTATAGCTCTATTTTCCTATTTAATTTATTTAAAATTTTCTATCCAAAAGCTTTCACATTTTTTTTTATGTGAATAATCACCAAGTATTGAATCAAGGAACGTCACCATAAATATGAATATCGACATTTAGCCCCATGGACTTAAAGCTCCCAAGAAACCTACATTTCTTTGCCTGTTTTCCTTATTGTATACATTTTATGAATTCATTCCTGGTTTTAAATTTTATTTAAATATCGTGAACAATATAAACGAATTCATTTTTACTAACAGTTTAATCTACGATTAGAATTTTAGTTAATATTTTATAATAATAATATACTTTATTACATATTTTAATAATGGGAAACGTGTACCAAAATGAATATTTTATACGAAGGTGGATGTTATTTCCCTAATGTGGCCGTTACCGAAATATATTGATAATTATTTCAGTCAGACCTTGTAAATATTCAATTGGTAGCACATTTGATCGTTTATCTCGCTTACCGCCAGGATGATAAAATATATGAAAAACTATTTACTGGTGATTTTTATTTATTATGTTATTAAAATGAACTGCGATATTCTACGGTGTATATTTTAAGGTTTATTTGAATTTTAAAACTGGAATATTTCAAGAAGTTTCAATATTATCTCCTGTTTTTGTACTTTCTGTTATTTTTATATTTTCGTTATTATCATTTTTATCCGGATTTTCGGTATTACCTTCCTTTTCTACATTTTCTCTATTCTCTTGATTTTCTGAGTAAGCCTTATTTTCAAAATGTGTTGTTTCTTCATCACTAACATTATTTCCTTCAACAATTGTACTATTACCAACTGAACTACTTCCCTCAGTTACCTTAGATATAGCTTTGGTATTGGCAGTGGTATTACTAATATCTGCTTCATGTTCATTTGAAGAGAGATTTTGTATATTTTCTTGATGTTCTACTACACTTGTCTCTGCATCTTGATCTTTTTTAGAATGTGCCCATGCTGGTTTAGATGTCATCGGAGTTCCTAAACGCCATTTAGTGGATTTGGCAAAGTTTAAAACTGTATACTTTGCTTTATCTTTCTTATGGTAACAAGTACAGTCGCAATTTTTATCTGCATGCGCAACATCGTAACGTAAATCTAAACATTTTGTTACACATAAAGAAGCTTTTTCGTAGTTATTACAACTGCGCACATTTTGAAATCCATAACGTAAGCTTGCTTTGGTTTTGTCTGTAATAAATAATAACATATATTTTTATTAACGAGTGAATGTACTATCTATATACCTACTTAGTTTATTGTTCTATTACAGTATAAAAATAACTTTTGTTTGATCTCTTACCGATCAAAGGTGCTTCCATTCCGCGAATAGAAGAGCAATGCAAAACAATATAGAAAAAATTAATACATATTCTTTTCATATTTGTAAAACTATACTGTTAGCAACAAAAAATTTCAATCAATTATTATAGCACACAACATAAACATTTTAATTGAACTTCGTAATTAAATTTATCGTATATAACTACTACTTACTATTAAGTAAATTTATGGTTAATTATAATAAAAAAGACCCCGATTTTTATATTTTAATTTTTTTTGTTGTTATCAATTCATTAATATATCTTATGATTGTAAAAGTTTGATATTATTAATTGAAAATATGCATGTTAATATACGTTCAATTCGATCATTTACCTTCTCACTATTACCAATTATCTGTATATATAACATTTTTAATACGTGTATTAGTAAATCTGGTATAGGTAATTTGTAACTATAAGTGAGAATGGATAAACAAACATTGTTTTCTTAATTAGTTATATAATAGCTACGTCGAATAACAAAACAATACAGCGTTAGTGCTTAGGAAAGAAAAATAACCATCTTTTTTTCAAATTCAATAAATAAAGCAGCCATTTTGTAACTAATGCAAAATTATATTACAGATCAAAATCAAAATCAAAAATACTTTATTCAGTTTAGGCCCTGAGAAGGCGCTTATGAACGTCAAAGTTACCACCGGTTCGGAAAACAACCCAGTCATCGAGAAGAACTGGCAAGAAACTCGATCTGGTTTATCTTTTCATTAACATATTATAACTCACATTTTTAAAACATAGTTATAAATAATTACATTCGGTTTTGGTGGATGCACAGAGAGGGTGTCATTTCCAGACGTCACCGTCGTTCACATATTGATCCACCCTGTAATAGCCTTTAGATATTAAAACCTGCTTGACATAGTGCTTGAAATTAGTATCCGGCAGATCGGTAACATGCTTTGGAATTTTATTATAAAACCTAACACTATTACCTAAAAAACTGTTACCGGTCCTAGTGAACCTAAAACATGGAATGACCAATTTGTTCTTATTTCTTGTATTTAGATTATGTCGGTCCTTTACGAAATCTAGCTTATCTAAGTTTTTGCGGACGTACATTAGATTTTCAAGTATGTATTGGGAGGGCAGAGTTAGGATACCGAACTCCTGGAACTTATCTTTTAATGATTCGCGAGGTCCCATATCATAAACGTTTTTGTAGTAAAAATATGGTGTCTACCTCAGCTGCTGTCCCCCACAGCAAAATACCATAAGACATTAAGCTATGAAAGTAAGCGAAGTAGACCAACCTAGCAGTGGCAATATCTGTTAGTTGGCGAATCTTTCGAACTGCAAATGCAGCAGAACTTAATCTTCCTGCCAATTTTTTAATATGAGGACCCCATTGTAATTTAGAATCCATTGTGATACCCAAGAACACGGTACTGTCTACCAACCCAACTAGATTTCCTTCGATCTCTATTCTAGTATCAATACATGAAACATTAGGTAAGGTAAACCTTATGCATTTTGTTTTGTCTGCATTTAGCAATAAATTATTTAATGCAAACCATTTTGAAATTTTATTTAAGGTATTATTTAGATGTCTAGACTCGGAGTCTATTCTTTTTACTTTAAATATAAGCGAAGTGTCATCCGCGAAAAGAACAATGTCTGCACAGTTTTCAACCACTAGCGGCAGATCATTTATATATACCAAGAACAGAAACGGCCCTAAAATGGAACCCTGTGGAACGCCAATTTAAGACGACGATCCCACAGACGTTACCTCGTCTATACTAACTTTGAGACAGCGATCTTTTAAATAGGAGACCAGAAGGCCGAGAGAAGCTCCACAAACACCATAGTGTTTTAATTTCAAAATAAGTGTACTATGGTCAACGCAATCAAAGGCCTTAGACAGATCACAAAACACACCAATTGCATCCTGCGATCCCTCCTAGGCCTGTAATATATGACTTAATAGCGTTGCACCAGCGTCAGTAGTTGATTTTAATTTTGTGAAACCAAACTGTCGACCATCTAGAATCTCTTGCGTTTTAAAATATTCTAACAATTGCTTAAGCATAATCTTCTCAAAAATCTTGCTTAAAGACGGAAGTACAGAAATTGGTCTATAGTTTCCAAGACTACTCCTACAACCTGATTTAAGAATAGGAATAGGAAATTAAACGAATAAATAAGGATAAAAATTGTTTGAGAAAATTAAAGCTATCAATGTTACGTCATAAAAAGTTTAAAGTAAATGATTGTCCAGCGAGTAACGCAATTGTGACCTCGTTGACTTGTTAAGCTCTCTCCCTGTTTCTTGTATTACTTTAATGCCATAATTTTAAATACTCTCAAAAATGGTTTATTTTCTTTTTCTTTTTTTTTGAACTGACTACACTATTAGCCTGACCCAGGCCTTCTCAGTTTCACCGGACTACTAAGGGGAGCGCTTAAGGTACCCGATTTTATAAGCAAACAGCACAAGGGCGCACGGTGCGCCTCGGCTTGAATTATCGCCGAGTATCCTGATCTAACTAAGCTAAACTAAGCTAAGTTATCTATCTCATACATCTCCAGCCGGATGGCCGAAGTTCCGGAGGTGCTTGTTGATCCTCCCCCAGTCACGGAGGAGGAGATGGGGAGGGTAGAGGAGTGCCTCCACAACAAACGGAGGGCGCCCGGCTCAGACGGGGTCCCAGGTCGGGTGCTCAGCCTGGCGCTGGACCATCTTGGAGGGTGGCTTCGGAGGCTGTTCAACCAGTGTCTATCGGTCAGGCTGTTCCCGAAGCCCTCAAAGCAGAGGCGGCTTTACCTACTGGGCAAGGAGGGCCGCCCCCCGGACTTTGCGTCTGCGTATAGGCCCCTGGTGTTGTTGTCCAGCACCTGAACGGATTGGGGCCGAACATCACGGATACGCAGTTTGGCTTTCGCACAGGGGGTTCCACGGTGGATACCCTGTACCTCTTAATGTCACTGTCAACTGAGGCAACCTCCCGTTTGGAGAGGGTTTTGGCGGTGCCCCTTGCCTCAACGCCTTTAACAGTCTGCCGCACGGAGTTATACGGGAGGCCCTCCGGTTTTACGGTGATCGGCTACGTCGACGGCGACGAGAGGATTGTCCGGCGGATTACACGGCGGGGGGTTCCACAGGGTTCGGCACTGGGTCCACTCCTATGAAACATGGGCTACGACTGGGTATTACCTCTCTATAAGGATGGAGCCCGGTGGCCACTTCCGCCGGGCTGACCGCGCTAGGGCGGCATGCTGATAGCCACAGCACGGTCCCATGCCGCCACGACTTAAAGTGGTGGCCGGTACACCGTGGGGTTTTAGTCCGTGCGAGTCGGACATAACTCATTCTCTCCCCCTGGAGAGTGGGTGTCCATAAGGGATTTCCCCACGTTAATAAAAAAATAAATAAAATAATAAATCTATCTCATACATATATGAATTCGTGAAACATACATGTATAAACATGTATGTTTCACCAATGCATACATGTATTTTGTATCTGGCTACTAAGATTGTGAACTAATTCAGTTCGAAAAGGTGTGAAAATTAACCCAACCACTATATGTACCTACTGTGTGCACGTGTGTGGGGTGATCTGTGTATATCTAAAATTGGTGTGAGTCACTGTATTCGCGCGAGTAACATACTCGAGGGCTCCACACCGAGAGACAAACCTAGGCTCGAGTTGCTACCAAAGACAACGCGACGTGTATGTGGGATCGTATCATCATCCCGCGTTCACGGCGGCGTGAGCAGAGAGAATCGCTGGTGTGGGGATAAATGGTAAATAAAATCATAAATCTCTTTAATATATACACCAGAAGATTTTACAATCATATCAGCTTGTAAATGTTGGACTAATAGGCCAAATACTTCTTCCAATAGGTAGACATGGAACTAATCACTGCACCAGCCTACGATACGTTAAACGTATATGAAAAGAAATCTGCCGATACGTATGTTTCTCCACATACGGTATTATGTATTACAAGAACATTTCTTAATCATTCAGATTTTTTTACCATGTTTTCCCTTAGTATCAGCAATTAAAATTAATAAATGAACGCGAATTCCCAACATTTTGTTACTCGTGGTTCAAACTTTCAGCCTTCAAATCAATATTTCCTCGGTGAAACATGTACCAAGTAACCTACATTGTTTTGGGGACTAGCAAGTTCAAATATCAAAGGACTTGTAACGTCTATCGCAAATACTTCAAATATAGGAGTTATTAATGGAGGTTGCGTTATTACAAACGAGCTATTCGTTACGACAATATGCAATATACAATGGTAGTAGGGCTTTTTCCAAGTCCGCCTGATTAGCTATCATCCTCAAGTTGAATATCTGTCGCCAAGCACCTGTTGGTGTGTTTCGGCAGCTACACTTGAGAAGCAGTCTCCCTATAAGTTTAACGTGACTACCATCTTACATCACATCATCATGTAACATTGGTTGAGATTGTGGTCAAACGCTAACCTATAAATTATAAAAAAATTACTGAACAATATTAACAGAATCATACAATTTCCCATATAACTGCAAGAGCAAAGTTTCGCTCATTAACCAATCAACAAAATCACTCATATAAAACAGTCTACCATAGATTAAATATAATCAAAATGCAAAAATATTATTTCAATATTCATTCGTTTTTAAATACTTTATAAATATGAATTTACCATTAACCTACATAACCTCTAAAATATGGGTAATGTGGCGACCTGAAAGAATAATAAAATAAATAATAGAGGATGACACAATCATTTATTTAATATACACAGATAATATAATCCAACAGATTAGACTTGGCTTACACTTTTTCGTATCAGACATTTGTTACCTTAAGAATAACAACTTCTCCAACATAATTTCATTTCCAACATTTAAATAATTCAGGTTGCTGCTGATACCTTTGTAATGAAAATTGGTATTTTTGGACCAGGAACAAAAAAGCCGCTTGTGAAAGCTAGCCACGAAATAAACATCATAAACACGGACATAATATGTTACATTAGTAATATAAGACATGAAATATACAACCACGATGTAATATACCAGAACTGTAAATATACATAAATTCCGTTAATATATAATATTGAACGTAACAGTTACTCTCCTAATTATAATAAGTATCTTATTCCACATCACTTAAACTTATCAATCACAAAACCTGTTTGCCTCCAACCCGAACCCAATATTATTTTCAAGTTTTTCCAAGTTATTCCACATATAATAATTATACCATACTTATAATTATTGTGTAATTTATTTAATGTTTTCGAAATGATTAAAGTCTTATTAATATGACCACTCGTAAATGTTAAACTAGCTAAGCCTTTGCAGCCGTAGTTTCTGCTGCACCTGCATTTGTTGCGATACCAGATTTGTCTTTGTTTGTGGCTCCATCTGCATCTACCTCTGCAGTTACTTCAGCAGTATCACTAGCATTGTCATTTTTGCTTCCTGTAGAAAATGGGGATGTCCAATCTGCCCAATCTGGTAATGTACTATCAAACGTCGTTTCGACTGAATCAGGCTCTGGAGGCGGGGATAACGTCCCAACTATATGGTAAAGCCTAGGACTACGAGTTTTAGGTATGCTTCTTGTAGTTCCATTTGTCCTCCATTTAAAGAATGGCAAAATTGTTGATGTTTTCATTTCATGACAGGTACACTTGCATCTGTAACTCATTCTGAATACTTGATAGCCAATACTTTTACATACAGACATACATTTGAACGTCTTTAAGTAATCTTTGCAATTATTATGAAAACTCAGCCCATAATGTTTTCTAGAATCTTTAGTTTTATCTGAAAAATAAAAGGACTCGTGTAAGCATAGATGTACAATGTGATTTTTGTTGTTATACTTTTCAAGATAGTAGACAGTCTGCTTTGAAAATATTTAAATGTCATAAAATCTTAACCACAAAAGTGCTTTAAAATACAAATATACTAAAAAAATATTTTCATGGTAACGAACCGTGTAATAATGAATGAACACTTGCGCAAAATACAATAAATGTAAATTGAATTTTCATTTTAATCTGAGCACATTAAAGTAACAACTTTTAATACAATAATATTTCCAAAGTTTTATTAGAAACAAATAAAAAGATATAATACATATAGAACCTACAAAAATTAATTGAAAACCATTAAATGTTCCGATCATAAACTCTACACATCTGTGGGCGATAATATGTTGCTGACTTCATTAACAGAAGGTATTATGAAAGGTGCCTATTATTAAGCTTTTACTTTATACCTCTCATATAATACATATTATGTGGCGTATTTAGATGCATGCTTATGTGTAGATTTATATATTCTTAGTTTAAATATGATAGGACATGTATTATGATTGTAAGCCGTCCGATGACATCTATTTACATAGAAATTATTAACGACATTTGATAATGAAAAAGGAGATAAACTATAACGTGTGATACGTAATTAATGTATTTTTAATGCGTTGACCACAAATGAATAGAATCCACCTCTGATATTTTGAAATAATAGACATTAAAAAAAACAAACAAAATAATTTTGTTCATAATTACTATGATGCTTCCAAATAAAAGTAAACAAAAATTATCTAGAACAGAATACCATTAATTTTCGGTAATATTCTTAGGTATCCCAATATATTCGTTTCTCAGGAAAAACAGTTCACATCAGATGTAATAGAGCCTAATAAACCAAAAGTAGCCACGTTTTTTTTGTATATTTAGAAATTTTTTTTCTGCATAACTCATGGGTTTTAAATATATTTTTTACTAAAATGCACTTACCGCAGATATAATTCAACATCAGACATTTCTAAAAGCTAATTAATAAATCAGGAATGTGTTAATGACATGGAAGCTCGTTGGGAGATCTGTCCTGAGACAAAATTCTGAGAAGCTACTACTTCTCTATGGCCACCCAAATGATGATTTCATTATCAGTATGATTTTGATTGATGTAGCAAAAGAAATTTGCCCGCAGCCGAATTCTTTCCATAACGATCGTATTTGCTTTTGTTTATTACTTGGAACTAATTGATCCGCGGCGCCAATGTTTTTGGATGTCCACAAATTCGATTAGGCAATAACAAAACAAAAATTATAAATATTCAGTCGTAGGATGTGTAGACAAAGTTTCGAATTCACTTAAACTATATTTTTAACATCTCTTATATTTCTAAACAACTATTAAACTATTGGCATTGTTAAAAAATTGAATAGAATCGACATTGAGTACAAGTGTACAGCATATTCTAGCCACACGAACATGTACGTGTATGCTTTAATTAGAAGTTAGTGCCTTTTATTAGAAACAAAATAAATTATTTTATAACGAAACCAATTTCAGACACTATTCGGGATAGTAAACCTTTAGAAAGAATATAATGTAAACTAAGCGAAATATTATATCAGATATAGGAAACGACTAAACTGTTTCGCAAAAATAATTATTTATTCTAATATGTTTTATGAAGTAAAGATTTGCTAACTTGTAATAATCCAAAGCAATGCATCCACACCGTCTGTCTCGTGCCGACAGCAGACGAAAGTGGGCGACATCACTGAGAAAAAACCACCCATTAACATGGATGGTATTCGATGCGGGGAACATTTATGACGGAGACATAATTTTGTCATCGGCCGTCACCAAGCCCATAAATCAGCCTCGAATACCGATTCATAATCAGCATTATTTACAGAACCCGTCGGTCTTCAATCTTCATTTAATAATTAGTTTATTACTCCCCGTGACCGATTTCTGAATGTAAAATCGATCGTAAACTTTAGTTGTTTATGTGCAAGCGAGTAATAAAATAGGCATTCACGAGAAAAAGACAGCGCGTCCGAGAGTAAAGGTGACAGGCTCTCTCGGCTCTCGCCAACTACGGTACAAATTGCGATATTAAACACAGGGCGTGATGAAAAAACACTAGCTGAATATAAATTAGGCGGGAGGAGCGCCATAATCAATATAAACGATGCTAAAGAAGATTAGAAAAATCCTGTAAGAAAACAAATTTCACAAGATCGGAGGAAGGTAAGGAAGAGAACGCCTGATTTTCATTACAAACATATTATTAATTATTTAATGGAGTGCTAGATTGTTGTTACATGTTTAGAGATTAAGTTATGAAACAATTAGGATTGGTAATCTCTTTAAAGATAACATAAATAGTATCAATGTTTGTAATTAATGTTACAAATTAAATAAGCCTTTAACATATATCATTCATGTGAGCGTACATCATACGATATATTATTAAAAATCGAATAAAATATATTCAATGCATAATAATTCGCCGCATCCACTTTAAGCTTTTGTTTCGTACAGTTACAGTAAAAGGTCTTAAAAAATCGTGTAAAAAATGCAAAGACGAAATTGAATTTGATTCCGATACATAAATTTTACTTAGACTATTTGTCTCTCTCGGATCAAGCGGGAAAATCAGGCAGTGTTAATTAAATTTGTTTGTTCAAAACACAGTTTCCAAATTCTTTTTAATTGTTTTTTTTCTTTATCCGTGGAGAAATTTAAAGGGCATAGGTTAATAAGCTGATACGGAACGAAAAAATAAATGTTTAGTCTATATATTATTACGAATGTAAGTAATCCATGTCTTGTGTGTCAATTATAAACGTTTTTCTTTTCAAACTGACTACACTGTTGGCTTGACAGACCTCTACAGTTTCACTGGACTACCAATTATAAAGGTGTGGCACAGCAATGAATATGCTAATATAATTTTTTGCTAACTGGTGCCCGCGACTTCACGAAATAACGGTTGTGTTGTTTCATGAGAAGTACGAGTACGTATTTTATGTGAAATAATCGTAGGCTGCCTTGTATTTTTCAATCATATTTTTTTTCTTTTATTCCTTAACCCGTATAGCCTTAATATAGAAAATTAAGTTACCACTGTTAAATTTTATTATTACTGTTTAACTTCTATGGAAAAGCGATATCAGAAAATGTATAGACTTTACTTTGCAAAATCTGACTGTAAAAGTGTCGTCGAAAACGGTCCATCTGTTTCTATAATTAACCCGGAAAATAACGGACATTTCAGTTTTAGTTATCAGTATAAATAAAAAAATAATGGACTAGACATTCCCAGTTTAAAGTTTATTGCATTTAACTACATAAATGTTATTTTTTCTTTCTGGAAGCTAAGATATCTAAATAAGAACTTTCCCATCTTTTCGATTCTCAGTAGTACTGATAAAAATGAACTCAGTTCGGCCATTGGGCTTTGGAAATTCAAATTCTGGAAGACAAATAAAAAAGTAGCTCTTACTCGTGGCTTCGCTCGCTATGGCGTAGATTTGACCTACCCTCGGGAACAGTACATTTTTGTAGATAAAAGGGACTCTATGTCCTTTTGTATATCCCTAACAACGTGAGTACAATATTTCATAATGATCGGTTAAGTAATTAAGGCGTGAAAACGTAACAAACAGACAAACAAATTTACATTAGCATTTATAATATTATTTAGCCTAGATAAATATTTTATTAAATATTCAATATTTCTCCTACTTTTCATTGTACTAGAAAAAGGTTTTTCAAAGTATGTATCAGACAAACATTAAACATCGCTTGAAGATGCAGATGGTATTGTTTATTCGTTTATTGATTACTAATAACTGTTCACAACATAAACGTTTGATAAAAGAGACTGTCAGTTATATTTCATATCAATAACAATGATTTTATTTTTCGATTTTTCTTATGAACACGTTGGAACGAGTCAAAATTCTAGTCCATTTCTTTCCACATGTAAATATATAATTATATATGTACGTATTTGTCAGAATATTTGTATTTACGGTCTTAACATTATCTAAATAGAATCTTTTTTACTTTACAGTTTTGTTATTTTAATCCGAAGGGTTGAAAGAATAAGATTAGTCAATGTATTTACGACGCCTTCACTGGAGGGTGTTTCCTTCTTGCTTCTGGTTACATAATAAAATCTTATAATAGTTACAATACAGACAAAGCAATACAATGCATTGTAATGAATGACTTTCGAAATGAGTTAAAACAACAGATATAACGTTTTTTACGTTTGTTATGTTTACATAAAGATTCTTTGTGTGGGGTGTTTTATGGTTTTCTGTTCAACCGATTTGTATACGAATGAAAATAGATTATAGCCAGTTTTTCCCGTTATTAGTAGCAATAAATCATTGCGTATCCGTAGCGACTGATCCTTAAAATAAGATCTGAAGTGATAAAAACCAACAATACTCTATTCGTGCATCGATAGTTATTATAGACAAGTTAAACATGCCTCCATCCTTATAAAACGTGTAAACAGGTCAATCAAGATGGTTACTAAAAGTGTATGCATGTATGTAAATCTATGCATATGTGTACAAATAAATACAGTGTAATTATAAGACATTTATGGTTATGATAACTAACAATGATCAGCGAGAGTCGACTGCGCTCTCACCCTGCCAGAATGTTCCAATCCAAGTTAATGCTCTGAATTCAAATCTTCCGTATCGCATTAATCCGGCCGAGGGTCGTGCCGTAATAAATTCCGTATTATACGCGCGACACGCGTATTAAAATAAACATATAAACATGTTACACCCTAGCGTTGTACGCATGCATGATAATTTAGATACTAGTGTTATAAAGCATAACAATGCAACTTTTTGATCATTTCATGAGCCCCTCGGCAAATTTTTTAAGACCCAGTTCTCAAAATGGAGGATTATGTTTTTAATTGTTTTTTAAGTGATAACTTCTTATGGAAGGTTAAACCGCTTCGTTACGTAACGCGTTACGGCGCCTGTCTGTCCGGCTTCCCATTCTCTCACGCACACGGCAGTGGTAGGCAGTTTAAGTTATAACTTCTGTCAGGCGTTCGGAGGCGCAGATTTTTTTTTATTTCATAACATCGTATATCGTAAATCTCATGGTTTAGTAAAAAAAAGTTCGTACAAATGAAAAAATAATTTAAAAAGACTTTATACATAAAAATTATAATTTTACAATATATTTTTTGTTATTTTTTCGAAGTTTTGTAATAAATAACGTTTTTTTTTATATTTTGTTGCCAACGCTATGTTGACCTGTGCCTCATGAGGTCTACATTCATTTGTATGGAACTTAAAGCTTTATGGCTTTAGACAGTCCAGGGTTTAAACAAAATGTTCTAATTTTCCATTAAGAATATGAGAAAACTTAAGGTAGGCTAGTTATACACCTATTTAAATTACAGTTACAAAAATTCTCAGTTTACCTATTAATCTTCATGATGCTAAACAGTGGTGCCTCATTTCTCACCCGACTGCGGAGAAGGAGCTAATGATTTTATGAATGTTTATTTCTTTAGTAAACTCTTTACCCTAAACGATTTCATGGATTGTAACATATCAGATGTCGTTAGATACGACTCGACTGTGGTAATGGTATAATATTTTCGTATTCATAAGTGTCAGTAACAAAGAATTTACAATCAAGTTCTTTATTAATAATTGTACTTGTTGAACGTAATATATTATTTTACGAAATATAAAAAAATATATTTATTGGTTTTAGTAATATAGGTGAAATAAATGTAGCAATATCATATAAAATCATATAAGAATGATTAAATAAATCACGTTGGATTTCATTTGAAGTATATAAGTAAACTCTAAAGTGTATTCCTAGATCCACAATGTCCTGTGTGTGTACTCCTCATACTGTGAGATGGCATTTTATTATAACAATAGGCGGAGCTCCCGACGGAGCCCCGCTAGAGGTTCGAGGGTGCAAGTGTATAATCTACATGACACATTGTCGCCAAATGCACTCACTTTCTCTTACTACATAATTTATACAGCACAGATGAATTAATTAATATGTCATTGGTCCCCATAAAGTTATTCAAATATAACATTTTCTATACTTATATTTGTTTTTCAATTCACTGAATCTCTCTACTATCATAATCAGAAACAAAAAGACATCGGCATCCCAGTAAAGGCAAGACCTTAGTTTAATATTACACGCGAGTTATATATGTGTGACATGTATATAAATATAACACATGAGATTTATATAATATTAAATTAAGATTTTTATTATATATATTAGATTAGTTTTAGGATACAATAAAACGATAGGTTGAATTCTAATTATTAAAATGAACATCAAAGTTCGAATGTATAAATTAATATAACATTTATGTTTTTTTGTAAATTACTATCATTGCCGTACAGGAAAAAAAATATATATTCTCGTAGTCATCTGAATGTCAGAAAACAAGAAATAAGTTACATATAGAATATATCAAAAAGAGTGTTTGTTAGTGAACATATAACTTTTTCATATAATATGACTTGGCCGATTGTGCTTATACTTATGTAATACATACATATATGTTTTATAAAGAAGGTTGATGGTCTAGTGATTATTATAAAAAAAAACAATATTTATGTATTTAAATCACACATGGTGATAAAAATATTGTTTTAAAGCCAAAAAGGAACTTACAAAATTTAGACATGCTAGAAGCGCTGTAAGAAAGTGCAGAACAACGTCTGTTGATCCAACTTAGTCTATACTATTCTAATAAAGCGTCTACAGAAGGAACAACACGTTAATTTCGTATAATATCACTGATATTTTCATGGAATGCACCGTATCGTAACTGTTATCAGGTATTGTAAATTCAATTTAGATTTGATTTTAAAAAGTACAAATTTACAATAACCATATTAAGGTTTATGAACTTTCAACAGTACTAACGCAGCCAAGTAATTTACAAACACACAACTTACAATCCTGCCAGATCAACTACTTTATATTGTAAGTGCCAAGCAAAAGTACCGATAAAAAAGTACCGATAATTATAACCTCACCCCCTCCAGCTAAGAACCGTTTAATTCTAGAGAATTCCCAAATCGCGCTTATAATTTATAATAACAGGGACCTCCCTTAACGAAGAGAACGTTTTGTAGATAGGTATCTATCAAATTACGGCACCTTCCCCCTTGCCGAGCAGCCATTGTTGTCTAACACGGAAAATATTCATTTGAATATTTACTTAACATGGATAATATTTTAATCTTCCCCTTTGAATTATACATACATTTTCCAACGGAGACAATTTCACGCCTTGTTCACCGAAACGATATAACTCCACCCGTAGTAACAATCAATAGTGTATCTTATTAAAACACGGAATGTTTGATTTTGCGTTGAATTTTGCTTGCGATACAAAGCAATATCAATTTAACAAGATATTCCTTTTGTTAATATTCGCACACGCTTTATCAAATTCTCTAGCGGGGGTGACAATAAGCCGCTGTAAGTACCTCTCACTGACATATGGATAAAAGCTTTCATTTCACTCTTAGCTCTTTTGAGTGAGTTATACTGAATATATGTATGTTTGTACATTAATTCATTTTTAATGTTTTATTACAGTAGTAGTTTCTGGTAATATTACAAATATAAATATTATTATCAAGTAAATTTCCACATTCCTGTTAATAATGTAATGATAATTATAAAGGTATGTAGGTAAAATAATATGGCTTGATATTGGTAATTAAATATTTTAACACTATATGTTAAACGTTCGAATAACCAAAAAAATGTAAAGATATATTTGTAACTTTACTAGGGTATAACGTAACAGGTGATTGGACACTAAGCATAGGACGCACGTTACTGATTGATTGTCGTGTCAAATTATATCATAATTCTATTGTGAAAACTGTTAACTGCCTCCGCGACGCGACGCCCTCGTGACAAAAAATAGCTGGAACGGGGTCCTGCCCTCGCCTGTTTAATAACATAATAGCACAATTCCCTCGCCGCATGATTCAATTTGGATTTCCTCCAGCCTCCCCCGTGTAGCCTAAAAAATGACAACTTCATTATATATTGTACGCTCCCGAGGGCGACTTGTTTGCTAGAAGGATTATAATGATTAATTCTGTAAAATATTAATACCCATCACACCCGCGCTTCACACTTGGACGTCTTTTATAAACGGCTTATTATAATAATTCTAACGCAAGTGCTCGATTGTTTGTTAGGATTTGTTAACTTGTCGGTTTTTCGTAAGTTAAATACATATAAAAAGTAAGTAATAAAATGTACGCTTACGTTTATTTTGTATAATAAAGTAATATCAGAATATTGAATAACATTTACACAGTAGTTTTAGTCATTTTTCTTTAAATAATTAAACACGTTTAAAAAGCATTGCGAAAAATATAAGTACGTATAGATTATACAATGCATTACAAACTCTAAAGCAAGCAGCTCTCTTAATACATGGGCAGTTTTCTTCCGGGCCTTTGTCTGTGCTGAATAAAAACTTCATCTCTCTCTCCCCGAGGAATTTAATTTGGAGTAATGGAAGTGTTATATTGACTTAACAGGCCAGAAGCTCCCCCTCGCGCACAGTTACAGTTATTAAAATGGAGAAATTTATTATTAGCGTTTCGCCATTCTACTATTTACATTTTAATTTTATTTGTTCTGTGATTCCATTAGTCACGTTCTGATGCGTACATTCAATAAACGAAGCTATAAAGTGCACGCGAATTTCGCAACTGTGTTCTGAATGTGAACTATCCTTCAAATGTTATAAATTTTGTTGAGACAATGATATTTGAAGTCGTGTTTGTTCACGTGTAAGATATTGAGTAATTTCTATATATAGGTTTAGCGTATTACCTCGGTCCACTTTGCCATCTAACATTAGGTGAGACTGTAGTAAAAAGATGCAAAAGTTTCACATTATCATGACTGAGTCCATGAATCAATCGGAATTAAATTTAGTATGGATATAGTCTAAGACCTGAAGAAGGATATACAATACGCTTTATTACGGTACCTACACAAGTAAATATGCCCAAAAACGCAGAGAGGGCACCAGTCAGTATTCTATATGTACATTCATATGCATTAAGCGGCTTATATGTTCCTCAAAATATGATACGGTATATACGGTGTTTTATATTCAGAATTTTTTAAACGGTCGCCAAAACATTACATAAATCAATTACGTGAATGTCGAGGTTGCTGTGTAATCGTTTTATCTTTTCAAGATAAAACTGCAAACATGCTTTTTTAATTAAAACTGTTAGAATGCCTGTGTAATAATATCGTTAAATATGTTATTTTTTTGTGATAAACGTCATATTTTTGCTAAATAGTAAATAAAATGTTATTTTTTTGTGAAACAGAGAAATAATAAAATCTTATATCATTCGAAAAATCAGCGTACATGTGTAATTGAACATCAAATAAATGTATTACCTTTTATTATTCTATTACTGTTTATTTTTCAAGCCTGTCTGGCAAGCTACCTCCTGTCTAGTATGTTCCGGCAGCTGCACTTTAGACCCATTCCATCTTTAGATTAAGCGTGTTTACCATATTGAACCTCAACACCATAAAACATCAGCTGAGATTGTGACCAAAGCGCGGAAACTTATAAAGTCTAAACCTATGCCTTTTTTGAAACATCACTTAACTAAATTTTTTATAATGGATAAAATGTTAATTAAACTTTTTCTACAATTCGATTAAGTGATCTAAATTTGTTGAGGTAAAAAGGCCTACAACGCTCTGCGCATACAGTATAATAATACGCTTAGAATACTGTTGGAACTGCCTCGTTTCTGAGGTAGTGCTAATAGCTTTCACAGCGTAGTTACTTCTAGGTTGGATAGCCTCTTTGTCAGCCACTGGCCTGGACTGTACATCGTGGCATATATGTGATTAATTGAATAAATAATTATGTAACAAAGTTAATAATGCTAACACTAGGTGAAGAAATTGTACACTGAAAATTTCATGTTATATGGATACACTATTATCTGAAATAAAATATTGTTAGTGCTGTTAAAACCCACTTTAAACACGAATTAAAACAGTAGTATATTCATTTGATAGATTTATGAAAAAAATTGTATTTGTCGTCTTAATATACAAAAACCGCTTACTCTTTCTTTAAGTGTTTTTTACTAACGTTAGAAATTTACCGGTTTATTGTACGTGTACAGATAATAACCAATGATGAAAAGTATTATGTATACAGTTTTTAAATTATAATCAATATGAACATAATAGAAGAATTCCGATAAATGTAATTATAAAATTGGTGTAACAAGACGAGCTACGTGACATACACTTGTTCCGGACAACACTGCATGTATCATTTATAGACCTTTTGTCACCGAAATTATATTTACAGAAGTGAGCAGACAATTTCACGCTCTCTTCCCAGCACCCCTACATTATGGACTCTAATCAACGAGATGTGAAGAAAAATATGGATACGCTCGACTTCCAGAGGACATCGGCATACAAACCAAATTTAAAATACTTCAACTTTTTTATAATACCAAACAATCATAGATGAATCATTGCATAGGTAGTATAATGGTTTTTATATAATTTAGTTCTTCCAGATTAGACTATTGGACCCAAAGACAAACGCAACACTTACAGACACCATGTTTTGAATAAATAGATGTTTACATAATGTTAGTGTTGATTATTATAATATGTTAAAGTTTAATTTCGTAAATACATATAAAATTGACCATAGTATTGACAAAAGGACAAAATACATGCAAGAGTAAAGAATTAAAATTAGATGAACGGAGTATACTATTGGGTGAAATATCATACAAGAAATAAAATAAATTAGGGTAATCGAAAAAAAATGTGTTCTAAAGTGTTTACATTCAGCCCACATTCAAATATTTAGTTGTCCCTGATTCTAAGCTTTGCAAGGTGGACAGGAGAGCAAACGTAATATATACTCAGTCTGCAGATAGTGGATGTGCTACAGTCACGAAACTTATTAAAGCATGGCTTGCCCGGAGCGTTATCCTGAATGAAGTATATGATTTGCTTTTATTTGGATACATTCCCGTTTGAGGTTAATTATGCTTAAAAATCAATTTTAGCTAGAGAGGACAAAAATCCTAAACATAGGTTTGTAGTGGTACTGAATAATCTGTCTAGATAACTTATTTAGCTAGAAGATCAATAACTTCATTACTTTGAATTCCACTATGTCTTTGAATACATGTCAAAATTACATGAATCTCTAAAAAAGACATTGATACGATTGGTATTTAATGTTTATGATAACTGGAAACTTTAGCATAAATCTGACTATCCAAGCTTATATGTAAATTACAGTATCTGTCAGAATGAGATTTTCGTCTCGTTTATGTGATAAATTGAAATAATGGCAATACTTTTTCAGGCCCATTATGACAATAAGCACAATACATTATTATTTAATGTTCTTGCTCAATAGCAATCTATAGAATAATAATAATAAAAGCTATATAAATATAATTAACATTTGTGTAATTTTTTTCAAATTCACAAAAATAATCACTTTTTACAATAGAAATTATGGAAGACTGTCAGAGACAAAGAAAAACAAATATATTTCGACGTAATGCTTATAATTTGTAGCTCAAGAAGGTTTTTGTATGAACTTAATCAATTAAACTGATATTGTTTATTACTAAAGCATATATCTCCAATATTATGTAAAAAAAATACTATGCAGCTTACATCACTGCAACTCCTTCCCATATTGCTTCGATACATAGAATTTTCATAGCATTATCAAATTTATGTAATACTGTTGTAAAAACATTGAATATTGAAGGGTTGCCAAATTTTAGTGACGGTATAGTAGAGTCCAAATAATCTGGCGCATCTGTTCGTTACGGTTCACTCAAAAATCTCATCTTAGTCACCCGAATATGGGACATGCAACTAAATTTCCTCGTTCATTAATTTACACCCATATTTTGCAACTTAACGAGAATCAGAGCTGGTTTGAGATAGTTTTATTATTTTAAACTACAATTGCCAAAAAAATAATTCCAGGATCCATCTATTTCAACAGTTATCAGATTGTGATAATAGAAAGTAGGTGAGGTTAGACTCAATTACCTTAGTCCAACATTATAAAATAATATCAAAACGTATATTTATAACAATATATGGATTTATATTAAATAATGTCCATACTATTCGTACTGTTTACCCCTCGGCCAATAAAAGGGTGAGCGCACACATGAGCGTGAAAGATTGTCCACATGTTCGGCGGGACGCCCTGCAGCGTGATCAGCCGCGAGCTCCTATCTCCTAGTAATTCAACTTATCAGAGAAGCGCATCTAAAGATCAAACTGTTTAATCGTCCTCTGTCACTTCTGTTACACACCTAATGTGTCACGGATTCTTATAATTAAATTGAAAATTGAACACAATAAAAAGAAAATTATGTGAATAAAGTTGCTGATACGACAAGTATGAGTATAACAAATTTATATAGAGTTTTATTAAAGATTTGTTTAACTGTTAAGTAATTAAAAATATATCTTACCCTTCTACTAAGCTTAACTTCATATTTATGAAGTACTCTGCATTTCTAGAAGAACGCTAAATAAAGTACAGAAGATAATTCACGATTTCACTTGTTCTTGTCTGAGAAATTGCTACCGAGATTCAGAGTAGGCTGGAGAAATGGCAAGCAAAAACTGGGGAATCTTGGTTTAAAGATAAGTAGGATAAAAACTGACCATTTGTTCTACGAATATGGGTGTCCATTCAGTTTTTACTATATTACCTTAAACGATGTATCCTTACCAGCCTGTTCCAATTTTCGATAGGTACCTCGGTTCATTGATCAAAAACGACGGTGGCATAGACAAGAATGTGAGGAATAGGATAAATGCAGGGTGGATGAAGTGACAAAATGTGTCTAGGGTAGTTTATGCCCCAAGAATGCCTTTGAAATTCATAGGGTAAAGGGTATAAAACTAAAATAAGACTAGTCGTATTATATGGATCCGAGTGCTGGGCTACGAAAGAGATGGATGAGAAAAGATTACACGTGGGAGAAATACGAATATTAAGATGGATGTGTGGAGTAACTAGAATGAAAGATTAAGAATGAGTATATCTGAAGCATTTTGAAAATACACCAATGACAGACAAGTTGAGGAGTAATAGGTCAGCATGGTATGGGCATATTATTGGCAGAAATTAAATTCATGTGAAAAGAATATTTTTGAGTTAGAGTGTGAACGGATATAGGGATAGAGGAAGACCGAAAAAGGTGTGAATGGATTATATGAAAAAATGATATGTGTATAAGATAGTATTTGAGAGGGGAGAGTGGAAAAGGAAAACATGTTGTTCCGACCCTGCTTAGATGAGATAAGGGTAAGATAATGATGATAATGTATTTCAAAAAACTGAGAGCTTATGACGTGTATATCATTGATTCCATTTTATTAATATACACATTCCTAAATCGCGACTCATAAGCCCTTGTATACACTTTTGCATAAAATTCAAATCACTAGAGACGAGGAGTACGCCAAACACGTGACCGTTTCCTAATATTGACAAGCGAATAAATTACATGATCACTCAGTACTCAGAAAAATATCACTACGAGAAGGGCGGTTCCTCTTCGTCATAAAGACATGATCGTGCGGAAACGGAAGTGACGACAGTCAGCGAGAGGAAACGATGCTTGACACCGGACGAGCCCACTTCCGGTGCGTACGCTATCTTTACTTATCCCAGCAGGGAGCATAAAAATTGCCTCCAATTCTGCCATATTTATAAGACATAAACTATTTTATAGTATTAAGATACAAGAAGCTTTAATAAAATGTGTAGCGTTTGAAAGTTTATCAAAAGACGGATATAATTTAATATAATAATTTGGAAACAACAAACGTTACTTAGAAGAATAAATGGCAACTAGATGTAAGTTTAGGCATTAAATTATATAATATATGTTATAAACAAACATTTTATATTGGTAAAACATGCTACACCTGGAATTATTACGAAGGAAGGAAAAGAACTCATTATGGTGGGTGGCTCTTTATCATGTGCATTAACCCATCAATTAATTGATATAATTGATTACATATAGAATTAAAAAATTCTGTGGTTTCATGATACCACGATGCAAGTGAAACTTTTTTCGGATCTCTTCTCTCTTCTATCATCTAACTAAAAATTTTCGTAAGTTTATTCAATTTAGGGTATTAAAATCGCGTTTTTAACCAACGCATTTTAAAAGCTGAGCATAATATTTATTTAATAGATTGAATCACTTTGAATTAAGCCATAGACGCCGCCTTATTGGCCTTGGCTGCTCTGCCGATACATGAACTAGGAAATTTGATGCGATGTAAAAAAGTTTCACTATAATAACTTCATTCAAATTTAAAATGATTGATATCTATTTGGACTTCATCTCTTTCTAGTATCATACTGTAAGGGAACTGTTCAGTGTACTATCGACGCTTTTTATCAGCTATATACACATAACTTTATATACATATAATCATACAAGTTTAGAGAGATAACATTAAAACCTATAAAATATTACAGGTTCGAGTCGGAGTTAAGTATTAATGACAAATTTACAATTAAAACAATAACAAAGATCCCGAAATGAAACCACATAAAACACCTGTTTCCCGTAAAACAAGAAAACTATTTTCACGAGAACGAATTTAGCTTACAAATAAAATAGGAAAAAAAAAACTTCAAGCACGAAAGTAGTCAATTACTGTATATGAATTGTTAAGTATCAAATTTTAGATAAGAATCTTAATAGCAAAATTATATTACAATACCATAAAACCACAAAAACGGTCGGTATAGGAAGTGCGGCTTATTACGAAAACCAATTCTTTACGATGTAAATCGACGATTGCGTGATACCAAAATTAATATGTTTTCAAGTTATTATACGAACTCATAAAACTGTTGAAATGGATTAAATGTTACGTTCAGAATGAAATTGTTTTCTACTCGTGGCTTCGCTCGTGTTAATGTATATTGACTTATCAGAGAATGATAACAGGTACCTTATGTCCTTTTTTTATGGACCTTTGGTAACATGTATGCAAAATATTCATTATGATCAGTTAACTAGTTACGATGTAAAAGTATAACAAATAAACAAACTCACGGTCGAACTTATAATATTAGTAAGGAAATAAAAAGTACTAAGGATGAACTATTATTTATTTTAGATACATACAAATGCTAACATAAGAGGCAATATTTATATATTTTAGTGAAAAAAAATATTCCACCCACGAAAATCTCCTTGTCATTTCGTACCAAATATTCTTAGAGCGAGTGCATAAATTTGGCTAAAATCGACTCCATAACTTTCAAATATTATCTTATAATTTTTCATTTTAGGATTCTGCGATAAACGTTTTATAATTTCCAAAAATTCGTTGGAATTAATCGCTTCAAAGAGATTAGCAATATCAGGATCATTTTGTAATTTGCTTTCAAATAACTTTCTCATATCTTCCAAAGGTAATGTTTCAATAAGGTCTTCAATAAGTCCTGTGATACCTTTGCCATGTTTTACATCGTTATTTAGTTTTATGTATGGTGGTAAATCAAGAGCAGAATTAATATAATCAATCAGTTGTTTGAAATCGTAACCCTTTGCAGCCAAATATGTTGACGCCTGTAACAAGACAAAAGCTCAATAAGTTTTATATTAGAATAACGAGTTAAAATTAACGGCCATTATTTGAAAAAACGCTTGTACTAAAATCTAGAGTTCAACAAAAGACTAGCTGATTCCAGACCGCTTCGTTAGGCATTAAAAATTTGGCCTAGAACCATCCATAAAAAATCCGCATCGAATGCTCATAGTGCTACTAAGCTGATACATTCAGTAGTTACGACATGATTCAGAAGCGTAAGGCATTCAACCAAAGCTAACATCCAATAATAATCAAGATGCGTAAACAGCCGATTATATATTTTACATTTTTAAACTTACCTCTCTACATTCAGCCATAGATTCAAATTCGAGAACAAGTTCTTTAAATTCCATACTCGATAAAAATACTATAAAATTCAATACTTCTTCGTCATTCATATAATTTATAGCAACTCCCATTAGCTTCTGCATATCTATCAGTTGAATAAAATCCGTGATGTGATTTTCCCATACTATTTTTAGTTTTGAGTCGGACTTGTATATTGCATTATTTATTACTAAAGGTTTATTTGACAAATTAATAATACTCGATTCACCCTTTATAACTAACACCAAAATTACTATACAAATACATTTGTACATTATGATAATATAAATTGACTACTGTACTATACATAGATACTTATTCTCTGTGAGGTTACGATTATAATAAAATTGAAAACGTAAATTACATCAAATTTATATAATTGATCGAAATGATTGCAAAACCTATTTAGGTCAATACAGGGCGTTATTGGCTAATTTAACACGATTAGTTATAATGTTATCATTACTTATCACAAATAATGAAGCAAGTCGACATCTATAATATTCTAGTCGCACACACAAACAGTATCTTATCAAGTTATCATTCTAGACACGTACTAATTCGATCATCTTTTTCATCAGATCGTTAGTCCTATTAAATCATGTTTACCTACATTTTGTACAAGTATCGTATTTTTCCACTCTTAATCTAAGTAAACAACTATCCACCGTTCTTTACGTTGTATTTATTTCAAAGAAGAAGAAAAAAAACCTACGTTTTTTTTTAATAATCATATTGTAGTACACGATTATATCAACAACTATATATCTGGTTATTAACAACTCAAACTGTACTATTTCCTCCGGTAGAATTAGCTGAATTTTTTTTTAGAAATCATGACTATAACTTAAAGACGATTATGCAATAAATGTATGTAATGCATAGTTGCGATTGTCGTACAATTGCAAGGGTCGCGGTCAGACGCTGTCCATCCATCCAACATAGACGTCGCCCGAGGGTCCACTTCGATACAATATAGACAAAACTGCAATACAATCGACTAGAGTCTAGAATTATTTCCTGTGTATAATTTTTTTATTACTAGTTAATTTTTTTCAACAACTTTCTAAAATGTTATTCATATATTCCCTCTACAAAATGTAACCACAACATACCAACTACCATATTAAACATTTTTTAACATCACATTTGTAAACATTCAGCATTATTTTAATGTTTATACCTAGGTGCACACTTCTTTAAAAACACTATTCCTCATATGAAAAAGGTTACAAAGGACTTAGTATCTATACAGAGTAATGTCACAAATACTGTTCCTTACTCAGCCGCAGTACTCGCTACTGTACAAAAGAAAGGAGGAAACGGCTATAGAACGACGGTAAAGTACTCTTTAACCATCCTAATGACTCGAATTAGGTATTATCTATTCTATATTTTATATTCCGTTATGCTTGTAGACAGTCGATTACTATTTTGGTACAATGTGATTACTGGATAGTCGACGCTCCTCCATGACTATATTTTATTTAATGCTAGCTGCACGCCCATGCTTCGCATGGGTATACTGACAAAGAAAACGAAACCAATTCTTCTATTTACAGTATAACCATATAATAAAATAAAATGGCAACTGAACAACTAAATGTCAATCTTCCAACTATGCCAATATTTTGGAAACACGGCCAAAAAGAATGGCCAATTAGGAGAAGTCGTTCTGAAGTGATGCGCTTACATACATTCGGCAAATGATTTTAATTCATATAGATTAGGTGCAGTCAATTTAAGAAGCTTACATACTTATATGTACAAAAACGAGTTTGATATATCTTGGCTAGATTCAGGGGACGAAAGTATTGCAAAAAGACATACAACGTAATCCGTCATATACGACAGGGGTCAACTTTGAAATTACAAATAACTTAAGCTTAAGCTTCAAAATTCATCATTAATTAAAAAAATCTTCATTTACATGAGAATGAATACAATATTATAGTAGAATTTCAAATCATATTTTAAAATAATATTATTTAGTAACAAACTATGTCTTATGAAAAGCGAATTGGTTGGATAATATCAACAGGATTGTTCGTCACGAGTGCGAAGTTAAAATTAGAGGAAACATTACAAGACACTATCATTATTGTTTTATTTGCAAAATTGCTCGTTCTAGTTAATGCTGGGGTTCGCTATTCACACGGCTCTGAAGCCATTGGCGTGTACTTAACGACGCTTCTTTGAATGACAAGCCCCACTTCTAATGTGGGTAGGTCCGTAATTGTTTAGTCAATTGTAAATGTTACAAATCTTCTATAAACTTTTTAAGTTATCTGTTCATGTTAAAAGAACAAAGAAATATGAATATAGTATAGTTTTTTGATAAATATGCATTACACTGCTAAGTAAAATGTATTTATAATTTAAAAATAATGCAATCGTTGTTTTACTCTTAGAAAAAATCTAATACAATCTTGTCTCTGAAATGAAAAAGTACGACAATTATACGCTTTCGAAGTATTTGATTAAAGTGAAATTTAAAACTTTTTAATAATAAAGAAATCCTCATTTCTGCTTTGTAATAAATTTGACTAAAATGTAACTGACAAAAAGATAGCGATTAATGGAACTTGCTTGATTATTAAAGAAAAAATAAATAAAGAAAATAAATCTCCTACAAAGAGAATTTAAGTAATCAATTACGAAATATGGGACAACCTTACTTTTCAACTTTCTAGGTTCTATTTCAATAAAACTGTTTTGTATATTGTATGTGTATGATATATTAAATGTGATGGAGATATTATATTAATTTTGGAGTAAATTATTTTGCTATATAATTTATAAGCTCGACGAAAGGTCATAAAAGAACTGTCGCGCTAAAAAAAATAATGTAGTCTTCATTATAAATGTCGATAACCTCATACTAGGAAATGTCATAGACCGAGTCAAGTGGAGAAAACCGCGTAGAAAAACAAATCCAGACTGACACGGATGGCGACAAGTAAAAAGTAAGTACTTATGTAGTCATCTCACGGGTTGATATTCGGTTACCCGTGATGTATGAATGCGCACTGACGATCCTGTACCGTGATCATCGGAATTAATTATTGTATTGAATGTTTATTAAAACTAGAACAAGTCACGATTATAAGTATTAATGTAAAACATATGCATATTAAAATAATATGTAACGTACTCATTTTTAATGCGTTTTACTTGCCACGTGTTTTCTTATTTTTTGTATGCTTAGACTGGTAATGCTATAAAATAGCCTAAAAATTGATGTATACAAAATATCGCAAGAAAAATCTCACAATTTTGTACTAACAATTTTAACTTATATTTATGGTTTTATATGACGTACACCGTACAATTTAACTAATTGAAGGATCTACTATTTATTTATTTATTGTCTCAGTGATGTTGATAATTTGTAGGTACATTATTTGCTTTTAGAATAAAACGTCTTCGTATTTCATTAGAATATACATGCGCTTATAGTGTCCATCAAATTTCTCTAGTATTCGTTATTTTTGTAGACCTGTCAATAACTTATATTAGAATTCAAATAAACGATGGTGTGTGTGGTGGTGGTGTCTCAAAAAGATCTCTCTTAATAAGAAAGATATACACCGATAGTGCGGTGGTGGCATTAAGGGCGTACATTAGGATTTCAGTACAGATAACGCTATGCACGCGCCTCGCAAACCAATGAGTTCAGAAACGGGCGAAACATTCAAATTGCAAGCCGCCCGCGCCCGCCCGTATCAAATGTTGTTTTATAGCTAATTCCCAAATTCGGTTATGGCCTATAAACGATCCGCTGGAATAATTTAAATGCGAACCCGCCTCTATAATGTGCGTACTTTACTCCAAAATTAGGTATTTGTATGTGAAATGCGTTTTGCAATAGGATTCTCTGTCGATTTTTTATTTCTTATGTACAGATGTAGCACGAGAAGCGGAAAATATAATTGAATACTATATAATATAATAAAAAAACATCTCATAATTAAATTTATACACGTGAGACAAAAATAATAGTTGACATTAGCTTAGAAAAAAAAAACATAACAGTAATTTACAATAGTACCTTAATACATCAAATTATTATTATTAGGGTAGTAGTATTCACAACATCGTCTGCATTAATTACTTGTTACCTTAACAATATGTTTAATGTAGGTACAAAAGTAAAATCATAAAAAGAAATAAAAGCAAAAATATGCTTTCCTTACAAAATATTTTTAGTCTTTCGTAGTGGTTATAAAAATTGTAGTCACTCAAAACTATGTATTAAACGAAAATATCGTAATGTTTTATTTTAAATAAGGCCAATAAGGACAATGTGTCCATGAATCAAACGCAAAAACAATTTAATCGCAATCCATCCAGTAGGTTTTGCGTGATTCGCGCACAACGGCACATTTCTATAATTATGTTTATATAAGAAGATAGTTTTATAAATTACTTCGAATAATTAAGTGACTCATCATAGAGTTTCGTTGAAAAGGTATAAAAAAAATATGTCATTTCTAAAATATACAAGCAAAACACATTAGTGACGACTTACTTTCTTCAATGTAAAACGTTTGTAATATAATAAACTGGTTTTAAAAGTTTTCCCTTGTTTCCGAGCTAATTTCCAGACGGACATTTCCGCCCATTCAATATGAACGATTGTTTATTGACTTCGCTGGCGTAAGACAATTGAACTAAATTAGGTACTTTGTTTAACGGTACTGGCGCTTTAATATGTCCAGTTTTCTTTATTTTTACTGCAGTCGCAATAAATATTATTCTCAGCTGAATGCCTTTAAAAGTAAAATCAATGACTTTAAGTAATTACTAAGAAAACTTTTATTTCGTTAACAGTTTGAACGAAACTATACGCATTTTAAGCAGATCTATAGGTAATAATTGAACTATAGTCAATAAAATGTGCATACATTAATAATATTTGTTAAGTTATAGTATTTTTCCTTCAAGAATACTATTAAAAATGAATAAATCCAATAACGCCTTAACAAGCGTTAAATCTTTTTGATTAAAGTGCAGAGTAATTATTCTAAATTAGGCATAAACTATAATAAAGGCGTACCTACGAGTATTATTAATCCTTCTGCTCATCGCTTGATCTGATCCAATACAGCGGTCAGCTAGACCAGAGGTTCCCAAATTTTTTTTCTTATAGACCCCTTTCAAAATTTTACTGGTTCTGGTGGACCCCCTGCATTTTCAATACTACCATATGAAGTCAAGCCAACGTTGTTAGTTCTTCACACTATCGAAAATAGACCAATGTTCAAGCTTACTAATTGTGCACCCTCATTTCATTGTCACGACAACATACACCCCCATCGAGTCTCTCGTGGACCCCTGGGGGTCCAGCTGGACCACTTTCGGAATCACTGAGCTAGACGTTTAATTTACATATGAGTACCTATCGATAATTTAAGATGATTTATTTTGCTACTCATAATTTTAAAAGGACATGCAAAATATTATAATACCAAAGATGTAAGTTCCGCTTAGTTTTAATATTCAGTGATAATAAAAACTATTACAAGTCATAACAATGGCATATCATTAAAATTTATGAATGTAATAATATCGCGCGATATCATTGCCGAAATTCTATTTGCCGGATTATTAGACGCATTATCGTTTTACATTCAACGTTCCGCATAACGGTGTCCTAATGGACGAAATTTAATCACGACAAATCGAATGCCACCTATTTATGAAGTCGAATGACTAAACAGCTTTTTAATACGATTCACACGTTAGCAGTTATAGTTAGTTAAGTTTTTGTATCGACACATTTCACGGTGGGATGTATTGAACTCTTATTATATTAAATACGATACCACATACCGGCCACTGATGGGATCTATTATTGTTGATCCACGGATGCATATTCAATCATCATGCTACTTCACTCCTACTTGATAGAGTCCGATACAAAAAACAGAACATTTGTTACACTATTTAGTTTATAAAATTATAAAATTGGATCGTTACGATCACATACGCACGTACTCATACTTATTTTTTCGTTTTTGAACAGGTTCCTAATGGTAACGAGATAACATGAGAACGTAGTCGCTTAGTGAATGTCGTTATCAAAAGATTGAAGTACAATTAGTACGAGGAAAAGTGTAATCAAAGAACGAAAGCGTTAATTATAAGCCCCTTTCGACTAATCTGAACGAAACACAGAAAATCAAAGTATCGGTAAAGTAGTCATTATCCCTCACACGGGATAGAATGAGTGCAAAGTGCATACAAAATCGTGATGCGGCCTTTTAATCGGTTTCACGTTCGTTCCCGTGCTAGTTTTTGTATTCGCATTTCTCTTCGGAAATCTGCAAGCTTATTGTCGACGGGAACTTTTCGTCGGACTGAATAAAAGTAAGCCGTAAGTCATGAGAATAAAATGCAATTTAGATGTTCCACATGCTTGAGCTCAACTGCATAGTTTCACATCAAGCTTAGTAATAAGATAAAGAGGCGGGTCCATTTAGTTTTGCAGCAGTTCATTCCAATTTACGCGGTGTATTGACCATTAGCATAAGTCCAGGAGAAGCGTGATGTGCGCACGATTTGCAGGCGCTGGGCGTGACGTGACCGCCTCCCTTGTAATTGTATCCGCGCGACACATTTGTTTGCTGTTGTAAGCATTGAAGATCCCATCGCATCACACCACTGCGATCGACTCTTGCAAATTAGCACTCTTAATGTTACAGCAAACGATACTTATTTTAGAACATATTTAAGCTTTTTATAGACGTTCAGAAGTACCTTCCTCGGAGTAAAATATTACTTTGCCTATTTATATAAGTCTGGGTATAATGAAAAAAATTGTAAATTTTCGGGTCTTGGATGTTCATATCCGATATATCTTATGGTTATTTACATCGTATAGATATGATGTTACTTTGAGGTTCATTGATATATGGCAGGTTGAAATGTACGCATAAGAATACTATTATAGCCACTAAATCCTTAATTATGTGCCGAAAGCAAAAAACGTCGTGATACGTTATACGTTTACATCAATAAACTTAAAGCGACATGATGGTAGTATGTGGTCATTATCTTTGCCAATATAAATATACTTGAAAATAAGAAATATCGTTTTTTTTTTCATTAAATTTGTTTAACATTTCCTAACTATGCTTAAATACTTGCATAATAATTTGTAGATTACCTAACATAACCTAATAAGTGAGGCTGGGTGTGATCATATCTATGTAGACAGCTATCCACTCCTATTCGTAAATGTAAAAGGCCATCTGATTACATACATCTGGATACATACTGCTTAAAACAAGTTGGAAAAAATATGTTTTCTTTAATAATAAACATAAACATAATGATGTAAGTAATAAGATTGTAATGGAAAGCATATTTATTACAAAATTAAAAAATCTCGCATATGATGCCACTTTCCTAATGTGTCGATAAACGTGTATGTTTATCGTATTTGCGTGATTCTGACGAGAAAGAAAAATATTTCTATCGTTTGTATGCTGATTCGCCTTCGTAAAATTGTAAAAGAAAAAAGCAGTCTATATTTGAAGTATTTTCTGTGTACAATGTAGCTGTATCTACTTGATAACTAACGTAATTTGTACTGCGACATATATATTATAAGTGTAGTAGGTACTGACCGTTTACAGGGTTGATACTTGAATAGCGGGTTTTGGAAAATATTGTATTTCATTACAATTATTATTGTAATGAACATTTTGTTACGAAAATTTATTGTTTTTATTATGAGAAACGTTAATATAGGAGCACATACTGAGAATGATAAGTTTGAGGTATGCGTGTGTCATATTTTTTTTATTTAACTTTATATGCAAATAGAAATGCATCCAATTTCATGTTCAATAACACAATAAGTACATTTTTATGTAAATACATATCGAGTTTTACTTGAATTGTGACGGTTGTCCGATATACGCAAATATGTTTTCACAATAGGTACTATGCGTAAACCTCGTACTTACTCATTATTACAATTATTAGAATTCAGCATACATTAATTGTTAGGAATACCTAGGTGACTCGAAAAATGTTTAAACTTAGCCTTGAACAAAAAAAGGTTAACCACCAATTTATCCTGTTACTAGTCTCATTTCGCCGTTTCAGACAAAAGGCCATATGAATTATTAAAAGAAAATAAAAGGGGTAAACGATATTTATAACAGTACTTAGGGGATATGCAAGCACTAATAAGATAATAAGATCCTGGAAGTTTTAGATCTCTAATTTAATCGGTTTTCCACAAAAAGAAAACTATGAAAAAAGTTTCTTTTTTTATCTTATTAGTCCCTACATATCCTTTATTAGTACCATTTAAATATATTTCTTGGGCCAATTCACTATGCTTAAGCCCTTATGGCCAATACCTGAGTTAAAAAAGATTAGCTTTATAATTTCTTAGATTACATGACAGTTTGTTGCTATAAAAAAGCAAATACCACGTATTAAGAAAGTAATATAAGTGATTAATATCTAACTTATGCCCGCGTCTTCACTCGCCTCATTTTAGAGTTGGCTTATCCTTCGGAAACAGTCGTTTTGTACTGGCCGAAAACTACCATATGTCTTTCTGTAGTTCTGATAAGGTGTAGGTAAAATTTCGTGATTGAGTAGTTAGACTAGCTGATGTTATTAATAGTTTTTTAATGATCTATTACTGATTATATGCAACTTGATATCGTCACATTCTTACACCTTTACTTTATTGAAGTAAAACGTCTTTACGCACGCTTTACTTGGGGTAGGAAGCTGGTGAATGCGTGACGAGAGCGTTACGAAAAGTGTGATCGGGTGAGGCGAACGGAAGTTGAGAGTGAGATATAACTTAGTGAAGATAGGAAAAGAGAGAGTTACGTTTCGTATATTACTGTAGGGGCTAGAGAGAGAGGTGCGAGCACACATTTTCATTCTCTCTACCTCTCATAGCCAGTTTCGTTTCGTATATCTAAGACACGGTTAAATAAAAAATTAAATAAAAAATGAATTATATTTATAATATACTTATATTAATAAATTAATCATATATATACATATGTAAGTATATATTTATATATACATATAGATGGAGCTAAATAAAGAGTCGTGTGGTCTACAGCACACTGGTTTTTTGTTACTTTAAATGTCATTAGCGTAGCAACCCTACGAAGCCGTAATAAGTAGCAATGAGTAGCGGCGCACGCGCTCACTTGCAAGCCATCATTAAAATGTAGCATCTCGAACGATTTTCCTACTTTAGATACGGCAATGGGAGTAAAAACAGCCACTTAGTAAAAACATACAGCATAAAAATATTGTATCCTTACTGCATATAAGCATTAGCCATTTCTGAAAATCATACGGAGCGAATAGCAAGATCGAGTTGGTGCACATATTTTCCCATAATGAGTGGCGGTTAACGAATGCAAAGAGGATTTTAATGCTTCTGATGTGATTCGAGTAATATACATTTATGTATCTCGTTTATGCCTATGTATAAGTAGTCTGTATATTTTAATGCTTTAACGTTAAGCTCGTGTGAGTCAGTCATTATGTACACGTCGATTTTAATGTGTTACGTGAACATAGGTCACTTCATTGTTATATTGAAGAATCAATATTTATTTTCTATTGTAATACTTCTATTTCACATGTACATTACGTATACTTGTTACATTAAATTCAGTTGCGTGATTGTGCCTCAAAGAAATTCGATTTTTATTATTGTCCGCGTAAACTAATCAATCGCATTGTTTTCATATTTAAACATTGGACATTCACTGTTTTGTATACATGTTAGATTCTTCGATCCATGTTCTTATTATTCATAGAAAATTTTAAACAAAAAGAAAACACCTGCATACATAGAATTATTTCATCGGAATTTCTGTTATTATTATTTCTTTGACATTGGAACAAGTTTTAAGTTTTAAATATTTTTTTCAAGTTCCACATTTTGTATCAGTATTGTCCTTACCGATAAAATGGTTTTATACCATTAAATCTAAGAGCAAATACTATATGCTTTATAATAGTAATATAATTCAAATACTCTTAACATCCGTTAGTAACGTCCCGTACGCGGACGGACACTATCGGATGTGAGAGAACGTATAAAAAGTCGCATCTCAAAGTACTTCCATAGCTAGACGCGATCATTAGAACCGCACCATAATCGCGACATCCTGAACAGGTAGGTCGTGGAGCGTGCCCGCTGCATATTACTGATCTCTCACAGCGGGAACAGGTGATATTTGTTCATTCATCTTTAGTACTTTCCACATTCTCGTTCCTATATTTTTTCTCTTGTAACTCTGTATGTACAACGAACTGCGTGAAAATATTCATTAAATATACACTCTACTAGACTATTTTTATATACTAGACTCCAATTCACATGAATATATCAACCCTATTGTATTCTTTCCTTTCCAGGATGGCATCAGAAGCACCGGTTGATGAAATAGTATAGTATGCTACACGGTAATACAATATTTTGGCATCATCCGAACAAGATTCTGCCAAAATACTGTAATAAATATCTACATTTTGACAGTTTAAGCTTATAGTTCAGTGACCTTCTTTTGGCCCTGTTCTTGGTACATTCCATTAGTAAATGATGCACATCACCAAGCTTTCCACATAAATGACACTTGGAAAACTGTGTTCTTCTTATATAATATGCAAAACTTTCCCATTAATAGTCTTCGAACTTCAACGAAGTCTTAATTCTATCTTAATATGATGTCGATTTAATGTTATAATGTATTTAAGTAATTGTTACAATCAATTTAAAAGAATATTGAAAAAATAGTACACTTATTAAAAATAGCTTCTTATAGAATATCGGCATTGGGGGTGTATGTGTTTGAATTCTTCAGTAAAATTTAAAAATGTAAGAAAACGTTTGTTTATCTTAAAATGATTTACTGTTTGCGCTTGTAATAAAGGATGTACTGTAAGTACCGTGTTAACATTACAATAAATGCTCCGTTGATTAGCAGCAACATTGTTATTCAACTAAGCACACCTTTAAAAAAGAAATCAACGGATACAAACAATAACAATTACTTAAGTTAAAACCAATACGCCTACGTCAATTTGTATTGGAGTCACGACTGGCGATTGTTAACAGCCGAACATGTGTCAGCTGTTGAAAAACTAAAATAATAATTAGTCGATATGAAGAGGTGGCGTGAGAACGTGCAGGGTGGCCGGCCAGCGGTGGCCGGCATACAAATTGAAACTGTCAGATCGACCGATCGGCGCACGATGCTCAACGCGACGCGACGTGGCACTCTCACGGAAACGATTACCCCGGTTAAGACAATGGCCGACAAGACATGCATCTTTTACTCTTTTGAACCTCCTAATTCTTTAAGTATCAATAGGTAAAAATAATCAGACGCCCATCAGCTTGTACAACCTTTCTATTGGATGTAAGTATATAAGTAATTATGAAAAATTATTGTCCCCAAACCTTACTTGAATCATATAATCCATTTACATTTAATGTATTTCGGCTCTGTACTTAAAGCGTTGTATTTATTCAAACAGATTCTTACTGAGTAAATCTGAATTTTCAATATCAGATAATCCTTTTACTTGAGTGTTTAACCCCCATTTATATTTGTAGCATAGCTGAATATTTAATAAATTTCAAAGAGATGTCAATCGAGTGTTTTATTTTGCATTTGGCTTAGCGCGGCGTTGGGGTGCGCGAGTACATTTCAGTGTACGTCATTTGTTTGTCTCGCGAATGCCCTTTGTGCAAGTGACGTAACGATGCCGGCACGATTCACTTCTATCGAATGCAATTTATTGTGAAATATGTAATATTAATCAATAAAGTCGAAGAATATGACCTATTCTTCCACCAGTACCAACGATACCAAATAGTTCGAACTGATAAAAATTTAATATAACTTCAAAAGTAGTTTTTGACCGCTCTGAATATATATGCACAGAACACAAATTTAGGTATAATATACTTATTAATATACACGTATAACATAAATCCGATGTAAGGATAAATAAATGTCAATTTTAGATGCTTATAATAATATTTTAACTTTGTTTTGTTTTAAACTCTTGACTCTATATATTATGCGCAATCCCGGACTATTCAATGCGATTCGAATCGAGTATATTCAGAGCGGCTATAAACTATGCCATTCTAACCCGATAAAAATAATCAAGAGAAAACAATGAATTGTACATAGGATTATTCAGAGACATAAAGTATTGTAAAGTTCTTCTTACAAATTGATCTCAAAATGCATATATACCTTTATATATATAAATCTTCTGTGCGTATGTGTGTGACTAACCTCCTCCTAAACGGTTGGACATTTTTTTTATGAAATTTGGTGTGTGTCTTCAGATGGATTCAAGAATTGTTTATATTGGACCCGGTAGGTGGTGCTGAGGTATGATTCTAGGATTTTTATTATCAGGGCAGGATAACGTCCGCGAGTGCAGCTAGTTAAGTATAAAGCTTAATACATATTATACTTCATTAGGCGATAAAACTGTAAATTATGTGTAATTCGCATAAATCACAGAGACTTACAAAGTCTATTTAAACTTAAAACTTTCTATTAAGGTTAATAAGTAGTTAGTTACTTTGTTAATTTATATTTTGTATAATATATTACAAAATTAATCAAAGATTGTGGAGTTATATATTTATGATGTTAAGGTGTTGGCCGTTGCTAAGCAACGGGGTGGCGGCGGTCAGTTAGGAGGTTCGGGGCAGCCGTTCCTCATACTCGAGTCATCCATGCGACCTACACTGACCCTCCGGACCGACCCTGATAATTATTCTCATTGTACCGGACCGTGTTAAGTTTAATGTTACTTTATATGTCTCATCTACTCTACCACTTTGTACGAACGCGTATAAGATGTTAGGTATAAGTTTAGTAAATTACGTCGCCGTAGTTTATTATGTAACACTAAAAATGAATCTACATATATATACCTTGTTAATTGATTTTATATAAACGCTGTTTATTAAACCCCAATACAATCGAGTCAAAGCATCAACGTATAGGTATTTACAATACATATAGTCAATAATATTGTTTGAATCACTACAATTTCGTATGTAATTAATTAATTGGTCAAAAATGTTTGATCATTGATACCAGTTGCATTTGTCTTATAGTTTTCTTTTGTATCAGGTTTTTCCCAACAAAAAGCACAGATTTAAATCAATGTAAACATGAGTATTATTGAAGTTAAACGTCTTATGGCATGTTAGGGGAAAATTTTCGTTACGCGTTACGTGTTAAACGTAAGGCAGTTATGTAGTTGTGTGTATATGTAGGTATTATATGTAAGTATGTATAAGTGTTTGTCTGGGTGTAGTTGTATACCAAATGAGTAAATGTACATCTAAATATTTATACTAGGTACTTCGTATAGTATATAGTTTATGAGCATTCTTATATATGTATAATTTAATACATATAAGCCAAAGAAGATTCGCTTCCTCTGCGTATACTTTATACTTTATATTTATGAAGTAACAAGAAATGTATGAAACATAAATACATAACACAAATTAATCCAATGAACAAACTTAGTTACTACTTAGCATTATGGCAACCCCAGTCTGATCGGACTTTTTACTTTTTTCCTTGTTTATTCTCCTTTACTATCGCATCATAGAATATAGCCGTTTAACCACCAGCTGTTCATTATTTAGCAATGAGTTTAATTAATAATTACAGTGCCACCTTTAACAATAGTTCCGGAATTTACCCTTAATGTTTTAAATTCGTACACTGCCGTAAATCATCATTTCTAAATTAATATTTCTAACACCCAGACACAGAGCTGACACTTATGGTCGTCACAAAAATGTCAAACATATGCAGGGATAAAACATTACTACCGAATCATTGTCATCTCAACGATACGGATTTACTGAAACCACTGTGAGATAACAGATTATACTTGAACAGTATAATTATGCTCTTATAGAGTAATCCTTAAATCTTATACACTTTGATCAAAATAATATTTCGTTCCAAATACAAAAAGGGTATATATTTTTTATTAATCTCATTGGAGACTTTTTCTTAGTATAAAATTAAAAAGAAATATGACTTCTTTTGTCATAAAACTCCATGTAACTGCTGTGGATGCTCTTTTTTTACATGCGGTACGCTATATTTTTCCTATATGTACAGTTAAAAGAATTAGAATGCGTTTAAAAGATGCATTTTGAAAACATATATATATATATATTGCAATTTTAACTCGGCAACATACTACTGGGCAGCAACATACAACTATACATATTACTGGGCTTAATCTGTACCTTCATGTTACTGTCAGTAATATTTATCTGATTAATTAAATAATGAGTTTATATTGTATTTCAGAATTCAAATTCCAGTGTTATTTATTAGGCAATTGTAAAAAACAATTACTTAACTCTGAACATACTTTAGCTGCAGTATGTTTAATACTCTTTTCTTAAAATAATTGCGTGTATGCACTAGTGTCGTCTAATAAGAATACAACTTATGAGAGAGAAGAGTAAAAATGTTACCCGCAAAATATAACGTTTAACGGCACATTCTTCTCAAAAGCAATAAAAATGGCGATATGGACAGCACAGCAATACCACTGTTAAGGATCACCATATATTGAAACATTCATAGGTGTCTCACTATATTGTACGCCGTATTTCGGATTCTAATATTTATATATAAAATCGGGTGAGTGCCTTAAGCGCTCGCCTTAGTAGTCCAGTGAACTTTAGAGGCCTTGCCAGGCTAACAGTGTAGTCAGTTAGCTTGTGACTTTCAGATCAGAGCATCCTCAGCTTTTAAAGCTATAAAATACTCAACAAAACTCTTCTTATTATAAAGAACGCTTCAATAAATGATAAAAATTAAAAGACAATACAATTTCAAATAAGAGTAGATTATTATAAAAGGTGAAAGCATTTAGAATCATCCTTTTGTGCATGATATACAGATTTACTTCTGACTTTTAATGCCGCCCTTTATACGCTTATAACATAATTTAAACTAGACATTTAATTGACGGTATACAATAAGATATAACAAGGAAAAAAAAACAAAATAATTGATATTAATAACACAAGATGGAGTTACATCATTTGTGCAAGTATTTATAACAGTAGATTCTATTTACTAATCAGAATAATCCAATACTGGAATAATATAACTGATTTGTGGAACCCTAGAAGCTGTTCCACGGAAACCTTGAGTTAGGAATCACTGTTGTAGTCCGGTGTCACGACAATAACTGTCAAAGATATCGTATCTCACTTTTATAACTAGAAACAGAATTAGTGGCTCATATAAAAAAGAAAAGAGTTCAATTAAGAGTCGCTGTTAAATTAAAATTGTAAATAATCAATAAATAATTCTAAAATTCAAATGTAATATTTAAAATACAATAAACTATCGCACTATCAAGAGTGCATTCAACTCGAGCGCGCTACTATTATTAAACGGAATTCGATTTAAAGCCGAACCCTCCTCGTCGTTTGTGAAATTGACATTTATTCTTCGTTTTTCATTGTTGCTGCAGTCGGATTCGATCTATTGTTAATTAGCTTAAACGGCCCATGCGCTGCCAAACAAAACCTGCTTCACTTCGCTACTAACAGCAATCGAGATCTGCAGAAACAACCTTTAAATTAGTAATGATATTGAACATTTTTGTTTATTTGCTATTCGAACCCTCCTGTAAATTATTTTACATATGTCAAATTTTATTTAAGAGCAAACGTATATTTGAATTGAAATACGCTCGGATTAAATTTACTTTTGTCTGTTATAGCGCTAATGTATTCCGGCAAATATTGGAACTAAAAGTATAAACCACTATACTGCCTGTATACTTGTAGCGCCATCTATTATCGAATAGTAGTAAAGATTTCGCAGGAAATTTACTTTACTAATATTTAATTATACTCTGTTTTTTGAACCAAGATATTATACATTTCAAAGTTATTAAAATATTTCATAAAGTTTTCTGATTTAATAAAAAATATATTTGTGTCGTACAAAAAAAAATGGTTTTTATTTCAATAAGTTCAGACTCCTTTACACGACCCCGACCCACACTTTGCTGGCTTGTTTGTTGTTTTACTCCAGAATTTGTCCTATGATCGCAAAAAGTTTAAAGATAGTACGTATATATTATTGAACAAGACAAAATATTTGAACAAACATTTTTTATATATGAGAACCTCCTTAATCTTTAAATTACGTTATTTTAATAATCTGTTAGGATACAGGTGTGCTATAGTAATTAAATATAGAACTGAACGACTTCATTATTATTCGCGAATGGACAAAATGTGTTCGATCTTCAACTGTGTACTAATCTATAGAGGCATATACATAGCGGATATAGGTAGTGTTATTACATACGAGAATTATTCGCTCCCCATCAGAGCAGGAGGGGAGTGCCTCGATTAAAGCAGTAAATACTTTGAGATTAATTATCTCGTAAACAGTCGCAGAGGCGCGGCGCCGGCGCGACTCAGATCGCTCACCTACGCCGTGAGCGCGATACAAATTCAACTTTTCCAATTAAATTTCGTGAGGCATTAATAATTATTTGGGTACATCAATTTGTTTCGTCGCGCGGAACTCCACTCAGTTACCATCTCCTGAATACTGAATACACGCGATGTTATCAGGGTTGGATAAATCTTGTGATACATGCTATCAATTGTTCTTATAAGATTATGAGAACTGATCTTCTTGATATATATGTGCTTCTCGATCTTACTATTTAAAATCAAATGTCTATAATGACGTCTTTAATGCAGTTTCAAATCTTGTTACAACTATATGAGTGTTAAAAATAAACAAATTGTATTTAAGATTATGGACTAAACATAAAAATAATTATTAACATTTTAAAGGTATTTATTACATGTATAAAATGCGTTTTAAACGCAATTTATAACTTGTAAACAAAAACTCTTAATCTACCTAATCATAAGACGTATCACAAGACTAATCAACCTACATTACAAAATTCCAACGTCTCTTAAGTTCGGAATTAATTAAATTAAACTTGAAAATGAAATATTAACACTTTAACGTATAAAATTTAATACAGTTAAGTTATAACGTGATTATTCAACTCCTCGGCGATTTCCAAAAACATCTGGGAAATTAAATTCGCCGAGCAACGGCAACGCCGGCGCGGCGTCTCTTTCAAGGCGAGCTTCCGCTTTTGTGCTTGTGAGGCACGAGCCACGAGCCACTCGCCACTTTGCACTGTGAAATTAATTTTCTTCGTCTTTATGTAATTTAATTATAAACATTTCAATATGGCGTTCAGGGAATTTCCGCCCCTTAGATAAGTTAAATAGAAACGTTTGATACTTATCTCTTAATACACTTCTCATGATTGCATAGCTTAAAGGAATGAATTTATTTCAATTGTATAAATCCTTTTCCATCAAGTCCTCGATGTTTGAAATTGTAGAATAAAAAAAAAACAACCTGTTAAGAAAAAATCAACAAATATTTTTTTATTTAGTTTAAACAATTTATCATTTATTTCTTTAAAGTACCAACCAACATATTAATTTTTTTTAGTAAATTGTAACTTAAAGCAAAAGTTCGCTTTTAATATTAACATATACCTATGCTAGATTTCAAACAATTATCCTTTCTATATTTACAGACAATGTCTATGACAATACAATATCCGTGTATTATAAATACCAATTAAAGTTAAAATTAATTACTACAAGCAAAATATGTGCAATGTACACTAACATTTATATGTATTTCTACAACTCTATAATGTATATGGCGTGATAATACATATAAAGTGGTATAAATTGCACAGAAATATTTAGCAAATTCTATCTATCATATTAAATAATACCTATAAACCAACTGCATATACCAATTTGTATAAGGAAATAGATATCTGTCTGTATCTAGATCAAGGCCTATTCAATATCATTTTTTGTGTTGAATAGATATCGTTGAATGACATTCCATCAACAAAATTAAAACTATCTATTTGTGTAGAGTGCACAGTTAACAGATGCCCACTAGCTTTCGTGCAATTTTGCTCTTAAAACGTTCACGCTTCGGCGACGAGAGGCGACATCAAACATATACGCAGTTCCTGCAAACCTTTTCGGAGCTTATCTCCCATTCACTATCTTTGCGAAGTATCTAGTACAACCGAACTATTGTGCTATGTTTATTAAATTTCATTTTACGTTTATACGGTAACACTTTTGTCGGTCGTTTTTTCTAACGTTTTGGGACATTTTACGGGTGGATTAGCACGTGACGTCTGCTTTTGTAAAGGCCGGCGGCGATGTCTTTTTGTATCTCCAACGTTACGGTTTGGTATTGCGCGTATTATGTCATAACAGACAAGCACTCGATATACCCGTTTAAACGCTTTTTGTACTCTGTTTATCTCAAATTGAATTCTGTTGACAAAATCATTGTAAACATCCCATCTTTTGTTCAGTCGATGGTAAGGGCAAAAAACGTCTGCGTTCAATAATAACCTTTCTGGTAAAAGAGATTGTTTCATATGAAAATCAGAAATATTGTTCGAATAATAGTAATGTTATATAGATACAAACTAATATATAACATAAGTTGAAATATCGTATTTATCACTTTAATTTCTTGTTCGAATAATACTAACATTAGACAGATACCACCTAAAACATAACATTAATTGGAATATCGTAATTATCACTTTCATTTCTTATACGACTAATATAAACGTTAGATAGATACAAACTAAAATATAACATTAATTGAAATATCGTATATTTATCACTTTAATTTCTACGTTATTAACTCTCAGAAACTTTACACAAGTTGGAAATATATTGAACTAGGCTTTGCTTGTGGCTTCGCTTTAATGAAGATTTGTTCCCTCGGGAACAGTTAATTTTTTCTGGGTGAAAGATACCTTATATACCTTAACTTACCGTAACTACATTATGCATTCCCAGATATATGCAAAATTTTATGGTGATCGGTTGAGTGGATAAGGCGTGAAAATGTAACATAACAAACAAACTTTCGCATTTATAATACTTATATATTATTACTTAGAATGACTCATATACCTCTAAAATTAATTACCTACTTACTGAATATCTAAAAATAAATGCTGTATATTTAGTCTAATATCCAGTGCTAACTGTGCTCGCAACTCGACAAGAGCTTGTTACTGTTTTTTGTAATAAATAATTGAGTTACCTATAACAAAATGGAAATCGTGTAAATATTTTCCACTGGCTCATGTCACGTGACTTCATTCGCGTTAATGTAGACTTGACCTATTCCTCGAGAACAATACTACTTTTCTGGATAAAAGGTGACCTATGTCCTTTTCTGTACGTCTGACAACATGTATACAAAATTTTATGTTATTCGGTTGTGTAGTTAAAGTGTGAAAGTGTAACAAACAAGCATACTCGCATTCACATTTATAATATTAGTCAGGATATAATTATACCAATTTTCATGAAGATCGTTATAAACACTAGAGAGATTATTGTATTGGAGTGGCACCTAGTGTCCAGTTATATTAAAATAGATATCATAAAAATCTAGATGTAGCAATTGGGATTCTGAACGATCAACCGGTATTTGAATTGGATCCCATTGACGCTTTGCTATTTTTTTGTCCATTTACTACCATTAATTTAATCATACTGTTATATACATTTTCTACCCCCAATAAAAACAAAAGACGCGCATTGCGAGGAAGACTTTTTTTTTCGAACTGACATATCCTGTTGGCACTTTGACCTCTACAGATTCACCGGACTACGCGAGGTAGACGGGTATCAGCTAGTATATATAGTAGGGTGTGTAAAAAAATTTTTTTTTTCTTCAAATGTTCGGCAAATTCTCTTAGAGGTGTCAACACAAAATACCTCGTCAAAATTTGAGCTCTTAGTTTTTTTATCTTTGGAAATTTATACCTCTGTATCAAATTAGCTTATGGTAAGGCAACCATTTTCATAGTAAATTTAATGCTCTACAAAAGGATTCTTATGACTTTTCGATAAATTGATTTCGTCCAGCATTATTCTTTATGACCAATTATAGAGAGTTACCAGAAAGCTACATTGTGTTTGAGTCTAGTCCGAGTAATAAATGATACAGCAGAACCTGGTAATTTAATAATATCAAATTATATCAAAGTTTCAGTAAAAATGAAGAAGATTTTCAGTATTTATTACAAATTGTAAAAATACATAAAGTAATATGTATCATAATTATAATAAAACAGCTTTAATGTAACGGTATCAATGAATAATTATCAATTTCTAGAATTTCCTAGAATCAAATTGGTAATTTGTTGTAATTTTTTTACAACACTTCCTGTATCTCAGACATAAATATGTAATTTTTTCTTACTACATTATTCTAAAAGTTGAAAAAACGTGAAAATTCAATGGAAATCATACTTTGACCTCGAATAACTATGGAAGAAATCAATTTATCGAAACATGATAAGAACCTTTTTTTATAGAGCGTTAAATTTACTATGACTATCTAAGATGATCCTTACCATAAATTGATTTGATACAGAGGTATAAAATGGCACGGTAAAAAAAAATGTTTCCTATGATATTTAAGCGGAAAATAGAAAATTGCGATCCGCGACCTCTAAATCTTCAAATTTAGACAAGGCCGTAGTGTTTACATCATCTGAGAGAATTTGCCGACCATTTGAAGAAAAAAAATGTCGTTTTTTTTTTTAAATACCCTGAATATATAGATAATTGAAATATAACATTAACTACATCAGAAACGAAAAGTAATATAATTATAAGTAACATTTTGATTTATTGTCAAAATAACAATTTATTATTTGACCATTATTGAGATCCAGCAACTACTCCAAAAATAGATAAACAAACCCCGAAACTCCACCTTAGATTAGACAATTCAACCCTACGTCAGTACTAAAAGCAATAAGACTTACAAGTCCGCCCCAACCAAAACAATCCTGTATCTCGGTGTCTTCACTAATGGCGCAAGTTCGACAGTCGAAGTTAGTTCTAGTGTTCTACAGCTGCAATAAAGATAAATCCAGCAATAATATGTTCGGGTGGCCTTACGTGCTTGGGCACGAAATTGAATTTGCATGGCGTCTTAAGTCGACGCCGATTGAGCCGAGAAGCGCTCGCTGTCTCATTCAGCGGACACTTATAGATACCGAAACCAGCGTTTAGGACTCCACTAAGTGGATCCGATTGACTCCCGGTTTTCTTATCCAACAAGTATTGTAGTACATTATGTAAACTATTCCATAAAATAGACAATATGTAATAATTACAAACATCGATATCCATTCTGATAAAATTATTTACTTTGTATAAAGATAACAATGAAACACATGATTTGGTAAAGTAAAACTATTCATAAAGGATATAATAAAAATATATGAGAATCAAGGGCATGTACGTGATATGTACTACGTGAGCGGCAATCTTCCACGGTGGAAGGCCCACTAATCCAGACGCCCGAGGGCCAGTACCGTATGAAAGGACGTTCCTTATCCCTTGATCCCGTTGTTTACCAGACATTAAACAGATAACAAGTCCGCGCCCTGATACCGTCTGAGCAGATTAAAGCCCCGGTGCCCGTAATCCGAACTTCGATTAATTTCATCCAATACTTAGGAATGCTTAATTGTTCGTAGCGTAAATTGTTATTTGTGACGTGCCAATGAAAGTAATTATTTACTTCGATACGTACCCTTAAATAACACACGAACTGGAATAATAAAGACATGTGCGAAATTTAAAAATAAATAAACTTCTACAGCCCTCGTCCAACTTTATGACCGCTCTGAATATAGTTGCGCAAAATACAAATTTAGGTATAAATACGTGTGTGAGCCTCCTTGACGTGTCCGTCAATGGCGAACTTTACTATTTTCGATTATGAGCATGTATATAACTCGCGAATCCAAATTTTGTTTCGAAGATCTTTTTGCAGGGCACACAGTACATACAATTGACCATCAGTATTGTATGTATAGGTGTAGGAAGGCTTCGGACAGGTTTTAATTGCAAGGCGTTTCGCGTCTAGGTCTTGTAATCGCTTTTCTTCAAAATCAGTAACTGCCTTGTGAACAGAGCTGCGCCACACATGTCTCTGTTGTGCGGTCCTCGTCCTCGTCAACTTATCATGACCGCTCTGAATATAGTTGCACAGAATACAACTTTAGGTATAAATACGTATTACCTATATTAGGTATATAAAACATCGCGACATTTTAAAATTACTATACTAATATTTTAACTTTATTTTATCGCGGATTTTATGCGCATGCTCGAGCTTACGGTCAAATATATCGACGAAAACTGTAAACATTAGAAAATTACTGTGGTAATCAACACAAAAGAATATAAATACTTTATATAGAAAGAGTACATTTTTTTATAGGTTAGCGTTTGATCACAAACTCATCTGATCTTAAATGGTAATGTGGTTTGAGATGGTAGTCACGCTAAGCCTAGAGGGGGATTGGCTCTCAAGTGCAGCTATCGGAATACGCCAACACGTGCTTGGCGACAAATTTTCAAAAGCCCTACCACCATGCTATGGTTTCATTACAATGTTTTCCCTCACCGAAAGCTCCAACTCAGTTGCTAGGATTCGAATCTGCATCCTTCGACGCTGTGAGCGAACACGCTATCAACTAAGCCATCATCGCATCTAGACACACACTTAGGAATCTAACAGTATTGTAGAAACCGCAAAAAATAATTTTAATACTATATCATTTTAAACCAACATATGAATATTATTTCGACAGAATGAATGAATTGCTACGAATATTCGAGTAGGAACATTTAATGCCACTTTAGCATGTTTCTGTTCACACAAACGACACCAGTCAGTTACATGCATAATTCATTTATATTGTAATTGTGTAAATATTCGCAATTTATTATATGATAATTGTGTAGACATTGGTATACAAAATCGTAACTAATTCGAATCTAGAAACCCTGGCATCCTTTTAGTTTTTATCAGCCAGCCAGTGTAGGACGACGTTACTCATTATATTGTCTCAAGAGTACTATCAAGTAAGTTTTGTGTACGTAGCAATCACACTAAAATAGTAGCATGAGAAACCTAGAAGGGACGTAGGCCTCAAGTAAATCTGTTGTAACATATTTCTATGGGTACCTGACGGCATATTTTAAAGTTTAGGGTGGTAAATAACCAGGTTGGCATTAGAAAAAACTCTACCACCACCCCCCTCGGCAACGGCTCAAGCCGAGGTCCGATCCTCCGGAATGGAGCCCTCGAGCACGTTGCTTGCGCGACTACAGTGACACTGAATTAATTTTCAAACATTAGTTTTTACAACACAACACCGATCACCCCACACACGTGCACATACATACATGTAGGTACACATAGTGTTTGAGTTTATTTATTTATTTATTTTTTTATCCCTTTTTCGAACGAAGTTAACTTAGATTAGCTTAGTAGTCAGATTCAAGATACATGTATGAGTTCGTGAAATATACATGCTTGGTACACGTGTATGTTTCACGAATTTATATATGTATGAAATAGTAGTTAGCCCAAGCTTAGTTAGACTCGGGATATTCGGTGACAGCCTAAGCCGAGGCGCGCCGTGCGCCCTTGTGCTGGTTGCCCATATAATATCGGGTGAGTGCCATAAGCGCTCCCCTTGGAAGTCCGGTGAAACTGTGGAGGCCTTGCCAGGCTGACAGAGTGGTCAGTTCGAAAAAAAAAAAAAAAAAAAAACTCTACCACCATTATATGGCTTACTCACGATGCCTTCCTTCACCGAAAACTCAAACATATTACATGATTCGAACTTACGCTTATCAACGCAGTGTCCGAATAAACTACCACTGAGCCATAATCGTTTTAATCAGATATGTAAAAACCTGTGTGTTAAGTATACGCATCTAAGAAGTTATTCTACTTTAGGTTAAAAAAAGACATTAAATGCAATTGATAATATTTTAATGTAACAATTATAATGAATTTTAAAAGGCTTTAAAATTTATTTTCTATATATCTGTATACAGAATCAAGTAATATACCAAAAAGAAGTAGTATAAACTATTTATCAAATAATACTTCATAATCCTAACAAATGGTTGAAACTCAATTCTCTAAGCCCATTTAGAAAAGTTTTTATTATAAAAAACTACTTTTATCACGATTACTCACAATAAATTGTCATACACCACCATATATAATGTAAAATCACATACAATACACGTATGTCCATGTATGAATATATTTTTTTATCTTCACCGATATACAACACGTGTTATAGATTCATTTATATCTGAACAACTACCTTGAACATAGTTATTAGCTCTCACGAAAACTTGACAGACAATTACCAATCAACTTCACGATGTCGCTTTTCAGGTGTCGGTGTGCGCGCGCATTGTAAAAATTACTTCTCCTCATTTTTCCCAAACGCGCCAAAAAATGTTTGGCGATCCCAAATAATACCAAAACAAACGGTTGAATTATACCCATAACGATATTCAGTCCCAAAGGGACAGGCCGAGTTAAATCCATACACGAAGTTTAAAAATAATATTTTAAGCATAAAGAAGACATGAAATCCATAACATTCAGTTATACTTTTACGAGAAGAATTTCAAATTTTCAACCGAACAGAAAATAGTTTTTAAAGGACTACAGTGAGGGATCTTTAATGTTTTACATTTTAACATTGTGCCACGATCAAATGATAAAATATACTATAACTCTTGTAAGCATTTGTAATCGCTAATACGATATAAACCAATGCCTTCTCTCTGAAAGAAACCCTTTCCCCTATAATATTACACGCTGTTATTATTATTATACGAAAACGATACATTACAAATACGCCGTAGATCATTTCGCGGTGTAGCCACGACGCGGCGTAACACAGATGGTGTCACCCGTTTTGAACAAACATTTCCACTCGTGCATGAAATTGTATCACTCCCTCACCAATATGTTTATTAAATCACACTCATATATACGAATTAATAGAGAAATCAAATAGTACAAGTAAATTTATATAAGTGAAAATCAATCACCGAATGCGTGTAACCGAATTACTTCATAACGTGTCTGGCTCCTACTTGGCTAATGTTTTTATGTATTGTGTTTTTAATTGTCAGCCCGGACAGGGTTTTTATAAAAGAAAATGTTTTAAAAATCATAGTGAGAAGTGATAAATTTTGAAGGAAGAAAACATCTGCTACATTTTTATTACATTTAATATATAGATCAAAAGGCACAATAAAAGCTTCGCAGTTTTAGTAAAAATGAAGTAATTAATCACTAATCACAAAAAATATATGTTAACCATTTAAACATATTCGATTCGCTGTACTTTCATGCAGTATTGTCTTTGATCAATGTTGATATCTATCTCTGTTCCACTTGGTCTTAGGGATATTTTATTTTCATTTATAAATTCTTTGCGTATTATTAGCATAATATTAATTAATTCGTGGTAATAGTGAATGATATATAATTACTTAACTCTAAGAAGTTTTGATTGCTCAGTTTGCGCATTATCTCATAACAGACCAGTGTTTTCCATAGTTTTGATGTGCATTAACAAACGATCAGTACACAACATGCTTCCTTTAACGCTGACACGATACTGAGATCACGTTTGCTAGTTAGGCAAGTTTTAACGAGCTGCCATTTAAATGTCTATGACGTACCTTTTCCCTTATATTACCATTGAATGTAATTTGTTCGTATTAAAAAATTACACAAAATCAAACGTTTACCTAATGTCTTATTATATATGTTAATCAAAGAACTACACTTAACAGAATCAAATTGCATATAACGGTTCTAAAACGACTTATTGAAATAACATCCTGATTTCACTCATTGTTATTCTATCAGAATAGACAATACTTATGTTTCTAGATGCATAATTCAATTAGGTAGTCCAAACAGACCAACAGGACGTAGGTTTTCCAATGTTTGTGTTGAGTGTCTTAAATCACATTTGCGTACCCCTGTAACAGGCGCAGGTATATTTGTCGACCAATAAAATTTAGTTTTGTCTGATCCCATTCGAGTCATGTACCCTCCGGTTAGTAATACGGTGAATACACACCACAAACACAACTCATACAACAAGACGTCTACTGTCGTCTACTGTGGTTGTACCTTTAAACAATACAGTACTTACAATACACTCGTTGAGAATATTATCATTATTTACATACCAAAGGAAGAAAGTTCAAAGTCTGACAGCATTATTAATAATTTAACTTTAGGACCGCAGTCACCAACTGAGAGGCAGTCTCAATCTACAAACACAAATATAAAGCTAATTAAAAAGTTTCAAACCAAATTATGAGAGGGGTTACGCCGACGTCCTCCGTACCAAGATTGTCGCTAAGATTTAATCAAAGGGGATGTTATCGCCGGGAATGTGCACTCACCGAAGCTCTCAAAGTATGTACGAGGGAACACGCCGCGGTGAAGTTTCGTGGTACCGAAGCAAATGTTTGTTCAAGACAGTTGTGCCAACAAACATCGATGTCACACTCAGAGAATTCCAAATTTAGATTAGATATTCATAACAGGCGTCGAGGATCTGTTCATTTCGTAAATCCCAGCAGAATAACAGTTACCTAATACTGGCACGCGAAACAGTTACAAGTTATATCCTATGTAAGTATATTTTATATACATTATCCAAGCATAAATCTTTAGTGTTTCTAATATGTAGCTATTGAATTACAGCGGCGTCATTAAAAATAAAAGCATACGATCTCTTCGGTCTATTAATTCAAGTCAAAGCTGAGACGCGACAAAGGCGAGTCAGCTCATAAAATTTATAGGCGATCGAATGAGATAATATGGTCGACGTTAAGAGCAGCTTAGACAGTTTGGAAATTTAAATGTGAAGTAAGTTTTGCGAGATTGCGCGGTATAAATCAGTGCGAGTAGCGGACGACGGGCGGCGGGCGGCGCGGCGCGAGCGCGTATCCTCAGCCCGTTGTGGCGATAAATCCGCAGCTCCCTCGGGCTCCTTAACCGTTCTCCATCTTCATGTACACGCCGGCTGAAGTCGCCTCAGTCCCACACCATCCTTTTAAAAGTCATCAATCTGGTCACATGACAATGCTATTCAAAGGCATATTAATATAATTTAAAGTAAAACTTCCGTGCCATTAAGTTGGATACTAAACATTTCTAAATGTTTTTCATTTATACAGCTTGTCAACTTGTAGCGTTCGAAGTATTTTCCGCGAAATCCTCCCTAATTCTTTTTCACGCTACATTTCAAGAATCTTATTTTTGTAATTACAAAAATGTCTAGTACGCGACGTTATCCTTAATTGCTGGACATAAAAATTCCATTTAAATTTCCCTTTTAACGATCGGAGCGAGGTGTCTAATTGTATAATACACTCGTTTGCGTATTTTTATTGTCGGTACAATAATTAGAACATAACGCGACTTCGCCCTTTTTAAGCAGGTTTGTAATTAAACTTTTTCTTTGGAGCTGTAAAAGAATATTGCTGGATGCGAGAGTACCTTAAAGCGGAGGGGAGTGTCAGTGAAAAGGGGTGGGACCGGTCGGTTATTTAAGAAATAGAAAGAAAAGCAATTTACTGCTTATCAGCTACAGTAGCGACCCGCGGGTCACTGCGGGTAACAACACTAACATAAACTCAGACACTTCGAGAACTTTGCTTTTTGTCTAGAATCACTTTAAGAATTACGTATATCGTATCAAACTATTTGACTGTGTATTTTAGTTTTACGACAAGGATATTGTCTAAAGTTTTACTTACACACTTTGTAATATATAATCTAAAAAACGTAAATATACACTTAAAAATATTTTTGGTGTCCAAATATCCTTAACTTCTTCCTCTAAATATAATATAATACTCTAATTATGTATATGTTTATAATGAAACTAAATATAGAAAAACTTTTACAACTACTCAAAGGTATGCATTTATCTTGTTTTTATTTTTATTTTACAGAATAATTAAACATACTTTCGACAATATAAAGAGACTCTTTAAACAGTTTCTCATTCTTTTTAAATTTATCTCAAAGTTTTGTATCATTGATCTGCAAGATAATTTCCTCTAACTCGATAATAAAGAAGATTATACATATTTATTGTATACTAGCTGATACCTTGCGACTTTATCTACGTTGTTTATTATCTTAACAATATATTTTTAGTTCAGAGGAAAAACAAAAAAAAATTGAATCAAAAATATACTTTGTCTACAAAATTTCCCAGTAAACAATATTATCATTTACTTCCCCTGTCCTGCACATGCGCACTACACCGCTTGTAATATTTCTCTACGGCAAGAAAACACAAGTCGTTGGAGAAGTACTGTTTTTATAAATTTTACATTAAATGAAAATATTGCTACATTTTTTTAGATAAATACTAAGTTTTTTTTAATACTTTATAGGTAAAAACAACAATCTCATCTGATATTAAATGATGATGTGGTCTGAGATGGTAAGTCACGCTTAACCTAGAGGGAGACTGGCTCTCAAGTGCAGCTGCCGGAACACACCAACAGGTGCTTGGCGACAGATTTTCAACTTGAGGGTGGTAGCTAGCCAGACGGACTTAGAAAAAGCCCTACCACCATGCTATGGTTTTATCACGATGTTTTCCTTCACTGAAAGCTCCCACTCAGTTGCTTGGATTCGAACTTACGTCCTTCGACGCTGTGTCCAAACACACTACCAACTGAGCCATCATCGCTTCATTTAAGAAGTAAAACTAATTTGATTACAATTTATCCAGTAGTTTTTGCATGGTGCACACAACATTAGACCTCTATCATTCATTGGCGTAACTTTTATATGCTAACCAGCATAAGATTCAACTCTAAAAGCATCATCGCCACATCTATATCTGTAGCAAAGTAGCGTTCTTGTTACATTTTTCTGCTCGGAAAGGTTTACAACAAGCCTATTCCAACCCAACCATTACGTATAGTAATAGTAGTCTTCTCGGGAGAAGTGATCTTTTTGAGACCAGTTCGACAAAATTGCTCTCATTCAACACTTAACAGTAGGTGGAGTGATCATCTGTTTATTATTCTATACCATAAAACTATTAAAACATGTGTATTCAACTAAGCAATCCAGATGTTAACGACAATTCATTACACATCAATTTAATCTTGAGCCCCCTTATATTAACTCTGTAAATTATACAAAAGGTAAATTTACGCTCAATCACTTATAGCCAATATAAATTCCGGCGTTGTTTAGAGAAACGCTGTGTCAACCTATCCATCAGTGTAAAAATTCCCTGTTGATCCCCTTAATTTAATCAAAAGGTCGCTTCAGCCGGCCGCGATCAAGAAAAAACGAGATGACGTAACGTAACTACCACACTGATACAAAATTTTCATCGAACCACCACCAGGGGGCAGGTAGGGTGGGCGGTTATCCTATGTTGTAATATCCAAGCAGAGCCGAGTAAGCAATAAATTACAATTTGACGTAAACAAAACCCCGTTACATACAGCTACGGATTATTTATTGTGGACAGGTAACGAACGAGCAAATCCTTGCTAATATTATAAATGCGATTGTGAGTTTGTCTGTTTCTTTGGTACGCTTTCACGCATTAAATACCTAACCGGTGGTCTTCTTGAAATTTTACATACATATTGTCAGGAATGCAGAAAAGGACATAGGACCCCTTCATCCAGAAGAAAGAAGTACTGTTCCCGGGAGATACGTTAAGTCTGCATTAATCCGAACGAAGTCACGGCGAGAAGCTAGTTAGTTTTATAAATATAATCTATCTTTAATCTACTTCATGTTTATGTTAAAATGTGATCCAACCTTTACTGACGGTATAAATTCTTCTAAAGTACTTCTGATCGAATCTTTGGCCTATATGGAATCAATTTCACGAGTTGAAAGATAAATTATACTTGAAATTCAATGAAAATAACGTTTAAACATAATAAATATGTATTTGATCGAAATGTAGAAGAGACGGAAAGCGAAGGTTCACGGTCCGCACCCAACGTGATCTAATAAAATTTGCATACTTTTAATCAAGGACCGTGTTGTGGAGAAGTTTCCCAATAACGGACGCCCGAGATCGATTTGATGCCCAGTCTAAGCATTGTTTTGTTTTATAATCTTTCGTTTGAGAATTTAATTACAAGGTCTATATATTGTTTTTTGATTTTGATTCGATTGTTTTAAAACATAATATGTAAAGAGACTTATGTGACTTTGATATGATAACATTATGGCATGGCTTAATAAATTCTTTTAGTCTGAAAAATATTATTGCGAACCTTTTTGTCATAAATGTAAAACCACTATAACTGTTATATTAATATCAAATATGATAACTTATTATAAGTACAAAAAGCTTTCACGTGCTTCCAAATGTTATTGGTCATGTTAAATCAAATGTTATGTATTGATCATTCTATACCAATGTAAATAATGTAACGAATTTCATGTTTCCCTCCTTTTTGTAAGAAGCTTCCCGCAGCGCAGTTTGTAATAAATTAGCTGGCTTCTAATATAAAACGATAAAACCCCGACAGAGCGTGACGGTCCCAACGCCGCCGCTTCTGCTCCGCCCGCCTGTCCATCTCCGCTCCACATTAATCGTGTTTAGTTAGCAGATATTGGCGGCGGAAATTCAAATGCAATCAAATGAAAATAGAATTCGTAAAAAACAGAGAAACAAAAGGACAGGCGTCAGTCTAGCCCGAGCAGAGTGCGCCTCTCGCGTCGCCCCGCACCCGCCCTCGAACCTCACCCGCAGCTGACCGTACTTACACGATTTTAAATTGTACATATCTGAAATTCCGATCTGTCGCGCACCCACCCCGCTCTATGAAATGAAACAAAATAAAATTGGAACGACACGGAGCGCTCGGAAAAAATCAAAATCGAAATTAAAAATAAAAGGTTTTTCCGGTGTGGCGAGGGAGGTCGCTTGCAATGTTTGCGGCCTGTCGTTCGATGCAGTCTGCAATAAAAAACATTGAACTTCTACATATAAATATGTGCGGCGGGATTGATTGGAATTGAAAACAGGTATGAGTGGAGGTGGGTGGTGCGGTGCAGGAATCGAAGGTGAGCGCCACTAAGACTGTAATCGGTTTTGCCCGGGGACGTGGAACGCTGCCGCACACCGCACCGTTCACAATTAAACTTTGTTTGTACATGTGTCGCTGGAGATTAGCCGCAATGTTCTTTTTAAGTGGACCACCTGCAGTTCTACATGCAATTTAAGAATTCAAACCACAAATTTGGAAATTAGGCATCTACTCTTTAGTTAAAAAAATAACAAATACCTTTAACGTATAGTGTAGGAATTTCAATCATTAGTATTTTGATTTTATTCATACCAATAAATAAATAATTTTAATTAATAACCTCACAACTGACACAGACACATACTGTAGCAATTTGAGCAAATGTACAAAAGATGTAAATGTGAACAAGTGGAGTTGCGGTGCTTGACGGCACAATGCACAACAATAAATCATCACGAGGGGGCCTTCATTATTCCAAATTATAGCATTAGCTTTTATGTCAAATTTTATAACACCATAATTATCTACACTGACAGTGTTCCATAAAAAAAAGAAATTTTAAACGGGGATCAAAATATTTCATGACACTTCCAATACGTCCTCTAGTATGTAATTATATATAACAATATGTAATAAGGCTATGTCTGTATATTTTTTTATTATTTTTTTATTGTCTGTATGTTTTAAATTAAACCTAGCTTAGATGTGGTAATGAAATTGGAGTTCTCGCGGTATACGTAGTAGCGATAGTGGAAAAATCGAATCTCCAAAATGACAAAATAAGTTTTTATGAATTTTGCAAGTTCTGAATTACGGTACACAAAGTTCCTTAGAAACGTTAAAAACATATTTGTAGAAATCTGTTACTTACTGAGTAATATAGTTATTTAGTCACGATTGTTAAAACTAATGTAAATAATTAATTATAACACTTTCCATGCATTTGTTTGCATAAAATTCATTAGTGCATCATTTTGTTTTTTTATTATGATATGTATCTCATATCTACAATCGACATTATACAAACTTTTTCTATAATGCAAAATGAACTAAATTGCTTGTGCATTTACATATTTGGAAATGTTCACTTTAGTTAAAATATTCACATATTATTCATATCAAATACAACTTTGTATAATAATGCGAAAAAAACTCTAGTATATACTATAATATATGTATAATAAACTATAGTTATTTTCATAAATAATTATAAATGTGTACCATGAATAGACCATTATGAAAACAACGAAATTAAGTATTTTTCCTTTAGTAATAAAAAGGTCTTCGATGATCATTTTCCACCCCTCTTCGTACATACCTCAGCCAGTAGTTACACGAGGCACTCCAGTCGATCAATCACTCCGGGTATAACAGCTACAACCGTGAAATCTTGAAGGGCAAGACAAAGATAATTCCCGTTTAACTTCCGTTTCCAACTTATCGAATAATTTAACTGAACATTTATTTTTGCGCGCTCATCAATCAAGCGAGCTCGAGCTTCGCCGATAAGCCTCGACTCGACGCCGAGAAATGACTAGGCATTACATAAATCCCCTCGGATGATGAAAAGTGAAGTCTAACAGATAAGAACCTACAAAAAGTTACGATGAGAAATGAATCGCGATTTATATCCGCCGCTAGCGATTCCCGCAGCCGCGGTCTACGTTGCCTCCGCGACTCCACAACGCTTCGCTTATAGTAAGAGTACACGATTCATCATGGGAAAAATAAAATGAAATATCCAGTAACATATTATACCACAAAAAAGCTAGGTTGAACGGTCTTGAGCAGAATATTGCTTGTATATAAGTTAATTAGTGTGATTTATTAAAGATATATAAATATTTTGCGTGAAACGTTGAAAAATACCCTAAAGCTAATATGTATCTAATCTAAACGTTTAAAAATACCTATATTTATTAAAAACACACAGTACCCTTATTCCCTTAATACTACTGGCTGTTTTAAATACTTATCAATGGTTCAGGTGACAATTCTAATTAAACAAAGTCTTTTAAAAACCGCGTACATAATTCTTCTATTTTCGAATTTAGTCAGTTGTTTGTTAATTACTATTCTATTTTAATCACGTTTCAATCACAACACACTTCGAATACAATTTTTGGACACGAGTTCGATTAGCAACACGCGCAAACGTCGCGTATTTACAGCGAAACACTACAAACTAATCGCTTTCTATACGAGTATATAAAAATAAAAAAAAACATATTCTTTGAGATTCAATAACATCAAAACTACTGAATATATCGGCAAAGAACTATGACATTTTTATTGGAAATGGCTCTATGCTACTTATTTTGCTGGATTTAATTTAACTCTTTGTCATTTTTTAAATGTTCATCAAAGCGGACGGGAATCAGTTAATGTACTTCTACAGTTTGAGAAAAATATTTATTTCTGTACTTTAATTTTATATAAAACTATTTTTATTTCAATTGTTAGTAAGTCTTTAACCCAGATCATGCGCTTGGTATATAGCGGTTGTGTAAAAAAATGTTGTCATAAAGAGTGCATGTGAATTTATTTTTTTTATATAAAGAACCCACAGATAATCTAACAGAGCGCATGGTGCGCTTCAGATATCAACGTTTGCATTCTGGAACTGTGGATGTGAATAATAAGCTTAGCTTTCCCCCGATGGTCGAGAACAACTAACTAAAATTGATTTTGAAATCTAATGATTTCTAACCTACAAGTGTGCCACCATCTTACAGCCGGTTCAAATGTAAACGTCCATTTGCACGAAATTGGTAAGACAAATAAAGCTTAACAAGTAGGTGCCACACGAAATTTAATTATCGCGAACGTTACGTACGCGTCTACAAATGTATCGCGTAGATTAACATACACGAAAAAAAGGATATATACACTAAATGAAAAGGTGCAACTTAAGGTCACTCCTATGTTATTTGTTACAGTTTCTTATCATACGGTACCATAGTCACTTCAAATGTACAGTGTGAATAACCTAACACAATGACTACTTATCAACAATGCGCGAGGCCACATTGCACACAAGATTGTGTCAAAGCTGCTAGAACTCTGTCTAGACGCTGTGCACCATACGTTGTATTTATCAGTCATTGTGACAATAGACTTTTACTTTTTCCAGAATTGAAAGAACTTCTTAATAGAAAAAATATATCTAAGAGGCAACACAAAATGTTTTCAAAAAGTTTGTTGCGGCCATTCCAGTGGACTTCTACAAAACCTACTACTACGCTGGCAAGGATGCATTGAAAATAAAGGCGATCCACTTCAATTGGAATAACGAAACAAAAAACAATATTTCATATATTTTGTGCATTTTGGTAAAAAATGAAGGATAAATATTGAATATTATCACTGATTTCTTTTAAAATAATAATGTAATGTATGCTATAATATTAAATTTGAACCTATTTTTTATCATCAAGCTGAAAAATAAATGGCTCGTACAAAAAATAAAAACAAGTAAAAATGCCACCGTTTAATCGAAAGTTTTCTCGGGGCGGCCATTATTAAGATAAACAGTACAATACATAAGCCTATCTCGACATTTATTTTATCACGGGTTCACATCACGCTCCGCTATTCCCTGTTATGATACGGCCCGTACCTGAGTCGAGCTGAAAGAAAAGCTATAAACCTGTTCGGAGCGTTTCTTCCGGCGCGCCGGAGCGTCGCGTACGCGCGTCGACTGGCAAGCAGCCCTCCCGTCCCCCGCACGCGACCTCACACACCTCTCGCACCCCCCACATCTGCCGACCATATTTTCCACTTTATGTGTGACAGTTGAGGTAATATTGAGAGTCTCGCCGCTCTCTGATTGGACGAAAAATACACATTAAAGGAACCTGCCGGTTGCGAGCGAGCGATTCGAAGCTGTATTCCCGTGGAAAATGTCGGAAAATATTGTATTATGGGGGTGGAAAATTGCCACCCTCTCACCCGCTCGCTCGACTCCGACAAAAACTGTCGAGTATTTGTTTTTGATGAAAACGATTTATTATTCTACGTGGGTTGGAGGCAATAAAGATAAGCCGGTGAGGTGGCGGAGCCTTATTACGGCTAACCCTCGCCTTTGTTTCCTTATAAAGAATAATAAATGAGGCCGCATGCTTATTTACCAACTTCCTTAATTATTTATTTATGCGGAGACATCTTTGATATTTGTCTGATGTGTCTCTTGAATTACCAACAACACAATGTAATACATACTGTGATACCAACTGCAATAATAATATATATATATGAAGAGAGGCTTAAACTATTAATCGGCTAATACTTTGCGTCGCACGTCGTTAATAAATCATGAGATAGTAAATCCCGGCAGCGATGCGCTGGCAGATAGGAGTCGCCATAACGTTAAAGCCACAATTTGCATTAACACCCTCGTGCCAGGACACACACACATACACATTGACAACTTATCGACCAGATAGTTCATTTGTATTTAGAATTACTCTATCACTGGTCAACGTACGTAATATGCATATTAACAAACAATTGTTAATCAGTTCGCTTCTTGCATATAGACGAGAAAGAGTTCTATGCTATACAGTAATTTTAGTATCACATTGCTTCACAACTACATCTTACTGTGGCTATACTTTATTCTATGTATTGTACTATTCTGGTGAAATGTTATACAATGTATAATATATGTGATAAGAGGAAATAAGCTTAAATTCAAATCTTAATCCTAAAACTAATCTTTCGGTAAAGGAAAACATCTAATCTAAAAATAACTCTAAAAATTTATTTATTTCAATGATTTCTGCTCTAAATCTTTGCTTATATACGGTGTTACTGGTGATAGATATTAATATCGCAGTGTTGTAATGGGGTATCTGGCAACCCAGTCGACCTAGGTAAGTAACAAACAACATACTCAGTGCGACATGTGTGTACATTAACCAAATTTTCATATTAACTAATAAGGATTTCATTTTAAAAACTTATATTATGGACTATGAACAAATTTACGGAAAAAATAATTAAAAAAGAACGTTTTAATTATCAAAATATTGTTTTCAAATGATTAACTACTAGTTTTGTATAACTAATTTTCAAGTTTCATTTAATTTGTAGGAAGAACAAGAAATTTAAGTCACGAATTTCAGAACCTCACTTTCTTTCGATATCCCCTTCACGTGAAATGCCCACATATCCAAATACAACCGCTCTTAACGCCAAATAAGATTGTGGTTAAACGCAATAAAAACCTTGAAGATAAAGAGTTTGCTAAACTATTACCCCAAAAATACCCTATATCTTATACATAAATAAAATTAGACATAGATAAATTAGATAAAATAGATCCGAAACAACTGAACCGATTTACTGATAGATAGTGAAGTTTTTAAGCTATTATCCGAGCTACACATCATTAAGCCTTTCCTTACGGATTGGGCAGTAATGATAAAGTTACAATTACAATAATAAAATGCAGCTCAAAATCAATGCAGATAAAACACGTAGTTCTCATGAAACAGTGAAAGTATTTTAACAAGAGTGTAGTCACAGGCACCAGCTGGTTGCCATAAATCTTAATTATCATAGTCGAAAATTACAAAATATATAATAAACCAATACATAGAAACATGAAAAAGTAATAAAATAAAAACCCAACATATTATGTTTGGTGAATGTGAAATAGTTTAATAATAAAACACCTCATTTGCAGCGAGTTGTAAGAATCCATGCTGGGCGGAGAACTCCCCGCTGCGTGCACGCGCCGCTAAACTAACCATTTTGTCAGATTTATTAATTTTATTATGGACATGTGTGGCTATGTTGTCAGATATTTTCCTTGTTTATGTCATCTGCCACTTTTATTAGACTTAATGTATTCTTATTGTGCGCTCTTTATGTTTCGATGTTATACCTTTACATAATTAATTCAATATTTATTAATAGGTACTGGTGTTCTATTTGCATAATGATATTTTACAGAACGTTAATTATAAATTTTGCCAATTTGCATACCTGTTGAACAGATACCTTAAAAATACTTTCGCTAAAGAACTACAGTAGTAATATGGGAAATAAATCTTATATTTACATACGTAAATTGATACTACGCTAAATGACATAGCTCAAGAATTTCTGATAATTTGTTCAAACAAATTAGTTTTGCAGCTTTCTGTAAAACCTTTAAAAATTTAAATATCGACAGAGCAGACCCCTCCTAAATTGAAAGAATGCACATATGAAAAATATTCTACGAGCTCAGTTAACAAAAGGCAAAACGGCTATCCTCAACATTTGGATTTGGGACTTTTTGATTCTGAGTCATACATTTCAAGGACAGCATTACACAATAAGTATATTGCAATAAAATATTTTAATTGTGATTTTATTACACGAGCAATATGATGTGAATATTTGTAGCAGCCTGGTATTCTCTGAAGTGCTAATAAATATAAACAGCTTTATATCATTACCTAATTCAGTAGTAAACTGTTCAGATCTTTTGAAGACCATACAACTACATTATATGTTCTAGAATACAGAAGACAAACTTACGAAATTCACGTCATGAAATATACTGAAATAGAAGTGACCATCTGTAAAATCACTTCTGTTAATCTCTAGTTTATTCTGTTAACAAATGCAGACCTTTAAAATATTATGAACCTAGACATAACCTACAGAATGAAAACGATGTGTAAGAGGAGAAGAGTTGACCATATTATTCGTATAAATCGTGTTATATGTAGGTTTAAATTTGAGAAATATTAAAAAAAGTGGGAAAAGCATGGACTTAGTTATTTTTTAATTTGAGAGATAAAGTCAACAGATTATTTCGCACGGCGGTAGGGATTCTTCTAAGACCATCTGGCTAGCTACCTCAAGTTGAAAATCTGTTGCCAAGCACCTATAGGTGAGTTCCAGCAGTTGCACTTAAAAGCCAATCCCTCACTAGGCTTAATGTGTTTACCATCTTAGACCACATCATAATTTAACATCAGGTGAGATTAAGGTCGAACGCTGTAACCTATACTGTATAAAAAAGATTGATTGTCAAACTGTTCGAATTATTCTCATTATGCCGAACATGTATTTTTTTCTGCTTGGGTAATCACAAAAACTGAGAGTCGCGAGAGCTCAAGCTGATAAGCAACCGTGTTACTGTTATACCTGGTATACTAGTTAGGGTGGACCAAATTTGATTTAAATGTTTGATCGCCTGGATTATATATTATTTTGTATGAGGAATATAACGGCGAACGAGTAAATCAGAATAAAGCCCTCAGATTTAACGGTTGTCTGTGTTTTCTGTAATATAACCTCCATTTTGGTTGACTGCGAGAAGTTACGTAAAAAAAACTTTGTGTCACCTCGTCCAGCTAGTCATGTACTACTCAGAAAAACTTTTATGATGCAACATTAAAAATTAACGCGGTAGAACGGTACTGCCAATTCTCGCTTGATCAAACGGTGTATACACATTTGATATATTAATGTTTCTTTACATTTTTTTAAGTATGGATATTCTGGAACAGTGGCTATACCACAATTTAATGTAATTCTTTGTAATTATAGTAAGCTGTGTTCATGTTTAATGTTGCCAAAATGTACTTTATTCTGTGTGACGTGTGGTTTGTAAATAACATATTTAAAAAATACTTTAGTGATGTCTAATTATGCTTATTTACAATGATAATATAATTTGCAATTATAAGTATACACAATTTTTTCAATTTATAGTATCATTCCGCAAGATTTTGAGTATGTTATAATGATTATTTACTCGCCGTACATTATTATATATTTATAGTAGGATAGAAAAAGAATGAGGTAAACAAAAAAGTTGTAGTAAAAAGGACCTTCTTTACTAGACCTCATAATTACTACAAAAAACAGTTTACATAATATTTTTTAAATAATAGCTTACTTCTATGTGTAACATTTGCATAAAGGCCGTCCAGTACTCCCCTAAATGACGAGTAGCGGATGCGGTGTAAGTTAACTCATACTATTTAACCATCGGTTCATACAGCCGTGATGAAATTACACCCCTACCGTGCAATAGTAAAAAGAGATGAATATACATTTATCAAAGAAGAGTAAAAAGGGCAGAAAACGCTCAACAGAGCATAACTCATAAATAAAATACAATATGGTGAGCACAACATTGAATTATGCTGGTATTATGACACATTTGGCCTTTGTGAATTTGTCAGTGCATGCAACAAGGGGAAACTAGATTATTTGTCACTCATATTAGCCAGTTATAGAGAAGTAAAGATTTAGTTTGAACTATAATTACTTATTTATAACAAAATGATATATTTTTCTATTATGCCAATATAGTATTCATTTTATTAAAAGTTAACGTTTAATTACAATTACAAGATTGCCAAAGAAGGCTTTAAATGTAATACGGGGATTGGCTCTCGAGTTTAGAAGCCGGAATAAATACATTTTATAAAGTTTGGTGATACTTTTTCTACTTGTAGATAGATGGCTAACCATCTAATATAGTTATATCTCCCAATGCTATCGTATAAAATTATCAAAATGTTCAAACTTCGGGTAGGACTGAAACCCTTCACCACAGTTTCTAAGCATTCAGCACTAATCATGGATGAATATGAAATATGAAGCATATTTGTTATATGTAGTGTTAGTATACTCTCTTATTTCTATATGTTTTTTTTCTCTGTACAATCAATATTTTACAGTCTTTATTACATTTGCCAAAATGCAAATCCCTGTATATCCATACGAGTCGGTGATATTGGAAACACTTCAATATAAGCAAAAGTCTCGCTTGTAAGCTATAAAGGGGAAAACGGCGGGCCCGATTCAGCGAAATCATAGAAAAGCACATAAATTGGCGCGCATTAACATTTCCTTTATCCTACGTGTCGGTGTATGACGGGGGCGCTGAACGCCACCAGCGGGGCCGCCCAAGACAATAAATTTACATATTTCACCCCTCAAACAGACCTTTTTTGCCATTCCGCAGAATTACGCACATATGGGAATATTCCGTTGAATATATCAGCAGTAAGAAGAAATACACTCTGAATAAAATTATCTTCAACGACGCCACATTTACAGATAAATAGCCGCTACGCTTTGACGCCTTTGATGCATAGATCTATTGTATAATATTACACACAGTGCGTTTCGCCCACTTGTTTATTTGTTATTATCCTTTAGGAACTATGCGTTCAATAGATAATTAATAATAGATTATTCATCCAATTTGCTGTTGGCCATCCTTCTTAGATATTAAATTTACTTGTTTTAAATTTCATCAAAAATAAATATATAAAATTTATTGTACAACCTAATACTATTACCAAAAAACCTATTACTAGTCTTACTAAGTATTTAACTTGGGATAACCAAAATGCCACTGTTTCTACTATCCTAAATCATGCTCGTCTTTCAGTAACTTCGTTTTTCTAACTTTATGTGGACGTACATCAAATTATCAAGAATGGTTTGGGTGGGCAGCTTTAAGATACTGAATTTCGGAAAACTTTGAGCCTTCAATTATACGCGAGGTTCCATATTGTAAATTGCCTCGAACTGCCTGTTTTTGTAATTGAAATATGGTATCAACCTCAGCTACTGTCCCCCACAGCAAATAGAATAAGCCATGAAAGTAAACGAAGTAAACCAACCCAGAAATGATAATAATTGTTAGCTGGCAAATCTCACAAACTGCGAAAGCAACAGATTTTACTCTTCCCGCTAATTTTTAGTATGAGCACTCACTGTTACTTAAAATAAACGGTGATACTTCAAGAACACAGTATTGACAACTAAGTCTACTAAATTCTCTTCTATTTTGATTCTACTAGCAACACGTGAAACCATAGGCAAAGTGAATTTCGTACATTTTGTTTTATTTAATGCAAGCCGATTAGAAATATTGTTTAAAGTATTATTTAGATACCTAACCTCTGAATCTATTCTTCGCAGTTTAAATATAATTGAAATGTCGTCTTCCAAGAGAATCATGTAAGCACAGTTGTCAATCAGTGGCAGCAAATTATTTATATGTTTCACCCACAAAAATGGGCCTAAACTGAAGCCCTGTCGGATACCAATTCATATCAACGATTCTGCGATGGTTGCCTCATGTATGCTAACTTTCTGACAGTAATCTTTTAAATAGAAGAATATAATGTTGAGAGACTATACAAACACCATCGTGTTTTAATTTAATAATAAGTGTACTCTGGTCAAAGTAATCAAAGGTTTAGACAGATCACAAAATGCATTAATTGTATTCTGCGACTCTTCTTAGCTCCCCAATACATGTCTTATAACCAACGTCAGTAATGGATCTCGATTTCGTGAAACCAAACTGTCGACAATCCAGAATATTTTGAGCTTTGAAATATTCTACTAACTACTTATGCATAATCCGTTTGAAAATTTTACGTAACTAAAAAGGTACAGAAATATGTCTGTAATTTCCATGACTACTCCTGCAGATTGATTTAGACAAAAAAACCACTTTGTTTATTTTCATTAGATTAGAGGAACTTCCTTTCGCTACACACTGATGAAATATATTAGCCAAATGTGGTGAATCATTGGTAATTAAGGACTGTACTACTACCACCGATATTTCCCATATGTATTCGGTGTGTTTAAAACGTAATTATTTGAAATCCCTTATTATTGCACTGCACTAATAGATGTGAAATTAAATTTTAAATATGCAGGTGCATTAAGATTAAAAAAAGTGCCGTGGCACCATAGGCTGAAATGGCTATTTTATTTGTCAGTCGTAAAGTTTTTCTAACATTTCTAACATAGAAAAATTATCTTGAAAAACAGTTTCTACCTGTAAACTGTTTGAAATATGTACTCTGTTCTCATTCCGATTGCTAATTATATATTTTTTATTCTTAATATTTTACATGTGAAACTGTCTTTGTCTTAGTTTTAGACTAAAGAACTTTATTTCCTAAAACAATTGCTTTGGCAGTTATGCAAATATGTTTAAAAGCTTTAGAATAATTTCTAGCATAAGCATGAAAGGATTCACAACTAATTATAGGAGATCTATCTCCTATAATATAGATTACACAATCTATGTCTACTATTTTAATGCTTGTGGTTGCCATAAGATTTCACAATCTCGATTTTATTTTTATGGTGTCATGTTGCAAGATGATACGTCATTTCAGGGTTAATTTCATGGAGCACGTACGATGATTCTGCAAAGGTACAGTAGCTACGTATCCAGTGTTATTCAAATTAGTAATCATCAGCTTAGCAACGTAACTCGTCACTTTGGTTGGTTTCGGTTGATTTAGAAACACCCATACAGTCGATTACTGCTTTGTTTCGAAATCGTAGTTCTAAACCCGTGTTTTATCAACTGCGAATATGTCCCACAACAAATTTGGCGTTCCTTCGTTAAACTTAGTAAGCATGTCATTGCATCAAATGACGCGTTTCGGTTTTTAAGCCTCAGTTAAATTGTGCGGGATCTATCTAGAATACAGTTTTTTCACACCCAAATGTGTTAGTAGTATTAAGGATGCCCGAACCTCATAGTAGGTCACCAAACCGATGTTTCGATTATTCGGCTTACAGCATGTTTCGTTGTTTACAGCGGTAGAGGGACGATCATCATGAAATTCATCACCGAGAGTGACCCGACTGCGAATTATGCGAAACAGCTGTAAACAGTCGACTCGCATGAGACTGCGTTGCCATGAGCAGTTTTAAGGCAAACAGCACTTTGTTGAGGTATCAAGAAATATTTAAAATCATAGTAAGTCGTACTACAAATATTTTCACGAGTTAAATCCATTGCAATGTAGCCACGCAATATTTAAAATGGCACCAAATCTACATTACAAATATTTGGGTGATACGAACTAGACACACGACTATAACTATTTAGAATTACGTACCAGAACGTAACACTCAGGCTAGCCTGTCCATGTACTTCTACAGACCGCGGCGCCGTATGTTTATCCTTTAATGTTATTTAAATAGAAGCAGCAGTCTTGAAACTTGTAGTAAATATATAAATAAACAGTCATTAAACTGCGAATGTGATTTGTGTCGATAGTATGTTCGACGAAAACCCTAAGCTTTTTAAAGATATAACACGACTATGATAACAATGACTATAACATGAAAATAATAATTCCTAACCAGTTCTTTTCAATGGCTCGAATGTTTTCCCAACCAATAATAGTGTTATAACATCCAAAAGCGCTTATCTCAGTATTTTTATTTTTCATTTCAAAGAAGTTGTAATATTTTTTTATTATTTCAATTAGTCGATTTCGTTGACCTAACAGCCAGGTACAGTAATACTTTAAATTTTAACATTATGTCAAATTGTGGTTATTAAAATACAATCGCTGTGATATTTTTTATATTGTCATAAAATGTGTCCTATATCCTGTCCTACTACACAACTGATTTCTATTACAAATTTCATCAAAATCTGTATCATAGCTTATACTTAGGTAGTATACCTATCATATACTATCTAAAACTTCCACAATCATAAGGAACAATAAAAAAATCCATTAAGCATACAAATAAAATATCTTTATCAAGATAAATAAAATGATAGATATATGCTGTCGTGCTCGCATCACGTAAAAAATTCTGGATATATTTCGATCAATTTTTTTAGTTTGTTCTCGTAGATACTTGGTGCATATCTACAAACATATTTTCACGATATCTTCATTTAATATAAAGTTTTAAGAAACTACGAGTTTATAAGCATTACGCGTTGACCTATGTGTGTTTTTTTGTCGTGCACAAGTGGGGCAAACGGTGTGGTGTGCATGCGCAGTACAACGCGTATTAGATAAATATATTAAAGCATAATAGTAATAATACTAGTAGATATATATAATAAATCAAAATTTGTAACCTATTATTTTCTTATGAGTATCAGAGGAACTTATAGAAAGAAAAGAAAAAATAGCTAAATGCGATTTATTCCTGTACAACATATCCTCGAATTAGTAAACAGCTTCATATAGAATACGGTTAGAGCCGATTGTACGAGGTAGACGAACAACAGTAATACTCATTAGAATTACATTGCGGAACGGAGCGTCCATCGCGTCCAGTCACATTGTATCGTATGTCTATATACTCTTTGAACTTTTTATACTCTCTTTTGTATTACAAGTTTGTATTAAGTCGATGAATTTATTAAAGTAGACCTTAATATAATTATATATTAATTTATTAAAACAATAGTATTACTACTGTTAGGATAATATTACAAAGTACCTATTGTTTCATTTTCCTGCCCAAAATCGTATCGTCAAGTTATTCTAATTATAAATCTAGGTATTATGTGTTATTTATGATAATGTGCAGTTTCATTTTTATTGACGTTTTTTATTGCTCACAAATAGTGGACAGAAACAAAATGACTATATACTCAAAACAAAATTATCTGATTTTTCCATGTCACATATAAAGCACAAAGATGAGGGTAATAACAAAACTGATGACGTGACATGAAAACTTACCCGAATTAAGTTAGAAGCCCTCGATATTCAACTTCATTTGAGTATATTTAAAACACAACAAGACCAACAGTTGACGATATTTTTATCAAATTTCATAACATAATCGACAAAATCACAAATAATGTATCAAAATTTGATTCTATACATGAAAGGTATTAAAATTACTTAAAATTAAATACACAATTCCTGCGCCTGCTTTGATATTAACGCAATTAATTAATTTTAAAACATAAGGATTTTCAACCTAAGGCGAAAATACAGAATTCTGCTCTCTTATTTACAAAAATGTTTCTTCAGGTTGGTAAAAATAACCAATGCCTTAGCTGAAAGATCAGAGAAACTATGTTAGATATTAATTATTTAAGAAAGACAGAAAAATATTTATTGTCACAAAAATAAAGGGTAGTCATTTAGTAATTTAGATTTAGCGTCAATTTTAACGAGAATAGAGTTTCTTATTTATGTCCTAATTATTGTTCCTAAAGAATTTGTAGTTTTATTAGTTTCTTAAATATAAATTTTCTTCTCATCTGTAATGGAGGAAGTTTACTTCCCTGATTGTATTTGACATTGTTGGGTTCGATGGAAAATATCACATTCTGTGCACGAATTCCACCACAATCGATAAGAGAGATGACCGTTGGCCGCGAGGCGCGGGTGTCGCGGGGTCGGGGGGCAAACGACGGGGAGACTGTTATTTGATTAGTCTTACCGAGAATGAGCTCGCTTCTACTTAATGGGGTGAGGGTTTGTAACCGGACGAAGCATAATTTTCACCATCCGCATTTACGGTGCGAACACACGACACTAATGCAAATACCCTATGAACTACTTATCTATAAACAATAAAACTATTCACTGAACGCTTAACTGAAGACCCGAAAGCCTTTCATCCTATCATCGCTTAATAGACACGCATTTCGACATAAATGAGTTTCGCTTTAAATTAATTAGTAGCACATTTTCCATTAGAAGGACAAATGTAAAAGCGACCGCTTAATAGCGCGGTGGAAAACGCGCTAGTTTTCGCTCGCGAGAATAGGACCGAAGAGAAATTGCGGATAGACATAATCAGTCTTCTGGCTTTGAAGCGGCTTCACCCCAATGTATTGCACACATCATGTAACATATATACCATTTAAAATCGATACAGTTTAAATCTACTTGACATAGAACCTCTGTTGTAAGCCAAAATTTTGATATAATATATCAACTAAACATGTGTCCTAAACTTACTATGTACCAGGAAAGTTTTGTAAAACGAGAGTACGGTTGGTGAGGACGGTTCGTAATGACCCTGTCCGATCTTACAAAAGGCAATTACAATAAAGTTCCATTCGCACATGGTCGTTAACTTGACGATATATCTTGTACTCTCAGCGGTGGCCGCGTCTGCGCTTGTTTTCATCTTACCGACTCCTATCACAATTTTAATTTTATCAATAAAATTATTAGTATTATAAGATATATCTTATAAGTATATGAAACAAGAAAATACTTCATTGTTAGTATAAAAATATTGTTTAGAGTGATACTCGTATTGGAGCTACTTTTAAATTATTACAAGAACTGAATAACTTACGAAATCAAACTTAATACGGTTGATCCTATTATTATATAGAAAATACAAATATACATTGTTTTTATAATATTTATAAATGTTATAAATGTGTATATATTTATATATATTATGTATATAATTACTGAAGATATTATAATTACTGAGATTTATATGTACACTATGAATCCGTAAACACGATGTTTTAATTTTTTAATTTTATTGTACAAGAAACAAAATATTATGCCAACTTAAATAAGTACTTCCTCGTGCAGGATCTGTTTTTATTGTAAAATAAGTAAACAAATATGTTATGAATAAGTATTTGTTACCAGATCTTTTTCCGTGATAACCATTATAAAGTATAAAACAAAAAAAAACATTTATTTATGAAACGAAACACTTACATCATAACAATAAACAATAACTGAGAGATTAAAATTGGAAAACGTATATTAATTTAAATTGATAACATGATCAATATTTTTATATGAATTTCTTGTCGAGAAGTGGCCGCTGAACATCCAGCATACCTTAACTAACACGCTTTACGACCGAGGGATTAACCCATGTAACGAGAATCATTAATTCTTGTCGTTAAAATTTGTCGTTCTCGATTAATAAGGAAGTCCCACGCGGCGCGGCGCGTTATTATCACTGGACCGCAGGCGGGTGTACGCCAGAGGCTGCCTCGCCGCGAAACTTCCCACTCCGCCCACTTTATTTACACTATCGAGTAAATTAAACTCGCGCTCGAGTGTCGGAGGAAAACTTTAACAGAACTTTGTGTGTAATAAGTGGTGCAACAACACGAGTGGAAGAGCAAACGTCGGACGCGGTCTCCGCTCCGCACTTCTCTCCCACTTAACTCTTTGGGACATATTTATTCGACCCTCAGGCGACCGTTGCGGTGCTTGCTCGTCCCCCTTCCGCGAACCCGAGCTATTTCAGAATTAACCTAACGAATCAAAAGAGGTATTATACGTTTCTCAATCATTCTTACCTTTAATCTGAGCCCATTATTTTACGAACGCTTACCCACAACCCCGGTCGAATGTTTATAAATTTTTGATCGGTTCCGGAAACGAATGGAAACAAAGGAAAGTACACTGCTACCGTACGTTGCTGCGTTATTACAATCAGTTTCCTTCGTTTGTGTGTAATTTTTAATGCGGGGTCAATCAGGAAGCTATATCGTATATCTCCGTCGGGTCGAGACCGTAACGATAATGAATAGCCGCTGTAAGAGCGACGGACCGCACTCACGAATTATTAATAGCTGTATACGGGCCTAATACACAAAATCGCGTGGTAAATATCTAACCTTAGAAATAGGCTAGCAAAGTTGAAGGCAATAATGACCACTTAGATTCCAAAATGGTTCGTGCTATAAATTTATGATAAGCAACAATGGTCAGCGTCGTATTTCCGTTTCAATTAGATGTTATTATAAATGCATGTAGAACATCGGTCTGTATCCACATTGACCACAATTCCTTGTCCTTTAAGAAGATCCTCCGCTTATGAAAGTTCGGAGGACACTTCTATTTATTTTCTTTTCCTGATCACGCTACTTATAAACCAGTTAATATAGAGTATTCTTAATTTATATACAAGAAATATCGAGATGATTTAAACGTATTAAAACGTTCATAAATTGTTTTATTTGAGATGAGGTTCAGTACGCGTATACAATTGTAATTCAGACAAGAAAGAAATCGTAGTAACTGAATTTTCTCAGTGTAGGTATTATTGAGGTGTAAATATATGGCGGTTATACAAAGCTTTATGATATCGTTTACTCTATTGCGAAAATAAAAGCTTACGTCATAAGTTTATTGTACGATTCGAAACCCATGCGTGGAGAGAATTGATAAGACGCACCCGAACCTTGCGTCTATTGCTTGAAATTTATTACTGTTTTGGGTTTTTATTGTTCCGTTTTACGGCCTTTTCGTATATAAATCGTACAGATAGAAGATGAATTCGGAGCTGGAGATACCGGTGCGTTAGGTACCTTTGCATAAGATACCTAAATTTAAAAGAAAAGTAATAAGATGCGGATACAACTCGTATTTACCTATCACCATTGCCTTAAGCAATATTTGTAAATGCCCATCTTAAAGTTCAAACGTGTACATACGATATATCAGAGGAAATTATGTCCTAGGTTACGTTTACATGCCATGCGAGACAGAGAAGGCGTGCAAAACCGGCTGACCCTCGACTCGTAATGTACGGTCCGGTTAGGTACGACTTACGGGAAATAGGTATGTATGTAACCTCTGAAGCCCGCACCCGCGCTCGCGCCCTCACCCCGTGCATGAAATGCTTATTATACACGGCACGTAGTCCACCCCGCGCCTTCGGCTCCTCGGAGGCTTACTCACTCACGCCGCCTGACCGCCCGCCTGACAGGGACGCACGCCCGATATTATAGCAAATCGAGGATTGTTATGTCCGGTCCGGCGGAGGTCGACGTAATATATGACCACGGTATTCGGGACACATATATTAACGCAGAACTCGCCTCATACGAAAAGATCTTTTACGATGGAAATAAATGACAAGGAAAATTTTGGCAGTGAAATTCATTGAGATGGAAGGAACAAAAACGAGACGAAAAATTACAGACATTTTTCTAACTGATCTGACTGTTGTTACGTGGACGTGAAATATTACAGTTGCTTATTTTACATTATGTAAAAAGAAATAAATGTCATCACTATTTGGCAGTGAGAACATTTTTTTTTTTTTTTTATAAATAAGTTCGGCAAAATGACTGTACGATACCTGATACATTCACCATGTTTGGTTATATAACAGATAATTTGTCACGATACAAAAATCGTTTTAAATACAGTTATACCATAAAATACACAGGAAATTGAAAAATAAGTTTTAGTTTTTTTTTTTAAGATACTGGTATTTTACTAAAGTATGAATCTAAAAATAATTGAATCTAAAGAAATATTTATAATTCAAATAATAATTAGGTACTTGTGGTCATAATAACAGCAACAATTAAAGCGTTTAATTTCCTCGCATAATATTATCTGAAAAGGCAATAACTGTAATAGAATACTTTTTATTTTCCAAAAAAGAGATGTCATATATAATGAAATAGTTACTAAAATACGTTTTGTAATGTTGCCCAAATGAATAATCAGGATTGGATGTTGGACAAATGAAGAATGATCACTTTCGTCCAGAGTAATATATACGTGGCTGTGGGGTGCAACGTGCACGGTGTACGGACAACACAAGGGATGTAAGCAGTATGACACGACGCACTAAGTGAATGATGCGATCGTTTCGCCGCATAACTACTTTAACTATTTAGGCTAACTGATTGAAAAGGTATCAAATAATTGGCATCCTTAAATATATATATAGAATACATAGATAACATAGAATTAGTCTTCATAAAATAACACGTATCGTACCAACATTACGCTATTAACCTACCTATGCATAATTCTTCTAGACTTGTTCCGTTCTCAACGACATTTTACGTGAAAAATAGTCTGCTTTCAGCGTAAAGGAAGATGACTACTCTTTCTCGTAAGCAGTCGGCATAACAGCAATAAGTGGCAATGGATACCCAATCTAAAGATACCGTGGAAACACATTGTCGTTATACTGTAACAACAATGAAAAAAACAGAACTTTGAAAACAATAAGGTTTTTTTATGAATCTAATAATATAATAAAAACGCCCTACGCGCTTGTTATTATCAGACTCACATTAATCAGAATATAAAATTGTTCTCTAAGACGTGTGTTCTTCTGCTCAAGTTGTACAAGTATTTATGACGTTCGAAGTACATACATAATTTGATATAATCTTAGTTATCGACTAATATGTTTTTATACAACGGACCAAACCCCTTCCTTTGTGTAGACCTACTCTGTGTAATATTTGTTACCAAACCTATATATAAACGTATATATTTCTATTGAATGCCAATATCTCTGCCTTACTTATAGGAGGATCTAATGTATATTGAACAAACATCTATTACGTACATAACCTACGATATGCAAGTATGTGTAAACTTGAAATCATCATCAATAACATTTCGCATGCTACTTATAAATACAAACACGCCCTCGCGATAAACGTCTTGGGGCGCAGTCACCCGCGCTTCCTAAACGAATTTAAATAAAATCGGGTATTAAAATCTCCCGGCGATCTCACAAAAATATACCTATGTTAGAAGAGATTTGAGCGGAATAAAAATTCCTCAGGCTCGTCGCATTATCGAGGGGCGGTGCTTCTGTTTTCTTTTATGGCTGTCGTAAGGTATAATCTTCAAGAAAAATGCGATATTTAAATGAAGTAAATTCCTCTGAGGGGATTTCCTTGATATTCAAATATTTCATTTGTAATTTCATGTATTAATTCAACGGAACCTCGAGTAAACCTTTCGGCGTGACTGAAATAAATTTGTTATTTCTACATTCTACAATATAGATAATATTTCTATATTGTATTTTTATTATACATAAATACTAGAGAAAATAAGTAAAAATTCTAAAACATATTAATAAATATACTGTGAAACCATATGTAATTATGTTCAAAACCGGAATACAGATAAATTGAAATTTCTATTAATTCAAAAATTACAAAATTCGAGAAGGATTTTTAAAAGCAATGAAATGTATTATTTACCACACATTATAGAAAATAAACCTTGACATGAAATGACTTATCTTGAACTATAAAAATCAGAAAGATCACATTAATACCAATTATTTATGACTTTTTGTCACTTTCAACATTATAATGAGCACTCATTTTTACAACTTTAATTTTTGAACGAATGAAATCCTAAAAAGTGTATTTTTACATTTTTCAACTCTTATAAACTATTTTATAATTTCATGTTTACTCATCCTTGTATTATAAAAATAACGCTTGACAACCACTTAATTTTTGTCTCAAAATTTAAAAGTAACTTGACTAAAATCTTTAGCGATTCGACGTGCATCGGTCTGTAAGTCAAGCGCCTATAACTAATTATAACTTATAAATTAACTAAAACAATTTCCAGTAGCTGTGTTAATGAAGTTTGATACTATTACTATATAATGAGTTTAATAAAATGCTTTAAAATATATTAGAGAAACAGGTCTATCCACAATGTATTTGTATATTTAGTAGTTTAAGTTATGTAAACTAGTTAAAATCTTGTAAATAACACTATGAGTGTGGAACTCCTTTTCCTGTGAGAATATTCAAACACAAAATTACCTAATATTTTTTTAATTTAACCTAGGCAGAAATCGGAAAAATGTTTACATGGATATTAACATTTTTATTTAAACATATCGTTATCCAAGCATTACGAACAGTATAAACACAGAGACCGTGCGGTAGTATGGCGCGTGCTTCGCAGATCCCGCCACGAGAAGGATCAAACGCCACGTGCCCGGCACGCGCGACACGTTTCTAATTGCCCTTACATAAAGATTGGGACAATATTGAACAATCCAGTAAAATAACACCCGACTATTATATGTCGCTTCAGCCGACAAAAATATCTCATTTTAATAGATAAGTGTAGGCGGAGTCGTGTGATTTGTTAGCTTATGGCGCGTATATTTCACATCCACCCTTTTCATGCGTCGAGTTTGAATAAACAAAACTTAATCCTACGTTCCTATTACTCTGAAATAAATACAGAATTACACTTAAGAATCACGGGACCCATCACATTTAGTTTCATTAAAATTAAAAGAAGTTAAGTCGCGCCGCAAGACAAACTGCCGCCTAGAGAAATAAAGAGACCAAAGCAAATGAAAAGAACTCATTTGGGTGCCTTCTAAATTGTGTTCGAGAGGATAATAAAAAAGGAAGCCATCAGTGACACGCACAATAAGCATCAACCTCAAGAATATCATAGATAACGGCGCGGAGCCGCCGCCGGGACCTCATTAGGAGGCCGGAGGGAAATTAAAAAGAAAGCAAAATCTCGGACTCAATTTCGACCCGAGAGTAACGGTCGGCCTTCTCCTCATAACATTACATACAGCCTCCGTCGATTTTCCGGATGGTTATTATTTTGTGGTGCGTAAGATAGACCCGGAAAAAGTAGTTAACGCCAGAGTTGAGACTGGAGGACGAAGAGGCGCATTATAAATCAGTCTGGAGCAGAGATGAATGTAATTACCGTACCGTACGAGACATATTGCATCTACGTCGGTCGCAATTCATGTGCCGCCTCACTACCTACAACATTGTGGTTCATTACTTATGACGTATTTACATATCTTATTTCACAAATTATAGTAGGGTCATTTATTTTAATTTACATCTTATCTTAGTAAGATAATAAAATGAATTTATTTTAAAATAAGGAAAGAAAATCAATTGCCTTTTCCGGGGAACAAATTTAAAGGCTTCTTACTAGACTTATACTTTTACAAAGAAACCAATAGGAATCTTGCATTTATGCAAAACAAAGGCAATCAAGGCCCGGACGAACAGAAGAAATGAGCTTCATTAAGCGCCGGAATGAAAACTTTAATAATGTAAGATGCAAAAAACTCGACAAAAAATACTTAAGAAAATCTGACGACATAAAGGCTGTTGTAACTGGGGACTCGCCGTAAAATCATTAAGATGCTAATAAAAACTTCCTTTTGTAACGCAGAGAGGAACTCGGGGAGCGTCGGAAAAAATATTCAAATAAAAACTCAATTCAAAGTCCACAATGAGAAACGGTACCCATGATTATTCTTCAAAACATAATGAACAGAATTAATGTAAATATTCTTTTTATTCCGAACTTCGCGCCCTTCCAAAAGTTTTATTTTACGGTACGCCGTTTAACAACCGCCCCTACTTATTGACATTCAATCGGAGGGGAAATTGATTTATGAAGATTGTCGCCTTAATTGTAAAAAGATTTTAATGTCGTTCGCATACGTAAATGTAAGTATTTACTAATGTAGATCAACAAGTTATTTGATGGACATCATTTTTTTTAGAATTATACAGATTTTACGCTTCATGTCGTTCTACATTGTTACATTATTGAGTAGTTCATGACAAGCACAGGGGCGCAGGGAGCGTTGCAGCTGCAAGCCCGTCATTACCCTGTCATGGTACACTTATTGCAAGACAAGCGGAACAAATGTCTCCAATTTTTATTCAAGTTTTCAATAAATTACTAACGTGTATGTTATCATATGATCCTCTATTAACTTAAATTAACTGATTAAATTAATTATCGGATGAAATCAAAAAACTTTATTCAATTTAGACTATGAATAGGAAACGCGTTAGGCTATTTCGACCATTATCAAAAAAGAAAGCTTTGTAGTTCGGAGAAACTGTGAAGATCCGTCAGGTAAATAGCGTTAGTCAGTTAGAAAAAAAAGGAAGAGAAGCTTATGGATGTTAAAATACTACCACCAGTTTGGAAAAAAAAACCAGCTATCGAGAAGGGTCATCAAGAAACTGTATATGGCTTACTTTTTTTTATATGATTATTATTACAATTATTATACAAATATTACAAGTCATTGTTCGCCGTAATATTTTAGCGGGTGTACAAAGAGGGATAATCTTTTGAAAGTAAAACCTGCTTGATACGATGCTTAAACATTTTATCGACAATTCGGTAATGTTCTTGGGAACTTATTGTGGAAACTAATACTAAATTATGCTAACTGAATAAGCCTTTGTTTGTGAAATTAGTTAGATTGAAGGCAGTTTACATAGATCGCTTAATAGCTATAAATAATTATTATATAATTGCTTTATAAACTTATATCATTCTGTGTATCATTTTTGCCTCGGAAATCACTAATGCTAGTGGACTACGTCGTGACGGCAAATATATGTTATATTTGTACAAGGTTTACCCTGACTGAAGCTTACATAGTAGGTAGGGTTCCTAAGAGTTACTCTATAACATAATTTGAGAATATGAATGAACAAAGCAGAGACAAATCAAATTTTGATGATACATGGATTTTTTTATATAGTGACGTAATATTACATACGGCCTTTTCCATTTCTAAAACGTACAGCTTGTACTATGGTAACTGAGCAGCTGTTATGCTAACAGCCACCTGTGACTACGTCTGCGTGTATATCTTTATAATTGTCAACACCATACATTATATTCCTGCAGCTCTAACGGTTTATGAAGCGTACATAGACGAAGCTCTCAGATGGATAGATTTTCCTCAAACTTACTTTACACTTATCGTAAGTTTTGGGCATAAAGATCTCTTTATAAATTATAGCCTTATTAGCTTTTGCTCGCATCATTGTCGATTTGATGTAACCCACGGAAACAGGATATTTATTTCTGAATGTGAGATACTCTATGTTCTTTTTAAAACACATGAATACGCTTATACAAAATTTCACGATGATTTGTTGAGTAGGTAATGTGTAAAAGCGTAATAAACAAACTCGCGTTAGCATATATAATATTAATTACGATGTATTTTTCGAATATATAAGCTACATTACTAAAAAGTTTCAGTAATTTTTGTGTGAAAAAGAAACAAATGTCCATCCATTCTCACAAACTTTCACGTCTTTAATATTGCATAAAATTACAGAATTTAACAGCTAAACACAAAATTGTCAATTACGCTCATCACACAAGGCACGGTTATATGCGAAGATCGAACTCATATTGTCTAAGCGCAATAAGAGAGATTACTACCACTGCACAACGATAACTGGCTAGAAAGAAAAACGTTTATTAAAAAGAAATGATATAGAAAGAAATACAGTTATTATCGCGATTAAACATTTATTACTTCAGAGGAAACATTATTATTATTGAACTTTGAGAGAAAACACTATTAGTTTTAAAAGTCAGCTTATTTTAAGGACTGAGAAATGGAACTCCATTCCTTATTTTATTATATTGTTATACCCTCGCGCAGAACAGTATATTTCAGGATTCGAAATAAAATGTCCGTAAATAATTAGAAGCCCCAGAGTCACTCTACAAGGGTCCACTCGAGGTCCAGCACCTTTTTACGGTCGATAAAAATAATAAGTCGCTGGTCCGCTTTCCCCCTCCTCACGTTTTACACGAGACGTCTCCACATTCCGCCCATACTCGTAGCTACTTGTTATTTTTTTACGTAATAGCTAAAATATATCTCTCAATAAAAATTACCTTCGTATAACCTAGTTCGCTATGAAACAACAACAAAATAAATCTGTTAATTTCCACAAACAGTGATACAGCATTCGTATCAACAAACCGATATTAGGCTAAGTTAAACACATTAAAAGTACCCGAATCGACACCTAATACACAATCGCATACTTTATACAAAATTTATTGTACCTATTACAAGATTCGCATTAAACTACCCAGAAAATCTTTAACCTAAGCTTTAAGCTTATAAAAGCTCGGCGCTAATGGCCGGATACCGGAAATTGCGCTCTCATATATCTCCCAACAGATTTATGAAAGTACCCACACATGAGACGGTGTCTCTTGGCAGCACACGTTTTCTCTCTGTAAGAATACAGTGTGTGAACTCACACGACCGTCGCGTCGCGAACGTTGCTAAACTTTGACATTTATTAATTTAAAGGGTCATTAACTTCAGAGTACAGGTCGAGTATATAGTTTTATCGAGTTTAGGAACAACTATCACGTCAACGATATATACATAATAGTCTTACTACAGAAATATATTCTTATAGCATTGTTTGAGCATATGTTAATTTATGTATAAGAAATATATATAATCATCACTACATATTGTAAAACACACTCGTGCGCCGCCTCTGTCTGTCCGTCTGTCTGTTCGCGATAAACTCAAAAACTACTGAACAGATTGTAATGCGGTCTTCACCAATAGATAGAGTTATACATGAGGAATATTTTTATATAATTTTTCAAGGTTTTGTGTAAATTGGTTGAAATATAACAATAATTGTTGGAAGTATTGGAAAACGTCAAGCCGCTTGGGAGTTTTGATCGGAAATGCTGCCTAATTCTTTTAAGATATAACAAAACTATGTACCTAGTAATATATACCTCTTTTATAAATCTACAAAAAAGTCCGCAATGGCATATACCTATCTTTTAAGGATAATATATGGATAATCTATCTCATAAAAATGGTCACATATAATGAGGTAATTTTGGAAGGCTATTTAGACGAATACAGTATTAATATTTTTTAAATGAAATACATTAGTTATCTTAAGCATTTCATGCACATAAGTATATATTTTTTTATTATCAGGGCAGGACAACGTCCACCGGGCCTGCTAGTATATACATATATATAAAAAGTAAAATACATTTTTATTATCTTTGTGTTTAAACAAATATATTTTTCTAATATCAATTTAATTAACAAACATAATATTCCAAAGATTGATGAAGATTGTTTTGCGTAAAAGACAATCTTTAATGCAAGTAATGCTACAGGGTCTGACCAATGCTACGGCGTAGTCTCGTAGCAGATAATCCACGTCCAGTGGCAGAGTCTCACGCCCCTTGTAGCCGCTAATATGAATCTGATGGTCTTTCCCTGTTATGTTTAATGCATGTCTGACGGTTCTGCATACATAACTGTATTCAGCTTTACACCCTGTTGTTTTAAAGGCAAGCGAATACGTTTTAGAAATTCAAATTAAAATTTATCTCACAGCTGCCATGTTCCGTCTTACTACGAACTGAATACTATTACAATAGACTTTAAAAATACTAAAAGTACACTAATTTAATACTTATAAGATATATGTCTTACTTATAAAATAAACATATAAATATGTAAGTAGCGTATCTACAGAAATTATAAATAACGGTGGTGAGAAAACCATATACATCTGAATCAATGAGTGAAAAGCATATTAAGTATATATCTAAGTGGAGGCTGTTTTTTTAGGACCGGTAATCTTTTCCGCGTATCCCGGGCCGGCCCTCGTCGACACGTACCGGCCATTGTAACGTGGAATGCTTCTTCCGCGACGTTTCTTATATGAGCATTACAAGTGCTTTCTAAATAATCTAAGTCCAGTCGAGGAGAGCGTATTGTATTGACATAGTGGAGTGGTGGCCGCCGTATAATGCCGTAGCAATGTGTGTGCGCTGTAGTCACGCGGGCCGTACGAGTGTGAGTCCACGCTTGATAGAATAAGCAAGTCGTCCGGCGCCGTGGGGAGTGAAGGAGGAACCCCCTAAGTATCTTGAAGACTGGACCTCCACCGCCCACTGCCCACCACATATCTTCTGTAGCACTTCCAGTTGCCGCGTCCTACTCTAATGGGGCTCTATATTGTGGATAAATCTCACAATACAAATATATTTTTCACGTTATTTAAAATCTCATATTTATCAAAAATATAATTAAAATGAATAATTACTTTACTATATACATTTACAACTTCTACTCGTATCCCTTGTCTCATAACACAAATAAGAACTAGTTTATCAAGTTTGCGAAAATGTCAGTAACAGTGTCGGAATAGCAGACACCGGGGCAGAGAAAACGCTGATGTGAGTAAATCAGATTAACGAGTACGCTTTTGTTATATGCTCTCTGCACTATCTAGTTCAGTGTTCCATCCTGAACTTCACAACTATTTAGAAGTGTAGTTATATGAAAAAACTTTGTTATAATTTGTTTACCATCTCTGTGTTCGTATTGATATTAGGTAATAATGGATAGCTACATTCGTTTGATAAATTTTATGGAAAAACTTTTCCTCTTAACTTGTCAATACTTTCTATAGTAAAAGTTTCAAGATGTAATTTATTGATATCTTACGCTGATACTTTCCCTGTCAACGGGCTCGAGTACTCTTCCATAAATATTATTAATATTACCATAAATATTTTTATAACCAAATTAATTTTTAAAAAACGATTTAAAAAAAATTCCAATATTCACTTCAATAATTTTTTCTAAGTAGTACTACAGTTTTAAACGACGAACAAAATTATGTAAAAATTCAAATAGTAAAATGTAAAATAAGAATCCCCATGAGATTAAACGGAAGATTTTTAAAGTGAAACTTCTTTAGAATCGTTGAGATTTAAAACCGGATGCAACGGAAAAACGACAGGTAAGAGACACAAATACAAAAATGTGTAGGATGAAGCCGGCAAAGAATGAGACAGAAATATACATACTATTTTTGAAGTGAAATAGTGAGCCAGAGCGAGAGAGCAAATGTCGGTGTGTAAATATATATAGCACACTGTTTAATACTTGCTTGTATTTGAGCATTTAACGTGTGTTAATATACGTGAAAAGTACGTATACTACTGTACACTGTATGCGGCTGCGTATTACAGCTTTTTAGAAGTATTCAGCGTGGTGTGTTATTATTTAACAGTGTTTGTGAGTATTTTTATATCATGTTTGTTGAAACTGAAAATATGAAACTTGAGCAATAAATTATGTAACATATGTTAAATAAAATATAAAATATATTTTAAAATTAATCAAAATACTTTCATTTTTAAACAAATAACACACACACCTTTTTTTATAATTAATTCCACTTTAATTGTTATTCTTATTACTATTACTACATATACATAACTATTATAAATAAACATACTATTAAATGGCAATTTGAACAAAAAATATATATTTCTTTCAACTTGTAACCGACGAGAAGCCGCGGGGTCGCTGGAACGCGCCTGCTATGAGCAGATTTACAATAAATACACCAAACAAAGAAAAGAATCCGGCTGCGGGGAAAACTTTGGCTTTTGTACTTCACTACATTGTTACGGCAAAGTGCTTCATATCAACTAGGTTTTCCTAGTGGTTTTTATTTGATAGAGTTTTTAAAAATTATATTTAAATAGAAAATTAACGTAATGAAATTACACATAGATATATGATCATTTTAATCTACTTACATATTCTTTTATATCATTCTATTTATTAAGCGCATTGTACATAAAATTATTTACTTTTGTAACGTATTTTTGAAGTTTTAGAACAAAAAACAATAGTTCCAATGGTCGGACAGAAAAACGCTTTCAAAATTGACTTAATTTACGAGTATTTCGCTTTTTCAAAAGGTAACTGCAAAAGTCGCTTCATATATTAATTACACATTGTGTCACCTACAGATTATTGAATTTCCAAAGCTCCAACGTCAAAGGTTGAAGTTACCTTACATGAAGGACCGCATCGTCGACGTCGCAGCCCGGGGCTCCACCACCTGTCTCCGATATAATTGAACTTCAAAACTGCGCGTTTGGTGCAGATCCCCAATACTTCCGAGTGACTGGTTCGTCGCACACTCTCACCCTTCTACTTATTTCGTCTACGTTATCTTTACTGCTGTCTGGATTTGAACACTTGTATATCCTATATGTTACGTAGAAATTAGACTCAAATTATTTCATACTTTTGGATAATGTCGTATTTTTTTGTTATTTTTCAGGTGAAAACTGTATATGCATATAATTTTGTGGTCAGGAGTTTGTCATTACGCGAATTAGCTATTAGTTATTGTATAATAGAAAGAATCATTAATTTACGTGTTAGTGTTAGCGTTTTCATACAACGGGACAATTGTTGTAGGTTCAAATCTTGCAATAAGAGAAAAGTTTCAGGGTAAGAAAATATTGTGATGGAACCATAGCGTGGTGGTAGAGTCTTTTCTAATTCTATCTCATTCCGATAACAATTATGTTAATGTAGATCGGGTCTATCCCTCGGAAATAGTACTTTTCTCTGTGTAAAATGTACCCCATGTCCTTTTCTGTACCTTTGACAACCTATATGCAAAATATAATGATAATTGGTTAAGTAATTAAGGCGTAAAGAGTAATAAACAAACAAACTCACTTTTGGATTTATAATCTTAGTAGAAAAGGATGATAATAATAATAGGACAAAAAAAGATTTGAAATTACAAACTTCTACAGAGTACTATTATTTTAGTGTAAAATTCGAAGATATTCTATAAAAATTCTATTCGGCGTTATACAATTACAAAAACTATATCTACGTTACAAATTATAAGGTACCTTGAGACGATTAGGGTATACGCTAAACACTTGATGCGAATACCTTGAAAATTACTTTATACTTTAATTTATTCTTTTAGTCAATACAGTTAGCACATAAGATAATAAGTATTTAATTACAGCTCAATTTCAGTTTATTATATAGCCTGTATTACTTCACACGACAAACTACAAAAATCAAAACTTCCCTACTTATTCTTTCCATTTAAATATAAAACATCTCAAGAGGAAAATACCTATGTACGGAACTAAATCTTGCCTGGTCTTCTTCAAATGTACAATAGAACGAAATTCTTTAAATCAGCTCATGCAAATAGAAGTGTCGTTTTCGGCTACTCGAGTAGCAAATCAAGAAAGAAACCCCGACCGGCGGTCGAGCGTCGTTCACGCCTCAATCAACTGCCAGTTACGAGGCTTTGTACTACAAGTGCCCCTTTAGCTTTTGCCATACAAACTTGACAAAATTTAAAACGAAGCCTCCGGACTTGTGCGTGTGCTTGTCTATTGTGTTTTTCAGTATTAACATTTCAATATAACATCAACAATAAAAAATCGAAAACTATAAGAAATAGTGTATATATGTACATTTAAACATATAATTAAATAATTCAGTGATATTCATATGTATGTATTCGTATATATACATATATTTATATTGAGGAATAAAGTGTTATAAAAATGTATGTACAAAGCAAATATACTCTTTCATAAGTCCAGTTAAGAAACGTCTAACATCCACAAGCTGTTGCAAGCGACTTAAGACCGTCATTCCAAATATGAAAATAAAGAAAATAAGCTCTCCCTGACCGCTCCTCCAATCGCGCACCTCGCTTTTATTACATCCATAAATTCATCATATCGCAGCAACGGCATGGCTCGCCATTGGCCGTGTGACAGAGACCACTTGCACCTCTCACTCGCACCTCCTTCATATTAATATTGAATTTTTCTCGAACCACCTCCCGCCACCCTCGCGGGAGGCTCTACACTCGCTCGCCCCCGTATTGTTGTTATCTTTAATGTTGTGGAAAACGCGTTTTCTTGTGTCGTTAACTTTTATATTGCACGAGTGATACATTTACGAGAATGATACATACCCTATGTCAGGACTTTTGTTGTCATATATTTAGTCAATAATATTACATATAGATATTGTGCCAAAAACTTTGAGAAACATTCACGATTACTCTTCAGACGTTGCGTTTGAAAATAAAATTTATGCTAAATTATGCATAACATATTTTTTAATTATACAAAAAAGCTTACAAAACATCTTGTTTTTACTATAACACTGTTTAGAATACGAAAATCAAAACAGAGACAAAGAAAATAATAAATTAATCACACAGAGAAGGGGTAGAATTTCTCCCCTTCAATGTTCGCCTTTAGTACATTATTCGCCGGCCAAAATTAAAAAGAGAAAACAATTAATCTCTATGTTTCAAACAACGATGATCTATTGTTATGTAATAATATAAAAAATAACTTGAGTTAATTTATACAAATGTTATATAGTTAATGGCAAAAAAAAAAATAGGAAAGATTGAACAAACGGAAACTTGAAGAACATTTAAAAGTTTTCACATTTACTTAGCAGTAAAATTTTATCTTCAAGGGGAAACTAAAAGTTCTTAAACTTTTGATATGTAACTACACACCTCTTCTATGTATGTATTTATAGGAAGGAAAAATATATAGAATCTTGTTAAATCCCCTCCCTATATTTCAAAGCTCAAAAGAAATCGCTAGCAATATCTGTCTGAAAAATATATCGGATTGCTTTGTCGCAGCTTTCGAAATCGAAATCTATTTTCCTTCAAATCTAAGTGAATCCCGTGCGGATTGGAAATGTACCCTTTACCTACCGCCGGGTGAGGCAATTGATATTCCAACAATACAATGTATGAATAAAATATAAACTGAGTTCCTATCAGCCTCGTATCCTGAGACAGTTTCACGGATTTCAATCGAATTGTTATATTTGTATAAATATCTGAATCTAATGAGGGAATTGGTTTTTTTTCTATTTTTATTACAAATATCAAATTTAACTTGCATCATAAGTAATATAATTGTATATAATAGATACAACAATTATTAAGTAAATGAAGTGTTTTGAATTATATTCTTGTATCAATAATATTTGACACAGAAACCAGTTTCAGTTAAAGTCTGTATTTTTTGTAAAATAATCCTTACACGCGTTACGATTCTGAGAGCGAATAACAAAAACACATTAATATTTAAATGATGTCCAAATTATTTACTTCACTGTGAATATCATTAAAATACATAATATATTGATTATACTATACCTTTTAGTGACTTTTGTCCAGAGCAACAGGAATAACACATATTAGTGTAACAAAAAGAATTGGCATATGAGATTTATTGTGAAAAAAAAATACATATTAATTTTCATTTAAACAACGTTTACCTATTACGTACATATTATACTTTTTTATATACAGACTCTTTTACATTTCAATAGTCTATAAGTATCATAAAAATTGTTACTTAATGTATCGGGTACCTAAAATAACCTTTCCATAGATTACCACAGTACAACAAACATTAAAACGCCACATGTATTTACTAAAAAAAGTTACATACATACAAGGAAAACATTATTTTTTTAAGACCATTAATAGCTGTTTCCAGTGAGTCTAGAAATATTTTAAATATAAACTTCGTATAGATGTAGTATTATAGGTAAGTCGGTATCGTAATTTTCTTTATTGTTCCTTACCGCCACCCAGTAGTAGCAAACTCAACAGGGTTATTCTCGCTCCTTTTAACTTTCGAATTTCCATGCTACCAATCCGTTAATGAATTATTCAGATGTATTTATTACATTAATATTTCCTTTGTAAATAATCTATTGTAAGTTTTAATAATCATTAGGTTAATTTTAAGAAATTAATTTTGGAAGTGTTATTTCCTAGATAAGAAAATTTGAAAAAATAGTAAAATCGAGAACATATTGATTAATTATAGATAACATCTAATTACATAATATTTACTTTATCGTATTTTAGATTCAAACAATAACATTCTTGAGAATAGGTAGTTCCAATTTTTTTAGTATAGATAACACCGTGCTGAAAAACTTGCTTATGTTGAAATTTACATATTGATGTTGCATTAAACTATGTTTGCATATATTTATTGATGTGATTAAAATTCGTTTGGGTTACCATAAATTTTTGACGAAATTCGATATTTTTGTTCTATATTTTACAAACCAAACGGAAAAGCAATCAATTTAATAACTAACACCCACATGTTCTAAAATACCTGTATACCAATATATTACTTGAAATTAATCGAGTGGTTCGCCTGGTAAAATATCAAACCCCGCCATTTAGCTACGACGTAGTCCGTTGGAACTGTAGAGGCCTGACGAAGACAACAGCGTAGGTCAGTTCGAAAAAAAAAAAGCAACGACGTTCTGGAATTCGCACAGATTAGTCAATTTAAATTGACAACACTATCGACTGACGGTAAAAGAAAACTTCGTAATGAAACTTAAATGTGAATAATGTTTTTCTAGTAAATACCACCATATGAGGACAAAAATATAGACCTGATGAGATTCTTGGATTTTTAATTGCCAATATTGTAAGCTGGCAGGCTGATTGTGCCCATATGCTCAGATAGCTCAGTAAGCGGCCTTTCGCCCATGAGTGCTACTCCTACAGGATCAGCGTTATTATTATAAATATACATAAGCTTTTCTCAATGCAAAGTAATTATATGTATAAAGTGTATTTATATGGTGTACGTATGTATGGATTCTATGTGTTTAGTCATTTACAAGGTAACTACAGTTTAATAATATATTGTTTCATATAAAATATGTTTTATTACATTATGTACTACCTTCTGTATATTTACCACAATGCTTTGATTAACCCGAATAAAACGCTTTATTGTTATAAAGTAGCTTTTGCACAAAGAGTAGATGTGCAACAAACCATTTTAATACAGCTAATGACATAATTACATATACAAATATTATGTCATAGTAATCAATCTAAATAATTAAATATTACAGATAGTATATATAATTGGTGGAGTGTTGAGAATAATCCAGCATGGACATTATTCGCGTCCCCTACTCATTTAGCTGTCGGAGAGTTATTTAATACTGCGAGTGACCCCCGACCTCGGCCGTGATGTTGCCATGTATCCTATAGTAAATGTATTGAACACATCTGCTGGACATATCAGACACAAAGGTAATAAATTGTAGAATTTAAATTAACGTCTTCGTTATAAACTTACGAAATAATATGAGTTCACTTTATTAATCCCATATGTCTTCTACACGCACGTGTTACGTAACTAGAATAATATCTTCATTTGGGTAAGTGTTGAAATTCATATTTTATCATCTCATAAATGTAATTTCTATCACATGTACTGTCCATAAACGCTTTGAAGTTACACACACGGTATTCGTAATCTGTCAATACCTTAAATAAAATAGTCCAACATAGTATTGTATGGCCGGTATCTTATGAATTAAATATGAGCGCTTTATTCGATTCCCGAGTCCCTTCGATATCTGATAATAAAAAAGAAATTTATCGAGCTCATACGTGTACCAGAGGCCGAGTCTCTCTGGTCGCTATTTTTTACGACATCGGGTGTCCTTCCATCGGCAATCACTTCATACTGCCCCTGTCCGAGCGCTCGATGACAGAATTATTTATCAGTTTGAAAAATGACGGGAAATTGAATGTAGTCGCAATGTTTACAACGCATTTTCTATCCGAACTCCACGGGGGCACCTTCCCTCGCGTTCCGATGTCCACTTTTCAAAGAGACCGCTCGGACGAGGGTCGAAAAAGTGTCCCCAGTGTAAAAAATAAAAAATATATATATATTGTAGCTTGCTTTAACAAATGTAACGTTACTAGTGTACAAAGAGAAAGTCACCTCAGAAGAGATGCGGAGGAGACCGTCCGATACTTTATTCATTTTGTGTCTATAATTGTTTTGCGCTTGGGGACTTGCTGTGATGCAATCTATTTGAGTGACCCAGACACCCGAAACATGTGTACAATGACGATAAATATCAGGGGAGATACACGATTCTTGCCGAATTTTATTAAATTAAATTTAAAGTAAAAGAACAACACAGAAAGCCGTTAAAGATACATTAATACATTAATTTTAACCATCAACTGTAATCTCGTTATAAGTGTCATATGTCTTCATTGTTGTTTTAACCATAAGTGTGTTCCACCACAATCGTAATAACTTTACGAGAAATGCAATAAACGACTGTGTTTTTTTTTTGTAGCGGTAATAGTTTAATATGGTTTGTTATATTTATTTCATTCAGACTGTGTTAAATTCATCGAATATATACAATTCAACTGTTACAGTATTCCTTGTATTAAAAAAAAAAGAATTTAAGAAACAGAAATAATTCAGTTATAATATACTTACCTTTTATTACAAGTGTACTAGTTCGCCAGCGTACAAACTTAATCAGTACAAAAAATATACATTCATTCGTACATTATCCGTAGTATTCCGTGTTTTAAAGAAAATGAACTTAAGAAAAATATACTTCAGTTATAGTATACTTACCTTTTATTATAAGTATACTAGCTCGCCAGCATACAAACTTAAAAATACAAAAAATATACATTCATTCATACATTATCCGTAACATGCCAATAAAGTCTTATTCTATATATCGCCCGCCGGGATATCTGCTTCTTTCAAGCAGGAAATCTGTTATAAGCACCAATAAGCGTCTCTCGGTAGCTGCACTTGAGAACCAGTAGGGTATCTAGATTTACCTTATTACCATCTTAGGCCACATCATTTAATATTACGAGAAATTGTAGTCAAACACTGGAAATTCTAAAAAATCGATTACAAATACACAGGAATTCCTTATTAGTATAGTTATAGCTACAATAGAACAGCGACTCTTAGAATGGATTTTGCAGCAGTCACATTTATCATTGAATCGCTGAATTATTTTGGTTGTTAAATAACTCTACTGTTACAAATGTTATTTCGGAGGAGCGCAGTAATTTTCCTTAATTATTTAAAATTGCTATTATCTTTAATTTATTAACGTTTAGTGAAGGGCTCTATAAAAGCAAAAGAGACTTGTTGTGTTCAGTACCTTTACAAATTTGGGAACCGCTGTACAACAACTCGGTAAAAATCCGATTACTATGAATACCTTGTTTCCTATTCTATAGTTAATAACTCTGAAGTTCTTTCTATATATTTTTTTCACAAAATTATGATAGACGTCTGTCATAATAAACGCTGATCAGGATTATGACCGTTAAAATTGCTTTGTATGTCTGAAGTTAATCCGTAAACAGCTTACCAATTTTCATAACATTTTGCACACAGGAAGTATATTCCATTTCGGTTTTAGTAAGTCATATAAATCAATAAACCGAGTAATTACACGTATTTACCATCTACGGGCTTTAACGAAATTCATAAACATGGAATAATATATTCATCACAAATAAATTCATAAATCCTTACTAATATCATTAAATCGAACATGAGATTGTTTGTTTGCTTGTTGCGCTTTCACGTCTTAACTACTCAACCGATCATCATGTAATTTTGCATACACGTTATCAAGGGTACAGGAAAGAACATTGAATACCGGCAGGTATTATCTGAAAATCAGCGCTTCAACGATTACATATCCAAATCTCGAGCCTTATGCTGAAACAATGACCTTTGTGGCTCCATGCAACACTTATCTTACTTGAAATATTTTATGTATATACCTACTTGTGTAAATATATGTTGCATGTATAGAATAAATTTATCTTTGCTTCTTTTATCCAAAAAAAAGTACTATTCGAGAGGGATATGTGATATGCATATTAAGGTGAGCTAAGCCGCGAACAAAGTGTAATAATGCTATAAGAAATCATAAGATTTAAGTAAATATAATAGTTGTTAATTATTAATAATATAAACTATTCATAACATAGCGTTTTAATCTGTTAATTGGTTTCAGTATTTTCTTTCTGTAATATTATAATGTCTATCTTTAAATATGTAAAATCGTTAAATATTTAGTTTAATTGGAATTTAATTTACTATTGGAGAATGCCGTGTTTGTCTATACTAATTAGACTACATTTAAATTTAATTACAAAATTGTTATTATTAGTATAATTACAAATGTATCGTCATGATGAATAAATAAATAAGTAATATTATTGTAGCTTCTACTTAAGTTCAAATATATGACGACTTTGTACACAAGAACAATATTAACATTGACTTTTATTGGTGACGTTATTCACAATAATTACATTAACTAATTGAGTTTACATTACATTACGTTACGTTACATTACTTACCTACTAATATCGATATACACATACTTATATAAAGTTTATTACCTGCAGACACATACCTATCGATGTTTAGGTGTGTATGTGTTATAGCACCCATGGCCGCTCGTAAAAATGTTTTATTCACCCCATACGGCCTCGTAAAAGGCGTAATAACGCGAGGAGGTATCGTGGAAGCAATTACTGATCTGTTATAGTTTGTTACAAAGGCGCTTGTTTATTATCATTTTATTATCAACTCATTTGCTGAACAAGGACGCCGTTTAATTCAATATCTTTTTTATTACGTTCAATTACAAACGTTTCAAAAGAAAATACTTATCACATTGATAACATCAGGATTTTTTATTTTTAAGTTGAAACATTGGATCGGCTTCGTTAAATTTAATCTGATTTTAAATTATCTAATGCAGACGGCATCTAACTGATGTTACTGGAATTTTATTATTAGAACCGAAATGAATGGCAATAATTATCATCTGTTAACGATTTTTGATCAGTTAAAATGACATTTAAAAAATAATAGATTCATGTGCAACATAGCTCTTGTTAAGCTACAATGCTAGTTGTTGTTTTTCTCGAACGGTCTGTTGACCTGGCAAGGCCTCTGCAGTTTCACTGAACTACTTACAATGCTAAAAATATATCTAATATGTACTTAATCAGAAGCAATTTTGTACTAGTTTGTTAATTTGAGTCTATTTTTTTTTGTTATTGAGCTTGTAATAAATAAAAAAAACCTTGTGTTAAATTTAAATATTATTAACAATTTCATACACATTTCAGTTTGCTTAAAAAAAAGTTTGGTAACTTTTCCAATGTTAAGAAATAATAAAACGAAGAGATCAGTGATAACTGACTGAAAACGTTGATATATCGCACAAAAAACATAAACAAAGACGATTCGTGAGTATGTATATTTACTTTGCCAAATAATTACTCATGATAATTACCTTTCCAGTGCATATTGGTTCTGAAATAAAATAGCAAAATTAATTAAAATCAAAATAACAATATTCATGAAAAATAATGCACATTGACGACGATTGAGTAAATGATTTGATAAAAATTGCGCAACAAATATTATACCAACGATACAGTTCACGATTCTGCAAAATCGACGAAAATAAAATCAAAAGTTTCACTGCTCTCCCTTCAAATGGAAAATGTAATAATATTGGATAGAAAAGCGCTGAAATGTCATCACAAGATTCAAAGTACTTCGTTTATGTAAAACATTTGTTTTAAGCTCACATATAAGAAGAACTATGAAAGCTAAATGTGTATTAATTTAACCGTTCAGAAGTACTTAATTTTTTTTTTAATGAAATGTTTTAGTTATAAAAAAATTACAAGGTTTTTTAATTAAAACTCTATCCCTCTACTAGACAAGTAAAACACAGAAACTCTTTTGAATGCTTGATGGGTTTTATGAATTCGAAAAGAAATTTAGAAGGAAAGGGAGAATAATAAAAATGTCTAAACATATATGAAACATAAGAAAATAATACCCATAATATTTTAACAGTTATTCTTATGATGTCTAAGTATATATAAAGTCCAAGGATCTAACGGTTAACCCCAATATCGTGCCCTATTATAATCATAACTGAATATCATAAAACTGCCCGCCCAACAAGTAAAACGAATTGGCTCCAACAAACGCCGCCCGCCTACAATATCATAACGCACTGGGATTGGTTGTTATGACCTAATATAATATCATAACACGCTCGGATTGGTCGAGGGGTAAAGAGCTCGCCCTTCACCCCGCATTCTCTTATTAAAGGTTACACCGTGGTATATGGCTAACGTTATAATAAGTTTTACGTCGATGTAGCCCGCGCTTCAATAAATATATCGGACGGCGGCGGACAGCGCTCCCCCCCGGCCAAGTATGAGCGGTAGGAAATGCCGACCGCCCGAGCCGGATCAATAATAATACTCGCCCATATCTGCAGTGGACTGGATCTGCTTGAGAAAACGGTCCCTCACCCCTGTCCGCCGCCCGCCGCTACACAAACAATATAAATCATTTTCCCGGCACTGAAGCCGCGAGCACCCGGAGCTCGCATCGCATCCGACTTGCGCAAATCGTTCCGACAAACCGCGACACATAAAACTGCCCATACGTAGAAAGACAGTTACGTACATAATTACATAAAAAATCAAATATTATAACTGTTTTACATTCAACTAATTAAGTAATAGCAGTGATATCAATGATGATATACATAACTACATAAATAAACAGGGATTTTTTATTATTCTTAAATGTAATACAGGGCTGTTGTCAAATATTTGGACAATAGTCTGGTGAAACTGTGAAAGACCTTAGAGTCAACAGCGTATAGTCAAGTTGAAAAAAAAAAATATATATTGGGACAGTTAATATTTCTTGTTACGATCAGTAAAATACTGGATGTTAATAGATTTGTGTTATTATAAATTATATCTTATCCTTAACTGTAATAGTAAAATTATACTAGATGTGATTCTCAAGCACTCTTGTTTACGCTTACGTTGGCGCCACCAAAAATAAATACCTACTTACCCACACGCACATCTTCAACCCGCGTTCGCCATTTGAACACAATAGGGTTGTCAGGTTTGATTTATTAAAGTACAACCTAAAACTTATTGAAATATTATCTGAACTTATGTCAATTGCGTAATATAACGAAATAATATGTGTTATAAATATCTATAATTAGGTTAGTGTATGCGTTTTTTTAAGTACATCGCGTCATTTTTTTATAAAATTTGTAAGCCTATTCATTGAAGTTATACTACATTTCTAACAAATCTAACGAAATAAAGTAACAACTGGAACAGCAAATCGATATTTTATTAGGCCACATGGTAAAACAAGCCACATAGCGTTAGTCTCATTAACATCACGTACTGAAAAACATAACGCTGATTATGACAACATATTTACATACATTTCATTTTTATTCAAGTTTACATATACGAGTTACATATTTAATAGTTTAATTGAAGTCAGGTCCTATTTGATCCAATACAAACTGGGTTTTTACAAACATTAAAACTTTGTGAAAATTCCATTCTATTTATAATGTAATTTCAATATTTAATTTTACTTAAACATCATTACCATCACACATATATGTTGAGTATTGTTGAAATATTCACGTCGTGCCTATAACGGATGAAAACAACAGTATTAATCGGTAGCTTGCGTGTCTTGATTTTCTTTAATTTGCATATGCCTTTTAATAGAATAATTCTAGTACTGATTTAATTCAAATATACAGTCCTATACTAGTAATATGATAATGTATTATATTATGAATCTTCCATATAACATAAACAAAACATTTAAAAGAAACGAACATTATAAAGCACATAACATCTACTGCACACCATGCACAACTCTGAGTTGACAATATGGTAGACTGGCACTTCTGCTTTATTGTTGTATGTTTTTATGACTCTTGAATCACAATGTGCTATAAAAAAATTTACTTCTCTCATTCATTATCTTTCATCTAAGTACTTCGCGTAACAAACAATGAAGTATGTCAAAACACATAAAATCGCTGTACTCTCTCATGTATTCATGTAACAATAGTATATGTTATGTCAATCGAGTCAAGCAATACCGACTCGAGTGGACTTTACACAATTTATCAAAATGAGTTACGGAGGGGCAATATAGTACAGCGAACGCAATATTGCAGCGCGTGACCGCGTCTGCAATACGCGCTCAATACATCGGAGCCGGCGGGCCGGGCACGTCCGCCACCCGTCGCCCCCGCCCGTCTTCTAGCCGCTCCCGCCCGCCCAACTGACCACCTAGATATTTAGCTAACAATGCCTCGCCGCGAGCGACGGCAACCTACCTCCTCCATCCTACTCCTCCGAATCCACATCTCACGAGTCCGACAAGGATCGCAACTGTCGGTCATCGCTATATTTATTGGCGACGCTCATAAGTACGCGGGTCAGGTTATAAGTTTGTACGAAATGAATGGCCGAGGCACGTAGGAGGCGAGCGCCCGCTTAACAAGAAACCTCCACCAGAAACTCGAGGGAGGCATCACCCCCACGGACGGCGTTATAATTAAAAAACAAAAGAATACAGAGCCACTCAGCCTCCTACCCGACGACTTTGTTCGGACCGTTCGACTTCCCTGCAATAAAATGCAACAACTTAAAATTAAATGAGAATAATTGGAACTGCTTCAATAAAGTATAAGCTTTAATTACAAAAATCTTCTCTTATTTGAGGGAAAATCAACTCTTTTCATTTTATTAGCACGTCTACGTAATGTTAAATTGATATCAAATCAAGTAAATAAATTTAGCTTTCATAAAGTTACTATTTAAATTTAAAACTTGTTACTACTATTTAAAAGTTATTTATAGATAGAACTACATTAGAAAATATTTTCACAAATTATATTTTTGTACAGAGAGTACATACAGTACAGTTAATTTTTAAGTTGACATAATATTTTGACATTGGCATTTATTTGATATAATATATTATGTTAAATATACCAATGGTATAAAAGTCGGGTGTAATCACTCGTGGAAGATAACTTAACTGTTTGATTTTAATCACAAGTTTGTTAAATGTGACATGTCTTCTACTATTATTATAGGTAACAATTATCAGTTTACAACGAAAGAAGGTATTAAAAGGTAATAATTGGCAACACAATGAGATAAAACACCCAACCAGACACCGGAAACTTAACTGTCCCAACACCGGACTCATTGTAAATTAATCTTATAAATAAACCATCAGACCCATGTGTTCGTCGGTCCGACGGTCATCACAACTCATGCGGACCGCTCCTATTACTAATACCATTACGGAGTTCGCAGATGACCGCACGGTTTTATAATGCGAAGGCAACGTCGTCCGGCTACCTCGACGTCCCCTCAGCCCCCGCTCCCTTGACCATCGACCGACAATTGTAAATGGCACATAAAATAAATGAATGTGCAGCGGGACTCGCCTCTGCAGCAGACAATATAAATTACGACCGGACGATTATATTCCAGAGGGAATAAAACGTTTTCCTTCAGATGTACATTTTACAAGAGTCGTTAAGCCTCCCTTCATTTTCGGTTATCCTTAAATTGCGTACTTTGTTGTGTCCAAAAATATAATTCAATAAGGTTTCACGTTTAGTTCTTGATAGAGAATCTTGTCTTCGATCTAATAATTATATAAATTAGAACACTTTAAATGCCTTCCCAAAAAGCAAATTACAAAACTAAAACAATCATTTACCTAAACTCTAGTACTAAAATCACAAGTAAGAATTTATTTTAATATGTATAAATAAATCACATAGGGGATAGCTACATGTCCAATACGAAACACATTAAATAGTAGATTCGTAATATCCTATGGATTGAGATAAGTGAAATTGATTGTGTAATTAAGGCAGCTGCTCGCTGATCACCAAAACCAATAATTAGAATTTGTTCTACTTTTTCACTATACTGCTACTATTATAAATCACGATATGCACATATAGCATATATTTTACTATTCAGGATAGCGTGATCAATATTTTTTATGAGATACATATCTGTAAACATATAAATGAACAACTGACAGTCATATCAACCCACAGCCCAATCTATTGGGGCTAGGACCGTAAAAATTTATATGCAGATTCCTTTTACACAGTAGTTGAGCAATACGAAAGATTTTTTTGGAAATTCAAGCCCTAAGGTAATGACACAGGATACGAAAATTTGTATGAAAATCTGTAATTTTTCATCTCAGATCTATGAACATAGGTTATAACAAATACAAGACATATTTCATGGAATTTCAAATTAAATAAATATTTTATGTAAGGACTGCACACATAAGACACAAAGGAAGAAGTTGAACTTCGCGGTCAGCTGCTAGTACTATATAAATGCAAATAATTACATTTATATGCAGTATAAGTAGATTAAGCCAGTTTATTTCACTTTTTCAATACTTTTATCCATTTTTTTATTATCCATTTTTTTTATTTAATGATATGCATCAAACTTTATCTCATATTTATTTTAAAAAGATCATCCACCAAAATACAGTTGAAAATAATAAGGTTAAAACTTTATATGACTCATTCGATATTGCAGACCAGTCATTTAGGTCAGTGTCGCAAAACTAATGACACATAATGACGGCCGTACTGGTGAGCAGGGTGTGGACGCATGACAACATATCGCTGCGTGTGCGGTAAAGAACTATATATTCTATGACAAAGCACGAGTAGTCAGGTTGGGTGTACACAGATCACTCAAGGTCTACTAATGCCTACCTAGGGAGTCTTACTAGTTAGAACGCATTTATGGCTGGCAAACACCTAACTACCCTCGCGGATGCATTGATATAGTCCAATAACTCTTAATAGATCATGTTATTGTACATTTTTGTACTTTTAAATTGCAAACAATTAATTATTGTTAATCCTACAATATCAAAATAATCTTTATCTTTATCGTATCTAGAAAGTGTTCTAGAACCTGCAATTCTTGCCATCTAATTTTTTCATATTTTATAGGTTTCATCGTTGGACCACAAATTCACTTGATGATGTGGTCCAAGATGGTAATCACTCTAAACCTAGAGGGACTGGCTCTCAAGTGCAGCTGTAGGAAAATATCCATAGATGCTTGGCGTCAGAATTTTAACTTGAGAGCGTTAGCTGGCCAGACGGGCTTAGTGAAAGTCCTACCAACATGCTACGGTTTCATCACGATGGACTGATTTTCCAAGAATATTAACCTACATCGAACGACGCGGTGTTCAAACACGCTAACAGTGAGCCATCATCTCTTTAGTATAATTGTAATATATTTATTAACAACTGGAGAGCCCTCTTAATTCTTCCACCGCACTATATTAGTTTAAAATTATAGCACAAAAACGCAATTATTGCTTCGTCGCGTATTCATAGTCAAGTTACAGCTTAGTAGGTAGGTAGGGAGGAGTAGGTAAGTAGTAGGTAGGATGTAGTACGATAATACACTAATAAAGATTGTAACGTGTAATTTATTTGAAATATGTATCTATTTATGTTAAAAGATAAACCCGATCGAGTTTCTTGCCGGCTACTCTCGATGGCTGGGTTGTTTTCCGAACCGGTGGTGATTTTGTACGTTCATAAGCGCCTTCTTAGGGCCTAAATTGAATAAAGTATACTTTGATTTTGATTTTGTAGGTAGGTACAAAAGAAAACATAAGTAGTGTCTTTGTTTTTTCTCGTGATACACTTTTTGCGTGATACAGATTCTAAAGAAATGTGAAACTAACAAACCTTATAAACATATTTTGATAAATAAAAGAAGTTCACCAAATTGAGCCGAAAATTATCACAAGTAAAGCGCTATATCTCTAACAGATGCTCTTAACTACTATATCGTTTAACTTCAAATACACAGAATATATTAATGATGTTTACAGTAGGCAGTCTGCTGGATGTTTTTTCTTTATATTTCTCTTTCTATTCACCCAATGCCTAAAATAGAATAGCGGCATGCTATATAACTATATTATATTTCAATTAAAGAGAATGGAAAGCTCTGGAAAACTGAAGTAATTATTCGAAAGCGAATCGTTCGACAGCAAATTTTGAAAGAGACTATTTATAGAACCTTTGTTTCTGTACAAAATCATCTATTACTAGTTATTGCTCGCGACTTGGCTCGTGTTAATGAATATGCAGCTCTATGACTCTAGAACGCAGACTGGCTGAAACGTTTAAATTTATTATAAATCGAATATGTCATTCAAATAACTGAAATATCTCTTGTAAACTATAAATACCATGTTCAGTCTTCTTATCTCTATCCTACCCAAGTTTTTGTTACCCACAACATGTTTTCCTATTCCATTCTCCCCTGTCATACGTCATCTCAGTACTTACACCTTTTATACACATATCATTTGTCACACAATCTATCCATACCTCCTTCAGTCCTTCAGTCTCCTATATCCGTCAACTTCATACTTAAAACTTATATAGTTACATGGCTTTCATGTCTCCTCATGACTTGCCCGTATCATGCTAACCTATTACTCTTCAACTTCTCTGTCACTGGTGCTATTTTCAAACTTCCTATTATATACTCATTCTTAATCTTATCGATTCTAATTATACCACACATCCATTTTAACATTCACGTCTCTGTATGTGTAGTTTTCTCTTATCCGTCTCTTTCGTAGCCCAGTTCTCAGAGGCATACAGCATGACTGGTCTTATAATAGTTTCATACACCTTCCCTTGAGTTTCAAGAGCATCTACAAGCTACCACAGATACATTTCGCCACTTTATCAACTCTGCATTTATCCTATTCCTCACATCCTTGTCAAGATAAACTATAGAAAAGCGAGAAAACTCTATAAGTCAGAGTAATGGCCAGGCCCCTCATTTTAACCCTCTAAACCCTCTATTAAACGAGAAAGAGAAATGTCTATAAGAGAAACTTGGTTTTTCCTCACGTACCTGAGACCACGTTAACTAAGACTGCTACTGGTACATACTTCTATAAGCGCCAGCAGAATGTCTTTAACACTTGCTATTTATAAGCCATTCTTAAATTTCGGCGAGCTAACTACATAATACGATTTTTTATCGTATTTTATTCTAAAGGGTTAAAACAATATTTGATAAAATTTAGGAACTGAAAAAACACATCTAAAATGTGAAAACAGAAAAATCAATACAATTCTTATGTCATTATTAGTGTAAGGGTTTTTGTTTTCTTTTTGTACGCATCTATGTGAATTTCTAATAAATAATACCTATGTAATACATACATATTTATCACTACATATTTGTGTATTAGTGAGAAAAATCTAATTCCCCTAGTTTGACTGTACCTTTACGATTTTATCTCATTCGACATTTGGAATTATAGCGTGAATTTTACTACAAAATATAGTATTTATAAAAACAGGATCAGCTCACGCGAAGGAGTTATTTACTTCCATAAACTATAAAATGTATCCAACATAAGGATATAAAGTTGAGGTACTTTAGACACACGGATATGAACAAAACATTTACATCGAAAAACGCGTGAACATGCGAATACTTTCACTTCATTAAACATGTCTAAATCACTTGATTACTGCATTATTGTTATCGAAGCACTATTATTACAACAGTTAAGTATAGGTATGTACTTGAAGATTTTACGTTTAATTTATATATGAAAATTTGATAATTAACAAACATGATGTCATTCCGATACGAATTATTGTGTTACCTATAATTAACAATTCCGATATATAATATTTTGCCATTAGTTACACAATACACACTCTATATTACATTTGTATCGTAGATTATAAAACGATATTTGTGTTAGCCGTAGGTAAATGAAAATTTATTTGTCCTCGTAACAACACAAATGTAACAGACTCTCTATCGCTCATTTACACTAAAGTATCACTTATACTGTTGTTGAAATTAATCAATGAGTTTCTGGTGTAGGAAGTCCCAAGCGTATCTTGTTACTTAAGTATACATGACGTCACATGACATCATAGGTTTTTTTTCGAACTGACTACACTATTGGCTTGGCAGGCCTCTACAGTTTCACCGGACTACTAAGGTGAACGCTTAAGGTACACACCCGATTGCATCACAGCTTTTTCATAAAGAAGGATTTTATGCTGTCAACTTTGCTATAAGTTAGTACTAGGTGTTGCTGCGTTACATTAATTTTTAGATCATTCAACCGATCACCATTAAAATTAGTATGTATACATATTTAAAAACCGGAAATAATTAATCAAAATCCATTTTCTCCTACTTAACTATTTATTATAACAAATGGTATTTTAAGTGTATTTATGTAAACGAGACAAGAGGTGTAGAGGGTCGTGCTTATGTACGTATGCACTTTCCTACACCTCTGAAAACGTGTATGCAAAAATGTCACGATAATTGGTTGACTAGTTAAGACGTGAATACGTAACAAACAAACGTAGTCCGGTGAATCTGTAGAGGCCCCAGGGTCAACAGGGTATGTCAGTTCGAAAAAAAAGTAACAAACATTATTAACATTATTTTGCATATAATATTTTGATATCAACACTTATCACTTCTTTGTTTGTAAAAAGAACAAATAAAAACTCGTACATATCTATCAAATGATCCACATTGTATAGCAGCGAAGAGCTTCAAAGCGGATGTATAAACATATAGTATATGAACCAGCAATGAAATTGATGAACTTTCTCGGAAGCAATAATGGCTTTGGCACGTACCAACATAATTCCCAGTAAAACTTCCTGATACAACGTCGTTCTACAGAAGGGTTGCCCATAAAACAGGAAAGTTACCAGTAAATTATCTAAAGCTGTAATTTAAAAATGCCTTATATTTGCATTTCTAATAAAAAAATCTAAACGAGTCTTCTGTCAAAATTAATTAATTATATAATTCTTTTTTATATTATTTCCACCTTTTTTATCATTGTATATACACACATTTTTTTTTATTTTTCAGATAGGTATCACAGTGTTAATCGACGACAGGCTCAACCATCTGCCAACATCGAGTTTAACTGCCAATCAACAACGCCTTTTAATTATTTTTAGTTGTTTCACAACCGTTTTCTGTTGCAGTAAGAAGTGACAGCGGCCAACTATTCTAAGCGGAAGTGCGAAGTAACGTCCACCCTAATTTTTTATTATGGATTTCCGCAAAATAACGCCTTCATCAATCAAATATCGAGTCTTCTGTCTCAAACAATATGATATCAAATGTGTTATTAATATAAATATTTTCGAAAATTATACTCTTAGGCTGAGTTGCACCAAAATCGTGGTTATTGTAATTGTTAAAGTTAACTTTAACAATGACAAGACTTGCTAACAGTTACATTTGCCAAAACGAGTTGCACCATCAAACATTTTGTAATTGTTAAAGTTATTAGGGTTGCTACTTCAATAAGCCAATTAGTCCCTAAAATCGAAAAGGGTAATATATTTTACTTGGCAGGACTTTGTTATAAGTGTCACCAAGTGTCACTATTGTTATTCTGTGACTGTCAACAGATTTTTGATGACAGATTTCAGATGTCAACGACAAAACGTTAGCGTTTGTCGTCCTGTGGACATTTTCCAATTCTAGGAAATTAAACTTTTTTCTTTCTAAGACGCAAATTATCTTCAAATATATTGATTTCGTCATCGGAAGAACTATTTTCAGTTTCCCACAGGATTTCTCTTAGCAACGACATGATATTATAAAGCTTTTTCTAGTGAACATGACAACCGATTCAAAAATTGACATTAACAATAACGGTAACCGGCCAACATGGAGCGGTAATAGTTAACGTTAAATCGTGACGTCATTTTAACCATTGTCAATTGGTGCAACCTATTTTTTGCCTAACAATAACTTTAACCGAATTTTTAACTTTAACATTAACTGGTGCAACCGAGCCTTAATTCTACTAAGTAAGCAATGGACTGTTTGTATCTTTCCATGTGAGCCGAAACCAATAGAAGTGGCAAGTTTGTCGCTGGTCAGATTATTGCTACTTTTTAAAATAAAACTGCACACATGCCTACGGCCACTTTGGAGGATCATGGTACAGTGAATAACGATTGGTATATGAGCATTTGTTTGCTGAAAATTAATTCGTGAATAGACGATCTCCGTAAAAATCAAGTGGCGCTCGAGGAGTATGAAAAGCATATTTCTGAGGTCACCACGAAAGAGTGGCATAAACGTTTCCAAAGTTTACTTGTGTCAAATGAAAAATTTCATTGAAGTCAAGGAAGGCTATTAGAAGAAACAACAAATTCCGTTTTGACCAATATTTTTGCTTATTCATTCCTAAAAAATTTATAGTGCCCTTTTTTTTCATTTTAATCTACAAAAATTTGTCGAAGGACTAATTCCAATATTTTAAAACTCAAACATATATAATTTACTGTAGTATTTTGACAACCCTACATTATTGGACAGCGAAAGGCAACGCGATAAAGGTTACGAAGAAGGGAACGTACATCCAATATAAGAAGAGAACAAAATAGGTTTATGTCGAATACTTTGACCATTCGTCCGTAAAGTAACTTCGCTCGGGGAATGACGCCCGCAGCTCACGTCCACTCGTAGTACCTTTACAAATATGTGTTTGGATAATAAATGCATTACTTAGATACATTGTTCTTGAATTGTAAACAACGTCGAATGTACCAATAACATAGTTTACTTAGATTTATTATGCCTAGTTTAGATTTTTTAATATAAAAATAGATGTTGGTATATCTAGGATCGAAACAGCTTCAACTTAAATTAACCGATTACCATGCAAGTTGGAACAATTGAGTTTTTTTAATGACATAGGTTTTTTTTTATTTACTTTATCTACTCACTACTAGACGGCGCTGTAGTGCATCAAGTTCTATATCATTCTAGCTATATTAAATGTATTATTTCAATGACATTAAAATTGGAATATATAGATATTTGAATATGGAAAATATTTGCACGATATTCATTTCTCAATCATTTATTAATTACAAATAATAACAATAGCAACAAATAATAAGAAATGCGTGCGGAGCCGCAGACATAGCTAGAATATTATAAATCAACAATCCGGGGGGACAATGGCTGGTCTATTTTGTGACTGGACATGCATCAAGTATTTAAGGTTACGTCAATGGTGCATCGCTTAGACAGCTAGTGCGAAGATAATATTATTAGCCATGAGTTAGTACGACCATCGGAGCCGCGGCCTCTGGGAATCAGACGACCTGTCTAGTGTATGCGCAGAGAACATGGGATAGGTTGGGTGTAACTTATTTAATGACATATCAAATCCATATTTGAATTTAAGCTTAATCACTGGAATTGCTTTATGGCGAACTAGCTATTTTTTGTTTTGGAACACTTGTCGGAACATAATACAAGACTAATCACATAAGGTTTATTTCACAGGTCCCAACAAAAAGATGTGTAGATAATAAATACTTTTTTATATTCTGTAAGTTGACTACAATTTTATCTGATGTTAAATGACAATTTGGCCTAAGACGGTAAATCACTATAAACCTCGAGAAGAACTGGCTCTCAAGTATAGCTGCCGTAACACGCCTATAGATACATGGCAACAGAATTTACAACTAGAGAGTGGTAACTAGCCAGGAAGGATTGGGAAAAGCCTTACCATTACATTGTAATCTCATCATGATGTTTCCCTTCACCGAAAATTCTTACTCATCGCAAGCATTCAAATCTACGATGATCGACGCGATATTTGTTGTCATGAATTGTCATGACAAGTTGCGACGAATATTTTAAAAGTCGTTAGTTAATTTTATCTTAAGCAAACAATTTTCTTTTTTATTTAAATAACATATTGGACATCGTTTTTACTTATGGCCGTTAACTATGGTTACTAGTATGTAGAAGAAATAGCGCCACTGTGCATCAACTGTGCACCGGTTAATCAGCGTTGGTCCATCGCCATATATTTGCGTATGTAAAGAGAATCCAGCCGCATTAACGATGCCATATAGCCAGCACAGCGTGCAGCGATTGGGCAAACACATATCTGCATTATAAACAGACTCCGGACACACAAACGTGCGCTGTGGTCAGCCTTTACCGGCGCAGGCTAATCAACGGCCTGACCTTCCGCTGTCGAACAAGCGCTACGTTCGTACCACACTCCAGCGTTACTCTCCATGTAAAATAGTCAACCACGTTTCTGTTAATTAGAAGTTACACTAATTCTAAAAACACTTTGTATTTAGATCTAATTACTAAGCTAACTCGACATATCGTCTAAAAGCAATAGTAGATTTTATAATAATCTTCATATAAGACTCCAAAAATTATCCTTGTTTTAGTATACAACTAAGATATAATTACTAAGCTAACTCGACATATCTTCTAAAAGCAATAGTAGATTTTATAATAATCTTCATATAAGGCTCCAAAAATTATCCTTGTTTTAGTATACAACTAAGATATAATTACTAAGCTAACTCGACATATCTTCTAAAAGCAATAGTAGATTTTATAATAATCTTCATATAAGACTTCAAAAATTATCCTTGTTTTAGTATACAACTAAGATATAATTACTAAGCTAACTCGACATATCTTCTAAAAGCAATAGTAGATTTTATAATAATCTTCATATAGGACATCAAAAATTATCCTTGTTTTAGTATACAACTAGGTGAAAAAATCGCCAATCAATTGTGAATTAATTTATGACAGAAAACAGCATGACAAGCTTAGCATGTATATAAACAGTATTCATGCATGTGCAGTGAGTCGATTAGAACTTTCCACTTTCCACATACATAACAGTTGTACATTAACGGAAAATCTTTATATGTGTATCGGACTTCTCTCCACTAGAGCGAATAAAGAAAGCGGATTGTTGCAACAATTAACACAGTATTTGTGTAATAAAAACCAACAACATGACATATATCTACAACACGCATTACTAGAATTGGAAAATAGTTTTATTTCGTCATATTAATTCCTTCAATAGTTCCAGTAAGTTCCATGAAGTATTGAATGTATTTGTTGTTCTTCTAATTATATAGAGCAAACCGATAACACATAAATGGTTACATATCGACTTCCGAATAGCAAATTCAGAATATGTATGTAAAGGTTGTAGTATAAACTTTATAGATTCACTTGTAGGAATTTGCAGAGGGCAGCTACGAGTATGTCGTTGCTTTTTGATAAATTCACATATAGCCTGAACTTGTCATTTTAAGGCGGATAATTAACTATTTCTGCTACCGGTTTGCCAATACGGAATACATAATTACGGATGGAAAAAATAGGTTTTTTTAATTATTCACATTTTTTTCGAATTTTTTTACTATTTCACAGAACGCATACAATTATATTGCTTGCTGTTTATATATTTCATACTCAGAATATGACAAATAATAATGTAACAATGAAATGAAACAAAGATTAATACAACATTTTTATTGTTATCCTTACATTACTTCCATAATTTAATTTACATTTAAACATACATCTGTAGTCATAAATAAATAAATTACATTAAATAATTTACTGACATAGATTTTAGAACGAGAGTGGACGACCGATTCGTCTGAGGAAAGTGTCCAAAACGGACGGTACTTTGGTTTAAGGTTGTTTCGTGGTAGTCGCTGAGGTGACGCTGTGGCGACAGGAAGATAGTAAGATTAGATCTTGCCTGTCGCAATCTCTCAATAGTTCAAGTGCTGGTGATCACACGATCTTCAAGTGTCTATACACTAGCTGTGATAGGTTGAGTATATATATATGGATCCACTGCGTCTGCCTTCGCTGGTCTCACCACATACAGATCCCGCCTTCGAATTAAAGACTAGAATTGAAATAATTCAAAATAAGCATATTTCTATCCTTCAATTATATTGTATGCCCAAAGGATAAATAAAACTTTTGTGGGCCTACATGTTTTATTTATCCGTGTAGTATTAGTTAACCTACGTCAATCTGAAATAAAAACTTTAAAGGACGGACTTTTGGCCTTCAGTTTAATAGATGTGTACAATCCAAACTCAAATTATTAATGTGATTATGAGTTTGTATACTCATTGTTTGTTTGTCTGACTTTCACGCCTTAACTAGTTAATCGATCATCGTGAAATTTTATATACACGTTTCCAGGAGTTGAAAACAGGACATTAGTAAAAAAGATACGATAAATATATTTATTTTAACTTCTTTTTCCTAACTAAATAAGAATTTATCAAAATTTAAGCTCAAAACTGAGATGTGAGTTATATGTATCACTGTTTAAATAGTGACTTAGAAATACGAGTACAAAAACCACCCTATAGTTTTTTAGTGTTTGACCACAATCTCACTAGATGATAAATTATGAAGTGGTCTAAAATAGTAAACACGCAAGGCCTAAAGGGGGACTGGCTTTCAAGTGCAGCCATCGGAATACACATATATAGGTGCTTGGCTGTAGATTTTCAACTTGACGGTGGTAGTTAACCAGACAGATTTAGGAAAAGCCCTACCACCACGCCATGGTTTCACCACGATGCTATGGCGAATTCGCAAGAATTCGAACTTATGTCGATAGATGTGATTGTCCGAACACGCTAATCAATAAACCATCGTCCCTTAAAATATGTATTAAAATAATTAAAAAATGTATTAATATCTCTCGTGAAAAAACATTCCACAGTTTTGATGTTGTATAAGACTTTCTTTTTTAGGTAAAATTGGAACTTCTAATAAATATGTGTAAAAAAATTATTTCAATATTTTGGTACCGATTTTTTCTTTCGAATAGAAATTCTATTAAATATTGTATTTTGTTGCATTATATTATGAAATATAACAACTGAGAAATTTAAGTTTTTTTGTTGTATTCGTGATACAATTATAAGTGAGTTTAAACGCGCTTAAGTAACCCAAGCAAAATTATGAAATTTGTTAAAGACAACTTTTTTAAGATAGACATTATAAAAGAAAGCTTAACTTACCTATGGTGTCCATCTGCGTGCACTTGGAAAGTGGTCTCAGGAGCGGCTTCATGACTGAACAGTTTTTTCAGAGCAATAATTCCTGCAATAGTCAGCGCCACCTTACTGGCAATGAGGGCTTTACCGGCAATAGCTGCAAGCGTCTTCAAAGCTATACCTCCAACTATGCTCATGGTAGTAAAAATACCAAGTAGCAAATAGGGCATAACTTTTTTACCTGTAATATACCAAAAGGTTTTAAAGCAAACTCTATTATACATAGCAACGGATGTATACGTTTATATGTACTTACCTCTACCTCTACCTTCGGAAGCAAGGTCCAATGAAATCGTATGAGTATTCATCAGTTGTTCGAATTTGGTTTGGAGCATTGTATCGAGCTTGTCTTCCATAGACATACCAGGGAAGAATCGAGGCTCTGCTACCGCCGCTGGTGCGTCGGCTTGCTTCACTAATATCAGTCCGTCGGCCAGCTGTACGTTCTCCTGCGTAACGCAAAACAAACATTAGAATTTAACATTCTCATCACCAAGCATCGTTCAAACACTTAATAGCAAACTACAACCTGTTCCACTGCCCTAGTCAGTGCGTTTAAGGCTTTCCCCTTCAAGCACACTGTCATATGTTTTTTTGCACTGCAATCGTCATAAACCTTTTGTAAAACAGAGAACTCAGCAGCAGGCCACCATGATTTCTCATCAGCCCTGCCACTATCGATTTCGTTTTGTTCATAATGTTCGGCTTCCATAACACGGGACTTCCGAGGACCGTGAACATGACCAGAAACGACGAGCACACAAATTATTGACACGACGTATATCCGGAATACGGTGCACATTTTGTTAAATAATTTCACACACAGCACTAGAAACTAATAATCAACGTGTATGAAGGTGATCCAGCAACGACTGATGAGCGGTGATGCGGGTGAGAGCTTATAACCGTGCGCCACTTCATCGTCGAGCACCACCAAACATCCGCTATTCCGCACTGATTCTCCACACGCGCACTTATGTAACTGAACTTGAAAATGATCGAGAGCCATTTTCCAAGTGAATTTCTCTAATAAAATGTACGGCAAAAAGCCAAACGCATATCTGTTTTCATTAGCACAGTCTGCAATTTGAGCGTTTATTTGTCGATTAGTTGCACATAGTACATTTTTTATGATACCTAAGTGTGTGAATAATATAATTGAGGCATATTTATGGTGCGACTACGTAATCGTATTTCGTTAGTCCTATACTGAAATCGTCGCGGTCGAAGGATTTGACTTGTGAAATATAAATGATGTATTATCATTTTTTTCCTTGGCTTTGAGTGACCCGGACTACCGACAAATTTTACTAACAAATATTCAACGAAATATCCACCACCAACATCTGAAAATAATCAATACATCGTAGACTGTCGCTAAAAATAAGCTTGTGTATACATTATATATAGATACGGATATAATATTAATGGTGTTAGGTACGTTACATTTATATCACACAATATATTCTACTTTTTGGTATAATATGTAGCATTCGTAATTAATTGATGTACATAAGTATTTATTTCCTGATATATTCAAGGAATATAAAAACGTATAGTAACACAGTCACACAAAACATGCATCAGGAACTTCATGATAACATAAAAGTAAAAGTGCTACGCGAACCGTGTCCGCGGTTTTATTTCTAAGCATGCAAACAATAAATATGTTTTTATTCACAAAATTCTAATTTAGATATTATAATTGTTATCTGTATTAAATATCATTCACTCTGAACTATTGTTGAAAGACATTGAACTATTATATACATTTTCTAAACTTTTATACGTATCACTGTATTTAAGATACGTAAAAGATTTATAAAAAAAATAAAGCATACTTTGAATCACAACAAATTTTTGTATTAAGAAATGTACAACTCTATATGTCCTTATATGTTTTTAATTTAATAAAATCTTTTATTAATACCACCAATCTCAATGGTATGTGTAACAAATTTTTAACTGTTTAGTTGTATATCTGTATTTATCTCAAAAACGAATGTCATTCCACAATCAACAGATTATAAAATATATCAATAATATTTTAGTTAAAAATCGTAACAATATAATAGAAAAAAAATCAAATACTTTATTTATATGCACACACTTATCTGGTACCTATACTAAAATTAACTTACAAATAGGTATATAACACACATGTACCTATATGTACTTATATACATATGTATATGTAGGTATATTAACATAAAAATCTCAATTTTATAATTTAACTTATATGACTATATATGATGGTGAGTATTCACCTACTTTACGCTTTCCACCCTTACACATTATAAAACACATTTCTGTCCAGAGAGAATTTAATTTTCCGACGATATTACACAGATTTACATCTTTATTTCAGTCATCATCTTCATTCAGTATCATTATTTGATTGAAATATGGTACTCTAGTTATCTTTTAATATACATTTTGATATATTTTTGCATTACGTCAGTTCTTCCCGTATGGTAAATCTAATTGAACCAAAAATGACTTCCAAAGCGTTATCTTGCAATATATGGCTTAAGCTGTTAAATTTAATATATTCCATAGTACGACATCAATTATTAAAATCCCTATTGTATTTAAAACCATTTCATAACCATTACTTATTCATACAAAAATAAAATTAAGGCTGCAGAACAATTAACTTACATCGACTTTTAGTGGACTCCTTAAAATAAATTATGTCGCCATCATAGTACCTTTAACTAAAGTTTTAATAAAGTGATCTGTAACTAATATAAATAACTAATCCTAACTAATATTACAAATGCGAATTTGAGTTTGTTTGTTACGCTTTCACTCCTAAGCTATTCAACGGATCGTCAAGAAATTTTGTACATGTTAACGCAAACGATACCGCGGGAAAAAGATAGTGTATAATAAAAATGTATGGAGCCGCGAGCACTATTCGTTTTTTATATTAGATTATTTAGATTTGACCGGAGATTTTTGTAACACAATATTGATTAGCAATTAACATATTTTGTGGAATTATCTAGAAAATATAGTATTGATTCTAAAGTCTGTGTAGCCAATGATACTGCATTACACTAGAAGTGTTTCAATGCATCTGCAACTACCTATAAAAATCAGTCATTAGTCTAAATCTCAAATACACACTTTTGCATATTCTGTCAATAGATAAGACAAAAACGTAATTAGCGTTATTATAGTGCGTGCTATCTCCATAAAAAATCTTTGTTTACTTTGTTATGTATTACAATGTAACTAAAAGAGTAAAAACTACGAAATACTTCTAAAATATTTGTAGACTATTTTTCCTATAAATATTAATTTAACTTTCAGTATAAACTGGTATTAATGAAGTTCAAAAGGTCATTTTACGTACTACATCTCGACGATTATATTATATCACTAATTTTTAGTTTTCTAATTACACAGGTTGTCCTTAACCCCATGAACCTTTTTAAAGTTTAAATCTATACAAATTTACGTTAAAAGAGGTGGTATAGATAGAGCAAAAAGGTATTTCTTTTTATCTATAGAATATTATTAATTTTGTCTCTGTTAACTAGATAAAACCATTTATTGTATTGATTTACCTATTTTACTAGTGAATAAATTGTAAAGTTATATAATGAAAATGTTCTCTATCTGTTAACTAGTAGTGCCCGCGATTACGTCCGCGTTGAGTTTCATATATGACAAACAGTAATTATAAATATCTAAATGTATTAAAATTCAACATCGACGATGAACGATTATTTTCCCCGAGGCACAATGTAATAATATGGTTAGCATCCAATCGTTACTCACAACCTGAATATACAAATCTGACTCTCAGAACACGACGCGGTAATCAAATCAACAGTTAGACGTGCATCAGACACGTCCTTATTTTTATTTGATCGACTAGCAGTTCGTCAAAGCTATAAATTTAACCTAATGATTGATTGTTATCAATTTTTAAAAGCAGGTGCATTATTACAACGTTCTCATTCTGCAGAGAGTCCTCTTCTAATAGTTTTCCTCGGATTTCGGTAAACAATTTTTGTCCTTTTTGACATTGGAATATACCTTGAATAATATTTATTTAGTGATTATACATAAAAACCAATGTTGCCTGTCATATGGTTAGTGTCATAAAGAAATAGGTTTGCATAATCTTTGTTCCGATTAGCTGACCAATATTGAATTCGACTCTCTTATAAATGGATAGTAATTTATGGAAAACTACTTAGGTGAAAGCTGTCATGATTAAATAAGGTACCCTGAATTAAACGCAATTTCGTGACAAGCCAGTACGGATATCGTACACGTTTGCAGCACGCGGTAACATCGAACACGCAATTAATTTTTATTGGTTTGATAACCTAAACCAAGTACACAGCGTTAATAATTTTAAATCTAAGTGTATTTTTTACTTCAATAATGTAATTGATAGTGGAAAACGAATTTACAAAATTTATTATCATTAATTTATGTTGTTAAATAAATCGTTTTTTTTTCGAACTGACGTACACTGTTGACTACATAAGGTCTCTACAGTTCCACTGGGCTACTAAGGGGAGCGCTAAAGGCACCCGCCCGATTTTGTTTAGGCGATCAGGTTTGGTTTGGCGATTGGTTTTTCAAGAAACAGCGCGGCACTTTACAACCGTTGCTACCGCGCGCGAAGCTACGTTTGTGTCTGTCGAATTCGAAGACTAATAACGGGTTCTCCTGAGACGCGAACATATGAAATCTAATTAAGTCTTCAAACTGACTTGCATCGTTAAGGGCCTGAGGGGCCTGAAGGGGGTGCGGTGGTGGACATGACTAACGTCCCTGCCTGAGGGGCAGGGGGGTGCGCCTCACGTCCGTCGCCCTGAGCAGAGTTAAACTGCACAGGCCCGCGTGGTGGAGGCGCTTGTGCCGAGCGACTCCCACAGTTCGTCGGGGGGGGCTTAACACCCTCCCCCCCCTGAGGGGTCTGCCATTTTGACCCCTCAGACCGCAGACGAGGCCCCTGTTGAGGGGCCGACACCTGTCGGGGAGCAGAAGTAATGCCATTGGCAGTTCCTGCTCCCCGGCCCAATAGGTGTGTGAGGCACCGTGGGGTTTTTTAGTCCGTGGAACTCGGACATAACCCACCCCCCGCTGCCCGACGGGGTGGGTATCCGTTACGGATTTTCCCCACGTAAAAAAAAAAAAAAAAAAAAAAAAAAAAGGGGGTGCGCCTATTTTAAATTTAACGGATTATCCGCGTCCGGGCCAAAGGGAGGCGCGGTATCTTGTCTCTTCGTATCTGCATACGACGCGGCACGAAGAACGACGCACTGCACGACTCATGAAGCGCAGCACGAAGCACGAGGCGTTGGACGGAAACTTGACGCACTGCCCACAGTGTGCTCGGCTCGCACCGAAAAGTGCGGTTTAAATGGTACACTGGTAGAGGTGCACCGTCGCTCTGAAAAGAGCGTGTCGATTGACAATAGCCGAACGGACACACTATAAGTGCGGCTTCGCAGCAGATGTCTTCTTTCTTCGAATTTCAAACGCTCGAACACAAAAGCACCGGGCGATGAATCACTCGGCAACAATGAGGGTCGAGCGGCGGCAAAATCGTTGGAATGTGAACATCTGGTGCGCAGGTAAGCGATCGCGACGAGCCGCAAATGACCGGAGATAACCGAGCGCGGCGAATCGAACCAAACGGACCGTCAGAGCGGCGAGGGAGCGCACGTGTGCACCCGACCGCTGATCAAACGAGACTCCTATAAATAAATCGTAAGAATTACTATATTGTACATTATAATCTTCGTTTTTCACTTTGGATTTTGATGAGAATATCATTATTAAACTATGTTCATCATGTATATATAAGCGAAATACCACTGACTGACTCATCATGATTTTTCCGAAAATGTATGTCCGATTTACTTGAAATTTACCATAGTTATTCCTTTTGCGACGTAGACGCTCACTAAGAACGGATTTGAGCTAAAACCTATCCTAAAAGAAGGCCACCCCTCTGTCACTTTTTAATGTGGTTTCCTCCCACAGGAACTTTTTAATGAGGTTTTACTCCCTCTTCCTCCGCCCGAAGGCCTCCCCTCTGTCACTTTTTAACGTGGTTTACTCCCACGGTAACTTTTTCTTGAGGTTTTCTCCCTCTCCCTCCGCCCAAAGGCCGTCCCTCTGTCACTTTTTAACGTGGTTTCCTCCCACGGTAACTTTTTAACGAGCTTTTCTACCTCCCTCCGCCCGAAGGCCTCCCGTCTGTTTTTTAACGAGGTTGTCTCCTCAACACCCGTAACTTTTTAACGTGGTTTTCTCCCACGGTGACTTTTTACCGAGGTTTCCTCCCTCCCGCTGCCCGAAGGCACTGCCCTCCGTAACTTTTTTACGTGGTTTTCTCCCACGGTAACTTTTTAAGGAGGTTTTCTCCCTCCAGCCTCTGACGGGCGAATCGAAGCAGAGGGGTACTGAGAGGGGCGCCGTCTGCCGGGGTATACGCCCCAACCCGGTTCTAGAACCGAGCCCCAGGAGTGTTTATCGGCTCTCTAGCCTAGATCCGTAGTGTTCTGCTAGACAGGGTCACCTCGTGTAGGATGTGGCTCTTCACCACGCACTGACGGTCTTGAGAGGCAGGCTAAGGCTCCACGAGGGAACTGTATTCGCTTGCGGTTCCGAGATACAGGTATCTCATCCCCATTGCTAACCCTGGCTAATACTTTTATTATAAGAAACAAAATGTGTAAATTGAACGTATCATAAAAAATGTTATTTTATGTAGTGAAATTTTGTTTTTAAGTCATATTCATCATTACTAATGAATAAAAGATCGGTGACAATAAAAAAAAAAATTGTCATTATAGTGACTGACAAAATGTATAAGTATCAAATTTCATCTGGTAACACTGATTACTAAAACCCAAACCAGTGTTTGGTGAATATTCCATCCCGTGATTGTTTTCATTTTAATGTATGAACTTATATACCTCATTTTCTTCATATAGCGATATGATATTTTATATGATATAATTTGGTTAATGTATGCAAGTAAAATGAATTAGAAATAATAAGTAGAAAAACACATTATAGGCTGCAATAAAATCTTCTAAAGTATGTAGTATTAATAAGGAAGCCACAAACTGTTTTAGAACCACGACAAAAGTATCATGTTAGACTTAAAGGAATGCATCTAGTGACATTCATTAAAAAAGAAAAAAACCCGAAGTTGAGAAAGTACTGCCACAGACACCACAGACAAATACTGCTAAGCATTGTTGCCAGGTCCGTAACGAGTAAACATTGCTATTATTTTCTAAATTATGAAAAAACACTTGTATCACTAAACTGCAGGAGACATTTTATAGAATTGGGATCTTGAAGGGATTCTGGATTAATTAGAAAGTTAACGGCATTCTGGTAACAATAGTTGTAGTCCGGTGGAACTGTAGAGGCTTGCCAGGCTAGCAGTGTAGGTCAGTTTGAAAAAAAAATAACTGGCAACCATACTGCTAAGTAATAAAAGAAAATTCACGTAGATAATTTCGATACCCATATAGAAAAATATTACATACGGGTAAGACAGTAGAATAGGTAGTAGATTTCTGTGAAACAGAATAAATTACTAACAAAATGGAAGATCAAAGACTTCATTACTACGGTAGCGATCCTGGTGCTGTTAAATACGGAAATTTTATAAACTATTACTCATTTCATAAAGTCCAAGAGAGAATTGACAATATCGATCCCGAAATGTTCCCGATAGTAGAAACAAATGACCTAATTTGTTTGGACATAGGGTGTAACACTGGGGAACTCACGAAAGAATTATGTTCATATATGAAAAGACTTTACCCAAATCATAAAATTCACATATTAGCAGTTGACATAGATCCTATATTAATCAAAAGAGCCAAGGAAACAAATGACAACCGTGATATTACATTCATGACCTGTAATATAATGAATAAAGATGACAAAGACCTAATAAACGAATATTTAGAATCAAAAGGAAGGAAACAATTTGACATCACGTTTTGTTTTTCTGTAACAATGTGGATTCATTTAAATAATGGTGATGATGGTCTTTTAGATTTTCTAAGATACGTCAAAACTATTTCAAAAACGATCGTAATAGAACCACAGCCCTGGAGTTGTTACAGAAATGCACAAAGACGGGTAAAGAAATCTGGAAAATTATTTGAGTTATATGAATGTTTAAAAATAAGAAGTAATGTTGAATCGAAAATTGAAAGTATTCTGTCCGAGAATCCTTACAAAAAACTATATGAATCACCTATTCTTCATGGCGTAGAAAAGTACAAAGTTATTCATTAACTTTATTGGTATAATGTATTTGTAAACCAGTAGTCTGATTAAGGAGGTTTATTATGGTGCAAAGGTGCTCAAACTTGAACTGCTGGCTATCCACCTCAATATGTTTAGATCATGAAGGATCGACTCTGAAGGCTGCAAGTAGGTGTGATGCAGGATTGTCGTTTAGATTGGTACAATGAAAGTGATGAGAGTTTAATTCTAGCCTAATTGTGGATCAAATAAATTTTTATTGTTTATTCATTACATTTTGTTTTAGTTACCCACCTACTAAAACAAAATCAATATAGTTGTATATCGGCAACTGTTATAATGTATTATTAATAAAACATTAACATAAAGCAAACAACAATTTTCTTAAATTACACAGTCATTTCCTCCGTGCTGGATTCAAACTCTAATTTAACTTCATTATCAAGAGCATCCACATCAACCTCTGTCTCCTGGGCATTTAGCATATTCAATGTAACCTGGAAACATATTTTTTAAACATTATTATATTGCTATAACTATAAAAAAACATATTTTTAATAATTCAATCTTTAATTCAGAAATAATATGTGAAAAGGAAAAGCATGAACAACCCATTTTTCATTGTGGATTTTTATTATATAATGTATCAAAGATTTATTTAATAATTGTGAAATACAACATGTGACATCATGACATCACCTTATTTATGCCTAGTAATTGCTGCATGCACTGTGAATAAAAATAAGAACTAGACCTTTGTCAGTGAATTCTATTCACATAATAAATGTTAAAAAATAAAATCTACTTCAAATCAAATTAATTTAAACATAACTAACATGACCAAAAACCAGCTGTTATAACCAATATCTTTTTTTTTTCACAAGTAATCAGTTTCAACTTATTACCAATTTTGTCTGACTTACAATAAAGATATCATTGAAAATATGTTATACAGTTATTATGACAGTAAAGTCTACACCTTTTTCATTTAAAGACAATTTTTCTACCTTTGTGTTGTATATATACCATTCACATAAAAAAAATTACATGTGATAAATCAACAACACATCAAATCAAATTAATTTTAATAACTATTATGACCAAGAATCAACTATTATTACCAATACTTTGTTTTCATTTTCTTTTCATGATTCATCTTATAAACAATTTTGTCTCACTTATAATAAAGACGATATAGTTAAAAATATATGATGGTTATTAATTAAATAAAGACTAAATTTAGAATTTACGATATCCATTTCATAAGCAATGGCAAATTACACTTTATTAGTATATCATAACATTATATTGCAATATAATTATCAAACCATGCTGGTCAAAGATCTCAACAAGGCATTCTAAATCTTTTATATACCAAACTACATTGTTTGTAATATAATAAATCATTTCAATTTAACCTAGTCCATGTTAAATTACAATATAAAACTTATTATAATAAACACATTTCATTGGACTTTCAGTGAAGTGGATAGCATAAAAACTTTCTCCAAAAAATACTTAGGTGTGCCAATTTTTATAATCTAGAACAGGGCTGTCCAAACCAAGGCCTGCGGGTCGCATGCGGCCCGCGACATGAATTATTGCGGCCCGCAGAATCATTTTTATCTTCTTTGTTTAAATACATTAAATGAGTAAATTATTTTTCTTGCGACGAAATTCAAATGTTTTGGATATGTATTCGATTATGCCGCACACAACACTATTCACTCGAGAACTTGGGGAATTCCCCGAACGTATAATAGGTACACCCGACACCGCGCGTTGTTCATTTACTGGGCTTTAAAAGACAAATTAATGAAAAAGTAGATAATAAAATAATGACACTTATTATACTTGTATTTTATTTTTATAAATATTTTGCGGCCCCCCAATGTATTGAGTCATATTTGTTGGCCCTGGGTCCCATGTAGTTTGGACAGCCCTGATCTAGAACAACAATCTCAGACTCAACTGACAATCCGACCATTATCCATTTTCATATTTATAGATACATTAAAAAAATAAACTTATTTTAAAAGAATTGAATGTAACCACAAATAAAGATGTTTGATGAAATGTTAGATGTTCACTAATTCTCTAACAATGAAGTATAATTGACATAAGAAAAAAATTATACTCCTCATGAAACCGTAACAACTGAACAAGATACCTGTTTTCCTATAGATGCATTGTGTATATTTTGTTGACCCTGCCCAGAAGTCACTGTGCTTGTGGTTGGTCTATCATCTACTATTTTTCTCTTTACAGGAGTTTTTATAGGAACACTGAAAAATAATTAATTTCTGCATTAATCCAAGGATATCAGTTTTATAATATATTGTTCCTATTTTTATTTTTGTAATTGCTGATCACTTGAAGTGTTGAAGTAAGAGTTTCACATCACTAATATCTTGGGTGAGAAAATAAATTAGTAACAAAAACATCACAAAAGAATACATGCTATCAATATTAAAAACCTTGGAGTCGAATCAGCGATTGGATGAAGCAACATTGTCATGTCTGCAAGTTTATTAAAGGCAGTGCCGGCCTCTGTAAATATTTCACCAACCTAAAACAATTTATTCAGATTTAATTTGTACATTTTATACATTCCACATAATTTTAAATCTACATACCTTCGCTGCAGAATTATTCATACTGCATTTGTTATGTAGTAAAGTTAGATTTAAAATTTCAATATGTAGTTTAAGATGATTCAACTTAGCAACGGATTGATTCAATGCAATTCTTGTTTTTTAGAATAAACATAGTAAAATATTATAATATAATTTAAATATAGTTAAAAATAAAAGAAAAGTAAGCAGGTATGTAATAAATCTCAAAGTTTTTTCCACAATTGGCGCCGCAAACGAGTTGACACTTCATAGATTACATTTTTATATATCACGATCAATACATATGTGTGCTTTAAGCATGACATACATTAGAAACTTTTACCAAACCCAAAGGTTAGGGTATCAATTAAATTGTTAAGATAAAGCAAATAAACTAAGCCCTAAAGTGTATTGTTCTGCTAAAAGCACTATTTGTGCGTCTTTCAGTTGGTCGCACTAATCTTAGCAGTTCCTTCGTTAGAAACTTACGTTTTCTACATACATTTCTGTCATCGAATTAGATGATCATTTGCAATAGAACTCCGGGGCCGGGGTTTTTTTAAGTTTGTGAAAACAGTTTATACTGCCTTCTAGAAAGAATATTTTTCGGTTTGCAAAAAATTATCAAAGTTGCGGATAAAATAGTAGTTTGTTGGTACAAGGTCCGGTGACCACAAAAGATGACGGTTGGATTCTAACTGTCGGTCTTAAAACTGTTTCTGTTTCTCAAGTTTCACGCATATACTTTAAATCCGTGTCCAAAACACAAACCTTATTTATGTGGAAATACGCAGTGAGCGGGTAACTCTTAATAGTCTGAAATGTATCACATGTAATATTTCTTGGTACTTGGCTAGTTTTCTACCTGTAAGCACGTTGTCAACTTCTTTTAATTTTTTTGGAAGTAATGTCATCATTACTCATGAGTGCTATATTACAATTAATCGAATTATGTAATATCTTTGGTACGTGAAACGTTAAATATTAAATAATAATGAATTTACCCGCACCGTGTTATCGAAAAATATAAATCGAATATTATTATTAGCCGCGTGAATTGAATTTAATGAATTACTACTACAAAATATTCTACGAAGATTACCCGCAAATGGTATAGATAGTTTGACGTCATATATCAGACAAGTTCAGTTAGGAGGTCCATTCATTTGAAAACCATATTTTCATATAGAACATCAATTGGTTAAATAATTAACGTTGCAGTCTTATTGATTTACCGCTTATTTACATTAAAAAATGTGATTTTTAGTTACATATTATTGTATATAAAAAAGGTTTGTGTGCGATTCACACACGATAGAAATGAAACTTCAGTAAATCGACAAAAGAATAAGGTGAATATATATATATATATATATATATATATATATAATAAGGGTAGGATAATTACAAAGTTTATTTGTTTAAAAATGAAAGTATTTTGATTAATTATTTTTTATTTTATTTACCATATGTTACATAATTTATTGCTCAAGTTCCATATTTTCAGTTTCAACAAACAAGATATAAAAAACTCACAAACACTGTTAAATAAAATAACACACCACGCTGACTTCTTACTAAAAAGCTGTAATACGCAGCCGCATACAAAGTACAGTAGTACACATACTTTTCACATATACTAACACACGTTAAATGCCCAAATACAAGCAAGTATTAAACAGTGCGCAATAAACATACACCAACATTTGCACTCTCGCTCTGAGTCACTATTTTACTTCAAAAATAGTATATATATTTCTGTCTCAGTCTTTGCCGGCTTCATCCTACACATTTTTGTATTTGGGTCTCTTACCTGTCGTTTTTCCGTTGCATCCGGTTTGAAATCACAACGATTCTAAAGAAGTTTCTAGCTGCTTTATAAATGTGTCATCAATTTTAATGGTATACATTAAAATAGATGTTGGGTGGAAGATTTAATTTTAAATTAGTTGCATGCTAGGGTTCCTAACTTAGAGGTTTCCTTAAAATTGATGGGGCCAACAAGTGGGCTGGAATTTTTTAGGGAGTGTATGTTTTTAAGAACTTTTCAATTTACCAATATAAACTCTGGGATAATAAGTCCAGCTAACCATGTTTATTTGTTGTCATGGTTCCAATATCAAAGGCAAATGCTGAGAGTGCATTTTCTATCTATAATATTGTCCATAATAAGTTGCGAAATAGATTTTTTATTGGTAGTCCAGTGAAACCACGGAAAAAAGAAAGAAGTTTCTTCCGTGAGTGAAACTGCCATGCCAACAGTGTAGGTTAGTTCGAAAAATAAACAAAGATTTTTAATTGATATGTTACAAAGCTTGATAATAGTCCAACTTACTTTTTAATATAATGATGAATCTTGCATAACATCAAGCCATCCTTTCGGACAGAATAATATTTTGTGAAAAAAAATATTTTAAAATTTAAACTGAAAAAATTATAAATGCAATGTTTTTAAATATTTGGCTAAATATATTTTGTAATTTACTTAACATCTCTAGATTTCTGTCAACTACAGTATCATAATTATAATTTTTTATTTTAATTTGATTTCCAAGTAACTAAAACGATTTTAGGTTTTTTTTTTTCGAACTGACTACGATAATGGCCTGTCGGGCCTCTACAGCTTACAGACTATAAGGGAGGTTTCACTTTAGCTTTTGACATATGTCTACATTATCCATATTATGAGTTGGTAACTTTAGCTAGCTTAACCATCGACAACACTACTGTAGACAGATAGAATGCGACAACTTTGACATTTGAAAAATTAAAGATTGTTTTGAACGTAGGTAGTGTATTTGTTTGCGTGGTTTTTTATTCAGTGGGCATTTCTACTTGCCATATGTTGTGACTATATTTGGTAATAAGTGAAATTAAACATGTTTAGGCCACCGCGACCAATGGTGTTAAACAACATACCAAGGAATTATTTGCAACCTAACTTTCATTGGCCAAATCCACGTGCATTAAACAAAAGATACAATTCTTTCAATACTAGACTGCCTACCTCTTATAATGAAGGTGGGGATTACTGGTGTGAGACTTGTGATCGAGGGTTTGCAACAGTAATTTTACTAGAGCGTCACAAACAACAACATCAGGTATAGTTACTTTAACCATTTTTACTTACTTTTACATGGATTTGCTCTTATTTTGTTAATTCTTTTATTATTTACATAGAAACATGTTAAAAATTCTCATTTCTTGCAATTTAAAGTGAGTAACATTAACTAAAAAAAGACTAGTACAATAAAAGGTATCAATTATTTTTATTTCAGAAATGTAACATAGATGGCTGCCAGTTTATCGCACATCCAAAAATGATCACCAAACATATTCAAATGCAACATTCGTCCGGATTGTATAAAAGAATAGCAAAACTAGATAACCCAGAAGAAATTAAGAAATGGAGAGAAGAAAGGAAAAAGAATTTTCCAACAAAGTCAAATATTGAGAAGAAAGCAGCAGAATTAAATGAAAAAAATAAACGTGGTGAAAAAATGGGCTTGAAGTATGACAAAGGTGCAAGGATAGACAAACATGAACGAAACTTTAATTCTGGTAAATGGATTCTGTATATTTTGTCTTGTAAGATTCTGCAGTATTCTGTTGTTTTCTCAGATTATGCATAAAAATGACATATATATCATAATATATTTACATAGATGCATAGTTATATAAATCGTTTTGAGTATAATTATTTTAGCACTTAAAAACTAAATTTTAATAGACTAATTCTCTCACAGTAACTTTTATCATATGTAAGGACTTTTTTTAGAGCTTTGCCTGGAGCTAATCGAATTACACAGTTCTATCTATATGTATACCAAATATACATCAAAATGGTTTAATATTGTACAAGTGCATTTGTGCACAGCACCATCTAGTGATTTCTTTCAGCATATAATTATTCTCAGTAAAAACGAATTTAATGTGTTCTAATGACCGGTCAAACTTTATTAGAGTTATTGATCTCGACTATTCCAAAACATCCTTTTGCTTGAGTGGAAATTTATTTGTTGGAGTAGTGTATGGTTAACATCAGCATAACCAGTAGCACAGATATTGGTGTATGTGTAATGATTATATTACAATTATTAATATCTTTTACATTTCTTTATTTATCAGGTACAAAAAAAAAATATGAAAATAGACATCATTTTAAAAATAAAAATACAGCAGATTTTCCACAACCAAAAAAGAGACAAAACAATAACTGGCCACCTCCAAAGAAGATACCTAAAATGGTAGATGATACGGAAGAGACAAGAAAATTAAAGCCCTTCTCTGGTATTCAAAATATTGTAATAAATGACAGGGATGAGGAAGAAATTATTTTACCTAATGACAATATATTGATAGAGGATGATGATAGTGATAATGCTACCAGTTTCAAAACAAAAGAACTGTTAAACATAAAAGAACCTTCTGTGTGCACTGCATTAAATTCACTTATCTGTGACTATGGCTCTACAGACGAGGATGAAATTGATTCACCAGTTATGAACAAAGAAACTGTAAACAATGTAAAATCACATCTTGAGAACCACAAAGTAGTTAATATTAAAAATAATAAAGTTAATGAACATGAGGAATCACAAAGAAAACTTTTGCCTTACAATAGTCAACCTAAAGAAGCCGATGTTGATGAGGACGGTGGACCTGAAGAAACCACAATTGTTAAAGAAAGCACAGATGTAATTAACGACAAAAACAATCAGAATAAAGCAGATTTGAAATGTCCTCATAAAAAGAATAATGTCAAAATTAAACTTGGACACAAAAACAACACTTGTGGAAGACCTAAGCCAAAACCACCATCTACACTGTTACAAAAACTACTGTATAAAGAAATAAGACATGAACGTAACATTATTTTACAGTGTGTTAGATATATCATAGAAAACAATTATTTCGGTGAAAAGTCTGAATAAATCTATCATTACATTCCACCTTTTTAATTATTTAGGTCTATTTACATTGTTCAATTGTGGTCAGTGCATTAACAGTTATTAATATCAAATGATATTGATAGAGAATTTATGAAAATCTTCAAATAATATATAAGTTGAATTATGTATAAATAAGAATAATAATATAATAAGGTATAACAATGAGACAACTCATGAGCAAATGACAATTTTAGGTTCTTATCAAAATCAAAAATACTTTATTCAGTTTAGGCCCTGAGAAGGCGCTTATAGACGTCAAAGTTACCACCGGTTCGGAAAACAACCCAGTCATCAAGAAGAACCGGCAAGAAACTCAATCTGGTTTATCTTTTCGTTAACATATTATAACTTATATTTTTAAAACATAGTTATAAATAATTACATTCGGTTTTAGTGGATGCACAGAGAGGGCGTCAATTCCAGACGTCACCGTCGTTCACATACTGCTCCACCATGTAATAGCCTTTAGATATCAAAACCGGCTTGACATGGTGCTTGAAATTAGTATCCGGCAAATCGGTAACGTGTTTTGGAATTTTATTATAAATCCTAACACTATTACCTAAAAAAACTGTTACTGGTCCTAGTGAGCCTAAAACATGGAATGACCAATTTACTATTTCTTGTATTTAGATTATGTCGGTCCTTTACGAAATCTAGCTTATCTAAGTTTTTGCGGACGTACATTAAATTTTTAAGTATGTATTGGGAGGGCAAAGTTAGGATACCGAACTCCTGGAACTCTCATCCTTTAATGATTCGCGAGGCCCCATATCATAACTTGCTCGAACTACCCGTTTTTGTAGTAAAAATATGGTGTCTACCTCAGCTGCTGTCCCCCACAGCAATATTACCTATATTTTAACTTTATTGAATAAATACCTACTCTTCACTAAATTATGTGCAAGCCCGAACTTACGGCTACATATGGAGGCCAAAACCATTGCAGAGGACCGTAGTTTCACTAAAGCTAACTTGCAGAGTTATTTCAGTAAGGTTTGTGTGCGATAAATGTACACTCCCAAAAACTTTCAGTGGGACTAGGTATCAGACTTTTTTTCATGAGGATGAATTATATTCGTTATGTTTATAAATACATTAACACAACACAGCATAAAAAGTAAGCTGTCAAACAAGTATATATATTTTACAAAATGGCGCGATAATTGTAATTCACGGTACAATAAATTCTTAAGAATTTTCGTGACTTTGTTCCAAGAGACTACGTAAAATATTTTGTGTATATATTTCCGATTATTTGTGTTCTCGTATTTTTCTTGTATAAAATACTGAATATTATTCAAAAATCAAGTAAAAAAAATTAAGAACAAAGGAAATCTTGTGTTTGAGAAGGCATTATAAATGAACACAAAAAAAATTATTTTTTAATCATTTATTTTCTGTAAACCCCAAGACGATCAAGATTGCACAGGTGCAACTGGAGTTGTAGTAGCCGCAGCTTCTTCGCGAATACGATCCTTCTTGAGAGTACCCATAAAGGCAGCCTTATCAGCCGGCGTCTGGAAGCGACCATGACCAAACTTGGAAGAAGTATCAATGAATTTCAGATTAATCTTCTCTAAGGCTGCTCTCTTGGTATGCACTCGGAGGGACTGAAAAAAAAAATTGACAATATGTAAAACTTTTATTGTAGAGTAATATAAACATCAATTTTAGAAATAAAATTTACACCGGCAATTAGATTTAAACATTAAATTACCTTTCTCAAAGTGATAACACGTTTCTTAGGTCCCATGCAGCAACCCTTAATCATCACAAAGTCATTGTTTACTTCACCATAGTGAGGGAAACCACCCATAGGAGTGATAGATTTTTCAGATAAATCATATTCAGTGGAAGCATTGTTCTTGATAACTTTCCCATCCTTGGTGTGGATACCTAGCAAAATCAAATTGAACTAATGCATCTTTGTAATTATATATTCAGAAAAACAATTTTATGTCAATTATAAAAATGTACCTTGTCCAAGGCGATATATCTTTTTGTTCATTTCTGTACGATGATGGTAGCCCTTTTGACCAGCACGAGCTACAGTGAAGGAAACTCTTGAAGGATGCCATGCTCCAATACAAGCAACCTTGCGGAGACCCTTGTGTGTCTTACGTGGCAATTTCTTTGTATGCCAACGGGAAGTTACACCTGGAAAGTAACACAAATTATTGCTTCATAAGACAAACCAAAATCCTAGTTATACTACATATACTTATAGTTTTAGTACTCATTACAGGACAGTATCATTTATGACTTTATATTGATTATAATATTATACTTAAAAGATAAAATGGATATGTACATCATTTACAGATTTTATATACTAATTGTATCATAGTACAACAAAAAATAATATAGGATTTTACATTTTCCACTTGCTTAACAATATTAACATTGCATATAAGCTATATAGCTGTTGTAAAAATAATAACTAATAACACAGAGTAATAATTTTATGATAATAAAATAGACATAAAACAGCCTAAGTTTCAACAAAAAAGTAAACAGACACAAAATCTATAATAACACTATAAAAATAAAAAGTTGATGACAGCCCTCGATAACGAAAATATATATTGATTGAACACCATCTCACACCACATACAGAAGTGAACAAATATACCAATTGAAGACTGTAAATCAAATGTAAAATATTCCAAGTTATATAAATATGTATTTTAGTTGAGATGAAAGATCTAACTGTCTATGAGCACAGAAAAATTTAAGAAGAATAAGAATGATAAAATTTAATATATTTTATAAGCACAATTACATGTCAAGAAAGCAAACCTCTCCATTTTACTTTTGAAGGTGGTTTAACTTGTATAGTAGGAATAGCTTCAGATCCACGGGCCTATTTGATATGTACAATTTGAAAGTACCTAGCTAAATGCATTTAAATGACACCTACAGGGCCTACAAAAAATGTCATAGTTTATATTGCCTTTGACATAACATAAAGACGCCATTGTTCATTTTTTTACCAGTGATTGTGTGTTTTGTTTTTTATTGCAGGCTTTTTGTGATTTGATTTCAAGTGAAACATTACTTGTATAATCAGTTTCCTATCATGATAATGCAAATATTTATACTACAGAAACATTTGTTTACATTTCTTTTTGTTATGATTGCTTGTAATTTGATAGGAATAGCTTGCTAAGGTACTCTGTTGATAAAATTATTGATGTTTTTATTCAATTATTATCATTAGGGTATATCAATATATTATACGTTTTTTTAGAGTGTGACTTTAGAGATTATTATTGCTGTAAATTTTATTGCGGTAAAAGACAAAATCTTGACCGGTGAAGATGTTACGCCTGAATTGCGGCATTAAGAGAAAAACGAGATAGAGACATTTTTATTCATGTGTTAATCTTTTGATGATGTAAATAAAAAAAATAATAAATAATTGGAAGGAAATTCGTATTTTATTTACACCTTGGCCCTGTTGAATTGCTTTTTCAAAAGCATGGAAACCTCATAAAAACGTTAAATACAAACAAACGAAATGAATTAGGTACTTTTTGTTACATCATTTAGCTAGCTTAGATCTTAAGTTTTGCGAGAGATGGTGGTTGTATGACGATTGAAGTCCATCAAGAGACTATGTATGTTAATGCTGTATAATGGTGCTATTGTTTTCGATATGAATCCTTGATAGACATACGCATTTACTGTTTTTCCTGATTGCACGTGTTAATTATGGGAGTGAGGGACTTTTGGCACACTAGACAAGTTGTTTTTTTGTCTGTATGTGTGTTGGTTTTTATAATAATTCCTCAATGTTAATATAAGGATACTAGTTAGAGAGCAGTAAAAACACAAATATTATTTATATGATAATTTCTAACTTTATTTATTCATAGACAAAGTATTCCTAATAATATGTTTATTTCAATAATATTCAACATAAACACCTATATAATACTCATAGTTTCGCTGTTTGGGATAAATTTAACTAAATAAATATTAATTTATAAACAATATAAGAATTTCTTTATTGATACTTCATCGAAAGGATGGTCATCACTAGTTTCAAAATAGCATAGAAATCAAAATGTAATTTGGTTTATTTATGTTTCAAATTTCACGTTTTATGTATAATCTTTCGATTTATACTGACTCTTATCTCGTAATGTAAACATTGGCGCTTAGGGCAATATAGAATGAAGCTAGGTTAATGATTAACATCATATTTAATAAGTGTAGAAGAGCTAAAGATAATATAAAGACATGTATCAAAACATACCTTTGTATCCTTTGCCCTTTGTAACTCCAATGCAGTCAATCATCTCATCCTGAGCAAATACGGAATCAATGGGGATAGGCTTTTCTAAATGTTCTCTTGCCCATTTAACCTTATCTTCAATAGTACCACCATTTATTTGGATCTCCATTATGTGAGCCTTCTTCTGACGTTGTTTCAATAATTTCATCTGAGTATGAGCAATGATCCTAATTACGCTACAGTAACGGATCATTTTCTTGAAATCCTTCTCAATAGATTTACGGCCAAGTTCATCCTGCCATTTTTTGCTGGCTTTAGTGAAAGCCTTCTTCTTGCACTTGTACCTAGTTATTTAATTGTTTATGATCACATATAAAAAATATGGCTGAAAAAAATTCCAAGTGGTCTCATCGTTGAGCGGAGACCACTTAGTGTATATGCACCAAGCTGTATGCTCTAGGCATATTATGAAAAAGCTCTCATGCTGCGATTGGAGAGCTGCATATGAAAAAATTAATAAGGTTTATAAAATATAATGATATAGAAACAAAGTACCTTCATGGAAAATTAATGAATATCATTATTTTATATTTACAATACACACATCCATATGCATGGAAAATAAGATTATATTCACATATTGGTATAAAATAATGTCTACATAAATTCTTGACATCATAAAAAAGGGAGTAATTTAATATTATCAAAATACATAATGAAAGAAATTGGCAAATGTTGCTTTTACTTCCTCAAAACCAAGCCACTTAACTAAATAATTAAAATACTATAGTTTATATTTTGATAATTAATGATGTTTATTAATTATGTTTATCATAAAAATAATAAATGTACTATGTGATTAGGTTGACAATATAATACATTTTGAAATAATTGACATATATTTACCAGTTCTTGTAGAAGCGCCTGCGGCAGTCCTCAGACATGTGCTCAGCCCAAACGGTGAGCAGCGCACGGAGACCATGAGGTGTTTCAATATAACCAACTGCACCAACGCACACCATTGGAGGTGTCTCGATTATTGTTACTGCCTCCACAATCTCCTTCTTGTTGATCTCTGTAATAAGTTATCATTCAATTTATATTATTTACCAACAATAAATAATAATTCTCGTAACATGTAGTAGTTACGTAGGTACTATGCATCATAATTCATTACTTAATTGACATGAAATTATATTGTTAAAAAATCTACTTACTTGATCCAGGACGGTCAGGTTCGCGTACCACGTGGGTCATACCAGCCTTATAACCAATAAATGCGGTAAGGTGCACAGGTTTGCTAGGGTCGTCTTTAGGGAAGGCCTTCACCTTTCCACGATGACGACGGGATCTCTTCTTGGGGTAGAATCCCATCGATCCATGACGGGGAGCAGAGAATTTCCTGTGCGACTGAAATTAGTTTCTTGCTTATAGCAACTGATGTTCACACTTTTGTAAGAAAATAGATTATTCAAACATCAGTCCGCCCTAGTATAATCTTCACATAGAATTCAGGTTCTAACCGTATAAAAATTTGATACTAGTTACTCATCATTTGTCATAAAACGAGAAATTAAGATTTAAATTAATGTAATCCTAGCAAAATCACAATACTCACTAATTCTTTAATACACTAAACATTTAAAAATTAAAGAAAGGATAGTGATTACTTAAATAATTGTAGATTGAATTATTCTCAACTTCAATACGCAAACTTACCATGTTCCTCAACAGACGCAACAAAAATGGACGAATTGGTGCAGCGTGTAGACAGACTTGAAGACCCGATGTTGCCACTGTTAAAGTGGTGTAAAGTCAGTCAGTCAGATGGTGCAAATAAAATTGTTTAGACTTAATTTTGTATTGACCTCTTGATTGTATTAAAAGCAAGTCCGAAGTTACAGCTATATACAAAGCGGCAATAAGATTGACGAGGACTGTAATTAGAAACTAGTGGTTAGCATCTTAGTACAGTTCTCGTCAATTTTTTCGCCCACTTTGAATGTAGCCACAAGTTCGGGCTTACGCTAACCCAGAGTTTAATACAAAAGGAAGTTAAACTATTATATTAGAGGAATATAAAATTACCATTTATTTATCTTTAAGGTGTCTCGATATTATGCATATATTGTTATACGAGTTTATATCTAAATTAGAGTTCTGCGCAACCATTTTCAGAGCGGTTAAAAAGCTTAGTGAGATGTTAAACGTAGTTAAAATAAAATAATATTTATCTGTAAATAATTTTTATGAAAGTTACATTATAGTAACATTTTTAAAAGTATTGAAATATGTGTACAATATTACATCTGTTCACGGAATAATCTTTCTTCCGTGACATCTGTTAATAAGCCTATAATATGAATACCATTTCGCTTTTGGGTAAAATATTTTCTGGGAGTTAACAACACTGCATATGTTATTTAATCTCTGGTATGTAGTAGGAATGTTGATAAAAAATATCGATTTTTTTTCCACATAATAAATATTAGTGTTCTACTAATACTTTAGGATATATAGGTAGAAATACTTGGATATATTGTAAAAAAATGTATTTTTCGTATTTAGCTAGTCTATAATATTAAATATTTGATAGGAATCAGGTTGATATAAGTAAAAACAGCAAGGGTAAAAAAACAAATCACCTTTATTTATTCCCAATATTTTTTGAAGTGAAACTTCTTTAGAATCGTTGTGATTTCAAACCGGAAACAACGGCAAAAACAATAGGTAACAGACACGAAATACAAAAATGTGTAGGATGAAGCCGGCAAAGACTGAGACAGAAATATACATACTATTTTTGAAGTAAAATAGTGAGCCAGAGCGAGAGAGCAAATGTCGGTGTGTATGTATATTGCACACCGTTTAATACTTACCTGTATTTGAGCATTTAACGTGTGTTAGTATAGTGAAAAGTACGTGTACTACTGTGCACTGTATGCGGCTGCGTATTACAGCTTTTTAGTAAGAAGTCAGCGTGGTGTGTTAATATTTAACAGTTTATGTGAGCATTTTTATATCCTGTTTGTTGAAACTGAAAATATGGAACTTGAGCAATAATTTTTGTAACATATGTTATTTAATTAAATATATATTAGTATAAAATATCTTTTAAAATTAATTAAAATACTTTAATTTTTAAACAAATAAACTTTGTAATTATCCTACCCTTGTTATATATATTCATCTCATTCTTTTGTCGATTTACTGAGGTTTCACTTCTATCATGTGTGAGTCGCACACCACCTTTTTCTCTAGACCTTGCATAAGCAAAATTTTATTTTCTATTTTCGCTTGCAGTCTGCTTCTCTGCTGAGTTAGAATCAGTCCGGCTTTTGAAAAATGTCTTTCGGATGGAACAGAGCTAACCACCATAGTTGTAAGAAATCTCCTTGAATTTTATGTTAAAAACTTCTTTATGTATTATAATATTATTTTCTATTTTAAAATGGGATATATTCGATGTGACAGTTTGGAAAAAGAGGCGAAAGTAAATGCATGAAAATCTGTAAATACATTATTTAATCGTATACGTGTTATAGTCGACTGACCCCAAAGAACCTGAATTTAACAATAGTCAAATATTTAAATGCTACATTGTATAAGTTTGGAAACTGTACTTCGTAATCTATTCACACTTCTAATGGGTTTTCGTTTAATCTACCTACTGGAGCTCTCAAATGATGCGATTATTTCAATTAATGTTGAACAAAAAACTACAACCATAGTGTACAATTTTTTCAATTCTGATCAACTGTTTTGTTTCTGCAGGTAAAACAGCAAGCCTAGGGTGACGTCATTAAGTAAGCGTTCAATATATCAAAGCAAAATATCGATATATATTGAACACCCCTAGTATGTAGCAAGGTATGCACAACGCTAAAACAAACCCCGATTTTTTTTTCAATTAATATCGAGCAATTTAGGTTGAAGGTTATATTTAATGGTCTGATCATGAACATAATTTACTAAAATAAGTCCATGGATCCGATTTGATCGAACCAATTTGACACATCAAATCAATCATCAATATATTTTTATACTGAACACCCCTATTATCGTCCGGTGAAACTGTAGAGATCTGTCAAGTAAACAGCGTAGACCTACGCTAGGAGTAATATTATTCTGTGGCGTAGACAGTTCGAAATCTCATGAATTTTCCGTGTTTCAACAGTGGTGTTGTTTGTTGGTCGTAAGAAGTTCTATATTTCGTAAAACATTTTCATTTTCATATTCACTTCGACCTAGACATGGCAGCTCCTATGGAAAGAATTCAAGTTTTGGATGAAATAGAAAAAGATATTTTGACATGTTTACAATGTGCAGGTATTATTTCTAAATTTAGTTATAAGACTGCAAGAACGGTACTTGCTGCACTTCTTTGTAATATCGTAACTATATAATATGTTGTATTCATGGGAAGTCTAGAATACATGTATAATTTAATATAAAATTGCTTTTACAGCGCAAGCACTGCTCGAGCTTAGCAAAGAAAAATCGGGTCAAAAACAAGCAGAAACAAACACTTCACAATTTTTGAGGACATTAAGTCAAGTTGAATCAAAGCTGAGTGATCAAATTAATTACTTAACACAAGTTTCCACTGGTCAGCCTCATGAGGGTTCAGGGTATGCGTCACAGAAAGTTCTACAAATGGCTTGGCATCGTTTGGAACATGTTCGATCATGGGTCAATGAACTGGATCGTCTGAAGGCTTCGCATTTAGCAGCAGCCAACAGAGTGTCAACTGGAAGTGCTCTTAATGGAAGTATGACATCTTCCAGCACTAGTACCTGATATTAAGTTTAATGCAACTTCAGAATAATACATATATCATTAGAAGTATTTATTTACCTACAGGCTGAAATATCTTAGGCATCCTAAAGTTCATTTGGTATGCAATTTTAATGTATATTTTACTAACTATTACTTAAATAAAATATATGTGACTGTTCAAAAAAGTTTGGGAGTTTATGTTAGGTGTAAAAATAAATAAGGTGAGGTACTGAAATTCAAAATACCCTTTTTCTTTCAACAAAAAATTTATCAAGATAATCATTGAAACCCAAAGAATAAAAGAAAGTAAAAATCCAACATAATATTGTCTATACCTGTGTACTAAAAGTAATTTAAATAAATTTCAATTATGATGTGTGAATTAATCTTATTAGAATTAAATTTTTAATCTATAATAATAACCATGTTATATGTAATTACTGAAGTTTTTATGTATGAAATGTATGTGTATTGATGTTACAAAGCAAATTTTTAAATGTTTTGAAATGTAACCAAACATGGTGACAAAATTGGAATCACCATTATTTTTAATTGTATTTAGTTTTAAAACTCTAGTTGTGAAATTGAAATAAACCTTGCATATTAATTTGTATATGGCTTTAAAACATGTTATCAATGACATTTATTGATTCTGTTTATATTTTTCAAGTTCAATTGCAGTTATGGTGTTTATATATTTTAATGTTAGCAAAAAGTAACAAACATTTTGTTGTAAATTATCTAAAGGTAATTTACAAAAGTATTATTACTATTGTAGATAAAATTAAGACAAGTAATAATCGTGTAACAATAAGTTACACGTTTTTCTACATGTATATAAAGTATTTTCTGTATATTTCACAATGATAAATTGTTGTCAAATTTAAAATTCACTTATTTATTTTATAAATAACTGATATACAAAAACTAACACTGCAGAGAGCTGTGTCTTAAATCTGCATTAACCTAGGTCCATTATAACAAATAAATACCCATTGTTTATGGAATTGACTAATAAATGAAATGCTACTTAAATAATCATAAATTACATTTTATGCGACACAATCACTACCAAAACTGAATCTTGGTGTTTCTTCTTAACAATAATTAGCAACACCACAGAGTGAATCAATCCTCTTTTCAGCTTCTCTGATTTGCGTTAGCCTTTGTGAATTTTTCTATATCATCAAACGTGCTTTTAGCTTTCGAAGAAATGTCATCCATTGATCTTCTTGCTGTAGAAGTTATGTCATCAATGGATTTCTTTGTGTGTGATAATAATTCATCTGTGCTTTTGCAGGCAGAAGTTGCAAGCTCTTTGATTTCTGAATCTAATTTTCCAATAACCCATTCAATAGCTTGTCTTCCTTTGCCAGCATTTAAAGATATTTTATTTGCTAATAAATCTTCCATGTAGCTACTAAGAGGAACACCCTGAAAAAAATTGAATATATATTAGTATTTTCTTAGAATAATGACTTATCATATTAGCAATTATTTTATCACTAAACAAATTCTAACTCATAGACCACTCCATCACAAGACTTTGTATTTGTGATTGAATAATATAAAAATGAGTTTAAATATAACAGAAATTAAATTGATGATGGGAATGTTAAACATTTTAGCTATTTTAACTTAAAAATGAACACAAAATAGAGTCAAAATACAGATCCCTACCTGAACAGTTACCACTGCTTCTTGTTTTAAAAGAGTTTTTGATGAGTCTGATGGATGAGGAGTATATTTTACAGTTTCATCAACAGCAATATATCGGCAAAATGTTAAGTTTGTCGTTTTTAATGTCATTTGTCGCTGATAGGATTCACTTCTGACTTCTCACTAGCATAACATATCTTTGCTGTGCCAATAAGCTAAAAAAAGAAAAAGAACATTTATTTTTTGACATTAACAACATTCTAATCCATTTATTAATAAACAAAAATGCACAAGTGATAAATATTTTATTACGTAGCAACAGTTTAGGTATGAATTTATTTCATTACCAAAGATAATGCTGATAAGGTGAAAGTAAACTATTACTTGTATCTATAATGTGGAGCTAAATTAACAAATAAAACTATTGGAGGCTACGTTTGTTTGATACTTACCGCCTGTGCCCACCGTGGAAAAAACCATTTCGAGCTGACGAGTCTGTGTGTGTGTAGAACACCATCAATGACGGTCCTTTCCACTACGTCAGTCCCTATGACAGCTGGGTTCATAGGATTAGGATATTTGCGCCATGCCGCTTGTGCAACGGTTTCCCAAGGATGACTACAATGGAACAACAACGAATAATTAATTTAATTTTATATTTGTACCATTTGTGCAAGAAGGAGTTGCGTCATATTGTTTTATCAAACTAACTTACTTGAAAGTGTGTTCTGATGTCCAAATCTTCATGGTGTATTCCAAAATTTAAATTCTTATACGAATTCTTGAGATAATTGCTTATCTCATTCGATTTCGACTGCTCCTTATCTTGAATCACATTACGCTACACTACCAGACACCACACACACAGACTACCGAAGGAGAGAGCACTGCGCACAGAATAATATTACTCCTAGCGGACTGCGTATAGTGTTGTCAGACCCTACACAAGCAATCATACCATGGATAAATAAAAAAGTGTACTTACCTAATAATATACACCTATTATCTTAAAAAGCTTAATACAATTAAATAATATTATGAAACAAAGTATTAATTAATTTTTAACTGTTTTTATATTATATTGATTTATTTATGTAACAAAATTGGATATTACAAAATTTCTAAGTAAAGATTATTTGGGCCCCTCATGACTCTCTACACTCCATACAGTCAATTTGGATAACTTGATAGGCTAACGCGATATTATAGAAATGTAAGACCTTACACAAAAGTTTTTTGCGCTTTTAGTGATCTTGTACTATTTTTCTCCCATAGACATTGTTATTGAACGAATATAAAAACTATAACTTATACTGAAAAAAAAACGTTTTTGTAGTTTAGCTATGAAAATTACTTTAATTACCAAAGTATCTTGAACAATATGGAACTCTAAAAAAAATCGTAACATCTAATGCTAATTTCACACCTGCGTGACACAGCTTCGGTTAGTGTCTTCGATGTGTGCGTGTTTTTCTGTGCCTTTATTGAAATTAATATTGCGGTTGCTTATACTACGACCAATAATCGAATCTTTGTCACACAGTTATAGCTTAGCATTAGTTTTTTGAAACTCTGTTTATCAATGGTTAGATTTTATAAAATTTGTTGTAAAATAAAGATGCAGATAAGTTAACAAAATATCCCATCCACTTCACTTGTGCATAATAACCGAACTATATTACTTAAAACACCACCAATATTACAAAATAGAGAGCCTAATAACACAAGATTATGAATAAAATATAGAAACCACTACATGACAGACTAAGATCCCGCCAAAAAAACCATCAAAATAATGTTCATTGAACTCGAAGCAATAATCTTATACGTTGCTATGATAACCAAGTTATACAGGTGCGAGAGCGGTAAATAAAACAAAAAGGCTGGCAAATTGACCAAAAAGGCCATATAATTAAAATTATAAATATATATTTATTATTTTCTATTGTGTGTAAATCTATCATGTACATACAATAAATGCCTAAAATGTTTAGCGACAGTTGGCGACATTTTTTAAATTTAATTGACAACACTAATGCACTATGGTGTGGTAGTGAATCTTATAGATTCAGAGTACTTTACTGAAAGTGACTCTTGGTCTATTTGAGACTAGTACTAGATTTTACAATTGAAAACAAATATTGTTAGTGAAAATTTTGAATTTGGTAATTGTTATCTGAAAGCGTTTAAATGGTATTTACATATAATTTATAATATCAATTTGATTCTCTTTTTTACATTTGTCATACAAACCGGCAGCAGGTAAATTAGATAATTATGTACCCACAGTTGCAAGTCAGTCTCCTTAGATATTAGCAATAGAGGTCAAGATTACATTTGATTTAAATTTATGTATAACGGCATATTTTACAGAATATGAAATTACAATTACTTTTGTAAATTTAAGTTGCTTATCATATTATCAGAGTGTCGAAATATATGATATCAATATGTAATTATCATAGGATGAATATTGTACTTTGTCACTCTTCTAAATAACAATTTTTCTTAGAATTCCTGCAACACTAACGTTGATGTGGTTTGACAATAAAATTGTAAATATTCAACTTTAATCTTTTAACCATATATACATACATGTACTGAGCATATGGATTCTTAATATTATGTAAAATAATTTATTGTAAAAATACTATAATAGTATTATTTTTATAGAAAGATGACTTCAGAAGCAGAGGACAAGGATCTTCGATACAGAAGAGCACAAAGTGTAACAAGAGCAGAAGAAATATCAGCTCAAGAAAAGAAAATGAGGAGATCACAATTTGATAAGCCGTAAGTAAAAGTAAATTATAACTTTTTAATTTTTCAACTATTTCAACATCCTGGTAAATAGTTTGGATCTTTTATTGTAGGTAAGAAAACTAAATCAAAATAAGTTTAAATTTTACTTCCATAACATTTAAAGGTATAAATGCATATTTTCAGATATATAAGTACCAATACTTTGCTTCATTAAAAAGGTAGGTTAGATGAATCTGGATTTAAATTTTACTTGACTGCAGTATAATAACCTATTATAATTTCCTAAACTTTCCCCTTTAACCCCATCAGATGATTTTTGAAGACTCAGATCTCAAAATGACAGATTACATTTTTTTTTAAATTTCATTACATCATACATTATAAATTTAATGGTTTATTAAAAAAAAGTTCATACAAACAAAAAAATCATTTATAAAAACCATTTTATATAGATATTATAATTTTACAATATTTGCTGTTCTGAATACTTCCAAATAGTCTAGTGGTGTTCTTGTGATTTAAATCAAAACAAAAATAAAATATCCGCAAATTATTTTCTTTTTAGTAATAAATTTTAATATTTTATGTTTCAGAATTCATAAGCCAAGAGATTCTCTCTTCTCATGGAGCTCTGAGTTTACCAATTTTACAGGATTAGTAAATTGGGGTTTTCTTATGCTGTCTATAGGTGGAGTTCGGTTGGGTCTTGAGAACTTTTTGAAGTGAGTGTCTGTTCTATCACTTTACTATCAGTAGATCAATGTATTTCTATATATGTTTCAGAATTGATAGTGATAGTTAATTATTTGTTGAAATATATTCTTCTTAATTCTTCAATAAGGTTCATTACTTAAAATCAATATTTAATATCTAAATAGAATTTAATTAGCTTATTACTATACAAACATTTAACGAAAACATCATTTAAAAATATAATCAAGTGCATTTGGAGAATATATCTCTGTTTAAAATTCCCTATTTATGACATGCCTATGTGGTGATTAAATACTGTCACGTAGAAGAGTTCTTTGTTCAGTACCTAGTCAAACATTAACTGATGTATATTATTACTATAGATAGTTGAGATAAAAAGATGTAATCATTTGGATTAAATTGAATATTTCTGTTTTTTTTTTTAAGAGTAACTATAGTATTATTTTTGTGACAGAATATGTGTTGTAGTTGGTTTCTATAGCAGTTTACATTTGAAAATATAAGAGAGTCCTTTATATGAATTTGTAAATATAACATATGTATAAAAGTATTCTATTTTATGATAATATTTTTGAAGTTATACTTCTTTTGGCTTGCTGGGGAAAAATGATTAGAGTGATTTTTTTATTTTAATCTTATGATGTGCTACAGTACTATTTATTGTGCAAAAATTTTAAATATTTTCCTTATAATTATTACTTTGTAATCTGTACATATAAGTAACATTGTAGATTGCGTTGTTTGTATGGAGTAATTTCCGAAACAGTTCAAATACTAATCGGTAATGGTAAATTGAACATAGGTGACTTAAAATCGGAAATAGATAGAAATATCTAGTTACAATAAAACAAATATTGCCAACAATGAATCCGGAAAATAACGTAGTTGCCATGGGAATAAAAAAAAACAACATTCATGGAGTCGCTGGCACCAACTATTTACATTAACATAATTTAAACAAGCAATTAATTACTGAATAAATATTATAAAACGAATTCGCTTTTTATGTCTATGTTCTCTTAGTACTTTTAAACTACTGAACATCTTATGATACGCTTTTCACCGTTATTTGAAAAATGTCTTCCAGATGGTTTATAAGTATATAATGTATACATGTCATACATGTGATATTATATTAATAAGTTCATTGCACCTGTGATATTATAAACTAGTATTTACCCGCGAATTATTTCTCGTGGAATTTAGCTTTAGTTTATTATATTTGCGCTGAACCCTGTTTTCTTTTTCTAAAATATAAATGTATAAAATTACTTTTTATGATATAAGTTATCTACCAGTGAAAGTACCGTCAACATGGGTCAAACCGATTCGGAGATTAGCGAGAACAAACAAAAAGACAGGACACATAATATTTAAAACGAAGGGTGTTTTTACATATAAGTACCATATATACTTTCATATACATTTAATAAAAATCCGTTATTTTCACATTAAAAGTAGGAGACTGCAATTTTCTTTATTTGTATAGATTAGACAAGTGTAATTTTGAATAATTTTTTTTTTTGTTATTTAGGTATGGATTTCGTGTCAACCCTATTGAGTGGATTATTGTCTTGACTGGTTATAATGAAGGCTATAGTCGCCAGTATCCCTCAGTTGTACTACTAATTTGTGAGTAACTTGATGACCTAATTACATGTATGACAGTTTCTCAATGTATTTATGACTTTCATACTTGAAGAAGAGCTAATTTTAATGTTCTATTATCATATACGGATATAAGGTACTTAGTGAATATGAATATTGTTAAAAAACACATTTGAAGATCATTCAAACTGGTCCTCGTTGGCTTCAATAGAATCTTTGTATCAGGGTGTTTTGTGTTCTCTAAAATAGACGATAAATCATAACCAAGCGGGGTTAAAAGTCGGGACCAGATGACGGACTTCTATCAACTCTAATTATGTCAGAAACATTCCTTTTCAACCATGTTTGCGTTGATCAAGTTTTATTACCTGGTGATGGATCCAGCTGCATGAGTCATTCTTTGTTAGTGTTCTGAGGAGGCTTAACGACCTTCTCAACGATCATAATTTGACAAACATGAGTCGTTCTGTTAATAACGCTCTCACAACAATATGGTTCAGTTACATTTTAACTAATCTTCACAAAATCATTTTTTATAACACTCATGCTTGTACCCTACTGATCAATTGAGTAGTGTCCATAGAGCTATGAGTATAAATTCGATCGTTCTGTTTGTTAAAATGCTTTTATTATCTTAAAGGAATTATCCTTAGTAAATACAATTTTCTCTGAGTTCTTTTCACATTCTGCTCAAGAAGTTGTTTTGGTTTTACCGCTTTATTTATTTTTATCAAAGACCGATATTTTTTGTATGAGCTGCAAGACCTAACACATCTTTTAAAATGCGTATAGTGGTTCTGGTTTCTATATCGGCTGTCTTTATTTTAATATCACAAGAATATACAACAAGGTTTGGCGCCAAAAAAAAGTGTGTGTGTACTTATGTACAGGCGTTAGAAGTTATACTTCTTTGGCATATCAAGATAAAAATCTTTTCAAAATTTTATCTTTCGCCTTATTCTACGTTTGTAGAAAAAACGATACTAACATTAGAAAAAAGGTATTTAATACATACATACTTTTTTTGAATAAAATGTTGACTATCGCCAACTTCAGGGTGTCGGTTTTTCGTGACGACTTGCGGGCGCATCGTAAAAATTTACTCTCATCATTTTTCCCTAACGCGCCAAAAGAAGTATAACTTCAAAAAAAATAATACAGTCGTGGTTAAAATTGAAATGTAACATTAATGCTTTATTCGTAAGAGTATTAATAGTCAGACTAAGTATATGTAAGGAACATTCCTGTTAACAAGTGGTCTCTCGTTTCTAATACATGACTATGAGGAAAGTAATGAATGCGTATTTATAAACTTTTACTTACATTGTTGCCTGTTGTATTGTTTTACTTATTTATTTTGCTAAAATAATGATACAAATTGTTTGCAGTTAGTATTGTACCAGTGGTTTTTGCTCTACTTATCGAAAAGGGTATTGCAGCTGTAAGTATTACCTTATTATTTAATAATTGTATAGAATGATTTAGATTTCTTACAAAAATTATCTTTATTTGCAGGATTTAATATCAGATAAGATCGGTGTTGGCCTGCAAATATCAAACATATTATTTGTCATCTCTTTGCCAGTTATTGTGATTCTTTTTAAGGGCAACGATTTTAGTTTCGGTAATAATTTTTAATTTTTTATTAATTGCCTATCTATGATTAGCGTTATTCGCTAGCATTTTGTTTTGTAATGATTCTTTAAATCCTTCGACGTTGTGAGCGGCACATTTGTTAAGGATCGTTCACAAAAGTAAAGTTATAATGTGGTTGAGGTTGATTAATATAATATAAAATAATACAATACAATACAATACAGTACAATACAGTACAACACAGTACAATACAACACAATACAACACAATACAATACAACACAACACAACACAATACAACACAATACAACACAATACAACACAACACAATACAACACAATACAACACAACACAACACAACGCCACACAATACAATATAATATAATACTGGAACTACCTATAAGGAATTTTATGCACACGTGAATGAGTATAGCTCAATCCAAAAAAGCGGTTAATAATAACTATAACCCTTTAAATAACTTGACGAAAGTCAGTATATAGGTTCTACACAGACCGACTGATCTATAAACGCCATACATTAAAGCGAACAACTATGGCCTGTGTTATTACAAGAAATGGTTAATACAGGGAGGAATCGAATTGCTCCAACTATTAATGCTGTGATGAAAGGACATCATATATAAGTGTCGCTCAGCAAGTTTCGAATCAGCATTTCTAAGCTGTCTAATAAAAGCTTTCAGGCGTTATGGAAATCTTCTCGTGTCTCCCAATATTTGTTACATTTTACTTATTATCAACAGTGAAAAGGCTAATATGTATCTAACGTTCATAGATTGTCAATGGCTAATTAATCAATATACTACTTATCAAACCTACAAATGAACTGTGAAAGATTCATTAATCAATAGGTATATTAATTTTCTAACGTGCAACGACTTTCAATGGCTCGTTAGTCCATATACTACTTGTCGAATCTGCTCAGCCTACCGATGGCTCGTTAGTTAATATACTTTCCACCAATCATCCACAGATCGATACCGATCATTATTAATACGTATGCGTTTGATATTATAAACGAAATTGTAAATAATTTTAACAATTCCAGTGGGGATTACGATGGTATGTTTTATATATTTGGTCCTGTTCCTGAAGCTCTGGAGTTATACCCAAACAAATCATTGGTGTAGAATTGCGATGAAGGGAAATTTGAGAAAAAATAATACGCTCAGAAGACAGAGCTTGTCTGCACCTAATTGGAGTAAGTTTACGATTTTCTATGTATGAATTTAAGTGTGAATTGATTGATTTTTGTTTACTTGATGCTTACTGTTTGTTATCTAGGCCCTTTGTTTATTTTTATAAGTGGCACGTTAACGTAATTTATAATTTTCCTAAAGGCAGTAGCCAATTCTTTATAAATGTTGTACATTCCATTCACAGTTTATTTTTAAAACTTACTAGTGCCTATATTTAATATAAATTTTATTGAGTCATATTTATAATTTGATATAAATAAAGTGGTTACCGTCATTTATAACATTACAGATTTATAATTTACAGATCAACTTGTTAATGGTGAACAGGATCGTAAGTTTATGAAGTAGTAACAATTTATGCACTTCTTATATTTTGGCACTTTCTGTGGCTTCACGTTGTATGCTTAATCATAATGTGTTTTCAATCTCGCTTCTCGTATTTTCCCCTGCAAATAGTAACAAAATACTGTGTAATATGAAAGGGTAGATGCCGCAAATAAAGTATATTTCTGCTGAATAAGAATAATTACCAGGGACATGTTAACAGTATTTCGTTGCTCAAAAATCTGAGTACATACCGACAGTAATGACTTCCTGCTTAAGTTAAGCTTTCTGCTTTCCTAGTTTTTAAAGTGTAAGGAAACCATTCACTATTTTAATTTTATTTTGTTATTTTAATATAAGTGCACAAATAAAATAGTGTATGTTGAAATTTTAACAAAGTATAAGTGGACTCTTTTCTATAGATAATGCTTGTGATTTTGTTTTGTTTTTTTTTCCGTGATATATGTGTGGATTTGTTTACTCTCCTATTAATAATTCGAATGATATAATAATAAATATATGTAATTATTATACTTCCCAATATTTTTTTAATTCTACTTACTTGATATAAGGATCGTTGGTTAAATAGTGGTATTTCCAAAGACCTAAAATTGTTACTGGATTTGTTAAGCAAAAAAATGTCGTTTCTATTTAACCAATGATCACAATGTATTATAGTAATTACATACTTCCAACACTAAGTACACGCGCATAATTAATATATCTATTGTTATAGTAATATTATTCGCCAACTTGAATGTATTTTTATTTATATAGTTATTTTCAATAATATTTTTATCAGATACAGTAAATTCTCCTTATTCTTAGGGGATAGGTTCCATATTTATGTCGTGAATTCGGAACGGTATTTTATAGGAATATAAGGTTGCGTTCTAAAGTTCTAAAGACATTTTCAATATGAACCATTGAAATTACTAGCTCATAGTATATATAATGGCCCACGTACGTATAATTGTAGCTTATATCAAAGGCTGTTTTAGTGATGTGCGGTATTTTTTAACTTGGAAGTTTTTAAAGCGATGATGGCTCAGTTGGTAGTGTATTCGGACACAGCGTTGAAGGGCGTAGGTTGGAATCCTAGTAACTAAGTCGGAGCTTTCTGTGAAGGAAAACATCGTGATGAGACCATAGCATGGTGGTAGGGCTTTTTCTAGACCAATTGAGAGCCCGTCTCCCTCTAGGTCTAGCGTGACTAACCATCTTAGCCCACCTCATCATTTAACATCAGATGAGATTGTGGTTAAACGTTAACCTATAAAGTTCGAAAAAAAAAGTTGCGTTGGTGCTGCTTGTTTCTTAGAAATTTAGGCTTAGATGCAATAAATAAACTTTATTTCTTTGTAACTATTAGTTAGACGTTTATTTAATTGCTTATTACGTATTACCCAATAAAATATTAAGTTCATTTTGCTAATTTTGCATTAGCGAATAATTACATTTTCAGCAGCGATTACAGAAAAATCTATCACAATTATTATTTACCCGCGAATATTCAAACCGGAAATAAGGAGAGTTTAGTGTATTGTTAATAGTTTACATTGTCAAAATGTTTTGAAAATGAACATTTCATAGAAATTAATATTGCACATAAATAACTTTATAGATATGCGAATTAAATTTTTTTGTCATAAAATTATATTATCCTTAAATAAAGAACTCGTTATCTCCAGAGAATTTTGATGATGAGAAGAATGACGCTGTAGTCGCCGCTGGTCTCGTTAAATACCCTCATAATTTGTATTTGAAAGACTTGTTCTACTTTCTGTTGGCACCGACCCTCTGTTATGAGTTAAATTTCCCCCGTACAACACGGTTAGTTTGCATGCTTTGGATTAATATTATTATGCACATAACTTTTTAAAGCCAAAATGTGTTTTTATTATTGTGTTTCATACCATTTTCAATCATTTCAATTGCAGTATCAGGAAAAGGTTCTTGGTAAAGAGATTGTTAGAAGTAGTATTCGGTGTGAATCTTGTGTTGTCGCTTTTCCAACAATGGATGATACCATCTGTGACTAATTCCGTGGAAACGTTTTCGAAAATGGACCCGATTGGTATAACCGAGCGTTTATTGAAACTTGCTGTAAGTTTTGCCCACTTAACTATTCCATTCTTTGATTATAAATGAACATCATATTTCGAAACTATAGGCGTACTTAAATTATTTTTTATCTTTATAGGTTTTAGCATTTCGCCGAAATCTCATCTGATTGTTAAATGACGATTTGGTCTAAGATGGTAAACACACTAAACCTAAATGGGTCTGGTTCTTAACTACAGTTGCCGGAACACAACAAGAGGTACTTGACGACAAATATTCAACTTAAGGGTGGTAGGTAGCGGGCTGTAGACTCATTAAAACTCCCTACCACCATACTATCTATGGTTACATCAAGATGTTTTCTGTCATTGAAAACTCCGACTCAGTCGTAAGGATTCGCTCCTGCGTCGATCGATACGGTGTACGAAAAGATTATCAACTGAGCCATCGTCGCTTAAAAATCTATAAAATGTGTTTAAATTAATGAGTTGAAATTAATCTATTTATATTCATGAACTCATATTCATCCTAGCTTTATTATTCTCTCTACAGACAGTGTATAGTTTACACATCAATATTGATCACTGAAAATTAATTGTCATTATTTATGGTCAACCTTCATTTCTTTTCGTTTCAAATTTAGAGCTGCACAGATACTTTGTAAAAAAAAAAACTACTTAAATAGTTCGTCGAAGCGATAATGGCTCATTTGGTAGCGTGTTCGAACACCGCGTAGATCGATGAAGGTCCGAGTCCTTGCGACTGTGTCAGAGCTTTCGGTGAATGTGAACATCGTAATAAAACCATACCAAGGTGGTGAGACTTTTTCCAAATCGTCTTGGCCTGCCTACCATCATTAAGTTGAATATTCGTCGGGAAGCATGTGTGTTCAGCTAGTTGCATTTGAAACTTAGTCTCCCACTAGGGTTACCCTGTGTTTACCTTCTTAGACCACGTCGTCATTTATTATAAAATCAGATGAGATTGTGGTCAAACGCTAGACCAAAAAAAGTTCCGTATCTAATGAACAAATATTATCGTAACCATTGTACAGTGTCATCCAATTGTTTTACAGGTGCCAAATCATTTAATATGGCTTTGCATATTTTATCTAAGCTTTCACTCGTTCTTGAATTTAATGGGAGAGTTGTTACAATTTGCCGACCGTAATTTTTACAACGATTGGTGGAACGCTAACAACATCTCCGTCTTTTGGAGTACTTGGAACATGCCAGTACATATGTGGGCGGTGAGGCACGTCTACATACCCATTACAGAAAAGGGATACAGCAAGGCGATCGCCAGCATTATTGTTTTCATTATATCAGCTTTCTTCCATGAATACTTGGTAAGTAAAATTAGCGGTAATGGTGCTGTCTGCAACGCGCTTTATTGATTCTAGTATTTATTTTAGCATAAGTCCGTAGTATAGCTCTGTTGTTAAAAACAGACAAGATACTTACCATCATTATACTTCTTGTATATTTTATTATCACTACATATTATAAATATAAAACAAAGTCGTCCGCCACGTCTGTCCGTCTGTCTGGATGTCCGCGATAAACTCAAAAAACTACTGAACGGATTGTAATCCGGTCTTCATCAATAGATAGAGTAATTCACTGGGAAGGTTTAGGTATATAATTTGTTAAGGTGTTTTTGTAAATTGGTAAAATATAATGATAATTGTTGAAAGAATCGGAAAAAAAGTAAAGCCGCCTTAAGCGTTTCACGCATGGGCAGGACAACGTCCGCCGGGACTGCTAGTCTTAAATACCTTCATTTATTTTCTTTTACATTTAAATAATGATGTATCAATATCTGATTAATCCTTCTTTACTTGAGAAACCCGGCACCCAGGATTTCGATCTTTCATCATGAGATTTTGCGTACACTTTGTCAGGGGTACAAAAAACGACATTTAACGAGTGATTGGTCAAATATTAGGGTTAAGCTCGTTCTCAAATTATCATTCTGTCTGGAGCAAGTAAAATCAAAATGTCAACATCAAATTCAAGAGAAACTCAAACATTATAACTCTCCTGATAGTTGGAATTTACGAAGTAATTAATTCCTAAGCTTTTACAAATCTTAAACTCTACTTAAGAAAAATTTAATAAATATATAAACTGAAACTGCTTAGGATTCCCAACTTTAGGCAAAAATACAGCGTCGTTTATTGACTTAACAATGTTATGATACTTAAGATTGCTTTTTATTTTTTTTTCGGTTTGATAAAACTAATGTTAAAACTACATTTAACACAAGATAATTAATTCCAATTATAAGTAATTATGTTGCGAAAAGATTAATTATTATATGTATTATATCTTTTTTTTACAAAATATACCATAATTTTTTGTTATTAGTTTTTGAGTTACGAATTTTGTACACTTTTGTATGGCGCAAGCTGTACAAAAATATGGGTTGCGTTTGTGTTACATTGATGTTATCGTAACATAAAAAGTTACCATTTAATTTCTGTTTTAAAAGTAGGAATTTTGGCGGCCTTACCCGTTAAGTTTCAGAGTGGACGTTTGAAGTTTTTGTTAAACTATTTCAGATATATCTTTCGACTTTCAGGTAAGTGTGCCACTTCAGATGTTTAGAGTCTGGGCTTTTCTTGGAATGATGGCTCAGCCTCCACTGTCGGTAATATCTCGCATTGCCGAGGTGAAGCTCGGCCCGCGTTGGGGTAACATTATGGTATGGAGCTCCTTAATACTCGGTCAGCCCCTTGTCATCATGATGTATTACCACGATTATGCATTATTAAACTTTACACCGAGGCAGGGGTTATGAAGTTAATAGAAAAATCGAAGTATAGTATATGTAAGAACTTTTAGTATATATTAACAGTGAAAATAAAGGTATTCTTACCGCATTTACTTACCCATGCATTATTTCTATTATAAGTATAATTATTACAGTTAAGAATACATGTTAAAATTACTCCGATAAATTTAATTTGATTACATGTGAAACGAATAGCTTAATTTAACATTATCATACAGCTGGGTTAAAAATATATGTCAAATAACATAACAAGGGCAATGAATTTGTTGTGTTTTAATGAAGAACTTGAAATAACAAAAGTATTAAATACCATCTACCAAAAAGTTAGCCTTATATACAAGTTTGTTAATTAATCATTTTTATTATTATTTATATATTGTCTTCAAAGTTATTTCTAATGTAATTTTGTAAGATGAAAATGAATTTATATTATGAAGTCAATTAATACGTCGATTTATTTAATATATTTATTATCTATAGTATATGTAAAGGATGTTGTAGTATATTTTACAGTATACATCATTTACATAATAAATAAACAATTTTAGTACAATTTAAATCAATAAAGACTGAAAAGACCTTAACGGGTGTGAAACAAATTGTGATAGTGGGCCATGTTCAATTTGAAATTAATTAAATTTTTTATATATTTCTCTTTACATTGTTTTTGATGTAATGTTTTATAATATTTGAGGTGCTGAGTGGTAGAGTCGTCCAACTGACATTTTTTGTTTTCTTAAAATTTCAACTAAATCTGTTGATAGTTACCAGTGATGATAATTATTAATATCATAATTTACATATTCAAGCTGTTTTAATCAATGTTTGTTATTAATATTATTTCCGTCAATTGTACTACACAACGTTCAATTATGTGTACCTGTTTAAGTATAAAATAGAGTATCGCAGTAATTGACATCATATATTGCCGAAAAATTACAATTTTGAAAATAAAAATTATGTTTTTTTATAACGTAATTTTGTATTTTTAATGTCTGCATTGTATTTTACTCATCGACTATCCGCTTCATAATAAAATATTAGAGATTTAGTTTGTTAGATATTATGATATTCGTAGTACATTTGGATATAAAGAAAGTCTTCCATCAGCCAGATTAGGTGCACTTTTCATGGGCTATGCAAAGTAAAGAAATATTTTTTTTCAGGTCGCTTTTTCCCATACTATTATTGTAATTTATGTTATATCTAATAAATAATACAAAAAAAATGAGTTGCCACACTTTCGTTTTAATACAATTTTTGAACGACTTATGATGGTTTTTGAAATATATACACATATAATAATCATTTAGGTTATAATAATTGTATTATGAAATAGAATTGTATTTTTTATATTTTTTTTATTTTTATATACGTTAATATTTTCAATTAGACCTATAATAATAATTGCTGATTATCTGCTTATAAATGTACGAATATTTTAACAAATAACTGGGTTATATACTTATGTTCATTAATATATACGAGTATTATTGCTTACTATTGTATAGATTCAAGTTTCTAAATAACAAGTATTTTTGAATAATATTGTTCTAATCACATTGTCAATAAACATTATCAGAGTTTTCTATTTTTCTAAAGTAAATATATGATAATTGATTGTTTGAATTTAAATTGTGTTTCTATTTTTCAACCCGTAATCCCATATATTAGTCATATAGACGAATATGTGTTTGTTTTATTATTTCAGAATAAAATAAAATAAAAATATTGTATGCTTATAACCACACGAAAGAAGTGAAAATATAGACATAGAGTACAATGGTAGAATATACATGTTATTGTCCATATCAGACATTAGTTATTCTACTAGTGTAAAAGAAAAAAATACTACAACAAATCGTTCAAGATGTCTTATTATGAATGGAATGGGAAAATGTATTTAAAATCTGGATGTTATGTGACATTAGTGAACAGCAGTGCCGCTTCACGGTTCATCGTGACAGTTGCCACAACTTTCACGAAAAAGTTTTAAGATGACGCTGCAGTGTACCAATTCCTTTACCGTTTAACCGATCGGCATGAAAATTGGTAAATGTAGTTATTTGAACACAGATATTTACACAACATCTATTTTGGTATAACTCGACTATTTATTATAGGAAACAACGTAAAACATCTTCGAGCCGGGGGCAACAGCTAGTTATTATATAAAATCATAACCGTTTCAAAATTCATATTTGAAATTTACTAGAATTATGTCATTCGAGCTCTTTTTGGATGTGTTACTTTTAGACTATGTATATTATGACTCGCGTTAATGTAGACTTTTAAAACAAAATACGTTTTTTTAATAGATACAGTGATTAAAGAGGAAGGTTTATATGTACAATAATATAAATTAAATAGTGGAGAAATACTGTTATTTTTGAGGTTACTCCAAATTTAAGTGAATGACATAGGCTATATATTTTATACCCGTGCGAAGCCGGAGCGGGCTGCTAGTTTATACATATAACAATAAAATCTTTTATTTTTCTAATAGTAGTAGTATGATATCAAGAAAATTCCATAGAGCTTCTGCAACAAATACTGTGGTAATCAAATGAGTATCCATTTGACAAACGTAAATTGAGAGAATATTATAGCTTTGTTCGTTTTCATAACCACCAAGTGACTAGCGAGAACGAGGCGCGCTCGGTGTGAATCACGCCATCGCTTCGCTTGTTACTTCGACAGAATGATTTCTTAGCGTCTATCTAACCACTAATGAATGTGATATAAATTAAAGTGGTAAAAAAGATTCCCTTTTGAGAAGCACTTTAACGACGAAACATGTCAAAACTAGCGTAAGTAAGTGTTTAGTGTGACAGGCACGTTTAGGGCAAATATTAATTTATTTATGAATTGCAACAAACGTTATATTAAAATAATTATGTATTATTTTACTTAGTACGTGTTGTACAGAGTGTTTAATGAATAAGTTTATGCATTTCTGTCAGGATAATTATTTTTCACCGAATTTACATTGATATTTTGAGATGGAGCAGTGATGGTTATAACGTAAAATTCAGAAATGATTTTATTCGTTATAATTTTGTATGCGATAAATCACCTATAATTATAGCGCATTAAAAACGAAAAACATCGATTTAAGATAAAACTGGAAATAAATGAGTTGCTGTGATTGGTGGAATATAATCATGTGTAAATTTCGTAAACAAATACAAACTACATTGAAATGTATTTTATTCGATAAGTACTTGGTTTTTATAGCTTGATTTGTACGTTTTAACGATTATTATGAAACGATATTTTACTATAACAAAGATTGTTCGTTATAATTCGTAGCTATTTCGTTTCAAAGCAAAATAAAATAAAACGTTTCTATCTTAGTTTTTCGGTAATGCAGGAAGGCCCATCATGCCAATAGCGTTAGCCAGTTCGAAAAAAAAAACATTTATTCAGTATAGTACGTTTTTTAGTTCGTTATAACTATAACAACATATATCGCCCGCGAAATAAAGTTAGCGTTTCGCACTTAGTGTGCTATGTATAAGTCGCAATAATTCCCATCTTTAAGATGATGCAGTAATGGTAGTGTCTTAACCGTTGTACCAGAAATTTTTTTTAGGAGTTTGGGTATAACTTCTGGAGACATTTAGATCTGCAATCACAGATAAAAAATACCATCTGAAAGAAAATAGGCAACTTACAAAAAAAATAATTATGATGCAACCTATTTTTTTTTATTATTCCACTGGATTACATGAGCTTAGAATATTACAAACGTTAGTAATTGAAAAAACGTTTCCTTTAGTAAGAATCCTTATGATCCTATATCGTTCATGATCATCTCCAATATCCCAAAGAACCTCAAAAGACCTCGATGTAAGAAATTATCGTGGCTTTAATAACCGTGCACAAATTCCGATTTTTATGGTTGACCTTAACTTTTCCGAAATCTATGAATGGCGGTCAAAATGTTTCAAAAAGTCAGGGTAGTCTCCTCAGAACGTGGTTCTGTAGCTATAAATATTAAATAAACTACCACCTGTCTTTATTACACTAACTCAAAAATAAACCTGTAGTACATACCGACAATTAAAAAAAAATTAATCAAAACTCTGTATGTACAAATACGTTAATGGTTAAGTGTATTAATTGATCACCTATGACACGGATTACACATGTAAGCAGGGGTCGTTGATCGTTTATCTGATTAGTATGAAGTTCAAGGAAAATATACTTTGTAAGGAAGTGATTTTCCACTTTAATTAACTTATATTATACGTGCTTAAAATATCTGTTTACATTTAAATTATTAATATAGGATAGACAATTTCTTGCAGCAGTTTCGCTAGTGTTCAGTTCTATCTAATTTTGGAATTGCAAAGGGACCATATATTTAAAAAGTAGCTTGTGGTATTGGCCAGTTGAAGTCTAAAAAAAGATACATTATTTGCTGTAGATTTATCGTTATTGCCTACTTCCAATTGAACTTTGTTATATTGAAGTTTTTATAGTATGTGCTAGCTAGCAGCTAAGAAAAATACTTTTTTATCGGGTCTCAAACTTGACGTTAAACCTTTTCTCTACAACATTTCAGATTTTTTTGGATTTGTAAATGTAACAGGAAATCTTTTGACAGAGATTTAAAAACACCAAGTACGCGTTTAAAAAGCAACTTAGAATGAACAACATACCTAATTAAATGAACAGCCTATAATTTGATTTTGGAACGCATCATGGTCGTGGAGCGATTTAGTGGAGCAGTTGTTTTTTTTCGAACACGACTTTCTCTATAAGTACTATTTGATACATATAACAACTTTGTTTCACAAATTACTAAACTCCGTTTTAGGGAAATACAAAATTGCGTTTTAAGTTTCAGTGTTTTGAGCCTTCTTATTACATTGAGCGTAATATTACTTCTCACGTAATGCATGTACAAAAAAGACGCAATTAAAGCGAAGTAGATATGACTTCAAAATCCTAGCAATACAATATTAAACTCATAAAAAACAAGAGAATGAAGATAAAACTATGTGCCTAAAGAACTGAGTACCGACATCCGCATGAGAAGCGCGGGGTCGATGAATCAATTGATGAAGAGCTTCTGATAACTCTCGGAACGTGTTCCGCCTGGAGCGTGCCTGCTCTTCTACGACACAAAATAACGCAATATATTTACCCTTTGGTATGAAAAGTAAAGGTTTTTCGAATTTTCTGGATGGATTTATGTTTTTGGTTACAGTTAATTAATTTTGCTCAATAAAATACACAAACCAACTTAGTATACTTAGAAATAGAAGATGAAATATTTTACTTTAGCACAAAATACTATATTATAATATACTAGATATTTAAAATAATAATTCACGAATTTCATTCATGTACCTATACTCGTATAATGTGGCGAGATAAAATTTATCCGAGCAGTTTCAAAGTGGGCAATTAACAAAGCTTGAGTAAACAGAAGTCAGATACGTGTTACCGTCGGGTTAATCATGTAATAACATTTGTGGTGAGATGGGAGAGCAGTACCCGGCACCCGCTAACAATGTTGACCGTAGTGAGCAAACAGCGTCGGCTGCGTCAGCCCACGGGCCACCGCACCCGCGCCGCAACCCGCAACCCTATCGCTGTCTATATAGACACGTTCACTTATACGTTTTTTACTCTTGATTATTACAAAATATTTTATAAAAATGTTTCTGGAATAAATAACCATACACGTACATTAATAACATTAATTGTCTTTGAATTCTTTTAAATGCTCATACAATTTGTTTTTTTTTCTTTTAATAATAATTGCTGCTAGATATCGGATTTTACATCGTTGCCGAATGCTAGTGTTAAATGCATAAAAATGTTTGGCCTTTAGCAGAATAGTAGTTTGCACACAGCGACAGCTAGAAAGGGCATACCAAGGCACAATATTTTGGAAATTAATGGCTTTGGCTCCGAGACATCTCGTGCTACATTTAGAACAGTTTTCAGATATTACCAGGGAAAGTAATTAGCCCCCCTATTATGTAAGAATAAACCGACGAAAAGTTTTTGAATTGTTTTTGTATTATCAACTGACAATAATGGATATTAAAAAAAAGTGTTTTTATTTAGTCAAATATCAATTTTTGTTTTTCGAAAAATTACTTTTAACTTAAAACGAACGTTAAGAACGGTGTGATTATTTAATATGAAATTTATTAAATATTGTCTGTTTGCATGTATGTTGAGATGTGCGAAGCAAAGGAACAAAGTTTTCAACATTGAGAGTATAATAAATGTGTCATTTATAATGAAAATCACTTTTCAAATTGGGCACTGATGTGTCGTAATTTTTTTTTTCGTATACGTAATAAGTATAAATGTACGTGAATAAAAGAATTCATACCGCAATGAAGACCGGTTAGGTAAATTATATTTAGTATTTTTCTATTATGATTCCACTGGTAGATAGATTAGCTTAAGAATTTCGTAATTTATATAGTTCAGGGCTTTGTTGGCTATTTATTTATTTTACCTAAAGCATCTTTACATCTTTATATTTAATAATTATAATTAATCCTAAACCCGAAACCTTTATTTTTATTGTGTTCCCACAATATACAATATAGTAAAATAAATCTTATATTTTTGTAACAATTTCTGACGACGACGACTGGCGATACCTGACCTATTAGCGAATTCAAATTCTCAGAAGCTAAGTCGTATCGTAACTCTCGTACTAGGAACCTAAGGAGACTTTTTGACATTCTGCTATTAATTTTAAATAAAATAAAACTAGCTGACACACGCGACATTGTCTGCGTCGTCTTAGTCATAATAATATATTTTATGTACAGAGGTAAACAAGCACCAAACCGCTTACCCAACTTCTCCACAAGAAAATCCATATCGCTAAACACCTAGTGCTTATAAAAATCGTATTTTCGTGAGCTCCAATAACATCATATATAATAAACTTTTTTTAAATAATAAACAAATGTCTATGAAGTAAAATAAAATATAGAAATCTATCCTATAGCATTAGAATTATGCGCGCATGATATACCTCTGTCATTTATATGTAACAAGATGGTGTTATTTGACCCTATATTGTGAAATATTGATGACATTTTGCGTAATATAGATTGGTTATTGTGCACAAGTAAAGTGAATTGGAAATAATTATATGGAACATGTATCCTTGAATAAAAGTCGAGGTAGTCTAGTGGTTTGCCCTGTGGAATATCAATCCAATGTCCGCAGGTTCGAACCCCAGCTATACCAATGAATTTTTCGGAAATCGCCTATACTTACTAATTTAAAAATTGGTAACACTATCGGCTGCCGGTGATGAAAAACATCGTGAGGAAACCTAAACCTGTGAAATGTTCTTGTAGTATCACTGTTTGTGGGAAAAGACATAGAACTGAACATTTTTCAGTTTGAAATCGCCAATATGTCGTGAGCTGGCATGGTGTTTATGCCCATACCTTCCTGCGGGAAGAGGCCTAAGGCCCTGCAGTGGATCTCTTACAGGCTGATGATTTTTGGAATTTCTTGAAAATTTTAATGAGAGGCTATCATCTAATCGCATTCTAAAATCGCCATAAGATTATGTAAAATGAAATAATTGGCCATATGGCAGTCATAGTTTTCAATAGTGAGGGTTGGTTTCTAAAGCAGTAAGAAGAAAAGTCTTTATGGGATTAAAATGCCCGTAGACATCAAATACTTTCTTCGAGTTAACCTTCACGTATAAGTATAAAAAATTCTCAATATTAAAGGCACAACTATCGCAATTCATAGACATATATATTGTATAAATCATTTATTGCAGAAGTGAACTTGTAATCCTTACTAATATTATAAATGAATGAATTGTGTTTGTTTTTTTACGCTTTCCACGTCTCAACTACTTACCCGATCGTCATGGAATGTTGCACTCACGTTGTCTGGAGTACACAAAAGGATTTTGAGTACCTTACATGAAAAATATGTACTGTTACTGAAGGATAGACAAAATCTACATTAACGCTAATAGAGCCGCGAGCAAAAGCTAGTAAGGCAATTAATATTGTAAACATCTTTACGCATACAATTCAGGTGTGCGTGTGTTCGTAATTCTTTTCCAAAACGGTTCCGACCAATTTTGATGTATTTTTCAATTAAGGCGTTAGCTGGATAATACTTAGTTATAGCTGGTTCCGGTAGGAGGTAATTTTTTGATGGTCTAGACTTTTTTCATTTTCCTATTTTTTGCCCCTCACAAAAATGCAATCGCAAATTTTATTTTATCGCAAGTTTATTTGTTAAGTTCGCTAGTTCTACAGTATAGTATTTTTATGATGTAACAATTTCAAGATTTTAAATACATATGTCTCCAATAAATAAATCTTATATTTATTTGTAAAAAATAAGAAAGACTCGGATATAATATGATCAGTAGATGTATATAAAGAGAGGGTTAGACATAACAAGAGTCGGTCTATCCTTGTGCGTTGGTAATTAAATGTAATTGAGAGTTGTTCTGTATTGTTGAACCCCTTGTGGTTGCTGACGCGTGAAATCACTTTATTCTACAGTTAGCCTCCTTGCTGCCATTATTTGTGATTTATTAATTTAACTGTATATTCGATTTAAATACATAATTATCAATACATTTTTAAGTTACTTTAAATATACTATTGGTCGTCCAGGGGTTGAATTAAGACCATGATGAAAGATACAATTTTTTTTTCACTATGTTGATATATAGATAGTATATCTGTGTTGAATGTTGTAGAAATATTGTAGATTGTAGACGTAAAAGAGGCTTGATAAATGACCTTGTTGATGACATGAAAAAAAAACTATTTCCAAATGTTTTTTTTACTGAAAACTCTTAAACTCGCCAATAGCTACTTAACAAAAAGATAAAGGAAATCGGTTGACAAACCGAGGAGAGAAAAAAGTACTAAAGTAATCTATATTATACTTTGCAATTTTTATTTTCAGAAGAAGTTTATGTGTAACATGCTTTTGTACTCAACTCAACTCACCCTTGTAGGAATCGAATCAGCAATCCAACTACTCAGAACCTGGGTTATTGTCACTGCGCGGCGACAGCTTTTGTTAAGAAACATCAGGTTTAGATACAACAAACTATGTTTCTCTATAAACGTATAAACACTTTTTTTAATTTTATTTTATAATTCCACGTAAAGAAACCTAGACGCGTATGATCAGGACTATGAAGTGGCCAAGGAATAGGAATATTTATTTCTCTATCCACTGTATCCCGGTTTGCTGACTTAGATTTGAGCGCATATGACGGTTGTATGGCGGAACGCACAGATAATTTATCTATGGTAGAATCACTATCTTATTGCAATTACACTTCCCGATTACGACATTCTACTAACAAGATGTTATGTTACGTTTTTTTTTTTTTTCTCGCAAATTGTCTAAATTACAAACAACAGTATCCACCTAATTACAGTTCTCGCCAATATTTTTGACTGCTCTGAATGCGCCGAAAGCATATTTAGGTATAAATACGTATTACATTATATGTATAACATCGATACAGTTTAAGCATAAATAAATGCCAATTTTATATTCCTAGAATAATATTCTAACAATGTATTGTATTAAACTCTTTACTGTATGATGCAAGCCCGGACTTAAATTACTTATTAATAAAGACTGACTGTATTGAGAGCGGCCGAAAAGATGGGCGAGGACTGCAGATTTTTCTCTTTAAAGTTAATCAAACTATTAAGTATTGGCATCTGTATTTCATTACATGTTGTTATATATAAGTACATTTTGTGAATTCTTAAACTATTACAATTCATTCTTATAGGCTATAATTTTTTTAAATGATATACTTAACGTGCACAAAATATAAGGTCGAAAGTGGTATATGCTCCTGTGTATAAAATCCCATTAAATGATTTTAATGATTCAGTTGATGCTGAGATTAAATAAATACTCATTTAAGTTTTTTTATTTTTAATAGTATTGTTGATCGTTTTGATATCCTAACAATTTCGAACATTAAAATTGTTTGTACATTTATTAAATTTTATACACGGGAAGCTTATATCATTCCTAATTTGAGGGAATACTAAAAACACCTAAGATACTTTCCGAAAGTGCAAAAAAAAAATGTTCAAAATTATGAACTCTACTTATAAAATTTGGCGAAAAAAAAGATAAAATAAATTTATTATTTAGTAATAAGTTAATAAAAATTATATTAACTTCATATTAAATAGCACATTTTTTATCCATTTTTTCTGATTTTTCCGCAAAGTAAAAGTAGTATTGACAATTTTCTCTGCCATAATACTGAAAATAATTGGATTTGAAAATATTTTTTTGCGCTTTCGAAAAGTATTTTTGTTATTTTTACTATTTCCTCAATTGAGGAATACATATAAGTTTCCCGTGTACAAAATGTCATAAAAAGCGATATAGACATAGATAAACAAGAAATGTTTAAGGTTATGATTGTGGCCATCAATAAATTTAAAAAAGATTTGAATATATAGACAGAGTTGTAGATTTATTAACATAGTTAACTAAGTTAAGAAATCTGCAATTGTGTTTGTCCGAAATACTAAGTTTTTATTTATTTTCGACCACTTCTGTTTAAGCAATCCATAGTAAAGTTTGGTTAAGAATAAAAATATTTTTTTAGGAATTGAAGTGTACTTCTATTGAACACGATAATCGAAGACATGATGATTTTCTACGTGCGCGATTTTTTTTTTAATTTCTGAATATTCTAGTAATCAAACGTATGTTATTTTAATATACTGTTTTAATCCTTATAAGAAAAATGCAAAGATCAAGAGATACAACAACAAGATAATTACAAAATCTGTGAATGCAAGTCAAAATGTCTTATAAATATTTGAATAGTCGCCTAAGAGTGGTTTTCTCTAGCTTCTGACATTATTATGCCTTCCAAAATAACTACCCGTGCAGAAGTAATTTAATTAGTATTCTTAGTATATAATAATTTATGAAATGTATTTCTCATGTTTTGTATTACTCATAAAAGATACTTAGGTGAACACATTTGAAAATGTTTATACAAACAATAAATACGAGTCGATTATAACTTAATTCTTGGTGTCACATTACATAGCAACTATAAATAAGTAGTTTAAAGATAATATCCGTCTGATTCAGTTGTATTTGTGTAATTTTTTAATATGTGTCATATTATGCGAATTGCTGTTATAGTATTACGGTGTTAGCGAACTTATGTTCATTACGAATAAAGACAATAAGTGCATGCGCGGGGCGCGCGAATTCATTGGGTCGGAGGGCGGAGTCTCGCGCCGCCGGCCGCCCTGCGTCGTGGCGGCAGTCCGATACAGGCCTGCGTGCGTTCCGCACGGCCTCATGGTGGAGCACGCGCTCGTTGACTGCTCCCAGGCGAGCGCCATGCAGACCTTGCCGCCGCAGCCGCATCGCGAGGCTGAAGAAGATCAGCTCGCTGATGAATATGTACAGAATTTTGAACTAGATCACCTTGAGGATCATCAAGTTGTAAAGCGTGAACCTTTACGTGCCGGATGGCATGAACTGGTTGAAACCCCACCATCTTGTGCTCGTGCCTGCCGACCGTGGCCCGATGCGGGTCCTTACCCACAGCCTCATGTCGCTATCGCTGTCGACCCGAGTACACCCCCGGAGACCCCGCCGGCACCAATCGGCCGTAGTCCGTGTCGCGCTGCACTCGTCGACGACGTGTTGTGGCTCCCTCATATGCGAGAGCCGTTAGATATGCGTACCATGCCCTGTGGAAATTTTGAAGAGTGGGATCGGCGGGAATGGCGCGAGCAAGACCATCACGTCCAACAGCTCGCGCTACGCCCAGCGAGTTCTTGCTCCGCTCTCTCACCGCGTACTGGACACCACCCATCCTACCAAACTTCTTCTTGCGGAGATGATCTCATAAGTGATGACTTACTTATGACCTTGAGTGTACGTGAACTTAATAAAAGATTGCACGGCTTTCCTCGCGAAGACGTAACAAGATTGAAGCAAAAAAGACGTACCCTCAAAAACAGAGGCTATGCGCAAAACTGCCGCAGTAAGAGACTACAACAAAGACAAGAATTGGAATTGACTAACCGATCACTGCAGGATGAGTTGCATGTACTTCAGTTGCAGGTTGCTCGTGTGACTCATGAACGAGACGTGCTAAAACAACGGTTGGCTTTGGTCGGACGTGAACATGCGGCATCCCAACATGCGCCACCCACACCGCACTCTTCACCTGAATTCTTCTCGGAGCTGTGACGGCAGGGCGCGGCGCCGCGGGCCGGCGCCTCCGCCTCTTCCGCGTGCGCCTGGCAGCGCTATTGAGATTCCGATGGTAGTACGACCTCGCACCCTCCAGAGCTGCTAAACTCGTGCGTTTGTTAAGTTTGAAATTTAATTATGTTCAATTCCAGTTTTATAGTTTTATAATATTATGGTGGAACAATATAGCCATGGATTCCTACAGGAAGGGCTCAAAACACCGTGTTAAATGTATGGTTGTGTCGTAAGATATGTATAGCTTCGATTTATTACTTACGTATTATTACAGTAAATATTTCGCATAAGGTACAATGACTCAAATTTAATTGATCAGACAATTGTAAATAAATTTATAATAAAATACTGATATTATCAATAGGAAGATCTGTGTTTTCCTAATAAAAATTTACAAAAAATATTATTTTTGTTTTTTTATTACTCATGCCTAAACCCCGTCCTGACAACTTATGTTGTAACATTGTTTTGCTGACAAAAAACATAAACTGGTATATCTCGAAAGATACGTGTACATAGCATTATGGTGTATCTTAATATTAGTTTTACGTTTTCAAAAAAGTTTTTCCTATATTTTATTATTTCAGGTGCACATAACCTATTTAGTAAATGTGATATATTTTGTATTACCTGACTATACAGTTATTATGATGTGTTAGATAGATACTAATCATTATCTTCAATCATAATCTTTTTGAGAACATTTTATACTACTTAGGTAATATGTTGTTCATATAGGTTAAAAAACATATAAAATTAGACAAACTATATTAAAAAATGTTAAGTAAATTACTTTTGTTATAACTTTCGTAGTAATTTTTTTTTTAAATAATTCAAAATATTCATATTTTCTATTTTATTCTTTCATATAAACAATTTATGTAAATGTTGACAAACGTTAAATACCTATCATATAAATTTATTTCTATGCTTATTTGCAAATCTACACTAACTAAAAAATACAATCATTGTGACAATAAAACGACAGATATTTTACGATAATTGCTTATTGTGAATATTCAGTAAAGAAAACAATATGTTTAAACAATCTGATCATCGCATTCAGTCATATTATGGATCTACTTATATTGTTGATTAATGTTATAATTCAAGTCTTACGAAATAAAGGAGTCCAATAACTTAAAAATGATTACTGTGTATTTATTTGAAGTTAATAATAATATGCAGCAATTATTGCTTAAGAGCTGTGAATAATGAGGTCGATAAAATAGTATCATGGTACGATAAATGTAATAGGTAGATACTTATATAAATTACCTATAATTATTTTCGTTATATATTAGTTTGTGTGTGTGCGTGAACACGCGCTTGATGTACCTGGGAACTTTATGTGTTATTTGAATTTTCAATTGCAACTTTATCATTACTGCTTATTTCTTATGGAAAAACGTATTGATATGCAGCTTACATTATTCCGTGGATACGATTCTATGTTAATATGAAAACCATAACATTAATTTTGCTTTTGCGTGTGTAAATTGCTGATTTTATTATATACTACTTTCTGCTTCGTCCGTGTAGATTTAACCTTATCCCTCGGGGAGAGTACTGTTTTTTGGATGACAGATAGCATTTATATGTAGATCTGAGAATGTCTATGCAAAAATTTGTGATGATCGGTTGAGTAGTCGAGACGTGAAAAATAATCAAACGAGTATTTGTCGCGAGCGAGGCCGCAAGCAGAAATTAGTTTATAATATTAGTAAGTATAATAAAAATGATCGTTTTAAAAAATACCATTCCTCTTAAACTACAAACGATTCAATTTTAAAAAGCGATACATTGAGAGTTGTATCATTCAGCATAGCGTAAATAAGAAAAGTAATTTGAATGATTAATTTTGTTATATTTGACCTAAAAACAGATTGGTTTTTGCGATGAATTCTTCGCATTCCTTGATCTTTATTTTCAGTTTCACATATTTTCTTATAAATAGTAGTGATTCTTGGTAATGTTATAAACAAACAACTATCATCTCATAAATGAAGTAAAATCAGATTATAAGCCGCCAGCCGGTAAGGAACTTGTGAGTAATATCAGAGAAAAAAACTTTTACTTCAAAATTATTCCAGACTTGATATAATTGTATATTATATATTTGATAGTTTTTCGTAGTAAAAAATAAATTATGTAAAAACTGTTCATCTTTTATTTTAGAGGGCTTCATAGGAAAAAACGGTTACAAACTGTAACAATGAAAAATAAACTGAATCTTTTATTGAAATTCGTTTTGTCGTTGGTCAGGCCCCAACCACATTTCTAGCATAGCTTCGTAGTATAAAAGGCTGGCTGTGTTACAAGTGGAATGGAATCACAATTATTGTACCGTGTAATTAAATACTAGGCTTCATAATTATTCGTTTTATACTAAGTAAATCTCTAAGATGACACTTTTATATATAATAAATTCATAAATTAAATGTGTTTGTTATTCTTAGTAGGTAAATGTTAGTACAGAATATTTCAAGTCAGCAGCATTTTATGACTTTAATTATTTGCCAGTGTATATTTGGAGTATACTATGTATTAAATGAGTATTTATAAAAAAATGTTTTCATTGGTTGTACATATTATAATGATCAAAAAGATAATGACGTTGTTGCCTTCTCAAGGTTTAAAATGAACTCAATAATAGAGTTTTAAGTAATTCAATCATGTTACTATTAGTTAATTTTAATTATTTGGCACTTAAGAGCCTAACTTCAACATTCACTCTGATTTTATCAGTAAATATCTTAGGCTCTTTCTGATTTACTAACCTAACTACGAGAATTGACTGTCTATAATAATATTGATTATTTACATAGCCTTACATATAAAAAAGTTGTAATTAAGTACAGACTTCACTTATAATTTGACTTTTTAATATAACACTAATATAACGGGGCAAAACGTAATCATCACAATTTTGTCGTTAAATTCTAAAAATATAAAATATGAAATTATGCAATTATGTTAGACGTTCTTTATACCTCAAACTGTAAAGATGTATATCTGATACGCGTATTTCTTACGTGGTGAGGCAAAATCCACTGGAAATCGGATTAATGTCTATCATTGTTAGTGGTCAAATATGAGTTTGTTAATCATATTTATTCATTTGTATATCAGAACAAAGAGACACACGATATTCTCACACTTGACACTCAATAAACGATGTTTTTTTTTGGAGAATACACATACATTAGAATCCCGAGATTTAAATTTCTAGAGTTCAACATACAAAATGTCGTAATCTGTACATTCGTGGTTAGATATGCTCATGTGACCGGCGTTGGTGATTCCATTAAAATTCTTGAATTTAAGATATAATTCAGATTTAAGTTTATTTTATTCAAAACATTGACTGACACAACAACCCTTCTTTTACTTATAAATGAAATTGAGATATAAAGTTTTAAAAAATATTATATAATGTATGTAGTTATAAAAAAAACCTAAAATGATAATATTTCAGTTTGCAGCAATGCAACAGTTCAAATTGCCTTTTATACGTAACTTATTCATAGTAATTTAAGCAGATACCGATATGAATGTAGGGATAGTGAGTTACATTGTGTAAAATCGGCATTACATGTTACTATTTGTCTAATGATGTTGATAATACGAAAAGGGTGATTCTAATTTGATCATGACTCAACACCTGAGCGAGCTTTACCTACAAGTGTTACCTTAAGGATATGATGGGTTACATTTTGTACAGTTGCAAGCCCAAATCCCGTCTTAGAATCGTTGAGTGCACTTCTAAGACATATTATGATTATTTAGTGTAGCTTGATATCATAGGTACCAATGTAGACAAAAAGTTTCAGATCAAATTAACACTAACTTATCTATTTAGTATCAAACACCTGCGATTGTTATAATAACAATAAAACAGAGTATATCTGTCAGAGTTAAGTTAATTTCTTAATGGTTCAGAAATTTTTAGAATCGAATTAGTATAATTAGAATTACTATTCTAATTATTCTAAAGATAATTAATTATAATTAGAATCATCAACACATCACTCTGTAAGATACCCACTTTACGGTCATAAGCCTCTTCCCGAAGGAAGGGGTATAATCAGCACAGCAGCTCACGACGCATTAGCGATATCAAATTCTGAGAAATCTACAATTCTATATTGAAAATTCACAAGAACATTTGTTAAGTTTAGGTTTCCTTATGATATTTTTCTTCACTATCAGTCGATAGTGTTATAATATTTAAATTAGTAAATGTAGACGAATTCCGAAAAAGTCGTTGGTACATGTAACCGATCAAACCACTGGACTACCACGACTAAACCAGGATTGTAGTAGATCCTTTAAGGTGGAGGTCACAAAAATATTATTAACCTTACATCAAAGGTAAATTCCTAAATAATACGCACATTCATTCTCACATACATACACATGGACTTATATTACCATTTGTTTTTTTTGTGGGACAGTAACAATATTGTTATTTATTTTGTATTTTATGAGATTGTATGTCATTATTGGTAGTTATTTTTATTTCAATGTTTTCCCCGCATATATGTTATGCAGTTTAGTTATTGACTAAATAATTGGTATTTTACAAAATAAAAGTTTGGGTTTGCTATATAATAAAAAAAAAACATTAATGTAAATTATATTTAAATCATAATTGGATAAACTAACATTTTACTTGTACTTTTGTTTTAATGTATAGATGTAGATTTATTTGAAATAAATAAATAAAAATCTTACTTGTTATATATACCTAACGATTGAATATACATAGATATTATAGATGTATACATCTCAACAATAAACGTAACTATATACTATACAAAAAATCACAGTTGGCGAAACTAACATTTTATTTGTATTTTTGTTTTAATGTATCGATGTAGATTTATTTGAAATAAATAAATGAAAATCTTACTTATTATATATAACGATTGAATATACATTGATAATATAGATGTATATATCTCAACTATAAACGTAAATGTATACTATACTAAATATCATAGTTGGCGAAACTAACATTTTACTTGTTGTTTTGTTTTAATGTATAGAAGTAGATTTATTTGAAATAAATGAATGAAAATCTTACTTGTTATATATGACGACTGAATATATATTGATAATATAGATGTATACATCTCGACTACAAACGTATTATAAGGAGAAACTGCGCACATAACAACGTTACAATGTAATATGTAATATAACACTAAAATGATAATATTTATATTAACCGAATAGCCACTGCAGGCATCATAGCTCTTGATAACGATACAGTGGTAACATAATTATTCTTGCCGATACAAGTTCGTCTAATACTAGGTATTTAAATTATAACGTAATATTTTTCCATTAGAAAAAATACTCAGAGGCACCGTTTCTGTCTATTTAGTTACTCTTCTTTATTATTTTTTTATACATAATATGTAAACTCACACATATTTATAGTGTTAGTGTAGTATATTCATGTAGGCCGGTAGAGCTGTGAAGGCCCGTTAGACCAATAGCCTTGTCAGTTCGTTAGAAAAAAAATTGTAGGTAAGGTAAATTTGTAAATCTAGTATCCGATTAATGTAAAGCTTTAATTTATTTAATTTTTTTTTTATGGCAACTATAATTGTTCACACCAAATCTTATATTTCACATTTTTTTTGTTTTTGATTATTTTAAAACAGATATGGATTTCTTATATTCTATTTTGGATTTGTTATTTACAAAATTGTAAAACAATATGACTAAATGGTCTGCTACAAGTATTAACTGAATTATAGAAAACTTTTACCTTTTATGACCATTTTGTTAGCGAACTTTAAAATTTAGTTTATAAAAGTGACACTAAATATTTTTAGTCTGTATGTTTTAATATTATTAAAAAAAAATCCATTTCTTTAATACCTACGTAAAATCAGTGTAATGTATGTATAAAAGCCTTATAAGTGAAAATAAAGTAGACATTGTTAAAATAAAAATAGTTATTTCGATTTAATATTTTTTTAAGATATCACACTTATTGAATGTTATAAATAATATCACTAAACAAACAAAAAACATTTGCTTAAATATATTGTTATTTAATCAATTTACAGGATAATATAAAAAAGTATTACTAATTTAAATAATATACACAAACATATCTCCATCTATACCGCCGTCAAGCTTAACTTAACACAATACATTAATTGTAATTTGTAAGTTTTTGAGTCAACATAGACGTAGACGAGTCGTAGCATTGTTACGGACTACAGGAAAATCGGTGCTATGGGAACCGAAAGGCGTGTCCTTCGCCGCCACGCCCCACCTCTGCAAGAGTTCGCGCCGCCTACCAATCTCTGCCTTCACCAACATGAATTTCCGTCCATGTAAAGGCAAAATCTACGATATTCCTATGAATAAGGTTTATAATTCCATAAAAAAAATTTTGGTTATAATTTGGTACGTTACAGTACTTCTGTAAGTACAACTATCTCCATACTACTCTCTCGATCACTTATCTCGAGCTATAGCTGTACATAAGTCGAGGCTGTCATGCAAATGGAGGCCTGTTAATGAAGTCGAGGAGAATTATAGCCATTGTTACTGCGGCCCGGCATCGTAATGGCCCATTCCTAGGCGTACATCATAATAATATATGAGACAATTATTATTTCTACAACAGTATTGGGCTGCATTTCTGAACATTATATACCATGAGGCTTATGTTATGAGTTACATAATTTTGTCTTATAATACATGCACCCGTGGTTCTGTTCGTATAAATAATCAGTTTATTTAAATAAGTTTTTTTATACATAGAATATTATTTTATGTGAAAAAATTTATTCCGGGGCTTTATCGTACACAACATTCATTACGGAAGCAATAAAAAATAATCAATTACTATTTCATTACATTAGTGTTTTGTATGTAGCGTTTAACAAGTTCTGTAATACTATCGATTTTTTACTAATCTATGGTCTAAACAACTGTCTACTGCATTTCTTTGGTGGATACTTAGGTAATATTTCAGTAAAATATAATAGTAAGTTTCGTGGCTACTTCATTTTCTTATAACCTCATAACTTGTTTAATATATAACGTAAAGTAGTATAAGCAAATAAAAAAAGAATTATGTTAATCGGTTAAAGAGTTTTCGAGCTATGAACAAATTAATGTACTGTTGGCCAAAGAAACGTTTTTTATAATATATGAAGATTATATAAGCGTAAGTTCACAAGAGTGAGTAAAAATTCAAATGTGATTACAAAGGATAAAAAAAATCTACAGTTAAATGACTCTCTACTCTTTAACCAGTTCAATATTAAATATTCCTATATAAGTAATGAAAGTTAAAATATTAAAACGACACTAAATTATTATGTAAAAGTGCTATGATGTTGACGTTGACGTTTTCTAAAAAAACTTTTAATATGTAAACGCATGTAATTAAATGTAGATAAATATGGATAAACATACTCATGATACTTTTTTGTCTAAGTTATCATGAGTTATCTCATATTAGGCCGCTTCATAAATAATGCATGACATTAATAAATAGGGGCAATATATAAACTTGCTATGCTAATAGATTGGTAATAAACAATAATAAGGTTAAGAGTGAATGACAGTAGGGGGTGCGGTGTATCAGTGGTTCGTAGTGCGGCGTCGTAGGAGGTCGGAGCAGCGTTGTGATGAGCCAGCAGGCGCCTTTGCGGGCGACGCGGCACATTTTTCTAGTGGCAAGGTCGGGATGCTAGCTCTGACGTCACAGTTAAACTTTCTATTTTCAGTGATAAATTATTGAATTCCTTTAATGTTCTCAATGTATATCATATGCAAATTACATGATTTTTAATTGTACCTAAGTTAATTAAATTAGACTTTGTGTGAAAACTTTTTATATATGTATTTTTCAAGGTATTCAGTTTTAGGACAATTAATTATAATCTAATAGCTTCGCTTCGGCTTCGCTCGCGTTAATATAGATTTGACCTATCCCTAGGGAACATTAAATTTTCTATATTCCTGATAATGTGTATATAAAATTTCATGTTGATCGGTTAGGTAGTTAAGGTGTGAGGGTGTGTACGTAACAAAGAAACAAACTCATTTTCGCATTTATAGTATTAGTAAGCGTGTATTATGTTAAAAGTTATATGGGATATTAACATAATTTTATTAACGAGTTTAAGAAATTTTTAATCGTTTAATTCTTGTCAAAGATTTGTTTACAGACAAGAATTGTTAATGTTTATGTTTTTAAATTTAAACTGCATTAAAATTTCCTTTCAATTAAAGTTTGTGCAACGATTGTTTTGACTGTGTGAGTTGGGGAAACGCGCGCCGCACAAAAGGGCTGATTGCGTGGAAGCGCGGCTGGAGCGCTTAGGGCTGAGCCAGCATTACACCAGCTCGTTCGCGGCCACGGCAGGGTCGTCTCGTATGCCGGTCGATACTACCGCACCGCACTGGGTCGACATTATAACAGCTATATGATATTTTATCAAGGTATTTGTAGTAATTTAAATATAAAATATATGTTTTATTCTCAATCATCTTTTTATTGAGACTGTACGTCTTAATGGTATTACAATAATTATAGAATAGAATAGTCCACTGCGCGGGTAACAATTTAATTTCTGAAAGTATAACGATTGTCAAGAATCTTTAACAAACAATTAAATAAGAAAGATTATACAAACTTATGAGTAAAAATTCGGAAATTCAGCAGACATATGATAATTGAGGATATATACTCGCATAATGCAACAAAATGTGTTGGTTAGTACAGTAAAATGAGCTTACCATTTTTGTTAACGAAAACTTTGTTGTAGTCGATCCGGTTATCATACAAGTTTGAACATAGTAACATTCAAGATAGGTTTATAGGTAGTTGTGAGAAGATCACGGTTATTGTCGAAATCGACTTGGGCAGTCGTCATTGTTCATGTAATATACTTTTTGCTGAAATAAGTTAAAAAATAATTAAACCATAGCTTATAAGTGTGTTGAGTGAAATTGTGCCCGTTAATTATATCTTTGTAAAGTCTCCTGCGACACAACGCTTGATCCGGTTGCGCAAAGCTGGAGTTGCTATTTAAACATTTTTTTAAACTAGTCCACGCCCATTAGCTTCCTTACAAAAAGATCTATCGTAAAGCATTTACTATTGGTGCCTTGAAACTGTATAGCGACAGTTTCCTCTCTAGGTTTAAGGAAATATTGTTGTCAAACTCTATCGTGCAATGCATATACTATATTTGCTGGACTAAATTTATAGTTACTCTTATCTAGTTAAAACTCGAACTCGACAAAATGTAAAAACAATTCTACAACAGTCTGTAAACCGATTTGTTATAGTACTGTTGTAAGGTAAGATGTAGGGCCAAACCCAACTTTAGGAACCAATAATGTAACGCTTGAAGAAAATATGCCATAGTGTTAATATTAAAAGTTATAATTATTAAATATATAATAACGATTTTATAATTATAACATTTCATTATTTATTACGTAAGTTTTTATTGTAGAAACCGGTACACAATAAACGATCCCAGTTGTTTCAGCGTGGAGTAAAGAACCGCGCGGCGGGATGTGGAGGGCGACGGCGGGTGGCGGCGAGGGAAACGGGCGGCGCGCCAGGATCGCTAACTAGGCACTATTGCCAATCGATAGGTCGTTACTTGAGCTGGCGGGCCACCCGGCATGGCATCCACCTCGCGCCGGACACGCGCGACTCATCACTTTAGATGCTGCTACGTCAGGTCACTCTCCTTTTCTCGATGTCCTTCAAATTAGCTTTGTAGGTCAGGTTTTTGTTAGTCTTTTACCACGTGGCAATGTTGACACAATCACCTTCTCTACTATCTATAATTATATTTTAGTTTGTGGAAATTAGATAACTGTAATTAATTACAGAGTTGTTACTATTAACTTAGAACATATATAAGTCGGTGAACTCATTCATATACATAAAATATTTTAAAATTGTCGGAATTTACTGAATGTTTTTTTTTAAATCGCCGAATTTCTAGAAAATTCTCCCTAAAATACCAAGAACAATGAAATTAATTCATTGGATTAAAGTTGTCATATCGCTCTACAAATACTGGAGCAAAGCCTTGCAGTAACTGAATATACTTAAACGGTATGTTTACTATAAGTAGAAAATGAGCGCTCTTTAACCTCGTGTAAGTAAGGAGTTTTTAACATATATAGTACGAGTATGAGTGATATTTGTGTAATATCCGATACTTTTTAATTTAGGTAGCCGGTGAGGTACGTCAAACAATATTTTGATAACAATCTAACACCTTTGTAACTTTGAAACAAATTGATTTGTTTCAATATTCTCAAATACACTATCTCGAGGTTTAATTGACCGACCGATTTTATTTTACCATGATATATTATTTTAGTAATAGCAAAACAAAACCATTCACGTGTGATGCAAATAATGTTTGTAAGTATATAACGTATAAATGGAACTTGCACTAAGTTTCACAAATGTTAATTTGGTAGTTCTACTATGAAACTCTACCCAACCAACATGCCTCTTTTAAGCCTCGGGTTTATTTTAACCTTGTTTTCTTTTTTTTCATTATAATGAATTCAGCAAACGAAACAGCTGATAAATTCCAAAAATAATAAATAATTATATTAACAACTCATTTTAAGTTAGAAAACATAGTTTTTGTGCGGTATCTGCAATTTTCTTGATACATTAAATCCTTCTAAAACTCCACACCTGGATTTTCTATGAAAAAGAAACTTAACTTAGATCGATTCGATTTAGGACAAGGTCCAAAGACTGTCAGTATATGTAACGAGTAGATATAACAGACATATTTTGTAATTTATATATACTAATATACATAATGATATGGCTACGTACATCGATGTTTTCCGTAATGAGTCAACGATGTTAAAACAAGTAGTTGTAGTGTGTCTATGCGTCTTGCATTAACTTATCAACGAATTCAAAGAATTGACTAGCGAGACATAATTAACCTCGTGATGCCTGATTCTGCATACTCTGCACCCTGTAGCTGAGCTTATGTAGAAGAGATAACATAATAGGAATGTTGTTTTTACGTAAAGCTTAGTAATTCTCACTAAATATATGTTTGTACATAACGATTATATTAATTGGTTTTTTTTTAATATTTTGAAGTCTTTTTAGCGTTTGTCTATAATACCACCTGATTTTAAATGATGATGTAGTCCAAGACGGTAAACGCGCTAATCGTAGAAGAATTAACTCTCAAATGCAGCACACGGAACACACTCATCAGTGCTTGGCGACAGATTTACAACTTGAAGGTTGTAGCTAGACAAGCGGGTTTAGAAAAAGCCCTACCACCATGCATATAGGTTAATAAATTTATCTAAGATTATTTACACTTACTTATTATCTATATAATCTAAATGTATAGAATACAAACGGTGTAACAGTGTATAGCAACATACTTGAGAAGAATACTGCGCTAAATCCTCTAACGACAAACACTGATCAGGATTGTTTAGCCCAGTTTAACTTTAAGCGAGTTTAACTTATCTTATAATCTCTAATTATAAATCTGTAAAAACCAATCCATGTGTTCATACATGGTTATATTAATAAATTATTCAACCTCTTTTCTTATTTGAATTAATAGTCACCATATTAATGTTTGAAAACGTACAAATCATTCGTTTTTAATCGCTCTGTCTGTTTGTTTTGGTATTGTGAAATGTTATCGAGTGCGGGTCGCGATTCTCAGTTTCGCGGAAGGGGTGACTACACTGTTGACTTATGTAAAATCTTGACGAGTACATTTTGCATTCGTCTTCCCGCATGTGTTTCATATTCGTTTACTCCGGTCGGCCGAGCTCGTAATCGGCGCCGTGTTTGCGAGGGGAACTCTGCTGAGTCTGCCCCACAAATATATGTCGTAAGATTTAATAGACATGTAATGGATATCTGGATGACGTTTTAAGGATTTGTGCAAACCGAATATGTCATTTATTTTCCGTGTAATTGGAATTTTATTTGCCGGATTTTTGTACAACGGTCTTCTTTCTTTTCTATTTCAATCCCGATCGCGGTTCCTTATGTTAATTGTAATGACAAGTAGTATACAAAAGAAATAATTACTCGAACTTTTAAAAGTATTTGTTATCTAAGTAAAAGTATTCTATATAATATTAATGATTACTCTCACTGTAAAGTAATTGACTTAAACCTTAAAAATGTATAATTAATATGAAATTATAAGGCGTGTAAAGATTAAAAATAGTTTTATCGCTGTAATCGGAATAATAGTTATATTTTTCTAATAACATTTGTGGATTATTTTCAAACAAGAACTGCGTACTAGAGGTGTCATAGTGAAACCGTGAAGCTCGTTTGAATACGTACGTGATTTAAGCATGATTTAAGTGAATTATGCCGCCCTAAGGCGCGTGGAGGCGGCGGGCGGCAAGCGACGGCGGTGGCGCCCCGCGCTCTTTCGAGTCTTGTTTAACGCATCGCAGGAACCGCATCAAAGACACTGCTTTTTCATAATGCAAAATAATGCGGAAAAGCTTTATGATGCTAACCTGTACCACTTAGTAAGAACATCTTAAATCTTCAATTTTTATACTATGGTGTATTATTTTATATTTAATAGTTAATAAAAAAAAAATAATGTGCATTATTACAAGTAAAAAGAAAACCTAATGATATATTTTTCGAATCGATTTATTCACAACAATACTATTAACATATAAATATATTATAGAGAGATGTACTTTGTACGTAATAACACAATAATTTTATAAAACATGTTCTTCGAAGTTATATTATTTTGTATTATAAAATGTAACGTATTATAATGTCATAATTAATCCTAAATCGAAACATCTAATAATATATTCAGTATAAAATGAAAGACAATACGTATTATACGTACGACAATATCATATTGTAAAAATAAACTTTACAGCAATAATCTGCCAAAAATGTTCCCTAACAAACCCTTTTCCTAAGTTCACGTAATTGTTCAGTGCATAGTGAATATATCTTTTTATTGTGGATATGTCATTGAAGTTAAAAAAGGTTACTTAATTTTTTTACATCGAACTTTTAACGTGTTGTTTTCTATCTTCGTTTTACACTATCACTCTGATTCTGTTCTATACTATATGTAGTACAAGATGTAGAAAAGAATATTCAAATTACATATGTTATTGCATATTTAAATACTGAAAATTTCTTATTCCATATTTGTGTCCCACAAATGTACGAATGTACACGTGAACCGATGCACGCCGCAGGGAATCACCAAACGCGATTGTCGACAAACGAACCATCACTCTCATGTGGTTACCGCACACCTGCCTACAATGCATCTGTAGTTTGCCTTCTGCTTCCGACGACTATGATGAAAATATACTAGTATTTTTTATTGCATACAAGATTTCTGTTCGATAAAAATATATCTGCAAAAATTAGGTGTCACTTGTTATCAGTGTAGCGGTTTTCTTCACAGACTTCGCGGTTCATTAGTGGTAAGTTATACTAGTGAACTGAAAATGCGTGGGTTCGATCTTCACATATAATTTTGTCTTTTGTATAATGAGTATTATTGTTAGTTCTTTGTGTGGGTTTTAAATATCTATATATTTATGTATATATATACTCGTATACATATATTTCTATAATTTGTTTGGTTACCACGACACAAACTGTAATTAGTTTGGTATTACAAATGCATTTCTGACAAGATTCTGCCTATTATTATATGGTACTAATATTTCATGTTAATTATAAAACTGCAAAAACGTTGTCTAAGATCGCTGAAAAATGTTTGGTTTTTTTCATCTCTTTACTAAAATTGTATTCAATGGTATTACATTTTGTCGTGAATATATTTAGAAATAAACATTCAGGGAGGTATCGTCTTCCAAATTGATAACAACTTGCCTTTTAGCTTACTATTGTCAATGCTTTCGAGATAGCTTAAACTTTTTGAGCAGTTACATATATATTGTGATATTTGTTGCTCGATAAATGCCTAGCCAGTCAGTAAATAATAATTCCGAACTTTATTACCTTGTGAAAGACACTGACGAAGTTATAATAAATTCCTTATTCTCACAGTTATAATGATCGGGTAGGTACAATTCATACTCGATATCATTGTGAAACAATGTTGCACGGCTTTTGTTTTGTGAGAGTATCGAGTTGCAAGCGACATCCTGTTACTGTTAGGTAACGCAGTACCTGGAAAACTGGGGCGACGGCGACTAAGTAATTGATGCAGGACTATAATTATTACATTACAAACGGATATATCTATATCGTATCGTCTAGCTTTAGCATGTATTCACTGATACTCGCGACTTAGTCTGCGTACTTTATTATCTTAACAATATATTTTATGTACAGAGGAAAAATTATAACGATCACACCACTTGACTCACTTCTCCGCGGAAAGAAATCACACATTTGCTGAATGTTTATTAAAAATTATAGTTCCTTAAAATATTAAATGAAGCTATCGTGATAATTGTTCGTCTAGATAAGAACCAAATGTTTAAGAAGTATAACTAAAACATTATGAACCAAATCTATTGAGTAAATTTTAAATGATACTCTCACAATCTTAGACCTCTATCATTTTCAAAGTTTTCGCAAGAACTGAAAGTTACGCGGTTAAAGTATTTTGCAGATATATGCGTTAAGGTTTGAGAAAAAATTACATAAACCCTTAAGAACATCCTTAGTTTTTAGATTCAATAATTTATGTGGGTTAAGTCTCAGGAAATATGTATTTACTTTCAAATATATTTACGTAGGTAAATAAGGTATTAATCTATCTCTACGTACAATCTATATCTGTATTCTGTACCAACGTTACAAAGAGATAGAATTTGTTAATATGTTTGTAGCAACTTTCAAAATTACGGATCTCATTCGGAAAATTCTTTTGCTATACTATCCCCGAATGCAAAATTTTATTATTATTTATTTATCACGAACGGTAACTAGGAAATTATAAAATCGTAAATTTTCCATATTGGAGTACACGTCACATAATAACTACTAAATTAGTTCAAACATAGTTTTCTGATTAATATAGTATTAAAGCTTTTGAAGGTTTTGAGCTATGTATCACTACATATCACCATATGGATTAAGCAGACACGACAAAATTGTAATAATAAGATAATAGGGGGCTTTTATAATGTCATGTAGAGGATTTTATATTTAATTCATAATCTTGTGTTATTTGTCTCTATATTTGGTAATATTGATGGCGTTTTACGTAGTATAGTTTGGTTATTGTGCACAAGTGAAGTGGATGGGAAATAATGTCTGTGAGCATGGATTCTGACTTGCCACAAAAGCGCTCTGGAAAGTTCTAACAGAAGTACTGATATTAAAAGTTTCTTGAGATTATTTCAATGAACTTTTTTTTTTTTATATTATAGGGGGCAAACGAACAGGTGGGTCATCTGATGGTAAGTGATCACCGCCGTCCATAGAGACTAGCAACACCAGGGGAGTCGCAAGTGCGTTACCGGCCTTTTAAATATGTGGGCCTCCGGCGCTCTCACTGACCGAACGAAACGCAACAGTGCAACCACTGTTACTTCACGTTGGTTTTCTGTGAGAGGGTGGTACTATCCCGGGCGAGCCGACCCATTCATGCTGAAACCAGTATTAGCTTCAGCGTAGCTCTACCACCTACAAAACTAAAGAACTAACAAGATGGTAGCGTTCTGGGTAGAACTTTCCAGGGCGCTTTTATGGCAAGTCAGAATCCATGCTCCGAGACATTATTCCCCATCCACTTCACTTGTTACCCATTCGAAAATGGCAGTAATAATCTTCTAATAGATGGGTTGCCAAAAATAAATAAAATTAAAAATAAGGAAGAGAACAATTCGCATAAGACACAATTTCCGTGAAATATTAAAAGAATACTCATGTTAAGGAACTATAGCCAACAATAATAAATTATAGTTAAAAAAAATGTAAATATATAAATTATAGTCTAAAAAACACACTTTTAGAGATAATCAAATTAAAAAATATTAAAATAATTCTTAGCATAAGAATAACATTACTGATGAGAAAATTAATGTCACTATTATAAAAGCGTGGGGTGCTTTGTATGATATTTTTAAACTAACTCTGCATTTCATAACCAATAGATCTGGTAGTTAGTTCGTAGAAAAGTTCGTCAATAAGTGAAACACCACGTCAATTAATATATTACTCGTGCAGTTTTAACTGGAATACCTACCTATAATAAAAATAATGAAATTGAGCACATTATAAAACTGCTTATGGTGACTTTTTGTTTGTCACGTTTACCAGTAGAGGTTGCGTAAGTAGAAACAATTGTTTTGCATTGTTTATTTGTAAATAAATGGCATTCATAAGCATCAGTCCGATTTTCATATAATATAGATGCAATAAATAATGACATTTTATATTATAACTTATAGAGTTCGATATTTTTATCACTTTGTTTAGCACAGTCTAGGAACTATTACGACAAAATAAATTTCTTTAGTAAAAGAAAAATCATAAGTTTTGGAAAACTCTAATATATGTTTAATACCTAAAGGAATTAACGTTTAATTATAATTTATTTCTTCCTTCCTTCCTTGTAAAATTAATCTAATTTATTTTCTAATCTATATGTTTATTAAAATTCGGTGTTGATGTACCAGAGAAACGACAAACTGCAACACCGTTTTACTGACAACTATGAAAATGAACAAAGCTAACGTTAACGATATTAATAAAAACACAGTTAAATATTTTTTTTCTGGAGAATGTTTTTATGCTACACATCCTACCTAATATTAATGGTACAATGAGTTTGTTTCTAGTTTGTTCGTCGGCTCGTTTTCTTCCTTTCGGTCCTTCGTTCGTCCGTTTGTCCATTTGTTACGCTTTGACGCCTTAACTACCCAATCGACCACGAAATCATGAATCGTGATCATCATGAAATTTTGTATACACGTTTTCAATAATCTTAAAAGGTAACGTTCGTCCAAAATAGAATACTGTTTCCTTGAGATATATCTAATCTACATTAACTAGTTTTAATATAACACGCCCTTAGATGGCCTAAGTCAATACTCTATTGATATTGATATTAAGTTTTATGGTAATTTACCGGACGACATCGCTGACAGTTGCTAGTATAATATATTCATAATATGTTTTTATACCTTGCTGTTTATTGGTAAACTATAGAGAACTTATAAAGAGTGATAAAAGCTATCTGGTTGACTTTGAAAACACCACCATCAAAGTAAAACCTACTGCAAACTGTTTTGCAAGCTATGATAAGCAACAGGCACATGGAATGCTCCAACCAAGATTCAAGACCAGCGTATTTTAGACAGGATTTCAGACCTTTTTGAGGCTAACTGCAATAATAATTTTCGTATTATTTCCACCGAGGACCATATACTTCAATTCTTACTTTACACATTATTTGTGATGGAGGTATACATTTTTGTATGCTTGAAAACGTTTCTGATTGATTTTACTCTATCGGCTCATTTGACAAAGGAGATTTATTATGTATTCCCAAAGACAGCGACATTGGCATCAGTGAAGTCATTGTTTATGAAGTATTTACTTCCGATTATAGAACTTAAATATCATAACGTGCCGTTGTTGTGTCGATTGATCCGTAGGACGTGTTGTTATGAAACATTTTTCATGATGTTAGAAATGGGTTGTAAATTAAGAATAGGTATCATGGTAGGAACAAAGAAAAATATTGTGATGTGTTTTCTGTAGTATCTTTTGTGCGAACTACAAATTTGCGAATTTCAATGATAGCTTATATAAAGAACTGTTTAATAGCATAGCTTATGATTTATACTGGTTTTACCAAATAGCTGGACTTTATTAGATACAAAATAGATAACAGTCTCATACCAGTGGTGAATAAAGAAATACAAATAAAATTCGACTTCACTTTTAGTGATAGCGTAGCGATATGTGGACCAGAAATATTTCTAAATGCATCGCGTGAAAGTGTTTTTCTGCGAAGAATATTGTTCCATGCTTGTTGTGATCCAGTGGAGCACAGAGCAAGGTTGCACTTGATTATTAATACTGGTATTATTCTAGCACGTATGTGTGCTGAAAGATTTGAATGAATTTCAAATCAGACATATAATAAAATATCATGAATGTATGAGAGAGTATACACGAATGTTGACCTAGATTCAAATTAATAAGTAACTGAGATTATAGTCATCAAATAAAAGTAACATTTGCGGTATTATAAGTAGAAGGCTTTTGGAACTAATAGAAATTATGCTAAACGAAATTATCATGATCCCACATATAGGTACGTAGTACGCGTATAACTTAGGCACTCTATTCTTTTACGTAATTAAAGAGAAGAGGATAATTAAAAATAAATATATATTAAATGAAATATGCACAATTTAAATTTAGAATATTATTTTTTCGACGTATCTTTAAAACGACTGAAAAGATTTTAATCAGAATTTTATAGGTATTTAGAGAATGTAAATATTATATAAGCTATATATTCTTATTTGTATAGGGGATAATCAAGAAAATATAATAATATAAAGTTTAACAGATGTAATTTAATATCGACAAAAGAGTCTTAGAAGTTAACTAGTAACAAAAAAAATATATTTTTTTTAATAAGATACGTCCCACAATTGTTTTCGATAATATAAATTGTTTCCATGGAACACTAAAATATAATAAATATCTATCGGTGTACGGTGGACTAGTTTCTTTCTATTCAAAATCACTTTCGTCTCGTATTCATGAAAACAAATGTCGGCGATATTACGTTACACACGATCAAGGTGAAGATTGCATAACATTGACACTGTCGGAATGCTTTGTACATTCGCGCTTATTACCAGGTTCCTTATTGGTACATGAGTTATAATATACATTGATCCTGTATCTCATGTTAAATTTATGCTCGGACGTCGAATTTATTATGAAATAATGATCCTAACCACAATATCATGGTTATTAGTAAAATGTAATGTATACATTTAAAAATCGTTTATCAAAAATATAATAAAAAGTGTTGCTAGAGATTCTATACATATATATCCAAAGACGATGTCCGTCGGTATGTGTAGACTGATAAATAACGAAAACAAATTTTTGTTTATAAGGTCTTATTGTCATATAAGCTTTTGCTCGCTGCCTCGTTCGCGTCAGTGTAAATTAGAACTAGGATTTTGCTGAACTAGAGGTGAAAAGTTCACACTAATTTATACCTATATAAAATTGGGTGAATGCCTTAAGCGCTCCCCTTAGTAGTCCGGTGAAACTGTAGAGGTCTTGACAGGTCAACAGTGTAGATAGTTTGAAAAAAAAAAACACTAATTCATATCATTCATAGAAGTATATAGACTTAGGTATAACTATATACACATACATGAACACATACGTATGCGCATATATTCACGCGTATAGCTAGTTAGCTTTATCTTTTATTCTTATAATCTATATTGCCTAATATAATTATTACAATTTTTTATTTACTTTCATTTTAATGTCTTCCTGTTTACAGAAAACTATAAAATAATTCGCGTTGGAAACTGCAACATATACTCGTATTTCCACTATACTACAATCAGCGTTAATCTAGCCATTAAGCCTTAATTAGCATTAAGCCAACCGCCGTATGCCACGAGTGCGGCGTTGAGCTGGACACCGCGCAGCACACTCTGTCTGAGTGTGCTGCGTGGGAGGAGCAACGCCGTATTCTGGCTGTGGCGGTAGGTGTGGACCTCTCGCTGCCGAGTGTGGTTAACACCATGCTCTGCAGCAGATCAATGTGGAACGCAGTAGCCTCCTTCTGCGAGGAAGTCGTCTCGCAGAAGGAGGTGGCGGAGAGGGTCCGCGAGCTGGACCCTCGGAGTGGCCGTCTCCGCCAACGGAGAGCTGGTGGGAGGAGGGGGCGTTTTGCTCGCCTCCTTCCACCGTCTTAGCCGGACCTGGGGGGGTGGGTCGGGGAGCCCATCTTCCCATTGCACAGGTTCGGCGGATGGAGGCGACGACCGGTGTGTACATGGTCGTCTCCGGACAAGGTCGGGGCCCGGTGGCGTTCTTTGACACCGGGCCAACCGCTGGGGCGGCACGATGAATGCTTTAGAGATCTCGTGCCGCCCCAATCCCATAGCGGCAGATGTACACCGTGGGGTTTTAGTGAGTAGGAGTCTCACACTACCCACCCTCTGCTCCGGGAGGGTGGCGTGTCCATGAAGGATTTCCCACAAAAAAAAAAAAAAGGTCGCCCTCCGGACTGCGCGTCCTCGTACCGGCCCCTTGTGTTGGTGGATGACACCGGGAAAACACTCCAGAGGATCGTTGGTCCGGCATCTTGAAGAAGTGGGGCCAAACCTGTCGGACGCGCAATTTGGTTTCCGGTAAGGGCGATCCACTTTGGACTAAAGAGGCTCGCTACTGCGGCGACCTCCCAAGGCGATAGGCTTTTGGCGGAGTCCTTGGACATCGACTTCTCCCCAACACGGGGGGGCCGGGTGCTACCTGCCGCCGCCTCTATATGTGGGTCGTGCGGTCCATGACCGTATACGGGGTACCGTTGTGGGTGGACGCCCTCAGCGCAACTAACGTTCGTGTGCTGCGAAATGCGCAGCGTACTGTGGTGCTGAGGGTGATAAGAGGGTATCGGACGGTGTCGTCGGCGGCGGCCATGGTGCTCGCCGGCTCCCTTCCCTGGGAGCTGGAGGCAGAAGTGCTTGCCACCGTATATATCTATACGGCCGCCAAGAAACGAATGAGGGAGCCTTCAGCAGAGGAAGTACGCGAGGGTACGTATGAGTTAAAAAAAAATTTGATTGCAATTTTTGACAAATATCTTAAGCGTAAATATTATAATATATTGCTAAGTATTTTTCTCAAGGACAATCGTAAAAGTTATTAAGCATTCGGTTAAGAATTGTTACAATGACTACTAATTAAGGAATAATATCTTTGAAAATGAGTGAAACTGCCGACTGAAGCTAGTCACATTAAGTAAACTCGACAATTGATTCCGAAACAAGTGTTCAATTAGACGGTCCCGCAATCTGTGGTTAGGACGTAGGGCGGGCGATAGCATAGGTAGACTGCGTTAATAGTCAAGTACATTTGTTTAATTCGACTGCACAATACCCAAAACAAATGGCTCTAATGACCCTCGCCCCGGTAAACGTTTGATAAAACTATGGGTGTAGTGAGGGAATCGTTTTGTAAATCAAATATACTTAAGTCAGTCGAGAAAAAAGTTAATAACTCTTTGGTTTGTAAGAAAGCTTGATCTTAGTTCAAGATAATAGTAAGAGGGAAGCTATAAGAAGTCGTGCTTGGAAAATAAAGAATACGAGTCTGCAATGAAATCTTTCTTACAAAATATATCATGCTTGTGAACATTTTAATGCATTGAATTCCTAAATGTTTTCCGTTTTTTGCTATCATATCGATATTTTGCGGTATGCATTTTTGTATCTGTATTCTAAAATATATCTGAGAACCTTTAGTGTCACGTGAAAACTTTCAACATGTTTTAACATCTTGCTTCAAGCCACCATAACGGGTTTCGTGGAGTGCTGTCTTCTCTCCATGATATAATCGGCCGTACCTTGGTCAAAAATATGGAGTCTTCCCGGGCCGGAACAAATATGTCACTAAGATGTCGCGTCTAGTGTTCCAGAATGAGCAGTTATCTGTTCCCTTTTCTAGAACATCGGATACGTTTAGAGGTCATTTAGAGGTCATCGCCAAACGGCGATACGCATTAAGAAGGGAACACGCTGTCTGAGTGTTGTCAAATTTATTGTAAGCACCTCAGCCCAGTTTCTGTGGTTCTGTTATGGAAGTTAGAGAAGAGAGTTGGCTGAACATTTCTTCACAATACTCTCCATGCTACAAACGGTAGAACACTCTCATTTAACATGAGGTAGGTAGATAGTCAGACGGGCATTTAGATACATAGATAGTACCATGCTATGTATGTACAGTGATTTTATGGATACTTACGTTGTCATACTATTGTAACATAAAAGCGTTAAATTCAGTACATACTTGACGAGTCATTTATATAATACGAAATTGCGTTATTGAATATATCGCAATTATATCTTTTTACGAAATTGCAAAATTGTAATGTGTTATGTAGGTAAATGTGTCGCTATGGGCGTTGACCTTAGAGCTTAGAGAACACTGGCGTCTTATGAAGATAGTATATTCATTGAAAAAAATACAGACGGTAGTTAAATTACTTTTTAATTTAAAAGATTATGTACATAATGCCTTTGAATTTATGTTATACCTAATATATAATTAATTGCGTGAATGCGTACTGAAAGCCATTGTAAAAATTATAACGGAAATATAAATTATTTATATGTCAATTTTTTTGATGTAAAAGAAATCAATATTATTTTCTGTTTATAACGTTTTTCTATTTACACGCCTGTATTTGATCTATATCGTCAAAATAGTCGGCTTTTTCTATTCTTCATTTGATTAAAGACGGCCTATAGATTATATAATAAAGAATATTAGAAACAAAAATCATGGCCGTTTTATACAGGTACACAATTTCAACCACGAACTTTAATTCAGTATATAAAAATATATATATTACAAAAAAACAGCGAGAGACAAGAGAGTAGGGACATCTTCAAAAATATTGACAGACTGACCTTTCAATCAGATTTTAATTTTTCTTTAATTACGTGATCATCTGTGAAAGGAATATTTTCTCTTATAGTCTTTGTTAGTATAGTACATTCATGCGAATCCGGGGCAGGCAGCTAGAGACATCTAAAAATCTAGCAGAAGTTACTGAATAATATTTTACTAATATCTTATTGAAATGCGTTCATTTATTGAACTAAGTTTCAACAGATTAATTACCAAGTTACAGTTGAATGGTCAGAGTTCCTAATGGTACTCGTGTACCAATAATTTGGAAAGCTTTTTAATTCAAAATTTTTAATCCCTAAAACAAATTAGCATCATTAACTCAGCACAGCCAGTACACTCTCATTTATTTTGGAATGGAACTGTGAAAAGTCGTAATTCCTGATGTTGGGCGGGCCATTCATGTCTATGAGGTGACAGTGACAAGTCATTAGTGAGTTAAACCGCCTGGGATCGTTTACAAATCGAAGTTGAAATGACTATGAACCTCGTGCTTAATTTTTCTTGGTTATAATATTTTTTCTATATTTCTATTATAAAGAGAAATTAGAGAAACGATTTGATTTTTCTTTTTAAAGTATAACCTCAAAAATAGATAACCGATTTTTAAAATTCTCACACCTATACAAAATGGCTCAATCATCAGCGAGGTACATGGGCTGTAATTTATTTTCAAAATCAACATTATCGTGAATGAAGCCACAAGTTAAAGCTAGTGTTTTAAAAGAATATAATAATTTTGGAGTTTATCTAATATTAAATATAGTATATCTACAAAAAATGTTACCAGGCGGGAAATAAAGTGTGAGAAAAGTATTAAACTCATAAATATTAAATTTAAAACTATAGAAAGGGTAACAGTGCCTCCGGCTAGTGCGCTGTCGCACACTGTTGGACAGATTGGCTTCGTTTAGTCCCCTGTTAGTTCGTGAACTATCTACGATAAAGTATAAACCATATGAATATTACATACCCAGATATCTACTGTGTACATATTACTGTTTTCAAATGTACTCTATTAAGAATAAATTTGCGATTGAGTTATCACCTTTTTATCTTTAGTAATGTTAAGAGGATTATTGTTAGTTTGTTTTATTCTAAGTTTTAATTCGAGTCGTCCTTTCATTATAATTTATATTGCATAGGTTCTCTTGAAAAGTTAGAAAGCCGTATAACTTCTTTCTTTTAAATTAACATATCTGTTATATTAATTAGCTTTTGAATAATAAATCAAGAATTTAAAAGTTAAATAAGATAAAAAGGCGTAAATAGAAAATACATGTTCATAAATGCCTAGGAATGTATTATACATTGGATATCTGTTGCACATGTTTACTGTAAAGACTCCGATCCATTACTAAATTATCTCACAAAGGGACGTAATAAATATTGATATCTACGTGTATTGATACAACGAGCGGAGACAATATTTACTGGGCTACTCCCCTGGTCCTGCCGAACGGAAACTTATAGTTTTCTTGAGGCGCCCGCCGTATAAAATACTGCTGGTTCGGGCATAAATCAGATCGTGTCGCGGTCGCAGCCGGCGCGAAGACGCCGCGCGCCGCCCAGCGTCGCTTCGCTACATTTTAATAACAAGACTCCTCCGCCATAAATGGCCACTGACAGATTTTATTTCAGACTATATATTATGTCCAGCGGAGCACGTGGACTTTTTATTAATATTGGTATTGGATCGTTCTCGGACAGAATTTGTTTAAAATTAGTTTTGTTTAGTCTTTGATGTTAGTCAAATTCATATATTTTTTTAAATTAAGATATAATAGATTAAGATATATATTACATATATATATAGAGAGAGAGAAACTGAGTAATATTTTCAAATAAAATTAAGAAATGAATTTAGGACAACATAAATAAACTTCTCTGTTCACCACAATTTTTGAATGTTAGAAAAACATATGACGTATTTTGAACAAAATTGGAACTGACAAGTTTCAATAAGTGTAGAGATATGTATCGGCATGGTGCCGAGTAGATTATGGATAGTTTTACTGAGTCCGCCGACTTGCCTCGCCTCACCGCCAACAATAATATTATAGTGACCACGAGGGTGTCGCGGGGATAGCCGCAGCTGTTTTTTACACGTTCCCCGACAACGTTTACCTCAAACCATACATTATAGAAAACTTCAGAGACTTATGTTATGTTAAATATTTAAAATAATACCATATTATTATAAATTATTTATATTTTCAGCTGATGTTTAGTAATCATGTGGGCTGAGATGATAACATTTGAAGTGTTAGAGGGGTACGTTCACAAGTTCAGCAGACAGAACATACCTTTAGATAATTGGTGATTGATTGTCAACGTTAGGTGATAATTAGTCATCCGGGTATTTGAAAAGGCGATATCAAAGATTTAAGATTATATTGCATATGTCGGTTGATGCGGTGTTCAATACCATTAAGTTATCATCGCTTCGCATATAGAGCATTATTCACTGGTAGTCTCATAAAACAAATTTTAATGATATGAACATTTAAATGCACAATAAAAATATTTTATTATACGTTGCAATTAAAATAACATCAGTTTAGTCCTATTCGTTACTTATCATTTTGTTTTCCATTATTTTAGTTCATGTTGTTTGATTCCTTTCTTTTCATTATTAGTTTTCTCTTCTCCATTTATCTTTATATATATATATATATATATATATAATTATTCTGTACGTGTGCATGTGACTGAAAGCCTTTTAAACGGTTGGATCGATTTTCACGTTTTTTTTTTTTGTGTATTTGGGTGGGTGCCTGGATGGTTTAGATTCACAATTGGGCTCAATAGGTGGCGGTGTGATCTGATTCCAGGATATTTTGTTCTATTTTCAGGGGAGAACAACGTGTGCCATGCCCACTATTTACATTATAAATTCCTATTTCAAATATCCAATTAACAATTTTCATATTACATAAAATGTCGGCACATATTGGTCATAAAATTAAGGTTCACTTCTGTGTATATTTTAATATATTTATTGTTTTACTGTTGTCTGTTGTGTATTCCATATATATGAATAAATAAATAAATATCAGTACTTGGTTACGCTATACTGCTTTATTAAAAAAATATTAAATAACAACGATCCATACCCTTTCTGTACTGAAGTGACCACATCCATTACAATAAAAATATTAAAAAGCGTATAAGTAAGAGGCGGAGGTCGTCGGCAGTTTGGTGCAAATGTCGCCTCAGACACTTACATTATGCCTTACTGCCCCTGGTCAGTCGGGGTTGCTCTCGCGGGTTTCCCCTGCACCTATTATCTCAATACTTTAGATAGTCACCGGGACATTCATGGACTGCGATCGTTCGCCCAAATGACCGGCGATTTGCCGAGATCCGATTAGTAAAGATTGTGTTTGTGTTGTATAATACTACAAAAATATAATCCCCTCTGGAGTTTAATAAGCGCAATCGGAGCGGAAATCGGTCCGGTTTCTTCGAAGACGTTGAAATTGAAAAGGATTCGAAATCTGTCAAAGGACGGTATTACCAAAATCTATATGCTTTGAGGGATTTTCTAGTACGCAATCAATTATCATGATTAAGGATTATTTTGCTACACTTAATATAAATAGGAATATGCAATGTATACTTACATACTTGCATAGATGATATACTTGATACAAATGGATTATATTTTAATTTTAGGAAGCAGTAGATACTGTAAAGGATTCAATAATGGGAGCAATAACGCTATGCTTATCCGTACTACAACAATAATATGATGCGGAAATTGTTGTGGTACTGTACGAGTATTGGCTGAGTGGTTTGATTTGCCACGGTTGTTGATAGGCGCTATGGTGTATAGGATCTAGGCATACTATTTAATCTTCAGATGATTCCTAATACAACTGTAGTTCTGTTTAAGTTTAACTTAATAACTAACGTCGTAATCCGTTGGCATCACACAATGCCATGTTCGTGTGCCACTTCCATTACATAAATAAGAATATTATGCGATTTATACATTTTTGTTTTTGTAAAATTACATCATCATCATCAATCATGCTGAAGTTATTAAGCATAATGGATGTATGCTAAACAAAACTGCAGAAGAGGAGTATTCAAGTATAGGACGTTCAGATAAATTCAGTTCACATCAAAGGGTAAAACTTGAATTTAAATGTTATTTCACATTTTTTATTCATTTCTGTTATTGTCATCGTAATCATCGCAAAAACTAATTGTAATTACTTCTATTTCAACCGTTAAATTAATACCGGAATAGCATGAATGATATATACTCAAGCATAATAACGGTGAAAGCGAAGTGTGCAACAGGAAACTAAATCAAATTGCTGACTGGCGTAATGCAACAAGATACTTACCTTCGACCACTAATAAACAATGCAAACCATGATATTGTTTTGAGTGTTGCTACATTGTTTATTATTCTTATTTTTAATGAAGGAACTTTTATCATTACAACTAAAATAAATACATAAATTAAAACAAATATCGTCCTGTAATATTGATTTTCAGAGCACTCTGCAAAGATATTATAGATATATTCGAAGTTATCATAAATGTTGTAAAACGGCGAATCTAAAATTTTCATTAGGTTCGTAAGGTAAGGTTATTCGTATCTACTTCTATGAACCACAGTACAGAAGGAGACTGACATTTAATAATGCAGTATTCGGCAAGTTAAATCCCTTTCTTTTTTTTTCAATTATTTCAATTGTAATACACCAATATACTAGCTTGAACCTGACATTTCGTTCTCGTGAAAAAAGTTAGTTTTGTTATTTCATAAGACCTACGTATTTTGTCTAGATTAATTGTACGCTGTCGTTCTTTTTTTTAATTTTAATTATATCGCCATTAATTAAACGATTTATCGATTATAGCAAATTATAACAGCTAACCATTACCTATACAAATTTAGGCAAAGATAAAATGAACTACAACTATATACAACTAAAATACATCTTTCTTCTCTGTTTGTTAACGTATTTTTTTTTTGTTTAGTAGCTGTTGTAGTGTTATCAATAAATCTAAATTTAAAATTAGTCTCTTTTTTCATAGTCTAGACCTTTATTTATAAGTCTCTAATCATCATACTCTACGCTGCCTTACGTCTGAAATTTACAATATTTGTATGATTTTCATTTAGGACAAAATATAGATAATAATAATATCTATCAACGTGTGAATAATAAACCCAGCACATCTTATTATGGCCAAATTTCGACCACTAGTAATAATGAATACGTGCGACGCTGCGGACATATTATAATCCATAATTCACTTATTTGATAGTCCTTCATTAATCAGTAGAATGAATATAAAAATTGCTACTACTATAAATTCATGATTATTCTTTAAATATACTTGATAATATCTTTACATCATTTTGTTTATTAATGCACTGCGTGGCTTTTAAATAATACCAACCTCACATAATTGTCACTTTTAGAAAGTCGAAGTTTGTCACAAAATATCAACAACATAAAGAGATACCTGACGATAGAGCAGGACGCATGGTATAAGGAACGATTAGGAGACAGTGTTAATTCAAATATATTATGGTGATATTAAAACTATTTTGATATGTTACCTAGGTAGGTAGGTATAAATAGGTATTTATAAAATAGAACTACAAAAATATAATATATCCTCCTCTAATTCTATATTTTTTTCCTCGATACTAGGAGAACATTTTTAAGGATTCGACTTTTACGTACTTTGCATAATCATCTGTCGATAGCGTTATAACGTTTTTAAATACAGAAAGAGTCTTTAACCATCAGAAATGAAATTTAAATTCTACTAGTAGATCCATCAACTCCTTAGTATAACTCAATTTAAGACTTTTTTAATGTATATCGTAAGTTTACGAAGTATGTAGTAAAATTTTCAAAATTGAAATGCATTGATATAACTTTTCAGTGACAATCAATAGTGCGATTGATGCGATAGGGGACTTCGTTCCGGTCGGTTGTTCCTATCGAATGAACCGATCAGGGAAGATAGCGTTCTGCTCCATTATACTCCACAATAATCCTCAGAACAAAGTCGATTTGCTTGTAGTTCGAAAGTAAAGGTAAAAAGACACACATTCTTTTTTTATTTAGATGTGTGTTAATATCTTTTATAATTGTTTTTTGCAATAGTTATGCCTGTGAATTTCTTTTTTATATATCCTTCCTTATAAATCAAATGATGTAATTTTTTAACGTGTCAGTTAGTAAATGATAGGATACAAATATTTATTTGTTACTAGCTGATACCAGCGACTTCGTTTGTGTTGTTTATTATCTGAAAAATATATTTTATGTACAGAAGAAAAACCATTGAAAAAAATTGTTAGTAACATTGTCACAATTTTATTTCTAAATAATGTTATCTATTTATTTCCTCTCTCCTCCTTATGCGCACCACACCGCTTGTTTCACTTCACACATCACTAAACGCGTAGTGCTTATATAAATATTAGGTTCTTGAAACGTTTATGTCTTTATATTAAACTAGCGGGTCCGGTAGGTGTTGTCTTGCCCCGAAAATAAGCAATCCTGTAACCCGTTTATAGCACTACCTACCGGGTCCAGTGTTGAGTCTAAACCATCCATGGACCTACTCAAACACTCACAAAAGTTTTCATCAAAATAGGTCCAGATGTTTGGGAAGAGATCAGTCAGGTACAGAGGTATAGAAAAATTACATTAAATTACATACATACTAGTTGGCCGCCTCGGATTCTCACAGGAATGTTATCGAAGAAAATAAGACCAAGCATTTCCTTTACTGAACGTTAATTTATAAATTCTGTCAATATTTCTACACTCACTTTAAAACTCACACATTGACTTTTATATGGAGATTTTATACAAAGAATTATTCACTTTTCCGTACGGTTTTCCAAATATTTTCAAACAAAGCTTGTCCTGACAATACAAACACAACAAAAAATAATTAGTATAATAAGTGTAGCCGTTGTGAAGCGATGCGCTTACATACATTCGGCGATTCATTTTTATTTGTATAGATGACGATATCGTGATATTTTTTTAGATAAGGAGTAAGTGTCTTAGAAGTAAAAAAATAACTAAATCTATCTAGAAGTTTTTGCATAATACGCGCACATTATCAGACCTCTACCATTTCATTCTCATTTAATTATAAAATATTCTTAAAAAAATTAAAACTATGTAGGTTTTACTATCATTGTTTGCCCAGAATGTCACATTATATTAAGTGAAGACATAATATCATGCTAAGCTTAGAGGAGGACTGACTGTCGTACTGAATGTAGTAGTTGACTTTAATGCCATACTATAATGTCATAGCATTGTTTTATTTTTCACCGAAAGCTCAGTAGTGTTTATTGCTTAAAATTGATTAAGACACGTAGAGTTTTTATAATGCAAACTGCAAAATAAATTGGATACTCACAAAGAGCTCTAGCCACGTTTAAAATGACATTAGCATCATACAGAGAGTTGTAACTCGAGTGGTTGCTTCGAGCGCCTCTTACTACGGGCCACGCTCCGGTGAACTCTGATCCTATCATAACGCAATCGCATATATCTTCACCATCTTCTACGACAAAGTACTATCTAATATAAATATAATATTTTCAACCTTATCCACCGGACTTTAGATCGTAAGTGATAATTTAATAACACTTGCAACTGTGGTTCAGCAAACGAGAAAAAAATCTGCAGATATTTACGATGATAGCTTCCAGCAAAGAAGTGAACTTGATCGAGGTCTATAATAACGTAAAAATCGTACTATTTTTTCTATTATTGTGACGTAAAATGTAAATGGAAGAATCTAGACGTATAAATAAAATTTGTTGCTTGTTCTGGGTAGTCTCGAAAGGCCTGAAACGATGATTTTTATGTTTTTTTCACTATTAAGAACTCTTCAGACTATTATCCTAGCTACATTACTAAACTTTTGCATACAGATTAGGCACGTTTGATGGAGTTCATGATAAACTTAAAAAATAACGGGGTTTGATTAGAAAAGACAATAAAAAGAAAAACAAAATTACAATAAAAAAATTAAAATAGCTTGGTATTATTATATGTAATTTCCATGAAACAGCAAAACCATTTTACCAAGATCCATGTCACAGGAATCAGCTAGTCTAAAACATGTACATAAAATAAACTTTCCAGCCTATTCAACTTATATTATATCAAAATTGAACACGATGATGTCTTTAGGTACCTGATGAATTTTTAGTAATTGAGATAATGGTGTGTCTTATTTATTTTAATAAGTATTATAATATTCGTCAAATGTTAAACACGTGTCATACAAAATATTTTTTTATATTCAAGCATAGTTTTACCACTGAATTCAAACTTTGAATAAAGCTTAACATTGACAAATGTTGTTTGTTTAGCCAATTTTTAATAATGTTGGTTCTGAGAAAACTCAAATACCACTGCCATAGAGAAGATCTGTTACTACTAAATCATATCGTATCGCACATATGGATTAACAGGTAAGATATAGAAAGATTGATTTTCAAAAAGTTCAATCAGATTGGTATATTTGCATTTACTTGCAGTATTTGATAAAATATAATGGGCCTGGATCAAGATCGTAAACTAGCTATTTTCTTTGAATGGTATGCAGTGTTTCTTAAAGATTATTATTATTTAGAATGTATTTTACTCTACTACAGTTGATGATAAAGGAGTTTAGGATTTAATTTATTTTAGATTTGTACGAATCAGTGCAATATGACTATCATCAAGTTTCGTTAAATACACGGTTTTTTGTATTCCCCTAAGCTATTTTTTACTTTTAAAAATACATTTTTTAATTGCTCACCTTCGTATATGACACTATCTGCCTCAGAGAGCGTTCACTCTGTATCTATATGACATTTGCGGAATTGTACCTACACACGGCGCCATAAATTAAAGAAGAAGAAATATTTCATTATATGGCCTTTTTGTAAAGGAAAGGTTTGTTTACATTTTCTTAACTATTACACTTAGTACACTCGTGCGAAGCCGGGCGGCAGTTAGTTTTAAATAGATTTGCATTGTTTTCTTCTTAGTAACAAAAGTAATAACTCCTTTTCTATAACAGTCACTCAGCTTTCTGGTAAAGTAAAGTTCAAAAGATAGTATAATCATAGTTTTGTAATAACTTTATTGGAAAAAAATATCAAAATCCACAAAACCCTCATATTATCCCCTAAGATTTTGCAAACCGATAATTCTTTTAGCGAGGGAAAACTTCAAAAGTTAGTGCAAGTGCCGTGGGGTTCCGAATTTTTGATCTTTATTAAATTGTTTCAAATCGTTTAACTTGTCGCGGCTCAATCAGTGCGGAGGGCGTGCGTCGCGGCGCGCCCGTGCGGCTTGCCATTTCGCGCGCCGTGCGAAGCTTTTTGAACAAAGTCGTCTGTTTCGTGATTCCTGTTTCGAATATTTGATTCAGAGATTACAGAAAAGTGAAATTCATTTGTTATATCTGATTTTTTATATTTTCTACATTTGTGAATGTGTATGTATATTTTTATTTTATTTTATTTGCTTTGTCAAATTAATATAGTTTAACCATATTGGATGCGAAATCCTTCCTAATATTATAAATATTATGTGAGTTTGTTTGTTACGCTTTCATGCCTAAACTAATCTACCTGTCGTCTTGAAATGTAGCATACACGTTATCAGAGAAACAGAAAAAGACATAGAGTACTTTTCATCCAGAAAAAAAACGTACTATTTACACACACAGGGTTTATTTTTATCTACAACAATATAATTTTAAGTCCAATCAACATTTTATCAGTAATATATTATCGTATGAGCATAAATCGTTGATAGTTACAGAAGGTAGAGGGGTCGGGGGCGGCACAGGAAAACTGATTTATTCACTGGTGATATTTTATAGCGCAGTTTGTTCCGGCCGTTATTGTATTAGGGCGGTCCTTTGTTACAGAGTAACATCACGTCATCCTTACACCTCAGTACATTCTAGTTTCTTGATGTGGTTTCAATACAGTTGTTTCTTAAAATTTAACTCTCAATAAATTCTTAGTTTTCAATCAAAATGAATCTTTTATTCTAATTACTTCAGTAATATGATGAAGTATGAATTACAATACAAGTTTATTACAAAGCATTCAAAATAACTTAAAACATCATCATCATCATTATCATCTTACCCTTATCCCACCTAAGTAGGGTCGGCATAACATATTTTCCTTTTTCACTCTCGCCTGTCAGATGTGTCATCTCAATATTCCCACCTTTTATACACATATCATTTTTTACACAACCTATCCACACCTTTTTCGTTCTTTGTCTACTGTTATATCCGTCCACTTTCACAATTAAAACTTTTCTAGTTACATGACTTTCAACTCTACTCATGACATGCCCATACCATACTAACATATTACTCCTCAACTTTTCTTTCACTGGTGTTATTTTCAAACTTCCTCTGATATACGTATTCTTATTGTTATCCATTTTAGTTACACCACACATCCATCTTAACATTCGCATCTCTGCCACATGTAGTCTTCTCTCATTTATCTCTTTCGTAGCCCAGTACTCACATGCATACAGCATGACTGGTTTCATATACCTTCCCTTTGAGTTTCAAGAGCATACGTGGGTCACAAGCTACCTCAGACACCTTTCGCCGTTTCATCCACCCTGCATTTATCCTATTCCTCACGTTCTTGTATTTTAAGTCAATATAACTTAAAACAATTACTTCTAATAATTTTAGAACTGAATCGCTTAAGTCTTTAATCGTATATGTACTTCATATAGTAATTTTGATAGACGTACAATATAAAGAAATTTAGTATTATTCGTAAACAACATTAGAAGTATTTTATATTATAGAAGTATTTTTATATTACATAATCTATAGAAACACCAAATTAATTATATAGTATTTTCAAATCAAAGTAATTCATTAATTCATCATTTATCGACTCTACCAAGCCCACATTATTAAACAGCTCAGAACCATAAAAATCCCTTTAACAATTTCCGCGACGGCGACTCAATAAAAAATAATTCTGATTGTCCCCCACTTTTTAAAATTGCGTAAAATTAAATTTAGAATATACTCTTTATCCCTGTGGAGTCTGACAAATAGCCGGGAGCGGTGGCGCGATTTAGCCACGCTGTAATTGGTTTTTTAATGCGCGTTCGCGAAGTACCACCTTCCGCTTTATCAAGTGAATACATTATCAAATCGTTAGGCCGCGGTCGGTGCGACCCCAGCGCTATGAATAAGAATCAAAACGTTCGTCGCTCACACAGCCGCCACCGCACAACCGACCGTAGCTGGAGGGTTGAAAATTAGTAATTCCGCATTTTAACGGTTAACAATACTAAATAAACCATGACATTTGAACTTATGACTGTATAGTAATAATATAAATTACTGAGTAAAGGTTATTTTAGTCATAATTATTAATATACTTAGGTAGATAAAATGATTTCTTCGTAAAAACATGAGTATTGTAAAATTATATTTTTTGTTTTTTTTTTTTGCAATTTTTATTATTAAAATAGATAAGCGCCATAGACAGGGGTTGATTCTGAAAGCATAGATGGAGGGTGTAGTAAATTTGACAAGAAAATATTCAAAGAGGTGCATGTCATATACGCCTTCGTGAAAAATGAGTGTTCACATTATATTTTTACGATTTCATATTTTATATATTTTTATTTAGTTTCTAATAATTGTTGCAGATGAGAAATTCCATTGAGCACAAGCCTAGTAACTATATAGTATTTGAATTACGTTTTGTGGTAGGGAATAAGACAAAATGTATAACAATGATGAAAACAATGTTAAATATTGCCTAAATCGCAACATTAACCTCAACCATTTCAATGTTTTACGGCACTGTAGAGGTCGAAGAAGTCATAATTTAGTTCACGAATATACTGTAATACTGTAGTTATGATTATAAATTCTATAAACATATTATTGATCGAACAACCGTATATTGTTCATGAGAAACACTAAAACAATGTTCTACAAATCAAGTCAAGTGTAACCTAAAACAAATACCATTCATTATAATTATCCTAAATAAAAATAATAAACATTGTTCCTTAAAATAATTATCGGTATTATATATTAATACAGTTCTGAAATCGTACAGTTATACGTTATCAAGCGGATAATGGATATGCACATCATCTTCGATGGACCGTCTCATCATTCCCGGTCACGTAGCACGGCACGTCCGATCCTCTGTCTAACAGCTAGGCGTACAACCGGGGAGCATTGATAACAAGCGGATTGGCTATCCGCGTATAATTCGTACTCGTAAAACCACTGTGTCGATTTTATTAAGCCGTTAACTACATATAGATTCGCTTTTGTTGCACCGAATATTAATATAGTTTTATGTTCACTCGTTAGGGTCCCATTTTATTAGTTCCTGAAAAACATGTAAAATGCGTGGCAGTGTTATTATCCTTTCACATAAAGATACTTGGTGCATTTAGTATGAGATCGGCTCGGTACATTGTGAGCTTGTCTACGTGGTTAAGTGGCCCATTCGCGTGCAAACGAGCGCGCACTTTAAAAATAATAAAGCCCCTACACTGAGTAGGTATCGGTGAAAGTGGCGCATTCAATATGGCCCTGTGGACATATTAGTCGATCAAGTGTGTTATAGTATGATTCAGGTGGATAGTTCAAAGATCCGGCAATCGTTACTTAAAAATATTTTTATATAAATATATATCAGAGTATATAACACAGAACATTTTGAACATCACAATAGTAAGTCAAAAAAGATGTGAATCGATGTTTCAACTATGAAGATAACTATGTCCGTGAAAACTTCACAACTAGATACTTGTCAAAATGTATATGTATATGCAACAAAAACATAAAATATAAAAAATGGTTTTCGTTTCATTAGAAGCATAAATTTTAAATTACTATAATTGAGAAATGAACTCCGTACTTAGATTAAGATGACGAAGACACGTCTTACCGTGGTGCCGTAAGTGGCCGACATTTGATGTCAACTATACTTAAGTGTGCTGCTAGCTAACCTTCAAGTAATAATCAACTTCAAAAAATATAGTTCATATGACATACGGCATAATTTGCATATACCTATCGTATGTGGCTTACTAAAGTTGTATGCGATCTAGGCATAACGAGCAAAACAAGGCAAAAGCGCGTTTTGACATTTTTTTTTTTTATATTATAGGAGGCAAACGAACAGGTGGGTCACCTGATGGTAAGTGATCACCGCCGTCCATAGACACTAGCAACACCAGGGGAGTCGCAAGTGCGTTGCCAGGCGTTTTAAATATGTGGGCCTCCGGCGATCTAACTGACCGAACGAAACGCAACAGTGCAAGCACTGTTACTTCACGTCGGCTTTCTGTGAGAGGGTGGTACTACCCCGGGCGAGCCGACCCATTCATGCTGAAACCAGTAATAGCTTCAGCGTAGCTCTACCACCTACCAATATACCATATATACCAATATATACCAATTATATTCTCATTTGAAATTCTCGATATCGATTTAATATAAATATTATAATAACTTTATATTTATGGTAAGAAAAATAAACAGAGAGTAGCTACCTTGTTATAATAAATTGCAACCCCGGTTAGTAATTTCATAATATTACCAACACGACGATGTCACATGTGTGCACAAATAATCAGTTGACCAGCACACTTCCCGCTGTGCAAACATTCTTTAGCTAAACTTGTTAGATGGTTCGTTTCTTACATTTGCAATTTCTTGAAGTGCATTTTTTTCAACAATAACATTAAAAGTTGACATCTTGACACTGATAATTAAAAAATATGATTCCTCCTATGATGTCGGTTGCAAAAGGACTTCACAGAAATGCCCGAATGTGGATCCATCGAGACCTCAGATTCTCGTCCACAAACTTTAACAATGACAAAACTGGATCCTTCAACATGAATGGTAGATAAATAATTTACCAACTAAAATTCAAGTCCCGCTCAGTTACTGAGTGTCTATGAAAAAATATATTTTTTGTGAAATTTTGAAAGGTTACAATAAAGAAAACAAAAATGTATAAGTAAACGGTGAACATTTAAAAAGAGCTTAAATTAAAATAATTGTCATAATAGCAAAATGAATAGATTTACCATTTCCAATAGTTATATTGTTTTCGTTGAGTATGAAAATACTACAAATGTTAATTGTATTAGAAATCTTTTCTCATCACTATAGATAGAAGAAATATATAAAAAAATACTAGTATTTGAAATAAATCACTTCAGAACGCTTAATATCTTTATTGTTCAAAGAAAAGCCCGTATTTCCTTATTTGTCCCGTTACTGTTCCAAGGCGCCTCTATCTGGTTAACGCGAAGTACACGGGGAAAAAATGATATAGGTATGGAAGCAATCCAAATAGATTGTTATCTACCCACGTGTTTACCGGTGTCTCCGCGGCACGTTCGCGCTAACAAGCGACCCTCTCTTCGAATATACGAGATTCAAGGTGACAGTGTGAGACCCTTAGCACGGACCCTCAAACCATGTGACGCAACGCGATGAATGCTCACGACAGATGTCCATTGAAGCTTTTATTCTGCTATGCTTTTTAAGACACTGTAATAATGTTTACCTCATGGCAGAAAAATAATGAAACTGGGATTTCAAAAAAGATATAATAAAAATTAAAAACGTTGTGGGATCGACGGATTAATTGACTATATCTTCGTCTTTTTTCAGGACAAACTACTTACTGTCTACTGAACAAATTTAAAACAGTTCAAACACAAGCGTGTATTTAGAATTTTATTTACGTGCTAGATTTTATTACATTAATAGAAACCGGTTGATCATTTGTATTTATTTATTTGATTTGAAACGCAGTACCAAAAGTCGTCGTACTATATGTTACTTACTTTTAGTATAATTGTAAATCTAGTGAATCTAGCGAATCTTTCACAGGCCCTCACCATACTTAAGCCAATCCATAGTATAAAAAGAATAATTTGTTGTTGTATAAATAATCAAAATTAACCAAACGATGTAAATACTTTAAAATTTAATGAAAAAATAACAGGCTTCATAATATATAATAAGGCTAAACCTTGTTCCATAATTCCATTAACTATAAGAAATCATGAATATAGTGTTTGTAAATTAGAAAAGCATTTTTATACATATACTAGAAATTAAACGCTTATAACATCACTTTGTTTTTTAATTTTATTTTTGCCAATCATCTTCTAGATTATTACTGCCATTGCCGAGTAGGTAATAATATTATAAGTATCTTGTGATAAATTCAATTATCTAATAAGATGGTGGCGCCCTTGTTAAAACTTTCCAGGGAGTTTTATGGCATTTCACTATTCATGCTCAGTGTTATTATTTTCCATGAACTTCACTTTCGCACAATAATCTAACTATATTACCTAAAGTATCACTAACAACAAAAAACTGTATCATAACTTTAAACTTTTTTTCGTGTCACATTAGGCTCAGGGTGTTCATGTCGAGCCAGTTACGGTCGTAACCTCATTTCTTCGAATGTTCTATAAATAAGTGCATGGGTATATGAATTATCCATCCGAATTAACACTATAATTAATAAAGTAATATAAAATGGAGATACATAAAAATTTATGACTGAGATACGCATTTCCACAATATTAATTCATTCGATCGCAGCTAAAACTATAAACGGTGGTCACCGCAATGTATCATTGCGGGAACGGTCATTGATTTGCCGATATCGGATGGTATTCGTGACTTATTGCCGGTCCCCCTAGACGCAGCCATTACATTTGAGCCGGGATCCACGGGACCAACTCCTCCAATAACTACACCTCTAATACACCTCATCATTCGCTACGGTCGTGCTATTCGTTTCGTGACTAATTGAGTGTAGCCGTTAACCTTTAAGATAATAACTATTACTTTATCAACTTACTAATATTTCGTTTTGTCCAAAATAACCGATTTTCTAAATCGTTCATTGATCACAAATTTCTATATATATTTGAAATGTTATAGAACTCTTTTTTATGGCAAGATATTTATATAAATGTTGATTATAATAACATAGTTGTTATGCGGTAACTCTTTTTTTTTTCGAACTGACCTACACTGTTAGCCGTGGCAGGGCCACTACAGTTCCACCGGACTACATTATGTGGTGACTGTTTAAATAGTCAATAAGGAATAGTGATAGTAAATACAATAGTTATTTTTATTAAGTTAATATTAAGTTTAAGTCACACCGGAATAAAGCATGAAACAAAAATAGATGTATCACTATTTAACGAATAATTGAAATGTTATAACTGATTAGATATGTTAATGCATAGTTTGAATATTCAGAACCAATCAAGACGAAAAAACTGTTGTTTCTAAATGAATTCTGGTCCATATTTACGTAATAAGTATATGTGATAGATTTACAAAGATCACACTTAGAAATTTATACCTTTCGGGAAATTCTTTGACTGTTTGTTTAAAGTGCTTAATCATTCGCGAAATATCTACTAACCCCTCGGCAGATTTTTTAAGATCCAGATCATCACAATAGCGGATTATGTTTTGAATTTTTATTTTAACTTCACGACATCGTATATTGTAAATTTCTAGGTTTATTAAAGAAAAGTCGTACACGGGAAAAAAAATTACGATACATAATTTTTACTTTTCAAAGTTTTGTAATATATCAGGTATTTTTTAAACTTATATTGCCAATAGTCTGTTGATCTGTGCCTCATGAGGTCTACGTTCGTTTGTATAAAACTAAAACCTTTATGGATTTGAACAATCCAGGGGTTAAAGGAATCAAATAAATGTTAAAAAAATATTTGTGCTATCTAATTAAATCTAAATATTAATCATTCGTATGTACTATCACTGTTTAAATTATTGATACATATTTATAATTAAAAAATCAACATTCAATCATTACATATAGACATTCTCAACACTATGTCTCTGGAAGCTACAAAGAGGTTTTGTTAATTATTTGAATGAGTAATTTAAATCATTGTGCAGCTATATTGTTACAACCGCTGTAGGTAGACAAAACGTGATAAGAGAATTACAAGTGATCATTAGCATAATCCTCGGCGCGGGCGCAAAACAGATAGCGGTAAGATGCTTAGGTAAATTAACTGAATGCTCCTACTACGACGAAGCTACGAGCGTTGATTGTAGTGCGGCCGCGTAGACGTTTCGCAGCCGTGCCTCCTATCAGCTTTATAGTCTGAAATAGAAAGTAAAATTACTCTTCATTTCCATTAAAATTACCCTAATTTAATATTCAATAATACTGTGTGAGAGGTGTTAAATAGTTTTTTTTTTAAATATAGCGTTTTCGTGGATTTTATTGTTAGTATTGTTATTATTCGTATATTATTATAGGATATTTCAATTGATTATAGTTCGTATAAAACAATTATTTATTTATCTATATTTGTATTACTCCACAACAAAATACTAAACTACAAATATATATATATATATATATATTGATAATGCTCTATTTCATATATTTGTTTTTTAACATTATTACAAAGTGGTAAAGTTATTTAACATTTTGCAATAAACTCCTTAGTCAACTACTTGTATACGACATATGTTTGTTTAAATATTTAACAATGTTAAATTTCATATCGGCAATGACTAATTTTATTTAGTTTTTATATGTAGGTAATATTCGCGTAGGCGTGTGCAGTCACGTTTAGCTGTGATTGGATTAGGTTTGTCCTGTGCTGACGAGTCCCATGGGAAAGGAGCTGGCCCGCGGCGATGCATTGACACGACTACGACGCTAATAACAACGCTACCAATCTCAATACATATAAACTCCACTTGCTTTAGACCGGTCATTCACATCGGTGTCGTAAAAACTTCGATGAAAACGTTTTCTTTTTATTATTATTATCATGTTCAGAACTTTATAACTTATTATATATTTTACTATCAATAAATTTAAATTAAATCCTCACAGTGATAAAATGTATTTAGCGTTCACGTATCAAAGCTATTTAAAGAAATTATTAGGTGCAATTACGGAGCTTGTAGTGCGTGATTGGAATGCGCGGAGTATAGGGCGAGGGTCCGACGACAAATTCTTACAAATTAATACATCTCTATCTGGTAGCCGACTTGCGACCGACTGCGATACGTGTGGAATACTTTATTATTCTATCCTAACACAATTCTTCCGAGACTGGCTATTGACAATGAGTGGTTTAGAGAAGGGTGTGAAAAATAAAATAAGTATATTTATTTCATATACATAATATATTAAGTAAGTCCTAAGAAAAACAAAGTCAATATCTGACTACAGCACTATACAGTATTTATCAAAAGAATCTTTATAAATTTGAATATGACATTTTTATATATTCACTAACTGATAACCACGATTTCTTCTGCGTCCTTTATTATCATAACAATATATTTTACGTACAGTAGAAAAAGAACCACACCGCTTGCCCCTCTTATAAACGGCAAGAAAACACAAATCGCTGAACGCGTTGTGCTTATAAAAATTGTGTTTTTTTATTTTAATAACTGTACTAAATAAAGCTGTAATTATATTTTTTAGATAAAAGCCAAGTGACTGAGAAGTAAAACAAAAAAAGAAATCGAAATCTATCCAATAGGTCTTGTGAATGATGTGCTCTCAACGGCGTACCTTTTTAATTTAATTCATGTAGATATATGATATAGACCTGTCCTAATAGCTTCGTTACGTAATACACATTGGTATAATAACCAAATTGACATTCGTTTTTGTTTTAATTGTAACATGGCAGTTTCATGGGACTGGACCTAGTGATAAGTACAGTACAACCCAAATATAAAGGTAAACAACGATAGATCTGAAAAACGCGACAAACTAAAAGAAATCACAAGTACAGTACAACCCAAATATAAAGGTAAACAACGATAGATCTGAAAAACGCGACAAACTAAAAGAAATCACTATGACTGGTTTACCACGACGTATGTGGGGGGCGTGGGGGACGCAAACCAGTCAAGTACAGATCTCTATTATCCCACAAAATACTACTAGTACTTACTAAATTCTTATAATGTTATTATACCTTTCATACTTATTAGATCTTATAAACCTTGTTATGTCCGTCATTAAGCAACTAATAATGATTATTATTACATTCAAATATTAAATAATAGTTAGTAATTATGAATCACTGTACAATTTTACATAATTTGAAAATTAAAGTTAAAATTTAAATACATTAATATATATCATTAAATTCCTATATCCTTTAAATGTCAGTTTAATATTGTAAAATATATAGTAAGTACCACAAGAAAGTAAATAATGTTTACCCTAATCTCAAAATATAATCTGCAGTCTCAGCGTGATAGTAAAGCGATATGAGTCCGCGTGACGCCTCGCGCTATGTCGTCCGCGCTTCGCACTCCTTGTTTCGAGAGCAATCGAGGCGCCAATAAAAAAGACGATCGTCGCCCCGAGAGCCTGGGCAACGACTTATTTACAGAACACCCTGCCATCGCTATTTATTTTATTGACTGCCATTTGTCCTGACTTTTATCGCTATCCACTTTCCGGATAAAACAAAGTCAGGTAAAAGAGAAAAAAAAAAAGTATGAAAGACAAATAAAAATTATCTTGACTGGATCCCAAATTATTAGACTGACCTTTGTGAATACATAAAGGTTTTTTGTAACGAGTTCGTTAAGGCTACATCTTTCATAGATAGCATAAAACTAAACTTAATCTTACCCATAAATTAATGTACTCTATATGTAAATTATATTTAACAATTCATAATGCTGAACTGCAAGAGAAGGCACTAGTGACAATAATTTACCCGAGGGATTGTTTTTACTTGCTCTTTATAATATCCTAGTAACTATGCCTGATTTGATAAGTGTTTAGTGTAAGTACACTGATAAGTATCAATGGGGTAATGTGCCCAAACAGTTTAGCACTACAACATCGAAAGTTAATGAAAGAAAAGAACTTACTTAGCTGCCCTACAAATAATTTTCTAAGATAATTACCATTATAAATTGGATAAACATTAATACTATATTTTTCAATATAAGCTTATGGAAAATCGGCCATCTTGTAAAATATATATGTAACAGACAAATACGGTTACTGTGGATTATCCTTACGAGACAGATATATATCATCGCGGATTTTTCTATAGGCCTTTTTATTATATATTGTTAGCAATTGAAGCGTTCGAGAAATTGTTTTACAACTTGATAAAAATACATCGATTTATCTCTTCTTTCTGTAACTATATAATTACCATATATTGTACGTATAAATTATACCGAAATTAGACTCTAAATGACAGAGTAAGCCGTATCAAAATACATTACATAGTTTAGAAGAACTGAGAGAACACATAGACAGACATTAAGTGCGACTTTGTAGATTGTACTGACATTGCAACAGAAAAATATGTACTAACTATTTATAGATAATAAAAAAATACATACATCAGGTGATTTTCAAGTTGCAAGAACAATAGATACGGGCAGAAATGGACATACAGATACGAGTGAAACGTTTTTTTTATAATATGCTAGTCGTGGCCGCAGCCCCACATGTATTTTATATTATTTCTTGCTATATTATCATTTATTGCTATTTTTATTTGTTCTAATTTCTATTTGTTGTAATAACTACATTAGTTATTTTATAAATTTTATCCGTATTCAAATATCTGCGCAAAGAAATGTTCTTCACGATAAGTTGAAGGGTATAAAAGTTAATGTGTGTCACCCGATGGTAAGTTACTGCAAAATGGAAGAATTAATTGTTGAAAATGTTCTCCATAAAAACGTTTATTTTTACCAATTTTCATGCTTGTCGATCATATGGTGTCGGAACTTAACAATGTATGTTACATTACAAACGAATATTTTTCACTGTATTTTGTTAAAATATTTAAATTGATCATGTTTTAGGAACATTTTAGAAATTAATTCGATTATTTTAGGATTAGTCTAAGATAAAAAAAATCCTAAATTGTTTTTGTATTGTTATTTGTTTTCTTATCATTCCATTATGTTATAGATTGAAAGTGATGTAGAATCTGAAAATTTTAAGTAAATATTTTGATTTGTACGGGTTGCTCACCATTTTTTCGAATGGCCTGTAAATATAATTATCAACGGACTGTTAAATTTTTTAAATTAAGTTAACATACTTAATAACAAAGATAAAGCAAGAAATATTTAAAAAATAAACAATAGTAGATAAGAAGATAACAATTATTAAAATATTTTATTCTCAATAATTTAAACCTATTTATGAAAATAGTTAAGTAACAAAGGGAATAAAACAAATAAAAAATAAATCGAGTCCTATTTTATTACCTCATACCAAAAATGAAGTTGAATTTAAATTATGTTTAACATTTGTAACAATGGGGTTGAAATATTGATAGTTTAAAGGGATGCTGACCGAAGTGTGTTTTGATTTAGTGTTTTTATTACTAACCCCCTTCCTGTATTACAATTCGAACAGCTAAAAAATCAGTGTATAATGTTATATGTATACATTTTTTTTTCAATTTATATTACCTATAATAAAAATGCCTTTTGTTGGATAGACATAATTATTATCATAGTTTGAACTACCTAAATCATGTACTAACATGATTGGTTTAATTTGTAGGAATTGACGGCTCCAGTATTTTTTTAGGATAGCCATTACCACTATGTTGTGAAGACACAAAACACAACATGGTCACGATTATTTAATATACACGAGTCATGAATAATATTAACCGTAAAATTTATAGACTTAAAAATAATATCATGCATGTAATTTTATAGAATAATTGATTTAATTATTTTTTTTATGAAATACCTACTAAATATAGTGCTAATAAGCTTCTTCAAGTTGATAATCTATCGCCGAACACCTACAGGCGAGTCATGCTAACTGCATTTGAGACTTTGTTTCAACTCTTAACAGGTGACATTGTAGTGAAACACTAAAACCTATAAAATAAATGATAATGAATACAGTTCGAATATAAAATAATAACATTTAATGCAATATAAATTAATACCAAATTGTATAGTTCATTTTATTGGCAGTATCATAACATTTATGGTTAGAGCAAGAACAGGGCAGCAGGGCACCGGTCACAAGCAAGGGGTGAGTACCATTTTCCACACATCATTGCATGGGGCCACAGATTTATTTGCATGCGGGCCGCTGACCAGGATCCATTACTGCCATTACGATGCTATCAACCGGCAAGAGAGTTATGGCGCTCTTGTTTTTCTTAACTACATGAGAAAAATGCCAACAAAGAGAAAAACCGAATATTTAGGAAGCAGGACCGATAGAATTGATTGCCGAACGGGTTATGGTTTCCGCTGTATTTATTTTTTATTTGGGGCGACTAGGTTCAATCACTTAAACAAAATCTGAGGGTTAACCTTAGATACTTTGTATATTATCGAATAAAATAAATATGATATCGACGGTAGAAAGTTTTAGTAATGACTTTCATGCAAAGACTGTCTATGGCTCGTTACTCAGTTAGCCTTTCGATGGTCGACATCTGCAGTACTAAGTTTAACAATATAGATTACCTAATAATATCTTTGTGGTACACAGAAATGCGTGAACTACGTTTTACGTGATTGTTGTACAGAATTTTTGTTAATTAACCGTAATTTATTGAAAAAATAATCGCTTCTTTAAATATTCTACTACACAATATATCAATAACCCACTTATAATAATAGAAGCAATCAATTCTCTGAACTCAAACGGTAACTGTAACTACCGATCTCTATCAAATACTCATGATAAAAGTTTCTTTAGAAGTTAACAAACTTATGTCAAAAGCGAGGAAAGTTTTCGGGGGCGGGCGGCTATTTACAACGTTTCATTCAGATTTATGCCACGCGTCCGGCCAGTTCGACTGCTTTCGATTCAATACGGATAATGAACGGGGAGGAAACTATAAATCCACTTAGTCGCGAAACTTGCGTAATAGATAAATAAATGAAATAAGTATTGTAATATATTTGTATTGCTTAACGATCGTCGTTTACGTTCGCAGCTAACCCGTAATAAGGCAGGTCTTCCGCTTGCCATTTGAACCTGCTTAGTGAGGTTTCCGCTTAAGCGTATTAATCTGAAATTAGGTCGCAGTTAACACCGTAATGTTAAGGGTCAATGTTCCTTTGTATTTTCTATGAAGTTGGTAACAATATATTTTATGCAAAAAGTTTTTCTATAATAGATAATGTTTAACTAGATTGTTTAAGCATCTGAGCAATTCTGTTATCAAGTATTTAGCTTAGGAACAGATGTATTTAATTATAACTATATAACCTATTATTTCAATTTAGATTTTGTGCAATTCTCTTGAGCATGTTATTCTGCAATATGTTTTTATAATAGTGTAAACAATAATGTAAACTATTACACCAAATGTAAAATTTAATCCTCTTTACTTAATGACCTATGTTAACGATGCAATGACAAATTCATCTCGTAATTATTAAAATCATTATAATTTTGTTAAATTTATTTTATACGAGCTATCATTCTCTTGAAATTAATTGGTTTTATTATTTCACGGGAACTACGTTCTTTAACTAAATGAATTGTGAGCATCCTATAAATTTTATATTATATTTTTGGCATTGTTACTTACCTCCACAGCCCTATTACCGACCGCAGTTACCGCTGTTAAATGTTATGATTACTACTTAACATGTATAATGGGCGATGCAAGATATAGTCTACATTATTATTTACCCTATAAAACTTCAATTTGCCAATAAGTCTTTTCAAAATCTGTCCAACCGTTTCCAAATATTACACCAAACAATATACAGTTTAAATTTATTTATTGCTTTAAAGACTAACACCATTTGCCGTATTGTATTACCCATTGGAAATATCTCCGGAATTATCATATTTTAAATTACCTATTAAACCCCTTTAAGAAATAAATATTCAAAAAATATTAGCTAGTGCTCCCACATGTTATTTAAGGAACTTCTGTGTTTTTTTAATGTATATAAACAATACAACGTATGTGATTATGCGAATAGGCAATAATAGTTAAAATATTCTTAGTCGCATAGGGACTGAACTGATCGCTTTATTGGCTAACATTTACTAGGAAAGGACTATCTTAACTACATCAAATGTCGATATCGATAATTAGTTATTCATGGCGACAGTTATTTATTTTTTTGTTACATGTATCTAAGAAACTATGGTAAGGTTTAAAAAAGTAAATTTTAAACGCAGACTATCATAAATATATTTTTTTTTTATGTTATAGGGGGCAAACGAACAGGTGGGTCACCTGATGGTAAGTGATCACCGCCGTCCATAGACACTAGCAACACCAGGGGAGTCGCAAGTGCGTTGCCGGCCTTTTAAATATGTGGGCCTTCGGCACTCTCACTGACCGAACGAAACGCAACAGTGCAAGCACTGTTACTTCACGTCGGTTTTCTGTGAGAGGGTGGTACTACCCCGGGCGAGCCAACCCATTCATGCTGAAACCAGTAATAGCTTCAGCGTAGCTCTACCACCTACAAATAAGTAGATATATGAAAAGGGCATTTAAATAATATAAGATTTTAACTAAGCCTTTTATTTTTAGAGACATTCAGTCAAACAGATATTCTCCCTTAGTAGTAGATAGTTTTATTGTTCCCTATCTTTTTGCAGGTCACATTAGTAAAGTCGCTGATACTTCACAATCAACTTGTACTGCAGTAATATATTAAATTATGAATAATTATAAATTGCAATACTCCTAGTAATACGTTATTGAAGGTGGGAAAGAATATTTGTTAATTTTATCAGCCAGCAAATACATAAGCACATAAGGCACTTACTTACCTTTAATTAAACGATAGTTGCAATGAGAATATTTTAAGAAGACACTATTTTTAGAATAGTTTATATATAAAAATGGATCTATTTATATAATACATTCTCATCGTTCCAGAGTCAATACAGAGCGAGTCGATAGAATTTTACATAAAGTAAATAACTTTTCACAGCCGTACTTATAAAATATTTATGAGCAACTGTAAATTTCAAAACATACTTTGCATATATTCCGTGAGATCAAAAAATATATCATATTTTTAAATGTTATCGACATATCTTGACAATCTCTAAACGGTCATACTTTCGAATGGGATGGACGCGACAAATCAAGTCGAGTGTTGCAGTAGGGCGGCCCAAGATCGACAGGCCTGATTTATACGACGGACCGTTATCTTTCCTTAGACCATCTTTACTAATACAAACAAGTTCAACGTTAATAGAGATCTACAAAAGTTCTTAATTTATTTTGTTAAGGTTATTACAATATATTAAGGTTACAAGGTCATGATCTGCTGTTACTTATAAAGTCAATAAAACTTAACGTTAATTAGTATCTATAATTATTTATATGAATAAAAATAAATTGCCGATTGTATATAAGCTCATCACTTCAGAACGGCTGCACCTATTTGGCTATTGCTTTTTTTTTGTTTGTATAAAATGAGTGAGTGAGTGAGATAGAAGACGGTAAGGAAATGTAAAAAAATATTTACAGAATTCTCAGAACGTAACCTGTTTCAGTTGCCGTCGTACTTCATTAGATAGTTGTACAATAAAGGAAAGATTTGGGCTCATTTTCTCCGTTAGTACAGTCGTACAAATCCGGGGAAGAGCACTTGTTTAAACAGAAAAAAATAATACTTTTCACCGACATTGTATTGTATTTGTATGTATTGTATATGTCGCTTAATCTATGTAAGTTATTGGTGTAACATTCTATTATTTTACCCCACCAACAATAAGCACTTTAATAACCATAACAATATCCCTTTAAGAACACATGTTTTTGGAACGTAATACAGTTAAAAGTTGATATTAAATTTGAATTATCTTTGCAGAGGACGTTTAATCGGTGTTTAAAGGGCAACCGTGGTAAATCTTTGGTAATCCGGTGGACAACAAATATAGTTGAGAGGAGATAAGGAATGTCCGACTCGGACGCGGGGTGCTAATGCGCTATTTGTATGGTGATGTCGGCTCGCGGGCAGGGCACCGGTCCCTCGGCTCGGCTAAATGTCCACACATGATAGTGACAACCGCAACCTCGGTAATAGCCTTGCCCGAAAATGTGTTTCACATTATACATTCCTATTAATTAATTAAAATGTATTTATATTATTCAAAATATTTTATCCTCGCGAAATAATTGTACGGCAACCTAATGGATGCTTGCAAGTATATTTGTATAAAAAGTGTTAGTATCGAAACAGTAATAATATCGATAATCAAGATTTATATCGATATAATAAAATTAACGATACAATAATATCCATATAGAAAAATGCTAAATCTAAAAATATCTAAAAAAATAAAAATACTATGTAGACATGCGAAACCTTTTAAATGATTCAATACTTTCAATTTCAGTCGCATTTTTAATTATGCAAGGTTTTCAACCCCAATTTTACAAAATAGCCATAGCTTAAATGTTATTAAATTATCCTCACCATAACCGTGCCAGTCCAATTTTTTTTTAATTATATATGTTTACACGGTTGACCTGGCAAGGCCTCTACAGTTTCACCGGACTACAACCAGTCGAATATTTTTCTAAGCTGGAGTAGTTATCTCGCAGTACCGGAATAGGATGGAAAAAGATGTTAGTTCAAATGAATGCTTTTAGGTTTTATAAACTTTAAATATTAGAAAATTCGGTGTTTCTTAAAATTTAAAATTTGATTCCTTTGTGGTTTGCGTTTTAATTCACTACTTTTACGGTAAAATCGTACTTCTTAATAAATACTAAAAAAGTCTATAATGTCGTGCTAATGTGGTCAATATATCGCCTATAGACATTCTCGTGGCCTCTATATAAATATGGGTATATTTACACAATATTGCAATATGTCAAGTAAGTCCGAATATTGACAGACCCCGCACGACGCCGCGCCATACCATTGGTGTTCTGTCATGGAGATTTAAAGTAAAGAACAAATTGAGTTTATATATTCTTTTATTTCTTCATTATGCCATTGACCAAGATCTGTCTAGCGCGCTTTGTTGATTTCTATTTTATATCATTGTCGTTTCTTTTAATATCCTCAATATTATCTGTATTCTATTTAGCTACATAATAGTATTATGAGAAATAAACATCTAAGCTATCGACTAACGTTGTAATAATTGACGAAGCTAGGTCGTAAAAATACACTTATCTGTAATTGCGTTTCTGATCAGTACGTTGCACGCAGCATACGATATTAGGATGTTGAGACAAGTTACCGCTGATATTTGTTGCAATCAAATCGTCCACGATCCACAAATACTAGGTGTGCTGCCAGTGAAGAGACCTACACTGCATGAATATTAGTAGGTACTAGTCTATACTTTCTCTACAAAAACTCAGAAAATAAGGCCTGTACAAAAATACTAAGACTTAGCTCACTACTTTTTGTGTATGGGATGTAGTGCATTTGTAATGCTTACTTAAAATCGAAATTTACTGCAAAAAGCGAATACAATACATTTTCTTGGTTATAAAACCAACTGATCTGTAAAATTTCCAGGAGTACTTTTCCATTACGTTATTTAAAGATTAGTAGCTGGATTTTAGTCTATTAATCATCGTCGTAAGCGAAATCAAAATGATATCAGTATAAATAGTGAAGTCAAAAATTGCACGTGACACAAGCCGACTAAGTGACAGAAAAAGGACAACAAACAAAGCACACAATGCCGGCATCCGCAATATTTATGCGCTAAAAAAATGAGCGAGGCCAGTCCATTTGCATGGTAAATGTATATTTAGAATGGATCGTCACGAACACAAAATCGGAGGCAAACCTGAACAACGTTACACGAAAAAAATTATATTCAAGTTAATCAAATACCTATCAAGAGCATATACTAAATATTTAGTATATGCATTCATATACAGTACTTATACAATGTCATTATTAAATATCAGTAGCCTTGAATGCGCAGTTTCGAATATATTCAGTACGTTCTAATCAAATTATTGTTGTTCTTGGATTACTCAATTAACTAATTATTTATTAAGGATATTAATAAAATGGTAAGATTAAGTAAGCTAACCTATAAGGTAGCAGGCAATAATTGTAGGTGTGATGGAAGAAAAAACATTAAATGCAATAAATGTTTGATTTTCAAAAATATCTATTACAGTGATGATATATTAAAAACAACTATGAGTATTAGTGGGGACTCAGCTTAAAATGGGAAGACTAATAATTTGCCATTGCAAACATTAAGCTGGTCGCCTTTTCGATATTGTTGAAAACCAAACGATATAGAAATTCTCCATAATAAATGATACTACATAGGTGATCATTTCCGTGGTAATTCTTGTACATACAACATTATAACTACTGTTACTATTTATAACAAGAGATCTCCTGTTATATTTTAGTGAAAATATTTCGTCTACATTTCAAGGGTGTATAAATATGATATGTAGGTCATAGAGATAATGTAGAAAAGTATAAAATATTCAAAATAAATTCTTGATCACGGTATACCTATATAATTAAATAAGTTACAACGTTGCGGTGGATGAGTCGCAGTTTCCAACGCATCATTAGCGGTTATCACTTCATTCCGGGTGAAAAAATTTCAACAGCTCTCATCGGCTCTCACGTGCACTCTTGATTTATTAATTTTCACCTTCATAAATATGGTATACGCTATTTTAATGAGATTCTACTCATAAATTTAAATTAAAAAACGGTCGTTTTTTCGTTCAAGGAATTAATGGAGTAACACTGAAAAGTATCCTACATACTGAAAAGTAATCATTTAAAATAAATTATCATTAAATATTTGAGTAATGACTGATTATTTGTATCATAAAAGATATACAGTTATTTTGACCTAACGAACGAATAAGTCGTAACAAATTTAAATGTTAACATAAGTATTATTTAATATATGTAAAACCCGTAAAAATAGTTAACATTGTATTTATGGACGTGTCATAATAAGAACCTGTTGTTACAATCATCATAATATAATAAATCTAAGAATATAATATTTTCTAAGCAAAAATAACCAATTAAAGAATTTATCATTAAATTGCCATTTTTTCTCAAAACTAGTTGGCTACTTGTAATTAATTATTTTTTAAACTTGAACGTTCTGTGAGACGTTGCTGTGATTAAAAATTTTGTTGAAGGTATATTATAATGAGAAAATAGTTAATGTGCAATAATTTGTAGGTGTATAGCGCGGATCACAAAGTCAGCAGTGTTCAGGATCGATAGCTTCTACTATAAGTACTAGTCTTCTCTTTTCATTTACCGTTTACTGCCATATCTATGACTGCCATTGTCAAGGCGCCGATAATCATTATTGCTATCCTTCAATAGTGACGTATACATACATTCAATGCTATCATTGCCTTCAATTTAGTGCCAAATTCTACATCAATATTTTATTTTTATACAACGTTTTTATGTGTTATGTTTGATGTAATGATTACATAATTTTGATAAAAAATTGTGTTTTATAAATTTTTAATGCATCAAATCTATTTGAAGTAACTAAATATTGAACAGAATGGGTGTTTACTTCTGTCCTTAATTTTTCTAAACTACACGGCATTTTATACGGTTTTCACTATCATTCGGAAGGTTTATGTATAGGTATAATACATACTTGTTATATTTGCGTAAAATAGAGAAAAATTAATGTATAGTAATCAAGTCATAAAATATTTTTGGGCCGCTTACACTGTTAACGCTAGTTAACCTTATAAAGTCTATAAACATAATAAACTACAGAATTGTACATATCGAAAAACCTATTAAGTTCTTTATGGCATATGCCTATTTCCTATGGGTATTAAGAATACAGTGACTTTTTAAATCTTTTAATCATTTAAAAGAAATAGTGGGTGACTTGCAAAAGTATTTTTTTCAAAAAGGTATTAATACTATTTAAATTAGATATTTTAGTTATGTTGTCCGATCAATGTAAATGAAAATCGTCCTTTACGCCATATTATTTCAATGACTACCTAAAAAGGTATCTAGATTTAAAAGTATACATAAATAAATATAGTAACCCATATTTTACGAGTCTGTACTTTCAAATTTTTGTGTAATAAACGTCATTGCAAGTGACTAAGAATAGGCAATTAAAGACATGTTAACCATTTTTTTTTAATGTCTGTTGTCTGTTGTACACGCATGATTTTTTATAATATAACGCTTATGGTAAAACGTCACCAAGAGAACATAAAGCATATCCTCGAAAAACATTTCGTCTTTATTTCGTCGGATCACTCTATGAAAAGATATTGTAATTCAAATGATGACACAAGTACAAAAGAAAAGTAGGATAGCACATGCATTTTTGTCTCATTCAAAACCCTGAGTAGTTTGTAGTATATTTAATATCTGATATCTATCTATATATAAATAACATGACAGAGGTTTGGCGAGCTATGTGAACTTGGCATCCCACTTAAAAAAGTATTACGAAGATACCATTCGATAGCGCTTCGTTTCTACCCGTTTATTTTCGTTTATACCTCAAATTGAAAAAAGATATAGCATTTTTAAAATTTAACCCGCACCTCACTTTGAAATATCAAAATTGTGCAGACGGGGTTCAATTATAAATTATTTATAGACGTTTGTACCGCTTTTATTTTTTCTTTTATCTGAAAACCGAAAAAAGATACAGGACTTTCAAAATTAAAAAAAATGTAACAGTGGTAGTTTACAACATAACAAAAATCTGTAAATGAGATTGGACGTGCAAACATATATACTTGCAGGAAACAATTTGAATTTTCGCTATATCTCAGAAGAAAAGAAAATATTGCAATTTAAAATGTTCAGGATAAATTCTGAACTTAATACATTTTCAACATTTCGCTAATTGCTTAGTGGGTATTGTCGTACCTGTAGGTAACATTTTGAATTTCGAAAATATAGCTAAAAAGCTCGTCAATAGCAACTAAACAAAAAAGAGTAATAAGGAAAACCGGTTAACAAATAGAGGACAAAATAATGCTAAGCCGTTTTATCTGTGCCTATTTGTATATAGATAGAATATACTTTTTTTATTTACTATTACATTCTTACCTTTCAAAAAAGTATTTTTGCTAGCAATACCAGCAAAGCTTACAGCCAAAATTTACTCCTACAATGGAATTAACTTATAAAGAGATCAGACAATCGAATCTGATATCAAATTTCAAAATTCTTTTATGAAAAATGTAACTCGTTATGAAGGCTTGTCACCTACTTATACTAAGTATTGTTGAAAGGACTAGTAAAATATCTTACACAATTATTAAGTAACTAAATAAAAAAAAAACTTGTATCGTCAAAAATTAGTTAAATTATGAATTGTTTATACATGACTAGCTGTGTCCTGTGGTTTCATATCCTCGCTTCAAATCTAGTTTGCCAGACAAGTTGACATTTATGATTGTTGCTTCGCTCCTTAGTATCGCAGCGTGCTTAAGCATATAACCTATAATCCTTGTTAATAAACGAGCTATCTAACGGAAAAACAAATTGGATTAGTAGTTTGTAATATCAGTGTATTCGTAGATAGAAACTTTTCAATATTATTTTTTACAATTTTAGTATGTACTTAAGTAAGATTTGTTCAGTATTAGGTCGTGTATTGGACCCTAAGAGATTTCTAAAGAACAGAATAAAAAAGTTTTTTTCATATTACATTATAAAATATTTCTGTTACTAACATGAACTAACAGTAATATATTGAAATTTTAATAATAATTTATGCATATTTGAAATGTTATAATTTAAAAATTGAAATTCCATGCAGCCACATAGACATATCTTTGCCTCTAAATCTTGAGAATGCGTATTAAAAAAAAAATTCAAATGTCAAAATACTATGATGGTTTAGCGAATTGTTTGTTTGTGAGAAGAAGTCATTAGAAAGTGTTATCAAGCTGTTAAAAATCGTTTTCATATAACAACATCATTTGAGAGTTGTATTATTGTTAAATCAACTGATATGTTTCACATGTCATTGTCGCAATATTCAACTTTAAGTGGTTAGCCTTGAAGTAGATGTCACCTATTAAATCTCGAGTGTTGTTTATTTTACATTAGAGTTAAATCTGAAGGGTATTCACGATTATATGGCTTTGATATTTGACTTATGTTTTATGAAAAAACAGAAGAGGCATGTTTTACCCACGTATTCGGGGGAAAAGTGCACGTTTAGTAGTTCTCAGCTGGATTTATCTAGCTGTGCTGTGTGCCGCGTCCACAGCGCCTTGCGACAAGACACGCCGTGTGTTTACTGCGCAGAGTGGTATTATCACCGATGGACCCAGCAATTCTAACTACACTCAAGTCTGTCACTCTCTATGTAAACCAAATAGTTTGTAAATATTAAACAGATAATAATGAGATGGTTTTATTTTAGGACTCACACTGTGAATGGCTCATCAAGGCAGCTAATAGAAGTCAATATATACCCTAAGTTTTATTCGTATGGGCACAGAATGTTCATATGACTATGTGTTTGTTTATGACGGTGATTCATTTGATGCTCCTTTATTGGGAAGTTTCAGTGGAAAAACAGAACCACAAAATGTCACTGCATCTAGTGGATATGTAAGTCACTTACCATTACATCAATCACATTACAATATTAAATAAATTACTGACATGATAAACATTAATCAATTTATATTCAGTAATATGTAGTAAATTCTCTTATATATTATGGATAGTGCTTTATTTTATTAATTTAGTCGAACTTACTGATTGTTGTTTTTCAATCTCATGTGTTTACTAATAATAATACAAATTCTAAAAATAATGTCATCATACGCAAAATATCACATTTTGATATTCTTTGTGTGCATTAACAAGGAAAATGTCTTAAGGAAATGAAACAAAGTAGTCATCTGATTATGTTTGTGGAATAATACATTCTTAGACATGATTAATAATTATTGTGATTGTTCATGTGTAAAGTTAGTACAAAATATTTCATTTATTTTAAAACATTGTATTCTTATTGTGGTAGTAGATTATAATATTGTACTTTAATTCACTCCATATCATATATTTTATAGAAAAAATATTTACGCATGATACTTCAAGAAATATCTATTATTATAGATCAACTTTTCTAGTTTTAACCAGGAATTTCTGTAGTACTGAGTCAATATATTGAGCCAAAATTGAATATTTTGGTAGAGTATTAATATTTAGGCCTCAACCTACTACACTTGAGCATAACAAGACTGTAACCCTATTGAAAGACTTAAAAAACTATTTTATGCACAAATTAATATAAAACAGAGGCTATGAGACCTTGTGCTTCTGACCAACATCACAGTATGCCATGAATGAAATGGAAGTGAATAGAAGTGTCTGTTGAGTTTTGTTTCATGCTATTTATATTTATAGTATTGGCTAGTGGTGTAGGTGAAAGTCTTTACCTATAATGTGCATATATATAAAAAAATTGTGTATTGAAGAGAGTTCATGAATTTAATGTGATATACAAACAGTTTATGAGTTGTAATGTATTATGTTATAAAAGTGTAATTAAAATAAGTACATATAATACTATTACATCTCATATGGAGAGTAAAATTACTGATTGTGAATAATTAATTTAAATGAGATCATGGTACTGATTCAAATTTATTTAAATTGTTATTTTTACAGATGTTAATACTACTATACAGTGATACAAATTATGTACTAGATGGTTTTCGATGCCACATACGCTATACACAATTGTCCCAATGACTGTACTAAAAGGGGCTTGTGTTTTGCCAATGAATGTTTCTGTGAAGACAAATGGGGTGGTCCAGATTGCAGTGTCCAAATTTGCCCCAATAACTGTAATGGTAATGGACATTGTAAAGAAGACAGATGTATTTGCAAAAAAGGGTACATAAGTATACATTTAATATATATGTTTCATATTTATCAAAAGTGGTGATAGCTAGTTGTCGAAACATAATTATAATAAGGGGTACAAACTTTTTCTTCACATTTTAATATGTAACTATGATCATGAAATATAAGGAATGGAGAAAAAAAAACAATTCCATATTTTTTCTTGTTAACACTAAAGCTCCTCAGTAGATATATGATATATAGAGAAAGAGGTATAGATAAAGAAAGAATATAAACAGGTGGAACTATCTTAACTGATTTGTAGCTTCCTATTTATATATCAAAATTAATACAGACATATTTCTTTAATGTGTTTACAGTGTTATTATTATATACAGTTTTTTAATCTGTCATTATTAAAAGTCAACATTCTTTACTTACTATGGTATCTTATAATATACAGAGTTTTTTGTATCTTTTTTTCTAAACTAGATATTTCGGTGAGTCGTGTTCACTAAAAAAAATTGATAAGGAAGGAAACAGCTGGCATTGGATGTCACACAGTGAAAATGGTATGACTAAGAGAGCTGCTCACACTGCTGTTTATGTGAATCAAACAGATTCTCTATATGTATTTGGAGGATACGACCTCAACAAAGTATTGGGTTTATTGGAAGTATATCGGTAAGTAGTTATACTGCAATATTTGTTTAACATATTAGTGTACGCCTGTAGTATGAAACCGATTATCTGTTAGCAAAGTTTATTGGCATCATATTCTTATTTATGGTTGTTGTGGATACAATATATTATATCTTTGAATTGTTATTTTTAGAGTAAATTCCAATATGTAAAAAGACTTCACTGCATAGTTGATTTGAAGAATTTAAACTATTTTGTAGCTTAATTTACACTAAACATTGATATAAAAGTAGCTCTCAAATGAAGCTGCTACAACATAGGTGCTTTGCAATAAATTTTAAATTTAAAAGTGGTAGGTATCATCCAGATGTGCTTTAATATAACAATTTGTGTATAGATTTACAATATTCTATAACCTAAGTCTCACAGTACTTGTAAGTCTGCATAATGACTGAAGTTAACTCTATATGAACATATGTATTTATGAATCACAAGTGTTCTTGGATTTTTCTGTTGTTATTGAGTACAGTATAGTTGTTTTACATGCAAATAGCCAATATAATAAACTTATTAAAAAAAAACATAGGTCTTGATAATAAATGGAATTCTTTGGTATTTTTTTAATATTGTTATAGGTTTTCTTCAAGTCAGTGGTATGATGAGAATGGAAAAATATTACGTAGATACCAAACTAATGAAGAACGAAATAAATACTTATTGTCACTATTTACCAAGGTAAGCTATTAGTAGAAGTAAAACAAATCGATATAAATACAAATATAGAGGTCTGCCATTTTGCACACATTGATACCAAAACTACTGAATAGATATAGATTAATTTGTTTAGAGTTACTTCTTAGACATTTAGTTTTTTTCTACAAAAAATAATATAACCATATCATCATTATACATAAAATTTTATGAAACTATGATTCATAAGAGCACTACACTTTCAGCCACATTTGTGTTTTTCTCGCAGGAATCTGGGGAAGGTAGTGAGATGCTTGTGTACATAAAATATATTGTTAAGATAATAAACGACGCAGGCGAAGTCACGGGTATCAGCTAGTATTGTTATTAAAATATTCATTTTTACATCTGTTACATCAAGTAATAAAGATGCAGTTTTACTTTCATGTTCTAATTTTCGAGATAATTGAGTTATTGTGCACTATTATTTCAATGTACAGTAGGTAAGAGCTGGATAGATATCACAATAAATCATGAGGCCTGAATTTCTCGGGAAGAGGCCTTTAAGAATGGAGGGTCCTCGAAACCTAATACAAAATTTTATATGAATACAATGTATAACATTAAATAGGTTTCTTTTTTCATGTAATACCACTCAGAGGAATGTGATTTTGGGATAAACCTTTTTTTCATCAAGCTCAATTGAATAAAATTAGGAGTATAACTTATTTCATCACGTAATTACTCAAGTAAATTGTGTCTATTTACAGGGCAATATTGATGGCAGCTGGCAAATAGGAAATAGAAGTTCATGGTTTAATAGTATATTGTCGTCTTTCTCGAAACATGACAAGACCACTTTGCCTCTCGGTTACTTACACTCGCCTACACCCTTTACTGAAAATTATTTGCATTTAACAGAACGGCCTGAGTTATTCATTTTAAAATCAAATACAACGAAACCCGAACCACGATATGGACATTCAGCATGTGCATTTGGTGCAGGGTTTGTTCTGTATGGTGGCAAGTTATCGGATGGTAGTTTGTCTTCGGAAGTTGTGGTTTTACGACGCTTTATCGAGTCATTGGACTCTGAGAGCTGTTAATTCAAGTGTATGGCCACCCGGACTCACACGTCATAGTTTGACAGCCGTGAAAGATGAATTGTATTTGTTTGGTGGCAGCACCGTCGACGGAGAGTTTTCTTCGAGGTAAATAATGTGACCGCTTTTTACTGAATATGTAGGTATGATGTCCTAAGATTACATTTTTTTATGCTACTAAACTGTAGCTTTGTTTGTACCATTAATTTTTTTTCCTGAACTTTTCTGATATATATGATATATGTCACGAAAATCACTAGCATAAAAAATACTTCAATGTGTTATGGTACTCCCATACCGGCGTGTATCGGCACAAAGTTTTGTCTATGGTCAGACTAAATGCAGATGTGGGAAGATATTATCAGTTATGCGTTACGAACTATCGGATTGCGTGACGATACACGCAGCACGATAACTGGGCCGGCGGCTTTCTACACACATCAAAGGAACTTGGAGACGCTAATTTCGAGTTACTATTGAAATGACAATGGTGTGCAAACGTTATTCTACGCCTTTATCGGAATTAATTTTGAGGCTACTTTTTAGCGGCACAAGTAGTCGAAGCTTCGTCACGCAGATATGGGAGTAGCATTATGGTGATTCTTATAACTGTGTTGGAGTTTATCGATCTTAGATATACCAATGTTCATTTTTGTATATGTCTTCTGACCATCAATATCCAATATGACAATACCCAAGTTTGAGTGTATTTATTGAAATTTCCAGAATGTATAAAATAAAATTGAGCGATGTAAATATAGAATCTTGGGAAAGAGTGCAAGTGCGAGGCGGCAAGGAGTTGGATGTCCGCGTTGTAGCGCACACTGCAGTCTACCATTCGCATTCCAACTCGATTCTTAGTGTACGGAGGAGTAGTCGCTAGTGTTGCCAGGTAATCTAAACTAAATGTTAAATTATTTATTACGTATTAGCCAATATTTAAATTATTGTTATTGTTACTGATAGTGTTGGATCGTTACTGTTAGGATGGTTTATAGGTTTTTGGTTATATCTTACACAGTATTATCAATTAAAATGTTGAAGTATCTTACGGTTTTCTTTAATATGTTCGAAATTGTATATAATAACTTATATTTTCTGATCTGTGATCATATTATGTTGTATTAGTCTGAATAATAATTATCTTTTTGTCAGGTTCTCGAAACTTTCGGATAGAATGTTCGCTTTTGATATCGACTACCGACACTGGAGCGAAATACATTATCCGAGGGCACACTTGCGAGATACATACGTGCCACGGGAAAGAGCATTTCATACAGCAACTATAATAGGTAAATATTTTATTGATGATTATTATTATCAAAGTTCCATAGTTGCCAACCTAATATATAATAAACCTGGAATATCGCAACCTTATTTCTTGACATGGGCAACAAAAGCCTCTTTGTAAGTGTTGGAGATTTTCATGGAACTGATAAAAGGCTCAGAAAAAATTAGGAGGCATGGAGGTAGCTTGGCTTGATGTAAGGGGAACACTGATAGATAAAAAGTGTTAATTTTCTTTTTTTATTCTTATTTTACTACTTTTATGAATTAGAATCCTTAAAAATTCAAACTACGTTCTTATTAACTACTATAATTGCATCATTTATTTCATTCATTATTATTCTATTTTTATTTTATTTAGCATAGTTTTCATAACGCATGCACCATGTCAGGCCAGGTCCCATATTTATAGTAACCCGTTGTTACTCATTTATGTTAAACAATTAGATTTTCGGGGAGTTGTGAGTCAGAGAGACCTATGAATTAAGTTAGCAACACTACGGAAATGATGAAATATCTGGGAACTTAGGTGCTTGAGAAACTATGGAAACAACATTGTAATAAAAGTTTTGGTATTTTAATAAAATTATTAATTCTCTCTGTATAATAGCATACAATAAAACTATTGCTGCTAGAAATATGAAATTGTGGATATGAGTGCCTTATACAATGTAGGTGAGCACTAAGAAAATATTGTTATCCGCCAATCCCTTTAAATGCTTAAATAAATTGATATAGGGGACGTGGACGGGAATATGGGTATTACGTGATCCATATTTGACAATCTTTTAGCGCTCTCACTCCCTTTGGTGACCATCCGTAGTATGTGAGAACCCCTCCCCCCTCTAGTTTTTACGTACTAATCCATAAATACGGTTTTTGTCTTATTATTTCATTTGTCTTTTTGTAATGCCTGGTGCATTCACAAATAATCCATGTAAAATTTTATGAATGCAATGTACAACTACATTATCGGCACAAACTCGTGGATTTGCTTGGCAACTGCACTGCATTACAAACTGTTTATTTTGCATCAACTGACGTCCCGGTGTATGTGCCACAATGTTGCCACCTGTGAATTTTAAAATCGCTAAACGTTGTGCGCCATTTTTGAGTATAGCCCGAAAAAGCGCGAAATTCATTTTAGAAGATATTGATTACGTGACGAAAACTTATGTCCCACCCTCTTTTCCAAGACCAAGCTTGGTACTTTGAAGACCTAGCGCCCTCCCTCCCTCCCTCTGAACGGGTCACATAATATGAGTACGTTGCCATAGGTAAAATGATGCCTGAGATGGATCTGATGAGTTTTGAGATGAACTCTTGAAAAATAGGTATATCTTCATTGAACGGTTCAGAAAAGTGTGACTGATTGAGATTATTAAAATTAAATGCAATATCGTGTTTTAACACAAAATTATTTTACATATAATAATTTAAAATATTGTACAATCTTATATATTTTTAATTTTGCTGTATGTGAATGTAAATAAAGGCTGACGCATAATTTTTAGATTTTTCGTTTTTAGGGTTGTTTTAGACAGACTTTTTGTATTGGAGACAACATTACATGTGTTATTACAATTCAAACTGGCTGAATAGTAGTTGTACGGCTCCTACTAGTCCTACTACAGTCCTACATATAGATTGATAATAATATTCATTTTGTAGGTAATTACCTGGTGGTTTTCGGTGGATATTCACATCGGCATAATCGAGAAGAGATCTGCTATGATGGACAAATGTATGTTTACCATCTCGGTTGTCATTCGTGGATACCCTTAGAAGTATTGGGTAGCACACGTAAGTTTTATCCAAAGAAGCAGGGCGTCTTTGCACATGCGGCCGCTTTGAAGCCTCCATCCACTTTACTAATCGTTGGTGGATACCACGGTAATGTTAATGGTGAGTTTGTATGAAGTTATTTAATTCCATGTAGACTGTGAGAGATGTAGTTTCACGTGATCTACTCCACGTATTTAAAAGTAATACACAAATAATTATTTTTTATTTTATTTTATTTCAAAATTTGTGTAGATTAAAGAAAACTGTTACACTAACAGTGTTATTTAACTGTACCTAGTAAAAGCTATGATATTACTTCTTTTCAGTTTTTTTTTATTCTTTGTAGGTTTTAGCGTTTGAGAACAATCTCATATTATGTTAATTAATGATGTGGTCCAAAATGGCAAATACGCTAAACTTAGAGCGGGACTGGCACTCAAGTGTCGCTGCCACAACACACCAACATATTCTTGGTAACAGATTTTCAACCTGAAAGTGATAGCTAGCCAAACGGTTTAGAAAATACCCTAATACCATGTTATGTTTTTATCATCATGTTTACCTTCACCTAAAGTTCCGTTGTTCAGTGTTCCGGTGTCCAAACACACTATCAAGTGAGCCATCATTGCTTTAGTATATTATTATATATCATAATTAAATTCGGCTATATATCTTAGCATATTTTGCTTAAATGTGATACTTTTTTTTGTAATCATATTAAAATTTATACTATAGGTGATATGTTGGCATATGTAGTACCGAGTTGGCAGGCAGGTATAACAAATAAAAATCCTGAGTCCGCTTGCTCACGGCACCACACACAGCCAGAATGTTTGGCCGATCCGGAATGCGGCTGGTGTTCTGTGGATGAGGTAGATATCACCAACAAATAATTCTAGCAACCTTTGTTAAACAATTGATTAGATGTCTAATGGTGCATTTACCCTTTGCTTCGTTACGAGTGCAAATGACAAATACAATAGTAGTATGATTAATAAAATCATCATAAGAGACCTAGTGCATCGTCATGAACCTCTCCTTGATTAATGTTATGGGCATAATTACCACACCAGCCCACGACGTATTGGTGATTCCAAACTCCGAAAAATTCAGTTCTATATTTTCCCAGGTACAATGGCACTACAAAAACATTACTCAGTTTGAGGTTTCCTCACGATGTATTCCTTTATCGTGAGTCGATAATGTTATCAATTTAAATTAGTAAATGTACGTAAATTCGTTGGTACATGTTGGGGTTCGAATCGGCGGTAATCGAATCACTATCCCACCACATATTTGAATTTTTGGGAAGTGTCTAGTTAAGTAGCTTCCGCTATTCATCTGTATAGATCTCTTGTTCGCATGTTGCCTGAACTCATAAATCATATTATATGTAAAATATTGATAGGTCGTAAAACTTTTGTTTGAATATAGAAAGTATAATAAAAACTATATATAGTTACAAAAATTACTAAGTACCGTGTGAACATTTTATTACCAATGTAGATTAAAAGTATAAAAACTCGTAAATCAGTTGTTACCTGCACGTGATACTTAAAAGTATAAATGAGCTTTTAAGAATCGATGGCTATTATTTGCTTGTAGAAATGCTACGGTCGGACAATTGGCTCCAATTGTACAACGAATTTGCAATCTATACGATGTGGGGGTATCTGCCCAGCTCTCGGAGATTGTCATTCGTGCTTAATTCACGGTCCGCCATTGGATAAAATGAACAGTAGTCGTATACCGTTACCATCCGTCAGCACTAAATTGGGCCTGCAAGAATGCAATTGGTGTGTTCAGAATGCGAGATGCCACCATAAAGATGGTAATCTATTCATTTATCTACATAAAATAAAATAAAGTGAACACAAATACTAACTTGAATGATTGTTTAGTGATATTGGAGATAATTATATTATTAATTGATCAACCAAATATCATTTATTTTGCTAATATTATAATGTTTCAAATATATCTTATAAAGTTATTAAGTATGCATTTTGCAATTAAATAAATCTGTTAAAATGTTTAAATGAAAAAAAATATTTCAGATAGTTATGGTATCTGTGGAGAAGACACTCCCTCAGAAAATCCAGGTTGGTGGGGTACTACCGGCACCGAGGTGATAACGCCTGATGAGTGTAAAATTCTTGATAAACGTCCCGGTCTAACATTTATTAGATATCAACAGCCAGCTAACTGGAATTACCCAGATGGAGTATCTGTAGTAAATGCAACAACAGTGGACTGGGGCACTGGAGGAGGAAGTAATCATATATTCAATGGTCCCAGTGAAGCTAGATTGAGAGGCTGGCTTCACATACCACAGTATTGGAATGGAACAGGAGAAGCTTTGCATATTTGTGCGGGTTATTCTAATATATCACTAAGGCTAGAAGATAGTGTCAATTCAGTGGCAAATTTAACAGCTCAACCTTCAGCCTGTTCTCTCGTAGATTGGCCAGCTTTGTTTCCGGGTAGACTTTCTGTAGATATGCACGCCAATGATTCCCTTCACACAGGCCTCTATCCTTCACATCATCATGCCAAAATGGAACTACTTCATAATAAATCACAGGAAAGTGCTAAGGTAAAGTCATAAAATTACATTCTTATGACAAAGGTAATTACTATTATATCAATTACTGCATGTAAGATATATTATTTTCGTTTTACAGGTATTCACTTTTGAATTTTTGGAGCCATATTCAGACGGTCAATGTTCCAGTTACGATAACTGTCTTCTTTGTCTCGCTGACGCCGCATGCGGCTGGTGCGAATTAACGAATCGCTGTGAAGTCCGGAATTCTGACGAAATGAGTGTCTGTGTTGCTGATGGGGAATGGAGATATTTGACCTTACAGCCAGCTGCATGTCCCAACTGTTCGAACTATATCAGCTGCGAACGATGCGTGTCTGGGAACAACTGCGAGTGGTGGGCGGACGAAGCGAGATGCTCACGTCGAGGCCGAGCTGCCGGTGCAGTGATCGACGCTTCCGAGTGCCCTGCGCCTTGTCGACTACGTCTTGATTGTGAACACTGTTTAGATGAGCGTGGACGCTGCGTCTGGTGTGAGGCAACGCGCCAGTGCTTCAGCTTCAGCGTTTACACGAGCGAATACCAGTTTGGTCTTTGTAGGGAATGGCTCGACCGCGCTTCGGTCCCTACAGACGAGGCAGCCCGAAAATCCGGTCAATGTAAATCTTGTCAAAGACACACGCAATGTTCGACTTGTCTGCGTAGTATGGGATGCGGGTGGTGCCACTCTTTTGAAAATCCGATAAATGGAGCGTGCACTGAGGGGGACTTTACTCGGTCACAATTGGATTGTGCTTCATTATTAAATGTGTCCTCAACAGATGCGGGATGGGCTTACGCAGCAGTGTCCAGATGTTGACGAATGTGGACTCGGTCTACACGATTGTCACGAGTACGCTGATTGTACGAACACTCATGGTTCATATATGTGCAAATGTAAACAGGGTTATATTGGTGACGGAAAGAAAAGCTGCATGCAGACATGTTATAGCAACTGCATTCATGGTTACTGCCTTGGCGCTCCCCAGTACAAATGTAATTGTGACTTGGGTTGGACAGGAGCTGACTGTTCAATAAATTGTGGTTGTCATAACCATTCGACGTGCAAGGGTGGCGTGGGAAGATGCGACGAATGCCAAGATTGGACAGAGGGGGAATTCTGCGAGTCCTGTAAACCTGGCAGCCATGGAAATGCTACGACAAGTCAGGGGTGCAGAAGGTGCGACTGTAACGATCATGGCGACGAATCGCGTGGTATCTGCGATGTTGCAACTGGAGAATGTATATGTAAAGATAATACCGAAGGTCAAAACTGCGAACGATGTAAGTCAAAGTTCTACGGCGATCCACGTCACGGTGGTAGATGTTACTATCAATGTGAACCCAGAGGAATGCTTAAAGCTTCTGAGACTGAAGGCATAGGATCGTATAAAACTGATCCTGACATCAAGACAATAGGTCCGTCCAAGGAATGTTTATGGATTATATCTGCTGAAAACATAAAGGATTCTATAATTCAGTTTACTATAAATTCATCTACATTCAATGTACCCTGTGATGAAAATGCAGTGTACGTATACGACGGCTTGGGTGGCGTACCGGATATGAGTAATAACCAGCAAAGTCAACTCCTGGGTGTATTCTGTAATGGCGCGTCATCTGGTGTCATCGAAGCTCGAAGTGGGAATTTGACGGTTCACTTCAAACAGGGTCAACTAGATCAAGGCTTTGAAGGCATCTATAAGCTACTTGCTTGTGATGGACACTGTGAAAATCCGAGAGTTTGTAATAAAAAACAATGTTTATGCCTTGAAGGTTACGGAGGACCCAACTGCGAAATCGAAATATGTCGTAATAATTGCAGCATGTCCAATAACGCAGGTGTATGCGATATTAGTTATGGTCGGTGTCTTTGTAATGAAGGTTTCGGAGGAGACGATTGTTCCATTAAACTAGACAAAACACAGCTCGTTTTTACTGAACTTTTTAACTCCGAATACCTTTCTGATGGTTTGGATCATCTTAGAAAAACGTTACCTAGATTCGGTCACACTTTGGTGGCTGATAGACGAGGGACTTTGGATGTTCGGTGGATATTCGCTCTCCCACGGTCCACTTAATGATATTCGATTTTTCGATACAAAAAACAATACATGGATGCAAGTAACTGTAGAAGCAACACCAGATGCAACAATGCCCGAAGGTCGATATTTTCATGCGGCTGAAATTTATCATTCCAAACAAAATATATACATTTATGGAGGTTTAAGTTTACAAGAAAAAAGTAAATACAACAAAACTCTAGGAGATTTTTGGCAGTTTAGTTTAAAAGATCAAAGGTGGGGCAATATTAAACGAAAGGAAGAACAACCGCCATCACTTGCAGGGCACACGTTAACTTTACAGAAGTATCAAGATTATGAAAGTCTAGTATTAATTGGTGGATTCTCATTAGATGAAGGATTTATGTCTGATATGTGGGAGTTTGATCTTGACAATGAAAAGTGGATTAAACTGAATTGTGAAGGTGCAAAACCAACGGGTATTATTGGTCACAGTACAGTTTATCATGCTCCTTCACAAAGTCTTTATATTTATGGCGGTATACTTTATTCTTACAACGGATCAACATTATCAAATAAACTTTTTTCATTTCATTATCCTACGAAAAAATGGAGTGAGCTACCTACCTTCCCTAGTTGGCATCGTTACCATGATAATTTACCACAGGCAACATATTTACATTCCGCTGTGACCACCAATGAATATATGATCATTTTTGGAGGTAGAACAGCACCTGATCAAAGATCTGATACTTTAATAGCGTATGTGTATAGTTGCAATCAATGGGTCCGACTTGTAAAAGGTCTGTGTTTGTATTAAAATTCATACATACATTCTTCTTATTTGTTATTTACACGTTCTTACTAGAAGTGTTGTTACAGGTGTGAATATAGTTGGTCATCCTCCACCGCCAACAATAGCCCATGCTATGGCAATTGATATAGAAACAGAGAACGATGGATACATTTATATAATAGGCGGTTGGACTGGAAGTGCTCATTGCCAAGTAACACGCATATCATTACCTGAAGATCTATGTTCACTGTGGAGTTCTAGTAAGATAGAATGTCGAAGTCATATGGGATGCAGTTTTTGTAGTACTGGAAATTATACAAAATGTTACTCAGTTGACAAGCCTGGGTGTGAAGGAAGTGATAGAGTGTCAACAAACTCCGGATCGGCTTGTGATATGGAATTAGTATCTAGACGCGCCTGTGAGAACTTCACCACATGTACGTCATGTTTAGCCTCTTGGCCCTTGTATCCGGAGGAGAAAGCAGCATGCAGATGGTGTGAATCTTGTGCTGCGGCTGTGGGTATGTCCACATTAGAAAAATTAAACCTAATTTTAGTTTAAATATTTTCTGTTATTCAGCTTTTTAATAACTTTTTGATTCGCAGGAGAGTGTGTTCCGACGGATGAATCATGCACGAGCATTAAATGTAATGCTGGTACAACTTACATAAGTGATGTAGATCAGTGCCCCGAACTTAGGTGTGTAGCCTCTGATTGTGAAAAGTGTTCATCCAATCAATGTACTTGGACAAGGACAGCAAAACGAGAAGGTAGTAATTCTTCAAAAATGATTTGAAAATTATGAATTAAAAAGGGTGTTCTTTTACTATTAAGTATCTCATATATTGCAGGTCAATTAACAAGAATAATAGAAGATTCACAGGAACTATTTAACTGGACATGTGTTTTGACAGAAGAACCAGGTAGGACAAGCCTTCGTCCTACAGAAAGAGAGTGTCCAAGTCGATGTTATCTTCATGAGGACTGTCAATCATGTCTCAGTTCAGACGGAAGCGAAGGTGGCTCTTCTGAATGTCATTGGGCAACATATCTTGGCAAATGTATATCGCCCGCTTATCAGCCAGTTTACTGTGCTGGCGGTGTTTGTGGACTTGTTTTAACGAAAACTGACAAGAACAAATGCCCTGCGCCGTGCAGCACTTTTGACCAATGCTCCGAGTGCTTGTACCACTCCCATTGTGGATGGTGTGCCATAGAAGGCGCTAACGGAGAAGGAGTATGCACAGAAGGTTCTATAGAGACGCCGCTAGACTACTCTGTTCGGACTACGTGTGCAGCTGTGTACGATAATGCGCATCAAACGAACAATACAAATGAGACATTCTCTTGGCACTACACTCGCTGTCCTCCGGAAAACGAATGCGAAAATAATCATCACCAATGTAAAGCGGAATCCGAGGTAAGTGTAGAATAAAAAATACGTCAAAATACTGTTCTGTTGTTGTTTCATTATATCACACATTGCACACTTTATCTATTAAAAAAATAAGGTACCTACGTCAAGATAGCTCATACCTATGCTTTGTTACAATTTTTAAGAGATATACGGTATCAAGTTTAATATTTATAAATGTTGTCCCCATAACAAATAACTGTCTTCCTGCGTTCAGTTCTTTGCTTCCTTGGTGTGTCAGTGGTAGTAATATGTTGTTCCATAATAAAAAGAAGTTAGTTTCATGAACACAATACCTGTTCCACATATAAAAAAGGGGTGGTTAAATGAATTGTAGGAGTTTGTAGATATGACAAAATTATAATAACATAAATCAAGGTTCATATTAACTGTAGATAAAACACATAGTTCCCATATATCAGCAAAGCGCTCACGAGCACGAGCGCGAAGTTGTAGCCGTCTGATTATCTATACAAATAAAAATCGATTGCGGAATGTACATAAGAGCATTATTTCAGAACGGTGGCATTTATTTGGCTAATTGTTGTACGTGTAAGGAGAAGATTTATATGAAACAAAATGTTTGAAAAATCGTACGGAATAGTGTGAAAGATTTGGGTTCGTAGTATGAAGCAAAGATTCGGTCTCATTTTCTTCATTAATACACCTTTGGGAAGCTAGTTTGTAATGAAATGTAGTTTAATTTATATTAATAGGTGTGCCGAGACTTGCCATCCGGCTATGAGTGTGTCTGTGGCAAAGGACACAAGCGTGTCGGTGGCGCGGGAGGCGAGTGCGCCGCGGTCTGCACGCAGGGATGCGTGCGGGGGACTTGCGTGCAACCCAATGTATGCCGCTGTGAGTTCGGCTACGTCGGAGCTAACTGTACTATCCAGTGCCAATGCAATGGTCACTCCGACTTGCGAGGGCCCCGATAAACTCGACAAATGCAAAGAATGTCACAATAATACAATGGTAAGTATTTAGTGTGGCTGCTTTTTGTACTTATCTACCTACTGCAAAAAAGTTTTACTAAAAGTAGCTTCAATTTACTTACTTATTAGTTGTAAAAAATCGGGCGACTACAAAACTGATGATTACTAGTAGTGGAACTCAGGTTTGTAGTTAAATAATTTTAGTTACTTTTTCATTCATTCATTTTGTTTGCTGGTAGTTAACTAGTTGTGTACTAATACTAAAACCGTGTACCATTAGCTTAACAACATTACCATACTAATCAACCCGTTTCGTTTGCATGTAACACCATTATTTAGTTGTTTTTAAAATGTCATTTAATTAACACTTTTGCTGTATTTTTTAAATTTAGCTTAAATTTTTGGTTACTACTAATAAATGATTTATCTATTAATATCAATATTGTATTGGCCGTGTATTTGTTATTATTTACTTTGTGCATAAAAAAAAATATTGAATATTTTATTACCTGGTCAGATGGAATTAGCTATTGTCAACATATCTATGTGGTTACTTTCAAATAAAATACTTTATACCTGATCAGATTAATTTAACTACTTTCAATTTAATTGTCTAGTTACTTTTCAAAAAAATGTTTTATTTCCTCATCAGATAGCTACTATTATGAATGTCATTGTGAAATTACTTATAAATAGAATGTTTTGTTATTGAGTCTAATTAATTTGACTGATTCGCTGCTATACTAAAGTTGAATCGGTTAGAGCTGAGAGTTTGTTAATATTAAAAGTCTGATATGTAAATACCTTTCTATTTGTGTGGTGCAAGTTATGCATATAATAAGTATGTGCAAAATAAATCCAACGAATGTTCTTCTATTGATTAATTTTACATATAATAAAACACAAAATTAATCATGTTTTCTAGTGTCTGTATTGTTTACATGTGCAGTAACTCTAAGCTACTAGTTGGATACCATTTTAGAAATCCTTAATTTCAGGTTAAGTAGCGCGCACAAACTAGTATATATATAGCTGTAAATATGTATGATCGTTGTATATGTATAAGACATTCATTAGTAGTATAGGATATTAAATATGTAGTCTCTAAACCATTAAATTGATAATGGGCTATCATCTCAATAAAAACAGGTACTTACATCGTCACTTAACATACCGCTAAAACTACAGATAACGCTAAGGCCAAAAAATGGGATTAATTAAAAACACTTAGTATTGGCGCTGCATTACATAATTTCTTTTAATAATTCCATTTGTGTTATTAATTTAGCTCAATGCCGTAGCCTATTATTGATATCAATTCCTTCACTTCTATATTACTTCTAGTCTTCTAGAAGAAGTCTTTTTGTCTTCGACTTGTAGTCTTATATATTAGTAAGGTTTCATGGTCAATGGCATGTTCTGGTAAGTATCAAAATAAATAGGTAACTTTAAGAACGTTTGCCAAAGCACTAATAACATATTGCATGAACACTAGAACCAACACACCAGAATGCTCTAGCCTACATTTACTTGCGATACTTTGATTTTTATACTTTTTTTGATACTTTGATTAAATATTTTGATTGAGATTTTCCTGATGAATACAAATCAAATTACAATACGACAATGAAAATGGTTTCCGGTCAAACTTATATAGGTCTAGAAGCTAGCCAGAACGTCGATAGCCGAGTGATCGGAGGAACGATTTTCACACGGATCGCCGGCTCGTATCCTAGTGGTACTACTGTCGTATGTACCAATGGGTATTTTTTTAGGAAAAATACATTAGTACCGACAGTTCGTACCGTACATGACAATATCGTTAGAAAATTCACATGTGAATTAGAAAGTTAGAAACAATAGAAGTATGAATATACTTAAGTGTACAGCAATAAGTTCTGCGCTAGTTATCACAGAAAAAGACATGTCAATGGCGTAAAATGGATACATCGATAACCACTCCATTATGGAAATACTTGCACCGTAAGGAAAACAATATAATTATACTTATATACCTAAAACCTAGTAATAAATAATTTATTTTGCTAAAATTACTATGGCTAGGTTTATGTAAGTTACATATTTACCAACGTTAATGCACCGCGCAGTCACCGATTTTGCAAACAAGTCAATGTAATTTCTAAAAAATTAATGGTAGCAACTGTTGGGGGTGGGCTGCTATATCGCTACCATAAACTGGCGTTCCCAAGCCAACAGTCACTATGACGTTACGATGTACTAGAAACACTCGATGCAATACTCGTTAATTGATAATTAAAGCGCCTTGAATTACTTGATGAATCACCTACTATCTTATGAATCACGAATTACCCGATTAACCACGAACTACGATTTCATACTTTTATGTTCGAACTGATTGCACTGTTAACCTGGCCAGGCCTCTACAGTTTCACCGGACTACAAAGATTTCATACTGCTCTGACGGAGCTTATGTAGTGTTAAGCTATATCTTCACAAGAGCCAATCAGTTTTATGGCTTTCCTAGTTCGATTTTCACTATCGTTGGCTCGGTTTTCGCTCCATATTTATTTATCTATTAATAATTATTACATGTAATATATACCTAAGTCGTATTACAATTATTCAATAAGTTATCGTATAAAAATACACAATTTTACACGAGCTTCTATAGTTTGTCTATACATAGTCTATACATTTTACCCTTTTATATAATACTGTTTTCAATAACAGGTTCTATTTAGTCATTTTACATTATTTACTCTAAGGCTCAGTTGCACCAGTTAATGTTAAAGTAAAATATTCGGTTAAAGTTATTGTTAAGCAAAAAATAGGTTGCACCAATTGACAATGGTTAAAATTACGTCACGATTTAACGTTAACTATAACCGCTCGATGTTGGCCGGTTAGTGTTATTGTTAATGTCAATTTGTGAATCGGTTGTCAAGGTCACAAAAAAAACTGTATAATATGATGTCGTTACTAAGATAAATCCTCTGGGAAACTGAAAATAGTTCTTCCGATGACGAAATCAGTATATTTGAAAATAATTTGCGTCTTAGAAAGAAAACATTTTTTCTAAGAACACACACACTAACAACACACAAAGAAAAAGAAAATAAAAACAATTTATATGAAATTTTCAAATATTATTATAGATTTGAATAAATTCAATACTACTTACTTTATACTATTCTCGAATGTGGTAACCAATATGGTATTAATTTTCTCGGTATTAGCCATTGATAAAAATATGTTGATATCAAAAATTCCTATATACAACTTCACAGAAATAGATATAAAGTAAATAACAGAAGAAAATAATTGTACCAATTTGATATTTGCGCGCAATGAACATCTGTTGACAGTCACAGAATAACAATAGTGACAATTATAACTAAGTCCTGCCAAGTAAAAAATGTTAACCTTTTCGATTTTAGGGACTAATTGGCTTATTGAAGTGGCCACCCTGATAACTTTAACAATTACAAAATGTTTGATGGTGCAACTCGTTTTGGCAAATGTAACTGTTAGCAACTCTTGTCATTGTTAAAGTTAACTTTAACAATTACAATAACCACGATTTTGGTGCAACTCAGCCTTAATGTTTACCGAAAAATGCTAAATTTCTAACATTTTACGTAATTCTATATGTCAATGTGAGATTCTCTAAGTTTCAATATTTCTCAATAAATTTCTATTCATTCTATACTTACATCATTATAACTTATATCTATATATTAAATTCTCTATAAAATAAACGGGAAATAGTAAAAATTACAAAATAAAAATCGGCCGATACGAGTTATCCTTACAACAGTTAAGTGGCCTCGGTTGTAAGTTCACGCGCGTTGCCAACACCACCTAATGTTATGTAACAATGAAATGTCAAAAATGCACAAACCAATTTGACAGCTTAATTAATAAACAATCTAATCAACACAAATTATATGGTTTTACATTACACCCAGATGGAACTTGTGTGACCACTTTTCGACTATATATTGACTAACTACTGTCTGCTAAGTATTTGTCGAGTAGCGACTAAAAACTATCGATTTTAAGTTAAGGCATAGATACATTCCTGTGACCACCATCCCGTTCCAACGTGAGACATTGGTCTTCATCTATTATGCGACTTTTTACTGAAACAAATCTAATGCGCACAAAACAGTGTTACCAACTCGAAATTTATCTCAGAGGTAGATATGATTTCAGAAGTTGGTAGTTTCCTACCAATCCTACTTTGAAAAGTTAGTTGATCTACCACCAACATATTTTAAGTTTTGTACAGATCTCACAATAATAATATGATGCACATAATTCATGTTTCTTTTGGGTAACAAATACTTCACCTCTTTCTATAAGGAAACCTATGTGAAAGCAGAATCATTTATCATCAACTCCCAAAATAAAACCCGTATAATAATTAAAAATTGAAGAACGAATCGTGATTAGTTTAATATATCCTGATTTAATAGTTATTCATTTTAAATATTGAATTCCTTTATTCGTAGAAATACCTTACTTGAACCTGAAGACATTAATATAACTGTTGCGGATATAGACTTGAAAAAATGGTAGATTTTTATTGCCAGGTAGTTGTAAGTTGTAGAGTTGGAACACAACAAACTGATAATGTATGTATTAAGACATTGTAAAATTCCAGTAGTCCGGTGAAACTGTAGAGGCCTTGCCAGGGCAACAGTGTAGTCAGTTAAAAAAAATCCTGTTCATACCTTCCAGTAATATCACAACGCATAACACTTAACATACCGTCAAATTTGTAATGCGTAATGAACTGATTTTCCCATCGTTGCTTAAGATGTTTCGCTTCAAAACATTTAAAATAGGACATAAATTTAGCTAGTGCTAATGTATAACAATGCCATTAGCACTCCAAATTACTATAGTTGTGTCGCATAAATGTCACTTGTCTCAAGGTGATGATGAGGTATCTAGTCGTGTATGTAATCAAGACATAGATATCGTTAAATTCATCTTCATTGTAATATTGATTTAGAATATACAATTTTGAAGTATGACGTCTGAATATAAAAAATAGATAGAAATTAGTTTTTACTTATTCAAGTTGATAACTTGTTAATTAAATAACTGAGAAAGTTTAATTGTTCTTAGAATCGGTTTTTTTTATTAATAATTTGACTTATTTATTATATTTAGTTATTGCAAAATTAAGATTGTAATATAAAAGTCTATTCGACAGCAATTAGAATGTGTTGCTATTATTTCGACAAATTACTTTATGAAATTACAATCCGCAAAATTTATAACATACCATGTATTTCAGGCATTCTATCATAGGTATTTATTTATTTTAATTTTGGTCGTATAGGGAAACCAATGTGAAAAATGCAAGCCGAACTTCGTGGGAGATCCGATAAATAACGTTCAGTGCATACCGTGCTCTATGTACTGTAACGGTCACACATCAACTTGTACCAACGAACCGGATGCTGAAGTTGACGACTACTACCGTGATGCAACTAATTTAGCTAAAGCACGCTGTGTACGCTGTGCGAATTACACTGCTGGTCCTCGTTGCGAACGGTGCATCGAGGGATATTTCAGAGGTTCCGAAGATTTCCGAGATGCCTGCAGACCGTAAGTATGGCTGGTGCTCCACGTTCTTGCGGATATGTTAGTCTACATGTTAATACATTCGTATTTCGTTAATATATCTCATCATTCCTCACATATTTGTATGTCGCTGAATAAGTATAACGAGAAAAGGCAAATCGGTTAGAAATTGAATACGCGTATATGATAAGAGAGACAAACTTCTTAGCGTTCCATGGATTCACCGTGCGGGTGCCGGGTCCATCGTGTGGCAGAGGGGGAAACCCAGAGCAGTTCCCAGGACTTGCGACCTAGGTGTAGGTTTAAGGAGGCCCCCTTTGAGATGCGCATCAACGCTCACCTTCACTGCTCGAGTTTCCCGCCCTGCCTAGCCAAATTTGGTAGGAACCTGTTAGTGCAGCCTTTGATACTCGTTCTAAAATTGAACTTACTGCAGTTCTCGACAGGCCAAGGTCCTTCAGAAGGTTATAGAGAGATTTTGCTGGTAAACCTCTCGCTCCTACTTCTACCGCGTATAAATTAACCACATAGCCATTTTTATTGAATTCATTAGTTAGGTCGTAATATTTATTTAATTTCATTGTGTGGTCTTTAGGAATGTTCGTTTCCCACGGTACAGTAAGCTCTACTAGTATTATATGTTTGATATGTCTAGAGAAGAGGAATATGTCCGGTCTAGATGAAGAAACACCAACATCCTCTGGGATTTTATAGTGCTTGTCATACGTATCCATTAAAATAGTCCAGTCAGGTGCAGTACCTAGGATTGAGAAAGGCTTGGTGTTAGACTTGACAGTTGAGCCATCCTTTATAAAGTTAATTTGTCGTTTATTTGTGGTCAATCCTTTTTGGGCTCTAGCTACTGAAAGACTTACTGCTTCACGTATGATTTCAAGTACTCTATCATGTCGGCGTGAGTAATAACCCCTATCAAGCAGCGCCTTGCAACCTACCAATAAGTGCCTTGCAGTACCTACGGCCTCACCACAAGTAGAGCAAGATTTTTCAGAGGCTTTCCCCCATCTTACTAGGTTACTTTGATCTGGGAGGGTCATTTGGAAGGCATTAAGATAGAATTTTAATAGGGCAGGAGACCAATCATGTAGTAGGGTGCGCCATTTCAGGGCTAATGGGATGCAGAACTCACCTATGGTTAACCACTCACTTTGCATTTCTAAATTCATTGCGTGCACAGATTTCCGAGATGCCTGCAGACCGTAAGTATGGCTGGTGCTCCACGTTCTTGCCGGATATGTTAGTCTTATCATGTTAATACATTCGTATTTCGTTAATATATCTCCTCATTCCTCACATATTTGTATGTCGCTGAATAAGTATAACGAGAAAAGGCAAATTGGTTAGAAATTGAATACGCGTATATGATAACTTCTTACTCTTAATAAAAATACGTATAAAACCAAAAGTCGTGATAACAAAATGTTTAACACGATTGAATAACTAACCGATGTCTGGAAGTTCAAGACCTGAGATAAAAACGAATTGTCGGAATTAATATAAATATTAGTAAAATTATCGTTTTAGAGTAAAGCATAGGTACAAAACATGAGAAAAACTGAACATCACGAATATGTTCTTGTGGTTTCACTGTTTTCAGCTGGAATATAAAAATCTTTATTTTTTGACGTTTGATATCGCGAATCTCAGGATCTATTTTAAATTTAAATTCAAGTTCTAATACTAATAATTTGTTTGTTAGATGCGAGTGTCATGGCCACGGAGACACGTGTGATCCAGTTACGGGCGAGAAATGCAACTGCGGAAATAATACTGAGAGCGACATATCCTGTCAGACAGCCAGCTCCAGCAAGAACTCGGCGCAAGAATGCTGGCGTTATCCAATGTGTTAAATGTAAGGATCTGTATATGGGTGATCCAAGGAACGGCCATCAATGTTACAAGACCATAAATATAGAAAATAAACTATGTTTTGATGGGAAATCAATAGGTAAGTCTAACAATAATTACATGATAACATTCTATAATAAAAAAAACGGCCGAGCATGTAGTCATGCTCTGAAAATTCCTTATTATTATAGCTGTACCATAAATATTGATAATAACATTACATATTATCTCTAAACTTCTGCAACATCTATGACTCGAGATAACTTTTACACATTTCGGGCTCTCATATAGTACACACAATATGAAATTCACAGCGAATATAAATTTATCGTGTATAAATTCCCGAATGAATTTTAAATATATTAGATCATGATTTATACAATACTTTCCCTACTAAATTTCAATACTATATAGGTTTTAATAATTGGTTTTTATTATCGCTTTACAGTGTTAATTTAGAAACTTGTTATTCTTTTTATAGCAATCTGAGAACATACACTTTAATATTTTGTTATATTAATTAGAACTTCATAACCGAAGCCATTTTCGAAAAAGGACCTTGACACAAGAACAAATCGCCAAGAATATGAATATATAAGAGTTATGATTTTTCCTTTTAGATGCGGGCAACTGAAAAGTACTAAAATATAAGCTTTGTTACAGACGAGTGCAAGATAAAGCCGCGCCCTCTTTACCCCGGACAAACTGTCTTCGTTGCGGTGAATCCTCGATACATGAATGTCGATATCAGAATAATAGTGGACGTAACCCAAGGTGCCGTTGACTTGTACTTGAGTCCGAATGACAGCTCCTTCGTAGTTTCCGTGAACTCTTCAACCGGAGCGCACAGCGTGGAATTAGACCCAGTTCACTTCAAAAACGAACCGTACCGTCAGTCGTTACTCTTGGAAGATTACTGTTCCGGATGATAACCACTTGACCTGGTTCTACGAAAAAGCTGAATACACACTCATCGACTATACGACGAAAGATTTAGCGACGTATATCACTGTTGATAAGAAAAACGTGATGCTGCGTGTTAGAATAATCCGTAATCGGCTGGTATTGACGCTGCCGTACACTGTGCACGATTTGGCACATACAAAATTTTTCATAATTCTACGTGCGCGACACACTGAAGACTGGAGCCGCTAGTTTCGGCGTCGTCTACTTCCGCCAAGACCAGTTACACATCGACCTGTTTGTGTTCTTTTCTGTATTCTTCTCGTGTTTTTTCCTGTTCCTCGCGGCGTGCGTTGTTGCATGGAAGGCGAAGCAAGCCGCCGACGTCCGTCGCGCTCGCAGGAGACACGTTGTCGAGGTAAGGCTTTTTGACCACTCTGAATGTAGATGCGCAAAACACAAATTTAGGTATAAATACGTATCATATTAACCCCTGGACTGTTAAAAACCATAAATGTGTAAGTTCCATACAAACGAATGTAGCCCTCGTGAAGCACAGGTCAACAGACTGTTGGCAGCATAAGCATAAAAAATACCTGATTTATTACAAAACTTTGAAAAGAACAAATGATGTATTGTAAAATTGTTATTTTTATGTAATATGTTTTTTTTTTCATTTGTACAGACTTTTTCTTACTAAATCATGAAATTTACAATGTAAGATGTCGTAAAATTAATAAAAATGAAAACTTTATTCGCCATTTTGAGATCTGGGTTTTAAAAAATGAGCCGAGGTGTTAAAGGTGTTATATCAAGCCCACTTAAGAATTAAATTAATGCCAATTTTGAATTCCATAATAATATTTTACCATTGTTTTGTATAAAATTCTTGGCTGTATTATGCTCAAACCCGAACTTAAAGCTATATAAGAGCGGTCATAAGATTGACGAGGACGGTACTGTCTGGCCTCCGGATACCCACTAACCACACATCTATATTAAGAATTAAAACTTTTAAATATAAATTAAATTTGATTTAATTTTTTTTACTATTGATCCGATTTAGAATGTTATTCTGTACAGCTGTTACCCTCCATTTCGTTCTTGTAAAATTGGTTTTGTCGCTTCATGTATACTACTTATTTTATCTGGATCTATTGTAGATTGTCCTTTCTTCTTTGTAATTTAGTCATTAATATTTAACCCGTATACCACTATAGATTTTGAGTTACGTATATTCAATTTTGTCATTACTGCTTGTTCGTAAAGGAATGAGTAAAGATATGCAGCTTACATAATATCCTGAAAAGTTCTCTATCTACCAATAAGTCCCGTCAAAACCCATTTAGCTATTTCGGAGATTAACTCGGACAAATAACAGACTCTTAAATTTTATTATATGTATAGATGTGAAACATTTAATAATGTGGTTGGGGTATAATTGATTGTACATACGATCACGTAACGGTCTTATTGTTTTAAACGCCATCTTATCGCATAATACTTATTATATTGTTAACTGTACATGTTTTAAGTGTTTGGTATATTTTTTTATTTTATCAATTTTTTTAAGTCATCTACATTCTCATCTTCGTACATTTTAATTTTCTTTTTGTTAATGCTTAATATTATAATATCATAGGACGTCTGCGTCTCGTTGAATTTATAAGCAATTAGCTAACGTAACTTGATTTATATGCCTAAAATCGAAAGGTCTTGCGGCCGTTTACTAGTTTAACATTTAATTTGCAACAGGAAGAAGCAATTTTGGTTTTTATGCAAAGCTGAGTAAAAGATCCTTGAAAACACTGACAGTGACAGAGTTCAATTTTAAATTTAAAAACCGTTGCACTCGAAACTTATTTTTTTTAATTATGTTATTTTCTTTGTTGATCAGATGCTTCATATGGCAAAGCGGCCTTTCGCGGTGGTAACTTTGATGCTTAATGGCGGAATGATACCAGTGTCAGGAGGGAGGCGAAGACGAGGACCTGAATTGCGTCCCATTGCAATCGAGCCGACCGGCGACGGTCGAGCTGCCGTTACTTCGGTAGTCGTTAGGTAAGATCATTCAGTACTTGCTCCATGTACAATAATTTGCTATGCATCATTCGCTGTCCTGATATTTCTCACTATTTGTCATCAATTTCGAGTAATAAAGCTTGAAACTCCAACACCTTCTAGCAGTTTGTCAATAAATTACCAGCGATGTGCTACCGCAAATGGACACCACGATTTTTTTACCATTGTTTTGTATAAAATTCTTGACTGTGTTATGCTAAAACCCGAACTTAAGGCTATATAAAAGCGGTCATAAGATTGACGACGGCTGTACTGTCTGGTCTACTGAAACCGACTAACCTCACATGTATATTATTAGTTAGAGAATTTAAATTAAATTAAATTAATTTTGTTTTAACTACTGATCCGATTTAAAATTTTATTCTACCGCAAATGGACACCACGATTTTTTTAATGAAAAGTCGGGTATTTTTTATAAAATGAAACTAGCAGAAAATAATGGAAACCTTAATAAATTTATCTATTACATATAAATTTTAATAATTTAGTAACATTACACCACACAATACATAGAGTTTTATAGATGTATTTATTTATATTAAAACCGAATCGCAATCATTTCCTTCGATTTTATCCCAGTTTGGTTGCATATTGTTACTCTTCAACTTTTGAGTTTAATTTGACAAATATTTGTCATACAGGATTGATATTAATTTACATTGCAGTTTGGAATCAATTATATGAATTGTATAAAGCCAAAGGCGGCAATGAAGATCCGACCTATAATTTGGCAAAAGAAAAAAAATGTATATAAATAGATAAACATAGTAATACATGAGGAAGGTTTAGGAATATAATTTGTCAAGGTTTTGTATAAATTGGTTGAAATATAACGATAATTGTTCGAAGTATTGGAAAAAGTCAACACGCCTGGGAGCTTTCATTGAAAACGCTGCCTAATTCTTTTGTGATATAAAAATACAATGCATATTGAGAAATTCCTCTTTTATATATCTACAATAAAGTCTGCGATGCCATATACCTATATTTTAAGGATAGTTTACTATATCATCTATCTTCTAAAAATGGTCACACAAAATGAGGTAATTGGAAGGCTATTTAGACAGATACAGTATTAATCCTTATCAAATTAAATACATAAGTTCCCTTAAGCATTTGATGCACATAAGTATATATTTTTTATCATCAGGGCAGGAGAACAGCTGCCAGGCCTGCGAGTCTAAAATAAATAATAAAATTAATATAAAGTTATTAAAGTTTTAATAAAGTACTATTTTTATAACGCTATGCATTCAGCAATCTGTGAAGTACAGCAAGGGGTGTGGAGCGTATGCGCAGGAGAATGGAAGTAAACGTATAATATTGTTTACATAAAAAAATAAATTATAAGCGTATAATTGCTTTCCACTTTTTTATGTTTTTTCCTCATAAAATATATTGTTAAGATAATAAACAATACATCTAGTATAAGATATTTGTACACGCCTTTAGGTTACCAGGTGGGTCTCGCGCGCCAGTTCGTTTGGCTCTAGCGTCGTCTCTGGTACTGGTGAGCCGCGTCCCTGCCCCGAGACCGAGAGGACGTCGCGCGGCGCCCCTCGCGCGCCTCGCCGCACATACCTAGCGACCGACGAGACCTGAACTCCGACATCATACAGATAAGTACAGAAAGACGGCTCTAGCTAAACTTGATTTTACCTACTCATGACTCTAGCGTTAGGGTTACCATCGACAATAATATATGAATATAGTTTCGATTTAAAAATTGTAATGAAACATTTATTTGTATATTTTCATGAAGTCGTTGTTACTGAAAAATATTGGATTAAAAAATTGATTTAAAGAAACGAACTACAAACAATTTCTAGCATCGTTTATTCATTATTCGAAACAAAAAAAAACAATTTGCAGACACTTGCGTTTGGCGTTTGGCTGAATTAATCCGAGGTTCTAGTTTTATTGAGGCAGTTTTCTATACTTGTATAGTTTATGAAAGTACCCTATTCTTTGTGCCTCGTCCGCAATACATACTCGCATTAAGTAGAGAAAGTCAACATTGCGTATATTACTTGTACATCTATTATGTTCACGTTGTTGTCATTTAAAGTCACGAAATAATACGTCATCCTCTTAATCGAAACTCAAGCATTGCGCTCTGTAGGCTTAAAAATAGTATAATGTATAAGTAATGTGGTGAATTTGGAATAAGTGAATATATTTTGGCCTGGGAGCTGATGGGAGTTTTAGCGTGTTGATTGATTTTGTAATATCTGTTTATATATATTAGTTAGAATTAGTTATAGTAGCTTGCATATATTTTTGAAACCATCTCGTAAGGAACTCAAGTTTAAAATTGTAATCGATTGTGTTATTTATTTCGAATTCTATTGTATATGTTAAAATGCGCTTTGTTATTAAAATAAAATATTTCCATGAAATATCTACATACATAAGTTAAAAAAATGTATTAATAGATTTGTATATGTGAAAGTAACAATTTGTAATATTTATAACTAAACTTATATGTTCCTAAGAATTAATGAATCTCTTAAAATGTGATTAGCGAATTTATGAATATAATAATAAAAATTTTAGCCCACTATTTTAAACTTTCGAACAATATTATAATACAACGGAACACAATTATGTTTTTATTCGTTTTACCAAATTCCATGGTTTTAGTACGAAGAATAATTAATATGTATTACTATACCACAAGTACAATTAAATATGTTATGTACATATACTTCTTGCCAAAATATAAAAAATATACAGTTTAAATTATAAGAATTAATAATATGTATACTTATTTATTTTTATTACAGTGATTTTCGTTTCATATATACTATAAATTAATATAGAATTTATCTTTATAAATGTGACATTGATAGTACAGTTCGCCATAGTATTGCAGTTATATAAAAATAAACAATATTGAAATAGTTTAAAAAATATAAGGTGTGTGTAAATTTACATTATAATGAATTATATTAAGATGTTTTTTTTACAACTGCAATACATTATATTGCTCATTGGATTTATTAATTATATCAGTATAATGTAAATGAATTGATCAATTACTCAATGGGTATGTAGATATATAGTTGTGGTAATTAAGTAGGTGATTCTATAATAAGTGTAAAAAAAGTACTGAATATCATTCTGTTTCTTTAATATTATGTAAATTATATTTTATCAAAGCTATAGTAACTATATAACTGAGTCCAAATTACATTCCATTTATAATAATTATTTTTGTAAATAATGTATCAACTTGTAGATCAGGTATTGAAGAGCTTTAAGAATAGTGTATTAAGGAAAATTATATTGCTCAGTTATTATATTCTAATTATTTTGGTGTACATTCAAATTGCATTTATATATGTTTTTAATTGTACAATGTATTTTTGGTGCAGTGTGCAATTAAAAATACAAAAATATAAGTGATTTATCGATCCCATGAAACTAAAAATGTATATTTGTAAAAAATGAATAAGAATTCAGTGGTTTTACTGTAACAAAATTATGTCATAAATAAGAACTAGGTAGAAGAAGGTGAAGGGAAAATAGATGCTGGTGGATTTTTTTTTCACTGATTAAAGCCCTAGAAACATTGTAGTAATATAAATACCTTATATGTATTTTAAAAAATGCGGTGCCTGCCTATTGTTCAATAAATACACGTAAAATCTCACTATTAGTAAAATTTTGTATAGACTGCTTTGTATTATTTCAAAACTAAAAACAACAAATAATGTTGTTAATGGATTTTAATACATTTAAAAATAAGTCTTAAAATTTTCGTTTATGATTTGATTCTTACAGCCATCTTATGAACTTTATTATTTAAGTATTCGCCAACTATTTTCTACAATTAAGATACTGTTAAGCTCTCATATTAATACTAATACAAAAAAATAAATGTTTCTGGATTCAAAGCATATTTGGAAAGAGTGAATTTGAATATTGGTAGCCAAACATAATATAACTTGCTCAAAATATTTGTAAAAGAAAAAGTAATTGCTTAACATTTCTAAATAGATTTTACGCATAAAGTCCATTTTTAGTATTAAGGTATGTTAACACTTGGAATTATTTATATGGTAGCTATATGTAAACAGCATTCAGTTTCGCGTTTAATATTTATAAATTTTAATTTTTACATATTTCTCTTCTCAACTGATAGTTGTAATAAAAATTGAGATAGATAATAATGTATATTTTAATAAAAACTATCATTTTTTTTTATTATTTGACGATTGACAATTGAGGTATAAGGTTTAAATAAAAATCTATAGGATCTCCCTAATAGATAAATATTACATGGCATAATGTCCATGACATTCAGAAAAGAAAATCGTAAACACAGTATTATGTGTAAGCAATATATTTGTTTGTCTTAAGAATATAAATGTTTAAATATACTGTTGTTTGTAAAATGGGTTTTATTTACTTTTTTTATAGCATAATATAGCAAATAGACTTGGAATTTCCCTATTGTTAAGTGATTTCTATAATATTGTGTAGTAATAGTCTTTTTAAAAAACCACAGAATGATTACATCCCTGTCCAGTCATCAACAGGTTAGTACACACTTAACGAATGAGTTGAAATGTCTCACGGGTAATTGCATATATTTTCAATCAGTATACCTACAGAAATATGTATAGTAGTGATACTTTTGAAGTCGAACCTGCGACGGATACTAACTATCACTATATTTTTGAATATTTTATGTCAGCGTTTTCAAACCTTATTCCACTAATCTTCCCTAAAACAAACTATTTTTCTGTGTCTTTTTGAATACATATAATCATTTATACTTTTCAAATAATAACATAAAAACACTGAAAACTTAAAGTATTTTCTTGAAAATTGCAACCGCCCGCGGTTTTTTCTGCCTTAATTTACAATACATTTGCCAGGTAAAAATTTCGTCAAAATCGAATGTGGTTAATTAAATAATATTTTCATTTGTCGAATTTGTTTACTTTTATTAAGCATATTATTATCAATCTTAATATCACATTAATTTTGAAATGACGTATGTACAAATTGTCATTGACCTCACATATAATTTAAATATTCGTTTCATTTTAGTAAATAATTATTTACTAAACGTAAAAATGTCATTGACTAAAGTTATATACTATCAATTAAGGAATGACCTAAGCTTCTTGAGTACAGAACTGCATAAAAATTGGTAAAACCGTTTTTAAAATAACCAACAGATACACACTAGGCACAGGTATAATAGATATGCAGACACTCATAAATAAGATAATAAAAAAATGTAACTTCATAGTCCTAATGCATAGCCTTTATAATGGATATCTATGACAAATTGATATCCTAGCCAGGTAAACTAAACATTAAAATTTGTGCTCGTGAATATAAGATTGTGACAGTTATTGAACTGTCTTCCTAAAAATGTTTTTATCATTTGCGTACAAAACTACATCGCAATACAACGCCGTCTATCTGTTCTTCTACGTACACCGTGACGATCGTATCATTATAAATTCATAAGAAACAAAGTAAAAGCATCCATAAACTTCTTTGAGCATCTATTAAAAATCAATTAATGAAATGCCTTGTTGTTTTTTCTTACGAATTCAACTAATCTAACCAGACTAAATCTTTAAATTAAGTTTTTTTCCGTGAACCGTTTTAATGAAATAAAACCATTATGTTGTCCAGAGTTACGTTTAAGTTACAGGTGAAATGTACTCAAAAAATAATTTGATGCTTTTGGAAATTAGCATTATCAAACTCATAAGATCATCAAGAAGCTGTCTTATTGTATCTATAACACTGTTTGAATCACCCGCTAAATCTTCTTTTTTTTGAAAATATTGTCAATGTACAGGTACGATGTTTCTAGTTATAGTATAGATTTTGTTACCTAGATTGATAACCACAGTGCTACGTATTAGGCGCATCCCACTGTCAGGCCAACGGACTTCCCTACAGAATAAAAGAACGATCAACCCAGTCACTAAAATTTAATTTGAAAATTTTCCGTTCATTAAAGAAGTTTCTTTCAAAATTAATTTTATTTTAAAAGGAGCAATTACTTTTCTATAGAAATCGCTACGTTTACTATTTTATTGTACATTTAGTTAATTCGAAAAACGACTTCCAAAATATCTGAATGAATATGACTGTTTTTTACAAACCCATAGCTTGACAAATAAACAAGGTAGGAAAAAAAAGTGTATTGACATTTATACCAACTCTGATAACTTGTAAACCTCTTCAGTAGCAGCCATTATTTTGAAAGTGTGCTATGCCTTATTATCAGATACAATTTCGTCACTATGTCGTGATACAAAAAAAATATAAATATCATTCATTGGGATAAAGTTTAATCAAGGAGGAACAATAAAACAATAGAGATAAATTTATGATGTATTTATAATTTTACGAACTTAAACTAATTATTAGCAATTTTTTATTTTATTTTATAGACATTTTGAAATTCATATCAAAAAAATATAAAATAATTAAAAAAAAGGACACTGATTTTTTCTTAATTACTAAAACATTACAAATGAGAACATAGCTGAAAGGTTATATATTTTCTATGGCCATTTGTAGTTCTGATTCAATGTGTTAATTATATACAAATAACAAAACTTCTATCTTATTAAAATCAAATATTTCAAATGAGGTGTGGTTGACTCTGATTATGTTCTAATTAATCATACCTACTGCATCTTTTAAATCTAAAATTACTAAGCTGAATATAATATCTCCTATAAGATCCACTCAAATTACTTTACTCTTAATTCTGTTTGCAGCTCTATTATAAATATACTACTAAAGATATCGAACATTAGTTTAAAAATTACTGGAGATTGATCATTAAAAATATATATAGTTATGACTGTCTATAAAATAGTAGTATTAAAATTATGTGTCGCAAAGCAAAATATTATAATTTTAGTTTATAAAATAATACATTTTAAAACTTGTGATTTTTTTTGTTTTCTTTATCAAAACATACTTTATATACATTAACTTCATTACAGACTTAAAATAATTTGTAGCACTTGTCTACACAAAGTTTGACTATTTGTGAGAAATTTTATAGACTGGTTTTATATTTTGCAAACCTAATAATAATATCAAAACTTATATGCTTTACAGTATCTGATTTTTGATTTGGCATATTGGTGAGCAGAACCAAGATATTCAAGTTCTGTTTCATATAGATATATCTTTGTCTATTAATCCTTTCTGTATGTGAAAGTGAGAATGCTTTACAAAACCAAAAGCTAATCTAAGCCAGATGCAACATTATTCTTCTTAACATGCCAAATCAAATGTGGGGTAGTGTACATTGTTTCAAAATGGTAATTTTTAAATATTATCATTGGTGCATAGTAAACACTCCTGTGTGTACTTAGTATTAAGCTCTTCTCAGTAGAACTCGTGAGACTTTAACAACTACTGTGACATTAAAAGGCTGAAAAGGAAACAATTTAATCACACGTTTCCTCTATTGCTCTTTTTGAGTAAGAAGATGAGTTTTAATTTTTTGCAATAATTCTTTCTTCACTGAGTCAGGGACTAGCGATCTTGCTCGCGGTGTCACTTTCGTGACTAGCGTGTCAAATGTTACATTAGCGCTTTCGTTTTCTTTTACAATATCTCTACAAAGCATCCTCACTTGGTCTCTCCAACCACATTCAATTAAGCGTCTTCTTAATAACTCTTTAAACCTGAAACAGAAACTTAACAAATAAATATGAAGAGAGTAAAAACTTATTTGCTATAATATAGGTTTACCTCTCTCGATCACCACTGAGAATTAATCTTTGGTGTGCTATGGTATTATTCACAGTCATACTTGTAAGAAACAAATTTACTATGTGACCACAGAATAATATTACTCCTAGGGGAGTATGTGACACAGGGATTACAAATTTGACATTTTTATTTTCACACAAACTAAAACGTCGTTTTATTATGTACACATTAATTTATAGTATCTTCGGAACGTCATGGAGTTACTTTTTGTCACAGATAATATATTTTAGATAACCTGTTATAATTTATATTTGCCGATTAACGATAACACAACAGAGTATAATGTTGACAAAGGAACTGCAATTGAAATTATTTATAACACAAAGTAATTTCAGTGTTAAGAAAGCTAGCACAAAGATAAATAATAAATAAAAAAGTGTGTGTGTTTATGACCACATGAAAGACGTTAAAACTTCTTTACAAAAAGTACAACAAGAAACTAACGTCATGCGGTGTTTCCAGGCGGTCACCCATCCAAGTACTCACCGACGTTACTTAACTTCGGTCATCGGGTGAGAACCGGTGTTATCAACAATTTGCCCGACACAGTGTTTACCCCCACCATTGTTTATCACATAAAAAGATTGCGGATCAGAATTTACTTCTTTACTTTAAAACCGTTATTGGTTAATTGTTACCGTTGCTGGACACAGTTTTTAACGAGACTCGATTAAAAAAACAATTTATAACATTTAGCTGGCACTAACGAAGTGAAAACATCTTTATAAAAAGTGCAATAATCTTTCACATGCATATATTTTCATCGCAAAACGCGACGGTATTATATTAGTTAGAATGTAGCTGTCACGATATGTTCCGTGATAATTTATATTATATCACTAGTACCATAATAAGTAAAATATCATGCCTCTATGTTAATAGATTCTAAATATAACATTTTCTTTATATAAAATAGAAGAACCACAGTGAGACCAGAATGTATATTTTAGTAAACAATTCTGCTGATCTACATTTTTTTTGTAAACTGTAGTTCCTGTATTTCAAGATGACATAAAGATGTTCGAAGTGTCAAAAGTATCGGTATTTTTGTATTAACATTTTAAAAATCTTTCAATATCGATTTTATATCCATTCAATAAACTATATAGACAAGATTGTATAAAAACATTAAAGGTTTTAAATCATAATGATAATGTAAGTGTCTTAAATTAGTTTATGCCTAGTACTACTAAAAAAATTCTATAATACTGCCGTTATAATCAGTTATTATCAAAAAATAATTAAATTATAATCATCTACTATTTAAATCAAAAACATTGATATATCGGGAAACAATATTTATTTAAATATTAAATACATTATTAAAAAGTTTGAATGTAGAAGGTAATTATAAAAAGATTAATAGCGCAGAGATTTTTGTAGGTGGTAGAGCTACGCCGAAGCTATTACTGGTTTCAGCATGAATGGGTCGGCTCGCCCGGGGTAGTACCACTCTCTCACACAAAACCGACGTGAAGTAACAGTGATTGCACTGTTGCTTTTCGTTCGGTCAGTGAGAGCGCCGGAGGCCCACATATTTAAAAGGCCGGCAACGCACTTGCAACTCCCCTGGTGTTGCTAGTGTCTGTGGACGGCGGTGATCACTTACCATCAGGTGACCCACCTGTTCGTTTGCCCCCTATAATATAAAAACAAAAGTTAATAGCTAGTTATGAGTACGTAAAAACGCCTAACCTTAATGCTTTAGTTTTTTGATGATGGTTCTCTTCATCGAATGCTCAGTTTCACGTTATTCGGTGTAGTTATCGAACAGACGCTATCGTTGGTATCGTCGTTGTAAGAAATCTAGCTTTTTTACTAACTAATTTTGTATTTTAGCTAATCTGTTCTATAAGTTAGATACATGAGACGCCCATATTATATATATTTTCTTTTTGATTATAAAATCTGCTATCTATACACAGCGAAAATATCTTCCAACATCTACTCAAATAAAGAAAGTTACATGGCATATGAGTGAAGTACTCTTTTATTGTCCTATATCACTGGTGGCAAATATGTTGTTTTGATATGAGATCGACTTAATATTGAAAATCATCGAACAAATATTTGTTAGATATATACTAAAAACATTATAATATTTTTTTGGCGGGATCTTAGTCTGTCGTATAGTGGTTTTTATATTTTATTCATAATCTTGTGTTATTAGACTATATATTTTGTAATATTGGTGGTGTTTTACGTAATATAGTTCGGTTATTATGCACAAGTGAAGTGGATGGGACATAATACCACGGAGCATGCAGTCTGAGATGCCACCAAAACTCCATGGAAAGTTCTAACAAGGAAACCACCATCTTGTTAGAACATTATAATTATCGCAAAACACTTGGCAAAATCTTGTTACTTGACGCTGGCTAGTGCACAAACCGTGACGGAGCCAAAAAAAATAAAGAAGAAGAAGAAGAAACATTATAATGATAAATTAAATATTGTATAGATAAAAATACTGATATATTTACGGAAGAAAGAGAAGGTAATTTCTTTGTTCTGTGAATACATTTATAATATCTTTTCGGATATTTTAATTGAAATAAATAACAGTAATTCAATATGTTCAACTCATCATTTATTGAATCATGAATTATAACAATGAACTATGACAACGGTACATCTTATTAGGTTTTTTTATATAATGTCAGGATGTTTTTAAGGAAAGCGTTCCAATACCGTTCAAATCTTTATATCGATAATTCGATATCTTTAACAAAGCAATGTATGACGATGTGAAACTCTAGTGTGAATCATAGTGTGAATTATGAATGTTAAGCAGACTGAAATTGTGGATATAAATTGTTTAAATGGTGTTTTATCTACTTATCAGCCAACAAAATCAAATCCGAGCACGCTATAAATGGCGCATGTAATAGTACCTTATTCATTAAATGAAGATATTTTTGTATGTGGTCAATGTAAATATGTTTTCAATTCGTTGAGTTTATTTCTAGAGCATAAGAGATTAACATGTAGTAAAGTATTACTAGATCCAGGACAGGACGATAATAAAACTTCATTAGAAATTGTAGACAACACAAATGGTCCAACTATCTTACCTTCTCATGAAGTCTCAGAAACTCAAGTCGATAGTTCTTGTGACAATAGTATCGGTTGTAAACTATGTAACAAAAAGTTTAGAAAACAAAGAGAGAGAAAACAAAAAGGTTTACTATCGCACATGAAAATGCACACCGAAAAGTACTATCAGTGCCCTGTATGTGGTAGATGTTTTAGAAAAAATTCCCATTTACAGAGACACATTTCATCTCACAAGGTGTGGCCTGAAGGTCTTACAAAAACAACACCAAAATGTTTGGATGTTGAGCTATTAAGTTACACCTGCTTGTACTGCAATAAAACTTTGTCTAACTACAATCAGTATAGATTGCATCTAAAAAACCATTTAGATTTAAAAAAATATAAATGTACACAGAATGGTTGTATAAGTTTTCATGAAAGTATAGAAAGTTTACTTGGTCATATATCAAGTGCGCATAATCCACCAACTTATGAATGCCACATGTGTTACAGTAAATTTAATTCCTTGGAAAGTGTGGCTTTGCACCAGCAAAATCACAATAAATTGGATATTCCAAAGATAGAATCTAAGCAGTACAAATGTTCACATTGTGATGCTGTTTTTAAAAAACCCGAAAAATTGTCTCTACATTTACTGACAGAAAACCATAAGAAGATCTGTATCCATTGTAATAAAACATTTGCCAGTGATAAAAGACTGAGATTGCATTTACAAGTACATAGGAAGCTGAAACCATTTCAATGTAATATCTGTAGCAGTAGTTTTCATGTGAAAAAATACTTATCATCACACATGTTAAAACATGGCAAACCGGAATTTCAGTGTTCAGTTTGTCAAGTGATGTTCAAAAGGCAGGATTTACTTCAGAGACATATGAAACTCCATCAAATGAAAATGTTTCAATGCCCATTCAAAGAGACTTTGAATTGTAATAGAGAATTCAGTAGAAGTGATAAGCTTAAGTGTCACTTAAAATGTCATAGCAAATATAGTTCCCTCAGTTCATCCAAAAGTGAATCATGAAAATAAAAATGTTTAATTAGATGTTACTGATAAATGGTATAAAATAGTAGCATTTTGTCTAGTTTTATTATATCAATTTTGAAACATTGGTTCAAGGAATCTGTAACGTTAATTAAACTTTTGTTTAGGTGAGTACCTAGTGTAAACTAATATATGTAATATTAATCTATATATTGTATACATTTCTTATTAGTTTATGGATATATTTTGTCAAAGTGCCTAATGCCATCCATCCATAAATGCTGTGTGTATAAATAATGTCTAGAGTTATTGACTATTAGACAATAACATTAAAATTGTGGTTTAACCAAATATTTAATTCCTAAAAATGAAGCATTTAATATTATACACACTTATGATAATTTTCTATATAATTATACCTACTGAGTTATGTTCTCAGGTCAGGATAATTGAAGCTGAATCTCAAATTGAGAGCTGTCTATACCAGATTTAAAAATTTTCTATGCCACTTGAGTTTGAGCTATAGTAATGGTTTTTCGTATAGAATTTACCACACAAGAGGAAATTTTCAAGCCATGATTGTAACTGCGTTTACAGGTAAACTATTTTTGGTAGTATCCATATATTATCAGTATTTGAAATTATAGGTATGAAAGCCATGGAAGTGGCAATAGTATCATCCATACAATTTTATCAAGTAATCAGTATTTCTATTGTATAGCATTTTAAATATTTACTTTTATTTATTGTTCTGATACCTCAGTGTGATTATTTGTGAAATAGCAGTAATTAATGTCATTGGTACATATTTAATATGATGTTTGACTCTTTTAATACATTCCATGAATTCATTTGCTCATCACTATTTAATTCAATATATTATAGTTACCTATATAGATACTGATTACTTAGCATTTTGCACATCAAAGGTTTCACAAGTAGGAAGTGCTTATAAATCTAATTAGTTGACATATCTTTGTTGCTTGAAGTGTACTGCTCAAAGAGCAATGAAAAAACTTCTAGTTATGGGTTATAAGTTTTTAATATATTTCTTAATAATTATAACAAATAATCAAGATTTTGTACATGTAAGTACTTTATAACAATTTTGAAGTAGTTAATTATGCGCATATATATTTGTTTAAATTATAATATTTTAATTATGAGTTTTTACAACATGTGTTAAAATGTATATTATAGTAGAGAAAAGGATGTAATATCTAACTGATTGGTATGTCTATATTTTTTTGTAATTGTTGTGAATTTGGATCTTTATTAATCTACCTACTTTATTAATACCTTGAGATAGTTATGAAAATACATAAGTAATCAATATTATTTTTATAATTATACACACATGTATATATATATTACATTTAATTCAATTATGAATCTGTACAACATGTCTTAAAATGTATATTATAATAGAGAAAAGGATGTAATATCTAATTGATTGGTATGTCTATGATTTTTTGTAATTGTTATGAATTTAAATCTTGAATATTAATTTACTTACTTTATTAAAACCTTTAGTTAGTCATGAAAATATGTAACATATAATCAACATTATTATTACCTTATCTTCCAGGCAAGGCAATTTAGAGTCACAGATAGAGTATATTTTGATATTCATAGTGAAGATAAACCTCTAGGAAAGATAGTGGTTGGTTTATTTGGAGATCTAGCACCAAAGGCTGTTGAAAATTTTAAAGTTTTGTCTTCAAATGGAATCAACGGAAGATCATATAGAGGCACAAAATTTAATCGCATAATCAAAAGATTTATGATACAAGGTGTGTATACATATAGTAAATAAAGCCTTTATTTACAAAAAGCATCTAATATAAGCAATTCTTTGGCAATTTTACAGGAGGAGATGTAATAACTGATGATGGCACGGGCTCTGTTAGTATATATGGTGACACATTTGAAGATGAGAATTTAGAAACACAGCACAGTGGGGCTGGTTTTGTGTCAATGGCTAACAAAGGTGAATATTGTTTTGAATACTTTGAAATTTTTTAAATAATTTCTAATATGTTATAAATATTTCTTTAGAAACTGATGTTTTTATTTCAACTTTTAATTTTTTTAATTGATACTCAGCAAAAGCTACAAAGCCATATGACTGCCTTATTTTTGTATCCACATAACTTTGTATATATTTTTCATGTTCTAGGCAGGAACACAAATGGATGTCAGTTTTTAATAACAACCACTGGGACTCCATGGTTAGATCAACTTCATACTGTTATCGGAAAGGTAATTCAGATTTAATGATGAATCTTTATATTTAATATGATTGCATTTTCATTCTAATTCTTTTAACGTGTATCTGAAAAATTATTTGTTTAGATAGTGGAAGGCCAGAATGTTGTTCACCTTGTAGAACACATACCAACAGACGTAGACGATCGACCTTGCGGCGTGTGTTTATCCACGATTGTGGAATTGTGCCAACTCCACAACCGTACTATATCTCTGATGACCCTTATGAGTAAGTGACTAAACGAAGTGTTCCTTTTTATTAGACAATAATGATATTTGCCTGTGACTTCACACGTTTTTATTATTTACTAGCTAATACCCTGGACCGTGGTCTGCGTAGATTATTATCTAAACAATACATTTTATGTTCAAAGTTATGCTTGCTTACAAAATTTCTTTGTAAACTGTGATATCCATTTACCTCATTGCTTCTGCTTATGCGTACCACACCGCTTGTCCCGCTTCATACATTGCTAATCCGCGTGCTTATAAAAGTCGTAGTGTCTTATAACCGAAACAAATGTATGGTAAATTAAGATATAGTGATATTTTTTTAGATAAAAACCAAGTGTCTACAAAATAGAACTAAAAAACTTTGATAGAGTGTACTTTTCTTTCATACTTAACTCGCGTCGTCATTCGAATACAATTGGCATGATGACTGATTTTCAATTACTGTCCTATAATACTCTAGAATATATACTATTTCTAAAAAACATAATATTTTTGGAGAAAACAAAGATATTTTACGAAAGCGCAAATGTAATTTTAAATTTAAAATGTGTGCCAAAACGCTTGCCTGTATCATGGCGTTTGCTTATGACGTCATATTATTGTAAACAGCGAGCACATAACGAGTGAACTACAGAGTAGGTACTTTTTGTCGTAGATTAGAACTTAACGTGAACAAACCAACAAATTAGTTATTTTGTGTTATAAATATAAATGATAAAGTGTGGAGTGGTGTGCTGTTCCTTAGTACATTAATACTTCAATAAAATATAATACTATAATATATGTAATAAAAATATCAACAGCCCTAGTACAAAGTGACATTGGCTGAAGCGTGACGTAATTAATTCTGATTGGTGTTCAACATAAGATGGGCGATTGCTGTATTTTATAGTTTTATTTTATTAAATAAATTATCAAACTCAACCTGAATATAAAAATAAATACATTTTTCCTAACCTATTTATACGGTTCTATGGGATAAATAGATTATTTTTCTAATTCGTGATTACTATCATCATGCCAATCCTTTTGATAGTGAACCGATTTCAATCAAACAAAGACTAAATGTTACTCGAAGATATGCTTTACGATTTTTTACCATATGCGTCATACTTTAGCAGTGATGCGTGCACAAACAAATGCAGACAGATATTTCTAAAAATGACAGATATGTATTTAATTACTTATTCTTTTGCCACGTTCAAATTCTATACAAGATTTTTTGCAGCGCCAGTGGCAAGTAATGTATTGTAGATATTATTAAGTAGCAATAGTATATAAAAACTTCACCATATCCTTTTCTGTAACCCTGATGCTAGTCCGATACCTGCGCGACGAAGCTTCGGTCACTTGTGCCGCTAAAAAGTAACCTCAAAAGTAATTCTGATAAAGGCGTAGAATAACCATTGCCATTTCAATAGTAACTCGAAATTAGCGTCCGATAAATTTCTTTGATGTGCGCAAAAATCGCCGGCCCAGTTATCTTGCTGCGTGTATCGTCACGCAATCCGATAGTTCGTAACGTATAACGATAATACCTTCTCACATCTGCATTTAGTCTGACCATAGACAAAAACTTCGTGCCGATATACGCAGGTATGGGAGTACCATGATAATATGTATGCATTTCGTGATGATTGGTTGAGTAGTTAAGGTGTGAAGTCTTAAAACTGACACTCTCGTTTGTAATATTATTTAAATGTGTAGGAAAAACTCAAAGGTATTATTATAGGTTATAAGTGTTATAACCCAAAGTGTACTATTCACTTTATGTCAAGTAAAGCTAATTCAGAGAGTAGTAAACGATGTTCTAATTGCCAGTTTCTGTAGTGTTAGTAAATCATTTCTTTGAGGGATCAGGTGGTACCGCGTTTTGTACACCGCGTCCATCGACGTAAGGTCGAATCCTAAAGTTACCTTGAGTTTTTGGATAAACGGAAACTTCGCGATGAAACCATAGCATTGTGGTTTATTTGGCTTTTTTTAAGCCCGCTTCCTAGCTACCATCATCAAAATGAAAAAATGTGTTTATTTGGCTTTTTTTAAGCCCGCTTCCTAGCTACCATCATCAAAATGAAAAAATGTGTTTATTTCGCTTTTTTTAAGCCCGCTTCCTAGCTACCATCATCAAAATGCAAAAATGTGTTTATTTGGCTTTTTTTAAGCCCGCTTCCTAGCTACCATCATCAAAATGAAAAAATGTGTTTCCAAGCACCTATTCGTTACGATGGCTACTTGAGCGTCCTCTCAAGGTCCTCTGGGTTTAGCGAATTTTAAGCCGTCTAAGTGGATTTAATTTAATAATTGAATTATTGTTTGGTTTCTAGATTAAGTGTAAAGTGTAGCAGCTCAAATATATATTATTCTGGTACTATTACTTACTGTATGGTTTATTTCCAGTATCTGGGCATGGATTAAAGCCTCTGCAGTACCCTTAACAATGTCGTTTTCAATCCTTGGTTTCTTCCACTGGATGATGAGGAAAATGGAAATATAATTGTATGTGGAGAATAAATTTTATTATGTGTTAATAAAATCATAATTTTCAATAAGACATATTATGTTTTTATTCATTTAGATAGTTTAAAGACGAATTTAACTTTGTAATTCAAATTTAAAATGAGATGCGACTAAAAAATACTGTTCATTAATTAGCTTCGTACACTGGAACATAAAGTACGAAGTGAATTTATAAGTACTATTCGAATGTAATAGATATACTAAGTAGTAGAGCTTATGAATAACTTAAAGAAAATAGTATTTAATACTTATTTACCTGGGAAGACTTAACTTGAAATTGTGTTTAAGTGACAACAATGAATCAATATCAAAATTAATTTATTATAGTATATAAGTACTATTGCCTTGACTAGTATGTAATAATAACAATTGTACTCATTTGCAGCGGAAATATTTATATTATTATATTTACAGCTTATTATTATGATAAAATAAAATATATTAGAAATAAAAGTGTGAAGTTTGGAATTACATAATCATTAATTAATATTATTCAAAAATAGTATGCAAATGGAAATAATAACTGATGTTATTTTTTGTTATCGTTATATTTACTTAGACTTAAACAACTATTTCTACCTTAAGTAATTTTTTTTACGAGAATTTTGTGGTAATTCACGAATGCCGAACCTGTCTTGACGACAAATATTTTATCAAGCGACGACATGCGTTTGTTTAAAGGGTACTATGAGGTTATAATCCAACTATGGCCGCGGAAGCAAGCACTAGAAGTGTTGTGAATGCGAGTGGCATTGTTATAGGGTGAGCGTGGTCGGGAGAGGCTTCAGACCCTGTAGGAGGTGCTGTCCTTGTTCGTATCGTCAGGAGCTCTGCGCGAGGCGGTGGAGCCGCACGCACGTGCGCAGGACTCCCAGGCGCGACACACGTCGCACGCTGTACTACTTATCGCCTGGTAGAAGGCGCGCGCTCTCCGACCTGCATAATAGAACCGAAATATGACTAGTTTTGCAATTTTTTTGAATTTAATACTTCTTTAGCCCCATTATGATTTGAAAGTGGATGAAGTAAAAAGCCACATTAAAAACAAACAGACATACATCTACAGGATAAAACGTGCGTGAAAATGAGCCAGAATTACACTGCCTAATACTTGATCTGGTCAGAGTGTTATACGTATGTATGCTTGTACATGTGTTATAGTACGTTCGTTTTACAAAGCCTTGCATTACAACCTACGCTACACCTAACTGCATAGTTTATAAGAATACTTTATCATTATTTGAAGGTTTCAGTTCTACTGCGTATAAACTCCACACATGTTTTTCTTTATAATGTAGCATGACTAAGTAACGGCAATGTGACTGATTGTAAATGCAATTGAATATATCACCGATCACTAATCCATTTATAATCCACAGGTACACGTCGCCGTTATGCCAGTCTGTAAGCCTCTCATCAGCTTGATATACATTCGCTCATTCCAAAATGCGACTCACTGTTATGGGTTGTATCGCCATGTGTATGGCAGTAGCGATCAAATTGTGTTCAGATCCCTGCCACATTTGATAGTACTACCTACTTTGGTCGCTGAAAGACTGGCTGATTCAGAAATGTGATACATCTAAGCGTATCTGAATAGAAATTCAATTTTTGTGGAAAATATGTTTGTTTTCTTATATTATCTGATAATATAAGAAAACAAATATATTTTCTACAAAATTTAGATTTCCAAGCTTCTCTTTCTTCCGTGGAAATTAATCATTCAGAAAATTGAAATATTTGGAGTCATAATAAACCTAAAAAGTGGTTATTTATATACGTACTTGGTTCGTCTAGAAACTTAAATTAAAAAGAATATTAGACTTCATAACAATAACAGTTGCTATGGTTACGGAAAATTATACGAGCAAGATACAGACTTGAATCGTAGAGGTCTTCGAGTGTCGCCCAACCGGGACGCTGTCTTGCAACGGAAAGCGCGCGCGGCGCTGCGAGCGTGGCGCAGCGCTCGGCGCGGGCTGCACGTACCCATGCGTACACCCGCGCCCCACCCCGCTGCACGCGCGCGCTCTCCACATGCCGGACCGACTGTAACCGTTCACACTCTTGCATTGCATATTCATTCAATATCACTTCGACGTTCTCTTATAACTTATGAAGAAACAAATTTTCTATATAAATAAATGTATTCCGTATATCTCAGAAACGGCTCTAACGATTGGGATCAGACTTAATATTTATATACGGTTTTGTTTTTTAAGTTTATTTATATAGGTTTCTTTTCAAAGCAAAAAACGTTTTGTTATAACTTATTATTGGAGCCTTTGTCACATAGCTCCGTTCCGCTTCATTCCGTAAAATTTTGTGGTAGTTACATTGACGTAAATGGATGATAACCTACTGGTACCTCAAAATTTTGTGAGATGACGCTTTATGACATTATTTGAGTACGAATACGTTCAGCTTACATTCAATAGCAACGATGCAAATTCTTATCCAAGCTCGATTACCCAGGAAATACGAGTATATGCTTACAAAACTTGTGTTTGAAATATTTTACTTTGTTGAATATAATATAAGCTGGTACCCGCGATATCGTCGTTAAAATGTTTTTGTTAATTCCTTGGAATTCTGCATTTTCCTAGATTATTTTTTCCTGTCTAATATTGAAAAAAAAAATTAATCCTATTTAATCCGAATAAACCTTTCCCGATTTTAAATTACCTCTGTTTCATTTCCGGAAATTATCTATATCTGTCTTAACTCGTCAAAATCAGTTAAACCGTTTCGAAAATTATTATCCCGTATGTACAATAGATATAATACGATATATAATAATAATAAGACATTTATTAATTTAAAAAGTCATGAGTCGAGACAATTTTAATGATGTCTAAGGGTTATTTTAATCTCCTGTTATTTAACACAATTTTACAGATGAATAAATGTTTGTAATTTATTTCAAATTCTTTAATGAAGACATTCTAGAAACTGTTATTATTGAGTACTGTAAGTGTTGTAAATAAGAGTATGATACTTACTCACTAGAAGAATATTGCCTCGTGCCTCAATGTGCTTAAGTAAATAAATGTTAAGTACGACCTTGGAATTGGTAACCGCCAATGTAACAAATAGTTTTGCGGTGTCGTTACTGACGCTTATGGTTATGACTCTAAAATTAATTAAAAGACATATATAGTACATACGGTGAGTTCAGTGAGCGTGTTTATGTCTGCTCGATATCCGGACGGTAGTTGAACCGTTAGTAAAGTCAGTCCGCTCTCAGTTTCGTTGCCTTGCGGTACAAACCTGAAATTTTATTTATACACTTGTCATATAACATCTCTATTTTAATTTTTTATTTTTTCTAGTTGAAGCCAAAGAGACTGTTCATTCGTTTGTCTAAAGTAAATGAGTATCTTCTTTGTGCAATGGTGCATATGGATGTGCAGAAATCGAAATTCACTTCTTTGTAACGATTTCTCTTTCATCTCTTCTGTTTAAATATCATGTATGAGATATACGCGAGCCATCTACATTTCTTTATTTTTTTCTTCTACCATAAAAGCAGTCGGTATTGAATATACATGACAGAGAAAATGTCAAGTCATCAATAATGATGTCACCTTGTGTGGCCTTTTAAAGGTCGGTCTCATTACCTTTAGCACTGACTTACCACTATAGGCCGGGAGGGCTTGTTGTGTTACTTTCTTCACAATTTGATACTTTTGGATAATTATATGATCTCAGTTAGTTGCAAGTAATTAAAAATGATTAAAATGCTTTACCCGAAGCAGATAGACAGCTGCAGACGATCTTTTGTAGAAACTTGATCGACCCTGGGATCGAGCGTGTATCGCGGCCACGGCGCTGTCACGTTAGTGCTCGCCTTCGTCGAAAGACCAACAAGCGCTAAGCCTCGCCCTTCCGTTACCGCGCTTATCGACCGGCTGTTTCGAATCTATAATATGCAACTTTAATTATAATTTACGATCATTAAAAAATAATGTAATAGTCCTAACTCAGATGCTTTATAACATGTATTTCAATGTGAGAATAATTATATAACGTTTGGTTTAATATTTTGAAGTAAAAAATAAAGGAAAAGCGAAGAGCATTGCATAGTAGAGTGATACATAGTATTGCCGTCCTGCTCTGCTGCTGTACTAAAAGTCACTCTGGCGACACGCTCTGATTGGTACATCGATATCGCGTAAAACTGTCACAAGCAGACAAATATTAATATTAAAATAATTGGCTATTGTTTATTTAATCTGAGTTATTCTGATTAGTAGGCGAGTAACTGAACTATTACACTGCCCATAAACAAAATAACTTTACCATTATTTTTTAATCTACTTTGTGGATGCTAAGCATGACAGCTTAGTGGTAGCGTGTTCGGGAACCGCGTCATTTGATATAGGTTTAGATCCTGTTAGCATTTTATTCTAAAGCGTCATTTAATATCAGTTGAAATCTATCAAGCATAAATTATGTAGTTTCTTGTATTACAGAAAATAGGTCTGTATATGCTTACGGGTTGGGATTGTATGATGAAGGCATTATTCTCTCCAATCTGGAACTGCCTGACATCTTCGGATCCCGTTACGTTCACAGATATTCTAAGTTTAGTTGAAGTCTTTATTGTCTCCGCGAATTGCGCTAAAGCGTCCACCTGCAAAGTAACAATAAATTCTAGGTACATCCATAGTGGTAGTCGTTATTAAATGAAATGCTTCCTTTTATTAAGTGTTTAGAAATGAGTGATAACAGCATTCGAGAAATATTCATTTAAATTTCGATGATTCAAGTTTACAACGCAAATAATTTTTAATCTAGATTTTATATTAATCTAGGTATAAAGTAAAGTATTTGAGAGACATAACCTATGCGTTAGTCCAATAAACCATTTTATAATCACTAAGAAGTTTGGTAAAATAGTAGTCTATTCTGTAAAAACAGAAGCTAAGGGTATAGCTTTATATATGCAGTAGGACTTCTTGTTGGATTATGCTTCTAATATTTTTAATTCGCAATCGAGGATTAGATTAGTAGAATTAAATGTAAGAGGCTGGGTTTGGTATGCCCAATAGTAGTTACCTACCATAAGCTTAAAAATAAAATATTATAAGGACAAAACCCTTGCGTTACAGTAAAGACTGGTCTAATATTGGGAAACAAAAAATATATAATAAGCAAACATACGACATCAGGGTCGGGGTCGAAAGATGGGTATCCTTGAAGTAAGTATCTAACTACAGGTACTGCTTCGTCTACAAGTCTCGCGGCGAGCATGCTCCTCAGACCCCAAGCGGCTGTGGTCGCGTCGAAGCTGTTCCCCTTTAGCCACGGGTTGCGCCACTCGTTACCCGACAGTGGCCGCGGCCAATATAATGCACCATCTATTTAATCATTCATAAATCTTCGTCATTGACAATAATGTATACATAGTAGGTAATAATAATATTTAATGCGATGAGTGACTTATACAGACTTTAAAGTATTAAACAATCAATAAACACAATAAAATGCTCTTTTGACGTATTTCCGAATACGCGATTGAAGCATCGAGTGATGTAGTGAAAATTAAAATTAGAAAGAAATCGTTTGTATGGCTTTGGTTCGAATAAAATAAATAAGGCAAAAGTATGATTATTTTTAGATAACTTATTACGTCATATAAATTTCGTAAAGATCATATATGTATGTAATATATGACCTTACTAAACATTTCATTCATTTACAGGCAAAAACATAAATTTTTCATCTGCTTCGTTTATTATCTTAACAATAAGTTGTATACATACAGCTCCATTTCTCCACGCCAAGAAAACACACATTGCAAAAACACGCGTAGTATTTACAAAAATCGTAATTTCTTAAATCTTTTTATATTTTTATAAATAAGGACCAAGTGTTTAAAAAGTAAAGAAAAAAAAATATATCGAAATCTATCCAGCAGCTGTTGAGTAATGTGCGCACAAAGGCAAACCTCTATAATTTTATTCATATATATACATAGAAGACAATAAACATTTATGTTCAAAATAAATTAACATGGTTTTATAGGTTTACTCATAATGTATACTATAATATTGGTAATCATCACATTAGGATTATGTGGTGGTGTGTTTTTATTATTACTTGGTAGTATTTGGCGGCTGGAACATTAATCTATTGATAACTGTAAAACGAATTGATTAATATCATCCTTAATAAATATCATCAATCAAAAACCTAGTAAATACATGACATAAGACATATAATTGACATATGTTACAGTCATATTTGACATATGTCAAACTCGGAAATATAATATACATATTATAATTATGGGCTTTGGCTATGTTAGGTGAGATGACTTTGACAGTCACAACTATGTCAACACATCCGCAGCGTGTAACTGCCCGTCACCGCCAGCACTAACTTTTTTTTCTACGTTTAACATATTGGTCCATGGGTATAAATGCGCGGAACGTGTGAATGTGATACTCAGTTCTTTATAGTACTAACATGGATAGTTTCAGGATAAAATCAGTAATTCAATGGAAATAAACAATTCACTATACTTAATAATTATTTACTGATGTTATGTGAAAAATAAGTTTGGATATTGATTACTATTTGATACAGTGGATGTAAATATCACCAAGGATCATACCGGTAGTGTTGGTGTATTTGTCCATCAATTGCAACGCGAGTGTCGCTTGGGAGTGTCTCGCGGCGGATAACGCACCGCCCGCCACTGCCAGCGTGTAAGCGTCAAGATTTGAAGATAATCCTTTAGCGATATAGTCTGTTGCTTTGTTTATATTGTTTTTATACAGAATATCGCTACCCTGAAACATTAGGTAGTGCCACTTAAGCTTTAATTCATAATTTTATAAATATTCTTATAGAAAACTTTCTCTTTTGGAGCCCAATTTATAAAATTTGAATATGATAATCTCTAGGCAAACACACAGGTAAGTAATTAGTTTAAAATAATAACATAGTAATATTATAATAAATACGAACTCTAACCAATATTGTCAAAAAACTGATTGAAATATAAATTATGTTCTTATTTAGTCCTTTGTAAAATGATCTACGTTTTCATATAATGATTTAATATTTCTTTATTTAGCATAACATAACAACAGGTTGTATGAAACACCATTTGTTCAACTAAGTATGCCAAATTATATATCGAGTAAAATAAAACAATAATAAATAAGATCCGACAACAAATTCAATTAGATTTGTACATTTTTTTATATATCCCCACTAGACATTTAATTCATTTATTATTCTTTAGGTGATATAGTTAAAAAAAGGCTATTCTGAAACAAAAATCTTGAATTTTGATTTCAATATATTATATGGTAATTAAGTCGACTGCTTCCTTTCGAAAACTTATATTTACAAATATACGCCGGTGCTGCATATAAGCTAGTTACCTACCTTAGTTTGTAGTAGAGCGAGTAGAGCATATGCGGTGAGTGGCAACGGAGCTTGTGCTCTAGGGTCATTGCGCGCGGCACTCGGCGGCGCTTGCCAACTGCCATCAGTGTTCTGCGTCGCGACCAGCCACTGTGCCGCACTCACGCTAACCGTAGGCGACACTTGCACGTGTCGTGCACATCGCGCCACCCATCGTAAAGCTATAGCCGTCATCCTACCATCGAAATATCAATAAATATTGCGTGCCAAAGGCAAAAAATGGTGTAAGGCAATTGATTACAATTAATACATTTCTATTATAAATTAAATGCGAAAATGGTTCCAGATTCTGCAGATTCTTATGAGCGGCGTATACAATTTAGCAATAGATTCAGTAACTATAATTTTGAAAGTATATAAAATTGTAATTATTTTAAAATAATTATTTCATATTAGGCCATCTTTATTTTTATTAAGTAACATTGCATTAAATTACAATTCGGTTATATTTGTCAAATAAAAGTTATCAACTGGACGTTTGTACATTTTACTCCTGAGTATTCGCATAACTGAAAACAGCCCAAGTCATAAATTTCCAGCCACTGTTTATTATATAGGAACAAGAACTGTGTACGCAATAAAACAACCTCAAAATATAAAGTGCGCAAAAGTACTTCTGTAGTAGTTTTTGATTTTGAACAGTTACGATAATTCGATAAGAATTCTATCAATACAAAAATATAAAAGTATTAATTGACAAAAAGAAAATCATAAACGCAACATAAGTTACAACATATACATAAGAATCTAAGCTCCTTAGATTTGTTTAATTCTAATTCATGTTAATATTTACACTCAAACTCGTAAATTGAAAAAGATTCATAGTGGCTCGGCCAAATCAGTCTTTAGTCAACTTACAGTTCTTAACTAAATTGCTAATGTTATGGAATAAACCGTCAGTATTAATTACACTAACCAAACGTCTCCCTGAGATTCGTTATCTGTTTCCGAGGCAAAAGATCCGTCAGCTCGCCGATACGCCATCAGTCGCTGATATCCGATTGCTGCCAAGGAAACGGATTCCTTCGTTATAGCGACTGCTTCTTGTCCGGTAGCCTACGCATAAACGTGAAAATAATAATGACGATGTTAGGTCTATTGACGTGGATTTTTTTTATGTTACTTAATTTTAAATACCATTTCTTATTCGTGTGATATATGAAAACTATACTAAGAATCTTATATTATCTATATAAATAAAAATTGAGTGCCTGAATGTATGTAAACGCATCATCATCGGAAACTGCTGTATCTATTTATCTACTTCTTTTTTGTTGTTTGTGTAATTGTCAGGGCCAGTTTTATATAACAGAAAATGTTTGTAAAATCGCACAGAAAAGCGAAAAATATGGGTTAAAAAATCTCCGTATAAAAAGGTGACTGAGTGAGTGAGACGTAGACATTAGGGAGATCTATAAAAATATTGACAGATTGACGAAATTTTGTTCTTATTTTCTACGTTAGACTACGTAGAACCCGCGCGAAGTCCCGAGCGGGCAGCTTACTTGAAAGTAGTAACGATCGGTGAGTTTTCACCGTTTCTAGGATTCGTATTAGTTGATTTTTCGCGGTAAGCCTATCCATTTACTGGCAAATACTGGATATATTTACTGGAAACCTAATTAGAAATATTACTTGTATCATAGACACTAAAAAAGTTTAGAACTAAAAGTGTTTTTGTATATATTTTATATATCTGCAGAACTTCATTAGTTGAAAAGTATTAATTGATACATTTTGTTAAATGGTACCCACTCTTCCGTATCAGCTTTATCGGATTTGATTCCTGACTGGAGCAAAAATTGTTAACAAAAAAACTTAGGTTTTAGAGAGTTGGTTGTTTGTATTACATTATGTGTATCTTATACCCGTATAGCTAAAAAGATTATATTTGGGGTATCCACTGGATATATATATATGTTAATATAACTTTTTATCTTTTAGGTATCGTGGATTACTACTAACCTGGAGATAGTCAAGTAGCACGCATGCGATCGCGAACGGCCGCAATGCGTGTGGTGCATCACCAGCTGGTGTCAGTGAAGTAGACGAACGTACAGCCCGAGCAGCTGATGAAAGTAAATCGCCTGATGCTTGTAACCATATTCCTCCTGCACGCAAACCTCGGGCTACATCTAATGTGACGTTAGCTCGTGCTGGCCCACGTCGAGCTTCCAGTAGTCCCCACGACCATAGTTCTTCCTCATATCCATCCTGGAAAATATAGGAAAATGAATATAAAGTGTAACAGTTTTTTGTAACAAACATAAAATTACTAAAGCTGTTCCTGGTACTAATAGCCAATTCAATGGTAAGGCAAAGTTCTACTTACTTTAACTTCAATCGATTTGAATAGGGAGTCTGAGAGGCCGTTACCGCTGGCTTCAACAATGACAGGGGCTTCGCCCGTACGCACCGCAGTCACGAGGAATGCTGTGCTTACGGACCCGCGTGCTGGAATTGTCACACGAACTCGCCGGAATAACTCGATCTCTGTAAAGTTTAAATACACTCTTTGTAATTTGCTACCAATATATCAATAAACAAGGCCACGGTCTTAGAAATAATTATAAGCTGGGCGTTATTTATGAAACATTGTATAAAATAATTATAAAACTAAGTCGCATTTCGTGTCTGTCTGTGTGTTAACTTACAGTACTCATTTTTGTCTATTTCATGCTATTAAAAATAATTGGTTATTTAAGATATTATTTTGACAAATATAATAAATATAAATATATGGACTTACTTACTATATATACTTTAAAACCGTTGGGCATTTAAGGTTGATGATAACTTTACAGTATATCTTTGCAGTGGATATCTTAAAAGATATCATACATTTATAGGTACGCGCATTAAAAAATAGTTGTTTATATGAAGATTCAAACGTAATTTCCTGAGGCTTTGCATAAGGTAAATATAAAAGCGGTGAATAATCGATACAAATCGTTTAGACACTTATATCGTCACATTGGTACATTGTAGCCATATGAAATCAGGGCCGGTCGTTAATATATATCTCTCAGCCCTCTCATTGGGGACTTTTGGCAGCACAGCGGTCAGAATGGCGCAGGATGGTGAACACCCAAGTATGCGAGTGCGAGACTCAACGTAAAGCTGACCTTGATACCAAACGCAACCAGTTAAAGGATCGCCCACCTGCTGCCATAACATATCATTATGACAACGGCGTACTCACGTGCCCTCAGTGTGCACGGAGTTTTGCCGCGAAGATAGGCTACATAAGCCATATTCGCGCGCACCAGCGCCATTTCTCAGATTAGGGGTCAAAGTGGTCGCCATGGCCGAAATCGGTCGGAATCATCATCACTTACTTTTAGTTGAATCAAGTTCGTTATCCAGTGGTTCGAATTCGAAATATTGGTCGCTGTTGTGGAATGTTACTTCAACGTCAGTGTTCACGGCTAGAGTAGTTTTCAATGTCATCACCGCAGCTAAAGTCTCTCCTTTCTGTAATGTTGCTGGAAGTTCCGCAGTGATGTGTAGAGCTACAGACGTGGTGAACTGTTTTTTTACAGCAACATCTAGTCCCAGTGTAGGATGTACAGCAAATGCACCTACCACAAATTCGCCGGGATTCGTTAACGTCCATCGCTCTTTGGCACCTTTACCATCATTCCTATATTAAATGAAACACACATTTTACGGCTACTGTTCTACTTTGTGGCTACTTTGAATAGATTAGCAGGTTTTAGTGACAATATTTATACTATTAATCTACGATTTTATCTTTTTCAGTTATTTGTTATTGCTGATAATAATACATTTCATACTCAAAATAAAATAAATACTTTATTCAGTTTAGGCGTTAAGAAGGCGCTAAAGAACGTCAGAATTACCACCAGTTCGGAAAACAGACCAGTCATCGAGAAGCACCGGCAAGAATCTCGACTGGGTTTATCCTTTTAAAATGTATTTAGAATACATTACACGTTACAGTCGTTTTAGTAGATGCACAAAGAAGAGTCAATTCCAGACATCACCATCTTTTAGATATTGATCCATTCTATAATAACACATTGACATCAATACCCGTTTGACATGGCGCTTAAAGTTACAGTCCAGCAAATCAGTAATATGCTTTGGGTCTTTGTTATACTATATTTTTTTCGTCGTATTGCTCTTATAACAATATTTACTTTACTTGTAAACTCTACGAAATTACAAGTATGTAGTAAGTGTGGTAGTTTATTATACTTTATTATTTACTTCGTAACGCATAATTTATTGAAATCAACACACCCTATGGTGAAGTTAGCGACGGTCCATGTGGGCTGTGACGCGACGGTAAGGTAGTATCGTGGAGACGGAGGCGGCGGCAAACGGCTGAACGCATACGGACCAGCTAACGGAGGTCTCGTGCCAATCTCGATAGGAGCTTCAGTTGGTGATTCCTCTACAATTTACACATGTGTGAATTTTAAAATATCAATTTACTACACGCTGCTGTAAGGAAAGGAAAAGGAGCGCATTTAACTAAACCACAATTCAGCGATAATTGAAAAGTCTGTATTACGCTCTTTCAATAAATTACGTCTAACTTATTTTATAATTAAGCTTAATTTGAGGACAGAACAGAAGTGGAATTTTTTCCTGATTCTAGCTATACGAGTATATATAACACAATATTGCAAAAATTGTAGATGCGCCAGTCCTTCTTTGGACGAGCGGTATTAGCTGTGTGCAGTTGTGTTTATATTAACTTGTTTATACCTCATTGATATACATAAAACCTCTTTTTTATATTTCAATGTTACACCCATATATTTTTTTTTATAAAATGTATGGAAGTATTATCACACGTTATGGTGTCGTCACATAAGTTGTTTATGCCATTAGTGCTATAAATTTTGCTACTATTTATTTATCATTATTCTAAGGTTAAAATTTAAAGTTCTTAGTTAATACTCATTAATATAACAATAATGATATATTAATTATAAAATAACTTACCATTTGCAGCTTTGTTTTGAATAATAACACCGTCTGTCAAAATTACAATTCCTGCGTTCTGTAAGGAAAGTTTTTGTAATGGGTAAATTATTTTGATATTCCTTGTGAACGGTCATTTATTCTAATATAAATAATCTTTACCGTGAATACGTCAGAGGATGTATACCCGCCTAAGTCGATACCCATGTTTGGAAGAAAATCGTCATTTTTATATATTGAGTGGTCTAATCCACTGAAACTTTCGACTTCTCGTTCAATCTGAAAGAATAATTGTTTTGAATTTCCTTTTTTTTAAATCATGAATCTTATTTTGTATTTTAGTGTATATATAACTATGTATTTGAATATTATCTCTAGACTTATTTAGAGTATGACAGTATGATTTACATTTAGTTCTTGCTAGGTATATATAATCGACCACAATAGAAATTTGAATATTTTTATAAAATAACTAGCTTTAGCCCGTGGTACTGCTCCAGGGAACGGTACTTTATATACAAAACTTCACGATGAATGGTTGAGTAGTTAAAGTGTGAAAACGTAAGAAACATACATTCGTGTTTATAATATTAACAAAACATTGGGAATAGTAAGTATTATCTATAAACTTATTACAAATATGACATTATAATTGGCATATAGTAGTAATCGATAACTGCAGAATCAAGTAAGTCACTGTGATCTTTAGAAAGAATAATATTCGGTTACGTACCGTGTCTATATCAAGTCCGTTGCCGCGACCGTCTTCTTCAGACAATCCTGCACGTATAGCATTCATATCTTGACCGAGCAGAGCAATATGCGACCCAGCTTCGCCTGTCACTCGCAACTCCAACAAACTGCTCGGCTTCGGGTTTACTCCAGTTGTTGTAATTGGTGATATGGACACCTGTAGAAGATTAAAATATTAACATCATTATAGAGTTTTAAACTTTTAAAATAACGCGTTACTCTTTACATAAAAAAAAACCTAACGTCATGTAAAAATGATTGTGGTTTCACATATAATACGCGATCAGGAATTCAGCAGATCTATCGCTTTGTGTATTCTGACGCTTGGTCTGGAATCTTGCGCGAAATGATTGACTAGAAATAGGCATTCTGAATTTTGTGTTCGTACAATTGGTAACCGTGACATACGAAATATATATTTTAATTACTTAGAGTTTTACGAAAAATTTGGCCAATCAATTAAAATAATTATACACACATAAAGTTCATGCAATTAATATGTTGTTCCCATACATAAAATTACCGTATTCATTATTCACAATGTGTAGTAATACATATCATTAAAATCGCACTTTTCTAGAGTCACATTGCCAAAAAAATATTGGATTGGCATTGCAATTCTTGTCAGTGTTTTAAATTAACTAATTATGAGAAATATCTAAGTACCGGTGAATAAAACAATAACTTCTTGTACCTTGTGTGGCAGCAATTCACTTTGAGGTGCGTACACAGCTGCAGACATTATGTTATTACTAGTAGCGTCCAGTCTCGGATACCACGCTAGAAGTACACAGCCTGGAGACATACGTGATGTCTTTGGTATTGAGATGTCGACACTACGTCGAGGTGGACTCAGCTGAAAGTTTGATAGGTAAAATCAATCATTATTGTTATATTTCAAATATAAATATTATTCGAAAATTTAGCTCTCTGTTGAATCTAGTTTTTGGTTCTTGATCATCGGTTGTAGCACAGTAACAAAAAATTTAAATACTTGAGCTTTATCCTGCTCAAATGAAAAATATTGCGAAATAGACAGTATGTCAACGCTAAGTAATACATATTTCCTATTATTTTCTATCAGTATGTATTGTACTTTGGTTTTACTCTATATTTCCAAATATTTTTTCTTTCAACCGGGGATATCTCAAGCATTTAAAATTGTTTTGTTATTGTATTAGGACCGTTGATCATAAACCGAATTTAATTCAAAACAAAGTTAAAATTTCGAATGGTATGAATATGCTGTACGATTTAACTTCAATAAAACATATTTTGCAAGCCTAATAATAAAAATATGTTATATATTTAGTGCAGCTGATAACAGCAGTCAACAACTGTTATAAGCGGTAAGTATTATGCGACAGTAAATAAGACTGGCAACTTTATTTGGTTGTATGGAGAAACCAAATCGGCTTCAGCGGAAATTCGTAAGTCCGCTAATTTTCTGATCAAATATTGGAAAACTAATATATAAAGGCCATTGCTTTTGCGGAATCCTAGAGTTATCATCTCGCCTTTATTCATTATATCTATATGTATATATGTTTTTAAAGTATCTATATTACTATTATAACGAGAAATTTTTTATTTTTTATTTATAATGATTGAACCCAAAAAATACTTCACCAATTTTAATTTTTTTGGAGCTTCATAAAGTTACATCATCGACGAGTAACATGGGTTATATTTTATTTTCAAAATGTACAGGAACGCAAGCGAAACCGCGAGCAAAAGCTAATGTATAATAAATATAAGTATTTGTTACATCAAAATTATTTCACTTTTATTTTTTCCTTGATTTTTTTGCTTACAAATTGAAACATCTGCTTCGTATTTCTCACATTGCTTTAAGAAAATGCGTTAAACTAATCTTTGAATAGAAAGTAAATAAAAAACCTATCTATTTATATATTTACTAACTTCTACAGTCTTCGCTAGCAATATATCACCACGTCCAATTACAACGTAGTGCACTAAATCCATGGGCTCAGTTGCAGTGATACGTGCTCGTATTTCGTCAGATTTTGATGATTCTGATGACCAACCAGTCAACATTTCTAGTCCCAAGAATTGTCCTCCTGAGTATTCGTTTCTCTGAACGTTTATGACTCGTTCTGACACGTCTTTGTATTTTACCTGAAACCGTAAAATGTTAATGCGGATTCTAAATATTGCCAATGATAAAACCACTGATGTAAAAATAATTTAATAATAAACAGTACCACTAAATTGAGCGTAGAATTAATGTGTGCTGCGTCGGGTACTAAAGTGTACATAGTACGGCCTTTGTTCAGACTCAAGGTAGTTACGTTGACTGGAGCTCCGTCGTCCCATAGTCGTTCAACTGTAACTTCATCGTTAACTAACAGAGTTTGTCCTGACGGGTCTATTACCTCTATCTGTAAATAAATAATAGAATAATTAATTAAATACATATTAATCAATATTGACAGATAAAATCACCTCCTTTATTAAAATTTTAAAATACTTTATCACAATGTTGTTCTTATATACGCATGTCAGAAAATAATTCCAACAAAAAGACAGTTATTAACCAAAGGGTTTAATATCTCTATACAGTATGAAATATCTCATTCTTGTAGAAAATAAATCGCTCATTGTGGTTGCGCAAAACATTCAAATTTTTTAGTTTCATTTCGTCTACAGAGATTATTATCTAGTGCAGAGGTTCCCAAACTTTTTTTTCTCATAGACTCCTTTCAAAATTTTACTGGTTCCGGTGGACTGGATGCAGGTTTAATACTACCATATGAAGTCTAACCAACATTGTTAGTTCCTCACACTATCGAAAATAGACCAATTTTCATAGACCCCGGCTTACAAATTATGTGCACCCCCATTTCTTTGTCACGCCAACGTACACTCCCATCGAGTCTCTCATGGACCCCTGGGTGTCCACCTAGACCACTTTGAGTATTATGATCTAGTGTATAAAAAATTAGTTATATTAAATTACTCATAAATTATCAACTGAATTTATGCTGCAATTTATGTTACGAGGTAAATTGTAGAGAGTATTAAGAGAAAAATTACCTGAACGATAAAAGGTAACGTTGGTTTGAAATAATTCGGAGCGGTTACTTTAAGCCTGTAGGGTGTTCTTAGTAACAATATTTTACTTGAGACATTTTGCCTTATCAACGTATCCTTTTCTTCTAATACAGCTTCGATAACTAGTGGTCTCGCAGCGTCTGCCGCCAAATCTAAATCAGTTTTTAGATCGTACGTTACTTGAACTTGCCCGTCAATATTGACAACCTTTCTCGCTGGTGATCCCATCACGGGTTGTAGCAGACCAGAGAAAAACACAGCATAAGCAGAAAAAGTCAATTCACCACGTACTGGTAATCCATTGAAATGTCTGTAAACAATTTAGAAATAATAATATATGGATTCAATCACCATTTCTCCGTTAATGTACGAATAGTTCAGCTTGCAATTGAACTACGAGAAGAGGATACAAATACTGTATATAGGTGGAATTAAAACTGAAAGAAAACTGAGTAACTTATTAAACAACTTTGTATAACGTTGGAATAAGAATGTATTATAATCAAAATGTGTTAGGACCACCTGATAGTATTAGTGATATTAGAATTATTTAGCTATTATGCGTAACTTCTTTTGCAACGTTAACTATTGTAACAATATATTTTATGTACAGAGGAAAAAAGTACCATAGTGGTTGCTCTAATTCTTCAAGGCAAGAAAACACACATCCTATAAAAATCGTGGTTCCTTAAAACTTTAAGAACGTTATATTAAGGGGTTACTATGGTATAGAAATTTGAGAAATAAATGTTTTTTTAGGATGTCTTTGAATTTTAGTCCCTTAAAAATATGTGGTCAACAGGATTTTTCAAAATTAAATTATTTTCGAAGTTACAGTGGCTTTTGTAACGCGACATCTAAATCAGTCGAGTGGAACGAATCAAACAATCAATGGACTTATATAAGACTTATAGAACTTCACAAAATATGAATCATGAAATAGAAGAAGGTCCAATGTATGGATCACGGGTCGCTGATTAATTAAATATGACTATTAAATACTATTATGTGAGATACGCTGCCCAAAACTGTTTCAAACTTTAAAGGCGTTTTCCTCACAACTATTTATTTCGAGCTGATCGACATTATATTTGAATGTTTCTCCTGACATTTGGTGGAAATCTTCTTTATATATCCCTTTATAGTTTGACGCTTGGATGTAGAGATTTTTTTGTTATAAAAAAATAATTCACAAGGGTTAAAAAGCAGGCCAAAAAAGTTTTTTTTCTCATATCGTCGCCATTTTGTAAATTTCTTTCTTTTTCTCTTTTCCAAGGGTTGAACCATCGCGACATCTTTACTAATTAAGAAGTTTTAAATTTTTGGTTTTAGAATACTACAGGAATTAAAAGCACGTCCAACAGGGCGTACCCTTTTTTGTAGTTTACACTACACCACCATAACTCTACGAGTTTTTTTTTTCATATTCTTGAAATGTCTATAAAAAAATGCATAGTAAAAATGATTTTTTATTATTTTATCCTACTCGAAAAATGCCTAAAATTTGAGAATCAAAACCAAAATACTCCCTTAAACGCAGCTATCGTAATAATTATATTTTTATGCAAGAACCAAGTGTCTAAGAAGTATAATAAAAAAAATTGTACCGATATACAAATCTTAAAACAACACAATAAACATGTATATAAACAAGTGAAAGTGAAATTTTACTTACTTCGCAGTAACATTAACAGTGAAACGACCTTCACTGAACAATACTTCCTTAGGCATAGTCATCTCCATTTGGAACTTGGGCTGTACATAATCAGCTACCAGAATATTCCGCGAGTACCTCTGCCCACGTACCTCCACCTATTCGTTACACAATATAATATAGGTATCTATCGCGTTATGCAAAAACTCTTCAAGCAAATCTTTAAGGTCATCATGCAGTGGGCGTTGGATATGGATCGTAGACTGTCTTAGAGGCTATAACAATCATTTCCGAAGTAAGTCGGTAAAGTTTTTATTATATAAATATATTTTGTTATAATCAATAAAACTGGAAGTATCATATATTATGCCCAACAACGTGAGTGAAAGTATAAAAGGCATGTATTTGACGTACCGGTGAAAAATCATACAAATTTATTATATGTAATGTACTAAGTAATACTTAATTATTATATCTTTATAACTTTCATAACAGCTCAATATATTTTAGTATAATCACATATAGTGGTTGCCCATAAAATTGGTTTATTATTTTTAATATGTCACCTGTATAGTCCACTGTCCGAGACCCGGTTCATCTGCAAGTACCAATTCTTCTGTAACCACACCAGTGTCTAGTGTCAGTCCCGCCCATTCCCGTACAGGGGTACCTCCCGCATCAAGTATAGCAATATCAACACTGCCAGTTAATGGCAAAAGATACCTTGAAAATGGGATATTATTAAAATTGTATGTTATGTCCAACGAATCCAGTTTTCATCGATTATATTTGATTGAAATTTGTTAAGCAAAAGAATATCTACCAGTTATGCTGTTTGTAAGCGCAGAATGTATCTTTTTACACTAATATTTTACGTTCACGTAAGCAGGTTAATGACCGCTGCGTAATCACACGTAATCTCACGTACTACCGACAGAACTCTTCTTGTATCGACGATGGTATAGAAATTGAAAGTGTATTTCATTTATACTTATGATATACCTATAAATCTTAGGATTTTATGTTATCTAATGGTGATTTGTTCCTTTATAAATCAGATACAATTTATGTATCAAATATGTTTACTATTTTTATTGCATATTTTTATATGAATGTCAAGTACAACGTATGATAACTATTGTTGATACAGTACATAATATATGTTGTTCTATTTATTTGTTTATGTTATGTAATTTCAATACGCCCATTTTATAATTGTTTTTGTTTATAGAAGATGCCAGCTGACACCCGCTTCGCTGAGTACTAAACAAACTTATAATAGAAAACTAAATGTTAAAGTATCAATGGAATCCAAAAAATAAGTTACCTTGAACTATCTATAAAAACTCCAGCATGGAATGATCCTATTCCGATACGTTTAATATTTTTTACATGGCGTATCTTCATTACACACGTAATGGTCTCCCGGAAGAAATTGCTTTCAGTAATAAGGCCACCCTGTCGATATAACGATGTAATGTGCTGTATATAACATATATATAAATTCTTACTTGTTCAATGCGATAACTCTGAAGTTGATAGTGTCACTGGGTTGGTAAACTCGTTTGTCTGTCTGCACGAAGACGCAAAAACTGCGCGGTTGGTACGTCAATGGCGCAGATGACGAGAATAGCGGTCCTGAGGTGGATCGTGCTATCAAAGAGTAATGTCCGGGCCCTGGGTCGCCAATCTACATAATTACAATGATATTTATTTATTGTTCTACCTAGAAAATGTACACAGTGTTTAGATAATTGCTGGTTAATCCGTATGATTCTGAATTATCGATTTAGAACACATCTCTTTAAGCCTTATAATAATTTGACATTTTTACTTTTTCAATTTAATGGCTAGGTGTATATTATTTCTAGGAAGCTGTAACAACGTTTCGTTTAAGAAAAAATCATGTTTTTATGTTTTTAAAACATATTTAAATAAAATAATTACTAATTTGTATTACGTTCAGCGCTAATTTGAATTAACAATGTGGAGATATTATGAACGTGAAATCAACGCCGATTAAAAGATAAAAATTCGTTTTTGTAATAATAATAGATTTTGATTATACTCACATCAAGTTCAATTAATCTTGAAGATGCAGCGGGGATTTGAACCTCTCGACCCTGTGTGAATTGTTCGCCATTTGCTCTTCGCCCTTCAACCGCCACATAGAGCGTGTAAGCCCGTGATCCTCCCGCGATGGCCACGCTATATGAACTGAACGGCCTTATAATTCGTGGTCCTACCACTGAGATACTGTTGGTTATATAAAAATAAATAAAGTTATGAAATCCGTAAAGCAATATTAACACATCATTTTCAGTATGTAATTTAAACTAGTTAACTAATATCAATAAAACTCTTACCATTTTATAGCAGTTGGAATTGCAAGGATTATGAAGAGGTAGAATGTGCTTTTAGCAATCATGGCCCTGTAATACATATTAAAGTATAAGTGATATTTCAGATTTTTCCGGAAGTGGTTATTCACGAATGCAATTCAAGCTCTCCAATTACAACTTAATTATTATAAATTTGTGGAAAAATTCTAAAAATGTTTGTTTTATAACAACATCGTTTAGAATTAATTTCATGTTATTTAGTGAGACCATTAAACATTACGCAAGTTAATATAACAAAAATTTTGATTTTTTTAATACTCTTTCTCATCTAATATTAAATGACGATGTGGTCTAAGATAGTAAGTACGTACGTACGCTAAACCTAGAGGGGGTCTGGCTCTCAAGTGCAACTGTCGGAGCACACCTATATGTGCTTGGTGACAAATTTTCAACTGGAGGGCGGCAGCTAGTCAAGCGTGCTTAGAAAATATCTTACCACCATGTTATGGTTTCAACACGATGTTTTCCTTCACCGACAAATTCAGCTCTTTCGCAAGGCTTCGAATCTACATCGATTGTAACAATACCCAAACAAGCTTTAAAAAATTATACAGACGCAGTAAGGTAGAGCATGGTATATATGCATTTCTAATAATCAAACTGGGTGATGGAGCAACTGTGTTTGTAGTCAAACCGACTTGCAGGCCGGCATGACGATTGCTCATGGATTGTGTATATCTCATTGGTGTTTGTTATTTTTGGATATCACTGTACTTGCTGTCAATTATAGTGCCCTTACCTTGCACTATGCAAAGGTACTCCATGAAAACGACACGTTTGCCAGCAGCACTTTGTAATGTATTTTAAAAGTGACCAGAAACTTTTATTTATGTATGGTTTAAAATATTATTCAGATATGCTGGATTCTAATGTTTATCATAACCAAAATAAAGTATTCAGAGTTAATAGATGAACTTATTGCAAAGTGAACATATATATTACGTAGTAACTTTTTCTTGTGTCGTTAGCTTAGATTTGACCTATCGCTTGGAAAGAGTATTTTTTTAAGGATGTTATATGTCCTTTTCTGTATAACCTCTGATAAAATGTATCCAAAATTGTATGATCGGTTGAGTAGTCAAGGCGTAAAAGGCTGTAACAAACAAACCCACATTCGCATTTATAATATTAATTGAGAATATTATCTTTATGTATATAGATATGGCTTATGTACGTGTGTATGTGACTGAACTATTCCTAACTGGTGGTACATATTTCGATGAATAATTTTGTGTGTTCAGTTGGATTCAAGAATTGTTTACATTTACAATTGGACACGTTAGGTGGCGCTGCGGTCTGATTCCAAGATTTTTTTAAATTACGAGCGCATAACTACGTCAGCTAGGCTCGCTAATTATTATATAATAAATTAAGTGTATAACACATGAGTACTAAGTGATATTTTGACCGATGTCTAATTCTAATCTTAATTTGTTTTTAAAAATTATCGCAAGTCAATTTTTTTACAATTAAGTAAACAGTCTATTAATTTTGTGAACATAATATTTTTTGATACAACGACAGCGAAAAGAGGTGATTACGTATACAGGTTTACTGAGTACTGCATTATAGAGGGCTTATTGTAATGTAAATAATACTTATTACTTATGATATACTGACTACCAGATGCAAAATTAGAGATCAGAAATCAGTCAAATTTTCTGTCGCCAGGCTGAATTAATTTTTTTATCCGAATAAATCCTGCTTTTTTCAAATAAAAAAAATCGTTTTTAGAAATCTTGAAAATAAAAAGTTTTAAGTTCGTTTTGTATATCGTCTTTAAATTGATTTCATAAAAATTATTTTATTCTAGAACTCTATAAATTTTGTTGGACTGTATTTTCTAATTAGGAATTTCTATTCTTATATATTTATATTTGACATTTCTTTAAAGTTATTTTCATCGGTTATTTTGAAAATTTGACAATAACAATAACAATCATTCTACATTCCGCCCTCTATAGTAAACTTGGCCAGTATCATCCCCAATATTAATTGTGAAATTGTTTCTTAAGGTATAGATCGATATATACAATTCAACTTATTTTTAATTTCTTCCTTTATTGAATTCGCACTATATATCACTATATAAATACACTTATTCAATCGTTATTTTTACAATATTTCTAATTTTCTTTTTTTTTATAAGAAGACTTTAAAATGAATGTTCTCTTTAAAGTATTTCGTATTCCATTTCCAATGGAAAAAATGGTTGTAGTCGTTAATTACATGTAGATGTAGTTATTATCATGCTATATACAATAATTCATATGAAAATTCCTAAGAGAAATAGTCTACCATAAAACAAGTTAAAAATATATTTTGAATTGGGCGTAAATATGTTCCCTAGACGATTCGCTTTCAAGGTGAATGAAGACCACCTTGGGGGTTTTTGTTCGTGCGAAGCGGACGTAACCATCGCGTCACCATCATGCATCAGCCTGCGGAGTGGTAGCCATTCGTGTGGATATTCAAACAAAAAACTATTTGATTGTTATACAAGAGACTAAATTGTATTGAGGAAAAATTTCTTTAACATGTACCTATTATAACGCCTTGAAATTGATTCATACGACAAAGTCATCGATGAGTCGTGGGTGAACTATTAGATATGTATATATTGAATTCACATGTTTACAATCGAGCTCACTGTCCTTGCGTCCCAGTATATCTGACTCACTATGTTAACATTATGTGTAGGCGGAAAAGCCTTAAGAAAATAATAAAATGAAGAGAAACGATTTTTTTTATATAAAACAAAACTCATGTCTTAAATGTACATTCATTTATACGATTTATTTGTACACGTATATTACTATAATATTTTTAGTCATATATGTTACATGTAGTATAAATATGAGCACTTTGGAAAATAAACTTTCTCTTATGATATTGTTCTGAGTAAAACAATGTTCTCTGTTATAACGACGAAACGTTTATTATGTGCACAGCAGAAAATGAAATTCATATATTATGTGTCATTCACTGAATCCATAAATGGGTATTTAATCATAAAGATGAATCTTTTGTACAATATACTGATGTCACTTGGCTATCTTAACTTGAAATCTAGTTTACGAATTTAAAAATAGCGATTGCACACACAAGAATCAGAGTGCAACTCAATCACTGTTTCAACTGACCTCACTCGTAGGATGTTTAAGTTACTCAAACACTTTATTTACATGAAAGTTAGCACTATATCACAGATCGTTTCATTCGAGTGCACATAGTTTTCGTGATAGTACGAGCGACGCGAACCGCGCGTGGTGCAATGGAACAACCGACTGTGGAGGTTGTCGCGGCCGGTGGCGGCGCCTACGCACGCAGGTGGGGCGCCTCGAAGCCTTGCGAAAATCTACTTCCACTGTTCACACTTACGCTAAACGTATTTTATATTTACATTGTATTAAATTTTAAATATATTAATTATTATACAATGTAAACATATTTATATGTACATTCTACGGTATTTTGTAAATAGAAGTAAAATGATTTATCGATGACGAATTAAACTGAAAGAACTGTGTCTTAGGCTCGCTCCCATGTAGTGAACCTCTCTGATGTGGGCGATCTTTTTTTATTTATTTTTTGTGTCAGTATACGCTTTCGCATCTACCAGAAAATTGAAGTACCTGTAGACAAGTGGAGAACTTTTATTTATTCTTTTGTATTTCCTCTACATTGCTTCAATATTTATTTCAAATCATTTTACTAAAATTTGATCATAGATTCCATATAAGTAATTCAAAACTTTACAGTAAGTCCATCCTAAATCCAGGTCTCATGGACCAAAATACTTCACTGCCTGTTAAGACCGGTATAGCTCGTGTTGCAAAAAGTGCCTAATAATTATTGTTTGTGTTAGAAAGGACCTAACATAACATAAAGGTAATTAAGTAGTAAGAAATTACTTTACACAAAAAACATTATTTAGTGTAAAAAAGCTTTTGTTAGTCAGGTGACCCTCTAATAAAACAAATATGCTTAAATATGGTAATGTGCATACATTACATTAAATCATATTTTAAAGCGAAAGTGCTATGCACCAAAGAACAATATTTTAATTCGCGTTGGACTCTATGTGCTTAGAAGTTCGATTTGTACGAGACAATATATAGATTTAATACTTACTAACTTACTTAATTTACTGCTAATATGAAATACACTTATCGTATAACATTATACATTTTAATGTCATATACATTTTCTATATAAATACGTAGCCTATGTTACTTTTTAATCTTCAGGCTATATAAGCTACCAATCTCGATCATTATCCCTTAAACGGTTTTTGTGTGACTAGAGACGATGATTGATTATTTATAAACATGATTTCATCGTCTTGTGTCATTTATACTTGTACCTATAAAGTTACTTGTTATGAAAAACTGATGACGTAGTATTTCGGAACTCATAATAAATATTCATTGAGGAAGTTTGCACTAACCTAAATTATATACTAACACGATGTATAAAAGTCTAAAAAATCGTAATCACAATAGTCTTCATACCTTGTTACCAGATAAACCAGTTGTTCATCGTATATAGTATGTACTACGGGCACGTCTAAGTCATATCACAATCCGCTATGCTCGATGCGACATGAACTCGGTGCATTCTCGTAAACCAGTTTTTAGCAAAAGTCTACACAACAGTTCTTATTAAACTAGTTTAAGAAATCATAGTCTAGTCTTATGAACAGTGATGTGAATTATACATAGGTTTTTTATTAATTTACGGTGTGAATAATGGTTATTACGCAGTTACACAATTGTGACAGTAGGTAGCTAAATATCGATAGTATCCTTTTGTCCTTTTCGTTTATCATTACTTGTTCTCTTGATCACATAACATTGCACTTCGCTAAAATATAAGCTTCGATTTTGATACCTTTGAGAAATAATCGATCTGACCTTCAAATATAATGCGTTCGAATAATATGAAAACCAGTTTAAATTATTTTGTTTATACAAGCACTAAATTTACCACTAGGAAGTATAAAAAAAATCTATAAAGACGAAAGATGTCTAATGTCTGTGGAATGATGATGTAATACTGGTTATGTGAGTAGGTTGTCATAATAAGTAAAATAATAAATAAAAGCGTTATAAACAATTAAGATTCGTTTATTGCATAATCAATAAAAACAAGTTATTCGGCAAGGAAATCATCTATTGGTGAAACAAACGATACGGGTGGTGTTGAATAAGAACTCGAGGGTTTGTACGAGTTATCATTATTATGAACTATTGCAGCCAAAGATGCGTTGTCCGCTAGAGCACTTTTTAGTGCACGTTCCAATTTTTCTACGCCAACTCTCTCTGCTTCTAGAGCTTCCTGTAATTCTCTGGCAGCTTCATTATCACGCTCCTTTATCATTTCTTTCATAGAGTTATTGGAATTGAACAAGCGTTGTTGCAATTCCGCTACTAAAGCTTCGAGTCTAGTAATCTCGACTGAAATAAAATTGACTTTCAAAAGAACCGGATAGTTGAGAAACGCATTAATGAATGGTAGAAATTGATTTTTCTCAATGTATTTTATTAAAGAACACATATAGATCGTTTTATATTTTAACGAAAGAACACAATCATTTTAACACAAAAAGACAACAATGAAATTATAAACGGCTGCTTTATTAGGGCTGAAAATTTCAAAAGTTTATAGATTGTTTTGTACAAGACAACTAATAAAAAAAATTAGGCATTTATTATACACTAGCTGATACCCGCAATATCGTGTACGTTATAGCTAATCTTAACAATACATTTTAGTTACAGAAGAATAGCATAAAATATACAAAAAATGAAAGCAAAGGGATACTTTGCGTACAAAATTTCTTTAGTCTTTCGTAATTTTTGTAAAAAAAATATTTTCTTAAAACTTTAATAAACTTATATTAAATGAAGATATCGTGGTAAAACGAATACAATTTATTATCTTTGGTTATATTTTATAAACTGAATAATAAAACGAGCCTGGAGACGCATTTAAATAATAGTCGACGTGGTTTCTTATAATTGTTATGTAAGTAACAGGTGACAAATACCATTTGCAGCAAGTAGTTCTCGTGTCGTATGTTGCAATTCTGCTGCGGCCAAGCGTTTCTCTCGCGCATGCGCGGCGGCCGCCAACCGAGCGCGCTCACGTATCTCTGTTCCAGCAGCTGCACATCTTTCGATTCTCCGAAGTTCATTTTCGAGACGCGATGCTTCTCTAGGGATTTGTTTAATTCCCGTTAGTACGGAATAGGACATTATATGAATTTCGTAACATTTAATTTCATTGTTATAACTGGGCTGTATGCATTTGGTGTAAAACATTTAAAAGCAAGTTTATGGTAATATCCTTGGTTTGATCATGCTAGTTTTTCTAGCAGGAAACTAACAGATTACAGTATTCATGACCCAGTAACAAGTACCTTTTTGTATTATAATGAAATAACAATAATATTTTTTTTTTAACTTTGTCAATTACAACTTTCCTTATCATCCGAGACAAGCTTACACTGCAGCGATACACCACCCAAACGTTTGTAATAGTGGAATTGACCAGTATTTTGTATGGTAATATGTTGTTCAAGTCGTTATCTGTGTTTTTGTTCATGAGTCATGATCTTGAGAACAAAAACCAAAATTACTTTTTTCAAACGAACTTTGACTACTTGTATAAGGTGAGCACTGTCTTATGTTTTTATTTATGCAAATAACAAATGAAAATCGTAACTGAACGGTTTTTTTAGCCAAAGGATGACGTACGTCTTAGTAAAATTAAAAATAATAGCTTGTAAAATTAACAAAAACAATAAATAAGTAGTTTCTGTACAATTTATAGTCAATTATTTGTTGGTTTTCTCTGTCTTAGTTTATTAATAACAAATTATATTATTCGTGAAAACATTTCTTGAGTTACATTGTTTGTACTTTTTATTTTTAATTACGACCGACTGGAGTTGGAGTTGTTAACGTGAGTGCTCGACGCGCAATAATAAGTAAATTTATATTGTTTAAGGCATTTGCATGTAGTAAAATTTTCTTCCGGAATCGTAATCTTAACCAATAAGATAAAAAGTATTTATTGACTGAGAAGTCTTTGAAATTTTTTACTTGAAATGTTTACTTCAAAGTTAATGAAATTGAATTAATAATTATAAAAAAAATATAGATATTTATCAATACGTTATGAAAATTTGATGAGGTGAACTCTAACGGTTAAATCGGAATTCATATTTTAATTAAAGGTACTCTACATTTTCATTATAAACAAAACTGTTGTCAGAATCAAAATTTTTAAAATACAGTTTCTGCATTCATTGTTAATAGTGACTACTTTATAAAAAAAAACATGATCCTAAATCCTGTGATAAAGTAGAAAGTGAGGGGTGCACTTGATGTGATCTTACTCAACTATCAATAATGTCATTGTATTTATTTCTACACAATGAATAATACAATATTGAAGACCGAATTATTTTGTTGTTCATTATCGGTTCTTCGTTATTATCGCTACATATTATAAAACATAGCCGTCCGACGCGTCTGCCTGTCTGTCTGGATGTTCGCGATAAACTCAAAAACTACTGAACGGATTGTAATGCGGTCTTCTCTAATAGATAGAGTCATCCACGGGAAAGGTTTAAGTATATAATTTGTCAAGGTTTTTTTGTAAATTGGTTGAAATATAATGGTAATGTTGAAAAAATCGGAAAATGTCAAGGCGCTTTAAGCGTTTCATGTACATAAGCATATATTTTTTTATTATCAGGGCAGGATAACGTCCGCCGGGCCTGCTAGTTATAAATAAATAACGGTTGCCCAGTATTATAGCGATGTGGAAACAAGCGAGCATTATGTAACAACCAACAGATGTCAAAAGTAAAGGCCTTACTATTCACATTAAATATACGAACTACCAATATTCACTTCGCGATTAATTCGCGATTGCAGTGATTATACACTAAATCAAGTATTTTTGCTTCAAATGATAAAAACATGACAAATACCCAATAGCAGAATAACCTGAAACAGTTAATAATAATAATTGTTATAGGGTGACAACATCGTATTTCTTTATTAATATATAGCTTTTATAGCCACCTACAATAAATAATCTTTACTATACATAGTTTTCATCAATTTCAAATTGAATACTGTAAGGATACCTTCTAGCATCCTCAGTTGCGTTACAAGTGCGTTCTTGTAACTCTGCGTACTGTCGTTGTAATGTAGCGTGTGACGCTTGAAGCGGTCGCAACAGTTTTAATTCACGTTCCAGTGAAACCATTTCTGTACATATCTCGGAATAACGTTCCTCGAATAAGTGTCTTTGTCGTTCCTAAAAATTTGAATTTTATTCGAGACACTAACATAGACGATGTTTTTATTAGTTCTATAATTTTTTAATAGTAATTTTAAATGTAATATTCCAAGTTTTCAATTATGTTACCCTTTTCACTGACTTATTTCATAAATACGAGTAAAAGATACCTAAATAACAAATTAGTAGTTGTAATATTTCTGTATATCTGTGTAATAAAAACTTTAACAGTATTTCATAACCTTTCACAATGAGTACTCACTTTATATGTCAGGAAATATACTATCTTTATATATAAAAATCAGGTGTGTGTGTTTATCTGCCAGGTTTGCTTAGTATTAACAATTTATCAACGATATATTTGTTATTCCACGACAAAAGTCCTGGTAGTCGTGTGGCTTGACCGATGGAATATCAATTCGATGTCCGCAGGTTATAAGTAACCCCGACATGAATTGACCTTTTTTTAGGAATTTGAGTACATTTACTAATTTTAATTGGTAACACTATTGGCTGACGATGAAGAAAAACATTGCGAGGAAAGCAAAACCTGAAAAATGTATTTGTAGTACCATCGTTTGTGATAAAATACAGAACTGTGGATTTCTCGGAGTTGGAAATCGCCTATACGTCGTGCGCTGGCGATCACGCCATCATCATAGTATCCATCTTCCATCTGGAAGAAGCCTATGGCTCTGCAGTGGGTCTCTTACGCGTTGCTGTGATGATGATGATGATTAGTTACCTACAGATAATTCTAGTTGAATTTTTAGTCCAGTGATTTGTTCGTGAGCGGCGGCCAGAGATGTTGCGGCTTGTGAAGCGCTTGCTTGTTGCCGCCGTTGCACTGTTGCGGGCCTCTGTTGCAGCGCGGTCATGCGGCGTCGCGAGCCGCCTCCGCCGCCTCCGCACGCGAGCACGCCACGCGTAAGCTCTCTCGGAGACGACATTCTGAACTCTAAATTAATAGATCCTATAAATCAAAATCGCTACCCGAGCTTGTCTCTGTATGCGTTTAGTTCTTATAAACTTACGAATATAAATATCGATTTCACTATTACCTCGATCATTTCTCTCCGGAACGTATAATACATGCAATAAATGTTTAAAGAAATCACACTAATGTCGATCGATTGTAAGCAACATATAAAAATATTTTACAGGCAATTGCATTACTAGAGATGGCTAAACTTTACGAGATACTCTAAAATAACGAATTACGGGTATATCTTAAAAAAAATGTGCGGTCTTATTATACCACAATGTATCTGAAACTTTTCCCATCGTAGGCAATTAATTGAAAATTTTCGGAAATTAATTCGATTTAGTGTGTTAAAGTCGCGTTTTAACCTAATTAAAAATTGAGCACAATATTGATTTAAATAATTGAATCATTTTGAATTAAGACATGAGCGCCTCTATATTAGCCTTGGTTGCTCTGCCGAGCACCTTTGACTTTATCCCTTCATCGCAGCCGGCTGTAATGCGACATACGATATATGGACCAAAAAATTTGAGGTGATTTAAAAAAAGTGTGTTATGTACCTATTTTACTAATATTATATTAACTAATTTGTAATTATTTTCTTTATTGGATCTTATATCTATGTTTTTCTTCGTTTAGCATGAGATTATAATTATTTTCTTTAAACAATATGAGGTTTGTGTATAAGAATACCGACTAAAGAATTACTACTTCCCAATGGGGACAAGATAAGAACAACAACTATGATCGTGAGTTTTTGGTGGGATCTTGGAATGTAATATAGTGGTTTTTATATTTTAATCATAATATTGTGTTATTTGGTTCTATATTTCGTAATATTTGTGCACAAGTGTTGTAAATAGAATAATGCCACAGACCATGGATTCGGACTTGCCACAAAAACTCGCTGGAAAGTTCTAGCAAGATGGTCACCATCTTGTTAGTTAATTGAAATGATCGCAATACTTCAGAATTAGCAGTATGGATTAATCCTTCGCCTGTCCTATTGGACGATTATAATTACTATGGCTATGGTTGAAATTCAATCGGATAGATTGTATATTGTTCCTATATTATTCTATATATATCCTATATTATAACTGTAATAGCAGATATATAGTAGATCTAAAATACACTGCAAAAAATAATTGAAGCGTGGAACTATTTTTATTCACGTATTATATATGCAATAAAATTTATAGTCAAGTATATCAACATGTAAAAAATAGATATTATTAATTTATAAATCAATTGTTTTTACGCACCGAAGAGGAACATAATTCGCCTATAAATTCTATTAGTTGTTGCTCCAAGCACTCAATTGCTGAAGTGTTTATATTCATGTTTTTATTTTTAGGTTGTGAATAAAGAAATACAAGAAAAGCGGGAAGAATTAATAAGAGTCGTCCAATAGGCCTAGACGAAGGAATTTGTTCATACTGCCAATTCTGAATTTGGCAATAACATTATTTAAGTTTTCTTTAGCCAATTTTCTTCAAGATATCTAATCTAATATATTTAATAGAAAAACATAAGTGCCAAATTTAATATTTATTTTTCCGCATTCACTAATTAGATAATTTATGTTTATATTTTCAGTCTTTCAAGAAGAAGAAGAACGGAGTAAGAAGCGAGAAAATAGTATCAATATGTAGCTTTTTTATTAGTGGTATTCTATTTGTGACTATGGAATGTTTTACTAACAGCCAAGATGTAACTAAAATGTATGTTTTGTATTCATTATATAATAGTAGTAGCATGTAAATTATCGTTTTATATAGGAAAAAATATTTCTTTAAATGAAAGTACTATCTATTCAATTAGTAGTAAGTAATATTATGGTCAATGCACTTTAGGCATTTCAGAGGAAATCTTGGAAACGGGATTCGATTAACTCTTTGAAGAGGTTTTTCACAAGCTCATCGGATTAAAACAAATATCCGTGCAGAAAGTTATCCAAATAAAGAAACGCAAATCAGATTGGTGAATACGGTGAGTGACGAAGTGATTCAGGTTTTAGTTCCTGTAGTTTTTAGATGGTCCGTTGTGAGTGTGTGAATGAGCGTTATAGTGAAGACAGAGTAGACTAGAACAATTAACACGTACCTATTGGTTATTTGACACCAAGTTTAAAACATTTTTTTTCGAACTGACTAATGCCATTTTCCCTGATGAGCCTTCACAGCTTCAGAGGATTAATACGGCAAGCTCTTATAACATTCAGCCCCTGGACAACAAGCCTCAAGGGTGCCAATTGAACCTCGGCTTAAGCTATTGTCTTGAATGTAACAATGCGAATCTTACTAAGTTAAACTAGTTAAGCTAATCATACATATAAGATTTAGTCAAGCACACATGTGCATCCGACGAACTCCAATATGTATTTTTTGTCTGTGACCTCAGCTAAGTTAAACAACCAAGTTCGAAAAACAAGGGTAAAGAATAACACTCTTCCACAATATGTGTACCTGCCTGTGAGTGTGTGTGTGTGTCTGTGTATTAAGCTAGTGACTGAAAATTTTGTCACTGTACCGAGCTAGTATTTCAAGCATCATCATTTATAATAATTTACTGTACGTCTCCATAGTAACTGTAGTGCCAAAGTTTATGAAGCTGAACAACGTCGGCACATGTTCATCATTCACTCATCAGCAGTATCTTTATAGTCAATTTGTTGTTTCAAAATGTTTCAATTCTTATACATTGTACTCAGTTTCCATTAAAACGGATAACTGTATAGTCCGGTGAAACTGTTGCGGCCCTAACAAGCCAACAGTGTAGTCAGTTAGAAAATAAAGGATAATTTGATTTATTTTTATTTATTTATTCAAATTTAGACCTTATTTTATTATTGTTTCTTAGTGAGTTAATATAGAATTTAATTTCGTATTTTTTTTCTCTTTCCAAAGTCACGTAAATGAATCGATATCGTTTTATCACCTACGTTCAAGGGGCGAATTCTGATGTGATTTCATGAATCTGCTAGCAGCTGCTTTCAATTCATTATTATAAACTTTTATTTACGGTCGTTTCCAAGGCTCACTATTGAGATTAAATTTTACGAACGGAAGCGATCACTCTAAAAATGCAGTCTAGGTAACGTATAAATGTGGTTTCATAAGTTTCTCAGTGATTTAGATCCACTTTTTAGGGCCTTGATATTTTTGGTTCTTCAAAATCATAGAAGTTAGGAAGATTTTTAGAAATATTTTCCAGACAATTGCATTCTAACGATGGCTAAACTTTACGAGATATGTATACCAAGAATAAGGTAAGTATATTACGGGTTACTCCTATCCACTATCTTGTACCCAATTATTTTTTAAGAAAATGAGAAGGATAAAGACGATTACTGTGGGTTATTCTTATGAGATACACATATACCACCGCGGAATTTTCTGTAATATACAATTCCGTACTAGGTAATTATCTTGATGTATCTTATAATGTCTAACCAACATTACCAACGTAAGCGCTCGAAAACTCGTTCTCATGACTTTTGAACAAAATTTTCTCTACTTTATATAGACATAATATGCATGTACATATATAATTTTCGAAAGAAGTTTTGAATGAAAACTATATCAATATCTGTTGTGTGGTTGAGAAGAACTAACGGAACACAGGCAGATATAGATGCAGAGCGGCTCGAATTTTCGACAACAAGGTGCTTTCCTTAAGTACCACTTTGATGCTTTGTAGGAACGTTGCGTCACTTTACTTCCTTTACAAAATTTACCATGCAGAGTATTCCGGAGGGATGTTCGGATTGATACCTGTTATTGAGGTCCACTACCGGATGACTCGCCACGTATTGAAATTACATCCATGTTATATTGATGGTTGGAGGTCGTGTACTTATGCGGTTTTCGCGAGCCTTTTTTCCCACGTACGTCGGTTCTTTGGAAGAATTCTCAATGGCGGTGTTTCCCAACGAAAACAACCTTCAAGAAACGAGTATTTTCATTTCTCAAAGGCCAGTGACTCATCTGTGATGCCCCTCGTATCCCAGGTGGCCATGGGTGGCAGTGATACTTACCATCAGATGACCCGCATGTTCTTTTGTCTCCAAACGCATACAAAAAAAAAACGAGTTAGTTTTTATAGATCCCATAATCTTTATAGATACCATATGTATGTATGTATATTATGTGTCAAATTTAATTCGTTTAAAACTACAAGTAGAGTAACAGATATCGATCTTCACATGGGCCAGTATTAGAATTCTAGTTATATTAAGCTGTTAAATATTTATCAGACAAATAAATACTTTTATCTGGCTGTCTTTTGTAACTACGTCAAAAACTATTTAGCAACGTTACAAACGTAATTAACTTTGTAGCTCAAAGCAGTCAATTCTCAAAGAAAAATAATTTTCTTGTTTTTGCAATTTGTTACCCATAATCAGATCAACTTATACCTCACACTTTGTAATGTTATTGAAATGTGTCAATTATCACAGTGCTCTTCAAGAGCAGTCAGCTTGCGAGGGGAATATTAAAGAAGGGGGTGTTGTTTTTATCACAAGATGAAGGCAGAGTATATAAAGGCTTGTTGTTTTCTTATTCGTTCATTCTCGCAGGGTGCTTCGGACTTAGAGTAAGAATAAAGTTAAATATTTCTTTTTTTTTCCCTACATATTATATATTTTCTCATCGTTTCCGATAACTTTTGCTATGGTTACTATTTTTTGTTCGTGTGCCTAAATAGTACTTCCCATTACTTTCCTCTCCGATAATTGTTCGTCTTCGTTTACCAGTGTATTATACTCAATTGTTTAATGAATTATTGAAGCATGTGGATATATTTTTAACCATTTTTTTACTCTGTGGTATTCTTAGAGGTAGCACTTGAGCGAATACTTTCTTTTATAATATCGATGAATATATTTGAGATATCTTATTGTAGATAAATTGAATAAACGCGTTATATAACAAAATATGAACATTAGTATGCTTTATCGTCTTGTATCGACTTATATTAGTGTATCGGGACGTCTCCTAAGCGAATAGAAAACATACAACCTTTTTTTTTCGAACTGGCTTACCTGTTGGCGGATTTTATGGCCCCTACAGATTCACTAGGCTACTAAGAGGGGCGCTTATGGCACTCACCGGATTTGTTTAGGAGAAAACACAATCAAAGTCCCCTAGTCTGTACTTTATCACGAACCAAGGAATTTTCAAAATTCGTTTGAATTTGTTTTTTTTTTCTTTAATATATATAATACAATGTTTGGCCACAATCGTAACCAGTGTGAAGCGTGATAATGTGGTTAAAGATGATGACACGCTAAACTTACAGTCCGCGTCAATATTTTTGGCCGGTTTAAATATATCGGTAATTTCGGGATTACACGTATTATAGTCAAGATTTGATTACAAAATAAAGTTAAAATATTATTATAGTAATCCAAAATTGGCATATATTTATCCTTAGGTTGTCTCGATATTAGGCACATAATAGGTATTTATATTTACATTTTTCTGCGCAGCTATTTTAGAGCATTCAAAAAGTTTAGAGCGGATTGTACATATGGGGCTCGCTTTCAGGTGTCCGAAACACATATTATGTATTTGCTTAGTCATGGACTTTCAATATGTGGTTAGTCTAGAAAGTGCTATGGTTGTTGTAGTATGTTCTCGAGGCGATTTTTTTTTCCACCGAAAACTTATAATCATTCAAGCCAACGTCGATAAACACGGCATCTAAGTAAAGTATTACTTTGTCTTTATATTTTCAAGTCGCGTCTATGTTTGTTCCTTCAAACAAAAGTCTTTGTTAATTAGTTTTATTATTTATATGTTTAGCCTTTTCGTCCAAGTCAGATAGAATGGTATCTATCGCAAAAATACAATAAAGTTTTTTCGGATTATTTTTCAGAACAACAAAAATGCGTAGGGGAATAATAACAGCAATGGCGCTAACTATTGCACTGATGTTGTTTCTACGATACAGCGAGGGAGTCAGCCTTCGTGGTTTCTTGCCCGAGGATGAAGAGGATTACAGACCTCGACCGGCTTACCGCGATTATGGTCCAATGCGGAATCGTGCAATCCGAAGAGACGACGCTTTCGATGACTATGGCCATCTAAGATTCGGTCGTTCTGATGAATGACGTACACGCGTTCATAGTAGTCGACACAATGCTAAGAATCGAAAGCTAAACAAACCATGCATGTAATATCTGAACTCTTAACTTCAAGTAACGTTTAAGTAATACAGATAAAATTGGCTATAATAATAATTAGACGTGTAATATGAAGGCTGGCACATAATATGCATATTACACCTCTAATTATATAAGTAATTGTTATAATATAGTACATAGTAAATGTCCAGTAATTTCACTATTAGATTATATAATAAATGATTAGATTAGCTTTGTAGTTTTTGTTCTGTTTATTAACAAAAAAGTATGGAGTAAATGGCTCGATCAATGGTTACACGTCACAGGTATTACAGTAGGTAAAGTAAAAAACTTTAAATTATTTAGTTGCGTTTTATTTTTAATAAATACATTTTACAACAGGTTATAGTACAATAAAATATGTTACAATTTTTCTTGAACTGAGTATATAATATAATGTTAATTACATTTTTAAGTATATATTTACGTCACTATTATGGTATGCGTTCCGAGTCACTATACTTCATATATATATATATAAATACATAACATAATATATTCTGTATATAAGTTATTATTTAATAGTCAAATAACACTATGAAATTTCTATAGTATTTTATTCGATATACGAGTAGTTACTTAACATCGTAACATGGCAGTATGATTTTTATAATTTCGTTGTACTTTTTGCAACATTTCATTTAATTGTTTTAAGCCCAGGTAACAATTATGTCTCTTGCATTATATAATCTGTGAATGTATTATGTCAACTGATTTACTCAATGTGTTCGTTCAGTAATTGATATTTATTTTCTATAATATATTTATTACCTAATACAGTTATTATAAACATTAGGCACACGTAATATCACTACCTCTATATTATATTAATATGAGACTAGTTAGTTTTTCGTCTAATCTAAGTTATACTATTCATAATTGCTATAATTTAAATGGTTAATTGTACTTGGTGAAAATGAAGCGTAATGGAAAGAAATTCTTTGAAATTAACTTAAATTTTTAAAACAATTATATTAATTAACAATAACCAATTTCGTTGAAAGGAAAAAGCGAGTTTATAATAGCTATGTTAATATATTACAACATTAACGACATTTTAATATTTCCTCGTACACCATGTTATAACATACTATATTTGAGTATTCCCTTTTTTAAATATATGCATGCTAAATAAATGAATCGTGGAATAATATATATTCAAATTATGTCTTTCTTCTGTGAGTTCCCAAGTAGAGCCTGTAAATAAAACAGGATATCAGTATGTCGTAATACACTTGGATTATAGTATATCGCTACGATAGAATTACACGTTTAAATCTTGTTTGTATTTCAATCAAATAATGTCGCAATAGAATCTGTTAGGGTCATCTGTTTTTTTTATGTATTATATAATTAGTCAAATTTAATATTGTTCTTAGGCAATAATATTTATGTTTTCTTTACTGTCTAAATCCTTCTGTAAGTACATTCAAGTTTGTTCAAAGGTTATGAATAGTAATAAAACGCATATGCTTGTCCTATTGTATTATTTCTACTTTGCTTGTAAACATTAATATATCCACCCATTAAGGTATAACACAAAATTCACTAACATTATCTATAACGCAAATTAATGTATTGAAAATAACAAAAATAACATGTTCTGTGAATAATTTAATACGTGAGGCAGGCAAGTGCATTAGAATTTCAGTATAACAAATACATGTTTACCTTATTGACGAAGTTCACGATGGCGGTAGCTGGTTGTTCAGGTTCTAACTCTGCAAAGACATGGCACTGGTTGTCGGCGCCTGAAGTCGAGCGCGCCACAAATGCGAATATTCTTCTATGAAACATAAAGTTTATTATTATATTGAGATTTCGAGAATTCAAAACGAGATCTGATAATCTAAATATAATTCTAAATATAATATCAATCATATATTTATTACATTGTACGGAAATTATATTAAAATGATGACACCTATATAGCATAATGTAAGCGATTTTGAAATATATAATAAAGTGTTATTGTAGGTAGGCGAAGACAACACACTTCAAATGAATTTTCAATATATGAACCATTATTCTCAGTAGTATTATAAATGTAAAGATGAGTTTGTTTGTTTGTTACACTTTCATGCCTTAACTACTCAACCGATTATCATGAAATTTTGCATACACTTTGTCAAGGGTAGAAAAAGAGGATGTAGGGGATTACCCATACATAAATATAAAAGAGGGGAGGAGAAAAGAAGGGGTTAAGAGATATTTTATTCAGAACAATAGGGCTTAGCACGAGCGAAGCCGCGGGCAAAACTTAGTAATACATTTTACTTACTTATCAGATTGTGTGCCGTTATCGATGTATGTGTATCGTCTTTCATCAGGATCGATACCAGCGTAAGAAACGCCATTGGTTGGATAGTGTCGCCTAAAGAACAATTTGCGTGCTGCGTCCGTCAACGTGATGCCACCTCCGAACACTTTGAAGTGAACAACATGTGCCGGAGTCTGAAGAACGTAAACGTTAAATATTTTAAATAATAGCCTTATAAGTCGCAAATTTGATATAGTTCAGTGTTAAAACACATGGGTTTTTGTTTATTTACCTTTTTATTTAAAATATTTCCTACGGCCCTTTTGACTGCAGCAGGTCCAGTCAAAGCTTCAGTGTTCTCGGAACCAAGAAGAAGCACGTGACACGCAGCCCCGGACGACAGGAGAGCGCGCGCCGCCGCATTCGCATTGCCACCGGACCAGGGATCCCTTCAATATAGTCATGCTTACATAAGTACTATACTTTGAGATATGTCAATACTTGGTTTTTATTTCGATCTATATCAGAACTAATTATTTCAAACTAAGAAAACAATCAGCCTTCATCTTTTCATGCGATTATTTTCATTTTATTTAAACTGATAGCATTTTGAGAAATCTTCCTTGTTATTGTTTTGTGGTTTTGTTTTAAACATTTATTTTTTACTTTTACATATTTTTAATAGACGAAGGCTTCAATATGCTGGAATTCATTTTGACTAATATTTCCAGGAAGTCAACCTACAGAGTGATCTCCACAAGTTTTCGTCGACCTGTTTGAATTATTCGTGGCTTATGTTTACGTATTACTACATTTCGTCCTTTTATCACTTTGTTTTTTTTTATTGTTGTTATTCTAGAATAATATGCAATTGATTTACCCATAAATATTGATTTATAATGCAACATTTTACTTGTATTTAATCTGAAAAAGTGAAGGGTATAGTGAAGCTTGCACTATATATATTTTAATTTAACTTATAAATTGTGAGCTATTAAATTGAGTGAATGTTAAGTTTGCAATTATAAAAGTGTAGTTTTTTAAAATTTTATAAATACCTGTCAGGTAGTCTTAAAGGCACAGGCAGAGCGAGCGGTGTGACTGTATGCTGGTAGACAAGAGCCGAGAGAGAGCTGAAGACTGGTTCGTCGGGACACCCGCGCAGCCTCACGCCGCGGGCTGTTGGCTCGATAAGGAAGTGTCGAACGCCACCAACGCCACCGGCTCGCACAGCCAATCCGAATGCCCCCGGAAACGAGTTCGAATCTCTAACTATGAACGCGCCTTCTTCTAGTTGCTGTAAAGCTGCTACAGCTGTAAAGGATATATAAATTAATTTGAGGAATATCTTTCTCAATATTACGTTTTTGATCTCAACACAAAAACAATGTCATGAAACGTTTCTAAATGATTCGCGGAAATTATTAAAATTTTTGGATTGACTAAATTAATGAAGACCCAAAAAATAAGATAGTTCTGCTAACCGTCATCTCTGGAGATGCTTGGCTTATACCAATAGTGGCTAGTGTCTCGTGCGAAACGCACTCGGTCCGGCGCCACGTGCTGCGGCTCCGTGCTACCACTGATGCTTGATCTTCGCGAGCCACTACTTCCATTGTAAGTTCGATATTCGGATTCAGGGCTCCCTTCACGTTCTTTTCTATAAATTAAATATTCATTTTGTAATTTAAATCTGGGTAAGGAATTCTGAGGCTGAAGTTAACTAATGTAAAGAACATTATAGAGAGAATTATTGAATATTTCAGAGTAAAGTACAAGATAATATTTCATCTAAACACATAAATAAAATTAAAGTGTACATAGTATTTGAATTGTATCTGTAATAATTATTCATACTAAGCCCAATCAATTATGGAGCTGATATTGTAGAAAGCTTATGGGTGTGAGTGCTTGCCTGGTAACTGTGGGAGAGCGCGGCGGTCGGGCGCTCAGTGAAGGTGTCGGAGTGGGCGGGTACGGGGTACGAGGGTGCGTGGGGAACGCAGGCGTGCCCGCTCGGGACTCTGCTCGGGATTCCGCACGAGATTCACTACGCAGCCAGGTTTCAGATCGGTCCTGAGATTAAAGATGTTTATTTTATACATCTCAAATTATTATTCTTGGATTCATATGCTATAATATTTCTTCAAAATAATTGTCATTTTTACTGTTATCAAAATTAAAAAAAATCGTTTTACAATAAAATATGTGTCGAAAACCTGAAGCGTTACCGTTAAAAGAATTGTATATGTAAGAAATCACGAATAATTTTATTTTATTTGATTTTTCGATTCGAATATAAACGTGAAAAGAAGATAAATCTTACAATAGTATCGGTGTTACTTGGTTCCGCAAGAGACAATAAACCAGGCACGGGAGTATTTGTCGGTGTGGTACTGGAACTCCATTCGCGCATCGTCATCTTTTCATACATGAATTTTTTAGATGAGGTCCTGTAAACAACAAAATACGTCTGACATGACAAAGAAATATAAAAATAATAAGTTAGAGAATTATAACTTGTTACCCTAAATACCTGTCTGGTGCTTGCGGACTGATGTTATCTGTTTTGAGAAGCGTGCGTGTGTTCACATGTAAAGGAACACTAAAATCTTCGTCGTCATCAGCAAATGCTGTCGTATCACTGGTGTATCCATCCATCCTATAAATATTATATCACTTTGTTTAAAATTCACGTTTATATGTTACGGATAGATTATGAGTATGTATGTTATTACCGATGACTTGCCGATCTTCGCACATGTCGGGAAGGTGCAGTATCCCACTCGAGCGGCAGTCGAGTGACTCTTTCCCTAGCCTCTTTCTTTTCCCTTAGTCTTTGCTGTTGCCTTTGTAGCCACGTTAGACCAGAATTGCTTTCAACGCTGCCTTCAGATCGCCGTGGTTCACGAGCTCTCGGACTCTCGTGCCAGCCGAGAGTGCTGTTCGATCGCCATGTGCCGTTCTCAGGTGGTGTTTTAAGCGTACTACTATGCGACCGTTCCGTCCATTCCGTCTCGCCGTTTATCCATCTATTGAATTTATATATACATCATTTTCTTTGCAAAACTTTAATTACCATCTAAGTATAATATAATTCATCTTCAATTAATTAAATATACTAAATATAAAAATAGTAATCCGGTAATTTATTTGCATAGCTCATATTAATAAGGTAATATAGACCAGGAGTGCACAAATGTGAACTGTCGGCGATCCACCAATGTTAGATTACGATCGATCGACTCTGAAAGGTTGCAAGTATAAGTATATGATGCAGGATTGTCGTCTATGTAGGTACGATAAAAGAAGACGACGAGGGGGTTTGTCTGGCCTAATTGTTGTAAATAAATGCTAGTCGTTTATTTATTATATTTTGTTTTAGATACCTACCTACTAAAACAACTCTGTAAATAGTTATATATCGGCAAATTTTTCTCGATTTCGAGTAAAAAAAAACTCGCGATCGACCGTTTGAGTACCCATCATCTAAACGATTTGCATATACGATCGTAATTCTTATAATTAGCGTAAATAATTTGGTTAGTAACTGTATATGGTCGTTTAAAGTATTCGGTTAATATGTCTATCTACCTATAATAAGCTCGATCTTCTGTTGTTTAAGTTGAATTTATTGTAAAAGGAATAAAATAAATGAAGTAATTTTATTTGAAAATCTCACAATTGTTGATTTCTAATAAACAATGTCCATGTATGGTTAAATACAGCAGTAGGTATAGCTGAGTCGAGGGTCGACAAACATCCGTCGTTTATGGTAACATTTATCTCGAAATAGTAACTTGTTTGGGTCGCGGAGTGCGGCGCGAACGCAGTCATACGTCACTCATTACTCTAAATCAATAGTAGAATTGCGACTACAACTTTTAAATTTTTTCAATTTGCAAAGATAGTTATAAAACATTTTAACTAAATTAACAGTTTTGCTCTTGTACGAAGTATACAATTTCTTAAGGATAACTAAATATAGGAATAGTAGCTATAGTTTAACATAGGCAACTTTAGAAAGGGCTCTTGATACTTGTTTATGATAAACTTAACTCAAGTGAGTTCCTCGAATGGCCAAGTCGAGTCAGTAATTTGACTGGGCACCTAACAAGGTATTCATTCAGTAGGCGCCGCATAAATAATTCGCGATAGGCTGATTAAGTAGGTTCTCCGTGTGAGTCGCGTAATCATGCGGTACAAATAGGCAAGTACGTGTTCAACCTACACCTCTACCGTAAGATATATACAGTATAGTATAGGTTAGCTAAATGAATGTTTCATTGTGACTTCCTTAGTGGTCTTTTAGATACGAATCAGGAAATTATCGTATTCTCTGATATGTGAGAATTAATGGAAACATCTATCATACCGACACGGATCGGATAGTACTTCTAGTTTCAGTTTATTTTAGTACTTTCACTAGTTCGTACTTAAACTTGCTGTGAACCGAGGTTCCACTCTCGTTTCATTTTTACAATTTTAAATTACAGTCAACGCAGTTAGGTAACCTTAAGTCTAGTATAAATTCGTTTTCGCTTAACGTAATTTCTATGCTAATTGCTTTGCTCATAAGAAGTGTGGCGTATTGTTGTATAGCTTATACCTTCCTCGATAAAGAATTTTCTAGATCAGACTGGTAGTTCCAGAAATTAGCATAACTATTGAAACAAACAAGCCATCTCTTATTATTTGGTTACAGATAAAACAGTGTTAATTCACATAAAATACGTAATACACCCAATAAATTTGTGGTGGAAATAATATTATGTTACTCGTATGTAATTTTTGTATCATATAAAAAACAAATAATTACGATTTTTAAATTGAATACTACGTAAAGAAACAAGTGTTTTATTGTCATAAGTTAACGACATTTATCATTTAACTCCTAGACTGTCCAAAACCATATAGGTTTAAGTTCCATACAAGCGAATGTAGACCTCATGAGGCACAGGTTAACAGACTGTTGACAGCATAGGCTTAAAAAATACCTGCTTCCTTTCAAAAATTTTGAAAGATAATAAATGATGTATTGTAAAATTGTAATATTTATGTAAAATGGATTTTTAAATTATTTTTCTCATTTGTGCGAACTTTTTTGACTAAAACCGTGAAATGTACAATGTATGATGTAGTGAAATAAAAAAATAAATAAAAACGTAAACCGTTATTTTGAGATATGGATGTAAAAAAAATCAGCAGAGGAGTTAACAATATTTTAATTTGAAAACTTACTAACTACTGTAATCTATTATTATTCGCTATAATTTATCTGAAAATTATAATTTTCATGACATTGATTCATTCAAACTAAATGTAAAAGACTGTATTGATGAAGCTCGTAAAATATTTATGTCTTGTATAAAAAACGCTAATTTATTAATTTAAATCAAAGTTTTAGTGTTTAAGTAGGGCAACTCTTTACTTCATCAAATAAAATATATTCATTGTTGAAGGTATGGCAATAGTATGTTGTAGCGGGCGTGTAATACAAAATATAAACAATAATATAGTGTTACTGATTAATAGATATAATGCGATCAAAGCTTTTAACTATCTATTACAAATAAAGCAGGTAGGTAGGCAGTAAGTGCTGTAATCAATGCAGCAGTGACACTATCGACAGCATGACCAGGCATATCACCATTTGTATGTCGATCAAATTTGACAGAACCATTACTATATTGACATATGATATTTTGCTACTCGAAAGGCGTGGTAATCGACATGTACTGCCTTGTTAATTTGATACAGACACGGCTTCGCTTGTCGCTGTAGATTTGATCTGTCCCTCGCGAACACTACATTTTTCCTGGATGAAAGAGAGAGAGAAAGATTGTCCTTTTCTGTACCCTTGATAACATGTACGCATAATGTCATGAAGATCGGTTAGGGTTAGGTATTATTTCTGCTAGGCTGGCCACTGAGGCGGCATAGCGATAGCACTGCACGATCCCATGTCGCCCCAACCAAGCGGTGGACGGTACACCGTGGGGTTTTAGTGAGTAAGAGTCTCACACTACCCATCTCTCCCAATCGGGACGGTGGCGTGTCCATGATGGATTTCCCCACGGTAATAAATAACAATAATAAAGAGATGTACTAATAAAATACTGTTTACTAAAAAGTTATGATATTCTGCAAGAATATTTTATTAAAGTAAAACTATTTTGGTTCTAATAACTTTAATACCCATCAAGAATAAATACAATAAGAGCATTTTTCCATATCTCTTATTAATTATTAAAATCTTCCAGATCGTCACATATATGATGTTATGACCTTTTCCTTCGCAAAAACCTAGTTTATTTCACCTATACTTATTTGAACGCAAGCCTTATTATGGATTTGTGTTTTCCTGTCAGCATGACTTCATCATTACTCACTAATTTCAAGCTAACAGACGAACAATATTTTTGGTCACATAATATTTGTATGGTATTTAACAAATGTACAAATCTTATATATATAAAACAAAGTCGGGTTTGTTCAAACACTTATAAATCAAGAACGACTGTACCGATTTTCATCATATTTGTCTTTTTGCTTTTGACTTCACCCCGAATGGCAGAATAAATAATAAGCTATTTAACTTGGTTAATTTTCAGTAATCGTTTTATAACGTTAATAAAATCATAAATTAAGTTTCGCTAAAAATTAACATTACATTCATTAACTGTTAGGTTAGCTAGTGTAATTAATATATGTCATGAAACTCATGTAACAAGAAAAGTTTCGAGTTTGAAAGTGAACGGATATAGGGGGTAGAGGAAGACCGAAAAACTTGTGGATGGAGTGTGTGAAAAATGATAAAAAATAAAAATGTTAAAAGTCGTGAATTCTGAGATGACTTCTGATAGGGGAGAGTGAAAAAGCAAAATATGTTGTGCCGAACGTACTTAGGTAGTATAAGGCTAAGATGATGATGATTGGTTAGATGTGATATATATAATCGGAAATTAATATATCAATTATTCAAAGTATTGTATTTGAATATTGTATTGTATAGTTATTACAGATCAAACCGTATTCATATAATTTATATATGCGTATATACTATGATTATATACGTAATGTTACGTAAAAAGGTTATTATTATTCCTTCAATAAATATTACTGTTAGTGTGATAAATATTTTTACGATTCATAATAATTTATAATATATGACTATTATTTAAATGATAGCCAAATTATATTAATGAGTGCAATCCACAATTGTTGCTGTATTTTCGCCTTTAAAAAACATAATTCGTCATGTTTAAATTACCTATTGTCATGTATTTATTTCTGTACAAAATACATATTATTCATATTTATATAGGTAAGGCCTAATAAGTATTAAAATTTTATAATTATTGAACTTCTAATACGGAAAATTATCTTACTAATCGGAAGCTACAGCCTCCTAGAGTGTTTTATTCCCTTTGCGTCTTTATGTAGTCGTGGGCGGATACAATTATTTGCCAAAATTGTAAATATTCTATTTTAGAACACGCGTTACTTAAAAAACTTTTGAACCAATTATAATTTATGCCTATCACTAATATAAAACTGAACAAGGATTATTATGGATTTTATATATGTTTAGTAGTGATAATTAAATCAGAAGAAAATAACCCCTTTGCGACTGGATAGGGCACACAGTTATATAACATAAATATACATATATAATAAACGTGAAAGTGACGTTGTTTCTTTGTTACATTTTCACTCCTTAACTACTCAACTGATCAAGAAAAAATATATTGTACCGAAGGAGATAGATTAAGTCCACATAAACGCGAGCGAACCCTCAAGCAAAAGCTAGTAATATATTCAATAACAATTGTGCTAATTTTACAATGAACAAATCGAATAAACGACTACCATTACGATTCTCCAGTTAACATTAAATCGTGACACATAAGTATAATATCGAAAGAACTCATTGAAAACATTCAACATCTGTTTCTCAAACATATGGTCGGTTTTTTTTATAATGGTCACTGTAAACAGATACGGAATCGGTTAAAACGACACCCACGACATTACTGACTCCCACGCTTAAATAATCTATTATATGGGTGCAATTTTAGTGACGAATTATATAACATATTTGTTTACAGTTTGATAGACGTGTTTACGATACAATAAGAATGTTGTCAAAGAAGAAAAGTCATGGGATCAACTTAGTAGAGTTGTTAATGAGATGCCAACATACAATATTTTGATATTATCTCAATAAGGTCTGCAAATTAATTGATTTCCTTTTACACGAAACTAAACATGAACATAATATACTAAACAAAATTAATTGGTACATTAAGCCAGGGGTGAAATTCTCAGTCGCATTGCAGAAGCAAAATCTCGAAATTGTAATAGTTTTTTTAATTATCTTTGAGTTTGTTGTTATTGCTTGGCATGTACAAGAAAATTTTAACTCTATAGTACATACAGCACTTGCGATACTTCAAGGTAAAAGGTACTTGTGAATATTTGATTTAAAATACGTTGGATAATTGTTTGATAATGTACCATTAACCAAACAGGGTGATATAATATTTTTTAAATATTTGTTTCGAGTTATATTGAGTGAAGCGATTTTAAGGTCATTTTTTATCGCAATGTTTAACGTTGTACATCATTATTATGAGTGTTGTTAGTACAGAGTATTATATAGATATGGTCAGCACGAAAGCGTCTCAATGTCTAAATTATGTTTTATGACTCTACTTCATTAAGAGAGAAGTGGGTCGGACGGAATGAGGTTAACTAAATTAGACGGGTTAGAAAAACCTATACTCATGTATTCCAATGTTACCAAATGTTTTAACACGTTGATTCCAATTACAATAAGTATTTTTATGTTATAATTAGCTCTATTTTAAATTATTCTTTCAAAAATAAACTTTGCTTTGTTTACATAGTATGGTAAACACACAAATATACTATAAACACATTTTATTGGATTATGATATATTAACAAGGTGTAAAATGTATGAGGATCAAGGTCTGTACGCCTACACCCTAGTAGGAACAGAAATATTATGTACATAAGAAAATTTAATATCTTTATACTATAAAACATACTTTAATTCCTCGATACATGCATATATTTATATCCTTTGTGTAGTGTTATATCAAACATTGTTTTAAATATTATTACATAAATAAAACTATAATTTAAATATTACTGTATAAATGTATCGATAAAAAGTTGCTTATTTTCACAAATAAGTATATAAAAATAAAATATTTGTACCAAATTTACATTTCCTAATTCATTTAAAGGGATTTTTAAACCTAAATGTTTAATATGTTCTTGAATATGAGTATTAATTGCCAAGGAATTAGTTCATTTTACTAATAAGTAATAAATGCTTTCTTGACCTTTTAATTTGACCATATAAGTTAACAATCAATAGATCAGTCCAATTAAAAATAAATATTGATCGTAAACACTCACCTTTCATGGCGGGCGGGTGATGGCGCCCGTTGCAACGAAGTTTTAGTGGTGGTGGTAGTTATATCCTCATGAGTAAGTTTACGAAGAGTACGAGGTGATAGTGGTATTCTTGGAGAGGGTTCAGGGGTCATCGTGCGATCATCATCGTCATCTTCAATAACTCGATAGTTTCGGTCAGTGCCGAGGGCGCGTCTCACCAGCTCTGGACTGGCGAGTCGGTTGGAGGAGCGCAACATACCGGGTCGCAAGCCGGGCGCTCCGTAAGTAAACGGAGCGGAATCAGCGCGAGCGTGATACGGTATATCTGTTACTCGATCGTGTTGCGACTGCGGCTGCGGCGTTTGTGGCGCTGGCGGTGGATCAGGCAGAGCGCTCACAGTACGTAACATGTCACCGAGAAGTGCGTCAAGCTCATCTGGTGGGCTCGGTGCCGCTCTACGCCCCGCCGAAGATATGCCTGAATCCATTGATGCACTGAGTGGTGAAGCGGGCCCGCCGCCGCCCGGTCGCACTACAGTCGCGTATATAGATCCGTCCAGAGGTCCGAACGTGTGTGCTCCTTCGGTCCCCTCCCCCGTTTCACCTCCTGACCCTTCGGCGCTACCGTTATTCTCACCTGGGCCAAAATTAAATAATTTTATTATTAAATAAAGGATTTCATATTACGTAGGATATACAGAGGTTACAAAAATAAATACTCGTTTCATAGCGACTTGTCTAGCGATGCTTTAATTACAAATAGCTTTTAAATTGGATTCGATTCAGTCTAATAAACAAGCTCGACGTCATCACAACGAACTACTTACATCGTAACGTATCGGCCGAGTCGTAAACGTGTGCAATTTTCTACTTACTTGTACTCTTCGTTACATTATAAGGTTTACGAAGGCAACGGCAATTATCAGACCTGTTAGGTTTATCTATACATCAAAAGCTAATCGTTTAGATAACAATATGTACATAATATTCATAGTATTCATAACAGATAAACACCGCAGTATAACTAGAATAGGAATATTTTCAATTTACTGTTATTACGAATATATATATATATATATATATATATATATATATACACATATATATTATATTAATTTATTTAATTTTTTTTAATTTCATTTATCCAATTAAACTAGTGGCATAATACTTGATGATGGAAAGTGGTCTCCAAGAAAAAGATTATTTCAAACAGTTATTGACACACAGGCATAAGAAAGATACTTTTGTGTTGTAAGGTTGAAAATCATATAACAATCAAGAAAATTTAAAAATTTGTGACAGGTTTTGTTCCTAATTATAATTCTGGAAAAACAAACATATATACACACCTACTAACGCAAGCGACTAGAACTGAAAAGTCTAAATTTGAATTTTGCAATCAGCATTAGAGCATCGAAGAGTAAAATATACAAAAACAACGCTAATATTCTTAACGCTTGATTAATGTTATTTTTAATATGACTGTAGTCACGATAATACCGATAAAATCAAACAGAAATAGCTAATTGTTCAGCTTTCTAGAACTTGAATTATACGTGGTTCAACCACATCCTAAAAAGGATTAACTTGTCTTCCCGTTATCCCGGTAGTAAGATGACACCGTTACCCGATTAAATACTTCAAGTCATAGTTTCATACTTTAACATATTATGTCAAAGTACATACATCAATCGGGTGAAATTTGTGTTTTTTCGATATATCATAATTAAATATAAAATGATGTTACCAGACGACACAATAATTACCAACGTCTACTAAAACTTCTATACCGAACATAACCTTCGCATTTCACAGAATTCATTATGAATTGATTACTTCTTCTCATTATTGATTATTCTGGTATTATTTTATCATTATGTTTTATTTTTTTTATTCACGAATGAAGACAATCTCATGTACGGAAGAATATTTATTTTCACTTAAACGTGTTCAAATTATTCTTGTGACTTTATGAGTTGTAAAACCAATTACGGGAAATTTCAAACGACTTCTCTCTTTTTTATATGTAAGTATGTTTCGAAAGACTTTGATATAAGCCAAATATAGGTTTATTACAGACGAAGTAAATACAACAAACTGGCTGTTACTTTACATACATATACATTAAGACAGTGTATCTTTGATTAGTACGATGGCTTTGGAATACTATGCAAATAATAATGATGTTTAAAAATAATTTATTTTATTTATATAAGTGCTAAATTTTTCATTACTAATACATATGTTAATTACGTAAAAAAACCAACTGTTTGTTATTTAATAATTATATATATTTATACCCGTTACTAAATAACTTCAAGCGTATAGAGAATTGTATTGTCTGAAGCATTATTATTGTTTTGGTTTAGTATTAAAATTCGGTTCTCGAACACAACAAACAAAACCATGACATATAATTTTATTGAAAACGAGTGTAGCTTTATCAATAAAGTATACCAAATACAATTTCTTATAATTAAATACAAATTATGTGGCAATTATTATATTTATTGTAATGACATAAAGCTGCATGAATATTTATTATATTGACATTTTTTTTTGTTTGAACAACGAGTTGTCTAAAGTTAAGGACGTGTACAAAACATCAAAATGAAAACGAAGATTCCAATACATTTTTATGTTTATTAATACGGTGTTTCTTTGCAGAATGAGATCGGCTTACACGCAAAACAGGTTTTTTAAACGTATTTTTTAATTTTATACAGCCACGTTGGCTAACACTGGAATGTGGCTATCTAAACGTGCGATCGCACGGCGACGGAGCATAAAGTTAAAAAATGAATTTAAGCCTGTCCATAACGCCTTTAGCGTAAAGATATCAACGTCATCGTTTGATGTCCGTACGGGATTATTTGAGAGATGAGTTTATTTCTGTGTTGTCAACAAAAATAACATGGTCGCTATCGGGCGACGGCTACTGTTACGAAATATGTACCGGCTTGAGCGCCACAGGAAGAGGATGTGTGCCTAACGTACCGCGGCCCATCGCCCATCAGTCTTACCGTCACATCTATGATGTGCTTTATCGTTCCAATAAAACTTTATAGTTACATTTAATTAAAATCTAAAAGACATAACAATAACATCTATAAAGAAGAATTCCATTCTTCTTTATAGATGGAATTCAAAGAATATGATCACAATAATGTGTATATTTTTGAAAACAAGCGTGGTTTGTATTGCTATAGGTGAGTAACAGTGTTACGATGCTATCTGTTTGGTTGGCTTGTTATGAAGGTAAGCGCGTGCTCGCGACCAACGTGCGATGATGTCATCGGCCAGACTCCACCTTGTGTTTCACAGAAACTCTAAGCTCTACATTATTATTCAACTCGACTTGTTTAGCTGTCGTTGGTTATATTAAATTTATTGCCATTTTACGACCAGTCCGAAGCTTGCAAAGAGTATTTGGTTACTAGTCGGTATTTTGTGTATTCCAGTATTATGATATTAAGCCGAAAATACATTGCTGACATTGAAGAAAGAACAACAATAGGGTTGACACGATAAAGGGGTTAAAGTTAAGGTGAGGTAAGGAATGTAAAAGTACAGCGTATCAGAATAAAATACATCGTAAAATATCAATGGAAATAGGTATAGGATACTTGCCTTATTTGTCATTACAAATATTTTAGTCTTTTAATAATGTAGGTACCCTAAAAGAATTTCAGTAAAATGTAAACATTTTCAAAAAAAGCGTTTTTGTAATATACTGGGAAAGACTGATTTTTATTTTGTCACCCAAGAGCGTTACACACAACCCGTTATATTAGTCAATAAGTTGTGTTTCTACTTACAGTAAAAGTAATAATAAAATCAGGTGCTGCCGCATTCAGTGTTTAATATATTTTGTATACACTACAGTTTTCTCGTACTCCTATTGTCCATGTAAAGTATACAGTATAATTATACAAAACAACATGTATTACTTTATTATAAAGTATCGGTAGTACCCCTAAATTACGCCTGATTATTTTAAAAAATGCCTAGGTTTTCATAAATGTTCATACGTATAATGTATTTAACATTACTACTAGTCAAATGAACTACCAATATTTATTTTATTCTGTAGTCGTATATAATATATACTTCTTAATGAGTTATACGTATTCTACTAGACCCTTGGACAAAAAAATTATTGACAAATTTGAAAGGCTTATCTATAGTGCGAGTTTATGGGAGCACAATCTATAGATGAGATTGTTCCCGCTAGTAACATAGTTATTAATTACTAAATAGGCTATTTTATAAAGTAAACGAGAATAAATATATTAAAATTTCTATAGTAACCCACATTTTACTTGATACAAGAAAAATGCAAGATAATACGAAATAAATTTATTAGTTACCGATTATATAGTACGGATTAAATAAAGGTCTATTCGTGGAATAATGATGTCAGAATAATATATGGTACATCAGATAATACGAATTTAGTAGTATTTTATTGATAGCAGCGTTGACATTGACAGAACTAGTGACCCTTTCATGTACGATATACATATGTGTCGTACCAGAATGTTTGCATTTTAAGCTATTGTCTGTTAATTACTAATTATATTTTTAATACGAAGCCTACATATGAGTTATTTACAGACGCAATATTATTTAGCGCAACTCACGCATAATCACACAATTATAGTATGTTGTATTTTTCTAGTAAATATCTAACAAGTAAGTATCAAATGTAATGTATTTATTCTTTTTATTTATTTTATACACACTATATTTACATATTTTAAATTAAAGTAATACATTTTTGCACAATATATATAATTATTATCTAGAATATAATAAGAGAGAACATCATATTTCGCAAAAAGCCACTTGTATAGAAATATACGGGATCCATCAATTTTGTAAATATGAGTGAGCTGGATATACAGATTACTTATTTTCTTTTGTTGTATGATGAAGCTAACGTAGTAATTCTATCTCTACATCGGTAACTTTAAAGGCGGCTTATAAGAACATGCTTGTATAGTTCAATTATCAAATTATTGTTAACTGCATTAATAATAGGCATACATACTGTTATTGTATAAATATTTAATTTAAGTATATTTTTGATGAGAGAGTCTTATAATTCTGCTTGAAAGCAAACGTGTCTTCAAATTTCCCTAACCGGATACGATAAATTGAACCGTGTCGAACAATTCACATTAAATCAGTATGCATGACGTCAGACCGTATATATAGCTTTTTGTTGTGGATACACCAATCTATAGTAATACACAGAGTAAGATCCAATTAGTATTATAATATGAGAACACCAGTAGCGATGGAAGGTTATTATGGATGTCGGTCCATTAAAAATATCAATAGCAAACTTTTAAAACTTAGCAAATAAGTAGATATCACAGGTACACGATTTTTTTGAAAACCTATCCTCTTTTTGTGAGCCCTATTTTTATTATTTTTAATTACCTTGAAAAAAAAATAACATACTTCTTTCTGTTTAGATTTTATAAAAATAAACTCTACATTTTTAATATTATGATTAACGTTAGACTCTACATGTCACTGAACCCAATGTATTCAAACAAAACTAAGCCGAAGTATGACGAATGCCTTTAGTTTTAAGGACTGAGTGGTGCAATGAACATATATCACCAATTCACTACGCCGGTCAATTAGTGGTCTGGCGCCGTGAGGAACCGAGTCTCATTTGAATTTTTGTTAACACTAATGACAACTATTGTTCAAGAATCGTAGGACAATGTCAAAATATAAACAAAAATACATTCTTATTCTAAAGAACTAAAACTTTGTTTTTTTTTTGTATAATATAAAAATCAAATTAATAAAGGCATGTTAAACATTAAAAAAAATGATACATCATTCATTCCCAATTACTTACCATAATATTAAAGTAAATTAAAAATAACTTTATTGAGGCCAGATTTTGTTGCTAACATGCGGCTATTATGGTAAATTCGAGTGTTCTATTAAGTAACAGAGTGCTTTATTACAAACGGTTAAAATAAATGTTTAATAAAACATGTTCTTGTTCGGAGAAACCATAAAACTAACCTCAACTATTATGATATTATTCGAAGGCCTCAAATCGTACACACATAACCTTGTATTTCAACACGTATTTTTCTTTTGATTCACAAATTACATTTCGAAATTATCGTGCCTACCTACACCTTTTAATTATATCTAAAATTTGAGTTAAAGAATTCGATGAAATGAAATTAAACTGTTATGTACCCGCACGAGTAACCACGCAGCGACTGGGCGGGCGGGCGTTCGTCGGGCGGGCAGATCTACGTGTCACTAAAATAGCTTAGCACCTGCATCGCCGCAAACCACGACTCTTCGTTAACTGATGTAGTTTGCTCGCGTTGTTAGGAGTAATGACACATTTACGAAAATATTTGGGTTCAATGTAAGTGTTAAAACTGATTATATAATAAAAAGTAAATTTAAAAATTTCATAAAAAGAAATCTAAAGTCGTGTTTAAAATTCTACCATAAATATTAAAATAGCTGTATATATTAATGCCACGGCGAGTTCTAAATATTCAAATAAGATATTTGTGAATTTATGACAAATTAAATATAGGTGTATAATTATGTTATTTGTTATTTATATAAGGAAGGAAATAAATAAGGATATTATTGTGAGTATTTTTGATAGAATATTAGTAATAAAAGGAAATACTTTCTAAATATTTGTCCTGATTATTTATTATGCTTTATAAGCGTTTTAACCACGATATTACTTAATATTAAATGGTAATTTGACGTAAGATGGTAAACACCCTAAACCTAGAGAGGAACTTGCTGTCAAGTGCAGCTGCCGGAACACACCTGAAGATGCGTGGCAACAGATTTTCAGCTTTAGAGTGGTAGCTAGCCAGGCAGGCGTAATAATACCCCTATCATAATGCACCACCATCGCTTATATATTGATGACATTATAAAGTTTAACGCCATTACTAAATTCCAACACAATGCACAGTAATTTACAAAACTATGAAAAAATCTTCATATGATTTTTTCAACAAAATATACATTGTTTTTAATATGAGTATTTACAAAGCAACTTATATCAATGTTGTCGATAACGATGTGCGGAAGTTTCAGTAATACGCTCTGGACACGTGTGGAACTTAGAGAAAGTTAGCTGACTAAAACGTTGTATTTTACAAAAATAGATTGAAAATTGCGGATGTCAAACTAATAAAACACGGTAACAGCGACACTTGAGTGAATTACTTCCTTTTTGAGACTGTCTGAAGGTTTAAGCCGTGACATTAAGTAAGCTCAAGGAATTTACCCTGAACTTACTTAAGTTATATATTCTTTATAATTTATAGGTTCAGCGCTTAACCATAATATTACTTTGCGTCAAGTGACGATGGAATCTGAGATGTTTCACGCTCAGCTTAGAGGAACTTGCTCTCAAGTGCAGTTTATAGAACACACTTACAGCCTCTTGGCGATAGATTTTCATCTTATAGATGGTAGATAGCCTGACAGGAATTAGCCTTAATGCCATGCTGCGTTTTGTTTATGCTTTTTTCTTTCACCGATAGTCCAGGTTCATTTGGCAATTATAGAATTTAACTTAAAATATCATTTAGAGTCGTAACGTTAGATAATAATTAGCTAAATAAATATAATATAATAAAAATAATCCAAATTAGAATCACTGTGGAGTACTGCTTGCAACATTGCCTAGTGTTTTTATTGCAACACGACAATGTGACGGCAATATACCTACTGAGAGATCTATAATCTCACAGTAGTCGTTGCTGTCATGCCCGGCTGCCAGCTGGATATAAACTGGTTGATCCTCAAATGCGACAAACTAAAAGAGAGTTACTGTGACGGGTTTATCATCATTAGAATTGTGGTCATGACCTAGTCGGGTACAAATACAATATTCGTCAAACTTTTTCGATGTCCGCAGGTTAGAACCTCTGCATATACCAATGAATCTTTCCAAATTCGCGTACATTTACCTATTTAAATCGGTAAATCGTTTATATATTACTACTTATATATTACTATCGCTTGACAGTGAAGGAAAACATCTTGAGGAAACTTGAACCTAAGAAATGTTCTTCTGGGTGCCACCTATGTAAGAAAAACATAACATTTGCAATTTTTCGGAGTTTGAAACCGCCAATACGTTGTGGGCCGACATAGTGAATATGCCCATATCTTCCTTCGTGAAGAGACCTATGGCTCTGCAGTGGGTCTTTTACAAGCTGATTTGATTATGATACTTCAACCTCGTAAGTAAGTTGGTAGTTTATTTATTTTTATCGGGAAACTTTACACTAGTGAGGGTAAGTCTTCTTTTGTATCAAAACGGCATTCGCCATGGGCTTGTGAAGTCTTGCCTCGGAATTCCCGCCGGATAATTATCGCATTCGCCTGATGCCAACCTTATTCATATTGGATTTTAATTATTGGTCACGCACTGCAAATTCATAGTTTATCCAGCCAATGTGTACACGTGAAAATATTGGAATCTTGAATCTTCCAACCACATGGACACCAACTAGTATCGTAGAGAACGCACAATAGATCTACTATTTTGTCCGAAATTTGATCAATCAGTAATGGTAATTCCAGACTCCGTTTTTATTCTCCGTGAAATCAATAACCAAGCGCTTTCTACGTAATTTACCTACTTTATACAAGTGATGGCTGCGGACGATTTTCAACACACATTTTAATTCCAAACACTGACATTAATCGACGATATCTCAGTACTCCGTACTTCTATAAACCATAATATTTTTGGTATAATCTATTTATACCACTTAGGTCTGAAACCATATTATGTTTAGGTGTCATCGAGTACGGCGCAGAACTATAAAAAAAAATGTATCCAATTTTGCAGTTCCAGAGTAATATAACTAACAATACTTTAGTTACTTTTTGGACAGTAACTATAGGTATTATTTCGTTTTATGAGACCTATAACTGCAATGTTTCATTTTTACCTGTCGTCAAACCACGCGCTAAAAATAATATGTATCATGATTTAGTTCGTTGGTGGAGAATTTTGCGCCTGTCGCACAAGTAATTTGTGCTCATGTGTATTATATTCAATATATTTCGACAAAATATGTCTTAGCCCTTAATTTATGCACATACATTAATTTCTTGGTAGTAATCTGAACTGTTACTTATGTAAATGTCTATAGAGTCTTTATCTGGAGTGTATCTTTAGTTTGATTTATATTTCTTGTATTTTGTTGCATAAAAGGTTATTAAATCATAATGTATGCACGTAACGCTTATAACTAAGACTACATAATGTCACATACTAATCATACATTTCATATTGGTACAGTTTATTGTTGTGATTGATATGTTATATTTCTCTAAAGTGTAATACATATTCAACTACATACATTTTTCTTAACCTTTATGAAAACACATTATTTGCAACAGTAATATAACTAATGAATTCCATATAACAGCAAAATTACTAGCCATTACATTGAACCTTTTAATAATTTACAAGTCACAACAATTAAAAGCTGTATTTTTTTGTAACACCAAATCAATACAAGGTTTGGGGAAACAAATAAAATATTATTAGGTAAAAAACAAGTGTCATTTTAGAATTTATCACTGTTAGAGCTTGAAGGTTACCTACTTTTAAACACCAAATATAAATAGGTCTCGTTAGTGGTGTCCGGCAGCAAAGACGGCATTAAAAATATTATCTCACCTTGATCTTCGTCAGTGAGTGTTGAGAGTGGTCTCAAGTGTTCGAGTGAGTCGGCGCGCGCGAGTGCGTCCGGCGCGGCGCGGAGAGGCGCGGCGGGGGTAGGCGCGGGCGCGGCGCTGCTGCTGCCCTCTCCTCGTGCGAAAACTAGTTCCACGGCTCCATCGTTCGGAAATGATGGATCTGAACATAGAGGAATAGTTTATAAAATTAATTAATTACAACTGTGCATACAATTTTCCTTCGTCAACCTTATATAGGTATAAAAAAACACAAATCATCACGGCAGCGGTTGAATTTATTCATACATTTTATAGAAATAGTATGCTGCTTACATCCATACACGAACACGAATAGTAGTGATAATTTTAAACTTTAGACACTGTAGTCTAAACTGATTATCGTGGTTACAAAAACTATAACACCGCTGTACACAGCATTTAAATAAATAAATAAATGAATAAAAACTATTCTCAAACAATAATGTATGCATAGGAACATTTTAAGATTGCATATATTATAGGACGGAGTAACATGTATAATTAATAAGTTCGACATTATTGCAACTCAGCACTTAGGTTCTTCAGATAAAGCAGTATCGTCAAAGCTTCTATTCTTCATTCTTTAATCTGTGGTAAATACACTTCTCTATTTTGAATAAATGTATTTCAAAAGCATATTTTCAGTTACACCTATAAACACTACTTTAATTGAATCTTTTCGAAAATGCACAAATCACTTAGAAACAAATATAAAAATAGAACGAAGTTTAATACGCTCAATTATGTATACAGTACCTACATACATACACATTATATTTATAAACATTACGTCTATAGAAGTTTTCTCATATTAATTGAATAAAATATATTTCAAAAATACAAATTGATAAATCTAAAAAATCACCATGTACGGCGTGGTCCAGATGTTGTTTAGTAAACGAGAGAGTGTGATCAGCGACTGCACAGGTATGGAACTGACACGCGAATACTAGGTTTCTTTGCGTTGCGTTTGAATTAGCAGGTCTTCTGTAAGCGCGTACCAGAACATCGCCGCGGAGAGCTAGTCGACCGACACCGACAGTCCAACCGCCTCCGTTCACCATGTATAAACCTGGTAATAATCTTTGATTAGTCATAAATTACAACAGGAGATATGAAAAATTCATAAATTGTATAAAATATAACAACTGCTCTGATTTTTTTATTTCGCTTATACTCTCAATGGCAAAATAGCCTTCAAGTATTAAACCCTTTAGTGGATAACAATTAATACAGGTGCATTAAAAAAATCCTAAACAATAATAACTATTCCTAAATTGTATAGAGGGGCAAAGATAAATCATGACTTAAAGCTCATCATCCTCCTGTTCTCTTTCTACTCTTAGCTATGGCCTTGGCATTCATAGTAATTGTGAAGCCCGTATTTTAAATCATAGGTTCTGAATAGTCGTCTAAATTTGCATAATCGATAGTGTGTCTGTTAATGACATAGTAACTTTAGAATCCTTGACAGTATAAGATCATATTCTACCGTCTAAAGACGAGCGCAGCTGCCATTTTTTATGTTGTGTTTTGTATACAATCAGAATCAGAAAAAAGCATATATAATAGTATTTTCTTGTTTACCTATGAATTTCCCTTCTCGAATTACACTTAATTTAAACACAATTTTTAGTACTTTGTTAAAGTGGCGATTTTTCCACTTTTCTCCGATTTATGTTTAGTTAGATTCCTTACGGCGCTTAGTGGCGAAAATCATTGGCTATTTATCTAAAAAGTATAATTTAGTTCAAATCAAACTTTTTGGGGCTTATAACAAAAATACTAAATTACTTAAAATTATAAATAAACACTCCAGAAAATAGCAACAATGTTTAAGTATATACTAAAAATATAACACCCAGTTATTAGTACTCCGGATGTACTAATGTAATATTTGTAATTTTTTATATTTATCTTGTGGTGCCTTTGGTTTTTTTTGGCACTAAAAGATCGACTGTATCATCCATCTAACTTTTGTGTTTGAGTTGAAATTCAGCTTGGTTCCTAGAATCAGCTTTTCATTTCGCTTTGTAATTAAAAAATCGAAAATTTATTTTATGATCTAGCAAACTCATTAATATCTAAAATTTCTGAAACTTTATTTACTAGGTTTTGAAATTGATCAGGTAATGTATCGTTCTTATAAATGTGTATTAGTTCTCGCCTTCTAATAGACTTGAATTCGATTATGATACTGTCTGCGTAAAAAGATTTATGTTATAAATACTCTGACAACATACGAATTGTCAGGTAAATTTCGGTAACCAAATTCATGTTATACTAGTATAGATAATATGATACATATTCGACAAGCGTTTACGTTAAATAATGTAACAAATCACCTTCAACTTCTAGTCAAGTATATTTGTTAAAAATGATTTATAAATAAATTATAATAGGTAATAACATAATTGAACATACCAGTAGGAATAGCACCCATAATCAAACATTTGTATTAATTAAAACAATAAAAATAAACTCGACAGTACTGTGTTTGATAATAATAAAAATGTTTATGGATATTTTATATTGATAGTTTTCGCAATAAGCTTTCAAAGAAACCGCAATTATGAAAAAGTTAAAATATCACTTTAATATTGCAAGGTTTAAAATAAATACTAATTACCGACAACTTTTGAAAATGATTAAGACCAACTTTTTGAGAAATTTCGCCAGTGTGCGGCGGCAGTATTTATCTCAACATGTTTGTTTAATGAGACTATGATTCATAATTACAATCCGACCAAATATATGGCGGTGTAGCCGTTTTAAATAAAATGATAAGAATTAGAGTGAAAAAAGGATGCAGAAAATTTTAACCACTTAAGGCTGTTATCGAGTTATTAAAACAGGGAAGCGGCAAACCAACGTTTACCGGTCAGCTAGGATTTATATTTTTAATTGAAAGTGACAAAATAAGATACCTGAAGTGTAAACACAGATGAAGTTCTCGTAGATCTTAAGGAATGCTATAGTGGGGGTGGCGGAGGTGGCGGGAGAGGCAAGGGATCCTGCCACGCTTACGTGTGTCAGATGCAACGGCGCCGCATTCACGCGGATCTGACCGGCCAGCAGCCCCGCGAATGTGTCGATATACCTACAAATTGAATAAAAATTTACTCACACACTAACCATTCCTACTTAAATCAACTAAATTGCTAACTGAATCTGTGTAAATCAAACATTTTCATTATTTTATATTACAATAATAACATTAAAAAATGTAGTATTTTATCATATAACTTTTATTTGAGACTAGGTGATACCCGCGACTTCGCTTCCGTTGTCCTGCGCATCACACCGCTTGCTCTAATTCTCCATGACAAGAAATTCACTCCGTTGGACGCATAGTGTTCATAAACGTGATTTCTTAGAAATTTAAATAACTTTATATTATAACATCGTGATAATATTTATTTAAATAAGAGCCAGATGTGTAAGACGTGAAACTAAAAAAAAATGATCAAAATCTATGCAGTAGTTCAATGTACACACTTCGGCAGACCTCTATTATTTAAAGAAGAAGCGCTAATTTTTTTAAATTTTTAATTACAATGTAATTGTTGTTTTACAATAAATACGCGCGCGGGTTAAGCCCCTTACTCATTACATTGGTTAAGACGAATTTGATCAGAAAACTAAAGGTGAGTTTTGATAGTTTCCCAATAGGACCATATATTTCCTTTTCTACGCGTACACATTTAATAAGGGACACTATAAATAGATATATACATAAAAAAATATATTTGTTCTTAATTTAAATCTTTCAAAACACACAAAAAAGTCTGTAGTTGTTACTGTAAATCTATGACATTTGAACGGTTGATGGCGGCTGAGAAAAGTTAAGAAATTAATCTTCATTCGTTCTTATCAGTTATGTCATTGTACTAACTTACTAACGAATATACTTCATCGTCAGACTGTTTCTACTGACTTCATTCATCACCTTTCGTCACAATAAAAGTTAATTGAATGACAAGAATAAAAAAATTGAAATATCTGATAATGGCTTAGTTGTCACCAAACACCTATTCATGCTTTTGGTCCACTGCGTTAGAGAATCAAGCTCCATATCAGTTTTACGGTTCTAACAACCTGATACCATGATGAAGAACCAACATATAAAACAATAAAATATGGAAGATAGGAATTATATAAATATTATTCTATAAAAAATATCATTACACCGTATAGTGATGTACCGTTTATTTGAAGGTAATTGAAAGACAGGAACCCGATCGTCGAGATATCTTCTCATTGCGTATCTGTCGAGAGCGTGCTCCGGTGCACCACATATAGCAGAATAGTGCATGTACGCCGCAACCAGAACTCCCAGTCTTCTCTACTGCCCCTGTAAAGAATAATAAAGAGAATGCATTAACCAAATATACTGCGATTCATTGTAGGTTTCTTTGTGTCTATATTTGCATTGTATGACTACGTTATAACTTAAAAACGTATATTAATTTAACAATTTGTCAATTTTATCTAGTTTTATATACCGACGCATTTTTGATTTGTTATTTGAATTACTATGTGTAATAAATTGTAAAGGCATACAGTGGGTAGATATTTACCATACAAGAAGAATAGCAACATTCTTCGGATGTGCAGCGAGCCAACTTTCGATTTGTTTACAGGCGGCGCAAAGTCGCTCTAGTGGGGGCGCAAGATCTCCGGCCCAACCGAGAGATCGAGCCCGTCCGAAAACACTTCGTGCTGCTCCATTATCACTCGAGCCATCACTATTGCTAACTTCAAATACCTGAAAGTTAGGAGAGAAATGTTTATTTTTTAATTTTATTTTAGGGATATTATTTCAAAAATTACATAAATCTCAACTTAGTCTATCGTTTAAGGGATAAAATTAAAAGATCACCTATAAATGAATAATACTATGAAGTTCCACAAAATTCTACCATCATATTATAAGATCTTACTAACCATAAAGTGTTCTCCATGTTTATTTGTCAGCATGTGCGCGGCTTGTGCTTCAGCATGTGCATCACGACCCGGTAGATGCAGCGCTAGCATGCGTTCCGCGACATAGCATAGATCTAGCCGCGAACCAGCCGAGCCGCTTGGGTAACTTGCTGAACGTGGACCACCCTGCCGATGCAAACAAAATAATATTTAATTTCGAACGTCAGAACCCATAACTGTGTTATTAATATATTACGTTAATGCTTGATATAATATTATATTAATAAAGTAACGTGGTTTTTAAATTGAGATGTAATAACACTTAAGTCACTTTTGTAGTCGACAACTAAACATGGGTGCTTTTATAAAATATTAATATTTTTATCATTTTTCAATACCATTCAATTTATACTAATTAGATCAGTAACTAAAAATATTACTAAATTCAATGGAACGTATGAAAGACTAATAGCGAGTTTGGTCTGTTACTCGCATAAGCACTGAGGATAAAAGTTATGAAATTATACCAAACGTCTGCGCATTTGATTAAAATGTTCAACAATACGCAGCAGCCGATTAGTCACTTATACTACCATTTGACCACTAAAAAGCTGATTTGTTGGATGTCGATAAGCCGGTCTTAGGCTATGGGAGATACATGCGATTAGTTAATTTCAATCTTATTAGATATGTACAAAGTTATTTTAAGTACGGTGTATCACAGAATTACTTCTAATTTTGATGCTTTCCTATGTTAAGGAATGAAAAAATAATTGCGGTGTTTGTTATATTATTCCTGTATCGGTAAACGTGCATCCGATTATTGACAAACAATGTTATTAGTATTAGAAGGCGATTCGTATCCTTCAACCAAATAGATAACAACACAAAATACGCTTTTCACATTTATTACGACGTAACAAAAACGAATTTACTGACATAAAAACAACACTCAAATAGTGACCCCGTAAAGAGTGAAAAGTCCCGATTTGGCTCGACTTTGTGAGTTAACGTCTGATCAAACATAAATCCGTAGGTGCGCCATAACTGTGAAAGTGTCACAAACGGTGCGTAGGCGCGACTAACGCAAAGCTCTGTCGGACAGGCAATGAAATAAGCTTTGTTCGTAGCAGATTTAATCCGATTACACTGGTAAACGTAAAATTTATGCCTATGCTTTGTGTAAGAAAATTATACTTACTAAACTATGTTTATTTAAGTAAATCGCCAATGCGTGTCTCATTTATAAGACATTACAACTAATGAAAAGTAGGATGAATAAAATGGGAGCGTGTAAATCAGAGTTTGAAAAATAATGTCAAGGTTTCTGACTTACGCTAAATTATCATGAGTGTGGCAGTTTAAGTCATTATTTTCTCATTTAGTTATTTAAGTGTTCCTATCGAAATATTTGTTACTTCCTAATAAATCTATGATGTTAGTCGATGCCATATTAACGAAACTAGAAATAGTAAATCAATACTACGGTTTATTTAAGAAACACTATATTTTTGGAATATACAATGAACTCTTGAATTATTTATTTTTTTATATATTACTGTAACGCTTGATTTATTCGACAATGAATACTCCGAAATGGTATAATTATGATTTCAAGTCAGTATACACTGGTTTATGTGACACAAAATTCTGGAGCCGCGCAGGCGAATTATGTTATAACAGTTGCTAACGTTGAACAAAAACCAGTGAGTAATAGCATGAAAAGTTTGTATGAAACAGTAGTTGGAAGGACGCTGAATACCTTGAACCCGAGAATCATTTTCTGTTACCGAAAAATGGCTATATAGCACACAAACTATACATCTTGAACAACTTAGTTTTTTTAAACTGGACGGTACTGCCGCTCAAACAGAAACTATAAATAGCCTACCAAAGCCAGACTTACCATACCCATTTCTATCACAGAAAGCACCTTCATAACTCAATATAGAAATATTACATAATATGATTCAATATGTGTACCACTGTTGGATAAAACTTTCAGCCCGGAGGAATCAACTAACATAATCATCTCTTCAGCCCACATCATTGCAGTAAATGAAGAGAAATCAACAGTTACCATGTTTTTCCTACATATACTAGTACCACAAAATATTCTCAAAGCGGGTTGATGTCCGGTAGGCGGCCGAACATGACAAACATGTTATATCGACCCTACTTAGGTGGTGTAAAGGTAAGAAGATGATGATTTAATTGACTGTTCGGCACATAACTAAGGTGATTTATTAAAACAAAAGAAAATAAATTGCTAACCTGTTCTCGTGTGAAAATTGGAGCAGCCGGGGTAGCTGGAGCGCTCACTGCTCGACTCTGTAAAAACAAGAGAAAAACATGTGTTAAAGACCTTTCAAATAATTACCTGTAACCAGATATCGTTGTATTTAAATACTTCAGAGTTAGGAAGGGTAAATAAAAGCTGTGATAAAAGATAGGACATAGCGTTCAGTCTTCACCTTACCCGATACATAGCCACAGCTGCTTAATAGTGTTCAATAATTTACTCTATTTTAATACAAATAAGTTTGGAAAGGTCAAGAACTTAAGGAACTTTGCTAAATGGATGATTAATAATTCTTTGAAATTGGTAACTCATTTAACAATTATTCTGTAACACGTGTACACATTACATCGTGTTTTCATTACATAACACATTATATTGTGTACAATTTATTGGTAAATTATTTAGATTCATACAATTTGTATTGTCGAAATGTGGCTTACAAATACAAACTGTCAATCTCTTTATAAAAGTGCTTTTTGCTTTTTAACCTTGTACTGATCCGAACTGAAATCTGGTTACCTGCTAGAATCCACGTAACACAATATAAACATTAATTGTCATATATTATGTATCGATAGTAACATATCTCTTGTCGACTATTTTGTCTATTTTAGGCGTAAACAAACAAAACCTCAAGCAACATATTTGATACTAGTTATACCCGCGACTACGTCCGCGTGGAATTTCAATTCTTAGCACACTCATTAATAAAATCATAGACAAAAAGGCGTATCAAAACTCGACATAGACCCTTTGTGAAAGATTTTGTTCTTCGAGGCGTGGCGTGGCACTACAATGTCTAGTAGTTGCTCATGCTGTAAATATATAATTGTCACTTTCAATACACGGTGTGACACTCAAAACAGCAATCAGCAATGCCAAATTCTGTCCAGCAGCTATTGCGTAAATCGCTTCTCTTTCGTTTTTTCTTATAGATGAGATAAAGATATATACGAATGGAATATATATGTAAACCATCCTATATGTCATACCAGTGTATAATCTATCACCATACCAAATTTCGTCAAAATCAGTCTACTTGTTTTTGCGAGATGCGCGTACAAACGACAGAAAAACAGACAAAAAATCTAAATACAATAGGAACGGGGTTTGACGTTGATTCTCAGTCCCCCAGAGTATTTTTTCTTAAATATAATCAATGTACAGATATTTCAAAATCATTAAAGTATATAGTAATAGAACTTCCCATAAATTATTTTAGTGACATTGTTAATGTTATTAAAATGATATCAGTATGATAGTATTTTAATGAATAACATTATTTTGTGTCAGTGCGACGTCTCTATATTAGGCGCTTACATCGCAATTATTAAGTTAAAGTGGCTGTAATAAAAACTAAATTATATAGCTGTTAAGAGTATTAAAATTTAAAATAAATAAAAACGTCTTTAAATGTTATGTACCTTATGTATGTAGACAAATGTATTAATAAAGGCTTCTATTTTTGTGAACCTCTTTTGCATTATCTTGAAGTGTGAATGAAAATTCATTGTACAGACTACTCTTATATTTGTTGTCGGACATGGAGAGCATATCAATCATAAAATATATTGATATCTCCATTATTTTAAATCAACGAGTACCGTAATTTCATTTAACTTTGGTGAGCAGCATAGCGACTACCTTAATTTTTTAATATAACATATTAAGAGTAAGAACCACTTATGTTGGCGCCTTAAAAAATGAAATATTTAATACCACTAATAACCTAAGTATGGCATTTTAACTTGTTTTATACATGACTAGCGGCCCGCTCTTGCTTCGCACGGGTATCAAATATATATAGCCTATGTCATTCACTGAAAAAATGATTAAAATCGATCCAGTAATTTTGATTTAATCATTATTGCCCGTGGCCCGCACACATTATTTTGATAAATTTCGTAGGGTTCAGCCTGCGATTGTTGCAATGTAAGCGGAAAAAATGTAATTATTTACGACATCACATTAGAAACCTCAAAAATAACAGTATTTCTCCACTATTTAATGAATGTTATTATACATATAAACCTTCGTCTTCAACCACTGTATCTATTAAAACAACCGCATCAAAATCCGTTGCGTAGTTTTAAAGATTTAAGCATACATAGGGATATAGGGACAGAGAAAGCGACTTTGTTTTATACTATGTAGTGATATGGCTAATGATGATATCGAATACGAATATTATAAAGATTTACAATCAAAAACAATTAATTATTCATTTAACTTCTCAACGATATTTATAACTTTGACGTGAGGAGAGTTTAACATATTCATCAAAGAATGGTATGAGGACGGAGTTTAGATAAAAATATCACAGAAACAGAAAAAAACATTGATCGATAAATTATTTCATTAATGTTCTTAAAACTTCACAGTGCAAAGTATTACAACTCTTTTCTTCTTTATATGTTTGACAATATAATACAAAAATGAAGCACACGTTGTAATAATCTAGTTCATTCATTTAATTTAACTTTAAATAAATATTCTAAACCACACAATTCTGTAGAAATTTTTGTTAGCATTGAATACAATTAATATACATTTACTAACGAAAGTACGCGTGTGCAATTCACTTACGTTAATTAGAAAAAATAAGTTGTTTCTCTAAAAATTTGAAAAAAAGAATATGTATGGTTTTAAGAGACAAAACACTTAATTATATTTGCATGGTTTTATTAACATTAATTATCAAACTACTAAAGTATTTGAAAAAGCAGTAATACTTTGAAAATGTTAATGTTTATTATATTCGTAAGATCGACCAATCACCAATTGAGCTTCGAGTATAGCTTCCATGATATTGTCGTTATATTAGCTATTGATAACAGTTTTCAAAGGTAAAATTTAACCTTTTTTTAAATTTAAACGATTTATAAAAATATCATTTTGCTGTACAGTATGACGCGAGTCTAATATATGTTACATGAAGTGAAAGAATAACTCGAACGATTGTCTATATAAAAAAGAAAACTGTTAATTGTGTATTTATATGAAACTATAATATTTGTACAGTATCCGAAAACAATAAAGTAAATTTTAAAGCGTTTAAGATTGCTAGAACCAAATATTTTCGGTAGTGCACAATAAATAAAAAAATATATATATACATTGTAACCAATAACATTTTCTTTAGAATTTTATGTTGATAATGCAAGTATATCATCAAATATACTACTATAATATTTACCATATCTCATGAGATATTGTTATGATCATTAATGCGGAATCGTATAGAAAGACAGCTAAAATAATAATACAGTGCTGGTATTAACAATTATTATGAATGCAATCCGACCATGTTATAACAATATCTCTTGAATGTTAACAAAAAGCATATTTTTATAACCATAACATAAATTGGAGGAATTCAAATAACTGTTGAAATTTTGTTGTATTCTAGTCCAGTAGATATAATTTTGTGACAGTACGTACGAACGTATAACTTAAGGACTTTGGGTACATTGACATTTTCTGGAGTCACCTATTTTTCTTTTGATTGAATTGAAATTTACAGTAAGAAGAAAGCTATTATATCGATCTCGAATTAAAATAATAATCACACGAACCGAAGCTAGTTTCTGTTGTCCGGAGGTGAGACTTCGTGAGCGCATGCGTACAGAGCGTATTTGCCCACGTTGCAGATAGAACACCGCCCGCCATAGAGCAAATGCAAGTCGATGTAGCGCACGCGCAGCTTCTGCAGTAGCTCTGCATTGCGTCCGTCCACGCATACTCAATCTCACTCACTAGTTATATCACGCTTCAAGTACATATTTCAAATATTTAGGTTTTGTGATTAGTATAACGGTTGGAAAGTAAAATATTTTCAAATTTTTATTAGCATCTTTTATTTATATTTATTAATTATTTAATATTAACAATTGATTCTATAATGTTATAATAAAAATACTAAACTTTATTATACACATTTATTAACAAAACATGACAATTTAAGACATATTTTCAATAATATTCTTCCTGCCAGGAGCTTGATTTTTATTATAATAGAAAATTCGACGTGTCAAGAAAAAAAATTCAATTTTTGTGTTAGGGCCCGATTGCCCCTGAATATTGACTCTCTTTATTTCAAGCTACATAGTTATTAGTAAGCTTGTGTAAGTCAATAAGAACATTAGATATTATATCACGGATCTATTAGTGTTTTTATTTGTGTTATTAAACGTTAATAATAAGAAAAAACTTAACATTCATAACTAGAAATAAAATAAAAAAGATAAGAAGAATTATTTTGAATACAATGGGATATACAAAACAAAAACTTGTCTAGAAGAACTCTCTGAGACTGCAGATATATACTGGGTGAAGAAGACATGAAGTAGCCGGCGCCCAGGGACATGCGCTCCTGTCCCTGCACTGCGTCATCTCGCACACATTTATATTATACATGCACTATGTAAGTTGTACATTGGATAGAAAAATGCGACAAAAAATTACTAATAGTAAAATGTTTTTTTTTTTCAAATAAATTACATAAATGCCTAGTCAGTGAATTCAAAAATGACTTTGTAAAAATAAATTTTAAAACTTCAACAACGTAGCTATAACCCTGACCTTCCCTACAAAATGCGTATTTAACATGGGTGAATAACCTCGAGGGTGGCACTCGTCTAAATAGAAGACCACCGTATGTATAGTCTTACATATACACGAGAACTGTCGGTCACGAGGCGACTGTGACCGGTCGAATAGAGACGTTCTTTAATCATTTATTTTCTTATTTTCAAAGAGTATAAACAAAACGCTAAGGATCGCTCTAATATCTATACCTTTTCAAGTACATGCGTAAGAAAGCAAATACGAGTATTTTTCTAAGCTCGTTTGTTGTTGTACATTTATTCATTCAAATTATTTGGTTTAGGTATTCTGGTCTATAAATTAAAATAAAAACATATTTCATACATTTTCTATAAAACAATAAAAAATAATATTTAAATTCTGCATATAACTATAATTGCCGCTACTTAAATCTTTGGAGGAAGTTTAGTAATCCATAAAATGTATATTATATTTATTAACAACATATTATACGCGTGCAATATTTTTTTCAATATATTTATATCGTGTTTTATCTGATATCGATTATCGTTAAAAAATAATTATATCGATTTATTAATGGTGGTACCAACATCTTCTTGCACTTTTCACTCTCAAAAATTTTAAAACAAAATATCTCATACACTAAACTTTTATTGAAAATAAAAATCACAATTGTTTAATATATTCACTAAGTTTTTTTCACTGCCGAAAAATAGCTTTTATAAATATAGTGGCTGAACTGTGTCAAACTATAGTTTTTTTTGGGAATTCTTTATATATTTCTTAATGATTTTAATGTAACAGCAGACAGCAGGCGCGGCGCCGGGAGCGGCACTGGCGTCATAATCTCGCCGCAGCGTCCCGGCGCGGGACGGCGCTCGACTATATGGCGTCGTCGCGTTGCTAGGCAACGTAAATGTTCTGCGAATTCGCGCTTCTTGCTGACATTGCATTTTGATTTCCATTGATAATTTTAATCGATAGGCATTTTGATAACATTAAATTCTATTCCGTATTTATTATATTTATTTTAATATTCAGTATCGTTTTCATATTTTTATCCTTAAGATATTATGGCCTTTTAGAGTTTTAGAAAATTAAGAAAAATACTTGTGATCAGAAAGAATATTTGTGAACGTTTAAATTGTTTTATCGAGATATTAGTATTATTTTCAGAGTTTATTCCATAACTCATAACATAAGAACTTTGTGTCAAATCTTTTCAGTTTATCTATTATGAAATACATTGTAGGTTTTGATAATCCGTCAATGAGTGAATCTTTAGAAAGAAGAGGATGTTTCACCTTATTGTGTTAATCTAGAAACTTGATTTATTATACCAGTACGAGGCCACGATTATTAGTAATTAATATTAAATGCAGTTGTATAATTCATATAAAAATTGTATTAGTAATCCAACTGTTTTGCGGAATAAGTCCGCATGATATGTCAAACTCATTATTTTCAGATTGCTTCTTTATTCTTTGTTCCATGTATCGACCAAATAAAAAAGTGTATGTTCTCGGAAACTAAGCCTTCAGGTTGTGATAATTAGTCAGTTATTGATTTTTTACCGCAGTATGAGGCCATTGCCCTTAAACTTCAAATTTATACCCCAAGACGTTTTCGACAAAAAAGACTTTAACAAACGGGCAAACAGTCAGACTGGCAATAATTGTTCCTATAATATTTTCAGTTTTTCATTACGAGATAAGGTACTCTAAAGCAGGGCTGTCCAAACCACGGCCCATGAATTATTGCGGCCCGCAGAATCTTTTTTATCTTCTTTGTTTAAATACATTAAATGAGTAAATTATTTTTCTTGCGACGAAATTCAAATGCTTTGGATATGTATTCGATTATGCCGCACACAACACTATTCACTCGAGAACTCGGGAATTCCCCGAACGTATAATAGGTACACCCGACACCGCGCGTTGTTCATTTATTGGGCTTTAAAAGACAAATTAATGAAAAAGTAGATAATAAAATAATGATACTTCTTATACTTGTATTTTATTTTTATAAATATTTTGCGGCCCTCCAATGTATTGAGTCATTTTTGTTGGCCCTGGGTCCCATGTAGTTTGGACAGCCCTGCCCTAAAGCATCCAAATATCTATCACGACATTTTAATTTTAGAACCAAGGATTTTATTTGCAGTTACAATATCACTGCTTAGAACGAAAATATGATTTTACCTAATTATGGGGACACGTGTTCTATTATTGTTAATTTCTATATACTTATTTTTTATGACCGATGGGGAAAAATTTCATGCAACGAAACGTATCAGACCTTTTGTTATAACCGGCTTCCATAATTTACCCACACATGTTAGGGATTACTTAAATAATTCGTTAGATTAGGGTGGTTGATAAGCAAAATTGCAAAGAGTTAGAGAAGACACTTACAAATTGAAATCGTGGGGCGTTCTCAATGAAGATGGATTGCACGGTGTAAGAGACCAGCATGCTCCCACTCTAGATGTGATTATTACTTGTTGAATATTTGCTCGATGCGCCATACAGACAGATTGCATGGCCTTCGCCCAAGATAATATGAGCTCAAATAACAAAAAGTAATGTCGGTATCGCATGATCCTACTCAGACTGCATATTTTTAAATGTTTCAATTATTTTTAACCATTTAATTTAATTTTAATTTTTCAATAAAATATGTATATTACATTATTTAAATAAGAAAAATGAGAAAATAGAAATAAACATAATGTCTTACTTATAATTCATTTTTTGACATATTTTATTCAATAAAAAATAATAATCGTGAATATTAAACATGTCATTTATTTTCCAATAAAGATCTTACATAAATAATCATGTAGGGAATAGTATCCTATAGCATGTTTTTATTTTGCTGGGAATTTGAATGGGATACACTTTCGTCGTAGCAGAAGCTGAATGGGTGAACACATATCGATTGAAACTAATATCTTTTTCTTATCTATTCTTGAGAGAAAATTAGACTGTGCTTTTTTCATTTCGCTATCAGTTACTTTGAAAGCTGACAGGGCGCTTGAATACAGAGCGCTCTCGTCTTAAGCCTTTGCAAAATATGTGTATATATGTGTTCGACAATTGTAAGGAGGAACTTACATGTAAAGATACACGTTTTCCTTTTCTTTCATATTTTTCACGGGTCAAAAAACTTAAGTGAACATAAGTTGTCATGGTCAAGTGACTTAACCAGTGGAATATAATTCGAAGTACCAACGATTATTTTTGTCATTCGCGTACATTTCCTAATTTTAATTGGTAATATTATCATCTGTCATTGAAGGAAAACATCTCGAAACCGAGAAGTATTCTTGATTTTTTTTCGAACTGATTATACTGTTGACCTGGCAAGGCCTCTACAGTTTCACCGGACTACTCATACATTTGGCAAGTATATGTAAGTGTAGATTTTTGTCCGTTTTATATTGCTAATATCTCGTAAGCTAGCGTGGTGATTATACCCGTAACAGGAGTGATCTTTGGTTCAGCAGTGAGAGGACTATTACAAGCATCATGAGCCAAATGTGGACAACTTAAAAAATAAATAAACAACGTAGCAAGTATAAGTTACCTAAAATATGGGCTATATAAAATATTTTTAGCAAAAATGAATGTACGTACGTACTCATAAATACAATTTTCATGGAAATCAGAACCCATTACCTTGGTACTTGTTGTATGAACAAATAATTACTGATAGATTGACTTTGCGTTGCGTGGAAGTACGTGGCTTATGAAAGTGACCAAGAAAGTAAATATTACATTTAAAAGCGCCCAATGTAAGCGTAACGTCTAGCAACAAGTCTTCGCCCAAATATTTGAACTAAGACTTAATATTTACATAACATTACATTTCTACGAAATTAGTCTTCTATTTTAAACATCTGTTTAATTTTACAGTATTTGATAAAAATAACTGTGCAACAAACAGCATCATGTTTTTCAAGTAACGCGAAGGTAATATTGGATTCAACTATCTGGAATTATTTTTGCAAAATGTTTTTATTTTTAGTATTACAGATATTGTACATTCAAGTGAATCACAATTAAATTCGTAATGGTTCTAAGTTTGACCATTTAGTTTTTAAACACATAATATTATAAGTTTTAACACTTAGTTAAGTATTATGTGAAAAAAACGTTTTTGACAATATCTTTGAGTTTTTCTTTTGTATTTTTTTTATTTGTTTCTTTGTTACGGTTCCACCCCTTTACTACTCGACCGATCATCATAAAATTTTGTGTACACGTTATCAGGGATACAGAAAAAGATATAGGGCTATCGTTTATCCACAAATAAAATACTGTTCCTCAAGGATAGGACAAATCTACACTAACGCGGGTGAAGCCGCGGGCTTTTTATCTCAAACTACCTTATTTAATACACCCTGGGAAATGTATTTTATTCAGAAAATGATAGGCTTTAACAATTAATAAAAAGAGTAGGAACATAATAAAAATTATGATGCATATAATTTTATTTTATTTCCACCTATTTTGGTTAAATTTTATACACTGACGATATATGCGCCACATTTTATATTTTTAAAACTCGAGGTAAAATATTTATTAATCCCATTTTAATTAAATTGTTTATACAGAAATAATTAGTAATTAAAAAATGGCAGGCAATTCAAACTATTGGTACTTCTTTTAGAAACCATTAAATGCAAGTAAAAGTTAAATGACTAGTCTAAAATAATTTCTAGATAAAAACACGCGTGGATTTGCTGACACAGGTATTTAAAAATAAGTAGATAAAGTGTGAAATAACGGACTATTATTTAAGAAGGTTTAATAGAGATAGTTTTAGAGGGAGAAAAATATATGCCTTAAAGTGGTATGCATGAAGCACTAGTTAATATCGCATTGATATCGTGAGAAAGTTTCGCGATCGCTGCCCGATGGTTAATCTAACGTGAATCCCACCCGAGCGCGCGGTCTCTTTGACGGCAACTTAAGCCCCAAAGCGATTTACACTAATTACAGTGTATCGATCAGTATCAGTCAGTATTTTTTCAAAACAATTTATAAATTTGACTTCGTTTAAGAATATGATAAATCAATGTATTTTTATCTTTAATAGTATCACAATAATTGTGATTTATCTGATAATAGAACTATCGAATTACAAACCGGCAGCTAGAACAGGTTGTGTAATTGGTAGTGTTTTGGTTGTGGTGGAGAGTTGTCAGGTTCTATCAGACGATCTACGAGTGTCGCGGGTCGGGTCGAAAGCTGTGCCCATTGTTTATGTGTCGAATTTTATTTATGGCGACGCGGGTAATGGTTGAGCAGGTCTATGCGCTGACACCTGACGCCGCTGATCTCTATCGTATATTATCGGCGGGTGGTCTGGTTTCTGGCTATTTAAATATTATTTCAAAAAGACAACACCTTCATAGATATAACCTGATACTTATCAATGTGTTGAAACTTGTTTTCGCAAGTGTTTATAACACCACAATAAGTTTTAATGAATAGGTATGTAGTATATTTGAAGGTCTAGTCCAAACTTCACGTAACTCATAAAATACAAATATGTGAATTTAACCGTTATGACTACGCAATATATTTATAAATTTATATATATATATATATATAATGTAATTATAAAACAAAACGCATTATGTCGTCTTTTTAGCAGATAATAACTATGACATCATGTTTTAAATACCTCAGTCTTAGTCACGTGCTTAGTTTGTGATGTTTTGTTACGGTTAGTTGGTCTTGAATACCAGCAAATTCTTTAACATTTAAGATAATACATCAGATGAAAATGCTTCTAGGATACAAAGTTTTTGAATAAAATAGTACTTTCATTCGGTATTCTTTGTGAATACATAACAAATACAATACAGTTCAAAGCAAATTCTTCTTACAGAAGTAAAACAGATATGTGAATTTGTATTCACAAGTTGATTTTGTTTTTCTGCTGAACATTAATTTAACTTTATTTTAAACTCTATATTGTGTGTAAAACAGGTTTTATGCAATTGACAATTTAGTGGTTGTAGGCACGTATTTGGTAGTTGTCTGATATTTGCAATGCCAATTATCTTACATCAGTAAATTAAAGACGTTTAAATTTCATCACGTCAAGTCACTACACGCTGCTCATAATAAGTTTTTTTTTTACTTTTACGTAAGACAATGACATCTGACGAGAACGCTATCAATGACATTTTTGTGGTTTTTGGCTTTTTTACTTGATGTATGAATAACTAACTGAATATTCGGATGTTAAGTATAAAATATAATGACAACAATGTTTATAGACGTACGCATGAGGACACTTTATCGTCTAGTGATTCTAAGTAAAAATTAAAGTAAATTCTGCTTACTATTAATGGCTCAGAATATGATTAGGTGTTGTTAGGTAATAAATCAAACAGACATCAGAAAGACCACACCAAATCCAAGAATTGCATGGATTTGTATTTACAGATGTTTGAATAACCGATTTTTTTTACCGTTGCAATAACAATACTAAGCAATATAACAATTATGACGTAGATGGGAAATCATGTCGAGTGACGTCGGTTTAAATCCTACAATGAACCAACGTTTTCAGTATGAAATAAAACATCATAATTAAATATTTATGACAATGTGGTTGAAGATGTATTAACAATCACCTGGTATATTCTGTTACTCCTTCATAGTCATTCCCATTTTAAAGCTTATACTTAGCTTGTTATACATAATCAATTGGTATCAGATAAGACTGGCAGTTAAACGCATAAGAATAAAAAATAAAATCTATAATAAATAACAATTTGACTGGATGTGAAATGTAAGAGTATGTATTAGGGAGTCGTAAAATTTATGCAAGGTTCAACAACGAAAGCACCACGTTCGAACTTATTTTTGTCCCAAAAGTAGCGATACGCGCACTGTTGTGTTAATATATGGTTGGCAACACGCACTATCATATGAGCCGTTCCAATCTAGTCCTCAGGGATAACGTATTAATCACTGACCTCAATTAGGACTCCTCTATATCTGTTTATAAATAGGCTGCAATAAGCACTTAAAATCACGTGAGCTACATATTTATTTAGTACTTTATACCATTAAAAATCTAATGATAGGTACGACTGAAAATAGCTTATTAAATTACTCACCTAATATACCTAAAGTATATACCCAACTTGTACATGCAAACCACGTTTATATACTACAAAACCGAATTTATTTTATAAGGGCCAAACCTAAATTTTTAGGTTATAATATTTTCAATTTGGTTAAACATATGTTTTCAATTACAAATAATAAGATTCAAATATTAAAGCATTTCAGGCAGTGTAGGTAAATACGCGGCTCCTTATATTTTGCCCTTACAGTAAATAATTGAATCTTATCATCAGGAAGTAAACCTTTCTTTGGACGTATGCGTTATTCATGAGATCGGTGTGATTTTCTTAGCGGTTTCGTTTTTGCGTTGCTCGTGTAATTTCGAATTGGGATTTATGTAGATTTTATTTGATTTAATTTTTACACAATGGCAAGATTTTTTCAAGGGTTTTTAACTGCGTAGTATGTAATATTTACTGTATTTATATGAATACCGATGCTTAACAATTTAAAGATTTTTTTACATTTTAGCACCATGAAATAAATACTTACATACAAAATAATAAATGTTTTATTCTACGTTCTTATACTTTTCCTAAGACTATTAGGAAAAATAAGTCGAATTCCAATATACTTTGTTACTCTTAAAAAAACATATTTTGGGTTTATTGCTAAAACATTGTACATTTTCGTCTAAGTCTATGGTAATGTGATTTTTCTTCCGTGGTAATGTATATAAAGTTGCAGAATAAGTATAATTTGAAAAATACATTTTTTGCTAGATATTGTATTTTTTTTAGGAATTCCTAGGCTATACATCTACACACGACGAGCCTAAGGAAAGCAGTAGAGAATTAATGAGTGTAAACTTCATAATATTATACAACCTAAGGTTGATAAAGTAGGTTTTTTAGTTGTAGAAGAAGCATTGCCAAATCGGAAGTGTATGTCAAGAGGCACGTCAATTTTTCACCAGCACAATTATCCCATCACAGAGGACGCGGGGGTCTTCCGCCGGTATTTGGCGTAGGCGGAAATTGCCATAATAACGACCTTAACGTTCTATTAATCGTTATCCGGACAATGTTACCCATTTTCGAGGGTCACAAAAAACGGAGTTTAATGACCTCAAACCTTTAAAAAGTATTTGGTCCCGTAAAATTTTGTATCAGTGAAGTGTCAAGTATAAATGGACGAACTTGTTTAAATTTATTGCTGAATTGGGCTACTTGTAAATATACTCTCTAGTCTCTTTAAATATCAACAAATAAAATATTACCAAGAAAGTTAATACTTAAACTTTGAACGCAGCCGAAGTCTCAAATGTACGCTAATTTATCATATCACAATCAATTGTTTATCTTATTTCTAATTCAAAACGTGTTTTAATTTCTCTAGGGGTCGGAACTAGAATGTGTAGGTGTAAGTGTTTCATTGGGAAACAAACAGTCATTTTCTGTAGTCCACTGGCGCCATTTAATATACTACTCGAAATATAAACTTATCTCAACATCCGGTTCAGAACGTTTGACACGGAAGGCATTTTAAGAAGAAACAATAACTAATTAAAACTTACTATAATTACTGATGGTTGAAATAAATAAAACGTTCAAGCAAAATAAATCAATTAACATGTTACTCTTTTTATGTATATAGTAATTTTTAATGAATGAAAATAAATTGAAATTAAAGGCAATAGAAAGTCAGCTTCGGGCATTAACCTTTCTTTTATGAGTGTGCGAGTACAAAAGTGCATTAGCGAACAACAGGAATTCGCGAGTCGCAAGCACGCCTCTAAGCCTACGAGAGCCTTGGGCTGCCCGATTGTGATTTACGAGTGGTTAATGTAAATCTATAGTTCGAAAACTTAGCTATGGTTTCTATGTCGCGTCGTGTCGCACTATAAACATGAATCGAGCCGGCGCCGAGCTGCGAGTTTGACGGGTTAAAATTACGGTACAGGCGTACCCGCTTATTTGATTCAATTTTCTATAATAATAATCAAATTAACTACACATATTCATCACTGTACTGTCGTGATCTCATGACAAGCGGGATGTCAAAATAAAAATTAAGCAGACACATATTCAATTATGTGTTTATTTTTTAAATTAGAATATTATATATAACACGTATTGATTAGTTCGACAAATATTCCTTAATGTGAATTTCGGAATTGACTAACAAAAAATTTAAATTACAAGTTATATTTATTTTATGAATTAAAAACATCAGATTTAGATATTAAAAAAAATGTTCATTAAGCATTTATTTATCTTTAAAGCATAAATGTGATCATAAAACATTTAAAATTTGTTATCACTCCATAAACATTAACTTGTAACTTTTATAATCAATATAATTATTGAACTATACGTATATACGATAAGAACTAGACATGCTCCATACGGAACAAATGTGAAAGATAAAAGCAAATCAGAAGATGAATGACGTTAAGCCGGTAACGTGGTATTAAAGTCCTTATCAAGAACTCGAAAGTTATTATAACTTCAGATTTAGTTTTAAACTTTTCAGGTTTAAATTTCTTGCTTGATTTTTGTTATCTCCTTACCATTAAAGAATTATTATAAGAAAATATTTTAATACTGAAGTACTAGCGTTTGCTCACGGCTTCTCTCACATTGATGATGATTTGATACGACCAATCTCGGCAAACTCGTCATTCAAAGAAGCCAAATGTAAAAAATACAAAATTGTAGCTTTGATTTTATGGAAAAAGTAAGAGTTAAACTTACTCTCGAGTTTGCCTTTGCTAAATATGTCTACTTCTGCGTGCTCTTGGTGCTTTCTAAAAATGTGCTTGTTTTCTGTAGGCTTGCGTTTAAAAAATAACTTGTTTTTTACAAGACAAGTTTATATATAATGTTTGCACTAAGCATTTTTTGGAAGAGCCACATACGGTTTGCGAGCCGCGGTTTGCCGACCATTGATCTATACCAGGGGCACAGAACATTTTTCTGGATGCACTTTTTGTACTTTTTTGTACCCGTGACATCCTCTATGGATTTTCATGATTATTGGTTGAGTAGTTAAGGAGTAAAAGTGTAATAAACAAACCAACATATTCACTTTCGTATTTATAATGATATTAGGAAGGACATCAACGATATAGAAAATCTTTCATAAAGTTTTCTCTATGTACCATATAGGTTAAAAACATTTCAGTTATTTTTTATGTGATAACTCGTAGTTTGTGCTTACCGTAGTAATAGTATCGTAGATGCCATTGTCGTCAGAACGTAGTGTTACGTTTTCTGTAACAGCAGGAGTTGCAACGGACCCAGATCGAGCCGGTGCAGGTGATAGAGACAAGGGATCGCCATTTCGTGTCCATGTCCGATGTATTTGCCAGCTGGTGTCTGAGAACCGCGCTCTGTCCTGTTGATAACGAGCTGAGATTGTAATTAAGTAAGATTTTTCTTTCAACTCCAATACGTAGCGACTTTAGAAAAGATGCATTATCTCGGAGATTATTATCGTTACGCTGTCGTTATTGTTAAATGAGTAAATAGCGATGTTATAAGCCGTTGCGAGAAGTGTTTGTATCATCTGTAAATAGTTTTGATTGTTCTATATTATGTGTTATTTGACCAATTCTCAAATGGATTTAAAATAAGACTGATCAAGGTCTAAGCGAAACTATTGTGTTATACATCAGAACTTTCACTTTACATATAATATAAAAAATATACAATATTAATGCATAATGTGAAATTTTCCATCCGAATATATCAATCAATACATATTATAAAATAAAGTCGTCCGCCGCGTCTGTCTGTCTCTCTGGATGTTCGCCATAAACTCAAAAACTACTGAACGGATTGTAATGCGGCATCAATAGTTAGAGTAATTCACGGGGAAGGTTTAAGTATGTAATTTGTTAAGGTTCTGTGTATATTAGTTGAAATATAATGATAATTGTTGAAAGAATCGGAAAAGTCAAGCAGCCTTAAGCGTTTCATGCATATAAGTATATATTTTTTTATTATCAGGGCAGGACAACATCCGCCGGGCCTGCTAGTATATATATCTGAGTTTTCTGAGTTGTGTGCTGAAGCCGTATAAAAATATTAGTTGATAAGTACTGTTCTCCCATTACGAATGCTCTGTTTGATTTCAACATTTAATATAGGAAATGCATTAATGTTACGAAGGTTGTGGATCTTAGCTGGATTGGTTATTAACTACATTGCATTCTGCTCACGTACTTGATGTCTCACCAAGGCATCATTGTAATACAAACACTACCAAACAGGATATCGGCTATAATCCATCTACAAAAGGAGCAAAATGTACCGCGACTAGGTAACCTAATGACACAGATACACGAATTTCAATTCTAGATTATATTATATCTGTGGTCTGATACTCAAAGAGTCAAAATATATTTTCGTGAGAAATGAGTATTTACTACTAAATAACTGAAAAAGTATAATATTGGTTTGTGCCGAAAGGTGTTAACGACAATCCTTCAAAAGACAAACTACTTAAATAAACTAATAAGTATAAATAAATAAATGACAAAAGAGCTGCCAAACATGTAAAGCTATAGGTGGCCACCTAAACAATATATTTTCTCACTTTAAATCTAAGCATAAATATTCACAAAATCAAAGTAAATATTTTGCATTACAACACAATTATTGAAAATAAGTGTTTTTGTTAATAGCCCTTTTAACTTCAGACCATAGATATTATGTACGATGTAGATCAAATAGAAAGCCTTGTCAATATCACTGCTCTGAATTTAAAATTGTAAATAGGTCACGAGACTGCAATCACGTCATAACAACAAATCACTCTGACTTCATCTACGCTTCAGTATCGCATTGATTTATGTGGCAATCGCAATGAGATCATGTCGAATTGATTGGTATGAAATCTAATAAAGATTCATTCGATAATTTAAAAAAGGAAATAAGTAACTTGACGAATTGATGATGTTTATCGTTCTATCAATTAAATATAATTCTTCATCAACACTTAAAGCCCAAAAAGTTGTATGACTTTATGTTATTGTCTTAATTTTTTTCAATGTTCAAGCTGATCAAAGGACATGCATGTCTTAATACAATTGGAGTACATCTATAAAAACCTTAAAATAATAAATAAAATATTTCAGTTAAATACCATGACACTATCCGAAAAAACCTAAATAAACCATATTATTTAAAAAGAAATGTATTCAATTGTATTAAAGGAATAATAAAAGCGACTAACGTATTATTGATTCAATAGTTTTCGTACTTAATGTAAAACATATCAACGAGCTCTTGTCACCACTTATAGTTTATGGTGCTATATTACATATTATGTGACTTGGATTTAAATGTCAATTTACGTTTACCGCAATGTGGACTTTAAATAGATTAATTAGTTATCACAAATGAAGATATCAATATTAAGAATTCATTTATAAAAAGATAGATGCTAAGTCGGTATTAAATTACCTATTACCATAGAATGAGTGTTCAGTATAAGTTACTAACAATAGATATATAAAATCATTTACAATAAATCGATTATATTTAACCCTATGCAAAAGTAAATAGACAGTTTTTATACTTTAAAATATGTCTGTACCACATCGTGTGAAAATAGCGCAATGTGTTAAATAGCAGGTAGATAAGATAATAAAGATGCCACGTGACGATACACATGCTGGTCGTATTGTATGGTTAATGCTTATGTGCAACTCTGTGAGATAGTGCGGCGTGAATCGGCTCCACGTCTGGGCGTGGGCGTGGGCGCGTGCACTTAACATTTCGTTACTTTCGACACGTATCGGCGAGATAACTCGTAGAATTAATAAAGTTATCCACGCTCAGTGTGAACCGTTCCGCTGTACTTGGCCACGGATAAATAGCATTTGTTACACTCCCTGATTCTAAATAATACTCATCACGCTAGCGTCCATTGTTTATTGGTTTACATGACGGGTATAACTGACATTAAAGTAAAAGCTACTAGATGTAACAATAGATTTGAGGATTATTTGTTTTAATCAAATAATGTGATATAATAATGAAGACACATTCCATAATTACGTGATTATTGAATAATAACCAATACAAAGTAATGATTCTTAGTTACAACTTGTATAGATATGATGGATTTTAATTATGCTTTAAAATTAAAAAGTAATTTAAAATAAAAAAAGGAAATGTAAAACATATTAATACTCCAGCATGTTTTCTAACTGCCAGTACAAATCTCGTCAAAATCGATGCAGCCTTTCCGGAGATTAAGCCGAACAAAAACAATGAGTACTTTAATTTTATGTGTATAGATTATGTTTAAAAATCAGTAAAAACAATAATTTATGATGACACTTTTTTATTTTTTCGAACTGACCTACACTGTTGGCTTCGTTAGGCCTCTACAGTTCCATGGGACTACACAAATAAATGTCTCTCGATACATTTACGATCCAAACTTCCTCCAAGTAGAATATCGAGGTATATACAGACATGTATGACAAGAGGAAAATCAAATATTAAATCTAAATTATTATTATAAATAATAAAATAATAAATAATTAATGTATAATTGTAGAAAAAACTCATACTTAGCTTTATAATAATAATGGGGGAAAACGACAAGAAAATGCCAATGAACCTCCTGAATCAGATTTGCGGGAAGAAATCCTCATGGCTACGACAGGCCTGGAACCAGAGCCTGTGGAGGTGCAATACACGGATACGTACAAAAACGCGTCATTTGAATCCTTTCCACCTGTTATCTAAGAATAAAATATCCGCGTTTGGTATCCATATGAATTTAGGAAGTTGAAGTTATAGTGGTACTACAAAATAATCCCAAGGAGGCTTGATGTCAGGCAGGCGGGCGATCATAAAAATTAAGCCAAATCATAGATCACAACATGATAAACATATTGTGCCGACCCCATTTAGGTGAGATAAGGGTAAAAAGATGATGATGAGATGATGATTTGCAAATAAAAAGTACAGGTTAAGGCATTTCCAAAGTTATAGCAATTTTAATGATACTAAAATCATTCATAAGTATTGGGAATCCTTAGATCCACCTTGAAGATAATTTAATTTATCTTTATAATATATAATACACGCTTGAGAGACATATTTACGCTCATTATCTTTCAATGCAAATAGAGGTTACAGATAATAACTTATTAGTTGGCCTACAAGCAAAATAAGCATTAATAAGACGACTGTAAGATAGTAGGTAAATATTAAGATTGTCGGGATGATATTTACCCTAAAGTTCCGTTTTAAACTACTCTGGTGTGTTTAAGTTCTACGCTAATTAACCAAATTGCAATACAAATGGAGATATGGATGGAATATGGCATAAAGGCCCAGATAGAATGTGTTGAGATCAAATCTTAACAAAATCTTTGATTAATATTAAAACAAGCTGCCCGTCTCGGCTTCGCATAGGTATAGACGAAGTAAATGAGACCAAATGTTATCTTTATACCACGAGTATGTAATGAAATTAAGCGGTAACTAAACAATTGAACGTCAATTATGTTAAAATGGTTGAAGATCCCCCACGTACTATTGTCTGTCCTACTTACTCACTCACTTTTTTATATGGAGATCCCCAAATTTCACCTTTTCTGTACGATTTTTCAAACATCTTCCGACAATTACACCCAAAACAAAAAAATAATTATCAAAATAGGTGCAGCCCTTCTGGAGTGATGCGCTTACACACACTCGACAAATGGTTTATATTTATATACTTCAGTACTACGTGTAATATAAAATTCTTCACCGATAAGATAAATGTTAGGAAATTAGCGAAAATTACGTAACATATTTCTGCACGTTGTTTTTCAGTTGATACTTAACTGTTGAATCGTAATAAGAATGCTAAATGTCTATATTTACTTGTGCAAATAACTACAGTCATGCATAAGTAATACCCATGAATGTTTTAGAGAGCTCCGCACGACTTCTGTTTCGCCAGTGTTTGGCATTGACGTATAAACATTTGTACAAATAGTTTTTACAAAGCAAGTATGTATACGTGTACCGCGAGCAAGTGATGTCATAAATAGCTGTTAGGTATAGTTTTAGCATAACGATGTGAGTACTGAGGAAGAAGCGAACTTAGATCACAATATGCAGATAAAGATGTAAATGTCCAAGGTCGTCTCGCTCATTACCACTGTTTCATTACTTATTAAAACTTTATTAATTCATTTCAGTACATACATAGTACAAATAAACCGCTATTATAAAATTTATTTATGCGTATATACATTTTCAAATGGGTTGTATAATTTGCTTATTTTTATTGTTTATGAAATAGAGCAGCGTACTTCATCACAGTTAACCCCTGGGTTGTCCAAAACCATAAAGGTTTAAGGTCTATACAAACAAATGTAGGCCTCATGAGGTCTCAAACGTTTTTGGTCATTAGACGGTTGGCAGCTTTTATTACAAAACTTTGAAAATAACAAATTATGTGTTGTAAAATTGTAATTTAGATGTAAAATGTATTTTCCATTTCTACGACTTTCTTTTTACAAACCATGAAATTTACAATGTACGCTGTCATAAAATTAAAAACATAATCCGCCATTTTGAAACCTGGGTCTCAAAAAATCAGAGATGGGATTAATATTATCAACGCCGTTATTCGTATCTGCTACCTAATAATTAATAACAGGCAAATTACAATTATTGATTACAAACAGATTTATTGTTATATAATAATTCCAAGAGAGACAAGCGAAATTAATTTTTCATAATTGTTGAATACATAATCGGGATTAATTTGAATTTTTCATTTTGAATTAAAAATAGTGAGTTCGAATATTGTTAGGGTAAATGAATTCGTATTTTTTTGGGGGAACTGATTAGGGCAATCATTATGTAGGCTTAATATAACAGCACGTTCTCTTATAACTTTGAAAATCAATTCCTAAAGTTATTAAGTTTACGCAAAGTTTTATAACTCGAGTATTTTACAATTCGACATAAAATTGTTAACATGGTGTTGTTACATCTCCAGTAAACTCTTTATGACAGCATTTTCAGATATCTTATGATGTACAAGCAAAAGTAAATGTAAGCAAACGGTTTTAATATTTATTTATTTTTCACACCGACCGAAACTCACTAGTTCTAAGAAAGGGCTACGTAAATATTTTCTTATTTCAAAATGTGAAACGCTGGCCAATGACACGTCATAACTTTGTAACATCATAGAATATTATTCAATTTCAAATTTGAACGTGAAAATGTATTACTAGCAGAATTTAAATTGTGAGCAGCTAAACGACGCAAAGCAGGACGACGCGTCGCGGCCTCCGTGTGATAAGATAACCTTGCTTTTCAATTTACTTTGCTAAAGCGTACAAGTATGTACTTCGTACAACCAACGTCTTGTGTAGAAAAAAACGCTAATAGAACTCTTATCAATCATTTGCGCTACTTAGAAACATCTAGTTTTAAACAGCTCGAGAAAGTATGCAATGCTTACTGTTCGATTCTAGGCTTGTTTGTTATCAATGGAAGTAACATAGCGTTATACTATATTATAAAATTAGCATTGCATTAAGATTTAGGTATTTACAAATCTATATATTAAAATAATAAAATAAATTATAATCTTTAACAACACGTATGAAGAAAGTGTTTATTAAACGACTATAATAGTTTGTGTTCTTTCTGTTAGGTTATTCTGGTATCAGTGTAAACACAATAATATGGAAATATTTGTTACAGTATCTAGGTACTGGAATAATCATGTATTATATATGTACCTCGCTCGCAAAAGGATCATCTGCATTAGAAACTCGTTTCTTTTTATCAGCACTAAATGACAGTCTTCTCTTGAACAATTTCATTGTAGTACAACTTCGGTCACCGTTTCCTCTCCCAAGTTATTAAAATTGGCAATCCATTACTTAGTGTATATTTACTTAAAAAACAGAAAGAGTTTAACTAATTCTCTTTAATCTCTCAAAGAAAACAGTGGCCACTTTGAAATTTTGGAAGTTTCATGCGATTTAACCGGTGAAACCGCGTAAACTGCCTATGAATGCACCATCTTTTATTTAGTACACGTGTTGTTTGGTGATACCGGTATCAGTGGTGCATGTTCGTGGGCGTGTGCGGTGTGCGATCGGCTCGCGGGCAGGTCGCGCACTGCCCGACGCGCTGTGGGCTCCGGGTCTGGCAAAACGCGTCACCTTCGCATCGCAAGACGCCAGTTAACCCGCCCTCCGATATTTAACATTAATCTCCATCAATATCAATTTATGATTTAGCTGCATTATTTATCCATCAAGTAACTAAAGTAATCATGCATATAACCACTCTAAAAAATCTAAACAACGTTACCGCACTTACCGCTAAGCCGGAAAACATTTAAAGATGTGTTCAAGTCAAATATTTGGCATATTTATCGAAGATTGTTAGTATCAATTGCGAATTCATTAACCTCGATAACGGAACGATAAACATCAATATTCAGGTTCCGCACTAACCGATTGCGTACCGCGTTATGAAATACAGCATCCGTTGTTTCCATAAGCATTATCCTAAATTTGGAGGAACCACAGTTGGTGTTGTTTGACTTATGTCAATTACGTGCGTGACGTGGTGTTGTTCATTTGAAATGAGAATTATTTAATAAATAAAAATATTTAGTAAATAAAAATCTGATGCCAGAGTGTCCAATATTGACTGACCTACGTTTATGCGAAAAGAAAAATTAATTCAAAATAAAAGAGATTATGCAACACAATAAAGAAAAAATATAATTGTCTCCTCAACTACCAAACTAGAGCTGAGAATTAGACCTATTAATAAGTAATTCTTGTACATTCTTGAAAAATAGTACTGCAAATAACAATACAAGTAATTGTTTATTTTATCAAAACTGTTAATGGGTGTTTGATAATGACGAATGTTCAAAAATATTTTAAATATAAATATTTTATTTCATACAGTGTAACAAATTAAATTATGATGTATATAATACATCACTCGTTGTGAGACACAATATTCCTGATAATGAACTATAATTGATCACAAGTATGAATGTTCGTATCGTGACATTCATTCATTGCATTTGTAATTTAGATTTGTAAAACATAAATTTCAACAAAAGCGAAATGAGCATTTTGTTTGTTTAAGGCACGATTTATAACGCGGTCATTACAATTCGTTATAATTTCAGGGTTCCGTTCACAGAAAAAGAAAACCTTAAATGGCTGTCGTTCATAACCGATAAACCGTAATTCGTAACTGGTTGAAATATTCATAGAATATGTGTTATTATAGCAGATCCTTTAATTTTTTTCCATCTGTCTACACTGTTGACCTGACAAGGCCTTTAGTTTCACCGGACTACCGGATCCTTTAACTAAAAATTAAGATACTAAGCAATGACGTAATAAGCATACCAAATAACTCCATACTTTTTTATAGGTTTGCTCTGTTGTACTAATTACTCAAGCGTTTTCAGTGCAAACCTTAATATAAAATAACGTATAATAAAACCGGCTTACTGTCAGGTAGGTTCACGTTATCAATTTTCAATAACGCATTTGTTTGATAAATACATTACACGATGATATTAATTCAAATAAAATGAATCATTTCAAGAAACGAGCCTACTCCTTCCTGAAAAGCCGGCAACGCATATGTGATGTGGGTGTCCATGGGAGGCGGTGATTACTTACCATCAGGAACTCGTTCTTTTCGTTTGCCTCCAATCGCATATAAAAAAAATCAAATTTCTATTCCTCTTTTCACTACTCTACGAATTAATTTTCAGAAAATAGTAAAATACATATACTAAATGCTGGTAAGGTAGACGCAAATATAAATGCTTATTTCTAGTCTCCATTATCAAAAAGAATTGAATTTTCATACGAACATAAAATAGTAAATCCCAAAGTCACGAAAGAAAGATAACATGATTTCACATTTATAGCTTCAATAGTTTCAGTTCTGCTACGAATCCTTATGACTTGACTTGTTCACTCATAAAAGAAAACATAGAGCACTAAGCAAAATAATTTTTTGAGATCAGTAGTAATATAAGTTTACTCTAAAAGTTGGTAAATTAAACAATGCTTTTTGAATTACCTTTAAGTAAATATGTCCCATTTTAAATATAAATTACATATGGTATTAGAGATTATTAATTTTTTTAATAAGTACGCTTAATGTAAGTAATGTTAGTGTGAGAGTTAGAAAATAAAAAGCTTTAAAATTGTTTTTATACAATTAATAATAAGTGATTTATTAATATGGTGACATTTAGAAACAACTTGCAGTGTGATTATACTCGTCTAAATTATGTAAAACGAAATAATTTTATAGGACAGTTTTGTATTTTTAATTTTTTAATTGCAGATTGTTCAACGCATTTATAACCTCGCAAGTACTCAAGCTAACAGGCTAATAGATAACCTTGAGGTCATTTCTCCTAAAAAAATATTAAAATACCACACACAATGTTTTCAAGTGTTTCCATTTACATATAAAATAGGGATGAGAGTGAAGATATACATCATAATTACTCAAACATGGAGTTTTGAAGGTTGCACTAAATGGTCATTAGTGTTTGTTTATACTAAAGTTAAACAGGAAGGGGAATGTTGAGTTCGGAATGTAACGCCACGGTCAGTGTGAACCTGTCCGTGTTTGTGCAGTCGTTAGAGCTTTCTAAATCCTGGGAGTTATTACTCCGAGCCCAAGAAGTTTACTTGATTATTAATTTGTTTTTTTTAGTAACTAGATTTTTTTTTAGTAACTAGAATTTTTACTATTTATACTAATATGTATGTAAAATAGAATTAAGGGCTGTGGATTTCTTTACATAAATAAATAAATATTACAAATGCGATACTATGTCTCTCTGTTACGTTTTCACGTCTAGCGCGATGTAGAAATGTTAATGCAGTTTGGTATAGAGATTGATTGGACCTTAGAGAAGAATATAGGCTAGTATATAAGGATATAGATTTTGTAGGTGGTAGAGCTACGCTGAAGCTATCACTGGTTTCAGCATAAATGGGTCGACTCGCCCGGGGTAGTACCACCCTCTCACAGAAAACCGACGTGAAGTAACAGTGCTTGCACTGTTGCGTTTCGTTCGGTCAGTGAGAGCGCCGGAGGCCCACATATATTAAAAGGCCGGTAACGCACTTGCGACTCCCCTGGTGTTGCTAGTGTCTATGGACGGTGGTGATCACTTACCATCAGGTGACCCACCTGTTCGTTTGCCCCCTATAATATAAAAAAAAAATATATAGCAAAAATTAAATGTAAGGGGGCGAAATGAGAAATTAATTTGTGCACGGGTTTCTAATCATTTCCCTTCTTAGGGATAAAAAAATCAATATAGATATACTTTTGATAGGAAATAAAGAATATTTTTGTGTTTTTGACAAATCAAATACATTAATAAAAAATGACTATTAGTATACTCTGTCGCTATATTTTATGTAAAGCATTAATCAACAACGCAGTGGACAATTATTTACAATAACAATTACTAAAAAAAATGAAACTTTTATAATTAAATAATATTGACCGTCTTCGTGTGATAAAAGAGACTAATTAATCATAATTGGATTAAATAATTTCCTCACTGGAATTATATTTTAATACTTTAGTTCTTTATGACATCAAATTACGTCCGATTGTTTAGGTTCTAAATATCGTGTACAAAAAGTTTTTGTAATAAAAATATAGATGTCAAATGAATAAACAAATATATACAAGCTTTATTATAATAAAAAAATAAACAATAATAAATTTATAGTTTAAACAAATGGAACAGCGGACACAGCTACGTTATTCTATATTTCAAGTTGAATATGCATGGTGGTTATCTATGAAAGGTAATTAATCGTATACGTAGATAAAATGATAGAGGTCCGCTGTTGTGCGGACATCATGCAAAAGCTAACTGGATAGATTTCAATAATATTTTTTTAGACATTTAGTCATTATCTAAGAAAATATGTCACGATATCTTTATTTAATACCAGCTTATCAAAGTATTAATAAATTACGATTTTGATAAGCACTACGCGTTCAGCGATGCGTGAAGTGAGGCAAGCGGTGTGGTACGCATGCGCAGGAGAGCCGAAATAAATGAATAACATTATTTACAAAGAAATTTGGTAAGCAAAGTATATTTTTGCTTTCAGTTTTATTTCTCCTCTCTACATAAAATATAATATTATAATAATAAATAACGCAGACGAAGTCGCGGATATCAGCTAATTAATAAATAAAATTATTTATTTGTTACTTATAAATGTTAGGGTAGTCCGGTGGAAATGTAGTGGCCCTGCCAGGTTAACAGTGTAGGTCAGTTCGAAAAAAAAACGTTAGGAGAGCTACTTTCTAAGTAAAATCTACAAACGGAGGTAAAATTTGTTAAAGTACAAAATTGGTTTGCATTATTTAGGTGTGTATCCATTCCTTTTCTATAATTAATATATATCTGCAAATAAAATGAAATATGTGCCTAACATAAAAACTAAACTTATTTATTACTTCTTCAAAGCATGAATAGGAATTATAATTCTGAAAGTCGAAACTTGATAATTAAAAGCGTTATTAATCTCAGTAATTTCATTAATCTCAGTTTGAAATTCTAAAATGTTTATATTTCCTGTGCCAGAAACCTTATGAATCACGTTTTGACCTACCACCAATCGTTTTACTTTCCCATTCGCATCTCATAATCATAATGAGAAGTAATATAGCCAATTTATCACCATAAAGTTCCACTACACGTTGTAGTTCGTGTTGACTTCGAACTGTTAAAATGAAAGTTAACAATCTCGACCATAATGCAAACGTTTAGTTATATTATTTTTATTCATAGGTTGATGACAATTGTATTCGGTGAGTAATGAAAACAAAAATGGATTACAAAATGTAAATTAAAAATGTACCTAGTATATAAATAAAATGATATAGTTCATATTTATATATTTGCTACAATTTCATTGTTCGATGTTGTTATTTAAAAAGATTACTTACAGAATTTTGTAAGTGAGCCAAAAGTTGCGCCGTGTTAGCGGGATCTGACAGTTCTATCGCACCAGCCACCTGAAACAAATTCCTCGTGCTCCATTAAACGGGTCAATTGCTCTCTGGAGGAGATAGACGGCAGGTAATCTTGGTTTATATTCATATTCGTTATACACGCTTGGAGGTGGGCTATTTTTAATAAGCCTATTAAAATGTGCAAACCATAACGACGAGGCGTGATAGAAAAATAATATTGTAGACAGTAAAAAAAATTACGTGTAAGAAGAAGCTTAACCAATGTTTTTTAATTATAAAATACATACTTATCAATAACTTTATATATTTAGGTTGTTTTCTCAATTTCTTATCGTATCTAAATAAATTAAAAACAATGAATACATTTTTATTTTACTAAATAACTACCACACCAGCGATCGAATCGGGCTGTGTCGTGGATGACTTCATAAATAGTCAATTAACGAATAAGATTCAAAACAATCATTTGTAGGACATATAAATTATTAATCTGTCTTTAATTCGTGCCTACAACACGCTGTACAACAGCAAGGCGACCTGCTCAACCACAGCGTTATCCGTGATTTTCAATAAAAAGTATCGGTTTGTATGGAGTACATTTTAATAATTCATATCAAAATTTATACCGTGAATACCGAGTACTGTATCGATTGTTAATCTCGTATAAGACCACACAAGACGCAGTAACGTTTTTACGTATAAATTCGAAAGGCCTTTTTAATGCTTTATAGATTTTAACGTGTGACCACAACTTCAGCTGATGTTAAATAACGTTGAAGTCCAAGATAGTAAACACACTAAACCTAGGACTGGCTCTCAAGTACAGCTGCCGAAACACGCCTATAGGTGCTTGGTGGCGGATTTTTAACTTAAGGGTGTTAGCTAGCTAAGCGAGCTTAGAAAAAGTTCTACCACCATGCTATGGTTTCATCATGATGTTTTCTTTTACCGAAAGTTTCTGGCTCATTCGCAAGGAATCGAAGCTATGACGATCGACGCGGTGTCGTAACATGCTAACAACTGAGCCATCATCGTTTCAAATGACACTGTATACTGTAAGATTCTATTACTTAAAAGTCTTTGATTAAGAGAAATAATTATTAACATCCAAAACAAAGTACGTTTATATACAACCCGTACAAGGCTCAATTGCTCGCAATACCACCACTACTCATATTTTAGTTATAAAACAACGCTATTTAGTAATAAAAAATATAATTTCAATTCCTTATCTGAGTGTTTTATATCTATTTACTTTTACAAATCAGCTATTTTGTTACCATATTATAGGCTATGTTTATTCATGAATGAAATGACGGTGTGTGAAATTGAAAAAAGTATAATAATGCATTTAACTGTATATTTATTGTAACTAAACATACCGTCGGTCATCAAATTAAATGTGAGAAATAATAATTTAATTTATAAAATAATACTTGTATAAATCATGAAAATCGTTGGAACAATATTATTATTGAAATGAAAATGAAATGAAAGTTTTTTCTCATTTCAGTTTAAAATATGTAATTTTAGATGATTACTTCATGTAAATGAATCTACTTATAGTAAAGCGAAGAATATTGAATACAATAATAATTATAATACTTACCTAATACTTTCACTATTTTTATACTGTATTGTAATACATAATCGTAAATTGTGTAATTGGTAAATTAAAAAGATTAGTCATCTGATTTAATTTACTTTCAAGTTTCAACGTACATATTCACAAATTTCTTTCTTTAATTTATATCTTTATAATGTTATTAAAGTGTAGACGACTATTTCTATAGTAATAATTTAACTTATTTTAACTTTTTTTAATGCGTGTAATACATATATGTATATAATTTTGTAGCGTTACTTAACGGAAATTAGCCTTTTACTCTGAAGTGTTTTGAATCTATAATTGTCTATTACAGACAGTTGCATTGAATAAAATAAATTAAGTTTCGTTCATGTCATAATTTTCTACTTCCTTATAATATATATCCTGAAGTATATGTTTGTTAAAATTAATTAGACAATGTGTAACTTAGTAATATGATTGCTTAGACTCACGTTTATCTATTTTTTCCATATGTATATTAGAAATAAATAAAATAAATTCAATTTTGCAGGACGTTCCTATTTCAGATTAATCTAAAGTAAATTAATGACTATTATAGTCCTCTATGAAACAGTAAAATTTCTTATTGTAGTTATTCAGATGTATAACAGTCACAATCATTCTCTTAACCTTAATTTCAAGTATGAACAATAGCAATTGTAAGTCGTATAAATAAACTGCTTTCTATAAATACAGATGTTAATTAATTTAATATCATGCGGCAGTTGCACATAAATTTAATTGAACCATATTTTAATATTTAATATACTTATATTTCTAAACCTAATAAATATTTACAAACGAAATGCAATCCAGTCAAAAAATTTATGGCATTAATCCTATATACGCATGGATATAAAATCAAATATATACATTCACAGATATTTACTATTTACTCGAAATCAAAGTTCGTTACGACGTTTTTATTTACTTCCTTGTTTTATTAATAACAATTAGTAACTGATTTCACTAGTCTTATTAAATGGGTGTGAACAATACTCGTTTGAGTATTATCACACACTTCTCAACTGTCACATACTCAATACTCCTCTAAGAGTGAGAAAAGCTTACACCTTTTACTTAATCACCGTATAATAATATATTTAACGTATAAGAAACAGGATAAAATCAACGAGTACTTTCGATATGAGCATATTGAAGTGATATTTTGGCAACGCAAATCAGAGTCGAATAGCGAATATAAACCAGTTAGTGGTACAAGGTCGATGCGGTGCGCCCGAAGCATGCATATTTCTTTGTACGTATAAATATTCAACCTTGACTTTTAGACAACCATAGGTATAACATGTTTAAAGCAATCAAAATACTAAGCTTACTTAATACTAAACTGTTTACTTTCATTTAATAATATTGAATGACTAGAAAAAGTAAAGTTTCTTACACTACATTGCCAAATGCCTTTAGAAATAATTCTTACATTTCGATACGCTGCATCAATTATACTTAATAATTGAACTTTTTAAATAAAACTAACACTCTAACTGAAATACTATACAGTAAAGTGAAATATTGAACATAATAACACTTATCTAATATATTCATGATCTTTATACTTGGAAAGATTAGTTTCAGAATTTAATTTATCTCCAGGCTCCAACAGACAACCAACTTTATTTTTTTACAATATTAACAAAAATTACTCTTTATATACTACTACTCTCTCTATACTCTTTATTCTACTTTTTCTTTACTCTTTCTTATATATCGTATATACATATTTCTTATGTATATATCGTTTTATATTGTAGCATTAATTAATGGAAAATTACACTTTAATTCACTGGTACTACTATTTTTTTTATTCTTTCGCTAATAATAAGCTACATTATCTATCTACTTTATTGTTAAATGTAAATAAGGCATACAAAGTCGCAAACGGTTCCTACATTATTATATAATTTAATTTTTTATATAAAACGGAAAGGTAAGGCAATGAAAATATCGGTGCATTTACCCATAAAGATGAAAGTAGTTTTGATAATCTTAAAATGGTACTTTGTTTAACTCATGATGTATCTTTAAAGCCATTTCTCACAGATAAACTGTGGTATTTGCAACTTTCCTACGTATTCCGTATAGCTATTAGTCGATTAAAACACACCGTATCAATGAAGATTGAAGTAAACTTATTATTATTACCAGCCATTACTATGCGGATTGAAGACTATAAACCGGTGGGGTAACGAATTGGTAAATGAATGAAGGGTTCCGAGTTCAAAACATTTATTTGATACTGTTGCATATGAGAAAATTTGATATTTAAACGTAAAATGTTACATACAAACTACTCGTTATTAAATTAAAAGCTATGTAAAATAACCGGCGGCAAAACAGGCAACTCATCATCTGAGATGAGAAAATAAATAATGGACAATAATTTATGTAATTGTTTCCAATGAAAATTCATCAATGATTTTAAACTCGCAGTCGGTTATGTAATGACTAATGGGTTGGAGAAATCTGCATGAAGCACGTAATGTATAATAAGTTCAATGGAATTATCCGCTTAAAACTTTGGGCATGTATTTCTGACAGCTCAATACATTGTATATATGAAGTGACATGCAAGAATATAATAATTTGAACATAAATTTTAAAAGATATTTATGAATACGGAATATTGATTCTTATTACAAATTTTATGATTTCATTTTTTTTATTTGGGGGCTTTTGATACTAGTCGTATCAGCTTCATCGTAACTTAATTATTATGACGTTAGAACTTTTCTTATATGTTCATTCATTAAATCATCTTTTACAATTTTCCTATAGTATTTTAGCAACCTCATCAGAAAATTTTACTAAAATGCTATGAATCATGCCGACATTTAGTTTATTAAATTTTTTTTTTTATAGTAGATATATTTATTCTAGTAGTATTTCTTACCCTTGACATATTCCGTCAGAAAACAGTGAACACCATCTAAAAGTCTGAGTTGAATAAAACGTTGAAGGACTTTTTATCATCATAGATCCAAACTTTTGGACTAGAAAATATCCAGAATGTCATCTATCATCAATACCGCAGTCAATAATATATTAGTTAATTATTTAATGATATAGAAAATCTCATATAAATACTATTATCAACATTGAATACGTCTCGTATGATTTGTTATCTGTGTACCCTACACGTTTACATTGAGTTTAAATTTCTGTTATCATTTATCAGTTGCATTTGTTATTTACTTTATTTGGGCGTCAGGTTGTTTCTATACTAGATAGTTATACTAAGAAAGATACACGGTCTCTAACGTAAAAAGCTTCCGGGCTTTAAAATAGCTTTTTACTTATTTTTTTACCGTGATAAGGTTAATTTCCTGTGAACTCGTGGCGAGCCCACCACCCATTATTTTCCATTAGTTTAGGGAATCCATCACGCACACTGTTGTATAACGTGGAAAGAGGTCGTATCCGTCCGGCTGTGTGCCGATAACTTATTACCGGACATCGGTCACTGAAGCGACGCTGCGCTCAGCAACTAATGAGATTTTGTTAGAATGAATGTCTGGGTTTGTTACGAAGAAATATTCTTAATTGTAGCCTGTGAATTTTTCACGATAATGAATAAAACAGAAATATATATTTGTATACCAACATGTACAATGATTGTGAAGAATAGAAAAATAAACATTTCTCATGTATCACCCCTAAATAATAAGCGTTAGCAAATATTACAATAAACAATAGCGCATCTCTGTAAACATATTTTCCTGAGTGTTCTAGGAACGTTAATTTTAGTAAACTCAACTAATTCATATAGCCATTTATAGACCAAATAATGTACATAAAGCTTTAAGTAAAGCCAGCTAATTTATTGAAGAAAGAAGTGCAACAGTCAGTGAACAGGAAAATACTGGTATAATCAAATAATTTAAGTATCTCGACACAATCTATTTAAAGTTGAAAGCAGCAGCAAGTCTGCTTAATAGCAAAGCAACAGCCAAAGTAAATTATTTATCAGGTCCGTATAGAACACGTGTGTTGGCCACTTCACGAGCCGCATTACCGTAAAAATACCTCATAGTGCCACACCCTGAGCTGCGAAGACGGCAATTGGCCCCATTTACGTCGGTTGATCGACTCCAGAATCTCGTTTACTGATTTTATAGAGTCGATCAGGAAATGGCGAAGTTATAAAACAGTTTATTTTCGTTTTAAATTTTCAAGACGAATGCAACGTATGACCTATTTCCAACTAACACGCATCGATGAATGACAGACAAAATTTGTCCAAACATAAATAAATACATTACAAATAAAACCAATATGTAATTTTAGTACATGTATCGTATATAAAAATATTATGCTAACGTCCAACCAACAACAAAATAAAATATAATAACAAACACTTACATTTTAAAACATTTGAATCAAATTTTCAAAATAAATGCAGAAATGTATAAAGTATAATATAACTTTGTAACGTGTTTTTATTAGGTATATAAAATAGTCATCAGTCTAGCAACACACTTACGATATATCTAAATTTTACCTATTTGTTTTTTCTCAAAGCTGGTTATATCTTAATGTTATATTAAAGCTCTTACAAATAAGGTATGATTTTGAAACGCCCCATAAACATGTATTTAAATGTATTAACTAAAAGTTCCAGTGCAACATCTAAAGGTGTTATTGCAGTTCTTAGTTCTAGAGATACGTAAAGTAAAGTAGTGGAAAATATATTTCGTACCGCCTTTTTAAACCGTATTGTTATTAGTTCAGAAGGCTAATGGACTTCTGCGATCGAAGACCTCCCGTGTGAGGCTGTAAACCGTATCTAATTGCACGAAATAGTTTCTTTAATAAATAATAATGAATAAAAATACATGATTATGCATTATTTATATAGAACGTACAGACAAACGTTAATCTTCTTAATGTCTAAGATACAATTTTCCTATATAATGCTCTCTAAGTTACCTTCTAATTTAAAATTCAACTTTGCACTTACATATTTATTTAATACTAATTCATTATTATTCTTATCTCGAAATTTGCAAATTTAAAATTTAAGTACAACTGTATTCAAAAAAATATACATTTAAAATCAATCAATACAAGTTACTTTAATAAACGTTTCAGTACAACACGACATCATACTTATATTGTAGTAAATAACAAAATTACTTAAAATAAGCCATGTAAAAGCATGTAAACGTCAAAAATGAGTATGCAGTTTATGGCAAATAAAGAAAATGGAATTAAATAAAGAGTTTAAATTGTTTTGCACGGGGTAGCGGACAATGACACGCGAATGTCTCAATCCAGTATAACAACCGCTTTACCAACAACAAATTATAGTGTAAAAAACTTGAAATGAAAACTGATACTTTTTTACATTCACTTGTTTTATGATCGTGTATTTTTTAAACGCAGTAAAAGTTATAAGAATTCAAAGAAGTTGAGTGTAAAATTATTTTTGCTTCTTTTATAGTTTTTCAAGTTATACTTCTTTGGGCGCGTTAGGGAAAAATGATGAGAGTATGTTTTTACGATGCGCGCGCACACCGTCTCGAAAAACCGACACCCTGAAGTTAGCTATAGTCAACATTTTATTCAAAAAAGTATGTATGTATTAAATACATTTTTTCTATTGGTAGTGTCGTTTTATCTACAAACGTAGAATAAGGCGAAAGATAAAATTTTTGAAAATATTTTTATCTTGTTACGCCAAAGAAGTATAACTTCTAAAGCGTATACATAAGTACACACACATTTTTTTGTTTTTATTAGAATCTTTATCATAGATACTACGGGGCATTAGTTCTGTAACAAAAAATAACACATAAATACAATTGATTCAAGTTCAAGTTATTTATTAATTAATTACATTATTCTAACAGTCTTTTATGTAACATATGCTTATATTTTCTACTATCGTGCAAAGTAACTGAAGGAAAGGATTTTTTTGTCGATATATATGATGATCAATATTTTTAACCGCCCTAAATATAGTCATAAGTTCGGGTTTGCGCATAATGTCGTGTAAAGTTTAATACATAACAAAGCTAAAATATAAGAATCTAAAATTAGCATTTATTTATCCTTAAGTTATCTCGAATATTATACATATAATATAATACGTATTTCTACCTAAATTTATATTCTGCACAGCTATGTTCAGAGCTGTCAAAAAGTTTGAAACGGACTGTAATTATCCATAACTTGTTGCAATTCATATCGTACAGTAAGTTCCTAAAATTAATCTGTTACTGCTAATATTGATCTTGTAATCAATTATATACAATACTAATACAATAATAATGAAAGAGTCACATAACTAATTCGCTTGTTTCTTCATCTTTAGTCACTTTTATTCAGCGTATTTCCTATGAAAGATTTTCGTTTCTACAATTATAAATACAGAAACCGAGATTGAAGATAGCAAATATTCAAAGTAAAACAATTTATTACAACTAATATGTATTATATACTAATAGTAACCATTAATATGGAACTGCATCATTATAAAAACTGTACTACTCGTTGTAACTGTAACTAATTCTGTGAGAACAGAAATATATTAGGCAAAGAAGAACGTAAATAGTGATGGGAAATTTTAGTTTGTTACAATAGAATCGTATACCCATTTGTGTAATAATAGACATTTTGTATAATTCTAAAGCCATTTGCGTCGTTACAACTAAAATTCGTTTCGCTTCCTTACTTTTATTGCATTCATTTCAAGAATACCTGTAGAATATTTAAAAGTAAAATTTAAAGACGAAACTAAATTGGATGGTAGATATTTAATAGTCATATAATGGATATGATGTCACTTAAGCTGATGTCATTCCATGCTAAGAGCGCCTTTTAGTTTCCTATGTACCGTTTGCTTTGAACTATAAATGGATATCGAACATATTTTGATATAAGATTTTTTTTGTCATATAATTTAAAGCAAGAAAATATTTTAAACACATGCTGCAACCGAAGGACAAATAATATATCACCACTATTCGAGTAACCGCTAAATGTAAACATCGTGAGGAAATCGGAACGCTTAAAGACCTTCTCATGGCACCACCGGCTATTAGGAAAATCGTAATTACATATTTCTCGACATTTACGATCACCAATAGATCGTGAGCAGGCGTGGTGATTACCACAAGTCTATGTTTTCTCGTAAAGTGAGGTATTTGTCTATTAATTGGACTTTATTATTGTTAACATAAATATTGTAAAATGAAATACAAGAAGAATTTTAACACTATTTCAACTACAAGCAAATGCATCCTATGACGATATAAAATATTCTTGGTGCTATTTAATATATGAAAAAACAACTTTTTGCGGTATTACACTTGCAGGGCTCGACAATTTTCTTCTTTAACATACAATTTTGATAATAGTATATCATTATCTCATTACATAAAAGTATTTTAAACGTATTAATATATAGGTATTTCAGTGTGAAATTCAAATTAATTAGAATACGCGTTGTAATTAATTGAATAATCTACAAATCAAGTTACATTAAGCATAAGTATACGCATAACATTAAGCAACATTACCCTTCAATAAAGACGTTAATTACTTTTACGTCGGAAGAAACCTTGAATATCCGAATAATAAAATATTCCCCTATAATAGAACTAGTTTCAATCTTTACGAATTATTATTATAAACGTTATTAAAATTACCTAAATATAAATTATTTCCTTGATTTAAAGTTAAACTGTTTTTATATTTATAACGTACATGATATTGGTTGTAATTAAAAAAAAGCCCTTCCCTACTGAACTGTAAATTAAACGATTATTGGATAAAACATTCAATACTATATTATTGTGGTTACTTCGATAATAGGATGGTAATTTTTAACATTCATAAGCGTTCTTTTCCTAGGATTGGTAGGGCCTAACAGCCACTGTGCTGTCTTGAAAAGTTTACATAAGATAATGGTTGTCAAGGTATCCGCGGTTACCGTGCCATACGAGGTGGCATGCAGGCTGGCGGGCTCTCCACCGTGGGAATTGGTTAGCCACGGACACGCTGACTTATACCGATGGCGTGCAGAGAGAATCACCTGATGGTCAACGAGTCGTGCCTAGAGAGGTAGACGCGAGAAGAGTCGAACTACTGCGAGTCTTGATGGTAGCGTGGAAGGAGAGAGTCCGTTCACCAAGCGCTAGAACTGTAGCGGCATGTCGTCCAGTCCTGATGGAATGGGTGGAAAGGCGGCATGGAGGACTTACCTTCCGCCTGGTGCAAATGCTTACCGGCCATGGCTGCTTTGGTAAGTATTTGCACCAGGTAGCCGGAAGAGAGTTGACACCAAAGTGCTACCATTGTGAGGTCTGTGAGGTGGACACAGCACTTTACACACTAAAGAGTGTTCAGCATAGGCTGAGCAGCGAAGGGAGTTTGTTTCCGTATTGGACGCTGATCTGTCCCTGCCGGCTCTGATCAAATCTATGGTTGGCAGTGAGCACTCATGCTCCGCTGTTCTCTCTTTCTGTGAGAATGTTTTCCAGCAGAAAGTAGAGGCGGAGACACAAAGTGAAAGAGAGCCCGAAGGCTCCCGTAGTCCGTCGTGGGAGTGTAGGGTGCGGAACGAGGAGAAGATCCTTCCAGCACTATCTAAAGCCTCCATAACACGCCTTTAGGTGACGGACGCGGGGGCGTCCGTTGCCGCGTAACAGAAGCCCGAAAGGATGAAGCTCGGTCTTTCGCTGCCGCTTCCTAAGAGGAATTTCGAGAGAGAACAAGTCTCTCTCCGCGAAGAGGGTCCCTGACTAACATCTGCAGGTGATTTTATTTTGATTCGATTTGAACGTTTTTTATTACCTGATGATTGATGATGGGTTAAAATAGGACTTACCCTTTAGTTTTCGCACGGTGCATTTTAACCCGCATTTTTACGTAGATTGAGAAAGTGATAATACAATCAGTCTATCTTAATATGTCATTATTTTTACCAAATTTGGCTTTCTAAATACACTCATCAAAAAAGTCTAAGCAACATGTACTAATTTAAATTTTAGGATGGTTCTTCACATTATAACGTTGCATTTTATTTTTAAAATAATATCTTTAGGGTTCTATGATGTAAAATAACAGCTGTTGTCTTTATAAGTTCTTTTAATAACAGAAATGAACAATATTAGAATATACTGTAGAAACTAATATACATAAGAAACTAAACTTATTTTTTACAACATGAAATTTCTAAAGAAAATGTATTTATTGTGAAAGAATAGAGCAATTTAATATAAAGTATAGTCTCCTCTGCTATTCAGAACTTATCGGCAACGATTATTCATTGATTTAATGAGACTGTTTATGTCATCTTGCGGTATTCGCTCCCAATGGAATTGTAGCAAATCCTTCAGCTGTTGGGTTGTTTGCACTCCGTCGAAGTCCTTCAAAACACGTCTCTCGAGCATGTCCCATGCGTGCTCGATGAGGTTGAGATCTGGCGATTGTGCAGGCCAAGGCAATACCCGGATGTTCTCCGTTGCAAAGTATCCACTGGTTCGCCGAGTTGTATGTGAACGCGCATTGTCATGCATTAACCTAAAATCGGAGCCAAAGGTTTGTGCAAATGGATAGACATAAGGTCTGAGAATATCCTCAATGTAATTTTCAGCATTCATGTTTCCATTTACAAAAACGAGCTCAGTTCGCCTGTTCTTCATAATACCCGCCCATAACATAACTGTTGAGCCGCTGTATGGATGAATTTCCTGAACGCACCTGAGCCTTTCAGTATTTCCGGGCCGACGATACACTCGCACCCTTCTTGTATCAGGCTTAAACCCGAATCGCGACTCATCGGAAAACATAATTTTATATCATTGTTCCTGGGTCCATGTTATGCGTTCTCTACACCATTCATATCGACGAACGCAATTCCCGTGACGTATTGGTGGACACCTGATTGGGCGTCGAGCTCGTAGGCCGTACTCATGCAGTCGATTTCGCACAGTTTGAGGACTTACATCAACACCACTTGATATTTGTAGCCTCAAACTTATCTCTCGAGCGGTTAACATCGGCTGGCGTCTTGCAGTCAGTTGTATGTACCGGTCTTGCCGAGTGGTTGTACTCCTTTTACGGCCTGGATGCTGTTCAGCGGTTCTCCTGTATTCGTTCCCGTGTTCTCCTGTATTATTGTAGCGCTGCCAAAGACGACAAATAACACTTCTATGAATGCCAAAATGTCGAGATACCTGAGATTGATTACTTCCCGCTTGCAACATCCCTACAGCTCTTTGCATTTCATCTGCCATCAAATGACGTCTCTTCATGACGTAAAGAATATCTAACAATTCAATTTTGTCGGTAACTTTATTTAAATGGTTGGCAAAATTATAAAATTAAGACTAAACGTAACAATTAAAACGCACTTAAATTCAAACAAATTCGCAGTCATTTGAATTTTATGAAAAAACAAAACATAATCGATTTTTTTTTACAACCAGCCAGTATGTCATCAATAACAAAAAAGTTTACATACCTACTGCACGTTGTTTGATGTAAATACTTAGAAATTAATTAATATAAATGGTAAAATTTGTAATATCACGCATGTTGCTTAGACTTTTTTGATGTGTGTAGTTTAAATGTCTATTCGTATACTAGGTAAGTATTTATACTTCTTTAATTCAGACGTACACAATACTACTTTAAATAATCTTTGATTATCTTGTTCATCTGTTGCTAACAAGAAATCGATTATATTTTTTCTATACATAACCTACTTGTGAGCCATCGTGGTAAGAGAACAAAAAATCACTCGTCATAATGCAATTATCAAACGAAATGAGCTTGTTTATTAAAAGCTATTACTGTACGCTTTCAAGTATACATTATTTTTATATATACAAACAGTAATTTTGGTGCATATCTTTAACAATATCGAATTATTTGAACGATGTAAAAAATCTTTGCTTATTTGTTTTACTACTGTTATAAGCTTTAAAATAAGGTAGCGAAGACTTTAATTAAATAACTATAATATTAATTTATATGCTATGGCTTCACTGGCCTATAATATTAATTGTAAAGATTTCAAACTTTCAAAAAAACTAGAGTAATATAAGTGAAGACCGAAGTATAATTAACGATACAGTAGATGGTGAATGATTTTATAAATAACAGCTCTAGAAGAAATTATTTAGTAAATGTCTATTAAAATAATTATTTTTTACTGAGTACCTAACCTACATATGATTTATGTCAGTATGGGCAGGTCTGCATTTAAAACCTTTTATATTCTACTCAAGATAATTTTGTTGCTTTCATGCGGCACGACGCGAAAAATCGCGAACGCGGAAAAGGGCTTACACAGTTTTGAAATAATTATGGTTATCGTTCTTCAATTAAATATGTAAAAAAAAAACAATATTAATGGAACGAACTGCAGTAAAAAGCAAAAAAAGTTGTAATGATTATTTTTTAATTAATATATTTTGTAATTAATTGAATAAACGTTATAAAACAATTTGATTTAAAAAAAGCCTCTCTGCTGATCTTCCAAGGGACACCTGAAATACGACATATCTTGTAACTTTGTACGTTATTACATTGTATTTTAATGTTATATATTCAATTTATATGTCGGGGGCGGAGTATTGCAAGTTTTTAATTACCAATTTTGTAAAATATAAGTATAGTATATGTTGTAATCAGGTAATGGCCAAACATCTACAAGTACCTTAATGAAATCCTCCAGTTTACTGAAATTTAATTTGACCAGCGTAATCAAGTGCGTTTTTCGACTACATAATTTTGTTTAAGGAATTTATATAATCGGAGAGCGGCCAGTTCCGGGTCACTCAGTATCTATTGATGTTCTGTTTCTTTTAAATTTATAACAATTATATAACAGGTATAACGAAATTTGAACAATAGTTATTGTTTTAGGCTATGATTATGGGAACGTTAAGAATCATAACCAATATTACTGCATAAGTGTGAGACGTTATACATTGCCATTTGAAAATGTTGATCCTTACTGTGTGGATTTAATCTTGGCAACTGATTAAAAAAAACATGATCAATGTACTTCTTATTTTTATCATTACGACAATAAACATATAGAAAACTGACTAAGTAGCTCGCTTAAAAATGCTCATAAAAGGTAACATGATTAACATGTCCACACAAAACTATTCTATGTAAATGATATCACACATATTAACAACTATTTAACACTCAATAAGTTGTTTCGTAACATTTGAATTTCCGATAGCTAGCAGGCGATAGTATATGCTTTGACTTCAAATAAAACACAAACATGTTTTTCTACTACATATAATACTATTTACAATCTGTATTAGAAACCAGTACATTGATACCATAGAGAACTATATTGAACTACTCGTATACTTGTGATGTGTACAAAACTTACAGAACAAGAAATACAAATTTGTGAAAAAAACGAGTTAGTTTATGAAATGAAATATCCAAAGGCCTGTTTAATTATACATACATAATTAAATTTTAATATTTTATTAGGTTTAGAAACAAGTGCTTTTGCAAATTTTATAAAAAACATATTACTTAGATTTTTAATTAGATAGTGGCATAGAACATGGTTTCAATATTATTGAAATACTTAGCGACATACTATGATATAATTTTTTTATATTATCTGTGGATACAATTTTATTTCAATTTGATATACACTATATTGTCTGTGAAATAGAGATTATTTAAATATTTATTTAAGTAGTTATCACAATAATATAATGACTATAGTTTTTAAAATTGGTTATATTCATTTTTAATTTCCTTTCATTGAAAATGAACTTTGATTAAACTCAAATATTTTCTTGTATACTAATGCCGCTAATGAAAACAATTTAAAACTTAGGACAAACTTCCATCGTAAACAACATTTTAAGTATAACTATATAATAATCGTATGCAATTGGAATTTCATTTTCACTTATTTCATGGATAATAATAAGATGGCTAAAAAATATATATTCACGGTTCACGGTGGCATATTTAATAAGCAGTTTTCAATCAATAAATATGTAGTTTTTGAAAATAATTAGGGGTTTTACTTCCCCAAGTGTAGTGTAAAATATGTAAGCATAAATTGTTTTTACAAGTAATTGTGGTACAAAAATTTATCTCAACAAAATCGTTTAATAAATGTAAAGTTATGTGAAAAATATCTTCAAAAATTATTCTGAGCACCATCTGTTGAATGATCGTATTTGAAAAATTTACATAGACAGCAAAAACAGTATGGAATCACAACCATGCAAACAAACTAATACAATAAACGAATACCACAGACGGCAGTAAAGCATACCGGCAGATATAAATAAATGACTGACCCTTCGCTCTCTCACGGATTTATCTTTAAATTATGTACTTGTAACTGTTTCTGAATTCATTCCCCGTAAGGGAAAATGTTTTTCGGTTAACTTTATCGTATTTTAGTTGTAAAATGTGTATTAAATTATGAAACTATTTGTCACTACTCGTGGCTTTACGAAGTTGAGAAATAACCGAGACGACCTTGTTTTTCTGCATATTTTTAACTTACTTGCTTAAATTATAGAACTACTAGATATCCTATATGAAACTTAATAATCGTAAAAAAGTCTCCACTACAAATTGAAAATATCACAATCAAATGATTATTTATTTAACCCGGTCGCCACTACAGTAAATCTTTACATCAGAGGCAACGAACTCGGAATTTGGGTGACATTTAAAATATCGATCGACCTGATGAGAGATAGTTTTCGCTCCCCAAGCAGGCATCAATGTAACAGTTGCTCGCCTCCAAATGGATTTATGATTAAATACAAAAAAATCTGGCGATATTCCCAACGATTAAACAAATTAATTACAAGTGTTAGCACGCACTTGGTCAATTTCGCGTACATGACAAAATCAATTTTAGCCGAGTACATTGTTTCATTTAAATATAACGGTCACCTTTGTCCCCTTACATCCGTCTGTTGCTTGTATAATATATTAAATTTATATTGTGCGTGAAGTGTAATGGAGCACTTCAGAGTTTAACAACGGTCTGTCTGTAGCGTGTACCTATAGTGTCGGGTGACGTCATCTGCAGTAAGCGGTGTAACTCGACGATAATACCTATTATATGAAATAAAAGTAATTTACTTAAATTTTGATAAAAAGGAATACGTTTTATTGTCTTAAAAAATAATCATATTTAAATTTAAATATCTAAATAAGTTGAACAGCTCCATTCAAATTTCAAATTCAAATTATGTATAGTACATAGGGCATAGGATATTATTTATCCTTTATGTGTTACAACATATTACGCCTAGCGTAGGCGGCTGTTAAAAGAAAACAAGATGTTTTACAGTTTCATTCAACTTGGTTAGAGCGAAAATTTTATTCGTTTTCTCCTGATAAAAAGTATGTTTTCAATTAAAATATAACTAGTCTATATGCTGATTCCAACAGGCTATGGACACGAGCAAGTTCTTCGCCCACGCATATTTAAATACGTTGCACAACACACACCCGAAACGAAGGAGTTTTACATTCACACATAATTTCAGTGATTTACCTGAGACTAGTTGTCAAGATCCGAAGAGTTAGAACCGTGGAGATGTTTAGCACCTCTCTTCTGGATAAAGTGTACATTTTGAAAATAGTTTCTTGCCGTTTGAAAAGAATTCCAGAATTCAGTTAAAGGTTTTTTATATAGCAAAAAACTGTAGCAAGAAATGGCAAATAGTTGTTTTTTTTTATAGCAGCGGGTCGTTTGACTCTGTTAGTATTATGTCACCTCGCTCATCTAGAGAGAGAAAAAAATGTAAAACCGTGAGCATGTTAACAGTCGCAATGTTATACAACACCCAGGTGATAATCTGTGCACAAATTACACCGTGATATTTAGATTGGCATACGGAAAGAAATCGTCCTACCACAATAATTCTAGTTAATTGTCTGCGAATGACAGCCACAATCCATCGCCGTATTTTCTAACCATCCCAGGATTAAAACGTGGCGTCAGAGATTGAGATTATCAACGCAACATTTGTCCAATTGGAATTCATTTTTGTGTCCTCGATGTAATATATGTTCATGACATAATGACGTTTTTATTAAGGACATAACATAATAAATAACATTGTAATATAATAAAGAGCTATGGTCCGTATATTATTTGCGAAAGTATGATTTAAAGAAATTAATTATTTTGTACGACAAAATAATGATCTCTTTTGCTAATTTATGAAATTGACCAATTACATGTGTACATATACAAATAGTTATGGGGTGGAATTATTTACTGGAGTAAAATAAACGATGATAGCTGGATGCCAAAACGTTATGTTGGTTTGATACAACAGAAATTTCATGTTCTTTGCAAAAACTTCCGTTTGCTGATCCACGGTCGCAGTATTAATCTAAGGGGTTATAATCATTATGTACATAATATCTTTATTTTGTCAATTTTTCTTGGAATAATGATATTTTGGGTTCAAGTATCGAGTGACATAATTTTGAGCTTAATGTGATAAATATCCGTTATCTTAGTTGCACGTAATTGCACAGATACAGTACCTACAGATATTCATAGACTGGAATCCGCTTTACATATCATAAAGATACCAGTTATCTTCGAGTGATATCTACTAAAGAAGCATTTATAATGTATCATGTTTCTAGAAATAACGATTAGTTACTATAATAGGTAGAGTGGTATTACTAGTATTATAAAATCATTGTAATTCTCGGGCAAGAATTACATATTCAATAAATATCTCCCTGAAATTACCTACTATTAATGCATTTGTTGCGGTAAAATTACAAATATTCAATAAATATCTCCCTGAAATTACCTACTATTAATGCATTTGTTGCGGTAAAATTACAAATAAGTTTTCCAGCAATTAATATCTTGACTGTTTGGAGAACAGCCGTTCAATGAGCAGTTTGTATGGAAGATACCTAAAGTATCGTTGTGATATCTTTTCCTAATCAAAAATATTCATTCGATAAAACTAACTATGCCATATATATTCAAGATAAAATTTCAATCCAAAAAATATTGGCGTAAATCAGAGTATTGGCGGAGCGATAGGTCTCTAGGGAATATTAGATTAACTAATTGAGTAATTAGGTAGCAACCACCATATGCAATATAGTGTAAAAAGTTTAATATAACCTTATATTACATAATAAAGAGTATAAAAGACTATAAAAGATATCGACAATTATCTACACGAAAAGAATAAATTAATAAGAGATTGTCGACTATACAGAGAGAAGTCATTTATTAAAAAATAAAATACACAAAATAAGTAAAAGCCAATAATAATAAAACTTTGTAACAAACCATTCAATACAAAAGGAAAAAAATGTCCTTAAAACAAAGATAAAGTAAAAGAGTATGAAACCGGAACAAACTGTAAAATGCAATAATATTATCCAATCTTTACATAATAACAACACCGCTTGAAATATCATTCGCGGACTTCACTTTTCTAATCCATTAATTACTTTTATTGCATTTACGATATTATGAATTACTGTTCATTTTTGTACGCGCTTTTAGGACCGTTCGTTCTTTTTTATCTATTGTGTAATTTCATAACTTTGCCCGCGTAATCACCTGTAACTACTTGTTTCTTACATGTTCTTTTATAAAATCATAGTATTTTTTTAATTATTTGACCTTATAGTTGTTGCTATAATTTAAACTATTTGCATGGTATTCTCATGAACCAGTTTTAAGTTGTAATTTCTAGAACTGGATAGGATCCATAGTTACATTTCCAATATATGTGTACAAATGTGCCTAATTAAAATATATTGTGTATGTAAATTAAATAATGAATATTTACCCTCCAATCAGAACTGCCCGAAGAGGTGCTGCTGCTGTCCAATCTCCCATTATGATACATTTTGATGTTCAAATGTCCAAACAATTCCACACTATTACACGACTATAGTTGCGAATGGTATCACTTCTCCAACAAACACTGTTTATCCAATCTTCCTCGATTAGTTCATATTAATGCTGCGCACTATGAACATAATATTGCCTTAACCGACAACATGCAGTAAGTAACCATATCTCAATAAACACATAGCATATCACTGGTTTTACCGGGAGAAACGCCCAAATGTATTACTTCATACACTTCTAAAATCTGAACAAAAACGTTTCTTATTTTATTTATTTTGTAAAATTATGCGATTGACCATATATTTACTAACAAAGATAATCATTGAGCTAACAGTGCGGTGTTAGAAAGTCTCGATACACTAGCTTATTAGGCTATGGCATACGTGACTCAAAAAGACGTTTATCAATAAATTGAAAACAACAGTGTTATCGAGCGCCGCGATCGTCATTGCCACGAATCTGATACTATTTTTGTTTGATAAAAATCAATATCACCTTGAACGCTGATTTTAGAAATATTGCATATATAACGTCAAACTTTATATGCGTTCTTCATATCATCGGCGTATGCTTTCTGATGAACGAATTTTAAGGTGAAACGGAGTAGGCGTTACGTGCCAGACCCTACGATAAGCAAAACTATAGTATTGTTGTAGTATTTTCTAGTGATCGCCTTACTAGCTACTATCCTTAAGCCAAAATCAATCAACATGCACCTATTGGTATATTCCGAAATCCGAACTTAAAAGCGAATCCTTTGTTGGATTTATTATATTATCATTTTCGGCTATTTTGTCACATAACATCATTTAAATAAGATAAGGATAATATAGTACATACATTTTGTGATTGATTTAAGTATATATGCAAAATCATGAAGTTGGAGAACTCGAAGATAAACACCAGCAATATTAGTCTTTATAACAATATTTAATAAGTAAATATATTGTATTAGAAAACACAGAAATAATCAGAATGGCATGAAAATATTTTGTTACTTAATATTTTAAATACATTTAATTATTTTTTTACTGTCTTACTTCTAGACCTATCGATATTACAATAAAATAACTGTAATAGAATATGATAAGACCTTTAATATTATTAGTAGTAATTTACAAAAAAAAAAAACATAAAATTCTATTGCTATTAAATAAATTATTTGAAGGATAATTATATAAACTATAAGGCAGTAGAAACAAGTACTAGGTGTCTATATTAAAAGAAATTATTTGTATTATAATATGCTGTTGAAGATAATTTCAAGTATTCAAGTTGGTTAAGTCTACAGTTACAACAGATTTCATTTAAAAATACAGAGAATCAGAGAAAAACGCCGTTTTGGTACAAGGTACACGTTTGTAATTTGTAACGCACGTGTTACTACTATTATATGCAGTTTTTAAACTGTTTCGAATTAAAATGTGTTTAATAAAATATTATAAAGTTGAAGTACGAATATTCAAATAGATAATAATCACCCGGTACGTTCAGCGAACTCTCAACAGACTCAACAATCCACTATTTTGAGATTTCGATTTTTGCACAGATTACAAGATATAGATCAAGCATAGAGCACACCGGGGGGATTTTATTTATAGACTGTCCGAAGTAATGTTATTAAAAGAGGATTTTGTTACTTATGGGAAATGGCTCGCGTTTTGTTTATTGCGAAAAGATAATTCGCGTGCGCGTGGGCCAGGCGGCGCGCGCGGTGCCACTGCTCGACGCGTCGTGATGTCGCACTTCACTTCGCATGAGAGCGCACAAGAGCCCACGTTCGCGTGCGTTGCACCTGATTCGGCCCGCACGGCACCTCACCCTTATATTTATGCCCTACAGCCTCCAACTTCACTTCTTAATTTTAACATGTGTTATGTTAGCCTTTTAGGTATAACAGTTATTTTCTTGCTCTACAAGATACTTGTCCAAAATATTCAATTTATAATGATTAAAAACAATAAGCTTTATATGACATAACATTTTGTAAATAGTAAGTGAAATAAAAAAGAGAGCATATGTTACTTAGAAAAACTTTTTTTATGCCATTACATTTTAAACTTTATTTCTTTTCGTATATTATATATTCAATTTATTACCTAAATATGTTTCCCTAAAAAATGAAAACTAAACTGTATTTGAAGCATTGATCGGCGTAGCTTAAAATCCCTGCATGAACCGCAATTTTCGATAAAGGGAAGCATCGTAATGTAATCATAGTATAATGATAAGACTTTTTCTAAGCTCGCCTGACTGGCTACCATATTGCCTCATGTTGAACGTTCTGCACAGTATAGGTGTACCACAGCAGTTACACTTGAGAACCAATCCTGCTCTAGATTTAACAGTGTTTACCATCATACATCATATCTCCATATAACACTAGGTGAGATTATGGTCTAAGAATAAAGTTACAAAACAAAAATTCTAGCATTATGAATCTTTAATAGAGATATTATATAACGTTCTTGGTTGAAAATTGTTTGTAAAATATGTTTACTAAGTAAAGTAAATAGTGCATTTGAATGTGAGAAATAATACAGTATTTTGTTATTCACGCGGATTTGCTGCTGCCATTACATGGTGATATGCCATATTCAACGAGTCCTCCAAGGACTCATCTGAGACGGTGAATCTCAAAATTATGAAGATCTCTTGGATCGTTTTTTTGCGGAATAATATTACATATTAAAATAACTCAACAATTACCATATATAAAAACGAACTACTCAATTTAAAAAAATATATGTTTTGAATATTTTTTATCGCGGTATTATGATAGAACTAATACTACATTCCCCAAAATATTCAAGAGTCTAAGTTAACTCAAAGTTTTAATACCCGTATTTTCCGTTCGTCTTTGAGTAAACACTCTTTTACACTACAGGAGTCCTAATGCAAGGTAAGTAAGTGCCAATAGGTTTTTTTTTTAAATAACAGGTTATTTACAAATCATTCTTGATTACTTTTAAATAATAAACACTGTGTGCTTTTCACAAAATGGTCTTAAATTTCTCAATAAAGAATAATAGAGGAAACGCAAACGCAGGTCACCTGCCCACTACCAAGTCATTAACATTCTGCTCACGCGTTCCAATGCGTTTCACTCACGCGCCTCTTGTCTCGCAAAATCTTGTTACACGTGCCCGATGCTTTATTACAATTGCTTACCATATAGAACGAAACGTTTCTTATACGTAGGAAATAGTCAGAGATGTAGAAAATACCCTACAAAAAGTATCTAAAATACAAGATACTATTTATTGAAATAAGTTTACGAGAAATCAGAAGCAAGATACTTTTAGAACACTAGATACAAAGTAGAATACTTTATAAAGTTATATTAAAAAAACATCTTATTCAGATGACGTTTATTACATTAATAACGAATGAAATAGACGGCGTTGCAAAAGTCAGACAATATCAAATTTAAAATATGAAAGTAATTATTTTTTAGGTATTGTATTGTTTCCAAATCAGCCGTGTTACCAGTAAGCCCTGTGTTTTCCTTAGTTGCAATAGAGGAATCTGAGTCCTCCAAAAACATGTAATAACATTCATCTTTTGACCTTATTTATAGCACCTCCTTTGGTATCTAAAGCGTTCGATTTTTGTTTTTTAGATCTAGTAATTTTACGTGTGTCAGTAAGGAAAAGTTCTGTTACATATTCTTTTCGTGGTTCTGGTACCTATTTCATTTTCAGGAATGAATGCGACACTGGCGCGAATATTCCTGTAATTTGCTGAAGACTCAAACTGCAGAAACTTTTTAAAACGTCTATTAAGGTTCGTTTCGATGGCATCTAGGAGAGTGCTGCAATATTTTCGATTTTGCATCCTCAGACAATTAATCATATGTTGGGTTCTTATTAGTTCTGGTAATAGACAATCATAGTACGGGTCTTTATCCCTTTGCAGACTTTAAATAGCTACTACTATTGGATTTTAACAGTCTAAATATTCACTTAAATAGTGTATTTCATTTTCCTTCAATAACAATAAAATACGGTTTAAGGACATCTACTGGCAAATTCTTGTAAAATAGATATAAAAACTTACTCTATAAAAGTAATTAGATATACTAACTTTCATGATGATCGGTTTGAAAGTTTATTGATGTAAGATATATCAACATCCATTTTCATAAATAACTAATTACCATTTGATCGTGGCTTCGCTCTTGTTAATATACATTTTGAAAATACAATAAAGCTTTGTATAGGTGAAAGAATTTTTGAAATCGGTTATCTTTTTTCAATTAATCATTCACTAATAAAAAATCAAATCTTGTCTCGTTATAATCCTAATCCTAACTTATATAAGAACTAGGAATGTGAGTTTCTTTGTAACGTTTTCATATCTCAACCTATCTTCATGAAATATCTTGCATACACGTTACGAGCACATTTCATCTAGAAAAAAAGTATTATTCCCGAGGGACAGGTCAAATACACATTAACGCATGCGAAGCTGCGAGCAAACGCTAATAGTAGTATAGATTTCGTATAGGGAACAACAAACAGAGACTAGGGAATATAACACTCTGTAACAGTCTTCGTATATGCCCCTTCAATCTTTTGGGTTTAATGGAGAAAGAGTCTGATATCAAATCGTTTGATAATTTTGTAAAGCATGTGATCATTAATCTCAAGGCATTTAATGGACTTCGAAATCACCACGACTCTCTGACTTGTATCTAAATCATGACCGAGTAATATTTGTGACCTTATTACATAATGTTCACGCATCGCGTCAAGGGGAAGGGAAGTGACTCGTATCAAATTGCGACCACCACTCTTTCCCATTATATTGCTAATTCCGAATACATTTATGCGAAAACAAAAAAATAAAAAAAAAACATCATCGCGGGTGAGTCACTGTTATTCTTTATTCAAACGTGATAATCTAAATAATATATAACCTTCAGGTCGATGTACAAAGGAGTCTGTTTACACAAGTGTTTTAACGATAAATGACGTCAGCACTCAGTACTCTTGTCTTAACACGCGGGACTGTTAGCTTCCACTTAACGGTACCTACACAATGACCCTTATCCACATCAGTAATGGAAATATAAAGTGTCGGTTATAAGGCAAATAGCATTTGATATATCTAATACATATTTATAATGTTTATCCTTTACTGTGATTGCATATATCTAAACTTCTAACGCTGATTACTTGCTTCAGTTTATCTCTATAAACGTTATACTGACATCGAATAAGATAGTATTATCCAAAAAAACTCAGATTCATATCATCGAGTTTTGTATATACGTAAATGATATCATTAAAATCTTAGAACAAGTGAACAGTGACATGTAGAATTAACCGAGTTAAAATACTTGTTTCATTCCTCCACACAAGAAAAAATACCAGAACCAATCCCGTCACACAAGGGCACTGCGACTCTGAATAATTCATGTCACTTAATAACAAACATAGTAGTATCTAGTTAAAAATATATATCAATTTACCTTCTGTAACGTCACGTTAACAGTTGGCAACTACTGCGACAGACGATAAGCACGATAATTTCTTGTGAAAGTTATATGCTTAGTTTATATCTATTTTAGTAATTAAGTTTTATTCAATACTTATTACAACGTCTCATGTATTCACTGTAATAAGCCTCTAATTAATTGTAACAAATCTGTGTGATCATTGTATTAGTATATAGTAGTAATAACTACTGACATCATTTTATGTACAAAATATCTGCGTAATAAACAAATATTGTCAATTAATCAATTGCTAATACATATTATTTACATAAATGATTAAAAAAAATAGATGACCCGGTTAACAGTAACGTCACTAGGGATTTACCGAAACTAGGGATTTTATGAAATCGATACCAAAAGTTTCCTATAATGTCGAATATTCCAAACGATTACTTCATTTCACTTCAAAATACTACCACAGGAAAAATGATACATTGTTTTTTTATACTTCTTATAATGAAATAGAATTACACTAGCATTTTATCAATTATATTTCTACAAGACAAGATTCACAACATATATTTAATTATCTTTTTTGAGATCATTAACACGCCAGGAGCATATTTTGTAACTAATCAATTTATATATTTGTTTTGACATCTAATCAGAATGAATCTACTACACTGTCATTTTTTTTTTTACAAAACTAAACAACATTCTGTCTGATATTGTTAAGTTATTACTGAAACCTATAGTCAAAGGATTCCAAGAAAAACTGTTTTCCTAGCCGAGACTCCTCATTTGCGTTACCTAACGGAGACACAAGCTTAGTCGAACTCCCTCATAAGCTAGTGATCTTACATAGCATCCTAGAAAGTACTGTTTATTTCAAAACACTACATTATAATCTAATCTTAAATCTAATAACAAAGATAACCACTAAATTATAAAATTGACGGTCATCACTGCAATTACCACAACAAAAGCTTGCAGATGTATACGACTCGTAGATGTATTTAAGCATATAGACCGGTTATTAAAAATGTTTCCATACAACATTGGGCGAGATTTAAGAAGGTATAATTATTTAGCTTAAAAAAAGACATTAAGTGCAATTGATAACGTTTTAATTAAAAAAATATAATAAACTTTAAAAGTTTTTACAATTAATTTTCTATATATATCTGTATACATAATCAAAAAGAAGTAGAATACACTATTTATCAAATAATAAAGTAGTAATAATAATTGATAATATAAACAAATAAAAAGAATATATACCGACAGTTAGCTTCAAATCTATAAACCCATTTAAAAAAGGGTTATAATATAAAAAAAAACTTTTATAAAGAATACTCATTTAAATTATCATTCATCGCCATATATATTTTTTTAAATCACACACAAATACATATGAATATTTATGTAGGAATATATTTATTTATCTCCACCAGTAAAATACATGTTGCAGATTTATATTATTTAAATAAATACCTTGAATACACTTATTAGTTCTCACGAAAACTGGGCAAACGAGGCATTTACCGACCAACTTCATGGTGTCGTTTTTAGATGTCGGTGTACGCGCGTGTCGTAAAAATTCACTCTCATCATTTTTCCCAAACGCACCAAAAGAAGTATAACTTCAAAAACGACATACACGAATACGTGTATAAACCTTAAAATCACTTTCAGTCGGTTACGTGCAGGTCGGGTACAAAATCTCTGACTCCTAAAGAATGAAAATAAAAAAGTTATGCTTTATTAATATTCTTTGTTTGTATCACAAAGACGATAAACCTTCTTTATTAACATTTAATACATAATTACGTATCTAAAACGTTAATATAAAACCAGATTCAAACGGCAGCTATATATAATCCTGCTAAAAATAACGTTAATTACTGACACCTTTAAATGGAATTACCCAAAATTAATGCTCATAAAATAAATCTCAGAAAGGTTATAATAAATTATGTGATATCTGTCGACGTTTCCAACAAAACTAAATTTGTGAATTGCTATATAAAATCCTTGATTTTGTCATTATGAAAATATTTCTCGATCTTAACAACTTGATACTTGTGGAATTTGTCTTATAATATGAATAATTTTATATTAAAAACAAAAGAACTTATCGATAATTACCTCAAAAAAAATGCTTTTTAATTTATTAAAGGTATTAACTTGTTATTCGAACCAGGTTGTTTTCTAAGAATTTTATTACTGCAGTGTTCATTTATATTTATCACATTACATCGGAGCCATCATTTTAAAGAAGATTCTTACCCTCCTTAATTCTATACGCAGACCTATATTACTCGGTGTAGACTAACATACACGACAGAAGTAAGAGGAATCGGTCTAAATTGTATAAAATTATGATGGTTATACTAATAAGTTTTGGTATCATAATTATGACATTCGCGAAGCATGAAATTTGTTACAGGAGTTGAGTACTAAGAAAGTATTTTTTAAATATTGTCCTTAATGGGCGTTAAGTTGGGGTTAAATGAAACGATATGCAAGATGTTGCCGATGGGAATATCCAGACGGTTTATCTATCTTCTTCTCCTTCTTCTACATAAATAAAATTATAAAGGTTTTTCGTTGAACGCACATCACGTGAAAACTACTGAATAGATTTTGATCAAATTTTCTTACATATTGTTGAAATGTTTGTATAAACATATGATAATATCTTCTTTTAATATAAACTTATTACATTTTATAAAAACTACGTACTATAAGCACTACAAAATATTAAAACTTATGTAAGTAAAAATTATGTTTTTGCTTTCAATTGTTGAGTAATAAACAATGCAACCGAAGTCGGGAGTATCAGCAAGTCGTGAATAAATCCGTGTCATGGCGCGTCGAATAACAAGTCATCTCTGCATTATATGATTTATTTAACTTTAATATAACAATGGATAATACTATGTTACAGGTTAAAAACATCGGATAATATATTATGTCCAACAATCCATTCGCGTCTTTGTATATCTTATGTGTTATCGGTAGAATAAAATTTACGAGCATTTTACGAGTAAATTTACATTTACAAAATGCGCAAGTAACGGTTTTTAAGTGATCTCAATGTTTCGGTAACAACGGCACTCGAAGTTTTACAATAAATACAAACATACTATTCCTACCGCAATTACTCAACTGACTTTAAATGTTTTATCTCAGTAAAGTTCGTCTGTTAAAAGCACTGTGTGTTCTACATACAATAAAACAATTATCAAGAATAAGTGGTGTCCGTCCCGCCTAAATAACTTGCTTTTAAATTGTGATCCTATCCGGATGCATATTCAGTTGGGAATAGATTTACATACTTTGCAGATTTCATGATGGTCGCCGCTGTTTTTAATATAAACAGTGCTTACCACGAGGTATAATGTCGTCGCTTTATCGAACCACAAAAGAAAAAACGCGTGTGGTATTTCGACACATAACCATTGTAGTCGGGGACATAGAGATAATAGAATCAAACGTTACCTACATAAAATTTTGATAACACAGTTTAATTGGAACAAAGTTATTCCGGTGTAGATATATATGCGTTTTTAAATATGCATTATATTTTGCATTTGAATTAGCTTTTGACCTAATTAGCATCTTATATAATACACAACGTTTTAGAATTTATCACATACTATGGTTATCGAATGCAGCCACTGTAGTTTAAATAGACCCACTATAAAAGACATTCCACCTTCTTAGCAGTATACCACCTTAGGCTATGTAATTTCATAATTTTGAGAAGGTGATACCTACTAAGCTATTATCTACCTAACCTATAAAAACCTATCACTGGATAGGTTTAGAGATCGACCTACCTACTACTACCTACTACCTACCTACTACTACCTACCTACCTAAACCTACAATGAGCCTGAGTTTTTACTAACGAGAAACATTTTTAAGGAATCATAACATATGAGCATTTTCTAATACCCACCAAAATTGTTACCATACTCGAATTAAAAATAATCCATTAAACATTTTGGTGTGTTTCGCAAATTACACTTGAGAACCAAGATAATCTATGTTTAGAATGTCCAACATTAAGTGAAATTTTGGTGTACAACCCTAAAAATCAATTAATATTAAAAAGTATATATTACTGCTAGAAGTACTAGATATAGACCAATAACTTCAAATTCTGCTCTGCGATTTGATTTACCGGGCTCACGGACACATATCAACTTCATTTTCATTACAATCCACAGCAAAAGAATATTAATGTTGATACAACCATAGCATGTTGATAAAGGTTTTTCTAAGCCCACCTGGCTAACAACTATCACGTTGAAAATATGTCGCCAAGCACATAGAGATGTGTTTCGGCATCAGTACTTGATAACCAGTCCGTCCGTTTAGCGTGCGATTGTGGTCAAACGCTAAAACCTATACTGTAAAAAAAAATTAAAACATGCATATCAAATACGGCACGAATCCATATATTACTATCGCAGTTTCGTTACCTGTGGATAGTTCACTCGATTAAATAACATATCTTTCCATGTCTAAATATGAGAGTTTGTATGTTTAATTTGTAGAACGGTTCCGAAGTGAATGGAAGCCGCGGGCTATTGCACCGCACCACACCGCAGTCTCAATGCATAATAGAGATACTGCTCAATGAGGCCCTTCACGTCGTTTTCTCGTAAACATTAGTCCACTTTGATAAATTATTAATAACTGTTCTCGTTACATAATACAACAATGACGGATACTATAACTGTAGTATTTTATCAGAACTGTAAATTGTAATTATAAAATGAAAAAGTATATTTAATTTTCTGTCTCTATACATTTAGCGATGTCATTATTTAATTGCAGTTTTAATGAGATTACATAGATATTTTTGTTTCATTCGGTATTACTATTATTTTAGTTGCAATCATGTCATTTTTGTTAATTGTATTTTTTAAGCTTTAGCACTATTTATCTAAACATGTTGAAATAATACACAATTATTAATAGTCGTCTTAAACGTTAAAACAAAAATCGATTGCTTATAAATTAAAGTGAAATATGAATATTCAAATTAAATGGAATATTTAGACTGACTATCCAGGCCATCTGCAGTAAAAAGAAATTGTCTTGTAAAAAAAAAATCTTGCAAATAAAAGTCAATAATACTTATGGCAATTACTTTATTAGTAACATCGCTCTTCTCAATTGTATATTACATCAATTCGAAATACAAAAGACGTTTACAGTTCGCGCCAAACTTTTGACTGCTGAATATAGATGTACAGATTATAAATTTAACTAGAAAAATATATTTTATGATATTCATAACATCGAGACATCTTAAGAATAAATCAATGTCAAACTTTATTTTGTAATAAACTCTTGATGATATTATACTCAATCCCGAACTTAGACTATATTTAGAGCGGCCAAAAAGATTGACGAGGACTTATATAGGCCTATGTAACTGTATTTCATTTTGTGAAATACTGAAATAGGAAATTATTAAATCAAAAACAAAAACATTAAACTTAATTAAATAGCTGAATGTTCAAATTAATTTCTAAATTAATGTTTAATTTCATTCAAGTCGTTGGTTATCTGCTGCTACTAACAGGTTCCCTAGCGGTAATTCTTTGCCACAAGAGAGTCGTTCTGAGGAAATTATCTGACATTTCATTGAATTTTTTTTTTTATTCCGAGCTTATTTTACGTAACGCTGCTATAGTATCTGGCAAATATTTGAAACATTCAGCAATTAGTGTGATTAAAAAAGAAAGTAATGTTACATAAAATAATTCCTTTTTCTTTAAGTTGAACTTAACTTATTCTGGTATTAATTCTTAGATAAGAATCTCATATTCCTAAAAAGTTTTGGTGCTGTTTAACTATAGAGAATTAGTCCACTTATTAGTCCATTTTAAAATGAGGCATTTCAATTGACGTGACGATAAGAAGTTTATTACCAAAATTATAAGGTTTAAATTAAAACCAATTCTCCGGTATAATATTTAAAATTCTGTTTCTATGGTGTCACGATATTAAATTAAATTGAGAAGCCAATTAGCTACAAAACGTTTATATAATTGATGTGAATTGTTTGCATAAAATATTCAATTTCGGTTAGACGTGGACAATAAGAACGTGACCGGCACAGTGACGCCTGGGCTGTTATATTCTGATTTCTATCAATAGGTATTTGTTACATACTAAACATAAACTAGACAAGCCGGATTATAATTATACTACAACAGCTTTTTCTTTAGATTAAAAATTATTTTGAAGTTTTGTGCTTTACGCATGTCTAAGTATATCACAGTTAGAGATAAAAGAGTAAAATTGGCTTTTACATCTACTACGTACAATGGCCGCAAAGATTAACATAATTTAGGTTAGTTATCGAAGAGTAAAAAATGGTTTATATATTTACCTGTTATCATTTTACACGGGGTTTATACGTAATCGTTTTGCTTTTCGATTTATCATTAACCTTGTTTTTTTAAATTCCACTTAATTTTATTTAAAATAAATAAAAATTGAATACAGGTAAAACCACGAAACGTAGCTAGTAAATTAAGAGCACTTTACAAAATTTGAAAGGATTAAAGGTTTTAGGTTTTATTAGGAAAAGAGAAAAAGAAAAAATGCACGCGACGCGGCTCCATTATACAGTATTAACGTTGTTAAATTTTACACTATTATTAAAATACTTCTAATTACACAAAAATGTATTCAAATTTAGAACATGCACTATCATGATATACTTTATGAACCTCTGTTGTGTTCTTTTTTTTTATTAAATGGCTATCGACTAATATTAAAAATAAAGGTTGTATATTCTCACACTGAATATAAATAAAGTATTTAGTAGGCTAAGTCGTCAACACATGAAAGCGGGTGAGATGAAATGCGTAACCGGACGTGCCCGATTTATTATCTAAAATCCATTGTCGTCCGCTTCCCGGCATTGGGTCAATGCATTCGGTTACCATATTTCGTATTACATAATTTGGATTTCAAAAGGTGCAAAAACTTCAGTATTTGTAGACAGATGCCGTAAGAAAAAATATTCCAGGAAGGTCAGCCGCATTTACCAACTCTGCGTTTATTTAACAATCGGTACATAAACGTAAATAACGCCATCTAGCGGAGGAATAAATGAGTGAAGTAATTGTAGTCATAACAATTCATGTGCGCGCGCATTAGGTACATGTTATGATGAACATCGCAACAACTTTCTAAATATTAAAATAGAGGGCGTTCATAGATAAAATAATTTTAGAATAGTTATAAATGGCCAGAAACCGCAACGACTTCAATCACGTTAATACTTAATAATCATATAAAGACAAAAATGACCTATATCACTCAGAAAGGAAGTAACTTGCTTCCTTTTAATGAAAGAATGTTTAAATTTATGTAACCTACATCAAACAAACTATCTTCCTATAACCATTACATAAATTAGTAAATTCCATGGTAAATTATTAAAAATCTGACTCTTGTTATTATGCTCAGTTCAAAGACATCATTAATAATTAACACGTCATCAATATTGTTTCAGCGATATTGGTTAAAAGCAATAAATAAAATTGAGGAATGTATTTGTACGTCATATACAAACCCTTTTGCAGAAAAAAAACGGCTCCTTTAGATTTTTTCTCTACTTCAAAGAATAATACAAGAAAGAGGTTTTATTAATTTGATGATATATTGACATGTTATTTGAAACATCCAGGCATTACATTCCAAATTTAAATTTCTAAATTGACAAAGGAAAAATAATAATTGTTGTAAAATTGCTTTACTAACGGCGTGAATCGCTGAAAGTGGTTTTTACTTATTATTAAAATTTTAAAACTTTGTGTGTTTCTTCTGCAAATTAAACAATTTAACCTTTATTTTCACATTAAACACTACTTTCTAATATGCCTGATATAGCAATAAAGGCCGGTAAAATTATAGTCCTACTTGTAAAAGTTGTTCGCAAATTTATATGTCTTAGTAGCTAAGTGTGAATCGTTCAACTGTCCAGAGGACTTAGTTACGGTATAAAGAGACCAGTTTGGTCAAAAGAAGACCAGGTTAGGGAAGAAAACTATGCACAAAACTACGAAATGACCGCTTTTTAGTGATTCAGGTGTTGTGGAATCGTAAAGCGTCAAGTGTGGTCCTAAAGAAGAACCTTGAAGATGTAAGAGGAGTAGAAGTTAGCTTGTGAACGCTCAGGAGGAAGTTTATGGTTCAAACAATTGCCAGAATTTACTTCACAGCATGATTATAAATATACAGGCTACGTTGAATATTAAAATTCAATGTAATTAACCGAAATATACCTTAGAACGTAAATTTTCTTAGGTGCCTGTTTTTTTTTTTGCAAAGGAATTTACATAATTATATGTAGGTAAATTATCCGTTACTTAGCAACTGAACCTGTAATGTTTAAAAGAATACGTACCTTATTTTCGCAAGCAGTATGGCAGACATATTTACAAACTGAAACAAAGAATCAAGTTATTAACATTATATTTTCATTTATCGCCATATAAGTATATTTTCAAATATACTTGTAGTAGATTATTTTATTTGTAGAATATGAGTTTTAAAGTATTCTAAATAGCTATCAAATACTCCACTATATAAAATAAGCTATCTTTGAAACCAACAGGTCCTTTATATAAAATGTCATCGTGTGTTTGATACTAAAACGAATATATTATATACATCTTATAATCATATATCCCTGAAAGTTTCGCCTATACATACTACATTTTTCTTAACTAGGATTTATTGTTTAGATATATTTTTAGGGTTCCGCACATAAAATAAAAAGGAACTATTATAGAATCACTTTGTCATCCGTTTGTCAATATATATCAAGACTTTTTCTCAAAAGTGGGTTGTGATATAATGTTCAAATTAAAAGCTGCTATAAAAAAGTAAGATTCTAGGTTAACGCAATAAAAAATACGGCCTAAGGCTCTTTATACCAAAAGTACCACTCCTTGAACGTTTATCAAAACCTATTGTAGGTAACATTCTCCGCGGGGGTCTACAGTTTTCAAATCTGGACCAAAATAAATTCTTTTGGTGTTTCAAAGATGGGAATCGCTTATTGCGTACATCAAAACCCCTCGGATGTATCCAGTGATGTACAGCGGGAAATCTCTTAATGAAATTAGCACTTAAAATATGGGAGAAGGTACATTTATATTAATTACATTCATAGGTAACGTGATAAAATAGAGAAGATGACCCGCTAATGAAATTAATCGTCTGCCAACTGCGGCCTCACTAAATCATCAGACTTATCAACATAATATTGTAGTAAACAACAGTCATTTAAAGAGAATTACGAGCCGATTGTTAATGCTAATTATTGATGAGAAAATTGTAAGCATCAATAAAACAGAAGGTGTACATTTAACTAAGTGAAAAGGGGGGCAGCAACAAGAATTATTATTTTAAATGAGATTTCGGGTGTGATTTAACTTATGTGTTAACACTGTGTTTTTCTTTGATAATAATTTGCGTCATTCGCAAATGAAAAGGTCCCAGAAGACTATGTATATTTTGTGTATAGGAGAAATACGAAACGAACATGACCCGCACGGAACTGTTCGTGCAGAATAATATCCATGAGACTATTACATCCGTGCGGTCCTTGCACGTCCCATTCAACCGTATTAAAGTCAATTACTTATGGACCGAATTTCAATTATTATTATTGACGTGTGAATCGGTCATATTAAAAACATTTATTGTTTTACTGGTCATCTTACATTTGGATTAACTATTACAATTATTTCGGTAACTCTGCTTAAGATAAATAATGTTTGAAGATGAGGTTGTTAAAATCGAATATAACTTACAAGTATCTTAATCTACCTTGCTGTCTAAAAGTCAATGTATATAAATACCTAACATATCTTGAAATTCATCTATCAATAACTCTCTACGATTCCCTAGATATTTAGTCGGTAGGTTCCCAACAATAACCATATGTTCTAAAATAAAATTTGTTCAAGGTCCCTAATCGATTTCACTGTAGATGAAAATTATTCGGAGCTTTTAGAAATTCGAAATTGAATTTGTAAAGTATTTTATCATAATAGTACAAAAATTAGGTTTATCTCACTTCAACTTGTGGGAAAGCACAAAAAATATTTATGCATTCTCAAGAAAATACTGATAATATTAGTTCTGTTTGATATAATAAATAGTGTAAAAAATATAGTAATCACCTCTACAGCATGACCCCTGATTGTTTACCGGTTGGTGACACCACTGGCAAGCGCGAGACTTCCGAAATGACTTGGCTCGAAACGCATGTGCTTGGGCCGCGCCTTCCTTCTGTAATATAAATTAACTTTGTATTTTCCATATATGTGATCATTTATAAGTTTTAACATTTTCGATAATAAGTACCAACTTGAAGATAAGATCGGTATGTCCTTCAAACAATAAATGGGCGAACTATAAAAAAATATTAGAATATTGTTCTAAAATATAGTCATGTCATAGGTTACTATTAAATTACAAAGTGTAGTTGTAATAAAAAGTTGACAGAAGAAAAATAAAGGATTTAAAAAGTTCCTGGAGCAGTTTCCATAATAGAAAAGCGACTTATAGGTGTAACACGAACTATACTAACGTTTGTTTCAGTTTAATGCAATAAAACCCATACATAGCAGACGAGAGTATTAAAATCTCCATATTTGGTTTAAAATATAATGTAGTATAAAATAAAAGTAACAGATTTAATGATAGAGAACTCATCTGTGGAAAGTAGCTCTACATTCGTGTTATTGTAAAGAAAAAAGTTTGTCAGTACTATTAAGAATTTTTATTATAGATAAATAACTATTTATTTCGTGTTTGTATATTGCAGATTAATTATTACTAGTGGTCATCTCAATAGTGGAAATTCGACCATAATACAATATAGATTTATGATTCGATATAATTTATACCTTATTGTCAAAGAGTATACAAATATTGTAAATTAGTAGACGTAATGAGAGTGAAGTACAGCGAACACAGACTTATATATAAAGGCTTCGTCTCGTCGACGGTAAGGAAAAACAGTTGATTCCATTTTCTTTTAAATTATAACACAAAAGCTCGTTATTAGCTACTAAACAACCAAAAAAAAATTATCGGTTACCACTGAAAGAAAAGGGTACTGATTTGTTTTATCTTAACCTATTTATATATAGAATAAGCTACAATTTGCAAATATGGCGAGATGTCAAGTCATTCAAATTCATCCATAAATGTGTGCACGCTCGAAAAATCTTTCTTATGTAGTTTGTTTTTTAATATGTAATCCGACGTATTAGTAGTTTTCAAGCTGCTATATAATAAAATACTGTAATGACCTTTTATAATTCATTATTCTATTAAAATATTACTTTCATGCTGGTGCTGACACATAAAAATTTAAAATAAAAATATATGATTCATTTTTTAAATTATGAACTCAACTACTTGAATAAATCATAAACAATGTAAACATATTAATATAAGAATACATTAATATATAAATACAATAATTATTTGCGAACGAACATGTACCGTTGGCTATAACGGCCTGCGCAGTGTGACTAAGCTCCTCATGAAATTATAATAATATAACATTCAGCATCTGTATTCCACATGTTGCTTCTCTTCCATAACACTATCTTGGCATACATGCAGAGATCGCTGACAAAATAATCAACGCCTTATTTAAAAACAATTGTTATTAAAGAAAACCTTGATGGTATGATCACACGTAGTCCCAATTTGCATTGAATGATATAATTGGTGGATGGACATACAATTTATATCATAATTACACATAGTTGATCCAACAGAACAACAATGTATTTACGTATTTTTTAATTTTTCAGGAGAAGCGTCTGAAGAATAAAAAGTTACGATGTTATCGTTACACGTCAATCTGCAACATATATTTTTATTTTTAATTAATGATATACTTCTTTTTTTATAACTATTTACATCTTTTATTTCATTTTTTCATTTTATATAAACATTTCTTTTATATTTTTGAGATAAATATCACAGTATTAATCGACGACATGTTCAACCATCTGCCAACATAGAGTTTTACAGCCGACTAACCACGGCTTTTCATAATTTTTAGTTGTTTCACAACCGTTTCCTGTTGCACTAAGACGTGACAACGGCCAAACAATTCTTAACGGAAATGCGAAATAACGTCCACCCTAATTTTAATTATGGATTTCCGCAATGTGATGCCTTCATCAGTCAAATAAAAAGCTTAGATGTATTTTTATTCGAATTGGTTAATTCTTCAAATATTTGAGCGCGTTAATTTATTATCAACAATTATTCATGTCACTTACAATTAAAATTAAAAAAATAACATAAAGGCTTAGTGTAAAGAGATGGTCATGAAAACCTGAAACCAAGTGACGTCATATTTAATTTATAGTTTTATTTTCTTAAATCAAGTTTGAAACCAATATATTAATTCGTATCCAATATATTAGAGCATTAGTTTTTGATAAATGAACTTCAATACTAAACTTTATATGCTTCTATGGGGGTAATCTATTTATTTATTTCATAAGGCACACATTACAGATAATAAGATTATTTTTTTATAATTATTGGTTCTTTTTTGTCTGCTCAATTATTCAAATTTATATCTATGTACATCTATGCTTACTAAAATACAATCATAGAAACATATACGAGTATACTAATTTCATATATACAGTATATATCTCTAAAACTACTGAATACGATTATCGAAAATTTTTCTTAAATACAAAGCTGCTTTCTCCTTCAGTAACTTAGCACTATACGAGTATTCTATTGTTACTAAGTGTTATATTGCAATTAACACATAAGGATTGAGTAAATAACTTTTTCGTCATAAGTTAATTTAAGTAAATGTTGCTATTTACAGCATTCGATTAATCCAAATAGTCTGTAATGTAAATAAATTTTTAATTTAGTTTTCGAGGACTTTGGGAAAAGGTCGCCATCACCTCTTATTATGTTTACTTTACTTTATTTAGGTAACTTACGTAAAAGAAAGACGGAATAAAATAGAACAGTTCCGTAGGTCAAGGGGTCAAGTTACAAATACAGTTAGTGTACTCGTAAAAGTCTTGTAGGTAGATAACGAGACTGACACTTTTAATCAGAGTGGACTATTACACAGTAGGTATCTAATATAAACATGCAAATTGTTAGTAAAAATACAGGCTTTGTTTTGTTTCAGTAGCGAGAGTAATTATAAAATAATAGCGTACAGTTTTTGCGCAATGTCTGTGTTATAGCCGAGGATACTGGCGCCACATTTGCAGAACATATGTGTAGTACTGCAAGTACCTAATCGAAATCGGAGTTTGAAATAAATCATCCAGCTGCCGTTGCCCGCTGCGTTATCTAACCGACTCCATGCGTTCAAGTGCTTTTAATGTACGTATCTCGTAATATAAAATGTTTATAACTAGGAATGCTATCAATAACTCGTAATACCTATGGATATTACTTACTATATTGAAATAAAATTAAAAGTGTCTTTATAAACTTTCATGAGCACTTTGTAGCGTCCAAAAAACTGCTACTTGACTACCGGTTCAGTAAATAGCATCAACTATTAACAATCGGCACTAAATTGTCAATCATTTATATTAAAGATACTAGGAATCATAAAAAATACACAATATCTATGTACGAACTGTATTAGCTAAATATTTAAACTATAGCTAATATACAAATATTTAATGTTCTATTCGAATCAAAAAAACACATAGAAAATTATTACCTATATCCGATTTTGTGGAAGGAAATAACAGTTCTGATGTTATGATATAAAACGAGTTCCATTTACCTCTCATCCGAAATATTTTAAGAATGTTCTACCTACATAAAAACAAATCACATCTGACATCTCTGCATAGCATATACACTACGTTACTAACACATAGACAAGTCACACACTAGCGTATGCGTACACGTGGCTAACGTGGTAGCTTACACCTGCATAGTGTACTCAGAATGAATGCCATAGCGGCCCGCCCCGACCGTAACAACCTCGCCGCTCTATTACCAGCGCCAGGCGATTCACTACAAAAAGGGAATCTTTACAATGAAACTAACGCACGCGCTCCATTAGTTGTCCGAATCAAATTTCATTGAACAGCTGGAGATACGATTTTAAACAATACGGTATCTTACAACCCATAGAGACAGATATATCTATTCTTTGAGCGACTCAGTGCAAATAATTTTAAAGTCGAGTGCGCATACTCATAAATAAGTCAAAGTATAATAAATAACAATAAGGTATTATATACAGTTTCTGATAATAGACCTCAGTTTAAACGATTTGATAATTTAAACAGTATATTGTGTTCCTTTAATAATAATTATTTAACATTATAAAACTAATAGGATGTAAATATTGCTAACGAACATAAGCATTATATTGTATACGTATTTAATTATACTAAAAGCGTTTTCAAATGAATTTAAAAAAAGAGAACATAGTTATTAGTTATCATTAACACAAAACTGGAGAGACTAGTTACTAGACTACGAACTAGACTACAGTCTGTGATCGTTTAACAGGAGAATGATTTTGTAGTTGACGATTAAGAACATTATATAATAAAAAATATCAAACTGTCATAGTAAATACAATGATAAATACAAACATGTCCCCTAAATAGTCCAAAGGATTTACGTGCTTCATTAGGACGAAAAAAAGGCCAATATTTTATGTACCGACTTTAAGTTTCCTCCAGTAAATCTCATTAATCGTTTCTGTAGTTTCATCTCTTAAAAAAAGAATTTGTATACCAATTAATTTATCTATTCACGAGCCCTTTATTTATTTACTACAAAGTTTTGGATCTTCGAATTATGGTCGGTGTTTATTTGAGCGAACGAGGTACAATGAATATAACTATGAATATAAGGAAGTATTTCTAAAAATTCTTACCCATACCTACGTCGATGAGAAAGGTGAAAAATCGTTGTATAAAAGTCGCTATTTTTAGTCTTTTTGTTGTTAAAACATGGGCATGTCTTGATTAGAAAGGGATTTTTTTTTCAAACTGACTACTCTGTTGACCCGGAGGCCTCTACAGATTCACCGGACTACTAAGGGGAGCGCTTAAGGCACTGATGAGTTAGTAGTATTTAAGAAGGTCGGGGTAGGGTATGTAACTGTCAGCAGTCCGGTGAAGCTGTAGAGGCCTGTAAGACCAATAGCGTAGTCAGTTCGAAAAAAAAACATGAAACTGTGCAGAAATACTACCATTTTCAAAGATAGAAAATATATTCTCATGACTGTTTTTGTAGGCTAAGCTTCTGGTGCAAATTAATTGTTATATGGTAATAGGGAATGTTATGTATATATGATAGACTTGTCTTACTAAAAATATATCTGAAAATAAAAACAACAAAAAAAAACGAAATCTGTCAAAATTACCAGAGAACTAAAACACAAACGGCCACGTTGAGCAGAAACCCCAGGTAAATAAAAAGAATAAAATCCGGGCTACCCACACACTACACAGGTCATCAAGTTTTTCCGAAGGTGTTATAAAACCAGGAATGTTAAATTTTAACAAACAAAAAAAATAAAACTAACATAATAACACAAAACACCACCACGAACGCATAGCAACGAACACTGCCAACCCTCGTTGACAACCACAAACAATTACAATTAAGAGAAACGGTCGTAACAAAAGAAAAAACATCTTGTGAGTCAGCTGGTCATTGTGGAAGATTATGACCGTAACCCTCCAATGAAAATTACAACTACAAATATATCACACAGTACATCTATTACACCAAATAAGTTCTACATAATAACGTACAATGTAAAAACATTATCATTATATGGTCGCCTATGGGAATTGATACAGGCAACTAAGGATATAAAGTACGACATAATTGTACCGTCTGAAACGAGACGCCAAGAGATAAAGGTAGAAGAATATGACAACTATGTTCTATGCTAAAAAAAGAAATAAGACAATTTGAAAGACAAGAGGAATACTTAGAAATGAAATCAAATGGATATGGAGAAAGGAACAAGAGAAGCCAGAGGTTAATAGAATCTACTCTTGAAAATAAAATCGCAATATTAAACACTTAAAAAAAGGCGGAACATACATATACTTCTTTGGAGGAGGCCTTCACCCGAGGAGGGGTTCTTGCAAGTAAATAAATAATATATAAATATAAGGATACAGTTAAAGTAAATGGTATTTTTTTAAGTAGATTAAGCATAGTTATAAGATTATTATTTTGCAAGAAATAAAATGGCTTTAATTAATAAATAAAACATGGAATGTTTATGTTTTTTACATTTTGCTTTGAATGGTTTAGATAAGAAAAATGTAAAAAAGAAACATAAGTGAATCATTATAGTTAATAAAGTTTCATCTAACATAAAAATGGAAAACTATTACATATCCATTTATGGCAATGTTTTATACTCCGCCGGTGTCTAGTCATTATTGTCTTAATTTGGACTTTTTAGTATGGGCACGGCTAAATTTGACTGTTTTGGTTTTTCTTATATAGATGTTTCAATTATATTTGATGAATACCTATAGCCGAAAAATGATCCAGTATTTTTTAAGAATATTTATTTATACGCACATTTTATACACAATAGAAAAGAATAAATCTGCATTAGTTAAAATCATATTTTATTTCTGTCGGAACAGGCCTTTTGATCATAAGTTACGTTGATTAAACTACTGAGGAAGAAGACAAAGAACTCAATGTCGGAACCACGATAAATCAACGAATGCGGTGTCTTTTAAAATGAACGTTTCGTAATGAATATTTCATCGAAAATATGAAGATAAGGTTAATGACCTTATTAGAATGTAGAACTATTATAACAGTAGCAAGAAAATTGTGTATTATTTGATCATTTTCAGTACAGAATATATAGGTAATTATCATGAGTACATCATAGGAAAATTATACAACTACAACTAAGTTCGTGTAAGTTATAGAGTTGTGAAGTGTAGTAGCATCAGCATCACATCTGTTTCCTTCGTATCCTCCACTCCTTCGTATCAGTTAGAAAAAGCGCATGTTCTCAATTTTTTTCAAACCACAGTTTATACCCACCCTCTCGGGGGAGAGAGTGGCTTATATCCGACTCACACGGACTAAAGCCCCCACGGTGTACCCTCTGCTGCCATAGCAGGACGACAAGGGGTGACGCACTCCGCATGTCGCTCAGGCAGCCAGCCCAGCCTGATCCTGGGCCTCCCGTGTGAAAAAAGAGATAGTCATAGAGAGATGGGGTAATTATAACGTGACACTGTATAAGATCCGTCATGTATATTCATTTCTATAATAATTGTTTTAAAGTTGAGCAGCAATTTGTTTATGTCTATTTATCTGCAATATTCGACGGTACATAACGACATTATTGTGGATTAATATTGAATTGTCTACTATTTTAAACGACTTCAAGGTTCTCAATTGGGTGGTATTGTTTATGTTTGTTACCTGAGAGCTTCTGCATTTATAAATCGATTTAGGAATTATTATTTTTTATTGGCAACGGGATGTGTTTAAGTGAGATCCATTTTACTTTAAGTAGCATTGCACATTGTATTTCGAAGATATACCAAGGAACTCCTCAAAATCGAATAGGAAATGAATAATAATTGAGATATTGGAAGGTTTATGACAATTCAAGACTAGATATCTATCTATGTATCTACATAACTACATCAACTACATTCTGGCGCATTACTTTACAGTAGATTTTTTTTGCATACGGTTTTATTTTTTTATTAAAATTTTCTTATAATAAATTCATTTAGTACATTGTGACAATTCAAACCATACTACTTAATTCATTCCGAGGTTGTATTAACACAAATCAATAACTAGACAGGATTGCCATCTGCCGAAAACAACGTTGCTTTCTAAGTCCTTTGTACGTGACATCCGTTAGGTATGAAGCCATTACAAGTTATAGAAAATTGTATCACGCGTTGCTTTGCGTTGTCACGACCCAGAACTTGGCACCGGCAATGTCACTTGCATTAACATTGTGTTTCTCGGTATTCACTAGGTATACATTAATCTTCGGATCGTGAACATAATGCATTACGTACTTGATTGTTTATGAATGCTTACATTTGGTAAACGAACATTATATCATTATCTACGACACTTATGTTATTTGGAAGTATATATACCCAAAGTTCAGGTTATACATGTTTTAAATTGCTAGTACACATATTTAATCGAGCGATGAAACTCTTTCTATCAACTTTAAAACATTGTAGTACTTTGTATCGAAACATGATCCATTAAAATAACTATCAGTTTTGATAGAGTGACATAAAAATAGTGTAACAGAATGCAACCCTCGTGTCATTCATTATCTTTATATGTATTACTGACGGGCAATTCTGTTTATTTTTATAGAGATGCATTAAATATAACAGTATTATCAGGTTTATTAGTATAACGAATAAAATAACTATTTCTAGAATTTGAATTTGAAGTTATTGAATGCTTCCAACTATAGAACAGAATGACTTTCGGTCAATGACTTTGATTAAATACAATTACTCATTAAAGCGGAACTTCGAAGCCGTTTAAACCATTCACAAAAACACCTAATTGTTATAACGTCGCCTTACTGTTAGGCTGAAAGGGAATCAAATATATTTTAAAGCAAACGTTTATATAACACGTTCGTATATGATAATTATTGTGGATACTTGAAGAAATTTGTTGTGTAGTTTTCGTAACCTTTTTTCTGATATGTTTTTTTTTTCATTCGAGCTATTACAATACATTATTAAGTAATTAATACCTATATCTACTGCTGATAGATAATTTCGTCACGTTAATCAAGAGCAGAGTGGCGCAGTGGAAGCGTGCTGGGCCCATAACCCAGAGGTCCGTGGATCGAAACCACGCTCTGCTATTAAGTTTTTTGAAATAAAAACTTTAATAGTTTGTTTTTTATTAAAAGTTGGTTAAGAATTATAAACGCAACATCTAACCAATTACTTCGTATAAAAAAGGTTGTTTCCAAACCGACATTGTCTCATTCACCCTCGTTTGAATGATGATGATGGCAGGACACTCCCTTAATTTATGGGTGAGGGAGGGTTCTGCGCATTGATGTATAGGGTTTATAAGTAACAGAACATGCAAAGGTGAAACAAACACATTTTAGGTAGCTCATTTTAGTAATAATTTCACCGTCACATACGATAAACTTTGAACTGAGATATACCGCATTCGATGCATTTAATGAGTGATAAACAACACGCAATAATATTATTCAATACCTTCTGTAAATCTTACAATAGTTAAAAATTATTTGTGTATAAATTAAATACATAAATGAATAATATAACTATAAGTATACATAATATAATGTAAATTAAATATAAAGCCAGATTATATTGCTACTTATACTTATTATAGTCGGGTTCACATATCTTATTGTATCTTTCTTTATAAGCAAATGTATCACACCCAGCACTTTACCTCAAAATCATGTATGAGCATTATTTTTTCCATTGTTAACCACGGTATAAGTTCGACTAGAGTTTTGTTAATATTTTAGAATAATTTTGTTTAATTTACAATGAAGAATTTTACCCAACAATTATCTACGAACTTTGGAAAATGTGCACTGATTTTCTTTTAGTTTCTCGCGTTTCGTGACCGGTAATTATATTCTCGACAACCGAGACGACATGACATCGACGATTCCAAAGGTACTGCCAATCTCTCAGGGGTTCTTCTGGATCTTGACTTCCAATGAAAATTTCTTAAATTCTGTATTACTGGAGATCAATTAATACTGTCATGTTTGCACTTTTGGATGAGTTTTTTTTTATAACCTATAGGACAGTTTTCTTTGGTATATTTGATTGAAATTGAGAATGAGACTGAACATATTACGCGTTTAGTTTCAGGTTTCTATTGTAGATCGTTATATTTTACGTATTAGGAAAAACAGTCACAGACATGTTCGTTTCTTTTGCGCTTACAAATTACGATGCAAAATGGACCATCGACTGCGAATGGATGAAGGCCTGTACTGCAACTTGTAATCCTGAAACGCAATAGAGACGGTGGAATCAGCTGGTGATCATCTTGAATATATTCCCCAAAGCGTAGGCGATAGAACACTCACAAGCCATGCGCTCATTCGCTGATGAGCCTTCGAGATCAGTGATCAATATTTACACACGGCTTTATCTGCGTCTTTTATAGATGGAGAAGCTGCGCCAGCGTAGTCTTTCACTCTGGACGGGATCCCCAATTGTCTAAGAGTGACGTGATTATTTCTTACGTATAATGTACATATTGTATTTACTTACGCTGGTTCACACATTCAATTTGGTATACAGTATTATAACTAATCTGGGGACCACCCGCACCGTGAATAATATGGTAAAATCATGACCATTATATTTGTTAAGGTACATTTGTCTGATTTCGAATACCTTACATGTAGTTAGAGGCGGTATGTATACGAACGGAGCGTGATGAATTGATATCCTATGAGTATGACTGTCCCTTGCTGTCACCTCATACTTCCCTACTCATTGAAACACATATCTAATTCATTGTATTAAAGAATCTCGTTATATTTGCTTACAATAAAATCATTATTATCCACGTTTGTAGTAAACCTTATACATCATTTAGCGTAATTGATATATGTAGTAACTAGATAATTACATAAAGTAAATGTTTATAAATTATGTTTTGTTAAAGAATATAAAGATAGTTGTTTTCATTTTACCATTAAAATATGTGCGATATGTCTATCATAAATACATATGTAATAAACATATAAATTTTAAAGTGGAAAGTGTTCTAAGTATGAAGTACGACGGATATAGGGGTAGAGGAAGACCGAAAAACGTACGAAGGTATCATGTGAAGAACGATATGTGTATAAAAAACAGTGTGAATACTGAGATGACATCTGACAGAAAAGAGTAGAAGAGAAAAATATATTCTGCCGACCCTTCTTAAGTGGGATAAGAATATATAATACGAAGGTGCATGTGTACGTAAAGAGTATGTCAAAAATATTTGCGCTAAATACCAACACTTTACAATACACTCGTATATGTGTCGTGTATATAAATAAATTAAAAAGTACAAGTGAGTTTCTTAAATAACGGTATACAATGTAATACCGTTTAAATACGGTAATAACTCAGAGAGTATTTTTAAACATATTATTTGATATATAACAAATATTGTTCTTTATAATTATTTGTAATTAATACCAACCCCGTACTTTCGAGGAGAAATGGTTATGTCAGTTTATTAACATGTGTTTAAATGATATGGAACTAATACCTGCCGTTCTTTAAACTTCAATTGACTTATAATCATTTAAATAAAACCGATATCAGGCGTTTACCTATTAAGTCCTTTACAAGCATATACATTGACTTTCATACTAGTTGATACCCGAGACTTTTTTGACCTAAAAATAGCTTTCTTCTTTCATAAAAAGTATGTGTTTTGTCTGGATAAGTTGCGGGATGTTAATTGGGTTTTTTTAATTGTAATTTTGTCTTTACTATCAGTAAAAGTTTAGTCAGAATTGATTTAGCCGTTTTGAAGATTAATGCGGACAATAAATAAACACTTCAATTTTATGTATATGGTACAGATTTACAACGTGACAAAGTAATGATATTTAGTGCTGTAATTAAACTTAATACTAAACAAGTAAAAACTCTAAAATAAGTAAAGAAAATAAACAAACTGCAAAATCACACATAACTTCAATTAATCAGCATACAATAGCATTATCGTTTTCAAACCTACTGTGGTGTTTATTTTCAAGAGCATTTAAATAAACTAATTCATTATATGTCGGTCGTTTCTTAGACAAAACGATTCTCATTCACTGTTATCCTCTTAATTTCATCTTTAAAAAAAGTAATCCTTCAAGTTTTATCTTGAAAATATCATCTTCAATAATACCTATTACTTATTTGACATCACCTGATTGGCATAACTAAGAAATCAAAATATAGATTTTCATATCAGATTGTTTTATTATGTTCTCGCTTCATTACGGATTGAATTTCCAAAATCATTTTTTTTTTCATTGTACCGTAATTATCAAATTTAATAATAATTCTGTAAATAATATAACTTACTCAAATAGCCCAGATGCGTATTACAGCAGTATCGTCGGTAAGTCTCTTCAACTGTTATGGAACAAGTCACGATTCGTGGCATAAAAGTATACCTATTTATTTCGTGTCGGCAAGTTCACAGAAAACAATGAGTCAGGATTTTTTTAGGGAAAGAGACTATGTATTTAAAAAATTAATGTATATAAAAATAAAATGACATTTTAAACTTAATGTTTGACCCACAAATATTTTCCCTAATTTATATCCCTTCTAAATAATAAAAGGTTTTAAATCTTTAGGTAATATAATCGCTTTGAAAAACTAGTAACTTCCATGACCAAAAAAAATAGTATAAAAGAAGGCTGGGCTGAAAATTCCTCCAAGTGTCATAATTAAATATTAATTATTTCTTTGCTATAATATTCCCTTTAAGACATAATTTCGCTTTTAATCATCAACTGCAAGAAACTTGACACTATACTTTTATTAAAATACTAGTTCGAGAAATTTTAGTACATTTCTATGTATAGCATTTTTTATTTATGATCAGTCGTAAGATTTCCAAAAGTAATACTAATAAAACGTGATTGACTTAGTTTTATAATAGTACTAACTTTTGCCCGCGGTTTCGCTCGCGTTAATGTAGATTTGACCTGTCCCTCGGAAACACTACTATTTTTCGGGATAAAAATTATCCTATGCCCTCTTCTGTATACCTGGCAACGTTCATGCAAAATTCATGACGATCAGATAAATAGTAGTAATAAGGCGTGAAAGTATAACAAACAAACAAACACACAGTCTTGTTTAAAATATTAGTTTGCATGTTATATGAAAAATCTAGCTAAACGTAATTGGTAATCTAAGAACTTGACTTTTCATAGAAACTTCTAATGTTTTATTATTATTATTTTAATTCTAATTAACGGGTATAAATTTGCTGGTGGTTAATGGTAACAAACATTAATATTTTAATCATATTCATTACACAAATACGTAAAACATGACCTAAAACTCAAAATTACAGTTATTGAAGCTAAGAACTTATATCGCGTAATTTATATGTGCACATTTAAAATACTCTCACTAGGTGAGGAGCAGTTTAAAACAAAAACTGTTGGCAGAAAGTCGAGTGGCGAGAGATGTGATGTTTGAAATAAAATAATTATAGTGAGAAGTAACGAGATAGATGTCTGTGTATTTTTACTTACGATAAATATTTCTTAAGACAATTTTAAGTAAACAGGTTAACTTAATTATACTTTAAACTTTATTATGAGTGAAATGTACATTTGAATTGTCATATCTATGAGTATAATTCAGTATAAAAAAGTGTATATATTTATTTTTCTTACACTATTTCCACTGCCAACGCACGCTTTATATAAAGTTTTTAGTATAACGTAACTGGGATTGACCGACTGATTACAAAACCCATAAACGTTTGTTAAAATTTAGGTACTTAGAAGAATACAGAAATTGTACTGGATGAACGTTGATTATAGGAGATGCGGTAAGCTTTCCATTGGAGATAAATGAGTTAACATTATAGAAATTATTTTAACTTTGTACTAAAGAATAGAGATAAATCGCATCTAGTTAGTGAATTTTGAACAAAACATAACATCAAAAAAATCCCTTATACTGTATTTTATTAACTACAATATATATTAAGCACACCATTTTTTTTTAAGATTAACTATTACACTGTTTCGACGTTAGCTATTTTATTTAAGAAACAGCATTTTTAATTTTTTATGTATTTGATTACAATGTCTATTATTTTATACACACTTAACCCATGACTGTACTTGTCCGAATTAGACTTGTGAACAATTTTACATTTTATGTATATGCTCATTTTTTGCGTTTGTTTCGCTTAAACTCAAGAATGGCAGGACCGATTTGGCTAATTATGATCTTGAAATATTTGTGGAAGTTCAGCGAAGGTTTAAAAGGTGAAAAACATAAATAATAAATAAATGAAAATACTAAAAAAGACAATTTAATGTTCAAATACAAAATGTTCCTATCTATGAAATATTTGATGTCTTTTGTCATTTTAGAAATAAAAAATTGTCATTCGTTTTATAAAACACACGTTTTATAGGTGCGTTCAGAAATATGTCTGATTCATATTGGTAGTATGAGGTCCGATCCTTTTGGTCTGTTTTGTTGAAACAGAAAACAGTTCTGTTTCATAAATAAAAATAGTACATGAGAAAGCATTAAATTGATTAAGAGCATAAGGTGTTGCATTTATAATGTAAACAAACATTTTGTATTAAGTTTTGACAACATTTTGCACTAATATACTCGTATGTAAGTGATACGAAGTTCACCGGGTCATCTAGTCTATAATAAAATATGTTACCTCTCTCTGCATCTGTGAAACTAATAGAGAGTATACTTATTTTTAACACAGCATTAGTCATTGTGATATAAAATGTATATTACTGAGATATGTAGGGTACATAACGTTTTTATTTATCATCGAATATTCCACATGCTCAGAATGTATAGGTCGGTACTGGAATTCAAAAACACGAAATACTAAGCGATGTCGTTGGTTGATAACGGTACACAATTTCAACGATTTCGTAGTAAATAAAAATTTATTTCCCAGATTATATTCATTGTTTGTCATGTAATTTAGAACACAGTGCGTGCTGTAGTCTGGTTAGCGGCTTTGTTTGCATAATGTTGAAATTTCACTGTGACGTCATGTACGGTACACCCAGATGCTTTACGCAACTTTAATTTACAGCAAACTTTATTATCCGTAGGTAAAATAATAGCATGTTCATAATGATATGGTACGCCTACACTTTTTGAAGTGTTCGAGGCTTTAATAATAAAAATCTTTATTTACTGTAATACAATTGTAATAGTCTCTTTTAAACTCTTTCTTAAACTTTTCTCTTTTTGTCCTTTACTTCAACGGAGATAGATTTATATCAATAACGTAGATTTACTCACAAAAAATAATATTTAAATGTTATAGAAATGAACCAAATTTTAAAAATAATCAGTTACAAAGAAGAGATAGCCCAAATAGATGTAAATTAAGGTGCACACAAATATCGCCGTATATTTATTAAATGCACCTCAGTTTTGTGAGATTATATTTGTACTTTTCTTAATTTTAATAGAACGTTGCTCATCAATGATCACAGATGTTAGACATATTATATACTGTCTTGAATCTAAAACACCAAAGTGTGTTTGTGTGTACCAATTCTTAAATAATTAACCGAGATGACATGAACGTTAAAGATTGCGTTCATGCACATAAATGGATTAGCACATGGATTTACAGTTGTGGTACGTAGCTATAATTTAATTACTCAATGTGTCAGCGTAAGCAGTAGAACAATTACTTGATGGGAGATCACATCTACACACTCGATCCGTTCTTGCCTCAATGATGACATTGATGACTGACAGCTGTCACAATTTCTTGAGTGATGCGTCAATTAAGCTGCCTTCACAGACCACTTTTGTTTCTCAAGTCATATAATTGTTTATTTATTAATTGTATTATTGAAAGTAATTAATTAATTGCTTACATTTATACATTAAATCATTACATCTCCACTTTGTAAAACATTTTCATTAGGAATACGAATGGATATTAGCGTACTCTAATAAATCGATACACAACAAAATTGTAAATTGTCCATTTCATTTGTTGATAAATTTATCGCACATTTAATGGATAAAGAGTAGAAATTGAATTTAAAATCGCGATTACATATTAACTTGAAATAACAAAAGTAATCTGTAAAATAAAAATGTACATGGCCGCGTTTATTCAAAATCTTAAAATCCAAAAATTTGTTTTTGTTTTTCGAACTGGCTATAAGCTGTTGACCTGTTGGGCATTCACTACTTCACCGGACTAAATCACCGATTGCTTTAAAATATTGACGCGCGTGTTTTTATGTGTTTATCTTCTCATATCGACATCAAACAGTTTATAGTGTGTTTAATTATGCTGTAGTTATTTCAGATTGCCATAATTTCGGTTACATCGGTAACTAACAACGCATTCTGTTGTAGCGATCTTCAAAATAGTTATTGGCCACAAGAATAGACCGTGTGCTTACTATTTTACACTTTTAATAATAAAAAAAAATATTGACTAAAAGTTGTAAAGTACATTTGCTGTATTTATTATAGGTATAATCGTTACTTGAATAAAAAAATAGCAGGTATAAAACATAATTAAATTGTATTATATTTAAACCGTTGTATACAATAACGCGGGGACAATTTGTTCAATAAGTTATATAACCACGTACTGTAACTGCGGTTGCATAACGTCGAACTTTAAAATACCCATAAATCACGGTCGCCGCAAACTAAGTCTAAAGGCGAGGGTGAACCAGGTGGTCACGACTATTTTCAGACTACTGTTTATGTACCTACTCTGTAAAGGAATAAAACATATTTTTTATAACTTCTATTCATACGTTTGATTAATAGTGAAAGGGTTTTGGGTACTCTTTTCATAATTAAATTTTATAACTAACTAAACACAACTCTTGAACACATTGGCTGTGAAAAGTATGTAGTAATAATAAACAATTCTGGTTTTTCTGAGTGTGACGGCTGTCCAACAGCTGGTGAGCATGTTTCTTGAAGCGTGATATTTTTTGCAAGGTTTGTTATTTAGCTCGAGTGTTTAAATTACAGTAAGAAATCCTATCAGTGTAACAAAATACCTAACTAAAATTTTGAGAACGACCTCTAAATGAATATCACATTATTATTACGTTCGGTTTTTGGCGCAGTGTCAGGTTACCTTTTTCCGCGGTGTTTGCTAGGCAAAGACAAAACTTGTCATCTGTGAAAAATTGGATGTCGGAAATATATAATTTAGTTAAACTTAAAGTAAGACACAGTAGTAGTATCTACAGGAAAGAATTATTTTAAAGCTAGTTAATACTATTATTATATAATTCAATTTTTTATGAATATTTTGTACTAGGTTTCTCATCGACAGCAGATGGAATGTGAGGACGAAGCCAAAGATATTAAGCATTCGTTTAGTAAAAACTTTATCACTCTTTTTGAAGACCTATATTGACCGACGTTTTAGTACTTTTTAGGTCCGGGCTCAACTTTTTTTCCTTCCACTACGGCGCAGTCAAGGCTGAACCACGGGTAGCAGTGAAAAACACGATTCTCTTCCAGTATGGTTGGTTTTCTGAAGAATTCTGAAGAGTGTTATCGTACGCTGTAAAAATGTTCTAAACACAAGACTCCCGCTTTTTGAGCTAGTTTAAAATACAAGGCCACACAATCTTGGTGTAATATATTTCCACCGATCCAAAACGCAATTTACGTTCATGTTTACTATGTCTTTATTGGCATTCAACCCCAAAAAAGCTTTTATGGTATAATGTAATGAATATCTTCTAGATTTTAAAATTTGTTAATTGCATTCCTTTTGCTACCTCCCACCACGAATTCAAGTTACCAAGGTAACTTATAACAGATGCTCAATATTAATTATGTAAAGAGGACTGGGACATCCCGCAGCTACAGCAGGTATAATCACAGTTCTGACTGTTCTCTGTACCATGGTGCATTGTCAATACTGTAGTATAAAATAAACGTATCTTGCGTACCTAGCGGAGCAAAAACCATCGCACCTATTCATTAGAGATTTATGTATTTACCTGTCGTCCACTATCCCCTTAAACATGCATTTCCGGTTACTCTATAGCGAACAGTGTTATACATAAATAAATTTAACTGATAGCTTTGTGTTTTGGGTAAAACCTTTCAAATTTTTTACAATGACCATTCAAGATATACTTAAATATCGATGTGCATTTTCAGGAATGTATGTATTATATGTTATATCATAATCCTTAATGGCATAAACTGAATATTTAGACAATATATATTCTAATAACAGACGTTGATGAACGATAAATAAGAAAATCATAACTCTACATAGATCGGAACAATAGCAGCAAGTCGGCGACATAGACGTATGTGATTTAATTTGGTGAGAAGTAAATCATGTTCCCCTACAGTGTTGCGCAGACGCATTGATGGAATCCTTTAAGCGCTTAACGTAGGAATGCGGCGCACCCGACGCGACTGCGGCCTAAGCTTTATATCATAATCACAACTGTGGGGCTGCCAGAGCACTCGGTTCAAGTGGTTGTCAATGTCATCGAATTATTCATTTACTCACAATTATATGGACTCAATATGAGGGTGCACGTTGGTCAAAAGTACAATTCAATTGAATATAAACGTATTATGTATCTAAGTTTTATTACTAATAACAATCTTAACAAAACTTAACGTAGATGAAAATTGTTTTTCATAGCTTACCATTTCTATGAGAACACCTTATAAGTTTTATCACGGGTTTAAAATTACAGGTAACAATAAAAAAAACTGTTTGAAGAGTCTTAGGCAGGTTTTCAATGTCAAAACGTCAAATCAGGCAGTACATGACGTGTCCAAATCTCTTGGATACCTATGTCGTCACACCGCCTATATATGGCACCCGTGTGAAGCCACGACAGGCCGCTAGTTTAACATATAGTCAAGGACATCAACATTATAATAGTTAACATAATATAGTTAGTCTGAACAATATGATACATAATCAAGTTAATTATCTAAAGAAACCAAAGGCGCCGCTTCTGAAAGGTTTCTTTGTCTTCGAAGACGAAGAGATGCGTTCGAAACCGCACATCCATTCATTGACTTATAAACGCGAGATAAATAAGGAGACTACCTACAACAGAATACATCGATGACGTTATCACTTCTGTTAATATACTATATTTTCCCATACTGTTCAGTGTACATCACTTCTAGGAGAATGATACGCTCAAGTGTATTTGAAATGTTATCGTTTAGTAATCATGGAAGAGACCACACTATTCCTAATGTGAACCTACATAGTAAGGCCATAACGAACTGAAATACATATCTTATTTCATTTATAATTGCAATAGTGTCTTGATAAATATTATTGGAGAATATTTCTTATATTCTCGAATGTATAAATCATTACTTGTTTGAGTACAGTAATGCGTATAATAGTAATAATGCACTCTCATGTAACTTGATTTCCATTTTGTATACCTATGTTTAATAATCACTGTGAGCTTTAAAGTCTAGAGAGAATTGTTTGTGATCATCAATCAGGGATAAAAATTTAGAATTTCCTGACTTTAATATGATATATTAACCACCCGACCCGACTTCGCTTGGGTGCAATGTACTAATATGGCATCATAAATGTTTAGAGGATTTAGACCCAGTGTTTACCGTTTTAATATTTACACTTCATTAAATTCTTAGAAGATACGTAAGGATTGAAATCTGTGACATCTTTTAAAAAGGTAATTTTGACGTATACTAAATACAAAAAGTATTTAAATTTAATTGTAATAATTGTAAAGAATTTTTTAATGACATATAAATGATTAATGTGAGCTATCCTTATGGGATAGACATACTCCACTCATGACTATTCTGTAGGATTTTTTTGGATGTACAATTCTGTTAGTTCCCAATTTCTAATAAAATAATCAGGTGTTACCACCTCAGGTGATATGATAACATACATCTCTACATTTTTTATATCACAATTAACGTAGTCCAACCGCATTACTGGTGTTAGTAGAAAGAGTGTTGTGTAAACCAAGCATTAGCGTTTAGCGTATTATACCCCATTAAAATAGCGATAGTATAACCCATTCAATCTGAGAAATTAAAATATGTATACCTATGTAATAATTATATGAAATTTAAAACGAAGCCGTTAGCTAAGATGGACGCGGATAAGATAAAATAATTCTATGCTCTATACTCTCTGTTGAGAATATTTTGATTATGTCGTTTGTTGAAAATATTAGTTTTAAAACGGTATAACTTTTAGACTTATTATATCACTTCATTGTTAATTGTTTTCTAAATTTTATTATGCACTTCATTTGATTGTTATCATAGACTATGTTATATTTTACGTATTATATTAATTAGGAATATATACATCGCGTTCACAACGTGTTAGTTGTCGCAAGCGGCGCGATACAACAGCACCTTGTTGCGAAACTATTTGGGAACCTAGAGCCAGCATGTATGACAATGTTTCGAACTCCAAAAGTGTTAGCTGTTTACCGTTAACTTAACTACCCATTAAGGTAAGCCTAATAATGCTGCGATTATAGCCTGCGTTATGTACGTTTTTATTGGTAAAATGCATCAGACATTATTTATTTTTAACCTCAGTAATTCACACCGTACAGTCACGAAAGCCGTTTTGTAAACCGGATATCTAAACATACTTCCTTACATTTTAAATCAAACTACTAAGCAGTGTCAATACTCCTGTTTCTATTCCCAAATATTTTCAGATTATATTTATAGGCATTAATAGTACACTTAAACGATTTAGCTTATCTGAGTAAATGTTAATAATGTCGCTAGAATGCAATATTACTATGGTATATTCTAAATATTCATCAAACAACAGTGCACTTAGACGTTAATTGTATTTAACTGGTAAATACAAATTAATTATTACACCTGACTATAATAGTCTGGCCTAATATTCATCGTAAACAGCCTGTTTTATTTATTCAGCAGTTTAACATTATCTGGGTATGAAATCACCTTGTATTTTTGTCTGCCTGGAAAAAAATATTTCAAGCGTTATACACAAATTTATACTTTAAATAGATTCATATTGCGCAGCATTTTAAGGGTTCCGATTTCCGAAAAGTAACCCTATTGCTAATTCCACAATGTCCGTTCTACTTTAAAAGAGAGCTATTATCTTTTGAACAGTAGTGGGTAACCATTTGAAATTTTCACAAAATATGTTTTATCGTATGGTAGATATCCCAACAAATAATTTTAAATTAGAATATTAAGAGAAACTCCGTAAAAGAAACGTGTTTTCTTCAAAGCTTCTTCACCTTATTGTAAAAACGGTAATGCGTACGCGTTAAATTTAGGGTGATTTTTTTTTTATTAGGTAACTAACGCTAAAAAGAAGACAACAAATTAAATTGATAAATAAATAATCGAAACAAATTCATTAAGTGATGAAACGGAACCTTGCCTTGGTGTACCGCATCCTACATGGGCAATCTTTTCGTTTCCTATACCAATATAATATACTAAAATATAGCTATATAGCATACGTTATTCATTAAATGTAAAGCTATTTTGTGTATCTTTAAATTTAAAATCGAATGAGCGCACATGTGCTTTGCCTAATGTATCATATTTTATAGGTATACATAAATCAATCCATAGCCTGGGTAAAACATTCGTCAGGATATTTGGTGATTTGTATATTACTCAACTGTAAATGCCACTTTAATCATGTCCTTCAACGTATAAAAAATTAGTACCTGTTTGGAAAGGTACACATAAATTTATAGAGTTAAAAGTGTAAGAATTCTATAGTTATGAACTAAAGATGGCAATCTTATATTTCATGTTGAAAAATACTACTAGCGTTCTAAATATTAAAAAAAATATAGTAAACTATTATTGTGTGTTGTGTGAATATATTTATGTGAAAAAAGAAGTGAAATTATTAAAATATTTTCAACACAATTTAAAAATTATTATTAGTATTAAGAACTTACTGGTAAGTAATAAGCCTTAAGGATATTTTAAATAGATACCTACCTTTAATAATATATGTAGAGGTCCACTAACACTACACGGTGGAGGTGGTTGATATCCCCAAAGACAGTTCCAAGGCATTTTAAGTCATTATTTATGTAAAAAATCACTGATCTCATTTAAAGCACAGAGAAAATAAATATATTTCTATGGATATAAAAACATATCTATATATATCACATTATTACCATTTCGATATTATTTTTATCGATATACAAGAAATGTTTTGTATAGACACGTGCAAACGCAAGCAAAGGCGTCTTCTAACTGAATCGCGTTCGGTGGCACCCGGGCGCCAGGGTCAGCCCAGCTGTTTAGTGATCAACCCTCATAGGTATCTACTTATTAATGGTGTTAAATATTGTATTATTATTTATCGCATAGCACATTCTAAAACCCCTTTTGTAACACTACAATCCTGAAAATAAACTAAAAGCCTCCGTACGCTTACTGGTATTTGTATTATTGGAATAATCAAAATAAAACTGTTGTAATGATATTCTATAATTTTATTGTTTTTAAGGTCACAGTATCTATTTTTTTATCTAAGTTCCGCAAAATACTACAGCAAAGGTAACTATTTAAAAATACATTGATCGATAAAGTAACGAGCCGGGTTATTTTCATACTTAAAAATTAATAATGCAAAGTATATATAAACTTTTATTTGGACACAAGAAAGCATCTTACGAGTATATTATATCAATGCACTTTATGTTTAAAGTAACGTATCACAATTTTATGGATAAAACATGACTCAAGCACGCTTCGAACACTTTGGATCCATTAACCACATCACAGGAATCATATCTGGCTACCACCGCTGTGATTGCCCTATTATAACATTCAATTTATAGTACAAGAATTTTGTAATGGGCTTAATGTTCTATGGCTTAATAGCTGAGTTCTCATAATAAGTTTGTTTCATAGAGATTACAGGAAAATTATATTTAAGTGTGTTTTCATGTGATAAATTCGAATCATGTGAAAACTGTTGTTGATTGAATAAGTTACTCATCATTGCGGTTAATAAAATGCTATTCAGCAGCTTTAGAACTTACTATAGTTTGTAACGATAATAACATTTATAAATCAATGGAATAGTAATTAAGGTCATGTACTATATAAATAATAATAGTCTAATGCCATGTGATACAGATAAAAATATACTTCTAAGTACTACATCAATATTCGTTCATATCAATAAGTACCTTTCACTATTGCAAATATTCAATGGGCATAGTACTCACGCATGTGCACATTGCATGGTGTAGATTATTTTCTAGGTGGTTGTCTGCATAGTTACCGCGCTCAGATTGAAAATCTTTCATGTCATCTATCCCTGTTCTAGATATGTAAGCATCTAGAATTAGCATATCAATCTATTCGACTAAATAACCAAATTATATGAAATTAATACAATGAAATTGTGATCAAACGCTGTTTTATTGATTATTAATATATATCGATGGTATATGGTACATCATTATTCTATTAACTGACATTAGATATCAACTGAATAACATAATTTTAAAGTAATATACCAATTGTCCGTTAGAACATCTATTTCTAAGATAATGCATCAAAACCAAATGACAATCTGTTTAGTAGAAAAAATATTATAATTTGTTACTTTATAATCACCATGCCAATGGTGTAAAGAATCTTTACGCAAGAGATGTCAGAAATTGAATTTAGATCAAAATTATATATGAAAAATAGAGTGGCTTTTCTAATCTTTATACGTGGGGTTATATTTCTGGTCTTTATATTTCTGGATATCCCTACTATTCTTTATGTATTTTTGCAAAAACTTACCTGGTAATTGAACACTCTACTACTTCCCTAATTTTGTACACAAAACATATCCGTAATATTAAATGGAGGGAACTGATTTATTACCGCCAATGACAACTTGAAAATCAGGGTTAGTTCTGGGACATTGTTATACACAGATTTATTTTTATAGATATTTAATTTTTTTATATAATTTATGCTAATATATATAAAATTCTCTGTGTAATTGTAATATATATTTGAACCGATTTAACTTAATATGATTTTGATGCTTGATGAAAAATGTGCTTCATAGTTCCAAAAGCGTATTGAATTATATTAAATTAATAGTTAATTAATAAACAAATTATGTAAAACAGAATGTATAAAATTGTTTTACGATTTAAGGGCATCATGACTTATATCGAATATTATTCATTTGATAAGAAATTAATATAAGTTCGTGATGCCATGTTATACGAACGTGTGTTCGAGAATCCTGAAGTTAAAAAGTAAGTAATCATCTAATCAAACAATTGAGTAGAGCACCCGATATAGTAGGATGGCGAAACACGCAGAAGGTTAACAACCGATATAAAAGAGTATATTTATTGTCTATGTTTAAAATGCCAAAATGAAACACATTCACATACTCGGGCATGGGTATATAGCATTTTATTTATCATTAGTCACATAGCTAGTGATAAAATACAGCTCGAGACTAATTAGTTACATGCGACCAAAATTCCAGTTAAATATTAGACGAATAATATACATTCGCGTGGGATAAGTTTCAAATACAATTTACATAATGCCATCGTGCTAAAGTTAATTGTAAAAAGGAACTAAAACAATCACGTAACAGCAAAATTTGTTACCAGAAAAATGTGAATTCGTTTCGACTAAATTGAACTTTATTCTCCAAACTGTAAAACTTCGATGTACTTGCTTTTGTAAGTGAATAGCATTTTGTAATAAAATTATTTTACTGGAATTTTATTTTTCTTGCAGTATCTCACTGAGATATAGTATTAATACATTTATGTGAAATATATCTAGTTTTATTAAGGAAGCTATAATTGGTACATCATCATTTCTGAACAAAACTGTTATATTTAGTTTCACTAGTATCATCCAGTCGAATAGCGAAAGTACAAAAATTGACAATATTGAATGTCTTTAGACAATCTTACGGTAAATGGCGGGAAACAATCACAGAATTTATAGATTTTCATTCGAACTGACTACGCTATTGACCTGACAGACCTCTACAGCTTCACTAAACTACATAAATTTACAGATTATTATAATCTTTTTATATATACGGCATACCACGCCAAATTGGACCGTTTGTAAAAAAAAATATTGCTTCAAATTTGTGTTTCGTTTTATTACAATTAATAAAAATAAAAAGAAATCAAATTTTGACCATTATTAAGAAAGTTATGAATGAAAAACTAAAAACAAACGATTTCTTAGAAAATCCTATCTTTTCTATTCTATCCTTTGAACGAATAATTTATATAATCTCAAAATTTACCACGGAGGTTATTTTGACGGGAACTAAAACATATCACAAATTTGAAGAAATAAAAATAGAGAAATAGTTAATTTTACAATTGGATCCGCTAGATGGCGCTGCGGTGTGGTTCTAGGTTTTTTATTATTATTAGTGCAGGACAACGTCCGCCAGGCCCGCTATTTATATATATAATTATTCTGTAAGTGTGTATGTGGCTAAACTCCGCCTAAATAGCTGGACCGATTTTTGTAACATTTTTGTGCGTTTAGGTGGATTCAATAATGGTTTAGATTCACAATTGAATCCGGTAGATGGCGCTGCGATCGAATTCCAGGATAATAAATATTCAGGTAGGACAACGTCTGCTGGACCCGCTAGTGTATCAATAAATAACTAAGTAAACTAACACTAATTTTATAAACTCGGATCAACTTTAAAAAATATTTAAAATCAATATTATTGAGTCTGAATAACTACACAAATATATACACTCAGGGACATATTTAGAAGAACGCAAAAAAGGTAGAATAACAGAAAATATTTTTTTATTTCGAATTCGCCATATACTCGTATACCAAATATTATGTAATTTGAAAAAAGAAGACATTGAATAAAATTTTATTTACGACTTTCGGCTATCGGTTTTTTTTTACAAAGCAGTGTATGAAATTCTACAGCTTCAAACTCTTTTTTTATAAATTTAACATTATTTCTGTAGCTTAACAAAAAACAATATTAAGTGACGATAACTTCATTTGATAAATTTGAATAATAATGCCGAATATCAGTGTTCTTGCTCAGGTCTCTAAAACTGTGACCTTTAATTCAAAATGTTTACATTTACAATGGAGTGTTTCAAACATTACGAGAGTATAAGTCTGTGATTTTTCTCTATGTTAAACTATACCGACAGAATGGAGAGTAAACAAGACGTAAAGCAATATTTTATATTGTTTTATAGCGTTCTATTTTATGGCAGCAGAACATATTAGCTAATTAATAAATGTAATGTAAACGAATGATTATAGATCCAAAGGATATATACGCATATTATATTATTCATTATTTAAATTTCAAAAAACATATAACTTTAGTAGTTATTACATCTGACCTCATCCATTAACTCACTATATTAACGGAGAACACATTAATTAGTCTATATTAACGTTTAGTATTCCTACGTCAGCAGCCTGTACCGAAATGAGGTAATGCTCTCATTATCAAGATTATGTGAAGGTAATATTATTTCAGTAGGATATAATTAATTAACACATTATATACACGTGGACAAATAATATTAATTTCATGATTTAATTCAAGTGAATACCAATGCAATAAAAAACAACATATTACATTTATTCAGTTACTCAGTTATCAACATTTTACATTGTCAATACAATTAATTATAGTTTGGAGTATGTGACAAATTTGTTTTAAATAAATTGTTGTAAATCCTATAACAAATAAAATATTGTAATTTATTTCATTTGTATTTCAAATTGACATAACATCTTACTAAATGTTATCTAAACTAAGCACATTCCTGTATCTTGATATACTAGTCAGGATGCGATTTAAGAATGTATTTTTTTAACAGAAACAATTCAGCGGACCGAAGTATATAAAAAACTGTATGTTAAATTTAAATGTTATATTTAATGGCGACTCTTGTACACACATACATAATGACATTATATGTTTATTACGATCACTGTCAGTAAAGTATATAAATGGACGAGTTTTATATTATGTAGCTACGAATACTTTGAAATATATATATTGAATGTCTAATTGAACATTCTGAATTCAGTGTTCAATTAATATTATATCCAGATTATTGTATGAAAAACTTTAGTATCTAAGCATAAGTTAGATCATTAAAAGTTTGTTCGCAAAAATTCGTGGTTTATCCTCAAAAGTATAATAGAGATAAATTATAAGTTAAACGGATTTATAACATATGTGAGCTTACCTGAAGGAAATCTATGTTCTCCTTTTTGTGTGATATCCATAGAGATCTTCTTTTCCATAGTGAAAACATTTTAAACATAGAAACCCTTACAACTCCAATGAATATTAAACTGGTTATTACTACTGTTAATACTGAGCATATAATTAGATTTTCATAATCTATGTACGGCATTATATTTTACCTCCAACTATCTATTACCGCATGGATATTTGAATAATGACACAATATAAGTATTAAAAAATACAAAGCTGGAACGCTACACCAACGATCTGACGAATGAATTGAATGATGAATGAAGTCGTACTGGTTACTAAAATCCACAATTGTGAGAGTGTGAGTGTTTACGCGCTTGTTAATTTATAAATTTGTTTACCTTAATGTTAATTTATGTTACGAAAAAGCAAACAGGTATACAGTCCACATTATGTTGAGTGATCACCGCTATCTACACCTAAGTATAACCAATTTGAAATGGACCGCAATCCTGAGGCCAGTCATAATAGATTGCTACTCCAGAGGACTGAGTTGGAACTGGTAATTCCATTACAAATTCATTTTAGTATAGGTAATACAATTAATTATTGTAACAAATGAACGTATAGTTACAGTAAATTAATCAATTTAAAGCTTTCTCATGTACTAATTTTATTTCTGAAACAGAACTGCTTTGTATTCCAACAAAACAGACTAAAGGGATAGGGCCTCATACTACAGCTATGAAACGGATAACTTTCTGAACGCACCTATATTTTACAAACGAATGAAATTTTTTTATGTCTAAAATGACTAAAAGACATCAAATGTTTCATAGCTAGGAACATTTTGTTTGAAAATAAAATTGTCTTTTTTAGAATTTTCCTTTATTTATTATTTATGTTTCTCACCGTTTAAGCCATCCCTGAACTCCCACAAGATCAAAATAAGCCAAATCAGTCCAGCCATTTTCGAGTTTTAGCGAAACAAACGAACAGCAATTCATTTTTTTTTATATATATATAGGAGATATATGATATAAATAGTACATAATATAAAATTCAAAATATTTCGTTGGGTAGTAAGATATTAAAGACAGTAGTATTGATCTAGTGAATTCAGAACGAAGGCGTTATATTTTGTAAGCATATAATATTTATATAAACAATAAATGATGAATGATCTAGGACGTTAACAAAAATGTAAGCAGCACATGTATTAAAGTAGTGTTATGTGCTGTTTGGACAGTTTCGGGTTCAAAATTAACTATTTTATAATGTAAGCTTACCGTATTAAAATATTGTAATCATTTTAAGGACAGTTTTTTTTATTATTTTGATGGCCTTGAGATAGTGTAATACTTAGTAAAGTTGATGATTGTGTTAATATGATGGATTTTTTGTTACAATACGTTCCTGGGATAAGCATTTTTTTATTTAATGACATTTAATGTTAGCACTGCCGTTTAGTTTTTAATTCGCATACAAAAACATTCCACAATAGATTTGATATGCAATAGAATTTTTGCATGTTTTGACACTGGTATTGCACTCTCCATAGATGAAGCACTGCCATTGACTATGAAATTAAAGCCTCGTTTCTTTATTTTAAAAATACAGAAGAATGCAGTTTTTGGATGAGGCTAAAGTTCATTTACTTATCTATTTTTCTCTCGTACTTAACTCCCGTCGTCATTAAAATTACAATAACTTTTGATAGAGTTAATCGATTTTAATAAAACAAAAATTTTATGTTGCTCCGGAGTATGCTTGATTATTTTCTTGCTGAAGTTTTATCAGAAACCTAGTACTTTACCAGTGATGCCTGTTCAAACAAACAGACAGACAGACAGACAGACAGATAGACAGATAGACAGATAGAAAGACAGACATTTCTAAAACTGATCGAAATGGATTCTATTACTTATTCCTAGACACCTGCAACAATTTTTTTCTCAAAAATCAAAAAAGTACAGACACGTGGGATTTACATTCTTATTATATGTATAGAAAAATAAAACTTCCGAAATAAATTCCAAAGTTTAGAAGTAATAAGGAAACACTCAGACACGAAAAGCGACTTTGTTTTTATATTTATAGATTCACAAATATGACACAAGCAGTATTGATTGCTTCCATTAGTACTTCTATCTGTCTCAAGTTTTTTTAAATAATGTCTTAAGTACAGTGGCGGATTTGCTCTAAGGCCTAGGAGACCCGGGCCTAGGGCGGCCAATCGTGACAAAAAATTCACTGATGATAACAGGAAATAATTTAAAGTACGTAAATATTCCAAAGGCTCGCGCACATTGTGGTGGGGTGGCCGGTACTTACTACATAGCCTGGGGCCTAAGGCGGCCAAGACTGCAAGCCCATCACTACTTAAGTATATAAAAAAATATCTTGATTATCTACTTTAAATCTATAGCATTTCACAGAATTATACGGTACGATTTTTTATCCGTACTACGCGTGCTTCTAGTAATTTTGATTACAGATTATGCGAACAAAAATCTTACGGAAAAATACTGCAGTGCGCGGTAATACCTATTTATAGTTTGAAAGATACGAGTTTACTAACATTTAGTATTATATTGTTTTCTAGTATGAAATAGTAAATTGGCACGACATCCCACGTGCTATCTGGAGACGTTAATGTTTTCGCAACATAGAGGTATCTTTTCGTCATATAAATAACTATAATTAAGTATAAAGTTTAAAATTACCTGTTTGTCTGTGTACCTGGTGGCTAACTTTGTTAATACGGAGTTCGAGACCTTAGTGAAAAATTAGTTGAATAATGCATTTTATACATAATGAGTATTCAAAGTAGATATACACGTATGATAATTTACAGTTTTCGAGGTATATGCCGTATCTATAAAAGGATAAATAAAATACCCGTTTATTTAGATATTAATATATTTTCAAATCTAAAATGTACAAAAAAAATACAACTTAAATGTTATGTACTCATAACGACTGATTTCAAGGGATAATAGTTTTAAAATTCAAATATCTTGAAGATATCAATACACAAGTCGGTTTTATTAATTGACATATACCAAAAGAAGTAAACGATTCGGAACAAGCTATTAGGAACAAAAGGGAGCATAAAAGCCACACCTTTCAACATTGATAATTCTATTTCTAATCATCATATTCCTTTTATAGTATATGTTATGCCAAAATAATAAATTCGATTTTATTAATATCAGAGCGGTTGTGTAGGAAAAGCTTTGACCAGAAATCGGATGAACGGATAAAATCCTTGTAGGATTTACTTTTCATTTCTAAAATAAAAATAACGACCTACATTTAGTTTACCATTTAATCAACCATCACTTTATAACAACTTTGGTTGTGTATTCTAATCGTAAAAATATATGTAGTTTTAGCTATTTACATTTTAACATACATACAATGCGTTGAAATGCATAGCAACACAAAATACCTTAACTACCTGAAGAACTAAATAACACAGACTTATCGGTTATCCAAACAAAAGAATAAATTGAAGAAACACTGGTTCCATTTCGAATTCGATTGTAAATATTATTCTATTTACCTATAACCAAGTACTATTCTAATCCAGTAACAAATACAATAAGATGTTAAATAAACAAATAGAATGCTTCCTCAAAACATCTTATGTCTGGTTAACCTTAAACTAAAACCACTGCAACAGTTTAGAAAACATAATTAGTTACATTATCACTACGGCAGAAGTTTAAAACTAGAGGTTTAAATATTCACAATATAAAAATACCCTTGCTCTCAGACGACAGGCCAAGACAAAAGGCAAGATTTTATACAAAAAATAAAATCAACATTGTACGAGATTGCCCGTTTCGTGTTAGCAACTGCCATCTTTTATAATAAATATTTTATCACACAAACTTACCTCTACAATGAGGAAATTGAATTATATATATATATATATACTTAGTACGAAAACAACAGCTATAAAAAACATTACCGTTCCAAATGAAATGAAACACAGTATATCAAACTAATTATGTTTTCTTTCAGAAACAGAGATTCCCGTACGTATCTATGTTTCTCAAAATTTGTTTAGTGATTAGCTGTCCCCTGCCACAGATTAATTTTAAGAATGATACAAAAATATTTCTATTACATCGACATATTATCACAATCGTTAATGCAGTCCAATTGAATTATTTCTGCAAGATTGGATGGAATTTTGGACCCTATTAATTGCGTTTAAATAAGTAAACTTATTCTGTGACAAGAGACAAGATACCTTACACACCGAAAGATTTATTTCGATTTAATTTCATAGATAGAATTCCAAGTTATTCATAACATTTCGATATAATATACCAATTTCTCCAGAATATATACATTTATCATGTTTCAATAATATCTTTGTCGCTCCTATTAATTCCAAGTTTTGATTTTTTACACGCTTTCAAAATGTTTTTACCAAATAGTAAATCCATTATGTACGCTATCTACAAATAAGTATAGACAAAACTTAGATGTAATAATACACAATCACTCATACGAAATGTAACTGTTCATCATTTCTCATGTTTTAAGTCATTGTAATCATTTGTACAATTTATTTATGAACTAAGTTTTTTTTTTTATTTTACAATGAGGTACATTAAATCCATTACATTAACACGTATAATCTTTCCAACACTCATATAATTAGACAATTAGCGTTAAAACTAGTAATCTACTTATCGATTAACCGCGACTGTTAATTTATTAAAATATGTACTCACATTTTAGGAATAATTTTTCGTTGATGCTTCATGAATTTATAGATAATAAGACATTAGTAATGGTACACCTCAGTTTGATGTCCATGTTTTGTTTGTATTTTCTTAATGTGTAGCTCGTTTTGACGCCGTGCCACGCCGTCCGCGTCCCTTACGTCTAACATTTCTATGAGGAGTATATAGTTGTTTTAGAGATTAAAATGTATCATTTATATAAAAAAATATTTCATATTCGCCTAGGAGTGTAACGGGATTGTAGCGGATTTCCACATGTCCCACGATCCATCTCTTTGTATAATTGATAGTGTAAAAACCTTTTTTTCTGAAACATTATAATTTTAATTCATATTTAAGATAAACAGTTATTAATATAATACGAAAGAAAATGATTAACTTAAACCATTATACTTTGACAAACCTGACTGATAATCCTGACTTTAAGCAAATATTTGAAAACTGATACCAGTTGGATATGTTCGGTGCATGTCTGTCCAAATTATAAAAATGGCCCAAAAATAATGTTACAAATTTGTGAAACACGCATCAATGAAATTGCGAAAAAGAATAATTTTAAAAATACATTTTCATAAATAAGCCCTCCGAGGAAGACGCATTACGCGGACTGAGTCTTAATATTTGTTAGAACGGTGGTTTAATCATTTTCGTCAGTTTTCCAATGTTCACGATGATTATAGGAAATATATTTTAACATGAATTGCAAAGAATCCTGTTCCGAACACAATATGTCGTCTATATTGCATATCACTGTACATTAATGATGACCGTATAGGCTTACTTATACAATTTTAATATAATTTAAAGTATTGATGTACACTCCTGTACTAAACCTTAAAATTCAGTAAAAATATTCCTTAAAATAACATTTTTTCCTTATAGTGGTAATAATTTTATTGAAAATGCCTCCATATACTTACATATCAATACAACCTGAAAGCCGTATGAACATGATTTATTTTTTTATATGAACGTAGGCAATCGCAAGCTTGAATTGCGTAGTTCAGCGTTAGACAACGGTCAAAATATTTATTTAAAGATTATAGCCAATATTGTTTATTGATTAGCAGTTAACGTGGTAATTAATTTCTTATGAATATAAATGTGAATAGAGACTTGTAAAAATGAACGAATTAATTTGAGAAAGTTACAGCTATAATTTTTTTTCGATTATCGGACATATTTTATAGTGGGACGACAAAGTGATTGGATTGAAATAGATGGCAATAAGCTAGTATGGTAATAAAATATATCGTCAACTAAAATACAATGTCAACCTGTTAAGTGTGCCTCTTTGCCTCTTTTAAAGTGTATAAATATTATAAGGAGATTTCACAGCTGAGGCGTACAGTAAAATCACGAGGTCTAATGCACGAGAATTTACCACGCTTGTAATATGTCCATAGTGCCATTATGTAGTGTACAAATGCAAAACTCAATATCTCGGGGTTGGGCATGGTGCCTTATACGCGATCGATTTCCTGGCGGAGAGAACTTTGCCTAGAATAAGACATTATAATACCAGTGTAGATATTTTTGTCATTTTATATTACTTGTTGCTACCACGATAGCACTGTCAAATAATGCGCTAAATTGACGCTTTAACATAGATTACCTCTACTCATACGTGGTACTTTTATATACATAGAACTGCTTCTCTCACGGCACTAATCATTTTCCTTAAGATGTTCGTGAACTCGCGCGCGTATAGATAGTTACATATTTATAATTTGTATGCAAACTCCAAACCTAATGGCGGTATAATTATTGCATTAAAATTATAAAATCTAATTATTTCTTCATGGGAAAATATTACAGTAGAACTCTGTAAGATGAATTTCAAGGTAGACGCTAAAGAATTCGGGTTATAGAGTTTTCGACTTATGATTTCGATTTAGGCAGATTATGTAAGGAAATATTCGACTTGTCGAGGTTACATTTTATTGTTACTAATTATGAGCTAACATTGCTGTCAAATTGCCTAACTTAATTTTCTTCGAGCTATAGAGGTAATTAGTTTCCATTGATCGACTTAGTAGGTTGTTCGAGATACAGCAGTCCAATTTGTTTTTTCCAGTAATGGTGGGGGGAAATATATATCAAAACTGCTCTTAGAGGGGGACACCTTTCGACCTATAGAGTCCACATCACTTTGAAAAGCTGTATGCAAACTATAAATTACATATATCGAATCCAACTACTTCAAAAATAGCATCTTTCCTGTACTTTGCAAGCATGTGGATTGTAACGCGACTTACAGGTATTCTATTATTTTTTTTATTTTTAGTTAGATATACGGAAATCTGTTCACCAGCAGTTTTAAAATATTAAAAACAAGTCGAAACCTAAAAATAATCCAAAAGATAAGTATATTTTTCAGCTAAATAAAAAATATTGAATGTTCATATGCTCAATTAGACATTAAAAACCAGGCGCACATACAACATTTCGTTTAGAGGGATAATTTTAGTGTAATTTTATCAAATACCTACCATAAAATCCTTTTAAAGAAAAAAACAATAAATATTCAATTTATTATCCATATAATGTGGTGGTCAAACAGATTAGCATTGTGAAATATCGATTCGATTCTTTTAACCGGTCGAAGTACATTTAGTCGTGTGTCAAGCGGATAGTTACACCTATTGACTCCCCTCAACATATACTTATATATTGTACAAAATTATTCGTAAAACGTATGAAGAAAGAAGTGAAATACATCTACTGATCGCGAATGCCTACAACCCAATGCATATAATTTGCCGACCATCGTGTCGGTCGGTGGACGCACATGTTTATGTACTCAGACAAAATATATTATTAAAAAGTAATTTTGAAGCAATATGTAACCGTTGCGTAACGCTGTGTATATTTAAACGCTTATGTTAATATAGTAACTGCATTATAAATCCAGTGATTGTAATCCTACCGTGATTCAGTTCAATTTCAAAGTAATTGTAATTTTTGTTTGAGCTATTTATGTAAACGATATATTATCTTAATTATGATTTGTTTATAATATGTTATATTATTATAATATGGTTTTGAAAAAATATCTTTGACAAATCTTATCAAGTAACCATGCGCATATATACTTCTCCTACTATCGGTTGATTCAAGCAATGGACGTATTTCTAACTGTAACAGATATATCTTGACTGTATAATAAGAATCTAATCGTAAATTCGCAAAAAATATAATAACCTTTGTTTAGATTAAAATCTCAAGATGTGGACTGTGCGACTGCATTTAATGCTCTGCAAACAGGGCGACCGATTAACTATATTGTACTAAATTGTAACACATCACATTCAAGGTAAGTTAAACTAGTTTCGACTATGTTTTTATAATTCCACATAACAAGGCCATCACTTGTACTTATTGATTCGAAATTTATCCATCGAACAACACAAAACTGTCTTCCTATAAATAAAATGGAATAAAAAATGTTATTAGGATGGTTGCATTCTCATTTCCGAGCGAAGAGCTTAAAAACCTTACCGTTTGCTTCGCCTGAGACTAAGTGTTGTGTTATTCTATAGTTATCACAAATATGACAATGAATTAATAAATTCTCTACTCTATTTAATCGATAGTGGTACAAAAATATGGTCATATTTCTTTATTTAATCGTTTTCAAGGATATCATATTCTACACATATTTGTACGTCGTTCGTTATTTACCTACAGTCACATTATATATTAATTTTTCAAGTAACATCTAAACACGACACCCTCTCGTTGATCTGTAGATAAAAGTTATTATCCAAAACAATAATTGAGATACCTTTCTATAATATATTGTTAATGAATCCTCTGTTATATATCTTAAGTACTTCTTATATCTTAAGTTATTGCCACTTCCCAGAAGAAGAACCGCTTGTATATACTACAATAAATCGCAATGGGTTTACACATAAATATGTGAAAATTCCTTTATGAGCAATGCTTTAATCTATGAATACTAATTAATGTATCCTTAAATTGCAGGCAATATTTAATTTAACAATATATTCTGTGACATTACATTTTATAATATTTTGTGGTCCATTTTATATTAGGGAGACATTTTGTTACAATACACATTTATAATAATTACATTTAAAAACACATATCCATTAGAAACTCACATCAATATAAATTGCAACTCTCAAAAGGGTTTTTTATATAAATCGAAAAATTCAATAAACGTACAGAGATTAATTTTTTTATACTGTGCAACTCTAGTTAGGTAAATTTAAATCGACAACACCGAAGGTAATCCTAATTTCAATATTAATACTAGGTATTTATCAAATCCTAAAAGTTGAATATCAGAAATTATGAAAGCTAATCGAATGTGTCCATTAATTTATATTAAACATTAGAAGAGTAATATTTTAAACGTATATAACTGCATAAAGATAGCCATTATTTCTTGACACCTTTTTATGGAACTTACGCGTAACATTCCAGGCTACAATGTTCGATAATACGACTTATAAACGCTTCTTTATTCACACGATCCTTCTGGAAACATGTTCTATTTTAATATTTTCGTACACAAGATTTAAGACTGTGGTAAAATGAAAGTCATTTTGTAAATTAAATAGCAGCTTCCAAGTGTTTCAACGAAGGAAACCTTCTATTTATTCTTAATTAGTCTAATACTTCTTAGACTTAATAGATACTATCAATTTCTTTTTAAAAGTAATAAACGTTATACGGGGGGCGTTTTAAAATAGTAATTAGTTATATCGGAAATAAATATACGTATTTCGTAATAATTATATTGACGTACTATCTTTTTTACTCGATATTGGTGTCTATTAATTATTGTACGGAAAATCACGTATACATTTACATACATTGTTGTATGAACTCTGTACACATTTGGATAAAGAATTATTTTTCTGCTCTAAGATCCTTTGAATACTTGAACTACTATAAAGAGTCATGAATATTCAGTTTGAAGGATAAGGTTTGCAAATAATGAAACTGAAAGTATATACCTTTTTATTAAGGGCACAATCAGTGAATCTTTTTTTATGAATTTATATTCGAAGACGTAGTAGCCCTAGACAGACCTGGCGAAGATCTGTGTTATAAAGAGTTTTCAAAGATTGGACTTACTTGAAGTGAGGTGAAACCATCGACAGAACGAGATGGAAAAGTATCGTGTGTGCCCTCTGCTCCGACAGTGTGGGGGCTAGGATAGGATAGGATCTTAAGAGAGATAGAGTAAAAGAGATATTTCTTATTCTATTAAATTCTGTTATGTTAATCTGAATTCAGCAATCTATGAAAATTATTGAATTACTGCAAGTGTCCCATTACGTTGAGGTAGTTGGAATGTCAGACATTAATCACCATTACTATCACTGGCCTACGAAGTGGAACTACTTGAAGGTTCTGTTGGAGTTATGAGAATATATGTTATATAATACATATTGATGTATTACATATGCAATTGATGAAAATATATTCATGTCGTGGTGGCAGTCACTTTTACATTTACGTCACGGTAGTAACTGCTTTGCGTGTCATCATAGTTTAAGATTTGATATCACAACTCTTAATATACAACTTACTTACACATTAGTTGGAACTTTTTGTGTAAAATCCTATGGAAGACAGGTAAAACAAAGGACACAATCGTTAGATTGAATAGGATATCCTCTTTTAAGATGATTAACAAAATAATACAATTTTATATAATTATTATTACACAAATGATAAAATTGTGTATATTTTTGTGTTTTTTTTTCTGAATTATTTGATTATTACAAAAAAAAAAATATTAATTTCAATCGATTAACATAACTAGATAATATTTTTTTATTAGGCTACTCACACTTTTAGGTATTTTCCTATGATTCAATGTGTAGTCATTATAACGTCAAAATCAATAAATTATGAGGTATTTATAGTAAAATCTAAAATCAATTATAAATTTATAATAATACAAAATATGTTTCAAAAGAGAAATAAATAATAATATATTATTCTCTAATTAGAGAAAAAATATAAAGTTATTTTTATTTATCATAAATGGGCATACATATGTTAAAATTTTTGTAGAGACAGCGCTCTGCGTGGCGGAATATAATGTGAGCAATAATTGTGTACGCGCACTCGATAGCTTAGTTTACCGATTTAGTACATACTGTGACAAACATTTACACAGCATAACTACAAGATTAGTCAAAACACAATACACACGCATGCACGCACGCACGCACGCACGCTCGCAAACACGCATGTACTTACGTATGTACGCACTCATTCAATGTCACGCTGCAAAGTACGCAACACGAACGAACAAATCTACTATACCTTTATATATCACCAACATAAAGGAGTTTAAGTTATTCACCAAATTCTCACAATTAAAACCAGAGTTACAAAGCAGGTATCTCTGCGAATGAAACATACATATCATAAAGAATAGATTAACAATCTCATTCCCCATACATTAGAGCATAGCATGTAATAATAGAACTTATACCACTTTAAAATCATTATATGGTACACTAATATCACATAATAATAGTTCTGTAACCTTTCATATAAATATGAACAATGCAAGAATAGATAACTATGTTCACAAATGAAAAAATGACAAAAAAAATTTCCAAACTACTTTAAAAAAAAAACAAAAACAATGTCAATTATACGCCAATGATAAAATAAATAATGTACCTAAACGTGTTTATTACCATAGAAGAGAATTTAACGATTTGTACGACCAAGTATTTGGAAAAATAAAAGAAAGGTGCATTTTGGAAAAAACATAATTGAAGCTTTAAAACTATTTAATCATTTTGAATATGTGAAAGTGTATAAATATAAACTGAATATTATAGTATTGATGAAAATGTAACATAATAAACAAAATATTTACAATAAAGCTTAAACTGAACAACTTATTATTTACATATAAAAATAATATTCTCCATAAGAGAAATCACTTTACTCGACTTCTCGCCCTCATATATTATAAATACAAATTACTTTGTCATAACAGGTAACATCTGACTTTCATACTATACATATAACGTTCACAACGCCAAAATGTGTTTACATCTATACAATATTGCACGTAGTATATTTCTATTGTACATGTACAGGAGCCTATTATTAAGACTTCGTAATTCATTGTTTTATTTCCGTCATTGGAAGCTACCTAATATTTTCGAATCGTATTTCATAGAAGTATATTAAAAGGTAAACACATATCGCTTTGCCGATCGAATATGTCGCTGACCGACTCCCTCGAGGAAATTAACACGAAAACAAGCAACGAAATAGTTTTACAAGTTTTAAAGTATCACTAGCACTACTAGACGACTACAACAAAAATGTCAAAGAGTCGCTCGCACGTACTGAGACGAGCGCGCCGTAGGGAACATCGTCCTCAATGAGATATCCCCTATCTCGTATCCCGTATGGAGTTCAGTCTAGACCCCGTCCGCTCGACGTGTTGAGGTAATAAATGCAATTTTCAGCGATAAGCAGTATATGTAGCATACGGCGTGGTTGACAGAACATTGGGCGGTCACTGCGAGAGCAACTTCTGCAACAGCGATGCCTTAGCGGCCGTCCCCGTCGCGACCCGCGCCGCCGCGTTCCCGCCAGTCTCATCACCGCCGCCCACCGCCCCCGCCGCCGCCTCCGCCGAGCCCGCCTCCAAAGTACTCTGTCATACACAAACAAGCATCACTCTTGATTAGCCGACTAACACATTTCTTGTTTCCTTCGGTACTGTATTACTAGTTAACGATCATTGCATATTAATTGACCCCCCGCTATAGTTAAATTACCCTCTTTTACTTTATTTTCAAATCTCATGTTTGTAATAATATGAGTATAATAATAATCTTATTCGTGTTTATATAGCAAGAAATAGTTTTTGAATCGTACACCCACCTTATTTACCTAGAATACGTACCGTGTGAAAAAGTTCAAAAACCAATTTTAATTTTCAATGATATTAGAAATTGCGTTTTAAAGTCGAGAATTTCTTATAGCAGAAGTTTCATATAATAAGCTTGTATCGTAAAAACGTAATATCGATAATGATATAGACATAAATTAATGTGAAAAGCTGATATTAAAGGAAATAGAGGATTTGATAACTTTTTGTATAACAATAAGAATTGTCTGAAAGACAACATGCAATCGTTTTTTTGTATGTCTACAAAACGTAATAAATAAAATAATTCGCCTAGAGAAAACATTTTATAAGCAAACACTAAGCAAACTACCTATTGCAAAAATATAGTCAATGCCTTTGTATTGTTACTACAACGTCACAAACCTCCACCACACTTGAATTCAGCATGCGAATTCCTCAGATATTTCTATTTACTTATTAAATACTTTTTATAAATTTAATTAAAAGCTTCGAATTTTCTTTATCACGTGATCAAACATTTCGCGTCAACGCATTGAATATTCCTAATGAAAACAGTAATTTTATTCTTACTTATAAAGTTATTACACTCTTAGAGCATTTAGACTGGATGTACGCATGGATAACTCATTTCGTGGATTCCCTTCTGGTAATTTAAACGGTAGTTGATATTAGAGTCACATAAATAACATTTGTAAAATAGACGACTGACATACATATCTGATCATCTCAGTCATCACGTTAAGAGCCAGTATCATCTTACCCTTATCCCACGTCAAGAGTCAATAATATCTAATAAATTGCTAAGTTATACACAGAATTATATAAACAGAGGATTCATTACATTACCTATCGACTTCGAAAACGAATGGTATTTATGTTCGAGAGAACGAGAAGGTAAATAGAACTATACAAACATTAATTGAAATATTTCACAAATACTATAAAATAATTGTAAAAAAAATAATAATTAGTAAACATCACAACCAAATAATATTTTTAACAGGCTATTACAGGTTAGTAAAGGACAATTAATTCATAATTAGCAACATTAGAAGAAAAAAAAACCATTTGTACCAAAATGAAGAAAACTCTGTAGTGGTAAATGTAGGTAGGTAAAATTACTTTAAAAACTGTCCTCTTTTTTACCCAATCAACATCTACCTTTAGGGGCACAACTTACGGTAGGAAGTCATAATGTTCATGATCAAAAAAAGTATAGTAAAATAAGCATAAAACTATAGCATGGTACAACATTGCCAGCTACCACCCTCAATTTGAAAATCTTTCACCAAGCACCTGTTGGTGTGTTCCGGCAGGTGTACATTTATCATCTTGGAACACATCGTCATTTAACATCAGATGAAATTGTGCTCAAACGCTAAAACATATAAAGTAATGAAAAGGATCGTCTGGTATAAAATAAATTATGCATTTTTGTAGTTATACTTCTTTTGGCGCGATAGGGAAAAATGATGAGAGTAAATTTGTACGATGCGCACGCACACCGTCATGAAAAGTCGACACCTTGAAGTTAGCTATAGACAACATTTTATTCAAAAAATTATGTATGTATTAAACACCTTTTCCTATTGTTAGTGTCATTTTTTGTACAAACGTAGAATAAGGCGAAAGATAAAATTTTTGAAAAGATTTATGTCTTGTGACGCTAAAGGAGTATAACTTCTGAGCGTGTACATGAGTACACACTATCTTTTTTTCAATACTTGAGATTCCTTTCTATATACATATATTATTGTGAATATTTGATGTACATATAGAGTATATCTGGAGACGTAAGTGTATGTTATTATTATTTTATAGCAAATCCGACTTAACATATGCATTAATATTGAGTTACGATATCATTTAACATACCGTAGTGTGTACAAATGAAAAACTAATGAAACAATTTCGGGCCCTTGCCATCGATATTATCAATATACCGCGTTAATAGATCTTAACCATTTACCAATTTCGGACATTCATAATAACACATTTCACAATTGGAGTCATTTATGATGAGAGCCACGGAAAATCTACAAAATATATCCAATATATTGTTCATTATTAGATAACGGTATCGTAAAGTCGAGATTATATATACTCGTATAGCTAAACTTATAATTTCTTATTGTAATTCTTAACACAAAGGAAGTGATTATACTCTGGGCTGTTAAATAAGAAACTATCGTCTACTTTTGCACTTGTACGGTGGTAGGGTGTCTATACCCGACTGGATCGAAACCACCAGGCACATGATCAGAATCCGATACAGAGACTATTTTAATTTGTTTGCATAAGAGAGACAACTGCCGAAGGGTTATAGATCAGCCGGTGTTCATTGTTATATTTGGAATGCATGGTGTTTAACCTCAAGTATAGAGTTGTCACTTTGTTGCACTACTATTAAAAACACACTAGTGATGAAGCAATACACTCTCAACAAAGCTACATAAATAGTTTCCATTTAATTACTATTCTGTCTGATATTAAGTATTTCATATTAGAAACTTGTATAATAATTTTAATGACTTTATTCAAATGTGAAAGTAACATCGTTAGTTGACTGAAGTCATGTGCAAGAATGTTTTTACAGATAGTAAGTACCATGTTTTACGGAGTACTTTTCAAACACCATTCCTTCTCCACGTTTATTAGATGTAGTCTTCGTTTTATCACTGAGTTATACTAGTACTTTCGGCAGAGAACGAGTAGTGTACAATAACATCTCCAGTTTAAATGCTCTAAGATTACACTATTGAATAATTAATTAAACATCACATCACAAAAGCTTATTTAGAATTTAGGAATGTACCAAATAAATCACACTGAAATATTATATGCATGTAAACTTTTTTTAATATTATTAAGAGTATAAATAATGACTGAAAATAATAGTCAATTATGTTTATCCCATAATTCGATAAAAGGCAAATAACAGCGATAATATAGTGCTTGTCAAATTTTGGTACATTTCTCGTAATCAGCGTCTAAGAATCAACATGATTGATTTGACAACACACGCAGCAGAGCAGACTCATACTTAATCATAGGTAAATCTACGAAAATAATGGAGACCGATAAAAAAGTGAAGTTGCTAAATGATTGTATTCGCTGATCGCGTCCCAAGCTTACCGGAGTGCTCTGTTGCGTCTCCCACGAGTTTGTAGACGTCGAGGACGCGCGGCCCCCCATCACACTGCCGCCACCTACGTACGTACATACGTATACATTGCACTGGCAGTGGTTTGCGCACGCACAATGTTCTATCGAAACGCACCCTCCCTCATCACTCCCAATAGAACATTGATTTTTAATTATATATTTCCCATAAAACGGTGTCACTACATATGATTTCTCCTTAATTTCATTTTCATATTAGTCCTTTATTATGCCTAAACCATTTTATAACAAAAAAATATTAATACAATAATAAAGGAACATAATCAGAGAACTTTAAAATTACCACGTCATAATTTGATAATTACAAGTCAGTAAATAGAAAGAAAAACAATGTAAATAAAATTGATAAAGAAATATAAAGAATAAAAAAAAAATTTTTTTGGTAGCAATACTAACCACCCAGTTCAAAACACTTAGCATGGACGACTATTAATTAATTCTAAATTACTGATTTTTAAATATATTTCCTTCTTATGGTGACTTCTAGGTTCATTTTATATTCTACCAATCATAAAAAATCCACTTTCCCTACAAGAGCCATAGTATATTGTATAAATAAATTAATTCCATAATTCTGATTGGTGTGTGGGAGGGAGCTTTAAATTGTTTACACTTGTTACAAATAACCCACAATAAAAGTTACTTTTTATCAAGTCATTCGAGGACCTTCCATTATTTCGGTTAAACACTTCAATGGACGAAGTGAATAAGTGATTACACATTACACAACTTCCTCGTCCGTCTTTTGACGGTGTATTATTAACGAAATTACTATTCACACAATATCATCTCATACGATGCTGGTCGATGAAGTAGTGTTCTGGATAAGATAGTATTGGACGATATACATAGATACTTAATGTAACATCATTAAAGTTTCCAAAACATCACCCTAAAACAAAGCTTAATCATCACAAGACAAGATGTGCCTTAATAAAAAGAATTCTTCCTTTGAATTTGCAGTACATAGACGTTTTCCTCGCCATATAGCACCAGCTTAGTTTCTAAGCATCCGGTTTTATCTATGCTAGCCGAGTTCGGATGGCTGTTATATTACAATGTTCCTAATACGTAGGCTTACTTACGGTACTCGCCTGGGGAAGTTGGAATATCAGGTCCAATAGGTGTTGCAAAACGTGATCCTTTACGGTTTCAACGCTATTCTTATAAATTTGATACACCGTTTTGTTTAGGAAGTAAGCATAGTTATAGGCGGCGATATTCAAAACAAGTTTTGCTGGAACTACTAATCGGAGCCGTCGAGTGAGATTCAAAGCGGTCTTATGTTCTCTAGGTACGTAAAACCTCAAAATTCCCTAATGATACGAGTGGTTAGAAATGCCCGCGGAGACTCAAGAGTAAATTGAATACTTTTTCAGTAACCGGGAGGACACTGGAACCCTTTCAGGGACTACTAGCCTTACAATTAGTTTCAGCTTCTGGCAGTAGTAGAGTTACAAGATATATTATTAACTCAATGTCTGCTTATTTAAATAGGTGTCAGTTATATTACAAAAACTGTATATTGCTGTTCGATAAGTATAACTTGCTCTATTAATTTTAAAGTTGCAAGCACAAATGATGGTGTGCATACTCCAAATAAAAACCACTTCTATAAAATTTGGCTTCTTAAGAGTCCTAAAAATAAACATGAATATTTACTTGCGGTTTAGGACAACGAATTGAATACTTGAATCGGAGTTACGAATCGTTTCGACTGTACGCAATCAAACATGTATTATAAAAATCTTGCATGAGTAGGACTTCTCTGTCGTCTACGTAGCATTATTTCAAAATTATTTTTGCCAACGCTTTGTGTCGATGCATCAATGCCAGTATAGCGTTATTTTTTAAGTCATATGCAATAAGACGTATGTATATGTACAAACGTACTATTCAAGCTATAATTCCAACCACAGCAACAGGTTGTGTCGTTGCTCAAGCTAAATATATTAATTGACATTTTCATGGAAAATATGTTACTTGAAATCAAAGCGTAGAGATTTATTCAATTATACCCGTATATACATTTAGATTTCACAAATAAATATATTTTTTAAATTATAGTTGTATAGCAAATACAGTTATTCTGCTTTGCAGAGATTGCTTATACAATTATAATTAGAAAATATACATTTATAATCATACATTGTTATTTTATTACTATTTTTTTTGTTTTTAATTCAAATACCGTAAAAGCAACTTTGTATAGAAAAACGAAAGGCATTTTAGTGATACAATTTGGTATAAATACTGGAAATAAAGTTTATAGATGAAGACTAACCAGATGGCGTCATGTCGAAAGTGACGAGTGAATCTAACTCCGGCGGTTGCAGCGTGTGCAAGTCGGGGCGAACAGAGCGTGCTTCGACCGCAGCTCTCAGTTCGTTGCGCACGTACTCCGAGTTACTCGCCGCGAGTGCGCCCGCACCTCCACCCGCGCCCGCGCCCGCACCCACGCCGCCGCCCGCACCCCCTGCACCTGCGCCAGCGTTCATTCAGTAATATCTCACATATACCGCGATAACACTCGATCAACACAGTCTGATCCAAGTCAAAGAAATGTACAAAGGAATTGCAAATATAATATTTACGTTATAAGAAGCGAAGATTTTATTGTAAGAGCAGAAGGTCGATCATGCAGGGCGACAGTGTATGGAAAATATATATTAGTGATATCATCAGGAGTGGCTAGTACCGATCCGATGTTGCACCTATTTAATATAAAAGCAATCTCGCTATTTATCTTTCAAATACCAAAATTATTTATACTCTACAGGTCACCTACACTACAGCTACAGATCAACATGCTCTAATTTCGCATGATATTTAAAATAAATGTTTAACAAAACTATTTCGTATTCCAACGGGTTCGATTTACTATAAGTGTAAACGGGTATGAAGCAATCTTCAAACCGTAATTGATATATAGCCTGCTGCCCAGAACGTGGAACGTGGGTCGTGGGGCAGATACTCACATGAGAGCTGATGGTCGTGGGGCGTGTGGGCCGTGTGAGGCGTGTGAGGCGGATGCGGTTGGTGCGGCTGGTGGGGCGCATGCGACGGCAGCGGCGTGCAGCGTGCATACTCGGCGCAGTAGCCGCCTGTGCTCTCCTCGTAGTAACCGCCCACTGCCACACACGCCGCGTTATATCATAGTGCGGGAGCCGCTACGCCCGCCACCCGCCGACCGACCTACCTACATAATGCGTCTCCCTGCTTCCGAGCAAATCCCTTCCGCGAGTTTCAAATCGATTCAAAATCTTTTACGTAAACACGTTTAATATTTTTTCTCTCCGCGTGTGTAACCTAAAAATTCCTTAATCTTCTTTAAAGAGCGAACCGTTATATAACCGAGAAATATCTCATAGAATTACCGGACAAATTCCGTCGATGGAAACCGTAAGATAAGAGGATATAATAAAGCCATGCAATTATATTAAATAGTTAAATAGAATCCAGGAACGAAATCCCAAAATTGATAGGATATACGCTATCTAATATTCTACGGGGCATGCTGAAAGTATATTTTAGAAAGATCATGCTACAATGCAAATTCAAAATATTCGACTGTTACCTCTAGTTTTGGCTACCTAGATACGTTACTTTAGTGATTTGTTTACAAAGCAGTAACATACAAAAAATACAATTGGATCAGGCTGGATCAATTATAAAAACTCTGACTATACTTTTATGACGAAATAATTCCATAATTAAAAAAAAGTAATTGGTTTGAAAATTATTTCAGATATAATAAGGGTTACTTATAAACCGCATTTGTATTAGATACGAAATGGATAATTTATATCAACTTTTAAATAAGCTACAGATATCGAATTGGTTTTTTTTAAAGTAAACGTAGAATAAGAAAATAGCTAACGTTGAAATGTAAAATATTATGTTTAAGCAGTTATGCTTATTAACAAATTCTGTAAAAATATTTAAAAATATGGCCATGTTAAAATATTTTATATACTGTTTTAAAAGTATCATCGGCAAAAACACTTTATAAATAAGCATTTTTAATCACGTAATCATATGTAAAATACAAAAGAAAACGAAGTACCCTTCTTTAAGTGATATATTCAAAGCCTACGAAAAGAAGAAGTACAAACAAATGCTTTATAAATATCATATAAATAAAAACATATCTCTTATGTGGTAACTAATCTGGTAAATCATAAAGGGGGTTCTTTTATTACTAGAATAAAAGAAAATGACGAAATAACAGAAATATTCTTTGAAACTGGTGTATGATTGAACTGATGATTATATTTCATAATTTCCTCATCTTATCATCAAATACTTCCGTTGTGACTAAATGCCAACGATTTATAAAAAGTTGCAAATAATATAGTTATATTTTAAGCGAAATTCGAAGTGAGATTTCACTGACATTTTTAACTGATCGACTTCTTTAATATTGTATGCTGAAAAACATTCTGTAATGTCGTAATGTAACAACAGAAATCATTAACTGATATATAATAGTTACAATAAACGTAATCACTGAAAGTATTAAGGGTTAACAAAGCATAGAATATAAATAAGAAAGGTTAAAAAGCTATTGGGCGGTTATGTATTTATATATATATGTATACCTAAATGCGGGCGTGGATGAGGATGCGGGTGCGGGCGCGGGTGCGGCAGACGGTGGTACGGCTGCGGAGACATCGGCGTGTGCAGCGCGGCCGCGCCCGGCCCGTACCCGCCGGCGCCTGGTACCTGACCCAAGACAAAACCTACATATAGTCCGCGTCAAACTTTTTGGCTGCTCTGAATATAGCTTTAAGTTCGATCTTGGGGATAGTACAGTCAAGAGGTTAACACAAAACAGAGTCAAAATATTATTATAGGAATTTAAAATTGGCATTCATTTATCCTGTCTTGTTATACATACAAAATAATGTTTTAATTAATTATGATTGAAGTAGATATTTGCCTATTATATTAAATAAAAGGGATGTCGTAGTATAACCACCACGTTACTAATTTCAGAAGATTTTATGTGTGAAATGAAGACATAACACCGGTTGAGTAGTCTTCTAAACGTTTTGACACCTAATTTATGAAAACTTATTTATTTGAATTGATCGGGCATATACACAAATACGAAATATACATACAAGATATATAGACTATTTGCAAAATATTAGAGATAAAAATGATCAAACAATAAAAATTAAATTACTGGAAAAATAAAATAATAGTCAAAGTTAGATTAATAATAATTCGCCACATTATGTATTTAACAGTTATAATTAGCTCGAGGTAACATCTGAGCCGGTGAGTTTTAAGTGATCGCGGACTTTAATTGAATGATCTGCCTTTTACAGTATTTGTTTCTGTCTGTAGGTTATATCTAGTAGCATATACTGTGTAGGTATTATGTTTGTCGCAATAATAGTGTTATAATATGTGAAATTCTTTCGTAATAAATAAATAAGTTGTAATAAACTTTATTTACAATAGAGTAACGGCTTCCATAGAAATATATTTTTTTTAATGTGGATGGACGCTCTAATTATAACTAGTAGTAATAACAAATATCAAGTAACAATAAAAAGAAAAAATACAATTATAATAAATATCAACAAGAAAATGGAAAGAATGAAAATATCAATAACATTTAATTAACAACAACGAAACTATTCTGAATGCGACTATACTGCAATTAGCACGCACACTAAAACAAGTGTCGAAACCGGTGCAATAAGGGGTGAGGGAAGAGCGCGAACGAGCGCCGCTCTACCGTCACCTTCGCTCCTTCGGATACCTAAATTTGTGTTCTGCACATCTACTTCAAAGCGGTCAAAAAGTTTGTTTGACACGGACTACACTCCGCACCAATACAAATACAAATTTTAAATATTTATAACACCGAGACAATTCCAGTAACTAACTTCACTAAACTTCATTATATTAAATAATTTAACCGAATGTAATATAGTACAGTATAAACAAACAAGGCTACTTACGCTTAATTGTCGACTCAACATAGGGTTCTGCTGTGACGTTGTAGTTTTGTTATAGTTCGTTCCAATTTGACCTGTAAAAACAATTATTTGGGCTATAAAAGATGTATGTATTCCGTTTAAATAATATTCCTACAAATTTAATGTACAAAAAGGGTATAATACAGCCTTAAAAATCAACAAGTCCCGTCGTTTAAAAAATCTGAACATTACAAAGTTTTAAAAAAATACGACATATTAAAAAAGCTATTTCAGTATTTAATTTATTTGCAAGTGTGTTACTAGATCTTTTCAATAACATTTGATAAAGTATGAAACAAAAGTATATTTTGTAAACTTTTGATTATCCTTAAGTTGATTTTGATTTTGACGATATTATGAAATAATTTAAATCGTAAAAAAATTAAATTTTTTTTTCTATAAGAACATGAAAAACAAAAATTAAAAAAAAGATCAACCCATAATTTTTAAGGAGGCTATGTTCAAAAAATTAAAAAATACTATCTTTTGAAAGAGTAATCAAAACATTCTCAGAATTTACTAAGAGGACTTATGTTGAGGGTACTAATACATATAAAATTGAGGAAAAAAAAAAACTTTCTAACCGTCCGTATTGCCGTGGAACGCACCACATGCAAGGCAGTTTTTTAAAGAGTCTAATGTTTATGTTATTTTATATTTAGTTAAACATAAATGTATTGGTTGTTAATTAAACTGTATTAAAGATGTATCATTTCGGTCTGGTGTGTTTATTTTCTTCGAATATTATTTACTTGTATACAATTTTTCGTTTAAAATTACAACATAAATACTATATCATTTTCGAACTATTCAAGATAATTGAAGAGTTTTCAACGTCTTTGATAAGCCGTCTTATATTTGTCAAATTTTCATATAGCAAGAAGTAACAAAAATAATTTTCCTTACTCGTTTGATACAAATTATGATGATAATCTGTTCGAGTGAGAGCCACGTTGGGAGGAGTCGCCGACACCAACGCATTTATCGTGGAGCCCAAATCTGATTGGGGTTGCTCTGCAGCCTACATACAAAAAAAGAAGGATTTAAATTAAAAAAAAGTCTCATATCAACCCCTTTGCTAGTGGTAACACACTAGATTATGCTTCAGAAGAAATTATTTTGGAATCTTATAGGTTAAAACTATCGGTAAAATAAACTTCATGATGCAACACTAATATGTAGATAGAGTATCCCTTATTACCGCTTTACTTACACAGTGTGTAAGGGAGAGTGTCTATGAAAGAGCCAGGCTTTGAAAGAGCCAAAAAGATTTTAACCTACTTCAAAAAGTTCTATCATAAAGTATTATTTTTTCTTATGTTGTAATAATGTTTTAACTCGTACCCACAGATATTTGACTGGTGTAATGAAACAAATGTCGGAGTTATATCGTATCGGAAATTTATAAGCCATAATGTAAGTCTTTTAGGTTTCTTTCAATTTTTATTTTATCGAAAAGGATACAATGTCCATAAATGAAATAATTATGCTATTATGATTAACATACATTTAGTTTATTTTCACGATAGTTTATTTATGTTCATTTGTTCGCGGAATATCTTTATGTTTAAATTACATTTTTATTGCATAATGTTTTGAAACATACGGCTGTTAATGCATTGAAAGAACCAACTTTTTCATGGAAAAAACTTTTTAAACATACTTGTAATTCTAGCACTTAAATAAGGTTCAAAACAAATAGGACAGGTTACTTAAGTCGACCGTGATACACTCGTAACGACTCTTTTTTTTATATAAATGCTGCCGGCGGCACTTTACCACCTGTTTTAATTTTCCCAAGAGTAAATAAAAATTATTAGTAATACTTTTGGCAAAAGTGATTCTAATTTCATAATTTTGTATTCTTTTGATATTACTTTTATAGAGTTTACAATTCTGACTTGTATAATTATTCGAGACTAATTATAATCTGACATTCTTTTATATATTGAGCCCGCTCTTTTATAACACAAGGTCGCTGTTTCATAGACAAGTTGCTATGAAAGAGCCGAATTCTCTTTTCTTATATATTGGCAAAATGCTTATTTGTTTTTCGGTTTTTTAATATTTTTTCATTTCATTTACCTTTGCCATTAAAGTCACTAAATTAAAAAAGAATTTTCATTCAAAGACAATAGGTTACTAATTAGATTTTTAGATTGTTATTAAAACTGGCTCTTTCATACATACTCTCCCCTATAACTTTAAACATTTCACTAAATATCTAGAAGTGAAGTGGCTACTTCAGCAAGACCTAGTTTTCAATATAGACTAGACAGTATTATAAACTTTGACCAACATTTTTACTTAACTCCAGGTGAAGGCGTTGCGAAGTTTACAATACTATGAAACAAGCATTACCTACAGCGGAATTAGCAAGGGTTAACAATAACTTGGGTGTTCCAAACAAATATGCTAATATTCTTTAAATATCATTGATTAAACTATTACCAGAAGTAAAAGTACGATATGTACTAGTGTGTTTGAAATCTGCGTTAAAAATAGTGTCTCTGGCATGAATTAAATGCCTTCGATTGAACGGCTACACAACTTGCTTGAATGTATTATTTACGCAAGTCTGTAGTGACCGTGTGAACCGGGGCTCAAGAGTGATAGGTACAGACTCGTCAATCTTCTTGGCCATTATGATTATAGCTTTAAGTTCGGGTTTGCATATGATGTAATCAAGATTTTAGTACAAAACAAAGATAAATTAGGACGGTCAAAAAGATTGGCGAGATTTGTTGAGTGAAAGGCAGTAAGTAACCTCCGGTGAGACAAGCATTTGCTGCGAGCGCTGGAGCTGTAGAAGGCGCGCGAGTTCCTGTTCGGCGAGTGCGTGTGCGCGCGCAACACTACCGGCCGCACTCGCGCCTGCGCCCCCGCTCTGGTACAGCGCACCGCCCCCTCCCATGTTGCACGACACCTGTCGTATCATACGTGGAGGGCAGAGATGAGGAGAAGTATATTTTGTGTATGAAATGTGTCCCTCAAAATGTGTCAAATATTAATGGGACTGCTGGAGTTAGAAAGTGAAATTTGAAGGAACGCACTAATAATTTTATAATTTACATACATAGCAATAGTTTAAAAACGACACTGAATTTGTTTCTTTGATAGCTTTGTTTTTACGACCACTTCGGTAACTTTTAATTACACACAATATTCATTTCAAGTAATATCCTACACCTGCATTAGCGCAGTTCTAGCAATTTTTGGAATTTTTATTTGATACATTTTGTACATTTTTTTTAATTCTGTGAATACCTATACGTGATACTTTGTAGTACGTTTACCCTCCATAAAATCATATCTATATCAATTTATTCGTCGGTAAGTTTTTTTTTTAATTAAGTGTTTGATATCTATTTTACAGGACGGATCATGAATTTGACAAGTTTTTCTGTCTTTAATAAAGTGTTTTACCATTAGACAAATTTTTATTTTGAAAATTTCCATTGTATCTATTTTTTTTCAGTTCATTAATGAATAAGTTATCCCGTTGATTACTATTAGTAAATATAACAAAGCTCAATGATGTGCTCCCAGCGTACAGAAAGTAATAAAAATCAGATTAAAAATATAAATATTTTAAGAGCGTTATCATCAATTGCGACATCACGTATACAAAATTCCATCAAAAACTACTGAAATTAAATGTGCTTTTGTTTTAATTATCCTTTTTTACGACTTTAAAAGCATTTTTTTTATTGCCTATCAAACAACAATTACGTATACTTCCAGTGTACAAATTTCATTAACGTCGGTAATATTAAAATTGTTTAAGAATTAAGTACATTTTAAAATGGCATACACAAAATTGTACTAAAAACGGTTAAAAATAACGACACGATCTCTAAAAATATTTTTGACAATTCTAATACCCCATTAAATTGTGCAACGACATAAGCTTTCCGTATGTAAAACTTCATATAAGTAGGTGAAACTGTTTATGAGTTATATCCTAACATACATACAACATTATTTTATGCTATATTTCTGATCGGTATCCTTTGTAATAGTTACCTATTACAAAAACTTTGGAATAAATACACAAACAGAAGCACGTATTAATTCATATAAACATAAACAATATGGTAGATAAATAATAGTATGGTACAATTAGTGAATTACAACATTGGATTCCAATATCTGAACAATGTCGGGTGTGCCTATGCCTATGTTGACGATTATTTTCTGTGTACTTGTGAACTTAGATTACAATGATGTTTTTTATAAAAGTAATTTTTATTTTCAGTTTCTATGAGTACCAGTTGCGTTTGTGGCGTTAACTCAACACAAATGACACGTATTATCAATGACATGCACATTTTAGAGCAAGTACCGCGATTGAACGCGCAATGCGGTTTTTGAATTAATAGCTTTCGTTTTGGATAAGTTGATTTCAAGAATGACCCCTTTGATCAATCGGAGACAAAAGTCGATACCGTTAATTAGAAGGACGGTGGCATCAATTTTTTCTGAAACCAATTGAGAAGTCAGAATCCTTCAACGTAAGTGATAGAGCTATAATAATGAATTTATGTCAAATTGGAAAGACGAAAAATATCGAAGATTGGGTATCGTATGAACTGAGTAAAGAATAACAAGTTGGGTATAGGGGCAACTAATCTATGCCCTATACGTAAATATAATTAAAAAGATGCTGCTTGAAAGTGTATGACCAAAATGTAATGGCATTTTTCATTACTGCACCAGACTTGGCATTAGAATAACAGCAGGTGAGTACTATGAAGAATTGTAAATGATGACGGACAAGCTGACTATTAAACCACCGAGATATTCACTTGTGCTAGTCCATCCTTTCTTCGCAATAATTTTTGTCCACATACCGCATAATGAACCGTTTCTAAACTCCAGAATTACAAGAATAAACTTCATCATCCACCACCATTTACCAGACCTTCATTCCATTTTTTTCAAATTTCAGACTACTATTTACAGGGTTAAAACATTAACTCCGGCGAAAAGTGTCCTCAAGATATTCAATGGCAAGGAAACAATGAACTTCCGTTAAAACGACAAAATTACATTCACAAAAATGACTAGTTCGACTAACTCGTCATAATATAGTATAGTATTATTTTTATTCCCGGAAAATGAATAACTCCATATGTAATAGATAAAAAACATAATAACAGTACTAAAATAAATGTACATCCATTTTAAATAACAATTTGGTCCAGATAACTGTACAGATGACATTCGTATAACGCTTCGACGGCTGTAAATAACATTAACAATCAGATACGAGATTGCGACATATTATTTTTAACTGCCTATCTGATGGTGTAACACAGCGTATACAGCGAAAAAAATATTTTATCACACTATCTAACTATTGCTATTGTAAATTGTAAACTAACCATGTTTGAATACTAGAAAACTAATAAATGGAATTGAATGTAGATTTTAGTTTCAATCAGAGGAATGATCTAGATCACATATCATGATTTTTTTTTTAACTATAATAATGGTAAAATGATTTCAGTATGACATAATAACACAATCTTCTTTCATAATTAATAATAATAGTTAGCAAGCGAAACTTTCGACAGATGTGTATTTTATATAAAACGCGAGCAATTTCCGCTGTATACATAATGAAAAAAACATTGTTCTTACCGGACTTTGAACGGAGTATACCGGTGGAGCCCCAGGACTCGAAACTATAGGTATCTTGGTGACAGTTTCACACTGCATCAGACTTTGTCTGATAGCGTTGATAACAGCATTCTTTTCTTTCATCCCCTGTAAAAGATCAAAAATATAACGATGTACCAAAGTTAATACGTGTATAGCCCTATTTAAAATATGGTACATATAATTTCCCAGATAACAAATCAAATTAAATCTAAAATACCTTATTCAATTGAGGACTTGTTTGCCTCTGTTCCAGAAAACAACATAGTCATCTAGAAGAACCGGCGAGAAACTCGTTGTGGTTTACCTTTTTAACGCACATATTTTTATTAATACATTATAGTTACGATGGTTTTTAGCGGATACAGGGAAAGGGTGTTATTACGCAGAAATCACCATCGTTTACGTATTGATTCACTATAAAAGTTTTTTAAGATCGAATTCAGTTTAAGGACTTTGTTGTAAAACCTAACACCTATTAATCTAGTATTACCTAAAAACTGTTACTGGTCTTACTGAGCCAAAAATATGGGGAGGGATGACTGTAACTAATATTGAAATAATGCCGGTATTTTACTAAATTTAGATTTTTAAGTTTTTATGGGTATGCATTAAATTATTATGCATTACAGTTAACACACTAAATACTTGAAAAACTTAGCCCTTAATGATTTGCGAGGTGCTATATTGTAAATTGTTCAAACTGCCTTATTTTGTAATATATATATGGTATATACTTAAGCTGCTGTTCCCCAAAATACAATAAGCTATGGGAGTATGCGAAGTCGGCAAAACTAGTAGATGTAATAACAGTTAGCTGGCGAATCTTGTGAACTGCGAATGCAGCAGAACTTAATCTTCACGATATTATATTTTTAATGTGCGGATCCCATTGTATTTTATTATCAAGAGTGATAGCCAAGAACGATGTATTATCAACTAAACCTGCTAAACTCGCTTTGATTTTGATTCTACTATCAACATGTGGAACATTGGGCAAGCCAAATCTTATACATTGTGTTTTATTCGCATTTAGCAATAAAGTATTTATTGCAAACTAATCAGAAATATCATTGAGATATTTAACCTTCGAATCTATTATTTTCACTTTTAGTATAAGTCACGTGTCGTCCACAAAGAGGACCATGACAACACAGTTGTCAAATTAAAATGATATATAATGTGTAATATGATGTAGCATATCTAAACGCTTTGTGCTTCATCACATTTTTATCGATTACAGCGCAAATTTTTACTCCGTCACGGTGTAATGACTAGATGACAATGAAAAGCAAAGTCGCCCGCTAGAGATAAACTTACTAATATTTATCGGTTAATAGCGCTACGTGAAAGTGATATATGGGGATGCCATAATGTTAGGTAAATATTTGTAGCGATGAAGTAGGCAATCCTAGTTAAATAAGAGTATGAGTCAAGTGGAACGCCTTAACCACCGGCTACTTACCGAAACAGTGTGTGCCTACTAGAGTAAGCTGAAAATATTAACATTCTACAAATTCCTTTCGCTTCCTACAAATCCATAATTGTTTTTATAAAAAAGCGTACTATCATGTATTGTTTCATGTACTTTGTTTATTTAATAGTTATAATAAAAAAAACATTGGTATACGAATATCGACTTATTTCGTTTTTAATAATTTGGAAACGATAGTGACACAATGACTCGAATATCATGTCGATCGATTTGGTTTTCTATTCTAAAATTAGACAATCAAGCTATAGCTAATATTATCCATAACTTTCTATGTACTTGAAAAATTGAATTACAATGCTGTTTTAATTTAAAGTATTTTTTATCTTCAGTTTTTATGAATACGAGTTCCATCGTGGCATCAACAAATGCTACGTAATGACATCTACCATATGAAGCAGGTACCGTAATTAAACGCACGGTGCGCTTTTGTCGATCGGTGACAAAAGTCGATAACGTTGACTTGAACAACATAGTGGGAGTAAATATATCGGAAACTACTTCGGAATATGCAGCAGCCGAACGTCGACCCTCTAGCGACTTGGGTTTCTCTTCTAAAATTAGTCTATCGAGCTATCGGTGACAGAAAACATCTTGACACAATGTATGACAAGGCATTTCTGCATTGGTCGCTAGATTAGCTATACTATGAGTGTGTTCAGGTAGCTACATTTAAGAGGCATTTCAATTTTTAGACCTGTCCACAGTCAGATAAAATCAGGTGATATGACAACCATACATTGACTTACACAGAACTAGATTTAGTCTGCAACTTCGTTCGCCCTAATAGACTTGACTACTCAATTTCTGGACGAAAGGTACTCTTTGTCTTTTTTTGTACCATTGCTAACATATATACTAAATTTCATGATGATCGGTTGTGTAGTTAAAGCGTAAAGAAACAACAAACTCACGTTCGTATTTATAATCTTAGATTATAAATAATAATAATAATAAGAGTACTATTGATAACCAACCTGACGTTGACGACCACTGACATCGGGCGCGGACCGGTCGGAGTCGGGCATGTTGTTTATCACTTCGTCTAGGATATCAGATAGTGTTTGATCGCTTGGCAATTCGCTATCTCCCGACGAACCACCACCACCGCCGCCTTGAGCGCGGGTGCTACTGCTCCTAAAATCATATCAGTGAAATCGTTACATTATAAATACTAGTTGTAAAATCTATATATAGTGAAAAAAAGAGGCAGTCATAAGTACTACCGACATACGTGAAAACTCAAAACAATGTAATAATTGTTCTTGTTTTAACCTTAAAATCAATTGAGGACATAAGAATCATAGTGCCTTAACTTTATATTTTACAATATTGAATTTATGATTGCTTGTACTTCAAATTGAAAATGTTGATAGAACCAAGGTGACCTGAAAGTGATACAATGAATATTCGCTAGATGACAGCAAAAACAACTATCATGGTATTTAGTCTGTGATCTAAAGGTAAAAATAACGCACGGAGGTATATCTATGTACATATATACACATTATACATATAGCTCATGGAAAGTGTTCGGTGAGAATGACACGAGTTCCGATTTTCGTTCACCAAAAAATGTGCTCAACGCGCCTAAAGAAGCTTTCACTTCCAAAACTTGAAATGTTAAGATATTCTGTAAAACGAAAGTCTTCATGTAGAACGAACATTTGTCTAAAAATAAAGTAGTGTTCTTATGTGACCATACATATTATGAAACAAAGTCGTCCGCCGCGTCTGTCTGTCTGTCTGGATGTTCGTGATAACCTAAAAAACTACTGAACGTATTGTAATGCGGATTCCACCAATACATAGAGTAATTCACGGAGAAGGTTTAGGTATATAATTTGTCAAGCTTTTCTGAATCGAAATAAGTCAAGCCGCCTTAAGCGTTTCATGCACATAAGTATATATTTTATTATTATCAGGACAGGACAACGTCCGCCGAGCCTGCTTGTTATAATCATATTAGGGTTTGTTACTGAATTCCAATTTTGTGTGCCCTAAATTCTCCTAATAAACAAAAAATCTTAGGATCCACTGCTTGTTTGAAAATGTCTAATGCTCTTAGGTAATATAACGCTTTTTTAACATCTAGTGAACCAACGCATGTAAAAATCTATATGAATAACTAAATGCCAAACCTTCAGGAGTTGAATAAGCATAATAGAAAAAATAGTATGACAGAATCGAACAATTTAATTAATTAATGTAATGGAATATTAATTTTACCATAACCGGGCACAGTTTACTTGTTATATATATTATAAATATATATTCTCGCGGATTCGCTAGCGATAATAATTTGATCTACCCTCAGGAATGGTACATTTTTTCCGGAGGAAAGGTATCCTATGTCCTTTTCTGTACCTTGACGTGTATATAAAAATCGGTTCAATACAAGCTTGCAAAACAAACACCTTCCGCATTCATAATATTGAAAAAAAAAAAACCAAGTGACTTACGGTGGTTGGTTGTTGTATACATGGTGCGGTGCCGTATTGGCGTAATGTATCGGGGAGGGTGCTTGCGGCGGCGGGTACGAACGTGCCCCGCCCTGCAAACCGCCGCCTTGTAACACCATCTGCAGGTGACTGTGAGCGGTCACTTCGCTCCCTCCCCCTTGCGCCCCTTGTTGTCCCCGCTGTACGGGCTGACCGGGCTGCGTGCCTGCTCCGCTCTGTATACTCGCCGGTGAACATTCCGCACTCGTAACTGTCGTTGCATTCGCACCGCCGTTCACGTTGCTCACGCGACTGTTAATTATCCAACACTGCTATTGTATTTCAATAAAGTCACCGAATATATGTTATAAAAAATTGCAAATTATAATGAACTAACGGCCCGCTCCGGCTTCGCACGGGTATAAAATATATAGCCTATATCATTCACTGAAAAATGATTAAAATCGATCCAGTAGTTTTGATTTATTCATTGCGGAAATTTGAAGTAACCTCAAAAATAACAGTATTTCTCCACTATTTAATTTATGTTATTATCCATATAAACCTTCCTCTTCAATCAATCTATCTATAAAAAAAAACGCATCAAAATCTGTTGCGTAGTTTTAAAGATTTAAGCATACATAGGGACTATAGGGACAGAGAAAGCGACTTTGTTTTATACTATGTAGTGATGTATATTTCTGAACTTATGGAAGATAAAAATATTTTTGGACTGTATATTGAATATGTTATCAATTGCATAAATAACTAAGATATAATTGGAAATTCCTAATTTCTAAAGTTGTAGACATGAGAATAATTATATAAACGCTCTATTAAAAACGAAAGCAATTAATTGTGAATGAATTATTATGAATAAAATTGTATGGTGGTAAAATATGAGAATTAAATGGAAATTCTCTTATATTTGAAAAAAGGACATGAAAATTTGGGATAAAATTAATACAAAACAAAAAACACACTTGTAGCAATTTTGCAGACAGCTTAGAAGAAAAAGTTACAAGTTATAAAAAATATGAAATTAATATTTTTATGCGACTCCCATTAATATATGAAGTTCTAACATCGATCTGTCCGCAGTTCGGCACAATTTTTTTGGAGCAAGTTTAGTAGTAGAGTGAGTTTACCAAATGTTGTAATAAATGTTGTAACTATTTATAACTTATACTGAAAACACTGGTTGTTAACCAACCAGTGCTTAAGGAACTTTAACCAACTATAAAAGTTCCTTGCCAGTCATAAGGTCTTCAATTTTTATATAGCCCTTACGCCCTTATTAAAAGGACACTAAGAAGTTAATTAACAAAATAAGATTCCACTATATCCAATGACATATAGCGTATGTCAGATTAATTTCCAAATTATACTGAAATTAAAGAACTTTGATAAATTACTTGATATAAAGGAGGTACGGTTAGGGGAGTAAAATCGGTCTATACTCTTTTTGTTGCCATATCTACAAGTGCTGTCGCGTCTACAAAAAAATGTCATAAAAATCGGCTGGGATGGATCTATTTACGATTTCCATGACACGATTACGATTTTGATAATTTTTATTGTATCTAATTTTGGAATAAGGAATATTTCTCGTATAATTTTCACCGTGCATAATAAAAACCAATACGACACGACATATTATTATTGTAAACAAAATATAATATGTACTTACTGATTTGTGCCAGCGAGTATATTAGAGAGAGTCGAGTGCTGCCTCTGTTGCGGCGCGTGAGATACGTGTTGTGGGTGAGGTACATGCTGCTGGTGTTGCGGATGTTGAGGATGCTGCGGATGTTGTGGGTGCTGCTGGTGTTGTGGGTGTTGTTGATGTTGTTGGTGTTGCGGGTGTTGCTGATGCTGAGGGTGCTGTGGCGGAGGCTGCACGCGGTCGCGGGCCGGGTCCGTACGCGCGCATGTTGGAGTTAGGTATAGGTAAGGGAGCCGGTGGCGCTGTTCGCTCTCGTGCCAGCAACGCCACGAGAATCTGATTTTTCTGACAGAGTTGACTCATGCCAACACCCGTTGTAATCGTACTCGACGCAATCGATGAAGGCGTTGAAGAAATAGCAGAAACAGCACTAGATGTCACCTGCTGTAACAGATTGAAGTACTTTTTTTTTCATTGTAAGTTTTGTAGGTTTAGGGATAAATAACATCGCAAAACACTTAATGTGATATTCAACCGATTTCAAGGCGTTTTATCAATTAAGATTTTCAATAGTCCAACCATAATGATATTTTTTATTGTTGAGAGTCAAACGACTCGGTGACTATCTGGGTGTGAGACGAACCTTCTACAGATATACCGAGCTGCCAGGACGTCTATTGAATGCAATATTATTTTGGTTGATCGACTTCATTAGGCTGATTATACCTATGCGGGTTTTTAGCGTTTATTATCAACATATGTATTTTTGATTATTATTAATTTCAATTAAATGCATTATTAATATTTTAGCAATTGTATACACTAAAAGGTTATTCGCTTGCTGATTATACAACACAAATTATACATATTATGCATATAACAAAACATTTGTTTTTATTAAAACAAAGAATAAAAGTGAATCAATTACGATGTGGGTTCCGTACTATCAAATAATATAGTTGTTGTTTTATCCAATTTTGTTTTTTCATTCTTACGTAAGTGTTTTCATATTTCATTTTCGGGCACAAATTGATTCAGTCCCGTTTAACTTCAGTTTTGTCCTACAATTATGTTGAATTATCTCAAAAAAGTAAATAACTTTCAGTAGAGATTGTATTTATCAGTCTTTTATTTTTGTAAAGTATGGTACACCAAAAATAACATTCTATAAATTTCCTTGTTAGGACTGAGATGAAGAACGACAGAGTGAACTACAACTACTTTTCAAAGAAAAAGTTATGAAAATTATGGAAATCCTATTTTTTAATTACCTGCTGATTATCAGGTGTGGGTTTTTTAATATTGCCAGCCATCATTATAGCCTCTTCGAATTTGCGTTTCACACCGGCGATCCTCTCAAGATAACTGTCACTGCCTTCTTGCGAACGGCCGTTGCCTGCAGATCCGTTACTGCCAGAGAGCAATTGCGTGAGTAACGCGCTAGGTTGCGATGTGCTTCGACTGCCATCACCAGAGTTTCTTCTGCTATCCAAATCCAATTCCTCGTCCGATTTATCATTCAATATCTAAAATACATTCAGTCATTAATGAAAACTGTGACATAGTTTGAATTTTTTTTATGAGTTAGAGTAGTTTTCTCTTTAACGTACCTTTTTTAAGACATCAGATGTGTTGTGATGACTCTGCTGCATGGAATGTGAAACAGAAGCAGCGTGATTCGTGTGTGCCCCGTGTGTCGCATGAGACACCACCGAGGTGTGCGATTGCGACGAGTGTGGAGGATGCGGTGAGTGCGACGGAGGACGCGCGTGCGCTTGCGCTGTGTGCAGTGGTGACAGCGCTGCACTCGGCGTGTGCGGAGTTAAAGGTGTCAGCGGCGTGTGCGGCGTGTGCGGAGTATGAGGCGCCGACGTTTCGCTTCCCGTCGCATCTTCGTCTTCTTGTTTCAACAGATCTTTTAGTATACGATTATTTGAATTGACTGGTGTATTAGACGTGGCGCTGTTTGATTCAGTCGCCGCGGGTAATTTCTTTGTCAAAAGTTTCCACAGCCTATTAGATTCTTCCACAGGCTGTGTGTTCTGTATGCTCTCGCCAGGCGTAGGGGGTGCACGGGGAGTTAGCGGTGTCGATGGTGTCTCGCTGCCCTCTTCTTTTATTTCTTTAGGATCTTCGCTAGACATGTCCCCAAGTAACGTTGATGCCCATGGCTCAAACTCAAAATCATTGATTAAGAATGGAGGTTCAGCAGGGCTCACCGGAGAACGATATCGTGAATCGGAGGCCGATGATTCTCCATTTGCAACAGACGCCATTAGAGGCCCGCCTACCGGCGGCCTGGGACCGTCAGAGTCGAGGAGCTCCATATCCTCGTCGTTTATTACGGTGTGCGTTGACATTATGAACCTCAATTCACCGTCAGTCGATTGGATCCGAAACAAACGCGATCGAGCACTAACTCGTATCCACGGCTTCTCGGCGGTAAATCGCAACCGAAAAGGGTCACTGATGGCTGGTGGTTCAGGTAGACACGCTGCTTCTTTTAAATGTGCAGCCACACGTACACGATCGGTACTTTCGACGAGATCCAAATAACGAGTACCCACTAGAGTTATTGGAGAATTTATAAAATTTTCCACTCCACTCAAATCACAAACTGAAAAAAGTTAAACAAACATTTATAATTGACTTTTTAATATTTCCAAAGTCAAAAGTATTCATACTAACAGCATTATTAACATATCTATATCCTAATTCTCCTTTTAGAAAAATCGTATTAGGTACAAATACTCCAGTCTACAGAATAAGTAACATATATATTCAAAAACTTAGAAATGTTTGGCATTACATTATTAAAATTTAAATATTCAACCAGGCATAAAAATTGTTAATTTACCTTTTTTTTTTATATTTTGAACTTTAAACCTATTGAATAAATAAATATCTATGAAATATACAAGTGCCAGTAAACATACACAATATAGTAAAGTTGCAATCTAATCTGAAGACGATATGATCAGATTGTTTGGCGGTGATGGCGGGCGGGCCGCGGTCGTCGGGTAGCAGAGCGGCCGACGCGTCGTCGCAGCGCCGGATGACGCACATGACGGAGCCGGCCCCCTCTGAAGACAAGCCGCGCACCGGCGCAGCGTGTATCACTGCATCCACGTAACTGTTTTTCATTAAAAAAAAAACTCTGTTTAGTTAAAATATAAATTAGCTTTATAATTAGGTTTAATTAAAAAAACAGTTCTTAATATACAAGTTTACAAGAGAGCAAAAACTTTCCTAAAATATCTGTACAAATAAATCTGTAGTTCTGTTTCTAAGTATATTTTTCTCATAATTGTATGTTAGGTGCAAGTAGTATCTTATAAAACTACGATAAAAAAGACTACTTCACGTCATATAAAACTATAAAATAACCATATATAACATATATGAACTGTCTCACAAAACTGTCTCATTTAGGTATCCACGGTGACCTTCACAGATGGATAAGTTCATATTTATCAAACAGGTCACAGCTGGTTGTACTTTTTGGCTTTGATTCGATACCATTTCTTGCTACATCAGGTGTACCGCAAGGTTCCAATTTAGGCCCTCTTTTATTTTTAGCATTTATCAACGATCTCCTGGATTCATTGAATTGTAAATGTCTGGCATATGCTGATGATATCAAAATTTTTCAGAAGATTTATGGAGACAATGACTCCTTTAAGCTCCAAAATAACCTTAATCTCATAGGAAGTTGGTGTGTCGAGAATGGTATGGCACTAAATATACAGAAGTGTCAAGCTATCACATTCACTAAAAAGAAAACTCGTTATACTTTTAATTATAATATTCAAGGAATCAACATTGATAGAACTGACATAGTGCGAGATCTAGGTGTCATGATTGATTCGAACTTATCATTTAGATCACACTTCGACTATATCACAAGCAAAGCTAATAGAATGCTCGGATTTGTTACACGTACTGCCAAGCCATTTAAGTCTGCCAACTCATGGATTATTCTGTATATTTCTTTGGTTCGTAGTATTCTAGAATACTGTTCATCAGTATGGTCCCCGTTCTATAAAACTCATATAGACATGATTGAGTCCGTCCAACGTCGTTTTCTACGGATACTGTGTGGTAAACTTGGTCTCAGAAATAAAATTACAGAATACAAAGATAGACTTTACAAATTCAGTCTTAAAAGTCTCGAAGAGCGTAGATCCATAAGTGATTTATGTATACTTCACAAAATCGTTAACGGAACCTTCAGTAGCGATCTGCTTGAGCAAATTTATTTTAAAATACCTACTCGTTCAGTAAGAGTACACCAGTTATTTAGTTTACCAGCAGTTAATAATAACGTTTCAAAAAACAATCCGCTGTTTCGAATGTGCAGCTACTATAATCAATTTTGTGTTCACCAAGACATATTTCACTATAGTCTAAGAAATTTTAAGAGGTTTGTATCTGAATCATAAATATGTGTGATAATATTCCCTTATATACCATTAATAGATTTATTTTAGGCTCATTTTAGACTTATTTTAGTTAATAGACTCATTTTAGGCTAACTGTGTTTATTGTTAAAACTAAATATGTTGTGTACAATTTGTAATTGGATTTCAGATTTGTAATGATATAATAGTTTTGCTATGAATGTAATTGTCAATCTGTAATCTGTAATTGTACCTTATTGTAAAAAATAAAAAATAAAAATAAAATAAAATAACTATAAAGCATATATGCTTTATAGAATAGACACCAAATACTACAAGACATATTGGGTGCCCGGGTTTAACTGCAGGTGTACAAATAAATGATGGATTATTGATTGATTTCCAAATATTGCAGCAACTATTTATTATTTAGTACACGGGAAACACCTGTCTAGAATTCCAAAACCAAGTGAACATTCAATTAATCTGCTTGATCAAAAACAACTTATTAGTAACAGAAAGTACATTAAACGTCTAAAAAATATTAATAATTATTCAGAAAAACATATTAAAAAAAATAAACCAAGTTTTTTATAATCCTACAAGACATTTATTATGCTTTACATTTACTTCAAGAAATTTTGCAATTTTGTTGATTTTCTGTATTCCTAATAAAATAAACTAATATCAGATAACACAGAAAAATTAAAAGTAATTAAAATCTTAAATATGACATTCGAATTTTTCGAGTAATGAGGTCAGCCTTTAAGAGATATTCACCTTTTTCGGAAAGTCTATAAGTGCACCGTGGTGCGACCGAGGACTTTTAATCGGTAGGAATACGAAGAGAAAAAGGAAGAGATCTTGAAGCAGACTACAAGATACCTACAGCATTATGAGGTGAAAGCGTGACTGTGTATGATAGTCAGTCTTTTTGATTTCTTTCAGTACGAGTACAACCTTTTCTTTTCTGCGTAAACATCGTTTATTTTACCCATGAGCGTAACATTATCTATCACAAAATTTCGGGAAAAATTATATATACAGACAGCACTACAGATCTATTAATAGAGGTAATCAGTGTTGACAGGTTTTTTTTTTACTTAAGTGATTTCGTGGTTTTTATAAATATGGCACATCAACATAGAAATGCATAGGATAATAAAAACGCTGGGCATGTAAAAAGACAGTGAGAACCTATCCGTGGTTGCCAATACGCTAAGCATCAATCAAAACGTATTTTTTCACGTAAAATAAATGTAAAATCACTTTATTGTACGATGAAGCAGATGTAGCCGAGCGCCACACTGGGAGTAACGTGTTACCATCTCTAAACAGGATTGTTGTGTCTAAAATACCAAGCGAAGGGAACCCAACCTTACAGCAATGCTGTTACTACAAAAAATCGTCAGACTACAAGCTGTTAGTAGATTACTAAACCAGTCAGGAGAAGACTCAATAAAATTGATCTTCATTCTAACAGACCGCTTCGTTTTTCGAAAAATAGCCGATTTCTTTATTGATGTGTGCCGGTATGCTCCACGAATAACACGTTATCCAAGAATTCCAGATAGAGAAAGCCGACTCCAGCATGTACAAGATGTCCTACCATACCAAGTTGGGATAAATATAGTTTGGGTAGCACTTCATATTGGAGCACGAATCAAGCTATTTTGAATAAGAGACAGCACGACTGCATTAAAAACCGGGACGTGGTTGTAGAACTTGTGATCATCCTTTACAGAGTTGAAAACGGTTAGGAGTTTCTGTTTATGCATGACAATAGGGCATTATATACACGGTACGATTTGTATCAGCTTTTCTTTGGGAATATAACGTCATGGGTCTAAACTGACCTTCAGTCACACGACTTAAACCCCATCAATCACATTTGAGAAAGTGGTTTCGAAGAGTTTTCACTCAAATATTACCACAGAAGATGAGTATTTTGTTATCTTAAAAGAACATGACTTTAAAAGTAGAATTTCACGAATGAATAACCAGTTCAATTAATATAAGGAGAGCGAAACATACAGTATTAAAAATTATAAAAAGTTTGTTTCTAAGTCATGCTTGCTGAAAAAGTAGTCGTAACAAGTTTATTGTAATTATTGTGATATTTCCAGTTTTCGCTAATTAATTTTTGTATTAAAATTTAAACTCGAGCACTTGTCTTTAATTATTATACGTTATAAAAATAATTATTTTTGTACCTAGTTAAATGATGGATTCATTATTATTTCTGATAATTATTAAAATATTCAAGATCCCTAGAGAATGTTCATGTGTCTATATTTGTTGTGATATTGATGATACTTACTCAGCGCAATCGGTTCCATCTGACTTTTTTACTAGAAGTTGAACTTGAATTACGTGGACCTTATCTAGATCGCCTGATCCCCAACCAATGTTCTGTATATTTCTCAATAGTGGTCTCAATTTTGCATGATCTTCCTTATGCAAAATAGAATAAATTGATTCCTTGTACAGTTCAGTTCTGTCCAATAATATAAATTCTTTGATATTATCGGATATACATTCGATTTCACCCTTTGAATTTAATTCCAATAAGACCAATCCGAGATTACTTGTGTAATGCTTGAGTCCCTATAAATAAGATTTAATTGTCAAAGTATGAATTGGTTTACCAACATATTTACATTATGTATGTTATAATAGGGCAATGACATAAACCATAAATGTGATAAATAACTCAATATAAATAATTGTACAAAGGAAGACTGCGTGTAATCTTTACGCGTGTCTGTAGTGAAACTCTTCTGTTGAAATTAATACTATAATATACATTGTGAATATAATAGATTCAGACCGTATCTAAAGAGGTTTTGCTTCAACCTTTCAGAAATAAAAGCGAATATAACAAAACACGTTCCTCAGCACTATCACGATAATTCTTTACTGAATCAAATCAATGACACAAAACAAATTACCGATTCCACCATCGGTAATTTAATCAAAATCGCATTACAAGTTTATTATTCATGAATGAAATTAGCAGCCGCCCGAAACATTTTCTGTACTTGTATCGTTATAAAGGATTATATTTGCGAGGAACCCTATTTTTTCCACAATAAAAGTTACTCCATATAACATCGGCTATCTGCCAGTGAAAGTCCCGTCAATATCGGTCGTATCGTTCCCTCAAAATTGATTCAACCGTTTCGGAGATTAGCCGGAACAAGCAGACAGATAAAATTAAAATAAAAAAAAACTTCTAGTTATAAGTATTATATATGTGTTCAATTATATATATATATATTGACATTATAAACAGAGACATCAAATTTATTTATTTATATATATTATTAACAAATGAAGGGTTATTTATAATTTTCAAATAGTCACATGCGAACTTGTATTTCCAAACTTATATTCGCTTCACCAGAAAATTAACAGATTTTTAAAATATAACAGCATTAGAAGAAATATATTTAAACGCTGTTATTATTAATAAATTAATAAGTATTTGGGAATAAAAATAGAAAATATAAATGATATGATTGTGCCATTTCGAAGTCATTCATTGCTTTCAATTATTTGCAATTACGCCCAAAGAAATTTCATTTCAATAACATTGACTGTCCTTGAGTCACGTCGTTTCGAGATATGTTAAGCAATTTTTTGTGACTATTCCTCAAAATATGTTGTTTCAATTTACGTCTTAGATAAAATGTACACCATGGGCGTGCGGGGAGTCTTGTTTTTCGGGCAGCAGAAAGAGGGAGGGGTATTCTACTCGTATTTCCGCATGCTTTGGATTGTTATTTGATTTTAAGACAGGTTTTGTGTGTTAGTTTCAGTTTATTGAAATTTAATTTCTAGTAATGGCTTCTAAACGAGACAGTAATCGTGAATTCAAGAAGAAAAAAGAAAATTACAATGAAGGTTACGTTTAAAATTTTAAACTCAAAGAAAGATCGCGGTTTTCAACTTGAACGAGAACTTAATTTATTTCGTCCAATTTATAAAGATAATTTTAAAAGACAAACTATTAGCAGCTTTACCTTCCGTCTCTCTAAACAGTACACACATACGTATAGAAATTAATTACTCTCCCAAATGGAAAAACCTGTGTACACTTTGATTCAATTTAGATAAGGACCAAGCGTCTAAGAAGTAAAACTAAAAATCTAATCGAAATATAGCCATTTTATGAGTGATGCGCGCACAACGACAGACCTCTATAATTCTATTTATAGAATATAGATTAAGTACAATTGAAAATCTGATGAAAGTAAGCTTTTTCCATCAAAAGTAATTAAATATTTTGCACAATAGAAATATTTTTTCGTTTACCAAGACAAAATTATTAAAATTGTTTAGTAAATAATGACTCCTATAAAAGTTCGCTATTGGTTAATCTGTATAAACTCATTAGTCTTGTTGCCTAATATTCATAAAAGTAATTATAATTGTAAATATTGTATTTTAATTGTTTCATTAGTACGTAATAAATTAATTACGTTGTGTGATCTATCAAGTACGTACTTAAGGCATCAAATTTCAAATGATTTGTTGATAATGTAATTAAACCTTGTAGTTTTTAATCTAAATTCTCATTGAATTGTTAATAACTGATAAATGTTTGACTTATTACTGCCATATCCCGGAAGATACTAACTACGATATTTACATTTGAAAATAATTTTTATATAAATTTCTTTTTAATGTATATTATACTAACTTCTATAATACTAGTTAGTTGAAATCGTATTTTAACAAAATGTTTTTAATTGCGCCATCTAAAATACATAACCAATTCATACGCATAAACAATTTGCAAATAGACAACTAAATTTCGCGAATCAATAAACAATACTCATTGAAATATTTTCCAAAAATAACGAATAATATATGTTGCCTCTTTACTATAATTTAATTGAAAAGGTTACAATGTGTTATATTTATTCACGTAACTATGTTTTTCTAAAAATAATATTCCAATATTAATATTTCCTCTCGTCTACTTTTAACTAATAAAAACAAACAAAAAAAGTGCAGTCGGAACTTTTACACTTTGAAAACCAGTTTAAAGAATAATGTTTTTACAATTTGGAAGCGCTTTAAATTCTGATCTGGCATCTTATAATATAACCAGACTGTAGTTCTAGAGGTGGCGAATTTCAAGTCGATTATCACGTAAACAAATGTGACTATTTCAACTTTAATTACATTGGAATTTTATATATTTTAGCTTCCATGCATTTATTAGAGATTCTTATTCATAAATTAACTTATTAACTATTATTAACTTAATGCGCGAATAAAGATACGAATGTATTTTATATTTCGTGATAATTTTGATGTGTACGTTCGTTTACTATATATTATATAGTTATTGTATTATACCTCGATAAGATTGGACAAATCCGAAATATAAAAGTCACTACTTGTCGGTTGCTGCTGTGAGGAGCTAATCTCACCGGCTTGTACGGGCGAGAGACAATGAGTAGCGAAAATGGGGCATTCGCCAATACAACCACGTTGTCGCTTGAGAATCTCGTGGATCTGACGAGTAGTCTCGCGGACGATGCCGTTTTTGTCTGGCTGCTTTACATCAGCCAGACAAGCTCCAAGTAGCTCCTCGAGCTGATTGATAGTTTCGTTTTCAAGTTCCCTCCGTCGTTTTTCGTTGTGGCACTTATTTCTGAAATTATTTTATTGGTTTTGTTATAATTTATTTGAATCAAGAGTAAAAAGATTTGACACTGGAAATATTTTTTGTAATATACATAAAGAATGAAAAATATTGAAACGTAATTAACAATGAAAACAGACTAGTGGTTCGTAATTAATATTGAAGTTTTAATTTCGTTTTACATCGACAAAATTACCAGACAACACTTAAAGAAAAGATATATGCAAGTCATTTGTAAAACTAAAATATGGCATAATTAATTGCAATGGAAACATCACTCAAAATATATAAATTAAAAAAATATACGAGTATTTCAAAATAGTATCATATTTTCCATCCAGGTACATCAATGTGTCCAAGTTAGAACGAAATTCAATTAGTTTTTCATAATGATTTCGTAAACGTTGAAAATAAATTTAAATAACTTGTTAGGACCGAAAATGTTAGAAATGATTAATACTACTAAATACATTATGTTGTGTTTAAAGCATCTGTACAATTCAATGAAAGGCTGATATTATTTTACCTTTCAAGTGTAAATAATAAAATGCGATTTCAAAATCATTAAAAGAAAAATATGTGTATACTGGCAGCGACCTCTACTTCAGGGATGTCGGGAGTGTTTATCTATTTACACCTCGCAGATGTTTCACGCCCATTTCTATGATCAATGTTCTCTACGTGTTACTGATGCAGATTACTAACATCGTGAATTATGGAGCTGTTCCTGAAAACTAGTGGTATAATGAACGATAAATATTGGCAAATACCTCTTATCACTTTTAAATCTCTTAATACTTCTCTATATATCACAATTAATAACCTGTTAGCTAGACAGATTTTGGCGCCGTTATAATTCCAGAAATTGTCGACTAGTGTATAACGGATAGTCAAGAACAGAATTAAGTCACACGTGCAAAAGCGATTTTATCATAACGAGTAATTAATAAAGTTGAATATGAACATGGACGTCGCCAGGTACGAGCAATGAGGTAGGGGCCTATCTTTTAGCACATTACGGTTAATCACTCAGTTGATATAAATTTGTGTGTAAGTCTTGTTGTAGTACGCTATACCATATTATTTTGAAGTAATAAAAATTTTCATAGTCTTTCATCAAATTAGATGGGTATTTGCGAAACTTCCTTGCTACGACATGCCCCAAACATGTTAGATAGGATTTATGTCGGGTGACTATGAAAGCCAGCCCAAAACCGCGAAGTCACATTCCTGAAGGGCAGCTGATATCAGTCTTGCTGTGTGCAGTAACTCATACGTAATTTGGACCCTGTGAAACATTTGTGCAGGTTCTACGACCTTGCCGTAGTATTTTAATGCAGTCACGGTGTGTCTCATCAGAATGAGTTCGGTTCAGGCGTCAATACGAATTCCTACCAAAAACAAGATTGTACCGCTTTTTTACGAAAAAACATCTTGTGGATACTGGAGTTGGCTTATTTTGTGTGGAAATCATAAATATGTATTTTTCTCAAACCAGAGTGAAACTCAAACTGAGACTCATCAGCAAAGAGAATCGTTGCCTATTTGTCACTGTATCACAACTAGTATTCTTGACCCAAAACAAATCACCTTCTGTTCAAGTAAGTCTAAAGCTGGAACACGAATACAATTAAGACTTACATTCTACAAGAATGAAGACAAACTACTGGGTATTTAATATTTTACTAACACCCAATTGTCTTACTGCTACTCTTTACCCTACATAATATAATATAAAATATAATCGTGCTTAAGGTTGGTGACAGTGGGGTCAAGCGGGACTGGGGGGGACCCGCAGGGAGTGGACCCACAGGCGCAATACAGCTCCTTCTGTGGAGCCTTAGCTTGCCACTCCAAGACCGTGGTGCGTGGCGAAGAGCCACAACCTACTCGAGGTGACCCTGTTTCGGCAGAACACCACGGATCTAGGCTGGAGAGCCGATAAACACTCCTGAGTGTGGCGTGTGAGCAGCGCACTCAGTACCGGGCTAGGGCGGAGGAGGGTTCAGTCTGAACCCCAACGGCCTAGTACCGGGTAGCGGCTGGCGGGACCAGTTGATTTATACCGGTCTCGGCAGGCGTACTGCGAACTGTACGAACTATGCTTGTACAAAATGAAAAGTGCAAAATTGAAAAGTATACTACCCCAGGAGGGTACCACTTCCACCGGAAGTGGAGAATCCCTCCCCGGGCCTTCGGGCTCGGGCTGCCCCACGTTCTCTGGGGGGGGCAAAATTTTGCCAAAAACAAGACCACGGACCAAGGCAGTACAACGGACAACCGATTCTGCCAGTAAAACGACGACTATGGCCACACGACGACGGACTAAGGACTTGCCCGCTGTGGAAGGGGAAAAACTCCCGCCTCTAGAGGTACTCTCTGAGGGCGGTGAGGATAGCCCGACCGCAGAGGTTGCGACGAAAGAGGTGAAGGAGGTTGCGCAAACGGCTGAGGTGGCACAAAAACAGTCATCCACGGCCGAACAGCCATCAGCGGCCTCAACAGACTCCGAGCCTGAAGCCGGTGTTACCGGGCGCTGCACTCCCTCTGCCAAAAGAGGTCGAGGAGGAGGAAGTCGAGGTCGAGGTCGCCTATGCACTACGGGCCATTTTTCGGGGCTTGCCGAAGCGCAGGTGAACCTCGCCATCCTCAACAAAGAGGAGGCCAGTCGGAAGGCAGAGGAAGAAGTAGACACGATGGCCAAGCGACTGCGCCGCGAGCGTGCCGAACGGAGGGCAGCAGCTCCGGTGATCGCCGCAGACCTGCTGATCCCGGAGCTCCAAAGGAGGGCGAAGGGCGACATTGACATGATCAGCAATGTCGCCAAAAAGTCGGGAAACCTCCAGGAGAACTGCCTCAGGGCCATAAATGATGCGACAGACTCGCTAATCGAAGTGGTCGAGGAACTGTGCCACCGTACCACCGATAAGGAGATGGCGAAACTTCAGGCAACCTGCGCTCGGTTGGAGAGGAGGAACGCGAGGCAGGACAGCGAGATGGACGATCTTCGCAAAGAGCTCGTGCAGGTGAAGATGGAGCTCGCGAAAGCTCGCGTCCAAGCACCCGCAGCCAGCGTCCTCCCTCCACCTCAGGCCCATCCTGCTCACTCATCTGAGTGGGTAAACACGACTGAGTTCCCGCCGCTCCCGCAGCGGCTGTCAGGACGAGATCGGGGGGAGTTGGTTCTCCAGGACTTCAGCCAGAAATTTGAAGAGATGGCGCGCTCGTTGTCGGCCCAAATGGGAGTCATGATAAGCGCGCGTCTCGAAGCCCTGGAGGACAGACTCCTCCCAGCTAAACGCCTGCGCCCACCTTTAGCAGGCGATGGGAATGGTGTGCCGGTACCAGCCAGGACATCCCTTGCTGTCGAGACGCGACTTCAAGAGCCTGCTGCTGCCCCTAAGAAGCCTCTAGGGCGGAAAAAGCGCAAGGTGAAAGCGAAGGGAGCGCCTACCCTGACCACTGCCGATAAAGAGCAGCCGGTACCCAAGCGTCCTGAAAAGGAATGGGTGCTGGTCGGCAAGAAGGGGCGACCAAAGCTGGGGAAAAAACAGCAGGCCTCCAGGAAGGAGAATACCCAGAATCTCCGCCTTCCTAAGTCATCTGCAGTGACATTGACACTGCAGCGCGAGGGGCAGGAGAAGGGACTCTCCTACCTGGAGGTCCTGAAACGGGTTAAGGCTGAGGTCAGCGTTGCTGACGTAGGCGCTCCCGGGATACGGTGGCGCAAAGCGGCCACTGGCGGCTACCTGCTGGAGATACCCGGGGCTGGTAGCGGAGAGAAGGCTGATGTACTGGCAGCCAAAATCAGAGAGGCCGTGCCGGAAGGGGTGAAGGTGTCCAGGCCTATGAAGTGCGCCAATGTACGCATCTCGGGCTTGGACGAGTCCATCACCCCTGAGGAAGTGGTAGCTGCCGTGGCCAACGCTGTAGAATGTCCACCGGACAAGGTGAAATCGAACGGTGTCCGCCCCGGACTCAGGGGGCTATGGACTACGGTTATCACCTGTCCGGTGGAGGCTGCCAGAAAGCTCGGCGACGGACGCCGGCTTCTTGTCGGGTGGGTCTCAGCACAGGCTGCAGTCCTGCCACCCCGGCCCCTGAGGTGCTTCAGGTGTCTACGCGATGGGCACTTGGGCACCAGATGCACCTCCAAGGTTGACTGCAGCCTTCTCTGCTATAGATGCAGTCAACCGGGGCATATGGCCGGCGGTTGCAGCGCTGACCCGCATTGCGCGGTCTGTGCCGCTGCGGGTAAACCCGCCGGCCATAGGATGGGCGGCAGTGCCTGTTTTAAGCCTGTGCCCCCACCTAGAGGCAAGAGCCGGAAGAGGAGAGGGAGAGGGAGGAGGCGTCGTAAAGACCCTCCTCAACCCGCTTCGACGCCCACCGCTGCCGAAACGCCGGTGATACTGGAGGCAGACGTGGAGTGTCCCTAATGGCGGCACTCCACTTCCTACAAGGGAATCTCAACCACTGCGCCAGGGCCCAGGATCTTTTGTTTCAAAGCATGGCGCAGTGGTTGATACACGTCGCTGTGATGGCCGAGCCGTATTTCATCCCGCCCGGGGATAACTGGGTGGGTGACGTCGACGGCTCGGTGGCCTTAGGGTCCCAGGCCGCCGCCGACTCTCCGTCCTTCGTTAACATCTTGAGGGGTCGGGGATACGTAGCGGCGCATCACAGCGGCGTGGTGGTAGTGGGGGTGTACGCACCCCCCAGCATGAGTCTCGCCGACTTCGAGGCTTTGCTCGGGGACCTGCAAAGTGTCGTCAGTTGCAGCCACCCTCACCCCGTCGTAGTGCTCGGGGACTTCAATGCCAAATCTACGGCTTGGGGTTCCCCGGCCACGAATGTCAGGGGTAGGGTGCTGGAGGAGTGGGCCATAACATCGGGCCTACTCCTTCTGAACAGGGGGTCCGTTAACACGTGCGTGCGACAGCAGGGTGGGTCGATAGTGGACGTATCGTTCGCTAGCCCTGCTCTAGCACGCCGTGTTCGGGGCTGGAGAGTCCTTGAGGGGGTGGAGACGTTGTCGGACCATCGTTACATACGGTTCGACGTCTCTACCCAGACCTCGGACGGACCAGCCCGTAGGACCCCCGTGGCGGATGGACCGCGTTGGGCGTTGAAGCGCCTCAATAAAGAGGCGCTTCGGGAAGCCGTCGTCGTGCAGGCCTGGGTGACAGGAGAGTTACCGGACAGGCCTGCCGACGTCGAACTAGAGGCGGAGTCACTCCAAGCGGACGTGACACGGATCTGCGATGCGGCGATGCCCCGGATCAAGGGGCCGATTCCCGCCAAGCGTCAGGTGTACTGGTGGACCGCCGAAATCGCGCAGTTGCGCGTAGCGTGCACGGCGGCCCGTCGCCAGTACACCCGTCAGCGACGCAGGCGGGGCCGCTCGCAGGTCACGTCCGCAGGGGAGGCTGAGCTCTACGAGGGGTACAAAGCAGCCAGATTGGCGCTCCGTAGGGCGATTGAGCAGTCGAAAGCTCTCGCTCGGGAGGAGATCCTCGAGACGCTCAGTCGGGATCCGTGGGGTCGCCCGTACCGTGTGGTACGTGGCAAACTACGCCAGGGTGGCCCCCCGGTAACCCAGAGTCTCGAGCCAGATCTCCTCCACGAGATTCTGGCTGCTCTGTTCCCTTCGAGGACAGAGTACACGCCTCCCACGATGGCTCCGCCCACGCCCACGGCCAACGCGGCTGGCTGCGATGAGGACGACGAGGTCCCCGAGGTGACCCGGGAAGAGTCGAGGGCGGCGGTGAAGCGCCTGCAGGCGAAAAACACCGCCCCAGGACCCGACGGCATACCTGGCCGTGTATGGGTCCTGGCTTACGAGGCCCTCGAGCCCCGACTACGCAGGATTGTCACTGCATCTCTTCAGCAGGGCCGGTTTCCGACCATCTGGAAAACCGGCCGTTTGGTCCTGCTGAAGAAGGAGGGGCGCCCGGCGGACAGTCCGTCCGCCTACCGGCCCATAGTGCTGTTGGACGAGGCGGCAAAGCTCTGCGAACGAATAATCGCAGGCCGCCTCGTCCGGCACTTAACAGAAGTTGGGCCGGACCTGGCGGACAACCAGTTCGGTTTCCGCCAGGGGCGCTCCACCACAGATGCAGTGCTGAGAGTCAAGATGCAGGCGGAGGAAGCATTTGCCCGGGGTGAGGTGGTTTTGGCGGTGTCTCTCGACATCGTCAATGCGTTTAACACCTTGCCCTGGGTCTGTATCGAAGAGGCACTCCGATATCATGGAGTGCCTCGCTACCTCCGCCGCGTAGTCGGGTCGTACCTCTGTGAGAGGTACGTCACCTTCCCGGGTCAGGGAGGGAGGACAAGTCGGCGAGACGTAGTATCCGGTGTTCCACAAGGGTCTGTCCTGGGCCCCCTCTTGTGGAACATCGGATACGATTGGGTGTTGCGCGGTGCGCTCCTCCGGGGCGTCAGCATTGTGTGTTATGCTGACGACACTTTGGTGTTAGCCCGGGGGAAGACGCACCGCGCGGCCGCGATCCTGGCTACTGCAGGAGTCGCTCAAGTCGTAGGTAGGATCCGGCTTCTGGGACTAAAGGTGGCGCTCTCTAAAACCGAGGCTCTGTATTTTCACGGGCCTCGGCGCGCGCCACCCGGAGGGTCCCAGATAGTCGTGGGAGGCGAGTCCATCGGTGTCGGGTCGAGTATGAGGTATCTCGGCCTCCTCCTCGACAGCCGGTGGACGTTCAAGGAACACTTCCGGCAGCTGGCCCCCCGTTTAATGGGCGCAGCGGGCGCGTTAGCCCGTCTGCTTCCCAACCTGGGGGGGCCCAACTCCGTCTGCCGGAAGCTGTACCTGGGGGTCGTGCGGTCGATGGCCCTGTATGGGGCCCCCGCATGGGCGTATGGCCTGACGGCCATCAGCAACGCTCAGCTGCGTAAAACGCAGAGAGTGATGGCCGTCAGAACCATCCGCGGATACCGCACGATCTCCTTCGAGGCGGCCTCCCTTCTGGCCGGATCCCCACCCTGGGACCTGGAAGCGAGAGCCCACGCGTCCCTGTACCAACGACGCGTGGAGGCGCTGGAGCAGGGCCGGAGACTCGCGCCTCGGGAAATCGAGGTGCTCCGGTCCCAGCTCCACCAGGTCCTAGTCATTGAAGAATGGGAACGACGACTTGAGCGACCGAGCTGGGGCGTGGCTACCATAGGAGCCGTTCGGCCGGTCATGGCCGAATGGCTCACCAGGCGGCATGGCACCCTGAGCTTCCGGCTGACACAGGTGCTCTCGGGGCATGGTTGCTTCGGGAGTTACCTGTGTCGCATTGGCCGGGAGCCAACGCCAGGGTGCCACCACTGTGGCTGCGCAGTTGATAATGCGCAGCACACACTGGAGGAGTGTCCCGCCTGGGACGAGCCACGCCGCGAGCTCGTCGCGGCCATAGGCCCGGATCTCTCGCTCTCGACCGTCATCGTCAAGATGGTCGAAAGCGAGACCGGGTGGATCTCCGTCGCCTCATACTGCGAGGCAGTCATGCTCGCGAAGGAGGTGGCGGAGAGGGAGAGGGAGCAGACCACTAGGCTCCCCTCCCGCGGTCGACGAACACGGCGGCGACGGGTCGGTGACGACCTCATGCCGCCGTAAAAAGGGCCTGTGGGCGACGGGACGGGCGGGCACGTCCGTCGCCCTGAGCAGTGCTTTCTGCACAGGCCCGCGTGGTGGAGGCGCTTGTGCCGAGCGACTCCCACAGTTCGTCGGGGGGGGTTTAACACCCGCCCCCTCCTGAGGGGTCTACCATCTTGACCCCTCAGACCACAGACGGGGCCCCTGATGAGGGGCCGACACCTGCCGGGGAGCAGAAGTAATGCCTTTGGCAGTTCCTGCTCCCCGGCCAAATAGGTGTGTGAGGCACCATGGGGTTTTTAGTCCGTGGAAGTCGGACATAACCCACCCCCCGCTGCCCGACGGGGTGGGTATTCGTTACGGATTTTCCCCATGTAAAAAAAAAAAAAAAAATAAAAAAAAAAAAAAAAAAAAAAAAAGGTTGGTGACAGTGTTTTTCCAGTATGGTACTGAACTCCATTTCCAGCAATATGGATAGATAGGTTCTTTGGTGTGTATGATATTAAGAACCAAGGTTTAGGTAATACAGGCCTTTTGCAGACCTACCGCACTTACAATTTCTTCTCAAATTAATTAGTCGACGTTCCATGAACTTTACAAAAAATTTAACACCAATTAAAGTTTACAAAAATACAGGAAAACAAGGCTCATGAATTACATGTCAATTACATTTAGACTACACTATCGATGTCAAGTTCAAATCAAAGTTCTCGTGTTATTTTTGGTATATGACGTTTAAATTGTAATGTATATGAGCGGAATATCCGGAACAAAAGTGTTTTGTCACGACATCCTGCGCTATATTCTTTTTATAGCGAATGGGGCGGTTTATAATGGTTGATATGTTGTCCAGCAGCATAGTGAAGCGTAATACGAGCGGTGGCTCCGTTGGGTGTGGCCTCTTCCTGGAACAGGACTAATCGGCAAGATTTTAATTGTAACAAAAATCAGCACTGATATAGACACAAGTTGAGGAGTCCTCAATGGTAAGAAGAAATTAGATAAACTGTCGGCTCTTGAGGTGATCTCTTTTCCTTGGAATCTCAACAATGCCCTCAACTCTTCCGGGATAACGTCGTGTATGTCGTTACTGACCACGTTGTTATGTTCAACGGAAGCTGGAACTATTTGTGTAGAGCTTAGCTCTTCGCTTGCGGAAAACAGAAAGTTCACTATTTTGTATCGCAACTATAGTTGAAACTCTGCGTTACCGGGTGAGTACATTTGCGAAATATAATACGTACCATACATTATAGCCTATATACTTTTTCATAGAATCCTGAAAAGTGTTTTTTCTATAACTAGAGCTTTCATGCCATCAATTCCCACCAGTTCCCACTGCCATGTCTGTGGCGTCTATGACTTACATATAGACATTATTGTGCCTTATGCTAATGTTGTAGCTCAAGAAACATGTAACTGCGCTATGACAGAGCTCCACTCTTGGCTGAAATGAATCATCCCGTAATAAACACGCTGCACAGCAGCCAGCTGTCACTCAGCCACTTCACGATATTGGCCAACCTTTCCATTATTCCCACTAACACCTACCTACGACTGGACAATATTGGCCTCTCGAAAGGCCCATGAGACCAGTGTTTCAGAATCTTACATGGATTGTTATCCTCAGGGATTCTTGAGACCACCCGTTCCAAGGTTTGGTTGGGGAGTGGACACACGTCGAAGAATATTTAAATATAGTCTGAAAACATTTTCCTCTCTTTAAGGATTCTCTAGTCTGGTATAAAGCGTATTATGTTAGTGCAGAAAATCACTGAAAACATATAAACTGGAATCTTTAGGGAATTGCCGCACTGTCGCACGAATGTGTTAAAAGAATCTCCATTTAGGGCGCGCAGGTCTGATATTATGACTCATACTTCCAGTCCTTGCGCCTATTATAATTATTTTTGTAGCAAAATGTGAAGTATTTTTGACAGTCATTGTCGCAAAATATTCATATGATTTTTGTGAATGCGAATGTTAAAAAAACGGGAATATTTCCAAATATTTGTTATATTATGAGTAAAAACATTAAAACGTCGCAGCTGTCCACATATTTCGATTCTTCGTTCGTATCATGACGAGTAAGTCAATAGGAATTTGTGAAAAGTGATAATATAATGTGTACCATGTTCGTATGTTTCAATAATTTTTTTCATCTCAATAGACGACATTTTATCCACAAGTGAACGTCAAAACGGTAATACGATCTACATTTATAACATGTTAATTATTTTGAAAAATATTCTAACACTCCCAATATATTTGAAAGATATGAAAATTGTATACATATATAAGCACTCCTAATTATTGAAATACAATGATTGATATCCACTAACAACACAATAATATGGTAACATTGATCTAATTTGGCGAATAAGCAAGTATTTTAGTTAGAAACAAATTAGATATTGATGGACGTCGGCTTTTTTTATAATTTTGAAGAAATAATTATGATTATTTTACAATATACATACTTGGCATATTTAAAATCGACGAAGAATATGCTTCTAATGAGATCAGAAAGTTGCATACGTTTGGAAAATATAAATAAACTGAATTCAAAACGCTGATAATTATAGGGTAAAGTATACGTATTGAAAGTTATCATTTGTATCCTAAACTAGCAGGCCCGGAAAACGTTGTCCTGCCCTGATAGTGAAAAATATATTCTTATGTGCATGAAATGCATAAGGTAACTAATGTATTTAATTTAATAAGGTATAATACTGTATCCGTCCAAATAGCCTTCCAATTACCTCATTATATGTGACCATTTTTAAGTAGATAAATGGGTATAGTATGCAGCTATCCTTAAAAGATAAGTGTATGCCATCGCAGACTTTTTTGTAGACCTACAAAAGAGGAATATCTCACTATAAATTGTTTTGTTATATCTCAAATAAATTAGGCAGCGTTTTCGGTGAAAGCTATCAGGGGGCTTGACTTTTTCCAACATTTCCAACAATTATCGTTATATTTCAACCGATTTACACAAAACCTTGACAAATTATATACCTAAGCCTTCCCCATGTATTACTCTATCTATTGGTGCATTACAGTCTGTTCAGTAGTTTTTGAGTTTATCGCGAACATACACACAGACAGACAGACGCGGCAGACGACTATGTTTTATAATATGCAGTGAAGTGTTCATATTACAAACTTACTGGATTATTCCATTGCGAAAACGTAATATTGGAGGTATTAAAAACAAGAATTGGTTTTGCTACATTACATGATATAAACGGTATAAATGTGCTATATTGTATTTATTAAAATAATAAGATATACACTGTCACGTACGAGCCGAAGATTGGAGAATGTGAGCTGTCATGCTATACTAACTCATCACCATATTGCGTTATTTGGCTGTCGATGCCGAAGATTATCTCTATACATTTTTTGTTACTTTCAATATGTGGCCGATTGATTAAAATGTATAATACTGTTGTAACTTCAGTCACATTTATCGCACCGATGTTTAACCCGACACTTTTAGTTGCAGAAACCATATTTCCATCTTTATGTAACGTTGAATGATTAATATTTAATAATGTTTACAGTAAAATGGAGAAAGTCTGCAAAAGAGGTTTTGTATCGTATAACAATGAATGAAACCGATATTATTGTAAACTAGCAAAATAACGAGCACATAAAAAATGCGAGAGCAGTTAGCGCCCGCTCTAAAATAAGGATGGGCAACTGGGACATAGTATGATATGTCCGAGAACCAAATACTTGGGGGTTGACATTATGGGCGGTTTACAAATTGCTTTCAGTGCAATGCATACAATTGCAATGAATTGATTTTTACTGAATACAAGAGTATCAGTCCGCAATTTCGCGTTTTTTTAGCAGGAATTAACTTCGACTTGTTATTTTACTTCATATTATCTATATACATATTATGTGCAAATACTGTTCCTTTGAGGTTCAATCATGTGAAAACTATTTAACGTATTGGCATAGGGGCTATGACCATTCGATGCGGAATTTTTCGTAGATGATTCTAGAATACTTTTTTTTGTTTGATTCCACTGAACCTTTGCAACTTTTTTCAATTTACATATATTTTACCGTCAATAAAAACAAAAGACGCGCGCATAGGGAAGCGGATGGAAATCAGTTGGATAAAATATAAGCATATTTTATTTCTAAAACTATTACAGACAATTAATATAGGCTAGTATTTTTAGAATTATATAATTGTCGTGTACAAAATGTTATGAAAATTTGGTTCGGAATAAGATTTTTTTAAAAGTAATGTATGTAATCCTATAAACTCACACTTCCCGTGTACAAAATTACATGAAAATCGGTTTAGTTTCATTTTTTTAATTGTCTTTATATGATTTTAAAAAACCTTATTGATAACTTTTACAGCCTTTCAATTTCGGCGTGACGAATACGTCCCATGCACATCATCATTTTATCAAAATCTTTCAATTATTTCTTTACAACTTCTAAAAGTATTATCGACAATTCTTATAAAATAAAATCATAATATTTTATAAAATAAAAAGCGGTAACCCCGTTTTTGAGTTAACGCACGACATACAAACAGACAAAAAAAATATTAATGTAATTCTAATCAGTTGCGTTTAAGATAAATTTAGGAAAAAAAACCAGTACAATCAGTACTGGGGATTTAACAACACTAGTGAACGTCTAGTGGTCAAAATTCGAACATAATACATTAATTTTTCATGTTTCACAATGTTAAGGAATAAATCGAATTTTTTCCAAAATTTCATTGATGACACTAGCAAGCATAATATGTTTAGAAATTTATTTCTTCTTTTTGTTTAATCTAAATGAGTCATATTATAGGAAGATCCGGAAATATAAATAAGTTTTTTGTGGGCATAATAACCACTCTATCCATTTTTTTATTGATTTTTTTGCATACTTGCTATAAGCATTGTATATTTAACCCCTTAAATTAAACCATCACGTAATATATCTATGAAAAAACTAAACCGAAAGAACTAAAAAAAAAAATAAAGACTAAATTTTTAGTTAAACTTTAAATATATCACCATTACTTTTGGTTTTTCATTTTGCTATGCAGTTTAAGAGGGCTCAAGCACACCAAGTTATCGAAGAACACAGTCTATACACTGTAATAATTTTTTTTAATTATATGTGGATAAAAATCCTTTTTATATTCAATAATGACGTGAAAAATGTTCAATGGATTTGAAATAAGCCTGACAATATATGCATTTCCTATCAAATAACTCATGGGGAATAAACAAAAAGAAAAAATACCTTTCTAAACATGTTTGTTTATTTCAGTAACCAACTAGATTCAATTGGTTACTGCTAGTAGGTTACTGATTTGACTTTCAATTAATTACTGATGGAAGTGCAAAGTAATATCCACCCTAATATTTAATGATACAATTTCCGCAAAGTAACGCCTTGATCAATCAAATATTTATTTACAACACATCTTTTTAAAATTTCTGAAATATATTGATTTGAAATTCAAATTTAGTTTTAATTTAAAAAGTTCATATTTGTTAAAGTAGATTAGCCCCTCGGTTGATTTTTAAGACCCTGATCTCAAAATGGCGGATTATGTTTTTATTTATTTTTTATTTCACGACATTGTACATTGTAAATTGTTTAGTAAAAAAAAGTTTATACAAATGAAAAAATAATATAAAAATACGTTTTAAATAAATTTTACAATACATCATTTTCTATTTTCAAAGTTTTCTAATAAATCAGGTATGTTTTTAATTTAAGCTTATGCTGCCAACAGTCTGTTGACTTATGCCTCATGAGGTCTACATTCGTTTGTATCGAACATAAACCTGTATGGTTTTGGTCAGTCCAGGGGTTAATAGTCATAAATGTAGAGGTAACGTTAGAGTACTTAATGTGGAAGTATCGGTTATAAACTGTTACGTGTGGCCAACAATTCTAGTATTGAGTAGGAATTATTTAATTGTTATTCATGAAACATATATATATTATTATTTCAATAAATCATACTCATAGCTATCGTAAAACAAGATTAATAGCAAGATAAAATACCAGTAGTAATGTTTTGTTTTATTCAGACTTAATAATTTTCATGTTGCAGAACAGACAGCGATCCGAAAAGGATTTCACACCATACGCTACATCCACACAATAACAGCACAATTAGCCCAGGAATCTTACATTCGTAGACTACATTCGTTATACTTCGAAATAAAAATGTTAAAGCAGGGTTATAAAAACGTTACAACACTAGGTCATAATGTTTGTACAACTCTGCTTTTATGAACATCCGAGCGTATACAATCACTGAACAAAATGCAATACTGGAAACTGTAAAAGGGGACAATATGACTCAGTTGGGATGGACAGTATTCAGAAAGTTGTTTTAGCGACATTATTTTAGATTTTTGTATTTTCGACTTAACCAACAGTCGTAAGTAACTGTGTCGAAACGTTACTAATGCCGGTAAAGGGTTGCTCAGTGAGCAACGATGAGAACGATTTTCGGAATTTAACGGCACGTTATAATTCGAAATGACACATCAGGGAACAATGTTATCAAATCATGCTACTAAAATATGACAACCAATTGAATTCTAGAGTAGACAATTCGTTAAGCAAAATATAGGGGGAGGGGTTCTCTATGGTGGGATGCCGCAACAGCTATCGAAAAATTGTTGGACGAGATACATACAAACGAAAATTGAGTAAAATGATTCGTCCTAGAACATCATCCATGCTGATGACAAAATACTATTAATGGTATGTATATGATTTTAAACTTTCGTGCCAAATTAAAAGAATAAATAACGACACGTATCTATTTTCGGATGCATCCTGAATAAACATTCGATGCGAATGTAGCCAAAGATTATCATAATTAAAACTCGGATAAAATTACTAATTAAGAAAGTATTACGAAAAATCAGTATAATTAATGTTACGAAATAAAATTGGAAATAATAATTTTGCTAATATCTCTTGACAGTTCATACACGCAATACATTTCTCGATAAATAAGCGAGAGAGTTTGTGGCTTTTGAGAAAAAAAATTTTTTTGATACCTTGAATATCATTCAGAATTCATGGAAAATAATTTTTTGGCAGCTCAAAATAGAATGAATGGGAGTTTTAACTGTTATTATGTAAGTGTCAATCATCGACCACCATCATCTCTCAATCTGTCACAGCTCATCGATACAGCATTATAAGCAATGCTTTTCTATAAGAGATAACATTATCTATAACACCATTTGTCGTTAATCTCAAACCTTTTTTGTCAATATATCTGGAGAAAGGAATATTATAACAATTAGTTTATCATTAAAAAACTGAACAAATCATTTACCTACATCATGTAATGGATAGTCATACTGATAAACCTGATTCTTCAAATCGCATACCTTTTTACTATTAACTAGCTGTGCCCGCGACTTTATCCGCGTGGAGGGAATTACAAAAACACAGTGATTAAAGAAACGATCTGAATTCATATCTGTATATCTTGTATATTTGTAATCTAACTCTTGGGATACGGGTTGGTACTCAAAACAACCGTGCTTTAAACACCCTTTTATTTTTATATGATCGATATGTAGATCTTGGAATGTATGAATTTAAAGTAATAAATGATCCGTTTGCTATCGAATTTGGTCTCAATTAATAGCAAGTCTCACCGAACCGTGTTACTGTCACTAATCTCATCTCAGAAATACTCGTTCATTTATACCAGTTCATTACTTAAAACCAAATATTAATTCGATACTGTCTGAATGTGAAACTTATCAGTAAAATTTAAGAAAAACTTGTTTGTGATACAATCACTCGAAAGAATAACAAAATACAATAATTACAGACGTTAGCCGATATTTTTCAGAAATTGTAATACCAAATAAGAGCCTAGTTGTTCAATTCCGAATTTCTAATTTCATCCAACAGACCATATCAAAAACCTATTGAAAGCAGCCATGTTTATTGGAGATAACAATTTGATACCTAATATCAGATACATTCTTCAAATTCAACAACTACAAAAACAATAGTAGAAGCCACATAATAAATACTCATATTACCGTAATTTACTTTTATATATATCATATAGCTCATTCTTACTATAATTTTAATGTTATCATTTATTTTATTTGCAAAGCCTGCAGTTGTTTTTTCTCCACGATACCGCTGGAAGAAAATGCAAGCTCCGTAATGCATAAACCAAAAAGTCTTCATTAATTCAAAGCGTAGTTAAAGCATTAGAATCATGGTAAATTTATGAAAATTATAATTCGAAATAAACCTAATAAACACAGAAATCATCTCATTGTAATCTATGTTCTTCCTTGCAATCGTATTCGTACGACAGTAAACCAATAAAACGATAAATTTAATGCCATCTGTTGTGGTAAAAAAATGTAGTCTGTTATTCCTTCTAAAGACGATTGTTTCTTACATGTTCAGTTAACAATTTGAATCTCTTTATTTTTTTTATTATGATAAAAAATTGTCCTCAAAGGTGATATGGTTCAATAAATTATAATATTAACACAAAATTAATTAGAAATGTACAAATTTAATCATAAACCTAATGCGATGGAAAAATAAAAATTATATTTTACTTATACAAAGTAAGTTATTCAATTTATAGAAATACGTATTACATGTAAACTGCCAATTTTTAGATTTTATATTATAGTAGTAATATATTTAGAAAATTCCTGTTGAACGCCATCTACTGGCAATAATGCATATTATTGAATTACTGAACTTCTTAGGTTATTAATATTTATTTATGTAAAAATAAAATATTAACCATTTTTCTTTCGTTCTATGTCTTAGTACTGTAATACTGTAGTCATGTTTATTTATGTTATAAAGTACCTTAGTTTTTGGATGAGGATAAAGTCCATCAATTTATCTATTTTTCTCTCGTACTTAACTCCCGTTGTTATTAAAATTACAATAACTTTTGATAGAGTGAACCGATTTTAATGAAACAAAAAATTTATGTTGCTCCGGAATATTCTTGATTATTTTATCAGAAACCTAGTACTTTACCAGTGATGCCTGTTCAAACAAACAGATAAACAGACAGAGGGGCTTTTCTAAAAATGATCGAAATGGATTCTATTACTTATACACCTACAATAATTTTTTTCTCAAAAATCAAAAAAGTACAGAACACGTTGGATTTACATTCTTATTATATGTATAGATATATTAACACATATTTGGTTTTACTCTTTTGTCCTATTCCCCAGATGGAAAAATAGCGTTATGAAAAAACATTTTTTATTAAGCTTCTTATTGTCTTTTACATTGTATTTTGTACAATATATTGAATGAAATCATGCAACCTTGCAAATATAAAGCCCGCGAAACAAATGTAGCTACGTGTCAGTTAATAAATACCATAATAAAAATAATAAGACAAAGCCCGGCCAAGCAATAATCAATCCAAATCGTATCAACAAATTTCAAGCGCTTATTATACGTACATTTGAGATTGTGGTTTATTGTCAGACTTTTTTCTTATCTTCTTAACAGGCGTTGTCACGCTCATCTTGCATTGCATCCCCCTCCATGTGTCTCCCAGTTGGAGGTCACAGGATTCAACTCTACAGAAGCGGCAAAGAAAAAATAAACTTTTATTATAATAGGATGATTAAGAAAATATACAAATATATAACATGTATATGAATCATGATATTGTGAGTTCTACTTTGTCCGTATGAAAAAACTAACAAAATAATTCATGGTAATGCTTTTAATTTGGTTAAGACCTTTAAATAATGTAATTAATATTCACGACAAACGAAGCATTCTTTTTCTACAAAGGCAATTTCTCGATCACTTATAAAGTAACCTATTACACTTATAATGTAAATGTATGACTCAAGCTTTTAATAAATCGCCAATCAATGCATTGTATCATTTTAGTCTGGTTTTAAAATAGGTATTTTTGTTTAAACTAATATAAAACGTTAAGCAGGTAAGGATGTGCGCTATCATAATAGATTTACTATCAAGGAATATATGTTCACTTTGACGAGACTCATATCAAATGCCAAGTACAGAGCGAGTTAAACCTGCAAAAGACAGGGACAGAGATACCAGTTGAACGACGCCTACCGAGGAGCCCCACTACGCAACCTCACTGCGACAGCCGCGCAACCTTGAAATAATAATGTTCGGAATAACAACAACGCGCCACAAGCGTGACCAGAAATAGTATAATAAATAATTCTCGAAAATGTTTGAATCCTCTATCTAGTTCCTACATCCTGTCTAAATTTTGCATGTAATTATTTGTCAGCATTTGATGACAAGAAAACAAAATAATTTATGTTGGGAGAAAACAAGACATTTATAGTTTTTGCAACTACAGTTTGCAATATAAATTTATGTAGAATTCTTCGCATAATTTAAGAAGCATCATCCGTATATCCTCAGCTTTTATTTGAATTTATCAGTTGAATGCGATGAGCGAAAGTTTGCGATGAGTAATTGAAGGTTTCGGTTTTTTTATTTATTACTCAACTGATATTCGTCATGGATCATCAAGCTATCGGATTTCAAGCAGACCTTAGGAGGCGACGAAGGTGAAGCGATAGAATGCTTATATATACGACGCAAAATATGGAGGAGACATTCAGTAAATGAAAAGGGCGTATGTATGTGCGCTTTTAATATCTCAACTCTTTTGTCTCTATAATTTTCATATTTCTGAATAGAAGCGTATACTGAGGTTTCCAATATACTTAAACTACGTGTCCATATTAGTATGCAGTATGATAGTAGTAATTCACAGCTTCTTTTCTAAGAATTTATAAGCTATAGTATTGATTTTTATTAATAGTTTTATTCTCAGTAATTACACTGACCCGAGCTTATAGCAGATCACCTACCTAATCATTTACTGAGGAAATTGGATTTATATTTAAAGGTAACGGACTTTAAAATTCAGCATATTGAGTTAGCGTATTTAGGAACGTATTTGGATCGGAGTTTGCAGAAAATATTTTATTTTATTATATTGATTCACAATACAAATGTTTAATGAATTAATTAAGGACATTTTTATTACAATAAAGTTACAAAATTGTGGAGAAGTGATGTGTTGAATTATATCGAAAGATATTCATTTCTTCGTAATTGTTTTTAAAGTTAAGGAAAAATTATTATTATTTCTTCTTTAGCCATTAGCGATGAAAATTAATTCTCCTGTAAAGTTTTATTAGCTAAGCAACCAAATCTAGAAAAATCTTTCAAACTATGTCCTATAAATTCGAAAGGGATAAGAGGGAAACGAAAAATAAGATAAAAAATCTGAAAACAATTGATTTGAGTTACTATGTACAATCATAATATTGGTAGTTACCGTTGATTAACTACGTTTACTAACTGTAATCATTCACCATATGATTAGACACGCCACCATCAAAGGTTAGTATTAGTAATAGTCGTGGGTAGATACTGCAGATCAGACGGGCATGTGTCGATTAAGCGTTGCTCACCTCAATTAACTAGGTATAACAGTCACCACTAGGATGTAGATACTAAGCAGGCATATGACAAGTGCAAGAAGTACAAGGTGATCGTTTTGTTTTAAACAGAGTGGATTTTATCACAAAAAGTTCTTGAGCTTGTTACCAAAAATTGGTTAAGTGCCTTAAACGCTCGCCTTAGTAGTAGTGGCCCATGAAGCTGTAAAGACCCGTGTCGGCGTCAGGCCAATAGCGTAGTCAGTTCGAAATAAATCCACAAGTAAGGTTTTATGTAAATCTTACCCACAGCGTAAGAGAAATAGTTCAGACAGAGATTACTATATATATATAACAATTATAAAGGTAATTGATCGCGTTTTTGTCTGTCTGTATGTATGCCTGTGTCGGGATTTCTCAAAATCAGCATGTACCATTTTTATAGAATTTTGTACAGTGGAAACTTATACGAGAGTTTTACAATCCTCAAAAATTTACATTAAAAAAAAAGTTGTTTCGGTAATTTGAACGGATGTTTGTCAAATAAACGGGAAGTTTAAATTATTGTAAAATTAATAGGCGACAAAAATTTTTACACTTAGTTAAAAAAATATTAAAAATCTTTTAATTTCAACCGATCATAATGAAACTTTATACACAAATCAACAAGTCATTCGAAAATTGATAGCCTATAAAAATTACCAGTAAATAGTTTTAATGATTATTAAACATACACATAGTTTAATAATATGAAATAATTTGTCGAATATAATGACTGCTTAAATACGGAGGGTCGCGAACAGATGCTATTTTCTTTTATAATTATAGTTATTTACATAATCCTTTATGTTAAAAATAAACCTATTAAAAGACATACAGCCAGTTGCATTCATGATATATTAATTAACGTATTGTGGTAACAAAATTGAAACATGCTGTAGAGAATAAATTACGCTTGTAATAAAATTGTAGCATTCATACAAATATTGGTATTTTCACTCATCTATTACACGGTATACGAATATTTTGTGTTTGAACTATTTTTATGGTATTACTAACCAAAATCTGACCTAGAGATTGCGTTTTCCATGGTTTTCGTAACACATGAAACTTTTGTCAAATGAGATGTCCGTATGATAACGTTTATTAATCTTGTCGCGCTATTATACGGTATAGCAACTCATCGCGATAAATGCGAAAATACAGTGTGAAATGTATATAGAGACGAATAGACTGCGCGTTTTATGGCGTTATTGAGAATTGTCGTTAAATGGAGAGCAAAAATATCAATATTGTTTTTAGGTAAAGCAACATCAACCAAAGTCAAGTAATTCAATGTTTTCGGGAATTTGTCCTTAAATCGAGCGACGTCAGATAAAGTTTACACTGTATTCATAATTTGTCTTTCAATAATTATCATTAATAGCACTATCAGGAAATCAGGATATATATCAGAACAATCCCATTGAAACAGCTTGTAAAAAATATATTACTGTAATCTACGTAAGTTGATTATCAACTACAGTGTGTACCCTAAAAAAAAATAGTTTTTTCGTTGTGAAATATGCATTAGTTTTATCAATATACAAATGTTCTTCTTACGATGGGTCCTTGAAAAGTAAAAAGATTTTTGAACTTATACGTGACAATTCTAAGTTGCAAATGTCCAGTAGCTGTAATCGCTTACAATAAGGCAGTTCATGCACTTGGTCACCAACGCCGTAGTATCAAACAAATTCACATGCACACGTATTACAAATCCTAAATTCAAACTACCAGCTAGTACTTTAGATATAGTCATGCAATACTTAATATAATAATGGTAATTTTTCAATACGCTCATATATTTTTCTAGTTTTCTTTACTATAACTATCTATATGTCTATATAGTAAGTATCATAGTTAGTAAGTAAACCAATTTTTACTGTCTAATGAACACTGTAAATAAATTTTATAAATTGTAAATCGAGAAAGTACTATCTCCTGAAAAATTATATTAATACGTGTCTTAACAAGCAGAAAATCTATATTTATTGGATATCATCACAGCAAAACTTTACTGGAGTAATCATATTAATCAAATCATTCATTCATTTGCGCCGGTTTCAAATGCTTCTTATGACGAGTACCCACTTTTTATATGTAATCCGCATATCTGCCTCGTTTATCCCGGTTTTCAACTACAAAATTTATTCGCATTGTATATATGTTTTTTATCTCTCTCTATCATCCATCCATCTCTATCATTTATATACATTCCATTCCATTGATTCAATTGATAATGAACGTGAGTTTTAGAAGAAAGTATACAATTTTAAATTAAAAAGTATACTTAAATTTACCTTATAATTCTAAAAATTACTAACACAACGTTAAAGGTGCGCAAAGTAAAATAATTTTATCTGAAATTTTATTAATGTTTTCTACTACTCTTATATATTACTAGCTGTAACCCGTAGATCCGCATGCGTTTTTAAATTGTAATAAAAGAATAAAATTTGTATGAAGTTGTAAAATGAGAGAAAAGCTCTATTGAGAACATTTGTTTGTAGGACACGCACTTCTTTTTCTACACGCATTAACAACATATATGAAACTTTAACCCACTATGTAACCTCCTCAGTGCTCACTTACACTATATAAGAATCTAATGAAAATTTCAAGCTATACAATATGTCTTAAAAATGTTATATATATACAATATACTCATTTTGTCAATATAGTTAAATTCTTGCCACCATACAAAAAATTATCGCTTGTGTGTTGCGTAAGAAATTGTATTATAGAACTCTTAAAGTAATGATTTTCTGGTCTAATATCTTATTAAAAATACCTCTCTTATCTTCAAAATTACTGTTAATTAAAATGTTCAATTGCAACCAATATGTTGATAATTATTTTTCTAATTAAAAAGGCAGAAGCAGTAGGAGGCTTATAATTTTGCATTGACATGAATCAGTATATAAAACTCTACATCTGTATGTCAGCAGCCTTTATTTAACAATTAAAATAGTGTTCATTGAACTCGACGCAAAATTTCTTATACGTTATTATGATTGTTAAGTTATGTAGACCCGAGCACAGTACATAAAATAAAATAGTCGTCAAATTTCCCAAGAAGACAAAATAATTCAAATTACATACATATATGAATTTCAATTATATAAATTCTTGGAGTTCAGTACAGCCCACGCTTCACGCACATGTTTACAGTAAACAACATATTTTTAATAAAATTAACGTGAGGGAATTCCCGGGTGACAGCTAGTCTAAAATAAAATAGCTTAAATTACTTCTTCTAAAACTTCGGCGAAAAATGGTGCAAAAGTTTTGGAAATAGTACTGTGGACGAAGCCACGGGTTATAGCTAGTGCAAAATATAAAAGCTTAAATTACTTCTTATAAGGTCGGCTATCTGTCACTGTGATAATCGGTCCAAACGTTTTGGAGATAGTACTACAGACGAAGCCACAGGTAACAGTTAGTCTAAAATAAAGTAGGCTATGTTATCCGCTATAACTTTAGCTATCCGTCAGTGAAATTCATGTCAAAATCGGTCCAGCCGTTTCGGAGATTATCCGGAACAAACAGACAGACAGACAAAAATTTTAAAAAGTGTATTTTTGTTATCAGTAGCCTATTTACTTTCTTATCCAATCGGTAAAACGTTGTTATTTTGATATTACATACAGACACTTCATTTTTATTATATGTATAGATTCAAAAATATATATTTTATTATTCAAAATTTCGTCCGTTACTTTATTTTGGTGAAATATAAGAAAATTGAAAAATAAATATTAAGAACTTGAGTTAATCACATTCTCCTAACAAGCACTCGCCCATGGCTTCGCATGTGTTTTTTGTAGTAATTATTTTCGACTTATTTTATGTTATTGAAATTGAGTATATTTTATTTCATTGACATTAAGTATATTTTATTTTTCTATTAGAATATCAATTTTGAAATTATTAATTACAGTCTGTAAAATGTTTAATTACAATCGGTTGATTTTTTATTGTTAAGTATTATTGACAAATCATATAACAAAATGGATAATTTTTCATGACATGTACGGCACATGTACGGGCACGGGATGCCCGTGCATAAAACTTCATTAAAGTATACTTTTAAAACATGGTAGATTTTTCTTTATAAAGAAATAATATTTTCGGCTCATTATTTTATTAAAACACTAGCAGGCCCGGCGGACGTTGTCCTGCCCTGATAATGAAAAAATATATACTTATGTGCATGAAACGCTTAAGGCGACTTGACTTTTTCCGAATCTTTCAACAATTATTATTATATCAACCAATTTCCAAAAAAAAAGGCAAATAATACACCTAAGCCTTCCCCGTAAATTACTCTATCTATTGGTGAAGACCGCACTACAATCCGTTCAGTAGTTTTTGAGTTTATTCCAGACAGACGCAGCGGAGGACTTTGTTTTATAGTATGTACTGATTGATGAGTTTTTTTTAATGAGTATACATTATTATTAAAATTTATTACAATTAACAAGAGCACATTATTAACATTATTCTTATACTCTACTGCTAACTAATTACTACTACTAGTTTAAAAAGACTTTCCGGCTAGAAAATGTTACCACAATAGAACGAGATAAAAATATTTTTTATTTTATTTTTTAAACTATATATAAGAGTAATATTGACAAATCTTATGAATACCCAGTGTCGAAGTTATATATTTTCCTGTGTACAAAATATGATTTTGTCGTTTGAGAATAAAATTTAATTTATTTTTTTGTCAATATTTTATTTATTACAAAATCAAAAACTGTTATAAGAAAATTATATTTTGAATGACAATAATTTTAACGTCATATTCTTGAAAACAGGTGTATATTACAATTTAAAAAAAACTGTACAGATACAACTACATATTTATTAATATGAATAATAATACTGAATTATATTTCACAATATACGACACCTTTTAAAAAAATATTTATCAGGACTTTTAAAAACGTCTCTATTTATGTGAACAAATCGGTCAATCATCACTCTTGCTATATGGATTGCTGAAAGATCATATTGAAAATTCCACAATAACATTCTAAAACAATATAATACAGGTTACCAAAAAATCTAACTCTAATCTACAATAATCACGAGCTCTTATAAAAAGAACGTGAAAATATATGTACATACTTATCTAAAAAACACTTCAAGGTAAGTAATCGATTTTTAAAAGTAAATATACATAAGGAGTGAGAATTTATCCAAGAGTTCTATCGTTTCGAAAGATCGAGTCGTTTGAAACTTAAAATTAATTGTCTTATTATACTTATATAGCGACAATAAACATATATTGAAATTTAATATTTATATTTTAATAATGTAATATTAAATTGATATACATGTTTACATATTATACAATAAGATTATATTATTTACAAACTGTAAATTTGACTAAAATTAACTGACTCGTCACATGACTAAACAACGCGTGTGTTAAAAAAGGCACATAAAATGACATATATATTATAAATAACTATATTTTTTTTAGTTCATTTTTCTATGTCCTATATATAATTTTTAATTTTTTTCTGTTGTTCCGAGAGTAGTACTTTATCGAAACATTGAGATATTCGTTACTAACCGTACAGGGTTCCACAGCTGTTTCTAAAATATATCAGCAGGACAATCTAGACAGACTACTTAAGCTCGTATTTTATTAAAAGGAGCATAAATATGACATCTATAGCATTTTATAATTAGTAATGTACGAGAGTTCCTTCTGACATGCTTGTGGTTGGTTATAGTTTTATCTTTCATTTAAAATTAAATATAAAAAAATAAATGATGACTTATAAATATTATGACGATATATTGAGTAACGTGAAATAGAATCAGTGAGTTAGACTTTTCTGTCCACAGAATTTGTAACCATCATAATTTTCTACATAAAATAAAATTTTTTGTGATAAATAAGCCTAATTAATAGCATTAATGTAATGTACATATAACACAGAAAACTTCCGGAATCTTTTGTTCAGTGTTGCAGTTAAACATTTTCGAATTATTAAAAACTTAACAAAATTCGAAAACCGTTACAATTCTGCCTTACAAATCTCCCTACGGACTTTCAACAGTTTTACCATTGTTATTTTGTTATAATTTACTTTATTTTGATTATTGTGATAATTAATCATGAATGGTATGACTATAGGAATAGGGGATATATTGTTCTCTTATGAATACTCTGTCTGTTTTTCTCTACACCTGCAAAACCACATTACGAGTGCTTCCTATTATCTCTGAAGTCAATAATTTTCTCATTAGACATGCGCCTATCAATCGCCTCTTTCAATTTTAGTTGTTACAAATGATCATATTTCTACTACACATCTTGTATAATATAAAGTATCCTTACTTAATTAGTAATATTATAAATGTGAATACGAGTTTGTTTGTTACGCTTTCACGCCTTAGGTATCAAGAAATTTTATATCTGATCCTGAGGGATAAGTTGAATATAACATTAACGCGTGCGAAGTCGTGAATAAACGGCAGTATATTATAAAAACATTTCGAAAACGTAAAAAAATATAAACATAGAATTTTATTTAATAATTATCTATTAAATTAGATTACATATATAATAATTGTTTAATAACCATTTTAATTAAATTTTGTACACGGAATATAAATGACAGTCCAAAATAATTACTGTAGGAAAAACACGTGAGGAGCCACGAGTAGTTGATACATGCGAATATTAATTGACGTCCAGATTTAACCTAAAAACGGTTTTACTAATTTCTATGACATCTTATACACGAGATGTAATACGCCTTTAGACAAATTCATAGGCTATACAAATTATCAATAATACTTTCAGTTGTTCTAAAAAAAATAAAATCTGAAAACTGGAATTAATCTTTAACATAATTAAAGCATGTGGCAGTCACTTCGCAATTGACAGACTGTAATGATTGTTGTGTTGTGGGTAATCGTAACTATCAACGTATAAAGAAATTTCATTTTATATTATGTATTCTATGTCAATTTAATATTTATTATTTAGTTTTTTATTCACACGTCAGTGGTATAATGTATTACTCATATTATATTTATATAATCAAAATAAATTTTTAAATTCCAATAAACATCTAATTGGTAATTGTTATTTTGTTACTTACATTTCTTAGATATGATTTAGTGAAAGTTAATAGCAAAAATGTTACGTCTTCGTCAAATGCACACGCACAACGGTGCTGTGGTAATTGCACGTAAAGAATGGATACATGTATGTGAGTAAACTAATTCATGGTAGGCGAATAGTTATATCATTGAAAAGTCGATCCTACCCCGGCAATTACCAAATATTTCTGGAAAAATTAAGTACATTTACTGATTTGAAAGTAATTAGTAATACCATCGGGAAACAGTAAAGACAAACATTACGAGGACATCTTGAATGCGTTGAGATTATTTTTTTATAATATACCTCATTTTTCAGAATTAAACTTACAATTTGATTTTAATGAGTAACACAATCGGCGGATGGTTAAGGAAAATACATGGTAAATATTTTCTTTAAACATGGATTTATAATTTTTTTATTAGTCGTAGTGAAATAATTCAGTTAAATAAGGTATGACGAATTGAGTCTTATTTGTCCAACAAATTTTTGACCTTGGGAAATCCGACAACTTTTAATCTATTAATAAATATCTTAAATTTAGTATCCCTAACCCTGTGGTTTTGTAATTATGTTTGGTGAATAAATTATTTTTATTATAATTAAAATTTACTAGCGCAAATAACCTAAAATATAAATGACACAGATTCAATTCAATAATTAAACTGAAATAATAATTTACCTAAATAGTAGATAAAGTAAAGAAGAATCATAATTTTAGCAGTTTATATATTTGAACACAAATTCGTTGCCAGATTTCAGTCGGAATTTAATTCCACTACATTACACTCGAGTGCATCCAGCCCAACCATACAGTGTATATCTGCGTAAAATGGTAAAAAAGAAATTCGGGTTTTTTTTATATAGATAATTTACTGCTTTCATTTTGATGTTCTTGAATTAAAAAAAAATGGATCCGTTCTTATTACAAATATAGTACTTCAAGATGTATGTCCCAGTTGGAAAAACAATCCCAATTAATAAGAATGAGATAATATTCTGATATTGCCGGTGAAAAAGATGAATTAATGGACGATAATAATTAACCATCCAATTAAGATTGATCTTTGATAAAATGAAATGAATTCATTATAATTTACACATGTAATATTGTACCATTTTACTTTTAAAATGCCACGTTTATTTCTGGTAACTGCTGTTTTATGGTGGAAAGATCATTATAATGATTATTCAAACTTTTATTGTAAGCGAATGCAGAAATGTTATTTTCGCGAGATAACGTTTTGATCTTATTTGATAAAACATTTACGGCTGTGGTTGAAAATTAGAATTATTCTTCTAAACTCTGAATGTTTGCTCTGTGATAGTAGTCTAGTGCAGCGATTCCCAAAGTGAATAGGACCTCCGCATTACGAGGGGAAAACACCAAGGTTCCTAGAATCACTTTTATTCGTCACTGTATTGTTGAAGTATTTGGTTGTTAAATAATTTTACTGTTATAGATTTTATTCTGAAAAAACACATGACTTCTAATACAGATATTTTACTTATCTCAAAATCTCATTTCAGATTGCACTGTTTTGCATTTCATGTCACTCAATAAAATATTCCATTAAAATATAAAACAGTAATTGAGTGTTACATAGGTTTAAAATTTAAGAACCGTTGATGTAGTGCAGACTCTCAAAAGAGCCGATCACCTAAAGTAGCATATACATAAATTAAATACACCACCAATGTTGAATTTCTTTTTATCATTTTGGATTAAAAACCATCTGTTGTGGATCTCCGTCACGATGAAAATACATAATTGTCGCTGTCCTATTCATAACACCATAAACACCGGTGTTATGTCGCGCGCTAATCGTTAAGAAGTCGAAACGTTGCCAGAAAGTAAATCAGAAAAGAGTGTGAAAAAACAACTGTTGTTTATAATTTGTACAAATTAATTATACCAATATATTGTGATGTGTCCTATATTTCTTAAAAGTAACTCGAAAGAGTCGACTTCTTAGGAGCCTTAAGCATGTGGTCCCCTCTATGTGTGTACCTAGCGAAAATAATGTATTAGCACATAGTACGTAATAAATTATTCTTCAATCAAGAACGTAAGATAATATCGAAACGATAAACTTGTAGGTATTTCTATTTGTTTAAAATTAATGGCACTATATTAGGTAAAAGGAAACCTGAATTATTTGTATACCAGGATGACGTAGCTCAAGTTCTCAAAAGGTCCAAGAGTAACACCGAGCGATAACTTAATAAGATAACTGGTCTTGGCTCAAGCTTTTATTTAATAGTGGCGAAATGGTAAATCATACTTTTGAAGGATTATTCAGGATCTATTAGTTTTAATGTATCGCTCACTTCTCGCTAAGTTTTTACGCGCTGTGTGGACTATCTAGCTTCAGATTTACATATATATATTCAAGTTTGCAGTATGTTATAATTGAACTCATTTAAAATTCATATTTTATAAATACGTAAATGGAATTAAAAACTATATACTTTTCTAATTGCTATAACTCATATGAAATAGTTGCACCATATTATGTAAGATTCTATGTGAGAAGGTATTCAAATTAAACCTTATTAATTTTAAGAAAACGAGAACGTGATCGATGTATATATTTAAACGATTATTATATTGTGTTTATCTTCATATATATTGTTTTTATTATTATATAATGTTCTTAATTTATTCCCGCAATCAGCTTAGATCTCAGTGTTGCATGCAATTAATATTTTTGTTACAATTCACCAAAAACATGCCTAAAATATTGTATCATATGACAAAACTATCTATAAATAATAAATAGTGTTATAACATAACGTATTACATATTTACAGTTCAATGAACAAGCAAAATTTTTCATAAGGCGATTACTTTAAGAAATTCGGTATTAATAATTACCTCATATTTAAACAAAAATGAAGAGAATAAACATATATTTTACGAAATACCTGAAAACAATATTAAATTACGCATTGCATAAAATTATGGCGTCCACGTGACGTATAACTATATTCTTTATTGTCTCTCTTAGTTTATTGCATAATAATAGTTACCTTAAGTAATTATTAACAGTGACATTAACATCAAAGAATATATCTGGTAGTTCGTCAACATCGGATTCTGGTGTTAGTGACGGAGGTAAAGAATCCGACGGACTGATAGCAGCGTTGACAGTATGGAGACCACAATTCACCAGCACAGGTTCTGTTTGCACCATAGGTAGCATGATTAAAACACTTTTTGCAACTCACTAACACTGTTTTTAAAATATAGGTCTCTTTTAACCAATAATAAAAAAAACAGTTGGTATCCGCAACCAAACATACACTGCATTGCGCCACGACCGCCGCGACGCTATATTTTATATATAGTTTTCCAGATTACCACTCACTTCAACAATAATCATTACCGTGTTCAGAAACATAAGACTTTCGTTTACTTCAAAACTGTATACTTTAATGAGCAATAAATTTATTACGCCGTGATAGTGCAATTTCCTATCAATATCCGTGCGAAACGTTTGCTACAAACGACGATCAAAGTCAACTGAAAGACGAGACGTAGATATACACGTATCCTTTTCGTACACGGCTTTACAAATTATCAACACCAACATGACGAGCGACTCACGGCGCGGCGCGGTACTATACGACGCAGAACATCGACAGTATCCGCGGCGGTGACGATGCGCGGTAACTGCGCGGCGGCGCGGGCGGGAAAAGTCAGACCAACTGCACAATATTGCTGGTACAGTCACACACACGTCACTTTCAACTTACTAAATTCTCTTGCGATCTCGCTCGCTAAGACGACAATGATAAAATTTTCGCCGCATAAAAACGAACATGTACGATTCACGAATAATTCGAAGGACAGGAATATTTGTTTGCTATTTCATTAACGTTATATTTATTCCGAAACAACCAAATTTAATCAACACCGTCTTGACGATGATTGCATTTATTTTAAAATTATCCGAACTTTACATTGATTAAGAAACTGTTTCCTATACTCACTCTAGGTTCCTTGTCAGGATTAGAGTGTCCCATCTTAGGTCACATGGTCACATAATATAAGGTGAGATTGTAATCAAGCGCTAAACTTGTAAAATAAAACAAATGATGTATTTCCAAATATTAAAGACCTTGTTAGTGTCCATCCTATTTCTTTATTTAGTAAAGTAACTGTACAAACTGTCGACTGTTCTGTGTGATTTGTTATTGTTATACAGTTGAGTGAGATATCTCTCACTCAAATTCATATCAGTGTTAACAATATTTAGGAAAAGAAAATAATGTATATAGATATACAATGTAAGACGAGTAACTTCTTTATAATATTGATATTAAAATACTTCGCCAAAGATTTTATAGATGGCCATGTTGCATGCCAAGTTTGGGGTATTAAAATAATGTTACATACATGTTATTTAAATGTTGTCACAAAAATAATTATAAATATCTAATCAAGGTTCTTCGAATTGTGTACTTTAGATCTTCTTGTAACTAATACAAGTTTGCGAAATAAAACTTTATATTTCCACAAATTATCATTGTTTTTAAGTAATCAAAATTAATAAATTTGTAGTTCTGTCTGTACAATTAATTTATTTTTCAAAATTCTGTGATAGATCTCTACCATAAATGCGACTGATGATGAATATGAAGTTAAAAAATGATCTTCCTGTCAGTTTGTATATGCGGTTTTAACTCTAAAACGGCTTAACTGACTATGTGAATTATTGTATATGGGAAACTTGCCTTCTCATTCCTCAATCGACAAGGTACCAGAATTGTCACAAATAATTCTAGAAAACATTTTTTTATTCAACCAATTTTATGGAATGTTGTACACAAAAAATATGTAACTGAGAAATTGATACGGAATAAAAAATATCAAATAAATACTATAAAGTAATAATTCAAAAAAACTAAAATTTTATTTAATTCTGAACTTATTTTAAATTTTGTACATGAGAAGTATACGTTAAGTCCATACTAATAAGCTATAAAAATTGTCAATACACCATCAAATTCAAGATTCTAATAATTACGGCAGGGAAGTATACGCCTTTTTAAAATTAATAGAAACAAGAATTATCAATAATACGCTAATTAATTGTAATAAAAACCCTTGAAAAATGAAATACGAGGGTGGTCTGAAAAGTTTCCGACCTAACAAAGATACAAAACATTTTCTCATGAAATATTTTTTACGAAGTTAATTGCCTCCTCATTTGACGAAAATCTGTCCTCTGAGCGCAATTTTTAGATGAGAGAACAAAACAAGTCGCTTCGAGCTAGATCTGGTGAGTAAGGTGGATAGTTAAGAAAATCAAAGCATAATTCGTGGATTATCGTCACAGCAACCGTTGAGGTGTGAGACGGCGCGTTGTCTTGGTGAAACAGAATTTTCTTTTTCAGCCAACGTGGCCGTTTTTTCACAATTTCTGCCTTCAGTTTGTCAAATAATGATGCGTAGTATGCTCCTGCAAAGGTTTTTCTTTTTTGAAGATAATTAATTAAGATAACTGCATGACTGTCTCAAAAAACAGTCGCCATCACTTTCCCAACCGAAAAAACTGTTTTGTTTTTTTTTGGAGCCGGTTTAATCCATTGTTTTGACTGTATTTTTGTTTCAAGCGTATAATGATGAATCCAAGTTTCATCTACTGTAATTAATCAGCGCCAAAACTCGGATTTATTGCGCCTAAACTGCCCCCAACAGATAATTGGAAATGTTCATTCGCACACGTTTTGGTCTAACGTGAGCAAACGCGGCACTCAACGCGTGGACAGCTTTCTCATGCCTAAATCTTGATTTAATATGTGACAAACACGTTTGGACATTTTCATAACCTCTGCTATCTCTCTCACTTTAATTCAGCGGTCGTCTAGCACCATTTGGTGAACTTTAACGACGTTATCGTCAGTAGTTGCAGTTTTTGGACGTCCCCACGTTTAAATTGAGCTGCCCAAAATTTCACTGTGGTAAATGATGGTGAAGAATCCCCATACACAGAGTCCAACTCATCTTTCATTTCCGTAGGCGTATTGCATTTTAAAACAAAAATTAATGACAGCTAGATACTCAAATTTTTCCATTTTCACTAAATCAGTCACTTCCACTCACTCAAACGAGTGTCAAATAATAACTACGTGCCAAAAATGGCTGAAATTTTGGTCAGTAACTGTCAAAAGATGCACAACTACATTCACTAGCTTTTATTGCCGAGTGCTGCTATCTTCACGTTGAGGTCGGAAACTTTTCAGACCGCCCTCGTATACTCATATTTTAATCTGTTTAGAAATCGTAAAATGATAGAAATAATTTAAATATTATTTCATATCAAACATTTTTATTAAATTTCGTAAACAGAGAGTGTATGTCATTTCAAAATTCATAGCCTAATAAAGTTATCAGTAATACCTTCAGAAATTATAAAGTATACCCATATTTGATTAAAGTAAACTAACGACTCGAAAATAAATTATCGCATAAAAAAGCTTGCAGAGCTGCACTCTGCAGACAGTTGTTACTCGAATAATAATTGAGTGCAATTTTTAAAGCAAATCGTGATATATTTATTAATTGATTTTTGAACGATTTTTATTAAAAAATAAAATGATACACATAAATCTAAATTGTAATATACATAAAAATCACAAAACGTACAACATTAGGCAGCCTGATTGCAGCTCTAGGACTGCGAAAACCCAATTATTGAGCAGCAACTCGACGTCCAGTTGTGAATGTTTGCCATATGGACATAGAAGATGCTATAATTTTTCTTATTCTGTCTCATAAGAAAAGCAAAGCAAAGAGAAGAGATACTGGATTCATAATTTTATTCTGAAACGTCTGTCTATTAAAAGACGTATTCAATAATTATTTGAAAGATCTTGGTATTTTTTTTAATTTCGGTTTTGGGAAATCAAAATACGTATTATTGCTATGGACAAGTGCGTGAATACTAAAGGCAACCACTTACTTTCGCGTTTTCTTGCCCTAGGTCTCAGGCAATCAAGGCTGCATCTTGCGCTGAAAACCTTTGCTTTAAGCAAGACTCAAGAGACTCATTATCAACATTTTCAACCTGTAATCACCCACTGCAGAGTATAGGCCTCTTCTTTTAAGCCACTCAGCTCAGTCCTGGCAATCCATTACAGATCTCAACCGCGATTTTGGAAATCATCAATATAACGAGTTAGTGGGCGACCGACGCCTTATTTGCCTATACGCGGCCACCACTATAAGTTTTAATATTTCAGCCCACACCTGCCTTCATTCTGCGGGGCAACATATTCTGCCCAATTCCATTTCAGTTTCATGGTTACCTTTCTAACGTCACGAACTTTTCATGAATTAAAGCAAGTACAAATTATCTCTATATATACTCCCCTAATTTTTAAAGCGTATGCATGTACAAAATGAGTGTTTTATTTTATTTAATTTACGTGTAACAAATATTATACATAAATTGTATATTTTCTACTTTTTCTCCATATAAACTTTAGTATTTAAAAAAATATTAGGAGCTCTATGTACGCCCGGTCAGAACAAAGTTCCTTTCGCTTTTTTTAGACGATTGCTATACAGTCATTATAATTTCTGTCTTAAAATATCAAGCTGATAGAGTTAAATTGAAATAATTACGATAAAATATATTTATTATGTATATTGTATAATATAAACAATGATACATTAAACACCGAATGATCTGGGATAATTAACATAATAACAAATGAAAATTTACAACAAATTATATTACAACAAATTTATAAATCTTACTCTTTTTATAATACTTTTTGTTTTTATTAAAAAAAAATATATAGGTATATTATCTATGCACACACATACCCCCCACACACACATTGTGCGGCGATGTGTATAGGTCATACATGGCTATAACAATGGTAAGAAGTGTCCGGAAAAAAGCCATATTACACTTCTTTCGATCTCGCTACCATCCGCTCAGAGCGTGTAAAGCGCGATAAGACCGTCTTTGGAGGTTAGAATTTTGTGGTAAAACAATGACATTGTATTTTAATATATATTTTTTTATCGCTAAACATTACTGTATTTTTTTAAGTTTCATCAGAAAAACCAATCAGTTTTGAATTGTCTTTTCCACAAATAACACATAAATTTATCATCAGAAATTGTAAACAAAATTTCAGTTACAGAACGTGCTAGACAAGTATATATGGTACGATTGAGAATAATAACTACTCCAAAATTCCGGCTCGCACGGGTATTTATTGTAAGTCAAGCCAATAATACCGCGACGCTCCAAAACGCAGACAGCATTTGATAGACGGTCTCTCTCGCACTGCTACTTATCAATTACAGCACAACTCTCTTCTACTCGAATTTTTGAAAACATAAGGGTTGATTTAGGCCCACTATTCCCCAGCCAGGTCTACAGTTCTGTGTTTGGACATTCTAAGAGAGATACAGGACAAGTTTTCAGCTTGCCTCAAATACCTACACAAAATGTTTCTACCAGCTCTCGGACCATATTTTCAGAATATTGTAGGAATATGAAAACTTTAACTGTTTTCAACATAAAATCATAAAAAAAGTATAGACCAATGCAACTACGAGCACACGGTGACAAAGCAAGTTATAAGTGCTCATCATCATTCACTCAGGTGTGCATCATCCAGCGGTAGACTGGAATATGTATCTATCTAAATACTTAGAAAAAGTGTTGCCAGCGGTGTTTCGTCATGACTCACAATTATTATTTGAGTAATAAATTTTACCCGTGATTTCGTATGAGGAAACAAAAACCTAAAAGAAACATATTGGGTCATTGTAAATGTCGAATAATAAAATTACATATATTGTTAAATGTAATAATTTTTTTAAAGCGTTTGTATCAATGATAAATATTTATGTTGGTAAAGATTTCATGTGCCAATTGCAGGAAATTAAAGATAAAAATTACGTGGAAACGTTATTATAAACATTGAATGTCATTTGTGTACTCTAGACAAAGTAAAAAGATTTTTTTTTCTTGGTAAGAAAATATAAATATATTGTGGAGGATGTCGAACAACATTTGAAATCCTAATTTTAATTCTGATTATAATATATTAAGAACTCCTTAATGGCAATTTTCTATTCTCCATATAAATAAGATTAAATAATAATATAAGGTTTATTATTATCTTTCGGTATATATATATACAGATACTAAAACTATTGGAAATTTAATTTTTTTGTTCTACAAAAAACTATTTTAATATGAAAACTGATGCTTTCAAATAATGTATAATATCACCGACGTATCATCATTCATATTAATACAGAGGCGTCTATACTGAACGTCGTTAGTTCTCCTAAGTCGTTAGTGTCATTACCGTGTTTAGTTAAGACATTGCCTGTTACTAAAATTTTATCGACATTCATCATGTCTCACATGAACATAGTATATGACTTATTAGAATTAAAACCTAACAAAAACGCTTATCAAATTCAATATGAATATTTACAATAAAAAAAAAATATGAATCAATAGAAAAATAATTATTACTATAAACAGAATATTTTCAATTTAAGACAATTAAAGTATATAGATACATTCTAGTTTTCATTATCGTTATACTTGGGTTTAAAACATCGTCTTCTTTTAGATCTTTTTGTCAAGAAAAATCCTCAGGGTAATTTTGTAAAAACAATATAATTTTCGGGCAAATGTATACAAAATCAAACGTAAGGCAACAGATAAGAGTCAATAATTTCGTTACATTTTAGCAGTAGTGAGTTGGTCATTCATAATACGCACAAAATAAATTTTGCGAAATAAAAAAAACATGCATTGATAAATCGTAATGCATATTATTAAGCCTTAACAATACGTATTGATCTGTGACGCACTGTACCAACACGAGAGTGAAATGAAACCGTATTCGTGTCAAGTGCAGAATTTAGATAACAAGGCCATTTGTTGCATAATACAATGAGAACACAATAATATACTAAGCTATTTTCTCCCATATTTATAAATTTCAACAAAATCACTTACTTGTATAATATGAACTACTATAAAATAAAACTCTAAATACAAAATATTAAATAACTTCTTAAATAACTTTATTAAATAACTTCTTATTAAATACAAAAGATTCTAATTTGTCTCTTTATATTTTTTTGTTATTCAATAGGGTTACATTATACATAGAATAAAAAGAAACAATTGCTTCTTCAAAAAAAAAAAGTTAACTTGAAAATACGTTTAATACCTTATCAATCCTTGTAGGTTTCGAAGAATTGTTATAATTATCCTTAATCCTATTCATATTTAAATGAAAATGAGAATTAATTTGAATAACGAGTAAAAGAGAAGGAAAGGAAGAACGCGAGGCGCGGCGCGGCGTGGCGCGTGCAGATATCGGTGCAGGCGGCCCCGCGGATCTATGTCAGTGGGTCACGGCAATGACGTGGCACACGGCCGCCACGAGTTGGAGCGCGCACTTCATTCCAATTCCGCGTCTCAGTTATCTTTGTTCACTTGATAGTTGTTAATACGATAATCTTTTCATTTTTATTGTTCATATTTGTAATATCGTTTCTTAAATACAAATTATGAATAAAATATTAACCAATGATTGTGAGAAAAGAACCAACGGAAGGAACAGGCTTTGAATAATTACACCAATCAACAAAGTGACATGGTGGTATCAAACATATTTTTATGAAACCTAAACGTACGTGCTCCACTGTTCTACAGTTATAAGGAATGAAAAAAAACTTACCGATATTCAAACGCAGTCTCGGCACATATCTATGTTAAATAATACATAACTCAGGAATGCACGCTATTAAAAAAAAAAACAAGTATTTCACTGTTTCCTATTACTAAGTGATTCCCGCCTGCTACGTTGGGTATTAAAAAATAACAAAGGGTCAATTAAATGCGAAAAATAAGTAGTCTAGAACCATCTACGAAAAAAATCTGTATTGAATGGTCATACGTTCAGTAGCTTTGGCATGATTGAGCCTCAAAGGAACTGTTTTTCCATTATATATACCTAGTCGGGTCATAAGTTCTGTCAAAACCCTATAATTTTGTTATTTTCGAATACTGGCTAGACATACTTCGACTAATTTTGAAAATAGAACGTTCGTGCTTTCGGAAAATAAAACAGAAATGTATTTTTCTTCATTTTCAAAAATGGAGTGGTCGCAAAAGGAAGATAGAAGTCGCGGTTATCGCGTGGCACCACTGTGGTTACGCGCCATCAAAGACTGAAAATACTATACGGTTTGTTTATCACACTATCAAACGGTACACTGAGATTCAAACTTCGAAGATTATAGGAGAGCCGACCTCGGGTATGAAGGCTGGCCCTATTCTAGTACACATTGAAACTCATGGGATTACAAAATACGGCAACATTTTGAGGAGAAAGTCTGGGCTAATCCTCATCAAACTTTAGAGTATGTTCGTGCACCTCTTGTTAAAGCAGCGATAGAAATAGATATGCATGTGGAGCGTGCTGCAATCGACGACTGGCTGCATGAATTAAGGGCATGTATTCAAAATGGGAAGGGGCATTTTGAATAATGTAAATAAAATTGTATTGTACATTTTAACTATGTATATAATTTAATAAAATAGATCAACACGTGTGTAATTAATGTCATTCAAGGTTTTTCAGAACTTATTACCCGACTCTGTATACAAGGGATATGCTTACACCTTCAGTACGCAGAGTATAAATGACCAAAAACGCCCACTAATCAGGCAAGCTGTGGGAATGTGTACGTTATATACTCAAGCCTCTTGGTTCTATAGTAGTAAACCCTACTATTGAACCGAGGTCACAGGTTCAACCCCTACACATGATTGACGTAAAGAATTAGATGACGTAAAACGTAAAGAAAGATTGAATATGGACGAAAAGAACAATTCTTCTGTCTGTGTGATATATGTGAGTGTTCTCAAGAATTGTTCAACCTCATTCCATGTTCTCCTTTCCACTACAGAACCACACGGGCGGATACGCGTCTCCACAGATTCACAGTAGCAACCATCTCGGCAAGAACGAAGAACTTCGAAAATTCTTATCTTTGTCGTACTGTGAAGATGTGGGGAATCACCTCCCGACTAATGTGTTTACCTCCTTCTTATGATATCGGGTCCTTCAAACGAGACGTGAAGAGACACTTCTACAGGTCGGCATGATGGCGACGACTGCCGTTGGTATTTAACACCGACAGTCGCCGCTGTTTTTGGACTGTACCGTACTTACCATCAGGTATTGTACAGTAATTTTGCCGAACTTATATAAAAAAACATAAATGCATATCAGCTATTTATTTACTATAATACAAGCTTTGCTCAGTTTGTAATTAAATGGCCATATGTGTAATTGTGATCCATATTTATATAGGAGAAAGTCCCCCAGTACCGTCACCTTAAGGTTTATCAACAAGAAAATCGAAGTACCTTAGGTTACGTGTTTAATTCCTCCTAGTATGTGCGAAGGAACTCTTGTTCTATGAATAAAAACATTAAACTACGAGTATGTTTAGATATAATCAAATTTATTATTGCAATCAATTTGAAGACTAGGAAAATCGGTATAGAAAATTGGCCTCCAGTACCGGCCAGTAAATATATACCATTTGTACTATGGAATAATCGCAAGTATACTAATTTGATTGATCTGTTATATTCTCACAAGCTTCGGGGACGCAAGCTTTACAGTTTCTACATTCTATCCAATTCTCTTCATGAGAATCAAGGCACAAAGAAGAAATTGTCTCTGCCGCAATCAGTCTCCAGGGACGAGTCCGGTTTTCGTTTTTATCTTTCTAGCTGACATCTCTTCCTGAAACTATACTTGTAGTTTTTTCTTTATTCGCTTATCTGATTCAAGATTTCTTTTAGTTGCTCTTTTCGCATTCAGCATCTTTTTATTGGATTTTTTTTAATTAATACTCCTTTCAGCTTTACGACGTTGTGTAGTGACAATTCTCTTCAAAGTATGAGGAATAAATGAGTTCTGTAACTATGGCTATAAAATATTGTTAGCGGATTGGTCAATAACAATTTTTTTCTAAAGATATAGATTGCTGAGAAGAGGCAATGCACAACTGAGAAAAGGCAATTTATAGTTTAGCGTCAATAGTGGTAATTTGAGAAGAAGTTGAGGGTATCAGTTCTGATATTGATTGATTTCCTGTGACGTAGGTCATATTTGGACCAATGAAGTATAAATTAAATTACTCAAAAATGAACTTAATCAATGGCCGGTACTGAAGGACAATATTGTGGCCGGTACTGTAGAAAAAAAGAAGAACATATTATGTTCAACTTCAGACACGAACATATGAACAAACGTTGATTTCAAACATATTTTATAATAGCCATATAAATAGCCAATACATACAAAGTTTGACTTATTTCAAACTCAATCTTTAATGTCGAAAAATCACCCATAGAACTTTGGTTGCGTAGCGTACGGCTACCACGTTTTTCACAAATCTCTGCGCTGACAGTAAGCTAGTCGCGACAGGTAGCCACCGCACAGGGCATATAGTTTCTAGAGTGTACCACACTAATAGCAGTATGAGTCTCAGCACCAGTCAGTATAGAATACCAGAACTAGCAACTATCCGATACTGGATGACGGCCGGCACTGGGGGACTCTCCCCTATATACATATAATACACAAAGTATGTGTAGTAATATTTGAAGATATAAAACATCGCGATATCCACTTATTTGCTGTAATAATTCAAAATATTGTAATAATAAATAATACGTACGAAATCGCAGTCAACGCTAGTAATATATAAATATAACAAGGCAGATTACAATAACTCTTTAAAAATTAACAAGACACACCCATATTTTTTGTTTTATATTTCCAACATTGCTCAAAATAATTAATATCAGTAATGCCATCGCCATCATCATCATCATCATCTTACCCTTATCCCACCTAAGTAGGGCCGGCACAACATGTTATCCTTTTCCACTCTCCCCTGTCAGATGTCATCTCAGTACTCACACTTTTTATACACATATAATTTTTCACACAATCCATCGAAACCTTTTTCGGTCTTCCTCTACTCCTATATCCATCCACTTTCAAACTCAAAACTTTTCTTGTTACATGACTTTCACCTCTTCTCATAATATGCCCGTACCATGCTAACCTATTACTCCTCAACTTCTCTGTCACTGGTGCTATTTTCAAACTTCCTCTGATATACTCATTCTTAATCTTATCCATTCTTGTTACACCACACATCCATCTTAACATTCGCATTTCTGCCACATGTAATCTTTTCTCATCCGTCTCTTTCGTAGCCCAGCACTCGGATCCATGTAACACGGCTGGTCTTATTATAGTTTTATACACCTTCCCTTTGAGTTTTAACGGCATTCGTGAGTCACAAACCACCCCAGACACCTTTCGCCAATTCATCCACTCTGCATTTATCCTATTCCTTACGTGCTTGTCTATTCCACCGTCGTTTTGGATCAATGAGCCGAGGTACCGAAAATTGGAGCAGGCTGATGAGAATACACCAGTTAAGCTAATATGACAAAAATTAGATGGACCCCCGAAGTCACAGAACAAATGTTCAGTTTTCATCCCACTAATCTTTAAACCAACATTCTACAGTTTCTCTCGCCATTTCTCCAGTCTACTCTGGATCTCGGCAGCATTTTCACCGACAACAACAATATCATCAGCGAATAGCATACATCAAGGTGTTTCCTCCTGTATGTCTGATGTTAGTGCATCCAGTAATGCCAATGACTCATTAAAAGATAAGTATTGAAAATAGATTCTTAAAGAATATTAATTAGGAACGCCAAAATTTTATATGATCGGAATAAATATATTATGTTTCTATTACATTTAAGTATATCTAGTGTATTATCATTCCATTTGCAAATATTTCAAAACGTGTAAAGAAACAAATACATGTAATAAAATCTGCATGTTGTGGTGTTATTAAAAATCTATGTACACAAAAGTAAAGGCTTCTTTCATTATTTCTTATAATAAAATATATCCGTTACTTCACAACGCAATATAGTTTCTACACAGGTATAATTTTTCTGAAATGTTTTATAGTATGGGAATAATTACTTGTTAACATACGAGAATACGTTTCCCTCTTGTATATATGAAACTTAAAAAAAAAACAAAACATTTAGGTCTTCTTAAAAAAGGTGTATGCGACACGAAGGTTGAACTACTTTAAAGTATTCTAAATAGCTTATTTAAAAAAATCATTAACATAGGTGTTTTCTCGTTCGGGAGATGGCGGAAGAGGCGGCTTTCGTCCCGGCATTGGCCTTGCCCCCTCCCCCCAGACAGGGAAATATCCATGCGTCTGCTGCCCGCCTCCGTGAGGCTCTTACGGAGGTATGCGACGCGTCGATGCCGTGGAGCGTACACCGCTCTAACAAAAGGGCGGTGTACTGGTGGTCGCACGAAATCGCAGAACTTCAGCTTCAACTTCAGAGTCATAGGGACTTTGAAGAGGAGGCCCGGTTGTATGGCGAATACAGGCAAAAGAAGGCTCTGCAGATCGTCATCAGCCGGGCCAAGGAGGAGGCGTGGGAGGAACTCCTCCAGACGCTGGAGAGTGATCCATGGGGGCGCTCATACCGGATGGTGCGGAAGAAGTTCTGCGGCCGGGCGCCCCCGGTGACGGAGACTATCCAGCCAGAGATAATTGAGAGGGTCGTGAGAGAATTTTTCACCCCGCCCCCCCTAGCTCCTTTTTCTTTTCATGCCTTCTCCCCTCGTAATTACAGTGGAGGTGCTCGACATTCCTTCTCCGGTGACGGAGGAGGAAATGGGGAGTGCGGTCGAGCGTCTCCGCAGCAGGCGGACTGCACCCGGCTCCGACGGGATCCCGGGCCGAGTTCTGCCATGTTCATGGACCACCTCGGAAGGTGGCTTCGGGAGCGGTTGTTAACTGCGCGTTCGCGCATCGGCTCCTTGTTTTGATGGATGACGCCGGGAAGTTGCTCAAAATAGTAACTACCTCCCGGGTCGTTCAGCATCTAGAGGAAGTGGGACCAAACCTATCGGACGCGCAGTTCGGTTTCCGGTCAGGGCTTTCGACCATCGATGCCCTGAGCCTCCTGAGGGCGCCCTCTACGGAGGCGACTTCCCAAGGTGAAAGGTTATTGGTAGTGTCCTTGGACATTGCCAATGCCTTCAACAGCTTGCCGCACGGAGTCATACAGGAGGCGCTCCGGTTTTTTTGAGTACCCCCGTACCTGTGGGAACTGTTGGAGTCGAACCTAGAGGAGAGGGAGGTCGCCTTCGTAGACAGCAGAGGTTTGATGGTTCGGCGCCGGACACCCTGCGGGGTCCCGCAGGGGTCGGCACTGGGACCACTACTGTGGAATTTGGGCTACGACTGGGTGCTCCTAGGAGCGCTTCCGTCTGGAGCGCGCCTCATCTGCTATGCGGATGACACCCTAGTCGTAGCCCAGGGGGAAATTGGGAAGATTTGGTGCGCCTGGACACGGAGGCTACAACCTTCGTAGTCAGGCGCATCCGACAGTTTGGCCTCAGAATGGCCCTCAATAAAACCGAGGCCTTACTTTTTCATGGGCCTCGACGGGGACCACTTCCTGGGGTCCATGTATACATAGAGAGGGTCCAGATCAGGGTTGGGGCCCAGATGAAATATTTGCTCCGCCAATGTTCGCGCGTTGCGCGGTGGGCAACGTATTGTGGCGCAAAGGGCGATACGAGGGTACCGGACGGTGTCCTCGGTGGCGACCTTCGTGCTCGCTGGCTCCCTTCGCTGGGAGCTTGAGGCGGAAGTTCTTGCCAGGGAAATAGAAGAAATGAGGACGAGGGTCCGGAGGGACGAATTGGAAAGATGGAGGCAGGACCTGGCGGACGTGCATTATGGTAAGTATACTATTGACGCTGACCGCCCAGTACCAGCCGGAATGTATGAATAGGAAATGGGGCTCCCTGATGTTTCATCTGGTGCAGGTACTCACCGGACACGGATGTTTTGAGTGGTACCTGCACCGGATTGCACGCAGGGAGCCCACCGCCGCATGCCACGAGTGCGACGCTTTGATGGATACCGCGTAGCAGACCCTTTCCGAGTATGCTGCGTGGGATGGTCAGCGCCGCACTCTGGTTGCGGAGGTTGGTAGAGATTTATCGCTGCCGAGCATGATGCGAGCCAAACCGCATGGAGAGCGATGGCCTCCTTCTGCGAGGACGTTATTTCGCAGAAAGAAGTGACGGAGAGGGCTCGTGAGGTAGACCCTCTAAGTGGTCCTCTCCGCCAATGGAGAGCTGGCAGAAGGAGGGAGGCGCGCCTGGCCACCATTCTTCCACCACTTTAGCCGGGCCAGGGGGATGGGCCGGGAGGCCTATCTCCCCATCCCAATGGTTCGGTTGACGAAGGGAGGCAGCTGATGGTGTACCCAGCTTGCCTCCCTATAAGGACGACGCCCGACGAATAACTTTCGCCGGGCTGACCACTGGGGCGACATAGTCATAGCACTGCACGATCCCTTGTCGCCCCAACCATTGCGGCGGTCGGTACCCCGTTATGTTTTAGTGAGTAAGAGTCTCACACTACGCACCCCCCCCCCCCCCCCCGAAAGGGTGGCGTGTCCATGATAGATTACCCTACGCTAATAAAAAAAAAGGCGTTTTCTCGTAACAATAATTGTATGACTACGATTACCTGTGAAAAATTTTAAAAAATATCTTAAATTATTATAACACGTAGTATTATTTACAGAAAATAATTAATGTGCAAATTATGTAATATTAATTTCTGATAAATGTTTCGAACGAGCATATGACATTGTACGAGTATATCCTTGCAATATATTTACAGCAGATGACAATTGTGACAAATTGAGTGTTGGGTGTCCTGTACCAAAAACATGGTAATAAAGAGGGTATGTTTGGCATATATCTGCTTCTTAATACATCTGTGGCATTCGTATGTCCGAAGAAACGTGGAAGTAAAAAGAATGACGCAGAAATGTAATCTCTTTTTATACTATTACCAAAGCAGAAAAACACACACGACGTAAACAGCTGGAAACAAATAGCCGTGCAAGATTCGCCTCAAATTGTGTTCATTTGTTAACTTGAAATGAGTAAGTATTTTATTGGACTTTATTTAAATCAAATTTTTAAGGTTATTATATAGAGAGTAAAACACAGGCATGACACATGTGGAAGAAATCCGTAATTAGCAAGCATTTTTGTTAATGAAAACTACTGCACTAGATATTAAACCTTGAGTCGCGGCCATTTGCGGGCCACTTTAGAAATATACAATTAAGAGATGCCAAGCACAAACAGGCTCAAGCTCTCATTTGTGAAATGCATAAGTATTTGTCCTGTACAAATTTTGAACCTAGAACAGTTATCGCGCATCTATGACAAAGTAACTGCATAATCTACTGCGCCACTCGCGCGGTTAAATGTAAAAAAGGGTAGAGAATAACTATCAAGGTATACAATTAATATAATTTGCAGTGTAATAAAATTGTTAAATGAATTATTAAAGTATCAATTAGCTATTTCATAGCGACCCACTTTCTTCGTTTTAAATTTTGTAAGATTTTTTTTTATAAGTATTAAAACTTCCCCATTACAAAATATTCAGGACACTCTGTATGATATTTTAAATCAGGGCTGCCCAAACGATGGCCCGCGGGCCGCATTCGGCCCGCGGCATGAATTATTGCGGCCCGCAGAATTTTTTTTATCTTCTTTGTTTAATTACATTAAATGAGTAAATTATTTTTCTTGCGACGAAATTCAAATGTTTTGGATATGTATTCGATTATGCCGCGCACAACACTATTCACTCGAAAACTCGGGGAATTCCCCGAACGTATAATAGGTACACCCGACACCGCGCGTTGTTCATTTATTGGGCTTTAAAAGACAAATTAATGAAAAAGTAGATAATAAAATAATGATACTTATTATACTTGTATTTTATTTTTATAAATATTTTGCGGCCCCCCAATGTATTGAGTCATTTTTGTTGGCCCTGGGTCCCATTTAGTTTGGACAGCCCTGTTTTAAATCATTATGAGGTCAATATAAATTATTTAATGGTTTTAGTTCGTCTTGAAAACGTAGTAAGTCTGGACTTAGAATTAGTGTGTATTTAAGTTTAGAAATTATTTTCCACGTCAATTTAATATCACAAACTAAATATATCCAAATTTTTGAATTTATTATTAAGTGAAGCAATTGTATTTAATAGAATAATACATGGTATGCTACTTCGAACCAGAGAATGCTTCCTAGCAAAACTAGAAGTTAAATTGAATTATTAAATTATATCCAGAATAAAGAAATTCATATATACAAGGAGGAATATTTATCGCAGGTGAGAGTTTGGCATCAACAACACATTCCGTGCTGTTCAAATAGTAAGAGTTTGTAATGCGAAGAGACATCAAATACGTAGTAAGGAAACACTTTTTCATCGGTACACAAAAAGGAGGATGAAACATGACCATGCGAATGATAAAAGTTCAGCCCAATGAAGGTATTATACAAAACAAATAGCGTCTAATGAATAAGAAACACGAACCCGTATATCATAAGAAGTAGCGAGGGCGAAGAAATTCGAATAAGTAATCAAAATGCATATCCAATGATGTTTACAACATTACACGTTAAAGTTTTGCTACAAAATATTTTATAACAACATGTCAATATTAGAAATTAATTCAACGGATTTAATAAGCTTTCCTTTTCTAACTCAAACAAATTTTACGCTCTGTTGACTTTAAATGAAACTCTATATCATAATTACAAGAAATGATGAGATGTTACCTCGAGGGAACAAAGTAATCTGGTCAGATGAAACAACTAATGAGAATATAAATGGTATAATATATTGGTCGGGTCGGCGTGAAATCATTTCTATCATACAACTACTACGTACTCATATTGATCAATTTATTAAAACACATAAATACTCCATTCTTAATGGTCTTCTTCATTAACTATAAATAAGAACTTCTGGATGAATGTCCCTAGATATCATCTCATTGTTCGGCGCCCCATAGAGTTTTGGTTATTTTAAATTTCAAGATTTATACTTTTCAGTACGTTTTGAAAACGTGGCGTATTACAACAAAAATATTTAAACATATAAATTTTTGTTAAGACAACACTCTATTGGAACAAAATGTTTCCCTAAGATGAAAATAGAGCTTAAAACTCAGATATAAGATAAAGTTTTCGAAATCTATGACACATTAACAGATACTTTTATTGCTAGAGTTGTTACTGAAAATTAATCTCTCATCTCATTGGTAATTTACAAGATCTGATTTTTCCCCTCAACATGTGAACCATAGTCAGCGCTACACTATAGTTTTGAGTTCCGGTTCTATTAGTATGTTACTAAATTATACTTAAATCAAGTAAGTTAACATATTTTTAATGTTCAATTTAATTTATTACACAGACAAAAAAAATATAATGTATTATTGTGCTGTTAAAATTTATATTTGTGTTGATGCGTTTATAATCTACAAGCAGTTCTATATACAAATAGTGATATACTTTGTTTATATATTACGTTTATCGACATTTGTATCAAGATTTACAAGTTATAAAAAACGCCACGTCTCTATCAGTGTTCGTTAGTATACTTATAACACGAGAACCACTTACCCGATTTGCATAATTTTTATATTATTTTCTGACCAGGTTTTAGTGACTCACTGACACATACAGACTTACGAGTATATCCTATAAGTATAGATTGAACCGAAAGGGTGTTATTCCACCGTGTCTGTTTATCGGAGAGATAAGAAAAATATGTTTAGTGATATCTCATAGTTTTCGATATAATATTAATGATATCATCCTATAAATATCTCACTCTCGGAAAAAGGATTCTTCTTGAGAAAAAACTCTACTTAATTGCCACGAAGACGTCGACAAAATTATTAATAATTTTGTGTTTCTCTAAATATCATCACCAGTACATACTACAAGGCAGCAGGCTTCCTTACTATGATTATTTTTGCTATAAGTTAATTGTGATCACAATTGAATTTTAATAATAACTGAACGGGAATAAAAAAATTGTTAATATATGCTAACGGTTAAATCTGTGGACTGGATATTTCATTAGGCTAATTATTCGATCACTACGATGTTCTACGACCCGTTTTATAAAATTTATTGAATGTGTTCTTTGATTAAAATATTCTTCCTATTAACGCAAAAAATGTAAAGAAATCGCTTTGATTTTTATGGACATAAACAATGCCCCTATAATATATACTTCAATTATTAATCAGAAACAATAATCTTTAAAAATAAAATAGACTTTTTTTTATTAAATATTTTGAACATTTCTTATTCTAAGCGAACAAAATACCACAAGTAGTCAGTAGGAGTCAACACATTTTCTCAAAATTTACTTTACCTAATTTAAATTATAGAATAATTCAACATTTTCTAAACAATTGAAATTATTGTATAAATGGAATAGGACTACACTTAGAGCTAATTGGTATATAAGTAATTACATTATTGAACATGAACATTACTTACTGCCAGTTTTTTTTTTGTTTAAAGCTATAGTTTTTATGTAAGTTTATTTGAAATCAAAGCAACTATTTACATCAATTCACTTTATCTTCTATGTTTATAGATACTACAAAACAAAATCACTCTTCGCGTCAGCTTTGTGTTCCTTTAGATGTTCTAGACTACGCAAACAAATTTCAACATTTTCACTATTGTTTAGACAATTTCTTCCGAAGGGTTTATATGTATAATACATGTATATTATATTTATATAAAGTAGAGAAAAGTCATCGATGAGACCTAACGAAGTTAAACTAGTAACGCTAGCTAGCTATACCTTATGAGTTACATCAAACTAATGTACTACGGAATTTTACATCTTGAAAACTTCGAATAAGTCCATGATGGTATATCTATTAGGATTACTGAATAGTATATTCCACATATTATTAAAAAAATAAAACTATAAACTGAAATATTTTAGTTACATTGGCCATGATCAAAATTGCCCTTATAAGATGTCAATAAATATCTTAGAATATATCACAGATTGTAAATTAGGTGCAACAAAAACAGTTTATGAGAGGATTATTACGTAATTAAACGTTTAAAGTACCAAAAATGGATCTGAATCGTTTAGGTACTTATGAGGCCACATATTTCACCCAAGTGAAACCGAAGTGAGTTGCTAGTACCACATAAACAAAGTAAAATGCATAGTTCGGTTAACAAGCTGTTAAAAAGGGCTCAAATATTATGTAAGCTAATTTTTTGCTAATGTGTTTCAATACAATTATGTGATCGGCAGAAACTATTACTTTGAGAAATCTTAGTGTCATCACGTAGTAATTCTAGTCGACTATAATAATACGAACATTTTTAGAGGCTTTAAATCACGGTGCAAAAATGTGAAATATTTAAAAAATCTAATGTTTTGATGGAATAATTATTTCCACTCACAAACCAATAAACCATTAAACCTATCCATTTCGAAAGTCATATAAATCTTGTGTACAAAGCTTAATAAAAATCGGTTTGAATTTGAAAACAAAAATCATTTTATTAATAAAATACAATCATATTTTATGATTTCTAAAACTACTACTAAAAGTTTTTATAGTCTATCAATTTTGAAATGAAAAAATATCATAAAAATTAGTTGAGCATTAAAATGTTCTCAGGCAATCTAAGGGATCCTGATACTATATAAACTGCGTGGGAACATTACTTCAAAATCGGTCTAGATTAAATAAATCTTTATTTTTTGTACGACATGTAAAGTATTATAGTAAAGTATTACGATGTCGAATTATAGAATACTGTAACAGATCTCCTCTGGTTCAGATTTTTCTCTAAAAGTACCTTGTCGTTCGACAAGCTATATATCAAACTGGTAAGATTCTGTGCACTACAAAACATACATACCACCATATGAAATTTTGTAAATTAAACTACAGCCTGTGTTTTATTGTACAATTGATATTATTAATGTTATAGCACTTACAAAAAAAACCTATTGATATTGATTTTAATGAATTATTTTATTACATACTAAAACTATACATAAACCTTTCCAAGGATACTATGATATGATGATATAAACTGGATTTATTAAAATTACACACATTGAAGAAGATTTGAATAAATGTACATGTAACATGCATGTCGAATTACATACAGGTGGCGCGGCGCCGGATTACTGAGGGTCCAAAGTATTGATACTTTTTATATCACATCAATTTACCATCTATATTTCCGGTATACAAATTTTTATTAAAGTCTGTTGAAAATTCAAGAAAAGTTAATATTGTTAGTAATTTTTTACAAACTATCTTTTACAAATTCCAGACGTATTAATGCGAATTTTACATCCCATGTGTAATTTCATCAAAGTCGGATGACAAATTAACAATAAAAAAAAGTAATTTCTATCAATATTATTAACAATTCCCGTGTACAAAATTTCATATAAATTAGTCAACCTGTGTTGAAGGACATTCAGACAAATAGACACAAAATTTAACATCATGTTCGTAATCAGTTTTATACTATAGTAATCTATAGTTTTATACCTTTATAATATATATGTGAAGGAAAATGTACAGATAGAACAGATTTATTAATATAGATAAGGAGTGGAATTTAAAAGTAATACATTGAGAGTAGACCACTACTGACCACGCAACCGTACTATTTGACCGACCTCCATTTAAAATAGGTAATAAAATTATGTTGGTTACGATAATATATAAATCGATTAATGTGAATACTAGTGACATTGTAAGTGAGGGCGAGTCATAAAGAAAAGAAGCGTTTTCAATCTGTAATAGTTTATTAAGCGGTTCCTTGATTAAATATTTTTATTGATATTACGAAATACCCAAAACCAAGTAACAAACAAACTTTACAAGTAGAGCAAACGCAAAGTCAATTATACGAATTAACCTAACATTCTTTTTTATTATTTCATGTTTATATTCAAGTATCTCTAATCAACGAATAACCACATATATGTAACTCGAAATACTATATTAAATAAATAATTACGATTATACACTTTGAAGTTGTAAAATTTACATTATAGTAACAGTTCGAGAAAAAGTAGTAATAACGACTGTTAATAAAACTAAATGGACTACATCGAAGACAAGCATTATCGCGCTTCAGAATAATCTCGAATCGCAGATTAGGATGGTGGTATCGCACTAGTCCTATGGCATTTACAAGCCACACTTAGAAGTAGAGTTGTGGTCATTATTACAACCACAAATGATTTAATACATTATTCCTACGTAATATACATGAAACAAATTATTAAAAACAACTAATTTATTATCAATTATCAGTTGTCGGTTACTATTATAGACATTTACAATGGTCGAGGGTATTATAGTCAGGATAGGATCTAGCATTTAAAAAAATATTGTAAAGTATACGAGTAAGAGCATACAAGAAAAATCATAACTGCCGAGGCCCTTAGTACGCTTGAGTTGTTTGATTGCAGTATAAAGTAATAAAAGAACATTTCTTATGAATTTATGTATTTTTCATTCTTCTATGTCAACAAACTTATTTAATATTTAAATTTCTTACGAAATTTATAAAAGAAATAAATAATTTAAAAATTAACAGTGGATACTTAATATGTTTATAATGAAATGCTGTTTTATGTTACGAAATTGCTTACAGGTATGTATCGCATGTGTCAAATGCCGCTTAAAGCTAGCTATGTACGACCAACTTCAAAATTATCACAGCCCTTAGGTTAGTCAGAATAGATTGCTACTACTAAGGAATGAGCTAGAAGGTCTTATGTATGGAAAGTGTATTGCCAACCACACCCTACGAACCGGAATATAGCAAAGTGCATACTGCTGCTTTGCGGCAAAAATAGGCGTGGCAGTAATAATATCGCAGTTAACTCTTGGACAGGACTAACAACTCCTAAATTAATAATAGTAGCTACACCGTAACCGAATAATCGTTCTAAAATTTGAGATAATTACTGATACTATAAGGGCTTAAATTAGTAGATAACATTTTCCGAGATCAAACTAAAACAGAAATGTGATAGTAGTATATACAATTCTCCGCAAAGAATCCGTTTAAATGCGTTGCGACACGTGGGCGGCCAGATCGATTGGGCGGACAGCAACTGTGACGCCTGCGCAAAATGGAACCCCTCATATATCGACCGCCAACTTTAAATGAACGCTTTTGGGGCAGGTTAGGCCTATACTCTGGGGTCAAGGTCACTATGTACCGCTGTAATATCACTATACGAAAGACTAGAGAGTAAATAAATTGTCAGCCAATATTCTCTCCTGGGCTTTTGTATTAAGAACATCGCAAATAATTCAAATTTACATGGATGGTTATAGCTAAATTCGATGTAATGAAATAAGTAGTATTATCTTGATTATGACGTTGACATTGTCTTAACAAGAATAACTTCTCTTATTGTGTGCGTACTAATAACTATTAAAATTTTGGAAATATGACTATTTGAGGTTTAAACAATTGTAACTTAGTCACCCTTTTTACCATAAAGAACATAATTTTAGTGTAACAGACCTTATTGTATACCATATGTAAACATATTTAATATATTAAATCACCAAGCAATTTTCCCTAAATTAACTCTGGCACCTGCATTACTACAGTTCTTGTTTAGGTCCATGTTAATTAGTCTCATACTTTTGGAATCCGTAGAATTAATATTAAAAAATGCTTCATTCTTTAAGCCCTGTAAAGGCAGCTCTAAACGGTGAAACATTCCAGTCATCCAAAAAAACGATAAAAATTCAATCGAGTCTATTAATATTTCGTTTTTCAACTAGTTAAGTAGTGTTTTGTTATTCAAAATCATATTATTTTTAGTGAGCGCACAGAGACGGAGTTATTTCTAGCCATCACTATTATTCACGTAATGATCCATTTTTCAGTAAAAATCCGTTTTACATGGTTTTTGTAATTATTAACGAACAATTCGGATTCGGACTCGGGACTATACTTTAGAACCTTGTAGAAGCGAACACTATTATTTAATAAATTTTTATTTTTTGCTGAATGTAAAACAGGGGTTAAATAATTTATATTTATTTATAGTATCAAAATTATTCAGGTCCTTTACAAGATCTAGCACATATAACTTTTTGTGAACACACATTACATTTTCGAGTATGTAATGGGAAGGCAGTGATAAAATACAAAATGCCTTAAACTTGTTAATTAGTGAGTTATGAAGGGTTCCTAATGTTAATTGCTCAAATTGCCCGCTTTTGTAATTAAAAATCGTAACTCATCGGCTGTTCCTTACAATAAAATACCGTAAACTATGGAAAGAAGCGAACACGGTCAAATGACAATACAACATAGTGTAACCTTTCTGTTAATATTTTAATATACAAACATTATTCTAATTTTGCATCAAATGCGATACCCAAGAACACAGATTTATCTAACAAACTTACAAATTTTTCTTATATTTCGATATATCTATTGCTATGAATACGTCGAATATCGGACAAAGCAAATCTCAAACCTCAAGATTTTTTTTGCATTTAGCAGCAGAAAAATGAATCTTATGTATATCTTAAACATTACCTAATATATAGACACTCCCGTATGATGTAATAATTATTAATTTATTTTGTGTGAACATCTCTGTTTTAGTAAAAACAATATTAATAAATCTTTAACATACCTTGCATTTTCAATGTCTGAAACTGGCATAAATGATTCATTGATGAAAACAATTTCAGCGGACGCCGAATTCTAGATGCTCTGTGCCAATTATTCGAGTATCGTTTCCAAATTAAAAGTTACCTGCAACAAAATAAAAAAGAATAAGCTCATCATTCTTATTCGAACTAAGAATAACTTGTCGTACTTTACAACATTACAAAACGATAAATGTCAGGCTCACGATGTCTAAGCGTTTAGGTGCATATCAGCCCGCGCAAAGCATTTTCTAATATGCACAATCCTGGAGACTTGAATTGTCAATCGCGAAATATAATATATGTGGATAAATTATATAATACATTAGTAACGATGATAACTAATTAATTAGCTACATCTTCGGAATTGGCGTCGTTCGATATCTGTTCGAATTCCACAATAGGACTTGAGTTTCTTGGCAAGAATACTATAATATGGTGGTAAAGTATTTAAATTTAAAATCTGTCGCCAAACGCACCTACCATTGTAATCGGATGGGCACACTTGGGACCCTTTTCTTAGCTTAACATAACTATTTTTGCCTAAATCATCACTGAGTTCTGCATAAACTCTAGACAGTTGCTAAACCAAATAAAATGGCATATAAGCATTTTCATTAACACTTTCTGTTAATTTGATTACTAAAAGCCTTTAAATGTTGCAAACAAGTATGTAAATTATAGTTTACTTCGATTTTATCGTTATTATTCGATTAAATGAATGAGCAATGATGTTCAAATCCAAACAATCAATAGTGTAAAGGATCGTTAAGTAAAAACCGGAGAAAAAAAATTATGTTTCATGATAACGACAATTATTGTTTTATCAGCTATTTTGGAGATTGCTTATATAACGGTATCAAGATATAATAAAAGTAAGGACATGAGAGAATTCAGCAAGAATTTTCAAATTGTTCAACAATTAACGGCACAACAAGCAATAGGAAACTATATTTTCTACTTATCTAAAAATCTGCCTAAATCTCCTGAAATGAACTTTTTTATACACTAGGACACTTCACTGCATGCCAGTAACATATTAAAATGAATATTATAACTCTTTTCGTATTGTAATTTTTATATATAGTAATTAAAAACGCCCGTATTTTTGCAAACTGGCATAAAATGTATTTCATATAAAAAATCATGCTATATATGTGCCAAAAACGTATTTGAACAGCTGTAGAAAAAAGGTAGTGGGGTTCACGAGATTCTGTCATAGATACAATGATGTTGGAGAGAATGGAATTCTCTACATCTAAATTTAAATGTTATTCATTACTATACAACCAAGTACGAGCTATAAAATAAATATGAAGGAAATTTTTTCTCCGTATTATTATTTACACAAGAAATCTTTAAATCGGCACAAAATCCTTAAATAAATTATAGAGTACAATTGCGTAACAATATGTTTTTAGTTCCAGGTAATATCATTTTCATTGCGAAAAAAAAATGTATACACAGGTGAATGTCAACCGAAAATGGAACAATTTAGTTTTACATGCATAACAGTGTACACAGAAGTTATTAACGAAAAATACAAAACTAATATATCAGCACCTTTTATGGGTAAAGAAGACTCTCGGTTGTGATGAGAAGCATGTGAACTGACTGAATTGAAATGACAACCATCTTTGAATTGTATTACGATATATGTGATCTTCTGTGAAAATAAAGTCTACCCCCATTAATGGTAATGTTAGGTCTTTATATATAAAAATTAGCGTATTTTATAGAAATAGGAAAATGAAATTATATATCTATTCGACTTAAGTATTTATAATTGTTATCCAAGCACTTTGTCTTTTTATAGGTAGTTCATTGATTCCACTGCTGAAAAATTTGGGAGGACGAGAATCGATAAAATCATTGAAGGCGGTTTAGACTGCCTCATCGGAATTGAAATTTTTTCGTTGCAAGAAAAAGTCTAAATTCCCAAAACAGTAGTAATCTTTTGAGGCAAGGTCTGGGGAGTATGGTGGGTGTCGGAGACACAGTCAGTACCTTTTTCTAAGTCAACTTTCGCTTGTGACAGGGTTTGGCCGGTTCTCCTTGGTTCAACCACTGTGATGAGCGTTTATAGTTATAAAGGATCCATGTTCCGGCACAAATAACAAAAAGATCGTGACGGTTGAGTAATGTAACGCAGCACTTAATGCGTGTTTGTTGGTGTGCTTCATTCAATGCATGCGATACCCATTTCTCGAGCTTTTTCACCTTTCTAATTAAAATTGTTTTATCACTCACACCTAAGCATACCGCTAACTCGACGTGATTTGCAATGAATCCGCTTCCACGATTACGCTTACTTCGTCGTTGTCAATACTAGGGTCTCTAGCTGCCCCGGGATTTGTTCCGTAGATCAATATTTCGAGAACGAAAACATTTGAACCAAAAACATAACGTGATTTCTTTTCTTTTCGACCTGTTTCTGCAGCGCTGATGCCACAGTGGAACTAGTACTCGTAAATAACGCGATAATTGGAAGTATTTCATCTTGTAAAAAGGATAATGACAAACAAAAATCAAATGCTGCAAAATCAAATCAATCACTAAAGTCGAAACAAAGATCCACAAGCTAAGCTTTGAATTTGGAATTCACAACAAAAGACCATATATTTCAGACCAAAGCAGCCAGTTTAACAAAACGCCAATTTGAAGGAACTAATAATCTTAAATTATTCCAGTCTTGTTAATTAATATATTATTGAAATACAATATATTGTAATAATAGTGCAAGTACTCTCTCCATGATTACTATTATCATTAGGAGGCTCAATGGCTTTAGTTTTACACTAACCTACCCTAACAATACTCACTAGATTAATTATACTAATACAGTGAGAAGATCATACAAGGAAAAATGAAAAACATAATTAAATATGTCCTATTTCTTGTCTATATAGTATTTAAGTCCTTGCTCTTTTTTACCTTTTTTATTTTTAATAGTTTTCAGAGTTCGGCAGAATATCACCTATTATTCCTATATATATATATACGATCGTATCGTATATCGTATATATATATGGTGAAACATAATGACTATCCAAACCTAGTGGTAGCTCTCAAATATAGCTGCCAGAAAGTGCTCAGTGACAGGCTTTTAACTTAAGGGTGAGAGCCAGGCATGCATTAGAAACTATTACCATGCTTTCATCAATATGTATTTCTACACAAAAAGTTCAGCACCTCTGACAATTTGAAACCACATTTATCAATGGGAAGCCTGAATATGCTACCACTAACCACATATTACTTCAATAATTGAGAAAAAGCAATTGGTATTCAAAATATTCTTCACACTGTAATCGTTTTGCCATGTTCTAAACAAAGGAAGGTTATAAAAATTCATAAACTATCTGATATACTAAAACAATACAAAAGATTATCATTATTATTGTAACCATTATTATGAAAAAAGCATAAGTGACAAGTGAAGTTAATAATTATTACCAGTTACTAAGTGTCCTACAATAAATTGTAGTCCGTTGAATCTGTAGAGGCCCCAGTGCCAACAGGGCAAGTCAGTTCGAAAAAAAAAAAGAATTTGAATCATTCACATACTGCATACTACCATAAATGCAAATACTGAAATACTTTCTGAGAAGCAAATTACAGCTATCAAACTGTTCCACCTAGAAGTATTAAAATTGTTGTATTTTTACAAACTGCTTATTTAAAATACATTTCCACAAAATTGTCAATCAAATATTTTCAAATTATCTTCATAATTAGCATTGACATCATTTTCTATGGTATTTCTTTATATCACAAATATTGTTAATGGAGAACAAGAGAAGAGCAATAGAAGAGGATAATCTAGAAAGTAACTTTCTACATGACGATACATAAGGAGCCTTGAAGGACTATGAAATCATCAAAACTTTATGCTATCTCATTTAAAAAAAATTAATACTATGTAATTATGAATATATTCAAACAGATGCATGTTTTCTTTTATTTTCACAAAATTAATACAGATTCTTTACAAAACTAAAGATGTGCATTTAATTTATTCATTTTTCTACTCATAATTGTCTCATCATGGAGAACACAATAAAGTATTTTTCTTTAGTATGACATGGATGAAATCAATTTTGGGATTCCCAATAAGTTCTTGTTATGCTAAGGGGTTTATTACTGAAATAAGTCTGATATTCAGTAGTCTAGAGGTTGATGTATCTAATAGTTTGGTTACCAAATTTGTAGAACATTATGAATGTTATGTTAAAAGAATTTGACACATTTTTTAATGTTATATACATAATCAAAATTTAAACAGATTAAGCATGTTGTAAGTAGTATTTGTTCTAATTAAAAACTGTCCAATTCTCCTAAAGACTAAAAAACTAAATACTAAAAATAGTAACAAAAAGAAACCAGACTTCAAAAAATTTTATTGTAACAAATGCACTAGAACATTTTTGACCTTAGTTAGGTACCTACTTAATTTTAGAATATCATAAATCTACCAATGTCTCAATCATTATACATTTCCTATTCAATTTTGAGGAGTTCACTGGTGTATCTTTGGCATCCAAGGTTGAATGTCAATGAGATTAAAATGCGACCTCTTTGAAAATATCCCCTTTCCGATATAACAGAGTTTTCAAAATTTTTATAAATGAGGAAGTTTGATGGTAACAATCATTAAAAAAAATCCAACTAAATTTAGAACCTCCTCCTTGTTGAAGTCGATATTTTTATTTGCAGAATACCAATAATTTGGTTTTATTATTAATAATAGAGTGATATAAATAAACCATTCCAACATTAGTATATTAATGATATAATCATAGTTTCAATATTTATCATAATAAATACTAACTATAAGGGTGTATAGTTTGTTAGGACTAACCTCTGGTAATGGCAGAACATATTTTGATGACACTTTTCGAAGTATTGTATAAGTTACACACCATGACACTTTTACATATGACCTAGACATGTGTGGTGGTAGGTGGTAACTAAAAATTGATAGAACTCTTATAGAGATTAAGAAGTAATTAAAAATTATAATTTTAAAAATATGTATTACATTGGTGTTACACTAAAGCTCATACATCTGTTCAGAATTAAAACAAAATACAATGCAGGCAAGATAAGATTACTAATATATATATATAAGAGGTTATTATTGTTGCAAAAATTACATCTTTTTTTATATTATAGGGGGTAAATGAACAGGTGGGTCACCTGATGGTAAGTGATCACCACCGTCCATACACTAGCAATACCAGGGCAGTCACAAGTGCTTTGCCGGCCTTTTAAATATGTGGGCCTCCAGTTCTTTCACTGGCCGAACGAAATGCAACAGTGCAACCATTGTTACTTCATGTCGGTTTACTGTCTACAATTGTCTACAATAGGCAGGATAATGTTAAAGATGGATATTGAAAAGAATATTGGAAAAAACTCTCATAGACACAGAAGCTTGAGGCCTGATGTACAAGCTTCAATTAAAATAGTTGAAAGGTATTATATAGGTCAAAAAATTATAGTTGAAGGAGCTAGAAAAATTATTATTTCATTTGTACTTAATTGTAAATTAATTGGTTAATTAATTTACAATATACAATGTAATAAAACAAAACATAATCCGCCATTTTCAGATCAGGACCTTAAAAAAGTCAAATGAAGGTTTAAAAATAATTAATACTGTAATATTGAAACATGTATATAATATGAAATGGGTAACATAAAAAATCCTATATTGATTATAACCTACAATTTGACCTCAATATCACTAACATTAGTTTATTAGAATATCTGTAGATGATCAAAGACATTAATAATCTAAGCCAAAATAGAAAACCATTAGAAGTTTGGCTTTAGGGAAAGTTACTTCATGTGCTTAATAAAGTGAAAAATATACTGAGACAATTTATTTCAAAATTATGAACAAGTAAATAATTTATACATAAAAGAATTCACAGCTAACTAAAATAGACGAACTAGAGCAAAACTACTACAATTACATTTATCATTACATTTTACTTTAGCATTAGTGATTGTTAGATGAAGCAAAAAATAACCTAGCAATCAATCAAGGCTAAAGCGAGACCTTGAATGAATAATACAAAAAAACAATGCATATACTACACAAATGTATCATTCCCTCTTTATATGTGTAAATAAAGAATAATCTTATTAACTTAATTTTTACATGTAGATTATTATTATTCTGTGTATTGCCATAAAATGACGTCATAATAATAAGTTGACAGTCAATAAAACACCGTAAACAGTATTTCATAAAAAATTATTAATGTTTACACAACACCAAATCAAACGACACAAATATTATGAATAACGTTTTGTAGGCACTTACGATGTTCCACAAATGCAGAAAAATCCTCGAAGAGCAACAAGGCTAATATTGCGACCAGTAGTTGACAGCGAAACTGCGAAACCTAAATAACATGGCGGCATCTTGTCGCAGCCGGTGTATTTGCGTTTATACTCATTCCAAACTTGTTACACTGACTAACTGAACTTATAATATTACACACTTTCTTAGTTAAAACCACTGGTCAGTACAAAAGCAAAATAAAAATAAGTGTATATCACACACTAAAGGTAAAATGACGTAACATTCTCAACCTTCACGGTCGCACAGGAGATAACTGGTTGTACATTACACACAGTAATCTAGAGAAAAAATATAATTGGAACAAGTTTTTACAACACTACTACGCAAAACACTAAACAACAAACTCCACTTTCAAACTCATTACGAATCCACTGCAATTTTAGTAAAGTAAAAATCAGACGCGATAGATTATGTCAAAGAACAAACGTGACACGCAGTCAAGCAAGCTCGCAACTCTTTTTTTTTAATATAATTTCAGGGCTACCTACAAACAAAATGTAAATAATAGAACAGCCAAAAATCAAACACTTGTCAGTACACCTAACGAGATTGTCCTTCTTCACTTTAACAAAGAATGCGCAATTAAAAATAAAACTAATCTAGTATTGCCAACGGATAAACTAGCTTTCATCAGATTCAACTTTTCAAAGAATCAGAAAACTACTTACGAAAGGCGACGCTCATTCAAAACCTCTCTAATACAACATTCTTGACTATTACAAAAGAAAATAAATAATTAAGATAGTTATGTCCTTTTATCATTAAACATTGTGTAACGAAATAATTCATTCTTACTATAGTAGCTATTATTATAAATGCGAATTTTACATTGTTGGCTTGTTACATTTATACACATTAATTACTTAACCAATTCCTCATAAGTGTTGTATACAGGTTGTTAGCTACACATAACAGGACATAGCGTACTTTTCGTCCAGAAAAAGTACTGCTCTCAAGGGATAGGTCAATTGCACTACATAAACGTTATAAAAGCTAGGTTTAATATATCATTTTAGTGGGACGTGTTAAAGTGATATGACCGTTATTACCTTCAGGAGGTATTGAAGGAGATAAGATAAATATCTAATTCCGAGTTTTGACTTGTAAACCACTGTAAAAGCTAATTTACATATCATTTTTAATCAATGATATGGCCATAAAATGACTAAATAAATACTTACAATCATTACACTGAAAATTAAAGACAAATAATTACAATTAATCAATGAGGTAATAAAGACAATAAAAGACAAAATGGACAAAAAAGGTGTGTGTGTGTGATTCACACACGATAGAAGTAAAACTTCAGTAAATCGATAAAAGAATGAGATGAATATATATAACCAGAGTAGGATAATTACAAAGTTTATTTCTTTAAAAATGAAAGTATTTCGATTAATTTTGAAAGATATTTTAAACTTTATTTCAAATATGTTTCATGATTTATTGCTCAAGTTCCATATTTTCAGTTTCAACAAACAAGATATAAAAATACTCACAAACACTGTTAAATAATAACACACCACGCTGACTTCTTACTAAAAAGCTATAATACGTAGCCACATACAGTCGCATACACGTACTTTTCACATATGTGCAATATACATACAAACTGACATTTGCTCTCTCGTTCTGGCTCATTATTTCACTTCAAAAATAGTATGTATATTTCTGTCTCATTCTTTGCCGGCTTCATCCCACACATTTTTGTATTTGTGTCTCTTACCTGTCGTTTTTCCGTCGCATCCGGTTTGAAATCACTACGATTCTAAAAAAGTTTCACTTCAATAAATTATAGACCACATTTTGAAAGCGGTTTGTCGGCCTAATTATATTAAGTTCAGGTATCTGTGAATTGTAACCAGCAAAGTGCAGTGAGTCATTTGTGTGAGTACTTAAACAGTACACTTAGAGTGTTGAAGTTAGCGCGTATTTTTATTCTTAATATAGCAATCACGTGATTTACACACGTTACATTTGTCGTTGGGGATTTATCTTAGAGCGATTTACAAGAAATTCAGAAGTAGCGTACTATAGTTGCAGATTTTATACCAACATCTACTGCAGGACGACATTTCTAATATTCTTCAATGTATGTATTTTAACACACATAGTAATTACATAAGTCATATAATACTTTGGTACTACTACTCTGGTTTTTTTGTGTCACTACAACGTGATGATAGAAGGTCCTTGCCACTCAGTACTTTTTCATGAAGCAGAATATGTTAAGTAACAATTTACTGAACTCTGTCAATTTCGACTAACTATATCATGAGTACATGTATCACTATTCTAAAACAATATTTATGTAAAAGTCACTTTTATTACCGACACAGTAAGAGTACATACTGTTTAAATGACATATAAATGTAATTGGAAATATGTACCTGAATTAGGAATGTTCTACTAACTAATTAATACAGAGTTCTGCGGAACCACTAGAAAAAAACAGCAGCCACTAAAAGCACGAACAGAGAACACCAGGTTTAGTGGAAAATTTATAACTTTGGCAACATTGAACTGTATACACCAGAGACAAATAAAAAATATAAGTAAGAACTCGTACATACTATACGAGTGTTGCCAAGTAAATAATTGAGGAAAATTATAGACACAGATAGGTACACCCGACATATTGTCTTTCTAAGCCCATGAATTTTCAAAGTAATAATATCCTGATGTACATATACCTCTCTATAGATAGCACTTGTGCTTTTACGTACAGTAGAAACTTTTGAATTAGAGTTTATAGTACATGAGTAACGGCCTTGGCAACGCTTCCACACACGGTTTTTATATGTAAGAATTATATTAACTTTTTATTTCATTTTAATATAATTATTGAAATGTGAATATATGCTATGATTTCTGAACGTTTTACTCATTCACTCATAATATTAAGGGTTAATTAATTTAGGAAACTTCTCGTATACAAAATTTCATCAAATTCAGTTAAGATAAAAAAAAAAACTTGTATATGATTAAAAGTATTATTAGCATTTCCTGTAACCCATCAATTAAGGAATGACATAAGCTTTCAGTGTACAGATTTAAATACGAATCGAACGAGCAAGTTTATAAACAGACAGAAAGAAATATATTTATTTTCGTCAAATTCGTAATTATCGTCCTTCATAATATTCGTTATTATTAACAGATAGTTACAAATAAGCATTTAATAATGTTATATTTTACAGTTCATAATACGTATATTATATACAGTAAAATGTATATTAACCAAGTAACAATAATCTACACTTGGGTCTGTATGTTTAATTTTGTTTTAAAATTGTTGTGATATAGGATATATATTACTGTTGTGTAGTATATTACTGTAGTTGTAATTGGTTACAATGAAATTATTTAAATGTCATATTATGGTAACGTTGAAAAGCTGTACATGTAAATAATTATATGCTGAATTAATTTAAAAAATAAGTAATTAATTCATTTGGGAGCGCCATATATCATATATGCGTATTATGTACTGTAAATATATAACATTACTAAATGTTTACTTATTGCTATCAGTTACGGAAAATAAATAAAAAACCATTTAATTTCAAAACGGAAGGAATTAGAAAAAAAGTTTGTATGTACTTATGTACACGCGTTAGAAGTTATATTTCTTTGGCATAACAAGATAAAAATCTTTTTAAAAATTTTATCTTTCGCCTTATTCTACGTTTGTAGAAAAAACGACACTAACAATAGAAAAAATAAATATCGTGAATATACTTGGCAGTTCTCACGGAAACATACGTATATGCCCTTACTTGTACTTTGTTGGTAACTTATTTTGAATAAATTTAGCGACATCTGTTGTGGAAAAACTAAAATGTTGACTGTAGCTAACTTCACGGTATCGGTTTTTCATGACGGTGTGCGCGCGCATCGTAAAAATTTACTCTCATCATTTTTCCCCAACGCGCCAAAAGAAGTATAAGTTTAAAATGTTATCTTTCGCTTTATTTTACGTTTGTAGATAAAATGACTGTAACAATAGAAAAAGATATTTAATACATACATACTTTTTTGGAATAAAATGTTGACTATAGGTAACTTCAGAGTGTCGGTTTTACGTGACGGTGTGCACGCGCATCGTAAAAATTTACTCTCTTCATTTTTCCCTAACGCGCCAAAAGAAGTATAACTTCAAAACCCCCGAGATTACCGATCAAGATACATGTAATGATAGAAGAAATTAACCAAAGCATGCAAATTGGTCAAGTAATGATCAAAATAGTTACATACTTTTTTGTATTGATATTATTATGAACACATAATAAAAAAAAAAACAAATTTGTCATTCGACAAAATTGTTTTCTACCATATGGTACTTGTACACATTTCGATGCTCGCAGTTTGACAGTAAATTTTTTGAATAATTATACAATAATGGCGTTACCATGGCACATTCCTTTGGAAGCAGCACCTAGTTGGAAGCCGAATACTACCGCACAGCTATCAACTCTTTTGAAACATTATTGCAACTTAAATATACATGAAAATCCCTGTGAAGAATTACAAACAGGACTTATGTGTGATATTGGTACAAGCAATCGAGACACTACAACTATACAACGTCTCATTGCATCCGGTATGACTGTGGCACGATTAAACATGCGTGATCTAGAACCCGATGCTTGTGCACAAATTATTCAAAGTATTCGGCAGGCTGTTTACAATTATAGTGCCGAACTGGAATATGTATATCCATTAGCGTTATTAGTAGATGTACGAGGACCAGAAATTATCACAGGAGATTTGAAAAACGGATCTAGATCTATTGTTGAAATTATTCCTCAGGAGACCTTACGATTAACTACAGATGCTAGTTGGCGTGAAAATGGTACTGCTGATTGTTTATACATAGGTTATGATCATCTCACAGATTTGCAACCGGATGATGTTATATTTATGGATAGTTTAACTCCAGGTAGAATTAAATTAGTAGTTTCAAAAGTCGGCGACGATTCAGTTGAATGTTCAGTAGTTACTGGAGGAACAATTAGGTCTAAAATGGCTGTGCATATAACACAAATTCCTCGTGAAATTCAAAGTTATAACGACGGTGAAGGAGATAAAGAATCTTATTCTTATAGTGATTCTTCACAGCAACCATTTGAACATATCGAAGAACAAATAGCTTGGGCTATTGCAGCGGATGTAGATGGTCTGTTAGTTCCAGATGCCCAATGTGCAAAGGATATTCGACAAGTAAAAAACCTTTTGTCTGAAAAAGGCAAACATATTTTAGTATTCGCATGTGTAGATTCCGTTTTGGGATTTGATAACATAGATGATTTATTAGTGGCGGCTGATGGCATTTATTTAGATCGTTGTGTTTTAAGTACAGATTTACCAGTCGAAAAAATATTTATAGCCCAGAAAATTATTTTTGCAAAATGCAACGAAATTGGGAAACCTTGCTTATGTAAAGCAGTTATCAATGAACAGATACCGACGCTTTGCGTTACAGATATCGCTAATCTTGTTCTTGATGGCGCTGATGTCCTTTCCTTAGAATTAGACTATGATTCACCACTGAGGAAATTTGCGCATACATACGACACAAAACAAATGGCAGAACATTGTTTAGCTGCTGCTGCAGTGATTTGCAGACAGGCAGAACGCATATTATGGCAACCTCACGTTTATGGAAATTTAAAACTAATGCAAAGTCCTTTGGAAGATCCTACTAAAGCAGTATGTATAAGCGCTGTAGAACTCGCAATGCGTTCATGTGCAGTTGTCATAATATGTATGACAAATTCTGGTAGAACTGCTAAAATTCTCTCTCACATAAGACCTACTTGTCCTATTATAGCTGTCACTAGAGCTTGTCATACAGCAAGACAGTTGCGCTTTTATCGTGGAGTGCGTGCGATGCATTATTTTGAAGTGGCAAGGAGTAGTTGGGTGTCTGAAGTAGAAGCAAGAATTCACGCTGCATTAGATTATTGCAAAGCAAAAAGAATACTGCGTGCTGGAGATCCTTATATAATTGTGACAGGTTCTCGTCGTGGAATCGGCTATTGTGATTCAACAAGGTTATTATATGCCAGTGCTCGAAATACAGTTCTCGTGGAGTAAAAAAACAAATCTTATTTGGATTTTATAAATCGAATTTAATGTTTGTTATTTAACTGATGATTAAATGACACATAACATGTATAGCTTTGAAATTGTATGTTGTTTACATTGATTTTATTCGGGGTCTTTTAACCAAAAGGTTCCTCCTATACCTGCTGGTTCTTAGATGAAATTTCAAAAAGAATTATTATAAAATTATAAAGAAAATGTCATTAGTTACTACCACTGATATGCCACAAGTTACTAGTTCACAGACCTTTAAGTACAAGACAAACGTCGTTGGTTTTTACATGAATCAGTGGACTTTTTCTCATTAGCTAAGACTAATCCTCCGCTGTGACGGATTCATCCAAGACCGAATTTTGTTTTAAAATATGTATAATTTTAACTATGTTATTTTGGGTTGACAAACTATAGAATTGTTTTCGAGAATAAAAGCAAACAGAGTCTCTATATTTAATTTATAGGCAAATCCTCATTGCATTGGCCATATAGGCAAGGTCAATAATTACATACGATGAAAGGCCCACTAGGGGCATTGCAAGTTGGCAAACCTAGATGAGTGATCTCTATACCTATTATGGTGTAAGCGATCCGGTTCTGAGGGCACCAAAAACCTTGTCCTTAACAGCAGAAATAAGGAATTGAGTTAATTAAATGCAATCGATATATTTAGGTGTAGTAAAAAGAAATCCATTAATAATGTATACAGTAGATGGCTTTAGTAATCTGTATCCTCACTTTTCCTCATAATATTTTTATTCACTGTCAGCCATTAGTGTTACCAATTTAAACTAGTAAATGTACATGAATTCCAAAAAATCGTTGGTACATGTCGGGCTTCGAACATCGATTCATATTTCACTGACAAACCCACTCGACCACCACGACTTTTTAAAACCACTTTTGACATTTTTTGATTGACTAACTTACCTTTGTTTGCGCGCGCGTCTAATCAGCAAAGAGAAATTACGCCATATTTTATAATTTTTCCTCTTTAAAGACAAATTGCAAATCAAAAAGCTGAAAATGTGAATAATGTTTATGGTATTAATACTTTAACCGCTATTCATGCTCATTTTTGGTTTCGTTGATTTCATTCCGGTGATTTCTATGTCAAATAGGCACCCCGCTCTAAAAAACCTATTGAATAAGGTTGGTTGGGTAGAAAAAAATGTTGGTGTATGGATGCCACACGAGGATGCAAGGAAAACCTCATAGATCGAATTTATATCTGCAAATTGCTGTTGAATTGCAAATAAATTGATTTATTTCTGAAGCGAACGGTGACTAGTGATGAAAAGTGGATCCCTACGACATTGTGAAGCGAAAACAGGCATAGTTGAATGATAGTAAAATTATGGCCAAACCAGGATTGATGACCAAGAAAGTTTTACTGTGTTGGATGGAATTAGCAGGCAATCGTCTACATATGAGCTGCTCTCCTACGGCAATACTATTAATTCTGACTTACACAGTCAACAATTCGACCACTTGAAGGAATCAATTGCCCAGACGCTCTCAGAATTAATCAGTAGTAAATGTGTTTTTTCCGGGGCTAGCTAGGCTACAAATATCGATAAAGAACCGCCAGAAGCTCTGGGAGCTTAGTTGAGAGATTTATGCACCCATCTTATAGTCCATACCTGGCACCAATTGACTACCACTTATTCCCATGTATTCCGAACTCTTTCGGTAATGAGCTATTCGCCTTAAATTAAAATTCACCTTAACCTGAAGTTTGTATAAATAACCTGTCCCTGCTTTTGCCAATAGGGATCACGACGTTTATGAGAAAAGCATTATTACATTGCCTTTAAAATGGCAACAAATTGTTGAATAAAATGGCCCATATTTGACCTAAATCAAATCATTCGAATTATGTTAAACAAAACCTTCAACTTTATGCAATAACTAGCAGGTCCGGTAGATGTTGTCCTGCCCTGATAATAAAAATAGATGTTTGTGCGATTCACACACGATAGAAGTGACACTTCAGTAAATCGACAAAATAATGATATCAATATATATAACAAGGGTAGGATAATTACAAAGTTTATTTCTTTAATGTGTGTAATTTTAAAATATATTTTATATCTTATTTAACATATGTTACATAATTTATTGCTCAAGTTCCATAATTTCAGTTTCAACAAACAAGACATAAAAATACTCACAAACACTGTTAAATAATAACACACCACGCTGACTTCTTACTAAAAAGCTGTAATACACAGCCACATACAGTCTACAGTAGTACACGTACTTTTCACATATACTAACACACGTTAAATGCTCAAATACAAGTAAGTATTAACAGTGTGTAATATACATCCACACCAACATTTGCTCTCTCGCTCTAGCTCACTAATTACAAACGACTATGCTTAGAAGACTGGAGTGGAGATGCTACAAAACATGGCACAAAGAGGAGAGACTAATAATATGAAATAATATGTATATTTATGTCTCATTCTTTGCCGGCTTCATCCTACACATTTATGTATATGTGTCTCTTACCTGTCGTTTTTTCCGTTGCATCCGGTTTGAAATCACAACGATTCTAAAAAAGTTTCACTTCAAATAAAAAAATATACTTATGTGCATGAAATGCTTAATGTAACTAATGTATTCAATATGATAAGGGTTAATACTGTATCCGTCTAAATAGCCTTCGAATTACCTCATTGTATGTGACCATGTTTTTAGAAGAAAGATGGATATAGTAAGCTATCCTTAAAATATGGGTATTTGCCATCGGAGACTTTTTTGTAGATCTATAAAAGAGAAATATCTCACTATGCATTGTTTTGTTATATCTCAAAAGAATTATGCTGCGTTTTCGACGAGAGCTCCCAAGCGGCCTGACTTTTCCAACACTCCAACAATTATCGTTACATTTCAACCAATTTACACAAAAACTTGACAAATTGTACACCTAAACCTACCTCGTGTATTACTCTATAAATTGGTCAAGACCGCATTACAATCTGTCAAGTAGTTTTGGATCTTATCGTGAATATACAGACAAACAGAACGCGGCGAACGACTTTGTTTTATAATATGTAGTGATAATGGATTTTTTACTACACTTAATATTTTCCCCAAAGTTAAGATTAATAATACGTATAGAGCATACAGACATTAACAACCTTATTGCTTTAAAACCAAAAATGTTATTTTGGTATGTTAGATTGGTATGTTCGTTTATTTAGTAACTAAAAACAAAAATCATGGACATGGCCAAGAAATATTATTTGATAATGAAATAATCAAGACAGCAGCTATAAGTTTATTTCATCTGATCCGATTGTAAAATGGTACATAGGAGGTCATTACATTAACCAGTGTAGACCTATTTTAAATATGGTATTAAATTATATGGGTATTTAAGTTTCATTTGGGTGTAAAAGAGAATTAAAAACTTATAAGTATGTTGCTGGGACCCGGCAAATATGGTACTACAATTCAACAGATTGCGACGGACTGCGCGAGTTTTCTGCATCCTATGACCAATCCAATAAGGTCATTGCTCTGTTTTTCTTCAGATAGTGCAAGTGCTTGCGCAAACTCTATCACTGAGGTGGTGCTGCAGGGAACAGATTGTTACATCCCAATTTCTACAGTGCCAGTTGGAGATAAGAACTAACCATGGCTCAATAAGTGTTGTTGCACCTGATCGATAGGAAGCTGCTTCCAGAGAATGGATTACGGCACTATCCTGCTAGTATCCTAAAACTTTATTATATTCAATAAGCGAACGCTTGCAAGATATGCCTTTGGCAGATGAGCTTTTTGGTCTCTCGCCAAAGCTATAAATGGATTTTTTTGTCAGTTGTCTTTCCCATCTTTACGCAAGTCAGATAATTACCTGGCTTATAGTGCAAAAGAAAAGGCAAACCTTTTTTTGCATCAAACTCGACTTTAGACGATGGGAATGCAGAGCCATCTAACAGCTTGTGGTGCTTCTATTCAATGCCCAATAACCTACACGCAAATAGCAATACAGTGCGTTTGTTTTATTCTCCATATCAACAAACTGGCATGATGTCGTTCCTAATTCCAGCACTTCTTCTAAAAATGTGTTCCTGAGTTGGCTCCTCTCTTCGTACGTTTGTTCAGAATTTGACACACATCCAGTCAGGCTCCGAGCTCTTGGAAGATAGCTAACGTTCAGTCTGCACCCAAAAAAGTTGATAAGACAGACCTTACTAATTATAGACGTATTACGATTACCTCCCTTCTTTTTAAAGTGACGGAGCTAGCCAGTAATAATATTTTAAAAATTGGTTTATTCGTATTAAAAACAGCATTGAAACTAAGGAAGAATATTTTGAGAAACAATAAATTTATTTTTACTACTAAGTGTTTTTTTCTTATTACTCTTTACGAAAATTGTTGGTGCGCTACACGTATTTTTGACCAAGAAACACACTTAACTAGGTACACATAAAGTAGAAGGTTTTATTTTTTTTCCCTTATTCCAACTGAGTTCATTTAGTTTTGCTTAGCTATCAGATTCGAAATACATGTTGATTTCCCGAGGTACACAAGTGTATTTCACGAACTCCTATATGTATAAATAGTTAGTTTAATTTAGTATTTAGATCAGAAATCAGATCCGAAATACACATGTGTATCTTACGAATTCCTAAATGTACTCGTATAAATAGTTTAGTTTAGCTTGGTTAGATCGTGATCCTAAAGAACAGTCCACGCCGAGGCGCATCGTGCGATCTTAAGCTAGTTGCTAATATAAAATTGGGTGAGTGCCTTAAGTGCTCTCTTAAGTAGTCCGGTGAAGCCGTAGAGGTCTGCCAGACAAATAGTGTAATCAGTTCGAAAAACATCACTTAATTTCTTGTTTGTGCCCACGGAGTATGTTATATAACTTGTATCTATAGTGTACGACCAATAGTATACCAATCCCGCCACAACGTGCACACACACATACACACACTTGTAGGTACACATCTCCGTGGTACAGATAGTGGTGGGCTGTTTTTTTTTTGCCCTTTTTTCGAACCTCCGCTAGGAGTAATATTATTCTGTGTTTCGAACTGTAATAGTTTAGAATAACACAGTAGTCAGGTACAAATTACATGTACGGGATCGTGAAATATACATGCTTGGTATACATGTATATTTCACAAACTCATATATGAATGATATGGATGGGTTAACTTAGCTAGTTTGATTCGGGATATTCGACGATAGTCCACTGTAGAGGCCTTCCCAGGCTAACAGTGTAGTCAGTGCGAAAAAAAAAGTACGACTAATAGTCTGTGGTACTTGTCTTGTGTTATTTTTGTATTTGTAGTGTATAATGTACACACACAAACTACTAAGAAGATACTACGTATCAGACGGGAAACTTCATACAACCAATAAGGAACGAGTAGTTTAGATTTTGACGTTTGTTTTTTTTTTAATTTCGTCTCTTCACTTTTGGCAAAGGCGTTACAAAATTTACCATAGGCTACTTATAGGCTTTTTATTATTGTATTCTTAATTTTGACCAAAGCCATAACAAAATGTTCCTACTATCAATTTAAATTTATCACTGGATTAACAGAAACATATTGTGACAGTTGTGTGCTCTTTTTTATGTAGATTTGCACTAAAAGTGTTGTTCACTGATAAAATTCCACACGATTAATAAATATTGGGCATATTTTGAAAATGAAACAAAACAAAATTGTTGTTAATTCGACATTTATTATTCAGTTCTTATTACATTCATTAATTACATATTTATTATATTGGACCCCAAAGAAAAGACTGATGACAGAAAATGAGTTCTATTAAAACAAAAGGTTTAACATTTCAGTTCAAGTAAAATTATCAGGAATTGAAAAATTATGCTACACTGCAAAAATCTGAATTTTTATTAAAACCTATAGGTTCTTATTTAGAATCAGAGCGTTTCTTGTCACATGAGTCACTTCCCGGCAAACAGAAGATAGAAAGTAATAATAATTAATTTTGAACTCAACGTTCGTAGTTGTATAATATATTCTATTTGATATATATACTCGACCACGGTAGCCTTTTACAGTTGAAAGATCGATTAGTTTATGACAATAAGAAACATAAATTATAACCTTGAATAACATTAGACAACGTAAAATATCTTTAACAGATTTCTTATAGGTTTTAAATGATCTTTATGTCTGCGCTGTTGAATGCAGAAAGATAATGTTTCTGAGATTCAAAGCACATTATGGCTGGAGTGAAAAATGATTTGTTCATTTCTTTATGAAAAATGTTATCTAAATTTTTATGATTTGTATTTTCACTTTACATTATGGACATGAAACAAAATTGTATAACTTATAAGTGCTGTGTTCGTAGACGTAAGTCTTTAATTCTAAAAGTTTTCTCAAATTCGTAAAATTTGAACGGTTAAAGACATATACATTTTACAATATTGTTTCAGTGTTCAATAGGTAAGATGAAAATGCAAACATATTTTTAATAAATATTTTAATGAACAAGTCACTTTTCACTCTAGCCCTTATGCGCTTCTAATCTAAGAAACATTAAATTTCTACATTCAACAGCGCAGACATAAAGGTTATTTAAAAATCCTAATAAATCTGTTAAATATATTTTACATGGTTTAATGCTTTTTAAGGTGATGTTTCTTATCTCATCTTATCTTTCAGCTGTAACAAGCCACCGTGGACGAGAAAATATCTTAAATAAAATATATTTTATAACTACAGATGTAGAATATGAGAATAAGATATATTACTTTCTTTGTTATGTTTATCGGGAAGTGGCTCATGTGAGAAGAAATGCTATAGTCCTAAGGAATCGGCTTTTCTAATTTGATGATTTCAATTGTAAATGACATATTATATGCAATTACCTTGTATATAGTTTGAGATTAGAAGAGTTCGTATGTAGAAAGAAAAGAATAATAATTTTACTTATTAATATTTTTATTCTTTAATTTTTTCTGAAATATCTTTAATGCCTTTGCCTGCATACAAGGTAATTATTTATTATTCTGACAACATCAACACCCCTTAAATTTTTTTTATTATGTTATACCAGTTGTAAATTGATAATTTTGCCGTCATGATAATAAAATATTCAAGAAGAGCTTTTTTATGAGTCTCACATGTTAGGAAGTCAAGCAAATATTTGGATTTTATAATATTTTTTATTACTTGAGATATAAAGTTCGTATTTAGCTTTGATTCCAAATATTCGTTTGGTTCCTTTACAATATATGAGAAATATCTCACGGCATACTCCAAGGGATGAGTTAAATTTTACTTTTGTTTTAAATGGGCTCTACATGTGATCCACTTGTGTACAGTGGACTCATTATTTTGTGTTAGAGATTTCTTACAATCTGAACAATTAAATTCTATTATACATTTTCTTACAATTCATCCTGCAGAGTATGCATGTGAATGAATATCCAGTCTCTCTTTACGAGCTTCTGCTTGAATATTATCAGAGTCTGTAGTTGTCAGATCAATTTCACAGGAGGATACAACGGTCCTCTTCCTTGTTTCCTGATTCTGTTCAAATAAATTTTCAATTTAAATATTTGTTGACTCGTACTATCCTCGCATTTATAGCTATCTCAGTGGAAGTGCATAAACCTTGTTATTAAGAGAGAACGGAATATATTTTTAAATGCTTGGCAATTTGGATTATTATTGCTAAAACTATATGCACGAATTTGTCCAAAAATGTTTTCTATGAAGTCTGAATTAAAATAAAGAAGGCTCATTATATTAAATCCTGTTTCTTTGAAAATTTTCCTTAAATTTAACATACTCTTGAGATTGCTTGAAATTTTTTTTTTGTGATGGTAATATTATTTTTTACCTTCTGTATTTAGGAATCGTATATTTTCCAATATTTTTATACCATTTCTCCAAAACATTTTGTGATTTGAAGAACGTGTAACGATTGGTCGTAAAGGTTTGCCCTTGTCTCTAATTAAGATTGTCGATCCGTTACAGGAGTCAAAACACTATCAAAAAAGGAAACTGTGTCTACTGTATTTTTCAAAGTTGTACTTACTTGCCTTCCATCCGCATAATGAGCTGTAAAAAAATCCAATATAGTATTAAACATTAATCTTTCTCATAGGATGCAAGTTCTAAATCAATAAATAATAAAGACGTTCCAATTATATTTTATTACATTTTTGTAACCAAGCTACATTTATAATGAAGAGTAGCACAAAACAATAATGAAATAAATAAATTACGTAATTATCATATTTAATATGCAATGAACTTACAAAATTGTGATGTATATGATAAAGCACTTGCAACTGTGACAAAACTATATAACTAATAAAAATATAGGCACTACATACTGCTGCACGTGTGGCATTATTTCTCAGGATTAGCAATATATGAATTATTGGCGCCATTTAGTATGTTAGCTTGTCTAATATTAGGTATAAACTGCTCTAAAGTCCATAATGAATACGTAACATAAGGTAGACTGCGTGCTTGTTTGTTACTTAATTATATAAAAATTCCATATTGCTTATATTATAGAAAGTATATAGAAAATATTTCATATATACAATATTCATATCAATCGGTGCATATTATACACATATAATAATAATATCAAATGATATGAACATATTTTCAAAATTATATTTTATTTCTTCGAGCCATGAATTTTATTCAAATAAATTATATTTGAAATGATTATGAACTGTGTTAGAAATATTTCACATTATGTCTGGACTAAATAAACTGTTTTTTCTTATCCCCTAATACTTAAAATAAAGCATACATGTTATTCTTTTTTATAGAATGTATATTCTTGAACTGATTTGAAGACCAAATTGATTTGAATTTTAGCTACTTTTGGAAATTAAAACAAAAAAAGAACTTTACTTAAAATAAGATTTCACTGATATCCTAGAAATAACCTATTACAAAATAATTAATGGTATTACATATATTTATTTGACATATAGCTAACCTTCATCTTTTTAATTTTATTTGGTAACACATATTCGTCATTTAACTTGTGAAGCGGCCGCATTTCAGCATGCTTGCAGTCTGTTAAATGTGCATAAACAATATCTGACCATTTTCAACATTTTCCTTCAAATTCTATGTTTTTAGTAATAAAATTATTACGTAGACTCTTAATGAGGTGCGGTGGATCATAAACCACCTGAAGACTATGGTCACTTATGTTAACTGTATCATCTGGAATAAAAGTATATATATTTTTAAGCTTTATTGATGAAACAAAACAAGAAAAAAAACTATATTATCTAGACTAGGTGTAATGTGTTTCACACTCTTTAGCTTACACATTTTCTTACTAATACTACCAATTTCAATGAAAATTATCAATGATTCGTGACTATGACATGACTCAAATGCTGCATTAATTGATTTTGATTTGAATTCAACTATGGGTATGATGTAATCCCATTTCTAAATTTAGTATGTCATAATCAGAAACATGTTTATTGAACATTAAATTTTATTTAATGGCTATGACTGACCTATGTAAAATGAACCAATGTGTTAAATAAGGATATGATCATACCAGTACTTTCAGCTGTCAAAATTTGTGTTCTTCTAGTTTCCTGCTTAAAATAATTTAAGGCAACTTGAAATTATGTGCCCTGATCACAAATCAGAGCTACAGGATGTAATCCAGTTTTAATAACTCCTGTAATAAGTTCCTTTAAAATCCCTTTTAGTATATGCCCAGATGTAGATACCTCACAAAAGTAAAATGCAATTGGCTGTTGCCATTTGTATACTGGACCTCTTATCATGAAGACTATGCTAGCACGGCTAGCAAATGATTTACTCTTATTATCAAATTCTACTAAGCCATATAGGTTATCTTTATTTTTATCATAGGTTAGGCGTGCTTCAAGAGCAATCTCATCAAATATTACTGAGCAATATTTCTTTGCACGTGGCCACTTTGATACCTGAAAAAAAAACAATAAAAAATGGCTTTATAAAATCTATCTATTTACATTTTGTAATGAAACTATGCTTAGGTCATAAAGGCTACAATATTTTATTCGGTTTTAGCTGATATTTATACTTCTGATACTTTGTATGACTTAGGGTAAGTAATTCAATAATATCTTGTATCAAAATAAAAAATAATTCTAATATATTTAAAAAACTATTAATGAATAATATAACACCAATTAAAGAATACAGGGAGGATATAAAATAAAGACTCATGCCTCCAATTTTGTTTCATCAAAAATCTGTGAATTTACCCCTGTTTCCCATTTTAAGCTTAAATAATAATTTAACAGAGCAATTTATTTCTCTTCGTCACTAAATCTTCTGCCCTTCATTGTTCTCCACAATGTTTCACTTGTAACCACAAGATTTTTTTTGCAAGTGGATTCATTTTAACAGTTAAATTTTCGAAATTCTCTCTCTTTAAACTTCAATGCATTTCTGGCTCTTTTAGTAACATGTTATTTTTTTTTGACATTTTAAACTCATTTAGAATTTTCAGATATCTAAATCAAATTCACTCAAAAATTCTAATTTTTTATTCTATCTCCGGAACAGCTATTAAAATATCCTTGAGATTTACATCATTTTCACCAATTTTGTCTAATAGCTATTGTTAAGGGAGCCATCTTTAACTACATAAAATATTGGAATTCTTTCACAATTATTTTTAGACTATACATAGATGAAAAATGTTATTTTCAAAGAGATATCAACTTATAGTATATATTAGTTTTAAGACATTGGTAGCCCCTTTATACTTTGTACTTGTAAGAAAAAATAATTATATATTAAAATATCATGGAGACTTACCAGAGAAGTTCTTGATTTGCTTTTTCACTATCTGGCATGCTGTTATCTACGTATAACAAAAGAGTAATGTTAACAAAATATCAAAACTTAAAAAAGTAATCATAATTTGTACTTTTCTATCAAGGAGACTTACCTATAATAAGTTGCTGATTTGTTTTGTCACTAAATGTATGCCTTAGAGATTTGGATGTTGATGCCATACTATTATCTGAATACAATAAAATAATAAATTTAATATAATACCAATATTAAAAAAAATAGTCATCGTTAGTATTTTTAATATAACATTAATTGTAGATATATCTATATAACTTTTTTCCAAATTTTGTTACAGGTATCATATAAAAAATTGATTACGAACAATGTTTTAAAATACTTTATATCTGCTTACTTTATTACTTACATTTCTCAGAGGTGTTGGAAATTATTACTTAAATGTGATACAACCATTTAGATTACTATATATTTATTCCAATAGAATTTATATTTACCTGATAAATCCTGGTTTTTGGGCATTTTGGGTTTATGCATATGTGATTGATCTGTAATTATACAATTAATAATCAATTCTCTACTACATGTTAACAACTACTTGTAAACAAAATAGTCAATGAAATCAAAAAAGAGTGATAACAATATATTTAGATTGTGATGTTGTAACTAACTGAGTTGTTACTAATTTTACTAAGTTTCATAAATGAGTACGACTAAATATGTAAATCTTAACATATTCTCTTTGAAGTTCCAGTTTGCAGTACGAATGATCCACATGTTTCCTTTTTCTTGTGTAATCATGATGAGGGTTCTGATTTTCTAAAATAAACGAAACTTTCTAAGAAAATAACATAAATAGAAACCATAACGGTAACATATTTTGATTGGTAGTTACCTTTGTATGATAATATATAAAAGAACACGTGTTAAATGACTTACCATAACTTTCGTAAGCTTGAGTAGGTATTCCAGTATTTATTGCGGCATCCGTAAATTAGGTATGATATGCCGATATTTTCAGACGTAAACTATTATTTATAAATCTTTTGTTACACACAAACATTTTGTGAAGCTCGCGTAAACTAAGATTTTTGAGTTTTTCACAATTGATATACTCCAACCACTTGAGCTCTATCTCATTCTTTGCGAAACGGTACAACTTAACACTCCTTCGCGTACTTGTGCAGTTAGGACCACAGCAATAATTTCTCATTGTTTAGCTGTTTAGTACAACCAAACTTTACAATTTTGAATATGTGATTGACGTAACTACACTCGATACTACCAAAACTATAATGGCGACAAACTTGCTAAAAACAACCGTCAAATTTTAAATGAGTGAGCGGTTTGGATTGAGACAGGATGGGAAAAACGTCATAATCTATTGGCCCTCAATTTGTCTATGACTGCAATTTCATTCCTTTCGTACATTTTGAAGATTCCACGCCATGTGTACACAGAATAATATTACTCCGTACGGAATAATGTATATCATAGATTACTTTATATTATAGCGAAATGTATGTACTTTTCATTTGAAGGTTCAACGGTGTGGTGTTAGTTTTTAGTACTTGTATGCAGTATATTCTCCATGCTGTGAATTGCATGATTTATAAATGTATACAATATGCTTGTTTACTAATTACTACATACCAGAGTATTTTATTAAAACTTTTAATGTGGCAACTGTTGTGATCTTTGCCAGTATTCTTTTATGGGTTTGTTTTACGCAGTAATACAAGCAATTGACAAGGTTGACAATACCTGTTACCCCCAGAGCCTCTCTATACATATTCTACAATTACTCTAACGCATCCCCTTTCTTGGAACTAATAGCAGTTCTAGAACCATTGAAAGCCATGCCCACAGCTAACATGTCAATTCATAGTGTATATGTATGTCGGTTTATTGGATAGCGTCAAAGTTAAAGCGATTAGAATAAAGGTTTAGTATTTTACACGTTTTGTGAATAAAGTCAGATCTTGCAGACGTTACGGCTATTCAACGTCCAGCAAATTCTTGAATATTTATCTTCAAAAATTTGACTGAAATGAATCTTGGTAAAATATAATATTATTAATTTAATGTTCAAATTTCATTTTCAGTCTACATTTCTCAAGGTAATCAATATTTAGATAATCTTCCTTAATATTTATCAATTATCTGTTACTGTACTGTATTGTAGGTAGACCTATATCAATCCTATAAAATTAAAGGGGTAAATTAAGAAGGTGGTAAAAATGAGAGAACTTAAATTTCAAATATCTCAACACAGATTTTTTTTTGTTTAAATGTATGTAATGTAATGAGATAGTAAATTATTTCTCATGATTTTCTATAAGCATAATTGAAATTAATTAGTTTTATTTTTAACTACCAAATTATAAGTCAGACCTATTTTGCTATTTTGTTTTCGATACCCTATTAACACTTTATATTGTTACTATAGGTCTATGATCTACTTATGTATTTTTTTATATATTTTTAATATATTTATATTATCTATATATTATAGTTCTACTTATGAAAGCCTTCATGTTTATTGTCTTAAAAAATCAATGAGGCACAAATATACAATGATTTTTACTTATAACAGGTCAGCCAGATTGCAATCACAGCACACTATCCTCCATTCACTGAGATTACTGGCATGATCGATTTTTTTTGTAATAAGCAATTATAGCATTATCATAATGTTATTTGTAATTAATGGATTACTATAAATGTTGTGTCATTTTGTTTGTTTTAGGTAATTCAGCTTTGATACAAAAATTCACTTACCATCTCAGTTAACCTGACCAGTTTTCTACTAGCAACAACTTTTCTTTAAATTCTAATTGCCTGACTCTAGGAGACTTGATTATTTTGTAAAAATCACCATTTCTATAGATGATGTGAAGATATTTTAAAATGTCACTACATGATTCTCTCAAAGAAGTATGTGATGGTTTAAGATCTGTTAGACAGACAGAACGAAAAAAAAATGCTGATGCATTAAAATCTTTTTTAATGAGAAATGCTGTGCCTTCATTGTTGACTGAAAATTCTATGAATAAAAGAGGCTATACATGGAATGATGTTTTTGATGATATCAATGACTACATTATTAAGGTGACAAATGGTTTTTTCAGTTAAATTTTGACACACACATATCATATGTATACCTATAAATATAAATCTTATTGCCTTTTAGTAGTGAGATTTTTGGATTTGCAACAGGTTCATAATTTTTATTTGTTCAAAAATTATATTCATATGTTTTAATTTTTTTTAAAATATAAAGTGTCATTTTATTATTTATATGTTTCAGTAGATTCTACTTTGGTTACCCATATTTCTGTTGATACAAAACGCTTTAAAATACCTGTATGAATAAGTATTAATATTTTTAATGAAAAGTGGATTGTTTACTTCTATGTAGGTAGTGAAAATAAGTTATTATCTAATACTTCATTGTAAAAAGTATCCATGTCTTTCTTCTAGTTGCTGGCTAACTCTTTAGTAGCTAGTAATACTAGAATCACTAAGATCACGTTATATGAATACTCCTCATTAATCAGTTAACACAATCAATTTTGTGTTTATATTAGCTTATATGATATAATTGTATAATATAATTTATAGTTTATATAGTATCATATATTTTTTATTAACAAGACAATGCTGAGATTTGATGTGAGATCTTGATCAATTTTACATATAATTGTGATTTTTTATATACAAATTTAAGATTTTCTGTATATCTTATAGGAACTCGAAAAATATGAAACATCCAAAACATACCAATCGGTTATAGAGCCTCTTTGCACAACCCTGCTACATTTGTGTGTTGCTGGATCAAACAAAGGTATGTACATGTGAAAAAGCAATCTATTTTATTACTGTAGATCTATTACTACATGAAAAACCTTGCATGCTTGGGTCAGTGGTTTGGTTTTGCTATATTTGAAAATGAATGAAAAAATATTATAATACTTAGTAATGATGTTCATTTAATCAAATTCAAAGGCCTTACATTTGTAAAAAAAGTGGTTTTTCAGGCTGTGTGTTATTTAGTGCTTTGATCAAAGCCACAGTTATCATTTAAGAAACTGATTCCTATATTGAATATACTTTTGCTTCAAACCAAAATTGTACTTGGGATTTTAGGGATAATAAATTTTTGCCTTAATATGTCATGTTTATTATAATTATTAACGACTAATGAATTAATACTAATATTTTTTCCTTTAAAGAGTTTAAAGGCCTTTCACCAATAATGGTTTATATTTATATATTATATATTTAGATACCGTATGGTGGACGCATTTCGTAACCATCTTTCCTGGATTATCACTTTGTATGGATTCTAAGCTCATATGGGAAAAACACTTTAATATTGTATTATAAATATACAGCTTAATACTATCAAGCGATGGTGATATAATTATTGTTAAATACCATAAGAAACTTAATTGAAAAAAAATGGTTGTCCATTTAGGGAGACTGTAGCTTTGTCTCAAATAAATTATTTTCAAAATTGGATCAAAACTTTCTACGAAATCTTTCAAACATCAAGTCCTACAATCTTTATCCCTTTAAAGTGATAGCATAGAAGATGTCTAGTGTTTACTTTACTTTCGTAGCTTAATATGTAATTAATATAACCATGTATAGACTTTTTATACAGAGCTGATTCATATTCCGACCGTCTATGCCAGTCGTTCCCAAAGTTAATTGGGTCGCGATACACCTAACAAAAACTTCCAAATTCGCGATTCACCTCTTGGTTTTCATTAAGAAAAAAGGGGTTAACTGTATGAATCAAGGTATGTTCAGACGATAAAAAAAAATCCAATAGTCGGGGCGATTATTTTATCCTGGTTTTTAGAGCCCATTAAATATTAACCCATACTTTAGGAAATCCTGGTCTTATACTAATGCTGAGATGTAGGTTGTTACTATTATAATTTATCCGGTTTTGAAAAAATATAAGAATCAGTTTCAGTCTATTCTATCTGTCCATATCTAGTTTATATCATAATATGTAATTTTGATGTGTAAATTAAAAAAAAAATCCATTATAACATTCATATTGGTTTTTAGGTCGCACTTATATAAAATGTGAGAAAGTAATGGAAGCCTGTTTAAATATTTTGAAAGATAACCGCCTCACGAAAGCTATTGGAGATGCCTATTTAAGCTTACTGTACAGATATGTTCTACCCTGCGAACATTACATTCAGCATATAACACCATCTACATGGGAAGGTAAATAGCCTATAATAAATTTTAATACATGCATAATCAATTATAATTATAAAAGTTTCCCTTGTGCATTGTATATTGATACAACTATCACTAATTTTGTATTGTGCACCTAATATGTAAGTAATCTCATATATATAGTATTCTTATTTTGTCATAAATTTGGTGAAATAGTATGGGTACTACAATTCTAAATTTTCACCTTTACCTTTAATTTCTTTACTTTTATAAGCCAGAGAGACCTAAATTTAATTGATTTCGTAACTCATTTATTTCACGAGAACTCCAAAAAATATTGTTATTTTAACATATTGTAATGATAGTCAAATGTTCGAATAATTCACAATGGACTATCTATCCCCTTTGGTAATGGAATATCTATCGTCTTTGCTATTATTCAGATTGGTGGCTTCCATTAATTGTGTGGGTAATAATAGTTTGGAAAGTCTCTTTTCATATAATTGAGTGATAATGTACGCAAAGGGCCTCGTAATGGCTAAGTATCGAGAATAATGGCATCCTTTCTGAAAGCTTTTGAACAGTAGTAGAAAGGTGAAAACTGCCCATCTGTTACATGAATATACTTTAGTTGCTTATAGTATTAAATTTGCATAAAACAGAAACTTATATTTCAGAGCTGCTGGATGTAAGCATTCTAGCTTGTATGAAAAATTACTCCAAATTAGATGATTTTACAAAATTTAGATTGTTGTTACTTGTTGTAAACAGTGGAAGCAACAACTGCCAATTTGTTATTCCATTGAGGGATTCATTATCAAAATTCGTGAAGCTCTTCCTTGAACCGCGATACGATAAGAAAGCACAAGAAGTGATTGTAGAAATTACAATATCATTATTACGGACGGTAATTTATCTTTTATAATTCATTTACACAGAAAATGGAATGGCAAGCTAATGTTTTATTTTGTAACTATAATGTTATAAGGGTTTTATAAAATTAACTATAATTGTATGTTAAGGAATAAGTCTAGTTACTAATAAATAAATTCAATAATTTTGATAATTTAAATAACTATAGCACAACTTAACCTAAACGAAATCAGGTGTTAAGATAGGAATAAATGTTAATATTAATCAAATTAAAGAATCTAATGAAACAAAGACAATCCCATGTTCGGACACATTAATATATTTTTATATTATTTTATGTGGTAGTAAGTTAGATATTTCCGGGACAGATATCATATGCTTAATCTAAATAAAGAAATATAAATATTGCGTCCGTCGGTTTTGATGTAATTGTAAATTGTATTTACAATAATTTATATTATATTTATATATGTTTATACCTCCGTCTAACAATATGTTGTGGATTGTGAGCGTTATCGTTTACACCTCTGTCTAACAATATGTTGTGGATTTTGAGTATTATCGTTTACAGCGCCTTCTAACAAACAACACATTGTCTTCGCCTAAAATGAAAAAAAAGTTATTTCAAAAGTTAGTTTTTAAGTAAAATCATTGTTTTTTTATTTACAAATATATTCTTTTTTATAGTTGTCATCAGAATACCGTTTGTCAATGTGTCATTTTGTGGAAACAATTTTATCACTAGTATTAAAACTTTATGATCAGAATCAAGATCAAAAGAAAAAGGTTCGTAAAATATATCATGTTATTAGTATATTTAAGACGCATATCCTCGGACAAATAACCTAATCCTAAATTGTCAACTCAATTTCTAACAACTTACAAAAAAAAGCTTATTATAAAAAAATAGTCATTCACAAGTAGTCCCATATATTAACGTTGAACTTAAAGAGCGATATATATACGGATCTGACTGTCCACAACTCAACAAAATAAAGCTGTAATTATAATTCTTATAAAATTTCCAAATATTACTATTCCGTTCAAAGTTCTTACTAACACAAATGCAAATCAACGTAGCTGTGAAAAGTATATTTTAATTGCTTCGATGATTATATCTCTGGTTAAATTATATTATTTTTATTTGCGGCGTTATTGTTTTCATAACTCAAAGAAATCTGATATGCTGAATATTAAACAATAGACTGTTTCTTTACACTTCAATATAGAATAGCGTTTCTAGTGCAAAACATGCGGTGTTGCGATGAATCATATTGAAACTCTATAGCCATTATTTAATGTATTTTACTGTTTAAAGAATATTTTGTGAAATTATTTGCAGTCTTCAATCTTCACATTGTTACATGCATGTGTGGTATTACATCATCCAAGAGGTAGGCTACGAAGTCAAGAAGGTAGCCTGGCGGTTGACTGGGATATTTGGAATAAATATCTGTATGGCATGCTGGAAATAATATACATAGAAGTTACTTGCTTACAGAAAGTATCTAGACAAAATATCAGTTCAAATGCAAAACAATGCGAAAGTTTCTACAATTTGAGCGCTTCGGTGTATTTTCAGGTATACCGTAATTTTTGTTTTTTTTTTATTAGTTTGTAGGTAGACTTAGACAATAATCTCACCAGATCTTACACGACGATGTGGTCTAAGAGGGTAAACACGTTAAATCTAGAGAGACTGGCTCTTAGTGCAAACGCTGGAAACGCGTTAAAATATCCTTTATATTTTAAAATAAAAGTAAACGTATATGTTAAAATAATAAAAGTAATTTTTTGCTCATATATGTTTCATAGTCATTTTAACTAAATAAAACAACATTGTATCAAATGATATTTTATTTAAATTAAATGTTTTAAATAAATGTATAAGACAATATCCCGTATATTTTTTATGAAGAAAAGCGCAATATTTATAGTAAACCGCGGGAGCCGCGTAGGTGTATTAGGACATCTACAGAGCTTGAGAAGTACACATCAGAACTTTCAATTTTGTACAGAACAAAGTATTTTCCGAACTAAATTAATATGCATCATTACATGGAATTTCAGATCCTTAATCAGCTGGATACGAGTGAGTTTAATCAAGAAAGTTCAAGTAAGAGACAAAAATTAACCAACAATAAAATTAAAATTTTCGGTGACCTTATAGATGAATTTCAACAAAACTATATTCCATGGTAATATATTTTCAATGAATATGTAAAATATAATATGTGCTTGGGTGTTATTTTTTTTTATTCCAAAGAATTTTGTTAATATTTTGCTTGTCCTCCTTTCTGGCGGCCCCGGGCTTGAAAATCTTGCTACCCATTCCCTAAATTCGACCTTACGTTGCTCATGTTTTATGCCAGTCTAATTTAATATAATGGATTCAACGAAGTTAAAGCTGAAAATGTTAAGTTACGTTTTCATGACTTGTTAAAAATTTCACAGCCGACATGAATATGCGCGACATAAATTGATTATTTGTATTGTTTTAAAGGTTGGGAATAATAAACGTGTTTATGAAAGAATATTCTTATAATGTGTCTGAGTATGATTATTCAAAAATTGTAAATATCATTGAGGCGTTGATAACAAAAAACATTAATACATTAGATTGGGATATCTTGGGAGATCTAGCACTGTTGGTGTTAAGGCAATTTACTTTAAAAAAACAGACAAAAGTAGAAGATAATAATGTACTAATCTCATTGTGGAATTCATGTGTGAGGTAATATTTTTTATTAATCATCTATGTTAAAGATTGGCATGCATGGAGTATTTTAATTGTACGATTTTTAAACGCGTAAGTTATTTTTCATGGGCTCAAAATAACTAACGCACATTTAGAATTTTGCTACTGTTAATTATTTTTTTTCAGCTTACATTAATATTTTGCACAGTTTCCTCAAACGGTTTTCATAGTACTTCGAGTTAATGTAATTTTTTTCTTAGACGTACATTACAAACCATTTCCGAATATCATAATTTAAATTTCTTGCGCTTGCTAGGCTAACAATTAATACAGATATTTTTTTCCAGAAATTCTACTACCCTAAATGCAAGTCATAAAGTGATACATATGGTTATGCAATATTTGTTAAATAAAACTGCACAGGATTTTCAGAATATACAACCTCTGCTTAAATTGTATTTAGATTGCGAGATGCCATTGAGTAATTTTAGTATAACGACACTTTGTGCCTTGTTTCAAAAATTCTTTATTAAATGCAATTATGACGAGACAAGAATCAAATGTTTTACTTGGCTTATTCAAGGAAATATTAATTCTGTTAGTAGAAAACAAGTACACGAATTAACATTACGACTTTTAGGAGTTGAAAATATAAACTATACTTTAGAATTTGAAGCGACTTGTGATAAAAGTTTATATGACACCTTATTCTCTTCAATTGAAGACTGTATTTTATTCAGTGAATTTGAAAATAATATTCGAAGACCTGCCTACGTGAAGGAACATAAATTTGAGCATATTGAAATAAACGCCGTTATAGTAAAACATATGCAGCAATATTTTACAACTCATCTGCAGAAGAACTTGGAGCGGCTCAAAGCTAAAGATGTTGAATTGTTAACATTCATGAAATTAATAGAAATTATAATACCTTATTTGGATATAACAATAAAACACGGTTGTATCACGACGAGTGAAATAGAAGAAACTATGTTGTTTCATTATTTAAAAACAGCGCTGAAGGAAATGTTTCTAACATTGCAATGCATTTTAGCAAGTAATAAGCAAAACGAAGTTAAAATAAAATATTTACAATCAGTTAGAGACATTTTAGAGTTCGATTTAAATCCTTTACTCAGTACTGAAATTCGTAGATGTATTGATGATAATTTTTTCCATTGCCTCAATAATATAATTTATACTGAAATAAAGATAGAAGATCAAGATGTTCTCGTCGATGAAGATGACGAGCTAATTGGTGCGGTTAATTTAAAACACCACTGCATTTACACACTCGCCGCGTTTTGTATGAAACTAAGTAATTATCGGGCTGAGTTATTAGATTTGATTCTAGATCCGAAAACATATAATTTTGCATTTGATATTAGTTGTGCTCTTCAATGTATAGAAGTTTTAAACGGCTCTAAAGTGGAGCAGCCGCCTTTTGGTAATTTTATATATGAAGTTTTTTTATTAATATTTGAATTATAGTAAGTAAATATAGATAATGTTCTTTAACTTATGAACTCATCTCACAGGTTTGTCATTTAATCTCATGGCGCATATGTGTAGATGTCTATACAGAGACTCGATTGCATCGTATGGAATACTCAAAATTTTAATGAAAATGCTAGATTCTATTTGGTTACAAGACAATACAACGAAACAAAACTGCTTCATTATGATAAAGAGCTATCTTCAACGTTGTGAGAAATCTTTTTATCCTTCCAATGTTGCTGCGTTAATATACGAGTGTGGAGCAAAAATTTCGACATTAAGTCTAAAATACAATAACGATATTGAAAATATATTTGAAAGAGCAATCACAGAGAAAACTAAAGGAGACATTCATAGTATCAGGCTTTACTGTTGTTACTTACTAAGTACTATGTTAAATTCTTTTCCTGAAGAAGATTTTGATGTACTTTATATGAATATAAATGACTTATTTCTGATAAACGTATGTTGTTAACCATAATAATATTATATTAGTGTAGTTATATTTTAGATAATATTATTAATTATATATAATTAAATCTTGCAGACTTCGAACAAGCAAGAGTTTATATTAAAAGATGAATTAACAAATAGAACTTCGACAGTATTACACCTTTTTCTTGCGATTGCTCCCATAAAAAAATCATCAATACAGAGGATTGTACATAGAATAATATATATCCAGATGGAAAAATCTTTCAACCAACAACTAACTAAAAAAGTTTTAAATAAAATTGTCGTTGCCATTAATGTACACAGTATTGAAACTTATCTAGATCGTAATATTTTGTGTTTCCTGCATTTCTGGTTTACAAACAATTATAAGTATGAAGATTTACCATATTATTTATTCGGCTATGACACTTTGGATACATTTGCTGAAAGGCATAAAAATTGGCTTATCTCTTCATATATGTTATGGTGTAAAAAGGGAAATTTAAAAGATATAAATCTCTCTCAAGACCTAAACATTAACGAAACTTTGGAGAACATATTAGAGGTTAGAGGTATGTCTTTGTAATAGTTATGATCTTTTGATTATTACAATCTAATATTTTAACAATTCTTTCAGATTTGTTTTTGTAACATCGTAGCCCTTTGTTTACCCTACATGGCTGTAGATAAATATAAAATTAACTGTGTGTCTGAATTATGTAATGATATTAACCAGTATACAGTATACGCAAAACAAATGTTTCAACTGACTGGTCAAATATTACCCAGTGAGAAATGGACAAATCTTTTCGTTGAAAACCTTAGCCGATTGTTATTATTAAGTACGACACATTTACGAGATAAAGTTGAAACGAAAATATGTTTCCAAATTAATTTTCCCAAAGAAATCAGAACTTTCTATTACCCTAAAATAATATATTTGGGTATTTTAAATTTTATGGGGGTGAGTAAGTAAAATGATTGAAATTTTATACAATTTTTGTTATATTATTAATTTGTATTTTCATTCTTCTAGGATCTTACGGATGGAAATATTATGGCATATTTAGGTGAAAACCAACCTTTAGGAATATATCAAGTTTTGATTTGCATGTGGGAAAATGTTATTAATGAAAATATTTTAGAGCATATAGCATTGGCAATACATGCTTATATCACTTATATAGAAAATATTCCTTTCGGACATTCATCAGACGCATTTATTTGGAATTTTATTTGTCATAACTTTGAACACGCTATTAAAGAATGTCCATAACAAAGAAGAGATTACATTATTTGTAAAAGGGCTGAAATTGATTCTAGATATGTTGTTACCAAAATTAGCGTCGTCCACAGTTCAGAAGCCCTTGTCGCATCTACTTTCTACTCTAATAATGAAAAGGGAGGAAAAATATTTAGTTGAATGCAAAGAATTACTGAACATTCTGGTGTTGAATATAAAGGATTATTTGAAAACAAATGAGGATGTAATTGATTTTATTAGTTCTTTGTCACAAACTGTAGCTATTCATCAACCATGTTCTTCATTGTCTACATTTCTGGAAAAATTGGAAATGATGAAATTAACTATGATTTGTCCGAGGTATCTATTGAAATTAGTTAATTTTTTTAATAAAACTGATACGTAGTATTTAACTACAAAACTGTACAACTGCAGCATAATAATACCAAGTTATTTTCAACATTGTGAGAAATTATTTTATCTTATTCCCTTTGCTGCATTAACATTGAGTATGGAGCAAACATTATGACATTATGTTTAGTAAAAATATAGTAACGATATTGAAAATATACTTGGAAATGCACTCAAAAAGGAATTATATATATATAGTAGATATAAAATTAACCTATTATTATTGAAGCTTATTAAAGTTAAGCACTTTTAATTTAGATAAATAAGGAAATTTATATTCACAATCACAATTTATTTCAGTTATGAAACCCTATTGTACATGCGACAGTTTCTAAAAACAAATAAGCAGCATGTACGGTCCTCGTGTAATGATTTAGATCAGACAGTTTTCTCTGAAGATTGTGGAAGAAGCATTATACATCAAATTATACATTTCTTAACTACTATTATTACATCAGCAACCGATAATAAGGTACTTTATATTAATATAAAATATACTTATATTGACACTTCATAAGTTTATAACTTGAGTGACGTTTGATACTGTTTACACTTTATTGATTGTTGTGTAGCTTTATATAAATACAATTTATAGACACACTAGAGCTTGGTACGAGATAGCACACGAAGTGTTGAATCATATATTGATTTATTCTATTCGGTTTTTATTAGAAGGAAAGCCTTAGAATAGTCAAGTTTTTTACTTGATTGACTTTATGGTCACAATCGAGAGAAAATATAAGCGTGCAAATTAAAATGTAATCTTGATTTTCGGATAAAAGCAGTGGGTTGTTGATATATCTCCTTTATATGTATAATAATAAATTCGCTGGTTCTGTCATCAATATATAGTATACCGAAGAATTTACTGGAATAAATGTAAACTGAACTTATGTTGCACTAACACTGGTAAAGGAAGAAATTGCAGGAAATCTGAGAAACTGGCCAATGTTTATGTAGTACTCATCAGTCTCTTATGACAAAAGTCCAGAACTATAACACTTTCTTTTTGTTTGCTTTAACCAGTGCTCTCTGAACAAATACGGCTGTCGTAAATGGCACCTTTGCAGTATAGTATTCATGGCAAATATTTTCGTTGTTTTTATTTTAAACAAGAAATTTCTATTCAAATCTTTTACGATGACCTGATTTGTTTGAAATCATCGGATATTGTATATTTTAATTTTCAGATCATCATAGAAGCCAGTAACTGCCTTTCTGAGTTAGAAACGTATGACTTAAAATCATTAGTCACAGTGCCACCCAACGAAACACGTGATGTGATGACCTTTAACCCAAAACTATGTTTTGCTGTTACTTGTGTGAAGTCGTTTACGGAGAACCTATTTGATAAAGATCCAAAAGTAACTAATAAAATCGCGAAAACTTTGAATACGGTTTTAAAATATTTCGAAGATATTGATGTATTAGGTGGGTTTGTACTCAACTACTTTATATATTAATAGTTTTTGTAACATTAATTATGTAGGTATATATAATATGGTCAGAAAATACATATATTTTGTTATAGAAACTTAAACAATTCCATTGCAGTACTATCAAACAGGCGTTGTGATTTTTTTTTTATAAGATTCGTAACAATTATGTTGAATTATTAAAAATGAACATTACGATTATAATATGTTACTTATAATTAATTATACAAAACTACCTATATATGGTCTATTCGATTTATTTTTATTTGTATATATTATTTCTCAATGTAATCGTTGACTTTACAGGAATGGAAGAACTCGAAAAACATATAATAAAATCATTATCTCCTCTTGTTGACACAGTGCCCCTTGATATCAAACTAAATAATAAAGCCTTTGAAAGTTACCATTCTACATGTACCAAGGGAATATTTTTGACTGCTTTAACAAAAGATTGTCTAGATAAGGATAAAGAAAATATGTGTGATGATTGGTTGAAAGAAGTCACATTTTCTATAGTAAAACTAATAGAATGGGGAACAGATTGTATTATGAATGTACAAGAAGTTTGTACGTCGAAGGTATATCAGTTTTATTTGTAAAAATTATGTTCACAAAGTTTTACTATTGCATTTATTATTTTAAGTCAAATAAACAGATAAAAACAAATTTAGAAAAAAAAAGCGGTGCATTTAACATGGAATTAATGCGTTTTTGTGATTTCTATGTGTTTATAATATTATATAACTTACCAAATTTTACTGATTCTGTCATATAAGTAAAGTACAAATGATTACTTTAGATGGAAACATATTTGATACAATTGACACAAATATATTTTAGTAAATTATGGGGCAATACGATTGGTTCGTGGCCATTGCCATATTGCCATTGGTTAATTGTGGGAGTCGCTAATTGGCTCTCCTGTTTTACACAATATTTGGATGCCTTTGTCTATCACGATCTTTTTTGATCAAATTGTTTGATTTTCACGCGCAAACGCATGCTTCCTAATGTATTATAAAATATTTTTCTGGTACTACTATGTATGAATATTAAAATAATAATTAAAACTCTTTTTAGGTAAAGACATGCGAAAATATTCTACCGTCTCTCGTAGGTTTGTTAATTTACTGTTCTACTGAACAACAAATCCAAGTAATTGGCGAACAGATAAACATATTTTTTAATTATATATGGGAGAAAACTTTCAATAACATAGGAAATAGTATTAATAGGCAGCAGTAAGAGGGTCAAGAAAACCTCAAGTTTGGATCAATACCATAAGTCTGTCGTTCAATATATGCTCAAAGTTGTTGACTTTGTAAGGTTGCAGAGAAATTATTATAAATCTCGGTAAGCTGATCTTATTGATGTCAGTCTAAAAATGATTGCCATAATATTACTTTCCCGAAAGTTACTTTAAGAAGGAATTACAAAATCCATTCTATTTTATGAAAAATGAATAATTTGTTTGAATATTGTCCTGTTCTTCAATTTAAAAAAACGAGTTAAAGTTATATATTCTACCCATTATCTTAGTATTGTTATTTGCGGGTATTCGTTAAATTATAATTTTGATTATATTTTTGTACTTCTAATATTTATTATAATTCTTTTATTTTTTATTCTAGACCAAACTGCACCATCGAGTCTTTAAATTATTTAAAACTCCAGTACAATAGAATTGCGTGGGCCGCATCTGTTGTTGATCAAGATTTAGGCGCTATTTTTTACGGTGAATTATGGGCGGTATCGCAAAATAATGGTGTGCCTCCTTCTTCACCTGAATGCACCACGAATTTGAATGGCGGTGAAAATATACAACAAATATTCAGAAAGGTATATATACATCATAAACCTATATTATTATATATAAATAAAATGATAAAGATTTGCTATTGTTCGCCGATCACGTAGAAACTACTGGATATATGTCGAACACACTTTTGAAGTTATACTTCTTTTGGCGCTTTAGGGAAAAATGATGAGAGTAAGTTTTTACGATGCGCGCGCACACCGTCACGAAAAACCGACACCCTGAAGTTAGCTATAGTCAACATTTTAGTTTTTTCAGAACAGATGTCGCTAAATTTATTCAAAAAAGTTACCAACAAAGTAAAAGTAAGGACATCTACGTATTGCGCGAGAACTGACAACTGGATTCATGATATTTATTTATTTCTATTGTTAGTGTCGTTTTTTCTACAAACGTAGAATAAGGCGAAAGATAAAAAAAATTAAAAGATTTTTATCTTGTTACGCCAAAGAAGTATAACTTCTAACGCGTGTACATAAGTATACACACTCTTTTTTTAATTTTAGATCTAAATTACTTGATCCTTATTTATATAGTTATTACAGTTTTAAGAAACTTCGACTTTTATATGCAATACGCGTTCAGCGATGTGTGAAAGGGGCAAGCGGTGTGGTGCGCATACGTAGGAGAGGGGAAGTAAACCGATAACATTATTTACAAAAAATATTGCTTTCCTTTTTTATGTTTTTCCGCTACATAAAATATTGTTAAGATAATACATAAGGCAGACGAAGTAGTGGGTATTGACTAGTAATAAATAAGATTGTTCATACGTGATGTACTACACTTGCTATTACTCGCAACTTCACCCACGTAGGTGGATAGACACTCTTTCATATTAGCTAAGGCCTGGATGTAAAAAGTCGGAAATGTTAACCAAAGGTTCACTAAAAATTGTGTATATTGTGGTTATGTCAGACCATAGATTTATGATATTTTATAAAAGCGAGTTTATGTAATAAGCTATACTTAAAGAAACGATGTTTTAATTTTAAAGATAGTTGTTTATTCTATTTGTAGAGTAGGATGAATTTAACAATGTTATAAAGTATAACAACTAACAACACGAAATGGGTGTTATACAAGATCACAGGGAATAGCAGAGGTACAATGCACACGATTTTGAACGTACATTAGTATAGGCGGCTGTGTGATGTCAGCATGTACTAAAAATATAGTTTTCAAAAGCGTGGGAAACATTAATAAAAGTAATATCACTACATAGTATAAAACAAAGTCGCTTTCTCTGTCCCTATATCCCTATATATGCTTAAATCTTTAAAACTACGCAAAGTATTTTGATGCGGTTCTTTTTAATAGATAGAGTAATTAAAGAAGAAGGTTTATATGTATAATAACATAAACTAAATAGTAGAGAAATAGTGTTATTTTTGAGGTTTACTCCAAATTTAACGCGTGCGGGCACGGGCAGTAATGAATAAATCAAAACAACTGGATCGATTTTAATGATTTTTTCAGTGAATGACATAGGCTATGTATTTTATACCCGTGCGAAGCCGGAGCGGGCCGCTAGTGTACTTATAAAACAAGACACTTGCAGATGCGTTAATTACTCATTGTCAATACCAAGCAAAAAAGTACAGTTTTGATGAAAATATAACTGTTTCATTGATTTTAATGTTTATATACATTTCAATTTTAGACCTTTTCTCTAATCTGTTATTGTATGTATTTCTTTTTTGTTGCAATAACTTATTTGGTGCTAGCGTTGTTTTATTTTGCCTGACTATTTACATTCATTAATTATAATGGAAACGTTTTTTGTGTGTAAATAATGACTCAACGTATTCAATCAGGCCCTAAATCACCTACCTTCACTTTTTTGTTTAACTATAACAGCTTAGCAATAAGGGTAAAGAAAGTGTGACATAGTCTCTTAATTTATGATAGGCCTTTGCTCGAGAATCAATTTCTTCACTGTTTAAATAAAACTCTTACAGAAGTTTCGGGAATAATTGAATATGGATACCAACGACGAGAAGTTTTGCTACAAGATTAATTAATTGTTCATTTCCAGTGTTATGTCTCCATCGGTGAAATGGATGCAATAGATGGTTGTGGAACAGCACACTTGACTCTGGACGAAGAGAAACGTAAACACCTTATAAATACAGGGCAATTTACTGACGCTTTACTCTTACATGATATAGCGCTTTCGTGCACTAGTCAGAAGAACTACGAGCTGCACTGCGGAGTCGTTAGCTCACTTCATAAGTCTGGAATGTATCATCTCGCGCTACAATATATAAAGTCTTTGTCAGAGAATGAAACTTTTGATGATATAAAATACGAATGCCTATCATTCTTAGGTATAATACATATTACTATGTCTAAATTTTACAGTTTTGTGATTACATTAAACCAACTTTTTACGAAGTTGAGTATATATATATATACGAGTATATATTCGTCAATCTATCTATCGAAGATTCTAAATCTATCATCTTCGTCATAAGGACTACGGTTACCGTCGTACGGGTCGATGGTTGTTGTTATTTTTCCTATTTTACTGTTTTTTATATTTTAAGGTATTAATTAGCATTTGACCACAGTAATATGATCTGTTTGTAAATGACGCTGTAGCATATGCTAAGTGTAGAGGAATATCTAACTGGCTTCTCAAGTGCGGCTGTCGAAAGATACCCAACAGCTGCTTGTCGACAGACTTTCAATTTGAGGGTGGTAACTAACCAGGTGTAGTTAGAAAAAACCTTACCATCATGTTATGGATTCCTCACGATGTTTTCTTTCAGTAAAAGCTCCGACTCTTTGGCAAGAATTCGAGCCTACATCGCTAGAAGTGGTGGCTGAAATGAGCTTTTATCGCTTCAAAAGCTTCAGCTTTAAAGTATTTTTTTCGCACTGATTATACGCTCTGTTGGCTTGATGGGCCTTCACAGCTTCACCGGAGTAAACAGTTTTAACGGAATCTGGTTCGGATGATGGTAACATATTGTATGATGATAATGCTATCACGTCAGCAAACTAAACGTGATCCTAGAAAGAATAGGCAATATGGTTGATATACTCTTATAAATAACGATTTCTAAATAAAATAAAAATAAAGTTCATAAGTAAAAACTAAGGTATATTTTATATGCCACGTAAACTTAATTCGTACGTACTTCATATAGCATACTTTATTTTATAATCTATAAAATGTAAAGCTTTTTTGTTGTTATAGGTGATTGGAGCGGATTTGTGGATGTTAAAGCTTTGGAAGGAAAGTGTGAACAAATTGATACTAATCCTGATTCAATGTTAAAGGCTTTACGCTATGCTTGCCTCAAGGACTGTCTCAATGCTAATATAAATTCAAATTCTGAAAACAAAATGTTTGAGCTTATGAACAGTGCCAAACAAGCAACTTCTAAACTTTGTCAAAATCTGAATATGGAAAATTGTCAAAGTGTCTACACAATCGTTAGTAAGCTTCGTTTATTTACGGATATTGAAGATTATTTTTACGTACGATCAGCGAAATCGTCCATAGAAATGGTTCTTAACAGTTGGCAGATAGAACATTTACCACCTTACAATGATTTCAAACACCTCGAGGATATGATGTCCCAGCGCATCTTGATGCTTGAACATGCATCAAATTCGTTCAAGGAATTTAATACTGAAATTCTTTCCCTTCAAATACAATACGCCAGTAAGTAGTTGTTTTATTCTATTATTTTTATTTCATCCTAGCTGAAACCAGCTTCTTATTCCTGAAAATTATTTTATTGTTAATTGTAAACTCCTATACATTAATGTTAGGCCGAATCTTATACGGGGAAGAGAGGAGGTCTCAGCAATTATCACGTAATTTCTTTCTCGCAAAAATGTTACTGAAAATCACATGGTTTTGTTGGTGACAATAGTCACTCTAGTCTTTTTTTTCTTGAACTTTTATACCCTGTTGGCACTGGGGCCTCTACAGATTCACCGGACTACGCCGTACACGAGTCTCCATGGACTGAATTAGAATGAATGTTCCCTTACAATTAATTTTAGTAGTTCTCATTTAAGTATTATTTAACGTTATCACTGTGAATTTATATCATGATCTAAACAATCTCAAGTCGTCTTTACTAGTTTTGATAAAAATAATTAAGCTAATTGTGTTTTTCATAATATTCAAAATGCTAATTTTGAAAGATGTCACGTGATATTAAGGAAGGGGGAAAGAGGGTCCAGACAAATCTCACGACATCTCACCAGGAAGGCAGTGGGTGTCAAGAAATTCACGCCCCCTATGTAGATGTAGTAACCAGTAAAATAAATAATAAATTTAGGAGAGAAATCACAATTCTATATTATAAATTCCATTGCTGTCTGTATCTACAATATAAGTGAATAATTTTCTAGGTATATCTAAATAAATGTGTACCACGAACTATATTGAATACTCTTTTACACTCTTTATTTAATTTTACACGCCATGACACCTCTCGAGTAATGCTGCCACACATACCACAATACATAAAGTAGGTTCAGTAATTTGATGAATGAATGAATCGGTTAAAAATATCCTCATTTTCAGGATTAGGACTGACCAATAACAGAATACAAATGGTTCAGCGGCTTTTAACGCTGATGAAGGAATCGAAATCTTTAGAAGAAATTGCTTTCTTTGAAAGTGAGATATCGTGGGCTAAAGGTCACAAAGAAATAGCGCTTTCTTTGCTTAGGAATTTAGTAATCCGTGAAGTCTGCAAACGTCACCATGAGGGCGATGTCTTCGAGGTATGTAATGTTTCTGTTTTCTGTAAAAATCATATACATTCGAGTAATCTCACACGTTTTTCATGTAACTATTTACAATCGCAATATAATAAACATAATTTGGCTTAAAAGTTGTTATCGCTTTAATTCGATAATTTAGTATTAGGACATTAGGAGTGATTGCTCACTGATCGAAGTTCGACTATAATCATTATTGAAAATTATCCCACAATAAATGAATAAACTGGTTAAATTACAAAATATAATAATTTGAAAATAAAATACATAAATGATATTAATATCTTAAATTATAACAATTTTATCATTATTTAACAATAATTTTAAAATCAATGGCAGGGAACCTTGTAAGATTAATTTTATGTATGTTAATTTTATTCATAACATTAAACCTGTGATGCCCAAAGTGGTCTATATCGACCCCAAGGGGTCGACGACGAGCAGCAATAAGGTCGAAGTAGGCGAATAAAAAAATGGGGGCCTATGAGATGCAAATGGGGGTCAACGATAGTGGATCTTATTTAAACAGGTCGTGGGCTTAATTTTGGTTTCCCATAAATGGTGGTTTCCCATGGAAGAACACATATGCACGTACTATTTACAGATATACTGCATCCTTATAATATAAGATAGTATAGTATAATACAGATGTATCTATTTGCATAAACGAATAACCACTATTTAGAAAAGGTTGAGGAATCTGCAAAACAATCAGTATCAGGTAAACAGGGGACTCTGTCAACATTAACCGAAAAACATGGCAAGTGGTCTGAGAGACAAAAAGGTTTGGGGACCTCTGTACTAAACCTGCGTCAGTAGCTTCTAATAAAATAAAAGGAAATCGGTGGACAAACAGGGAGAAAAAAATATTGAACCGTTTTGTCTTCGCTCATTTATATATCCTTACTAATATTATAAGTGACCATGTGAGTTTATTTCTTAAGCTTTCACGCCTAAAGTACTGGACCGTTCATCGGAAATTTTACATAGAAATTGTCAGGGATACAGAAAAGGACGTAGAGAACTTTCATGTAGAAAAAACTGCTTTCAACGGATAGGTAAATTCTACGTTAAAGCGAGCGAAACCGCGGACAAAAGCTAGTCGATAATAATACTAGGTGTGCCAGCGGTTCCACACCTATTTCTTGTTATTGGTTGCTATTGTTATTTGATATATAACAAACAGATACTTAAGTTATAGCAATGAGAATATGTTTTAGGCAATACGGTTTGTGGATGGCCGAGTCAAAACATGAAAACGCAAGAGATATAATAAATAAATATTTATTAAAAAGCCTCGGTCTCCTGAAGGACAACGATCATGTGGAGACAAGAATGAAGCTTTACTATGATATCGCGAAGTTCGCTGACAGCGAATATAAACAGGTGAACTTGTGTATATACCTAATGTTTTTGATAATCGTGGGACTTTAATTTAGAATGATATGTTGTTATATTACATTATTAAATTATTATATACATTATCAATATTACCTTCATATACAGTTTTCTTTTATTTACTTTAGCTCTCTTATTTCTTATATGACATCTTAAAGGCGCTCTATTAACGCAAATAATTATTTGTGTTCATATATTTATTATGAAAAAATGCGTGTTGTTTGTGAGGTTATATTTTCTTAACTGTTTGTTACCAGGTGGCTCTTTATATGAACTCTACGGTATTTGAAAATAAAGTGAAATGTTTAGAAAGTTTGCGAGGTACAACATCTTCACTAAGGTCGACTCAGCAAAGTTTGTCAAGGTGAGTGACACTTCACATATTGGCCATACTATTATAGTTGTGAAATTGGTTACTGTACTTTAAGGTGACCTTAAACTTTGTTTTCCAGAGATGAAAAGAAAGCTCTGATTGTAAATGATCGATTCAGAGAAATGGATGAGGCAGAAATTGCTAATACCAAGGCAGAAAAGGAATCATTTTTACAATTAGCTATGAGGTAATTAATGGAAAATTGATAACCTTAATCACTAATAAAATGTTAGCTAAAAAACTTAATTACCTAAAAATATCTCAAAATATACATGCCCAGATTAATCCCCGAAGTTGTTGGACTAATTTTACTGAAATTTTACAATCGGGTAGAAGAATTTTCAAACTATTTTCTATGTACCTTAAGCTTTTGTCATACGAGTTATTAATCTAGACGAGACACATAACTTCCATGAAACAGTAAAAGTATTTTCGCGAGAAATAACCGTAATCAACAAGTAGTAATTAATATTTTTTTAATCGTTACTTTTATCGGTAATTTTTTAACAATGAACACCGGCGATGATGGCTCAGTTGGTAGTGTGTTCGGACACAGCGTCGAAGGACATAGGTTCGAATCCTAGCAACTGAGTCGGAGCTTTCAGTGAAGGAAAACTTCGTGTGATGAAACCATAGCATGGTGGTAGGGCTTTTTCTAAGTCCGTCTGGCTAGCTACCATCCTCAACTTAAAAATCTGTACGCCAAGCACCTGTTGGTGTATTCCGGCAGCTGCACTTAAGAGCCAGTCTCCCTCTAGGTTTAGCGGGACTACCATCTTAGACCACATCATCATTTAACATCAAATGAGATTATGGTCAAACGCTAACCTATAAAGTATAAAAAAACCATTATTATCTACCATATTAAAAAAAAAAACAGATCTAAATTTTGTCCACAGTTTTCACTTATGCTTATTTTTATATATTAGAATAAATATATATTGGGCTTAACATTACTAGAGAATAATCACGTTAAACTGATAATTGATATATTTTAAGGATATTCAATATTCTTAACTACTTTTTTTTCGAATTGACTTATACGCTATTGACATGACAGGGCTCTACAGTTTCACCGGAATACATCAGAACTACGGATAATGGAAACTTAATATATTTAAACTATTATTATAAGGAGACATAATTTGATTTTTTTGTTCGTAATGGATAAATTGAAAAACCTGACCCATCTTAAAAATTCCTTGGTCTATGTAGAGCTATATTATCAGCAAGTAACATGTTTTGTTTTCAAAATCTAGAGTAACGTGAGCGAAGGTGCGATCGAAAGTTAGTATTAATATTAAAAAAAATTATGTCTATATAATTCCAGATACTATTTACTATCGCTGAAACACTGTGAAGAAAACAACTTATCAGTTTTTAGAGTTATATCGTTATGGCTTGACAATCCTGAATTTGAATTCGAAGATGCCTATGGTTGTAACTACGCAGACTCACTACGCTCTATTCCTTCGAGGAAATTTATAACCGTACTACCACAATTAGCACCGCATCTAACCACTCAGAACAGTTCTTTCGTGAAGAATTTAAAGGAGATAATAAGTATGTTTTGTTACGTTTTGTAGCTAAAATGTTTTGTACAAATAATTACATTTTAAATCCATTTTAAACTTGTAGTATCGGATATTTGCTATCAATGAAGTTTAAATATAATTGTTCTTGAATGGATGAAATCGGTAATATTATTGCTAAAAATATTGAAATTATTCCCTGTACTCTTTTTCTTTAATGATTTTCTTAGGTTCATCTCTTTGTGTGGAGCAGTGGTGGCCAACCTTTTTCAAAGCTAGTGCACACTTAAAAATGTTTAAAGCGCGGTGGGCGCATGTTTGCTTTTTTTCATATTTTAGGTGGGTAGGAGAGAGAATAAAAAATAATTTTCATATGTTTAAAAAAAGTTAAAAAAGGAAAAAATGGTAATTTGGAAGTAGTAGTTTGGATATCTTACAGCGGGCGCATTACAGATCAACCGTGGGCGCGGGGTTGTCCACCACTGCTCTAGAGGAGAGTAGTCAGTCTATGTAATACTATCTGTGGCAGTTCGTTTGTGTTTTTGTCTAAATTTCTTGCCCATGTAATTTTATTTAAATGTCATAATTATTTATCCCTTTCAGAAAGATGTGCAATAGAACACCCGCATCACACTTTACCGATATTGTTCAGTTTAAAAAACTCTGACAAAGATAAAGTGATAATGAATGCTAGCAGTACAGTGGGAGGTGGCGAAACAAGAACTCGTAGTCAAGAGCCCCGAGTCATTGCCGCTGATGCTCTTATACATGATTTAGAGAAACATACCAAGGAATTAGGTCTCATTATATCGCAAATGGATAAAATGTGTAATGGTGAGTTTTAGCATAATGGTTTTTTTTTGTCATAAAATAATTTATTTAACAAATGTTGGAGATTTTTATTTCAGCGCCTCGTGGGCTGCTAGAAATAGCGCCCCTCGTATACAGACATGTATACGTATAATATTTTCGTTTCATTTAGGAAAAATAATTAATTTAATATGGCATGAAATAATTAGAAAAAAAATACAAATAAAAATGTCCACCCCTGAAGACTACAATGTTGTATCAATTAACGTACTGAAATACATCAACTTAACTTATCATATAATAGTTACTGCTAACTACTTACTACTCGTATATTTTTTATGGTATGGAGTAGCAAATAGGCCTGCAGTCCCCCTGATGTTAAGTGGATCCTCCAGCCTACTACTACTCATAAACGACTTGAAAAGGAACACAGCTTTACGTATACTAGTAGAAACCATGCAGCTCCTACGCGATAACCACGAAATCTTGCTAACAATATTAGACGCGTTACTCTGTGATCCATGTTATACGTGGACTTCAACATCACCTTCACGGAATACAAATAATCAATCTACATATCTATAACACTTTTGTAGTTTTCTATGCCAACTTCTATTTTATTTTACGAATATAAATTGTCCGTGAAGAAAATGAGGCCTAACCTTCTTTTAGCAGGACGACCATGTAATGAAATAAAATTGTAACTGAACATCAATTCTGACAATATTTCTGAAAATATCACTACTCTCTTTTGTTTCACTCACATACTCACTTTTTAAATGAAATTGTTTAATGCAAATTTTTTCAAACACTTTTTCTCATACAAACCTTATCCTAATAATTACAAATACAACAAAAAGATATAGCTAGATAGGGGCAGCCGTTGTGAAGTGATGAGCTTATATATACCACATTGGTGCAGCCGCTGTGAAATTATGCGCTTATATATACCAGATAGGTGCAGCCGTTATGAAGTGAAGCGCTTATATACATCAAATAGATGTAGTCGTTGTGAAGTGGTGCACTTATATACATTCAATAATTGATTTTTATTTATATAGATTAGTAGTTAGTTAGAAACCCTTATTTCAATAGTATGTTGTCAGTGCAATCTTTGAATCAGAATACAAAAAGGCGAGCGCATCAGAAGTAGACTTACTTAGATAAATACATATTTAGAAAATACCAACTTAAAATATGCTGATTAAACTGACTGATAAGGTAAAAAAACTTCGATTTTATAATTAAGAATACATTAGATATTTATATGACAATTTATTAGTTACATATGATGGCTTAGTTATCATATGATTTATTGGAGTTTAAAAAATAATGTCGATAAAACTGAGTATCCGCTAATACAAATCTATATGAAAATATAAGTAGTTATCCTGTTACCGGTGCATGTCATATTATAAACAAATGTATATATAACCCATACTATACTATTGTTTTATTATTAGCTATTATCAGTGTCGCGAACTATAAACCAACTACTAAAGATACTAAACAAATAATACCAAGCGCTGAGCTAATACATAAATTGAGAAATTTGGATGCCATATGTGTACCCACAGTTTCTATACCGATCAAGAAGGACAACAAGTATTCTAATTTGCCAGGTTAGTAAACCGTTTTCATTTATCAATGAATGACTTAGTATAAGTACTATTATTCGAGGTGTACCAAGGTAAAGTAGCTAAGGTGCAATGAAAAGCTGATTTTTGGTTAACTTAATATCAAATTGAATAAAATGAACTATTGTTTAAAATTATTTCGGTACTCTACTCCACTAACCCTACTCTACTCTTCTTTTTTACCCTACTCTTTTAGTTGCTCAAAACAGGATGCTTCTTTATATTGATTGAAGTAGGATGTAAAAAAATCGTCTACTTTTTTTTTTCAAAATCCGCATTAGAATATTTCCGTAGTAGTAAAAACAGACGCCTGTGAAAACCAGAACTCTTAGTATTAGATAGTCCATAAATAATAATGGAACATACTACGATTGATTAAATATATAATTACATTTTTTTCCATATAAAACGCTAATTTCATATGTATTTAGAGGTGCATACGGAGAATTTCTATTTTCCATTTAAATTCTACGTTTAATTGTGTAGCTTAGAAACGCATTCCATTTATTCATTTTTGTGGGAAATTGAACGATCTACAAAAATGCCTTGTGATCATTTTCCGATTAAACTGATTTGTTCAAAAGTTATTCAAACTGAAGGTTAAATTATATTTTTTTAACGGCCTTGTGGTGATATGACTTAAAATGCATGTTCATGAAGTTTGTACCTTTAAGAATGTTATTTTATAAACAAAATATCATTTGAACTGACGAGTTATTTTATTCTGACAAATCATATTAATATTATTTACAGCTCTCTATTGCTTCGAGAAGTATTTTGAACTTGTTGGTGGTATAAACTGTCCGAAGAAAATAACCTGTACTGATACAAATGGCAAGAAACGAATACTTTTGATTAAGGTACAGGCTGTATTACTTCAAATATCAGTATAGGTACTATGTTGCCCCAAAACTAATGATAAACTAAGTCAGTAGTAGTTAGAAGATCAGGCTAATTGAGGTATTGATCTGTGCGTCCGTATAGTTTATGAACATAACAATGAATTAAATTTAATACTTCATATTGATTTTAAAATCGGATTATTTAAAATCCTAACCTATGACATACTTGTTTTGTCGTCCCGTCCTATCCTTAGGAAAATACGAGATTTTTATATTTATCACATATTAATATTACGATGCTATTATATTATAGCAAATATCTACTTTTATCAAATTTTTACTTGAGCTTTTTTATTTCTTTACTAGTTAATAGTACAACTCGATATAAATTCACTATTGTAACTGCAGTAATAATAGCGCTAACCTATCTCAACATAACCTACACTCGAAAGTGGTCGGTGGTGGTGGTGATGGTGGTGGTTACTAATGTTGTTATCAGTGATGGCAGTGATTTTTAAATTTTGTCGAAATTATAATATTAATTTTTATATACATTTCATAAAATATTACTTTACAGGGAGAAGATGACTTACGACAAGACGCAGTAATGCAGCAAGTATTTAACATTGTTAATAATCTTCTTGAGAAGAATCCTGTTACTAGTCGAAACAAACTGCGGATTCGAACTTACAGGGTAATTCTAAATACAATAAAATATTATACTATATTCATTACATTTTCAGTATTGGTACAATTTAGTTTTTTTAATAGGTTGTTCCCATGTCCCGTCAGTCGGGCGTACTAGAATGGTGCGTTGGTACGATACCTTTAGGCGTCTATTTGATCGGCGTAGGAAATTCCGGCGCCCATGCACGTTACCGTCCACAGGTAATTAAAATATTTAATACTAGTCCATATCCGCGACTTCGTCTGCGTTGTTTAGTGTCTTAACAATATATTTTACACAGAATTACAATACAACGTATTTTATACAGAAGAAAATAACATTGAAAAAAAATTTTTGCTTTGCTTACAAAATTTCTTTAGTCTTTCGCAGTGATTATAAAAAACCATACTTTCTTATTAAGACTGATAATTTTGTATGAAATAAAGATATTTATTTAGATAACGACCATATGTCCAAGAAGTAGAACTAAAAAAAATATCGTAATCTGTCTAACAGTTTTTGAGTGATGCAGACACAACGGCAGACCTTAATCATTTTAATTATTTAGATCACAAGAATACGGCTAATCTGTAACGAATTTCACTTAACTTACATGACATAGATTTGATATCAGCAAGTTCAAAACCCGACACGTACCGGTGATTTTTTGGGAAATTGTGCGTACTTTTCATTATTTAAATTAATAACGATGATAGGTCTGATTACAAATGATCTCTCATCTCGGATTTACTGATTCCGAAATACCTTTTAGGATATCTCTTGTAGTGCTGCTCGAAGGAAAGTCGCTGATTGTCACGAAACAAGGAAGAGTAACAAGGAAAAGTTAATTGTGTTCACGAAGATACTGAGAGATTTCAAACCGGTATTTCATTATTTCTTCACGGAACATTATCTCAATCCTGTCTCATGGTATGAGAGACGATTGGCTTATACGAAAAGGTATTGGAAAAAGCCCTTTTTTCAATTTTGATATTTGTGTGCTTCAATTAATATTCACACTATTATTACAGTGTTGCTACTTCGTCAATGGTTGGCTATATACTCGGCTTAGGCGATAGACACGTGCAAAATATTTTGATAGACAAAAGGACGGGTGAAGTTATACACATCGATTTTGGTAAATTTCTTTTTTGTATGAAATATTATATATAAAATCTTTTATTTATTTATTTTATTCTTTATAAAAAAATCTGTATTTCTCTTTATACATAAAATTCCGGTGTTCGTAATTCTTCTAAGCGGCATAAACATCTTTGATGACGTTTTTTTTTTAATTATGCGGTCACCTGGTTAGTATAGTTGGATATATTAAACTCATTTTTGGAATTATATGTGTTTACATATAACATATAATTTTAAATTTCCAACCTCAACAACTCAATATGTTTTATATTCACGATTTTGAAGAACTGTGTATGGTATGTCGTGGCATCGTTTGCCTATAGGTTGTTATGCTAGTTTAATATAAATGAGTGTGCGGTTTCTTGTATTTTATAAATACAAAATTCCATTGATATGTGACAAAATTAGCACAATTTGAAAATTAAATATTAGTTGTATCTTGATATTTATTTATGGCTTAATATGATGAAAAAGTTCTATGATATATATGACCGCTTGTTTCATTATGATAAATAAATATACTAACAAAAAATTGTGTGATTTTATGAAACCACGATACAAGCGAAACTTTTTTCCAGATCGTAGCTATTTAATTGAAAAATTTCGGAAAATTATTCAATTTATGATATTAAAATCGCGTTTGTAATCGTAACTTAACAATTGGAAATGGAAATGATAATCAATAGTTGACAAGATATCTAACTATATATTTTAATTTAAATCTGCGTATTACGGAATACGTAATAAATACAATCATTCAGATGATAGACCTATATTAAAAAGTGAGCATAGGATTTATTTAAACCATTGAATCATTTTGAATTGACCCATGGGCGCCGTCATATTGGCCTTGGCTGCTCTGCCGAGCGCCATTCGATTTACCCCTACTCCGCGGCCGGCTGTAATACGGCATGCGATGGAGGGACGAAAAAATCCGAGGCGATGTAAAACAAAATTAACTTTAAAAAATAATGTAAAAAAAATCACATAGTATGTTATGTAATAAAGTTTTCATACGTAGATTTCATCCTATTGGTATACCTAAAGGATTTTGTTGTTTTAGGAATTGCGTTCGACCAAGGAAAAACTCTACCCACACCGGAGACGGTGCCGTTTCGCTTGACGCAAGACATAGTCGCTGGTTTCGGCTCTAGTGGCGTTGAAGGAATATTTAGAAGGTAACTAATTACGTTTGATGTATATGACTTTTGAATGATAAAATATAAATGACTGTTAATAAATCATATTAAATCACTATCACTACATATTATAAAACAAAGTCGTCCGCTGCGTTTGTTTGTCTGTATTTCGCGATAAACTCGAAAAGTACTGAACGGATTGTAATGCGGTCTTCACCAGTACATTGAGGCAGGTTTAGGTATAAAATTTACAATCATAAAGGTTTTTTATAAATTGGTTGAAATATAAAGATAATTGTTGGAAGTGTTGGAAAAAGTCAAGCCGATTGGCAACTTTCATTGAAAACGCTGCCTAATTATTTTGAGATATAACAAAACAATGCATACTGAGATATTTCTCTTTTATAGATCTACAAAAAGTCTCCGATGGCATATAGCTGTATTTTAAGGATAACTTACTATACCCATCTATCTTCTAAAACATGGTCACGTACAATGCGGTAATTGGAAGGCTATTTAGACGAATACACTATTAATCCTTATCAAATTGAATACATTAGTTACCTTAAGCATTTCATGCACACAAGTATATATTTTGTATTATCAGGGCAAACCAACGTCCGCCGGGCCTTAAATGCTAATTTTGTTTTTTTTTGTTTTTACATTATGTAATAAAATTCTCAATATTCTTTACGAGACTCACGTACGGTGTATTTCTGGTCAATCTAGCAAGTGAAATTCTGGATAACCTTATTACATAACTGAGAGTTGCGTCATTCAAAAACTCTATTGTTGTTATGTTTAGATATATATTCTACCAATTATATGTAATATTAATAAAAACCAGTTGTAGAAACGGGAGAAAAATGATGAGTGATGTAAAAGAGAGAAGGAGAGGAAAACGTTTTGTTTTTTCGGTTCTTTCGTCCCACCTTGGTCTATAGATTATTAATAGCTTTGATTCGCATATTTTTAATATATTATATTTATATTTTCTTACGTTTCTTCTTTTGAAACAACGTTTGACGGTACGTTAAAGATGTCAGAAGGTGTCCGCTAGATTTGTTATGGTTAAATAGCTATCCTTTTTCGTGGATAATGTTCTATACATAGTTGTTCATGTTCTATAGCTAAGTTTATTATAGTGAAACTTTTTTTACATCGCTTCAAATTTAGGGGTAAAGTGAAAGGCGCTCGGCAGAGTAGCCAAGGCCAATATAGCGGTACCCATGGCTAGATTCAAAAAGGAAAAAAAATGTTTCACTTGAATCGTGGTTTCATAAAACCACCAATTTCATTTTTTGAATTGTTTTAGATCTTGTGAGAAAACAATGCAGCTTCTTCGCGATAGCCACGAAATTTTATTAACGATATTGGAAGTACTACTCTGTGATCCATTGTATACGTGGACTTTAACAACAGCCCCACAACTTGGAACAAACTCCAGGAATACAAATAATCAATGTAAATATCTATAACACTTTTAAAGAGTAATATTTCAAGAGTATTAAAATAATTAATCCGTCAATGTGCACGAATTTCCTAAATTGTCATGTTTTTTTTTTACATTTTTTAAAATATTTTGTTGGTTTAATGTTTGGCCACATTGTCATCTGATGTTAAATGTCGATGTGGTCTAAGACGGTAAACACGCTAAATACAGAGGACACTGGCTCTCAAATGTAACTACAGGAATACTTCATCGGATGCTCGGCGACAGATTTTCAACTTGAGGGTGACGGTTAGCCAAACGAATTTAGAAGAAACCCACAATGCTATGGTTTCATTGCGATGTTTTCCTTCATCGAAAACTCTAACTCATTTGCAAAGAATCGAACCTACACCGATCGACACAGTATCCGAATACGCTATTAATTGAGCCATCATTGCTACAATTTGTTTTCTTGTATAAATTGTCATGATAGGTGCCACGAGCGGTGACAGCGGCCTCGCTAAGCGAGCATTACTCACAGTGAGCAGTAAGCTTAGCGGTACGGAGGGGGGAGCGGCGGGGGGCGTGGCTGTCGCCGGACAAGTGGCTCGACTACTCCAAACAGCTACGGATCCTGCCAACCTATCTCGTCTTTTTCCCGGATGGCAGCCATACTTGTGATAGAATATTAAGGATCCTTGAACTGTAAAAATGATAATTAAACATTTGATTCTCTTACATTTGTATATTTATTTCCAAATATTTTTTGAAATACTAAATCTTGGTACTTAGTTTTATAATCTCAAAACGGATGCCATCGTTTATTTAGAGTTGTTGAGAGTTAATGAGATTGTTACAAAGAAACTGATACTCGTGACTTCGTCTGCGTCGTTTATTATTTCAACAATATAGATTATGTTGAGAATATATTAATAGTACAGAGGAAAAAACATAGCATCACACTGCTTGTCCCACTTCTCTAAGCGAAGAAACACGTCGATGAACGCGAAGTGTTTATAAATATTATAGTTTTTTTTTTTATTTTAATAACTCTAAATGAAATGAGGCAATTGTTGTATTTTTTAAACGACGACCTAAAATTTAAAAAGTAAAACGAAAAAAAGGTAATCAATATCAGTACAAGAGATATCGAATATGACGTCCCCTTTTTCAAATCCAGTGTGTATAGAAGGCCTTAATGGCCAGCACGCTACAAAGTAATAACCACTGATCCAATTCTCAAAGATCAGTACAACAATAAAAGTGTAAAATGTAAGATATTTGTACGACAAAACAGAAGACACTGTTGCTTTTAAACTACAGAATGAAGCCATTTAGTGGCAATTTTCCTCTTGCCCTTATTTTTTTTCCTATTTGTATTTTCTTATGATTAATCGTGAAGAGTAATGCAGCTGAACTATATATTTAAACTTGCATCGATTAAAACTACCATTAGTAGCGAAAGCTGTTATTGTTTATTGCGATGAAGACTGCTATAATCTGTGACGTTTGTTGCCATGGTGACCATATGATAACAATATTAACAATCATATATCATTTCTTGGTTCATCTTTGTACAAAAAGAATAACTACTTAGAACGAAATATATAATTGAACTATAATTTCATGGCTGAGTTGCAAATTCTAGGGCAAGTTTTAAATACGACAGATTTTGTAGATCAATTTTCATTATTTTGTAAATTTTCATTTCAAGCTGGTAAGAGAAATTCAGCTCATAAAAACTCTGTGATATCATGTTTAGCTACACCTTCTGATGTTATGTACATAAATCAAAGTGGCACATAGAGTGGTACATAGGCTCATATCGTATATCAAATCTCGCCTTTACCAGTTACTTCAGTAAAATGGTTATAATAAAACTCAAGTAAAGCGTTGTTTTTTGCTATATAAAGCTAACTCCTACCAATGGAGAATTAAGATGACTCTTCTTGTTAACTGTTATTTATATATATTTTTATTTCTTGTTCATATATCAATACTGAATACCAGCATGTCTTTATACTTGGAAGTATTGTTTTAGTGTCTTTCTTTTAAAGTTAGATAAGTAGTGATTTTTTCTATTTGCTATTATTGTCAGCATTTGGCTTATCGAACAACAAAAAATAACTAATCGTAATATAATATCCAATTAATTTACGTCCTCATCCTAACTAATATTAAAATTGTGAATCAATGTTTGTTTGTTACGCTTTGACACCTTAATTACTCAGCCTCTCGGCATGAAAGATTGCATACACGTTAACCGAAAGTACAGAAAAGGACATAGGGTACAATTCATTCAGAAACAAAGAACTCTTTACAAGATTAAGGTAAAACCTAAATTAACGCTAGCGAATTCCCGAGCAAAAGCAAGTAAACACAGCAATTTATTGAGCGGTGTTTTAAAATTGAGGTTGTGTTTATTTTTCAGCCAAGAATACAATTTACATTTATCACATGTTCTCTCTGTTTTAGGACCAAATTGGACTCTGATATCTGGTTATCCTGAAGGTCAGACAGTAACTGCCAAAGCCGATTACAGTGGAGCTGTCATATGGGCACAACCACTTGATGCTCTCTATGTTACTAAAGGAATTCAGGGTAATATATATTTTTGCATCAGCCATTTATATTTATCAATGGACGTGGACCTACTATATTTATTGACCAAGAACTCCAAAAAGAGCCAGCGATGATTATCGTATTTCTACTTCGATTAAGAATGTATGGTTACTAAATTCTCGTCATGATGATTTTCGAAATGAATAAGTAGAAATTGTACACTTACTTCGAATTCTGTTTTTAATTTGAATTTTATTTTCATACTATTACAAATATGTCTAGTATACTTTTCATATATTTTTTTGTCATTATGTATGAGTCATTATTTTATTTGAACTATACGATATCGGGTGAAATGCTAACCCGCCAATACAAACTAATATTAAAATCAAGATTATGTACTTCCATAATATTGCTATTCTTATATTAATTCAAATTTACATTCTTACTTCCCAGTAAAATCATTAAAAGGAACAAATAAATTGTAATTTACTCATTTTATGTATATTTTGATTCTCATTGGATTATTATAATAACAACCTGTAAATAGGTAAATACTTTAAAAAATATGAAAAATCGGATTTAAGAACCACACTAATCTAGGAAGTTTTAACTTATTGAAAGAAGAGAAATTAACATTTTTATTTTTTCACACTAGAAATTAGTAGGTTTACTACGAAAAAAAATCTTAAGCATTCCGATATCTTTAAGTTATTTTTCAACCGTTAGCGGATAATGTTTCAGTTAAATTTAGATTAATATGTGTAAATGTGTCCAAATTTCAAAAAATGCTTGGTACATACAGATGCTCTGACGTTGAAGAGCTACGATAGCTTTATGTTCGTATCATCCATAGAGCTTACCTTCTTAAGCCTTTTAATGAACCTGTGTTAAACATTTCAGGTTGGCCAAAAATAAACTTCCAAGTGAGTTGTTTGGATACCATAGGTCGATCTTGGGTTGTTGGATACGGGTATTGTAGTTTGCCTGCCGCCCCAGGATACCACAACATAAAAGTGCCTTGTTGGACTCCTGTGGCCAATACACTGAGTGATAGAATTCGACAATATTTTCTCGGCGGATCTCCTCAAGTTATACAAACAGATATTATTAATTTAGGTACTAATAGGTAAGGTATTAATACCATTTGGCCCATAATACAACGTGTTAATTTTTTATGAAAATAATTGAAAATTTTTGGTTAAACATTACTTATAACTCTATAATGCAGTGTCTAAAAATATAATATTTTTTATATACATTTTACCACTTAGACTAGAGTAATATTACCATTCAGTGTAGTAAAATATGATTTTAAGATATGAATTCTTTTACAGATCTAAACTGAAAACTCAAGTCGAAGGGGTATATCAATTTACAAATAAATCTGATATTTAGGAATTTTAGTCAGTTTGGTGTAGAATATAAGTGAAAACATGAAGGTTCTAACATACTTTGGTTTTACGCTTTTGTCAATATTTATACAATTTAGTGTTATGGATTATCTACAAGATGATAGAAACAAAGGTGGTGACCTCAATTTGACTAACACGAACACGAGATTAATAATTTAGGGGATATACCACTTGCTCTGTCTTACCATTCTCCAAAAAATAATGATGTGGGTAAAACTGACGTCAACGAGATGATATATAAAGGCACATCTTTGCCTGAAACCCAACAGCCTAACGCCGATACAAGTACAATCATCGACATATTTTTATACGAAAATACCTCTATTACGGAGAGTGATTTCACAACTGATTCTGAATACACGACAATTGGGTTTGATAATGTCACTGAGGTGACATTATTCGTTAATAAAAATGAAACGAGTGAGGCAGATAAAACGCCGTCAATTAAAAACAATTTTGATTGTAACTGTAATTTATTGGTGAGTTAACATATTGCATTAATATTAGTTATCTAAATTCAACTTATTAACACTGTATAATTAATATTAATCTTATTATTACAGTATAAGGTTTGCGACATCAACTGTTGCTGCGATTCTGACTGCGACAACTCTATTAAAAACATGTTAAACTGTATGCCCATTCTCAAGGAAACTAGGTCAAATCACATTACTGATTTGTGTTTGTCACATTTATTACATAGACCTGGAAACATTTTGGATAACATGTTCTGTATTGTAAAGACGAATTTACCTGAATATCGAAAAATTATTCAACATAATGTATGTACATGTGATTATTTATTTGAGTTAAAATAAATATTTATAGTGGTAGAGCTACTGCTGAAGCTATTACTGGTTTCAGCATGAATGGGTCGGCTCGCCCGGGGTAGTACCACCCTCTCACAGAAAACCGACGTGAAGTAACAGTGCTTGCACTATTGCGTTTCGTTCGGTCAGTGAGAGCGCCGGAGGCCCACATATATTAAAAGGCCGGCAACGCACTTGCGACTTCCCTGGTGTTGCTAGTGTCTATGGACGGCGGTGATCACTTACCATCAGGTGACCCACCTGTTCGTTTGCCCCCTATAACATGAAAAAAAAAAAACATATTAACGACAACTAATTCAATGTTATGAATTAATTATAGGATGTCAATATTACTACTGATGGTCAATTCTTTAAATGGCAACACGGTAAACAACATAAATATTTAAAGGAGTTCTCGAGAGTACAGTACGGTGTTGGAGATCCTGTTTGGATACTTCAGAATACATCAGTCAATCACATGAGTTAGTAAATTATTTTTTGTTTAAATGGTAACATGATTTACAGACAAAGAGTTTGAACATATGCACAAGAGACTGTAACATTTCGACACAAGAAGATATATCGTGATATACTAGCATTAATTAGTTTTTAAAAGCGGTCAACTTTCTGAAAATAGAATGCGGGACATTTTGTAAATGACGGGGGTGGGAGCTTGTTGGTGGAATATGAAGTATGGTCGGTAATGAGAAATGAAATTATCATAAAAAAAAAGTAAATCACTGAAGTTATTTATTTTTAAATCACATTTATCGCTAGACTCACATTTTTTAAGCGGGTCAGGACTTTTGTTTAGGTATATCATAAAAGTTTTCGAAACTGCATGTATTAAATTTAACTATAAGCATAACGTAAGGTTTCGACTTTCACTGCGATTGTGATAATGATTTTATAATTTTTGTTAACAAAACAAGCTAGAACTTTCACTTTACAGAAGTCATGTAAATTATGGTTTATAAATATCATTTCTCTCGTATTCTGGATAAAGTAACAGAATAACGATATACAAATAGACGAAGATAAAACATTTCAGTACTTTTTTCTCCAGTTTCACAACGGTTTTTTTTCCATAAGTGATACCAAAAGAAATTGGATAATTTTTTTTTTCATACCATCGACTAATCGAAGTCTCTATTAGACATATTTCACGATTTCTCCTAGGTCTAGTAAATTACAATATTTGTACACTCTTTGGCAGAGAATTTCAACAAACCAATTCTGATCGAATTCCAACCACTACCTAGTTAATAAAATGAAATGTTAAATAAAAAAGTGAATGTTATTATATTTTCTTTGTATGTTACATCTGTGATAGTTCATGTGACGGGCTCCTGTTCAATAAAGTCTTGTTACGTGTTGTATCATCTCAGCCCGAATCTAGCAGCCACCGTTAAACTGGAGTACCTCATTCATGTTAAAAAAAGGAACTTGTTTCATAAAAGCGCCTACAGAATTTTGTAAAGCACTCTTAAGTTAATTTTCGAACACGTGCTTAATGTCTTTGTTAGAAGAATTTTGGTTGTATTTAGAAATTAATGTACTTGAGTGAAGGAGGTGCTCTATTTAATATAATATCGTATTATAATGTCAGTATTTTCTACAGGTTTGCCAATTTCTACTGTTAATAAGTATTGCGCTGGTAGAAAGCCTGTAACATTTTTGAAAGATGAAGTAATTAATTGTATCGTCGAATACAGAAACTTGGAATTTTTTCATATACTAAAAACTGCAGACAACTCTACAATTATAAGTGCTACGGATGTGACAGCCAACAGTACTGCTGCTTTGGTATTATTACTATTATTACATTTTTTTACGTCTGATTTACTGTCTATAATAAACAACCATATTGCTTTTTTTTCAGAATTGTACCAACCTCCATTGCACAAATTGGACAATTATCGTATGCGACGATGTCTCTTGTGTATTCTATAATAAAACATTGCATGAACCAGTGTGTAACGAGCATTCCTGCACAAATGTTGCATTAAATATTGATTATTATTTTTACTACTATGATTCTAGAATAGGGAATGTTACCGTTATCTTTCATGTTCAAAATATCTCATCTGCCTTAATATTCATATCACAAAGGATAAATGTAAAATTTTTACTGGGAAATAAAACAGACGAACATACATTAGAATTTAGCGGTAGTCCAGGATACAAGAGGGGTCTGATGTTAGTGGCCTCTTTTAGTGAAAACAATTATACAAATAATTTTTATCAAGGTCAAATAACCAAAGAAAAGTATTTATCTCTTCCTATTAACATAAATGGCCAGTGTGTTTTACCAAATTCTAAACAACACTTTATACAGTTTGGTTTAAACAGAAGAATAAAATGCCGATATTTACATAATCATAATTTAACAAATAACGATGTAAACATATGTAAATATATTCAAGGAAACATAAGCGAATTGTTTCGTTTTAATGATAAGATAATAATATCACCTTTGGGTAATCCTTACAACCTAAAAGACGAAGAATGGATTCACGTGAATTTAGATAGTATGGAGAAATCTGTCTACGGGAAATTTGACACTATGTTATATTGTTACAATGTCATTTCCAAGATATCACTAACGTTTGCTTTTATGAATGTGTATCATGAAGAAAACAATACAATTTTATCAATAAAAGTCACAATGTCAACGAGGAATAAACCTTTACTACTAAGGAAGAAATCTCAACAATTGTAACTACCGATATTAACTTTGTAAATATTTCTAAGCGACCTATATTAAAATATGCAGGAAGTCCACATTTGAATATTAACATACCAAAAGATTTTTTCTTCTCATATCCTTCAAATAAGTGTAATAATAATATTAATAACTTTATGCCTAACATGTTTTTATATTGTGCCATATTGTATTTTTTTTTTGCAAATAAAATAACATTTCCATAATAAGTAATAATTTTATTTTGAAATAATTTAAATATTTTTGTTACTTCTATTACTTCAAACTTGGCATCCCATTCAAGGAAATTATTGATCTTCTGTCTGTGTTGGCCTGTGAACAAAACAAATTTGAGACTAAAGAAATAATTTACGTTCCTCCTCAATAATGATAAATGCAAACATCGACAAGCACAGTCCGCGTCAAACCTTTTGATCGCTCTGAAGTATAGTTTGTGTCAAACTTTTGACCGCTCTGAAGTAGACGCGCAGAACACAAATTTAGGTATCGGAGGTGAAGGCGGAGCGGCGCTCGCCCGCGCGCGTTCCTCGTCCCCTATTGCATCAATTCCAACATGTGCTTTAGTGTGCATGCTAGTTGCAGTACAGTCACATTGAGAATAGTTTCCTTATTTTCAATTACATGTCATTAGTATTTTCGTTCTTTTCTTTTTCTTGTTGATATTTGTTATTATTGGTAGCTATTATTAGATCGCCTACCTCTACTTTGAAAAATGATATTTTTATGGAAATCGTTGTTCCAATATAAATAAATATTTATCAAGAATTATTTATTTCCTACGAATGTAATTCATCTACAATAACAATATTTTCGAGACATACATAATACCAAGACAATGTATGCTACTAGATATAACCTACAAACAGAAATAAATATATATGGCGAATCATTCAATTAAAGTAAGCGATCACCGAAAACTCACCGACCAGGTGGTGATCAAATATTATGCAGAGCTTATAGCTTTATATTGGAGATTATAGCTGACAAATACATGATGTGGTTAATAGTTATTATTCTAGCATTGTCTATTACTTTATTTATCAGCTACTATTGTTTATTTCTAGTCTTTATTTTATATTATTAATCGAGTAGTAATTTAATTTTTATAGCCTGGTCATTTTTATCCCTAATCCTTTGTAAATAGTCTATATGTATGTATAGCTCGTATGTATGTTTATGTCCGCTCAATTCAAATAAACAGATTTTCGTAAGTTAACTGCAAAGAGTTCCCAAGATGACCTAATTCGAGTCATATCTACATTTCATATATAAAATCTTCTGAAATTACGAAAGTTGTGGTTATACTGCCACCTCCCTTATACTTAATATAATAGGCCAATATCTACTTTAACCATAATTAATTAAAACATTGTACGTATAATTATCGAGATAACTTTAGGATTAATAAATGCCAATTTTAAATTTGTATAATAATATTTTTATTTTGTTTTTACTAACCTCTTGACTGTACTACGCGCAAGACCGAGCCTAAAGCTATATTCAGAGCGGCCAAAAAGTTTGACCCGGGCTATATATATAGATATAGATTTCGCATATACAACGTTAATTTGGCAATACGAAAAAGAAGCATTAGAACGGGATAGAAATACGAGATCATTTTCGTACGTAATATCTCGCATATTTTTACAAAATGTTTGGTTTAAAAATGTAAATTTAATTTTTGGTTTACGTCATTATTAATGGTAACATGTTCAGCGTCTAAATATATTATAACTAAATGTACCTTACTTACGTAAATACTGCTGAAATGATATGCAGCGAAAACACATTATTTTACAAAGACCTCAGAAAGTTGTATACATCATGTACAAAGAACATACACAGGATTATTCTTCGAATGTATACGCAGCCAGAATAAGATAATTTACTACAATTTTTTATCGTCACTTTCAATTTACTATAACTTGTACTGTGATGTCAAAAAAAAAGTAAAATTAACACAAGTAAGCCTCTCTTCAAAATAATGTAAGTGCTGTAATATGGAGCCTTGTTCAAAGGATTTATTGCAACAACTCAATTGATAGGGTTAATAAGAAACAATAGCCTGTACACAACAACTAGAAGAACATGTTTATTATTATTTATTTCATAAAAACAACGTTAACAGCGCGCATATTACGAAATACTTACTATTTACTTACAGTATTTATTATATATTATACATTTTATTCTTCTGTAACCTTATTACTTGCAATCACTACATTGATAACAGTTTGAACAATTTATCCAATAACACATTGACTTAATGAATAATATTTAAAATAATAATTAAATATGTCAGATTTTTTTCATGTTACAAGGTATATACGACATAAAAGTTACAGAAAAATAAACCAAATTACATGATAATTTTAACTTTTGATTAAAAAAAATAATGGACTAAGTTATTTTAGTTAACATTTCTAGCCTAAAGTTATCTAATATTAGACAAACGTTTAGTATTTGGATATTTGTTCATGTAGGCGACATGAAGACATGCCATATAGTACGGCTATCGATATAAACTGAGTCAGTGCTTAGCACAGCACTATTACACACACTAGTGTGTTGTTTTTGCCCTCGGCTTAATTAACATATTGCCGATCTAACGTAGTATATGTTAAATCCATGGACAGGTATAAATAATTTAATGAAACAGGAGAATATAAAAAAAATGTTTAATTCGAAATCTGCATTATAAGCACACAAAAGAAAACGTAACACAGGAATAAAGATGCAGGTGAAAAGTATTTACAATTTTTTCTTATTTTTACATAAACCGAAAATGCACTTGTTGCCCATTAATACTATATGTATGGGTATAGATCGAAGGAGATTGATCTGAGAGGGTATCGGGAGTATTGTTTGTCGGTTCTACGGAGCGGTACGAACCTATGCGACGTAGGTGTAGACTTTGCGGTCGTCAGGCGTGCGGGCGAGGTACTCCCGCTCGATGAGTCCCTCGATACGTTTCTTGATGACGACAGGCGATGGCAGGAATCGCGCGCGAAGCTGCTCCGTCACCTCCGCCACGAGAAGGGTGTGCTGCACAAACATTCTAACATTATCTTGTTACTTAGTAGTTTTTAACATTTCCTTGAGTATATACGAATTTAACGCAAGGTTTTTGCAGCGCACAATTAATACTCGTCCACAAAGGAAAAAAATGCTATAAATCGATAAGCGCAAATTCGAGCAAAAAGGCTAGTAAAGTATGTTAATTTACTAATGCTACTCCATACCTACATAACGAAGCTTCGGCTACCTGTCACGCTAAAAACGAACCTCAAAATCAATTCCGATAAAGGCGCAGAAAAACGTTCTTACAAGTTCCATTGATGTGTGTAAAAACCGCGGAACCAGATTTTAGTTATTAATTAGGGCCTGATAGTTCGTAATGCATGACGATATGTGTTCCCACACTTGCATTTATTACAGCCATATATAAAACTTCGTGGCGATACAGGCTGGTATAAAGTAGCATTAGTAATTATTGTATGGTGAATAATATTTTTGCCAGTTAAAAATTTCGCTTCACTAATAAATATGTAACGAATTATATACGTTTTTATATTACGCACGTTTCACACGATATTATTTGTTATACTCTTATTATTTATAGCATTAAATTGTTGATTATAGTAAAACGGACATATTATATAAATATTCTTCGTATTCAAATGTCTACACAATACAATTTCATGACTATTAGTTCAACGGTACAAAAGTCTATGTGTTGCATCGCCATCTAATGACATATTAAAGTAAAACGAATACCATAAAATCTTCTCCATGATATATATATATAACACTTATATAAGTTTCATTTTAATTGTTCACAATTTATTGGAATTTATCAACCACAGACAGAAACACCACTCTATAATAAACTTATAAACGTATTACGTATACGTATTCTCATTAAACTTTCATAACTTTATACAACGTGAAACCATCGTGATAAACCTTTTTTTAGATAATGACTAAATGTCTAAGAAAAATTAAAATATATATATATATATATATATCCAGTAGTTTTTGAGTGATGCCCGCATAATGGTAGACCACTATCATTTCATTAATATATGCGATTTTTTAATTTTAAGAATACACTTACAGCCATTTTCTTTCTAGCTTTCATGATGCGTACGATAGCAGCTTCTATTTCGTGTTTTCTGTCCTCATCGACTTTGTTTCGTGTTTCGCGCCGCTCCGGTTCAGATTCCCCTTTAGCTGCTACTGTCTGGATCTTAACTCTGCGAATAAACATTATTTTATATTATTTGAAAAGAGACTGAGGAATAATTCAACATTTATCACATGTAACTGTAGAGTTAAATCAAACCAATAGAAACCTAAGTAATAACTGACCTGTGTAATTTAGATGTAAAGGCATCGTTTACATAGAATTGATGAGATTGTTCTATATCTTTAGTTTTGGGATGCTTGATGAGTATTCTTTGTGTCGGTTTACCCATTGCGAGCGATTGCAGTGCGCGGACGAGATCCTTCTCAGGAATATCAGTCTCATTGATTATTTCCTGAAATAAAAAGCTTTTAATACGACATTTCATTTTGTTTTTTTTTATAGTTTATGAAAATACACCCATTGCTGTGAAACGAAACTCTGTAGATAATTGTAACATTATGAATGAGAAAAATCGTGAATAACTCGGGTAGTAGAACACGACAGTTGTTTGATTGTCACATTTAACTGAAACCCTCATACACCAGTTGTAATATTCACCACAGTTCCACGTTGAGGTTGGTAGGATTTTATATAAGACTCCATATAAAACCCTCCTAGTGAGTCCCTCTTGGTTTAACTCGTTTCGGAGTCAATCACTGTATGGATATGAGGCATGCAGACCAGTGTGACTGGGAGCGACTGTCGATCGATTGTAGTTTTCTCGATGATCGCCATTGCTTAGGATGTTATTATTGTGTTTACCATTTGGTTCAACGCCCCATTAAAAAAACACACATGTGTGCAGTTCAAGTAGATATTAAACCTTTAAAATACAATTAAGTATTCATATAAACAATACGGGGGGTACCGGTTATAACACCTTTTCCCAAGGCTTCGTAATATGCATGCGCACACACACTCTCACAAACATAATAAAAAACGCTGTATAATGTATTCCATCTCATTCTCTCATACGTAAAATCCTATATATGTATACGTTTGTTTCATTTAATATTACTTTGTCGTTTCAACGAGTTTCAAATCACAACGGTACTAAAAAGGTTTCACTTCAACAAGATATGATTATAAGTGACTTACCTCGTAAGTGAGCCGGTCGCGATTATTGAAGAGCAGCAGCACGCACATCTGGAAGGTGGAGACCTGTATGATGTGTCGGCGGGGTTGCACTGGCGCGGAGGATGCGGGGGGTGTCGGTGCTGGTGTGGGCGGGGGGGAGCGCGGCGGGGAGGAGCTGCCGCCGGCGCCGCCGCGGAACGTGGCGTGAAGGTCAGCGCTGCCCAGCTGAGGCTGCAGGGACAACTGCCGCCCGGAGTGCTTCGCCAAGTAGAAACTGAACGAGGCATGTCATCAGTCATATATCCAGACTTAAAAGGGCCCCGTAACAACCTTTTTTTGGAAGCTTGTTACCGTTGATCTATAACATGTTCTCTACGACGTATGATCCTATAATCTTAAAACACAATCTACATCTTCATATTTTATTATTCATTCAATAAAACAATCTCAAGTTCTAGTAACGTTTAACGAATTTTTACACACAGGCCCTTGTGGCTCCTGGACTCAGTATCATTGATAGGAATGATACGCCTAACGTAACTACGCCCCTCCATGTCATATACACATACATACTAGTAATAACAGAATTGATTCTCGACTTTATAAACGTGGCTTACTTTTAGCAGCTAAAGTTACAGTTTAGGGATGCACAACCTACAAAGGCTGCATAAACCTGTAACTAATATAACATTTCTACAAAAGACTAAGCATGAAACGATTCGTGGATAACTGTTACTGTTCATGTGATGTGACAAAAACTTTGTCATACAATATAGGGTTCTTAAACTATTTCACATATATGTAATTTTGGATTGTTGTAGTCATATAAAATAATACTTTATTGTACTTTTTAGTTTGTTCACTGACGAGCCTCATGTCACAAGGCATATTCTTCAAAAAATCAGCAGTATTGTTTAAAAAAAAAAAAGATATTGTAGGTACATGATTTTTGCGTAGGAGTACCAAGCATGCATGACTGTTTTTATTCTTACTACGAGAATTTAGAAGTAACAGCGAAAATATAGGTTGTTTGCTAGTAACATATGCATTAATGAGAAACAAATTGACCAACAGTGAAAACAGTCGTCGCATATTGAACATAATAACACGTTTTGTAAAATGGCAGTAATGAAAAAATACAAGTTCCCTGCAATACAATTATATTAACATATAATAAAAATCCTATGTTTACATGAAACAGAGTTGAGACGATATTCACTAACTACATATATATAAGTGAAAAGTTGTTTAACTACACAATACAATTCAATACACTATGTATATAATTGTAGTTTAGCTATACTTTAGTTTATAAGCTCATTTTTATTTTCCTTTTTATAATTTGCTCTATTACGATAATTTTCATTTCTCTTCAATACCACAGGTCTATTGGAAGAAAGTTGGTATTAACCTTGCTAGTGCAATAAAGTATTAATTTATTCAACAAGATACTAGTGCCAGTCGAGATACATTGTACAGTTCTTTCAAGATTTCATATATTTTAAGATAACGCTATACATTCACATAAAAGGAAAATGAAGCAGTTACCTCTTGAAAACCTCAAAAGCACTTCTTGGAGCAGACGGTATGTTGCACTTGGGCGTCGCGCTCTGCGTCGGCCAAAACCCGGTGGTGAGCACGCGCACTGACAGGTCCACGCCATACAGATTGCTCTGCAAAATACCTCTGTATCATTTTCCTACTCTTGTATAAAACTAGCCGATTCCCGACTTCTTCATTGGGCATTAAAAAAAAAATCAAAATTGGATCCAAAAAACAATCTAGAACCATTTACGAAAAATCCCGCATAAAGTCCTTATGCGACGTGTTCAGTAGTTTTAACGTGTTAGACCCTCAAAACTATTAATTATACAAATATCTATGTATACGAAAGATTACTTCAAAGTAGTGTCAAAATTCTAAACAGTAAAATATAACTAGCGCCACCTAGAAGTGCGTTATAATAAAATAGATAATGTAAAAACTTGTTGCATGGATATTACTTTTTAACAATTAAGTTGTGTATAAACATATTTAAATGTATTATTGATATAACAACAATTCATGCTACATAATTAATAAATACTCTATATTATTTTTTACCGACTCTTACTGATATAAACCATTATATAATAATTTCATTTCACATTAGCAAAAGAAATATTAAACAAATAATGCAATACGATAATTGATGTTGCTCAAACTACACGAAAATAAAAATACGCAAAACCTTACCCCCGATGATAATACATGTTCCTTAAATTCTTCCATTATGGTATTCGAGACGGTCATATCCTTAAACATGCCTTCCAGTTTGGATGTGAACTGGCACCCACACTCAGTCTGTAAATATGAATTTAAGTCATTACTGATTCAATATTATATTTTTATGTTGAACTGGTAGATACATATTAAAGTTTTACTATATCTAGTGATATTATAATTAAAAACGAAAACAGATATTTCATGACTATTGCTAAATATATAGAACGCTGCTTAAAGTCTTAATATTCTCTGCAAAATTCTTTACTACTCTGTTACTTATATATTTGGAACATTTAGTATGAACGTATAATACTCAAATAAAATAAAAGACTTTAAGCATAATCGTCCTTTACGTAGTAAGTACAAATTTATTATGACATGTAGGCAACTCACTATAATGTTTATTGTTAATTGGTAAAGAATTTTGCAGGAATATGTGGAGAGGAGTAAAGGGTAGCCAGAGGGATCATTGATCACTGATTGAATTCTCGACTTGCGAGACGTCGCCGATAATACAGTGAAAATCTCGGGGTTCCACGTCTTTCAGGAAACCTTCTTTCTGGGAAAGGGTTAAACAACGTATAAAGTAACAATCCTAGAATTTTACCTTTAATCCATTCAGGAAACCTCCCTTGTGGGAATGGGTTAAACAACTTATAAAGTAACAGCTCTAGAATTTTACTTTCATTCCATTCAAGAAACCTTATTTCTGAGAATGGTTTAAACATCTTATAAAGTAACAATTCTAGAATGTTACTTTTAATCTATTTAGGAAACTTAATTTCTGGGAATGGGTTAAACAACTAATAAAGTAAGTATTTTACTTTCATCCTATTCAGGAAACCTTCTTTCTGGAGACGGTATCAATGACTTATAAAGTAACAATTCTAGAATTTTCCTTTCATCCCATACCTATTGTGATTATGTGTTGAAATTTTTAGGATGCATGGACATCTTATGCCCAGCAGCAAACTTAAATTATTATTTTAGTTTCAGTAACTATATTAATTGAATGTAAAATTGTAATAACCTTAGATGTCATTTTATTTATTGCAGGAATATGTTACCCTATTATCCGTGTACTAGAAAACCCATTAAATTATATTTTACCCATATTCTATTTAAATGTTTTTTTTCTATCTACCATAATAAGTCATAAATTATAAAGCCTAACTTTAGGTGTAAACATCACATAACGTCAGAAAATAATTATACAAAATTTTTCTTTTATAACAGAAGTACATTAACATAAAGTCGGGAAGTAACTTTAGATGATTGTGAAACTAATAGGATAAGTGAATTTCAGTCTTCCTAAGTTATACATATTATATATATAGGTCACGACATGTTATAAAACAAAGTCATCCGCCGCGTCTGTCTGTCTGTATGTTCGCGATAAACTCGAAAACTACTGAACAGATTGTAATGCGGTCTTCACTAATAGATAGAGGATAGGAGAGGAGATAATATATGAGGAAGTTTTAGTTTATAACTTGTTAAGGTTTTTTGTAAATTGGTTGAAATATAACGATAATTATTGGAAGTGTTGGAAAAAGACAAGCCGCTTGGAAGCTTTCATCGAAAATGTTGCCTAATTATTTTGAGATATAACAAAACAATACATAGTGAGATATTCCTCTTTTATAGATCTACAAAAAAGTCTCTGATGACATATACCTGTGTGTTAAGGATAGCTTACTATAGCCATCTATCTTATAAAAACATGGACACATACAATGAGGTAATTGGAAGGCTATTTAGACAGATACAGTATTAACCCTTATGAAATTGAATACATTAGTTACTTTAAGCATTTCGTGTACATAACTATATTTTTTATAATTAAGGCAGGACAACGTTCGCCGAGCTTGTTAGTATATATTAAAAATAAAAAGGGATATATTTCAAGCAGCATAAAACTCATCTTCGTAACACATTAGAATTGATTATATACCTTCAGTTTTGAGATCATATTCTTCTCACTATCATCAGACACAGACTTGTTGAGGAGTAAACGCTTGGCCAAATGTTGTTTGTAATATCTCTCAAAAACATCCTTCTCTTGTAGGAATCTAAACAATACCATTGTTTTATCTAAAACAGCTTCAATTTCTTGTTCACTCATCTGAAAATGTGCATTTGAAATGTATAACTTACGGTTTATATAAAAGTATATAGCTCTATGTTTCAATATCTATAGTTAAAGATAGGTATAAATTCAATTTAATTTAAAAAGTTTAAATTTCAAATAAATATGATAAGTTTCTTTTTTATTCTTTTTCCAGGTTAGATTAGCGCACACAAAATATTATTAAGTCATTTATATATTACATTCTGCAATTATTTACTTATATAAATTTGACTGTAACATAAATATTACTATAATACAAACCGTTAATAACTTTAGATACAAATTTTCTGAGTAGAAATATTTTAAAACAGGTTTGATGGCTTATATTATACTCACGCCTTTTTCTCCTTTCTTCAATTTTCCATCAATGAATAAAGACAAAAACTCGGGCGATTTGTTGTTTAAATTTAAAAAATATTCAAAATCAGATGCTATCATGTGCTTGAATATTTTGTCATTGTTGAATGAGTTTTGAAGGAAATGATCGAATCTATCCTTAAGATCGAGTAAGTTCTGAAAAATATAACGTTTCATTAAGGAAATTGTAAGAACAAGGTTTTCATAAAAGATAATATTTGAAAAAATCCTATGAAAAAAATAAAAAAATTGGGTTTAAAAATCTTCCATACAAGAAAGCGGATGAGAGAATAGACAGTATAGAAACAAAAAAATTATGTCACAATTGACATTTAGTTGCTATTTTACTTCATTACAAGAACATACTGGAAAGGGACGATTTGGCCTAATTTTCTTCACAAGTGGAAGCTGGAGCGGGCAGCCGGTAGCGAATAAAAAGAATCATTATAAAGATTGTATACAGTGAAGGCGTGAAGATATAAATTGTATTTAATTTAATCTTGTAAAATTGAAGAAGATTAAGGCGCAATTATTTGAAAGTATCGTAGATGAATAATGTATAGGTACCTGTACGTATGCAATAGCGTTGGTGTTGTGGTGCGTGTCGGTGACGAGCGCGCGTCCCTGCTCGCGCAGATGTGCCGACACTGCGTCGGCGACCGTGCGCAGGCCGTCCGCGACGCGCGACAACAGCTTGTACACGCACGCAAGTTCCGACGTACGGGTGTGCGTTAGCATGTGAACCACACCAGAATTCTCCATCTTGTGTACACAAACAAACCACACTACATTATTATCTTAACATGTTCACTTCATTTACAATTTTAACCCAATTATTTTATATATCTCGACCTGACTAGCACTGTTGACCTAGCAAGCTTTTACAGCATCACTGGACTTATTGGGCGAGCGCTTAAGACACTTAGCTTATAGCAACAAGTTCAAGGACACCTAACCAAACACATACATCCAATTCTAGTGAACCTATGACATGAATCTTTTGTCTCTAGTCAGAAATTTACAACTAAAAAATGTCTACCTTAAAACTGAAAGAAGTCTTGTTAATTAAAATACACTGTAATATATATATTTGTATATTGTATTAGTTAAAAATACCTATTAAATAAAACTTATGTTGGTCCTTATCAATAGATCAATTACCTACCACACAGCTTTAACCACTTGTAAGCCACCTAATCAAGTTTTTATATCTTTGTTTCATAAAAGTTTTCTAATAAATTTATTTAAACCAAGATAATTACAAATTCAAAAATGTAAAGTAAATTATCTGATTTCTGTGACCCTGCCTGTACCCATCAAAGTATACAAGTTTCTTCTTTTGTTTAAAAAGGAAATGTATTAATTTAGCACAATTCTTATGTTTGGCAAAGGTAACACACAAATGCCGATAGAATATGGTGAATATATTTTTTTAATACAGCAGCATGCTGATAATGTTTTGTTTTGGTTATTACCTCGACTATAGTTTTCATGTGTCGTTCTATTAGTTCGTGCTCGAGAACTGCCACGATTCTGGGTTCGGTGGACTCGTCGAGGTAGTGTCGCGCGCGCTCCGCCTCCTCCGCTATGCGAGCTTCCACGCGGTTTATATACACCGCTGCACTATTCTCAGCGAGAAACTTTTGTGACTCCATCTACATTAAAAACATTGTATATTTTATGGACCCAAGTATCTCATAATCTCTAATGAAATAAATCATATTTAAACTATTTATATTTTAACCCTTTATACGTGAGAGATGACTGAGAGTGACCCGTCGATTTGATGAAGTAAATCAAATAATGATTCTCGATCATCATGTAATTGATATTATTTCATCTATGTTACTTCACGATTATGGATCATACCCAATCTTTAACGTTAGTACCGTTAGTAACGTTAATATTGTTCTCGAAATTACATAACGCGATAAGAATATATATATACTATATTCGATCTTGTCTCGACATGCCAAGGATGGCAGGCTTGAAATCGGTTTGAAATATCATACAATGCAACAATTTACTTTAATCTTGGTGTTTAAATAATGCCATTCTTTGCAGTAAAATGACACATGAAAATTGTAAGTATTACATGATATATTGTGTCAACTTATTTTACGATATTCATTAAATACACGAGCAATCTGAACGATGAAGGCTTCATGTGAACAGATAGTCAAATGCAAATCTTACACTGTAAAATTCGGAAGATTGATGCAGAAACGGCTTTTCAAAGTCCTCCTCATATACAGCTCGTGAGTTGATACCGAGAACCATAAGCATTTGACAGGCATTGCGGATCGCGAGCCGATCGACGACTTCCCCTCTACGTTCACGTGCTACCAACTCCAATAGAGTTTGACGTAGATGGTCCCGAATACATCCATAACGAACAACCTAAAACCAAATCATCATTGTTGAAATAATACAAGACAAAGTGATTTTTCCTCCTAAAACTCACTCACAAATCAAAGCATAATAGTCTGAAAATACATAGATAGAAAACAATCTCACGGTGACTCTCATAAAACTCTCCAAGCTCTCTGCAATAAACATGTATGCATAAAGTATCCATTATCAGGCAAGTGTGACTGGACCTAAGTTAATGATTTGAAATCACTTAATAGTAACACAAAAGACATATAAGAATAATAATATAACATCACATTATTACACTATGTAGTACTTGAAATATTTGAGCAAATAACCATTTATATTGTGATTTTGCTGAGCTACATTTTTTTTCTAACCATACATTTGTTTATACCACACCATCTTCACATCCACATCTCCACCACCACATGTTTATGGTATAGTAAGTACAAAATGGCAAATAAGCATAGTAAACTGACCTGATCTCTAAATATAATAAGCCCCAGGTTGTAAACATTGTCTACCTCATTTTGCTGAACATATACTCTATCCATGTACATGAGGATGTCACGGATCATAACCATACTAGTTTGATGGTCAGTCCATGCATTATTTAGTGTTTGCAGGAATCCATTGTGTAGTGAATGGAGTACATCTTCACGGACCTTTGAAATGAAAATGCTTTAGTTATTCCAATTTAAATTGAATGCAAATTAAGTATTTTCAATACCTTAGTTTCCAGGTGTTGAGTTACAACTTCTTTAAGACCTGTATACAGCCTCTCTCCATACTTGTGCAGAACCATAGTGTAAGCATTGCGATATAATTCTTCAAAGGATAAGCCCGAGTTGTTTTTCTTTTGAATTTCTTGGATTGCACTCTTTAATAAACTCCATATGCTCTCCACATACTTCGAGTCCATAGTCATCTGTGTCATAAAAGAATGTTCATATTATCTTCTAATGAAATTATACCAGATAAGTCATTTTTGTGGCCAACAGAGATTAGAAAATGTCTGAAATATTAATAGTTGTTAGTTGCATGTAATCATAAAATGGAAGTTACCAAAATTGTGCTCTTACTGAAGAATTTCTTAGGTCAATTTTTTATGAAGAAAAAATGTAAGCATATATACAGTGGAACGACTAATGGACTTATATATTGCTGTGAAATGGATGCTAGTAAATTACCCTTTTCACCAACAATATTATATTATTACTTTGTTGAAGATATTGTACAAAATGATATAGTAAAATGTTACTAAAAGTGGTGGTTATAACTAAATAGAGAAATTTTAAGCCAATTAAGGAACACCATCCATGTTAATATTTATAATGAATTTGTCCAAAATAAACAAATTGTAATATAACCGTTATAAAAACCGTTTTTTTTTTAAATAAAGCACATTTATCAATGAGCTACACACTATATAACCAATAAAATTCAAATAATGTTACTTGATAAATAAAAATGATGTGTATCATAGTGTAATAATGTTTCCCTGTATATCATAGCTTAATTAATAGACCTATCTTTTTGTAACAGTTTAATAGATCTACACAATATAAGGAAAAAGCACATTTGTATACTTTATTATAATTATTACAGTTGTGCAACCATTCTCACTTTATGTTTTACTAGCTGATATATCCCTTAGGAACAGTACTTTTTTCTGGACGATAGATACCCTATGCCCTTTTATGTAGCCCTGATAATGTATATCCAAAATTTCATTGTTACCAGTTGAGTAGTTAAGTTGTGAAAGAGTAACGAACAAACTCATATTCACATTTATAATATTAATTAGAATTTTACCATGTTCATTTGTACTAGAAACTACATAAAATTGCTATGAATTATACTGAATTATCTTATGTACAAACCCAAGTATCCGGATACACTTGATAACTTGGTTCAGAATAGTTCCACACTTGAAATTTTCTAGTCATGATGATTTTTTATTTAAATTTACTATCAAACAAACATTGTATAAATACTATAGAACAAAGCCAAAACATTTGATAACAATACTGTGTAAAAATTCTATATTTATATTTTGAACAATTTCTCACTCTTGTCAAAAATATGACATAGGTACAGATTTTTTTTAAATTTGCTTTGAGTGGGTTCCAAATTTGAAAAAAAAAAAAAAATACAAATTCATATTGTTGCCAACATTTTTATAACACATGCACTTTAGTTTTTATTGGAAATAATTAACAGTAATTACTATTAATGATTGGTATATACAATATCAATAAATATATGAATAGAATGTTATATAACTATGTGTTTATATATTATTTATAGCATTCTCATTAATAAATATATTTTTTTTTAATGTTATGAAGTATAAGGATTCTGAAAGAAATACTATAAAAGACATTAATTTATCCCTATTAATATATATCTGAAATTACAATTGTTTTGTGAACTTTTTCTGATGACATACTAATATTTGCTATTGCTCTATTTATTAATTATATGCACATTTACTATTTTGTTTTTTCTTTGTAATCAATGGTAAGGGGATTTGTAACAAAAATCTCTACGGCATAGGTACATTCAATAAGTTATATGTAGTCTTAAGGATATATGGCTGATTTAACTGTAAACATATTTAGTTTTGATTTACTAATCTCTATGTTACAGAAAAAGTACTGTTTGGATGTGAAAAGTGTCTATATGAATATAAAAAAATACTAATTTTGTTTAATCTAAGCTACAAATGATTGTACAAATAAATAAAATATAACTTATACGTCTGACATGATATAAATTTTCAAAATAATTTTTATTTTCAGCACTCATTTTTCTCCTATAAGCTAATATTCAAAATAAATAAATATAGATATATGTATAACTATGTATATGTTGATTACTTGGTTATTACAATGGTATTATTAGTTTTACTCTGCATTATATTATTCATAATAATGACAGATATCTAACACTTAGTATTTGGAATTAACTTTTTGTTGATCCTTGTTATCATCTTAGTTGCACGATATTATGATCCATAGATTATATATTTGATGTACAATTGATTTAAATGCATCATGACTACTTAATTACACCAAACACAGTTGAAAATATGTGATCCGAATAGTGAATAAAAATATGGTTTATCTGAATATTGACATAAAAATATTATTCAATCATTAACATTTATGAATTTCCTAAACACATGTGTCCGTTTGCTTTTAGTTACTTAATCAATTATTAAAGCTGCATTTATATGTGAAATAAGAAAGCTCAAACATCAAAATCATTACAATATATCCATGTTAAATGTTTTGACTGACTTTATACCTCTAAACTGCCTTTAAATTATTTCTAAACTAAACCAAAATCATTTTCGATTATAAACTGTTGCTATTTTCGATTGAAGTTAAATATGTAATGTAAAACTTCAAATGTATGTTATATGCAGTGCATTACATTAAAATTAGGAATTAATCATGTTACACATATATATAAATATTACATAAATAAATAGTATATATGTGTTAAAACTCACAGGAAATGCTCTGATTCTCATTTTGCCCGATTTATCTTTAGGCAGAGTACTCTTCATCATTGCAGATACGAAACTACTCCAACAATATTTGGAACAGTAAAAAGAAATTAGATCACTGTTCGTTCATTTGTTTACTGAGTAAAACATGGTTATTCTCAAAAACACCTGAAAGAAAAAAATAGTAAATACTTTATGAAGGTACATAACTCTTTTCATATATATTTTTTGTCGCTTTTGATCACATTGTACCTAGTGAATTATAAAATTGATGTTAAAATAAATTACACGATGTACCCAATATTTGAAATAAAACTCAATTATATCAAACTATGTACATGGACAGAAAATAACTTTTATTCATGAGAAAATAATCTAAATAATGACATTGACAATTATATTACAACCTTCTCTTTCTCCCCCATAGCTAATCCTTTGTATGTTATTTTTGTAATATTTGTAGGCAATGTGGTAAAAAAATAGTAACTACAAATGTAAAAACTTACACGAAATGAGATCATGCACTGTCGTTTGGTCGCAAATATTAAAATATATAAATAATATTACGTTTATACAATAGTCTCAATATTTGTCATCCATGACCCATAGGTGAATATATGTTTCTTGTCCATGATTATATGTATAGACCTAAGACCACAGAGTGGCAGCACAGACTAAACACAAAATTAAAGTTCTATAACTCAATCATAAATTTCGGACGATTTTATGAAATATTAAATTTCTAAATTACTTATCTTTCGTGAGGGCATTATAGGTCTTGGTAATTAATAAATAATTATTATAATGTTTTGACCATAGTATGCATTATATATTTCCGATCTCACCGAGAAGTTACAAAGAATTACGTATAATATAGTATAAGATGAAAGAATGGCAAATTGTAATTTTCCTTTCCACGGATTCTACCATTTAAGCTTATTTTTGTGAACATAAATGTCTAAAATGGTAAATCTAAAAAAACTAATTAGTCGGAATTCATTTATAGTTCAGGTATCTTGCCAAAGTAATAAATAATAATAGACCGTACAAACGGCTATATCTCAATAATGAATTACGCTGTTGTGTTATTTTACAATACAACAACAACAAATTGTTTACAGTTGTCACTTATTCTGGTTTTGGCTTATTTGTGGTTTTATATCTTACTTTAATTTGTAACAATAACAACATAATGAAATGAATATTCGTTGTTGTTGTAGGTCGAGCAACGTGAAATGTTCTCGCTTTCACACTATTGATTGTTACATATTTTTTGCCTATTTGTACGTTACGGTGAAATAGATCGACCATTGTCATTAATAATAATGAATAACGAATAATTACCTAACGAATAATTATTTTGAGAAAATTAGTATTAATTATGAGGTTCGATTGAAGTAGTATAAAAAATAGATTATAAAAAGCATCACAAATATCACACATACAGTTATTTTTTAATAATTGAGTTAAGATTGTCAAACGCACGTTATCCGTTTAGCCTTTTCACAGTCGCGTCGATATTATTCGTTTCGAATTTCTCAAATTACCACCCAACTATTACTATTTCTATATTTTTTATTCAGCGGTAGTGTTTGTCTATGTACTGTAACTGTTAAGGCTTAGTTAAATATTCATTTTATTAGTTATCTTTCCTCAGGTTTGGCTACCTTATGTATTGGCTTGGACAAATATTGAAAAGTCAAATAGAAACTACCAAATTATAGTCCACATCAAACTTTTTGACCGCTCTGAGTATAGCTTTAAGTTCGGTCTTGCGCATAGTAAAGTCAAGAGGTTTCTACAAAACAATGTCAAGATATAATTATAGGAATTTAAAATTGGTATTATTCATCTTTAAGGTATCCCCATATTATACGTACAATATGTTTTTAATTAATTATGATTCAAGAAGATATTTGTCTATTATATTAAGTAAAAGAGATGAGGCGGTATCACCATCACATTCGCGTTGTTACATTAAGAAACTTTGTATGTGAAATGAAGATATTATTCTATTGGACTAGCTAATCTACGAAAATTTGTTCATTTGAATTGTGCGGTAATATACATACATACAAGATATACATACATATATAATATTCGCAAAGATTAGAGATAAAAACGACTAGACTGATATAAATTAAATAATTACAGGAGTAATAAAATAAAAACTAGACATGAATAACAGTAGCTGAATAATAAAGTAATAGACAAAGCTAGAATAATCTATTTCACAACTTTTCACTGTTTCATTTCATTTATAATTAGCTCCAGATATCATTTGATCACCATCTGTTGGGTGATCGTGTACTTTAAATGAATGATCTGTCTTATATAGCATTGCTTCTGTCTGTAGGTTATATCTTGTAAGATATACTATATTTATTAGTATATTATTGGGTTATTGTAGATGAAATACATTCGTATTAAATAATATTTAATATATTTTCCATAGAAACATCATTTTTCACAGTGGATGGGCGCTCTAGTAATAACAAATATCAACAAGCAATAATAAAGAGACAAAATAAAGAATTTAACAAAAATATCAACCAGAAAAAAAAGCAATAACAACGAAACATTTCTGAATGCGACTGTACTGAAACTAGCACGCACACTGACACATGTCATGTCAGGAAGTGTATAATAGGGAAAAGGAATGCGCGCGGGCGAGCGCCATTCCGCCATCACCTTCTCACGTCCCTTTGGTACCAAAATCTGTGTTCTGCGCATCTATTCAGAGCGGTCAAAAAAATTGACGCGAACTGTATGTATGCAGTGGTCATAATGATCATCTCTATCAGTTTGTGTATACAAAGTTATATACCTAATAATTTATTTTGATACCGTTTTGATTTTCTTTTATAAATTTATGAATAAATGTCATTAAGTACATATGTAAAATATTTATTATAGGGTTAAACAAAGATATTAAAGGGGGATTTGAGGCACAGTCTAAGTTAATTCCGCCTTTAAAAATGTTTAGTGTTGGTATCATCTAATCTTACAGATATAATATAAATTTTATATTATAAAATTCTAATGGTGAATCTGAAATCCACTTGTTTGATTTTAATTATAGCATAACAAATTAACGCAACTGTACATAATTGTAAGTGTAGTGCAATCTAAAAACATCGATGTTCTTCGGGAGATCTACAATCGTTGTTGTCATGCCGGCCTGCCAGCCTGTCAGCTCTTGGATTTACGGGCTGATCCCGAAAAGCGACAAAGTAATTAAAGTCATATTAATGAGTTGAGAACCTAGTAGTAAGTCTTTGATCATTTCAAAACCTAGGAAATTTGTAAGTGTATTGTCAAGTCGATGCTCTTACCAGATTTAGAGTATCTTGTAATTTTTAATATAAGTAATTAATTAATATAATTAATGACGTAACTGAATTTGCATTCTTTTGGAATTTACTAGGTAATTGTTCTCAATTTATTAATCAATTATAGCCAAATTTCATTTTTAAGACACACTGGCCTTAATAGTAATAGGGTATTTATTCATAATCGAAACACCAAAAAGCAACTATTAGCATAAATACGACATTATGTTACTTAAGTATAAACTAAGTTAAAATTGTTCTGGTTACATTTCGGTGAGCAAACCGTTAAAGAGGGGTAAACTTTGTAAATTTACGAGTTTCTAACTGATCTATCTAACCGATCTAGTGCTGGTTTGTTTGAATTGGACAAAAATTTGTCTATAGGTTAAATAAAACAAAGAGGATCCTTTTTCTATATCGGAGAATAGACATACTACACTGCATATTATCATATCTTAGAAATCTTGAAGAAATACGTGGTGACCTATGTTAATTCTATAAAAGAAATCTTTCATATATAGCAGCATGTTACGGGGAAATTGCGTAGTTATTTAAGAGGTTTAATATTCAATTTGTTTAGGAAAGAGAAAGTAATCTTTTGACATCTGACAATTTTGAAGCTATACTTGTTTTGGTGCAATTAGGAAAATTAATGAAGGTGAATTTTTAAGGATGTGCGCTGCACACCGATACCTAAAAGCGACACCATGAAGTTGGTTGCTAATTGTCACTCAACTTTTCGTGAGAACTGATAACTATATTCAAGGTATAAATTATTATTAATACCTAATTATTTGATAAACAGATTTTTATACTTCTTTTTTGTATCTTCTGTATACTGATAGGTTATAGAAAATTAATTTTAAAACCTTTTAAAGTTAATTATAATTTTTAATTGAAAAAGGTGATCACTTGTATTTCATGTCTTTTTACGCTAAAGAAGTATAGCTTCTTACGTATGTACATAAGTATACACACGTTTTGGTATCATTTTTTATAATAGAATAATTTATTGTACAATTATTTATGAGTGACACGTTCTATTATATTAATTATTCTGTTAAAACGTTTAGTAATTTCTTGAAATCGTTCTCTTTACATTCCCTGCTAATCACTTATATTGTCTTATCTGCTATATTTTTATTAATGAAATATGATTCGAAGAAAATTCCTCTAATGTATTAACAATATTGAGTAAGAGACAGGTTGGAATAATAAATAACAATTTCACAATAAAGTCTGTTATTAATTTACTATGAGACTTAGAAATCAGTTGTTTTATCGATGATGTTGTAAAAACATTTTAAATGAATGTTTCTTCATCAAATCGATATATTTCATACATCTCTTCAACCACCTGTTTATACACAAGAAATGGAAAGACAGGGCCGCAGCCTAAAGAAATGATGTAAGAACTGTAACAAAAATTATTATTACTACTGAATCATATGGAAATTATAATATGAATAGCCTGAACACATACTCAAATCTCAAGCAGATTTATTATTTCAAGTGTGAATAAATTAACCTTATTTTTTTTCTCTTATAGTATTTTTTTCTCTTGCAATATGCGCACTTGTTATTTGAAAAATATTAGTACTCGACATTCAACAGTACAGAATACATTTTTTTTCAATATTGTGTTATATTTCAAGGTTATAAATTCTGTTTTTTTAAGAAACAACTATATTTACAATAGAACATTTCTTTGCAGCAAAAACGAAAAACACAAAAATGAGGCTTGGAATTACTTTGCGTGTGGTCTAGAATCCTAAAGAGCAATTCCACAAAGCTCAAGTAAAATCCTAAAACCTAGTTTTGCTGATTCGGTGAATTAATGTTGAATGACCTAATATGATATGAAATATATTATTTATTATTAAACTGTTTTTTTTTCAGTTGTGATTCCGAATTAATAAAGTATATTTTTTAAACAAACTATCCTTACAATTAATGCTAATTTGGTATTTTCTATACAAAACATAAATATATTATTATATAAATAAAACAACATGAAAAACAATATTCTATATTCTTGAATACATGAACACGAATACATATTTAGTGTTGCTCACATTAATCTAATTATTTTCTTGTCTCACGATAATCTTATTATAATATTGTCTTATCTATAAACATGCTTACATTTATTTGTAAATAAGCCTTAATAGCCAATACCTACGACTTCGTCGTCATTGTTTTATTGTTTTAACAATTTATTTTATGTTCAGAGGAAAAATATAAATAAATTGAAAGTAAAAATATATTTTGTTTGCAAATTTTTTTTGTATGTTCATTGTTTAGTTAGATGTTATTCGTTTACTACCCCTCTTCTGCGTATGCACATCACTCCGCTTGTCCTACATGTCCACAGCAAGAAAAGGCGGTACTGAACTCGTAATGCTTATAAAAATCGTAGTTTGTTAAACTGTATACCAAATGATGATATCGTTATAATTGTTTTTAGATGAGGTTTAAAGCGAAGTGAAACAAAGAAAAGTTGATCGACGATATCTTTGCAGTAGTTTTTGCTTGATGCGCGCACAATAGCAGACTTCTATCATTTTATTTCATTGTATTTAACTTCTGTCATTGACATAGTTGCAGATGTAGCAAATAGGTACTTAACTAAAAGTTGAGGTAGTATAAGATTGAAATCATATTTTTGTGGTTATTACTATTAGTAAAATACTTGGTAGATGGATTGTGTTATAGATAGGTTACACTTTGGTATATTTTATAAATGAAAATTTATTTTATTGTTTGTTACTGTGATATAATGATCTTAGAATATATCGTCATTTAACATCAGGACGGGATTATAGTGAAACGCTAAAACCTATAAATAGAAAAAAAGTTTATAGGTTTACATATTATTATTATAAAATGGATCTATATGTGAATAATAGTGATGACTAAAATTTATTCCATCCTGTAAATGTTCAATGACAATTTGGTACACAGGTAAATATAAGGAAGTATATGTTCAATCACATGTGCGTATCAATTTAAAAAAAAAGATAAGCTGTGTCATATTCTTAAATCAATAACAAGACCTTTCAAGTAGTGAGATCTATGACGTTTGTATTTATCATCTATCTTCTGGAGGCGTAAATTTAATAAACATTATTTTTGGCTACAAGTTATAGTATAACACAGTGAACAAACTAGAACTGAAACTGAATATTACATATAATTATAAAAAAATAATAATATAACCTTACAATACAAAGTATAAATATTTTTTGAATAAAAATAATTTATTATTAATATATTTAATATAATTTATAGTTTATTTAAATAAATTAGTTAACTGTTCTATGGCTCAATAACATGTAGATTTAAATATTTAGTCGTTGTAGGCAGGATGGGCTTGTATGACCCAACGAAACACGAAGAGAGTCAAACAAGCTAGCACGAAAAATGATATCATCACACGTAGATTCTTTTCCGACCGGTGATCGCGTTCACTAGCACGCAATCGTTCAATGAGGCCGTTCTGAAAATAAATCCGATAACTAGTTGACTAAAAAATGACAATAACAAGCCTTTACAAGGTTCAACTTTTTTAGTATCTTACCCATTGAGGATCTTGCTCAGTAATTCACTAAAGATCAAAGTTTGACTATCGAGTCGAATGGTTTGACCGGCGGTATATTGATTCAATGTTCATAGGTCCGAACTCTGATGTGTAACACATATTTTATCGGAATTCACATGTATAATTTAAATTAGTAACACCATCGGCTGATGGTGTAAGGGAACATCGGGAGAAAACTTGGGCCTGAGAAATGTTGGTATAATATTTCAGCAATATGGCAAAAATATAGAATTCTGCATTTCTCTGTGTTTTGAAATTACCAATATGCAGGGAATGCTGTGGTTCTTATGTCAGTAACCTTACATCGGGAAGAGACCTGTGGGACTCTTGTAGCCTGACGTTATATTTTAAGGGTCTTTTAAAACATATGGTGTAACTACGTCACGACAATAAGGGATTATAAGAAGTATTTTTCCGTCGTGTTACTTCTATATTATTAATATGGGTATATAGAGTAACCTTTATGCTAGTATTTTATAGGATTGAGGTTTCTTTCTTTCTTTTGTAGCCTGTAACAAATTGGTGGGATGTTGTTTGTGAAAATTTTTGGGGATAAGAATATATTTAAAAATTATGACAGTATGGTTTTAATAGAATTAGAATTTACAGCTGTTGGTCTCTTTAATAAATAAAAAAGCTGACAGAGTTGTCTTGGTGGCCACTATAATTAAATACAGAGAATAGTTTTTTGTTAGGATATACAGTAGATACCAATATTCAAGTAAAAAATGTAAAATGTTTCATAAACCTACTTAGAACAATTCGGAAAAAAAACTGGATTTTAAATAATTTGTAATAACAATAAAAAAGGAGAAATCATTAATTACTTAGTAAATATTTTAAAAATTGATAACAACTGAGTAAATATAGTTTACTGCGTACCCATCCACCATTTGAAGCTATCCAAGAGCCAGATTCTTCATGCAAGAGATCAGCGATGGCTGCCGCAGGAGCTGCTACGAGTTCTAATGCGGGCTCCTCGTCTGCAGCCTCGGCAGCTTCACGAGCTAGAGCTCCACATATAGAGTATACTGCTGCGATCTGAAATTATAGTGTTGATTAATAAATACTAGGCGGTGTTAATATTATATTTCCTACGGTGTTTGTAGTCCTCTATTGGATGTTGATCTCTTTACAGAAACGTGTAGATAACAGCAATTAAATTGTGTCTTCATATTAATTCTGATATGTATGACATATCTTTATTTTAGGTAACAGCTTACCAACAATCATATTTTATCTATAATGAATAACATAAATAGGTCTCTAGAGATACAACCGCAACCTCACTTTGATGTCCCATGGATCGATCAAAATTTTGTAAGTAGATCTCACCTAATAATAGCTCTCCGACTTCGCTCCGGGCACATACTAATTAATAGGTTTTTACACCTCATAAAAAAAGGTCTTCACCGAACTGCAGGGTGTGCGGTGTGGTTGAAGACGTCAACCACGTTTTGATGGAATGTGTTAAATATGAAGATTTTAGAAATAATTTCAAGATTACTCGATCCATGGATGTAGGTATTTGTAATTCGATCTTGGCAGACCCTTTGTCTCAGAATGCGAAAACATAGTACACAGTCGCAAGGTTAGCTTTTAAGATTTGATAATGTATTGCATTGTGGAACTGAATATGTCTGTGATGTTGTTACAGTGCGCCATAGTCGCTATGCGACAAAGCCCATATTAAAGGGAAAAAAAATTGTATGTTTGTAGAAGTAAACTTTAGAACTACTCGGAAAACTAGTTTTGTTAAGTTATGTAAAAGAATAATGATATAAATTTACTTTCCTTTTTAAGTAACATAAACTTAGTATTAGCATCATTACATTTAAATTACAAAGCCAGGTGAATAAAGTTAATAAATCAATAAATTGTACATTAAAACGAAAAAGAAGAAATATATGTTAAGTAGATATGGTATAAATGTGTGGATGACGTGAGTTACTGCTTACCGCCGTGTAAGGAGCTTCGCGTCGCTAATGTTTCATGTAGTAGAAGTAGCAAACAAACACTAAGGGGTCCTTTTTCTTGAGGCTCCACACTTAGTATTGTTAGCGAATTATTTACAGATAACACAAAAAGGGTTGCCATTTGGGAGTCCATATTGCGTTAAGGACCTTTACAAAATTTATCTTACCCGCTTTTTATTTAAGATTTATTCCGATACTAATATAATATTTTAAAAAAACTCCTATAGTACAGTCTCAATTTTTTTTTATTACGCTTTTATTGGTGGCTATTCGGATATATACAAAAAGGGATTAATCAATAATAACGAACTGAATCGGATTAACAAGGATAGAAAGTTGCATATAAGGGCGTTCCATTTTTTACCTATTACAGTAAAGACATTGAGTGCTAACAATAAACAATGCCAAGATTTGATTTTGGTTTTACAGGAAAATAGCATCAGCTTAGGTTGCAAACATACTTAAATTTAAATAACATTTTTAAATTAATTGTACATGGGGTATCTTCATGTTGCATCACATTATATCGTATGTATTCTGGTTTAAGTATTCGTGTTATTATGTGAATGTATTCAAATGTAGTCAACGGACTAAATAAACAGAATGAACTGGGTAACACACAAGGAAAATCCTGCTTAAGGTTGTTAGTAAGTAACCCAATTAAAAGTTAAGAAAGAATGAGGGCATATATATAAAACCCTTAATTATAGCCCAAGGAATATATTCTAAACATATCGTGAACAAAAATATAGTTTAGTAAAAATGATCGATTACCACCTATTCAAATAATTTGTAGTATACATAACGAAGCCAAATGTGGGTTACAGTCACAGTTACCTTAGACCAAGTAATATTTTCCCTGGTAATACGTCGAGCGAGAGCGAGGGCAAGCTCAGCTAGGGCAGTATCAGATCGGAGCATAGCAGATGGTGCTCTCGTGGCCTGTCTTGCTACATATCGGAAAGCATCAGGTCGCTTTCTTTCCAAAGCTGCACAAAGTGTTCGAAGCGCTGCCAGTACACCGGTCTCAATGTTGCATATAGCTTCTTCGCCACATTCAGTCTCTATCATTCTTTGAAGACGTTTCTTAACTATTTGCTATTGGGCAGAAGTTAAAGTGACTTGGTTAAGAAAATATACGAGTTCTTTCAAGAAGTTAAACGCCAAACTTTTTAATAAAACTTTAACGTTGGAAGAGTTAGGATAAACTGTTAGAACTAACTGACTGTAGAAAGGATAGGTTTACAGGTTCTTTAATTTTAAAATGTACCTATGTTTCTGTTCCGACTTTGCAATCCAAAAATTACTTTAAATTAGAGTTTCGATTATAATTATGTAGTATTTCTCATTGGGTTTATTTTAACGTTTGATTAATAAGTATACTAGGCAGGCATCCTTTCTTGGTTTTTTACATTTCTGTAAATATCACAGATGATATTTCTTTTTGCTATCCGTGAAGAATCAATAAAAAATTATAAAAATCATCTTTTTATATATAAAAAAAAATTGGAGTAAAGTACATTTTAGAAAACCGAAACAATCATGAATCTATAGCATATACCAATGATGTTGCACTGTAGTAATATATCAGGTTATTATAAAGTGCTCTGTGGAAAAGGGTCTCATAAATTCTCATTAACAAAGCCAAGATAAAACAATACACTTTTGATAGTGAACAAATCTCTAAGAATCTAATAATTTTATCAGAAGTAGAGTGGCGATAAATTAATTTTTTACCAATTTGAAAAAGAGATTTTCTTATTCGAATTTCGAATCATATAATAATTCTCAATAAACTTATACAAAGTTTTAATAAAAGTATTAAGTTTTTACTGATCGAACTTCATCATTCAAGGAATCTTATCTTTCCTCGTGATCCTCTTGTGATTCCTCATAGGAAACATTTCAAACTAAAACTTACAAATACGTATGTTTTCAAATCGCATAGAAATTAAAAAAATTATAAATTCTCTTAAAACAATCAATATTTTATCAGAATTTATGAGATCTTCTCCACAAGGGTATCGGATCCTTATTTGATAACGACTATATTTGTTTAAAAGGTGTTTAAAATTTGGATAGAGGTAATATTATAGGATAATTTACCTTATTCGGACACAAAGTTGATCTTCCTTATTTGTGTTTTAACATATTGTAAACAAAGTGCCCGTCCTTGGCGCACTATTTGAGGTTTGACTTGAGTAGGTGTGGCGAGACACCATCCGATGGTGGCTGATAATCGGCGGGAGACAGCTGCAGCAGCCGCACTTGACACCATAGTACTGAAACGACGTTTTGTCCGGTCTAGATGAGATGTCGAGCGCATAGGTGAACTTCGTAAATCTGTACAAAAAATGTAACGTGTTGTAGGAATGAGGATAAAACAACTATTCCTACCCTCGTGGCAGTTTTATAAGTTGTGACGATGAAGATTTATTGCACGTCGTTTGTAGATACTCTTGGACATTTTTTTATTCTATTTTATAAGTTTTGAAGGTTCGGCCACAAACTCATTTGATTTTAAATGATCATGTTTTCCAAGATGGTTAACACGCTAAGCCAGTTGGACTTAAAAAAAAGCCTACCATCATGCTATGCTTTCAACGATGTTTTCCTTTACCGAAAGCTTCGACTCAGTTGCAAGAATTCGAGGCTCGAGCCTACGTCGGTCGACGCGGTATCCAAACGCACTTAAGCCATCAGCGCTTCAAAATCGGTTTGTATGCGCTTTACTTCAAACATCAGGCATTTACCCAGTAGTGACAAAAAAATACATATACTTAAAATTAAGTCATTGCTTATAATATATTTAGTTTAATTATTATTCATAATCTTACTAGGCAAGCCATCGGGGACAATAGGCAGTGAGCTCAAGGGTGAACTCAACTTCCGACGCACTCGCAAAGTTGGAACAAATTCATCGTCTTCTTCGCCATCTGGTGGAGTGACGTGAATGGCTATATTGTTGCTCTCTTGATTTTTTGTGCCATCTAATTGCCATCTTGAACCCGTTAATTGCCCTATCTGCAAAACAGGTCTGCTTATGTTTAAAGGTCTAATTTAAATTCGATTTTTTGTTAAACAATGATCATTTGTTGGCTTTGTTAATATATAAAGCCTCACTGGACGATAGAACATAAAATAATGATATAACATAAAAGGAATATCAACTCATTTACGCTTTATAAAAAATTACTTACATACATATATATGTTATAGATATATGTGAGCAACTATGGAGTAAAGTTTTAATTTTCATTAAAGTCTTTGTTGTATTTACCTGAGTTAATTATAGGATTTATTCTGATGCCAAAGTAAGTTAAAGAAGTTAATTGTGGAGTATTAAGTGTAGGTGTTATCATCCAATAATCAAATGAACATTCCATTCCATTTCTATTTTTTAAATATCGATTGAATTTCTACTTACATAAATAAATATGTAAGTTTTAACCATTTCTGCAGATACACAAGTCGATGGTTGATGGTGAAATAGATAAAACATGACCAACATGGATGCTGTATGATTAATTAAAATCATGTGTAATAAATTCTTATTTTACATATATAAAAATTAGAGAAGTCAACATTTAAATTAGTATCATTGCTCAGTTAGATTACCCAATAAAAATAACGTGGACCTTTTACAATTATCATTTATCAGTGCCCTCGTATTTTTTAATGGGCCTGGTTCTAATTAATATAATTGTGTATGGTAAAATACTGTTTAATAATATTGAATTCTAAAATGTGTGATAGTAAAATATAATAAAAATCAACCTCTAAAATATATAATAAAAAAACTATCAATATTGATAAAACACTTGAATAGCATTTTCAAAGGCCTTACTAAAATCCTTATTGTCCTTACTAATATTATAAATGCGAATCATCATCGTCCTCTTACACTTTTCCCATCTAAGCAGAGTCAGCACAACATTTTTTAATGTAACTTTGTTTGTTTGTTACACTTTCACGCTTTGACCACTCAACGGAAAAAAAACACATAGTGTATCTTTAATTCAGAAGAAGAGTACTGTTCCCAAAGCATTGGTCAAATCTATATTATATTACAGAAGCTATTCTCTTACGAACCGTTTAAAATTTACTCTACATTCATTTACACGCTTAGTACGGGTCAATTCTAGGACAAAACCCACGTAATTTAAAGCAAAAAGAAAAGAGTGTTATTATAAAGGTAGTAAACTTTTCCAGAAACTGTAAGCTGAATTCACTCAGAATCAGATGTAAATCTTAGTTGAAGTATGTAACTTACGAAATCGTCATCTTAATAAATCATAAGTTGGAACATTAAGTGAAAATAGAGATGAGATATCGCTGGCTTATTTTTAGTGTCCCCACAAAAACGGGTGAATAAATTGAGTCTATTGTATACGTAATGTATGTACATTGAAATACTTTATAGTTATATGCCTTTCTCAATATAAAATAAAAGAATATAAAACTCTTGTTATATTCATTTAAATTAAGTCATATAAAAAAAATCATTAAAACTTGGCGTTTAAAGTATTTTTTTAGGTTACAATTATAGAAGCGATTCTATTTGAAATAGGACATTGTTTTCAAATTCATTACAAATTATCCTTTGTTATGTTAATATGAAATCTAATCTCTGTGGGAAGCATATGAATTATTTTAAAGTCATTTGCCATGTATATACAAGAGATGTAATAAATTGTAATGTTAACATCTCTAAGCTCTACGACGGAAAATAGCTCATAATGTTAGAAATTCTGTAACCTGTATCGTTTTAGCACTTATTACATTTAGGACAAATAAAATTAAAACATTTTAACTTTACAAAAAAAAAAACTCACAATTAAAAGATTTACTTTTAAACTTATACAAGTAAGTATAAACGTATATGACATTACTTCGTAGTCTTCATTGTGATTAGAAAAATCTGGAGAACATAAGAAAAAAAGGAAAAAATAAGAATTTCTCTTGAAGTGTATGTTTTTGTTTTGAAAAAAACATTATATGAGTAATAAGTTCTCCGTATGTTGGCATTTATAAACATTGTTTTATATCTGTTTGCTCGTTTCAAATAGTATTTTTATCCGAGATTTGGAAATACATAAATCTTCAAACAGTACGTGTAGTAAATTTCCATCTCGGTTTCATTCAACTACATCATGAAAAATTTTCAAACTTAGGCTATTTAATATTAATGTTGTTTAAAAACCTTTAGTAATATTATTATAATTATGTAGTTTCGCTGAGTTACTTGGGAATCAAGAAGAATGCAAGCAGAGGTGAGATTATATGTAGGATTTTATACTGAAACAATAAGTTGTATAAAACTATAATATAAATATATAATAAATGGATTCGGTATGTAAAAATAATTAGTTACACAAGAAACAGTGTTTGTGCAGCGTGTGTCCTTACTCAAACCTACGTTTATGTTAACAATGTAAATTTCGTTGTATAATTAGATTTCCACAGATTTAACGTAATAGAAAATTGTTTGAAAAATGTTGTGTCCATTAAATGGTAAACATATAATAACATAACGTATATGTTAAGACATATACTGAAATATTTTATTTCATAATAACCAACATAGTTGTGTGAGGCATATCAAAATTATGCGTCAAATCACTCGAAAAAATTTGTACAAACGTTTAGAGGAGTTAGATATATATACATATTGTATTCGTAATAATGCCTTCTGTTATTTAGTTTTTGTATATTTTTCTTTTAACCTTTGTTACTTTAATCAGAGGTTTTCTTTTTCTTTAGGTATCATTAGTGTAGGGGTAAATGACTAAATTTATGCAGAAAAATTAATTTTTAGAAGTGACTCGTCAACTAAAATTGTCCTTCAAGTTTACCTACTATTTATTACAAAAACCAAGAAGAACCAAGAAGCCATATCTAAACATAGTGTAGTTTACATTGTTATCATTAATTTTGTGTGGTAACCATAAGTTATAAAGTTACCCTCAATAAGTTATTATTGTTCTCAAATTAAATATTATATAATTTTATACTGTAAAGTAAAATAGAAAGAAAATTAATACCGGATTTTTTTATGTAAACATCCAGCATGTTTTCATTTTTTAGTACTGCTTGTTGCGAGATAGTTTTGGTCTTTCAATATTTGTGCAATATTCGTCATAGCAAGACGCTTCCGGGATTAATACAAGGCCGTAAAAAATAAACATATTTTAACTACAGCAATGTATTTAATTATCAATAATATTTTGGTATAGATGATCCAGGTAATGAACGTTAAATAAAATTGTAGAGTCTCTTGTTAGTTCGGCCAAATTTTCGAAATGGTTGTAGCGATTTTAATTAAACTTTTATAGGTAGTTAGAATACTTCACAGACATTTAGTTAGTTTTACGTAACGTACGCTTATCAATAGGAGTTAAACAGGAATGCCAAAATTACAATAAAAATAAAAGATAGGCCACAATCAATCCAGATTAAACACCAGCTAGTTGAGATGAACAAAATAAAAAAATTGTATTATACAATAGTTTATGATAAATATAATTAAACGCAATAAATAATTTCGTGTACGTTCATACAAAAAACTATCTCGTTGGTGTGAAGATCTTCTCCAGGTTGCTGTAGTGATTTCTATATTTTGCTTCCAATAGCTATTTCTTCCCTATAACTTTTTCAATTCTTGCTAGTAGTGAATAGTCATCATCCCTTACTTTTGTTCGATTTACTATAGTGGTACGGAGTATTTTCTTACTCATTATAATACTTTTACGTATTATACATTTATCCGCTGGCAAGATGTTATTACATTTTTATGAAACATAGAAATGAAACATTTATGAGACATAAGTGTAATTGTTGTGTCCAATTTGGGTCGTTTATCCGTTTCGCGTCAAACATAACTTGGTAGGTACGTACTGCAATGATTAAAGCTAATCGTTTATAGCGTTAAATGACAATAATATAATTTTTGAAAAAGTTTTATTTCGTTTTAATATACTGATTATTTCCAGGTAAATGGTTCGTTATTATGTCTAGGATATACATTTTCAGATACCTAATGTTGTAATCAACCGAATCAATTAAATATATACTAACGCGGTTCTTTGTTGACGACCGCGTTTATAATTTACCGGCTTTTGCCCGCGGTTTTGCTTGCGTTAATTTAGATTTCACCTGTCGCTCGGAACAGTGCTTTTTTTTTCTGAATGAAGGATACGGTTTATCGGTTGAGTAATTAAGGCGTGAAAACGTAACAAAAAAATTAATTTGCATGTATGATATCAATAGTTAGGATATTTTCTTGTTCTAAAATATACGATATTATTCATACAAACATACAGCACATACACGGTCGTACCAAATGACGCGTCCAAATGATAAGTTTTATTTTTACGTACGTTTTATTTTTAATAGAAAAAACAAATATTATTTTACCCATAATTACTATTGCAGTGCTCGTTGTTGTCGTGCAGAAGAACACAATTTGTACATTTATTGAGGACATAGTTTTGCAACATTTTTAGTTTCGCGGCTCACTCAATATCCTTAAAAGTTAAGTAAAAAAACGTTGCTACTACACTACAATATGGTAATTTGACGCTTATCAAAGTATTTATCGCCTGTATAACACAACAACGATTTGTCCTTTTTCAGTATCTTGATTTGCGTACAATCGTTTTTATTTTTAACTAGGTTATAAAGTCATACGACTTGATTCACATCCTAACTAACCGTGAAAAGAAATAGCTTTGGCCAATACTTTATTGTATAACCTTTTTATAACAAGTTTTATAAGGCTTATTTCTAAAATAGAAAGTACTTCAACAGGAATAATTTTTGTATTCAATTAAATTTTGACCCTCAGTTTAAGAAACAATAACTTCGAAGGACATTAAATAACACTGTCAGGCAAAATGTACATGTGAAAAATCAGGAACCGTGTCATTGTATAGTCGAAAATCATGTTGTGTATAAAGTGCCCAACGGCGTTTTACATACATACATACGTTTTACATAATACAGAGTGGTTAGTACCTCGTGAATAAAAATAAACGTGTCATCAGCTTTCAACAATTCACTGAACAAGAATGACTTTTCCTTCATACTCCATCCTTTCAGCAGAAAGTCTTTACTACAAAAATGACATAAGGACAGGTTTGTATTCAGTCAATTCCCACAATCTTCACCAGATCGTCCGTACCACTTCAAGAACGTCCACTCATAGTGCATCTTCTAGTACCTAGTCGCTAGTATAGTACTCTTTGGTCCTATTCAACACTTTGACCCGCAATGCATTTTTTTGCAATATAGAAGAGAAAAGACGAGTGGTGAAAAAAGTGCGAAATTCGACTACGGAATCCATTGTATTCCAGTCTGCAGGGTATAGCTATATACTTGCATATGAGACGTCTCAACTCCGTCATTGAAAGTAGAAACTTTTTATTAACTACATTCAGTTAGGATTACAGTTGGACTACATACCTCTTTGGTACTATAGACACTTTAAAAATAATAATTCAATAAATAATTTATTTTTAAGACGTTGTGTAAAACGCTATTATAATGCCTAAGTAGTAAGTATCTATAGATTATTCTTATTTGTAATACTTGTTGTTAGAGATATTGATTTCAATAATATTAGGACTATCTAATACATGTATTGTACAACACCCACAAAATAATGCAAAGGGAAGACATTATTAACTTCGTTAGAAAAGCAACGATATGTCTCGTCAAGCGTGTTTAATAATGCGAGCCAGGAACAACGGTTTAACACATTCGAATCTGTGATGACCGTGAGTACACCGCACTGCGTTTGTAATGTTAATTCCACAAGTCAATGTTACTGATAAGTTTCATGCTGCCGGAATACTCAATTAGTTAGTACATTAAAAAAAACTTAGCCTACATTTTAAAACGTTGCTACATGCGATGCGATGATGAGGACTATATTAAAGTTAACTGCATATTAAATGATCTTGAAACGCAATATATCCAATTAAGTACACCTAGGGAAATATTTTACCACGTGTATTGTGTTGCAAGAAGAGTACCAGTTTGGTATCATTCCTTAAAATCGATAAATTCAGAAGAATGTAATCTGTGTCAGTAAGCCGAGTTAGATTGGGTAACTAGATAAACATACGAGTACACAAGTCAATATTAGTAAAAAAAAAACACACTTAGCTAATCTATATTAATAAATCTGTTATATTTCTGCCTGTATATTTAATTTTGTTTATCGAAATTTTGTGATCGATGACTCTTATAAAGGACAATAATATTATAGGTTTAGATTTAAATTCAATTCAGATTTAAGATTAATAATGGCAAATATGCTATTTACTCCATATTGCTGGAAGAGTGTGAAATTAGTTATCTCGTCGAAAGCCTGGAATAATGTTAGCACTTTGAAAAATCAAAATTGTTAACAGAGTAATTGTCGTTTTCAAAATATCCTAACAATATTATGTTTTCATAACATAATTGGAACTGCAAGATTGAAATACTGTCATATTATTTTACCAGTCGTGATTTTATATTGTGTTGATTTTGTCAATGTTATAATGTTGAAATAAAAAAGTATTTAAATACTTTAAATAAATAAAACATCGTTAAACCATCATAATACTTAGATAACAATAATTTAAATTTGAACATTTGCCGTATCTATACCATATTACGGTCCTTCATTACTCTATTAGTCTTGTCACCATGAATAATGACGGTAATTTTTTCTCACTTCACATAATCTTTGTCCACTTCTAGCGACGCACGTCAAAAATGCAAAGATATCCATAAAGAGATAAAATGTTCCTTGTACAATGAAGCAAGCAGATGTTAATACTATGTCATCAATAGTCTTACAATCAATATTTTTGTGTTAATACTTCGGCCAAATAATAAAATTAGTTTCTATTAATTTTAATTCTCTGTTTATAATTCTCTTAGTTCATAACCACCTTCATTTATTTTTTCTTCTTAATTTTTCATACTCTGGGATTCTTTATAAATCTCAAAGAATTTTAGATTGGTGTTTTGTGAAATAAGCCCGGCTAAATTTTTTTCTCAATCGATAAAATAAAATAGATGGAAAAGTCGGCTTACTTCAGTTGGACGGCATTTTTCCAAGAATTGTTCAAAGTTTTTTCTGAGTGAATAAAGAAATTAAAAATGGTGTATTTCTAGAAAAGATGATTTTTCTTGAATGAGTGAAAATTTTCATACATGTTAATCTCGTACAATTTTTTGTATTTATCTTCGGAAAGTACATTTAAAGACGAAAAGGAAAAAAGACTTCCCGGTTGTTACATTTTTAAAGAAGCAGTATGCAAAAACCCCTTTGATATATTTTAATGTTAATTTGTTATTTATAACCTTTTTGTAAAAAAAGGGAAAAATTTCTGATATATGTTTGAAAGGGTCGGGTTTGAAAGTGGTCGATTTAACACGGAATGTGGAAAATTGAGGCCGATTTAATAAAGATGTGAATCACATCCAGACGATACTTTTGAATATATACATTCATTTTTTATAAGTCCTTATGTTGTGTAATTTCATTTACAATATAAAAAGTTAGTCTATTTGTGAAACGATTGGAACAGCTTATACTTATATATACAGCTGTCAAATGACGTACTAAACTAAATGGAACCAAGAAAACTTTTACGTGTTCTGCATCTAGAAAAGTAAACTTCACATAAGAGGCGACAAATTGTATTGGAGTTGGCATCTTATCAAAGAATCTGTGTACATTATTAAAAGTGGATTTAATATATATTTATTACCTACGTTATTGAATATAACGTATATAAGCGAAATCAATTTCACTTATATTATTGAACTAACATTTGTTGTTTTCTCTATCGCATCATCTTCTTATCCTTATCTCACCTAACTAGAGTCAGTACAACATGTTTTTCTCTTCCACTCTCCCGTGTCACATATCATTTTTCACACAATCTATCTATACTCTTTTCAGTTTACTCTATTCCTATACTCGTCTACCTTCATACTTAATAGTTTTCTAATTACATGAATTTCATCTCTCCTCATGATATGACATGACATGCTAAAATATTAGACCTCAAGTTCTCTGTAACTGGTGCTATATTAAAATTTCCTCTGATATATTTATTCTTAATCTTATGCAACACCACATATCCATCTTAACATTTGCATCTCTGCCACTTGTAATCATTTCTCATTCGTAGCCCGGCACTCAGATCTATATAGCATAACTAATCTTATAATACTTTTATATACCTTCCCTTTGAATTTCAAGAGAATTCGTGTGTCACAAGCTACTCCAGACACCTATCGCCATTTTACTTATCCCGCATTCCTCACGTCTTTGTCTATACCACCGTTGTTATTTCTACCTATTTTTCTGTAAAACACAGTTTTGTGACGATATCATAAAATCATCAGAACTCATAAAAATATACGTAATTTATAGATCTGTTTCTGTTATTTTTATTACTAATATCTTAAAAATGACATTTTTTTTTATAATTATAGTAATCATTAAATGTTCAAAAGGTCGTTATTTTGATCTTATATGTATGCATGAATATAAAAAGCGGTAAACCTCTTTTTTAATAAAATTACGAATTACGAATAAAAAATTGGTAGTCATTTATATTATTCATTAGTTTTATAAATATTTAACATCAGATTGTAGCGATTAACCTTATTAGTATAATAAAATAATATTCATTACTGATTGAAGCAAAATACCCAAAGTATAATGGAAAAGATAAGAGACTGATTTAAATTTAATTAATGTTATAAAAGAGAATGACAGTTTAAGTATTTGTTTGTTACACTTTCACGTCTTAACTATTCAATTGATCATCACGAGATTTTGCATACACGTTGTCCGGAGTAGAGAAAAGGATATAGGATATATTTCATCTACAAAAATGTGCCATTTCCGAGGAATAGGTCAAATCAACATCAACGCGAGCAAAACGGCGGGCAAAACCAAGTATCCTATAAAGTAACAAATAATTTTAAATATCATTTTGTATCATTAAATTTGCTGTAATGTAATGGACGAAACAAAGTTTTAATCGTTTTCTGCAAACTTTGAGAAGCACTTAGCACTTAATATATTTAGAATCTTGCTTGTTAAATTTCTATACAAGGACGATGAGCTATTCGAAAGGTTTATACATAATTCATTGTATTGTAGTAAAATGTACTCGTAAAACAGCCCAGAAGTATTATTAATATGAAATTTTTCGTGTTACAATTTGTATATTTTGTTTAGTTAGAAATTAGCCAGTAACGGCTCTACGTTGTTTTTAATATAATATAATATTTTGAAACCCCGTGGTTAGCATTTTTAAAAATAATCAAGTGCCAAATAAACATTTAAAGGGAAACCGGTATGGTTATTAACACGTTCCATGCCAAGTCATTTTTGCCTCACATGTCGTTCAGGCCGTTTGATATTTTGACTAAAATATTATGTAATATCATATAATATATAATTAAAACATTAATACATAAGTAGTTATTTCGTTTTGAGTAGTAATCATCATATCGTGTATCACCGGTGGTACGCGTGGCCTGAAGCTCAAGCTTAATGTGTGTCACCGGTGGTACACGTGGCACGGAACGTGTTAATAAAGGAAAACCGTATTGCATAAATTCTGAAACTGATTCAGTTACCTGTTGTTCAGTTGAATTTTAGTAAGTTAAAAACTCCTTTTTATCTCTTCTCTCTTTCTTTATTCACGTAGTTAACAATTCCCACAGTGAAAAGGAATCTAAAGACAATTCATATCCTGACTAATATTATAAATGCGAAAATGACTTTGTTTGTTTTTTTGTTACCCTTTCATGCCATGACTACTCAACGGACCATCAAGAAAGAATACACATTGTCATGGATGCATCAGATACTTACATTTAGAAATGTTCCTGAGGCAAATATATATTATCGTGAGTGAAACCGCGGGCAAAAGCTAGTATTACAATATATCACACCGTTTAGGTAACAAAGTGTACTAAAGATGAAGATATACATACTTACATAGCATAAATATACCAAAAAAACATTATTCTCTCTCTGGGCAGTCGGGTAAAACTAATAAGTTATCTCGCCCCTGTTACCGTAATCGCCGGATTAATATAATATTGTATTGCAGAACTCAAGCGTAAGCTTACAATTTCAATTAAACTGTTGTTTTGTACAATAATACAGTGAGATTATCAATTTCAAACAAAATCTCATAGTTATGATTCATCGTCATCAGATTCGTAATATATAACGCGAAATGAAGTGGCATGATATCATAATCCTAACAATTATAATAAATGTGAATATCTATTGGTCAGTTATGTTTTCAAGACGTAACTACTTAATTGATCGTCATAAAATTTTGTATACACCTTGTCAAGAGTAGAGAAAAACAGATAAGGTCTCTTTCATTCAAAATAAATTTACTGTTCCCGATGATAAATTAAATCTATATTAACACGAGCGAAGTCTCAAGCAAAATCTAGTAGTTTTATAATATACCACTTTTACCTTTTACTTATACCACTTTCATTTCTATTATATTATTTTGTGGTTATGAAATCCCTTGAAAATGACGTACTGTACTTATAACAAAGATAAACAGTATCAAACGTCTTTAAGGCAACTTATAAATACCTACTACGACAAAAGCGACTCACAGGTGTTATACAACTGATGCCATTAAATAATTATATTTTTATTTTCCTTTGTTATTCTCCTTTTTTATGTTTTATATCGACTGTCTATTGTGTAAGTTACCATAATTTCATCTGATATTAAATCACAATTTGGCCTAAGATATAGACTAACGGAACGTGGACTGAACCTAGAGGGCTTCACCCGTGGCTTCACCAGTTGCTGTCAAAACACACCGATAGGCGCTCGGCTACAGATTTTACGATATCGATATCGGGTCCTTCAAACGAGGCGTGAAGAGGCACTTTTACAGGTCGGCACGATGGCGACGACTGTCGTTGATGTTTAAAACCAACAGTCGCCGTCGTTTTTGGACGTACCATACTTCCCATCAGGCAATGTCCAGTCATTTTGCCGAAATAAAAAAAAATAAAAACAAAAAAGGATCATAGCTAAAGCGGACACTAGAAACCTAAATTGAAAATTAGACTACTAAAACAAGCTGCGGTTTCTCTGTAATGTTTTTCTTCACCAATAGTTCCGGTTTTTTTTTTTGGTTAAGCATCCTCGAGATCTTTATCGATATACTTAGGCTTTAATTATTTCAATTTTTATTTGAATCCTTACTAATATTATAAATGTGAGTTTGTTTCTTTTTTTGTTATATTTTCACACCTTAACTACTCAACTGATGGTCTTGAAATTATACATACACATTATCAGATAATACACTATATAGAATATTTTAGTATAATATAAAATATATGAGTTGGAACGGTTCTCGTGTTTTCACCGAGTGCATCAATATTTGTTAACTATGTTGACGTCGAGGTAAAGCCGTATTTAGGAATGCAGTACTAGTGAGAGCCGTTAATGGGCCAAGGGTTTCGCTCCGTTGTAATGCTAGTCAGGTATTTACACACCGATAAGAGAGCCACTCGAATAACTAATGACGGACGTGAATATTTATCTACTCATGATTATAACAGTGAGTTTATCATCGTTCACAAAGCTATCGAAAAAGCTTTACGATGTGTTTGCAGTCACTCTGAAAGCAATGAATAATATTGGGAATATACGTGTTAAAATACAACATATATTATATATATATATATATGTGTCTATATTTTTATCTATAGAACTAATAATTTGTCTTTAAACACCAAATTGAAATAATAATAATTTTGTAAATTTTAATCATTTTTGAATCTAATAAGAAATTTAATGAATACTAAAATATTAATTAAAAAATCTATTTTTTGGGTTAATTGAATATAATGTCCGTATAACAGGTACGTTTTCAAATCAGCAGTTTAATTCCCTTGCTATAAGTTTTTGTATTTGAATATATATTAATTAAATTTAAAATTGTCCTCTCAATATTATTATTATTTCTAAAAAGCTTGCGGTTATCCACACTGTGACCTCACATATTACACTAATTAAGTCTTTTTTTGTATTCTTTTTCTTTTTAATGTTTCTTGCTAATGAAACATTTTAATTATATTATAGTCTTATCTTAATACTCTACTAATTGCTGTAAATATTAAATGAATAATTTAAAAATTCATAGAATCGACATGCGGGTAATATCAGATGCTTTATACGGATATTGTGGTGTAGGAAAGTACTATATTTAGTTTTGTCCGAATGCACGTCCGAGAAAGCTGCACTGCAGTATAGACCACCTGTCGGGAATACAGATAAATGTAGTAAGATGCTTTGTTTATTTTACATTGTTTCAGTCGATAGTCACCATTTCTTAATTATTGCTTTTTACACCAGTGCAGGTAAACGTGGAAAGTGAAACTTAATCTAAATACAAAACTTCATCCCAATCATTACTGACATTTCCAATATATTAATTACATGCCTGTGTGAGTACGTGCGTGCGTGCGTGCGTGCTTGCGTGCGTGCGTGCGTGCGTGCGTGCGTGCGTGCGTGCGTGCGTGCGTGCGTGCATGCGTGCGTACGTGCTTGCGTGTGTGTGGGTGAGTCTGTATGTGTATACATATGTATGTATAAAACAAAATGTTTACTAATTTAAATGTGTAACTTATTTAGCGAAATGGTATTGTACAATAATGCGAGGTGTGTTCTAAAGTATTCTAAAGAGGTAATATAATAATGATTAAAAAAATAATGCTGCCACGTATTATTAATGTACACAGAAACATGCAAACGACTTTATGAAATTACTTTAAAATATCGTAGCTATAGCATTGTTTTTTGCTCTAGAATTAATAATCTCGATGTAAAATTCATAATAGGCTATGACGTTTAAACAGTGTGGTAAGAAAATAATGCTATTGAATATATTTGATAGTCGTGGAAATATATGCATACATTACATAATCACGTAACCATTGTAGTCTTGTATAAATCATACTGTACCCGGTGGATAAAGGAAACAGTAACACGGAGTATCTACATGATAAAACGTGAGATTGGAACTTTGTTAATTGTGTGTATATAATATATGTAGGAGCGACCATGAACATACAATGAAACTTATCAGCTTGGCTCAATCCTATTCTATATTTTCCTGCTGATAGTTCTTAGTGATTCAATTTATTCTATAAATTTAAGACCTGAGTTAAATTTCAAATTATTTGTCACAATGTCTAAAAATAGTAGTAACCACCAAGAAACGACTTTCAGTGAACAATGTTTTATGTTATACCCACCCTGAATTCTAAAAGGCATTAAAGTTTAAACTGTCATCAATGCATAGATGTGAAACAAAATAAATTCGTTTGTAAATACAGTGATACACCTCTCCGTTCCTGTCTGCTTAGTCATGGGCTATTGGGCATCATAAATAATTGGAAAATTATACATACAGTTACAACATAATATTTTCAGTTTCGTGGAAATGGAGCAAAAAGGGACGCATAGACGAAAAGAAAAATGTTAAAAATACATCTGTATTTCAGTTCAAAATATATGAAGTTTAGAAAACAATAGCAATGGGCTTAATAATCATAACCAATGCAAAAAGCGCAAATTATTAATAACTATAGATTCATTATCAAGTACTTACTTGATATGTGGAAAACATACGAGTGAGCAAATCATTAAAATATAAATTGCTAAATAACAAATTTGCGCCTTGCAACTTATTATTTAAGGCATCTTTAAGAAACGACTGCTAACAGATATCGTTAGAAATATATTAACAATATGATTTGTACCTAATCTTCTGAAACATTTTAACTCTGAGAATATAATTGAATTCAGCGCAATGCAATTAAAAATTTCCTACCCAATGAACTTAATTTTATCGACATTCTCTGTACTATTTGATTTAAAAAGTTTATATCAATCGTACTGGAAGACCTGACTGCAACAGTACTAACATTCGTGCATCTATTACCTATCTACTACTTATAACGTTATAAATACTAAGTCCAAGTATGTCAAGTTATAGTTATTTTTTAAATACCTGGTTGGTTGTCGAATATGAACGAATGAAATGAATTTCATCTTCACTAGCACTGGAGTCACTAAACACGTTTCCATTATATATTCGAGGATGCATTTGAGACATCGGCCACCGTTTCACTTAGTATATACAACACTGAACAATTCGTAAAATAAAACACAAAAGTTTCTCGACCAAGATTGAAGCAATGAGTCGTATTGTAACGACTAATTAAATACTAATAAAGGTTAGTCATTAATAAATGAAACTTAATGTATTTCCAATATATTATACCGCTTAACGTAATTACCCAAGCCGCTTGAATTCAATGTGTTCCTGTTACTTGTATAAATATTATGTACTTACAAATGAGTAATAAATGTATGAGATAATAACGTTCGCATGTTTAATTAAATCGCAATGATGGTGAAAAAATCAGTAATTCTATTTGGCATACGCTGACTTTCAGGATTCACTGTATATTTAATCACGTACATGCTTTTGTATTGGCATTAACACGTCGATAACGGGCCAATGGCAGTGAATATAGATGGATATTCGTTTCCAATTTAAATGCTGTTCTAGGATTGCGCTGTATTTATTTACTACAAGACACAATGCCACTTTGCCGAACCAGTATCTATTAAATGTGGTTACATTCAATTTTAAAACTACTTCGTTAGAATATTCTTTTTAATTTTTTGAAGTTATACTTCTTTTGGCGCATTAGGGAAAAATGATGAGAGTAAATTTCTACGATGCGCGCGTGCACCGTAACGAAAAACCGACACCCTGAAGTTAGCTATAGCCAACATTTTAATCAAAAAAGTATGTATTAAATATCTTTTTTTCTATCGTTAGTGTCCTTTTTTCTACAAACGTAGAAGAAGGCTAAAAGTAAAATTGTTGAAAAGATTTTTATCTTGTTACGCTAAAGAAGTATAACTTCTAACGCGTGTACATAAAGTACACACTATTTTTTTTGTGTTCATTTGGCAATATTTTTTATGTATTCTTTTAATAAAAATATGCCAACTTTTTAATTAGGCTCTACGATGCAGGTTAATCTTATATGTATTCCATTTTCAGTTACTATTTATTATATATAACTTTAATAAATTACATACGAGTATATTATTTACGAGATATTAAATATTCGAATAGTTATGTAATGCTAAATTACCTAATGAATGTAACATACGCTACTTAATCCAGAATACTCTATTATTACAAATTAACTACGTAGTCTAGTAGTAATTGTGTCTGCATAAAACAATTAATGTCGTCGGCTCTATTCCCTAGCGCCTATTAAATTTGAACTAGATTTAGTTATTTTAGAGCTAGGGATATTGGTCCCTTCTATAATACCTGTACGAGATTACCTTAGTGGAGAAATTTCATTACTACACGTAGATGTATTGACAAATATTAACACTGATAAACCTATAATTGTTGTTATGGTACTCAAAAATAAGTATGAATTCTGGGGGTATAACAAAACAAAAATGTGATGTGTAAACATTATCTGGAGTATTATGAAATTATAGTGATGTGTTAATGATATATATATGGAGCAGGTCTTCTTTATTTATAACTATTTACATATAGTGTATAATAGGTATAATATGAAATGAATTTAATATGTTTGAAAATTTGGCTGATTATTTTGATACATTTTATATGATAATAATGTATTATATAACGAATTCTTTAAAGTCAGTCTTATTGCATACTAGCTGTGCCCGCGACTACGTCCGAGTGAAATTTCAATTCTAAACACAGTGATTAAAAAAATCATAGATAAAAAGGCGTATCAAAACACGACATCGACCCTTTGTGAACGATTTTGTTCTTCGAGGCTAGGCGTGGCACTACAATGTCTAGTAGTTGCTCATAACGTGAAAGTATAATTCTGACTTTCGATACACGGTGTGGCACTCAAAACAAAAGTCAGTAAAGCCACGGCAGCTTTTGCGTAAAATGCTTCTCTTTTGTATGGTTTTTAAGTAAGATAAATATATATGTATACGAATGTGATACAGATGTACAACAATGATTCATTGATTCTCAGATACCCCAATATTTTTTCTTAAATATATTTAATGTACAGATTTCGTCTCGTTACCCTTTTATTATATGTAGAGATGACTTATGCCTTACTTAGTTCATTAAATTGCATGAATGAATTGCAGGCGATTGGACAACAAAAAAATATTATTATCGATCTACGTCTTATTAACAGTAGCTGAATTCATTGTGTAGTGTAAACTACATGTGCTGATATTTTAGTTTAGGTCATAAAACAAAATATAATTGCTCCTTGCAAAAAATAAATTTAGTCATATTTTCGTAGTTGCCCGTTTAGATCGCAAGATATGGTCAACAAAGATCTTAAGCAACCGAGAGGATATAGAGGTACATCTTAATATTTAGTTAATTGACACGCTATTATTTTGTTTGAAGTATGAATGTTAGTCAAATAATAAATTTAATTTGTCAGGTGTAAGATAGGGTAGAATTTTTAAGAATTTTGGCTCGAAGTGTCCGTGACAATTTTATAAAAAATCGTCAGCTCTGAAGGTGGGATTTTGAAAACCTGGGTTTAGATTTAATGAAATTGGAATAAAAATGTAGTTTTTTGCTTTTTTGTCACCTTTTAAAGGAAGAATTATGTAACAAGTTTCTATGGATTTTACGTCGTTTTTGAAACCAGAGACAAGAACATTTGATTTCATATAGATAATAAAAGTTTATTAGGAACGCAAAAAAACATATATGGATATTTTAACACTTAAAGGGCAAAGGCAACTGTGTTAGAGATCTCTTGACGATTTCTGAGATAACGTATGCTTCGTTGACCACTATTTTATTATCATACAATTATAAATATGTAGTAAATGGTACGGAAAATTTATTTGACTCATGTATAGTTAACTATTAACATTATATTTAAAATGTACACTTCTTTTTATATCATTTTTATAAAATAAACGGCCTAAATAAGACGGTTTAAGTTAAAGAAGTATTCTGGCATAGAAATTTGAAAACATAAATTTTTTTGTACATATAAAATACGATACGAAGTTTTGGTTTTATTTTTAAGTTTTTCTTTTGTATTCCTAAAATGTCAATAAATATTATATAAACATTTGGATGTTAAAAATGCTTTATTTTTTAACTTACTTTAAAAAATGCCTAATTTAGGCCTCTAGAACAGAATATTCCCTTAATAATAAAATGCCATACTTTAAGCTTGTAAAGAAAATTGTGAACCAGTCCACAGGCTTCTGCAAAGGTTTACCATTGTTTTTACATCGTATTATTCATATGAAATAAAGCAATCTGGTTGAACTCGTACGAAAATATAATGTTGTAAATATATCTTCTGATAAATGCCTTTATGTAGACTTTAGTAAAACGAAATGGAGATATTAATACCCATTATAAGAAAATAAAGTTTCATTTGGTTATTTAGCATTAAAATACTATGTTTTACCAAATTTGTAAACGAATGGATACGTTTATTATTATTATTGTGAGAATATTAATTTTAATGCATATTTTTAAGTAAGAAAATCTAGTTTAAAATATATAAATTTATTGTTGATAACATACATTTTCAATAAAATAAACTAGGGATGTATTATAAAATTGTATTATTTTTACTGTCCAAATTCGTATCCGTACATTAAATTGTTCTTGTAAATCCGAAGGTGGGTTGATGTCAGGCAAGTGGCCTATGGTAAAAATTAAGCCAAACCATACATCACAACATGACAAACATGTTGTACCAACCCTACTTAAGTAGTAAGTACTTTACTAGTAAGGGTAAGAAGAAGAAGAAGAAGATTTTAAATTGTTCTTGTAAATCCCAAGGAGGGTTGATGTCAGGCAGGTGGCCGATGAGGAAAAATTAAGCCAAATCATATATTATAATATGACAAACATGTTGTACCGACCTTGCTTAGGTAGTAAGTACTTTAGTAGTAAGGGTAAGAAGAAGAAGAAGATATTAAATTGTTCTTGTAAGTAACTGACTGCGATTATTTTTAATTAGTGTTGCCCAAAATCGGTATTAGTCTTGTTCTTGCATTTTCGCAAAACTAGAAACAAGACCAAGATCGCCTAGGTATAGCAAGAATAGGACTGAGCTTTAAATCAACCCACATTATGGGATGTGTAGAGACATGCGACTTTGAGTGCTTAGGCCCACAGTGTAGCCAAACGACGGAGAAAGAATGGTCCTTCATGTAGTACAAACGACATACACTTGTGACCGTACATACACTGGTTATATAGCTTAAAATATTTCCTCAAGTGGGTAACCATAACATACATAAAATGTGGCTGGAACGATGAATCTGGTTATCTATCAAGAAGAACATTTCAATCTGAACCGTCTCAAAGTGATAATAAACGGCATTTAAGTTACATTAAGTCCACGAATTTAAATGAACTCTATCGTAAAAGCAGCGTAGGGATTGTACACCGTTGTCGAACATGTACTCATTGTGGGCGCTGTAACGTTTTTGTTTTGAAGAATAAAATGGGAAGAGTGAAGCGACGTTCATCCGAGCCCAGAAGTAGCAAATGTAAATCGCCGACTCATTATAATACTTGCAAGAATTGCACTGACTTGGCGCATGGAAGAGCCCGCAGAATAGTTCGCCGGAACCCTAAATACGATCACCAACCGGCACGACGCGAGCTGCTTACTCAAGATTATGTGCGAAGATAATTCATGATTGGGCCCATATACTGTACCGCGAAGTGGCCAGCGGAATAAACATTTCTGCAGGTCTCCATGGCAGCCGGGGCAATATAGATCCATTAGGCGGTGAACCTTTAGAAAATTCCACTGGTAACTGTATCATGGCGATTTGGTTTCAATACAGATATGGATAAACGTTCTTTACCATCGCTATCAAAGTCACGATTACTTCCATATAATAACACAGTTGTTCCGTATAACGTTATTATTATATTCAGTAAGCAGTTTTTTACTCACATAGATAAAATGTATACTTGTAACAAAAATATAACATAAAATAAAATTTCTCTGTCATAATTTAATTACACTTAATGATTTAGGTATAGTCTTTAGATGATTGTATACGTAGAATGCGCAGGAGTTATTGCCGCTCGTAAACGGAAGCTTATGCGGTGCCATATCTACGCATGATGACTGTTACTCATTAAAACGGAACTGTTATCAGACCTTGACTTACATTATTATACATACCTATATCCACACATTTTTCAATAAAAGTGGTGAATAATTCCATGGAGCGGATATTTAACAAGATATGTAGGCTACATGAAATTGTAACATCTATTGTGTTTACATTTTGTCGTGATGAGTCCAAGTCCAAAGTTTGTAAAATAATCTGTCACATAGTATAGTACTAGTATTAGAACTGAACTATTTCTATATTTCTGTTGAGGAAGTTGAGATCCAGACCTTTTCTAGGTTTAACTTGTTTAACATCTTAAACCACATCGATGTTTAAAATCAGGTGTGATTGAAGTTCAATATTGAAACCTATACAGAATATAAAGTAAATTAAGTGCCAATATTGTTTTATTGACGACTTTCTTCTTCTTTATTTTTTAGGCTCCGGCACGGTTTGTGCACTAGGCCAGGGTCAAGTAACAAGATTTTGCCAAGTAAGTGTCTTGTGATAATTTTAATGTTAATGTTCTAACAAGATGGTGGCTCTCTTGTTAGAACTTTCCATGGAGTTTTGGTTGCATTTCAAAATGCATACTCCGTGGTATTATTTCCTATCCACTTCACTTTGTGCATAATAACCGAACTATATTGCGTAAAACACCACCAATATTACAAAATAGAGAGTCTAATAACACAAGATTATGAATAAAATATAAATCCACTACATGACATGACTAAGATCTCACCAAAAAGTCTATTGACGACTTTGTAAGAAATGTTTAATTATCGTTCATACGGTATGATCTTCCAAAAACTCTTTTAAAAATAATGAGTCCCACGAGTATTATCGTAAGCTGTTCTAGATCTGGAAAAGTCGGGCTTTTACATTTCACTTAACTCGTGATGTGCTCAGAATTACTACTACTACTACTAACTTTAATAGAATAAAATCTATAAAATAAAAATATAATTAACAAGTACAAATAGAAATAAAATTTACAGAAAAGTGTAAAATATGTAAACTTTCATTACAGAACAACGTTACAATTAAACATGTGTATATTTCCGTTTTATATATATCTCTTATCTCTACAAAAACAATAATTTTATCTGTCTCTACACTTAAAGAGCGATAAGATCTTAAATCTTAGCTGGCTGACTATGGCCTTCATTTGCAAAATAGATTATGATAGCTTATTTAAGTAAGAATGGTAATTTTACCGTACATGGTTATAAGCATTATTTACGCCAGTTACCTGAAGTTAACAATGGAATCGTAAATTATTTTATCTCGTTTCAAAAAATAATGCATATTCATGTAATATAAGCATACAATGTTTGAGAATATTTAATTGCCTTGCATTTTTATATTAAATTCTTGAAACCTAGAACATTTTGGAAGCCAGTAAATATTGAAAATACCTTTGAAATATTATAATTTAGGGAGTATTAATACAGTTCTACCTCTTGTTGTACAGGAATTTCTATAAGCATACATGATAATAGGTACACAATTTGAAATGTATGTTACAATAAAAGAAATAAAGATATATATACAAATCTGTCAACAGCTGTTTTAAGTAGTATATAAATTACTTATTTTGTAAAAAAAATTGTATCAATATTTATATGTATTTATTACGTAAACTATTACAACTTTTTTAGAACTAGCTGTACCCGTGATTGAATTTCATATATGAAAAATAGTAATTGAAAAAAAACACACATACACAAGTCTATTGAAACTCAATGTTTGCAATTGAACAGGTTTCACGCTTTATGATTTAGTCTGTTACCAGAGACACAGTATGTTACTCACGGTTAGCAGCTAGTCGTGCATCACCTTTCTACACTTTTATTTGATAGATATGCATCAACATTTTACGCAATAAATACGTAAGTCCTTTACTACAGATTTTAAAGGCGCGTAAATTGGTCTGATGATCTCGTGTGATTTAACCAAATCAAACACCAATGCAATATAGTCCGAAGGTGAATGTTTATAATTATGACATTGAAAGAATATCCGACTAATATGATTTTATATCTCTATCGATACGTTCAGAATATACAAGAGTAAGAGCCGACTACATTTTAAAACGTTTAACTACATTTAAATTTAGTTAATTGAATAGTCATTGTCTGCTCATATCAAGAGGACCTAAAATTCTGAAAGGTATTTAAAGGTTCATCCGGCTTGGTAGTGAGCGTCGAAAACACTTAACGGAAATGGCAACCATATAAGGATATGAAGCGGTTTTGAGGACTCCATTTCGGAGGTTCAGGCGTAGGGTTGAGTTGCTGTGGGAGTAGATCGTGGTAAGTGTGAGGGAGCGAAGTTAACCGCCCTCCTCAGCGGCAGAAATAGAGTTACACTGACGTGGCCGCAAGCACATATTATTTCTATGACCGGAGGGTATGACTTGTTCGCTACAATTGTATGGTCGGAAGGGTTCGTGAAAATGGTTCGCGGCCGTGTTTTAATTTGGGGAGTGAGTGGGTCGGAGATGTAATTTACAACAAATACCATTGAGTGGTTTAGTTGGTTAACACTTTTATCAAAATAGCTAGTCACGAGGGATTTGATTTAAGATTTGCTTGAAGGAAGTTCCATTTGTCTTTGGAGGTCTCGAACGAATCTTGGGCAATTGGGTTTGATAAATAGGAGCAAATCGGATGAGGGCACGAGAGTTAACGTTCTACTCGGTTGCAGAAAATCTGGTCGGTGAGGTAATAGTTATTGAAGACTTAATTTGGAATAGTTTTATATCCGACGGTAAGCGCAGTGCAATTCTAAAATAACGTCGACCATTAAGAAATCTACAATTCACCACTAAGCACTGCTCTAATGCCTGTCTGCATAGCTATCGGCAGATAGATATACGCCAACTTATCCCGAAGCGTAACAAAACAAAATAGAGTCACCCTGACAGGTTTATCATTATATACATGGGAGTCGTGAACCAATCTGGTACGTATCCATGGTTCCGCAAAAAAAAAAGCTACAAAGTAGTATCGGTTATTATGACATATATATGCATCCACGTGATATGCAAAAACATACGCACACACATATTTTTACTTAAGCAAGATTGTGAGCAATTAAAGTTTAAGTAATTACATATATAAAATTCGAATAGCGCTGGTACCTTTAATAAAGTTTAGTAACTAGTACGGATGTTAACGCTATAACTTGATATTAAATGATTTTCTTAGGAATGTGTATGCATTCGAATTGACCTCATTTTACATGTTTGTTATTAAAAAAAATATTATTATAAGTTCTCATTGCCGTAAAGCGTTGGTAAAGTGTAGAACCGCAAGAAATGAATAAAGGTTGAAGGAGTTCCATATATAACTCCTAAGCCAGTCTCCCTCTAAGTTTAGCGTGATTACAATCTTAGATCATATCATCATTTAACATCAGATGAGATTGTGGTGGTCAGACGCTAGCCTATAAAGAATTAAAAAAAATGATAAGAAGATCCTCTGGTCTCACCATAAAACTCATCCACGTCAGGCTATGCAGTTATTGGTATATGTCGGTAAGACGTCCCAGTCAACTTTAAAAGAAATGACAATAATTATTATTTTTTTGCTGTCAATTTTAAAGTTTTTGTTAACCGCTTAGATTACAATTATGGTAGCCAGAAGCTGCATGCAATATTGACATAGCAGCATGACATAAACATGACAAAAAAACATAATAATAAGAGCATGGCCGAAAGAGAAAGAAATGAGAGAAGGCAAGTTTTGCTGAAGAATTATAACGCTACAGAATCAGATGTTTAGGTATCGGCTCTATGTGATGACTTAGAGGATGTAGACCCTAGCAAATAAGTGGATCATATACGATGAAAATGCAAGACTTTCTTCGTCACCGACTGCCGCCATGCATTCTTTCCTACATTTAGGTTACCTTACCGATACTATGTACGATTATCCGAACCGATAATATGAACAACTCACTTACGATCATACGTTGTGCCTTTATAGTCGGTCATATTTACTTTTATAGCAAGTTGAGGTTTATTATAGGAATTGAACTCACATCGAATGTCACGTTGTTCAATTATCCTCGGAACCATTTAATCCTGATTGTATTTATCAAACTCTCAAGCGTCCAAATTTTAAAACTATAATGATCTCTATCTAACTAAACTAATCTTGTGTTTAAACGAAATGATACGGAGGTCGCCATTTAATACATAAATAGTCAATGCGGCTTAATATTAGTGATTTATAATAATTAGTCAATTCGTACTACATCAATGTATAAACGTAAACTGAAGTAAAACTGATTTCAGGATAGACGGTATTTAATGGTATGTCGTTTTTACAATTATTAATTATATATAATTAGTAACCCGTCCCGGGTTTGCATGAGTACAATGTACAAATATGGCGTCGTAAATGTCTAAAGGATTTAGATCCATTATTTACGGCTTTGAAATTTTAGAAGCCACATACCTACGTATGTCAGCCAAGCAATTGTTTTTTATTGCTTTTAATTTTAACTCTGTGATTTTCTCTAAGATATTCATTTAAATGATATGTTCTAAAGAGGGGTTTTGATCTATATTAAATACCCAACGAATCTAAATAATCGATAAAATAATATACTGCATATACACGAATGAATACTATATTTGTTAAAATAGCGTCCTAAATAACCAATTATTTTTCAAGTAAAAGTTATAAACTAATACTGTATGTCGTCATTTTTAAGAGATAGATAATATATCATCCGGGACGTTTTTGTAGATATTTTTAAGATGTACGATTTCCTTAACACATGATTTTAATGTATCTCATAATTTTTAGCCAACAATATGAATGTACGCGGCCGAGAATTCTTATTAAAAGACTTCACTGGAATATGTCGATTTTTTTCTATTTATATATATATGATATACTATGTTACACGCATAAACCTTTCGGAAGATATTCTCTAAAAGATAGTTAAAACCGTAACAAAACCTGATGCGTATCCACGAACTGGGAACTTAGTAACACAAAGAGATACACGAAAAGCGATTTCGTTTTGGAATGTTATATTTATACATAATATGTAAACAATAATCTGAATATAAAATATAAACTAAGGAAACAAACCAAAAATATAGGCACAACTTCACGTAACAGAAGAATTTCATCTGATTTCATTATGAATTCTTCTAACAGTAGAAGTATTGTCAACTGAATAAATGAGATAGACAGATCGGTTAAACGTGAGCAGACTGTTAAAGGCGCGATATCTTGTTAGCAAAATGAACGAAATCATTTTAAAAAAGGACACAATAATGTTGTATTATTTTGTAAGACTTTTATCGATAATGATAAAAAATACTCATTTTGGTGTTTTTTTTTTTAATACCTCTAGAATATATATTATCTACAGGTATTAAAAATACCATTTTTATTCTTGCTAAATAAAATGCAACATTGTTTTAAATGTGATATGTTACAGACTTCCGGCGCAGGAAGTACTAATTAAAAATAGTATTTCGAAATGATCTTTGTATCATTAGAATTAATGATAATTTCCATTGATTAGTATTTCAGTATAAATGAATGAATCGTGTCGTAACCACCGCCAAGTTCAGTTGTATGGGGAAACTGCCCGATTGTATTGAAATTATTATAAGAGTGTAATCGTATTCTACATTGCCGCTATCCTGATTATCTGCAGTTGTTTACAGATACCATTTAAATACTTGGCTTTGTCATTGCATGCTTGAATAGTTAAATAAGTATTGAAATCTCCATGGTTTGATATGATCAATTGAAATAATAAAACATTTGTTTTCTTATGCTTTATAAGTTAGCGTTTGACCACAATCTCATCTGGTGTTAAATGATGATATGGTCTAAGATACCATCTTAGATAGTAACTCTAAACTTAGAGGGAGACTGGCTCTCAAGTGCCAACTGCACTTGCCAGAACACACAAAGAGGTGCTTGGGCAGACTTTCAACTTGAGGGTGGTAGCTAGCCAGGCGGGCTTAGAGAAAGCCCTACCACTATGCTATGGCTCATCATGTTGTTATCTTCACCGAAAGTTCCGACTCAGTTGATAGGATTCAAACCTACTTCCTTCGACGCTTTGTCCGAATACACTACCAACTGAGCCATCATCGCTTCAATGTCAATGTCTATTTGGATATAGAAATATCTGTTAAATACTTTATCTGTCTGTATTATGGTTGTAACTTACATGAAACAAGGAGTTTTCGCTCGCATCGATGTAGTCTTGACTTATCCGACAGGAACAGTAGGTTTTTCTGTGTGAAAGGTATCATTTTTTGTACCATTGACAACATGTATGCTAAATTTCATGATGATCGGTTAAGTAGTTAAAGTGTGAAAGCGTAACAGACAAACTCATTTTACATTTATAATATTAGTCAGGATACGGATTGGCTATTAAAAGTGTAATCGAAGTTATCCAGAAAGCACAGTAATAAGGAACGTTTTCTATTCATAATAAATTTTAGTGTAAGTGTAACCTTGAACTCAAAAGGCAAAAACGAAAAATATTTTTTTTTTTTTTAAACCGAATCACAGAAGTCGGTAAATGGAACCGTCAAAAGATCACTTTGTTACAGTCACGACCCTTTTCTTAGTCGATGTACCTAAGAAAGTAAATGGAGTAATGTAACTGAAATTTATATCAAGTATCACAAAGTCGCGTAAAAGTTCGATCCCGTTAACTGAAAGCAATAAAATGTTATGGTGAAATCTCTGTTATTTTTTGGCGAGTTCGAAATCTGTAACGCAGTTTTCGTTCTCCTAGAATCATTCATACATATATATGATTTATATACAAAAATCTGTGTATATTTGTATCTACTAGAATATGTGTAAAAAAATCTGAAGCGTCTAAATTTGTAATAAACTACTTTCCACCTACATTCCACATGCTCACAATTTAATCCTTACTAATATTATAAATGCGAAAGTGAGCTTGTTTGTTACTCTTTCACGATTTAAATACGTCACATTTACATTAACGTGAGCGAAGCCGCAAGCAAAAGCTAGTAATTGTATAAAATTGAAGATTACAAAACTTATTTTGCACTATAGGTAATAACATTGCAATGTTTTATGTTTGGATTGAAATCACTTAAAAAGTACGGAAACTATTTGAATTTAGTTTTCAAATTAATATATAGACATGGATCTAGGAGTATCTGGAGGTTCCAGTATAATTATAAATTATGCTTTTTCGTAAAATCAAAACAATATCATCGACATTATTTCACGTAAGCCTATTTTCATGATTGCAAGATTATCATTGCTGTAATTGATGATATATTCTGGCGATAATATAACAAAAAATAAATAGTCGGGTGCGAGCGTGTCTGTTTTAAGTATAAATAATTATGTAATTCTTAGTACCCACTTTTACGCAACTGCGTAAAAATATGTGTTTTTTTGCTCTTTATTTGTAGTTGGGGTTTGATCACAAATTGACCATGTCACCCCAGTGATTACCACCATAATGTTAGTATGTACTTTTCATAATAAACACTAACAAATTTATTGATTATTTTGTTAAAAAATCATATTGTTCATTTAATTATTTTAAATTGTAAGCAAGCTTTTTCATACAGTCATACTTGGTTTAAATTAAAGTGTAATATCGCAGATGTGGGCTAACTTTTTATTCTGCTGCGAGAAAACACTAATAATTGCTTTTTTTATTCTAGAATGGAGGTAAAATATATCCATCGAATCGACTCATTCCACTATTGATGACTAAGCGATTACAGCTGATGCTATCTCATTGATGAAGGCTTTAATTGGCAGATATGTTTGATATTACTTTCAATGACATTCTGTTCCAAACGGAAAATGCAGAGGAAACTCTTTACGAATACTATTATGTATTTATAAAGGTATTTCATGTACCGATACTACTTTAAAAGGAATATTTTGATAGAAGTCTAAGTAAAATAACGATTGATTCGTTTCGTTGTATCAGAAAATTCGCACCAGGCGACTGGTACTAAAATAACATTTAATTTGGCTGGTTTCCTTTAAATTTGTTCCTCTGGTTAATATCACTACATAATATTATAAAACAAAGTCGTCCGCCGCGTCTGTCTGTCTGTCTGTCTGGATGTTCGCGATAAACTCAAAAACTACTGCACGGATTGTAATGTGGTTTTCACCAATAGTTAAAATAATTTACAGGGAAGGTATAGGTATCTAAATTGTCAAAGTTTTTTTTTTGTAAATTGGTTGAAATATAATGATAATCGTTGAAAGAATCGGAAAAAGTCAAGCCGCCTAGGAACTTTCGTCCAAAACGCTGCCTAGACCCTTTGAGATATAACAAAACAATGTATACTGAGATATCGTTCTTTAATAGATCTACAAAAATGTCTACGATGGCAAATACCTTACCTATCTTTTTAGGATAGCTTACTATACCTATCTATCTTCTAATAATGGTCACATATAACAAGGTAATTGGAAGGCTATTTAGACGGATACAGTATTAATCCTTATCAAATAAAATACATTAGTTAACTTAAGCATTTCATGCACATAAGTATATATTTTTTATTATCAGGGCAGGACAACGTCCACAAACATTGAATCTTGTTGTAGTTGTATTAATGAAGGAGTTGCTTAGTTGAGTAATGGTAAGTAAGAATAAATAATTAGCCAATCAATTTTCTACCTATACCCCATGTCATTCCCCTTCACTAAATAGAGTCTAACGACACCTCATATTTTAAAATCCATTTAGCCGTTTAGGCAACAGAGCGTGCTATAGAATTTTTTTCGAACTGTTTATACTGTTGGCTTGACAGGCTTCTACAGTTTCAGCGAGCAACAACCGTGCAATAGAAAAATACACATAAAACATATAATGGGATAACTACACTCCTGCTGATCGTATGTAATGTAAAAATCTTGCAGGCGACCCAATAAACGTGCTCTTGAATCTATTACAGCTAGCCGTCTTGATGACCGAGTTTATTTTCAGAAAAATTAGCTTTATAATCTAGGACTTAATGTCGAATTTACATCTGAACTGAATCAGTATTAAGTTTAGTTTTACGTATTCACCTACGATAAATAATAACTACTTCTTCAGTAGTGTTCAACGTAACCAAAAATGAACGAAAATCAATAATCTACTTTAACGCGAAAGAGATGAGAAGACCTCAAAAATTAGGAATACCTAATAAAATTTAAAATATATTGTTACTATTTTTTAATACCACGACGATGCCGTACCAAACAAGCATACTGGCCGCTTGATGGTAAGCGGTCACCGTAGTCTATGGACGCTTGCAACACCGTAATGAAACTCAAAACTATACGAAAAATCTCATCACGTAGTCTCACTCATCAATGAAATATATTTGGTTTTGAATGTTAACATTTTTATATATGTTCAAAATAACGATTCAAGTTTTATTAAATTTGATTTATGCTGCTAATATATATTTCAAAACATTAATTATTACATCCTTTATGACAAAATTGAGGGATGTGTTTTCGAGGGTCCGGCTGGTACCGTCAACGGAGTCGCACCGCGCCGCGCCGCGCTGTTTACCTCCCGTTTTTTATTCTATACATAAAAACCGCTGTACCTTTTAATAGTACAACATAAATACTTGTTCACACGGACAGTTTCACATAACGCTCCTACAAAAAGTAGACGTTAAAAATGGTTGCATTAATAAAATCTAACTTTTAATGAGGCACACTCGATACGTTTATTTAAATACGATTTACCTGTCACAAATACATTATTTATCTAGATATGTAAAATAATAAGAGATGCTTAAAAGTACATACCTTGAGTCAATAATCACTTATTCTTATACTATGATCGTTTCTGGTCTTGATCCTTTTGTTTCGTTAACGTCACTCGGTAATACAAACGATGGGTCGTCGTATTTCGGCAATGAAAAAGTGACTCTAACAAGTCACCGCCGCACTTTGGTGATGAAAAAGTGCAATGCGCGTGATGTTAGTCGTGTTAATAGTCGGTCGTGGGGACTGAGGCACAAGCAACGCGCACGGACCGCGGTTATCAACTAAACATATTAAAAATGCTGGTACCAACATAGCGACCACTTTTCTCACTGTATCTCGCTGCATTGTTGATTCGTCAAGCAATGGGAATTTTAAATATTTCGAACTCGCGTTTATTTTGTAATTACGTTCGGTTTTCGTATAACATAAACAGTTTAATGTCATGTGAAGGTTGCGTTGTTTTTGCGGATTTCCGTACTATCGACTGCAATAAACATAATAAAATTGAAATCAGTTACTTTGTTTGAAAATGTTTAGTACATTATGTTAATTATATAAGTTTGAAAATTGATCGTTTTTTGAAAGATGAATTATTCTTGCAGTTAGTAGTTGTGTGTGAATAATAAATTGCGAATTAAATTTATTAGTAAACGCCTGATGAAAACTGTACAAATTAAGTTTATCAACTCTTTGCCATTACGATATGTATTAGTAATTTCAGACATTTAATACTTAATAAAGGATATACGCCAATGTGTTTGCTCATTGTTTTATTATCATAAGTTTACATTTTCTGTACAATAGTATGTAGGGCAAGCATTCCAAGATGTGAGGGTAATAAGATGACAAGAAAGGGACATTCGAATCTCGCCGATTGCCATTGTTTACGATCATCCGTATAAATCCAATACAGGATATAGGCCTTATCTAATACTCGTTAATGTATCTGATTCCGAATTTTTATATTCGGACGTTTCCAGTTGCCTTTTACGAATTGTAGCTACATCTAACTTGAAGTTAACCTACATTGTTTCGTTATTACAGATTAACTGGTCTAAAATGAATTTACAATCAAGTTATCTGAAACTAGTGACAGTATGAATAAAACATGTGCTTTAATGTCTTAAGCTGAAATACGAGATGAATATATATACAAATGTACCTTTACCTTGTCAAATTTAGGATGATCCTTTTGAGAGCTCTCGCCTATGAAGTTTAATATTTTTGAAGTTATACTTCTTTTGGTGCGTTAGGGAAAAATTATGAGAGTAAATTTTTACGATGCGCGTGCATACCGTCACGAAAAACCGACACCCTGAAGTTAGCTATAGACAACATTTTATTCAAAAAAAGTATGTACGTATTAAATACATTTTTTCTATTGTTAAAGTCGTTTATTCTACAACCGTAGAATAAGGCAAAAGATCAAATTTTTTAAAAGATTTTTATCCTGTTACGCCAAAGCAGTATAACTTCTAACGCGTGTAACACACACACTTTTTTTTTGGTAAAATGTGTTACAAATAATATTGTACCTCTTTACTTAGTAGGTACTGCTCTCACCATATCGAACAACCATAAACTATATTTTACTATTTGTTAATATTTAAGTTAATTGCATTGTTATAGCCGAATAATATAAAGTTAAAACAATCTATAACTGCACAAATATGTATACCGTCTTTTCCAGTATAATGTAAAGTATGAAATATTTGGTGACTTTTCTGCAAATGGTTGAATAGAAATAATCAACTTACTGAACGAAAATTATTCTGATCAAGAAATGTTTTATTCATGAGATTTTTCATTCTATCGAAGTTTCATTCGGAGTTGTTAGGCGTTATATTATTATTTATAGGATTTAGATTTAGTCATCATTTACAAACTAACTTATATTCTACATAGCCTTTTCAGTATCAGACTAAAGCATATCTGTTTTGAATATAAGTTAATAAAAGTATCTAACTAAGAAGCGATGATGGCTCAATAGATAATGTGTTCGGACGCCTCGCCTATCGATGTAGGTACGAATCTTGCAATAGAGTCGGAGCTTTCGGTGAAAGAAAACATCGTAATAAAGCCATAGCATGGTTGTAGGAGGGCTCTTTCTAATCCCGCCTGGCTAGCTACCATCTTTAAGTTGAAAATCTGCCACTGATCACCTGTTGATGTATTCAAATAGCTACACTTGACAGGAAATCCCATCTTAGACCACATGATAATTTAAAATCTCATGAGATTGTAGTCAAACGCTAAAGCCTGTAAAATATAAAGAAGCAAAATCTTTAAGGAGTCTGGTAGTCCTGTGAAACTGTACAGTCCTTGCCAGGTCAAAGGAGTAGTCAGTTCGAAAAAAAAAATCAAGCAGTCTGTCAATTAGCAATACGTAAAAAAACTTGTTTAAGTAGTTAGCGTTAATTTCGTTAAAAGAATTTTAGTAACATACATCTAATTGTCCTGAAAATAATGTACGCTATTGTATCGTATATATAGTTGTTCGCACCTAACTTAATTTTCAGTTTTTGTAATAATAAGGTAATTAAATCAAAATCAGCACACATTGTTGTCATTAAAATTATTACTCGGCGTTAGGTGGCTGAGAATAGCGAGGTCACTAGGGGCGAGAGATCAATAACTATTATTACGAACAAGCGTACTGAAGGGATGAACCCTTTCGTAGAAAAACAACTGCTAAATTACGTTTCGAGACTCTTGTGCATATATTAGTATATGATATTTTTGGGTTTTAATTTATAATATATATAAATGCCATTATATATAAATGAATTGTATTCACATGATCAAAAGTATAAATATATGAACTTTAGATAGAAATGAAGCATAGATTCATCAATATATTTGATTTGCAGCAAGAATGTTAGATAAGAATATTTATGTAACATATTTTACAGCTTACAAAGTTTGAAAGTTATAAACTAAAACCCCGAAATATTATGGTTTTATGCTATTTAATTAGCAGTTAAACAATTTAGGAAGGTTTTGCCTTCTTGTTAACTTCAAGTTTAAAAGATTATACGCAAATCTTACTATGCTGCTTCGCGCTTATAAGGGAATTTATAATATGATTATAAAAATAAATTTATAGTAATATAAAAAATAGATAATGAGATCGACAGGAAACTCGATGGGCCGTCTGCGTTGGTGTGGCAAAAAAAAATAGGGTTCACAATTCGTATGGGGGTACAAAAAAATTGGGTGTTTATGAGAAGCAATTGGGGACAACGATAATGGATCACATTTAAGCGGGTCGTGAGTTTAATTTTGGTTTTCCATGAATAGAGCAATTCTATATACACATACTATATAGATAAATAATACTTCCTTCTAATAGAAAGACATATATAGATATGTAGATAGACATCAATGAAAAAAAAAACATATATGTAAAGGACGAGACATTTGTAAACAAATACTTTCAGTTAAGTAGAGGTCTACTGATAGCGAAAAAGATGGGAAGTTATCTACGACAGAAAGACAAAAATGTTTGGGGACCTTAATTCGAATAGTATAAGTACGGTCACATAACAAAATTATTATCAAACCGTCTATAACAATAATATTATAATTTATTATATTTAGCAAAAAGTTTGATAGTATTTAGTAATGTCTTAAATAAAAGACAATCGAAATTTAATTATTATTAAGAAAAACTGTTTTAATCAGTTGAGCTAACTAAACATTCAGTAATTGTATACAAACTTCGTTTTGCAGAAGTAGTAGCACATAAACCGTTATAATTTTTTTTCATCCTTTATTTAATAAGAACACGCTATTTGGAAATTATCCCCGGTAATATAAAATGAATTGTTATAAAAACCACCTGCGTCTAGGAGATGAGTATAAATATTCGCGTATGCTATCTAAAGGTCATAATATAGATGAAAAGTAGGCATAGGCCGGAGGCGGCGTGAAACTGCCCGAACAACCTACATTTGTCTCTACACCCAAGTGGAAGTAATACGTCTGCTGTGTTAGATTCCGTACGTGCCTATTTGCAAGATTTAGCCTTTATTATGAATTAAACTATCGAACTTTTACTTTTATGCGTTTGCATTACGTAATTTACATTTTAACTAATTCGTTGCAGTGGTATCTAAATCTAATTATTATTACTGCTTAAGTCTCTATATCTGTTACATACACATGGACATTAATTACTATTTATGATAATATGTAAGTAACTTGATTAAAAAGAAAAAAAATACCTTCCAAATTTTTGCCTTCCTACCTTTTTGTCCAATATAAATACTAGTTGATGCGCACGTTCATTTACGTGAAGAAAGAAGCTTTTATTTTTTCTGTCTTAGATGAGGTTGATGTGAAATGTTTATTATATTTCATTGTAATTTTATCATGATTACTTAGTCCTTATGAAACTGCATGATGATTTCTACCGTAATTCCTTCCTCGGGTTCTGTTCTATATTAATCTGAAAACTACATTTAAATTGTTTTGAGTAGCTTTCACGTAATGCGAATCTTCCTATGGAAATTTATATATACAAATATAAAAAAGAGTAGTACATAGATCTTCTTCTATATAAATAAAATGTTGAAGATACGTCGTTGTGCGTCCATCACGCCAAAACTACCGAATTTTTTTTTTTTTAGTTTTACTTTTTAGTCACTTGGCCCTTATCATAAAAGTTATTACGATATTTTCATTTAAAAACTGAAGAAATGTTGTGAACAAAGTACATTCTTGCCTTCAATTTTTGATGTTTTTTCCTTTATGTATAGAAATAAGATAATAAAAAAAAACCGCAAAGTCGCGGATATCAGCTACTAAGCAAATAAAATGTAAGAAAACTGTAGTATGAATGAAATGGCGTTTTTGTTATTTCTCTGACTAATCCTAAATGCATAAACGAATGTATTTCTGCGCAAATAGGACAACAATTAGGAGAGTTTAAAAATTCAGATTAGATCGCAGATTGAAAATGAAGTAGCTTTCTATGAAAATCGATTTTCAAAATTTCGATTATAATCCTAATATGTAAAGAAAAAATGAAAACTAATTATTAGGTAGTTTCTTCTTCTTTATTTATTTTTTGGCTCCGCCATGGTTTTGTGCACTAGCCAGCGTCAAGTAACAAGATTTTGCCTAGTAAGTGTCTCGCGATAATTATAATGTTCTAACAAGATGGTGGTTTCCTTGTTAGAACTTTCCATGGAGTTTTGGTGGCATCTCAGAATGCATGCTCCGTGGTATTATTTCCCATCCACTTCACTTGTGCATAATAACCGAACTATATTACGTAAAACACCACCAATATTACAAAATATAGAGTCTAATAACACAAGATTATGAATAAAATATAAAAACCACTACATGACAGATTAAGATCCCGCCAAAAACTCAAAGGTAGTTTCATTTCTCAACGAAAATGTAAAGTTACCGGATATATTCTTAATACTGGCTAGTGTAAAAATCAATATCTTTCATTCTCACTTTGAATTGTAAATTCATATTGTTTTTATAATGTATGTGTTCATTTATTTTGCCGCTGATCGATTTTTATTATTTAACTAACTGACCCGGCAAACTTCGTACCGCCTAACAGTCGATTCTTTAATTATTTCTTTTTAATTCTGTTATTCGGGACGCTATATAATGTTAACTGTTACCGTCGTATAAATAATGACAAATATTGACATTAATATTTATACAATACTAACGTCACTCAATTGTTTTGGCCTTCCCGAAACCTCGCCACTAACCTTAAACTTTATGATATAGTTTTAAAGTTCAAATTGACTTTTAAGTATTATTACGAATCGTTTGTATGGGAGTATAGAAAAGTGTTGTTTTAGACATTTCACGCATTTTTTTAATTTTTCTTCTCCGTCAGAACCATCTTCGAGCAGTCGTAGGACGTAGTTTCGCTTCCTTGTAACTGTGTTGGAGCTTTCGGTGAAGGAAAACATCGTGATGAAACAATAGCATGGTGATAGGGGCTTTGCTAAATACGCCTGGCTATCTACCACCTTCAGGTTTAAAATCTGTCACCATACAACTGTTGGTGTAAATCGGCAGCTGCACGTGAAAGTCAGTCTCTTCTAGATTTAGCTTGTTTATTATCTTATACCACATCATCATTTAACATCAGATGAGATTGTGGTCAAACGTTAACCTATAAAGTATTAAAAAATATATCTTATTATTAAAGGTCGTATCTTGTGTGAATCTAGATGTTTGTATAGTAAATAATCTAAGATATTAATTTTTAGGACTATGCACGATTGTATTGTATTGTTATTTGAAATAATTTAATACGGTATATAAAATCTAGCGCTGTATGTACGGACGGTTTATGTTTGACATTAGCTACTCGATCTAAATTACAGCAAATCAGTAAACTTTAAAGTCGAAAGCCTAAGTCTGTGCCTAAAGTCAGTCTAGTCAGAGATTATTCGAGCAATACGATTACTTTAAATTTTAATTGAAAGTGCTTCTGTTTCGGACCGTTCATAAATTATTCTCAGATGTACAATTTTATAATGTGAATACTATAAATAACCTTATGGCAATATTTCTTTATGTACAAGTTTATTTTGATTATATGCCAATAACTTAATATCATTATTAAATGTACATAATGTAACTAAAATACAATGGTACAGACTATAAATGTTAATAGTGTTAATGCCTTTTTAGTTGATTTCTGCTAGTGCTACATTTGAAATTTAATAAGTAGGAACGTTATATATCAACATATTTTTGAAGTATACATTCCTATTATTATATCCTATAACTGCATAGCCCAGTCCCTGAACGTGTGACCTCGAGTTTTTGGCGGGATCTTAGTCTGTCATGTAGTGGTTTCTATATTTTATTCATAATCTTGTGTTATTAGACTATATATTTTGTAATATTAGTGGTGTTTTACGTAATATAGTTCGATATTATGCACAAGTGAAGTGGATGAGACATAATACCACGGAGCATGCAGTCTGAGATGCCACCAAAACTCCATGGAAAGTTCTAACAAGGAAACCACCATCTTGTTAGAACATTATAATTATCGCAAAACACTTGGCAAAATCTTGTTACTTGACGCTGGCTAGTGCACAAACCGTGACGGAGCCAAAAAAAATAAAGAAGAAGAACGTGTGACCTTGAATACAGTACAATTATTAGGACATTCATATAAATATGATACATATTATCTGTGTGCGATGCCAAATTAACGTCATGTAAATGTGAAACTTTACAGATTATAATTATATCATGGTTTCAGCATTTCCTAAGGATCTCTTGACTTTGTTAGAATGGAGATAGCAATGAGCAAGTTAAAAAGGAAGTTATTTTTCTATTGCAACTTGTATTAATAATGAGCCTGTTACATGTATACAACATCTGCGAATGCCTGTATATGCTCTGCAACAAGTCTGTTTTCGGAGAAATTATAGGTTGTGGAAAAGCTGTTTATGTAAGTAACAAGGTTTCTAATTGCCCCTAAATGGTTAATTAGGATTAACATAAGGCGGTCCAATAATATCATCAGGAATATCAATCTATTATGATCAACCTATGACGTTTAAAATGGACTACATACCTGTTTACACCTTCGTACTCATAAAAAAAATACTCCATGGTCGGAATATGTCAATATTGTACCATTGGTCAAAATAAGCTATTAACATGTATTTTTGTACAGCATAGAATATATAGCGGGGCAAAGTTTTTTTTTATTATTACCAGTGCCTCAGGCTTCACACGCGTTTGTTATTATTGTATGTAATCAGTTTTTCTTGTATTCATTTAGTTATAGCAAAACAAATATTGTCTATATATTCTGTGTTCATATGAAATATAACCTTACAGGTATCAATTTTCAAAACAATCGGTTAAACGATATATAAGTAGATTTGCCGTGTAGGATAATCATATGGCGAGTTATTGCAGACTGGACAGCTTAAAGATCTTAACAAAAAACACCGAAGAGTACTAATTTTGTGTTGGAGTTTAATGATCTCAGTGATATCCGACATCCATTTATATATACATATATTTGTAGAACACCGTATGCCTGTTTATTGCGATTATATTTTTAACGGTTTTATGTCTGAAAATTATTTTCAAGGGGTCATAAATTACAAAGTTTTGTGAATATTCTTCAATTAAATGATTGTTATTATACTATATAGGAATGTAAATCAGATATTAATCAAAAGATTATACGGACTACTGAATTTAATCTGAATATGTATTTCTTTATTACCCTTCTCCCCAAAGGTTATGTTAACTATTACAGCGCATTTTAATTGGCCTTCACCATTTTCCTACGGATCTTTTTAATCTTTTTAATTTTATCTAAATATAACATTTTGTTTTGTGTCTGTGGCACATAAATAATATCTTTTTTATTTCTTGGTTTCTAATTTATACGGATAATTTCGCTAAAATAAAACGATAGTAAGTAAAAAGGATCAATATTCTTATTAATGATTATACATAAATACTAAAATAATAGAATCAATAAATCCATACATTGTTATTGGAAATGACGCGGTATATGTCAGAGTATTGAAAAATTATTCAGTATATATAAAATAATATTTTATTACATAACCTTCTTGTGTAAAAGTCCAGCATGTCGCCAATTTATCAAGTGAAACGGAAATTAAATGATGTCGGCGTTTTTAACGCCAGCAAAAAATATAACTGATATTAAGAATAAATATTCTGTTTCTCGAACAAGACAACAATGAATATTCATTTATTTCAAATTTGCAAAGCAACATTAAGGCACCGGTGCTCGACGAGAAAGAATACAGACTAATAGCTTAAATAAAATAATTGTTTCACTGGCCGTAAATAAAGCTTTAGTGTATAATTTTGTTATTATTTTAAAGCTTTATAAAATGTATTTTATGTTCTATTCCATTACAAAACTGGTCGGCATGCCAAATGTTTAAGTGTGGTTTAGGGACAAAAGTCGAAACAAACACGCTTTAACAATTTAAATTTAAACAATTTAAACAAAACAAGTACAAATGTCAGTATCGTTAGTACAGTGCACTAAGAAAAGTGACTTACATCCAGAGTTAAGTGCGTCGATAATTACGATTTTCAAACCGAGTAGTAAATATCCCAGCGAAAGCCAGTCATTGTTGAATAATATGGGCAATGACAGTTCGCAAATGTTTGCAATAAGCATTATTTTACACGGAGTTCTATGTTATTGGAAATTTAGTACAATATCATAAAGAATTTTATTTTTACCATATTTGATTTCATGTAAATACTAATGTGCTTCACAAATATCATAGTAATTTAAATATTTATAAAAAAAAATACATGTAATTGATTATTCAAAAGGACACAAGTATGTTTCAAATAGAAATAAAAAACTTCCAAACAATGAAACAGATAAAATTTTAATGACTAATAAAATTACCGGTCTATTAAACGTAAGTTAATAATTCAATTCAAATTATTATCAAAGATTAATAAAGTTCTTGATTTTATACTTATTATATTTAAAAGCTTCAAATGAAAATAAAAGATTTTCATTGAATGTTTTCTTTCGTGAGATTAAAAAAGTTTAAGATAAATGAAAAACATTTACTTGTTATCTGTTCAAACTCAGTTCATTTCTTTTAAATTAGTGTGTAAAAGAATATCCGTAAAGAGTTTTAGCAGGAAGTGAACTGATCTTGTAAAATGTATATGGTACTTTTATAAAGATCATATACCTACTGCATTTGGTTTTATCATATGCTTAGTAAATTTAGTGCTTTTTTTTTCGAACTGACTACACTGTTCGTTTGTTAAGGCCGCTACAATTTCATCGGACTACTAGGGAAACGCTTAAGGCACTCACCCGAATTGTTTAGGCAATCAGCGCAAAGGCACACGGTGTGCCTGGGCTTGAACTGTCACCGAGTTTCCCGTTCTGACTAAGCTAATCTAAGCTAAGCTATCTATCCATTTCATGGGGTCAAGTGGGGATGAGATACTTGTACCTCAGAACCGCAGGGGGTGGACCCACAGGCGAATACAGTTCCCTCGTGGAGCCTTAGCCTGCCTCCCAAGACCGTCAGTGCGTGGTGAAGAGCCACATCCTACACGAGGTGACCCTGTCTAGCAGAACACTACGGATCTAGGCTAGAGAGCCCATAAACACTCCTGGGGCTCGGTTCCAGAACTGGGTCGGGGCCTATACCCCGGCAGGCGGCACCTCTCGCAGTACCCCTCTGCTTATCAGAGGGGACAGAGGATGCGGTAAGGAGGGGCCTGCTTTGGTTCGCCCGTCAGAGGGTGGAGGAAGAAAACCTCCTTAAAAAGTTACCGTGGGAGAAAACCACGTAAAAAAGTTACGGAGGGTAATGCCTTCGGGCGGCGGGAGGGAGGAAACCTCAGTAAAAAGTCACCGTGGGAGCAAACCACGTCCAAAAGTGACAGAGGAGAGGCCATCGGGCGGAGGGAGAGGGAGAAAACCTGGTTAAAAAGTCAGCATGGTAGAAAACCACGTAAAAAAGTTACAGGTGGTGGTGGTTGCAGGGGGTGACCCCTTGACCGTGAAACCGGACCAAGGAGGGAAGGGGCTGGGGACCTGACTTTCCATTGCACATTGGTTTGGTAGGCAGCTTGACCGGGCTGTCGTCGCGGTCAGAGCGTTCGCGCTGGGCCTTGTCGCCGGGGTGGCATGGTGCTTGCTTGTTCGATCCCGTGCTACTCCATAGCGCGACAGACGGTATCCCGTGGGTTTTTTTAGTCAATAAAAGTCTGACACCCCATAGCTCCCCAGGGCTGTGGGTGTCCAATGTAGGATTTCTTCCCACATTAAAAAAAAAAAACCCATCCATTTCATACACATCTGAATTCGTGAAAAGTGCATGTATGACCATGTATGTTTCACGAATGCATACGTGTATTTTGCATCTGACTACTAAGTTGTGTGACCTATTTCAATCCGAAAAGAGTAAAAAAACAGCCCACCACTATGTATACCTATGTGTGCACGTGTGTGGGGTGATCTGTGTATATGTAAAACTTGTGCGAGTCACTGTATTCGCGCGAGTACCACACTCGAGGGCTCCACACCGAGGGACAAACCTAGGCTCGAACTGCTACCAGAAACAACGCGACATGTGTGCGGGATCGTATCATCACCACCCGCTCACGGTGGCGTGAGCAGAGAGAGTCGCGGGCGTGGGCGCAAACACACATATTTTAAGAGGACATCGAGCGAAAAAATAAAGAACAATAGGCGCGGTGCCGACTAAACTATACAATTACGTACGAGTTCCTAATGATTCGGTCTAATGTACATGAACACGCAGGTTCGAAATGATTATGATTATCGCGAATTTATTTATGCGTGGCGCGGATTAGACGTTGTAACGTAGTCGCAACGCTATCGAATCTATACCGGTGGTCGAAACGGAAGATGCGGTAGGTGGCGCAGGAGTGGATAGAGACTTTGCAAAACTTTGCAAAAAACCAAACCACGGACCAAGGCAGCATCAAGGACAACCGATTCTGCGCAAAAAACGACGACTATGGCAACACGACGACGGATGAAAGATTTGCCCGCTGTGGAAGCGGAGAAACTCCCGCCTCCGGAATTTCCTCCTGAGGGTGGTAAGGAGACCGCGACCACAGACGCTGCGGAAGAGACAGCGAGGGACGATGCGCGAACTGTTGCGCCAGAACAAGCCCCCGAGGGCGAAGCTTCGACGGACGGACAGGAGTCGGAGCCAGAGGCTGGTGTTACCGGGCGCTGCACTCCCTCTGCCAAGAGAGGCCGAGGTGGAGCGACCAGAGGTCGAGGCCGCCCGTGTATCCCTGGCCAATACTCGAAGCTCGCCGAAGCACAGGCGAAGCTTGATCGCCCCAAAAAAGAGCAGCCACAGCAAAAGGCGGAGGAGGATCTGGTGTCGATGGCTGCGCGACTGCGTCGTGAGCGTGCCGAGCGAAGAGCGGCGCTTCCGGAGATTGCCGCTGATCAGCTGATCCCGGAACTCCAAAGGAGGGCGATGGGCGACATCGATATGATTATCAATGTCGCCCGAAAGTCGGGACACCTCCAGGGCAGCTGCATCAGGGCGATCAACGACGCCAGAGCCTCGCTGCTCGAAGTGATGGATGAGTTCTGCAGCCGCACCACGGACGAGGAGTTGGTGAAGCTCCAGGCGGCCTATGCTCGTTTGGAGAGAAGGTACGCGAGGCAGGAGACCGAAATGGAGGAACTTCGGAGGGAGGTTGCAAAGGTGAAGATGGAGCTGGCGAAGGCGCAGACAGCCAGTGTCCTCCCTCTGCAAGCCCCTCCCGCCCAACCATCTGAATGGCCAGCCAGCGACGAGTTTCCGCCGCTCTCGCAGCGGCAGCCCAGACGATCCCGCGGGGAGGTGGTTCTCCAGGACTTCAATCAGAAGATCGAGGAGATGGCGCGATCACTGGCGGCCCAAATGGGAAACATGGTGAGCGCGCGTCTCGAAGCCCTGGAGGACCGACTCCTCCCGGCTAAGCGCCTACGGCCACCGTTGGCAGGCGACGGAGGAGCCGCGCCAGCTCCGATAAGAGCAGCCCGATCTGGCGAAGCGCGGCCTCCTGACGATGTCGTCCCTAGATTGCTCGGGAAACGGAGGAGGAGACGAGGTGCCAAGGCAGCCAAGGCACCGAAATCTGCCTCTGCCAGGGAGGAGCGGCCAACACCCAAAGCCGGAGGCGAATGGGTGCTGGTAGGCAAAAATGGGAGGCCAAAGGCCACCAACCAAAAGAAGAGGAAGGCCTCTGGGAGGGAGAGTGCCCTTTACCTCCGCCCCCCCAAGTCATCTGCAGTCACGCTGACGCTGCAACGGGAGGGGCAGGAGAGGGGGCTCTCCTACCTGGAGGTCCTAAAAAAGATTAAGGCGGAGGTCAGCTTGGCTGATGTCGGCGCTCCTGGCGTGCGGTGGCGTAAGGCCGCCACCGGGGGGTACCTGTTGGAGGTACCCGGAGCCGGCAGCGGGGACAGGGCCGACGCGTTGGCGGCCAGAATTAGGGAGGCTGTACCCGAAGGGGTTAAAGTGTCCAGGCCCATAAAGTGCGCGAATGTACGCGTTTCGGGCCTGGACGAGTCTGTCACCCCAGAAGAGGTGGTGGCGGCCGTCGCCAAAGCAGCAGAGTGCCCACCGGACAAGGTGAAGTCGAACGGAGTCCGCCCCGGATCCAGGGGGCTTTGGACAACTGTCGTCACCTGTCCGGTGGAGGCTGCGAAAAAGCTTGGCGACGGACGCCGACTACTGGTCGGGTGGGTATCAGCGCAGGCTACGGTCCTGCCCCCCCGACCCCCGAGGTGTTTCAGGTGCCTACGCGATGGGCACCTGGGCACAAGATGCAACTCCCAGGTTGACTGTAGCCTCCTGTGCTACAGGTGCAGCCAACCTGGGCATATGGCCGGCGGTTGCAGCGCCGACCCGCATTGCGCGGTGTGTGCGGCTGCGGGAAAACCTGCCGGCCATCGGGTGGGGGGCAGTGCCTGCTTCAAGCCTGGCCCCTCGACCAAAGCTAGGAATAGGAGCGGGAGAGGGAGAGGGCGAAAACGCCGCAAGGCACGTCCCCAACCCTCCACGTCGTCCTCTGCCGCCGAAATGCCAGTGGCATTGGAGGTTGAAGTGGAGTGTCCTTAATGGCGGCACTTCACTTCCTCCAGGGCAATCTCAACCACTGCGCCAGGGCCCAGGATCTTTTGTTCCAGAGTATGGCGCAGTGGTTGATCCACGTCGCTGTGATGGCCGAGCCGTATTTCATCCCGCCCGGGGATAACTGGGTGGGTGACGTCGACGGCTCGGTGGCCTTAGGGTCCCAGGCCGCTGCCGGCTCTCCGTCCCTCGTTAACATCTTGAGGGGTCGGAGATACGTAGCGGCGCATTACAGCGGCGTGGTGGTAGTGGGGGTGTACGCACCCCCAAGCATGAGTCTCGCCGACTTCGAGGCTTTGCTCGGGGACCTGCAAAGTGTCGTCAGTTGCAGCCACCCTCACCCCGTCGTAGTGCTCGGGGACTTCAATGCCAAGTCTACGGCTTGGGGTTCCCCGGCCACGAACGTCAGGGGTAAGGTGCTGGAGGAGTGGGCCATAACATCGGGCCTACTCCTCCTGAACAGGGGGTCCGTTAACACGTGCGTGCGACAGCAGGGCGGGTCGATAGTGGACGTATCGTTCGCTAGCCCTGCTCTAGCACGCCGTGTTCGGGGCTGGAAAGTCCTTGAGGGGGTGGAGACGTTGTCGGACCATCGTTACATACGGTTCGACGTCTCCACCCAGACCTCGGACGGACCAGCCCGTAGGACCCCCGTGGCGGATGGACCGCGTTGGGCGTTGAAGCGCCTCAACAAAGAGGCGCTTCGGGAAGCCGTCGTCGTGCAGGCCTGGGTGACAGGAGAGTTACCGGACAGGCCTGCCGACGTCGACCTGGAGGCGGAGTCACTCCGAGCGGACGTGACGCGGATCTGCGATGCGGCGATGCCACGGATCAGGGGGCCGATTCCCGCCAAGCGTCAGGTGTACTGGTGGACCGCTGAAATCGCGCAGTTGCGCGTAGCGTGCACGGCGGCCCGTCGCCAGTACACCCGTCAGCGACGCAGGCGGGGCCGCTCGCAGGTCACGTCCGCAGGGGAGGCCGAGCTCTACGAGGGGTACAGAGCAGCCAGATTGGCGCTCCGTAGGGCGATTGAGCAGTCGAAAGCTCTCGCTCGGGAGGAGATGCTCGAGACGCTCAGTCGGGATCCGTGGGGTCGCCCGTACCGTGTGGTACGTGGCAAACTACGCCAGGGTAGCCCCCCGATAACCCAGAGTCTCGAGCCAGATCTCCTCCACGAGATTCTGGCTGCTCTGTTCCCTTCGAGGACAGAGCACACGGCTCCCACGATGGCTCCGCCCACGCCCAACGCGGCTGGCTGCGACAAGGACGACGAGGTCCCCGAGGTGACCCGGGAAGAGTCGAGGGCGGCGGTGAAGCGCCTGCAGGCGAAAAACACCGCCCCAGGACCCGACGGCATACCTGGCCGTGTATGGGTCCTGGCTTACGAGGCCCTCGAGCCCCGACTACGTAGGATTGTCACTGCATCTCTTCAGCAGGGCCGGTTTCCGACCATCTGGAAAACCGGCCGTTTGGTCCTGCTGAAGAAGGAGGGGCGCCCGGCAGACAGTCCGTCCGCCTACCGGCCCATAGTGCTGTTGGACGAGGCGGCAAAGCTCTGCGAGCGAATCATCGCAGGCCGCCTCGTCCGGCACTTAACAGAAGTTGGGCCGGACCTGGCGGACAACCAGTTCGGTTTCCGCCAGGGGCGCTCCACCACAGATGCAGTGCTGAGAGTCAAGATGCAGGCGGAGGAAGCATTTGCCCGGGGTGAGGTGGTTTTGGCGGTGTCTCTCGACATCGTCAACGCGTTTAACACCTTGCCCTGGGCCTGTATCGAAGAGGCACTCCGATATCATGGAGTGCCTCGCTACCTCCGCCGCGTAGTCGGGGCGTACCTCTGTGAGAGGTACGTCACCTTCCCGGGTCAGGGAGGGAGGACAAGTCGGCGAGACGTAGTATCCGGTGTTCCACAGGGGTCTGTCCTGGGCCCCCTCTTGTGGAACATCGGATACGATTGGGTGTTGCGCGGTGCGCTCCTCCGGGGCGTCAGCATTGTGTGTTATGCTGACGACACTTTGGTGTTAGCCCGGGGGAAGACGCACCGCGCGGCCGCGATCCTCGCTACTGCAGGAGTCGCTCAAGTCGTCGGTAGGATCCGGCTTCTGGGACTAAAGGTGGCGCTCTCTAAAACCGAGGCCCTGTATTTTCACGGGCCTCGGCGCGCGCCACCCGGAGGGTCCCAGATAGTCGTGGGAGGCGAGTCCATCGGTGTCGGGTCGAGTATGAGGTATCTCGGCCTCCTCCTCGACAGCCGGTGGACGTTCAAGGAACACTTCCGGCAGCTGGCCCCCCGTTTAATGGGCGCAGCGGGCGCGTTAGCTCGTCTGCTTCCCAACCTGGGGGGGCCCAACTCCGTCTGCCGGAAGCTGTACCTGGGGGTCGTGCGGTCGATGGCCCTGTATGGGGCCCCCGCATGGGCGTATGGCCTGACGGCCATCAGCAACGCTCAGCTTCGTAAAACGCAGAGAGTGATGGCCGTCAGAGTCATCCGCGGATACCGCACGATCTCCTTCGAGGCGGCCTCCCTTCTAGCCGGATCCCCACCCTGGGACCTGGAAGCGAGAGCCCACGCGTCCCTGTACCAACGACGCGTGGAGGCGCTGGAGCAGGGCCGGAGACTCGCACCTCGGGAAATCGAGGTGCTCCGGTCCCAGCTCCACCAGGTCCTAGTCATTGAAGAATGGGAACGACGACTTGAGCGACCGAGCTCGGGCGTGGCTACCATAGAAGCCGTTCGGCCGGTCATGGCCGAATGGCTCACCAGGCGGCATGGCACCCTGAGCTTCCGGCTGACACAGGTGCTCTCGGGGCATGGTTGCTTCGGGAGTTACCTGTGTCGCATTCGCCGGGAGCCAACGCCAGGGTGCCACCACTGTGGCTGCGCAGCCGATAATGCGCAGCACACACTGGAGGAGTGTCCCGCCTGGGACGAGCCACGTCGCGAGCTCGTCGCGGCCATAGGCCCGGATCTCTCGCTCTCGACCGTCATCGTCAAGATGGTCGAGAGCGAGACCGGGTGGATCTCCGTCGCCTCATACTGCGAAGCAGTCATGCTCGCGAAGGAGGCGGCGGAGAGGGAGAGGGAGCAGACCACCAGGCTCCCCTCCCGCGGTCGACGAACACGGCGGCGACGGGTCGGCGACGACCTCATGCCGCCGTAAAAAGGGCCTGTGGGCGACGGGACGGGCGGGCACGTCCGTCGCCCTGAGCAGTGCTTTCTGCACAGGCCCGCGTGGTGGAGGCGCTTGTGCCGAGCGACTCCCACAGTTCGTCGGGGGGGGTTTAACACCCGCCTCCTCCTGAGGGGTCTACCATCTTGACCCCTCAGACCGCAGACGGGGCCCCTGATGAGGGGCCGACACCTGCCGGGGAGCAGAAGTAATGCCTTAGGCAGTTCCTGCTCCCCGGCCAAATAGGTGTGTGAGGCACCATGGGGTTTTTAGTCCGTGGAAGTCGGACATAACCCACCCCCCGCTGCCCGACGGGGTGGGTATCCGTTATGGATTTTCCCCATGTAAAAAAAAAAAAAAAAAAAAAAAAAAAAAAGGCTGGGGCTTGGCTTTAGGTGCTGAGGGAGCTGGCGGAATCGGCCTTGCGCGCCAGGAGAGCGCGCTCGGTGGGGTTGCGGTGCTGCCGGTGCACTGGAGGTACCCGGCAGGTCAGGGAAAGCCTTCTGGCTTTGTATGGGCAGAGGCGATTGCGTCCGGGATGGCGGGACATGCGCCCTGGACGGGGACGCACTTCTGCCGCGGCTGGGATGGGTCGAGCGGAGAATTAAATATAGTGCCATTTTATGGTGGTAATAGTTTAGTTAGTATGCACAAGTCAAATAATTTCTCCAATCCTAAATCTGTTTAGGAATAAAATCTATAGTTTACTATGATTTGACTGGTTTGAATATACCTCCTTATACAGTGGAATAGACACGTACTAAGATGCGGACCGTTAATCACCTACAATTATTGCGTATACTTCCAAGTCTTCTTGATTGCTCAAAGTATACAATACTATTCCTTTATAGACGCTAATAGATAAATGTTGAAATATATTTTAAATTAGGAGTTATCGAAATAAACATAAACACTGGAATAGTAATTAAAACGTCAATAGCTGATTTTTTTTTTAAATAAAACTTAATTATTTGCCTTGTGATTACGTCTCTACTGAATCGTAACATAAAACTTTACTTCTTTGTAATATAATATAATAAAAATTAAATTTTATACTACATAACTCTTTATACGGTCTATTGAGATTGTGTCCGTGAATCATAAGTTTTTCGAACAAGTCTATGAGTACACATTCACAATGCGGTCAAGCAGTAATAAGCAAACACTTATTCAACGGTAGCCGCAAAGCAAAGGTAACTTTTTTCATTTCGTTTTATATGTATTAGCTGAGCATAGTAGTCATCTTTTACATCCTTGACTGTGGATAGGTGTGGTTCTGTTTATTTTAACTTTCTTTGACGTTTGGACGCTAAGTAGAAACGATTACAAAACGAAAAGTAATTACGTATAAAGTAGGCATAATCTAATTATCACTAATTAGATACATCAATATAATATTCAATCAAATATTTCTATCAAAATATTTTTTTATTTCTTTCTAAAAAAATTGTAACAAACGAAACTGGAACACAGTTTACTTGATTTCTTCTTCATTCATTACTGCCGATATCTATCTATAACCAATTAAAATGGGACCGTAGTCCTGAGATAAATGAATTACAGGCTGCTACTCCAGAGGAACGAGTTGGAACATGTCGTGTATGAGTGCACATTACTTTCGGTAATATCCATATTATATATTCGGTACTTCGGTAATATACGTTCGGTAATACTAGCACACTGAAGCACATGAAAGTGAGCTTCATTGCTTTATGCCAGAAATAAGTATACGTTACTGCTCTCGAAAGTTTTATAAAAGTTACTACTGTAAAGCATAATTCTTGTAATATTGTATCTAAAATACTTATCGAAGAAATGTTCGTTCTTATTCGTATTTATTCACGGATCTCGGACGAAACCTTTTTCAATTTAATACGTTTTCATTCTTATCAGTGTTTTTAATTTAAAAAAGTATTTTCATTTCTTATAACAAAAATCTTTATAATACTTTCCGACGCTTACGAATATTGAGTTTTATTGAAATTATTAACAAAGATACTGTACATTTTATTATATGCAAATTATACATGATCAAATACGATGGATTCGATACGTGTAAGTAGTTTTTTTCTAGTTAAATATTAATTCACAAGAATGTGTACCTTCTCATTAACTACTATGGCATTAATGCATTATACCATATATATTGAAGTTAACAAAATAGAGACTATATATTAATCCGGATGAGAATAGAAATATGTAAAAATGTTTATTTAAGTAGGCACAATCTGATTTGCATGACATACATTGTTATTAGAGAATTTAGAACTCGTTATATTTATGAAGCGACGAGTACCTACACTCGAGAAGCAAACTCTGTGGAAACAATTATTCCCGTTATATTTTAAAAATCCGAAATAAGAACTGAATAGAAGCCACAATTGTTTTCTTCTTCATAACTGTTTGTAACACAAATGAAAAGTAAATTATATACCAATTTATGATAAGGAAAGCTACATTTTAGTATGTTTGAATATAGAACATCGACAAGCAACATTTTATCCAGTTTCTTTGTAACGTTTGGCACGTGATGTAACAAAAGAGCTTATCTGTTTACATTGTATGACAATAAGAATTAGTTTAATAATCCAGAGAATTTGGAATTCAATATTCAATTAAATGAAATGAAATTAATCTTTTCTTAGCTATTAAAACAGTATTCTTAAAGCTGCGTAATCTAGAAGTTTTCATTATTAATTTTGAATGAGACGATGGCTCAGTTGTTAGCGTGTTTGAACGCCGCGTTCATCAACGTTGGCACTAATTCTTGCGAATGACCAGTGAAGGAAAACATCGCGATAGGCGATAGTTGATCTTCAACTCTCGCCAAGCTCATTAGGTGTATTCCGGCAGCTGTTCTTGAGAGCTAGTCCCACTCTAGGTTTTGCATTTTACCACCCAATACTATATAGTCATTTAACATGATATCAAATTACGGTCAAAAGTTAAAAACTTAAAGTATATAAAAAAAAATAAGTGGTAAGTAAATATAGTGGGGTTCTCAGTTAAATAAAAAATAATACTTGTTTCAATAACCCAAGTATTTTTTATTGAAGTATATTTAAAATTTATTTTCGATTTTATCGCTATACTTTCAAATATTATTTTGTAATATTATATTATATCAGGGAGCTAGGAATGGATGGCAATCCACTTGAGAATATTTATCTTCCCGTTGTGGTTTATCTACTCGAAACTTCGATTGATGCTTAACGGCGCTTAAGAATAATGAACAAGTCCGATATTCATGCTTGAAAAGTTCGTTTTATTTCAGTAATTGGAATCCCGTACTACTTTGAATTTGTAGTTTTAATTAAGAATGTTATATAAAAGGAACGCTATAATAGGCAAATGTTCTGGGAACGAAAATAATGTATATACATTTTATGTAAAATAAAAGCGCTCTTTAAAGAAAATTTTCATTGAAGTTTTATTTTCTGAATAATTTTTGTTAGTTCGTATTCAGTTCAATCAAAACAATTAAGAGAATAAGAAAAAAGCATACATTAATGATAATTTGTGTATAAGGGTGAAGGTGCTGTAACAATTTTTTCTAATCAAAAACATAATTTTTTGATAAAATCGTTTTATAATATTGACAGCACTTATCGTAAAATAAAATACTTTTCTTTTTACTGTAATACTGGGTCACTATGTAATCACTCCGCTTTAATAAATATTGAAGAAAAAGTAATTGCGATTTAAAAAGATTTCCTTTATCTAGAATGCTTACAACCCGTTTTTAATCTGTGTAAGTAATAGAACGGCGCGGTGGGACGTCTAAATAAAGTAATTACAAATTAATATTTTTTTATTTTGGTAATTAGGCTTGATATTTATTTAAAAACTCACAAAGTGATAACAGTACATAAAAAAACATAATATAGCATAATTAACTTAAGCTTAGTTAAACAAACTAAATTTAAGCATTTGACTTACATCATCACTACATTTATAAAACAAAGTCGTCCGTCGCGTCTCACTGTCTGTCTGTATGTTCGTAATAAACTCAAAAACTAGTGAATAGATTGTAATGCGGCCTTCACCAATAGATAGAGTAATACACGAGGAAGGTTTAGGTAAATGGTTTGTATTAGTTAGTTCAAATATAACTATATAAAATAATAATTATTGGTAATGTTGCTAAAAGTCACGCCACCTTGGAGCTTTTATCGAAAACACAAAAATTGTAATACCCTGCTATTATATATAAAAATTTGTTAATAAATGTCCATACATACAATATACTTTACACTTACTAGCTGTTAGTGTTGTATTTGGTTAAGAAGCAAATAAATAGATAAAAAAACAATATCCGTTCAAAATCCATAGTTTTGAACAAATGTTCATAATATTGTTAACATGTTTATCACTTTAAATTTTTTATTTCCACTTATGGGAGTTAAAGGTTGTATAAGACAAATAGAAATCATAATTTCTATATTCCATTTCTCACAGCCAGCCTTTATCAAACCACGAAAAAGAAAGCATCTTATTACATATGGGTACACAAATTAAATTATATAATAAATCTCCGTATTACATACGTATTTTTAATTCTCTATTATTTATAATGTAATAATTATGATGATTCTTTTATGTGTAACAACTCTGTCATACCTCAGAATCATATATCTAATGCGATATTAACCAAATCCTAACTAAAAGGAGACAGTAGTCACAAAAGGGTAATCTTCTTAAAGATTCCGCAAAAACCCTTTGTGAAGTGGGTAGTTAAAGCATTTAAATGGAATTAAGCAGCAACCGAATGGATCGGATTAAATCAACGATAGATTTAACTAAAAGGTTCTTGTGAAAACACTTTATGTTATGAGGTAACAGGGATCACTTGGAGTGGTTTAAAATCTTTGTCAAATCTCTATTTTTGTTGAATTCAATGTCAACACGCAAACGATGAACCTGTGTTTTTATTCAATCAAATATAAGCTGCCTTAAAACCGTTTCTATAGCGACACCGAACGATAGAAGCCAAGGAAATCACTCGACCTCCGACTAAAGTGGCGACTAACACAAAGCCGCCGATCGAGATAAAAGCTACAAAATAATTTTACTAACAATTTTCATATGTTTTAATTTTTACCTAGGTTAAAATAACGTTACAAGCAGTTGTATGTGTTTTATGCCTTATTCGTTTAAAATATCGCAGTCTAATTAATTGTTTTATTGCTAATAATGTATATTACATTATCTATTTATTTTATACTATTTCCACCCTTATTCGTTTATAAAAACAGAATTTATTTAATTGGATCATCAAGTGTAATATACAATATAGTGACACGCTTAGGCGTGTTGTGTTCCGCTGATTAGTTAGTGTACCGACCTCGTCCATGTTTTTGGGCGTTTTGAATATAGCTGTAAGTTCGGGCTTGCGTGTAACATTATAGTTAAGATTTTAATACAAAACAAAAATTACAATATTATTATATTATATCCTTAAGTTATCTCGATGTTAAGTTACCTACATATAATATATATTTAAACCTAATTTTGTGTTCTACGCAACTATACCCAAAGAGGTCAAACATTAAAGTACCGTACAACCAGTTATCAAGCGGATTAGTAAGGATTTGTACCCGGCTACTAGGTATATTTTGATAGACTTGCCAGAGTGACCCTTTTTTATCTTACCGCGTTTCGGTAAGTTGTGGAGGTAGTTGAAGGCCCTCCCCATATAACGGAGGAGGAGATGGGGAGGGCAGTACAGCGCCTCCGCAACAGGAGGAGAGTGCCTGGTCCAGATGGGGTCCCGGGCCGGGTGCTCGCGTTCTCTTTGGACCATATGGGAAAGTGGTTTTGGGGACTGCTCGACCGCTGTCTGAAGGTTGGGCGGTTTCCGAAACCATGGAAGCGGGGGCGGCTATGCCTGTTGGCAAAGGAGGGCCGCCCACTGGACTGCGCGTCCGCATATTGGGCCTTGGTGCTGCTGGACAACGCCGGGAAGGTTCTGGAGCGGGTCGTTGCTTCCCGGGTTGTCCAGCACCTGGAGGAGGGCCGAACGTGGCAGACGCGCAGTTTGGCTTCCGGGCGGGGCACTCGACAGTGGATGCCCTGACCCTCCTCAAGCCGTTGTCCATGGAGGCGACCTCCCAAGAGGAGAGACTTCTGGCGGTGTCCTTGGACATCGCCAACGCCTTCAACAGCCTGCCGCATAGTGTGATACGTGAAGCACTTCGATATTTCGGGGTGCCTCTGTATCTGCTGCGGCTGTTGGAGGCGTACTTGGTCGATAGGGAGGTCGTCTACATAGATGGCGACGGTCATATGGTCCGGAGAGTCACGCGGCGGGGTGTTCCACAGGGGTCGGCCTTGGGCCCACTCCTGTGGAACATGGGCTACGACTGGGTGCTCCGCGGTGCGCTGCCAACTGGTGCGCGCATATTGTGTTACGTGGATGACACCTTAGTCGTAGTCCGGGGGGGGGGGGCGGGGAACTGGGAGGAGGTGGAGCGCCCCACCATCTCCCCATTGCACAGGTTTGGCTGACGAGGAGGGGTGGCTGGTGTGTACTCAGCTTGCCCCCCATTATGAAGACGACGCCCGGCGGACACCTTCCGCTGGGCTAGCCACTGGAGTGACATGGTGATAGCACTGCACGGTCCCATGTCGCCCCAACCAAAGCGACGGCCGGTACACCGTGGGGTTTTTGTGAGTAAGAGTCACACACTACCCACTCTCTCCCCCGAGAGGGTGGCGTGTCCATGATGGATTTCCACACGTAAATAAAAAAAAGGGCTGCTTAACAAGTATTATCGCCTTCGTAATGGTCGCCCGGCAAACCAATTATTTTTTATTGTATACAGTGCAGTATCTATGATGAAAAGCCGAGATTAAAGTGGTTTAACCCTGACGCTAATTGAATTGTGATATTTTCAAAAATAAAACTGTGTTTTACATTAGGATTTACTGTGTGGTATATATATTGTTTTAAACTGAATTACTTATTTAGGTTTACTCATATATAATGTATAAAGCACTTGTCTTGTAAAAGATACACAATGCAGCTTTATGAAAAAAGGTAAAAGTTTTAATAAAATAAATATTATCTGAATTATATACTATTCTAAAAACATAAATAATGGATATTTAAAATTCAAGTTTATTTACATTTTAACGAATGCTTTCTCTCTAAAAACTGTAATAATTTTGAGACTCTTTAATATTCGAAGAGAGCGATTTGTATTGTTTTATTTCACTAAGTGGAAAAAATATCATTACAAGTGATCATGTAATGGTCGAAAATCGATCATAATTAATTAATTTTTCAAGTTTAATATTAAAAAAAAAACTAACGTTTATTATTAATTAGGTATACCTACTAAAACTCGTCAATAGATACTAAACAAAAGATAATAAAAAAAACCATTGACAAACAGAGGAGAAAATTACACTGACCCATAATTAAGTTAGGTATACACAATTAAACAAGATCTTCATTATTAATTAATTGCATGACTGAATACACCGTGTATTAAGGATTTGTCATTCCTTATTTATTTATTTGGTCTAATTTTTACCGCTTACATGTTAATTTTTACTAACTTTGCTTACACAATCATTCTCTTAAGAACGTATAGAATATAGATTCTATCTACTAAATAAGCCAACCCTGTATCGTTGAAATGCCAACTTTGAAACATCTAAATTATATTTCAAAATTTAAAGAGTATCCTTTGCAATTTAGTTATATTAATAGTAATTAATCACTTGCTAGATTTTAGAGACCATAGGAAAGAAGGTAAGAAGGTCTTTTAAAAACTATTCATATAAATTTTTGAAGTGAAAACTTCTTTAGCCGCGTTGAGCAATGTTTGGTAGGGGAAAAACTATTGGGTTCGCGTCACCGATGACCTCGACATGCTCGCTTGCGCTAAACTATCCACGCGTAATATAGCGGCCTGTGTAATTATAATATTGATATTTTGCATTGAGCTTGTGCCTATCATATGTTTGATTATTTAATAAACTTTATAAAAATGTATATAATTATTGCTCGGAGTGTTAATAGATGTGAAAACTAGACTAATGTTAATAATTTATAAGCACAAAAAACGACACAGTTATACCATGGCTTTTATTTTCATTTCTGTTGGCAGTCCTTATGACTGTTTTTTAATTGAAATTAGTCTTTAGTACCAAATCTAACTATTTGGAATTGAGTATTCCTATTTATCACATATTATTAATAAGGTATTTATTACCAGTATACCATGTGTACTTTAATATAGCTATTATCGAACATACAATTCAGCGATCTGGAAGGAAGTTGACGGAAAATGTCGATGAATTATCAATATTCTCGAGCGCCTCGTGCGTTACCTTGCGAATCGTCTTTAATTTATTTTCACCCGTATATTCCGCTTTTAATTGTATTCTGGGAAAGTTTAATGATATGTGCTGTAATTTATTCATTATATTTATGTAATTTTGTTACATTCATTTGATTATATTTTTATGAACTATCCATAATATACGATACTCAAATATTTGTCTATGAAAAAGTACAATCTGGACAAATATTGTCATTTCACAAAATTTTAATTTCCACGGTTTATTAATATGACGTGAATACTGAAATAATAAAACCGTCTGATAATCTTCTTTCGATGTAAGTTGTGTTGTTATGTTTTCTAGTTACCATTTATTAAATAAAGTTATTTTGTCTATAATCCAACAATGTATTACAAAATGTATGGTCTATGCAATGCAATTATTATGCAATGTAATTCACCAACTGACTTCACAAACATCAAAATTTCTATTTCACAAACTGTTTTATCCCTATAAAGTCGTCGTTAATAGAATTAATCTACCTATTCAGTACTTCTATGTACTCGTATCGTGCGTTAATCATGGAAATTGAAACGTTTCAATATATAAGGAAAGCTCAAGTTAATCTCTTTAGATAGCGGAATGGTAGAGTTAATGGAAAATTCTCAATCGAACATTTTAAATAAACGAAGCTCGACTGCCTACTATATTATACATATCTATATATATATAAGCGGAATACCACTGACTGACTCATCACGATTTCTCCAAAACTCTATGTTCGATTGACTTGAAATTAACCATAGTTACTCCTTTTGCAACGTAGACGCTCACTAAGAACGGATTTGAGTTAAAACCTATCCTAAATACATTTTTCAGCTAAAATTACATATTCTCCTACAGATACGGACGGCCCCTGACATTAAGCAACCGTTGTTATAGTATCCAATAATATTATATCCGTTGCCATGGTAACAAGTTTATTTTTAGGGCTGTGCGAATAATGCTTGAACCGATTCGAATCAAATAACGATGTTCTATCAGAGTTTTAAAAAAAAAATCTATTGTGTTCTATCCGAGTTCCGAAAAAAAATTCGAACTATTCGATTATCTTTAAAATATGGAAGAATTGTTAAACAAATAGTTATAGGAAAAATTACAACAATTTACACTATTTAAAAATGTTTATTAAAGTCGAAAGAAAAAATATTTACAATACAAGATTTAAATGTTCTTGAAAGAAAACTTAAATTTACAATGTGATCCAATTTTACAATAATAAATTCATATTAGTGAAAATATCTATTAAAAATATATTTTCTCAGTTAAATCTAAACAATTTTATAGCAGTTCAATTTTAACAAAATTTGGATAGAAATAGCCGAATTATTTTATTTCAAAGAAGTTTAAATATTTTGGTATAATTTCATATTTTAACGGGTTTCTAGAATTTTGCGCTTTTAATTTTTAAAACATGCATTAAAAAAATCTGTTGTAAATTTTGGCACTCAAAATTCGTTAACAATTAATAAGGTTGTACGTATCCATTTACTACATTTAAATGTTTTGTACGTCCACTTACAAATTAAGAAATCGATTATAGATTGTAAAGAAAATTATCAGTGCTTTTGGAAAAAAAAAAAAATAATAAATGACACTGAATTCCTTGATTTTGTAATTTTAAATAAAACTTTCTTAAATTGAAACTGTCAAGGTGGATTCTTGAAGTATGTCGTTTGCCCACGTTTTCCCCATCTGCAATTTTTTTGATAAGTCAATTTGTTAGGGGCGGAAAATGGGGGATAAAGAAAATTGAGGGATCGAGAATTTTGGAATAGTACCTTTGAATTTATATCTTTTGCCCACGTTTGCCTATCTTTTACTTTTTGAAAAGTCAAATTGTAAGGGTAAAAATTGGGGGGAAAAGAAAAAGAATGGTCGAGAATTTTGAAATTATGCAATTCAATCAACTTCATTTACCTACGTTTACAAATCTTTTACTTTTTTGAAAAGTCAATTTCTAAGGGGTAAAAATTGGGGGGAAAAAATTGGGGCGCTGAAAATTTTGAAATGATGCATTTGAATCTACTTCTTTTGCCCATGTTTACCCATCTTTAACTTTTTTTGAAAAGTCAATTTCTAAGGGGAAAAATTAGACGGAATAGAAAAAGTTAGGGGTCGAAAATTCATCATTTTTTTTCGATTGCCCACCCTTAGTTGCAGAAATATTTTAATTAGAATATGACGGTATACACTCTAGCAATAATCAATTGTACTATGCCTACCTCACGATTGGTTTTTAAAAATGAAGACTTAATAAGGTTCATTTCCATACAGAAGATCATCCTTTCAATCGCCAATTATTTTTCTTTGATTGCCCACTATTACTTACAGAGATATTTTAAGAAGAATATGACGTTTTATACTCTAGCAGTAATCGAAAATGTTTTGCCTACCACACGATTAATTGTGGAAAACTAGGACTTAATAAGGCTCATTCCTATATAGACGGACATCCTTTCGATTGCCCATCATTTTTTTTCGATTGCTCGCCCATGCATATTTAATAGATACATAATTTCAAAATTCTCGATTCCTCAAACTTTCTTTCCCCACTATTTTCACCCTTTAGAAATTGACTTTTCTAAAAAGTAAAAGATGGGCAAACATTGGCAAAGGATATTATTTCAAATGCATGATTCAAAAATTTTCGATTTCTTAATTTTTCTTCCTCCTCCTCTACCCTTACCGCACCGTACAAATTGACTTTTCAAAATAGCAAAATATGGGCAAACAACATACTTCAAGAATCCACCTTGACATTTTCATTTCTTGAAAGTTTTTTTGGACCGTGCTAGCTCACGTAATTTAAGCTTTCATAACTTTTTTTATAAAAGTCGGCAAAAAAGGTGGGCAAAAATGGAGAATCAATGGGCAAACCCTCTACGAATTTTCAAATCGTTTTGCGAAAAATGGGGGGTCAATTTCCCGGTGCTATAAACCATAGCAACGCTTTACATTTGCATATTGCGTCGAGTTCAATGAGCACTCTTTTAATTCGTGAATATTAAATACTGGTTACAGATAGATATAGAGTTTTATATATTGATTTATATTAATACAAAATTTTAAGACTTCAATTAATTCTGTATTTTTAATTTAAAAAATACTTATCAACTCATTGTTTATAATTTAACATTATAATTTATAGGTATTTTCAAAATAGAAGACGTTTTTTTTTCAATATTAGACCAGACACGTATTACCTTAACAGTTCCATTATAAAAATTTTTGCAAAATAGAGAAGCGATTACTTTCTGTATGATCGCAAAAACTTAAATATGTTAACAATATCAATATAACAACATCTTTAAGAGAAATTGTATAACAAGAAATTTTAATTACTTTTTTATACTGTGTAAGTGAGCATTGAAGGGATTATATAGCAAGTTAAAGTTCCAAATATGTTGTTGTTGCTAAATCCCATCCAGCATATTGTTAGTATTTACATATTTAATGTACACGTTACATATCACAGTAGGTGGCATGCGTATCATACCTACAAATGATTTTAAAAGAGCATTTCTGTAATTCAACCTCTTCTCACTATTTTATATTACTTTAATACAATTTAAAAAACGCGTGCGAAGCTGCGGGTATCAGCTAGTATAAAATATATACATCCTTATATAAATAGAATGGAAAAGCTAAAGCCAGATCAATTCTTTTGCCCTATTGGATTTCATGTATTCAAAAGAAAAAATCTCACACAGCCATTTGATCTCAAACTACACATAACAAGTATTGTGTTAACCAAACAACATATAGACATTAAAAGCACCTACATACTAACATGAATAACCTTTTCCTACCACTGTAATATGATTAAGGTTTTCAAAATACTCGTTTCGGAACATTTAATGGGTTAAAACCACTGTGCTGTGAAGTATTTCTTAATATAAAGAAATAAAAATCTTTCTTATTTTCTTTTAAAGTTATTCAGAGTTTTTTAATTAGAAAAGTATTCATTTTACGCAATTAATAAAAGTTAGTAATATCTTCTTCACGTATGTTTGAAGTTATATACCTGGTTCGATTCAAAATAATTGATTTTTTGTTGATATTATCAGAATAAATTATTTCTAACATAAGATTTGCCCCTTTCTAGTGTTTTAATCACAGTAAAGATCAATTCTTCCACTGTAGTGATAGAAACGTAGTCCGTCCGGATTAAACACTATTTACACGATATATGTGTCTAAAATAAATGTTCTTTACACCCTTCACACGTCCTTTCTTTTTATAGTAACCAGTTTTACGAAGTACGCGTGTACCTATTTGAAATGTCATTACTAAAGAACTACATCCAGAATGGTAAATTCGAGAATACATTGTATTACTGAGGGATGAGTGAAGTGCCCGTATTTAAGTGTATTTACACAGTTTTCTTTTTCATTTAAGTTAATGTGATGACATGTTGCGAGTGAGGCAGGTGACTATTGACTTAAATGTCTGAGATGTAAACTTGCATTTCTTACATCTTGATCTATTGGTTTTATATTCTGCATACTAAATTAATATTACGAGTATAAATACAAGTGTGTTTGTTTATTACGCTTTCACGTCTTGACTACTAAACGAATTATGATTATTTGTATACTAGTCGTCAGCGGTACAGCAAAGAACATAGGCTTGTTTCAGAGTGCAAGTGGGGTAGCGCCGCTAGCATTCGCGGTCATGTTAGTAACGTCTACGTATATTCAAACTACACGCACCCGTGCAAGCACCCACTACCTGCCTGCACTCTGAAACAGTTCATAGGGTAGGGGATCATCCAGAAAAGAGCACTGTTCCCGAGGGATAAGTGATTTCTACGTTAACGCGAGCTAGATTTAACTGGTGGCTTATACATATTCTACTATAGACTACTTGTCTGAATAAAAGTTTCTTATCACAAACTGAAAGAGCTTGATTGTCGTACACTTCACTTTCTTGTTTTTATTGCCTTGATCGCTATGCAAACAGTACTTTTTCTAGATGGAAGGTACTCTATGTCACTTTCTGTAACCCTGATAACGGCTGAAAATCTCATGATGAACGGTTCATTAGTTAATTCGTGGAAACATAAAAAAACAAGTGAATAATCAAACTCATATTCGCATTAAAGATGTGTTTACTAACGATTGAGACAGATATAGGTACTAGATATCTCCATATAATAGTAACGTCATTTATTTATATGGAATATTATTAAGAAAAATGTACAAAATAATAAAGTTACTCAAATACGATTCAAATTACTTGAATACACTGTTTTTTACATTCATTTTAGTGATTGTCATATTAAACGAAATGCATAAATACTTTTGATTGCAGCGTTGCTATCGTTATAACATGGAGAACATTTATTTTATGTATATGCCAGTGATTACTTGAAGCTAATAAAGTGCTTGTTATTTGTTAAACGATTTTTTCATGACAATTTTATTAAAAAAATGAATGCTTATAACTTATTTACGCAGTAAAATTCATTTCGATATAATAAAACAAATAAAGACTCTTTAGTAATTTTGTTATGCTTTATAATAAAGTTTTGAAACATTTTCACAATAGCCCTATAATAAATTTAAGGACCGAGCCAAAGTTTTACAATCTAAAGGTTATTCTTATAATAGATCATAATAATATTTGTATCAGTGATAATTGACAATTATTCACCTCTGAACACACATATTATAACTCAGACAATCAAATATATTTGAAATAATATTATTTGTGTAGTCATTTATTTGGTGACAATTATTTTACAGCCGTTATTAGATATTATGGTAATAAAAAAATCTCATTAACGTGACAGTACAGCCATCATTCTGGAAATGTTTCTTTTTAGAAGCGAGCTGGTCGGATTTATTACCTACAATTTAGAAATCTTTAGTTAATATCATCGATATAGATAAACCGATAGAGTCCTGTCGTTGTACGCGTATCGAGCAAAAACTACGGTACAGATTTCTATCAATGTTGTTTAGCTTACCTTGTAGACTCGGTCCTTATTAAAAAAAAAATATCGCATTATTATTATTAAATATACCTTTATTAAGTTTTTGTGGATCTATGATTTTTATAAGTACTATGCACTGAACGGGGTATGAAGGGGGTGTGTGCAAACGGATAATATTGTTTACAAATAAATATTGAAAGCAAAGAATTTGTCATAAATTTTAGAAACAGGTCTACCATACCTTTGAACTTTACTTTTCCTTTGGAAAATAACACGCTGTTCTGTAATCATATTTCGGGACAACATCGCGACACGACAATGCTTTAAGGGATATTTTATATAATATTTGGTTTCAAACGAAATCTCTCACACGTTTAAGATTGTTGCATGCAGTTAAAACAAATAAGATGTGTACTATATTTTTCAATGGATTAAGCAAAATTGTGTATTATATAAATCTATATGAGAAGAACATTAAGAACTATATAGAATATAAGTAGTTTATATTCTTATAGCTTATAGCAATTATTAATAATTTTTTGGAGGGATTTTGCATCAGTGACTAGTTTTGTATTCAGTAAAGCCTTTGTAATGAAGCCATGAGCATTTTGTTTGTTAACTTTGTAAAGCCTGTCCGATAAACCGATTATAACTTGATGCTGCATAAGCTTATACGAATATGTTATAATTAAAGTTGAAATATTAAGGTTATTTAACAGTACATATTGTGATAATTAAAAGACACAGTTTATGCAAAATATCATATTACAATTATTTACTAATGAGTTCAATTATGTAATCCGTTTGGAGGTTTAACCTTGCTGATGAAAATTTTTAATTAAAAACTTTGTTTTTGATTATTACGTTAGCAGTATTATGTTATTATATAACCATGGTAGCGACCTACGTTTAGTTACTACCTACAACAAGAACATTTGACACGTAATATTTAATGTATGAAATGAAATAATTTGTCTTGAGCTTTAGCTTTGTTCAAAGTTACAAGACATTTAGAAAGTTTATAATATATTTTGATTTCATTTATGTAGTTATATATTTACATTGTATTAGTTTGTACCAACTGATTTCACTGTTCAATGTGCTACAAAAATAGACATATCATATATTAATAAAAGTAGCGTTTTATTCATTAGGATTTACATTAATAAATACTATACAATTTGCTTCAGATAATTTGTGGCACTAATTACCGTTAATGCAGACGTGAACGAGAATCAGAGAGGAACCTGACATGATTGTAAAAGCCGTCATTGGCGACGCGACACCCTGTCAATTTCGAACACGACACACATATGAATATGATGTATTTTTTAAAGTTCTATTTTTTTTTTCAATATTTAATAGTCTCTTTAGGCATGGCGAAAAACGTAAAGGTACAAACCGCACAAAAATAATCATGTTCATATAGTAGGGTGGATGTTGTATAAATTTCTCTGTCAAAGATGAAAATTATGTAGGTCATATCTATCTCCTCTTTGAACATTAAAGACAGTATTGACTGCGTGCAATATTTAATGATCAACTTTCGTATAAGTTATTTATAAAAAATGTGCTTAACTTTTATACTGATTATTTGAATTAATTAGAAAAACAAGTACTCATATTTTTCATAGCCGTTATTTGACTGCTGGAAAAAAGAATCGCTTAGTGCTATCGTTATGGCGAGCCTTAAGAGAATTCAATTATTTTACGAATAACGAATTTACACTATTAATCCCATTTTTACTTCATATTTACATGGTTTTATTAAAGTGAAACGTTGTTTTACATCGCCTCAATTTTTTTCGTCCATCTATCGCATGTCGTATTACAGGCGGCCGCGGAGTAGGGGTAAAGTGAAAAGCGCTCGGCAGAGCAGTCAAGCTCAATATGGCGGCTCCCATGGCTCAATTTCAAAATTATTCAATGATTTAAATAAATATTGTGCTCAGTTTTTAAAATGTTTCTAACCAAAAAAAGTTTCACTTGCATCGTAGTTTTATAAAGCCACACAATTTTTTAATTATGATATATGCCCATATAATTAAAAAAGTGAAATAATTAAAAATATATGTGCAATAATAAAAAAAAAAGTTTTTGAACTAAATTTTTTGTAATAAATTATCATGCATACATATCTTTTAACATAGATTCTTGCAAGTCACAGTAAGTGTTACAAGTGCTTATCAATACATATTATAAAACAAAGTCGTCCGCCGCGTCTGTCTGTCTGTCTCGATGTTCGCGATAAACTTAAAAACTACTGAACGGATTGTAATGCGGTCTTCACTAATAGATAGGGGTAGTTCACGGGAAAGGTTTAGGTATATAATTTGTCAAGTTTTTTTTTATAGATTGGTTGAAATTGTTGAAAGAATCGGAAAAAGTCAAACCGCCTGTGAGCTTTCTTCGAAAACGCTTAGTGAGATATTCCTATTTTATAAATCTACAAAAATGTATATGATGGCATATACCTATCTTTTTAGGATAGCTTGCTATACCCATCTATCTTCTAAAAATGGTCACATACAATGAGGTAATGGAAGGCTATTTAGACGGATACAGTATTAATCCTTATCAAATAAAGTACATTAGTCACCTTAAGCATTTCATGCACATAAGTATATATTTTTCTTATTAGGGTAGGACAACGTCCGCCGGGCCTGCTAGTTATAAATAAATTATTCTTCACTGTATCCCTTCAGATATTTCTTACCGCGTGTTATTTTTAGTATTATAATCCAGTAAAGATTTGAAAAACAATGACACACAGACCTAAAAAAAATTCAATCTGTAAATGCAAAGTGATTGACACAAATTATCGATAAAATCATATTAAAATACAATTGGCATTTACAAAATATTTTAGGTTAAATGCATGACAATTTCACAGAAGAACATTTTAAAATTAGGACTATAAATAATAAAAAAAAAAAACAAAGAAATTATATAGTTAACAGTGTGTATACCAACTACTATCCGTTATATAAGTCTTAAAGCAATGATTGGAATAGCACCTGTTAAAAAAGATACATAATTATTTAAACTAAATTCCTGACAAAAACATTATAATTATTCAAAAACTTACTAACAATTTGCTCAGGAGACAATAAATAACGAAGAGAAAAAATGATGTCATTTGGTCTAAAGTTACCTATTGTAGGCATTTGTGTATACATTTCACGTTAGATACTACTTTTACCATTTAACAAAATACACTGGTGAAAATCACTATATGGATACTAAGAATAAGTGCTCTATAGGATATTTATGATTGCTCATGAAAAAATGGTGGTTAAACACTATTATGAATGTAATAACGCAACAAATTTCAAACTGTTTTAATATTTAGTAAGGACGTTTATGCAAGTAAATCGTCATCATCATCATCACCATCTTACCCTTATCCCAGCTAAGTAGGGTCGGCACGACTTGTTTTCCTTTTCCAGTCTCCTCTGGTAGACGTCATCTCAGTATTCACACCTTTTATACACATATCATTTTTCACACAATCCATCCAGACCTTCTTCGGTTTTCCTCTACACCCATATCCGTCAACTTTATAACTCAAAACGTTTATGCAAGTGTGCAAGTAGATATATATATGTGATAGTTTTTTTTATTGAAAATCAATATGTATTTACAACACTGTCATAATAACCTTTGGCAACTCTTTAAGAGCAATATTTTTTGACTTTCAAAATATGATACCGATGGACATATTTCGTGATAATTATAATAGTTTTAATAGCAACAGAAACAAAACAAGATATTAATACTTGCAACTGAGTAAAGGCATGAAGTTAAGTTATCTAAAGAGGTTGATTTTCTGAAATAATATTCAATGGTTAGCACCATTATGAAAAGTCAAATGCCATCCATATTAAACGGTGCATCAGATAAACTCACAGAGTTTGAATTGTGCCGCATAATTAATAAACCTTATTTAAAAAAGCTTCTTTAAAAACAAGTTCTGTAGACAGCATTGTGTTTCCTTCAAAACCCTGAACTCTTTTATTGTACATAAATTCTATACTAACCCCTTTAAGGTCGGCATTACGTATTTGTTGAAAATTTACTGTCACGTATCTACTTTATTTTATAAAGTGTCTGTGTATTTAACTGTCGTTTTCCACACCCTCATAAATTACATTATTATAACCAGAGTCGCGCTGTTGTTACGTTGTAACGTGCGAAAGCTAGGACTATTAATTTTAAAGTGTAGGTGAATTCTCTTTATTATGGTTGGACAAATGTCGGCAAGGTATATTATTCTTTAATATAAAGGATGGCTTAATTTATCATCACTTGTTCTGAACAGCGTAATTAGTTATAAACATTTAGAATTGATATGGTTTTTGTTGTATTTTTACAACAACAAAAAATAAAGTCCGTAAATTTGAAACAAGTATCTTTGTAATTTTTTACCGTAAGAATATTTATTCTGTAGACTTGTGGTTAAAATACTAACTGAGCTTGCAACACATTTTTTGTGCACATACATATGTTTGTACACTATTGAAATTTGAAGAAATGCTAGACCCAATAATATTAAAATCATTAGTATAACTACTTGTATTACCTAAGCCCTTTAGTATATTTTTGTACGATTATTGAAGAATGATAATGTTGGACGATTATTTATCTTCAGGAATTGTGAGATGTCTGGCTTGAATCTATTCTGCGACTTTATCGCCGTCAGATCTTCTACTGTATGAAACAGTAGAATAAACTATTGTTATTTTTCTACACGATTAGAAGTTATTTACTGGATTGTTATCAATCATAACTTTCCACGCATATATGTTTTGTTTTTTTTATCTTTATATCAACTAGTTACATTAACCCCTCAGTTATTGTTTCAATTAAACAATACTTCTTAAATAATTCTGCGAATATTTAAAGTATTTGTCAGGCTTATCCGATAGGAATTAGGTTTTTTTTTCTTACAAGGCTGACTTTTATGTGGTAGATACATATTAACAATGTATTATAAATACAAATAACAGTGGTTTGGTAACCGCAATAAAAACTGTACTCATTTTTTTACACGAAGAACGAGTAGGTGACCAAGTCTTTTAATTATTCTGTTCTTAGTATAAATATTTCAGTAAGCTGAGTAGTGTTATAATCTGTAATCGAAGCATTGACAAATTTATTTAAGCCACGTCTGACAAGTTTTGGATTTGTGTATAAAGCACAAATTTGACATATATAATAGCTAAAACTGAGCAAAAAAATCTCATCAATCGCTTATTAACGCAGTTACTATATAGCTTAAAATTCACTTTTTAAGTTAAATTAAAAGTAAATGTTAACTGTTTTCTAAACACACGTTATATACCTAATAAACTTTGGTTTATTACGTTGGTCGTTGTTAATATCATTTTGTTTGCTCTGCGACACACCACAGTCGTTCGTACGCTTAACGAGAAGAAATGAATAAATAAATTAAACGAAAAAGATAATTTGGGAGTTGGTAAAAGTAAGAATAACGAAGAAATATATCTCTGTAAATCCAAGCTCATGAGTAGGAGAAAACTTAGCCGGACTCAAAAGTGTAAATGTTTTTTTTTATTTACATATGCTAGTGTTATGTGAACTAGTGTTAGTTATAACACTGCTATTTCGTCAAGTTGCTTTTATCCACAAATAAATATTTATTCAGTGATGATAATACGGAACATGGTTGTAATATATAATTTAAAATTTTTGCTAACATTATTTTGTTACACTAGATGAATATCATTATGTTATTTATTTTTAAATCCATTGCATTGTATTGTATAGTCATGTTTTTTGTAGAAACTCGCGAGTAGCTTACTTCTCTTTCGTAGGGTAATTAAGAAAAGTAAGAAAGGTTACTTCATTTTTAGAAACAATAAAACCCATGTATTTAAAACGGATATGTATACTATTGAAAATACGCATAAAACATTCATAAATATACATATAGTTTATCACATGACAATAAATTATAATTTACATTATTAATAAAGGACCGTTCATAAAATACGTTCACAAAATTTTAAATCCCATCTTCTCCCTTCGTTGCGCTATGTTACATCTTCTGCGACTCCCGCTATCAACATTGCGTCACGAATGATACATCCCTCTCAGGTACATGTACAATTATATATATCAAAATATTTATATTTTTACAAACATGAAATGAATGACCTATCGTACAAAAAAAATCAAATAAAAAAAGTTCGATTCAAAAATTTACACAATTGTTTGATGAACTGCGAACGTCACGTTACCACGTTTTTCCCCGTCCATCTCCGTCATATCTTGTCACGGTAATTGACATACCCTCCCGCCATAAGTGGGAACGTACAGTCGTCTCCAAACTTTTTGAACGCTCTGAATATAGTTGCGCAGAACACTAATTTACTTATAATTACGTATTACATTAAATGTGTAGCTTTAAGATAACTTAGGGATAAAGAAAAGCTAATTTTGGGTTCCTATAATAATATTTTCCCTTTGTTCTGTATTAAATTCTTAATTAGATTACGATCGAACCCAAATTCCGAACCCGAACTATGATTACAGCGGACAAAGAGATTGACAAGGTCTGTATTTTATGAACAGTCACTAATACATAACATTTATTGGCAAAATATATATTGATATTTGTAACATATTTTATACTATTTTGTTTTTATTTTACATAATACTATATAATTTACATATATGTCACAAACCTCTTAAGGAAGCGCGCTTTAAATATTAGTACCATAGAACAAACATGAAAATGTAATTGGTGTGTAGATACAATATAGAATATTATATTATTTAATCACTTTCGAGCTAACCTGTATTTATTTTGTCATCATCGAATATAAAGAAGTGACATAAGCGAAGGTTATATAATATTTAGAAAGACAAATAATAAAATCCGAGTTCTAAATCGTATACATTGTCATGGTGTTAATTGGATTACTTATTATTGAATTGCTTATAATTTATTAAAAAATTAATGTATCGATAAATGCAGCACACTTTTATTCTAATTAAATTATGAATCAATTAAATCAGTAATACTTATCTCAGATACGAGTTACATAAGAAATTAACTTAAAATTGTTCCTTATACGCCGTAAATAGGTTAAACAAAAGAACTTTGATATACATATATATAGATACTACTAAATAACCTAGCCTAATCTAATCATAATTAATGTTATATAAGTATAATGTATAAGAATTATGTAACCTACCACAATTGGAGGTATTTTGTAATATATAATTTGACACCGAAATATATATACATATACGAAGAAATATGAGAACAATAATTTTACCAGAGAATATTATAAAAGTCGAATATGGAACTCAGTTATTTTGTTATTATAAATATAATAGCTTCTATAGCTAACAACAGCGTACAATTCAGTAGTAATTTGATTGTTACTATCGTGTGTACAAACATTTATCATTTTTAATACAAAATTCTTCGAAGTACTATAAATAGAGAACTCTAAATTAGCATATGGCTTAAAAATTGAATTATACATCGTCTATGTTTTTTCACTATCAATATTGTGGAATGAAATATTACAAATGTAATCAATAAGTATTATAAAACAAAGTAGTACGCCGCGTCTGTCTGTCTGTCTGGATGTTCGCGATAAACTCAAAAACGGCTGAACGGATTGTAATGTGGTCTTCACTAATAGATAGAGTAATTTATGGGGAATATTTTAGGTTAGGTATATAATTTGTCAAGGTTTTTTTGTAAATTGGTTGAAATATAATCATAATTGTTGAAAGAATCGGAAAAAGTCAAGCCGCCTTAGCGTTTCATGCACGTAAGTATATATTTTTTATTATCAGGGTAGGACAACGTTCGTTGGGCCTGCTAGTTAAAAATAAAAGGATTTAGTTAGATCCATATTGTAGATGTATAAACTATTCTGTAAATCTAAATATAAATGTAAGATGTACATTAAAAACTATTTTGTTCTAAAGCGCCACTTAAAAAATTATATCAACTAAGTTTGCAATACATACATTATACCGTAACGATGCTGCTACAAACCTTAGGTGTCTTAGGCAATATAAATTTGTACGTTGCAAGGATTTACTAAGTCTCTACTACATTTTATCTCTTAGACATATTAATTAATACTACTACATACATTAAATACGTCCATCTAAGCCATTGCTTCCGAACCTTTTTAGTGTCGTCACCCATTAAATAGTCGTAATATAAATCTAAACCATACAAAATACAATATGTTAACGTAACGCTTCATAAAGTTTTGTCGAAGAATAATATTATAATAATGGCATATAAACTTCCGTAACTGACAATGGAATGCTTACAAAGCATGATAAAAATGAAAAATATAAATTACTTTATTTTATTAATATATAACCTGAAGATATTATTTTTTTAACACTTATTTTTAGAACAAAACTTTTTCAATAAACACATTTTTTTTTACAAATTTCAATTCCTTGTATTTCTAAACACGATGTTCTTATGGGTTATCTTAGATTGACCCCGACGTTAAGAAACATAACATAAACTAAACATAACCTAAGTTACAAACTAGGTTTTAAAATTACAAACATTTCACTATACACTAATTACTTTGGTTGTCGATATTTATATTTGAAGGTAAAAGTTAGGAAAATTTTAATGATATCGAACGTTTCAGTTAATCTGTATGATGTTTTAAATTACTAAAAATCATTTGATTTCATGAAAGAGACATCATATGCAATTAATAAGTTTTAATCGGGAAAAATGAAAAACATAGATTTTCCTCGGTGAATACTAACAATTTCCATTATACGTTATCTAATGTTGAAAGAAGAAGAAAAAATTGAAAACTTCGATATCTGTTGGGCTTATATAGTAACATTTATAATACACTTGCTATTATAATTAACTACAGTTTAATACACACTTGAAAAATATGTTGATCCAGAAATGATCAGTATATATGACCAAAATATATTAACTTTTTTTTTAGGTTATATGGGTAACTATAAGATCGAAATCCCACATTGCAATTCACATTAAAGGTTGAGGACTGAACTACTCACAATATATGAAAATGTATTAACGTATTGTCTCTTCGTCATTCGTTAGCATAATTTTGGAAAATCACCCATTTCTATGTACCCTAAACGTTTTACTCTAAGTCGCTCATTTCAAATGTAAATATCCATCAACATATAATTTTAATATTAACTAGGTACTTAAGCTCATGAGATCACTATATTCACATTTATGGCCTCAAAGGAATTGTAGAGGCAGATAGTAAATTAAATCAATAATTCCATAGTTCTTTTTTCTTGCCTTACATTTCTCGTTCCACTATTAGGATTCCGACGCTGCGCTCCTCAGTCATATAAATCACGTTTGGAGATTGTAGATATAGTATAAAGGCCGCTGCTGTCGGTCACCTTCGTCCGTGCTCTCCGTTAATCAGGAAATATCGATATTTTCAATTTTATAAAGGAATCGTCGACGTCGCACGTCTCATGAATCTCCATTAGGAGCCATGGTTACCGTGCTGCAGTTAGCACGAGTCGAACGAGTGGAACTGCGTCGAAGCGCACCACCGCCTACCGGATTCAATACTATCAAATTTTCGCTCTTTCTGTTTCCGCGGCAATGGCAAAACAAAAGTTCTTTCATGCCTTTTCTAAAGTTTTTCGAGAGGAACGCATACAACAGAGGATTAATACCGGAGTTGAAGTACGTGATAAGAAATGTCAAAGGTGTTAGCAATGTGCTAAAGTCGCTGGTGCCTTCATAGCCGCTTGACCAGTACTGCCACATTTTACGGGCGTGGAATGGTAGGTTACAGATGGCAAAGGTGAGGACGACTACAATCAGCATACGCACCACACCACGCCGCGCTCGCAGCACGTTTCGCGATAGGTGACTCAAGTGATGGCAGTCTCGAGATTCTTGGTTGCGATTACTCTTTGGTGGTTTGGCTGCTTTTGTAGACACATCAGTCTGATAAAAAAAAACACAAATTAGATATGCTATAATTGATATATTACAAAATGCATTTGATGTTCAAATTGAAATATACATTTACATTGTATAACTTATAGTTTGAAATTATATTAGGATAATAAAGATACTGAAGTTTATGAGCTACAATTTTACAAACATTTTTTTAGTATTATTAAAATAGTATTTCATCTAGTCTAAACAAAGTTTTCTTAAATTATTATATACATATTTCAAAAGAATTCATACATATAAAGTTAATTCTAAGGAAGTTTTCTAAAAATATAACTATATGATAACATCTGGATTCAAAAATAGTGTTGCAGTATTTTTATATTCTTGACTTCCAAAATTACTAAATATTGTATGTTTTAGCGTATTAATAGATAATGGCAGTTCACATAGGACAAAATACAAAAGCTTTTAGTGAAAACTGAAATCATTTAAAAATAAAAATTCGTTGTTCTCATGTTATATCTATAAAAAATTACGAAATATTGACTTTTCCTACAGGAAAGTGATACATACATATATATATAGATATATATACATATTATGCATATAGATATGTTGAAATATTATCTGGAAAATTAACATGAGACGCGGGAAACAGAAACAGATTGAGAGAAGTTTATGAATATTGCAGAGAGAGATGTGAATTTAATATGCAGTATTAACATATTTTAAGTGTAACAATTTTCGTTACAATTCAAATTTTTTTATATGTATATTAAGAGCTGTGTATTATTATTTTCTTATGTTAGAATGTTTCCTCTGATGGTAAAAGTGTTTCTGTCATTTACAGATAACTGTAACACAAATAATCTTTTTTCTTTTTTCAAATCTATTTATTGCCCTATGAAAAACTCTAGACATTGCTACTAATGTATATCGTGTTAGGTAATCTATTCCACATTATTAGAGCGCGTGGCAAATATATAGATGTCATTCAAGTATTGGTAAGTGCTGTAAGTTAACGAAGGAGTATGCGCGTTTGAATGCAATGGCACGTAATCATACAACTCTTCAGAGAACTTCCCGTTTTATGTACTGTAAAAAAAACCTACAGAGACTGCGTATCTCAATAAACACTCGAGAGGTTTAGAGAGCTCTGAGTTTTGTTCGTAATAGTGCGCTAAATAATATAGAGCTTGTCTTTATATAATAATCAGGATCATCAACAAGCCGTATTCTATAAACGAGACTTGTCTTGTGAAGTGAAGTGCTAATCAAATACAATACTTCATAAAGCATATTTTGGAAAAAACTTAATAAAAAGCTGAATAATAGAAGAGATGATGGCTACTGAGCCACTGAACTGAGTTAATCACTGGATTAGAGTGTTTAGAAAAAAGCATCGATCGAAATAAGTTTGAATCCGTGATAATGATTCGGAATATTCGTAGAATGAAAACAACGTAATTAAGCCATAAAGTGGAGGTAGATTTTTTTCTAGGCTCGTCTTGCTAATTACCACCCACAAGTTGAAAATCTGTCGCCAAGCACCAACTATAGATGTGTTGAGGTAGCACCACCTGAGACCGGGGTTTTTTTAGTTTTACCATCTTAGGCCACACCGTTATTTAAAATCAAGTCAGATTGAGATCAAACGCCAAAAAAGTATTTAAAAAATGGTTTTCTGTGAAGTTAGTTTACGGACGATACTTTTTCGTGATAACGGTATAAGAAAATATTGATGATAAATTGCATACTTTTTTGAATTGTATTGATTTATTATCACTGAATTACTGATGGAGTGGAAGAGAGATAAATACATCACAAGCCGAGCGCTTAGGCCAATAGTGCTTCTCTATCGCTTGTTCCGCGCTCTCGCTTGCACGCTGCGCTTAGGCGGAACGTGACAATAAGTCATGCTTTTTAGTTCGTGCAGCCGGCGTTTTTCGATATATATGATGTTATCACGTCAATAAAACTAAGAACACTTTGTTAAAACTGGAGCTTCCAATTATTACCTTTAAAACTTATCGGTATAGCGGTATCAACATTACGGAAAACCGAACTACTTTAAAGAAAATATTAAAATCAGTACCTCGCTATTTTATACAGATGTTGATGATCTTAAAGATATAGAGACTAAATTAGTATACGTCTACAAACTTTATATCCAACGATATGTAAGTTACATAACTCATATGTAATCTAATCTATGAATATACAAGTATAAACTTGGTGAAATCTTAAGTTATGAAAGATAATACCTTGTTTTAAACATACTATATATAATAATATCTTATTCAAATTACTTTATCGTTAAGTTTTTGATAAGTTCAATAAAGAAAAGTGTATTCATAATTATATTACATTACAGTAGAACTTCTGTAAGTTGAGCTTCAGGTTAAACGACAAAAAACTAGTTATAATGTTTTCTACTTATAAAGGATTTCGAGTTATGCAATTTTTGTAAGGAAATTTGGAATTATGGAGTTAACATTTTTGGTAAATTATTATAGGCTGTATCTTTTTTTAACTATAGTGGCAAATAGCTTCCAATAATTGGTTAGTAAAAAAATTTGACAATGCTAAGTCCGAGACAAAAAAATGCAATTTATATTTTTGAATTATAGAAAGAAAATATGTACCGAAAAAGTTGTAGGACCTCACTGATTATTTTGACTTACAGAGTAAAGTTTTGGAAGACTTCGACTTAACGAGGTTAGACTTAAAGAGGTTCTACCGTATTATTATTTTTATATATTCGAGAGATAAGTGTACATATTTTATTATATCATATACAAATCTATAATATTTCACAATACCGGGGTGCTTAACCGACTATAATTCAAAACTTGAAAATAAAGGGTTAGTTTTACTAAAATACTTCCAAAAGGACTAAATATACTCGCATTTGTCTTATATTTTACATGCACCTATATGCCCACTTTTTTTTTTAATTACAATAACCTATTTTCGCCTTCGTTATTGAATTAAGGAAATTCTAAAATATCGTAACAGGTGCTAAAAACATTAAGTCCATTAGGTTTTATTGTAATATTTAGTATATAATTCTTTACAAATCTATACATCAAAATGCAAAATAAACGTACCTTGTCCTCTTTAGTGCCTATAAATGTTCTCTGTGACTCGTTATCGACGTTAGCGGATTTCTCAGAACGTGGTATCTGCGTCGCACAGCATTGAACTCTGCCAAGATGCTGCAGAGCGTGAGAACTCTGCCACAACCCAACTGCGATTCTTGTGTATAAAACCTGTTGCAATTAGGTTATGGATGCTATAATTGATGAATATTCATAATTTATATTAAAAACTAGATATCCGCCCCGGATTTGGACGTATTAACTAAAATGACTACGACCATATCATTAAATAAAATGGTAAATAAACATCAGCCTGTCAATTCTGTCAATATTATTGAAGAAGATGACACTACTTTTGCCTCGCTTACCCACTTTTTTATATGGAGATTTTTAATGTTTTTTTTTCTGAACGATGTTTCCAATTTTCTCTATCTTACAAATACAACAAAAAACAAATTAGCCAAAGAGGTGGTGCGGTCGTTTTGAAATGATACGCCTACATACATTCGGAAAATTGTTTTTTATTTATATAGATGCGATTTATATTTGCTTTTTTTTTTCATTAAATTAGCTTTTTAAACATTTTTAGCTTCTTAGGAAAATTTATCACAATACATTTATTGGTCGCTACGACACGATAACTGTGTCCGATTACATCGCGAACACGTTTCAATTACTATAACACCTGCGATAGTGGCATTCTTAAGTTAGGTTATCGCTTTTCGAAATCAGGCAGTGTATATTCAGTAGTAGAGGTTTGCAAGCCAGACATGATATCGTCGATTGGTGATGGACTGTCGAACTCTGATTCGTCGCCTTTATTTTTGGTTTATATTGTACTTATCATCAGGCACACAACCGTCACTGTGCTTTAGGTTCTATGAAGAAAAAAGGAAAGATTCATGCCCTCAAAGAAAATGATAAAAGGCTTCATAAATCATTTTTGTTTATGTATTTGCAATAATTCAGTTATTTTATGTTACATACTTGCTTAAATTCAAATTTCTCAATAAATATAGATGTTTTATACTAGCTGATACCCGCTACTTCTACAATGTCTTACGCACGTGCAACATACTCCTTCATGGCAAGAAAATACACGTCGCTGAATGCTTAACGTATATAAATGTCGTAATTTCTTAAAACTTTATATAAAATGAAGATATCGTGATAATTTGTTTTTTAGATAAGAACCAAGTATGTAAGAAGCGAAGTAAAAACATTTTATTGATATCAATGCAGTAGTTTAGGCGTGATGAAACTGAAATACATAACATCAACGGGAAGTCCACATTTAATGACGCACGGTACATAAAACATATTTTCAGCACCCCAAAAGAAAATTCATATCGGTGGCTTTAATCTAAACTCTATTAATGTTGGTTTTTTATCGAATTTAACAAAGCAAAGTTGAGGCCGTCCGGAACAAAGCGATTAGTTGGAGCATGTGTTTTATGCTCCAAATAACGTTGTTTTAATATCCTAACGCTAACTCACTTTATTAGAGTTTGTATTAGAGTATTTCGAATATATATATATATTATTTTATATAAGAGATTTCGTATTAGTAGTTCATTATTACAATTTGTACAATATAAACAAACTAAGCTACGATTTCCACTTGAAAGGATTGAATGTTCAAACATTTATTGGATTGTGAAATAATACAAACTAAGTTTTAAAGTTGCTAAAACAATATCTTTCCATTTAGGAGTAAGACTATAATAGCGGCACGCTATGATGGCAGTATTGACGTTTGTTTGCTTATGAAGTTTCGTATAAATTAATTATAGCAAGACACTCTTGGATTTTAGAGTGGACTGGCGTAGTATCAAGGGATTTAAGTACGACACCGCGGCGCGACGTGATGAGAGCAGATGTATGATTCAAGTACAAAGGTAATTGTATAGATGTATGCTTGAAATTTATAAACAAGATTGATTGCTTGTATACAAATATATGATAGAATTTACTACATGACATGAAGCTACGTTAGTTTTTATTGCGTATTTATTTCAAAACAAATATTTCGTTAAAATAATTTTGAAACCAACTAACAGTAAACCGGTGAGTCTCGATGTATGTGACTTGACAGAAGATTACTCATATTCGTATAATGCAAGTTAGTTACTATTTAAACAACATTTTTGTAAAGGTCAACTAGCCCGCGTGGGCTTATTAGAGATTTAGAAATGGCATAATTCTTGAGATGTTGCATTTCGCAACAACCATAGGCCTAGTATTTAAACATTTAATGGTTACACTTTTTGACGATTTTTATAGAAACCACGCGATAGGTTTTGTATTCGATATTGTATGTTTTTCCTGAGCTCAATACGATATTTTTTTTTCTATTTTACTGTTTTTGTATTAAGTTCTTATCATGAGAAATTATAATTTATTGCGGATTATAAGTTATTTATTAAGTTAATTGATTTTTTTCTTACCACACACACTTAGTCACACTGCACCGGGTTTACGAAAATTACATTAATTCTGTGTATTTTACACAACTTATATATTCAATAGCGTAATAAAACAACGTTACGTTGATAATTACGTTAGCGTGTTCAAGCTATTAACGCGAAAAATGTGTCTCTTTATTATAATCACTACACTGAATGACAGTCTTTATAGAAGTTTCAATAGATGACCGACATAAAAACTAGGCTCGTCAACATTTGTCTATTTGACGTGAAAAAACATGTTATCATTCGAAAAATTCCAATATGCATATCAAGTTACTTTAATAATTTAAGCCATAATTTAGATTACTGCATGAGTATCACGTATGGAAACTATGTGTTGATATTATTAAGGACTAACTAGTCAACTGCCCGGCCCGGCTTCGCACGGATGTACGACAACGAGGAAAAGGGGACAAAATCTACCCTTTGCAGTACAATCATGTATGAGATAAAATGGCAACTGAACAACTAACCGTCAATTCATCGATTCTGGCAATATTTTTAAGCTCTCCCTACAGTCTCCTGTCTCATTCACATTTTTTTTTATATGGAGATATTTAAATCCAAATTTTTCGCTTTCACATGCGATTTCTCAAATATTTTCTTTGACTCAAGACTTGTCCTGAAAATTACAGACACAGCAAAAAAAGAATTAGCCGAATAAGTGCAGCCACTCTGAAGTGATGCGCTCACGTATTTTCTACAATCAATTTTTAGTTATATAGAATACTAGAATATTGAAAAAATATTCATGAACACAGTATCGAAAATCCTCTATTGATAAGTAGTGAATGCAAAAGAAAAAAATGAAGAAAAGAATGAACATATGTGAGTAATAATAAACAAATACAGAAGCGCTTAATACAAGCGAATAAGAAAGAAGATAGTTATGCGGTATAAAGTATGTTCAAAATAATATATTTGCTTTTTCCAGTGAGAATTAGGTAATGAAGATGGCTCAGTTGGTAGTGTGTACGGACACAACGTCGAAGGACGTAGGTTCCTACGTAGGTAGGTGGAATTTAAGTGAAGTATAAAAGTAAGTGATACAAAAGCATTATATCATCTTTATAGCTATCCGTATTGAGTTCAGATAATATTACAATACAAGTAAGATTTATATTTGACAAATCACTATCAAATATATATTCAAATATTAACTTTACAATTTTGAGCGTTTTCAAGTTAATTACACAATGACGAAAGGTTCACCTTTCTATTTATTAATCATTCTTAAATAAGGCATTAAATTAAATGCGAACAGCGTCTTTCATACTCGCTTTCCAAACAATTGGTATGCAAAAATGTCCGTTGATATCATTATATTTTGCTTGATACTTATTTGCCTCGATACGTTTCTTTTCATAAAAAGAGATGACGCAGAACAAAACGTATTCGTTATAACTTTAAGAGAACGTTCTCAGTCTCCGGGATTTTCAAGGGTTTTTCGAATGGATTTGTAAGCCAAATATGAAAAGTCGAATGAATCTAATATATACATGGGATAGATACATTTTTCTTTAACGATACTTTAATACTTTGTGAAATGTACATAAGGTTTCGATAACTCCAAAGAATACGAGTATATACAGTTATTCATATTAAAAAAAAAGTATTCAAATTATTTCTTGTTTTAAGTTCTATCAAGACAATCAAATTTTCTATTAAGAATACACTAATCCATTTTCAGAATTACATACTGTAATGTATGTAATGAAACATGGATTGCGTAGAAGATAACCATATATTGACGTTGATGCATGAATTTATTTATATCCCATAACCTTCACCTGAAATATGTATCATTTAAAAACTAATACTGACACTAAAAATAATACGAATTAATTAAACTAAATTTCATAATGTGATACTGTTTACAGAAAACGAAAATTGCTTCTTATTAAATCTTGATCTTCAAGTCGTTGAATGACCAGGCACTTTTAAATTAAATCCTGGTCTAAATGCATTAACATGAGCCGTACTCTGATGTTCAGGCGTAATGTTTTAACCTACAATATTGGCTGGCTTAGGTATCAATTTATCTCCAATTTAGTTATATATAAGTCGGCTGATGCAACATTACTACGTTAACGGGAAAGCTCAAGATTCTCATTGCAAGTAGATTGTGTCTTTAATTTTTCAGTATTCACACATAACAGTAAATGACGCGATTTTATATTTGATCGGTGTGGCGCTTTAGTACGCGATCAACAAACAGACGATCTGTTTGTTTATACTATGAAACTGGTCCAGTTTTATTCATAATTACACCGTCTTTCCATTGAAATCTTTATTGGCATAATTTCGGATTAGTACCAATTCCCCGGGGATAAATTCACGTAACTTTCCACCCCGACGCGTTTCGTGCTCTATTTGTCTATTTGGTAACTGGCCGTAATAAATCAAGTTTACCGCGTAACAACCTACGTCGTAGCATGGCTACTGCGGACTCTTTTTTTGTTGTACAGTATTCACTATTTCTATAAGTAAATATTTCTTCAATTCGGGTTACCGGATAATCAAACTACTTTAAAAATGGATTATTTGTATCCTTATAATCACCAGAAATACGTAAGTCACCATGTTTTTAATAGTAACGATAGGCATTCCATAATCTAAACGTTATACTTTATATGACGTGTTTGCGCTGTTTTTTTTTTTTCGAACTGACCTACACTGTTGGCTTCGTCAGGCCTCTACAGTTACACCGGATTACATCTTTGCGCTGCAAGCGTTCAAGTTCATACTGATCCGACTTGCGTAGCGCTAGAGGATACGTTGGCATTTTTACATATACCGGAGTTGAATCTGGTAAATCCAAATTTATTCGAGATTTATACCTTCGTAACCCATCAGCAAATGCTTCTGAAAATTACTTATTTCTATAGATTAATTATTTCTATAGAGCTTTCATTATTATCTGGCTTTATATTACAGTTATTTAAAACATTTAGGTTCAAACAACGTTGGATACGATCTACGACTTAAAAACGGTGAGCCGCCTTTTTCAGCAATAAATAATTTTAAATTAATCTGTCCATAAACAATAGTCATCATAATCAAATCATCTGATCACATCGCCAATGTATGTTTTCAGTTTGGGTAACTCGTTAATAATACGTATGTGTAAAAAACATTTATCATAACACGTCTTAAAAATTACTGAAGTTTTACTACCAGTATCAATTTCGAACTTAATGTTACAATTTTCAGTCTTAATCTCAAGTAAATAAGGTCCGTCATTATTCTTACATAAAATATCATATAAATTTAAATCATCATCACAGTCCGTTTCACTTAAAAAGTATTGACCTTTCACTCTTCTCGACGGATTTGATCCTGAATCACTGTTGTATATACAGCACATGTGCAAGTGTCCTTTCTCGCCGCACCAATAACATGAATACATTTTGAACCTGCATCGCGCGGCCACATAATTGTTTTTGCCACAACACGTACAAGTGACCGCACGACCGCCGCCCCAACTGCCTTTGCCAGTATGCTGAGTTTTGCTACACAGCGCGGAAGCGCTCGCACTATCCGAAGACACCATACTTGTCCGATGCAGGCATACGCTACCGGACACGAGGCTCGCGATGCCTTTAACGCACCCGTTGCTGCGTGTTATTCTGCTGCTTCTAACGTCGAAACCAGTACCACTTGTAATTTAAATTTCGTTTGATAAATAGCCTGGATCTCATATTCTCAGCGCGCAGTCCAGATATGAATAGATATCTTAGATTTACCTCTAAGCTGTCTCTAAAATTGCAGGTTTGTAGATATTCGCTGACTCTTCATAGCCTTACATCCTTTGCTGAAATGTCTATCGTTCTGCTATCTGCCACCGTTGTGTTTCGAGTAGTTCCGTCATAATTCTTTCTATACCTTCAAATGATTTACCGTCAGGAATCACAGGAGGTGCCGCATGCAACTCCTATGCGATGTTAGCAATAAATTGCATTAGCATATCTATACTCCCAACCTGTTTAGTCCAAGTAGGTCATCAACTAATATTGCCAGTAAAGTCAACAACTAATATGACATGCCAAATGGCTGATTAAATATTTTTTTTTTTGCTTTCTTGGAATAACAAACATGAGTAATCAGCCTAATGTTATTACGATGGAGTCTTATCAATAACCGAAAAATACTGAAGATCGTCAGATGCTATAATGATATTCCATATTTATGCAAATCTATCCACCAGAATTCTACGAGTTCTTTGAAGTATTGCAAAAATCTTTAACGTTTTATTCCGACAACATTAAATGAATATCAATATGGTATTGTGTTAGAAATTTATTATATAAGTAATTCTAGGTACAAGTATGTACTATATATTTCAATTATCAAGTTCCTTCACAGTTTTGATATATTTGGAGAAAATACAATTATTGCATTACATTTTTTTTATTCAATTTTGCATTGAGTATGGCAGCTGTTACAAACTATAGATACTAGTTTTTTAAATATATAAATAGTTTCAACGGTTCCTATAAATTTTACACCTTTTATGAATGTAAGGGCTTCTAATTAGTAATAATAACTTTGGTATATCATCAGAGTATTTTTATAAGGATTAATCTCATTAAATTTACTTTTAATGTTTTATAAATACAAACTACTTTTCAGGATTAATCTAGTAATGTTTCCTAAATAGAAAGATTGGATTGAAAGTATAATCTATCCATAAAAAATTGAAGTATCTACAGTTAGACCAGGCTAATTTCTGGAAATACAGGACTGATTTTGACAAAATTTGGCTGATAAAGAATTCTTTAGCGTATTAGCAGATTATCTAGACTACTATAATTATGCTTTTTCATCGGTGCTAAACAATAGTGATAAAATTGAACAAATGTAACTTCAATTCGGCAAAAGGGTTGTAGGAGTTAACAATGGAACAATGACAAGATAAGAATTAAAAAAGAGACAAGTCACAGTTAATCAAGATAATACACGTCCGTCTCTTAGACAACTCTTGTACAGGCCATGGGTTAAGACGCAATCTAATACTAGACCTTCCATCTTAAGACTGCAAGTCGGAGCCCTGCTGAAGGACCAACACCTGCCAGGTAGAAGCATTGCAGTAGCAGTTCCTGCCCTCCCGGTTAAAGAAGAACACCGAGAGGCTATGTCAGTACAAATCTGTCATTCCCCACCTATGTAGCTCGGCGAGGTGGAGATCTACGAAAATTCCATTCGTGACAAAATAAAAAACATAAGACGTAATTCACATAATCAGTAAAAGCCTTTTCATTACATCGATATCACAAGTACCAGCTCTTTATAAATAAGATATTATTTACTTGATTTATTGTAGACATATATAGACTGGTAAATTTATCATTATCGTACATACGTTGTTTACATCTACGTGGGGTCATTCAACTTCGCAGCTTATGTTATACAGACTATATTTTGATTAGCCTGTCATTAGAAAATATAAATACAAAATTACTCAATCAATGCCTTTACATACACATATACAAAGAAATAAACATTTCGATTTCAATTCATTTCTATCAATTCACAGTAATTTGGTCGGTCTTAGTTGCTATATCAACATTAATTTCTTATTGAAGTATATTTCGTACCCATTACTTTTAATGTCATGCATCATAAAGAATAGCGACAATTCATTGTTTTATTGTTTAGAAAATGCTTTGTAATCAATGCACTGTATTTCAAAATTTCAAAAAATACAATGGTATCATATCATGTTATAGTGATCAACTATTTCATAGAAAAAAAAGAAACAGAAAAAGTCATTGCCTTGCATCTGATTGCCTACTCTATAAAAAAGCTGAAACGTTTGCATTCAGATCATAAACCAAACTACAACTTGATTATCTAAGCTAGTATATTATGTTATACTTCAATATTCATAAAGGTTCAAAGCCCAATAATTGAATGTATCCTAAATTAAAGACAGAAAAGAAAGAGATAGTATAAAAAGTTTAATATATTCATATTTAAATCTGAAAGTCGTTAAAATGTTAAATTAAAAGAAGTTAAAAATGGGCTCATTTATTGTATTAGTATCGTATTTATTACATCCTCGAATCTGCCTAAATACATACTTAGATACTTCAATATTTAAGTAAATTAGTATAATATCATTGAATTCTTGTTCTATTATAACATAGTTTTTATTAGAAAAATATGTCACTCTCGGATTTATGAATATTTATTTAAACCTTTCTTATATTACCTACTTGTATAATTAACCGACTAATCTGGTTATTATTACACAAGTATTTTTGTAATAGACATCTTATTACAGTTATCGTGAAATTGTTAATATATTTTAGAGTGCTACATATTATGAACCATGCACAAATAGTATTGGCCTATATAATGTAAGAACTAATTTATCTATTACTAGCAGGACCGGCGGACGTTGTCCTGCCCTGATAATAAAAAAAAAAACTTATATGTATGAAACGCTTAAGGTGGCTTGACTTTTTCTGATTCTTTCAACAAAAAAAACTTGACAAATTATATACCTAAACCTTCTCCGTGAATTACTCTATCTATTGGTGAAGTCCACATTATAATCCGTTAAGTAGTTTTTGAGTTTATCGCGAACATCCAGACAGACAGACAGACGCGGCGGACGACTTTGTTTTATAATATGTAATGACACTGAATTATTTGCAATTTTGGAAGTTATTAAGCATGATATAAGATTAAGGCAGCAAAATATTATTATTTTAACGGATAGCACTTCAGCATTTAGCCCGATGTGTGTCTGGGTATAGAGGATTTTTTATAGCCTACGTAATTCTTTAAGAGATCTTAAAAGTTCCTAGTTCTTATATGCGTTTAAGTTTTGTAGGTGGTAGAGCTACGCTGAAGCTATTACTGGTTTCAGCATGAATGGGTCGGCTCGCCCGGGGTAGTATCACCCTCTCACAGAACACCGACGTGAAGTAACAGTGGTTGCACTGTTGCGTTTCGTTCGGTCAGTGAGAGCGCCGGAGGCCCACATATTTAAAAGGCCGACAACGCACTTGCGACTCCCCTGGTATTGCTAGTGTCTATGGTCGGCGGTGTTCACTTACCATCAGGTGACCCACCTGTTCGTTTGCCCCCTATAATATAAAAAAAATAAATTGCAATGGGTTCCGTCTCAAATAGGTTTACAAGGAAAGGTTCAGAAATAAGTATTTTTCCACACTACTTCAGATAGATATGTGGAAAGTATATATATTTTAATTTGGCTTCAAGAGGCAAAGGGATCTGGTATCATATAATATAGTACAGACCTCCACCTGTACTGTGCTTTATAGAAGCCAATATCAACAGAATTTTGCCTATTCCTACTTTTAGGTAAAGGTCTGGACATATTTCATCAGGAAAATTTTAATTTCTTATGAAAATTATAAATTCACCGGTTTGCAACGAGTGTGGTAAGATTGACAACATCTATCATTTCTTGGTGGAATGTTATAAAAATCATATTCAGAGAACGCGGTTTGTTAACGAATTTAATATCAATGTCTGGGATGTGGGTGTTTATCGCAGCATTCTGGTAGAACCGACATTCCGCACCGCACTCTGTAGTTTATTTAAGTTCTCTAATTATATTAATTTTGTTATTATTGAAGTTATACTTTTTGGTGTGTTAGGGAAAAATAATGACAGTGAATTTTTATGATGCACGCGCGTACATCAACACTTAAAAGCGACACCATGAAGTTGGTGTAGTTTCCGTAAGAAATAATCACATGTCATGATATTCGAGGTAGTTATTTAAATATATATAAATCTAGAACGTATTCTACATCAGTGTAAATAAATAATATATTTATACATAAATATACATGTGTATTTGTATGTGGTTTTAAATTATATATGGTGGTGAATGATCATTTATTGTATTCGTGACAAAATTGGTTTTTATATAATAAACTTTTTAAAGTAGAATTTAACTGTCGGTATGTATTATTTTTACCTGTTTAGATGAGTCATTATTATTATCACATTATTATTTGATTAATAATTAACTACTCCTTTTTGGTATCTTACTTGATTCTGTTGACAGACATATGGAAATTTAATTTTAAAGCCTTTCAAAGTAATTTATGTTTTTATTAAAACGTTATCGGTTGTAATTAACGTCTTTTTTAAGCTAAACAGGTATAACTTTTTACGTGCGTATATAGGAAGATATAAAGGTTTTTTTTGTTTATGCATTTTAATTATTACTTACATTTAAGTTACGACGGGTCTGACATATCAGAAATGGTAAAATTCCATAAATAAAATAAAGAGAAAAAAAATGTTACTATAAAAAATAATCACACAGTCTTAAAAAGGTTTTTCCTTAGAATTGGTGCGTGTAAACAATAAGATTCAATTTAAGCTGTCTTCCCTCTTGTCAAGCTATTATTATATTCTTTTAACATTTTTCGTCTTTTGTTCTTCTAAATCTGGTTTACATATGAACGAGCTCAATTACATGTGAAATAATGTTGGTCATAATTTTGCCTGATAAGTAAGTCTTGTTTGTTATTCTCACCATATCGTTAGAAGTTTTATTCTGTTATCATTTTATTAGCTCGCAAGTATTCACTCGCGTCTTCTTATACGTGAAATGCAATATCAAATTTATTGTAAAAACCATAAAATATAAATGAGAACGTAATTTTCTGATTTTTTTTTAATATGTAGTTTTATAGTGTAATTATATTGATTGTGAACGGAAATGACAAAGACACTATTGAGACGCTGCTTTTGGTTTTCTGTTTTTTGATAGAACAACTTCCGCCCTTTCTCGTCGTGGGGTTTCTTTCGGTGAGTGTGATTGTCTTTAGCGGTTGATATATAATCACAGTATTATTATTGTTTTAGGAAATGCAAAATGTATTTGTGTGATTGTAAACTAATACATGATTATAAAAATATACCGTGTGCAGTTTCATTTTAATAGGTTATCCCTTACATATGTACAAACTTTACTAACAGTATATCTAACTAAAATGATGAATGCAAATGTGAATTTGTTTTTTTTTGTTGCAAATGTGAATTTGTTTTTTTGTTACGCCTTCACGTCTTAACTACTCAACTGATCATCATAAAATTTTGCATACACGTTGTTAGGATTACAGTAATGGGCGTAGGGTATCTTTCGTCTAGATAAAAGTGCTGTTCCCAAGAGATAACAAAAGTAGTCTATAGACGGAAACATTAAAAAAAAAAAGACGGCATCTACGATTCTTTGTCGGTTCAATAAAAACGTATATTATTTCAAAAAAGCATATTTATATTTTACAACTAAATGCATATTATATTGCCTACCGTCATAACACATAAAGGTGTGACGTAGAGCAGGCCGAAATTCACCATGTCAAACAATTCCGAATTGTATTTTCTACGGTGTGGTATACATATCGTTTCCATGTGTCCATCACCCAGATCATTAGTTATCGTCTCTACCCATATGAACTTTGGGGCGCTGTACGCCGCGCTTGTTATCCACACACCTAAAATCACCATCTGTAAAAAATATTAGAGTCAGTACTTCAAGCATTATAGTATTATTAATCAGAGAGAAAAACAAATACGCACTGACTTATTATCGCAAAAAATATTGATTATCAAATTTTCAACTTGTGCTGAACATTCAATAAATTAAATCTTGTAACTTTATTTAATTTAATGTCAAGCTCCCAGTATCAAGATGCAAGCATTTAAATATAATAAATAAATATACCAGTTTGCATAGCCCTTTTACCAAGGCTATACATGACAGAATCAAATGAATGAAGTCAGCGCCCCCTTCATTGTAAGTTTTTGAAAGCTTTACCATAAGAAAATTATTAAAATTAATTTCAAGCTTTCAAGAAAAGAAGAATATCATCAAGAATCTTCAATAATCATTGAAATTTTAGCATAAACTCATAAAATAACCTTAATAGAGTTAAGAGATAAAATGGTGTTCTGTTATTTGAAATTGAATTAGTTAATTATTTAATAAAACATGAAAGGAGGCAATTATAAAGCAAGCTGCTAAGTGATGTTTCAACTTTTATTGAAACCAAGTTTAAACATCGCGAATAATACTATATTAAATATATTAATAAAGACGAATGGCTAATAAGACGTCTGTATATTTAGACTTTATGGATTATGATGCAAGAATCTTTGACAGTATATAAACTGTATGCTCCAAAACATAAGTGCATTTTAAAGGAACATTCTTTAAACACGTTACTTAAAGCGTTATGGAATTTAAACTTAAAATATATTAAAATGTAAATAGGACTACAAGTATAGTATTTTTATAATATTCCAATGCATAAAATAAAAAGATTTGAATGATTTATTTATATTTTGCTTATTATATTCACATTTTAATTTTTTGACTTATTTATTTACTTTACAGTAAAAAAGGTTACACTTAACTATTGCTGATAAGAAATAACTAAAAAAAAACAAACTAGCTTTCACAAAATATTACAATAAATAACACGACCAATTAGTAACAATAACCAATAACAGTCCAAATTATATCATTTCATAACGGCGAATTAAACAATTGTTAAAGAGAAAAAAACTTGTGCGACCATGGAACCCCGCTCAGGAACAAAGTGCCTTAATGTAAGGAATCACATCAAAGGGTTACATTTTACATTTTTATAAGAAATAACATTTATTATAAATTTGATATGAAATAGATAACTACAAATTATCTAAAAAAAGATAATTAAAAATAAGTTTCAAATGGAATTTCCACGCTTTCAGTATTTAGGTTATTCAACCGGCAACGTACTATGCTCGTCTGCTCGAAATTCGAGTTTTCCACACGCATACACACGCTCGTACACGAAAATAGAAATAGAATAGGAAGAGGGAGACAGAGAAAGAAAGTCGCATGGAGTGGGCATAACGCTTTTTCCTTACGTAACGATTTGTATCAATCATCTCTTATCACAAAACTACGATAAGGATCAATTAAAAATTATTTAAATTTTAATGAATATACAAAATACATAAATTATCTTTGATTTTTAATAGGTAATTTATTACTAGAACAGGTTTTAAACTTGAACACTAAGTAATAAACATTTTTCGGAAACAGTAATCTTTGCGAGTGATTGCCAGTATAGCTACAATTATTTTAATATGTATAATAAAATTATACATAAAATTAGTATATCTCTAACGAATCTCATTAATGAATAACAGAAAGGAGCAAATTATGTAAAAATTTATTACCATTCGTTAAGAGATCGAAAAGTCAATTGACACTGTGTGGCGACCAGAATATCCGCATCTATTGAATATATAATGCGATTGCGTGAAAATAAGATCTAACAGATTCATAAAAGTGTTTCTAAAAGGACTTCATCCATTTTTCCGCGCTCGGATACTTTAATCAGATTTAGTCAACCTCCGTAGCGAGAGAAAAATATAATATAATGATATATCCTGAGCAGATAAACAGCAGTTTGGACTTACGAACTTACCAACTCAATATTTACATTTAAGTTAATATATTTGGTATACGTTTACTGAATAAAAAATGAAATGATAATAAACTTTGTTGCTAAATCACCTTTAGCAAATCTCTTTTGTCAAGGTTCTTATCTCTCCTTAGTAACTGGTTAGTCAATTATTGATATAAGGTTTCTATGGCAACGGTGTTAGCAAAGAAATATTATCCAAATAAATCGAATTATAAAATACTTTTTATACGATTTAACAAGCAATAACTACATGATGAACAAAATGACACGAAGTTCTTCTTTATTATCAATAATGATTTTAATAGGCATTTGTAATTTGAGTTAGGTTTTTATTATTGTCATTCATAGACTACATACATATTATGGGAATAGATGAAAGTCATGTAACAAAGAAACGTTTTGAGTTCGAAAGGGGACGGATATAGGGGTAAAGGAAGACCGAAAAGGTGTGGGTCGATTGTGTGAAAAATGATATGTGTATAAAAGATATGAATACTGAGACGTCATCTGACAGGGGAGACTGGAAAAGGAAAACATGTTGTGCCGAGTTGTGCTTAGGTGGGATAAGGGTAAGATGATGATGACACTCAGTATTATTAAAGAAATGAGAAGTAAATAACTTTAGCATTATTACAATATCACAAATCTCATAAGTATATATACTTATACTATGTTATAGTAGTATATACCTCTCATAAATAATATAAGCATTCTTAAGGTAAAAAGAAAAGAAATAAAACTTATATTCAAAGTAAAGCTTCGTATATAATATATAATCTCCATTGCAGATTCCGTACATGTTTTGAACATATGAGTTTAGCCTTTAATTAAACTTACTCTGAGTCTTGTTGAAGTAAGGATCTGCTTGCACGTAATCGGGTGTATGATAGCGAAGTATCTCTCGGTGCATATCACGACTAATATGAATATAGATGCCGTGTAGCTCAGTGAGTGTATGAACTGGTACATTTTGCAAAGGAAGTCACCGAACACCCAACTGAAATATATCGAATCCATTAATAATTAAAATCAATAATGATAAAATCACAACATAACATCGTTTAATAACCTAAATTATGCACTAATAGAATTTCATTGTGTCTAACCTGTTTTTAAGTTAATTATTTTTTTCTTTATATATTATTAAGTTTTAGCGATTGACCACAATCTTATTTGATGCTAAATGACGATTTGGTCTAAGATTGTAGCATCTAGTAAAGGGCTGACAGGGCTGAAGTACAGCTGACGTAACACACCCATATATGGTTGGTGTCAGTATTTAGAAAAAAAAATTAGAAAAAAAATACCACAAAAGATGGGCTTATTACAAGATTCAAACCTACGTCGATCGACGCAATATTGACACAAGTTACTACTAATATTGCTGCCATATTCGATAACATGGTAAAATGATTCCCTAAGGAATATTGCACATAGAAAAGTACTACAGTGGAAAATGGTCAGAAATAATGAGCAACACTTTTATTGGTATATCTATTGTCAAATTCCATGTGTTAAAATAAAAAGGAAAAAAAAATAATAGTTAGAATTATACTATCTAATAGAGCTACTGACAATTTTACTGGGTCGACTTTTGAACTAGATAACTTACTTATGATTATTTTGCTATCATAAGTGTTTGAGGCTAATATGAAGCGTTTAAAAAAAATACAAGCCATGTATGGTAAATATTTCTATTTCTTAAATTCATTTATTCAGGAGAAACATATATAATTTAATCGTATATTAAAATTATCAGAAGGGAAAAAAGATTTATTTTTTGCAGACCAGTGTATTTTTTTTTATTATTTAATTAGTATTTATTTACTATCGATATTAAATACCTTAAATCTTGAAATTGTAAATATTTATACTGAAGAATTGTGCCGTTAAGCTCGCTTTGATACCTAATTGAATATTAATTTAATGAAATGATCATAACTTGTTTACCACTTTTAAGATTACAGCTATTTATTTGCTTATTTGTAGATAGAAATTTTTTATAAATGTTTACTAGGCCAGTGTTTAACAATAATCTCTCTTGGAGATAGGATTTATGTAAAGGTGTGACCGCTCTGTTGACAGATGACCTTATTCTCTTGTAGCCCGGGGAAGTTGATCACAAAGACGGGCATTTCGTGCTGGTAAAGCTGTCTTGTCTTGTCACTTAATTGCTTTTGCTAAATTGAGGTCTGGTCTAACGTTAGACATTTAACAGATAGCGCGCTATTCACGATTATTCACATCGGATAAGTTTCAAATATTGTTTATTCACAAATATGATACATGAATTGTTCTTGGGTTATTTGTTAAAGAACTTTCGTAATTGTATGTTTTGCCCGCATGTTTTAATCGTATCTTTATTCGTAATTCCTTTACATCCATTTTTGGGTAAAAATGTTCATATAACGAATATAGATACTTTAGATCAAATTTATATGTTTATATATATATATATATACAAATAGTTACAATTTCAACATAGACATGTAATAATATTAATATATATTATATACTATACTTATGACTTATGTATTCGATTAAATGTTCTCTAAGGTTAAGGTCACAGTGCAAAATCTGACTGCGCTATTTTTAATGCAGGGCCTTAAATAGCAGCTTCTTAATTATATTTTATGAAGGAGCAAAACGATAGCAATCTGCTTTAAAGGGTGAATTCAAATTATGTATTAACCATATCATATCAGTCTATTCATAAGTAGAGTTTTAGATTATTCATTTATTATTATTATTAGTATTTTCTTACTGTTTCGGTTATAGTTTATTTGCATGTTTGCCTATAAATGTGACTATATTGAAACTTTATTGCAATATTGTTACTACTAGCATATTTACAAATGAATTACGTAGTTGGCCGTCCGTAGGAGGTTTTAAAAAAAGGCAATTTTTGTCCTTCAGAATATTTACTAAAAATGATTAAACTATTACATAATATTATAATTAAATCTAAATGCTTAGCCTATGTGCTCCGGCGATCGAGCAAGCAATATGAATGCTTCTTCCACGTTTTACCGTCCCACGATACATCACTTTCCATGGTCAGCACTTTAAGCGATTGTTCACACGGGAACGTTCATAATATCTCAGGTATCGGTTTGGTTTACGTTATGTATTAGATTGTTATACCTATGTAGGTAACATAGGTAACACCTCCCCTCCTAGATGAGCAACTATTTGCACATGTTTAATGCAAATATTGCGGCTCGGCGGTCCTGCAAATTAGCTTCCTGAAGATTTCCTGAAGACGAAGTTTTAGTTTCAGCATGTATTGAGGTAGGTATTTCTATTTCAGGTTGTAGAGATGATTGATTTTTCAACAATAATCGGCATCGGCGCCGGCGCATAATGTACATGGTGAAAAGTACAATAGCACCTAATATGACAATTCCATATAAGGGTATTGTAGTATGATGTATAGTAGAAAAGTCCATGTAGTCCAGGCCCGAAAAATTCTCTATTTGTACCTGATGCTGAATTTCGTGCAATTTATTCAGATCGATCGTAGTAAAATTATAAATGGGGCGATCTATTTTCAAGATTTGTCAGTAACTTTTGCGGCATAGGCATTAATTCAACGGCGTTCCCACGTAAATTCTGGCGACTTTATATTGCAATCTCTAGGTGTTGTTGCGAAGTAACTGCCCTTCAATAATCGGTGTTCTTCCTGTCCGAATATAATTTGAACTCTTGTGGGCTTCGGGAATGTAATTATGTAGTGTTGACTGTCCAATTCTAGAAGTGCTTCTTCATAAAATGACATAGTAGTAGATTGTCATAGGTTTTCTGTTTCCTGTTGATTGAGAAGGTGATAGATACAATCTCGGTACGTACGTCGTTGATGAGAGACCTTCTGTTCCCAGATGTACCAGGTGTCGATCTTCGGGCATTCAGCCTCCATGTACACAAACTCCTTGGAGTTAGTTGCTATATACAGGAATGGGGGCAAGATTACTTGGGATGTTCTCTTAGGAACGGGACAGAGTTTATATAGATTATAGGATGTTGGAGATAAAATTGGGAACTTAAGGACAATCACTATCTTATTATCAGTGTAACATGTTCCTAAACTAATTAGATATAATAGTATCTAGTATCTAACTCTAATATTTGTTCCGAATCATATAAAGATTTTAATTTGCTTAGCATGTTATTTAATTGCTTAATAGTTATAATAGAATGGTGCATAGAATTAGTGCGACTAAAAGCTAAAATATTTTCTAATCTAGTAATTTCCAGGTAAAGATCCTGAACATTGTCATTTAACACGTTAAATAGCTGAAACAAATTAACATAATGAATTACATTGTTATCGTTCGTAAGGTTTAATAAGTATGATATAGATTGTGTGAGCTTTTGCTGATTACTGCTCAAACTATCTAGTACTCGCGATTGTTTAACCGTCATATCTTTAACTAGGCTGATGTGGTTATTAAAAGTGGCTGATAACTTTTTATCGTTTTTCTGCAGGATTTGAATAGCGTTTTCGAATCGCAAAGCATCGGCATGATCGAGATCACCTGTAATACTTTTTATTAAAGATCCCAAGGGGTCGATAAGGCTCCGTCTAAATCTTTGTAAACGGGAAGTAATTTCGTCTAATTTTTTAAATGAGTGTAGAATATGGTATTTAAAACGGTTGTATTTCAGAAGTTGAGCCACTCAGCTGATTTCTTAATACATTAATTTGGTACTGTATTTTACTGAGATTAATTTCATGTAAAAAGGTGTGGCAATAGAAAATCATCCTAGTTTTACCTAGGCTAAATGGTAAGATATAATTCATTCAGATAAGTCATTAAATCATATGGTTTTGTCTGTCGGATTGTCTGCCTGTACTGGGACCAGGGTCATGATGAGGGTCGTTATACTGTAACAACGTCGGTTTTTTAATCAATTTTGATCTTTTTATTCTAGCTTTAGCTACTGGTCCGCGTTTTATAATAGTGTATATATATATGGGTAAGTTTGACATGACTTTATCGTCAGTGTAACGAGCGACGAGCTTTTGTCTTTGAGCTATCGGGTTTCTAATATATACGTCCTGACTTTGTTTATAATCTGTTTCTGGTTCTCGGTCAAGGTTACGTCGAGTTATTACTTGCTTACGTTCGGAATGAGATGAGTCATGTATAATGTTATATACTATGTTCATTCTTTCACGATAGTTGTGTGCACGAAAATATGTAATTTGTTCTTTGAGTTTCGGGCAGAAGTATTTTTGTGATAGAGATAAATGTGTTTCATTGATTCCTCTATGATTCGTTTTTCCGACATGGTATTTAGAAATGATGTCTTGTTGTTCTAAATAATCCGATATGTTCTGAATTTCACGTTTGACTAAGATAATGTTAATGGAAGGACTTTTTAGTTTTCTCTGAAGAATAGGAATGATGGTGTACATTTTTTCAATTGGCTGAACTAAAATAGCAGTGCGAAGTTTAGAATCAATGAATTTCTGTACAATTAATATAATTTCTTCTTCTAAATTATTTTCAGAGATTTGAACGACTGTTCTCCTAAAAGTTTCACAGGGAATAGTGATTTTAGGTTTTGTTTTTGCAGGCCCGTTAGTGCAGTTAATAATGAGTTGTCGCTTAAATTTGTTCAACGGTTCTTCAGAAGTGGGTATCTCAAGGATAGGGTTTTCATATAATGTATGAATCGTTTCAGTGTCAGGTATGTCTAAGTCGGGGGTTGGACTGCTTAGTATTTTTAAGGTTGGTGCGGTGTCGGTCGAAGAGTTAATAATTAAAGATCTGTCCTCAGGTGCTATTACGGTTGATTCTGAGTCAGATAAATTTACAATAATTGAGGATGATTCTTCGTTATGAATCTCTATTCGGGACAGTGCATCGGCATTAGAATTCGCTTTTTCTTCTGAATTAAGGTGGTCGGTTTGCATTCGCGATAAGATTTCCTGGAAACGTGCTTGTTCATTGTCGTTTGTCAGTGATATCTGTTCGTTAAATATATGTGCGCATATTGGTTTATTTAGACTCAAAATTATATCGTTATTACTTGGGTTGGATATTTCTGTCATGCATTTACTATTTTCGGCGGTAGATAGACACTCTGTTGTATTACATCCGTTAATTAATTGCTGATTAATAATTACGTCACCTTGAGAAATATTTATGGGCACCTTATTTAGTTGAGTAGACTGTGCAGGAGTAATTGTCTCAAATAAATTAGTCGTTTTGGAATCATACATCTGAATTTTATTACAAGTAAATTTAGTTCTTAAGATACGAGTCTGAAGGTCTATTTTTGCTTGCCATTGTTCTAAAAGGTTCCATCCTATTAAACCGTCAAAATAATCATGAAATTTGTAAATGAAAAATTTTATTGGATCATGACCTTGAAATTCAGTAAAACAGGGGATTATTATAGAAAATTCGTTTCTGGTGGTTGCGTGAATATTTGTGACTTCAAATGGATCATGGTATAGCTTTAAATGGCTGTAATATTTTTCTACAATTTCACGGCTGATAAATGATTGATTAGCGCCAGTGTCAATAAGTAATTTTAATGGTGGATTTTGAATTTGAATATAAGGTAGTTGTCTTTTACCCTGTAAATGTAACTCTATTTTGGGGAGATCGAAACTTGAATCCCTCTGAAAATTTTGATCGTAATTTTGTTCAAAGTTTTCAGTTTCATCATATGGTGTATAGTCTTCGTGGTGAGAGTAATCTGTATCGTAATAATCATAGTCATAAGGGTCATTTGCTTCATTTAAATTAATTTGTCTTTTGTCAGTCTGTCCAGTCAAAGGTAAGTTTCGAGCTACTGGGTGACTTATGCCACTCATAGGTGTAGGTATATGTGGTCGACCTTGCTGAAAATTACCACGAGGGGGAATTTTGAAACCTGTAGACATATCAGATCGCGGTAAAGCTCTCATTGCCTGTTGCGTTCGTGATGGTCCTTGATATTGAGGTCTGAACATAGGTGAAGGCTGTGGTACAGTGTTCACATTATAAGGACTCTGTCTATAGTAAGGGTTATTTGTAAAATTCGGATTAAAATTAGGCTTATTTTGATTAGCTGGAGATTGGAAAAAGTTTTGTTGTGGTAAGTTCAAGGGTTTTTGATAACTAGTCGGTAAGTGAGTGCTTCTAGAGTTGCCTGATTGAAAGTTTTTATTCTGTAGGTATACTACATTTATTTCATCCTGTGTAAATTCAAGGGCTTTTTCTAATGTCTCCGGACGCATGCATCTCACGCGCGATCCAATCGGTTCGTGCAAACCTCGCGTAAAGGTTTGTAACGCTAACTTATTATATAGTTTTCGTTTAGCTTCTACTGTAGTTGTAACCGAATCATGTAATTGAATGTATGCTATAATTGTACTAAGTGTGTTCTGTACGCGTTCGTAAAACATGTTAGGCGTATCGATACCTTGGGTCAATTGGGATAAATCTGTATATAATGAACATTCATCTCTGTGATCCGAAAAACTATTAATTAAGGTATTCCGAACTCCTTGCCAGTTATTCGGGATACCGTTGGTGGCTAAAGTTCTGGCGGCTGAACCGGTAATTTTATTAACTATTCCGTTTAATAAAGCTGAATTAATTAGGTGATTTTCTGGGCATACATATTCTAAAACTAAGTTGTCACATATATTTAAAAATCTTACTAAAACATGAGAGTTTCCGTCAAACTCCGGTACTAACCTAAGGGCTTTCCAAATTTTATCAATTATAACACTATTATCGGATTGAGCCATTTCAGTTTCTGACATTTCCGATATATTACTAAATCTTAATCTATCTATGATACTATGCCGCTGATTCGGCTTTATAACCTTATTTCTTCCTTGGAAAAAAATTTTGGCTATCGAACTATACTATTAGGATAAACTATAAAGGATGATCTATTACCAGGATAGGAAATAGCAACCAATAGGGTATGTGTAACTAAAACTAAACTCACAGAAGGTTCTGCATATCTGGTCTCATCAATGTTTGGATGATGTCCTCCTCAGCTACAGCAAATTCTGTATCCTCCTTTAACGGCACCACTCGTAGATTCGTAAAGATAGTCAACGCGTCGACGATTCGACTATCGGGCGGTATCGAAGTTTGATTTCACGCACCGACGCGACTATCCTACCGACTGCGCCAATTACGTAGTTGGCCGTCCGTAGGAGGTTTTAAAAAAAGGCAATTTTTGTCCTTCAGAATATTTACTAAAAATGATTAAACTATTACATAATATTATAATTAAATCTAAATGCTTAGCCTATGTGCTCCGGCGATCGAGCAAGCAATATGAATGCTTCTTCCACGTTTTACCGTCCCACGATACATCACTTTCCATGGTCAGCACTTTAAGCGATTGTTCACACGGGAACGTTCATAATATCTCAGGTATCGGTTTGGTTTACGTTATGTATTAGATTGTTATACCTATGTAGGTAACATAGGTAACAAATGTATTGTCATGATGATGACCCATTATTAATAAACAAATAAACTATAATATACAATAATATATGCACTATTCTCTGTACACTTACTCATAGGAAGATTTTAGTATTATGTATACAGATGTAGTATGTTCGTTTTTTTTTAAGACTTGGTTACGGTCGTTAGATAATGTGAATTTACCATTTTTTTGCCGATGTTTAGCAATATTTGCTAATTTTTTTTGCTGTTACGAAAACTGTAATGCAGTGCGAAACATATAACTTAATTTTGCACAACATATTTGTGTGGATGTAGATAGACGCTTGTAGCGCACCTTAGCGTCAAACTATAAATTGCATTAACGTGCAAATTTAAATCGTCAGTTCGAGTATCTACTTATACTTCATTACGTTATAGAATTGCAAATAAAACGCGCGTTGTTTTTATCAGTGAGACCTATGCCTAAATACTGTTATTTCGTATATCAAACAGCGTACCCGAGGCGTAGTGAAACTCACATGCGAGGTAATCAATCACCTCAAAATTTCATTCTTGTCTACTTTGCTTGCTCATTCATGTATGCTTTGCTAACTTAAGACGTTAAGTAAGTGTAACTACATTAACTTAAAAAGTATATGTGTATAATTTATTATTTATTACGTACAATTATTCGTTGCTTTTAATAAGCGTATAGTTTTAATCATGTACAACACTATCTCCTGTGTTAATTTGGACTGCACCAACATCACATCACATAATATGTAGCAAAACGGAATTAAAAATGTAGTTGACAAGACACACATACACGAGGCAATCTAACTCTGTCGCCAGAGATAAAAACCATTAAACTGGTTCTAGCACGAATGTCGTTCTATTTGAATTGTTATAGGATTTTTTTTACTACGTTGATTATTTACCGGCATATGAAATGCATACCTATTTACCACGTTCTTGACGAATAAATAAAAAGATAAGAAGCCATAATTTCACAAACGACCGTCTAATTAGAAGCTAAACAAAACTTGTATTTTGATAACTACATAACTGCTATATGTATAAATATGTGTATCAATATATACTATAATTAGGCTAATTAAAAAAAAAGTTAAATACGGTGATCGAATTCGCGACAACTCGGTTCAATAGCAGGAGTTATTATCATTGCACCACTGGGCCTGTTAACAACAGAATATAATATGAAAAATAAAAAATAATAATGTAATGACAAATAAAGGAAAAGTTAGTAACTAATGGTTTTTTAAGCTCGGCTTTGCATGTTCTTGTTAATTATACAACAAGAACAAAGATTAAGAAAGTTCAAACATGGAATAAGGTTACTTTTTAATGCAATCAAATAATAAAAAGTAATTTTAAATATACACTACTTGCAAGGATTTATAATCACTGTTATAATAAATGGGCAACAACAAAACTCACTATTACGAAGAGTGTTTTTAATTATAAGATCAGAATATAACTTTATAGTTGTAAATTACAGTCCAAAACTTCACTATAACCATGTTAAACAAATAAAAAAAATAGTTTCCAATTACTTAAAGACCATATTTATTGCAAAAACCGCCTTGCGATATAATACTTTTTAAACATGATAGAAATTTTAATATTATTTAATTATTTGGTAACTAGGTACTACGTATTGCTTTTGACAATTATTTCATATTTCTAGAATTTCTTTCACTGTTTTATCTATTTAAGACGTGAGAATCCAAATAAATAGCCCTAAGTCCCTAAGAGATAGAAACGGTATGGGACTTCTACATAAATAACTCATCCATCAAAGTGCTACAGCTGCGGACGACTTTCGGTTCGTTCCAGATAAATAACTGCCGAAATGAATGTAAATATAAAACATTATGATTTATTGTTGTAATAGAGACGGAATATGACTCTTTTTTTAATTAATCTATGAACTAGCTTATGATCACTAGTCTATGGTAATGGAGTTTCCTTTTTTGATTCAAATTTATTTCGAAATAAACGTCACTCCCCATATTTTTAAAACCAATCTAAACCCTAAGAAGAAATTAAAGGAGTAAGAAACTCAACCAGGATTCTCTCTTTCAAATATTTTTGTATTAAAACAATATAGAAATATAGTGTACATATATTACTTATGTACGTCCAATTTTGTACACATATTAAGTATTTACGTTACGTATATGAATTATTTCTTATTTATTTTCCTACTCGGAAAAAACATACATTAAATACTAACAGTTGAAGAAGATTCATGTCGTTGGGAATATCATGGTGATTAAATAAGAGAAACCGGTGGAATATTGATGTTGTAACCAGAGTTCTGTATAATACGTATTGTTCGGGTTATATATCTACTATCACGGGTTGACTATATAATTTTTGTAACAAAAACAAAGAATGTACTGCGACAAAGTCACTCAAATCACTTGTAAATACTAACTTCACATTGTCTTTTGCCCCGAGCTGCTTAAATTTTTTTGCATTATCTTTCGAAGTTTTAATATTGATGACCAATTTTTTTTAATCAAACTTTGACCTCAAGTAACCTCTGGAAGAAATCAATTTATCGAAAAGTAATAAGAATCCTTTATTATAAAGCGTTAAATTTACTATGAAAATCTTAGTTGATCCTTGCCATAAGTTGATTTCATACAGAGGTATAAATTTCCAAAGTATTTTTTTTATTTCCTATGTTATTAAACGGGAAATAGAAAATTACGCTCCGCAACCTTTAAATCTCCAAATTGAGAGCTCAAATTTTGACGAGGTCTTTGTGTTGACATCCTCTGAGACAATTTGACGAATACTTGAAGAAAAAAAAAGTAGATTTTTTTTAATCACCCTAGTGCCGAGCTTCGGGTTTTTTCTGCTCTTGTTAATATATATATTTTATTATCTATATTTTGTTTTGATTTTTCTTTCTAAATTGTAAAAACTGTATAAATAAATAAAGGCTCAATGTTACGGAAAAAGCATACTATTTCCAAAATGTTTTTTTTTGATAACACTAAAACTCGTCAATAGGTACTAAAATAAAAAAGTAAAAGAATAATAAAGAAAATCGGTTGTGAAACCGAGGAGGAAGAGTACTTCCTTCCTTCTAGTAACTGTTTGGCTCTGTCTATTTATATATATATAGAAGATATTCATAGGCACAAGTAAAAAAACGACCATAGAATGTACACGAGTCCCGAGTATTAAATCGTAAATTCTAATTTATTGACACTCGTACAGCTACACTCCACTCCATTTTAATTTACGAGTAACAAGCTTTTACCAACATTCACTTTACCCGAGAGATTTTTCATGAAGAAATTGAGGTAAATATTTAATAAACGTGCAGAAGTCATTATTTTCAAGTTTCCAAGTCTGTCAAGAAGAGCTTTAAAATTGTGATAAAGCGATTATGGTTAGTGGTGCTAGTGGTATGTTCAAAGGCAGGGTATATTATATCTTAAAAAAGCTCATACTTTCACTAAAGAATAGGTCACAATAAAACTATAGCTAGTAGCTGAAGGATAATAAAGTTTCTCCCTGTCAAACTACCGCCTCCAAATCAAAAAGATTTATTACTTTTGTTTCTTTGATTGCGTTCACACCGTTTTCATTATGCAATTTATAGTCTACTCATGGTTTCCATGCAAAATTACTTTGAATTCCTGAAGTAAGTAGCTATACCAACTTAATTACAAAGATAATATTTAACACAACGACGAAAGTAGTAATTATTTTTCGGGAACAATTTCATTGTTTTATATTCGTTACTTATTATTTTTGACAAACCGACATACAATTTTATAATAAGTAAGTGTATACCAACAACTTCCACCACTTATTTCAAACGTCTATGTTCTTAAATTCTCTTTGGAGATATTGTGTGAATAAATTTATAACTCCCATTTTTTATACTACCAGTGTATAGGTAATTCAATAAGTGAAGAAATATAAGTAATCCTTACTTCCTTACTAATATTATAAATGCGTATGCCAGTTTCTTTGTTACGTTTTCGCAACTAAACCACTCAACCACATAATCAAATTTTGCATTCAGATTTTCATGGTAGTTTAAACCAAGAAACGAAGCCATGATGGCTTTGTTGATAGTGTGTTTGTACGTATGCAGGACGCAAGACTTGAGTCGGAGATTTCGGTAAAGGAAAACATTGTGAGGAAACCATAGCATGGCTTTTCTAATTCGGTTAGCTATAACGCACAACCCTCAAGTTGAAAATCTGTCGCCAAGCCCCTATTGGTGTGTTCCGGCAGCTGCACTTGAGAGTCAGTCCCTTCTAGGTTTAGCGTGTTTACCATCTTAGACTACATCATCATTTGACATCAGGTGAGATTGTAGTCAAACGTTAACCTATAAAGTAAAAAAAAGGAAAGAAAAAATGTAATGTTCTCCTGGGATAGATCAAATCTACATTAATGCCATCGAAGCCGCGGGAAATAGCTAGTTGTTTATAAGTTTTAGCCCTTGAACACAATTTCCTTTAATGTTGAATGATAATATAACCTAAGTAAGCAGGCTACAAGAGACATGACTCTAAATTGTACTTGCCACGACATATCTAACAATGTTTGGCGATAGATTTTCAACTAGAGTGTGGTAAATAAACAGATGGGCATTAGAAAAAACCCAACCACAATGCTGTGGTTCCATCACAATATCCTTCACCGAAAGCTCAGGTTTACCGTTGACATTCTAACCCACTTCGATCGACTAGCTGTCCCTACACATTACCACTAAGCTATCATTGCTTGAAACGATAATAATTAAATACAGATAAATAAATATGTCGATAAAGTTTCATACAAGAACACTTAATTCCAAACTAATTAAAGTTTGTATTATATAAATAACCAACATATCTTACATGTCATAGATGTTTAATACCAGACACAGAACTGATAATTACGCTCATCAAACAAAAGTCACTCACGCGTAAAGATAGCATCTGTGACCTTTTGGTTTAACAGTAGGAATTGCCACTACTACGTTACGACGCCAATTTAATGATATATACATATAAATCGTTATTACGATATATAAAAAACATTTTATTCACAGATCTCTTTGCTTATAGCTAAATGTGAAAATAAATATAGTACACAGAATTAAAATATCTATAAATAGATGAACGAGATTTAGCGTTCTGTTTGCCTGATGATTACATTCACTCACCTTGGTATAAGATATATGGTTAAGTTTTGGAAGACACAAAACACTCCAACACATAAATCTGCCACAGCGAGATTCGCCAAAAAGAAATTCGTTATGGAGCGCAGGCGTCTTGACAAAGTTACCACGAGTATCACAAGGAGGTTTCCTGAAAACCAAAGTAGATATTAGTGAAATGTTTTAAATATAGTATTATATATACATGTATTTTGTGTTAATAACTGTGTTGTTATAGTTGATTGTACTACGTCAACCGGTAAGTGTCTGAATTCCTACAAAAAAATGTTAAAAAATATTCAATGTGATAGTAGCATCAAAATAGAAAAAATACATTATATTTATATTGTACGTCTTTCGATTAAAAGGTTAAAATTGTTAGAAAAATATTATTATTTGCAATGATAAATCTGTCGACCATGTAAAGTTTTTAAAAATAGTTTGACAGACATTTCACAGGCTTATACGGCTATAATATATATATATACCTTTTAATGAATATGTTACAATTCTCAATTTCATTTTCAATTTATGTTAAAATTCATATTATTATGAAAATTGTAAGTTAATCTATTTATTCATTAGTTACTATTTACCTTAGTCTATAGAATATAATCTCATTTGCTTGTTATATAAATAAATGTATTTTTATTCCCATCAGTATGGTTGTTTCCGGGGGGCAATTGATTGCGGCATTCAGAATCCGGCTCGGTCATATACCTCATAATAAGTACTTATTTGTGATAGGAAAAAATAACATCTCCGTTTTGTGAAGTCTGTCAGACTACTAATGATTTTTATCAGTACCCGGACTGAGAAATTGCGCCTAAAGATCCTCTTGAATCCTCGGAGGATTGTTGGAGAGGTTAATGTACAATTGGAAAAATATTTGGCTAATGCGGCAAGAACACTTTATAAATTTGGTTCTTTAATCTATAAATGTGAAAATCAAGTTTACTAAAAGTATATAAGAAGTATATAGTAAGATTGGCGTTAATCATCAAAATGTACTGAAGCCTCGTTGAAAGGAAGGAAAAAAAATGGTTCTAGTTATGTTGGTTAATGGCTATTTATAATTTTTAAATGTTATTAGCATTTAAAACTATTTCAGTACAATACAGCACAATCTATATATTATTGAGTGAACGAAATATACGGAACTTATTCACCCAAAAGTTGAGATAAAACAATTTACACAGCACACCTCAAAACGCTAAGGTCTATTTAGCCTCAAGCCACATTGTACATTTGTTTTATAGAAAACCACTAGTTTTGGTGGAGTTAACATGGTTATAAAGAATACACGTAGAGGGATTAAATACATATATTATATTATTATTGTTTTTCATTCTAGGTGAAACGTAAACGAATGTACTTTTCTGTTTCACGACGCAGAACAGCTATAGGTTCGATCCTATCTCTTACTGTTTTTAACGATTAAATTACCACATTCCGCTTATTAGTTCTAGTTTTCCACAATATATCTGTTAACGAACGCTAAGAAAAATAAACAGAACTATAGAAAATTTCGGAACCTGATTAATCGAATATATTCACGTGCAAATTTAAATGTTGTTTAAGTGCACAATTGTTTACGGGGGAACGGAGTAGCTGATACGAGTCGAGGAATATTCCGTTGATATATTTGGTTATCCTACTCGGTTTTCTTTACTTAGCATTCTGCTGAATCTGCACATTTTTATATATTTCTCACGGAATTAGACTTTTATATACAAAGCAAAAGAGTTCAAAGAGTTCCATCAAATTCAGGTATACTGTGTTGCGGTCGCTGAGTACTTTACAACTACTTGGTTAAGATGAGAAACTACGAAGTGCCTGTAATCAAAGTTGGATCACTGCTCTCTACATGTCGTTGATAGGAGCACGCTAAAATACCGCTAGACGCCCAGTACATCCCAAATCATTACATACAGTCCACATCAAAATTTTAAGCCTCTCTGAATATAGCTTTAAATTCGGCCTTGCGCATTATACACTCAAGAGGTCAGTACAAAACAAAGTCAAAATATTATTCTAGGAATAGTGTTGCTTTGTAAATATTTTGACAGCTAATTTGCGAAAACCGGTTTATTTCAATCGAGCAGACATATACATACATATAGAATACTTGCGAATGATTAGAGAAAAACATGAACAGTTAATAAAAATTAAATTAATATTAGAGTAATAAAATATAAGTAAAAACTAGAAATGAACAATAGTAGCTGAACAATAAAGTAAAAGACAAAGCTAGAACAACAAAATTTCGCAGCATTATGTATTTCTCAGTTATAATTAGCTTCAGATAATATTTCATCATCACATGATTGGTTAGTATTGGGTGATCGCGCACTTTAATAAACGTTTCGCCTTAAACAGTATTTATTTTTATCTTTAGAGTATATCTTGTAGCAGGGATGCTGAAATGGTCGATCGCAATACCACAGTATTGCGATGCTTATCGGGAGTATTTTTAAGTCGATATCGAGAAAAAATTGCCAATGATGTTAAACTATTCACAGATTGTGTTTCACTAGGTAGGTAACGAAAACAAAATGTAATGAATAAGCAACTAAAATTGATTAGATCCACAATTAGGCTAGAATAACACGCTCATAACTCTCTTTTGTCGTAATAAAGAGTCCAGAAACCAGGGACAGCTTTCCCACTTCTTCTGATCTCTGGCGGGACTTACCTACACCTACATAGCCGACAATTCTGCATCACACATACTTGGAGCCTTTCGACAGAGACAATGTACTCAGCTTATCCATCTTCTACAGATAAGTAAGGGTTTGATTTAATTCAATATTCACAATGATGTATATGCACGAGACAACATTTCAATTGCACGAAAAGTAACATTAAAACTGATGTTAATACAGATTCCTAACAATATTATAATTCTTATAGCTTGGATACTACTAATTACACTAGTTATGCAAAGAAAAAAATCTAAATGACTGTATACTATTAATTACACTAGATATGCACAGACAAATATCTAAATGAGTATTACTAGGAAATATTTCAATTACACGAAAAGTGACATTAATACTGATATTAGTAACGATTTATAGCAATGTTAGAATTATTAGTATATAGTAACTAAGGTAGTTACTATATACTGTAGTATAGGTACACTAGTGTAAGTATAACTATGCAAAACTATGCATAGACAAAAAACTAAATGAGGATTACTTCAGACCTCCAACGTTAACCGCTTTGATCACTAGACTGTGAATACGATCACACAATAAATATCCCGAAGGATAAAAGTAAAATATAAGTACTTATAGACCAGATAATATTTGGAATAAAGTATAATAATAATATGAAGTTGTCTTCTTTTATGATATCGAAATTAGATTCTCGTGTAGTAGCTTTATTGGTATAATATTTATATTAATATGATATAAATTAAAAATGATCACTCCAAATATATACCTTTTCTTATAACATATAAATTCAAATGAATGTATTTTTTAATTATTTAATGTCCGCAGGTTTGAACCGCAGCATGTACCAACGAGTTTTTCGGAATTCGCGTACATTTACTAATTTAAATTTGTAACACTATCGGCTGAAGGTGAAGGAAAACATCATGAGGAAACCTGAACCTGAGAAATATTTTTAAACTACCACCATATATGGGAAATATAGAACTGTGAATTTTTTCGTATGCATTATTTGTACCATCAGGTATAGTTCAGTCACTTTGTCGTGTTCAGATTAAAAAGTATTAATTCTAAATTATTTAATTTAGAAGTAAAACTTGAGATTGTTTCTGAAGTTATACTTCTTTTGGCGCGTTAGGGAAAAAGGATGAGAGTAAATTTTTAGTATTTGTGTTGGTGCTACTGACATTCATAATAATTTTTCTACAATAGAATAAAAAAGTGGAAAAAATACAATATAAGGAATTACAATCCCACTGGGTGAGTTACTTCAGCTAAAAAAATTTTTAATGCTTTATAGCGTAAATGAACAAAGGGGATTTGCACAAAAAATCAGCAAATCTTACAAAACAGTATCTCTAAATGCCGTTCTGATTTTAATTGGGTTGCTTACATTTGACCTCAGAGTAAAAGAAGCTGGATTACTCTATGAGGTCAAGAGAGGTAAAGCTCATTACGATCTAGTAAGTGACAGGATAATAGAGAATAAGAGTAGTTTTTTAAAATCTCAACACCTCGCAAAGGAATATGAAATAGCATATGAATGCATTGACTCCAAGTACAAAAAAATAATAGATGCCCAAATTAATACTGGTGTAACAATTTATATAGACGCTAGTAAAATTGACAATAAAATAGGTGCAGCCTTATCCTGTCTAGTCTAAGATTGTAAACACGCTAAACTTAAAGGCGAACCGTTTCTGAAGTCTAGCTCCCGAAACACACTTATAGGTGCTTGGGGACAGATTTTTAACTTTAATGTGTTAGCTAGACAGACGGGCTTACTATAGTTTCAACACGATGTTTTCTTTTACAGAAATGATTCGAAATTGTGTCGATCGCCACGGTGTCCGAACACTTTAACTATTGAGCCGTCATCGCTTCAGCCTATAATATGTCTGAATGTTAAAAATATTGCCATTACGATAAAATTACATCAATATCATAAACTGTTAATGTACTTTGATCTCAAAAAACTTTTTCAAAGAAAAATTGTACTCAAAAGTGTAAAAAAATATTTTATTCACTTAATTTTACAATAACATCTTGTTTTAATAAAAAAAATTTTTAGTATCGAACTTCAAAACTAATAATACACATTATATATTTTTTCGATCGATTATGTCGATAGTATATCTACCGCAATGCGCGTTCATCAAGTCCTACATCCACCTTGCGAAAGCATACTACCTGTCTCCTATCCGCTTCCCTTCGATTCCCTAAGAGCTTGAGGCTTCCCGTTCATTTCTTAACCACCGTATAGTGAATGCTATACATCTGCAAGTACCTCAGCCTCCAGCTCCCATGTTAGGGAACCGGCGAAATTTAATTATAAACTAACATAACCAAATAAAATTTAAATATGTAAAATCAATACACGGAATATGGAATATAATGCAACCAAAGCCGAATAAAAACAAGCAAACGAAGTCTCGAGAAAAAGGTAGTTATCACATTTTAAAATATTATTTTTAAGTAATGGCTATAAAGTATCAGAGCTATTCGTCAACTTCACGCTTTATGAAGCCTCAAGTGCGTAAACTCCCATTATTTATAATGCTATAAGCTCATTCTTTTTGGAATCAATGTGTAAAAGTTTAGTCTTCCTTAGCATTTATATCACTTTCGTAAAGCTAAAAAAAAATGAAGTCATAAAACTATGTGCACTAAGTTATTTCTAAAATAAAACTTTTACGTCTGTACATTGTATTAATTATGAGAAGATGTGAAAAAATAAACAAAAATTAAATAACTGTATCGAATATCATTATCATTATTACTTATTATAAAACAAAGTCGTCCGCCGCGTCTGTCTGTCTGTCTGTATGTTTGCGATAAACTCAAAACTACTGAACGGATTGTGATGCGGTCTTCACCAATAGATAGAGTAATTCATGAGGAAGTTTTGAGTATCTAATTTGTTAAGGTATTGTTTAAAATGGTTGAAATATAATGATCATTGTTGAAAGGATCGGAAAAAGCCAAATTATTCATTTATAACGCTGTTATAGCGCTCTAAAGTTGACCGGGTTTGTTAATGTTCATGAGAATCCGGTCAAAACGAAATATTTAACTTAGTTATATGATCCTTTTTATATTGTAAATACATTCTTGAAATATTTTTGTTAAATCCGTACAACTTTACTTATTCATTCCTAACTGATTTCCTTACTATAGAACTTACAAAATTATTATTTCTTATAGTAATTTCTAAGAGGAGTGTACATTTTCGAGAATGTTAAGTAGGTAGGAAAGTTTCGAGTTACCGTTTTTTACCGTTACTGATGAACTTCCCTACTAAGACTCCAATTTTAACTCATGTCATTCCCCAAACCTTCACATACGACGTTGAAATACATTAAAAAAAATATAGAAGAAATTTTTCCTTAAAAGACCATCTACAAGATTGGTCTGAGATATTTTTTTTGTAAAATGTATAAAAAAAAGTTATAGAGCAAAAAAGATTTTTTTTTTAGAAATTTTCTCACTTTTTTGCTTATAACTTGCTTAATTTTAAATTTAGGGTAAAAAATTCTATATACATATTTGTAGGCAAAGCCCGTACCAACTTAAAGCGGTGGCCGGTGCACCGTGGGGTTTTAGTCCGTGCGAATCGGACATAACCCATTCTCTCCCCCGGGAGGATGGGTATCCGTTAGGGATCTCCCCACGTTAATAAAAAAAAAAGTCTATCACAGTCGTTCTTCTGTGTAATAGAGAGAACGCTTTACGAAAGTAAAGCAAGCCGATCTAAGTCGGACCTCTGACTCTTCTCCCCGACGTAATGCCAAAACTAATGCCGGGTATTATATTGTACATTTTTTATACCTCGCTCGCTTCAATAAAAAAGCACACGTAGACTTCGATTTTTTTTTTTTTACTGAGACACTTACAGTCTTCATTTAATATAAAGGTATTAAAGTTTTAGAAACTACGACTTTTATTAGCACTACGTGTGTAGCCATATGTTTTCTTCCCGTGTAGAAGTGGGGCGAGCGGTGTAGTGCATGTTTTTTTCCTTTGTATATAAAGTATATGGTTAAGGTACATAGTCCTCATTAATATTTTTCGTAGCTCTGAATAGTCTTAAATTCGAGGGTATATATATATATATAGCTGTTCCCGTGACTAGGCACGTTTAAACATGCCTCTATATTCGGTTTTACACTTATATAGTGATCACGAAACTGGTATATAAAATTGACATGCCCTCTTATCCCATCTGTTGTTATTAATTTGTTAACTGATATACGCGACTTCGTCAAAGTCGTTTATTATCTTAACGGTATATTTTATGTATAGAGCAAAAGACATAAGCACAACAAAGTTTGCGCCACTTCTCCGTTGCAAAAGAACACGCATCACTGAACGCACGTAGTGTTTCTGAGAGTCGTAGTTTCTTATAAATTTAACGACATGACATTAAATTAAGCTATTTTAATACATTTCCTTCTAAGTAAGTATTTAAAAAGTAAAAAAAAAAAAAAAAAAAAAACGAAATCTAATCTACTTCTAGTTTCTGCGTAATGTGCGCACGACGGCTGACCTCCATTGTTTTATTTATACAGATAAGAAATATAACATAAGTATACATTGTCTTTGTTATTATACTATTAGTAGTCAGGATAACAAATTGTACTGATAAGAAAACATGAAATATAAAGTGATTCTTTTAGTTGCTTCGTGGAAGATTTCATACTATTTGAAGTGCCAAGATAACGGGTCTTAAAAGTGTGTGCTCCCGTTTTCCTAGTTACAACGCCTTCTGACTTCTAACGATTACTCGTCGCGTGCGATTACTCTAATTCCGAATGTGAGACTTGATATAAACTTTATTAAGTTTTACAAGAGCCTGATAAATTTACACAGTAACAATATAAAAAGTAAATTTTATTTCATAATAGCGGCTAGGATTTGATAAAAATATAATAGAATTTTTATTGTAGTTTCTTTGTTAGTATACAATTAAAGCCCACAAGTAAATGTTCTCTATTCGTTCTTCATAAATTTAGAGACCGCCGGCGACTTCGTCCGTGTAGAACATAAAGCTTAATAAGTTATAGCTTAACGCTATCCAGTTGTTTAGTAGTAGTAAAATGTATAAAATAAAAATCTCCATATATGTACGAACTAACATAAACTAATACCGTTTTATACATGTGTATACAGTTGCACAGTCTTTTATCGTACTTGATCAAACGGTATTACTTTATATATCTCGCATATATATATATCATCCATAGTTATACATAACATAAATTTATATAGAATAACAACATCGCACGCGCCCCATTTTGGTTTCAGTATTTGAATGTGTAATAATATTCCTAGGAGGCTCTATAACAACATTCTTATATCGCAGTCTTAAATATCCAAAGAATGGTCTATATGGGACTCTCTTACATGTTTTAGGTAGATTGCGTATTTATTTCTGTCTGAAAGTAAGAAACGCAGAATCACAGTGGAACATAAATTTTTGCTATTTTAACTTTCCATATAACTTTAAAACTATTTTATCTTAACATACTTTAACAAAAATATTTTAATTAGTCTATTTCATTTCTCTTGGTCGGAGACTTTAATGTTATATTACTAGGACCAAAATATAAATTCTTAAATGTAAGTTCATCTAATACATCCCATCAAACGATCTAAGACGTGTACAACGCGGACCTTCATATCCTTCATGGCCATGCAGTCCAAGATGGCTCGCATCCGAAATTTCATATAGCAAATCTAGCAAGCAAATGCCAAGGAATCCCAGTTTTTGAGGCATCTAGTGTTAAGAAATAAACTAAAAATGACACCTAAAAAAGGGTCGGCCACCTCCTAATAGAGTGCTAAGTCCCATGCAAGAGTATATTAGTATCCATAGGAACTCACAACAACTTTCTTGTTGACATTAAAGTCTTACACCGTTACTGTAGGATTAATTACGCACTGAAACATTGATTAATCTAACTTTTTAATTAATTAAATAATTACGAAATCTCAGTTTTCAACATACAAACTCCAACCGCTTATTCCATATCTGTAAAATTCCTCCTATGTATCCACATTCTATTTTGTTTCCGTTGCCTTTAGAACTAAGATATTTCTTAAAACAGTTTTACATCTTTCTCAGTGGCTTCGTAACAAATTTTTAAAATAATTCGCTCTACTTACATAATAAAAATATTTGTAGTAAAAATTTCACAAAATAGTACCTAGATACAATGGTTTCAAATATGCATTGAGTAGTAAGAACTTTTTTTTTATCTATATTTACACAGATTGACCACTTAACGTAAATTGCAGGAAATGATGTGAACACTGATTGATATTACCTATTATTTTTTTTTCAATCAGGTAATAAAATGAAAAGCTAAACTAATCAATACCTATTAATGAATATGAGTTCCAAGTAACCCGATACTTCTGCCATTTTATTTATGTTTTTCCTATCAGGTAATTTAGTGTATGTTTATTTGTGTAGTTCCGTAAGCTGAAGAAAAACATTTCACACGTCAATGTCAAATCGAACACCATAATGAATCAGTGAAGGAAAACACGAGGAAACCATACCATAATAAAGAAAATATTAATATATATAAAATATTTATACCATATTGTAGCTGAAAATCTCTTGCTAAGAAAATGATATAGTGCAGTAACAACAATCGTAGCTATACGATATATTAATACTTCTTTAAGCCTCTAAGTTTCTAAATTAATTCTATGGTACTATAGAAACGGTATCCTTTGATGCGTTAGCGTATCAACATAACATTTTATTTTATTACTTCAACGTCTTTGTAGTTTTCTGTTAGCTTAATTTCCTTTTATGTTGTATTTAATCGTCACTCCATAATAATAATAGCGTACATTGTAGTAATTTCAATTATATTAATAGTAAGTAACTAACTTTTTTTATAAATTACCAATACTATTATTGGCCTTAACTTAAACGACGTCAGGAATCATGAAAGTAATTCCTAGTTTAAGAATCATAGTCAAAGGTCGAGTGTTTCATAATCTTATTTGTCGGCTTCCACCAATAGTAATTTTAATTTTTTATTCGCAAAGCTATTTCCCTAAGTTATTCAATATGTACCCGTTTTATTTTGTTTGCAAATAATGTCAGAAAGTATAATTGTTTTGAGTACGCTTGTTTCAAGCATGTATAACACTGCAAAGAATTGTTTTATGTAAAGATTGCAGTAGTAGATATATTTTTGAGATCACCTTATACATATTAAATTTGTGTTGGTACTCATAAACCTTATAAATAAAATTCATTACTCTATTCACTTACGTATATTACGTACATTTACGGTATTAAAAAAAAAACGTAATATACACTGTCCTTAAAGTGTTTAACTACCCGGTCTATTAACACATACTCTATAATAATATTACTTCTATATATATATATATATATATATATATATATATATATATAAGATTTATAAGAAAGAAGATGTTTGAAAAATCATACGGAAAAGTAAAAGTTTTAGGCTAAAAAATCTTCATACACAAAAAAAGTGACCGAGATAGAAGGTAGTAGCGAGTTCACAAATATTGTCAGAATTGACAGATTAACGTTCAGTTGTTTAGTGGCTATTCTAGTTCGTTACGTGTTCGTATTGTATAAGGAAAATTTCGTCTCATTGTGATCGTTTGTAGACTGGAGCAAAACCGTGCCGGCAACCAGTGTTTAATATTTACTATGTACTATTACTTACTATTATTGATAAGTAGTAACTAAATGATTCCTCACTGTATTTATCAACTCATATATTATTTATGCATTATTGAAATAAGAAATAAAAGACAGTAAACAAAGTAAATATATTGAAAAACATATTATAATATATAAAAATATAATAAAAAAAACATTAGAACATGATTTTAAAAGGTATAAAGTAATTTATGTCAACCATATATGACTTCCTAAACCGTTCTACTGATTTGTGATTGTATTTTTTTTTTATAAATGAAAATACATACTAGATTTAATAATAGAAACGTGGAACACATATAACAGATATAAGAAGTTATATAGAAAGTACAAAACACACAATAGCTCCACTCTTTTGCAAAGCAATAAAATCATGAGTGACTTATGTAGGATATTAATGCAGTAATTACTTCTCGCATACGGCTATGTTTTTGCTTTTAAATTTTCAAGTATTTTCGTAATGACTACTTCTCCTAACATCATCACTAACGATCACAAATTGTCAGGAGAATCTGTATGGGATTAGAGGTGTCTATGTGTCTAGAAAAAATATCTTTTACTTTATAGTCCGTTTTCAAAACGTCTTATATTACTTATTATCTTTCTATCCAAATAATTATACTTCTCTTTTTAGTTTCGTGACGTTTAAAGTTATATATTTATAGTTCATTGAGAAGATAGTGTAAAATAAATTGCAAAATTTGTGTCTTGTTAGTATTAATTTGTTATTCAGTTCTAAACTATGTTTAAAGCTTCGTGTATTTTTAAGTTTTTGGTGTAAACAGCTTATGTGTATGGTTAATCCAAAATATTTTTCCGTATGTTTACACATGCATGTTGTTATACACTATTAAACAAAGAAACAAAATTCAAAGTATTAAATTCTGTTTCATCAGCTTATTAGGCTAATAGTCTAGGCTTGATAGTAACGGAAAATGAACAAAGAAATAAGTGAAATTTACGTACATTTGTAACTAAAATAAGATTTTAAAATAAATTTATTGGTATGTGTCGCGGATAACATGGAAATGTATATACGCATATTATATTAGGCTTAATATGATAAGCATACGGACCGCACTAAGTTGTCTAGAGTATTACTGTCAGAGAAATAAATCAGATCTTAATCCTGGAAAACGCTCAGTATATTCGTAAATGCTCGGTCGCAGAAAGAGCGCGTGAACAAGATCTACTTAATAAATGTAATTCCGTCTGTTTATTCAATGTGTAAAGCCATTGGAGATATCTAAGTGTTACATGAGGGCGAGAATATAAAACATTCTGCATTGTTCTTTTTTGTACGAATGTACTTAGATTGCACGATACGCACGACTCTCAAATATGGAATCCATAGAATCATAAGTATTTTTAGAGAGTATACAAAAAGGACGTAATAAATATTTCATGATATTTACATTTGAGCTTTTTAAAAAATAGCGTAAATCGGTCTGAGATCAGTGACTATATATTGTTATTACAAATTTTCAATATTGATATCTATTTTTCCGATCTGTTGTCATAATTCTATTGCGCGTTCCATTTGCTTTATTCAATCACAGACGAAATTCGTAAACAGTGCGCGTAAGCAAAGATTTTAATGAATTGTGTTATCCATATAACATTGATCCTTCTCAAGTATGCGCATCTTCAACCAGAAGAGGTTTAAAATATCGATTCAATTAATAAGGAGATAAATATACACATACACATATTGTTATGTGGATGGTTTGCTATTTTCGGCAGCAATAATAGCAGCAGGGTAGTTGTTTACGTTATTCTTATGTTCCAACAACTTTTTTAATGTGATAGTTTGTAACTAAATAATATATTCCCATGCTGTTTTTCATATTATTAGTACATCTGGTAACCATTATAGGTATCAATAAAAATATGGCCTATAAATATTTAGAATATAATTGAAGGTTATATTTTGCAATATTCTGTTTAACAATCTAAAAGGTAAGATTGTTATTTAATAATTATTTTTAATTTACATTACTATTTTTTTTTCCAATTTGTAAATCAAATTCTTCAAATTCATATATTTTGTATTAGAAAATAGACAAATGATTTATCATCACTTACCAAAGAAACAGCAACAGAAGACGATTGTGTATAATGTAATAAAAACTGCTCTAACATCGGTCCTGTCAAATATATAGTCATCATCATCGAAGGAGTACAACACACTTTCATTTGCTTTCGATGTATTGACTGCGTCACTTAATTCAGTACTTGAACTCGATCCATTAACACATCCCCAAACACTATTTTGTTTAACATCCGCGACAATAAGCTGCTTGCTGTCATGCATGTTTCCGAATGTTGAGTATATCATGGTTCATTATTTATATATTTACATATGACACTGAACATCGTCTGCAACAAAAGAAAACATTTTTCATTATAAACTTAGTAATACGAATATTTATTATGTTACAAATATTATATATTAAATGTTTGCGAAAAACATGTTTGATGAAAAATTTCGAACGAATGTTACAAGAATATTCTATTTTTGTGTGTCTACCACTAAGGCTCCTTATATTTTATATCTCTGATCTTCAAACTTAGTTGCAAAATCTCCAGATAGGGCTTCTGTACTGCTACGTTTATTAAACAGATGTCACCAACACGTACAAACCTTTAACCAGTCTAGTGAAATGATATTGAATAAAATAGGTAATTTTGAATTCTTAAATTACATTTCTAATAATCATATATTATAAATTTATATTTATTTCAGCTTGGCTTGTTTTTTAGGACAACTTACTTTCATTTCAAAAATGTAAATAATTTTCTATTAAACTACCATGAATGGATAAACTAATTCGTTTCGATATAATGTTTAACAACTGAAATCAGAAATATAAAGGATAAACTTAAATATGGATTATTTTATTATTCACGTCTGATATTATTTCATATGATAAAGTTAATTAGCCTGCAAAACATGTAAAATAAATTATTATGTAATTAAAGAACTGTAAAACAATAATATTTAAACAAGATGAGTGATAAAATTGCCATTATTATTCGTATTCAATGAAAAATGAATGCCCATTAAAATTCATATTTTTCTAAAATAATAAAGAATTTTCCAATGTTAAACTCTCAATATTATCAGTTGCTTGTAAAATTATGTAATAACCATGAATTATATATTAATATTCGGCACAGAATTAAAGTAAACACAAATGTTGGCATACATACACAAACAAGATAGTTTATTGGCATTTCGGTTTTGTGCATTTTGATTCAGGTCAGATTTTTAATATAATAGTATTCACTTTATAGCAAATTCCTCTAAAGAATGTTGGAAAATCAAGAATATAACGAAATAAATAAACTGCAGAATACGATTTATTTAAATTAGACGTTTATACACACACCAAAATACATCGTAAGCATCTAAAAGCAAAATACATTGTGTACGACTTTAGAGTATTTTTTTTTAACAATTTATAGGAAGAAATCACCGTTTCAGGTACACATTATAACAAAAATTTCCATGTGCTAGCAGGTAATAGAGAATTTTCTAAGTAAATGAAAACAATAACTGTTATATTGAGCAGATGATATTTGTGCAAGAATCATATGTTAATGTTATTTATATATGTTTATATAAATAATATATAAATGTTGCTGAATTTACAAGTCTTCTAAGTTATATATACATATATACTGAACGATGAACTGAATATATGTAAATAAATGTCATGATTAAAGTACATATACAAAATATGACAGTCGAGAAAACTAATAAAAAATTATCTTTAGCGTGGGTAGTATTACGTGTAGCTACGATAATTAAAACATGTTATTGAACGGATGATCGGACTGTGAATTATTTTTGGATGGATTTTTACATCCGAAAGTCTGACATCGAAAACTCATATTGAATATTTATAGTAAAACGGTAATAATTATTGAAATTAAAATAGCTTACATAAAACCATTTATTACTATGGTTCGTATTATTGTGTTGCCTTATTTTTATAAATTAAATAATATTCGTTCATAATGGTAAAACATTGTCACATTTTTTTTCAATGCAATAATAATAAACTAAGAAAGTAATTGAATAATAATATTTTAAAGCGTTATACAAAGTGTATGTCAATTAATAAGCTGGGCGGTAAAAACAGAGCAGAAAAAATAGCATAAAACCAGGACTAACAAATTAAAATATGTGATAGAGAGAAAAATCGCCTGACTAGCAAAAGCAATAGGAATTAATATTAACCCCTCGGCTGATTTTTTAAGACTCAGATATTAAAATGGTGAATTATGTCTATAATTTCACGGCATTGCACATTGTAAATTTCATGGTTTAGAAAACTAAAAAGTTCGTACAAATGTATAAAATATTAAAAAATACATTTTACATAAAAATTGTAATTTTACAATAAATAATTTGTTACTTTTTAAAGTTTCGTAATACATTAGGTATTTTTTAAGCTTATGCTGCCAACAGTTTGTTAAACTGTGCTTCACGAGGTCTACATTCGTTTGTATGGAACTTAAAAACCTTTATGGTTTTGCATGAATGATATAGTCTGTTTTTGGTGACTGTTCATATTTTACTCCCACATAATTAACTTAATGTTAAAAAGAATGTTAAATTATCTGTAATAATCAGCCTAATATTTAAATAGCAGTTGTAAAAATTTATTCCCAAATTAACTTTACCAATTACAGGTATTACACAGATGGTACAGGGGATGAAATGTTATTATAAAAAGCGTGTTGTTCCGTAAAACAGAAGATAAAAATGCTAATCACGTATTAAAAGCCAAGACTCGAGGGTTTCAAAGTAGCTGAGCTTAGTAGTTTCGTTAAGTAAAAAGTACTTTGTTAGTTACTGTGCTGATTTGTCGGATCTCTTCGACTAGAACGGTAATAAAATTAAAATACAACATTTTACAGTATTCTATTCATAGAGACAGTGACTAAAAAATCCAAATTATTTACATGGTGGATGTTAATATTCTTTGGTGCATTTATTGTTTTTCTCTTTTGATTTTATGATAGATATGAAAAGATTTCATCCTACTTGGGTTAATAATGACGTTTATGTTATCGCAGTATAGTAATTGATCGAGGTGTTTGGTACTAATAATTTATCCTAAACTTAGTTAATCTTTAGTTACAATATTAGAGATTTTGTCGTTGCATTTGGAGACCCACATTTTGACAATGATTGACGAAGGATAATCGGCTTTTAGCAGACACCATTATTTTTATAAAATGCGCTAACCATCTACATTCTACTACAATCATTTTTCCAATAAATTATTCAAACTTTGCTGTTAAATGAGCCGTAATTCTTAGGTTTTATCTTTAAATTTCATAATTCACCAAAATGAGTTACATAATACAGAATTCGATAATTTCTGTGATTTTTCGGGGTTTTATTACTAAAATTTATCACATGCTTGATTAAATAAATAACGAATAGTAAATGTTGGCATTGGAAGTAAAACATGTGATACTGTAAATATCCGGAATCTGTAGACAAACTGGTATATGTTAACATTCACCTATTGACAATATCCGATATTCTCGGTGCCATATGACACACTATGTACAGTATATACCACCTATCACTCACCGAGAGCCACTGTGGCTAGTTCCCGTTATTTTTATCACAAATCCAACCTAATAAAACCTATTTGGTCACGATAGTATATAGAAGATATGACATGGACAGTAATATCGGTACTGTATCCTTATGTAGTTGTTTCCTAAACCGTCTCTTTTACTGATCTTCATAGGTAAAAATAGCGTTTCTAATGGTAAAAGCCAAAATATTCATCGTACTTTAAACTAAATCGTATATTTATTGACTCTTATAAGGTAAGAATACTAAGATTTCGTAGTTAAACCTAGATTTAGCCATTTTGGGACATTACTAAACACATATACAACATATCTGTTACTGTATGTATACAGCGATAATTGTGCCTTTGAGCACCGCCAGTCAATAGACGTAGAATCGAATCCCACGGTGACCCAGAAGCATTTTCTAATACTAACCTTTTTTTAACTGCCTACAACTCTCGAGTAGAAAATATGTCGCCAAACACCTACAGGTGTGTTTCGGCAGCTACACTCGAGAGCAAGACCCTTTAGGCTTAGCGTATTACCATCTTGGGCTACATACATTTTCACTTAAGAGCAACCGCTAAATCTATAAAATATATATAGGAAACATCTCTGTTTCCTACAAATATCATACAGTTACTATTACATATTTTTTCGCGAATACTGTTGGCCAAGAAAAAGGGGTGCAATTGGCAATTTTTGCAATATTGAGTTTGATACATATTTGGAATTTAAAAAAAAGTCTACATATTATCATATTTTCAAATTGCACCTAATTGCAAAACGAGTTAGACGTAGAGACTTTGCTAAAAGCATGTAGACTACAAAGTTTTCAACTTTTCTCCGATCTGTGTTTTTGTTAGATGTACCCCTTTTCCTTACGACGACGGCAGAATACCTCTCTTCATTTATTGACTTAGGATTTCTGACTCGTACGGTTTATTTTGTTTGGTTACACTACGTATAATCTATCTACTACTTATACCTAACACCCTATTTTATATAACAGTGTATATTATTATGGAAAGTAATAGGAAAACGGAAGCAAATTCATTCAGCGTGATTATCATCTCTCCCTACATTTATTAAATGGCCTACCGATATGTAAAGAGTCCAGCGTACCAATTAATGCTAAATGTCTAACGGAATTGTCTGTACCAAGTTTGAGTATCATATCAGAAGTTTTCAGCTTATGTATTAGCTAAATAAGGTAGTATAAGCATTGGCAAAAAGAAAATTCTGGAAGTATCTGGAAATTATCATTTAGTTAGCCACTTCTATGGGGATGGGCGAACAAGAAGGATATGCTAATTTTAAAAATAAAGAAAAATTATATACATTAAACAAATTTATTTATATCTTTGTAGTTTAATTTTTAGAATTTTCATGTTCATTATTTAGACAAAATACTAACATTACTTAAATCTGGTTTTATATAATTATTGTTTCAATAAAAAATACTGATTATCCATATTGCCCACCTATGAAAGCCAAAACGAATAGTTAACAGAGAGGATACACAAATCAAAACAATCATCACAAAAGTATGAATCACGCTCCAAATATGAAGAACAGGTTTCATGAATCTATTCTTTACTAACTACACACTGTATCCAGGCTCCGTTTGGGGGATTAATAAAATGTTCTTTGCATGCAGTACAAAGAATGAAATCTTTTAATCGTTTCATGATTAAACGCGTGGAATCGAGCTACAGATATCGGTTTACATCAACTTCTACAAAAATATTAATAACAAATATAATATTAACTAAACAAAACTTAATCTATAACAAATAATTGTATATAGAGTTAAACGGGTAGTATCCATCTTACCCGGTTCCGTTTTGCCCGACGGGCTTATTATTAACATAGGTAAACTAAAATTGATTAAAAACAATGAGTCAAAAATCAAATTAAATACAATACGTTGAATTCTATTTATAGCATAATCATATGAAAATATCAAAAACGATACAACCTACATACTTATACTGTCATGTAATCAGATCACTTATGGTGGAAAATTTAGGTTTTCTTCGAAATTTATATAGGATCGGTGGCAGAGTGAGCATCTGCAGACGATTCGAATGTGACGAACTATGTCTCATTCTATCGATTGGGCATCGATCTAGAACAGGAATTCGTTTTCCAGAGATCTTCATCTTGCCCGTCCGTCCTCTAAATAACAACTGTTACGACTTTGTCTTGAACGCGATAGAACGGGTTGGCTACCAAACTTCGATAGTTAAGGAAAAAGCTTTAAGCTCTGTATATATCAATTCAATATACTATTAAGAAAATCCTTTAAACTAAGCTTTTCTTTCTGTGTTGAAAAAAGAACAATTGATATGAACACTTTCATTGGTTACTAATTTATCTTAATATTTACTGCTTGTACCAAAAGAGAGGAGCAAAAAATATATATATTTACGTCTTCCTTTCGAGTTTTTTAATTATATGAAAATAAATACAATTCAAAAAATGTATCATTTTATTACAGTTTGCCGTAATTTGAATATTAAAGTTACAAAGAATGGTCTAGAAAAAAGGAAATGAGAACCGTTGAAAATAAAGGCGCCCTGTCGGCGGTGACATTACGAATTTGTAGGTAAGAAATTATTTATTTTCTTACTAAACCTTTTTGGTCTAGCTTAGCCGGGACTCTGGTCACTTGTAATTCTCTACAACACCATAATATCCCTCTTCTTTTAATAGCAAAAAAGAAAAGAATTAATCAAAGACTAAATTTAATATATCAAGGTATAATAGAGTTATGACAATGCGGTATTTTTTTTTAACAATAATCACATATTTGTTTGCCCGTAAGCCTAAAATATTCATATGTCTAAGCATTACAGAAAATTACTTGATATCAAATTTAGTTTTAATTTTACGACTTAATCTTTTACGCATCTAAATAATTATGGGTACTTTAATTTCCTTTTGTTAAAACACGCCTTACTTATTTAATCATTATAAATGGAAAATAAAACCATTTATAATAATTTTCAAAATATAAAATATATAAAATGTTTCATAACTTTTTCTTTTATTACTGTCGTAAAAGTTTTTACTTACAATCAATGTTATATCTCATTACTCGTTACGTGTATATTCAATCAAATTACCGTTAAAATATACCTCTAAACTCTTCAATATATATATATAGTATTAAGCTCTAGCACAAAAAATAAATACAAAAGCGTTACAAATTACTACTAAATATTGTTTTTTGAAAAGAAATAAAAATCTCTGTAGATCACAGAATTGATTACTTAATATTGTTCGGCGCTTTTCAGTTTCGAAAGTAAAACTAAAGTTAGAGAAAGTAGAGATTTAAAGTGATTTAAATTAGTCTATGTAATTCATTATAAATAATTTAATCGTAAGTCTAAAGTGCTCGATTCCAACTAGTTCAAAAGCTATAAACTATATAAATAATTAAGTAATTCAAAAGGCGAGAACAGAATATACTTAATAATTAAGTTTGATGAGAGATATTATTTAATTATCATAGCACTACAACGCGAGGGCACTGACCGCAAGAAAAGTGACATGCAAATGAGGGCTGCTCAAACGCAAGACCAAGACAAGACCTGTCTTACTATTGGTCTTGCGTCAATAAACCTGCTCTTGTCATTGGTGTTGCTCTCTCAGTCTTGATCTTGGTCTTGCAGCAAGAGCCTTACAGATCTTACAATTACCTATTAGCCTATTGCTATATATTAAACACGTTTGGTTAGACCTTAGAACAATGCAACAAATAAGTACATTTTGAGCTTATACTAACAGACATAGTATAGTTCAATCACCTATTGTGCGCCTACATACATAACAATAAAATGTAACTACAAGTGTGTATTACGTACCTTGCTTGAAGGAATTAATATCTAATAATTATTCAATTAAACTTACCTGGATACGTTGTCTGCTGTATTTATGTACTTACTACTACATACGGTAGGTAGAACAGAAATTGATACATACATAGTAAATGTAACTAGATTTCAATTTATAGGTATGATAATAACGTGTAATATTACTAAATTTTGGTTGCTGCTTCGCTCTCCTTAATGTAGATTTGACCTATCCTTCAAAATTAGTACTATTCTGTACTCCTAACAACGTGCATGCTAAATAATATGATGATCAGTTAAGTAATTAAGGTTTAAAGCTACAAACAAACAAACTCATATTTGCATTATTTAGATTTATAACTGAAAACCATATAATTTTTGTTTTTCACCGTTTACTTCTAGAACACGAGTTCTATAAAGGATATATTTAAATTTTAAGTCTCTGACGAAAAGATAAAGATAAGCATGCCCCTACGAAAATTTAATAACATGGGCTTGAAATTTTGTATATAAACAAAACAAACTGTTATACTTTCTTATTAAAAGTAGGTAAAGTACGTTAAGGAGTTCGCTATATACCTAATGAAATAAATTCCGTATAAACAATTCAAATATCAAGTAATATGAAATGTTAATTAAAAAATTACTATGTTATCAAAAGAAAACGTAATATTAGGTTCATATGCAGAAAATTTTCATACTTAAGTATTACGAACTAGCCTATAGAGGAAAGAATAGTAATATAGTTTTTCTATACCTTGCCTAAATAAGTAATAGATTGACGCATTTTTTTCACATTAATGCTATAAGTATTGCGCGTAAGAATAAGTGGCAATAACAATTAATATTGATACCCAAACGTAAGTACCGTTCGATTAATATTGGGGATGATTTTATGACTGAAACACGTTTATTGCCTTCTCCCAGATGAAGTAAAACTAAATAAAATTCATATATCTGAATTACGTACATCAGAAATGAAACGAATTATATAAGTTATATGTTATATTAGCAACCACCGACGACTTCCTCTGTGATAAAATACAACATACAAGTATATAGCAATAGAATATACGATAGTGCTACCTAGTGGCGGACTATATGAAATAGGTAACCTACAAATTTTCTCAATCAAAAATTCTTTTGAGCGTTAATCTCTATGATATTCACTAATCGATGCAGTGTTAACGTATTATATACCAGCTATGTATATATAGAAAGAAAGTATTTACTCGGACTGACTAGAGGTCATCGCTAATACTATTAAAATTACAAATTTAAAGTAATAAAGTTAGGACAGCGTGTTTTTTTACTAACAATTACTACAGTCTTTTACTTTTTTTAATACATCGTTTTGAGATAAACCCTTACGAAAATTAAAAAAGTTAAAATTTTTCGACATCCGTTTGGGGGAGACCTTTTGTCTCTTCCCGAGAGGAGGGTCCCCGATTTCAACATCTGCGGGAGACCCAAGCGCGTGACCGGTGTTTAGACGAGCATGCTTGACGTGAACCCTCAACATCGGTACACATACGCGCAAAGAGGCACGGGGGTTTTTAGTCAGTAAGAGTCTGACATAACCCTTATGCTGCCCCCTGGCAGTGTGAGGGTATCCTATGCAGGATTTTCCCCTGTATAAAAAAAAAGATGCATATGAATGTGAAAGGTTCAGTAATCTGTTTTCCACCTTTGAAGTTGCTTGTATATTCATGTCTCGATAAGAGTGAAAAATGGGACTCACGATACGTCGTATCCAACACTTTTTACGCTCACTTCACAACAAGAGCTTTATAAATATTAAATGACATAAAAGATTTAAAATAAAGTTAACCCTTTGTATCTATTATATTATATAACAAAAGTACAAATAGAAATATTTATCATGAGAACGATTGTTTCTAGAGACGATTATGGAAAAGAAGAGAGAACAATTAATATTTGTAACTGAATATAAATTATATAACTTGTCAACTGCGAAATATTAAATTAATTTAAGTGGAATTATTACTTAACTAACTGATACCCGCAACTTCTTCTGCGTCGTTTATTACCTTAACATTATTATTATATGTACAAAAGAAAAAATATAAACACTGCACCTGGCAGTTGTGACGCTACGAGGGTACATAGGACTTACAAGGAGCTTCTATCGAGACACGGAAGAGACCGCACGCGGAGGTGAGGTTGAAAATGGCCTTGTCTTCCTTGTTACGGTCCAGTATGACCAGCACCAGGTTGAAGAGGGCTTTCGTCTGGGGGTGTTACATGCGATGTACCTCCCAGACTAGAAGATCGTGAGACTTCAGGCAATTAGAGATGTCGGTGCTGGAGAGTTCAGAAGGAACACCGTGGATGACAGCACGGAGGAGGCGTTCCTCCTCGAGTGCGTGGGTGAAATACGGGAGTTTTTCATCCCGGAGGTATTTTGTGAGCTAATGATGCTCATCGGGGGTGGCTGACTTTAAATAATATGCCGGCAACGGTATTGACGGTGGAGGTATAATAGATTTTACGGGAGTTTAAGGCTGCTGAGATCTGCATCCAGCGAGCTTTGTCTTAAATCATGACGGGGTGCGAGGGGCGTGGCTTCTTAGCCGAACCTACAGAAACCGCAGCCTGAGCTAAGTTGACGATGGGACAGAGGACGCGGGCGAGGACGAGACTCAAGGCACCCGAGCGCCACCTACATTCGAATATTTCGGAACGGATAGTCCCGCTGCGGAGTTGCTATCTGACGGGTTCGCGGTCGCGGCGCGTGGATGTTTAACGCGTCGGGTCACGGTTTGAAAGCCGTCATTTTGGGCGAGAATGGTCGCGGAGACGGTGTCGAGGTCCATATCGAATCTCTCCTTGGAGTTGTCGGAGTCGTGGTCCAAATGCGGCGCGAAAGGATTTTCGGAAAAGTAGTTGGACGGTGGCGGAAGGCCGGGATACGCGCGTGCGTAAGTACGTTTGAGCCTATGAAATTCTGAAATAAGAAGATGTTCGAATCGCGGACGAACTCTTGAAGTATAACCAGATTCTGCATCTGAACTAAAACCTCGGTGCTTGACGGGGAATGGGCGAGGTTGATGACTAATCTGTCCACTAGCCCCACTTTCAGGCAGGGGGTGCGCCTGTTTAAAATCTAACGGACAATCCGTGTCCGGGACAAATGGAACTGTGGGTGAAGTGTAATGCCTCACAGAGAACCTACGTAGCATAGGGGGAGGTCCCTAGCACTTTGGTTTCTTCTTTCTTCTTTTCTTGATGCGACGACATACGACACACGACGCGCAGCACAGCGACTCGACGCACTGCACATGATACACTCGGCGCGCGACGAAATGTGCGGCTTATTTAGTGCACTGATAGAGGTACACTGTCGCTTTGAAAAGAGCGTAACGATTGACGAACAATCCGACCGAGCACACAATACTGAACACACCCGAAAAAATATTCATATAACTTCGCGAAGTTAACGAACGATCGAACCGACAGAGCAGCGAGAGAGTGCACGTATGCACCCGACCGCGGCCCGAACGAAACTCTCCAAACACCCATCGCTGAGCACGATTTTTTTTATAAAAACTATAGTCATAGTTTTTTAAAACTTTCATAACTTAATTTAAGATGAAGCTATTGTGATAACCTTTTAAGATAAAGACCAGGTGTTGAAGTTGTAATAGAAAAGAAAATTTGATTAAAATCTATCTAGTGATTTTTGAATTATTCTTGCAATAACGGCGGACCTGTATCATTTTATTTATATATAGATGAATAAGTCAAATGCTCACTGTAACGCTTTTTCCTTATTATAAAGTAGCTCTGGATTTAGGACGATTGTAGAGTGCAGTGTGCAAACGGTGGGGGAAAATTGAACTAAAAACTTGTATTTGTGTTTGGAAAAACACATTTTCTTTCATTAACCACCTAGCATACAAGATGCATCCTCATTGTTATTTGTTCATTTGAATTTCTAAAACACACGATTTTTTTTTGTGTTTCTTACTGTACATTACGTGTGGATTTAGCATAATACAAACTATGCTTAGTTTGGAATAAACAATTATTTAGAAACAATATTTACAAATATATTAAAGAATACTAAAAAACGACAATAATAGAACATTTAGTTTCCAGTTCTTTTATAAATTAATGTATTTTAAAAATACTAAATACGACTATTCTACAATACAAGATTTTTTTTAGTTATACATTTTTTCTGCTTACAATATAATATATATAAATTGGATATGTAAAAAAAAAATATTAGAACAAAAAAATCAGACGCGCATGAATTTGTCTACGTAGATCCAGGAATTTCATTTAAAAACATTTGGTTTCAGTCATAATATTACCTATAGATACAACGTTCAAAGATTAATCATTTACTCGCTTTTAGGTTGAGGTAAACAATAACCGAACAAATTATTACCAAAACAAAATGGACGCGTGTGAAGTGAGACCTGTCAAATAATTCGTTTAATAGATTTCATTTTTCCATAGAAACATATAATAACGGACCTGTTAAACGTTTATATTAAAATTAGATTTCATTCATAAATTAAACTGCAGAGCAAACGCATTTCTTTGGCAGAAGAATATGTGTGTATCTAAATATTTTTTATGTACTATAAAATTTAATGTAGTTTTGGTTTTATAATATGATATGAATATGATTTTTATATTCTTGCTCTACGACAATGTTCAAAATATTTATTATAGTAAGTTAACAGTTAAACTGAAAAATGCTTACTAACGGTTTTACGTCACGGCATCACGAGCTTAACTTTACCTTAATATAGCATTTCACTTACATTATAGTATTAACTACAATTAAACTATAAAACCTATAGTGATCGTTATTAAACAAGGTTTCAAATTCATCGACGCATTCTATCTACCTATTAATTAACATACCTTCAACTTTCCGTTTGATTAGGACTAGAAATTTAAATGAAATTAACCGGGAAACGATGACCGAGCTATTTATTTAATACGATGTAAAATATAGCACAGGCTACGATATTGTAAACCTATTTATGCTGACATAGAAACCACGGTGAAACTCTCTTCGTTTAACGCAAACAAGGCATTAAAATCACCGTTCGGCAAACTAGCACCATAATTTGGTATAACATGGAAGCGTGTAGAGAAAATAAAATTTAAAAATCTTCAAAAATTTCAGTCAGGTAAATAAAACAAAATAAAGAATTTAGGGAGCGATATCTTTGACTAGTGAACAACAAAGAACATTTTTTTTATACTTTATAGGTTAGTTAGATTAGTTAAATGATGATGTGGTCTAAGGTAGTCACGCGGAGCCTAGAGGAAAACTGGCTCTCAAGTGCAGCTGTCGGAACACACCAACAGGTGCTCGGCGACAGATTATCAACTTGAGGGTGGTAGCTAGCAGGCGGACTTAGAAAAAGCCCTAGCACCATGCTATGGTTTCATCACGATGTTATCCTTCACCGAAAGCTATGACTCAGTTGCTAAGATTCGAACCTACGACATCCTTCGACGCTGTGTCCGAACACACTACCAACTGAGTCATCATCGCTTCAAACGTTTTTTATTAAAACATTTTCTCAAGTGACTCATTATTTTAAAAATACTGAATAAAGCATACTTGTACTTGAACGAACTTGTTGAAACTAGTTGTGTATTTATTTTTAGAGTAATAGAAACACAAGTTAAATATGTTAACATTTAAACTTGCTCTATTTGAAACTCTATTCTATTTGTGATCGGTAACGTGAACAAACAGATTGGATGGCGAGAACAATGACAAGACTGTAGGCAAATAACGCATTGCGATAGTACTAAAGACTCGATGAAAGCTTCGCTTCCTTTCAAACGCAGCATATATATATCGACAACCCCACTTGATAAAATTATATGGCAATGATCCCAGATGCACAGAGAAATATTTAAAATGCATTTTTAATACAATATTAAAAACGTGCTTTGTTTATAGTATTGATTATTTCTAGTCCATTTTCACAATAAAGTAGCGACTACACTTATCGCAATAGGAATATCACCAATATTTATTTGTATAAATTCTTTAGCTAACGGTGCAATAACAAATGGTATAATCAATATAAAATACAGCAATCCGTTGTTACAGGTTTTTACATAATTTGTATATTTTGTTGTTGCTAAGAGCGACGCTTTAATATAATAATCTTATCATTAAATAATCTATAAGCGATATTAGTGATAATGTTTAATCAATATCTTCAGTGAATAAAAAAAATGGTAACAGAATCTTTCTAAATGTAAGATTAACGCTATTCTGTGTTGACTTATAACAACAGATGTAGTTATATATCAAGTTTTTCTTGTAAGTACTAAAATTAATATCCTATATAATACTTAATTGAAAAAGAAAAAGAATATAAAGCTTAATTGTGATTACTTATTTAAAACGGAAGTTTAAAAAAATCTCAGACAATTTATTATACCTACTAGTTAATATAATTGTAGTAGTACAATTTAGCAAAGCATTGTTATACGAGTATGCAATCATATGTTTGTGAAATGTGGATTATTGAAGATAAAATATTTACTTATTAGTTTCGTGTATTTTCATTTAAGTTTTACAACAATACCGAATTATTATTTTTAAAGTAAGAGACGTCAATGTTAAAAATAGTTTAAGGTTGGCTATTCAAGCAACAGTGTTATTTTGTGCTAAAATAATAAAGATTTACAGTTAAAACACCTGTCTGAATTCAATAGCATCAGTGGTTGTGAGTTACTTGTTAATCTTCAAAATTGTCTAATTCATCTATATCTTCCAAATTAATGATACCCACCAAATCCATAATTTACTACGAAACGTCTTTTGCCGGCTAATAGAAATACAAGAAATGACAACAATAAAATAAGAACTGTCAACTTAGACAAATTTTACACAATGTTTCAATTGAAATAGTGACACTATTTATTATCTCTAAACAAGTGTAAAACACTCTTTTATAATCAAACTTTTTTAAAACAAGTGTTCGACACGTATTTAATCTTTTTGTAATAACACCGTAAGTGTTTAAAAGGTAAAGCCAAAAAGATTCATCGCAATTTATTAATTCATTTACGTAATTCTTGCGTAATGCGCACACTACGCCAGACTTATCACTTTATCCATATAGAAAAGGTTTCCTTGATACTTGTAAAACTAGTTATTTTAATTTGTATATAATGTTTTGTCAGATTGGTTCAGTTTTAAAAGCTTCTTCACAAAAACGTTCACGCATTTAAATAAAATAATTAAACGTTAATACTAACTTAAAAAATAAGAATATTAGTAAATAAATTATCTTGTAAATTTGTTAAACTTAGATCTACTCGAAAATGCAGACATTATCTAAAGAAGAGCAAGTTCTTTGGTATTACAATAAACATACGATAACAAATTTTTCAACACTATAGGGTATTTGCTGGACGATCGTTTGCGTATGTGTGTACACAATATGTAAACAGCTTAATCGTGATATAGAACATGCCAAACCGACATCATAGAGAAAATACACTTTTAATTACTTCCACTGTATATATTTTATGAGTAATTATTTTATTTTCCTGTTACATATTATTGAAAAATTAACTGAAGACAAATATTGCTTAGAATTTCGTAATAATTATTATTTTGTCGAATTGTTTATGAACTAATATCCCAAATGAAAAGAACACTATATTTTACGTCAAGGTTATAACTAAGTAAACTTTGTACGTTAGAGGACTATGGTTTCTATTTTAAAAATACCATTAATATTATATTAAATATCGTTATTGGCGAAACTGACATTTAACTTGTACTTTTTGTTTTTTAAAATGTATAGCTGTAGATTTCTTTGAAATAAATAAATAAATAAATAAATATTACAACTAATGTATCCGAAGATGACTGCTAGTATTCTATAAATAATGTACCTACGAAACAAATATATTCATAATTGTCCTTCAAAAATTACAAACGGGAATAATATCATTAATAGAATTCATAATTTCTTGAAACCGTTATTTAAAAAGGAATAACTATGTTTACACTGAACTCTTGCGGATCCCTATAAACTCATTAACACGCGTATTACAACGGACGAAAAAAACCTATAAACTGTTTTAATGCGAAACAAAAATAACTTCTCGTTTATAATGTACAAACCATTAATTTGAATTGTCTGCAGCCGGACACTCGCTCGTGTGGAAGATAATTTGTGAGTTTTTACACGGTCTACAACACCGATTAAGTAAAATAATCTGCGATACGATTATCCTATGTATATATAGGAATAATACAATATTAATAAATATATTTACAGTATAGTTAGATAATTCAGTGATCATTGCTCAGTGGTAACGAATTCGGAGCCTGTGTCGAAAGATTTGGTATAAAATTTTACAATGATCCGGAGCTTTTATAGATGAAAATATATTTATGAACTACTAGAGTACTATATCAGAGAGTTTTCTGTTCCTGTTCTGTTCACCTTGTCACCTACTTACTATAAGTATGTCGAATATCAATATCTATCTTAAGTGACGAGGCCTTAATCGTCAGAAATTAATAACTGAAGAATTAGTTGAAACTACCTAGTAGTAATTTTGCCAAATTCAATTTCCTTTAATAAATAAACAATACATATAAAATATCGAATGTAGTCGTTATATACACTCACACGATCCACAAGAAAATAAAATTTGAAAAATAGGAAAATACACGTACGTTTAAAAATTAAACATTGAGTTTTTATATTATTTACAATAAATAATAATTGTTTATGTTATTTGTCACCTAAAGATAAAAAAATATATACCTTATATCATTCTTATTTTTACTCATCATAAACTATCAAGTTTCTGATATATATATAGAGATTAAACTCATAAGTTTTAAATTAATCATTTATCTCGACTCGATAAGGAATGATAACTATTGTTTTCCTATTGTATAAAAATAACGAAATTCTTTTATGAATAACACTAATTAAATCTAGGAAAACATTACAAAATTATTATTCATTATGTCTAATATATATACCCTATTTAATTTAATTTAAGAACTATAAGCTTATACTATTTCGAATTTATTCAATTTTATTCCTTAGAAGCCACGTATAAACGCAAAATCAACACTTCACAGGTTTGAAAGAAGTTTCTGCCGCCGAAGACTGGATTGAAAATTTTAACCGGAATTTGAATGTGTTATTTTTCGTTGAAGTTTTATATGAAAATGGAAATGTATTTAATCTTATATATTGTAAACTTTTCGACATTTAGCTAGTGATAGAGTAGAGAAATGCTTATAAAGTTTATTACGGTTTACCGAATTTAAAAGTTTAAATGTAGAGATAATTTATACGCACAATTTAAATTTATACGTAACCATCAAAACTTTCGATGCACGTTTCAGAGTTTATTATAAAAAAGTGTAATTCGATAATTATTATACCGTACATATGAAAACAATAAATAACATGGTGATGATGACAAACTAAAACCCTTTAACTTCACTGAACAACAATACAGAAACACAAACATATGTACGTTTGTATAGCTTTTCTCATTTTCCTCTGTATCGTTCAATTGCAAGCCGATACCACATTATTACTGAAATAAAAAATATCTTTCAATAAATATAAAAAAATAAGAAACCAATTCGTATTTATTACAGTGTTCTGTAAGGAATATGCATTGTTTTTTTCTTTCAATTACAGTCATGATTTCGTTCATAAAAAAAGGAAAGCGTTAATGGCCGACACTGATAGGTAAAGGAATATAATAAGATATTCTTTAAATCGAGATGAAAATGTACTAAATTACATATAGAACAGAAATAATTAAAGACTGATAATAATATTTCTCTCGCTGTTTCGACAGATGAATATAAATGTTTAATGAAGGTCTTTACAATAAATTTTGATAATTATGATGATTTTGTAAAGTAAAATATTTCATTTCTGACGTTATTATAAGTGGCACGACGACGTTCACTTGGTGTTATCTTAAGGGAAAAGTGTATTTGCCGCCATAAACACAAAAGTTTTTTTTTTTAGTTTCAGGGAAAAACTGAAAAATTATTTGAATGATATTCGTAGTTCCGTGTAATTGTATTAAAGCAACCAGTTTTCACGTAAAGTCATTTATATACCACGTTCTGTATAATCGATCTTTTGATGTCTTGAAATTTTACATTTATGATGATAGACTACGTATTTACAAAAAGTATCGTTTATACTGGAGTTTTGAATACTTAAATTCAAAATTCAGAACTTATTTACATTATGTTATATTTACTATTTATTTCCATTTATTTTCTTAACTTTTTTCTCATTTTTTCGTAGCAGCATCAATGTTAGAATTTGAATAAATTCCAAATAATCATATGAAAACAAAATGTATTTCGTAACATTACATACATAAATGGTAGAAATTTAAGGACGGTTCGAGCAGCGGCCGGGTGCGCACGTGCCCGCTCGCAGCTCTGACGGTCCGTTAGTTCGGCAACTCGCGCGCAGTTGTCGGATATTTTCGTGTGTGTCCGGAAGTTTAGTGTGTTCGAGCGGCTACTGTCGATCGTACGCTCTTTTCAGAGCGACGGTGCACCTCCATTAGTGCACAGAACAGAAATAATGCAAAGACTGATAGATAATAGATTTGAATTCTCTCAGGCTAGTCATTCTCGACAGATGATAACCTATAACATGTTCGTAACTCGTGAGAGAAAGTCTCTTAAAATACGAATCGCGAATCTTTGATAATTTGTCGGATATGGACTACGATACAGTTGCCTTGTTTCACAAAGTAAAATATTTAGCGACTCTGCTCGTGACGAGCCTCTCCCATCTATAAAGTCGGCTGCACGCCACGACCGTTCATCTTTGGCTCGATTATTTTAAGGGAAACAGTTGTATTTGCGCGCTCCATTTAAACACGAGGAAGAAAGAACTTTCTGCGATTTTTTCCCAGTTTCGAAGGAAAAACTTGCTATTTTCAGCCTCAACTCAGTTTGTGGCCTGTCCCCTGTCTTCGTCGAGCTTCCTCGCAAGTGTAAGTGTCACAATGCCAGGTTACGTTATTACTGCCACCTGCGTCCAGGTGTGTCAAGTGTTGATCATTCCACTAAGGAATGCCCCGCACTCCCGAATCCGTCGAGCCTCCGAGCTGCGTCCTCTGCGAGCAAACGGGTCATACCGCGAACTATCGCGGGTGTCCCCGTGCGCCTCGCTCGACCTATCACCGTCGAGGCGGTCGTGCGACCCGGTCCAGGGCGCACGGCCCGCCGACTCGGACGAATTGGCCTCCGCCTCCGCCCATACAAAGCCAGAAGGCTTTCCCCGATCTGCCGGGCACCTCCAGTGCGCCGGCAGCATCCGCTCCTGCGCCGAGCGCGCTCTCCTGGCGCGTAAGGCCTTCCCCGCCAGCTCCCTCGGCTCCTAAAGCCAAGCCCCAGCCCCCAAAGGCTCTGTCCACTCTTGCGCCACCTATCGCGGTTTCAGCATCGACCTCCGGTATAGACTGGATAGCTTGCTTACTTTTGGTACACGATGTACAAGAGATAATCGCATTTAACGCGTTAGTTAATAGTACGTCTGAGCTCGGGCTCTTAAACGCTATCTCCGCTTTCCCGGCCGTCGCGACCACGGTACAGCAATTAACCCGCGCCGCGCATAAATAAATTCGCGTAAATCAAAATATCAGATCGAACCCGCGTGTTCATACATAATAGACCGATACATTAGGATTTGTTACGTAATTATTTAGTTAAATCGGCACCGTGCCGTTGTACTTTATTTTTTAGCTCGATTCCCTCTCAAAAGATGCGTGTTTGCGCCCACGCCCGCGACTCTCTCTGCTCACGCCTCCGTGAGCGGGGGGTGAAGATTCGATCCCGCACACTCGTCGCGATTTTTCTTGTAACAGCTCGAGCCTAGGTAGTCCCTCGGTGTGGAGCCCTCGAGTATGTTACTCGCGCGAATACAGTGATTTACACATGTTCTACACTCACACGATCACCCCACACTCTTGCACATCTAGGCACTCAGTGGTGGGCTGTTTTTTTGCCCTTTTCGGACTGAAATAGGTCACATAACACAGTAGTCAGATACCAAATACACATATACATTCGTGAAACATGCATGGTCACACATGCATTTTTCACGAATTCATATATGAGTATTGTATGGATAGATAGCTTAGCTAGCTTAGTTAGTTCGGGAATCCGGCGACAGCTCAAGCCGAGGTGCACCGAGTGCCCTTGAGATGTTTCGCCTATAAAACAATCGGGTGAGTGCCCTAAGCGCTCCCCTTAGTAGTCCGGTGGAACTGTGAAGGCCTAATAAGCCGGCAGTGTAGGTCAGTTCGAAAAAAAAAAAAAAAAAAAAAAAAATTTAAGGACAACTTCTACTACTACTAATAATTGGACAGAAAACTAACAGTAGTTGAATTCTTCACTGGTTTTACTGACCATTAATAACACTATACTTTCATTATGCTACGAAAATCGAGCGAACTCAATATCATTTAAATAATTGCGTAAGTTCTGATGTGCAACATCAATTTTCATATACTTTCGTCTGAACAACATAATTTACAATCTTCGTTTGCACATTGGGATTTCCCATCGGCAACATTTTAGAAAACATATTATTTATTTACTCGCTAGTAACCACTTCCATAGGGAATTAATTTTTAAAAGTCCACTCGTATTACTGTCTTAAATTATGCGTAAGGAACTTGTGTACAAAAAATCCAAATTTCTGGCCCTACTAATTGCAGTTAAACATTGACTATCAGTGATGTTTCAGAATTTTACTAAATAGATGTACCTATGTATAGATATATGAGATTTGTGAAATGTCTATTATAACAACACTAACATTACAAACAAACTCAATTTCTCGTTTATAATATTATTTAGGATTAGCAAAAAAAAGAAACAAATATGTAGTCATGTCGTTATTTTTAAGCTTCAAATTAATACGTAATGCTGGAGGAAAATCGTTCCAAACTTTTGATGGCACATATTTTAATATGTTATACGGACGGTAGCGCCGCCCAAACAGAAACTATAAATAGCCTACCAAAGCTAGACATTGACAGAAAAATTGTAAAGCTAAAAGATGTACCCCTATCAGACCTCGTAATCATATAGATAGGTTGCCACTAAAGATTAAACCAAGAGAGATATTTCAACCATCAGGAAACTTATAATGTTTGAGTTTCTCTTGAGATTGATGTCGACATTTTGATATTATTTGCTCCAGGCAAAAATGATAATTTTGGCAACCTTACCAAAGGCATGTAATATAAATGTATATCACATGAAATACCTTCATAACGCTGTATAGAAACGTTATATAATGTCAGCCAATATGTAAACCACTGTTGGGTAAAAAAATCTGCCTGGAGGAATCAATTAACATAATTATCTCTTCAGCTCTTACCTGGGCGTTAGTCAACCCACATAATTGTAGTCAATCCTTAGTTCCCAGAGTGGTCCATATGGACCCTCAGGGATTCACGGGAAGAGAATCGACGGGGGTCTACGTTGTCATGACAAAAAAATGGGTGTTAACAATTCGTAAGCGGGTACAAAAATATTGGGTATTTATGAGAAGCAATTGGTAGTAACTATAATGGATCTCATTTAAGCGGGTCGTGAGTTTAATTTTGCCTATCTATGAATGGAACAATTCTATATACACGCACTATATACTTAAATATTTCATAAATTTACATTAATGAAAAAATAACAGATATATATATGTGTATGTGAAATTTGAAAAAAATGTATCTTAGATAAGCAGGGGGTTTACAGGTAGCGAAAAACATGGGAAGTGGTCTCCTTATTTGATAATACTACGACTACATATAATAGATTAATTTTTTCAAAGAGCAAAAACTGCAAAATAAATAAAAACTTTTACTTCCGTTCTCATGATTAAGCAATGAAGTAAGATAATATGTACCCTTTCAAGTCAGTAACAATTAATTGCGTTAAATAGAAAAATATATACATTTATATATTTAATAGTGGCGTAAGTTCTGTCACAACATTTTTATTTTTATTTTCGAGTACTGGGCAAATACATTTCGACTGATTTTGAAAATAGAACGCTGGCGCTTTCCAGGAATATTTTTTTTTTTATTCATTTTCAAAGAAGGATAGGTCGCACGAGTAAGATAGAGGTGCGGTGCACTGCCGCAGTTGCGTGCCAATGGAGGTTTTCAACATTCCACAATATGCCGCAGTTACGTGCCAATAGAGGTTTTCAACATTCCACAATAATTTAAAATAATACTAGATTCGACCTTCGAAGATCGTAACCCTTGCTCAGTTAGGTTACAAGTGGTCATCAAAAGGAATCCAACGAAACCTCATGCGTAAGCAAAAAATCGCAGCTACTCATGTGAACCTAAGCAGAAGCACTAACAAAAGATTGCTAAATAAAGATCTGGTACTACACCTTTGTAGTACAAGAATGGACAATATTTGAACGAGCATTTGACAAAAATGAGTCGTGATAGATTCTGGGCTTTATTACGGCACAACGCACGACGGTACGCACGAAAAAATACAGCGAAATTTTATTTTCGGACAAAACAAAATAACATCAAAGACAGTTATAACAAACAAAATGATAAGGTGTATGCCCACAACAGTGAAAAAGCGAGCACGTGTATTACGAAGGTCCAGCGAAGGTATCATCCATGGTTTGGCTTTGGCTCTCTCATATTCAGACTTAGCTGTGAAAAAAGTGTGAATACCAATGCTGTTGTATACCAAAATACCGTCCTAACAACTATAATTGATTCTCCGTTAATAGAAACTGGATATTCCAGCAGGATTCTATACCAGCCTATAACGCACGAAGTATGCAAAACTGGCTGACCGTCCGTGGAGTTGACTGCATCGGGCATGAAGACTGGCCCTCTTCTAGTCTAGATTTAAACTCACTAGATTACAAGATATGGCAACATTTGGAGAAGTAGGTCTGCGGTAAACCTTATCAGAATTTGGAGTTTCTCCGAGCACTTCTTGTTAAAGCAGCTGCAGAAAGAGATATGAATATAGTGCGTACTGCGATCGATGACCAACCGTATCGATTAAGGGCAGGTATTCAAAATGGAGGAGGGCATTTTGAATAAAGTAAATAAAATTACATCGCAGATTTAATTGTATTTCATGTCATGTATAATTTGTAAACATTTATTAGAGAGTGTATAATTAATTACATTAAAAGTTTTTGACAGAATTTATAACCAGAATAGGTATATATTAAAACGAAGTATCTGTTTGACTGAAGTTTAACCAAATGTTAATTAACAAAGTTAAATATCTATCACAAACAAATTTCGTGATAATCTATAAGTATAATAAAAATGAAGTGTCTGTATGTAATATCAACTTTTTAATTATTAGATATGAAAGTGTATACGATAGCAATTATAGACAAAAATCATTTTTTTTAATTTTTGTTTGTCTTTATGTTTATTCCGGGTAATCTCCAAAACTGCTGGGCCGCTTTTGATAGAAATTGCTCTGTCGGATAACTGAAATTATAGCGGGCTATGTTATTTTAAACTTGCTGTTACCCGCGGATTCGGCTGCAGTGCTATCTTCAAAACGGTTAGACTAATTTTTACGGGATTTTCACTGGCAGATAGCTGACCTTATAAGGAGTAACCTGAGATTATTTTATTTTAGACTAGTTGTTACCGGCGATTTCATCTGAAGTGCCATATCCGAAACTCGAACCGATTTTCATGCGACTTTTACAGGCGCACAGATTATCTCATAAGAAGTAACTGAGGCTATTTTGCTTTTAGAGCCGAGACTTCATGTAAAGTCAATACACGAAATGGTTCAACCCATATTCACGGAACTTTTACTGGCACGCAGTAAACCTTATAAAGAGGTACATGAGTTACATTACAATATTATTATTATTATTTTTTTAATCATCATAAGTGTATATATAACTAACTTTCTTGATTTTATTATACCTTCTTGTACCTGTGAAACTATGTAAATAAATAAAAAAATAAATGGCTAATTTATTTTCGATACTAGCTGTTACTAGCGACTTCATCCACGTGGAATATCCGAAACGATTGAACCGATCATAGAACTGTCACTGGCAGATAACTGAAGTTATAAGGATTAACGTGGGCTATCTTATTTTAGACTATCCGTTATTCGTGACTTTGTTCGTATGGAATCCTCAAAACGATTTTCACTGGACTTCCACTGGCATATTCATGAAGTTATGAGGACCAAATTATGCTATTTTATTTTTAACTAACAAAATTCAGCAAAAATATTATAATCGCTGTAAACATGTGCGTGAGGCGTGCGCTGTACTGGAACTCTAAAAATAAATATAACTGAAATTCATACATTTGTATATATGTAGGTGATTTGAATTATATTATCTTTTTGGTTAATTTGGCAGACTTTTTCGCGTCCACATACTCAGTAACCATAGCAACGTATTCGAGTTCAGTGAGCACTATTTTAATTTTAAAATATTAAAAACTGCTTAAAAATAGAGATAGAGTTTTACATCTTGAATCCTATTCATGCAAAATTTGAATATTTCTACTCATTTTATATTTTTAATTAAAAAACTACCAGCTTATTGTTTACAATTCAACATTATAATTAATAGTCACTTTGAAGCTAAGCGAGGTATTTCTAATAAGATATTAGATCCGATCATAAACCTTACGAGTTCTATAATACAATTTCTTGTGGAACAAACAAGCGTTTACATTTTTGGATGGTCGGAAATATTTAATTTTTAAGACATATTATCAAATAATTCACAGCTTCACATTTTCATTACTTTCTTATAGAGTGTAAGTGAGCACTAAAGGGTTTATATAAGGGGTTAAAGTTCCAAATATGTTGCTGATGGTAAGTCCCATTCGATACACTGCTAATATTTACATATCTAATGTATACGTTACATGTTACAGCAGATGACATGCGTGTGTGACTTACAAATATTTTTGAAAGAGCATTTCTGTAATTGTATACCGTTTCACAATTTTACATTGCTTTAATAAAGTTAAAAAAAAGAAACATGAGCAGCCGCGGGTAACAGTTAGTATAATAATAACGAGTCTCTGTCATGAGCATGGAGCCTATTAACCATAATAAAAAATTCTTGATAATTATTTTGCATATATATTTTATTGTTTGAATGGTCGTGTATAAAGTATTTAATGTCCGAAGCACACCCTATTAAATTTTTTACTAGGTATTCTCTTTAATCAGGCTGTTTACCTACACCCAAATGAATTTAAAGTTCAAAAATAATTTCTTACCAGCGTAATTCCAACGTTCTACATAAACAAACTTCTAACGTTTAAAGTTATGTAACTATAATTTTAAGACTACATCGCAAAGCTTAATGGAATCTTACACTAAGCTCATAAAATCTGAAATATAACATCTGTACCTTTATTGTGAAAAACAGTTTACACCGGTTTGAATTGAAAACCGTAATCTTTGACTGTTGAAAAGCAATAAATACGAATTACTTCCAAACCATACAGAAGAAATGCAGTGAAAAAATATAAAAGAAAGATAGATAGATAGAGATAGATAGTTATTCAAACATTGATTTTAAGTGGAAACGGAGTTAGTGACCCATTTGAAGAATAGGTTCTTAAAGGATCTATTGCTGTCGCAATCCGTCCGAGCTACGGAATACAGTGCGAGAGAAATTATCACAAAACGAACAGATTACAGCTACATAAAATAGTCGAAATAATAACTTCTTATTCCCCAACTTCTTCTTCTAAATCTAAACCGATTTTTTTTTTCATAAATAATACAAAAAGATATTTGGTGGCGTATACGTCTTTGTTTTTTTTTTTTTTGATGGGCTGAACGTCTTTAACTTAAACTTATTCCTAATTAGATGTTAAATGAGGGTAATTTGCATTAAATCTTACGTACGGGATACATTCACTTTCTTCAAAACTAATGATTTAGTTCACTACAACCAACAATGAAGTGTCCCACTCGTTGGCAATGATCATTTCCCTTGGAAAAACACAGACTTAGTCACTTTACCATATCAAACATCGATGATTTTGAGTATTGTTCTTTACTCAATCAATACATATAATAAAATAATAACGGTACAAATAGACATTAACGCAACAAACAAATATTCTATTCTATCAAGCATCTTTTACCTTACGGGAATAATTAATAATTTGTATATATTAAATACCTTCAAGACCAACTCGCGCTATCAGGACACACGGCAGTGAATGCTCTCGGTATAACAACGGGCTCAAAATTAATGATCAATATTTCTATGTAATGCTTTAAAAACTAGGTTTAAAAGTTAAATACTAACAGCAGATTTAAATAAAGTTAAGCCATAATTATATAGTATATTAAACTATTTGGAATAGACAGCATTGCAGAGCTTCTCCACTACTCAATAATGACCAGGTAAGTAATATAACTAATTGAAGAAACCATCCACGGTTAACTGTTGCCATGTACATTGATAGGCCTACAATAACATGATTACGAGTATTACGTGGCGTGGCATAGACTAATCACATTTTCAGATAAATTGATCAGTTAATGTATATTGATCGGTGATCAGTAAGGCACCAAATCTGTTACATTTCATTTAGACTTATTTTTACTATCTTATCTTAATCTTAAGGATTTCCAACGTATATGCAATAGTCGGCGAATAGAAACATTACTTTGCTTATAAAGAAATGATCTTGCTAAGTAAATAAAAGTGCATATTCAAAATCATTTTAAACAATCAATAGGTTGTTTATCTCTATTTTTTATTAAGTCATTAAAGATAAAGATATTTTTAATACATATAACGAACTAAACGAATGTATTTTTAGTCTTGTGGCAACCCCTTAAAACCCCTTCGCTGATTTTTTAAAACCCAGATCTGAAAATGGCGGATTATGGTTTTAATTTCACGATATCGTACATTGTAAATTTCATGGTATAGTAAAAAAAAATGATTATTCTAAAACAATTAAATATTCATTTTATATTAAAAATATGATTTTACAATACATAATTTATTATTTTTCAAAGTTTTGTAATAAATCAGGTTTTTTTTTAAATCTTATGCTGCCAACTGTCTGTTGACTATGAGGCACACTTCATGAGGTCTACATTCGTTTGGAATTGAAATCTTTACGGATTTGGACAGTCCAGGGGTTAATCAAGCATGAAAACGGTGAATGAGTATGAACCGACATCTTAAAAAAAATGCCTTATTATTTTTTTTTATGAATTTCGGTGTTGTTATAACATTATTTTATGACATTAATAACGCGCCTAATAGGTATAGGATAAAGGATAATGAAAACACTTAAATACAGTATTTGCGCAAAAAGTAGTTTTGTAATATATAACATGTAATGTAATGTAAGTACATGTAATATACAATAATTAAAATATGTCTGAAGCATTGCTAAGGAACGTTGTATAAAATCACTTGGCAACATATGTTCAGAAATTCACTAGAAATCCAGACTATAATATTATTATAATATATGCGAACACTTAACATGTTTATATAGCAGAAACTCACTACTCCTTGAGAAAACAACTGAAAGCTATTACGACCAGATTCCCGACTTACGACAGTAATCAGAACTTACATTTCTAGAACTAGGTGGTGCTCGCAACTACGTTCTCGTGAAAATTGATTTATTATTTTACAATATAAATGTATCTTTACTATTTAACGCCTACAACCCTTCCACAGATGTTAAATTATCTCTCTTAAATATTCAATAATAGCTTGGCTCCTATATTAAAGTGAAATTATATGTAACTTAAATAATATTCTGAAAAGTTGCTATCTGTAAATGAAAGTTTTGTCCAATCGATTGAACCATTTTAGAGATTAGCCAGGAATAATAATAAACACTTTAATTTTATTTATATGTATAAATAATATGCATGGTTACGTTATATTATACATTTCACATGCATAGTTTACTGGAAATAAATCCAGAATAGAACTCGTTTTAGATTAGCTGATACGCGCCCGCATCGTCGCTTTCATTAAAAAAAAATGCCAAAGGTTCAATGATATCCAAAAAGTAAGTATCCTGAAACAATTTTTGAAAAATTCATCAAATGACCATAGTCCTATGCCGATACGTTCAATAGTATTGGCGTGATTGAACCTCAAAAGAACTTAATTTTTTATGAGATAGATAATAACTTGTTTTTCATTACATACAAATAAAATAAAATCATAATCAGTGGATATTTTTCAGCAATAAAACAGTTTCTGAATGCGAAGGTAAATCGTACATCTATTTTATCTAAACATACAATTCAATACAATAAAGTTCGTACTATGAAAAATACATGTTTTTGTGTTTTATTAAAACAATCAAGTAATAAAGGTAAATCGGACACGTTATCACTGTAATAAATTTATTTCTTTAGATGCGATCTCCATAAATAATTTTGTGTCAGCTTTTTAACCAATTGTTCAGTAGTTTCATTTATACAAATTATAAAGCGAAATAAAGGTCGGTCATGAAATAAAAGATCAAAAGATCAAATGGAATCCAAGTAAAACTAAAGCCAGTACGCAATCTCCCACCAATCCTTTGGAGCCTGTTACGATCACACTATTTATTTCTACGACGACCATACCTAGAGCTGTAGTCGCTAAGAATGAAACTTAAAAGGGATATTTAAACCAACATTAAACAGAATCTACTCCATATCAAAGAAGAGACTCTAAAACTAAACATAATTGTAGATGAATGGCAGGCGGTCTCATGAAATCGATTACATTATCTTTGACTTGGTTAAATTAATATTATTAAGGAACGGAAATAGTGTACAAGCATCAGGTGGCTCTTACCAAAACGACATAAGAAACGTTGATCCCTCCATTAATAATAGGCCATAAGAAAAGTCACTATCATAAGGATAGATATTCATATTTATTTATTTTTAACCATATTCATATACATTTATTATAAATATATTCTTATCTACACACTAGCATCTCATAATGAGTTTTATATTTTTAAGAAATTGTCAAGAGTAAATACAAGCTCTTTTCCTGTTCTTTTTTATCTGTAATTTTTTTAAATTCATTTTTTATACACGTCCTGTCCATATGTACTCATATATTTTCTGTGGCGTAAATTGAAATCGTTGTTGTTGGTTAACCTTCATCTCTAGCGAGTTTTATACAAACAAGAGTTGAACAGAATCCGTGTAGGTGTACCGCGTAATACTGCAAATAAGTTCACATTCAACCTCAATCAGAAGCAGAAAATTTAATTTATTTTATTTTTATATTATCTGTGAAAGTCATTATGCTGAAGACGTAAACTGTCTAAAATTCAAAAAGAAATGTATATCCGTAAAATATATATTCTAGTTTTCAAATAATATAAATAAAAATAAAATACAATAATTACATGTAATTTGAGATATTTTTTACCATTACTGAATGATTACTTATTATTACTGAAAAAGCTTACCTCTTTTAAATAACACAAAAGATTAACAAACAATTGTTTTTTTCTTAAAACACTTTTCAGTAATTGAACGAAAATTTAATTCCGGAAGTTATTAATACGTAGATAAGCCGACAGCTCGCGTTGGGCGGGCAACAAACACGGAATTCGGGCGGCTCGAGAGCGTGGGCGAAAGCACTGCGACCGAACCCGAGCCAACCTAAACGAATACTGAATGAGAAAAGGGAATGAAAGCGTACCTCTTTCATATAAGCGTTGAATACAGCCAATTTCAACTACGCTAAACATGTCGAAACAAAATAAATTGGTATCAGATTGATGCTTCCTTTTTGTTCTTCCCTCTTACGGCAGCATTGATTGATTCGTCCATGGCGTAGGTGAAAAACAGCAAATACCATGGTTTATCCAACGTAGCATCTGAATAGACTTTGGAAGGTACTGCATCTTATCATCATTAAAGATATTATTCATCCATATAAATGTAAAATTATCAGAATTGGAAACATGAAAAATTCATTTTAATACCTTGTTACTTATATAACGCACAAATATAGAAAGCTTGTTCTTAGATTTAAAGATGTCTGCTTGTTACATAGATATATATACTGTAAGCAGTACCTTCAGGACTTCAAACCCTATAGTTACATATTCATAAAAATGTTTTCATAAAAGCAAACGCCAAAAAATATCCTACATCCTATCGAGTTCATATTCCTTTAATGTATAAAAACGGTTATCGTAAAAACATCTATTTCTTTCTCTGTAGCATAACATTTTCTTAAATTCTATGTATTTACCTAAGTAAATATAATATATTTGTGTATCAGAACACAATATATCCATTTAAACTAAATCTAGATTATATTTACTACAAATCACTATTTGCTTAAGTTTTCTAAATAAAACTATTTTGATTATCAGTGAAATATGGAGTCATTACTATATTATATCTTGAAATATGGAGTCATTATTTTCACTACTATACTATTTCTTGACATATTTAATTTATAATCGACAGCGAAATATGATAAGGAAGCTTCTTTTTTTATAAATTTATATATTGTTCCCAGATGCAAAGCCGGTATGAACGTTATTATAACATAAAAGTCATTCTAATGTGACCTATTATGTAACCAGATCCCGGGTAAGGTATAGAATTGCTTTAAAATAACTTTATATATTGAACGGGGTAGACAATTTTTTGCAAATAATAATTATAATAAAGACTTAATATGGACCTAATAGTTTTCTGTGATACGTGTCTGAAACAAGCCAACCAGATAAAAAAAAGCATTGAATTATTCCCATTGTATAATATGAGCTATATTTCTTTATCACCACGATTATTTATTAAGTATCAATGTTTTATATTCACTTATATAAATATGATAATAGGAAATATATACATGTATATATAGAGAAAGTGTTCCTGTACAGTATTCTGTAATTATATAATTTGTTACATACTCGTATGTATTTAACGTATTCTATTGTTTATACATAGCTATAGAATTTTATAGAATCGTGAAATTAATATCAATTATAAGTTTAAGAATGATATGATTATGATCTTACATCTCTTGTCCGTTATGCTCAAAGTATTTGAAAAACTTCAATAGCACTTCCCTTCCCATATACTTATTTTTTATGGCTATACTTAGGATATCAGGGTATGTCAATGAGAATAATAATTTCACCGCAATATTATACAAGCTTCATTTATTTAGAATGTGCTATTTGAATATTTAGCTTTATTTAGAAAAGCTTCTTCCCTTGACATGAAAAAGGCATTACACAAGGCCTCTTTCTTAAAGGACCTCCGTGAAAGTAGTAGTGGATTTTAAAAGACACAATCTCTTCGGAGCGCTCGTTATGCTAAGCACATTTAACTGATGACATCCTATTGAATGAATCTGGCACAGCTGGTATTTTAAACAGACGACGAAATGTATTTTTTGACTTCAAAAAATAAGAAGTACTTTGCGTCCGACCCTGGAAACTTTATCCAACCAAATAGATCGTTAGAAACTATCGGTCCACCTCATGCAGATACAGGTTTAATTATTATAGTTTAGACTGTCTTTTGTGAAGCACGTCTATAAATTGGAAGTAATTTTTTATAATGATTGGAGAGAGTACTTTGATGAAAGGAGTAAAGAAAAAGGCATTTGTTATAAAACAATACAGTGCCAGCCTCTTCATATACCTTGGTTTGACAAATGCAATTTAAATCGACAATATGTCAAAATAGCATTAAGACTTCATTCAGGGCACCATCCATCGCGAAGTTTTGCATATCTATTGAAGAAAGCGGAGTCATCAAACTGCAATTTATGCGGAAAAGTTGATGGTGCGCATCACTTAATGATGAAGTGTGCCAAGAACAGCATCGAAAGAGAGTCGTTGATGAGTATTATGAGTGTTAATTGCCAAAACATAGGTATTTGCCACAGCATTTTGGCAGAACCCTGTTCGGAAGAATCAAAGATGTTGTATGACTTTGTAATGATATCTCATCAACGACTCTCCTGTTGAAGCTCGAAAGAATGGGGAACAATGGGGCTGATATATTCAATAGAATAAAAGCTCCTAAATATAAGATAAAATAAAAAAAGCATGTGACCGCGCATTTTAAACTTATTAGGTCTTATAGTCACTTAACATCAAGTGGCATTGTAACGAAAAGCTTATCTTATCTATATAAATAAAAAATAATTGCTGAATTTATGTAAGCACATCGCTTCATAACAGCTGTGGTACGGAAAAGAGAAAAATTTGAATTCAAAAATCTCCATATAACAAGTGAGTGATACAGTAAGCAGTAGGGATATCTTCAAAAATATCAGGTGTCCACTTGATTACATGGTCGTACTGCCAAGAGAAAGTTGGTGTCATTTTGTTCATTAATGCACCAATCAATCAATGTATACAAAATTGTACGCATACTTTTACGCCCGAAACACAGGGTAAAAAACATTAACGATTTAGCAACGACTCCTTGATATATGGACAACGCATAGAGAAGTGGGACATTTCATAATTTCACTTGAAACTTAAATGACTCGTCGGCGCACAACTTTAGTGCGGCATCCACTCATTAGACAAATTGTTACTTTGTACGCCCGATAAATGAAGTAAACTACAGTCTCGTAACCAACCAAAACACAAACAACAACTAATGAAAAACAAATTTCTTATAGTTAGACCTATCAAACGACCGATTTCATCAGAATAAAAACGTGACTCTAAAGCAACTTGGAGCGGCTATGCTTAGTAACCGACCGGTGTCAGCTAAACTTCATGAAATAGAGGCAAACGCTATGACAATTTTTTTTCGCTTCTTTGTATAAAATTGTAAGAGAGTATGACTTTTCAATTACGCACCTTTTATGTGAAGATTAACTATTTCGCAACATAGAAAAAAACAGATCACATTTAATTTGGAAAGTAATCGTATAGGATGATGATTATGAACATAAGTCGATTTATTTTTCTATTTATAACTAGCTGTTACCCACGACTTCGCCATGTGAAATTGAGCAAAAAAGTTTTTTCTTCAAGCTAATCGTGCGCATGGTGCGCGTGACACTGTTTGTTACTTGTTTAGTTTATTATATTTGAGCAGAATATATGTATTTTTTATATTAACAGTAGTGTCAGTTACTCTTTATAATATCAGCTATCTTCTAGTAAAAGTCTCATCAAAATTGGTCCAACCGTTTCGAAGATTAGTCGAAAAAAGGAGACAGGCAGAGATTTTAAAAATTACCTCTTTGTTTAAGTACCGTACAAACTTTCATAACTATCTAGCAAAAGCTGTTATTTTAACATAATAAAAATACATTGCAATTTTATTTATATATTTTATTCTGAAGTGGAGCCATAATGTAAATGAAACTTATAATTCGAACAACATTATTATTTATCCAAGAAATGAAAAATATGTGATAATAATTTTCAACATATATGATCAATAATTTCCAAAGAATTATCTTAGGTAATAATTTGAAATTCAATTTTTAACAATGATTTGTAGGGATGCGTTTGTCTACCTTTAATAAGATTCAACATCGAAGTAAGCGTAGATACAGGCATAACACAAAAGATAAAGAACCACGCTTCAAGGACAAATAGCGGCTCGTTATTTTCTTTAAAACCGCAGAACCAAATATAATGATGAAAGGGATGAGCATTTTGGAGAATAGAAACAATTAACCACAATAACCGAATTATGGCACTCAATTAACTATTGACATAAACTGAATTGTAATTCTGTCTGTATATTTAATTTTAATCGAAATTTTATTATAGATATATATTATGTTGACCACTAATCAAGAATATAGTAAATAAGAAGAATATACGTATAGTATACATTATTCTAAAATTGTTACATTACAAGAAATGCTAAGTAGATTTTTAAGAATCGAAAAAGTCAACTGAAAAAGGTAAAACTACATTTAATCTCACCCGATTTAAATAAAATTTTATACCCAGTCTGTATATAGCTATAACATATGTTAATCCAAAATTAATAACCCACTAAAATTATCGATAAAAATTTTAGGAATCATATAAAGTATTCAATATTTTATATCGATAAACTACTGCATAATAAATGTGTGGGGAACCACGGGGAGTTACTAGTTCACTTATAAATATCAAAGGATTGAAAATAGCTCATAAAAACAATTCTAATCGTATATTATTAATTACCGATATAAAACTATTTTTTTTCGAACTGACTACACTGTTAGCCTGGCAAGGCCTCTACAGTTTCACCGGACTACAAAAGCTAATATCAAAACACACCGTCTTTTATGAAAATATTCTAAAAATAGGAACATTTTGTTTACATAGTATTATTGTGCAAATGTACTAACACCAGTTAAAAACACATCGCCGTAGTCAGGTGAATCTGTAAAGGCCTTGCCAGGTCAACAGTGTAGTCAGTTCGAAAAAAAAACACGTGGTTTTATTATTTCAACATTCGACATGGATCTACACAACTACACGGAATTTACACAGGTTGCATTTCGTCACGGCTTGGTTTTTAATTTCTCACAAACTATGTAGCCGTGAAAAGCTAGACCAGTAGTGTCTCACTCTCGATTTGAAGTACCCAGTAGTGACATGCAAAATAAAAAAAAAATTAGAACTAATTCTGAAATTATTTAAAACTAACTCGGATCATGACTCTACGTTGGTATCCTATGTTTATTTTATAAAGACAACTAATCAACAAGCAACCCAATAAACCAAGAAAACATACTTATACAAATTCGAATACAATAATTTAAGCCACTCGTAAATAGTACTTTCCTGGTATCGAGAAGACGTAAACAAGGCAGTGATTAAGTATTGATTGGATTTATAGATATTATAATCACATAGTAAATCTTGCGATCGAGTTATTTTGTTTACTTGTTTGTGAAATATTATAAAATTCTCTAATAGACTTTCACAAAGATAAAAGATTAATAGCACAATGTTTAGGAGTTATTCCTTATTAATTTACTCCGAGCAAATAATGAAAATCTCATAATATTACTGTCTTTCTTGTGTAAATATTTAATAAAAATACAACTTCCTGCCTCTTTTTTTTAATATTTCTTGTGTTTGTGTCATTGTTTGAAAAGTAGACAGCAAATAATTATCTTTTTCATAAAAGTGTCATTAGCCTCATCCATTAATTAAACAATTATACTACCATTTAAATAATTTTGATTGAGCTATGAGCCTTTCACTTTACGCTCATTCCGCGGCCGGCTGTAATGCGACATGTGATATATAGACGAAAGAATTTGAGGCGATGTAAAAAAAGTTTCACTTTAAAATCACTTTATTTGCAAAGATGCGTGCTTAAAATATATACAGATACAGATTATATACGACTAGTACCTTAATCATATATTCAATTATTTCACAAAATTACGAAGTTACTATTAAATCTGCTCACTATGTCGATCTGCTTTCCGTGTTGAAATCCTTAGTTTCGATTTTGTTGTCATAATCTATAGATAAACTAACTTTTATTTTCGAAATCTTGATGATCTTAGTCTTTGGGTTTGTAGTACATAACTAACAAACATAAATGATTTAAACATAAAATGATCTCCATTTAGAGCTAGGACTGTGAAACTGCTAAGCTTTGTATTTTGAAATTAATAATAAGTATATAAAGATTTCAATTTCACTACCACGTCTTAGCACAATATTAGGTCCTTACATATGAAATTGACGTTTTGTCGAATTGGCCACTTTGATCTCAAATATCTGACGTTTAGTTAGAAATTCCAAATTCAAAGTTATTGCAAATTTTGGTTTAATCACACGTCGATAGATTGACTGTACGTAATTGTATTAGTGTAACGGTTAATAATTTGCAGTAATGCTTACAGACCAGCCGCGCCCCACCAACGCCCATGGTCCATCCATCCATGTTTAAGATAGTCAACTACACTGACGAAAGTTCAACTGCCATTGGCTTTATCTATATCTCCGAAACAAGCCATATTTTTTTAACTTTGTATTTATTCTTAAACTTATTGTTAAACCAGAAACTTTTAATTATACTTTTATAAACTACGGTTAATAAAAGTTTCAGTTAAATCGAGCCAATCGTGGTTTTAGAAAATAGTCTGTATAATAATATTCAATTAACATAACTTTTTTGTGAACCTATTAGAATGTTATGTGAAGCTTGTCACACTATATTAGCCATTTCTGAAATAAGCACGCACAAACAAACAGACAACATTTTTTTGACTAAAAACTACTTTTTGGTCTTGGTAACATAAGTATAACATATATAAATTGAGTATTTGAAATAAATATTGAATGTACAGACGCGGTACGTTTATGATTTTATTATATGTATTATTTGTTACCACTAAAAATAAAAAGCCGTTAACATGTACATTACGTAACTAATCTGCATATTAAACAATTTTGTGTACTTTAAGGCTTCACTTTTGTTAATCTTCACATTTCTTAGATTATCTAAAGACTAACTTATTAGCACTTTAACAGTAACAAAAAAATACCAGTGATAATCTCACGTTTATATACCTACGTACATTGACTGCATTGTAATTGGCGTTGTAACAAAAATTTATAAATGGCTCACTTTTTGTTTTGAATGTAGAGTAATAAATGTTGCAGACATGTGTAGAGTATATATTTTTATTTTAATAAAACAAACGCGTGATATTGAATTTAAATATATGTACACATGTTATCTTTCTACTCTTAAAAAATCGATTTATGAAACGATAATCTTATCATTATAAACAATTTCTTATTATAAATTGTTACCAGAAAGCAGATAAGAATTTTTAATGAATTATAATCAACTATTCAAGTATTGTCGTTTTGTACATAAGACAGTATACACAATTGTTGGACTAAAATTTTACCTAATGTTTTTTTATTATTAAACTCTAGTAATTCTAATCTAACATAATAAGTATGGTTATATTTATATATTATAGGATATTATTTATTTCACTAATAATTGTTTTACTACCGCATTTACGCGTAGGACCACTGAAACATAATCTATCTACCAATCAAGTAAAGGTACAAATTTTACGTTATTTGGAGTTTTTGCACTTGATATTCTGTATAATTAATTTGGTTCAGTGACATCGCGGTACATAATAACTTCTTTCATAAGAAAATTTTAAGGATAAACGGAGCTGTCACAAAAGTTGCAGAATATAAGGCATAGTAAAAACTTTAGTAGGTACTTGTAAATATATAGTTCAATGTCTGTAACTCATCGTCCTTTAATATTCGGTTTCTACTTTCTTTGTGTAATAATAAAGTTTAACTCCTAGTAAAAATGGGATCTTCGAAAATAATTTATGGAAATTTTTATGTGCCCGTACATGCCTAACTTGAAAAATTAAATGATTAGGTTATTAAATATTCCGCAAGAATAAAATTCATCGTCTATTAATATTCAAATAAATCATATACCTTTACTATCTGATACCCGCCCGCTTCGCTAAGCATTAAATAAACTGTTAATTAAGAAAATGGCAAAAGATCAATGGAATCGAAAAAATAAGAAGCCTAGATTTATCTACAACAAATGGCATCGCATGAATCATTTCGAATGGTCATAGTCCTATGCCGATACCATGCAGTAGTTTTGACGTGACTGAAGCTCAAACAAACTGTATTTGCATTATTGTATGTTATAGATTTTATATTTGCATAAAATTCATTTACAATTATTACCTACCTGTTAAAATTTAAATGTCAAACATTTAGAGAATAAGCGTTTGGTATACTTAGTTCTATGGTTAAAACTATATGCTCATAATTACAGTGATTATATTAAAAGCTCAAGTTTCGATCTTAACAATAAGAACCTATATATTTCATCTGAATGCAAATGACGACATAATGTTTCCGCTATACTTCATCGGTGCATTACATACATTACTAATAGTAATGTATTGCATACATTTATGACTTTAAAGGTTTATTATTTAATTTACTCTCGTGGAGAATTTGAGGGTAATCTTCTTCTTCTTCTTAATTTGTGGCGCCGTGTGTAGGTAATACACAATTCCGCCAATGTCATGTAGATTCAGAGTGAGCGTTGTCTGTGGCAGATAGTGTCATAAACGAAGGAGAGCAATTAAAAAATATAATTTGTGAAAAGGAAATAATTATCTATACACATAATAAAAATGAAGTGACTGTATCTAATGTCAAAATAACAGTTTTTTACTGAATAGATGTGACATTTTATAGGCACAATACTTATTAAATATATATATATATATATATATGCCAGTCTGTCTATTTGTTCCGGGTAATTTCCAAAACAGCTGGACCAATTTTCAGGTGGTTTTCACTGGCAGATAACTGAGCTTATAAAAAGGAACTTAGGTAATTTTATTTTAGACTAGCCGTTATCCGCGACTTCGTTCGGAGTGGAATATCTAAAAGGGTGGGACCGATTTTCACTGCAAGGTATAAGGTATAGGTATCTTATAAAGAGTAACTTAGACTATTTTATTTTAAACTAGTTGTTACCCGTGATTTCGTCCGCAGTGGAATATCCGAAATGATTGGACCGATCTTCACGAAACTTTCATTGCCAAATAGCTGACCTATACGGAGTAACTTAGACTATTTTATTTTAAACTAGTTGTTACCGCGTGATTTATTCTCCGTGGAATATTCGAAATGGTTGGCCCGATTTTCACTAGCAGATAGCGGACATTATAACGAGTAATTTAGGCTATTTTATTTTTGACTAGTTGTTATTCTCCATTTCATATGCGTGAAAATTAGTTTAAATATATTTCTTTGACACACTAACGAGATTTAGAGTATGATAATGCAAAATTTCTGTCAAATCGAATTCAAGATAAACGGGATATTTATTATAAGTATAATATATCGCAAACTATGAAAATAAAAATATAAAAATCTTGGAATGGAAAGTAATCGATTACTTTTTGTATGGTCTCAAAAACTTAATTACAATGACAATATGGACATATTATATCTATATATTAACATTTTAAAGCAAATGTTTAGCTTGAAATTTTCATTAGTTACTTATATAGTGTAAGTAAGAACTAAGTGGGCTATCTAGTAAGTTAAAGTTCCAAATATGTTGTTGATGGTAAATCTAATCCAGCACACTGTTGGTATTAATATTTAATGTACACGTTACATGTTACAGTAGGTAGAATGACTGTTGTAGCACCTATAAATGTATTTGAAAGAGCATTTCTCACAATTTTACATTTTTTTAATACAATTTTAAATAATACGTGCGGAAATATATATATTTCAAATATTTCAAGATAAGTTTTAGAACTATAGGAACAATTGAAAAAGCTATTACGTAATACGTTTAAAGTTGGTTGTAGCAGTTGTGATTTAGATCAAACGTACGGTTGCGTGTACGTATTTTTATGAGAGCATTTATTTTTATTTATGAACATCATTGTATTTTTGATGAATTAATTACTTTAGTCGATTATTCAAACCATTTTCTATTCTAACCATTGATTTATATTATACTATGTCCACGGCTCTCCACAAGTTTGTCATTATTTGTTCCCATTAATAGTAGTTGTAGTTACTATTTGTTGAAATAAAAATTTAAGTTGCAATACATTCTCTGTATTCAAATATCCATGTACACCAATTTTCACAGATATCAGTCAAAAGCTGTAAATGTTTATCAATCTACGATATTTGTACCACAATTCATTTTTATATAAGTATGTAAATTTCGTCTAAAATTATGAAAATAAAAATTTGATCCGAGTTCATAATATTAATACTAAGAGGTGGCTCATCGTGATTTTTAATTTTCCATTTGAGTAACACGGGATTTTTTATTTTTCGGCATTATAATGCGCTCGAACGAATTATCGTCCACTTACACTGAAAACATTTCCTTATACGATCTACAAGATACGATATGATTTCTTGCGTAATTAACTCATTTAAAAGTTATGCGAGGTTAAAGTTCAAATGGTAAATGATGACGTTTACAATTTTTTATACTTTATCACAAAATAGTGGCTCAACAACATAAAATATCATATTGTTTCGTGACATTTTTTTTAAATTTTATTTTTAGCAACCTATCTTCTAGCAGATTATTACTGCCATTGTCGAGTACTTAATTATTTTACAAGTTTGTTGCGATCATTTCAGTGAACTAACAAGATGCTGGCCGTCTTGTTAGAACTTTCATGGGAGATTTTGTGGCAAGTCAGAATCCATGCTCCGTGACATTATTTTCCATCCACTGTACTAGTGCACAATATATTACAAACTATATTACGTAAAACGCCACCAATATTACAAAATATACCTTATTTTTTTAATCGGTACACCGAACCCGAACGTTTTTGACTGTTAATTACCTAACGTTATAGTGGTTTTGTCAGTGGTTTTTGTCACCATACCGAATTAAGGCAGACAATTAATGAAAGTGCAGTGAATACCATTATCTAATAGGCCCACCCGTGTTTATACATAAACGTACAAAACTAATTTAGTATATTGGGAATCATTCTAAGTTTTTTTTTATGTAAGTTCGGCAAAATGACTGTACAATACCTGATAGTAAGTACGGTACATTCCAAAAACAACGGTGACTGTCGGTGTTAAATACCAATAGCAGTCGTCCTCATCATGCAGACCTGCAAAAGTTCCTCTTCACGCCTCGTTTGAAGAACCCCATATCATAAGCGGGAGGGAACACACTAGTCGGGAGGCGATTCCACATCTTCAGAGTACGACAAAGATAAGAATTTTCGAACTTCTTCGTTCTTGCCGTGAAGGTTGCTACTGTGAATCTGTGGAGACGCGTACCCGCCCGTGTGGTTCTGTAGTGGAAAGGAGAAAATGGGATGAGGTTGAATATTTCTTCAGAACACTCGCCATGATACAGCCGATAAAACACGCTCAATGAGGCGATGTCTCTTCGTAACTGTAGCGGTTCAAGGTTGTAATAAGTACAGTTTAATCATTGTTTGTAGAGTGAGGTAAATAGTAAACTGAATATAATAATAAACGAAACAAAACATAGCATTTGCCTCATAAATATACAGAACAGATAGGTAAATTTCAAGTAAATGTTTTAAAATCGGTCAAGCCGTTTCGGAGATTACCCGCAACAAATAGACAGACAGACACACAGACAAAAATTTTAAAAATTGTGTTTTTGTTACCAGTATCATGTATACGTTCATATCCTATCAGTAAAAAGTCGTTATTTTAATATTACATAGACACTTCATTTTTATTATATGTATGTATAGATAATATATCAATTATTATTTCTTATGAAATCGATGTAAACATTTATGACACGATGCCGAAAATGAAGTACGTAAAATTAAGTATGCGTCCTTAAGTAATCAACATCTAAATAACAAAAAAAATACTAGTAAATATTCTATGTACCTGTACTTAAAATACTTCATTTTTTAGCGACATCTTTGGAGCTTGTCTAACAACAACAACTTTAGTCTAAGTGACGACCACAGAATAATATTACTCCTAGCGGAGGTGACGACTCAGTACACGAATGGTAGATCTTATTTCTACGTACGAATTACGAGTACATTAATAGTGTATGATAATATTGAGTTATATAGTGTATGACATTGTTGAAATGAGTTTGTGAGAGTAGCCTCATTTTTGTGCTGAAGTAGTACAATAGTCACACCTCAGATGAGGCAAAACGATTTGTAGTTTTGTGGTACGTTTCAAGGAACACGTAATTGTAACTTGCTTCTTTATTATCTTTTATTGTCTTTTACGTGTAATATAAAAGAGTGATGATTTCATTGAAGTAATGTATAAATGATGACAATCATATCTCAAATGTGATATAACTAGTTTGTGTATGTATATTCTTAACAAAAATATAAAGTAAATTAATTTTATTTAAAAAAAGTGACCACCACGCCCATGGGATGTTAAATATTTAAGTTAATATTACAATGTATAAATAAAAACGTGTGAAATATACTATAAACAGATATAAATAGTACGCAACAAAGTATATAAAATACGCGCGCACATACACAAGGGAGTTGAGAGCAGTGGCCTAGACTCTAGGAACACAGCCCACTCGGGCATGACTGCATAAAATAACGTCATACTGTGTGCCGTAATGAATGTTTCACAGCAATAAATATTGTAGGTTATAATTCGAAAGGAAGAGGTCGAACTCAAGTTCGATTTTAAACAAATTCAGAAATAGAATTCATAAAAACATCATGATGTCTGTCTTGTTCATATGCGTAGATGTTATATTGATGTGATATTGTTAAGGAGCATGTGTCTCGTTTGTCCCCACTCTCCTTCATACGTACTTTACAGTTCACATCATGGTAAGAGTAACATTATATAAAATTTTAAAGTAATATGCGTTACATATTGTAACTCAATATAAAGTAGCACTTACACTATTTCGTCGTGTACGGTACAAATGTATTGCCTATAGTAAATTCTACAAATAGTAGTCTGTGGCAAAGAGTAGTCTTTGGTTATCAAATGTCCATAAATAGGTGCGTGTTTATGTACCTATGTATAGGTATTTTGATATTTTAATTTTATCGTGCCTGTTAAAATTAAAGTAAAAATATCATCCGTAATCAATGCCATACATTCTGATCCGAGGAAATCTGGCATCGTATGGACATAAAAATCCTTGGCGTGTACTGGTGTCTGGCCTAAAAGGTAGTTATTGGTTATTTTGCTTAGTAGATAGCTAAAATGAATTACGGAGCAGTGCGGCGATAAGATAAAAACAGTTACGGACAGTGCTCTCATTATTTTTGCTTCCTTTCTCGTAAATACAAAACATAATTAAAATTTATCTATCTTCTATAGCTGGTGATATAGAGCAACTTAAACGATTTGCATGCGGAGGATATTGTGACGATTCCACGATCGTGTATTTACAACATCCTTGCGTTATCCTCAGTGCTCTCGAAGTAAGAAAAGTTACATTATAGTGTTTTATCTATGAGTTATATAATAATGTTTGTGTTAACAATCGGAGTTACAATGTTAATGAATTTGGCATTGCAGGTATTAGGATATAAAGTTGTTGCATCAAGTTCGACAGCTGTGAAACAAGACTATAATGAATATATGTGGACTATGAGAAAAGAATTTTCAGAACCAGAACCATCTATAATTGTTGAACAAGATAACATAACTAACTTTAGTAAAGAGGCTATGCACTTGGGAAACTATCAACAAGCCACTAAAGACGACGAAGTTTAATTATTCGACTAAATTATTTATTATTTGTGTATTATTGTTTCCATACTATGGATACAAAAGGTAGCCCAAATGTAACAGCAATAAACTTGGCTAATATGCCAATAAGTGAAGATGAAGGAGTTGTTTATATTGCTATAAAAGGATCTTTACATGCAAATGATTGCTCTATATTTGGACTGGGAGAAGAAGAAGTAAGAGCTCTCACAAAAAAATTTCCAGGATCTGGAATTGTCGTAAATGGTCTTTCCATTAAGGCAAATATTATTGATGCCATAAACTCTTTAAGTCAACTTGGATATAAGATTGTTTCAAGCACTGGAGAGGCAGAAATAACTTGGACTCTCCAACGTGATATTTAAAATTGATAATTGTTTCAATATTGCACACCTTAGTTTTAAGAATTTAACATATTTATTTCAAATATGGGCCATAGTAAATGTGATCACAAATGCACAATAAACAGTGCAACCACTTCAGTATGTCAGACTTTGTCTGAAATGGACTGGGAAAAAGGCATTTGGTATGCAGGTAAGAGATTAACTAATAAGATATGTATAGTTTTAACTTATAATTCTTATTTAAAAATGTCTAATCTAATAATTGTTATTACACAAAGTTATACAATGTTTCAATTGTTATATTATTTTTATTCTAGCTTACTTTGGAGACAAAGAGAGAGTAGAGTACTTGATCAATAGAGCTAAATCTGTGGAAGCAGTTGTTAATGCTCCAGATAATTCTGGTTACACTGCTTTACACTATGCAGCACGTAAAGGTCACACAGATATTTGCAAGATTTTACTTCAATATGGAGCTCAAATTGATGCTGAAACAAAAGCAGGCAAAGCAACGCCACTACATAAAGCTGCTGCAGCAGGTAAATTTACTTTAATTTTCAAGTCTAATGTTTTATTTAATTAAAATAAGTGCTATAAGCATACAGTCCAACTGTAAGTATTTATTTACACTGTAACCTATAACCATAGACCAATAACACTTTTTATCTTAAATAATGTCATTTCACAAACATTTTCTTTTCCAGAAAGACATGACAGTGGTCAATCAATTCTAAGTGAAAGTGATGTCCACCCTAATATTTAAATAAACAGTTATTAATTATTCATTTTCAAAATGACTTATATATCTGTAAAACTATCTATCAAAATATTACAGCTTCACTTGAGACAATAAAGGCAGTTCTCACTCTAAGTTTAATTTGTTACTACCATTGATGATATAGTCAATTTATATCAGATAAAATAATAGAAAATAAGTGATTTAATAATTAGCTTTAATAGCATTATAGGAATGAAACCAATTATAAAATGGTTAATTATTGCACCTTTAAATGCTTTTATATTATTCATAATTTGAATAATAACAAACTATGTACTGTAAAAATTTAATATATTTAAATACAAGACATCTATATTTATTCTTTACTAGAAGTCAATATTACCATTGCACTTTTCATATTTGTATTGCAATCAAGATAATTTTTTTTCTTGTATAATTAATAAGTTCAAGAATTTTTTTACAGGTAAAATATCAACAACTATGTTTTTAATACAATCTGGAGCTACAGTTGAGAAACAAGATATTGATGGTCAAACTGCTCTTCATAAAGCTGTCGAAAATAAGCATTCAGACCTAGTTAATATATTGGTGGATGCTTACCCAAAATTAAAAACTATAAAAGATAATAAAGGCAAATGAGTAAGTGTTCAATTGTTTATAGTAAATTTTTATTTCAGTTAATACATTGTAAATCTATGTTTTTAATATATTCTTAGTCACACCATAGTTTTATCTGCTGACACTTTTAAGTACTAACCAAGATTTCTAAATATTTATCTATTTGAATACTTGTTTATATATATCATTGGTCTGGATAACTTTATCTATATTTCAGAGGTTTTATAATTGTACAGCAAACTGTGTTGAATAATCCGACTTGTAAGGTTGAAATCAAACAATAAAAAAGTGTTTCCCTACGTATCATATATTAATTTATAATGGAAATGGTGGTTAAAATGTAGGCCATGTTATTCTATAAAGTTAATATATATAATAAATAATTTTATAAATGTAAAATCGTTGCAATATTTATATATTGAAGTAGTTGATGTGAGATCATCACTTAATAGAAACTTTGAATTTTTCGGTTATTCAGAAAAATATATAAAATTGTTTTTAACAAATGGACATGGCTTACACACTATAGAAGACAATATTTGTGGTTTTTGTCTGTTAGAAAACATTGAACATTATTTTTAATCTCATTCCTTGATGAGATTGCCATAATAATTCAAGTGTAATAAAAGTAGTCGCAGATAAATACTATATATTGTAGGTGACAGTTTAGACACATGACTGTAGGGCTACACTCCTGGTTAAAGTCTAAGAGAATGCACACATAGCTTCCAGTTATCATTGTATTCTAATATATCTGCCAATGCTCATAATATCCCAATTTTTTTTTTGTTTAGGTAGGTAATGTTAGCCATAATAGCTGTAAAATAGATTTTATATTAATTATATTATGAAAAATACCAAAATTGTGGACAAAATGCATCTAACACGTTTCCTGATAGAGAGTGTCTGCAGGAAATATAATTGTTGCAAAAACTCTATTCCATATTTTAGTTATGTACTGTAAAACTGTTACATGAATTGTGATATGTTAATATATATTAAAATTATCTTAATAACATCTTTTCAATTTGAAGAACTAAATGTGATAAACATAAGTTACCCAGGTCAATGGTATTACCATTTATAATTTTATAGTAACTTACTATAAATTAATCTTCATAATTATTCCTATATTTAGTAGTATTCTATAGATTATATATCTTCATTATTTATTGAATGTTTACATTCCCTTTTGTGCACTGTTTTAAATACACCTATCTACGTATTTTAGTATTACTAGATAATTTTGTCCTCGTAGAATAGTAATTTATACACTCAGTAATGTTCCTGAAATAATAGAGTGTAAATTTAGCATTCGACAAAATAATTCCCGAAAAAAAGGAGTGGTTCAGTGGTAAATATGCTGGCTTTGTTATTTATTTTATTTAATTCCAACCAATAGGTATATTTTGAAAGGTTATAAAAATAAAGTAAAAATGGCCTACCTGTCTAGATCATCAAAATAACTTTTTCAATACCGGATGGTAATTAAAATGTACTTCTAAAACAATGGTGACTGCTGAGTGATGGATTCCGTGAATATTTATTTTTGTTATACTAACCTTGAAACTTCCCAATTAATTTTACAATATCCTTTTAAAATTGTTGAGCAGTGATACGCGAGTGACCATGGTAAATGTTACTTACTGTCTGCTTGATTCCCATGCTTAATATGGTTAGTAGCTATTAGTACTATGCAATATAGCTATGAAAGCTAATGACCAATTTCACTCTATTCTTTTCCAATTACTACCTACTACTCTCTATTTGACTCTCCTTCCTATTCTCTGATTATTTTCCACTCAATGTGTGTATATGAATTATATTACTCCAAAATCTTAGTGCATAGCATATCTTCTGAAAATTCATCACCAACTCACGGAATCCTTAAAGATTCTTTTTACACATTCACCAAAATGGTTTAAAACTATGAATAACAGAAAACTCAGTTTATAAACTTGATAAATATTTATTAACAAAAAAATTACTCAATATCTGTTGTTTATCTATATTAATTTGAATACCATGTTAAATAAGTCTGCACCTGACGTGAAAATGTTTACTTGTCCACATGTCTAAAATATCTTCTTATTTTTTTCAATGTAGAAGTCGTCTGTGCTTTGACAAATTGACATGTTGAGATATTTATTCTGTGTAATGTAAATTCTCACACTATAAAAATGCGTTAGACAATCGAAAAACACGATATGTCGACATATCAAAATATTCAAGACAGGTGCAGAAATTATAAGATATTTTATTATATTTTATCTATATGGTTTCTCTATTATATACTGTTATTATATATCAGGATGATTGTACAGTTATGTTTTATTGCACTTGTATAAATATAACAAAATGGGTTCCATACTCATAAGCACAATTCGTAAAACATATAGAGATCACTTTGGTCAATAAAGTATTATTATCCAATTAAATACATAGAGCTCAATGTCACTTTTGTCATATCATATTGTAAAATAATATTGTCTATACTTTATCAAAGTACTAGGTGTCTTAGCATTACTTTGGAACTTTATTGAATAAAAAATAATATTCAGTATATAAGTAGTTCTATAAGGCAAACTATATATTATAAAACTGATATTGAATGTTAAAACTGATAACATTCACTATTAGTTGTATTTATTAACTTTAATAAATGTTATGTAGATGTACCTATACAAAGAGTTAACTATATTTTCACGTGACATACATCTTTGTACAACTTACATGTGATTTAATAAATATATGGTAAATAATAAAACTTGTTTCTTTATTGTCGTATAACAATAGACTTAACATATCTAATTTAAAATCCTGTATAAATTAATCTTGTATGGTTTGTCATGTAATGTAATACTATGCTAACCAATTCGCTAGTAACCTTCATCTTCCATCATAATAAACTGCTTCAAACTATTTGGTAAAGGTAAAGATGATACATAAGAATAAAGTATCTTATTTTTATTTTGAAAGCGAATTTTAATTCTACAAAGGTCTGATAAGCGTAAAGGTTGTCTACAAGCATAATACAACCAATTCTCTGCAGTACTTAATCTAGCAATAGGTGTACTAATATCTGGAATTGTTACATAATGTCCGGCTTTTATAAGCATCCGTGGGAGAACATTGCTACCTCGCCTACACGCAATAGATAAATTGTCGAAACCACATAAATCACAAGCATTTACATCAGCTCCGTATCGGATTAATAAAACTGCCGCGTCATCTCTGAAAATAAAAAAGTATAATTGTAAATAATATTACTTAATTTTTGATTACTTTAGAAGCATATCTCAGGCCTGACTCAAAGCCAGCGCCGTTTTGTAACTAACGTTATAGGCGCGACAGTATGCTGACGCCAGGTTTTTTTTATCACATATTTTCTTTTTATCTTTAAAGGGTTTTTTTGTAAACATTTTCTCTATATGACAATAAAATATTTTTCTTTCTTTCTAAACCACGTATAATTTTAGCTTACACCTATATACTTCTAAGATACAAATTTTTAATGACACGAAACTAGGCATCTGCAATGACGTGATATATGTATGTAACTCATTTGTTAGTTCTGCCAAAAGTATTTGAAATAAGTAGCAGAATGTACAATTATCAGTTTGAATTTATTATTCATCTGGCCACAATGTTTCAATTAAACACTATTCTATATTGTAATAGGTACATATATTTAATACAGTTTAATTAAAATAGAGAGCATCTTATTAAAATTGTAGTTTTTGCAACAATTTACATTATTATTCCATACACAATTTAAGATTTACTTAAGTACAATAAACAAATTATGTCGTGTAAATCACTACCAAATTAATAAAAAGTAGTGGCGAGTTTCATATTTCTATATTAAACTTTATGTGTAGACAAGGAAAGTAGAATATAATAATTTCATAAAAACCTTGCATGACTTCAATGTACGAATAACCTAAAGATATTTTATTTGAATACTCTATATATGATCACGGGACAATTAAAGTTTTTATTAACACATTACAAATATGTATTGCTCTGATAAAGCGAGTGAGATAGAACCGTATATAAATTTCCTAGTCGAAAATATAATTCGTAAATAAATAATAAGTTTCTAAAGTGGTTTTCTAATTTATGTAATGATAAATAATTAATAATAATTATCGAATGTTAGAAAATATGTCGATTAATATATAAAAATTCTTATACAATACGTAAAATATTAGGAACCAATCGGAAACTAAAACTTTAAAGGACAAAACGAATGCTGCAACATTATCCTTGAATTTGACATCATCGATTGTCAGTTTATACTATGAGTATGGAGTGTACAAGTACGAAGAGCCATCTCATATGGGGAACATGTTGAAAAAGTGTCCAACTAATAAATAACAGTTCCAAAATGGCAAAAGATATAGTTACTCCGAAGTAATTTTGTAAATATAATTTAAAATAACTGCCGTGAGGAAACTTAGAGAGTGATAGAATTTTTGTGAACGTTATGTAATACGTTAAATGGTTTAAGAGTGTGTATTGTCATAAAACCCTTTAATATAATTTAACAATAATGAAGCCTGTTGCTACTGTACCACCACCATAATATACCACATTTTGACGGACACATTTTCATACATATAGATGTATCTCCTTGCCTCTACACTCAATAACTGTAACTTAACCAAACTGAGATAATGCAATAAACATATTTTCTTAGAATCGTAGAATTTAATTAACATAAGTATTATTACCTCTGCAACAACAGTGCTCTATTTAAAGCTGTGTCACCTGTGAGTGCAATAGCATTCATATCAATCTTGTAATCTAGTAAACACTGAAGCAATTTTTCAAAGTTCTGTGGTGTATCGGCACTTTCTATAGCAATATGAAGGGCATTTGCACCCGTAATGGTGTTATACGAGTTAACATTTGCACCTGAAAATCAGAGAAAAAGAAAGATAATACTCATAATTTTATTAAAGTTTAAAGTAAATACAATTTTTTTCAATGTGTTCCCTTGATTCTCAGACATGATCCGAGTCTGTTAATGCAAGTGTCCTTTCTATACCCAGTGTATTTTCAATAAGTTGTTGAAAAACTAATGTTAGAAGTCATAGCTTTCTATACTATTTATACTGTGGAACTACCAATTTTAAATTTAAAAGATTCTTTTACTAATTGAAAGCTAAGGCAGCTTCCCATGTGATATGGACTATTATTGTTTTTTTTTTAACATTGTAATGAAGAAATATTAAGTCATAGGCGGTTACTAGTACAAAACAAAATTATAACACATAATAAAACAATTACCTTTTTGTAGTAACAACCTGGCAACACTAGGTTGAGACAATCGAGCTGCTAATAACAATGGTGTATCACCATTATCGTCATGTAAATTTATTCCTCCACCAAAGTTAGAGAGCATTCTAACAATTTCTACCTAAAAGTAAGTTAGTTACACTATATCAGTTATTCCAATATTTAATAAAATGTCTGCACATTGCATATCATACCTGATGTTGTCTTATGGCACTATGCAACAATCGATGGGAATGTGTTATACGGGCACCAGAAGTTAATAATATTTCTACAACAGATGCATATTTTTGCCAAACAGCTTCACACAATGGTGTATATCCTATAATAAAAATATATTTATATGTAAATATAAATAGTTATATTATATTAAAACTTATACATTACTAATACTTGTACCATGTATTTCTTCTCCATTAACATTTGTGCCACTAGAAATAAGGTATTTAACTACATCAGTATGCCCTCTTCCTGCAGCCAAATATAAAGCAGTTCTTTCATTAGTGTCTCTCGCTTCTAAGTAGGCACCATTTTTAACTAAAATTCTTACCTATAATCATTTCAATATATTTTTTTATCAGCTTAAAGGAAAATACTTAATTCTGTATACAGTGAAGCACTCTGTAATGTGATAAACATTTGTATGAGAATGGTGAATTAAATTTTTTACTGATTAAAGAACGACATAAACTCTCTGTCAGTGATTTTAAACCCATTACGGAAAAAAACAAATAAGAGGGACATGACATTTATACCAAGACATAACTTATTTAAACAATTTTTTTTTATTCAAAAAATAGAAATGAAAGTACTTTCAATAAATTCAAATAATTAACCCAAGCATTGTCTATATAACCATGGACATAGGAACCATGTTTTTATGCCTTTAACAACAAGCAAATAAATTGTGCTCTTATGTTTAATATATTTTTATTATCTCGGATCTTTTTTTATCTAAGTACAATTTATGATATCCTCTCACTCCCTCTGCCAGAAAAGAAATAAACATCGAACTAGTTGTATTTCTTTTTTTTTTCGAACTGATCTACACTGTTGGCCTGTTAGAGTCTCTACAGTTTCACCGGACTACAAGTTGTATTTCTACTTCCCCTTAGTTGCTTACATAATACTTAAATTCCTCCTATTAATATGTAAAGGGTATTACAAATTAGTCTCATACAAGTGATATAATAAAAATGCAGAAACAGAGGACACAAAAACAAAATTACTATGCCTCAGATTGCTGGGCCAAATAGAACTTTGCAATAATTTTGTTATCATACTGGGAAAAGCTCTAAGATTAGACAGGTTCAATTCACTGGAAGTGACATAACTAATTACTAACCAAATCTAAGAAGCCTCTTGATGCAGCAAAATGTAGCGGTGTCATCTTCTCATGAGTTTTATAATTCACATTGCTACCGGCTGCAAGAAGTGATCTAACTATTTCTATATGGTTTTTTATAACTGCTACATGCAGGGCAGTCATACCATCACCAGAATTAGTATCTAATTTACAACCTAAAATAAAAATTTATAAGAATGGCCTCCATGATTCCCACAGATTACTATAAAGATTTATTGAAATACCAGCATCAATCAAAAGTTTCACAATTCCAAGATGTCCCTGTTCAGCAGCATAATGTAGTGCAGTTCTCATAAATGTATCTTGTTGGTCTAAACCATGGGTAACTGCTGATGCTGATGCAATAGCTGCACCTGTGCTTTCCAATATTGCAGCATACCACCTGTTAAAATTATTACTTGCTAAAAATAAGACATACACAATCACAGAACTTGTTCAGTATTATACATAGACATTATTCTATCTACTTATATTAGTTTCTAGATTACTTTTATTTAAAAACATAATTTTAGATATTTATTTATTACTATTAAATTATATTTTAATTAAGTTTGATTAACTATATTTGTGATATATTTTAAACTTATATAATAAACTCAGAATATCGACATTACGTTAAATACTTCTGCTAAATCATTAATCTTAAAAGGTTTATTTCAAATAAGAAGTAACAAAAAGCAAATAGGTCATCTGATGTCTGATGATCACTGCTATCTAGAACTAACTATCAATAGCTAACGTTAAACCGGGTGGTAATCTCACCTGATCACAATCAGTGACATAATTGCTACACTGCAAAACCATTGAAAAACTTTTTATGTAACAAATACCTACCTGTGTACACAGAAGAATATATTTTTTGTGACTAAAATAAATTCTGTACATACTTATAAAGAGCAGTCCATGTTTCATCTTCACTTGTACTAGGTGCAACATTTCCTATTTCCTCATCCCATTCCAACTCCGCCTGAGGTGAAGATGTCAGTGATGATGGGCTTAGAGAAGACTTCAAACTCGTAATTCTACTCTCATCACTACTTGAACCATCACTGTGTATAAATATAAACTGGCCCTGGTTTTTGTCTGGGTTAGCATAATCTTCTCTTTTACCAAAGTTTTCATATTGCCCTCTGCAATCTTTAAATTTCTTCTCATTGGGATTTTTACATTTGGCTACAATTTCTCCATTTGGTTCATCGTGTTTAAGTTTCCGTTTATGGCATTTTTGTGACCTTCTAGTATGCTTGTTGTTGGATGTTTTGTTTTGAATAACTGGTGATTTAGTTGCAGTTATAAGTAATTTTAATGTTTCTACATTTCCTAAAACTGCAGCTTCACCTAAACATGTTTTTCCGTGACTAGTTATTTTATTTGGATTGGCTCCTGACAACAAACAATGTTATATTTTTATAGATTTATAATAGCATTGCTTTATAATAATATACATTATTAATCACCACTTACATCTATATAAGTTACACCTGTTAATCTAGAATGAAAATATATTCATAACAAGCAAGTCTTATACAAATAATAAACTATATACTTTTTATAGGAAAAGAAATAAAAACAAACTTGATTTCCGTTTTATGTGATAATATTTATGTTCATTATTTTTTGTTTTTCAGGCCCAGTAGTGCTATTCTACAAATTTGGCAGTGTCATAAAATTAATATCCCAATCCAAAATGTCATAATTTTTTATAAAAAAAATTGTACTATGTATAATATGCTATTAAATTTATAGTTACCTGAAAACACTAATAAATTGTCAGAAGATTAACTAAATACATTTAATTAGTATGATGATTAAATTAAACAAACATAACTTTAATTACCTTACCTCAACTTATCACTATTCCCTTATGTTTTTTGTTTACAATTTACATCAAAGACATTTTCTTTACAACTAAAAAGTCTTAGATGTTCATTGTAGTATAAAATTTATTGTTACTTATTATTTATTTGTAAACATACTATATGTACCACCTCTTCATCTATGATACCTGTGTTTTAAAATGAAAATTTTGGACCTTTTTGTTTTGCTAATAATGACTTATGGAAACCAAACATAATTATGGATCTCACCAGATAGCTCAAGGTTACTCAATTGGCAATGCGCATACCTATGCCATGATGCACAAATCAGAAATAAAGAAATGTGCAGAAGAAACAAGGTCACTTACAATTACTAGATTTATGTGAAAATGGACAAGGCAAAGAGTTCTTGAGTGAAAACCACTCTTTGTAAGTTACAGCATGAAAAGATTCGCAACAAAGAGAACCAACAACCTGATAAAGGTTGCAAGAGCTTAGATGTCAGCAGCATAATGCTGATTGTTGTCTCTTTGAAGAAAGCCTAAGAGTGATGTCTATGATATGTATAATAGTAAATATTGTTTACCTGAAATGATGTATAGATTAAAACTATATGTATATTTAGTATAAAAATAAATGTTTTCAACCAGACCAGTAGTCTGACAGTAAAAATATTAGCATCGAGATACACATGCATGCTTGTCTTAGTGAATAGCTGGATTAAAATGTAATATGACAAAATAAAAATGATTTGAACAAAGTTCCTTGACCCAGAATACATACATACGATATTCCTCTAGGAACTCTAAATATGGTTCTATCTCACACATTAGTTTATCAGAGAAGTAAACATTTCAAATGTATTAATAATTACCTTGAGATAAAAACTGTGTAATTGACACTTGATCATCATTACGGATGGCTTCAAATAAAATATCTTCGAGTGATTTATTCATAACTCTAAGTCATCAGGGGTTTTTATGAAATTATTCTACTTTTCTTATGTACGTATATAGTTTCATTCGGAAAATCAAAAAACTATCACTTTTACTATTACAACGTTCAACTTGCATGGTATTATGCTATGCATTACATTACCAGCTTACGTTTGTATACATTATCACATCAATTACTAAATTAATTCCTAAATTGAAGCATTTCTTTATATGTATAATTGCAAACAAAATATAAAAATAGAGAAGGCACCAAGTATCTAACCAACCAAACTATCGATATATTTTTAGAAAACAACTGAAAATTACTGGTAGCATTGATAAACTGAAATATCGATACTATTTCGGAATATCGATTTCGGTGTTTTTTTAAGTACTTTATTATATACTATAATAATTATTATGTATTCCACTTATAATTGGAATATTTTTATTCGTTTCATGTAAGTATAAATTAGTATAGAGTAAACAGGGTGAGTTTTGTTATAAGTGCTGCATCTATCTTTTAATGTATTCGTTCTGAACGTAACTATACGTAGTATCCCACTATAGTTTGTGAAGGCAACCAAGACAAATGACTAGTGGATAGTGTGTGTGTTTGTGTTTGGACAGTTTAACTTCCCGGTTGACTTTTTAATACCCACACCTTAAAATGGCGGATCTATTAGGATCTAAACAAAATACTATTGTTTAAATTTTCGATTTTACTAATAACTATTTTTATTTTAATAATAATATTCAAATTCTTATTGTAATAATAAATACATATTACTATTTTCACCTTCGAATATTTCGACTATTTTTTAATAATCACGTCTTGCGGTAAAAGAAACGATTTATTGTTTAATTTACTATTTAGGTATTGATATCAGTTGAGTATATCGACATATTTTTTACATTTGCTCATCCCTAATAACGTTAAAATATGTATACTTTTTTATTTACAAAGCCACTGGATATATGGAAAAATATACTCTTACTACTCTTATAGATTTTAATCGTGTATATAATTCGTAATTCATTGATTTAACGGGTTACCTAGATATTTAATTAAACATACAAATAAAAAAAAATTGAAAGGGTAGGAGAATGTAATTGTATTTATAAATTAAATGACTAATTAATTCATGATTTAAAATTGTCAAAATGTATACTTGGGTTTTGTGAGTATTTCATTTCAAATTTCAAATTAATTCAAATTTACTGATTCCGTACTGCGAGTGTCTAATAAAAATAGCTGCGATAAATGAGAATAAACGCGTCATCTACTAAAACTAATTTATTTTTAATATGAATTGTGATGGTCATAAAAACAAAATGTATCTTATCTTTCATTTCTGCAAATTGCTGAATTCACCCATTCAAGTATGTACCTATTTTAGAATAATTTACGGAATTTTTGGTGAAGTCATAACTGAACTTAGTGTATATATACTCTTTGATGGTAACAGTCAATCGATCTATATTTTGCAGTACCTACTTATATATTATTTAGTATAGTATTTTATCTAGGATATATTATGTATTCTGTGGTATCAGTAGATTTTTCGCACTTTGGCAACTCTAGGTCTGTGAAATATTTATTTTTGGAAGTCAATGGAACTGGTATCTATTTATTATTTTTATACGTGTTTTTCTAAATTTGTGGTAATAATCATAATTCTATACATTTCATCTATTTGATCGCGACAGGGAGTCAAATTATTTTGCATTTGTACATCTGAATTAGTTGTAGAATGATCTCGGCAGTCGTCATCCTGTTATGCTTTTTTTGGAATTATTGCTGAATAAGTAAAATAATTTTAAAATTACTCCAATTTTGTTATTTATCTTACTGCCTAATAATAAAATAGATTTTTGTTAATAGAAAAATAAAATATTTGTTGTAACATTCTTGTTATTTTAACATTTTCAGTGTTTTTAAGTAATCGAAATGTTATGGTTTCAGTAAAAATATGTAATGTTACTAAAATAATTTACAATGTCGATGGAGAACTGCTTGGTTAAGGCGATATACTCTTTCAAGGGAAAGAATAATGATGAGTTATGCTTCAAAAAAGGTGATATTATCACTGTTACTCAAAAAGAAGAAGGAGGTTGGTGGGAAGGAACCCTTGGTGAAACAACAGGATGGTTTCCTAGCAACTATGTAACTGAATATAAAGGTGATTACTTAATCTATGGTATACAATTCATTGAGAAATACACATTACATATAATTTCTAATTTCTAGATAAATAGTATAATTACATGAATTTCAATGCCTTCTCAAATAATCCAAAAAAAATGAAGTATCCTTTGTACACTAGAATCTTGAGTGTTTTGTTAACATTTTGTTCTGTTTTCTTCAAGCTCCAAAACCAGCTTTATGTGAAATCTGAGTTATAGAGAAGTCAAAATAGTCAATATTTACCTATAACATTTTTCAAGTAATACTGATCAAAAAATGTATATTTGATCTCTATAACTTTAAGAGAAAAGTAGTAAGGTGATTTATTTATGATGATTTGTAATACATACTATTATTATTGTTCACTTAAGGGTAATAAATTAAGCAAAATTGTAAAAATAGACACTTGGAATGCAAGCTTCTGTACACTTGTTATAAATTTATAATTTTTAACAAAAACTATAATATATTTTAATTGTTAATATATTTTAATTTTATTTTAATAGATGCATCTGGGTCTATAACTACATCTCCAATAAGAGCTCCATCAGAAATTCAAGCTTTTAGAAATGTAGTACTCAAAGATATCATTGATTCTGAAAAAGCCCATGTGGCTGAGATGCAAGGGCTTGTCACAAATTTTTTGCAGCCTTTGGAGAAAAGTGAAATGTAAGTTAAATAACTGAAAAATACACTTTAACATATATTGATCTTTAAAGAGCTGTGGATATCTTTATTGGGTTCCACTATTTCTGTTACAAAGTATTTGTACTGCCGTATTTTAGTCACAAGAGTTTAGTTTGCAAGAATCATTGGTACATTAGGCTTTTAAACTCAGTTACCAGAAGTAATTATTTATTAACGATAGGCTTCATTGAAGATTGCAGTTAATGTTAAGGATAATTGTAATTAATTTAACACCAGATGGATTATTATAAATATATTACTTTGTTGTTCCAAATCGATATTTATTGAATTATAATGATGTGGTCCGTCTTTACACAAAACAATACATATATTGTTGTTAAATATTGTTTTTTTTAATAGTAATTTGTTGCTCGACTAATCCTAATTAACCTATCATTATCTCTGTAACCTAAGATCGATCTTGTAATTTTAGTTTTCATGGATAATGCATAAAGTATTTGTATTAAGTAACTCTGTACTCTCGTAATAAATTAGATAATATGCTGTTAAGAAAGTTTAAGTTCAGTAACTAATAGTTATTACAATATGATGCACTCTCAAATTTATATAGAGATTTATTTTTGTTTTCAGCTTGTTAGTTTATTTAGTTACATTGTCAGTTAACATGAGATGAGACTGTGATTGAACAATAAAATAAAATTATATAAAAAAAAATTGTATATATGAAATGCTTTTTTTACTGTATATTTTCTTATTTAAAAACATTGCATTGTACTTTTCTCTTTTATACACGTAATTGTCTATTTTTGCATTCTAGGTTAAGTAAAGATGAATTTAAGCAGTTAACAGGAAATATTAATGAAGTGCTACAAACTCATGAACAATTCCTCACATTGCTAGAAGAATGTGCAACTAAAACTGGTCCTGATCAGAGAGTGGGGGGGCTATTTTTACAATGGGCCCCAAAAATCAAAGCTGTTCATCAAACCTACTGCTCTGGGCACCCTAAAGCTGTCTGCATTCTTGATAAATACAAGTAAGCACTTGTTCATGATATTATATTAAGTTACTAGATTCATTTTCAGTAATTATAAGAACTATTGAGATGACAAATAGGAAACTGTATATACTAGCAATTTCATTTAATCCAGCTTCTGAGCTGAAATAGTAGTTCTACTTTTAAAACTAATAAGGATATGATGTTTGAAAAATTCACATAGCAAACTTGCTGTATGTTAGTGACAAAGTCCTTACAAAACTAGTTTACAAGTGCTACCAATAAAAATGCAACTTAAGCAATGAATGTTGTTATTTCAAATCTGTAGCAGTTAATTAAAAAATCTAATAAAAATAATCATAACAAAAAAGGTCTTCTCCAATCATTTCATCTTTGATGAGTAGTATGACCAATACTAGAAAAATATAATAAGTTCAGAAGCAGCAAATGAATTGTATTATGATTTAATATATATAGAATTAATTATAATGCATTATAAAGATGACAGTGCCAAAAGGGACACCAAACATAGTGTCACTTCATGTTTATATATAGCTATTTAATTATGATATACTAGTTTTCTACATGGAGGGAAAGTAAGAACTTCATATATTATTGACAAAACAATTTTACTAAAATTGGAGTTAAGTTTATCTTTAAAAATTGGTTGAACTACATTGCAAGTTGTTTGAATATTCACCGGCCTGTACTAGAAATCAACAAGTTAAATATGAAAATGAAAAAACTCTCAGTAATTTTATACTGATTGAAAATAAAAATTATAAGGAATTAATATGTCTAAAAATCATAGTATTTTTATAATCAAATGCTTCAATTGAGATAATCAAAGTCAAGTGAGTACTTTTTACAATTTAGGCTCTGAAAAAAGAAATTTAGAAAACATCAATATGAGGAATCATTAATTATATTTAAAAAACCATACTGTTAAGATGGATGTGTGGTATAACAAGAATGGATAAGATTAAGAATGAGTATATCAGAGGAAGTTTGAAAATAGCACCAGTGACAGAGAAGTCGAGGAGTAATAAGTTGGCATGGTACGAACATATTATGAAAAGAGATGAAAGTCATGTAACAAAAAAAGTTTTGAGTTTGAAAGTGGACGGATATAGGAGTAGAGGAAGACCGAAAAAGGTGTGCATGGATTGTGTCATAAATGATATGTGTATAAAAAGTGTGAGTACTGAGATGACATCTGACAGGAGAGAGTGGAAAAAGAAAACATGTTGTGCCGATCTTACTTAGGTGGGATAAAGGTAAGATGATGATGACTATACATTATCCAATTATAGATACATTTATAATATTTTTTCAGAGAACAGTTAAATACATGGATGGAAAACGCAGGTGCAGTTTGCCCAGGAGTTCTTGTGTTAACTGCAGGATTGTCTAAACCATTTCGTCGCCTTGGCAAATATCCAGCGATGTTACAAGAATTAGCAAGACATGTACATGAAGCCCATCCAGATAGAGGTGATACACATCGTGCTTCTGTTGTCTACAAGGATATAGCTGTAAGCATTACAATAAAATGTGATCCCAATGACTACATTGTTATCATATGTTAGAATTAATAATATGTAGTTTTCCTTTATGTAATCACTTAGTTTTATCTGTGGCTTTGCTCGCGTTCATATAGATTTTACCTATCCCTTGGGAACAGTACTTTTTCTAGATGGAAAGTACCCTATGTCCTTTTCTGTACTATTTACAACTTCTTCTTCTGCTTAGCGCTTTCTCGGCTTGGTCCCAGGGTCCACTTTCCTACTTAACTTCTTCCACTTTATCCAGTGTTTGGCATCCTTTTTTCTGAGGTCATTCTTCTTCATGAGACACAAGCGGTTTGGTGTATATGTTTTTCCTCTGTTCATAAAATGTATTGTTAATATTATAAAGGACACAGGCGAAGTAACAGGTATCAATTAGTGTTAGGAATTTAAAAAAATTGGTGGGTTAAATATGTTACTTTCTATGGGCAAAGGAACTCAAGTATCTCTGAGATAAAAAATTGGTTGTCTGTAAAGTCGGTTTATGAACGATAATTTTACGTAATAAAGTCATAAGAAACATTGATGAAAAATTGCATACTTTTAAGAATTGAATTATTATCACTGAATTACCGATGGAGTGGAAGAGAAATAGATGCGTCACAAGCCGAACGCTTAGGGTGATCGCGCTTCTCTATCTTTTGTTCCATGCTCTCGTTTGCACGCTCGGCTCAGGCGGAACGTAACAATGACTCATGCTTTGTCGTGCATGCAGCCGGCGTTTATCGATTTATAAGACGTTATCACGTCAAAAATATTTATGTAACAATATGTAATATGATGCAGAGTGGTTGTGCTGCCTTGCGTCGTCAGAAAGAACTAGAACTTCAAGTTGTGACGGGTGAAGTACGTGGATGGCCCGGTGGTGAACTGTCGACACTTGGTGATGTCCTACATATGGGCAGTGTCGCTGTTGGTCCATCACACCAAGATCGTTACCTTGTGTTATTCCCATCAGCTCTATTATTATTGTCAGTAAGCAAGAGAGTGTCTGCATTTGTGTATGAGGTAAGCGGATATTTTTTTCATATATTCATTTCTGAATGAATATTAGCTATTTTCTATTTAACATAATTAATTTCTGCTTGATTTTTATATTGTACAATAAGAGAAATTGGTAATATTTCTAATATATATATATATATATTAATCTGTAATCACGTTGTATAGAAATATTCTGCTAATCTTGAAGGACAAAATTATTTCTTTGTACATTATTCTTGTAAAAAATCTTAGGCTATAAAAATGTGTCATTAAAAAAGTTGTCCGAACTTGAAACAACTTGCCTTTTCATAAAATACAATTATAAGAATTAAGATTTTGAGATAAAAGAAACAGAATAAAGCAAATGTACAGACGGAACTACACATTTATTAATATAGATAACTGGCAAGTAATTTTCCCATTTTGGGTAAAGTTTTCTTTCTGAGGTTAGCATTTCTCTAATATGTTATATACATTTTATGGCGAACAAAATTGGTATATAATAATATAAATAATACTACATTATATTATATTGCAGATTATATATCAAATAACAGTAATAGTAAATTATTAAACTAATCTATAATTCCTTTTTTTGACAACTTTTGTTATTTGGAAAATTATTGTTTCTGTGGACTTTTATTTATTTACTGTATTAAAACTAGAGAGCATTAATTATCTAAGCAACTTGTTTAGAATTAGGTTTCCTTAATAAAATATTTTTTTATTTTTAAAAATATTTTTTTTCTTGTAGGGTTGTCTGCCCTTAACCGGCATTACGGTTTGTAAGCTAGAGGACACTGATATATGTAAAAATGCATTTGAAATAAGTGGTCCAATGATAGACACTATACTAGCAGTTTGCCAAACTAGAGCTGAAGCTGATAATTGGGTCAGCTTACTGCAAAAACACTCTAACACAAGCAGCCCTTCCCATGAACCAGGACAACCACAATCATTGCCCCATGTAAGTGTCAATTTCTTAGAATGATATGTAAAGCACATGTAGTTTATTATTATAAATATACATTTTATATTTAATTATTTACATATATTGGTGATGCTATTATTATGTTATTTATAGTTTTGCCATTTATTTATTACTTAAGCTATCTTCTAATATTTTATATAGCTGACCCGGTCTCCTTCTGAAGGGGCATTGTCTAGCATCAACTCTAGCAGAAGAAGTCTTTATCATGTTACCCTACCACCAGCCAGTTACCCTTCTGCGTCACCCTACTATTCATTAACTAAATACTTTGCAAAGCTTGTAAAGAAGAAAGTTATAACCAAACAAATGCTCCGTAAATTGCTTCACGAAAGGACTTGGGCGAAAGCTTTTGAACTAACAGGTCTACCCGTAATGAGAAGGCATAAAAATTATATTAGACTAAGAATCGAAAATGATGGTACGATTGGCACTGAAACGGAAAATTCTGATAGTGATGAAAGTGACAAAGATACAAATTCCAGTGAATCTTGTACAAGTTCCAGTTCTACTTACGCCGAAATGGCTAATTATTCTAAAATCTTAAGACAAGACGCCTGTCGATAGCTCTAGAACAATATCATCATCTTGCAATAGTTGGGACAGTAATTTTGGGTATGTTCGGTATTTTGACAACAATTCAGATATGCATTTTGATGAACCTCCACAGCCTCCATTGCATCATCCTATCGCAGGAGATTGTACACGTGACTTATTTCAAGGTATTCCTTGTAATATTGAAACGTATAATGCAAATTTAATGAAGGACACTGAAAATCAATTACAAACTACGCCACGCAGGTTAGGCAATCAATCGTTTCTTCCACATTCCGAAAGTATTGAAACTTCTAGTCTTGAAGTGCGGCCTTATATGGCCTGTGAAGATTTGGTGAATATCGATCAAAATATACAAATAGAAACATTTGGTAATGATGATTCAGATTTTTTACCAACAAGAAGGAGTTTTCCAAACACTGCGAGAAAATATTCTTTACCAAAATTATGGAAATCTAATGAAGAGAATTACTGTCGCGAAGAAATAGAGAAAAAAGAAACATTGCCTTTCAATGTAGTACAGCATTTAGATCCTCCATCTCCAAAAAAATATGATCGAAATAGTATTGATTCGATTATTATTGACCCGCCACCAATGTTTCGTAACGATGACAATGAGAATATGAAAGTAATTAATGTAAACCTCAATACAAATATACCTTTCCGTAAGCATTCGCTTAATTCCGACAAAAGAATCAGACGTTCCATGTCTAGATCAATGGTCGAGACTGAAACATTAGCTAAGAATGATGGTTCAAGGATTCAAAGAATGAGCTCTCAGTCAGAGAATAATAGGACTCAACGAAAATGTGAATGTTGCAATCGATCTTTATGTCCAAGCCCAAGATCGTCAGATTCGGGCGTTGTAGGTAGTTGTAATCTAGCATCACCAGACATGCAAGAATATTCCAGTTCGGGTAACGCCGGCAACGACTCAGATAGTCAAGACAAAAATTCTGGAACCCTGAAAGATTCTCTTATTAATTTATCACACGAAACATTCGATATCCGTCGGAAGAAATTAACCTTATCAGAAATAGAAGCAGAGACTTTTGAAGATCAGTGCAGATGTACTTCACCATTTGGTTCCACGGCGAGAACATCATGCGTTACCAGTGTAACCTCAGAAAATAGTCTCGACGTGCTAGATTCCTCTAACACTCATCTCAAATCCACGTTTGCAGCAAATCCACCGTTATCCTCAGCACAAATAAAACGGACGTCTATCAGGAGAAACATTGAATGTTATGTTCCAGAAATTAAAATAAAACCGAAACCGCCACCGAGGATATACAGAAAACCAAGTACACATTTGGAAATTCCTAAGAATGTCCGTCATCAAATGCCTTGTCAGTGGAGTACACTAAATATTGCTGAACGTTCTAAACCAAGTAGGCACTATCATATGCGTATATATAGGGAAAACATTGAAGAAGGGAATATGAAAAGAGACTCTCGTACAAATATACCACGTAACTGTGACTTACTCGAGAAAGATTTAAAAAACCAAGGCAATTATGCGCAATTACGTAAAACGAGATCTCGCAGCGAAGATATGTCTAAGATGCAGAAGGGTCTAACAGAAGCTGATACTGGTTTTGTGGTGTATCGTTCCGATTTATACGCGCACTGGTGGATGAAAGCAAAATTACCCATTACCGTGGTCACCGACTCAGGCAAGGATAATTATTTTGTAAAGAAAGACTGTCGTCTTGTATCACTGGTTTGAAGTAATGCTGCCTTGGAGTTTTGTAACCATTAGATTAATGCTGCTATTAGAGTTACCCCAGAGTTACAGCGCTTTACTTGATCATCCTTGCCTGTGTTTATTCATCTTACTAACAGTCAAACAATCACTGCAAATAGACACCCATAATATTATAATTGTACTAACCAAATTAAGAAAACGAAACATTTTGCATGGAGAGGCTTGATCACTTGTTCTTCCCATGAATTTGTAGAGACAATATATGTATAAACATTTGTTTATTGTAAAGAAAATACCATGAAATGCTGGGTGATTAATATTTTTGTAAATATAGATTATAAGTGTTATTTCAATTATACGTATTATATATAAATACACTCAGGGACATATATAGAGGAACGCAATAAAAAAAGAAGGAAAAATAATATGAAAACACAGTTATTTGTACAACATAAGCTTTCGAATAGAATGTATTAGTTAAATAAAATTTTTTGAACACAAAAATTAAGACTAAATGATAACCGGATTAGAGCCCGTCAGCTTAGGATTTTAATCGTAAGAAATTTTGACCTGACATAATGAAAATTGAATATTGCTCTAAAGACTGATTATTTTTTTCATAATAGTTGATACAATCAGTATTCAGTATTGCCTCTTCTAGCTGTCAAAATTGCGTAATCCATATGGTCATACTTTTTATTAAAGTTTGTAATATTGAGTTCCATTTTTCAACCAATGCAGGTTTGGGGTCCCTTAGCTGGTGCTTATTTTTTATTTTCCCAGTTTATAGCAAACATGGCCTATAGGATTTAGGTCTGGCGAGCGTGCTGGCCATACCAAACTTGGATTCCGATGCCACCGCGACAGTGTGAGGACAAGTATATGCATGAAAATAAATTATTCTCCATGAATACTTCACGGAAGACGTATTATTCTCTAAAGTGTCTGTTACATATCTTGCCGCAGTCAGGGATTCGTTTTCTACGATGTGTAGCACCTTACGTACTCCTAATCATACCATTATTGAACCTCCTTTATAAGGTTCTCTTGCAACAATGTTAAGCTTAGCGTATCTTTCTTCGGAACGTCTTCATACTTTAACCCTTCCATCATCTGACTTATGACAGAATCTGAATCTCGTCAGTAGAGAGTACTTTTCCCAAGTGTCATCATCCCAATTTCGGCGGGAACAAGCAACATTGATCCCAGCTATTCGATGACCTGTGCGTGAGCACAGAGGCTCTCGCGGGCATGTACGCCCCAATACCAGCCGTCTTAAGTCTTCTAATCGTTTTGATGCTAACTGTCACATGTCGAACTTCCTGCAGCATGTTTCGGACCTCGAAAGAAGTCAAAGTGCGATTTCTGAGGACACTGCTTACAATAAATCTGTCGTCCCTCTTTGTTATTACTCTTTTGGGACCTTGCCCTTTACGTGTTATATACTCTCCAGTCTGCCGGTATCGTTTAACATTGCGAAAAATCACAGACTTGCACACTCGTAATGTTTTAGAGCCACTGTATTTTAACAACATTTAAGTTATAGCTTTAGACACCTGAGCAACGATGGATCCGGCATTATCACTCAAACTTGTCAAATGAAGTTCCTTTCACTTGATAATAACAATTTTTACGTCAAAAATAATATTAAGAATAATAAAAACCTGTTGAGTGTCATCATACACTAAGATCCAGAGAAAATAAAACGAATCAAAAAAAAAAAAGTTTTAAGTTAAATTCTATTCCAAATCTTGTTTTTCCAAATTCATTATACTAGTGTATATGGGCAGTACGAAATAAGGAAATATGTTCTATTATTTTAACTTATTTTGCTTTCCTCTAAATTTACATGGGTATATTTTATATTTGAATATAAGCAAATTAATGCACACGTCCAGGGTTTAATTAGAAAATAAGCAAATTCATTGATAAAATTGAGATTATCACAACTGTCAAATTATTGATATGATATACTTGGTAACTATATCTAATTGTATTATAATATTGACTACACATTATTCTAACATTTAAATTAACCTTTAATTGCATAACACTGTCTGGTAGAAATATGAGTGTACTTGGTTAAATTACTAGCTAAAAGACTTTTGACAAAAATAATAAGGAGACCTGTAAAAGTATATCTAACAAACTAGCGAATGTATTTGATTTTTCGGGAGTACCGAAAATATTTATACGTATTTCAATTACATTTCACAATTGTATTCCAGTTATAAATTTGAATACAACTATAGGCGCATAAACATGCTTATTACTTTGACTAACGTTTGTGACTACTTTAATATTAAGTTTACAGTCCTAGTCAATCTATCTGGCCGCTCTTAATATAGCCGTAACTTCGAGCTTGCGCGTTATATATATATATCGACTTGACTTCGCTATTTCCCTGACCTGCCTTCACGGCTTAACCGGACTAATAAGGCGAGTGCTTAAGGACACTTCGCCGCTTGGCAACTAGCTCAAAGGTGCCAAAGTGGCCGAATCTCGGCTTGGGCTTTTGCTTTAGATTCAGCACCGCGGATCTGTGTAAACTAAGCTAGCTATTCATACACATGTGTACCGCCATTTGTGCCTCACGAATTCAAACATGTATTCTATATCTGGGGCGTAATATAGTTAATAGTTTAATATAAACTTAACTTAAAATAGGAATCTAAACTTGGCAGTTATTTATGCTTAAGTTGTCTCGATTACATATAATATAGCACATATTTATACCTACGTATTTGTGTTTTGTGCAACTATATTCATAGCGGTCAAAAAGTTTGGCGAGGTCTTTATATAAAATAGTTTTATAATCATCAGGCTTCTTTACAGATGGCCGTGAGCGACAGTAATAACTCTGATATGTCAAGTGGTATAACGAACCATAAAAGATCACATTCTTTCAACAATCATCAAAGCTATACACAACACACGCAGCAAACACAAAAAAATAAACAAAAGAATCAGTCGGCTCGTTGGCTGCTAAACTCCTGCGACTCCCTCGACCAATCTCCCGTCAAATCAAATAAAAGCCCCATTGGGAAAAAATTCTCCTCAGTGGACTTCATCGACAGTTCTAGTTCAAACTACAGCAATAAAGGTACGTAATAATCGCTGTTTATATTATGTGATCTCGAAATCAGTTTCAATTTATTAAACGTATTGGTCATTTAGGAAATGGTTAAAGAGTATTGGAGGGGTAATTTAAAAAAAAAAAAAAATCCACACTTTTAGTCAAAAATTTCAAGTTGATTAATTTCAAATCAAATTGATTACTTTACTAGATTGTAAAAATGAGTTTTTTTTGTTTTTACAGATAATAAAATAAGATTTTCTTATTAAAATGAACTTTTTTACATCACTTTAATATTTTTTTGTCCATCTTATCGCATGGCGCATTACAGCCGGCCGCGGAGTAAGTGTAAAGTGAAAGGCGCTCGGCACCCATGGTTAAATTCAAAATGTTTCAATGATTTAAATAAATATTGTGCTCAATTTTTAAAATGTATCTAACATCTGAATGATTGTATTTATTATGTATTCCGTACTCTTATACGCAGATTGAAATCAAAATTTCTACTTTAAATTGTCTACTTTTGATTTCCCATTATCATTGCCATTTTTCAATTAACGTAAGATTAAAAACGCAAATTTAATACCCTAAGTCGAATAATTTTCCGAAATATTTCAGTTAAATGGTTACTATCCAGAAAAAAAGTTGCACTGGCATCGTGGTTTTAAAATGGACGATGAATTTGTATTTTGTTTTAGCATGGAGTATAACATGTTTACGACCCGCACCGCCTCTCAGACCACAATCATTTACTGTTGGATCCGATGAGAATATAGGACCGACGCATCCATATGCACCGCATCAACGAAAATCGAACTCATACGAGGAAGATGCTCTCATTCTTAAAGTGATTGAAGCATACTGTACATCGGCGCGGTGCAGAAATGCTGTAAGTTCGGGTGAGTATCTACATTATATATAATGCGCACTTTCAACACTCATAATAATATAGTAAACCCTCTTTAATCCAGCACTCAAAATAAAATAAACTCAAATTCCTGGAACATAGACAAAAAAAAATGTGCTTAAAAACATTTTTCAATAAGGAAGGCGTATCTAAAAAAGTGTATTTAATTCTCATGTTTTCATTTTAACTTGCTTTTATCACTATTACCGCCTGATAGGTGATTACTACTCCATGCTACCGTTGCTGTTATTTTTGTGGCATAATGAAAAAGTATTTAACACAACCAAAAACCGAACTTTAATATTGATAGTGTACTTGATTGATTCACGTAAGTTTGTAATGATTTTAAATTGGTATAATATAACTTGCACATTGAAATGTCTATTTCTAACGTTTCAGAATTATATTTATATGAAGTAGTCCCAATATTAATTGGGACGACGATTTGTCGTTATCTTAAAACGATTCGTAGGTAACAATGATCTTTATGTTATCGAGATGTTTTCTTTCGCGTTCTAGATTACTGACCGTAACGATATGTTAAAGTGCTGGAGTAATGAGGTTCTACTGTAATATATTACATACTTATCAGTAATGTCATATTAATGTTTAATACATATATTGTGACGTTCCATCATTTATCGCCATATTTAAAGGGCAATTGTTCTTACACTGCCGATATTATCGAATACTATTTAGGTGATAATATCATATAAAATGTTATTATAATATGAACTCCAATATGATTTGTATTCATATACAATTATGTTGCATATTTAGGGCAGAATAATGACATTCAAAACCTTTCCTAATAATTATGGTAAGTGTAAGTATTCACTAACACAACTGTATTTATTATGCAGTACCCAATATACCACTGGAGATATTCGAGTCGACAAGGAGGAGGCATGTGAAGTCAAGAAACCGCATTATTAGTTGGTTTTTAGAATGAATGAGAGTTTATACACGAAACCAAATATTTCGCTAGTCATATACAATGCGCTTGAAAATTCTTCAAGTTTGCTGTTCTTTATGTATTAATCGAATAGAACACACACCTCGTGTATCTCTAATATTATACTCATATACTTCTTATTTATCGATATTTATATCATAGGCACATGTCTCTAAATGCATGAAAACTAAGCATGCCTTGGTAATCGCTCCTATATGTAAACTATATCTAGTAGTATTTACTTGTAGATCTGAAATTTCAGTATAAACTGAGTTATGTTAGTTAAATTTTATTTATTCTACATATATTCCGTTAACTTCAGTACAAAGTAGCTAGTCGTAGTAATATTATTATAAATTGCTTCTATATCTACCTATCTGGTATAGGTAATTGGTATTTGTTTCGATAAAGTCGCTATTGATACAAGAACATATATGTTGGTCTAATCATAACAAAGTATGTGTCATAAATGTACAGCTTTATTCTTACGGGCTTACTAAAATATGCATTTGTAACAATATAAATATATTTATTGCATAACTTGCAAAAAGCACCATTACTAACAAATATATATATACCACTCTGAAGAATCTCACCTTGATCTAATAAAGGAATACGCAAGCCAGCTTGCGTGCGTACAGATGAAACAAGTGAAAAGAACGGCTGGCACAGTAGTCTGAATCTTTCTGTTTTGTTACATGCGGCTGCCTTTATATCGCACCTGCAGTGGACTGCGGCCACTTATCTCTCGGTAAAGTACAATATCACGCACCCGCTACTAACATACCTCACTATAATTTTACTAAATTGCCAACCGTTCAACAAAACAACACACCTGATTATACTGGCTATAACAAATCATCGAAAGTGAAGCGTAACAAAAGTTCCTCGGCGGCGGATGCATATCTTTACCGAGCTCCAGAAACAAGAAGGTTATTGTCTGATCGAAAATTTGAAATGAACCGTTCTAATCCGAATTTGTGGGAGTGTTCAGAGGATCGAACTCCAAGGCTGATGTGTGGGCGGGAAAGACGGAGTGGATCTCATCCCAGTCTTGCAGCGTCTTTGCGACCGGCCTTACCCGCCCCTACGCCCGTTGTTACCACGCGGTCTACACGCTCTTCTACATGGTGTTGTGGCACCTTCGTGAAACAGCTCACAAAATCTCATCATTTCGATTGACATAAGTAGTTTTATTGCTTTTGGTGCTCAATTTTAAACGTTAAGTCGATACAACCTATCTGAGCATGTTGTTCTGATCACTCTGAATACCTTCTTTACCTGTGTATAGCGTATACCTTCTGTCCTGTAAAAAATAATAATTCTCACACTCGTTATTACTGTTCCATATCCAAAGCTGGTTTCACTGACGTGTATTAATTAAATATTTTTATATAATATTAAAAAAAAACTCTTTCATTTGTTAAATATTTCCATTTTCCAGCTTTTTATTAACCTTTGGAAATATCTATTTTTTTTTTTTAATTTTAAGTATGGTAATTAAAAAAAAATTAAGTTTTGATTTTAATGATGCTAGTGCCATTTTTACAAAGCTTATTTTTACGCCTACTAAAGTGTGTTATCTATGTTAACATAGACTTTATATAGTGCATGTTTGCAGTATTATTTAGTTATTAAAATGGTCGTCAGATATGATTGCTTGTGTATTTTACGTTTATAGTTTATTAAATGTGAAGCAGAGGCGTTATGCATGGAATGCCTCAAGCGATACGAACCTGGTAACCTGGTATATATATTAATTATAATTATTTATTGGTATTATAGACACCGTAAAGTGTCAGAATATTAGGTATTAAAAAAAGGAAAATCACATGATTCGAAATAATATTTTGCCAATTTTACAAATGGGTTTTAAAATGAGAATGACCTTTATATACATACTGTATTGTAAGTATAATAACAAAACTATTTCTATGGTCAATTGGTAAATTCTTTATGCAAATTTGATTATTTCATGTCTACTTTAAAAATTGAACTAAACATGTGAATAATGTCCAATAGAATTAAACATCTAGAACACACCAGTGGTGTATTCCTACGACATAATATAATAAATGAAAACTCATGATACTTGTTTATATTCTAGTAATTGTGAGTACAGATTTTTAATTCTAAAACACACTAATATCCATTAAATTTTCATAAATTATGAAATTTATTAAATCGAGGAATTTAGTCCGAAAATATAGTGTTGTCTCTGTATTTTTTTTGTCATGTTATTAAAATTTGTTGCAAATGAAATGGATCTGCGAAGAGAATCGTTTTATATTATTATGAAACAATAATGTCCTAAGTATTGTATTTATCAAACTTACTGCTCTCGTGGGAATTAAGACCGAACGGAACAATTAGAAGAATAAATAAAATAATCAGTAGAACTATTTTTTTCTTATATACAGACTAAGATATCCTGGTTTCTATAGATTTCAATTAATAGATTAATTTTGATAATTTTACTTCAGAGTGATTATTAATAGTGCTCGCGTAAACAGTACTTTGAAATAATTAAAACTACTTTGTTTTATTTGAGAATAACTGGTTAAATAAAAAAAAACTTTGAGAGCCACAGAAGTGGACTTTTTTTTTTCTCTTCGAACTGACTACACTGTTGACCTGGCAAGACCTCTACAGTTTCACCGGGCTACTATGGGGAGCGCTTAAGGCACTCACCTGATTTTCTATAGGCAACCAGCACAAGAGCGCACGGCGCGCCTCAGTTTGGACTGTCAACAAATATCCCGAGTCTAACTGAGCTATTATTTCATACATATATAAATTCGTGAAACATACACGTGTACCAAGCATGTATGTTTCATGAACTCATACATGTATCTTGAATCTGGCTTCTATGTTAATCTAAGATAACTCCGTTCGAAAAAGCGATTAAAAAAAAACCAACCACTATGTGTACCTACATGTGTGTATGTACACGTGTGTGGGGTGATTGGTGTTGTGTTGTAAAAATTAATTTTGTTTGAAAATTAATTTAGTGTCACTGTAGTTGCGCAAGCAACGTGCTCGAAGACTCCATTCCGGAGGATCGGACCTCAAAAGAGGAGGTTAAGAGCATTAATTTCGTACTGAATTAATGGTAGTGTATAATTTATGGTTTTATTGATTTGTTTGGGTGGTGACTAAATACAGTATATTACATTCACAAATAATAAAACTGTCTATTAGCATGTTTTCCCTTCGGAGCTTGGAAATCGGCATAAAATAACATCGTGCAATCTCACTGTACTGTATAAAGCTAGTATCGATTATTTCTATGCAATATTATTATGTGTCTAGTACCAGCTAATGAGACACATAATTTTCCCTACCACATTTATTGCCACCATCAATTTCTGTGAAACCTCTCATACAATATTACAGTTCATAGTAAGTAATTACAATATAGCTTAATATTAAAAGTTTCACAGTTATATAAATAACGTACTGTAATTGTAAATATATAAATAACAAAATTAAGGTTAAAACAAAACAAATCCCGTTACCAACAAAATAGATGTTTTTTTTTTGTTTTCTTTGTAGACAGTCTGTTATTCAGTAAAATTTTGATGGTGCAGATATAAATTAATATTTGCACAAAAATCGTATGTCTATTGAAATATCGATGTAAGTAATAAAGAACAAAAGCAAAGTTATTTGATTTTGCGACAGGTAAACTCAATGGGCAGCTCTCTCCCGCCGCGCACCTCTTGCAATATTGAACGCGATAGCTCACTGCACTGTGTGCTTTTAACTATTTAATTAAACATATTATAGCAATCTAAAAGCTGAACTGAACATATATATATATATAATGTTTGTATCACGTAAATTACTCTGGTACTTATTTTTCAGAAACTACGACTCGACGGCAATTTAGTTTAACGAGACCTTTCTCCATTACAATTTACAACTAATATAGGAACTTTACGATGTCATTACCGCGTACATAAATATAAAGTAAAGATATTGCTAAAAATAATTAAAGCACAGATTTTCACCCAATGAATTTAGTTAGACTTTCAGACGAAATAATGATTAATAACAATGTGTGTGATATCTCTTCATACAGTAATGTTTGGGAAAATAGATGTTCTACCCTCGACTCCGCATGTGTTTTTAGCAGTGATTATGTTGGACTAGTATTTTATATTATGTAGTTAAAATATAAGAGTATTTTATAATTTCTAAAATTTATTGATGATAAAAATGTCTAACAGCTTTATTTACAAAATTATATATACTTCCCATATACAAAATTCTACGAAAATTGGTTTATCTCATTATTAGTATCTAACAATTTCTAAAAGTATTATGGATAATTGTTATACTCTATTTCACAATGACGTATCCTTCCTTTATGCAACGTTTTATTATGATGGTATGTTGCAATTTATTGCCTAACAATACCGTGTAGGTCACGCGTACAAATCCTTTGAAAATAAAAAGCCTACGATTTCTAAAAATATTATTGACAATTCTACTACCCTATCATGTGAGGACCGATATAAGCTTCTCGTTCACTAATTTTTTTTAAATTAGTTAAACTATTTTTCAATTAAATCTGGATATACAGATGATAACAAGAAATTTAACGTCAACCTTTTTTTTCAATGAAATCTGGATATACAGATAGATAACAAGAAATTTAACGTCAACCTTTTGTTCAGTCACGGTTAATAATATAAACTATCACAATCACAAAATAAAAAAAAAATAGTAATAGTACAGACATAACCTCAGATATTTTTATATAGATATATCTTATCTGTAGTATGGTTTTTTAAAGATTTGTTATTAATTGTTTTCGTAGGTACTCCATTGTAATAAGCACTATTGCGTTTTTTGTTGTTCTTCCTACGTTGAACAGTGCATACAATAACATTATTAGCATAAACGCGATTAAATTGCTCGTACGAGTATCAAATCAAAACCCTCTATAATTTTAATCTGGCATGTTTTCATAGAACGATCTTGAATATACAGAAATACAAAAGAAAATTCAATTGGTTTTTCTTAATGCTTGTTTTCATAGAGAACATACAAAGAGCAAGGTTTACGTAATGTACTTGTAACGCTCCGAGATCATTGACATGCAAGTATTGATTTGTTGTTGGTAACGCGAACATGGAGAAATGTGAACATTCAAATAAGTATGATAAACATAGTAATAATGTGTTAAACCTACATTTTTGTTATGTTTATATTACTCTTATTTTCTAAGTAATAACACAACTTTAAACTTAAAGTTTTCATTTTTTCCAAGGCGTGCTGTGTATAATTAGCTTATTTTTTTTAATCTAATCTTCTTTTTTTGGTCTTATAATTATATTGGTGAAATAAATAATATAGTAATTTTTATTTACATAAATGCCAGGATATCTTTGTTTTCTTTCCTTTTTTGTAATATAAATTGGTTTGACTCGAGAAAGAGTTTTTATGTATTGGTAACCCTTAAACATAGTATATGTATTATATTGATATTTGTTTATTTATTTTTAATTATTAATATATATTTACACTGTTATTGTAAAAATGTATTTAAATGTCACGATATTATGGTATTTTTGTTTTATAATTATTATTTTTCAATAACTCGCTAAAATGGAATAATAATTTTGGAAGTTGAAACAGTTTTAAAAATTTTCAGTATTACTAAGGTACCTGACCTATATAACACATACATAGAAATTATACGAAATAAAATACACATTTATTTATTTATGTTTGAGCTTTTATATAACAATTTTAATTTCAAAATTTTGAATTTCCTCAAAGGAACAACACATCATTGATATACTTTTTGTTGTGACGTCATAATCTAAATAAAGCTACGCCCCTTTCTAGACGCTCTCGAACAAACTCTTTCTCTCATTATGGTTTTGCTAGATTATGACGTCGGTGAAACTTATTTTAGTACAAAGCAACATCTACAGATATAGTAATTTGACGGTGACTGGTATACCACTTTCTGTCTAGAGAATTATTCTTCTGGTCAAACTATCACCATGTTTTGGCATTTTCGACTACTCAACCAAGGTTTCAATGGACCTTATCTCGGAATTATTTCGAAACAATGCTTTCACCAATTTCATTCTGATTAACATTTAATTTATGAGACCAACTGTTCTTTATTTGCCGTTGTACCCAATGGACACCGTGGCAGATATTTATGGGTTGCATCCAGAAAGGAGTAATTCGATATTATAATATTTCACACTATCCACGGGGTTTTTATCTATGGTTTACAAAAAACAAAGGCAAATTTCTTATTTAAATAACTATACATTATAGTGGATCTTCGTGTTACGAATTTTCTTCCAAAATTTACTGATTTTCAAGAATTTTTCAATAGTCGACTTTACAATAGGTTGTGCTTAATATAGGTCAGCTATCTTATTTAAAATTATGATGATTTATAAGTTATTAGTCGTATTACTATATATTCTCCATTTATACAAAATTTGCCAAAGCTATGTGATGTTCAATTTTAATTAAATATAAATAAGAACGTATAATAATGTAATAGGTACCTAATTATTGTAGTGAAATTTTAAATGAACTACAACTTATTTATTAAATTATGTATATTAAATTAATGGTATCAATTACTTTGTGCTTTACATAAGGGAATATACCCAAACCACGTGACCCATATTTGACAATTTTTTACCCCTCCCCCTTGGTAGCCATCCATAGTATACGAGGAGACCCCTCCCTCCGCTTTTAGTTTTCACGTAGTGATTCATAAATCCGATTTTTAATAATTTTTTGTATTGCTTTCATTGATAGGATATCCTTATAACTTTTAATGAATGATTTGTATAGTCGATCGTGCAACGACATTATTATATCGGCACAATCGTGCTGTACTACAAAGTATTAATTTTCAAACAGCTGACGTCCCGATGTTTGTTCATCAGTGTTGTCACCTTTGATTTTTAAAATCGCTAAACGCTTGCGTGCCATATTTGAATATAGCTTGCCGTCTCCTCCCTGTGACCAAGCGTAGTACTTTGAAGACCTCTCTCGCTCCCTGAACGGTTTACGTGGTTTGGGTACGTTTCCTAACGTGTATATATATTAATATTTAGGAATGTATGAATATATGAATTATATATTGTATGTAATAAATAATAGTAAAACAAAACTAATTGTAAAATTGTATATTTACATATTTACTGTTTTTACGCTGATTGACCGTTTACTTATTTATACATTATACATTCAGAATTACTATACATATTTTTCTTACCTAAGGTTCTGGTTACATATGTAATATCAAATAATCTCAGTAATTAGTCTAAGTAACCAGTGTCAAGTTGGAGTTTTATTAACTTTTAATTAGTTGATATGTAGCATCGAGCATGGTAATTTACATACTGTTTATCTTTTACTTATTTACGAATGCATTTTACACCCTTAGTTTATACTTTTCTCATGTCTTATTTCTGATAATGTTCTTGTTAAATAAGTTGTATAAAATAAATATATAGTATTCTCTTCTCTAATATTTTTCTTTAGCACATATCAACTATGATTGGTAAATACCTACCCATATTTTCAACTGAAAATTTTCAAGGTGGGTACAAAGTAGAGTAAAAAATTATGGTGTATATAGTATTTAGTAATTAATCAAAGGGTCTTATTTCAGAGTGTGACGACGAAAATCCTTCGATAGAAGCACTAGTAAGATCTCCGTCATTGCCTATACACTCCACCTCTGGCAACGGATCCCCGAGTCTATGGACTATAGTAATGAGGTTACAAAATGAATTAAAGGCATTGAAGTTAGATGTAAAACATTTACAGCTACAGTTGAACGAAGAAAAACATGACAGGACCCTTGCCATTGCTACCTTGCAATCCAAAAACATATTTATTGATGCTAAAGAGAGTAAATGTTAATTGAAAGTATTACATTAAATATTATTATATCTACATACCATCAACCTGTTTTAAATAATCCTTTTATGAAATCAGGAATCCCTATAACAATTTACGTCATCTTATAAATAAAATGAAAGAGGTCTACCCTTGTGCGCGCATCACTCAAAAACTACTGGATAAATTTTGATCCAAATTTGTTTACTTCTTTGATAATTGGCCCTTATTTAAAAAATATATAGTTCGACGTTTCCATTGACGTCCGTCGAATTGATGGGGATGGCAGTTGGGGGTAGGGAATCTGACGTACTACCTCCCCCCCTTAAAAGAAAAAATTGCGGAGACTCCTTTTTCGAGTTTTTTTTTTTATTCTGAGCAAATTTTCCTCATTTTGGGGATTACAATTAATAATTAGTGTAAAAACAAGGCGAGACTCCTTGCAGGGAAAGGGGGTTGAAAGTTTGCGTGCGTGCTTATAATAATGTAACCTTTCCCTAAAAAAAGTATCAACTCCCAACTTGACGCACGTCAATGGAAAACTAGCCAAAAATATTTAACAGCTTCATGTCAAATAAAGATATAGTGGTATAAAAAAAACGATTTTTAAGCAATACAAAAAGTGTGAGCAAACGATGCGGTACACATGCGCAGAAGAGGGGAAGTAAATGGATAACATTATTTTAATAGAAATATTGTAAGCAAAGTATATATATATTTGCTTTAAATGTTTCTTATGTTTTTACTCTATACATATAATACTGTTATTGTTATTGTTTATAATATACTGTTATTATAATAAACAACGCAGACGAAGTCGGTGGTATTAGTTAGTAGAAAATAAAAACAAAAGATCTACATAATTTATAATTATCCATAGAATAAACGAAACCCTTGTACAGTTAACTATTTCAAGCTTTGCATAGTTGTGACAGTGAGTTCGGTTCAGTGGGTACCCATCCACTCGAATCCCCATTACTCATACGTAGGTGTGAAGTAAAGGGCCGCGAACCATTATTGATGTGATAAAAACACCTTTATGAAATTTATTTTAGTTTAACTGTCGCTACAAGTATTATTCAAATAGGAAGCGTTCTTTCTAGTCATCACTTTACATCACATTGTAAATTCTAAGCATCCATTGTAAATATTTTAATCATCAGACTTTTATAACAATAAACTTTATATACGTTCGCAAAGGTTTATTACTGAAAATCTTTTATTTTGTTCGTTGCTCTTGTGTGATTCATTTATTCCAATACATTACATTCCATATTTAGCGGATAATCAATCGATCAAAAAAAAAAATCAAACAACTTTTTGACAGAATTCTGAAATAAACATGACATTTCCAGTTTACGTTATTGACCACTTTACATGTCTTGTGATCAATTGACTGATTTGATTTCATATGTTCGTTTGTCATAAAATTTAATTTATTTATTGTGGTCTTTATTGTATTGTGATGTAATCACCAAATTAAAAATATTAACACAACAACTATATAATCAAAATATTTGTGTACTAATTCGACAAATGAGTGTATAAGACTAGTGTTCGCCCACTGTTCGAAATTCAACCATAATTAATTTAACCCTGGACTGCCCAAAATTGTAAGTTCCATACAAATGAATGTAGACCTTATGAGGCATAGGCACAGATACTATTGGCAGCATACGCTTAAAATATACCTGATTTATTACAAAACGTTGAATAATTTCAAATTAAGTATTGTAAAATTATAATTTTTATGTAAAATGTAGTTTTAAATTGTTTTATCATTTGTACGAACTTTTATTACTAAACCATGAAATTTACATTGTCGTGAATTAAAACATAATCCGCCATTTTGAGATCTGGGTCTAAAAAAATCAGCCGAGGGCTTTTGAGTTTCGTAAAAGTAAGTTTATTATCGAGTTATTTTTTTAGTGTACAAATATTGTAGATTGGTAAATGTAAGGATCGTGAAGTATGACAAATGAAAGACTTATTATTCATAAAGGATTCGAGACGCCATGGTACGAAAAAAAGAACTGTTTCCAAATATGTTTTATTGACAATATTGAAGCTCGACAATAGCCGATAAACTAACCAGAAAATAAAGAAAACTGGTTGACAAACAGAGGACGAAAAAGTTTTTAATTGTTTTGTTTTGACCTATTTATATATCTTTATCTATTCATAGATCTTGTTATGAGTAATAAGGAATATATTTATGTAATAAATGCAGTTAAAAGACCTTGTGGAACTTAAATCTTGACATGGCGTATATATAGGAGAACTATGCGTATAAGCTAATAAGTTTTGTTTAAACTTTTGTCTGAAAGAGTTACATAAGTAGCTACTATCTCCAATAGCAAAAAAGTAAACGTTTTTTAATTTTTATTAGCAGTTAATATAGGTACATCAGATAGGTATCTGACAACGTTGCCATAGAACTTTGTAATTCACACGTCCAAAAAGTATGCAGCACAACTATAATAAATTCTATACTAACAAGTATCCCCATGTGGCCCGTTTCCCTACTACTGAAAGTTATCTATTTTTTTCCAACACGGTTATGCTCACTCAAATACTAGCTTCGGAAGAGTAAATATGAGACACGTCTAGTAGAGTGTAGACACTGCAAATGATGGCCTTTGTACCATACAAACGTATTCCTCTGTTTTGTTCATGGATAATGAAATTAGGATAATATGTTTATACCATTTTACGTTATCACCGTTTATTTCCTTCTGCTTCATGTCTTGTGACATCGCAAATCGCGACAGAAGGCGATGGCGACAAGCTTACGATAAGTGAAATAATGTCTCAAAAGGAAAACAAATATTTCACTTCAATTATTATTATAATTATTCAGATTTATATCTGAGTTCAATATAATATATTATTATAATTATTCAGATTTATATCTGAGTTCAATATAATTATTTATTATATATTAAATCTGCGAATTGTAACTGGCTGATACAATCGAAACTAAAATTAATATAATTCGTATCATCTTTAACAGATATTTTCCTCTCGATGATAAATGATTAAATATATCATATGATAAATAGAAGTAACGTATGAAATGTTTCATGGCTAGTTTCCATCAACTCTAAGTATTTTGAAATGCAATATTCTGGTGAAGAAAGAGTTTTGACTAAAAAAAAAAACTTTTAGTTACGGAATACTTGACCTCTAGTCCGTCTATATTAGGTTTACTTGTTTATAAACTGAATATCTCGGCTCCGCTTAATGCTTTATTGCTAAACACTATTTTCAAGATTAAGACTTTTTCAACTTTTAAAATAAGAAAAAGCTAGTACGATTGCTTGGGATTTAGAAAAACTAAACATATAACGTACTAGAACCTCCAAATAACTTTTTAAATGTTGCAAGCTTATTGTTTGTTTGTAAAACACCGAATAATTAAGACATTGAGTTTGAACATTGGATAATTTGCCGACTACTCAGCTCAGATTAACTTGGATTTGAACTACTTTAATGACAAACTTTTTTCGTTGTATGTTAAAAATAAACTTTTAATTCCGAACCCGAGAAAAAATTAAGATTTTAAATGGCTACCGAAGTTATAACTTGGTAGTCGTTTGATAGCGAGCTATAAAATTTGTGTGTACGTAAAGCCTGTCAATTTTATATTCCAATTAGTTTTCAGTGTTTTAAATCATTTTATTCTAAAGTTTGACTTCAATAATCACACAAAACATTTCCCGACTATCCTATCCTATCTTAAATAAGCGTGAACTTACACCCTTTGTGTTGATCTGGTTTTCAAATTACTGGAAATAAAACGATAAATCAATAACAATTTATTTATTTACTTGAAATATTAAACATGTTGGTTTCTTTTCATGAAATGAGTCTATTTTCATAACTCTATTTAACACTAAAATACAAGAACGTTTCAGTTTTATTGCTTACTAGCTGATGCCCGCAGCTCCGCATGCGTTTTTTTTTATTACAGTAAATTACTTCTTATAAGATCAGCTCTCTGTTAGTGAAAGTTTCGTTTAAAATGGTTCAAACGTTTTGGAGATAGTACTGCAAACGAAGCCATGAATCAAAGCTAGACCAAAATAAAAAAGCTTTAATTACTTTGTATAACGTTAGTTATCTGTCAGTAAAAGTCCCATGACAATAGATCCAATCGTTTTGGAGATAGTACTACAGACGAAGCCACGAGTGACAGCTAGTCTAAAATAAAGTAGCCTATGTCACCCGCTGTAATTTTAACTATCCGTCAGTGAAATGTCTGTCAAAATCGGTCCAGCCGTTTCGGAGATTACCCGGAACAAACAGACAGACAAAAATTGTGTTTTTGTTATCTGTATCGTGTATACGTTCATAACCAATCAGTAAAAAGTCGTTATTTTGATATTACATACAGACACTTCATTTTTATTATATGTATAGATAGTGTTTCACTTCCCGGATGTTAATTATATTACTCTGTTATAATATGTATTATTATATTTCTCATGTATTTAGAATGTGTGTTCTGCAAAAATATGTAATTTGTAATAGCAGTCTTATTAAATACCAAATGCAAAGATTTGCGTTGGTAAGTGATCCAATTTACAGTAGTACTACATATATTACAGTAATTGAAATTGTTATGTAGACACAGATACAATATTAGCGTCTATCTACAATACTCAGCACATATAGAAGTTTTAATAACTTATACTTAGTTTCTTACATTATGATTAAATATACTTAGCAACCAGTTTTATTATGTGGGAATTTAAAATATAATCATAGAACCTAATTATGTCTTTGGCGAGAAAATTATAAGAGCGATTAGATAATTCCATAACTTTAAAAATATTAACATAAAAGATGGCACGTCTTGTTATAAAGTACCTACCTAATTAAATACATATATCGTATACATATATTACTAATGACACAGATATAAAAATGCATAAAGATTTGTTTGTTTTATAGAGTCTTATATAAAACATGTTAGACCGAATTTGCCCCTTATCTACAGGTCGTCACTGCAAAATATTGTTTTGAGCTCGAAATCTATATTTATCTCGCCAACAGTGCACTTGATTCCGGATGCGAGTTACATCAGCTGCGTATGTGCGACAGCAGCCGCCAACATACCGGACGCCTAAATCCAGCCAGTCTTGAATGAATACTTCCACAGGCTCGCACTTATCGCGGTCTATCCACCTGTTAAAAAAAAATCCAATACTAATAAACTACAATAAATCTTGATTTACAAATAACCACTATAATAAAAAAAACACAATACAGCCTTTTGTTTTATACATATTTAAAATTTTAACGTTTAGCAATCTTATAAAAATTGATTTGGACTAAAATTTTAAGGGACTAACTTGAAGTCTGGCTCTCAAGTGCTGCTGTCAGAACACACATAACTTGCAGATTTCTCTCATTCTCTTTAATCTCTTGCTCTTTAATTCAAGGGTTGGGGTATTTACAATTTAAATATAATTCAATACAATATGAAATTTTACTTGACAGTGGAGTGCCATAATTGTTTAGAAAGGTCTGATGTCTATTGAACGTGCACAGGAAAAGCGACAAATAAGAAGATTTAAAACATCTCACCCTATTTGAGGATTATATTTTTCTCCAGAATTTGGGTAGACAATTAGCGGTATAGGGTCTTGAGGCCTGTCGTCGTTGATGTTTTCCAGTAAATGGGAAATATATGACGGAGCGCAACAGTTAACTCCGACCGCGACCAATTGCTCGGGATTCGATTCCCAACACTTCTTTGCAACTTTTTGGAAACTTTCCCCATGGGCTATGCTTTGATTATCCTGAAAAAATAGAAACAATATTATGATTTTCTTCGTAGCGCTTCTCATAGGAGTTTACCGAAAACATTTCATATAACTCTTAATGATTTAAATTAAATTTATTGTCAGAATTGTGTCTCTATAATTATAATAATTACTATTTTATGGACTAAAACCTATAATAATCTTTAATTGATTTAGTATAATTCATTACTTTTTACTCCTTTAAGAAACGTCTACCTAACGAGGTATTTGTTATTTTACATTAGTTATCATTGAAAGTATTTGGTTTTATTAGAAATAAGTGGTCATCGACATTTAACACAGTAATACCGTAGACAGACCGAATAAATTTGATACAACGTACCTCTCTAAAAGTTTCAATATCATATACAATGAAAAAAATTCATTAAACGCTATATCCAATGACTGTAAACATAGATATATACGCGTATTATTTACGATTCAATAAGAATTTATTTTCTTACCTTACAACTAAATGCGAGCCATGCCTTCATCCCTGGGAACTCTCTTAGGAGATCGCAGAGCATCTCTGCTTCTTCTTGGCACGGTATTGTTTCCAGAGCCAGCATATCTACACCCGCTTCTACTAATGCCTGAATTCGTGGTCGATGCCACTCGCGCATTGTCTGTAATGAGTTAAACAATATTAAATTATAAATAATACTATTTTTTATTATTTTACCATTGGAATAGCTACTGAAGAATATTTGCTAAATGGTAACGCCAAACTTTAACATTAATAATATTTCGAAATAAAATCCTCTTGTATGATTTTATACAATACAATACTGTTTATATATTTTCTCATAATGTTTAGATTTCATTAATTTTAGCGAATTCATTTCAAAGCATTTCAGAAGTGTCACCTTATGAATGTTCCATAAACCTTTTGAATGAACCATTTATTCTATGCTTCGTTAATTAACTGTCCATCCCAGTTGAATGCTGTCGTTGTAAAAAAAAAACAAGAGAAATGAACTGGAGCTGTTCATATTGACGATGTAAATTTTAATTTGTAGGCAAATTTATGGACTTCTTTATGTTCTATACGATGCTTTCAATGGTTTTTATTTAGCTGAGCGCGTTTAGCGTTCTGTAATATCGCGTTCATACACCTACCGATAAAATTTTATTATTGAGGTATTTAATAACGATATTGTAATATATTAATATCGGCGGCGAATGTTACATTTAAATGTAGTATTAATTACACGAGCTCGAGTTTGAAACAACGACCGTATTGACATAGATTACTCGATTGTCGTAATTACACGCAGAGTGATTTTTTTTTCTGATTTATTTTAAAATAGGATTAATATTTATATTCTGTTATGTGCCATCTCAAATGTATATTCTCTTACAAGCTTTGTCCTTTTATGTACCTCTGACAAAGTAAGTATATGCAAAATGTTTTTTTCAAACTGATTACACTGTTGATCTGGCAAGGCCTCTACAGTTTCACCGGACTACATGCAAAATATGATGATGATCGGTTCAGTAGTTAAGGAGTGAAAGCGTAACAAACAATCAAATTCACTTTCGCGTTTATAATATAAGGATACCTCTAAATTATGTGTGGGGACACATCCTTATGTACCGAAATCATTCTATGCTTCAGGTGGTTTACGAAAACATTAGCTTAACAATGGAAAAGCATCAGTAGTGCACTAGTGAGCAGTGACTTGAATCCGTCAACATCAACCAATCTATATCCAACAACTTAGTAACCTCATTGTGATATTTATATAGAGGAATTATGCGTCCTCACAATATCAAGTAACAATTCATTAAAAAAAAATGTTATTTTGTTATATAACTGAAATCATTTGCCTAAAGCGATCTTCTTCTTCTTAACCTAACCTCTGTAAGGTCGGTGCAACATATTTCTCATGTTGCGATGTGCGATTTGGCTTTATTTTTACGATCGGCCGCGCGCGCCTCACATTCTACCCTCCTTGGGATTATTTCCGTAGTACCGCTATATATAGGGAAAATATGTGACTATTGATTTCTCTTCATTTACTACAATGATGTGGGCCGATATGATAATTATTATTGATGTTAAATGCAATTGAAACCTGTTGATTTATTTCATAATCATCAAGCAAATAAATAAAACAAAAAAAAACCATTTAAAAAAGTCAAAGATATTAAATAAATCCGAGATCAAAAGAACACAGTTACATAAAACGACTAATTTCTTTAAATTTGTGAATCAACATAAGTTTTTAAAACTAAGGTAGAGATGTATGCTTTTAAAAATGACTAATATAAATATTTTCGTAATCTTAAATCATTGATACCTAATCTTCGTTCAAACCATACACACTTATTTTACTAATTATAACTGTAATCCGTCTGTAATTTAATCAGTTATGTAGATCTATTCTATCCTACTGAATGCAATTAATCAGCTTCAAAATTCAAATATTAATTAAATACAAAACTCATTAGCTAATGATCGCCGATACGTATAATAGTTTTGTATTTGTTAATACTCAGTAGTACTTATACTGTAATAAATTAGAGGCTTACCTGAACTGATACAGTATCTGCATAACTACCATCGTACTCTGAACCGTCATGTAGATGAGCTCCATAAGGACCCACTGACCCAACAACTATTGGAACGCGATCTGAATTAATGGTAAAAGTAACGGTAACACGTTAATCTATAAGTTAGTTATATATATTTCGTGGGATTTGTTACAGTTAAAAGTAACAGTATTCATTATGTCAGTACACGTAATTCATTTTACGGAAACTACCTATGTTTTGGTGTTATCGCGACATAATACCCTTCAACCCGTGCAGAGTAATTAATGCGTGCCTGCACCCTACCCTCGCTGGAGAGAACCCAAGAATCTTTGTTTTCAGTAAAATAATAAAACATTCTTCGAATATTATTCCAATAGCTAAATATTTATTTTGTCTGAAATTGTTATTTGAAATTAATATGGATACTTATTAAGATAAGTAATTTATTACAAGTAATTATTAAAACTAGTCATTATAAGTTTTTAATTGTTATTCACCAAAATAATTCCAAATTAATATTATTAACATGTATGACAATTTTCACAATAATGATTTTATCTCAGTTACTTTGTTCTTAATTGCATATATTAATTAGATACTAAGGTGTTTCTGTTTTATACAATTATATATTAGAGAATGCATGCTTTCATTTCAAAATAATTTAAATTTTTATATGTTATTAAAAATCTCTGCGAAAGAAGTTCCATTTGGAAACTTCGAAATTGGTCTAATTTATTGTTTCGATAATTAATGCCAATGAATATGTTTTTGTGAAAAATTGAATGAAAGTGATCTTATCTAATTTTGTAATTTCCCTTTATATTTATTCTTTTCTTTGACAAGTTCAGGACGATTATAGGTTTAATAAAATACACAGTTAAAATTATATTTTCAATAAGGAGGGTTCTTGTTTATTTATTACTTCAAAAATTAGGCTAGATAATGAAAAATTCAGTCTCTCATTAAAATAAACCTATATTTATCTATTATAATCTATAACTGTAAAGGTTAGGAGGTCACGAATTTTATTAAGTTTTATTAGAATTACTTTAATCTGAAAAACTGTAATTTTAAAATAATACAATGAATATAATTTTATTACCGTTTTGCACATATTCCTGATATTCTTCTAAATAGAGGGAGCGTGCTCGTTTAGCTAGTTCGACAGCACGTACTATGAGCTCGTAGCTTTCTTCTCGAGTGACACCAAGATGTTCGACAAATCCTTGGACGGAAGCTTGATAAGTATTTGTTATTACTAAATCCGCTCCCGCTACAAAAAAAATCGTATTCGTTAAGACATTGTCAATGCTATATTATAATTCATTAAAACAAATGTTTGTATATTATATTTATGTAATAGTGTATAATCTTTATCTATATATAGAATTAGTTGTTACCAATATTTATATATATTTAAGATTGATAAAATCCAATGCGGATTGACCGATAAATATAAAAGTTCACACATCTATGTTTTGGTTGTGGCACCATTGTAGTACCACTCGCCACTAGATGACGCTGCAGCTTATTAAATTCGATACTGTTTAATCGATCGTCATGGAAGATTGTAAGCGTAAATATTATTTACACAATATTCATTTTGCTATAACATGACTATTCATTACTTACAACGATTAGTAATCAAAACAAATATAACAATAACATACGCGAACGGAACCTCAGCCACAGCTAATGTAATAGTATGTAGTAGTTGTACAATAGCTGTCATTTAATTTGGTACTTCGGGTACAAGAGAGAGACGTCATGCTGTGATTAGTTTGCTTCTATTTTGTATTCTCTATGGCAGAGCACAATTACTGTGATATACAAAATAACGAAACCGATCTGAAACGGTTATCTCTTTCTTCTCTCCGATGTGCCAAATTAAAAGTCTGGTACTGAACTTTAGTGTGCGCTCTCTTTTATTTTTATGAAACCTAATTATCCATCATTATATTTTTTATTGGCAATACCGTTTGTTATCTACAATTGCCTGAGGACATTAAACTTGTTCAAATAAATACAATATCAAAAGTTTATCGTTTTCGAATAGTTTTACCTAGTGTATATCTTAATGCAGTTACGCCTACCTCTCTATACGCGATAGAGTTCACATCCTGAAACTAACTGGATAAATATTAACAAACTTGTAGTTTGATACTATTGTTAACGGTGTGCAGGGTGCGGGCTAAGAGGCATAAACAATTTAATGTTATTAAAACTTAGTAACGTAACACGAGTTCAACTAGTACTGGGTCAACACTGAGGAAGCGAGGTCGCGAGAAGGAACCGTTCGCTGTCGAAGAAAATAATTATGTAATAAATAGACGGCGGCACAAGGCTTGCGAATGGAAGGGTATTAGACAGACAAGGTGATTAATGGCAACTACATTGTAGGTATATTTGAAGCTCTAGTTTCTATACCGCATCGTAACGATATTAGGTTCCGAAAGCGGTTACTGTTCTGTGGTTTCCAAGCACAGAGTTTTTATTTGAATCACAAATAAGTGCGCTTGCATTGAAATCAATACATCACGTTATTTGTGACTACATATCCTGAGCAGTAATCGCCGGTTTTGCTGGGTCTTATTACTCTGTTTAGATACTTGTGTCTCCCTGCCGCGCCGCCGGTCTCATCTATACTGTTTGTAGTATGTAAATTTGAAGCAGTTACCAAATGAGGGAGTTACCGACATCACTCCGGAACATGGTATAGGATTAATCATAATAATTATACCGGAACAACTGTCATCTCTTATTTGGTTTTTAGATATGTAAAGTTTAATATGGTAACCTTATGAAGTAATCATTTATAAGATACGTTAATATAATCATAAAAAAAATAGTGTGTGATATTTACGGTTTTTCTTTGCGTAAAATTGTCCAGAGAAAATTTAAAGTCTTTAAATAAAAGATTGTGATATTTTCTGTATTTTTTTTTTCAATAAAGTACCGGATATGTTTTGTATTTTTTCATACTTTATATACTAGGAGAGGCAGCAATGCCAGGCGGTAGGCTTTCCCTCCGGGGAGTTATTTGCTTGTAGACACTTTTCAGCTTTTCCTTATGAAAAGAAACGTTCCGTTTTGTGGCAAAGAAAAGCGCTTTCAGAGGACGATGACACGGGACGAGGTCACACTCTCACTGTCAGAAGCATGAAAACGATGCGCTAAAAGGGGACCTAACATGTAATTCACAGAACATTTGCTATACAGTTGCAAATTTTACTTTTGTGAGCATTTATATAACGTTTATAGCACCCTAAGTAAATCATAGTTTGAATATTTTTTTCTGAATATAGACAAATGTTTTGTTTAAAAATTATGAAATTATCAAGAACACTCTTAACAATATAAAGGTATATATGTATATATAAGCAGAGTATTTTTTTAATCTTTATTTCATTTAGGGACTTGGGTTCATAAAGAACATGCCAGTGCCATCATACCCTAACCTTAACATATTTACAACATTTCATATAATTCATCGTAAACTTCTATAAAATCTTGGCTTCTTCACTTGCAGGTGCAAACAAGATTCTATGAAAAATGTCCTGATCTAATGTATTAAACTTAAGACATAATCATAAGAAAATAAGCAGAGATAAAAAAGATCAGTACAATTTTCTCCTCTGTTTGTCCACAGGATTTTCTTTTTTTGCTTAGTAGTTACTAACGAGCTTTAGTGTTATCGATGAAAAATATTGGATTTCAAAGACTATGTTTCTATTCGTCATACTTCACTATCCTTACATCTACAAAACCTACAACATACATTACACTCAACAATTTTTTTTTCTGTTGCTATTGAGTTTTACTGTTATTAAGAAGAAAAAAAGGAAATATTTATTTTTTCATACCATCGACGAATCGTAGCTTTTATTTATATTAGTCTCTATTCGCTACACTTCACGCTCTATGATCTACAATATTTCTACAATGCAGATATGTATATTTCTAACGTATAGACAAAAGTTTATATCCCTTATTACGGTCGAATTTCACCCACTAGTTATTATGAAAGTACCACTTTATCAAAGTAATGTCTATCACTATACCTCTTAGGAAATCAAGGTGAGTATTTACGACATCATCAGGGTGCGTGTGAAGGAAGCGTGCGCTCCAGAGCGGATCACCGTCGATCACATGTCCCACGTGACAAGACAGCTGACTGGAGAAACCGCCGTCCAAAACCACAATTGTAGGACATTCCACGCTTTCGCCGTTGGTAGGAGTCATAGCTCGATATATGTACCTCCCTCAATATCTAAAGTATTCTGAAAAAAAAATGTAATATGATTCTGTTATAAGTTGCACTCACTCAATATATCGAAGATAAGAGCTGATAACATACTTTCAAAATAGTAAGCTTGATGCCATAAATATAGTGACTTTTTAACTCTAAATACATTTTGCTGTTGCGTAATGCAGTTTCAAATATTGTTCATGTTATTTGTAAAAAGGAAAATACTGTGATAGAAATATCCATATGAAAGCTAACAGCATGGAAAACTATGTAATTTTCTTAACATAGTCGTATAAAGTATCTAACCCAGAATATATAATAATATATACAATATGATTATGTACTAAAGTGTTTAGTGTGAATATTATATATTATGTATTCTAGTGAAACTGTAGCGGCCTTAACAAGCCATCAGTGTAGTCAGTTCGAAAAAAAAAAGAATACTATATATTATGTCGTTTTTGTTTTAAAATAGAGCGGGCATTTATTTTACACCGTCGCACAGTTAAATGGATGTACTTGTAATAAATAGTAGCTTAGAGTACTTATGTTTTTCCTAGTCATTATGTTGCTTGTTGTCGTTGTAATAAACTACCTATGTGAATGTCCATAGTGAATTCCAATAAGTATCCGACTTATTAGAATTATTGGGCCGAACTGTTCAGATAAAATGTTAACATTTTAGATAATAATTCATATTAATGTAGTTATTACGTTCAGAAAGACATTCTCGGTTTATTCCGAAACTGTTTCAGAAATGTTTATTAAATCTCAGTCAGTATACGTAAGAATCGAAACCGCAAATGTTTATAAAAAAATATGTTATAAGTAAGTAATTTTATAACAAAATTCCAAAGCACATTACCGATTTGCCGGATACTAAGTTCGAACATCGTGTCAAGCAGGTTGTAATGTCTAAAGGCTATTACAAAGTGGATCAATATGTGAACAATGGTGACGTCTGGAAATGAGTCCCTCTCTGTGCATCCACCAAAACCGAACGTAATTATCTATGTTTATAACTTATGTTTTAAAAATATGAGTTATAATATGTTTACTGAAAAGATAAACCACATCTAGTTTCTTGCCGGTTCTTCTCGAGGACTGGATTGTTTTCCGAATCGATGGTAACTTTGACGTACATAAGCGCCTTCTCAGGCGAACTGTATAAAGTATTTTTGATTTGATTTTGATTGAAATAATATCTCGTGTTTTGGTCCCATGTCTAAAATTTGAATATCAAAATCCAAAACTTGAAATGTTCTAATGGTGCCTTTGAATTGTTTGTTGAGGTACTGTAATTTAAATATACTACGGAATCGATCGAAGCTTCCTCTCGTAAAGTGTGTTTTATTGTTATCTGTATCGACGAAGAGCTATCCGCAAACACCGGTACTGTGTACTATATTAATTATGTTTCCATTTTCTGTCAAAATATGGATTGTTAATTACCTTATACAGGATATGTTTACATTATACTCGACCGACCTATTATGATATGTTTATTATTAATTCATATAAATGAAATATTCTAAGTTATTTAACTATTGAAATTATCATGATTAAACAAGTGGTCGGAACTGTAATTCCGAATAAATGATAAATCTCTTCGACCTGGCACCTATCAGTAGGTATGTGACACAGAGTTGAAAGGGAGGTCATGTAGTTTCTTATCTTGTGAACATATTGTACCTATGTCGCGCGTATCTATAATATATATGAATTTTTGAACTGTTTAAATCAAGAACAGACTCGCCAATCTTATTGACTGCACAGAATATAAATGCGCAGGAACACAAATTTAGGTATAAGTACCTATATATTACACTATATGTATAATATTGACAGAATTGAAGGATTGCTAATTTCTTATAATAAACTTGTAACTTTAGTCTGCATTAAACTCTTGACTCTTTTATGCCCAAGCCCGAATTTAAAGTGGAGCGGCCAAAAAGAGTGACGAGAACTGTAGGCTGGATATTTGCACACTAAAGATTCAACGACACATACTTAGTTTTCCTAATTAAGGTTTAAGTCGTAATTCACCCGAAAGCTCTCTGGTAATTTAGAAAATACGTTAAAAATTTTCTAATTAAACATAAATTTCAGTAAACTCGGAAAGCTCCTTCTATAGCAGTGGAGGCGTTTTTATAACTCAAGAAATAAAGTGTTCTGAGCAAACAGCTCTACGAGTACCTTCACATCTTAACAAATGCTCTGATATTTGATTGTGTTTCATACAGAAATGGATAAGTAAACACAGATAGCGTATTGATATAGGTATATCATACACATCGACTTAACTCATGATCTCTTGGGTCAACAATAGACCTACTATCTCTACGCCGAAACACTTGCCTCACATTGTATTATGGCTCAATTTTTTCCTTGAAATAATTCGTCTTATACGTGGGTTGGTTGTTTTATTTTAGTACGGATTTTAATAGATTTGTTTACGAGTTACCGAGGTTAACTATTTGTTTGTATTATAAAGTGGACCTTCGTAAATGACGAACTATAAAAATAGCTGTTACTGAGTAAAGAGAATGATGAAAGACAATTATTACGCGTATGTCAAATGTTTCAAATTTTACCAACATCTGATAGGTGTTCGGTTGTCATGTGTATATTAGTGTAGTTGTGATTTTTTTTATTGTCTCTAACATTCGTGATGTTGCGTCAGTGGCTCAGGAAGCATTTTTCTAGTTACTTGTATAGATAGCGTGATAAAGAGTAATGCCGAGAAACTAAGACATTAAGCTCGTTTTGCATATTTATTTTAATGTTTAATTTGTATACTAACGGTATAGCTTTATTTGTATCATTTTATAGTAAAACATAATTATTGTTATTATAAAGCTATTGAATATAGTGAACTTTACTGTTTTATCAGTTTTATTATTATGGGCAATCGTTTGCCTGGATAATTTTATATTTCTTTATTAACCTACAACCTTATCTTTATATCATTTCGTTTCATTATACTCTTTATTACTTTATATTACATATTATATTGACTTACAATGTGTAAAGACTTAAAAAGGTAGACGTACAATAAACAGAACAACAACGGAGATGCTTAATATAGTTGCGATTAAACCAACGTGAAAGTATTTCTAAAGCAAAACCTAGAAATAATAAATAAATTGATCACGAGGATAGAAATTTAAAAGAAATTTATATAAGCCAAATAAGAAATATATAAATGATATCATTTGAAATAAGCTTTATTATTGTTTTGTGTGTGGGTTAACTCTAACCTTTTTAAGTCACAAAATTTGTTAACAAATTAATAACTATAATTTACCACGTAACAATTATATTTAACAACGTTGAGTAATTCTTTAAAAGTCACAATATTTATGTATAGTTTGATTTTTTTTAATATAGTTAGCGTTTATGGAAATTATAGAAGTGTTAAAAACAACAAAGATAATATATATTTTACTTTGAATAAGTAACTCTTACATATCATCTTACAAAGAAAATAATAAGAAATGAGAATTTATTATCGCAATCCCAGAGACAGCCCAAAGCGATTTGTGTGTAAATAATATTGTCTTTAGTTTTAGTACACTACTCGTCAGTGCCTTTCACTGTTATAATTGTTAATCGTATGACACGACTATTATCGTCGAAAGCGTCTAGAAAAACTATAATATTTGTCGACAATTTACACTTTAGTACATTTACACTTACTCATTGATGGCTGCCAGTTAGCACCTTGAATTATGCTATTTTTACGATATGTTTTTTTTATTACTAGAGAATGATAATTTAAGAATTTGTATCCCGTTGCTTTTAACCGTTTAATCATTATACTTTTTGTCTTGGGTACTGAAACATGTATCGAGTAAATTTTTGATCGTGTGTAGGTATACCTTATATTTTCACGGTCTGTGGCCAAAACATCGACAGTTGTCTAGCGTCGACCACCACGGTAACTAATTATATAATGGCTCTATTTAACACTCATGAGGGTTGATATTGTATATATTCTGTTTATCTAAACATTTTTCCTTTTAAAGGTTAATGTGATTTACAAGAACAACTAAATCATATACATATGTTATGAAAGATTAATTTAATATTTATTTATATAATAAACAAATTCCATCTCCGCATAAAAACCGTTACTAATTTGCCACTTACAACACCACATTACTATAATTAATAGTATAATAGTACCTACTGTATTATTTGCAGAAATAAGTAATATCTATAGGTCACTTCTGGAACTATTATTCAATGTAAATTTTCTGTTTTGTCATTTTCATTTTAATATTTAGTTATTGAACATTTAATATACCTACTTAAAAAAGAATTTAGGTAACTTGGATAAGTATATAAATATAACAACTGTGTGGGCATCAATGAAGAATAGTGCGAATGGTTTAGAAAGCGACAATTTAATTTTTTAGACTATTAAATCAATTGCTATCTTCAAGAATTATATTGCGTACCAATTAATTTCTGTACAGTATACTTTTTGCTAATTCATTCATTACAAATTCATACGAAAAATAATGTGACCCAATTGGATTTTACACACAGAAATTTACTATAATATTCAATTTAACAACTACTACTATAAACTTATATGACTTACCGTATTATTAAGTATTACCGTGTACTGTATGATAGCAAAGCCAATACTCAAATCAAAACATTGAGAAGAAATACAAATACTATAATTACAAAAACATTATAATCAGACAACGCACAAACAAGTACTATCGAAAACACACGCGTATCATCTGTATCAACTGTGACCTGCACAGTGCTACATTATATGCTAACCAAACGGACAAAAAGAAATCACTGAAACAACATATACGACGAACGGTTGAATGATTGGATGAATACTGCAACCGGTGAAATACGCGGTTGAATGACTTCAAGAAGACTGTATATTAAACTCTGTCACTGACTACTATAAGAAAACTTATTATCATAAATGAATATTGAATCACAAAGTCAAATTATCTTGAGTAAATGTTTGTTAATCATTTAATATTATTGAATTTTCTATGAACCTAGAATGGTACGGTCTAAAGGTCACTTCTTAAGAACGATAAGCTTGTGTTTGTACCAAGAAGTACTAATATTTATTTAAATAATTATAAACATATTAATTAAGATAAATATCAAACTTTCCAATGTATTTATTCTACATATTAGTTTATAATACTTAATGCATTATATAGTTTGTAATTTTATGTTGATAAAATAAATACAGTAGAATAAAGTCTAGACAAAACAAGTTTCAAGATGTGTTTAAGATGAAAGGATTATTTAATTAATAAATGTAATCGATTTTATAAAGTGTGTTAGTGTATATCATCATATCATCCATAAATACATACGTTAATTTTGTCAGATATACATTGTTGTTTAAATATACAATAATATTTTATTTCCTTATTAAATTTTGCATATGCAGAGCTATTATCTGCCACTAAGAACGTTTTGGACGGAACTCGTAAAAACAGAATGTAAATTGGTAAATAAGGTCGATTTTATTATGCATGCAGAATCTTAGCAAAGCCCTTACCAGGTTATTGGCAGTATGTTTATTTATTATCAATAATATTCAAATTTGAAGTCTTCGTGATATTTTAGCCATACTTGATTTTTTAAATACTATTTTTATTATAACACGAATTTGAAAACGCTCACTGGGCAAGTCGCCGAATGCTGATTGGCTCGCGGGACAAATTTCGAGACACCAGATAGATATTAATAGAGTTATCAGCATGGAGCAATGTACTTACTAGTATAGTGAGAGCTAACTCTCATTAAAAATAAAAATGCAAAACGTAATAAGTATGGAATTGTTATAAAAAATTTGAAACTTATCTGTATATAAATTTAAATTAAAGTGACCATCGATATAATATTATAGTAGTAGAAAAAAAAACACCAACAAGATCCGTCATTGAAAATAATGAAGCTATTAATAAAACGATGAAATAATAAATCCTAAAATACACATATGATATATATTTACCGTTATTAACGTGTTGGACTACAAATCAACATAACATTAATTTAAAGTGTCTATTTGTCTGGGCTAATCTCTGAAATAGATGAATCGATTTTGTCAACACTTTTAATTTTCAAAATATTCTCTGGTCTACGCTTTTCTACGGGGGCTAAGCAGTAAAGGACGAAATTTAACAAAGGTAAATTCAAATAAGTGAAAGAGTTAAATAGTAATGCCAAAATTACACTTAAATAAATAAATAAACAGCCCGTAAATTATCCCGATAGAATACGCACATTTCATGGAAACAAAAAGAACATAGGTATTAAGAAGTAATCAATAATTAAAGTTCGTTTTCTTCAAGCTTCTTTCATTTCCTTCTCATAACGTTTAAAAGAGAAAATGATGTATATTTTTTATTAACATATTTTTAACACTAGAAGTGTAAACAAATCGTCAAAAGTAAAAGGAAAGCAAAACCTGAATAATGCGCGTCACTTTGTATTGCTCTGTGGCTAGAACAGTAGTAGCAACTTAAGTGTTAAAGTACTTTTTTCCTAATCATAATACCGCATTTAAATCAATTCCTATATTAAATTTGAAGCGATAATAGCACCAAGGAAAAGCATATGGAACCTGAGTTATGTGTTAGGATCTCACAATAAATAATCAAAAACATCTAAATATATCTCCATCATTATATATTGTATTGCTTGCTTTGATTAATTATCAACCTCATGAAGAAAGTTGGTCGTCGAGCCCTTATAATGAATTCCAATAACTATAATTGCTAGTATAATAATAGCTAGCATCTTTTCTAGGTCTCTGATTTACCATCTTCGACTAGAAGATCCTTTAACCATCAGATTTGATTGTAGTAGCGAAGTAACCTATACTATAAATAAGGAAAATATCATAATTAGCCATACAGGACTCAGAGTAGCTTGAGGTATTTATTGTACATTATTACTAGTTTTTTTATATACGTGAATGTTTTGATTCAATTTTGTATATTCTATAAGGGTGCCATTTTATGTTGGCTGACCGCAATCGGCCATCGCGCATTACTAAATTAACTAATTCTTTTTTCTATTATAGCGCGCAAAAGTCAAGAAACTGTTATTAATGTGTGAATATTAAGTATAGTACAATCAAAGAACGGCAATTAAACGTCGTTCTTCACTATTATACTGACTCGCATGCCTCTTACCTACTGGGTACAAACCAAAAAATAATCAAGTATCACATCATGGTAGCATTCTAATCGGATGAAAATATCATAACACTACGCTCCTTTACTGGAAATTTAATAGCTAAAAACGATATGTGACATACCTAAACTTCTCACTATGACGTGTAGTACATCTGATGTTTATCGTGGTAGTCTTGACATTATAGCAAGTTAAGCTTGATATTACAGTAAATTTCATATCAGAATAGCTTCTGAGCCTGTACCAAGCGTAAGTATGCTCATTGCTCATGTTTATCCTCCCGATAAAATAACTGCAGCGAACTTTCAGTACTTCTTCTATTCTTCAAACAAACCTGCGTGTGCGCCCACGCCTGCGTAACCACAGATCGCGCCGTCGTGGTCTAGCGGTCAATTTTGCTCCAGCACTCTCGCCGCAGCCTCCCCACGGCAGCGGCTCAAGCCTAGGTCCGATCCTCCAGAGTGGAGCCCTCGAGCACGCTGCTAGCGCGATACAGTGACACTGAATGTTTTTCACTAAATAGCTTAACAGATACAACACAGATCACCCCACATATTACACTCACACGGTTAGACACACATTTGCTAAATGGGTTTATTTTTTTCCCCTCTTTTCCCGAACTTGGTTAGTTTAGTTTTGCCAAGTTGACAAATACAAAACACATGTTTGAGTTCGTGAGGCACACATGCTAGTACACATGTGTGCTTCACTAATTCGTATATATATGATTAATTTAGCTAGGTTAGCTTAGATTGATACTTGTTGTTGTATCCGAGGCAGAGCTCAAGCCGAGGTTCGGACACTTTGGCACCCTTGAGCTTTTTGCCATTATTACTATTAGACCGTTGAAGCTGTGAAGGTCCCTCAATCCAACAGCGTATTATTGACAGTTTGAAAAAAAAAGTATGCTCATGTGTAAAATAGTGCTATCATCTATAGCATTCTATGGGATGGATTAACTAATCTGGCCGCTCTTGACTCCATTGAGCGTCATGCTCGTAAACTTGTTGCTTATGAAGCGATGTGGAAAACAAGGATATTCAATCTAGAGCATCGACGAAAAGTGATTTGTCTTTCAGTATTTTATAGGTTACACTTTGGAGACAGCATTTCACGCTTATTTGGTCAATATTCCTGTGATTTGTACAAAGCGATTTACTTCGATATTTATTATATGTAAAGCTAAAGAGCGGGATTCACTCCTAGCGTCTGTGTCCCTGTCATCCTCTAACTTGGAAGTGAATAGACATTTAGCAGGTAAGCGCGATCCATCGTCTGCCTAATCTTCACTTACCATTAGATGAAATCGAGGCCAAACGCATGCTTGTGAAACTTAAAAAGAGATATCATCTATTATTATTATTGCTATAATACTACGAAGTGCTTCACAACTACATCCAATAATAATTATTGCAAGAAGTACATAAGATCGTGAAAGTAATAGTGTATCGTGACTCATGACCCTAGATAGAAACTGTTTGTACAAACGGTATCATTTCGTATAAGGACAAATTTACAATATATAATAACACATATAATACATTGTTACTATCATCATATAAGTCGAAATTACTTGTTAAAACACCATAGTTATTTATTTTAAAATAATGCCTTACCTATTTTGTTCAAAACGAGGTTATATAGATAGCTAAAAATTTACCTCCCTATGGCGTTTTTGTGCGGGATCTTGGAATGTCATGTAGTGGATTTTGTATTTTATTCATAATCTTGTGTTATTTTGCTTTATATTTTGTAATATTGGTAGCTTTTGACGTTATATAGTTTGGTTATTGTGTACAAGTGAAGTGGATGGGAAGTAATGCCACGGAGCATAGATTCTCACTTGCCATAAAAATTCCTTGGAAAAGCTCTAACAAGACGGCCACCATCTTGTTAGTTCATTGAAATGATCTCAAGAAACTTGTAATATGATTACCTATTCGACAATAGCAGTATTAATTTACTAGAAGATTCGTTGCCAAAAAATACCTTCTTATGTATAGAAACTGTAATCCTCTGGAAATACAGACCATTTATCAAGTAAATATGGAATCCTATGAAATAATAATATTCTTATATACAATATATTAGGCAAAATAAAATAGAAAGAAGTGGGCGTTCTTGATAATTTAAGATATAACGTTTATATCACATACTAAGATATATTGTCGGTATAAATTGAAATAATAAAAAATCTAACACCGTACATAAGTAATGAGCTGAAGATAAATATATCTACACCTACATAGTCGTCTACTGTCTGCTGTCGATGTTTACGCGTTATCGGTCATTCACCGGGCAACGGCATCGACAAATAGCTACACATTTAAAAAATGATACAATGTGTAGGCTGTTTACCCGCTTTAATAATATTTAGATCTGTATAAATATGTTCACGACATCCTTGTCAAGCTGTTAGCGCTCCGTAGCACATAAAGTGTACGATGCAATATTATAGGCGTAAATTAACCTGCTTAATGTTTGTACCGCAAAAATAACTGCTATATTATCAAACATTATATATATCATTAAACATATGTCAAAACGCATACATACAATTTCTAAATCATTAAAATATCAATTAAATACAAAAATTTTCAAATTCCATTTCTTTAACATATGATAATCATTATTGTGACTACCTGCTCTATGTATATATGTTTATGTACATAATCAGATGAGTTACAAGAAATTAAAAAAAAATTACCCATTTATTTTCGAGCATAAAATCGTAGATTAAATTATAATTTGCATGGTATAGATTATATTTAACTCAATACAAGGACTCGCTTATACACAGTATATTGATATGCAAGTGAATAAATATTAAGGTACGTGGTGGGCGACTTTTATCATATTTCGTTTCAATTACAACAGAACTGTACCTAAAAGGTATAAACCTCAAAACATAAAATTAGTATATAATGTAAAACAAAATTGCTATTGGCTCCACTATTTATAGAAACAAAGTAAAGTAGAGATATATTGTAATAATAAAATACGCTTCGAGCGCTTATATTGCTTACGTTTGCTTTTAAAATACCTCAAAAAAAGTCTCGATGGTTTATGTCTATCTCCTACGGATAACTAAAACTAACTATTTTATATATTTAAAAGTACTAGACTATTTTTAAAGTTATTTTCAGATTTTAACGTATAACAATGGTACTTAACAGTAGATAATTGCAATGAATATCTCAAAAGACATCTCAGATTTAAAATTGCGCTCAATAAAAAAGCTGTTTGTCAGACGAGACTTGAGAAGCTTCTTTGACTCTGATGAACTGTTAATATCAAAGTGCCAAAAAATATCGAATAATACATGTCCCTAAATCGTTTTGATACTTACGACACTACATTAGTATATTGCACGTCTATAAAACCGGGCGGATTGCTAGATGATTTGAAATGACGTGTAAAGAAGTATATCGTATTATTGTATATATGTAGCGATTTTTTGACTGGTTGTATCATTGTTAACAATAGTCGTAGCGGAGTGCAAAAAAAGCAATTTAAAGCTTAAAGTTTCCAGTTTTGAGATTTTGTAATGAAAAAATTTTCAAAGCAACGTGTTCAAAACAAAGCCCGTATCCAATAAATACCGCGAAAAAAATTTTCAACGTTTTTTCGGTTCACCGACTTGGAATTTTTTTTCCGATATACTCACTCTATGGACCGGGTGACTTGTTCATTCAAGTGTATTTTTTTTTAATCCTTAACACGTTCATTTCTCACTGACATATCGGATTTTGAATGAAAAAGGGACCACATTTTCTTTGACCATCGATATCTCAGCGACCAATGTTTGCTCAACAAATTAATGGTCGGTTTTATAAATATACAAACGTTACAAAGCTACAAATAAATAAACTCACTCGAGTATCGTTATCTAGATGATTGAGTCTTCATTTCTTTTAAACCTTTGCCTACATATTGAGTTTACTTTTGGTAATATACGACTTTTTATAACATAAAAATGCTCGCTCGTCTAACTACAACTTTCAACTTGTAAACCTGTCGCCAAACACTGAAAATATAAAATTACGGGGAAATTATATTGCGAAAACAATTAAATTGCGATAATATTGAAAAAATAAATAAATAACAAGGTTATCAATATAGAAATTTGGCAGGGAAGTGGATGCCTTCCAAAAAAGGTACTATATTTTCAGAATAATTTACATAGATCATTTCCATTTTTGTGCGTATTCTTATATACTTGACGAGATTAATGCATATTTTTTCAATAAACTCTTGTTTGCGTACACCCTAAAAATATATATTCAATACATTGATTACAGGAATTTGCCTAAATTATTCAAAGGCTTAAGAACATCTTACATAAATAGTTATAAAAAATAAAGCTTGTATAAACTCTTCTTCTGCCGCCTGCCAAATCACAAGAGCTGTCTCGTACAAGTCAATTACGTCTGTCTTCCGCCTAGTTATCTAAAGTCTGTGATATAATATGAATTTAGTACGAGCGGGTCAACATCGGCATAGTTCGACCAAAACTGAGAAGTGTAATTGTATAGTTTAAAACATAATTATGCTCTACATTCGTATTATCGCAAAAGATTAAATGAACAACAATCGGATTTTTAAGTTTTCGATTTAGGCATCACTTTTTTCTAAACGCTTTACTTCGCCTCTTTTTAAAGTGAAACTATTTTTACGTCGTGTTAAATTTTTTCGACCATCTATAGCATGTTGCATTACATCGACACGACATTACACGATATGATTAAATGATTTTAATAAATACTGTGCTCAGTTTTTAAAATGCAGCTAAAAAAAAGTTTCATTTGCATCGTAGTTTCATAAAACCACACATTTTTTTGTTTTGTTACACAAATATTATTTTGATATGAAAACTAAGACCATAGGCATCTTCTCATATTTTATAAATAAACATACTTGCGTCTGTTAAAATTGGTCTACGGCCCTGCACTGTATCAGAATTTTCGTAAATTTGACTTTTAAATACTTAAACAATAAAGCGGAATATTTTTGTTGAAATAACTATTTATGCTTGTAGGTATTTTTATTCTTTTCTTTAACTGATAAATATTATATATACCATGAAATACTAAATACGTGTAAATATAATACAAAAAAAGTGGTTATGGTTGTATTACCAAGTGTTACATTGTGTATTGTGTTCACGTAATTGTACATAGTGTATACCTCCTTTTGATAAGGAAATCTCTACATTTACCTGAGTTCTTAGATTGAATGCAGTCACTATAGCTTAAATCGGAAAAATAAACAAACAAAAAGTTTGAGTGTAAGACGCGTAAACCGTGTTTATAATATTAATTGCGATAGTTAGGATGTAAACCATCATTCAATAATGATCAAATAGCAAACAGTTTTGTGCGGTCGCATTTTACTCTTCAAGCCAATCTTTTTGTTTGAACAATGAAATTAAATATTGAGAAAGCTCGGGTAAAGCTCACGTACAGAATACATAGGCTCTACCTTCAGCGTAGAGTCGAACGAATATATTATTTGCTATGATGATTGGAGTGTACGTATCTAGTTATTCCCAAAGCGCTGCGCTTGTTGCAGATATTTGTTACGCTGCATCTATATGTAGGTACTGCAGTGTTACTATTTTATTGCAATACTTTTACAATATTTATACAATTTGAAAACATATTAAATAAGACATTTTTAATTTAGAACTTAAGTAGTAATACAATTTGTTTTTGTTAATGGAAACTTTGTAAACTGGATACCGATAGCATTATTATCAATTTATTGACAAGACAAATTACGTTATAGTATACAAACGATTAAGTACTTAGGACTGCGATTACTTATTACCACTATCACACATACAAAGACGTTGCAGTAATGTTTTCCTCGCAGCTTCGCACATTTTATTGCAGATTTGGTGTATTCTTTGGGGAACAGTACATTTTTCCCGGAAGATGGTAGTACCTTTCTCATTTTCTGTACCTCTGACAACGTGCATGCAAAATTTCATTTTGACCGGTTGAATAGTTAATATGTGGAAGCGTAACAAGCAAACAAACTCACATTCGCATTTGTAATATTAGTAAGGACTAGCTGTGACTGCGGCTTTGCCCGCGTTTGTTAATATTGGTTGCTATGATTATTTGTTGTAATAAATGTAGTTGAATAACGTGAAAATATTCTCTATATGTACCAATTTTCGTGAGGATCCGTTGAAGGGTAAGGGTGATATTTTGCAACTCCACTTAATGCCGAGTTGTAGTAAAATATGATATAGAAACCTTTTGAAAAAACATGTAACTGTGCCAATTTTGATGGCAATCAATAAAATGGTGTTGGTTAAATCTTAGACGAATAGATATTCTGACTTTATTCACTTAGCAGATCATATACATCTACAGCTATACAGTTTTCGACCGCGTGGTATTTAGCAAAACAAATTTTGTACAGAGTAAACGTGGGTACTTCTTTAGTTTATTATATTTGTGCGAAACCGTATTTTTTTTCTACAATAAAAGTAGGCTAAGTTAAATACTCCGTATAACATGAGCGAGCTGCTTGTGAAAGTACCGTCAAAATCAGTCGAAACGTTTTGGAAATGAAATGGAATAAATAGACAGACAGACAACCATTTTAAAAATTTGCTTTTTGTTTATAAATAGAGTATATACTTTCATTTCCATTTAAAAAAAAGCTGTTATTTCGACATTAGAAACTGACGCTGACTTATGTGTGTGTGTATAGCAAATACATTATTAAAGTTGTATTCAGAAACGCGCGCGATCCACGTTCACACTAACAATTAACATTTTTTTTCTAAATTCCACGCGGTCCAAGTCGAGAGTAACAGGTAGTCTAAAATAAACGTAGCCTAAATTACTCCTTATAATATCAACTATGTGCCAGCGGAAGTCCCATCATAGTCGATCCAATTATTTTGACGATTGGCCGAAACAAACAAACAGACAGAAAGACATTCAAAAGTTTAAAACATTGACTTTTAATTATAAGTTCTGTATTATACACTTTCATATCCATTTCATAAATAAGTGTTATTTTGACATTACAAACAGACATTTCAATTTTATTTATGTTTATAGAAATGTTGAATTGAAAAGCAGAATAATTCATGTAACATAATATACATACCAAATAAGTACCAAACACAAACATCATGAATCTTCGTAATGGGGAATGGTGCCATAAATTTAACGGTGACATTGTTAGTCCTTAGTAATCTACACGCACGTACCTACGTTTATAACAGAAATTATGCCAAGTTTATAAGCGTTTAACACAAACAAACATTTCGTGGATATAATTATTTAACTTCGATTCATAGAGTATTTAATTAGATTTGAAATATGTGATTATACAAATAAATATAAATTATATTAAAAAAAAATATTAGCAAAGATATTATCATATATCAATATAATTCATATACTCAAAGGGCTTGATGTTTGAAAAAGTAGATTCCCCGACGCAACTACTCGTACAAATTATTAACGTCCAACTATATATTATAACCGTTTATTCGCGTTTCGTTCGCGTGAATGTAGATTTCATTTATCCCTCGTTACCAGTATTTGTTTAATGAAAGAGCATTTTTCTTTTTTTATAAATAATCTGTATTTGAAAAAAAAATCGATCTACAGTATTATTGTACAAGCATTCTAAGGTGTATTAGCTTTCTGAGGTGTAGATTGTTTACTATCCCTGAATTTAGTACATAAAATACCTATAGTTTTATTTTAATATCATAACAAGAAATAAATCAACCTACTTGATGTGATGTAAATATTAAGAATCATTATAAAAACACAAAGTAAGTAACATATTTTCAGATATAATGAGGCACAGACACAAATACATAATTGCGTAGTTCATCCCTTTTCTTATAGTTTTTAATAATGACAATCAAATATTCTTTGGATAATCTACCACAGTGAATAGAAATGAAGACACAGAATATTTTTCTGGCAATTATAAATTGAACGATAAATGTTATCATTAACTAAAATTACACATTTACCGAGTGATGTAGTATATAGTGATCTTTTAAGTATAAGTTTATGTAGTCTACACAATTAGACGCAATCTACAAGAAGCGACCTACCGGTATAAAGATATTATGTTGAACATTACCCACCGAGCAATTAATAAAAAAACAAACAAATATATTGTCAACAAAATCAGTCCGTACTTTAAAATATCATTTCTATTAAATAATTATCTATGTGAGAAAAACTAATTAGTAATGAAATTAGTATTTTAAATAATACTTATATTGAAATTTTTCTTTACTACACATTAATTAATACGAGCTCTTTGAACATTATATTATTCTGATCGCGTTACAAAAATATATAGTAGAAAATGTAGGTTATATACGTCATCATATATTAACGACCTAAAACAATATTTGTGAAATATCGTATTTCACTTACAACAAGGATATTTTCCTACGAAGCTTTATAAATTCGAATAAAATCACGACTTGTTAACATATATATACTAAAGTTCGTATATCTTTTCTGTGATTAATTAACAATTCTTTGGTCAAAAATTTATCATATAAAGAAGTATGTGTGTATAAACACTGAAATTACTAACCGAACGGCACAATCACAATGTTTACCTGGATGTGGATAGTTAACATTGTTTTGTTCGACGCGTTCGATGCAGTAGCGCTGTCTAATGTGGAGACCCGGGGACCGTTGAACACCACAACTTGCGAGGAATTCGAACGAAATGCACGTTTTAATCCTTACGCAGTCATTGATACAACATGGAAGATATTTTACTTTTGGGCAAATACGACTGAGCTCAGTCCCATTATATTTAATTTGGCAGCAAGAAATGTAAGTAATAATTGCTTTGTACTCTTACTCCAGTCTTTCAGCGTCACCAAAAAGAACTTCATCGAGTGAAATCTACTTTATTAAATTAATAAATAAACATACCTAAAGAAAGGGAACAGTATAATTTATTTAAATAAATAAAATAAAATTGAATATTATTGTATTGCTAAATTGAATCATGTTTCTGATAATTTTCTAGAAGTTACTGAAATTTAGAGAAGTAGTGGAATCAATAGAACCTGACTTGCACTTTGAGTGGCATAAAGCAATACTAATAATGCAACCAAGAGTAGGAGTTGAAGTCGTACTGTTGGACGCAGGAACTCCTGGTGCTTTCCGTGCAGTCATCAAACAAGAACAACGTAAAAAAGGTCCGATAATATTATACTTTCTCCGTTGCCTCGCTCCCTCTACCGCCATTTCCGTTCATAAATTTTCCCTACCAACTTGACTCGAAATGATAATAAACAGGTCTCATTTTGAAGCCATTTTTTTTCTTATTTATATCGTTTCTCTCCTAACGACATTTACCGTCGGGTTGTTTTCACAGAGTATAGACACAATGTTTTCAAAATTTTGTTTGAAATCGTTACAATAGAATACGTTTGGCATTTAATTTTACCATTTTTATACCGACTAAATAATTTTATTACATTCAAACGATTAAAAAACAACGATAACTACCATCGAAAAACAAAGATCCATAAAGGGTCACCATTAGGCTGGTTCATTAGAGGTACCTCTATGAAAGTAATTTAATATCTAGATATACATCTATTTGATATGAATTGGCAAAGATATCGACAGTTGCTATCTTAATTATAAATTGCAAAACAATATCATTCAATAATTAAAACATTCATTTCACATAATTACAAAACCATTATGAAATTTGTCTTTTAGACGAATTCCAATCACCAGGGTTTATTCCCATTTAAGACTACAATATTTATTCCAGTACGTCCACATCGAGAACCACTGTTAAAATTAGCAGATGTTCGAATGAAACTTATTGAACCATACCTGGGTATGATGTGCTGTGAGGATTTGACTGCTTACGCTTTAGCAAGAATAAATGCTGTTCCGACCACTGAAGAAAAGTGTGTGGCAGCTGCTGCCAAAATAGGTTATCAAGGTTCGAACGGACAATCTTACATCAACCTCACAAGAAGAAGAGTGGACGATGAACTTTAGTTTTTAATTTTGTATCACAGCATTCTTTAAGTTTCATTAAAACGTGGTACTTCATTATACACATTGGTTTAGCGATTAAAATGTATTTAGTATCCCACCAAAACAAATTTTTTAGTCGAAATCACAACAGTACCTAAACATTTGCTTACTCTTTAAACCATTTTTTTATACTTTATAGGTTAGCGTCTGATGTTAAATGATGATGTGGTCCAAGTTAGTAGTCACGCTAAACCTGAGAGACTGGCTCTCAAGTACAGCTGCCGGAACACACAAACAAGAGCTTAGCGACAGATTTTCAACTTGAACGAGGTAACTAGCCAGGCAGACTTAGAAAAAGTCCTACCAGCATGCTTTGGTTTTATCAAGATGTTTTCCTTCACCGAAAGCACCGATTCAGTTGCTAGGATCCTTCGACGCTGTGTTTGAACACACTACCAACTGAGCTATTATCGCTCCTATATTCGTATGTATTTGCAAGCAACAACTTTATATAACTTACTCTGTGGTGCATTCGTCATAAAATGTTGCTATTCTCACAAATTTTCAAGTACCACTATCGTATTTCCGAATAAATAAGTGAATAAATTTTAAATAGATGGCGTAATCAGTAAACATCAGAATATTAGTAAATTACCTGTAAATAGATTAATGATTCGTAAGATATTAGTCTCTAGGCATTTTGCCCACATACTGCCAATCATCACAAAATTGTTAATCGAGTTAAATTCGTTACAAAATTGTAGTAATGCTTGGTTAAATCCAACAAGTGATATAGGTACACGGCTACATTTGTTCCAAACATTACCCGATACAACGGCACACTATGACGCCTAATGTCGGCTGAGCTAAAATTTTGGCCAATTTTTAACCTCAATGACTACTCTATGAGATTCTATTCTCTCTTTCATCGTGCATAATCAAACAATATTTTGTTTGTTTACTAATGAAATTATAGTTATAGTATAACTAGTTTCTGCTCCGGCTTCGCTCACGTTTATGTAGATTTAACGTACCCCTCCGGAACAGGACTTTTTTCTGGACGAAACGTACTTTATATCCTTTTCTGTATCCCTGACAACGTGTATGCAAAATTTCGCGATAATCGGATGAGTGGTTAAGGTGTGAAAGAGTAAGGACACAAACAAACTCAGGTTCGTATTTACGAAATTCTTTAAGATTAGATGTTTTCTGGCAGTTGCACTTAGAGCCAAGCCCCACAGGACATAGGCGTATTATATTAGTATTTTCGGCTACATTTGCATTTAATATCGTATGAGATTGTGGTCAAACACGAACCTATAAAGCATTGAAATGTAGTAATGCCAATATAATGTAATCATGTACCTACAACAAATAATCTAGGTTTCTACATGAATTTTCGCTAAGGTTACCTTCGTGAAACATAGATTCCGTTTTCCTGTAGTTTCTTCTGGCGAATTTACGACGATGTAGCGATGAATAATGCGCAAAACGAAAGTTTCCTAGTCTCTATCTTACAATAAATCAATGATCAACGTCCAATATCTTATGGTTATTTTATAAGAAGCTTCATATTTTCCAAGTAACGCCAAACATTTTCATACATATAAAAGGCGTATTTATAATTAGTTATTTTACAGACTTGAATATATATGCAATATATATATACAACTAGTAGATGACGACTCTCGCACTTATTCAAGTACAAGTAATTCTAATCTTAAAATTAGAAAAAAAATTGATATGTTTTCTAATTATGGTAGAAATAACTAACCACGGAAGTGTGATACCAAATTAATACATTACGATAATAATCACTAATACGTGATAAACGTAAAAAAAAAATTAATACATTTTACTTATATTTTCATACTACAGCTTCGTCTGAGTAATTAAGAGTTGGTTCCCCCCACATAATTAACAAATAAACCTCGAAGGAGAGACGTGATACTTATTAAAATTAAAGTCACTCTATTTAATTAAAACATATTTACCGATCAACTCTGCTGGAATCTGTTTCATTATCATTACAAAAATTATTACCGTAATGAAAGCTCCATTTGACACATCCGGGATGATTTACGATCTTCTAATATACCTAGATGCTTAAGTCTTTCCGTACACATATACTTACGTAGATAGGTAGGTAGGTGAAGTTTAATAACACGGGCGGGCGTATATCCGTCTGGCTCACTTCTCTATTACAAAATTTCTTGTTGAAAATAATGGATCGTGCGCAAATTGTGTAATTGAATGAAAATATTTTCTTTGGAGTTGAGATTATGTAAGTATTAAAAACAAGGCGAACAATATAACAAGGAAGATTGGCCTTTATGCTTGTTTAAAATATTACCCGTATTCCGTGTTGGCGATTTTAAATATATATTTTACTAGCGGCCCGCTCCGGCTTCGCACAGGTATAAAATATATAGCCTATGTCATTCACTGAAAATATGATTAAAATCGATCCAGTAGTTTTGATTTATTCATTACTGCCCGTGGCCCGCACGCGTTAAATTTGGAGTAACCTCAAATATAACAGTATTTCTCCACTATTTAATTTATGTTATTATACATATAAACCTTCCTCTTCAATCACTCTATCTATTAAAAAAAACCGCATCAAAATACGTTGCTTAAAGATTTAAGCATATATAGGGATATAGGGACAGAGAAAGCGACTTTGTTTTATACTATGTAGTGATGTAGTAGCACAGCATAATGACAGTACTCTGCCTGATGTTATGCGCAGTAAAATAGCAGTACGGTAACCATGCAAAGATCGGTAATCTATCCACAGGAATCGATGTAATACTGGATTTCGATCCTCTCGACTCCTGTAAATACCCTGGTGGACCCCGAAATGTCAACTTCTTATATTTAAAAATAAAATGATAGAGGTCTGCAGTTATGCGCGCATCATGCAAAATCTATTGAATATATTTAGACCAAACTTTTGTAAATATACTTCTAAGACAATTAGTCCTTATCTAAAACAACTATCCCGATATCTTCCTTTAATATAAAACTACTACAGTTTTAAGAAACTACGATTGTTATAAGCACTGCTGTGGATAATTGGAGCAAGTAAAGTAAGTAATAGTAGTAATTAATAAAAGAGTCACTATGACGGCTTCGTTACAATGAACATGTTGCTCGCGGACATTGTGGGTAGAGATATCTACAACTCCTCTTGGTTACTGAATAATGAATATACATCGTCAGATCCTGGAACGTGACACACCGGGGCTTTCCATTACGGTGGATATTGCATCTGGTGTCTGGTAGTCACGATCACGTTAAAAATAGTTGTATTTGTTACCATAATTTTGTTTAATGTTTTTGTTCTCGGTATTTAAGACATTTTCTTTTATCAAGCCAGTATGCGCTACCATCGATCCACCGTCAAAGTGTAATCATATTTTAGGCTCCCATATTACATACAAGGCACTGCCTAGCTTGGTGTCTAAATTAAGACTAAACTCTTTTAATGGATTTTTAGAAATAAATATATTTGCATTTGATAACAAATAGCATGTTAGTATATCTTGCTTATCGTCATATCCTAAATACCTGAACGCATTACCATGATTTAATCTAAATGAACAACTACGTAACTTGAACAGAGATCGCGTGTATTAATTTATGGGACACTTTAACAACAATAGTTAACGTAGTCTGAAATAAGCAACGATTTAATATAATATGTATCCAGTACATCTATTTACGAGTATAATCACATCAAAATAAGCATCCATGACCATCTGGATCGGATCTTCATAATATTCTTATTTTTTTTTTTAATTAATTCATTCTATTTAAAAATAAAAACCAAGTACCGAATGTACGAAAGCGCATCACTTCAGAATGACTGCACCTATTTGACTAATTCTTTTTTCGTTGTATTTGTAATAGCTAAGACAAGATTTGTATCAAAGGAAATGTTCGAAAAACCATAAGGAAAAGTTAAATATTTCGGATAAAGAATCTTCCTATGAACAAGTTAGTGAGACAGAAGATAGTAAATTATTATAGTACATAAGATATTAATTAAAGTCCACTTGTTCAGTTGTAATTTTATTTTCTTCGTTATATTACACCAGTGCGAAGCCAGAGGCTGCAGTTAATTTTTCACATAATTCCTTAATATTTTCCAAATAATATAGATGACAAAGAAACATGAATACAAAAATTGACTTGTATACACACTCCTCGGATTGCAAAAGTCATAAAAGATTTACTCACACTAGATGTTCCTGACATCGGTAGATTTATGTATCATCTTATAAATAGAGAAACCACCTTTTTTCAAATCCGACAGATACTATCAAAACATTCCGACGGATACGAAGAAACTGCCAACAGGAAAATAAATATGTGATAGTATGAAGTCGGAGATCTGCATTCAATAAGACGTTGCTAGTGAGTAGGTTCTCTCAATATATCCACAAGAGCAAATTTATTTTTCCCCCAAGGATACTAGATATCAACAAATAAGGTTATTTTTCAATAGAAATGCTTTATTCATTTTTAAGTAGAATTAGATAAATCCTTATAAGTTTCGTATGTGAATATTGACTATATTGATTTGATTTAGTCTATTATTTATTAACTGTAATTAATGTATTAAATATCCACGAATACTTTCTTATACATTTTTATATACCTATTTAGTTACTTAATAATAAATATGGCACTGTACAAGTGTCTAATCTAATTTTATATCATTAATATTTTAAAAGTACTTTTTGTCGAAATACCATAATATCTATCATAATAGGGGCTAAAATATTTTTGAAGTTATGCTTCTTTTGGCGCGTTAGGGAAAAATGATGACAGTACATTTTTACGATGCGCGCGCACATCGTCATGAAAAACCGACACTCTGAATTTCCACGGGCCTCGGAATGCGCCACCTAGAGGATCTCAGATCGCCGTGGGAGGCGAGTCCATCGGTGTCGGGTCGAGTATGAGGTATCTCGGCCTCAACCTCGACAGCCGGTGGAAGTTCGAAAAGCACTTCCGGCAGCTGGCCCCCCGTCTAATGGGCACAGCAGGGCGCGCTAGTCCGCTTATTGCCAAACCTAGGGGGGGCCAACTCCGTCTGCCGGAAGCTGTACCTGGGGATCGTGCGGTCTATGTCCCTCTATGGGGCACCCGTGTGTGCTTATGGCCTGATGGCCATTAGTCTTGTCCACCTGCGTAAAACGCAAAGGGCGATGGCCGTCTGAGCCATACGATGATACCGCAAGATCTCCTATGAGGCAGCCTCCCTATTAGCCAGATTCCCACCCTGGGACCTGGAAGCGAGAGCCAACGTGTCCCTATATCAACGACGCGTGGAGGCGCTGGAGCGGGGCCGGAAACTCGCACCTCGGAAAATCGAGGTGCTACGGTCCCAGCTCCACCAGGTCCTAATGATCGACGAATGGATCCGACGACTTGAGCGACCGAGCCGGGGCGTGGCAACCATAGAAGCCGTTCGACCAGTCATAGTCGAATGGCTCACCAGGCGGCATGGCACCCTTACCTTCCGGCTGACACAGGTGCTCTTGGGGCATGGCTGCTTCGGGAGTTACCTGTGTCGGATACGCCGGGAGCCAACGGAGGGGTGCCATCACTGTAGCTGCGCGAGGGACACCGCGCAGCACACACTCGCTGAGTGTTCCGCCTGGGACGAGCCACGTCGCGAGCTCGTCGCGAGCTCGTCGCTGGTCAATCGTCCCGGATCTCTCGCTTCCGACCGTCATCGTCAAGATGGTCGAGAGCGAGACCGGGTGGATCTCCGTCGCCTCTTACTGCGAGGCAATTATGCTCGCGAAAGAAGCGGCGGAGAGGGAGAGGGAGCAGACCAGCCAGCTCCCCTCCCGCGGTCAGACGAACACGGCGGTGACGGGTCGGCGACGACCTAATGCCGCCGTAAAAAGGACCTGTGGGCGACGGGATAGGCGGGCACGTCCCGTCGCCCTGAGCAGTGTTTATCTGCACAGGCCCGCGTGGTGGAGGCGCATTGTGCCATGCGACTCCCACAGTTCGTCGGGGGAAGGTCTAACACCTAAAAAAAAAAAAAAAAGGTCTAACACCCGCCCCTCCTGGGGGGTCTACCATCTCGACCCCTCAGTCCGCAGATGGAGCCCTTGATGAGGGGCCGACACCTGCCGGGGATGCAGAAGTAGTGCCATGGGCAGTTCCTGCTCCCCGGCCAAATAGGTGTGAGAAGGCACCATGGGGTTTTTAGTCCGTGGGAATTGGACATAACCCACCCCCCGCTGCCCGACTGGGTGGGTATCCGTTACGAATTTTCTCCATGTTTAAAAAAAAAAAAACACCCTGAAGATAGCTATAGTCAACATTTTATTTTAAAAAAGTATGTATGTGTTAAATACCTTTAGTCTATTGTTAGTGTCGTTTTATTTTCTAAAAAAAATAAGGTGAAAATTTGTGAAAAGAATTTTATCTTGTTACGCCAAAGAAGTATAACTTCTAACGCGTGTACATAAAAGTACACACTACATTTTTTTCTTCACTTGTGTAAAAAACAATTATCTCTATGGAATATTATTCAAATATTGTAGATTGTAGATATAGAAGAGTTAAGTACGCCGAATATAGAGACGTATAGGTATATAATAATAATGAGGTCTCAACTCATCGATGGTATAACAAAATTACTAACTTAACTACTACAAAACTTATTTTAAGGTCTTTTTAAGTATAGATGAAGATAAGATGAAGATATAATAATAATAGGGTAGGTATATTTTTGACAGGATATATATATATACGAATATAAATGTATGATATTTTTTTTATTTCTCAACAAAACATTAATAATTATTTACATTTACCCCATAATTATTCACGTAATATAGTTTAAGAAATTTTAATCAACATAATGCAGGAAACCGAGCGTCTAAATGTTTCATAATATAAAGCAAGCTCCCTTATTTGCATTTTGCCTAACTCACTTTATAACTTAGCCGCCCACTTCAAATATCTTGTTTATAATACATTTTATGTTATGCCTACCCAAAACCACACAGTGTTTTGTAGCTCCCCAATAATAATATTGTACGTAAACCCCGGTAGGTAGATTTTCGGTAAAAGCCGAGTCCAAACCCGAGAAAATATTATGAGTCCAGTCAGATAGCAGACTTTTCTCAGCACGTCTTTCCATTTACAGTATTCGAAGGAATTTCTATTAGTGAAGGTTATTTTCTTTCTGACGGGACCATAAAAAGTTCTCTGTTAAATGAATCTTTTCGCGACCCTCGGAAACAAAATGCTCAACTTACATTGTTTGGAAAGACGATAAAAATAAACGTAGTACTTATGTCGTTGTACCAAAAATAAATCTCAACGGAATTTATTTTACGTACTACATTGTTAGTTAATTATGCTCTAATGTTAAAGTAAAAACGAACACGAACATAAAAGAAAATGATATGTTAATATACTTATATAATTATTAGATAATACTAGAATCAAAAGAAGAAAAGAATGTCCTTTACCTCGAAAGAAATCTATTTGTACTAGTAAACACAAAAACGAATAGACACATTATCACTCAATTATACTATGGTCTCATTTTCACCTTTTGATACTATACTTACTTGAGTGTTCTGTATTGTATGTTTCTCTTTGTATTAGCTCCGATACCGTAATGTTTTTTTTTTTTAACTGACTTTTCCCAATTGGCTTGTCAGGCCTTCACAGCTTCACCGGGCTTGCTGACGAGTGAGGAAGGTACACAGCTGAAATGACAGTTAACACAAGGGTACAGAAATGGCTTCGGTTTGAGCCATCGCCTTACATAAAAATCCGTAGGCTTGTATAGAACTAACTAATCATGCGAGCTAAACTAAACCATAGATGTGCGTAAACAAACATTGGTGGGGCGTATATTCATATGTGCGGCACGAACGCGTACACGCATTTGGGCTTTGGCAATTTCGGCTAAGGTTAACTAACACAAAAAAGGTGTCTTACAGAAACTAAGTACCTACCCTATGATGAGTGTTGTCGGAGTTGCTGCAGCAAGTGTGGGGAAGTGAAGTTAACCGCCTATCTCAAGCGGCGAAATCGGTGGTAACATAGTCGGGGGTCCGAATACGCATCGTTTTTTTAATGAGAGCAAGAGTACAACTCGTTAGCTACGGTTATTTTATAGGAAGAACTAATAGAGATATTTTACCCTTATACCTTACCTATACCTTATACCGGGATTGGCCGTATAGCTCGTGGCAAATACCACTAACAGGCTGAGATAGTTTTCGCTTTTGTCGCGATAGTTATTCGCGAGCGACTTGATATGCGATCGGATTTTAGGAAGGCAGAACCAAAATGCCCTATGATGCGTTTATATATCTTACAAAACGGAGAGTGGAGACCTCTGGAAGGTTAGCGTCCTGAGATTCGACAATATTTCAGATATATTGTTTTTAGAAAGCTAGGTTTGCTTACAGTATTCGGAGCAATAAGATGTCCATGTATGAGTTCTTCATTCCCACAATCGCTGACTCATCCAATATTCATTTGTAGCTACTAGTTTTTATATAGGATAAAATAATATGTGTATTATATTTAAACAGAGATAATCAAAATAGGAATTATAGCAATTTTGTTGAAATTTGAGGAAAATACATAAAGATTGTTTCATTTTATTATTCGGTAAGCAACGGATCTTATAACGACATTATAAAGGTCGTCAATACATATCGAATAATTGGACTGTGTAAATTTTATAGCTTTCATTGCTAATTAAACCACACCAATTACTAAATCTCTGGTCTTTTGCAAATTATGTATTAATTAGTCTACAGTCATAACATCTTGAGAGCCAAAGGGATTTATAAAAGGTCAGGCACCACTAAATCAGCTTTGTACGTGGGGTACTTGTGGTTTTTTGAAGTCACTATATTTTACATTAAATTCCTCGCTGATAACTTAGTGACATTTTATATTTACGCTAAGTCTTACTTGTATGTATATATACATAATAAAACATACATTTTATCAGTGATTTAACTATTGTTTCGCTGCAATATAAAACTTTAAATATTTTTCTACTCTTTAATTTAAGAAGATATAAAATATACTTTAATTCGTCTATGGACGAATTAACCAAAATATAGCACGCCGTGAGAACAAAAGTAGTTTAAGTGTCTTGTACATATAACACCCAAACTTGTATAAGAAGCTTAAGATTTTAAGCAGAGTCTACAATATTGTCAAAGTAAACTTACTTTTAGGCAGGCTTATAGTGGATTAAGTTCGAATACATTCTTGCACCTCTCCGTCTGTTCTTTATGTTTCTTGAAGATTGTGTTGTTGTATTGTATACAGCTAAACAATAACACGACTCCTAAGTATAATATCGTAATTACATTTGATAAAGTTTACAATATAGTCAAATGAAAAATCATATATCTCTATTTTTGATCAACATACTCGTATAGTCGAATAAAATCACCGAGGTAATTGATTAAGTATCATTCGATTATTATAGTAAAATAGATAAACTTAATTTGGTAATTTCCATTTGACTCTACTGTAAATTTTGAAAAATTTACTTATGATGTTTTACGTAGGATGTATTGATTTATTGATATTAATTATTGTAACTGACAGAGAAACATTCAAAGATGAATTTTATAAACGTTAAAAATCAAGGGATTTATTACTTATGATAAAATACTAGATACTTAAAAAAGTCTATTTTTATGTTTTATGCTAAGAATGATATTATGTTTTAACGTGTTCTAATAATGCTTTATAAACATTTAATCTGTAGATCAACTATGTACAGCTGGCATGCAAAGTAATTTTCATTTTGCGATACAATTAAGAAGGTTTTTACAGACTACTGTTACATATCGGATGTCTTGAGGTTATTATTGAATGCAAAGGTATACGATTTGTCCTTTGATTTGTCTGCTAGACGAAACACAGAACGGCGCGAGAAATTAATATCAATCAATACACTAACAGAGTTATCTGGCAGAGCGGATACACAATGCTTAATACCGAAAGTCACCAGAATTTTATATTTCCTACTATTCTAACATACTGAGTATTAAATAAATATGAAGCGAACTAGGAGCGTAGCAACATCCAATTAATTTTAGTAATTTTTACTTTGAACAATTACTTATATGGAACCATAGTCATTAGGTAACCAAACTTTTATTCATTTTAGGTCGACTTTATTTATAATTGACCTCACAATTTGTTCTTAGTGTACATAACAAAACAAATATTAAAATATGGACAGAGAATATATCTGTAATTAAAAAATATTACAATGGTTATTACATAGACAGACAGAGAGACTACCTTTTATAATATACTCGTATAAGGGTATACCAATGGTCCAACTGTACTGAACGATGTACACTGAATATTTTACTCAACCGTAATAAAATCACATCATTACGATCTTCAGCGTTATGAATCTATTTATACTATCTTATGGAGAATTACTTATATTTTTATGATATTTTATTGCCATTACTGAAAATGCGAAAGCATTTATTTTATAGTATCTTGAGATTATAATTAAACATTACAATAACAACATATATATAAATAAACAGATATTTATCTATGCAGGTATCTTATCAAATTTCATATCTTGTAAAAGTATTTAAGAATATCGAGTAATGTCTAACAAGTCCGAAAAATCTGTACAGGGAATTTTCTAATGAAGACTAAGGAAGAAATGAAGACATGCCTAGAAGAAGATGGTAAGCTATTCATGTCAAACATATCTCGACCCCTATATATATATATATATATATGTAATAACTCTGTCATAATTTTGTTACGGTGCACCAATAGATATTTGAACGCTAGCATATTGACGAAGACTGACGTTGACGATAGTTGGTTACAGCTATTTACAGCTTATGAATTATCTATTATCACTTGTCTTGCAGCAAAAAAAGTAACAACTTTACCTCTCTTCAATAGAAAAGAGACAGTTTATTTTTAAACATTTACTAAACATTTTCCTTCTTTATCCAAAACGTGATAATCCTTGAAAATCCTTAAATGTATTATTGTACGTCGAGCCAAAATGCTTTTATCAAATCTGTAAATATTTTATGTGTGAATACATTAGGTGACACTCAATGAGGAATCTTAAAAATTTCAACAGGTAAATTCGACTTGGAAAAGCACCGGTTAAACCATGTGAAAATAAAAACAAAAGGAAATAATTCGCACTCTTTTTGTCAAACATAAGTCTATACATTCACGTCAAAGAGAATATAGTTCGTTAACTCTTAAAATGATTTAAAGATCAGATTTTACTATGGTGCCTATATATCGAGTATGATTTATAAATGTAAACAAACTTAATAGACACAATAACATATTATTTAAAAGTAGAGAAAATGTATGTATTGTAACGAAGTCGTTAGAAAGGGTTTTTGGACCATTACTTTGAAAACGCTGGTTAAACCTTAAAAGCTACATAAAAATAATGTACTACGGAATTGTGCATGTTGAAAATGCCTACAGAAAAATCTTATACGGCATATGTATGTCTCCTAAGGATAAATTTTTATCCTTTACATATTACTAAAAGAATATTGATTACTGTGACCACCTTGGCTCGCACGGGGGTGTTTAAAAAGAAAATTGGACCAAATCTTCTCTTTACAGTACGTCCAAGTTATGAAATAAAATGGCAACTAAACACCAATCCGTCAATACTGTCAATTCTTTTCTGAACACCTTTCTGTATTCTGTCTCACTCACTCACCCTGTTTTGTTATAAGGATGTATTTTTACCTATATTTTTCACTTTTGCGTACGATTTTTTAATTCTTTTTTGTCCATACAAACATTGTCCTGACAATCATAAATATAACAAGAAAAGAGTTAGCTAAATGGGTGCGACCGCCTTCAAGTGATACGTTTACATACATCCGACAAATGTTTTTTATTTCTATAAATATCAGTCACCAGTATTATTATTAATCATACATTAAAGTTATTTATAATTGTTAAATTGCAGCGAACATCTTAGACGATACCCGAGATTTAATACTACGCGCAATGACTTTGAAGATGTGTAAATACCAAAATTCAAAAATAATAGACCTAAACATTACGGTTATTTATGAGGCCATAATAATTATAATTCATAAACTTATGTATTTCATAGATTATATTAAATTATTGTGTAGTTGAAATAAGCAAAAAAATGCTTTATAGGTTCTGAAAGTTATCCATAATACACTAAAACTTTGCCCGAAGGTATTATTGTGTGCGGCTATGAATAAAAATGCTTCAAATCGGTCCGAGATCCGAGTGCGCAGGCATTAAATCATTCTCAAAAGCCATTTGGGCACAAAGGATATGGTCAATAAACAAACAGGACTCGGCACTGATAGCTACAATCGGAACGAAGTAACTGAGCGCGAAATTTATATATCATTCTATTTTTTCCAGTTTTTACAGCGTTGTACTACGGAACCCCTAAAAACAAATGCGTGTCCTAAATATATATTTTCATTATGTGTAAAGCTGAACCACCTCTCGTAATGCAGCTACTAATAAACTGGTCACGTCAACGTTATTTATTGTTATTGTGCAGTAAAGAGAAATAGAAACTGAACGATTTTATTTATCAAGTTTGTTTTTAATATTTCCTTAAGTTAATTATTCTGATTAAAAATGATGTCACGATACATCGCGACAGACGACACACGACAAATCCGTAACATAAACATAAAACAAGATATATTTTGTGCTGACTAGTCCAGTAGTTGTACTATTAGTCACCCGACGGACATAAAATAAGTTCAAGCACGAGGTGGATATCATAGTTGCTAGTATATATTTTTGCTTATCCCGTAAAAGTAAGGCTTAAGTTCATTAACACTAAAACAAAATCAAAAATACATCAAAACCACCGCCGGTTCGGGAAACAACCCAGTCATCGAAAAGAATCGGCAAGAAACTCGATCGGATTTATATTTTTACCAATGGTCACAGCTTAAGACTATTTAAAAGAAACCTACGAATCATTCCTGTAATATTTAATATGAATCCTTTCAACATCCTTGAATGAGCACTACCGAGGAATTCAAACCTGATCATGTGGTTCTGAATAGCTTGTGTCAGCCCATGGAGAACATTAAAAATGAAATTGTAAACGTTCTAGCACATAAATACTTTATTATTTAACTGATTACACATATATTAGTGAAAAACATAAAATGCTTATTATAGGATTTTATTAACATAATATTCATCAATTAACTTCACAATAAATATAATTATTTATACACAAATCAATAATATATTAAAAGAATAATGAGAAAATGTAAAGCAACACAAGCAGTGTAACTTGCAACAGAGCCGATGTGAGCGCAGCACCGCGTCGCGCCAATGTCGAGAGCTGCCGGAGCTGACTCGCCCGACCACCCTCCGGTCCGGTAAATACAGCCTCTCCGTCTCTCGGGTATGGATTATTCGCTACGAACGGTGAGCAGAGTCAGTGCGACCCATGCGCTTCCCGTCGTCGCTCGCTTCGCCGCCGTTTAGCAATCGTAGCGCCCTCGCCTCGCGCGTTTACGTGTGTATACGTAGCGCGTCTGTTCCCGGGACGAGGCTCGCGAGCTTGCACGTTAATGTAACCTTTGAGCTGTGGCGGCGAGCTCGCTTCTAGCTACGCTATTAAAATCATGCCATTAACATGGTCCTTACTGTGTTCAAAAGATGAGATTAATTCCACATTAAAATACCATGACGAGCACATGTCAAACAATTAATTTCTATATAACTTTGTGATTTTCTCAATTGTTTACCTGTTGTGTAAGTATTCAACTAGTAATTAGTATGATAATTAGTTAATTAATAAACTTAAATTTTAGTAAATATTAGGTATGTACTTAACATTAGTTCCTCGTCGAAAAAATAGATAAGTTTACTTTTTGTCGTAAAATTGGGTTTATTGAAGGTGCTAACAATAAATTTTCTTTCATTATTTTATGATAATAGCTTGGAGTTTTAGAAATTTCCGCATGTGTGATAGCTATTTAAGTCATCTTAAAGTGGTATGTTGAAATTAGTGATCAGTATGTTTTGGGAAGTGTATAAACATTACATTTATCATTTTTTTAAATAGGATTTTAGATATAAAGTTTTTGAGGCTGTATTGTAATTTAAATAATATGCCTTTACTTGTATTTTCTCGTAAATATGTGACGTATTTATCATATTTACAATAAGGAAATATATTAGACGAGTGTTGTTTATAGCAAGAGTTAATACATACATAAAAAGCGAAATGCATTAGTAGTTTCTTCATATACTTCCGATAAATTGAAACATTATTTTGAAGTGTATAGTTGTTATATTTGAAGTAGGGAAGGTCATTTTACAACTCGGAAGCTACGGCCATCGAGGGCAGATAGATGGGTACATCGCTCTCTCGATTATTTTTTCTGGACGAGTGAGCATTTTTCTCGGCCGCTTACAAATGACCGCCTAGGTAACTGGGATAGCTTTTCCCACGTTTTATTTTCCTCTTGTAGATATTTCCATTATTCTGTTAATGGAACGGTGTTCAGATATACCTCAACAACGTGAACCTTTTTATACAGACAAGTAATTTATTTCATGTGAATTCAATATTTAAAACTCTATCATAGTATGACTTAATCAAATCGATCAATTATTTAAGGATATTTGAAACAAAATAAAGTATATACGTATCCAAAAAATACACAGAGATTAGATTTATTTTTAATAATGCTCTCCTGGTACTCGGCACCTCTGTAATAGTTAGGTATATTTACGCAAAACTACAATTTCCCGGAATAACACTAGAGCGTTTTTATAAAACGATTTGAATGTTGCAACTAAACAATCATAGTTCGATTTTTTTTTTCTACTAATAATTATAATAAATTTTGCGTGATGATAGTTGTTTTAACATTACCTAAACGGAAGCAAGCAATGTTTTGAAGCATGTATATAAATAAATGCGCAAAGAAAAAACATTTCCGTACCCTTTGTTTAAAAGCTATTTTTCGTTTTTCTTTTGTTTTTGTTTCATACCTAACGGCGAATTTTAATGTTATCAATAAACATTTTTGGAAACACGAATGAAATTAAAAAAATATATTTGCAATGATTGTACAGATATAAAACTCTGTGGCGAAAACACTAATCATGTTGAAACTTAACAAATCAATGAATTTTGATCGAATATCGACAACCGGAGCGACCACTAGAAAATTCAATTTTGATTATATATTCATATGTACAGCTGTTAAATGTACACAACATAACTGTAACCAAGAATAGTTATGAATTGTTTTCTATGAATTTCTATATTTTAACGGTTAGGATTTAATGTTGATTCAGTTTTTAATTACGATATAAATATACACATGCTAATTAAAATAGTAACCAAGTTGTATACCAAAAGAACGAACGTATTGTCAGATTCTAATAATACAGCATGACGGGTATCCTGATTTCACACATCAAGACGAACGGTAGTCAACAATATCCCCTTATTTTTTAACAATGATAGAATATTGCATCCATTTAGTAAATGATATTTTTATTCCCTTTAAAAATTAAAATTGAACACAATCATACAAACATCGTTTGGTATCATTTACTCTAAATCATCAATTTATAATGATAGACTAATGCCTATTCAGTCAATTTGGAGTATAGTTCTCTCTCCAGGACCATCACTATACTCGAATTCCAATCTAGAACCTCATCTGCATTTAATGTAGTTACTTTTTTAATTACCTGTACTTAAAAATATAAAGACGTTTAATTTTCGCATATTAGATATACATTATATTCTCAATAATATATAATATTTTGTTTTGTAAAAAGAAAGGGTTCTACCAATTATTTAGTACTAAGCGGCACATACAAATCTGGGACACTTGAAGACTAGATCGATAACTTGTAGAAATCAAATTAAGTGTGATTAATAATGTGATTACAATATACCATATAATTTAACGAACCAATTACTATGAAGATACCTACGTTTCAACCTGAAGAAATTCATATATAAGGTGAAATTATATACTTCTACATTAACCAACACTTAAGACTATTGTAAAATTACATATCATGCATCTTTTTATAGTTATGTTCTTAAATTTAACAACACATTGAACTCAAACGAAAGCCTATGGCACTTCGTAGTCCGATGAAACCGTAGAGGCCTAGCCAGGTCAACAGTGTAGTCTGTTCAAAAAAAAAAACCTATGGCACGTTAACGTACATATTTTTGGACCTATAACATAAATGTACGATTATACGAACTTAGAACGCGTTTGCACATATTTTTAATTGCTCGACGTTTCGGCTCGATAACCACCTGCGATATGCACCTTATAGCGGCCATCGAAGCCATTTAGCCTCACCTAATCGCCTAGGTACGGAGGCATTTCGGCCGACTCAAGTGTTCTCGGGATATGCTTGTTTCGACGATTGTATGAGAGACCCACCATTATACATAATTGGGCTCAGCACAATTTTGCCGACAGTACCGCATGGGACTCGCTGCCGTAATATTATCGCGGCGATAGCGCCTAAACTCTTATTCCCGACCGTCGTCAAGTGAATGGTTGAAAGTGAGGCCGGGTGGAACTCCTTTATCTGATACTGCGAGCATGTGATACTTGTAAAAGAAGTGTTGAAGTGTAAGAGAGAGCAAACTACCGAACGCCCCTCCCAAGGTTAACGAACCGGACGGCAGAAGGTAAAGGATGACCTCCAGCGTGCGGGTGATAGACGAGGGCAAGTCTGTTGCCCTTGCAATCGAAACGAGACGCATGCCTAGTGTTCCACGTGCGCCTCTCACCGGTTCTTCCGAGATTATTTCTTTGAACTTCGTACCGCAGATAGAGCTCTGGTTGAACAGATGAAATGAGGAATTAGTCCTCACACCCCAGCTAGAAAGTGGTGGAGGAACGCCGTGGGGATTTATCAACTAAGATACCGAAATAAGACGTTACCCGATACCCAGTGGAGGATGGACATTCTATGCAGGATTTCTGCACGTTAAAAAATGGTACAATAATTGTTAATAATAAATCACTAAAATGTGTTTTTTTCACGGGATATTTGATGAAATTTTGTCCACGGAAACATTTCTCTAATTTCGCAATTGATGTTGTATAAATATTGTCAATAATGCTCTTAAAGCATTTTTATTCTTAACAGATTTTCATTATATTAAGTAGTATGCAACACTAAATATAATTATTGGTGAGTTTATCTAACTCATTGCCGTGAATGCTACTACAAATATTTGCTGTAAATAACGATCAAAAGATTAGTCTTCATTCACGAACTGAAACTGAACAAACTAATAAAACTTATATATATGCATATGTCTAGTAGATCCATGTTACTAAGTTTCTAGTTTTTAGTACTACGTACCTCATAAATAACGTAAATAACTCTGGTTTCACGTTATTCACATTGTCTCATAATTGTTTTGAATGAAGCAAGCCTTTGCATTATATTGTAAATAATTAAAGGCACCGGTATTATAAATATGTACGTACTGTGGGTTGGGATATTTACACAGCATATTATACAATATTTGTTTGTTATTACAATATAGCACAATGTTTGCCTCGTTGATTGTAGCTACAAGCTCCATCCACATTATTGTTACTTAAATACAAAATGATGTTGTAGTACGTATGGGAAAATGAATTACTTTAATAAGTTTGTATATCGGGTATAATTTTTAGATGTTTAACCGCTGTCTTATGCTTCCTACACCAGTTGGCATTATAACATAGTCGGTGCAGTGCAATTTCGTCGTAACTAGCATTACTAAATTCTAAATATTCTGCAAAAGCAACTGATTTAAATTTTTTCCGTGAATAGGAAATATATATGCAATTACGTTATACTTAGTAAAATAAAAAAAAATAGAAATGCCATATATATGTATTATAAACTTAATTTGAATTTGGATTTCGTAGTAGAATTAAATTTGATATTTAAAAACTGTAAAATAAGGTGTAAATTCATATTGGATTTCTTAATATATAGAAGAAACATGCGATATTACGAATTAGTTGGGTCGTTTTATAATAAACTGCAGTGGTAGCTTGTTCAGGCTCCTCGTTCGTCAACGTGATTTTGAAACCCAAAAAGAGTTTCGGTAAAAGTAAATAGCACAGTAGAACCGTTGCATAAATTAGTCAGGTATATTTATAACTAGTATATACTAGTCTCAAGTCCATCATTGCATAAGTATGCATTTGTTTCATGACGTGTTTCGGGAACTGCACTTGTTACCATCTGTAACCAAATTAATACTTAATGCGACAATATAGCTACGCACTAATATATACACAAATCGGCTTATATAAAAATATACGTTGTTTTATGTAATTGTTAAATTTTCTTGATGCTGAAAAACGCCATATTAACAAATCTTTATGCATGGAATAGCTTATGCACAATTTTAGTATTAACAATTAATATATATTATAGAAATATCGTTTCAAGACAAATAAATGTAGATATTTGAATATTTTAATATCTATAAAATATAACCTTTGTCACCACTATAAGCGGAATTGTGTTATCCCGAGGAAAGCACAGGATAACATTCGTTCTCACATGCATACACACACACACTTATGTTATCATTTGTTTTTCGCGTGGCAGTAACAAAATTGTTATGTATTTTGTATTTTATGTGATTGCAGTAGCGTACGTGTGTAGTAGTTTTTTTTTTCATTTTAAATTTTTATTTCAACATTTTTTTTACTACTTTTGTGTTATGTAATTTAGTTATAAATTTGATATTTGGTATTTTATTTTATATGCAAAAGTTATTATATACATTATATTGAAATAATTATTGACGAAACTTACATTTAACTTGTACTTGTTAAAAAAATATATATAGCTGTAGATTTATTTGAAATAAATAAAATAAAAATAGTTATTGCAATCAATAAATACAAAGGTATTCTATATATTTGAGTAAAAACACGTGGATACACCTTGAATTAAATGTTAAATTTAAATTAATCTTGACATACATTTACGCCTGCACCAATTATTTCAGTTCGTCAAAAAAAAAATGATACAAGTCGACAGTTTTAAACGGCCTTCGCCGTCTCCTTCAAGAAGTTCAGTTCGAAGTGATAGTCGGATGTTCCGACAGCCGCGCGTAATCCAAGTCAATCGTGATGCGGCTACAATGGTCGACGGTGAAACTAGTAATTCTGGAGATACGACTGCATTCGGTCGAACGCAAGAGTTTGATTCTCGTTTAGGACAACAGTCTACACATTTCCGATCGAGAACTTTCAGCGATGGTTTTATTAGAAATACAAGTCTTGAACTATTACTCGGTGTTGATTGTGACGCTTGCCTTGCACTGGCCGCCCAACGACAATGTCTGAACGATCACATATCAAAAAATGATTTCGACTTAGTGTGTAATTGTAATATTCAACAGAACAATTACATGAACTATCAACGAGATGTCACTGATCATCGGGGCCATACGCTTAATATTTACGATCTGGAGAGGATTAAACGAGACGCGGGAAGAAACGTTGTTACCACGACTGCTCATCGTAGTCTTGATAGAAAATATACTAAGAATAAACCCGCCGGTGTATCAAATTACATTTCCAAACAATTTATATCATATGATCCTAGAACTAATCTTGTACAAAAAATAAAAAGAAAACTTTCAAGTTTAAAAAAAATTGGGGGTGACGCGATATCCAAGAAACATCAAAACGCAGTTCAACTATCTGAGATAACATCGGGTTCTTCAAGTTCTCTCAAGAAGCTATCAATGCTGTCAATTGCAGATAAATCACAAAGAAAAATAAATAGCCAGAGTAGTATTTTTACGGCAACAGGTTTTCAAACAAAAGATGAAAATAAAAATAAGCATTCAACATATGCAAATTTTTCTAGTAACGTGGATCAATGTTTCGATAGACTCAGTGATTATAATACGGGTACAGATTTAAATAGACGCACGACACCAAAGATGATAAAAATGCGAAGTTTCGAAAACAGCGAGAACCTTCTAAATAGAAACTCTCCACTTTTAGAGCCAATGAAATTCTCGACTTTAGATAACCGAAGCCAATGTAGAGGTATAAGAAGGCAATTGTCGTACAATGATTTTCAAAGCGAGCGAAAAAGGGAAAAATTGTCAGAGAACTGGTCACGAAATGAGAACACCGTGGAAGTAAGAAATGCTCGAAGTGATTTAATAGATGATGAAGTCCAAACATTCATAGAGACTGATGTTATGATGTTGAATGACCCAAGGAGTATACATGCGAGATGTACATGTGAATCGAACCAGGATACAAGAATTCCTTCAATCTTTTATGACTCACAAGTAAGTATCAAAAAATGTTTTTATTTTTATTACTTAAAATACATTAAAAAGAAGACATTAAACCGACTTCATTATCATAAAAACACCAAAGAAACAAACAATAAGGCACTAAAATCAAAGAATATTTATATTATTACATTAATACGCGCTACCTAATAATCTATTTGAAGTCGGGGTATGTAAATGCTATGAACTTGGATTGGCATCGAATTCAAATAGATTATTAAGTAGTGTAAACAGTATTTTTTTTTATTTAAGTTGGTTAACTGAATAATAAATATTGAAGTCGGTTAATTTTTTTAATTTATTATTTAGTGTAAATAAATGTACGATTTCTACTGTGTATAAAATAAGTAACGTTCGGCGGCATTAGAATCTTAATCTATTATTCCCTTCTCCCGGCACGCTACCATTTCTGCTGTTCGTAGTTACGGCCTTTTTCATAACATCCAAGACCCTAGATGGATGGCCTCGTCATAAAGATATGATCCGAAACAAAAAATAGTTGCTTTAAGCCACTGAGGAGTTCCATTGTCTTCAATTCCATGATCAAATCAGATTTGAGGCTCATTATATTTTATTTTTATTACAACTACACGTTGTACTAAGTTTTTATGAAAATTAGCTGTCGGGAAGTGAGTGAAATTCATATAAACGCTGTTCATTCCTTTATTTTCCACCCTAAGGATTGAAATATGTTGTTCAAATTTAAATGAGGCACCCCCAAGTATCAGCAACTGCAATAAAATAAAAATTATTTAAATCGATTTAAACTCGACGAATATTTGTAGATTAAATACGTAGACGAGAACCGAATGAAATAATATTTAAATTGGGCCAACCTTGGTTATTTATTTTAAATTTTAAAAAGTCTTTAAAGTATATCATTTAAAAAAAGTTTAGAAAGCAGCATTCTTTAATATATGTAATAAATCAACAACTTTCAACCCAGTAATAAATTTTTTCTAGATTATGTATTTGAATTGTCATTTTACGTTATGGTTGGTGAATAAATTATTATTATGATTATATGGCATAATTATTATAATAATATAGGTTCCATAGTATATAAATAAAATTTAAATGATTTACGTAACATATTATTTACAAAAGGGAAAGAAACGTGCAGCACCAGCTCCAGATGTGACAGAGCGTGGTCAAGGCGGCGGTGGACCGATACCTGTGTGCAATGCATGCAAGTCAACACAATGGCTGCCCACGGGAACAACTTCAACTACTAGTCACAGCTCTACCACTACGGGAAATTCTTCCCGTTAGTGTATTACTTTATCTCACAAATCTTTTATGAAGGATAAGTACTGGTAGCTTGTAGAATTGGACTTCCATTAGCCTCTTATTAGCAGGGCATGCAGTAAACAGATTTTTCGGATACATTTGGACGTCATTTGAATAGACTTCAATTAAATGAAATGGGTTTTTGTGGTATAATTGTGTAAGCGTAAATTATTCGGAGGTATAATAATAATCAGGTTACAGGACTAGGGTCAATCCGATAAGGAATATGTTTTACTGTGTATTATGTTTCTATGAGTCTTCTGATGATCTTTATTCTAACGAAATAATGTTCGTGTATATATTAATAAGAGAATTATCTCTTCTTTCTCTATCTCTAAAGATATTAATCTATAACAACTGATCGGAATGAAAAAAAAACCTTTTCTGTCAGTAATATTTACATTTTTTTATTTATTTTACTAGGACGTCCGGCGGATGTTGTCTTGCCCTGATAATAAAAAAGTATATACTTATGTGCATGAAACGGTTAAGGTGGCTTGACTTATTCCGATTCTTTCATCAATTATCATTAAAAACCTTAACAAATTATATACCTGAACCTTCTCCGTGAATTACTCTATCTATTGGTGAAGACCACATTACAATCCGTTCAGTAGTTTTTGAATTTAACGCGAACATCCAGACAGACAGACAGACGCGGCGGACGACTTTGTTTTATAATATGTATTGATAAGCAACTCTTACAAAGACAGTTGTTGGATAATTATAAAAAGACAATGCTTATAATTTTATACACAATAGCATAAAAAATATATCTAAACAACTTATTTCGTTAGAATAAAGATAATATAATGCAATATTGTAAAAAAATAGTAATACTGTTATGTTTGTAAATAAGTTCAAGTATTAGGCAAAGATTTCGCGAGAGAAGATAATTTAATATATATTACAAATTTTCGTTGACAGAGTAACATCCATTGAATTAGTGTTTTTATTAAAATAATAATATACAGGTTTCTCAATATGGCATCGTCGATGGTGCTGTGTTGCGATATTGGTGCTAGTAGCCGGCACCGCATGTGTCGCAGGACCGCTAGCGCTCAGAGCCTCACCAGGTGCTCCTTTGCACGAGCGTCTACGCCTCGCTGAAAGACTTCTACATGATACACCGTTGATTGACGGACACAATGACTTGCCATGGAACATAAGAAAATTTTTACACAACAGAATTAGAGATTTTAGGTAATCTTTCATATTTTAATGGCAATTGTTTCAATTTGAGAAAAAGGCTGATATAGTGTACTATATTGCATTATAAAAATAACTTTATCGCTACTGTTACAGGCTAAGAGAGCGTGGTAATTCACAAAAATGTAAAGTCAGGGTGGACACAGTTGGGTTTACCTAACCTGGTGAACACACCCCCAGTTTCGATTATGGAGACTATAATGAGGAACTTTTTTTGTTATGACGAATTCGTCCAAAACCGAGTATTATTTTAATATGTATATTTTAACTATGCGGTATTGTATTACTATAAGAAATGTTCCCAAAAATACGAAATAAAGCAAATAAAGTATAGTCTCATTGTTTCAAAAATATGTTTTCATCTAGTTTTCCGTGTTATTCACAAAATTTTAACAATGTTCTATGTTATAATGAAATATTTTCATTGAGGTTAAAGGGCAAACCTATGTATGGGGCGTTAGAATATGACTTTATTTACAACGTGACGACTGCGAAACCACACAAAGAGTTCTCCTATGTAATAGAATGTTTGTTTGACTACGAATTACAGATATTAAAAAAAATGCGATATAATTTAAAGTGAACATTATAAAGAACCCTGCACAATTTAGTGCCTCTGCGAAAAGTAGAAAATGCAAGACGATCGTAAAATTTTCCATTACTTTTATCGGGACTTTTAGGGTTATGTATATGTATGTTGAGTTCAAAAATAGATTCATTGATAATTAAAGGATTTATATAGCGGCTATTAACTTAGTGTGATCCAGTCGAAATTTGATATGCGCGGAGGTTGATAACGGACCTTGATTTCAAATGCCAAATCAATTTTTGCATGACGGATGAATTAACAACTACACTATTGGAGTGCTATATCTTTTCAATAAAAAACAATAGAACCTTATACGCAAGTTTGCGTATAATTTTATCAACTTCAAGCACGCATTGCTTAATGCAGGTCCCACAATTGTTGTTCAAAAACGCTTCATCTACTTTTATCCCAAATATATATATTTAATTATATGAGACGATACAAATTTGAATTTTTACTCGTAACTTAAGTCACATAACTTTATATTTTCGTTCGCAGGTTAATGTCGACAGATACATTGGCATTGCGCCAGGTCGTTTGCAGACCCTATTTGATACAACATTGATTTAGTTATGAGTTTTTCTAAGCTTCTTGTTGTGTTTACGTATTTTTCATTTTAACATTTTACATTATTTCACGTACGTTTCAAATTGTACAGCTTCGATGAAGATCTAAGAACAATATCACCGTGGGCTACAAGTTCGTGGAGTCACACAGATTTACCGAGATTAAAACAAGGCAGAGTCGCAGCACAGGTACCACACTATCACAGAAGTTATATTCTAGCTACACATACGCTTTGCTTGAAAATAAAACTAAAAATAGAGTACCTGTCTATCCTAAGTTCAATTTCACGACGTAATCGGATTCTGTGATAAATTTCATTACATTTTTTCAACCGAAGCCTGAGAATTTTAATTAGAATAGGAATTAGTTTTAACTAGAATAACTATGCATTTTTTAAATATATCGAGCTTTATTTACATTGATAATTATGTTAATCATTTATAGAAAATAAAATCTTAATCATGTTATTACGAGTACGAATTTTATTCGGTCAAAAACGCCTTAAACTTTTATTATATATCTGTAGTATATATGTATGTCTCTCTATCTATAATAAACTACAAAAATCGAAATTCTTAAGTGACCTTTGGAAAGTAATATAATATTTATGTATTTATAAATAGTTGATTGATGACATGAAAAAACATACTAAAATTTAATAAAAAAGTATGTGTGACCCTATCTGCTTTTTAAAATTCTTAAATAATCTAGATCCATATTGGATTTTAAGAAAGTTTGACAATGAAAAAAAACATACTTCCATTCGAGATTTGGAAAAAAATATATGATGGAAACGAATCACATACTTATATGTATCTACGCATGTTAAATGCGTCTAGAGTATAATTTCTATATACATCCCAGTGTTGTAAGCTTTTAAATATATTTAATAACTTCGACAATAAAGAAAATTGCATACTTCAAGACGATCGAATCAGTCGCCTGAAACATTTCAATCAAGGAGAGGTATAATAATATGATGTTCTCCTATCAGTTTTGGGCGGCGTACGTGCCTTGCGACGCTCAACACCGAGACGCCGTGCAACTAACTTTTGAACAAATAGATCTTATTCAGAGACTCACCGACAAGTACCATCCACAGCTCACTTTATGTACCTCTTCTGAGGGTAAGTAATTAGCAACTATCACATATATATTAAATAACCTATAAATTCTTAAAACTATTGGCGCGTAAACTATAAGGCTTTTTTAATTATTTCAGTCAATGTAAATTTATATTAGAGGAAACTTATATAGGTTATTGCTATGTATTTCACAATAATATTCCACAAAAGTAATATAGTATCAAAAATATAAGTAATCTTGTATATTCATAAATCTGTAGTTCTGTTGGTACAGTTTTCTTTTTCGTTATTTTGTGATAGATTTCTATTCTAATGGAGATTGATTACGCATATGACATTAAAATATATTTGCTGTATGTCTGTTTGTATGTCCGGATATATTTTAAAAACGGCTTAACCCCCTGATATGAAATTTCGTGCACGTTATATTGTTCCTCAATTGATGAAATACTGAAATTATTATAAATACTTTTAGAAATTATGACGAAATAAAAACAACATTTTCAAGCGTTTTTGATGACATTTTCGACACGGGAAGTGTGTGCCATTCAAGAAAAGATACAGTGTAAACATTGCCAATATTACTAAAAATTATTTAATTCTCAAAGGATGTTAATAAAAGCGAATTTGATAACATTGTACACATGAGAAATAAGTAATTGTGAAATTGATAGACAATAAAAATTATCAATAATAATTTTATATTTGGTAAAAACAATATAAAAAATATCTAATTCCAATCGATCTCAATTATTTTTTTACATGGGTATTCGTCCTTCTAAAATCGAATGACTATATTTCAACCGATATTTCAGTCCAAAATTCAAAGCTGAATTTTCATTCATTCAAAAATTCATAATTGATAAAACCTTATCACTTAGCGAAAACCAAATATACTCGTATTTCAATAACATGAAGTGAAATAACAAATCGAAAATAATTATTTCTTAAAAACGCATACGGAGTCGCGGGTAGTAGTTAGTTTGTGTATATAATATATACAGATCGACAGGTTTTGTTTCAGTGTTACAGCAATTAAAATTTTAGCAATCAAATTGGATGTATGGAAATATAAAATTAATGTGATGCAAGTACAGATTCGACGAATTTCACGGCAAATTATATTGTGTACTGAAAAATATATTTTGTTACGTAAATTATTTAACAGGAGAATGCAAAATCTTTTAATTTATTACTAGATAATTTGCATAAAAAACTCATTGTTCTCGAATTCAACTAATCTTTTCAAATTAATTCCAAACTCGTTTCCTTTTATTTATTAATAGCCAAGACCACCACGTTTTTAAATTCTAACAATTTCTTTTTTATTTTGTAAAGATTTTATGTAACTAATTTAACAGATATCGTAACGGCCCACGCTAACCATCGCCTCTGTTCACTGATTGGCGTCGAGGGTGGTCATGCTATAGGGGGATCTCTCGGGGTGTTGCGAACGCTATACCAAGTGGGAGTAAGATATCTAACACTGACATCAACATGCGATACACCATGGGCCGAGTGCGCTACAACCGACCGAGTCGAATCTTCGCACCGTACTGGATTAACGCCTTTTGGAAAGGTATATCTCTCTATATTTAATAAAAATCAATTATAGAATATATACAAGCGAATCAATTCAGAACGGCTGTCATTAGACTAATTATTTTTTGTTCTGTTAATAATTGTCAGGAAAAAGTTTGTATTGAAGAAAATGTGTGAAAAATCATACGGCAAAATTGAGAAATTTGGGTAAAAAAATCGCTATATACAAAGATTTGTGAGTGAGTGAGACAGAAGACGGCAGTGAGCTCTCTAAAAATATTAAGAGAATTGACGTTAAGTTGTTCAGTTGAGGAAAATTTGGTTTAATTTTCCTTGTTAGTATACTCGAACGAAACCAAGCGGACTAGCCTAGTAAATATTAAACTTAACAAATTATATATTTTATTATAATTAATTTAAACACTGAGTGCAATCATTACATAGTTTCTACCGTGACATGTACCGTAGCGTAAGTTTACATACTTATGGATTCATAATCGTAATTTAACTATAACTATCTATACGCCCCGTCTTCGCGCGGTGTCTCAAGTGTGCAAGTTAGACGCGACATATCTGACGAGCCTTTTCGTACCTTCTTCACGTTTACAGTCCATCAACATCAAAGAGGATTCGTAAGTCGTCTCATCCTATATAACTTGCTTAGTTTTTACGCGTAATTTTAAGTCTGTGATAGCATAAGTATGTATTGAAATAATCTGGTGTAAAATGTTAAATAGTGTGTAAAGGATAAAAATGGTTACTGTGGGTTTTTCTTATGAGATAGACATCTACGCGTATGTTATGATGTACTATGCATTATTATGATGTACCATATAACTTTTAGCCCAGGTTAATAATGTAAGCATTCGAACAACATTTTATACGACTCGAGCGCATATATCAATTTGTTTATTTCCCTTATACAAAATATTCATCTATAATTATTATACCTAAAAAAGTTTCGAAAGAAATCCTTTAAATAACAATGAAAACTATATGCATAGCTTAGAAGAATTAACTAAACAAAGAGCACAGAGAGATGTGGATAGCCACTTTATTTTATACTGATTGTTGTTTTAAATAATAATTTTAAATATATTTAAAAGTAAGAATTACTTTATAAACCCTTTATACAAACAGTAATTTAAACAAAATGTATATTAAACAGTGTTGCATAATATAATAGTCGAGTTAGTAGAAATAATATAGAAGTCTGTTGGTTGAAATAATGCAAAGAGAAAAATGGCTTCGTCGAGAACCTTATAGCTTATACTATCCTTCTTTATAACTATAAGCATGATGCGAAATTGCGAACATCTACCGCAATATTTTGCTTTGTATGATGAACTCTGACTATGTACATACGAAGGCAGATCCTTTGTCTGCTTGCAACGATACTTTTCGAAATGCCTTCTTTTGTTCTGCCTACTCTTAGCGTATAAAGCAAACGTATAAAATATTATATTGCATGTACGTCACTCGGGTAGGCGCTATTGAGAAAACGTCTTAGTCTTATATGTGTTTTAATAACAAAATATATATTTGAAATTACTCAGGTTTATTATACAATTTTGCATAAATTTCGTAGTTTACATCGCAACATTTAATTTTAAACAAAAGAAAGATAGTAAATACAAATTCTTCGAATAAAGATAGTATAGTTATGATTACTTGTTATATTAAAAAATTTACAACGAAATAAACAGACTTAAAAAAAAACGACTTTAAAGATGCGCCAGAATATCTTGGAGTCTAGTTGGGTACTTACCAACATAGTCTTAGATTGTAATAAACCCACAAATACTACAGTATACATTATCTGTCTGATTAGAGAATTTCGTGGGTATCTTCGAAATCTAAGGCCAAATGCTAATGAAATTAAAACTCCTTTAAAGATATCCTCTTTCAAGTTGTGAGAAATGTGAAATTAAAAAGAAATAAAGCCATTATGAGAACCTTCGTTTTTTCGTAGTCGGTAAAAAATACATTTGAACCTTTGAGTTTGAACAATTGAAGCACAACTACAACAATAAATGGTAGACCATATAATTGTGGGTACAGATTAACAACAGAAACCACTGTAACTAATTGGAACAATTTGACGCTTTCAACAATTGTCCACCATTACTCTGGATCCGCAACCCAAAAACGGTCGGGATCACGTAATTTGATTTAATAAGAACTTAAGTTCAAAAGCGATCCCGATGTAAACTTATTTTAGCATAAATATTACCAAACAATTGAGAAGAATTAGTTAAAAAGGTTTTCAAAATAAATCAACAATACTTGTTTAAACGGAATAGAATTCTATTCATACGGACTGTATTTTATTACCAACGTATTAGAAATGATCGCACAAGTAGTATATACAAAAAAATACACCAATACACATATTTGCATTATATACAAAAAAACATCAGCATAATTGTGTTCAAACGGCAACATATTAACATAATATTATTGTTAAAATGTAGCCGTAACTTTATATTAGTTTTGTTATTTGTTATACGCCTTAGTTTGTTTTACAAAAGCAAACTTTGCAATTTTTGTTAATCCTTTACATTCAGCATTTAATCATGATATTAAGTGATGATATGGCCTAAACAAAATATACATTCAACTATAGGTGCGTATTCACTCTAATCCTAGAGTGTGGAATAGGCTCTCAAGTATAGCTGTCAAGATAGACAAGGAGCGTTTCATATATCAATGTGCTTTTTCATATAGAAAGAAATAGAATTGCCATGTTATGGTTATGGATTTGTATCTTTGCAATTTTTCTTACTTTATGAATTAATTTGCTATAACAACTTTAAATAGGTAATTTAGGTAAGACTTACTTAATTTATTCCTTTTTATCTTATTAGATAAGAATGCGCTAAAATCAGTTAAACTCTCCGAAACGTATAAAACTCGACATAATCTTAAAATAAACATAGGTAAAAACGGTTAATAACAGTAACAGCAGTGATAAAAAAAAACTATGGACTCCCTTACTTAAGTACGTACGTGAGAAGTTATACTGCTTTGGCGTGAACAAACACAAGCACACTGGTATATACGAAAAGTAGATGTATTCTAGTACTATATAAGAACAACATTAATGTAAAGTGCGCAACGGTAGTATGTAGGTATCTATTTCCTTAATAACGTTTGTTCTCGTACAACCTTCCGACATGAGAATTTGCGAACGGCCGTTTCTGTGATTGTTTGAGATAACTAAAAACCGCAGGCTAACACTTCTGAGTTACCACGAGCTCCGCTAGAATAGTTTAGTTTTCTCTAACTTCATGGTGTGTTACTCATTTCTTTGTTCCGAGATGTATGACATCGGCGAACGCCATTTCTGTTTTAAGAACTAACTTCAAGGTGTGTTACATTGGCGGACGTAACTTCCGTTTCAAAACAAAAATTCACTTTCGATGATGTCCATTAACGGAACAGAAAAAGTATAACTTCAATATCTTCGCTACTAAACAATTATATCTGATCATAGTTTGGTGATCGTAATATCTATATTTATTCATGTTTTGCTTTTAAATCCAAATAATTGTAGAATTATTTATTATGATAATTATTATATTTATATTATTGTTGTTTTTTTTACGAAACAGATCGTCGTGAAGGAAATGAATCGATTGGGTATGTTGGTGGATCTGTCACATGTATCCGAACGGACAATGCGCGATGCACTCGCTGTCTCACGAGCTCCTGTGCTTTTCTCACATTCTTCAGCACGTACTCTTTGCAATGTCACACGAAATGTTCCGGACAGTGTGCTAAGATTACTTGCTGCCAATAAAGGACTTATTATGGTCAATTTTTATACTTCGTTTCTCACTTGCAAAGACACCGCAACGGTACAAGATGCAATCGGTAATTTAACTTTTTTATAAGTACACACATTTCCATAGAACTCGTTTTGATTATAATGTATCACTTTTAGCACACATAAACCATATTCGAGACATGGCCGGTGTCGACTACGTAGGACTTGGCGCTGGCTATGATGGTATAAATTTGTAAGTATCCATCGCATTGTCATCTTTGCTATTATTAATTAAATGTCATTATAGACTTATTTATTTATTACTCTAAATTTATAATAACAATTTATAAGCAAGCATATTTTAAATAATTATTAGTATTTTTGAAAATTGTTTATACAATTATTATGTAAACAGTACACCCCAAGGCCTGGAAGATGTCTCCTCATATCCGTTACTTTTCGCGGAACTAATGGAAGAAGGTTGGAGTATAGAAGATCTAAAAAAATTGGCCGGACTGAACTTACTTCGCGTGATGAGCGCTGCGGAGCGTGTGTCACGTGAATTCGCATCGGCTCATGTTACACCGTACGAAGAAATTCCACCAAGAATATACGATCCACACAATTGTTCAAGTCAAGATGTATAATCGACTATTCAAAATGTATGAGATCAATTACAAACACAGTTGTCAATAAGAAAATTAGTGGTGTACGTATACTTAAATTTATCGTATAAAGTTAATAATTATTTGTATCATTCCTTAAAACACAAGTGTTATTGAAACGTTTAAACTCAGTGTAAATCTCTTAAATTAATTATTATGAATTCCCTAAAAGACTGCTCGAATTACATAAAACAATAAACTTATTTTAACGTAACCCATGCTTTTTTAAATAATAAAATAGATTGTAAAATTTAAGAAAAATAAGTAAGAAATGTAAGACAATGTAAAACAAACTAAAAAAAGAATAATAACTTAGTTTTTAACTGAAATTAAAATGACTATTGTTTTTACACTACGAAAATTTCTATTACACAACAACTGATTTCTTATAAGAGAAGCGATCATCACATGAACACATTATATGTGTAGTATATAGTTCTATCTTTACTCGTGCACTCAAAGGTGACACAAGTAACCATATATTAGTTAACAGTGATATAAAGCTCTAAATACCATAATCATAAAATAAGGTCACCCGATGTGTAGCTAATGACAACTGTTTTTGTAAAGGATTTACACCCTTCCAAGCTTTAATTAATATACCTATGATATAATTACTCTGAACATTTATTTAATCCTTTTTATAATGTTTAATAAAATGTTATTTTAATTTGCTTATTATAGTTAACTAACAATACTTTGGTATAAAGCAAAACATGATATATGTTGGAATATTATATACTAGACATAAAATAATTTCACCAGCAATATATTAAAAATAGAAAATAGTAGAATTCGAAATGTTAGTTTATTTTGAAGTATTTTATTTATGTTCGAGATATTCGGAAATTGTAATTTATGACTAGTTAATTCCATTACCTGTGGCAATGATTTCTATGATTCACTAAAGATCTATACAACTCTATCATTATTTCTAAAATGTTAGCCGATTTAAAAGGTGCTGCGTGGCACGAAACCTGCAACACATATGTATTCGCCTAACTTATTCTAGGAGGTAAATTATACGTGGCGTAATAATTCAAGATATTTGTCTTCTTGTACCTATGATCAATATTTGATTTTAATAGGATGTAAAATGATTTTTTTAAGAATTCAAATAAATGTTAGAGATAGAATGTAAATATATAAATATCATCGAGAGTTAGAACTTACATCAAACAAAATAATCTAAATTTTCTTGATTGCAGCTTGTCATACACATAATACACAGATCAGTAGAGTATCTGGTGAAACATAGAATTCATTGATTAGGCGATAAAATGTTTGATAATATCCACAAAGAATGTGACTACTTTCTTATATTTTACGTAATGTTAATACTGTATAGTTTATTTAAAATATTGACAAGTAGACCACAGTGATAGTGGTGTTTATTTCAATCAGATATCAAAATATGGTTGTATTTTGTGGTACCAGTTTACTAAAACCATCAATTTATTTTCATTATAATATATTATTTATACTGAATCTACAACTCATTATTCTATGTAGATATAAATTTAAGTTCATAGTACCTAACTACTCTAAAATTTTTAACATTTAATTATTAAATAGTTATACTACAAAAATCACCGTTGGAGAGAATTGTATTTGAAAATAAAACCAACCTAACCTTTAGACACAACTTTGCATTAGATGTAATTGTATAAGACATAGTATAAATATGTAATCATATGTTAGAAATTTTTTTACCTGAAAAATTTATGTACATTCCCTAGTAAATAGATAAAAGTAGAAAATACAACACCCGTCTGTTAACTTTAGCAATGTGAAATTAATCATTTTATAGGAAAAAATATATTGTAACACGGTCGCATTAGCTACGTCTTTCTTTGAGCTAAGGAAAATTTAACATTCGGGTGTTGCACCTTGTTAAATATACAATGCTGGTAATAATAGACGGATCTTAAGACTGAATGTGTTTCACGAGTTATTTAGTGTACTTTTGCTACAGCCGTAACTTAGACTAATCATAATAATCTTAAGATGTGTTTATTATTCCTTTGAGGAATGATTTATTAGTTCCTCCATTTTTACGTGTAGCTAACTATATTTCTGTATCTTTCTCTTAAACAGAGAACGATCCCTTAATACATATCTAAAGTCTTAGACTATAAAAAAAAGTTTTCTTTAATATTTTATGTCTATACGGTATATAAACAGTCATTTTAAAATATTTACAGGTTTCACTACGAAAGAAGCCAATAAAGATTGCTTTTAGGAAGTAGGTAATTAAATTGCTTGATGTTATTTGAAAGATACTGTTAAACAATAGATTTAATACAGCGTATAGATCAGTAACAGGTTGACTAAGGTGATACCAGAAATATAATACGCTAGTGGGCATAAAATAGTTCTGAGCCATATACTGACACTTATATATCATCAATGATGCATGCATTTATCTTCATGTCACCTAGCTCAGTGCCTATTTAATAAGAGTTGACATAGGTGTAATTACTTTATTAGAATATTATTAGCACACCAACTCAGTATTTCGATAACACGTTATCGATATACGTCAATTTCTACATAAATAATATGAAATTTGCAATAATTCACATTATTGATATAATTTCAATCCGAATTCCAATCATCATCATCAGCCTGTTACAGACCCACTGCAGGGCCATAGGCCTCTTCCCGAAGGAAGATATAGGCGTAATCACCACGTCAGCCCACGACGCATTGTCGATTTCATACTCAGAGAAATCCATAGTTCAATTTTTTCCCATAAATGGTGGTACTACAAGAACATTTCTCAGGTTCAGGTTTCCTCACGATGTTTACCTATACCGTCAGCCGATAGTGTTACCAATTGAAATTAGTAAATGTACGCAAATTCCGAAAAATACGTTAGTACATACCGATGTTCGAACCTGCTGACATCGGTCGCTATTCCACTGATTAAATCGCTAGACCACAGAATACATACGGTGAATCGATGTTATTGAATTAGAAAATGTTTAATACTAATGTATGTTCTCAACTTTGACCTTTCTAAATTAATGTAAGTTGCAAACATTTCAATGTTACTTAAAGTGAATTGTATAATTTTCTCTTTTAGATGAGTTACATACACATTTACTCATAATGAATTAAGCGTACCAAATCTCAAATAACACATTGAAATATTAGATTTTCTAAAAATTGCTTGGAATTATTTTATTTACAATTGAGAGTAGGCAATACAGAAAGTCGTCCAGGTGGTCGATAAGTTCGACCGGTGGAATGTCAATTCGATGTGCGAAAGTTCGAACTCTATCATGTACTAATGATTTTTTCCGAATTCGCGTACATTTCTTAATTTAAGTTGGTAACATTATCGGCTGACGATGAAGGAAAATATCGCGAGGAAACCGGAATCAGAGGATTGCCTTTGTAGTACCACTATATGTAGGAAAATGTAGAACTATGGATTTCGCGGAGTCTGAAATCGCGAATTTGTTTTGGGATGACTTAGTGATTATGTCCATACTTTCTTTAGATTGATGCATTTACGAAAATGTTTTCGTCTACCTCTCTTACTCTGCGATACCCATATACTATACTCTTTCTTGTTACCGATCTATACGACAGTATAAATTAAATCGATGTAATTACTTACTATTGAGAGAATGTACCTGTAGTGTTCTGTGTTAGTTCCATTGTTGAAATGCATATTATAATAAAACAATTTATAATTTAATGTGTATTAATAATATTCTTATACAAGATTTATAAATACCAACTTCCTCAAGAACTTTATGGATTTTATTACAAAAAATACTTCAGTAAATGTAGTATTATGAGGAATAATATCATATAAGTACCTGATTGTCTTTATTTTGATTTTTCCGTACGAAACAAGTTGACTATTCACTTGCAACGGATTTTGTTTTTATTAGTACCTATTGGTAATTTTTTTTTAATGCGTATCTGAGTGATATACGAGCATATCTGCATACAAACCCTTATTTTATCAATATTATCTTTTATTATTATTTATTATTTTATATCTATTATTTTATAATAATCTATTATTTTATAATTTTATCAATTTAACCCTTAAAGTTATCAAACTATTAAATAAGGTGGAAGATATTATTCTTATCCAGTGAAAAATGTCACAGTAAAACTATGGGCTTAACTATCACATAAAATAAAGGCTATATATCTCTTCACCTGATCAGCTTACTGTGTAGAAAGAGACCTCCCAAAGTCGTGGATAACAGCGAGTCTATATAAATACATAAAATTGAAACATCTGTTTTTAATATCAAAATAACACTCTTTGCTAGTATGAAATGATATATTGTACTTATGACAAAAAATATGGTTACATTTTTTTACGTCTCTTTCTGCCGTAAAACATGATTAAATATTATTATGTAATATCAGAAACATCAACACTGATTTATCTGTTCGATTCCAATGATATTATAAGTAAAAACTTTTTAACACTTAAGTACCATTGTTCGCTTCACATGGAATATCCCTCAGTTCCGACCCAGCAGCCGTCGTGTACGGACGTGTCCGTTGCGCACCAGATGTTGTTCCGTGAATTAATTAATTGTTGTTCAGGTGCGCAGTACGGTCGAGTGATTCATCGCTCGATACTATTGTGTTTTTGAACTTCGATTACTTCCGAGAAACGCACCTGTGTGAAGTGTTTTGTTTTGTTTTGTGCGATTGTTATTGTGATCGTAATCCGCACTTTTTAGTGCGGCCCACGTGTTAAAGTTAACAGTGACAACAAGCGAGTGGAGTGTTCCGATAATTTGTTTACGCGCACCCCCCTGCCCCTCAGGCAGGGAGGCTATTTTGTATCACACCTTGTCCGTCAAGCCACGGAATGGCATCAATACAGGAACAGTTCGATAGGCTGCGACATCTTGTCGCTACTCGCGCCCCATCGTTATTCACGGAATTCGTCAACGATGCCTCTACCACGTCCTCCGAGAATGTTGTATTAGTGTCCCGTGTGGCAACCACGAATTCTTTCGCGTCATTGGCGTCATCTCTGCCTCAGGAAATCCTGGAAGACAGTGGAGTACTCAAAGCTCCCATCCTAAGCTCTAGCTCTGATTCCGACATGGAGCTCGATACCGGCGCGACTCCCGTAATCATGCACGACGGTTTCACAACCGTAAACCGAAAGCGGCAACGGCCCGTTCCCGTCATCTCGCACGCCTCAGATTCCGAATCGGGTACGGAATACCCGGTAAATAAGAAGCCGCAAGTAGAAGGTGCATCCGTCTCAGCCAATCACAAGCCGACTGGCTCAGGTAGGTCCAGTCCCACTCCCACTCTTTCATCTCAAGCCCGAGCTACGGGTTCTGTAGCCGAGGCTAAGAAGCCCCGCACCCCGCCCCCAGTTACTATACAAGACAAGGCATCCTGGATGATGATATCCACTAGGTTAAACGAGAAAAACATCCGGTACACGTCCGCCTTGAATACGCCTGCAGGTATTCAAGTAAAAGTTTCATCCACCACCGATCACCGCAAGCTTACCTCTCTTCTCCGTGAGAGGAAGCTCGCTTATTTTACTTTCGCGCTCGAAGAAGAACGCCTCCTTCGCGTTGTAGTTAGGCGTATCCCAGTCAAGTTATCGACCGATGATGTCTCAGGCTCCCTTAAGGAGCAAGACTTCCCTGTCCAAGAGGTACATAGGATGTACCACCCCCGTACCAAAGCCCCCTACCCGATGGTCCTGGTCGTCCTCGACCGATCACAAGAGGGTAAGGCTATTTTCGGCCTCACCTCTGTCTGTGGCCTCACCGGCATCACTGTTGAGGCCCCTCGCAAGTCCCATACTCCTTCGCAGTGCCATAACTGCCAGAGTTATGGTCACTCGGCCCGCAATTGCCATCTTCGTCCCAGGTGCGTTAAGTGCCTAGGGGACCACCCTACGAAGGAGTGCGCACGCACTCCCGACACTCCCGAGCCCCCGAGCTGCGTTCTCTGCGGTAACGCAGGTCACCCCGCGAACTATCGCGGGTGTCCTCGCGCGCCACGTACACAACGTCCCCGCCAAGTGAGACAAGCCCGTAGGGCGCCTGTTGTATCCGGACGTCCCCCGCCTCCACCTCTCATGTCCGTGGATGCCTTCCCTGACCTGCCGGGTACCTCCCGTGTCCCAGTAGCGCCGGTTCCCACACCACTTGAGGCACCCTCTGTGCCGCGCGTGCCCCAATCCTGGCGTGCGCCCGTAGCGCCCTGGGCTCCTAAACCACAGCCTCAGGGTCGCAAGCCTCAGACACAGCCCCAGCCACAGGGAGCGATGCCTGTCCAGGCTACCGACGCTTTCTCGTTCTCCCAGTCTGGCATTGATTGGCTGACACAGGTACTGCTCGAACACGATATTCAGGAGATCGTCGCGTTCAATAAAATAGTTAACAGCAATAGGGACATCGGCCTCCTTAATGCGGTCTCTTCATTCCCAGGCGTTGCTGCGACGATACAACGCCTTGCCCGCGCCTCAGTAAATAGTAATAAATAGATTTCGCGTCGTTAAATAGAATTAAACCGCGTGGTCTTTGTCTTTCGTTCTTTAACGCGAGAAATCTTCAAACACAACGAGAGTTAGTAGCCGCCTTCCTACGTGATAGACAGATAGACATATTTTTAGTTCAAGAAACGCTTTTAAAACCGAAGATGAGCAATCCCGCGATCGCGAATTATAGTATAATTAGAAACGACCGTGTCACCCGCGGGGGCGGCACTTTGATTTATTATAAACGTTCGTTGTATTGTATGCCGGCAGAGCCGCCCGTTCTTTCCAATATGGAAGTGTCAGTGTGCAGGTTAGGCATGACCGGTCATCAGACGATTACAATAGTATCCGCGTACCTTTCACCGAATAAAAAGCTTCTCAAGTCCGACTTAGAGGCGTTGTTCGCTTTAGGGAATTCGGTCATTATAGCCGGGGACCTCAACAGCGGGAACGTTATATGGAATAGTTCGAGTACTTCTCGTAACGGGGTGATTCTCGACAAGCTAGGTAATGATCTCGCTTTTGATGGCATAGCCCCGCCGGAACCCACTCACTATCAGGATCGCTGTCGGCCGACAGTGTTAGATGTAGCTCTGTTAAAGAACGTCGCGCTTGAGGTACGACTCATACAAGTCGTACACGAACTCGACTCTGATTACCGTCCTGTGGTATTACAGTTAGGTTCTAGTTCCGACATCGATTTTCAGCCCGCGCGCGTAGCTGACTACACGAAGCTTAGTAAATATTTTAAAGATAATCCTTCCTCGGTTAGTTTAAATAGAATCCCGGACGTGCTGGTATCTAAAACCGACGCGGATCAGGCTATCGATTCCCTGGTCGACTTTCTTCAGACCGCCGTTAGGGAGACCTCGAAAGAAGTACAAGCGGTAAATGATCGCCGCTTTATACTCCCCAACGACGTGAGAGCGTTGATCACGGAAAAGAACGCCGCGACTCGAGCCTACGACACTTACCCGTCCGTAGATAATCGCAATCGGTTACGTTTGTTACGTAAATTAGTTAAAAAACGTATTTCGGAAATCCGAGACGCCAGGTGGGACAAACTTTTGGAGGAGATCCAGCCATCCCACGTGGCGTATTGGACACTCGCACGAAAGTTCAAATCAGATCTCAGTACACCGATGCCCCCATTAGACAGAGGTCCTGGGTTGCCTCCCGCGTTCGATAGTATAGACAAAGCGGAATGTCTCGCCGCGAATTTAGAGGAGCAATGCTCTCCGAACACTGCCAACACTGACCCTATCCATATTGGATCGATCGAATCCTCGGTAGAGCGTTCTCTCGCATCTCCTCGCGCGGATACCTTAACCCCGGTTAGTTTCGATGAAGTATCGGCCGCCATCAAGCGTCTCAAGCTTAGAAAGTCTCCAGGTCCCGATGGGATCAGGAACGAGGTACTGAAGCTCCTTCCTGACCACATTATAGCTCTCCTGGTCTGCATCTTCAATGCGGCCATGTCCCAGGGTCACTTTCCAGCCGTCTGGAAAAAGGCCGTAGTGATAGGAATTCACAAACCGGGCAAAAAAGCTACGCTTCCCACAAGCTATCGCCCTATCAGTCTCCTCGATACATTAGGCAAACTATACGAGCGGCTCCTTCTGAACCGTCTCCAGACCTCTATTTCAGAGTTAGATTTGTTACCACCTGAGCAGTTTGGATTTCGAGGTAAACACTCATGTACGAATCAAGTACACCGCCTCACGGAGTACATTTTTTCTAAATTTAACGAAGATTCCCAAAAGAAGGTCAACCCGGATAAACCTAAACCGAAACGCACGATAGCAGTCTTTTTCGATGTTGCCAAGGCCTTCGATAAGGTCTGGCATGCCGGGCTCGTTTTTAAACTTTTTCAGTCTCGCATACCCGATAGCTTAGTACATATAATCCGCGATTATCTCACTGATAGGACTTTCCGTTATAGAGTGGAAGGTGAGCTGTCCCCGCCCCACCCGATACGCTCAGGTGTGCCCCAAGGGTCTATTCTTGCGCCCTCTCTCTTCAACCTGTTCATCAGTGACCTACCTCGGTCCCCGGGGATCGAGTTAGGTTGCTATGCTGACGATACAGTTATCTACGCTTCCGGTTGGCGGCCGGACTTTCTTAGAAATCGCATCAATCGAGCCATCGTCACACTCGGTGAATGGTATCGTCAATGGCGAATAGAGGTTAATCCCGAAAAAAGCGCCGCGATATTTTTCGACCCCATAAATCGTCCGCAACCCAAGTATCTAAAGCCCCTCAGGCTGTACGAAACCGAGATTCCTTGGGTACGTGAGGTTAAATACCTAGGACTTACATTAGATAGGCGCCTCACTTTCAAAGCGCATACTGATAGAGTTCGAAACAAGGCCGCTATGGTCTTGGGTCGCTTGCACCCATTAGTTTGTCCTAAAAGTAAAATGTCCTTCATACATAAGCTTACTTTGTATAAGACGTGTATCCGTCCTATTCTGACATATAGTTGTCCCGTTTTCGCGCATATGTCAAGTTATAACTTCGAAAAGTTGCAAAAACTACAGAATCGTTTTCTTCGTAGGGCAGTAGGTGCCCCTTGGTATATCCGGAGAGTCGACCTCCACAGGGACCTGGAGATGCCGTCTATCTGGGAGTACGTTAGGACACTCACTAGTAGCTATTTTGAGAAAACCGCGAATCATCCCAGTCCGTTAGTGGTATCCGCCGCGACTTACAACACCGTACCTGATGCGCCGCGTTACAAAAGACGTCCGCGATATATTTTTACAGATCCTCCCGACAAAATAACGGCAGCTAACTTCCAGTACCCTTCCGTCCCTCGAAACAGAGCGTGTGCGCGCCCACGACCGCGTAATCACAGATCACGACGCCGCGGCTTGACTGTGAATTTTGCTCCAGCACACTCATCTAGGCCCCCCTCGGCAGCGGCTCAAGCCGAGGTCCGATCCTCCGGAATGGAGCCCTCGAGCACGTTGCTTGCGCGACAACAGTGACACTGAATTAATTTTCAAACACTAGTTTTTGACACACAACACTGATCACCCCACACACGTGCACATACACACATGTAGGTACACATAGTGGTTGGGTTGTTTTTTTATTTTTATTTTTTGAACCCCTTTTTCGAACGGAGTTAGCTTATACTAACTTAGTAGTCAGATTCAAGATACATGTATGAGTTCCTGAAACATATATGCTTGGTACACGTGTATGTTTCACGAATTTATATATGTATGAAATAATAGTTAGCCTAAGCTTAGTTAGACTCGGGATATTCGGTAACAGTCCAAGCCGAGGCGCGCCGTGCGCCCTTGTGCTGGTTGCCTACATAAAATCGGGTGAGTGCCTTAGGCGCTCCCCTTGGTGGTCCGGTGAAACTGTGGAGGCCTTGCAGGGTTGACAGTGTAGTCAGTTCGAAAAAAAAAAAATGGAATATCCCAGCTAAAACGCATCAAAAGATCAAGTTAAGTTATTATTTTAACCATTGAAAAAAATTTGTTCCATGGATTTAACCAATTCGCAATCAAGTTTCTCCCTGTACGCTTTTATGTGGTACAGAATCAGATTCTTTTGACAAAAAAATTGTATATGATTAAAAAAATGAAGTATTTGATTTTTAATTATCTCTGTAATATAAAATAATACTAGAAATTACCCGCAAATTCGTTGTTGTGATTTCCATTATAAAGGTAAGTAACTAATAACTGTATATTAAACTAAGCTCTGTTTTGTTTATCAAGTAAAACTGAAATAGTCGATCGAAATCTATCAGTAGTTTTTGAGTGGTACGAGCACAACGGTAGACCCCATTAATTTATTTATATAAGAAACTGTAGTATACTATTCTTATCTATTTATTGTATAGTAATATTGTAATTACTCTGTCTAAGATATAGACGATATTGACGATGTTGGCACGTAGTGAAACGAGTTTGTAGAACGTTGCAAAATAACGCGTCGCTACTTATCAGAACAATTGTCAGGGAAACATAAGATTGTAGATCTTACTCGGATATTGTAGGCATGACGACTAATTTACGAATAATTTTTATTTGCAATAAGCGGATATATATATACGAAACGAAATAATATATAAATGAACAGGCTATCAAAATGCAATGAATATTAAAGTAATTAAATAAAATTAGAAGCAATAAAGTACACGGCAAAACTAAAAAAAAACAATGCACAGCATTGCGTGTGCCAGTTTTAATGCATGATTGTAATTAGATTGAGGTGACATTTCGTCGCCACCTGGGTGACACGTTTGGTCGCGAACTTCAAACGAATTGTAAAATATTTATTTCTGTCGTTGATCGTTGTAGTACAAACAAACCAAGGTGGCTGTATGTTTATGGATATGGCTATATTATAACTGTAAGTATAAATTACACTGAGATATTAAAAGTATTGGCAATCGTAATTAAAAAAAATGATAATTAAAAATTAGCTACTATGGTGTGGTGTTTGGTTTTTGTCGATGAATCTTAGTTTTGATTCACTTCATATAGTATCACATATTGAAATATGAAATCTTATAATTATTCTACAATTTAATAATGGGATAAAATGACTCTAGCAACACTGATTACCTGTGTTTATCGCATCCTCTTCTTATGTTCTAGTCTGTGTTTATGGTCTGTATTTGTTACAGACTGAGAACGCTATTGAATTGCAATAATTTTTATATTATTGCAAAATTTGATTATTATTATTTACCCACCCGTTTTCTGTTATAAGGTGGTGTAAAATTTATTTGAAATGAGTGAAAAATCTACTCCGCTTTTGGCAGTATTACAATTGCTGCGAAAATACAATCTAAAGGTAGCAAAAACACGGTTTTGTCGAACGTCCGAAATATAAAAATTTCGGTATTTATACATTTTTTAAATTATTTTAGGGAACAGAAGAAATATTGCGTAAGGAAGCAAGCTTAGGCGATGTCGAATATGAAAATTTGAATTTACCTGAGGTCGAATTAGCTAGCATACTCACTGCTCACCACACTGAAAGTGATCCATACAGCTACGAATTTGCTTATGATAGCTTGAAAAAATTCATCGAAAATTCTTTGGACATATACAAGGTCAGTTAAGACCAGCATAATTCGTTCAAGTATATTTTGACTATGATTATAATAAAGTTATGACCTGAACTCTTCTCACTACAAAAACAACATTTATTAACAGTAATAATGTGAGAAAAGTAGTGAAAATATATACCTCAAAATCCATACCATTATTATGTAGAAATAGGATGTAATCACGCAGGTGATTGCATGTAAATATTTTACAAAACAGATGTAGAAATAGCATGGATAGAGTGAAACCTCTTTGATTATATTAAAAATAAAAGATACCTTGAATTTTCATTTGTATCAAAAGTTAGGAATTTTTAGCAAATATTTACAACTGTGTAACCGTTAACAAATGGGGCCTAAAATTCTTTTTTTTTCTTCAATGAATAGATACATTTTTAATCTTAAAATCTTTATGCAATACAAAACCTCTATAAAAAACTGAATAAAAACTATATGTTCTCTAATGTTAAATTATTATTAACCAAAAAGTTTTACCCTTTAGCATGAATTATCAACTCTGCTGTATCCTGTTTTTGTACATATGTACTTAATTCTAATACTGTATGATCACAATGAACATGCCAACAACTTTTTTGAGAAGTTTAGTCCTGAACAAGAAGACTACTGTCAGGAAGACCTGAAAAGGCTTTCTATTGTAAAACACAAGGATCAAATAAAAGGGAATGAATTAGCAGAAATATACAGGTATTAGTTTTAATAGATAAAACACAAATGACTCCTATGAAACATTTTTTATATTAGACATAAGTTCCCATACTCTTTATGTTAATCATGCAATAATATAATCAATCATGTACATTTTGTAAATATAAGATATGAAGACACAATTTCGTACATAATGACCTTATTCCTCTCTTTGTTTAGCTTGTATTATGTTAACCAAACAGCTAATATACATATTATGGACATGAAATATCAAGGCACAGAAATAAGATTTACACTTGTCACACAAAAGTCAGACATGAGCATGAGCATGCAACCTCATATCATGGTAGTAACCTTATAATAAAAATAAGAGTGTAAACTAATTCGGTTTTGATTATCTAAGTTCTGATAAGTTTTAATCCCAAATCACAGATTTATATAGTTAACTTAGGAATGTGTTAAAATAAATTATTATTCTATTATGTTTAATTATTTCATTTAAATATATAACCGTATAAGGGTTATAATTAGACTCTTTCAATTTTTCATATTACAGAGTTCTAATGTGTCATTATATTGCTTTCAGTTCAAATAAGTTTGTAGTTCAACTGTCTAGAGATGCCTCATCACAGTTGAAACGTTTTCTGCATGAACAGAAGAGTACAACTGTTGTAATAAACATTATAAATAACCATATACAACTTGAAATCCATGATGGTCCTGGGAGAACTCAGGCTCAAGTGCGAGCTACTGCTGGTGGAGTTCTTGGTGAAGCAACTAGAAATGGTAAGTGTTAATTATAACTTCAACATTTTATATATAATGGCATCTCATAAATATGAATTCTGCCAATGACAAGTCAGTAATGGGTACAGTCACTTTATAGGTAGTATTCAATTTTTTTATATAATTTAGTTCTTCCAGATTAGGCCACTAAAACACAAAAAAACAAACATGCAACACTATATAACATCATGCCATAAATAAATAAATATTTGTATATTAATTACTGTTAGTTATTGTGATATGTTAAGGTTTAATTTTGTTAATACATATAAAATTAGCCAGAGTATTGGCTAACAAAAGGAGCAAACACATATAAGAACGAAGATTTAAAATCAGATGGACGGGGTATATTCGGTATATTTGTGGATAAAATGTCATACAAGGAATATAATACTAAATGGGGCAATTGAAACAAATGTGTTCTAAAGTACCTTCATCTAACCCACATTCACATACTGAGTTGTCCCTGATTCTAAGCTTTGCAAGATGTACTGGAGAGCACACAAGACATATCCTCAGTCTACATATAATGGATACAGCAGACTTGCAACAATCGCGAAACTTCAAATCAAAAACAACAGTTTATTATAATATTAATAATTCTATAAATACAAAAAATATACGGGTTTGATCAACTTAAACACTTTACCATGAAAGTTGGTACTTTTAAGTGTGTTTAAAGAAAAAGCTCTTATGCTGTCTATTTTACTATAACTCTTAATAGGCTACGCTAAGCTATATTTTATTAATATTAAATTTTATGTCATAAAACATAATCTACTGCTAGTATAACTATATTCATAAAATATTAGTGTATTTTTATGTTATATTAATGTTTCATCTTACTACAAAAGTTGCATACTTTAAATAGTTTAAATTGATTATTATTTCTGATTTTGTTAATGTTTTAAGTGATTCCCACTACGACTAATATCAAGGAGTAGGTGTAACAATCATTTCATATATAAAAAGTAATGTAGTTCATCGATTGATTTGAAAATTTGTATAGTTGTTCTTGGCACTTGGTTAAAACTTCTAATATAGGAACATTAATGTGTCAGAGGTGGTGTGCGAGTCAATTTATCACATGAATGTATTTAAAGTAGTTATCGATATATCGATCTTTTCGGTGTTGATCCAGATTTTTTTTTTTACTGACCTACACTGTTGGCTTCGTAAGGCCTCCTACAGTTCCACCGTTGATCCAGAGGCAAATGTGGGAATAGTAAATAAGAATGGTCAAATAAATAAAAATTTAATACATGTCATTTTTACGCGTGCTTGAAATAAAACTTCTTTTTAATAAATAATATTAAATTACTAATAATAAATATTTGAAAATGACTACTAACATTGTTTAATTTTCACAACAGATTCCTGTTCGTAGTCCACGCCGACCCTGAGTTATAAAATTAATGATATTTATTTATAAATAATAAATATTAGCATGACCATTAATAATAATAACGACTTATATTCATTTATTGCTGTTTATTTATCTTAATTGCCATTTTTTTTATATTATGTCTACATTTTATTTCCGTTAGAGTCTTTAATAGATGTGTTGACTTACCCTTCAGTCACGCCTAACGAAATTTTACCTTTATAAATCAAATCATTTTTTTTTTATTTCTGTATTTTGTAATGTAATAAAATACTTTGAAATGACAAGTTATCTTATTGTTATAGCGTTAAGCATTTTAAAGTTACCGTTAAGTACACCTATACACAGGGCTTTTTTGTGGGAGCACGCGGAGGCACGGAATGCCCCCAAAGAAAATATCGAAAAAGTGCCATAAAACTGAAAAAAATGAATTAACTTGAAAAAAAATTATGAATGATGATGATGTCTGATGAACATTTGGTTAGACTGCTTTAAAATGTATAAGTATACTTACTGACAACAAAAGTTACTTTTTTATATTGTTACTCAACTAAATATAAGTTGACGTTCTATTTCCAAAGATATTATGTTTTTAAACAATAAAAAAATGTGCTTCGAGTTTTTCCTCAAAACACAGTGGCATGGCAGGGGGAGGTTGTGAAATAAATTATGGGCCTACAACTTTCGAGAATTAGCGTACTTTCGCAAAAACAAATACTGAAGACATTTTAAAGCTAAATTCAAAGAATTCTGACTTACAACTTGGACAACGTTCAACATGGTTGAACGTGGATTCAGAGCAGTAGCTAATTTATTGTTACAAAGAAGTACAAACTACACATAAATGAATGTAACGATCTGATATAAATGTTAACGAAATTAGAACCCGACATTAAGAAATTATTAACACTGCCATCAGCTTCAATTAATTCCTTATTTTTTTAAATTAATTATTAATTTTGTGTTTATCGCGTTATTTTTTATGTTATATTGATTCTGTGTTTTTTTTTTTTTTTGTAATTTTACTAAATAATATGATTGTACACTTGGGTGCCCATTTTTTTAATGTCTGCTTTATTGTGTTTAATAGATAGTAAACGTATAACCATTATGGCCTAGGGACTAGAGCGGTGTTGAATTGTTTATTCCCTTCTAAATGGATGATAGATGATTAAAAAAAGTTGGGAGTTTATGATCTAAAATATATCTCCAGTAAGCTTCTCTATATTTGATGAACTGTAAAAAAATGACAATTGCATAAATTTTTAATACCGCAGAAAATCGTGCAAAAGTATATTACGGGCTATTAAAAGAACCTGACATTCAGATTCTTCCTGCACCTGTAGAAGATGAGGAAGAAGTGGAAGAAACCCCTGATAAGCCTAAGAAGAAGAAAGCTAAAAAAGATAATATTTTTATGAAAAAACCAAAATCTGACCCAAATGCTCCACCCAATGATAGGATCCCTTTGCCTGAACTGTAAGTAACAATTTGAAAAATGTTTAATTTATGTACTTTTTAAAAATAATTTGTCAGTCAGCCGTTTTCTTCATTAGAAACAGATAATTCATAGTACATATTAATATTACAGAACTCTCATGTTTTCATTTATATATATATAGGGTTGTTTAAAAATGTATGTTTGCTATACAACAATCAAAAATTAAAATAAATATACATACACTGTATTAGTATTGTAAACAATCTTACGTGTAATGTTATGAAAAAGGACATCAGATGGGCTCCACGCAGGTATTAGTTACAGGGTATGTAATGCTTTATAACAATCGGCCAAATTAGATGTATGTAATTTTTGATATTTGCCTCTTTTTGTTTCATCTTCATAATGACATATGACTTCATAAAAGTTACGTATGTAGGGCCAGCCTCATAATAAAATACATACACATGAAGATCTAATAGAAACACAGGTCATTGATGAAGGAATTAATTTTTTACTAACTAGTGCTCGCGACTTTCGAGTAATCGTCCACCTGTTTCGGAGATTAATCGGGACAAACAGCAGATACTTCTATTTCCTTTACAACTAGCAATTTCCTTCGTTTTCACGCGAGTTTTATATGCACTAATAATTTTTAACTCTTTATTTTATATCTATATAAAAAAATAACTGTCTAACGGAAAGTTACGGATTTTCATACTCACTTTCATCCTCTTTTTCATCACCTTAGCAACTTAACGGCAAATTTTAAATTTAAAGGGTAAATTTTCAAGACCCTAAACTTGTGCGTTGATATGTCAGTTATTTACAGTTATTCTTTTATATACTTGCAATAATCCTATTTCATAATCAATATACGATTGCTTTTTAGTAAAGAGACGGATAAAGTAGAGAAGGGCAAGGCTCTTCGAGAAGCTTCAAAACGTGTTCAGCTTGGACCTGACAGTTTGCCATCCATATGCTTTTACACGCTATTGAATAGCGGGCATAATGCAATTTGCGCAGATATTTGTGATGATTCCACTTTGTTAGCTGTTGGACTCAGCAACTCTGCAATAAAGGTAGAATCTTGATATTTTATACATTATATAACTTATAGCAATACCATTATATTTTTATGAGAAATACCAAAATTGCAATTACTGTGAGTTTTTAAGATGGAATGATTTGTATGTTATTACAACACAGGAGTATAAGTAATGCTGTTTTGCACAATCCCACAATATGCTACCAGTTTTTAAGTTATAAATATTATATTCTCTATATTAAGGTATGGACATTAACACCTGCAAAGCTGCGTGGCATGAAGTCTTCTGAAAAATTGCAGGATATAGACAGAGAAGCAGGTAAGTAGTGTTAGAAAGAACGGAACTAATTCCGATCATAAAATTGTAGATGTAATATGACTATATTAGGTATATTGGTATATATGTGGCACACGATTTGCGTGATGTTTTTTGGAACGAATTTGTAGCGACACACATACCTACATCAAACGTGGTATGTGTGTACTACAACAATGCAGGCGAAAAACCAGCGGCACTACCAAGTCCGAAATTAGTTGGCTTTACACCGCGACTAATTATGACTTGCCGCCCAGGTGGCGATCACATGTTGTTACCTGGGTGCAATTATAATCTTACCGACAAACCGCAAATAATGCGATGAATTGTTATTATAGCAACTTATTGTTTAATTATTTTACTGTTCAGATGTTAGTTCTTAGATTTACTTTGTTTTATGACTCCTTTTATTTTATGAGATTTTTGTATTGACGGTTCATTTTATTTCTAAGTCTTTGCACGTGTTTTGGTTCTTATAAATATGCATTCAACTCAATAAACCGGAGATTCGTAATCCAGCTGCCAAAGCGATTACTAGTCTGCACAAACGGAGTCAGTTATTTTATTTCAACCTTCTGATATTAGCATAGTGGTAATCGCACTACCACTTCCGCTAAAGTGGTGACGCGACGCCGCTCCTGCGTCCTACAAATTTCCTTAATTCGGCTTGCGGTAGGCAGTTACCTAGTAAAAACCGTCACATAAGAAAAAGCTTTATGCCCCTTCATACAACGCTCTTTTTTCTATTCTATTTTCCAAAAATATGATTTTTTTTTACTTTACGTTATATGCACTGAAAAATGATGGAAAACTAAAATATACTTATTACATGATGAGAGAGAGTTGTATAGCGAGGGCATAACGCGTTTTCCTTACGTGACGAAAATATACAAATATAAACAATCTACTATATCTATAGATGATTAGATGACATATTCTCGAAAGTAGTAATTAGCCACAACGTTTAAAAAAGCCCTAACATAAGAAAAGTTTATTAAATGTTTACTTCGAGGTGTTATATAAATTAATGAGCAAACAAACATGATGTTGTCTATGACACGTGATCTAATATATCATAGGTGAAAACTTATTGAATTCATTTTTAAAAATGAATCCTCCATTAAAGACTTTTGTCGTCTCTCCAAAGTCCAATATATAACGATGAGCGTTATACTTAATTTTTTACACAAGATGTCAAAACCTACTTAAGATATACTAATAATGTTGAGCAATTGGATTAATTGAGGAAATATGCACAGGCGCGTCATACTGTGATTATCACCGTAAAAATAACGTTTGATATATCACGTAGTTTTCTGATTTGTATATTGTTCATTATTTCAGGTGATGTTCTAGTTAGAATGATGGAAGAGAAGGACAGAGATACTTGCCGTACACTATATGGTCACTCGGGGCCAGTTTATAAAGTTTCTTTTGATCCATTCAAGATATTACTTCTATCCTGCTCTGAAGATTCTACAGGTACATAAGTTTGGTGCATGGTGGTAATAATTATGCTTGTGGTGTTCAAAATTTGACAAGAATATCTTTAATTTGATATTAGAAACATTGCATATCATTATAATTTCAGTACGCTTATGGTCGCTGCAGTGTTGGACCTGTCTTGTAGTTTACCGTGGGCATGTTTGGCCGGTATGGGACGTACGTTGGTCCCCTCATGGTCATTATTTCGCATCTAGTGGACACGATCGTACGGCCCGTCTTTGGGCTACGGAACATCAACAACCTTTGAGAATTTTTTCAGGACACCTTTCAGATGTTGATGTAAGTCTAAATACACTGACATCATTTCAGTTATCAACTCATAAAAACACTACACTATTATGATTATTCCATAATATAATTAGATCTCTGTAAACTATTGTGTTGTGTTGTTACTTTGTCTTAGCTTTAAAAAATAATTTAAGATCCAATTACCAAATTCACATAATACTTATTATATATTTATTTTGAAGTTATCGTCATTTTGAATAATATATCAGCATTGAAATATATATATTTTTTGTGTAAATGTAGATTTTATGTATATCAATGTATGCCAGCCAAAAAGTGAAAATCTGAAACTCTTTAAATGCATTTTGTCTTTTACATAGGAAATGGAGATTAGACGCAAACTTCAAAAGAAATATATAATAGGTATTATCTAACATGAAGTGAATACATTATAATTATACACTTTTGAATTCGGTTTTTTTAAGGAGGTTTGTTTTTCTTTGAAATTATTTTTTTGTATGATGTATTCGTTTATTTATATAGTATAATAACATGCAAACTTTCTCAAATTCAAAGCGCCTGAATTTGGCAGCATTACATTTTCTCAAAGTCTTTGTTATTTTGATTGCAAACCTTTAATCAGTCGATATATTATAAGATTTTACTGCTTAAGACGCGAAATCCTATAAAACGTGTTCCCTCAAATGTCTAGGTGATTAGTGGCTAAATAATTTATGTATGTTGATGTTATAGAAGTTTTTAACAAATGTATTATTTACAGTGTGTCCAGTTTCATCCAAATTCTAATTATATCGCATCAGGCTCCAGCGACAGGACAGTGAGATTATGGGATTGTTTGACAGGAACGCAAGTTCGTATCATGACAGGACATAAAGTAAGTACTAATTTAAATACACTTTAATGTAAATCCACTTTCACAGTTAAATATTATAAGCTCATGATATATTTCTTACAATTTCAGTCTACAATATATGCACTCGCGTTTTCCGTTTGTGGACGATGGCTTGCCTCGGCTGGTAGTGGTGGAGAAGTTATGGTATGGGATTTATCAACAGGTTCTCCAGCTTCTCTATTACCACTTCAACATACAGCACCTGTACATTGTTTAGCATTCAGTCGGGATGGTACAATCTTATCAACAGGTAAATGCCAAAAAATATTGCAAAAAATGCAAATGTATTTTTCATTTGGGTCTTTTATATTAACAATGTATTTTATTTCCAGCATCATTAGATTGTACAATTAAATTGTGGGATTTTACTGCCATAACAGACGAAGCAACTGGGGAAGAAGGAATAAATAATACAGTACAAAAAGAAGATAAATTTTTATTGCAATTATTTCCCACAAAAAATTCTCCAATCAAAGGTTTACATTTCACACGACGTAATCTATTGTTAGCTGTAGGTACATACGAAGGTAGTGCTTAAGAAATAAATCCATAAACGTTATTTATCTAATAAAAAAAATACACTGTCACCTTATTAAATAGACCTTACTTAAAGTTGTGTCAAAATTGTTATTCTATATCAGCAAGGTGGTGCGGCGTCACATTATATTTAAAATTGTGCGATTTTGGGAATCACTACGAGTGTTTAAATCTGTCAGGTTTTCTTAAGATTCTAGACATAATATGTGCATAAGTACATTCATTTAGTTTGACGCATAATGGTAATATTTATCCAAAGACAAGCGGTGTTGTTTGCTAAACAACATGTGATATACTTGGCTTAAACAAATTTTAATTCCTGGCCAGAGACAAGCTGCATATGAATAATGTTGTATGTACATATTAAACTGGTTCATATGTAATGTTATTTTTGTTTAAAATGATTTGCATAAATAAATATTTTTCCATCGTTTTTAAAATGTATTTTATTTTTTTACTTTTGTATATTGACATTTTAAAAATATAAGTATAATAAATGTTAGTTATGTTAATTTGTAATTTATTATAAAACGATTACATTTAAATTGATACCATAATAGTGCAAATACTTTATACAAAAACTAATATTTAAAAGTAATGCATTTTGCTAAGAAAATAATTTAGAAATACACATAACTCAATTTGGCTCAAAATGTGAATTCCGCTAACCAGTTCAATCTTAGAATAATAGCACAATCTACATCTTGAGTCCTATAAAATAAAAAGTGGAAAATTAGGTCTGCCTATAATTTGATCTATCTATAAACCAATCATAGTGAATATACCGTTGGCTAAATTGACAGTAGACAATATTAATACAAAGTTTCTGTATTTTCACATTTTTATTTATTTTGCCAACTTAGATTTTAAGTAATATAATCCACTTATGTTTTTCAGAAATAAACTTATTTAATAACTCAATATAATATAAAGCATTATTAGTTACGTCTAAGCAATAATTTCTGCAATTGGGTTATTACAGGTCTCAAGTATCTCTACATTTAAACTAACTAAGACTGAAGAACAAACAGATAGAATCAGACTAGATGTTATAAGTATTTTAATTTCAAAATTATCATAAAATAATACCCTGTCTTTATGTTTTTATCTTCCAAAACTTTCATATAGAGAAACCATACTGTTATACTAATCAAATACAGTTGAATTGTAGTTTCTAAATCTGAAGTAAGTATGCTCGTTCTGATGTAATAAACTGTATAATTAGATTAAGTATTGATTCATTACACCTCGCTACTTGTGCTTTCATGGCTTGCTTAAAATCTTCTTTAACACCTTTGTCAGCACCACGTGTTCCTATCCTTCTTTGACCCAAATGTTGCTGAGAATTAGGCAATATGTCCAATGCAATACGAGTACCTTGTTCATTCCAGACGAAAGTTATTTCTTCTAGTATATCTATATGAATTACATATGCAGAAAATAAATGATAATGAAATACACCTTTCTGACGTATCACATCTAGTATGTGTATAAATAAGGCTTCTTCTTGTGGCCAACCAAGCTGCATCAACACCAGCATATGACCATAATTTAAATCTGTACTATTACCACTGCTAAGTAAAATTCTTATGAGTAAGGTACAAAAATAATGCATAATTGCAACTTTTGTAAGTGGCAGAAAATGTAAATGCCTATGTTTACCTCCAACAATTAATTCTGTCTCTTGCATTCCTTCAACATTTGGCAATTGTGGTAAAGCTGCCAAAATATTTTCAACACAAATTGAATATTTTTTCTGACAGTAATTTATGCACACTCTTTTTATGCATGCTGTAAGGTTATTTATAGTAGCAGGAGGCACTGCATCTTCATATCGACCTTTGTATAAAGCTAATTCATCAGCAAAAGTCTCAGTCCATGGCTTTGCTTGTAATTGACTAGCTAACTTAGAAAACTCCCTTGATATAAGTTCATTATTATGTAGCAGCTCCCAACAATTTGCTGCAGCTTGGAATTGATGTGCAGAAATACCTGTCACCTCTACATCACCTTTTTTCCTTTTTGATTGAGGCATTTCAGGATCAGATAATGCCTCTACTAAAATATGATTACCTTTTAAAGATCTTTGTTCATAAAGGGACCTTAAGAAAAATGCAGTACCACAATATAGCAACTGACGACAATCCTCAATGTTTCTTAAGGATGTTAGTTTTTGAATATATGATTCTTTGTTCAAACTATTACTATAATTTACCAGATATGGGTCCCAACTTAATTGCCTACCTAACAGGTCAAGAATACTATAGAGTCTTTGCCAAGGATCTGTTATATCATGTTCAGATTCATCATAAACATAGGAATTATAAAAATCAATAGCTTTAACTAACAGACGCTGCAACAACCTTGGCGATTCCAAAGAACTTAATAGAGGTAATGTTTCTACTACTAATAATTTTGCATAACGATTATCATAGAAAAACTTTTCTGCATTAATTAAAGTTTTAACTAAACTATCTACTCCCAATTGTGGAAATTTCTTGAGCAATAAAACTAAAAGTCGACAATGTTCAATAGTGTCATCACTGTTTTCGACACTGGTTTTCAATATAGTTAATTGTATGTCAGGGCATATGGCATCAAACATTTGGCTTAAAAAACTACCTTCAGGCGATCTAAGAGCATTTGCAATAGCAGATATTTCAGGCAAAAGAGCCGGTAAATTTTGACGTGAAAGTACTAACGAACTAAAACATTCGGCTGCTTCTAACACATTTCCTGATTGTTTTTCCATTACATAAGCCTCAAATTGTATTTTAAAGTTCGTAGGAAATAAAGTTTTGGCTGTCAACATCCATGCTTTTGCTGAATAAATGTTGTATGTTTGTGCATCTTTAGCTTTTGCAATAATATAGTCTTCATCAGATAATGTGGGATCTACTCCTGGCATTGTATAATTGTTTCGAGTTTAGAGAGCACGCCCTCAATCAAAGAAGAACAATACTGTTATTTCAATACGATATCCACTATAGATAGACAATTATTATAAATAAGAAATAAAACTATCGTTAAACTAACAGTTGTGTTTTTTAGAACCTCTTTATACAATAACACGATAATAGGCATGTAATAAATATCGATATTTGAATACAAAATTATTAAGTATCGATGTTATTTTCATCTTGATAAATTGATCGTCAATATTTAATTCAGAGCATAAAATTCGATATTTTTTAAAAATTCGACTTATGCATCGCCTCGGGTATCTAATGACTCCGACAAATTTGATCTCTGAGATTAGATTAGATATGGTACTGGCAGAGCTATATTGAGAATGAAACTTGCGTCCACACCGCACCGCTTTTACGTTATACACTATGCTATTGTAGGACATGGATTTTTCCTTTTTTTTTCGAACTGACTACACTGGTGGCTTGTTAAGGTACAGTTAAGCTCAGTTTTCCCGGACTGTAAAGGGAGCGCTTAAGGCACTCACCCGATTTGTTTAGACGAACAGCGCAAAGGCACACGGTGCGCCTCGGCTTGAACTGTCACCGAGTTTCCCGATCTGACTAAGCTAAGCTATCTATCCATTTCATACACATATGAATTCGTGAAAACTGCATGTATGACCATGCATGTTTTACGAATGCATACGTGTATTTTGTGTGACCTATTTCAGTCCGAAAAGGGCAAAAAAAAAAAACAGCCCACCACTATGTATACCTATTTGTGCAAGCGTGTGTGGTGATCTATGTATATGTGAAACTAGTGTGAGTCACTGTATTCGTGCTAGTAACATACTCGAGGGCTCCACACAGAGGGACAAACCTAGGCTTGAGCAGCTACCAGAGACAACGCGACGTGTGTGGGGGAACACGGCTGCGTGAGCAGAGAGAGTCGCGGGCGTGGGTGTAAACACGCAGGTTTTAAGAGGACATCGAGCGAAAAAATAAAGAACAAAGGAAGACGCAGTAGGTGGCGCAGGAGTGGACTGAGCCTTCTGAGGCTGGGGCTTGGCTTTAGGAGCTGAGGGATCTGGCGGAGGCAGCCTTGCGCGCCAGGAGAGCGTGCTCGTCCCGTGTGCGGGTGCTTCCGAAGCCTTGCTACGCTCAGCTGCGTAAAACGCAGAGAGTGATGGCCGTCAGAGCCATCAGCGGATACCGCACGATCTCCTTCGAGGCGGCCTCCCTTCTAGCCGGATCCCCACCCTGGGACCTGGAAGCGAGAGCCCACGCGTCCCTGTACCAACGACGCGTGGAGGCGCTGGAGCAGGGCCGGAGACTCGCGCCTCGGGAAATCGAGGTGCTCCGGTCCCAGCTCCACCAGGTCCTAGTCATTGAAGAATGGGAACGACGACTTGAGCGACCGAGCTGGGGCGTGGCTACCATAGAAGCCGTTCGGCCAGTCATGGCCGAATGGCTCACCAGGCGGCATGGCACCCTGAGCTTCCGGCTGACACAGGTGCTCTCGGGGCATGGTTGCTTCGGGAGTTACCTGTGTCGCATTGGCCGGGAGCTAACGCCAGGGTGCCACCACTGTGGCTGCGCAGCTGATAATGCGCAGCACACACTGGAGGAGTGTCCCACCTGGGACGAGCCACGCCGCGAGCTCGTCGCGGCCATAGGCCCGGATCTCTCACTTCTGACCGTCATCGTCAAGATGGTCGAAAGCGAGACCGGGTGGATCTCCGTCGCCTCATACTGCGAGGCAGTCATGCTCGCGAAGGAGGCGGCGGAGAGGGAGAGGGAGCAGACCACCAGGCTCCCCTCCCGCGGTCGACGAACACGGCGGCGACGGGTCGGCGACGACCTCATGCCACCGTAAAAAGGGCCTGTGGGCGACGGGACGGGCGGGCACGTCCGTCGCCCTGAGCAGTGCTTTCTGCACAGGCCCGCGTGGTGGAGGCGCTTGTGCCGAGCGACTCCCACAGTTCGTCGGGGGGGGTTTAACACCCGTCGCCTCCTGAGGGGTCTACCATCTTGACCCCTCAGACCGCAGACGGGAAACGGGGCCCCTGATGAGGGGCCGACACCTGCCGGGGAGCAGAAGTAATGCCTTTGGCAGTTCCTGCTCCCCGGCCAAATAGGTGTGTGAGGCACCATGGGGTTTTTAGTCCGTGGAAGTCGGACATAACCCACCCCCCGCTGCCCGACAGGGTGGGTATTCGTTACGGATTTTCCCCATGTAAAAAAAAAAAAAAAGGGGTTGCGCCTGTTTAGAATCTATTGTGGGACATGGTGGGGGGTAAGTTTCATACTTGATCTGGACGCATTGTTATAGTATCAGGTGAGTATCTTAAGCGCTCCCTTTTAGTAGTTCGGTGATCTCCAGCATACTATTCTAATCTATGGTCCGATGAAACTGAGGTCTGTGAGGCTAAGATGTAGTTCGAAAAAAAATAATAGTTGTAGTCTGCAGTCGGTGTACAACATTTTTATTTGTGTGTGATAGCTTCTTCAGTTTGGTTGATCTCGGTGCAGACAAATTACGGACGAAACGTAGCCCCACTGAGCGCCTCACCAGCATAACAGCTTACGCCTAATTGAATTAAAAGAACTTAGCAATTGGGGTATTTCGTGGGAGTGCTTATTGTCTGCATTATGCCCTGACTGCTTTATTTAATGCGTTTGTGTCACTGGTAATTTAACAGGGCCGCTTTTTGCAACGAATTAACAAAAGAGCACATCGAACAAAGAGTCCTTCTGATTAATTAATAAATAAGTAATAATAGTTATTGTTCTTCAGAATAACAAGTGTTTAATTTTTCAAATTTTAAATATTGTCAGTGGTTATTTACGTATTACGCAAAAATATTGAAATATCGATATTTTTTTCTATATAGTATCACACCGATCAAAAAATATAAATAAGACGTAAACATTTTTTTTTGTTATTCGGCCATACACGAATTACAATTCCACATTTAAAACTTCGTTTTTTTTTACTCCAGTGCTACTAAACCTCAAAAAATCTAAAGCTAAGATTGAAAACCTCTAAAACAGCAACAATGACTTGAAAACCCCCCTAAAATAAAGTAGAATAATTATGATACAGACGTTAATAGACATCTAGAAATATCCATTTATTAATAAAAAGTGTCTGTGAGTGCTTACCACAAGCACCACACTTAAGTGACCACACTAAAGAAGTGAATATCTCTTTATTAAAACTACAACATAACAGAGAGCCAACGTCACTGCGGTGTTCCATAGCAGTCATCCACCCAAGTACTGACATCCGACGTTACTTAACTTTGGTGATTGGCCGGAAACTGGTGTTCTCAACATTACCCAACGCAGTGTTTACCCCCACCACTCTTCGTCACACAAAAAGGTTGCAAATTAGAACCCCAAAGCCCTTTCATAAGAAATTTAACTTCAATAATACTAAAAATATTTACTAAAATTATACTATTTTTTGCAATTACTATAATGTAATAAAAAATAATACTTTGCGTTTTATAATGCTTTTTATTTATTAGGTGTCTAATAATTCACATATTCAAACCTATTTTCTTATGGTTCTGACTTTTTAAGGTCACACATTTAATATTAAATAAAATTATCACTATAGTAGAAGTATTAAATGTTGTCCAAAACCCACCATTACGTTGAAATGTAAACCAGACCATCATCAAACTTTGTAGCATATCAATAGAAAACCTATTTCTAAACTTATGTATGACAATATTATAAACACAAAATACACGCTCGTCATGAATATGATTTCTGTAGTGGTTATCTCAAGATGTATAGTTATATATAAAAAAACCCTAAAAATCATATACCACTTATTTACCCCATAAACTTGGAGGAAACCCTTAAGTTGGGAACCCTATTTTACTCTTCAACTGCTGATGGGGATTCGTAAAACATATTGAGAAGTTGGATTTCAACTATTTTCTTTCAAACACGATTTTTTCAAATTAATAATAATTCATACCCATTTAATTTAGGCAAAAGTCGACAGGTATCGTAATATTTCGTATAAAAGATTTAAATAAGTATGCAGTTCACACGTGGTGCAGATGAAACCTTTAAAGGATTATATAAACGAATATATTCTCTCGCACGTTAAATCTTATAGAAGGTATATGATATTATTCTCTCTATTTCGCTTTACTGGTTTCAAATTACAACGAAACAGAAGAAAGTAAAGCCGTCACTTCAAAAATTGAATTTCATTTACTTTTGTTATAGGTATCATTCTATTGTTATTACATCAGAGACTAGTAGAAAAGTTTGAAAATATTCTAAACAGAAGTTGTTTCGTAAAAAGATCTATTTATTCAGTTCTGCTAATTAAAATGTTAGTTGTCATTATAAATCTAATTAATACGAATAAGTTTTGAAGATACATGAAACGCAAATTACCAAAAATTAACTAAAAGATCTGTGCAGGTAAATTTACATGTATTTTATTAGTATGGCAAAAATTTATAGTTACGCTAAAACTTACAAGCCAAAATCGTTTTTCTAGGTTACTATTGAATTTTTCAAGTTATCAAAATTTATTACTATTTTACAGCTATTGGCTTATTTATACGTAGCACAGAGCACTTTACTAAATACGTAGCTTATTAGTCTGTGGTTTATTTTCAGCATATGTTTATAGACTTATAAGTATTATCAGAAAAATCTCAAATTTTAGTGTAAATACGTATAAAACAACACAAAAAATTGTAGAATGAACAAATTCTATCGAACAAAACGCTATGTAATTGCAGAAATAGTGCCAGATCACGTATTGGAAACCATATTTTCTTATTTGAATCTAAGGGATCTTCGACATTGTTTATTGGTATGTAAAAGCTGGTACAGAATCCTTAACGACGAAAACAATGATGTATGGAGATTTCAGTGTATGAAACGATTGGCCGAAGAGGTGATTAAATCGGATTTATTAACATCAGTGACCACATACAAATCAAAATTGCGAGCCTTTTTACATGCCTGGAATCCGCGAGATTGTTCAAGAAATATATATATTAAACAAAATGGATTTACATTGCATAGGTGTGTGATTTTTCAACTATTTACATTCCACATTCAATCGGAGGAATAATTAGTCGAAGTGCACTAAACAAAGCATGACAACTTTTTGTTGATTTAGTCACACAAAAGGTAGAGAAAAGTATTATGTCGTAATATAATGACACCAGATATTTTCGATTGATATGTTCCTATAGAGAGTGTAACTTGCTACTGGTTTTATTTCTAAATATCATTAGAAAAAAAACTTAATTAGTGATATTTTTTGCTGACTTACTGACTTTTATTCAGATTTTTTTTCATATTGAGATTTTATTGTAACATGTGCCGACCCTACTCAGGTGGGATAAGGGTAAGATGAATGATGATTGAGATTTTATTGTACTCAAAGCTGCCCCTATTATGGACCAACCTTAGAACTAGTCTGCTGAAAAGTGTATATAAGTAGCAATAATAACTTAACAATATATGTATACACCTTTGCTACATTCTTATAAAAACAATCTAATTCACAGAAATCCTGTAGCTCAAAGTACTGATGCATGTAGAGGAAAAATTGGATTTTATAGAGCTCGTCACTCTTGGGAAGTAATATGGGAAGGGCCACTTGGTACTGTAGCTGTGGTTGGGGTGTCAACAAGAGATTCTCCATTACAATGTCAGGGATATGTTGGACTTTTGGGTTCGGATGAACATAGCTGGGGATGGAATTTGGTTGATAATCATTTATTACATGGTGGAGGTACCCAAGGACATTATCCACTTCTCAACAACTGTCCTAAATATCAGGTAAGATTAATTTTAATTATTTTTCATTTGGTGAATGTTAATGATTGATGACGAATGAATTAATAAAAATTGCATGAACCATTCACAAGTAACTTAAAATTTAGATACTATCTAATCAGCACATCAAATTTCCAATACTGTCTAACAATAATGCGGACATAGATAGGAATTGAAGAGATTTAATCAATAACTTAATTTTTAGTGCAATATTTTTGATTATATGTGTAGACTTGATACTATATCACAGTGTAGTCTTCTTATTCATACATTCTGCATGATTGAATGCTGCTACATTTCCAGTAAAAAAAATTCACCAATTAAAAGACATTGCTACAAGTTAGTCAAATAGAATACTAAAACTAATATTTTAATCATCAATAGTATAAACCAAATCACTATTGATGTCTGTCTATGTGTCCCCTACACAATGGATTGTGATAAAGTGTTGTATAGTTTTCACTAATATTTGGGGGATGAGTTTGATATAATACATACATATTGTGTGGATAGTAAATAGAGAAAAGTTGATATTGTATAAATATTTTTTGGATATTAATGTTATTAACAAGGGCTAAATCTTATGTGATAATATATATTCTAAATCTATAAGCCTGTATGAACATGATTGGTTGGATTTTATAATGCATTGATGTGATATATCTAGTAATTAAAAAAGCATTCAAGAGTTAGGCGTTTATGTAATATGAAATTAAATACAATGATATTATTTCAAACTAATAATAATTGCAGGTGGGAGAACGTATACGAGTGATTTTAGACTGTGAAAATAGAACACTATCATTTGAAAGAAATTATGAATTTTTAGGAGTAGCATTTAGAGGTAATTGTTTTGATATATTATTTTGTAACAAGACATAACTTTGATTATCTTTTTAACCTTTTTACAAACCTAGGATATATTTATGTGTTTCACTTAAAAACAGTATTCTCTCTAACATGTAAAATTTTTGGAATGGGTAACATGAAATATTTACGGTTATTGAAACTGTGTATTAGTATATTATTGCTAAATTGTATATAGCTACGTAGTGAAACTGTTTATCACAATAAATCTATTTGAGTACATGTAATGTACATGAATAACACCATTTTGAAGCTTATAATTTAAATAATACACCCTAAAATTGTTTTTAGCATTGTAGTAGGATTTTTAAAATTTACGAAAAATGTTTTACTCTTTGTCTTTAATTTTAAAGTAATAGGTAAGGTAATGTTTATGCACCCCTTCATTGAATTTAGTCCAAGTTGACCTTTGGCCTTGATCTAAAAACTTGTACAAGTGTTAATAGAATATTTATAGGTGACACTTTTTTTTTCATTTTAGTTGCATATGAACAAATGTGCAAGAAAGTTAATTTGTTGTATTTTAAAAGTTTGTGCTACCCACTCCTAGTCAAATTCTATTTAATTTAATATGGCATGTAAGATTTATATTAATACCAGGTTGTAATTTTATTACATGTTTAATAGTATATTGTATAAATAGCTAAATTCCTTTATAATCATGCCTAGCATGTCTACCCTCATAAGGAAAGGGGCGTATCTAAACAGAAAACTTAGAAAAGTCTGTATTGAGTGGAGGTGTCTAACTGATTTTTATTTGAAATTAAATTAAATTTAATTAAATTTAATTTGAGAACAGAAGCTCTTAAGTGAACAAAAATACTATTAGATGCATCTTTTACATAACTCAATATTTATATAACTCAGTATTGCAAAAAAAAAGTTCAGATGCACGCTTCTTCCTGTGATCTGTAGGTGACATGTAAAAACTTTACTTTAATAAAATATTAAAAACTTGCCAGGAAGCAGCAATCCCTGTAATGTGAAATATGACCACGTTAAAACTACTAATTATAACAATCATACCATGACTAATCTCAATGTGACAGCAGCTTGTTTGTAACACTTTCACATCTTAACTACTCAACCAATCATCATAAAATTTTGCATTCACATTGTCATGTGTATCAGAAAAAGGGCATAGACTTCCATCTAGGAAAAAATATTGTGTCTGAGGAATGGCTTAAATCTAAATTAACCCTAGCGAAACCGCGGATAATAACTCACATTTAGTTAGTTAGTAGAATAATAGTTAGGATTAGGATTAGAGTGATCATGATTAATTTGTCAAACCATAAACAAACATAACTAATTTCAATTTAGTTGGTTTCATATATGCTTGAAGATCCATGGGATATGTCAACAATAATGTAACTTCACACTTCATTTTAATAACGCAATGAAAATGAACTTAATTTGGAATGAAATATGGACCATCTGGCAAAATGTTTGTATATTTGGTAATTCCGTATTGTATATTTTATTTACTTTCAGGACTTCCACGCAAAAGACTTTATCCAACAGTATCAGCAGTTTATGGAAACACTGAAGTGTCTATGGTGTATTTAGGACCACCTGTTGATGGCTGATAGGCTGATATCCGACCTATCAATTACTAGTCAAATATTGATATGTGATTTAATTTATTAAATTCTTAGTAGTAAGATAACGTTTCGGTTTCAAGATTAAGTTTCAGTCTTGCACATAAGTAATCAGAGTTCTGATATTAGTAAGTTATGAGAAACGAGAGTTGATGCATTCCATTATAATTTAAGCATTGATTTTAAAAGCTATTGCATATCTTTGACTATCGTTTAAATAACTATAAACATCAAATAGAGATTTAACATATCGCACGTCTTTGTATTGACTCTGATGCATTATGCCAATCGTTATAGGATGTTATACAATGGAATGTCAATACAAACGGACTGAAGAAATTAATAATATAAGACGTTGGTTTACTCAGTTATAACATTAGCTAACGGCTGATCTAAAGGCCATTAACCAATGCAGTTTGCGTACGCAACATACGTCATCATCATCATGGACAGCACTTTTCTCATCCTCCTGCTTCCTTTTATGCCATTCTTTTCTGTTCTATGCCAGTTTTTTCAGGTTTTTCCCACAAGATATGTGATGTAATGTGCAACGATATTACGAGGCGTGAAATCCTCAACTCATAAATAGAATGATAAAGAACCTTTGTCGGTCTTTATTTAGGCCAAGTTAACTGGTTTTAGAATGGATGGTAATTTTAATTTTATGCAGCGTTACCTATAATCTTTTTTCTTTTTTTTCGAACTATCTACACTGTTGACCTTCCTATAACCTCTTTCACCAGTGGCCTATAAGTATAATAGACATTTATGATAAAATTAACAAAAAATGTACAGACAACTACAGCTTAGTAATATAAATGAATAATTTATTTGTTAAATTTGTTTAATAACTTAAATCAATGTATAAATAGTAGCAATACTGGATTGTAGAACTTTGCAATGTATTTTAAAAATATGATTTTATAAGGTTGTTTTGTCGATCTGGCCACTTTGATCTCAAATATCTGGTGGTGTTTGGTAAGGAATTACAAATTCAAATTTATTTAAAATTTAGGTTAATGTATTTGTGTTTTGAATTTAGTAACTCATTTGTTTTTGCACCATTTGATTTTTCTTGGCATCGTTCTTTCCGCAAAATCAAAAACATAAAATAACGCGTTATTTACGGATACGAATTCCACCGTAGCATTAGCGCTGCAAAAACATTACTGATGATGATGATGAGATTACTGACGTTTATCGGGAAGCTAATATAAAGGAAAACATAATATAAATAAGGAATTTAAAGGAAAACTAGAAGAAAAACGTTTTTGATTCTAAAGTTTGCGTCTTCGAAATTTTGACCTACGCAACAAACTCTGTGGGACAGCAGGAAACCTTAATTGACAATGCAGAAAACATTATCGATGAAGTGGATCCACCGCAAACCGTGTCAAAGGTAGCGAAGGGCTTCGTTGTGATTGATAAAATAATGTTAATTCACTTGACACAAGTTGCAATCGTGAAAAGTTCGAGAAATGGGTACCGCATGATTGACTCAAGCACACCGACAAACATGCATTAAGTGCTCCGTTACATTACTCAACCGTCACAATAACGAGGGAATTTTGAGTCTTATCGTTATTTGTGACGAAAAATAGATCCTTTACAACAATCAGAAATGCTCATCACAGTGGTTAAACCCAAGAGAACTGGTCAAACTGCTGTCCCAAGCGAAAGTTGACTTAGAAAAAAGTACTGGTGATAGGTGAACCAGTGCTAGTGTCATACACTACAGGTTACCAAGATCTGGCCAGACGATTACAGCAGATCTAATATATTATCAACAATTGCAAACCATTATGGAAATCTAAGCCGAGACTAGGCAATCTCTTTAGCCCACTACTACTTCAGGACAACACTAGACCCCATAATTCACTGCAGACGATGGCTAAATTAGAGGAACTGCGGTTGAAATGTCACAGACACACCATATTTCCCACAAATTATCTCTTTTATCGAAATTTGAAAAAAAAATTCAAGGAAATAATTAAATTCCGATGAGACAGTCCAAATTGCCTTCAAAGATATTTGTAATTCTCGGTCCCACAATTTTTCCCACGATGGAATGTCTAGATAATAACGGTACATAATTCCATTAATTAAATATATCATTTCATAATATTTTTTTCGATTTACTGTTTTCACATTAAACGCTAATTTCATAAGCAAGGACCTAATATTAATATAATTACACTATGTTTTCCATACAAATTACTCAATATTTTTGGTTTTAAAATGGTCGTAATAAAACAGTGCAGTATGTATTGTAATCATTTATTTTTACGGGCTTTAATCTTATTTTAGTATTTTGTTATATCTTTCAATCTCTTTATCCTTTTTTTAATTGTTATAAAAATAGTTAGTCTTATTAAACAATATTAATGAATAAATGTTAAAAAAAAATGCTATTATTATTGTAGGATTTGCACTTTCTTTTTTTCTTTGTGACAAGAAAGTAGGGACTGCTAAGGTTGACAGGCACGTGTTGATAGTTTCAAATTAAAGGGGATAAAACAATGCTGGCTCTAAAGAAAGTCAATGCACACACTTTATATCGAACACTTACGCGTACTGCTGCCGTTGATATCTCTATATATATTATGAAAATACAGTTCCTTTGAGGATCATTAACGTGAAAACTACTGAACGATACTGCATAGGACTACGGCCATTCGATACGGAATTTATAAGTTACTTATTTTGATTAACCTTCAATGACTAATGAAACCCCAGCTAGTTGTTGATATAGGGATAGTGATTGTAGACGGTGTCGGTTGAATACTCTTAGTAAAATATTTAGCGAATAAAGGATTGTTTACAACGTGGAACACGATAGACAATTCTTTAAATATTTAGTTTTATCAAAATAAAATGATTACTTTCAGTAAAATAATTTTGTCTACTGTATTCCTCGTAGTCACAATATTCACCAGTCTAATAAGACATACTGTGCTTTAGTTATTTTATAAAATTTCAATGTTATGTGTTATATTATTGGTCTTTTCATAACATATTTAATCAATTATTATTGTTGTTAATTTGTGACATAAATACATAGTTATTGTGATGTTTAAGGCATCAACTTTATTAAAAGTATCGACGTTGGAAGGCTAGTTGCCTAACATGCATGTTAATGGCTAGATAGTCAATTAATCGTTTTAACCTTCATATATTATCTAAGTTTGTTTAAAAAAATAGGATTGAATACGTAAGTATACTTACGTAGATATTTCAAAATCAATAAATCACTATTATGTAATTGACAGTCCTCGCTAAACCTTTTGACCGCTTTGAAAAAAGTTGCGCAGAACGCAAATTTACTATAAGTATTAGGTACAAGGGGTGGTATTACAAACAAAAATAATTGTGCGAACGCGTGTATTTCAAATGTACGTAGATGCCACTAACATCATTGTGAATGCTATCGACGGCGCGACGTCTGCGTATATTTAAACTACACGCACCGGCGCTAGTACTCGGCACCCGCCTGCACTCTGAAACAGGCCTAACTATTATAAAACGTTCGAGTGGAGGCGTCTTGTAGTGCATATTAATATAAATAACCTAAAGTAAACAGAAAATAGTACCTGAAATAAAATAAAATGTTGAGTTCATAATTTCATTTTACACAAACTTCGTAATAGAATGAACCAGAGCCGTTCCTGTGCAAATATTGTATGCAAAATATGTTCTGTTATATGATGAAAATTAAAATATCCACACATCACAAATAACGATTTCTGTACATACGGTTCAGATAATTTTATTTGTAGTTAGGTTTTTTTATATGGCCTTGATAATATCGTTATTAACATACAACCCTACACTTGTACTTTAATGTAAAATGTTTATTTCTGATTTTTTACAATTATATCTAGACTAGATTTAAGTTCGGGCCACTGACCTGTCGCCTGCGACCTATTGTATTTTGAAAAATCGCTTTCAAAAGTAACACGTGCACACATATTTTGAATCGGTGTTGTAAACCATTTACTAATTAAACCTAACGAAAAATAGTTGAAGAGTACGTTTTGTCCAATCCATCACCATAACCAATATTGCATTTACTGTACAAAGTAATTAGATTTACATTTTTGTTGTGAAAATGTGTCAACCTCTGTTAGAAATCTGTGCAATGAATTAAAATCTTTATTGCTTTCGGTATTTTCTTAGTTCAATTGGCAAACGATACAGTTAAATTTAAATTGCTTGTTATTCTAAAACTCGATGCCACCATGTTAATATTATTATTTTATGTGTACGTACGGTTGAAATTTGTATGAGATTTGATTGATAATATAGAACTCGAATGTAAATAATTTGTTTCTATTTTAAGCCATTTTAGGAAGAAGTCAATAATGTCCTAAGCGATATTTAGCTAACTAATTGATATACCTAGTCTTGCCATAAATACTGAAACAAAGAAAAAATAAAAAATTATATTGCAAATAACATTTATTACTTTTACAGTGCGTTAGTTTAATACATAAATATCAAACGATTTAAAATATAAAAAGTTTATTCGAAGGGGTTTCCATTGACTGCAGTACAGTTCTTTAAATGTTGAGGCCAGTTATCAATAGAACACGTACTCTTTCCATGGGAAAATTCTTCACTGCCAATCGTACGGATTGTTTTAGGGACTCGCAAATTATCATAGCGTTTAGAGCAAGCCGTACTCTCTAAAACTGACCATAAATCATAATCCAACGGATTAAGAGATCAGGACTAGATGACGACCAGTCTTTAGCTTTGATGAAGTCCGAAACGTTCGTTTTCAACCAAGACTGCGTAGACCGAACTTTCTGACCCGGCGCCGAGTCTTGCTGGAAGGACTATTCTCGGTTATTGAACATGGTGTTTGCTAAGGGGCTTCACTACCTTCTCAAGAATGATATCCTTGCTACACTTTTACCGATGTTTTGATACCTTTTTCACAAAAGTATGGCTTACTCACTCCTTCATTGCTAACACCCCACCAAACCATCACTAAAGGCGGATAATACCCACGTTGCACTCTGTCAACTAATTGGGAAGCTTTGGGCATAAATACGGTCATTTTGTTTGTTAAAATGTTGCTCAATTGTAAAGAGATTCTCATTCGTAAACAAAATTTTTCTGTTCTCGTACCGCGTCAGTATTCGTTTCGATTTTACCACCCTATTCTTTTTTAAATGATCAGTTAAGAAATGACCAGTACGTCTCTTATAGGCTGTAAGTTCTAAGTCATCTTTTAAAATACGCGACATGGTTCGAGGTGCTATCTTCATCTCCCGAAATAAAATCTTTTGCTATCGGACAAGATTTCTTCGAATTCTGTCCCTTACTGCTTTGACCACCTTTTTTACACGAACACTACATGAACGGCCACATATTTATCTGTCACAAACAGAGGAGGTCTCATTGTACCTTAATTACCTTACCATATCTTAATAACCTTAATAGCCCGGTACACAAACATTTTACTAATACCAAGCGTATGGAGAGTTTTAAAAATTGCATTTGGTTCCATACCTACTTTGTGTAATGCAATCACAGCAATTCGGTTCTCTTTATCACCCCACTCCACTTTAATGTCGCTAAATATTGTACAATGTATTAGCGCCAAAATGAGAACTCAATGAGCAATCATATAAAAATGACAGATTCTAAATAAAAAATAATATTTTGTTTATTTCTAATTGTAACAGTATTTATGGCCAGACTAAGTATAAACCTTATTGATATTAAAAAACAACTTTTAAGTATAGTAACATTTGTTTCTCACGAGCATGCCCGCCTAATTAAAGCTTGTTTTCTTTATTTTGATAGTTATCTATGATAATTGTAAACTGTTTTGCTATTAGTGAAGATACTCTATCCATTTATTTATTATCAAATCTTATTCCTACTGGTATTGTAGCAAATAATTATAACCTCCTTTTATTGTTTTTTTTTTTCAATTTCACTAATCTATTCGTGCATCTGTGGATTTTTTTTTAACTGACTACACTGCTGACCTGGCATGCTCTCTAACCGAACTACTAAAGCATCTGTGATGATTTCTATATCTTTATAGATACTAAGAATATCTCTGATCAATACATTATCTTATTGATCCATACAAGACATTTTGTATAATTTCATCATTCATCTTTGTGACACATACATCTAAACATTGCATCCAACTGTTTCGCAAAATCTAAAATCGGACGATACTAAAGGGCAACGATTAGAAAATGACCGCATCCACTATTCTGAATTGCATTGTTTAGAGACAGACGATTGTAGAGAGCAGCGATTAGAAAGTGATTGTATTTATCACCCAAATCAACGTGAACTTAAAAGTCAAAAACAACATGATATTGGGGTGATTATCCATTTTACACACGTCTTTCACCCCAAACTGGTGTGACAAATGACAATTTGATCACAAACAAACTTTATTGAAAATTACTGGATTGTTCCATTTTTACACCGGCATTGTTGCGCACTTTTAGAACACACATCAATGGTTAGCAACGTAAAGTCAATCAAATATATTTGCAAGTACATTAACAATGGTTCAGATTTGGCGGTATTCGGAGTACAAAATGTTAACGATGAAGTGACATCATACTAAAATGGAGGATATAGTAGTATATCCGAAGCAGTCTGGGGCATTTTATCATTTTCGATTCATGAAGGTTTCTTCGCAGTAACACATTTGGATATCCATTTAGAAAACGATCAGATATTTTATTTTGATCCAAACAATGTCGGTGAAATGCTAGCGAATCCAAGAAATACGTACATTAATGGACTTTTTCAGTCTGTGCACTGATGACGAATTCGTAGCTACTTTATTATATGAAAGTACCAGGTACACATTTAATAAACAAATGGGTAGATTCCAACAGCGACGCCGAAATGTCTCTGTGGAGGATCACATTGGCATATTTTACGAGCGTACTCTAGGTAGAATTTATACAGTGCACTCTAATAACCAGGAATGTTATCATCCACGGAATAAAGAATGACTTTCTTCCGTGTTATCATCTCAAAATGTTATTCAATGTTATCAAGAATTCGACTTCTTTCGAAGGTCTCAAAAGCGTGAATCATATGTCACATACTACGTAGCAAGCAGCATATTTTGTAGTTTACTAGAAGATGATAATCACTGATGCGACACATTGATAGATGTCAGTATAAGCAGTAGAGTATCTAAATTATAAGAGCTGTTCGTTTTTACACTGGTATTCTGCAATATTTGCAATCCCTCAGAGCTATGAGATACGTATAAGAATGATTTAATAGAAAACTTCGTGAGAGACCTCCAAGAACGTTACCCTGATGCAAATATAAATACTTATTTAGAAAATTTATTAATCGTGCTCTGTTTACGTTACAAGATTTTCTTCTTACGATAGACGGCAATACTCTCGCTGATTATGGTTTATCCGTCTCCACAAGCGATCGATGGTATTGTCGATAATTTGAACAAAGAATATATTGAACACAAATGTTGACCCAGTTGAACTCCCAATATCCGATAAATCAGAATGAACATAGATTAAACAACAAACAAAATCAAGTTTACCTGACTTCTTGACAGTGTGAATGTTGATTACGCTGGTCGTGTATATTTTAGATGCTCCAGGTGGAACTGACAAGACATTTTTAATAAACCGCTTATTGTCCAAAGTACGATCACAAAAAAAGATTGCTTGCAGTCGCATTTACGGGAATATCTGCAATTTTACTTCCTGAGGGAAAACCAACACACTCCATGTTTAAAGTAGTAGTCGAGACTAGTCGTATGGAAAATCCAGCCTGGAATTTATCGAAAAGTAGTCAAAAAGCCAAAATATTACAAGATTTGTCTTTGTAGTGTAGGATGAATGTACTGAGGTGAACAAAATTTCAATCGAAGACGTGAACAGTAGAATGCTTTTTTTTTCGAACTGACTACACTGTTGACCTGGCAAGGCCTCTACAGTTTCACCGGCCTAGGGAATACTCAATTATTTCGAGGAGTAACATTTCATGTCTTTCCTTTGTACATAAAATATATTGTTAAGATAATAAACAACGTAGACGAAGTTACGGATACCAGCTAATATACAAATATAAAAAGCACTACCTAACCAAAATATAAAAACTGTAGAAAAAATTGGCCGCCTTTTTGAAATTATCAAGCGTCTGTCGTTGTATACGTACAGCGATGTATAGCGACGTAAACATCCCTTGCAACGGCGCACTGGCGTGGATTGAATTTATATTGAACGTTGTTTTCTAAAACGATTTTAGTTAAAAAACTAAGTTGGACCTTAATCTATACGAGTTAAGATCCACGCAAGTTGGATAAAATAGTGCAATTTTGTTTAAAACAATTTTTTTTCTCAGATTTGGTTAAATAACTTGGATATTATTTATCTATATCAAAATTGATTATATATAGCATAAGAAAGTATTTTTTGTTTATTTAGAAACTTGTAAATTTAAAAAAAACAAGCTTCTCTATATCATTATTAAAGGTTCAATGTATCCGTTAATTAACCATTATGTTTACCAAAGTTCAATAGCCTTGTTGTAATTCGTGCTGAAAAATAATGAAAATTTATCTTTTTGACAGTGCGTCCTTAAATAACAATTTTACTTGTTGTAACTATAAATATATCGTTGCAGTAGCTACAGATAACAAAACCTATTTACTTAGAAGGTTAAACTGAAATTACAGAAGAAAATAAATCTGAAACAATTATTGTGATGCAAGGGCTAAGACTAAGTTCTATAAATTCTCCAAACATTGAAAATTTAAATTCAAGATTGGTAATTTAGCCGTGTCTCAAGCTTTGTGTTTGTCTCCAATTCTCAACACGGTGTGAATTTAACTAAATACGTCATTTGCTGTCGAGTTTTAAAAACGCAATTTAGCCTGATAGTCTTCCTCAGTTTCTTGTGAATTTACGGTTCTCAACCTCTTTTGAGTAATAAAATACTAAGCAATAGTGTTCCATTTTCTACCAGGAATTTTACTCAAAAACTAATTTGTAATACAGTATAATCTGAAGGTCAAAATCAATTGTATGCAAATTTCAAAGCTTCTAAATACTCACATTCAATCACATTTCATTTCTTTACAGTTCATTTATTTTATTTTATGTTACAAACAATATATGAAATATTCATGAAAGCCACGTTCGTAAAAGATTTTTGTGAATGTTATAAAAAAAACGCGATTATTCGTGAATGAGAATATTCGTTCAAATAAACATATTATAAATATCCCATTATAATTATTTTACACGATCAAGAGCACTAATTATTAATTATTTAATTCCTGTTTTCCATTTAGTACCACTATAATCTTGAATACTTTTTGTTGTAGTAAATATGTACCTATGTACGAATATATAGGTTCTAATGTGTTGATGTCAAATTAACAAATATTTTCAACAAATTCATACTATAATATCGAGTAAAATTAAACATATTTTTAATGATATAGCAGGTAATAATGGAATAATAAATATAAATTAAAAAAAAAAATCGGAAACAGTCGGCTACAGATAATAATGTATAATTTTTACTTAGTAATAGATATAGCATATACTAAGATATGCTAAATATATGAGTTTAGTATAGTCATATCCACAGTCAAATACATATTTTTAATTGTAATAAATCTATATTAGTATCATCAAGTGACAAGATTTGGACGTACGTAAGAGATAATCTCTGGAACTACTGCTGCGATTCCAAAAATTATTTTACTTATAGTAAGCGACGTTCTTCCTGTTAAACTATGTATGTTATTAATTTTTCTATTGAAATAAAACGCATACACAAATCGCGGGAAAATGTTATTAATGTCTGTAATTGATTCTTATAAGTAACCAGATTAAACTTCCACGCGGAATTTTATTTGTTAAATAATATGTCAATAATCTGATAGACACAGCAGGTAAATATACGAGTTAAATTTCTTTACATATACAAAATAAATATTATCACGACACCTAATTTTAATTTTACTATTTATTATTTCTAGCCTTTAATATAATTAATCAAATTGAATGGACGCATTGAACTATCTTATTCTTAACCAATTTAGGCTACCCAATAATATAAACATTATATAGGCGTTCCAGTGAGGAATTACAGCCATGTTAATTAAATTATCGGTAATATTATACTTATACTAGTCACTACTTTTGTGTGTCACTGATTTGGTCAATAGTTTGCTTTCCTGTAAGCAATCTTTCATTCGCGGTTTTATTTTAGTCGGTGGAAATTTAGTAAGGCAGAATTCAGCTACAATACAATAAAATTTACAAAGTAATGGACAAAGTAACGCTTGATGTATCACAGCCGCGATGCGGTACCACGGACCATCGAATGGATCCAAAATTGCTGGGCACAGCATATGATTCAAATTTACTTGCGCTGGCTGTAAATAAACAAAGAAAACTATTTATTTGTTCTAAACACAATTAAACAAGACAATGAATACTTACAATAGCGATTACTTGTAATATGACAAAGTGATACAATAAGTTGAGACAGTAACTAAATATCGACCAATTAAAATCCCACAAAGACTCAATGTTATATACTCCTGAAAGAAAGTCAAAAATATATAAATTTTAGTAGAAATAGCATGTTCTTGTATCATATCTACACATGTGAATTATATAAATTGACCTCCAATTCTTAAAAGATAATATGGTATTATAAACATCATTCCATGCTGAATCCAATACAAAGCAGCTTCTGCTAGTATCTGTAACAAAAACATTTTTTAATAGACACATTAAATTGCATAAACGATGTGCTACATACTGAAAAATACCGTTCTAGAAGCAGTTTCTGGAAATAAAAATGCTAATAACGGCCCATTTAATAAATTCAAATGTATACGAAACAGCACTGTTACAGTCTTGCTTGGAGCCGCCGCCAATAAGTAAATCTGAAACAACAATACTGATGTTTATTACTGGACTAATAAATATTTAGTTTGGACCCTTATAATATATATAGAATTTTTTTATTGTTAGATATTTTCAAAGCCTAGACATCGTTTCAGTGTATAGATCAGTGATTTAATTTTATAATAATGTTTTAATCAGTAACCACCTACCTATGAAATTTTATCAATATATCCAATAAGGATAAATTAATAAATGGTAAAATGTGTTTGAAACAGATCCCCAGATCTAGGGGAGAGCTAACTGGAGCACTAAACTCGACCGGCAGTGTCAGGGGGCCCCAATATCATAATATGAATTAAAATAAAAAACTTGCTCCACTCGCCACTTCTTCTCACGGGTTATAATTTCATGTCACAGAAATTTAAAAGTTATTAGGTAATAGATAATAAAGAGTATAAAGTTATTAAAGGGTTCTTATTATCCCGTTCACGAAAATTGCCAACCATTATATATTTCAGTTTTTTTTTTATAATTTATTGTAAACGCTGGAGGGTCGCCACTCTCAATTTTCTGCCCGGATCATAGATCTGGGGCTGTTTTGAAAACCAAAATATTTTCTCACATATTGCCAATCCTTATTAAAACTATATTAAAGTTGGAATCCCTTGCAGTATGCGGAATTTCTCATAGATAAACTAATAACGATTCAATAAGCAGTATGGGTGAATGAATTGATTCCTAACCTATACATATAGCGCTCCAATCGGACGTCAATTTAGCGGACGTATACTTATTTATTTATTTTAATAATACCTATCCTAAATCATTTTCGACTCCACATACGCTTAAACAGGTGATATATGTTAATGTCCTAGCATTTTAATACACTATCTGACGATCCAACCGACCCGGCAAGTGCTAGATGTCTACTCAGTGAGACATGACATGACATGTCTGAATACACTGTATGTATTCTCCAGTATACTATTCTTATCTGTGTTAAAATGTGGAACAAAAACAATCAAGAGTAGTGCAGGTACTGGTAATTGGTGATAATTTATGTATATAGATCAAAGTTATAAATAATATACGACTTTTAATATAGAAAAATATTCTGAATCGTATATTTAAAAGGTAATGAAAGCGAAACGGTAGGGTAGACATCGTTTTATATCACTCTTTGTTTTACCGATAGCTCCAGCATATAGTTCGAAAATAAACCTACAGATTGATGATTTCACCTCAACACAATGTCGCTATGAAATTTTCATTAACAAATATCTTTTGAACGAGGACGCCCGGGGCCAAGGTCAGGCTTCTTACTACACCGGTAATGATACCTATAAATTTTAGCTTTACAACTCAAAACACAAAAAAGTTATGAAGAATAAAAAGTCCACTTTCATACATTTGAAATTTTGCAAGTCCATATTATATGGTGTAAAAGAAAAAAAACAGGTTGAAATTGCCAAATACTTCCATAATGTGACCGTTTTCACAAAACTGTGTACTTAAAACTCTCAAATAATACATTTCATTTTTCTAAAATCCTATGTAAGGGAGATTTCCGTCCACTGTGTACCAGACTGACGCGACGCGACGCGACACGTGTATATATATATGTCATAGTTTCAGGTAAGCAATATTTTTAGTACCTAATATCTACAATTATGTCTTTTTATTATTCTATTGACTCTACTATTATAAAATATCATTATAAATTGGTTTTAGGTTACCTTATATGACCTAAAAATGGATGTAGAACACATTCGAATGTTGCCTCTGAATCCAAGCATGAGGATGAAAACTACAACGACTTTGAAAATCAACTGGAGGTTTAACAATAAAGAAGTGATATAGGGTTGTAAGATAGTTTAGTGAATGAGGATTTTCAATGAACTGCTAGTAACTACTACTACCTAGGCAAATTAAAACATACAATGTCCCAAGAGGTACTGATAGATGAGCTATGATGATATTTTATAGTCAAATGAACGAAACGGGAATAATTTTGTACATCAAATATGTTCGAAACGATGCTAACAAAAAATCACATGTAAATAATTTTTGAAAGCTTATCTTACAATTTCATAAATTTGCATCTGGGGAAAGGTGTCCTGACGACAGTGACGACTACAACTAGAAGCATGTTAGTTCAAATTTTTGCACTTATTAAGAATATTAGCAATTTTTTAAAGGGCTATAATAAAATATTGTTAGTCATTAATAAAAATAATTATTTTTTGTAAACTTTTATTTCATATACACATTCAAATTTTGCATTTTTGTATTAAGTAAATTTTATGACCATATTTTAATAAATAACAAAATTAAATGGCCATAGCACTCTGGACCTCACAGACCATGTGCAGGTATATGTGCTATATTATTTGACGCAGGTGTAGGATGGATGCCAGGTATCACAATTTTTTTACATATTTACTTCAAAATAAACTAAGTCATGGTGGTCCAGTGGTTTGACTGGTTGAATCAATTATTCCGATCTCCGCAGGTTCGAATACAGGCATATGCCAACGAATTTTTCGGAATTCGTGTACATTTACTAATTTACATTGGTAACACTATCGGCTGATGGTGAAGTAAAACATCGTGAGGAAACCTTAACCTGAAAAATGTTCTTGTAGTACCACCGTATGTGGGAAAAATATAGAACTATGGATTTCTCAGTGTTTGAAATCGCCTATACGTTGTGGGCTAGCGTGGTGTGGTTTTTAACGAACACTTTGATATCTACTTCATAAATTGTTGTGTGAAAATCCAAACTCGATTTACTGTAAAATGACTACAAAGTAGTTACAATTATACTATAGAATAGATTTACTGAAAATTCTACTGCTTAAACTTTTAAACTTGATAACTTACTAATGATTATATTTCTACTACATTTGATAATAATTGGTAGGCAAAAGTAGTGGTGTTTAGAAAAAATAAACATCACAAAAGAGTAAGTGTGGTAAATATATATTTTTGTTTAATAACAATTCAGGAGCATCAAATACAATATAATCATGCATGAACAGCAGACGGGAAATAATTTTTTTTGCAGGTACCAGTGTCACAGATAAAATATCAAGTTTTTTCTAAGTAATATTGGTGTATTGGAGGTATGTCTTAAAATATTTATATTTTACATTGTATAGTTTTTATTCATTTGCAATATCACTAATAATCATATTAATAAAATGTCTATTTTTAATTAAATCTTTTAGGATTTGGAAGAGACTGTTTTACTACTACTAATTACAACTAACTTATTACAATATTATTTAAACAGTTATGGGAAACTTTGTTATGGCAAAAACTAAAACAGATGTATGTCATTTTTTAAATTTGTTTAACTTTTAACAAGATAGATATGATTTAACCATTAGTCACCTATGAAAAATATATATTTACTTTAAACTAACTTTATCATAATTTGAAACAAGAACAGTTATTACAGACAATTCTATTTATGTGAATCGTTTACATTCATATGAAAATCAATTGTATGCCATAACACATAATAAGCACAAGCATTACAATAATGATACCATTAGTGCTAATTACGAATTATATATTTTTAGATTAGAAATGTATTATTATGCTTGATAAAAATAAAAACAAATAACTGCTAATGCACAAAATAAAAGTAACAATTGACAGCCTCTATAAGATTATTTTTCAAAGAGCAATATGATACTACTTGAATACTTACTTGTATTAAAGTCGTGACATGACAAGGGTTCAACAAATATATAACAGTACGAGAAGCAAATTTAAATCCTATCTCCATACCCCATAATAACGCCAAAAGAATAACGAGTAACCTTTTACCACCTCTATCACTTTTTGTATAGTTTGTATCAGCTGGTACGTTCAATTTTGGATAGGTTTTTATCTGAAACAATAGCAAATGTTAATATTTTATTATTTTGTAACTAATTTAATTATCGATTATTCATAGTTGATTAAATTATTAATGGGTGAGTTTGCATTTTAATGTAATTACAGTTTATATTATCACTTACCAAAACATACACACAGAACCCGGTTACAATAATCGTTTCTATTATTTTTCTTTGAGCTGACAAAAAATATGCGCACTCAGGGCCAACATTTCTAGGAACTGCTTTATTTGCACCACTAAAAGCCCACTCGAACATTTTACTAAATCAAAATTAATTAGTAAATCAAAAATCGGTCATAATATACAAATAAAAATTAATAATCGATTTTTTGCTTTAGAATCATAACCCTTTTCCCGCGGCTGATAGCGAACAATTGGTATTGAGAATTATTATACATATACTTTATTTGTTGAAGGTTCTAGATGTACGCCCTTTAAGCCTAACTAATCGCGATATAAGTCCACAGTCTAATAAGAGGATACTACGTATTATAAGTCTAAAAGGAGTTATAGACAAAAGAAAAATCGTTTGGTGTTGGTAGAGTTTAGTTATCTAATTTTACATTTAAAAGAAGGTCAACTCGGATAAATCTAAACCGAAACGCACGATAGCAGTCTTTTTCGATGTCGCCAAGGCTTTCGATAAGGTCTGGCACGCCGGGCTCGTTTGTAAACTTTTTCAGTCTTGCGTTCCCGATAGCTTAGTACATATAATCCGCGATCTCACTGATAGGGCTTTCCGTTATAGAATGGAAGGTGAGTTGTCCCCGCCCCACTTGATACGCTCCGATGTGCTCCAAGAGCGTATACTCGCGCTCTCTCTCTCCAACCTGTTCATCAGTGGTTGCTATGCTGACGATATGCTGAATGGTGTCGTCAATGGCGAATAGAGGTTAATCCCGAAAAAAGCGCCGCGATATTTTTCGACCCCGTAAATCATACGCGACCTAAATATCTAAAGCCGCGAATCATCCCAGTCCGTTAGTGGTATCCGCCATGACTTACGACACCGTATCCGACCCGCCGCTTTACAAAAGACGTCCGCAATATATTTTTACAGATCCTCCCGATGAAATAACGGCAGGTAACTTTCAGTACCCTTCCGTACCTCGAAACAGAGCCTGTGCGCACCCACACCCGCGTAATCACAGATCACGCTACGGCGGCTTGACTGTGAATTTTGCTCTAGCACACTCTCACACACAGCATACATTTTCATGCATGTCTCATCAACTCATACATATTTAAAATCTGACAATTTAGTTAATATTAACAGTAACCAAACTAAGTGAGGAAAAAAAAATATACGACCCTCCAACTGTGTGTTTGCGTGCATGTGGGTGCGCACAGGCTCTAGAGTGCCGTGTCAAATGTAACATTGAGTTATTTTATCACGTAAGCAGTAAGCTCAAGGGTTCCACTACGGGAAACAAACCTAAGCTCGAGATGCTGCCACGAGGGCCGCGACGTGTGTGCTTGTAACGGGATATCCCTCCAACCACTACGGAGCGGACGGCGAAAACGCAAGCGTGGCTGTAAAACACGCGTTATGAAAGGAGTGCAATATATTTTAATTACGAGTTTTTAAAGAGAAACTGACATCAACACGCGGGTTCATACTGTTCATGATTATCTCGAATTTATTTAAGCACGGCACAGTCTAGACATTGTAACGTAGTCGCAACGGCCGGGAAGGTTAAGATCGCGTTTAAGAGCCCAATCTCAGAAGTACTATTAACAAGATCTGTGAATGTGAGTATTTCCTGAATATCGTGTACAAGAAGGAGTTGGGTGATCCAGTCTATACCAGCGGACGAGACGGAAACCGCGGTAGCTGGCGCAAGGGCGGCCTGTGACTTGCCTTTAGAAACCGAGGGAGCTAGAGGGGGCCTGACGGGGACAGGTAGTGCGGGGCGCGCGAAGGCATCCGCGATAGTTCGCGGGGTGACCCGGTTGCCGGCACGTAATTAGGGGGCTCGGAGGACTCCGGAGTGCGGGGGCACTCCCTACTAGAGTAAACCCCGAGGCACTTGATGCACCTGGGACGCAGGTGGCACTGTCAGGCGGAGTGACCGTGCACTTGGCAGTTGTGACACTGCGAGGGTACATTTGAATCTAACGGACAATCCGTATTCGGGACCAAGGAGCTGTAGGCGAAGTGCAATGTCTCACAGAGAACCTACGAAGCCTAGGGGGAGATGCTTAGTATTTCGGGTTCTTCTTTCTTCTCTTCAATGCAACGCTCTGCACATGGCGCAACACGAAGAAACGACGAGCCGCACAGATTATATGTGTTATATTTTAATGTGTGATTGATGTAATACTTGCAAATGATAAGTAAAGGCTTAAGCAGTGATGGTTTCTTATGTTTATGAGTAATATATAGTTTATACTAGCTGATACCCGCAGCTTCGCATGCGTTTTTTAAATTGTATTAAAGCAATATAAAATAGTGTGAAGACGTAGAATTACAGAAATGCTCTTTGAAAAACATTTGTAGGTACGACACGCACGCCATCTACTTGAATATATCACGTACATTTTGTAAATACTAACTTACTATAGAATCCCCTCAGTGCTCACTTACACTGAGTAAGAAAGTAATTAAAATTTCAAGTTATACAATTTATCTTAAAGATGTTATATATATATATAATATTAACATAAGTTTTTGCGATCATGCAAAAAGTAATTGCTTCTCTATTCGGCAAGAAATCCTATAATGGAACTGTTAAGGTAATACGTGTCTGGTCTAATATTGAAAAAACATCATCTATATTCAAATAACCTAAGTTAATTCTTATAACTTCAATTATGTGCTCGTGAAAGTCATGTGAAAATCGGTCAAATCGTTTCAGATATTCCACGCGGATGAAATCGCGAGTAACAACTAGTTGAAAATAAAATAGCTCTAGTTAGTGCTCATTACTTTAGTTGTGTGTCAGTGAAAATATCGTTAAAATTGGTTGAATTGTTTTGGAGATTGCACATTGGGCAGGAAAAAGTCGCAAGTAACAGTTAGTCTAAAATAAAATAGCCTAAGTTACTCTTTATACGATCAACTACGTGCCTGTAAAAGTCACATAAGCATCGTTCTATCTTTTTTGGGGATTACTTTGTGGTCACAGCTACAGATAACAGCTAGTTTAAAATAAATTAACCTAAGTCAGTTCTTATAAAGTCAGTTATATGCCAGTAAAAGTCCCTTTAAGATCGATTAAAGCGCTTTGGATATATCACTGCGGACGAAGGCGTAGGTAACAGCTACTTTAAAATAAAATAGGCTAAATTACTTCTTGTGGGGTCAGCTATCTGCCAGTGAAAGTCCCGAAATAATCGGTATTGCCGTTTCAGGTATTGCTCTTTGGACAATGCCACGGGTAACAGCTAACTAATAAGATCAGCTATATGTCTGTAAAAATCACGTGAAAATTGGTTCAATTTATTCGGATATTTCAGGAAAAAATCGCTGGTAACAGTTAGTCTAAAATAAGCCAACCTAAATCACTCCTTATGAGGACAGCTATCTGCCAGCGATTGTCCTTTAAAAATTGGTTTTGCCGTTTCGGATATTCCACTGTAGGCAAAGTTGCGAATAACAGCTAGTCTAAAATATAGCCTGCAATTTAAGCTCTCTGCCAGTAAAATTTCCGTCAAAGTGGGTCCAACCATTTCGGAGATTAACCGGAATAAACAGACATATAGACTGACAATAAGTAGCTTTTACACTTTCATATCCAGTCAGTACAAAGTAGAGGTATTTTGTTATTATGTATAGACACTTTTATTTTTATTATATCTATTGATTGCAAATCAAAAATTCGAAATAATACTGACTTAAAATGTCATTTTTAAATGAAAACTTACTAATTCAATGAACACAAAATAAATAGGGGTGTGCGAATATGCGATTTAACGAATTAATCGATATCAAACGAACCGAATTATACAATTTGAAATCCGAATTGAACACACGTATAATTCCAACTCTTCGGATTATTCAAATAATTTCATTTATGCGTTAAATAAGAATTAACTATAGAATGTTACGAACTAACCAGCAACGCCATTATAGTCGACACCAGCCATGCAGTGCATTCAAAATTACTGTATCTCTATTTCTAGCCAAAAACTGGCGGAAAAAACGAAAATCAGAAATTCAAGAAATTAAATGTCATTTATTTTTATATCAAAATCCTTTTTTTTCAACGGCACTGACTATGTTCTTTATAAACTATAATCGATTTTTTAATTTATAATTGACCACTCAAAATATACCAATATAGTTTTTTTTTTTTTTTTTTTTTTTTTTCGAACTGACTACACTGTCAACCCGGCAAGGCATCCACAGTTTCACCGGACCACTAAGGGGAGCGCTTAAGGCACTCACCCGATTTTATGTAGGCAACCAGCACAAGGGCGCACGGCGCGCCTCGGCTTGGACTGTTACCGATTATCCCGAGTCTAACTAAGCTTAGGCTAACTATTATTTCATACATATATAAATTCGTGAAACATGCACGTGTACCAAGCATGTATGTTTCAGGAACTTATACATGTATCTTGAATCTGACTACTAAGTTAGTATAAGCCAACTCCGTTCGAGAAAGGGGTTCAAAATAAAAATAAAAAAACAACCCAACCACTATGTGTACCTACATGTGTGTATGTGCACGTGTGTGGGGTGATCGGTGTTGTGTGTCAAAAACTAGTGTTTGAAAATTAATTCAGTGTCACTGTTGTCGCGCAAGCAACGTGCTCGAGGGCTCCATTCCGGAGGATCGGACCTCGGCTTGAGCCGCTGCCGAGGGGGGCCTAGACGAGTGTGCTGGAGCAAAATTCACAGTCAAGCCGCGGCGGCATGATCTGTGATTACGCGGACGTGGGCGCGCACACGCTCTGTTTCGAGGGACGGAAGGGTACTGGAAGTTAGCTGCCGTTATTTTGTCGGGAGGATCTGTAAAAATATATCGCGGACGTCTTTTGTAACGCGGCGCATCGGGTACGGTGTCGTAAGTCGCGGCTGATACCACTAACGGACTGGGATGATTCGCGGCTTTCTCAAAATAGCTACTAGTGAGTGTCCTAACGTACTCCCAGATAGACGGCATCTCCAGGTCCCTGTGGAGGTCGACTCTCCGGATATACCAAGGGGCACCTACTGCCCTACGAAGAAAACGATTCTGTAGTTTTTGCAACTTTTCGAAGTTATAACTTGACATATGTGCGAAAACGGGACAACTATATGTCATAATAGGACGGATACACGTCTTATACAAAGTAAGCTTATGTCTGAAGGACATTTTACTTTTAGGACAAACTAATGGGTGCAAGCGACCCAAGACCATAGCGGCCTTGTTTCGAACTCTATCAGTATGCGCTTTGAAAGTGAGGCGCCTATCTAATGTAACTCCTAGGTATTTGACCTCACGTACCCAAGGAATCTCGGTTTCGTACAGCCTGAGGGGCTTTAGATACTTGGGTTGCGGACGATTTACGGGGTCGAAAAATATCGCGGCGCTTTTTTCGGGATTAACCTCTATTCGCCATTGACGATACCATTCACCGAGTGTGACGATGGCTCGATTGATGCGATTTCTAAGAAAGTCCGGCCGCCAACCGGAAGCGTAGATAACTGTATCGTCAGCATAGCAACCTACCTCGATCCCCGGGGACCGAGGTAGGTCACTGATGAACAGGTTGAAGAGAGAGGGCGCAAGAATAGACCCTTGGGGCACACCTGAGCGTATCGGGTGGGGCGGGGATAGCTCACCTTCCACTCTATAGCGGAAAGTCCTATCAGTGAGATAATCGCGGATTATATGTACTAAGGTATCGGGTATGCGGGACTGAAAAAGTTTATAAACGAGCCCGGCATGCCAGACCTTATCGAAGGCCTTGGCAACATCGAAAAAGACTGCTATCGTGCGTTTCGGTTTAGGTTTGTCCGGGTTGACCTTCTTTTGGGGATCTTCGTTAAATTTAGAAAAAATGTACTCGGTGAGGCGGTGTACTTGATTCGTACATGAGTGTTTACCTCGAAATCCAAACTGCTCAGGTGGTAACAAATCTAACCCTGAAAGAGAGGTCTGGAGACGGTTCAGAAGGAGCCGCTCGTATAGTTTGCCTAATGTATCGAGGAGACTGATAGGGCGATAACTTGTGGGAAGCGTAGCTTTTTTGCCCGGTTTGTGAATTCCTATCACTACGGCCTTTTTCCAGGCGGCTGGAAAGTGACCCTGGGACATGGCCGCATTGAAGATGCAGACCAGGAGAGCTATAATGTGGTCAGGAAGGAGCTTCAGTACCTCGTTCCTGATCCCATCGGGACCTGGAGACTTTCTAAGCTTGAGACGCTTGATGGCGGCCGATACTTCATCGAAACTAACCGGGGTTAAGGTATCTGCGCGAGGAGATGCGAGAGAACGCTCTACCGAGGATTCGATCGATCCAATATGGATAGGGTCAGTGTTGGCAGTGTTCCGAGAGCATTGCTCCTCTAAATTCGCGGCGAGACATTCCGCTTTGTCTATACTATCGAACGCGGGAGGCAACCCAGGACCTCTGTCTAATGGGGGCATCGGTGTACTGAGATCTGATTTGAACTTTCGCGCGAGTGTCCAATACGCCACGTGGGATGGCTGGATCTCCTCCAAAAGCTTGTCCCACCTGGCGCCTCGGATTTCCGAAATACGTTTTTTAACTAATTTACGTAACAAACGTAACCGATTGCGATTATCTACGGACGGGTAAGTGTCGTAGGCTCGAGTCGCGGCGTTCTTTTCCGTGATCAACGCTCTCACGTCGTTGGGGAGTATAAAGCGGCGATCATTCACCGCTTGTACTTCTTTCGAGGTCTCCCTAACGGCTGTCCGAAGAAAGTCGACCAGGGAATCGATAGCCTGATCCGCGTCGGTTTTAGACACCAACACGTCCGGGATTCTATTTAAACTAACCGAGGAAGGATTATCTTTAAAATATTTACTAAGCTTCGTGTAGTCAGCTACGCGCGCGGGCTGAAAATCGATGTCGAAACTAGAACCTAACTGTAATACCACAGGACGGTGATCAGAGTCGAGTTCGTGTACGACTTGTATGAGTCGTACCTCAAGCGCGACGTTCTTTAACAGAGCTACATCTAACACTGTCGGCCGACAGCGATCCTGATAGTGAGTGGGTTCCGGTGGGGCTATGACATCAAAAGCGAGATCATTACCTAGCTTGTCGAGAATCACCCCGTTACGAGAAGTACTCGAACTATTCCATATAACGTTCCCGCTGTTGAGGTCCCCGGCTATAATGACCGAATTCCCTAAAGCGAACAACGCCTCTAAGTCGGACTTGAGAAGCTTTTTATTTGGTGAAAGGTACGCGGATACTATTGTAATCGTCTGATGACCGGTCATGCCTAACCTGCACACTGACACTTCCATATTGGAAAGAACGGGCGGCTCTACCGGCATGCAATACAATGAACGTTTATAATAAATCAAAGTGCCGCCCCCGCGGGTGACACGGTCGTTTCTAATTATACTATAATTCGCGATCGCGGGATTGCTCATCTTCGGTTTTAAAAGCGTTTCTTGAACTAAAAATATGTCTATCTGTCTATCACGTAGGAAGGCGGCTACTAACTCTCGTTGTGTTTGAAGATTTCTCGCGTTAAAGAACGAAAGACAAAGACCACGTGGTTTAATTCTATTTAACGACGCGAAATCTATTTATTACTATTTACTGAGACGCGGGCAAGGCGTTGTATCGTCGCAGCAACGCCTGGGAATGAAGAGACCGCATTAAGGAGGCCGATGTCCCTATTGCTGTTAACTATTTTATTGAACGCGACGATCTCCTGAATATCGTGTTCGAGCAGTACCTGTGTCAGCCAATCAATACCAGACTGGGAGAACGAGAAAGCGTGGGTAGCCTGAACAGGCATCGCTCCCTGTGGCTGGGGCTGGGCCTGAGGCTTGAGAGCCTGAGGCTGTGGTTTAGAAGCCCAGGGCGCTACGGGCGCACGCCAGGACTGGGGCACGCGCGGCACAGAGGGTGCCTCACGTGGTGTGGGAACCGGCGCTACCGGGACACGGGAGGTACCTGGCAGGTCAGGGAAGGCCTCCACGGACATGAGAGGTGGAGGCGGGGGACGTGCGGAGACAACAGGCGCCCTACGGGCTTGTCTCGCTTGGCGGGGACGTTGTGTGCGTGGCGCGCGAGGACACCCGCGATAGTTCGCGGGGTGACCTGCGTTACCGCAGAGAACGCAGCTCGGGGGCTCGGGAGTGTCGGGAGTGCGTGCGCACTCCTTCGTAGGGTGGTCCCCTAGGCACTTAACGCACCTGGGACGAAGATGGCAATTGCGGGCTGAGTGACCATAACTCTGGCAGTTATGGCACTGCGAAGGAGTATGGGACTTGCGAGGGGCCTCAACAGTGATGCCGGTGAGGCCACAAACAGAGGTGAGGCCGAAAATAGCCTTACCCTCTTGTGATCGGTCGAGGACGACCAGGACCATCTGGTAGGGGGCTTTGGTACGGGGGTGGTACATCCTATGTACCTCTCGGACAGGGAAGTCTTGCTCCTTAAGGGAGCCTGAGACGTCATCGGTCGATAACTCGACTGGGACACGCCTAACTACGACGCGAAGGAGGCGTTCTTCTTCGAGCGCGAAAGTAAAATAAGCGAGCTTCCTCTCACGGAGAAGAGAGGTAAGTTTGCGGTGATCGGTGGCGGATGAAACTTTTACTTGAATACCTGCAGGCGTATTCAAGGCGGACGTGTACCGGATGTTCTTCTCGTTTAACCGAGTGGATATCATCATCCAGGATGCCTTGTCTTGTATAGTAACTGGGGGCGGGGTGCGGGGCTTCTTAGACTCGGCTACAGAACCCGTAGCTCGGGCTTGAGATGAAAGAGCGGGACTGGACCTACCTGAATCAGTCGGCTTGTGATTGGCTGAGACGGATGCACCCTCTACTTGCGGCTTCTTATTTACCGGGTATTCCGTACCCGATTCGGAATCCGAGGCGTGCGAGATAACGGGAACGGGCCGTTGCCGCTTTCGGTTTACGGTTGTGAAACCGTCGTTCGTAATTACGGGAGTCGCGCCGGTATCGAGCTCCATGTCGGAATCAGAGCTACAGCTTGGGATGGGAGCTTTGAGTACTCCACTGTCTTCCGGGATTTCCTGAGGCAGAGATGACGCCAATGACGCGAAAGAATTCGCGGTTGCCACACGGGACACTAATACAACATTCTCGGAGGACGCGGTAGGGGCATCGTTGACGAATTCCGTGAATAACGATGGGGCGCGAGTAGCGACAAGATGTCGCAGCCTATCGAACTGTTCCTGTATTGATGCCATTCCTTGGCTTGACGGACAAGGTGCGATACAAAATAGCCTCCCTGCCTGAGAGGCAGGGGGGTGCGCGTAAACAAATTATCGGAACACTCCAATCACTTGTTGTCACTGTTAACTTTAACACGTGGGCCGCACTAAAAAGTGCGGATTACGATCACAATAACAATCGCACAAAACAAAAACAAAACACTTCACACAGGTGCGTTTCTCGGAAGTAATCGAAGTTCAAAAACACAATAGTATCAAGCGATGAATCACTCGACCGCACTGCGCACCTGAACAACACTTAATTAGTTCGCGGAACAACATCTGGCGCGCAACGGACACGTCCGTACACGACGGCTGCTGGGTCGGAACTCCACCAATATAGTAAAAGCTATATGTTGGTACCTTATTGGTTGTTAATGAATTTTGGGTGCTAAACTTTAAATCATTATTTTTATGTATGTAATATAAAATAAGAGCAAAAAATTCTAGAAACCTGTTAAAATATAAAATTATAATATATTTTTAATTTCTTTAAAATGAAATATTTCGGCTATTTTTATCAATATTTTGTTAAAATTGAAATGCTATAAAATTACTTAGATTTAAGGGAGAAAGTATATTTTTAATAAATATTTTCACTAATAGAAATTTATTATTGTAGAATTGAATTACGTAGTAAATTAAAGTTCTTTTTCAAAGGCAATCTTGATGTTTAAATAATAGTTTTTACGACATTATCATTTTTTAATTTGAATTATTAAATTAGTGTAAAATGTTGTAATTTTTCCTATAACTATTAGTACAATAATTCTACCTTACTTTAAAAATATAGGAATAGTTCGAATTTTCTACTCAAACTTTGAATTTAACATCATTATTCGATTCGGTTCGATCGTAGCATTCATTGCACACCCCTAAAAATATACTTATTGCCACGGGAATAATATTATTGGTTACTATAACAACGGTCGCCTAATGTCAGGGATTGTCGGTGTCTGTAGGAGAATATATAATTGTCAGTCAGTCGTATTTCGCTTATATTTATATAGATTTCAACCAATTTACTCATAACCTTGACAAATTATATACCAGAACCTTCCCCGTGAATTACTCTATCTATTGGTGAACACCGCATTACAATCCGTTTAGTAGTTTTTGAGTTTATCGCGAACATCCAGACAGACAGACAGACGCGGCGGGCGACTTTGTTTTATATATTATATATAAGAAGGAGAAGAAGAAGATATATATAATGTGTAATTTGCAAATTTGTAGAAATTTTATATTATAGTAGTAATAGGTTTGAAAATAGCTGTTAAACGCAATCTATTGGTATTAACACATATTAGTTAATTACTGCACTTCAATAAGTTGTAATATTTATAACACAAAATTAAATAGAAATTTAGACATAAACCTTATGCGATCGAAAAATAAAATTCATATTTTACTTATACAAAGTAACCTTTGAATTTATAGCAGTAAGTAATGTATGAAATTATCAAATTTTTAGATTAAATTGCGTAGTCCGGTGGAACTGTAGAGGCCTTACGAAAACAACAGTGTAGGTCAGTTCGAAAAAAAATAGATTAAATTATTATAGTAGTAATAGATTTAGAAAACTTCTGTTGAATGCCATCTATTGGCATTATTGCATATGAATGAATAATCAATTACTGTAATTATAGTTGTTTTTTTGTGTGACAATAAAGTGTTAACCGTTTTTATTTCGTTCTATGTCTTATTATGAAATACTGTATTAATGTTTATTTTTGTTATAAAATACCCTGGTTTTTGGATGAGGCTGAAGTCCATTCACTTATATACTTATCTATTAAGTTATATTACAATTGCTTTTGATAGAGTGAACCGATTTTAATGAAACAAAGACTAAATGTTGCTCGAGAATATGCTGGTGTTTTATCAGAAACCTAATACTTTACCAGTGATGACTGTTCAAACAAACAGACAGACAGACAGACATTTCTAAAAATGATTGAAATGTAATCTATTACTTATTCTAAGAGACCTGCAATGATTTTTTTCTCATAAATCAAACATGTATAAACACGTCAGATTTACATTCTTATTATATGTATAGATACTGGCTAAAAGGAAGAGAAAAGGGAAAAAATGCCAGTGAACGTCCTGAATCACCTTTGCAGGAAGAAATCCTCATAGCTACGACAGACCACACACCAAAGTTTGTGGAGGTGCAATTCATGGATGCATCGTACACATGCTCGTGATTTCAATCCTTACCACCTGTGTTATTGAAGAGTCAAATATCCGCGTTTGCCATCCATACAAATATAGGAAATTGAAGTTATAGTTCATACTACAAAATAATCCCAAGGCGGTGGCTAATCTTAAAAATTAAACCAAACCATACAACACAACATGACAAACATGTTGTGCCGACGCTACTTAGGTGAAATAAGGGTAAGAATATAATGATCCTTTTATTACAAAAATTACAAGTATAGTTTTATAGTTATTAGAATTATTAGGTTATTAGAATGAATCCCAAAGAATAAAGAGGACACTCCTTACTTGTCTGGTCCTACCCGGTACCTACTATCTGTTTCTTTGAGGTACCTCAAAGAGCACTTAGCTATTTAACTACAGTCATGTTTTCCTTTGCTTATAATAAATATTAAGAAAACGATTAGATTAATGAATAATAGCTATTACGGATTAATTGACACAGGTTATCCTTTTTTTATAATAACAATAATTAATGCAGGCGGAATCGCTGTCCTTATTTTTATTGTACTGTTAGAATTGTTATAATTTTATAGGCCCTAACTTCATTCACTTTTGAATGATCATTTACGATTGGTCTCCATCTCTAGTCCAAGATGATATCACACCAAGCATAGGAAGAGGAGTGGCTATTTGGTTCCGAAACACATGAAACTAATCTATATAGTGCTAAGTTAATTTGTATCCGTTTTAGTTTGCCGTATCACATGTGCATACGCATTGTAATAATAATCGTAGGATTAAAACGGGAGTAAGAAAGTTAGTGGAACATTTTATTATTTGCTACATATAATTTTTTCACATGTTAATTCCTTAATTTAAATCAAAATAATGCAGGAATTGATATTTTAATCATTGTTTAAATACGTGTTTATGTAATACGCGTACACAGAACCATAGGTAAAAGTACCTAAACAAGATTTAACCTAGTAAGTAAATGATAGTTTCACAAATACGTTGCCCTCTGAGTATTACATATTTAAAAAAAAAAAATTCTTTTATAGAAAAGTGTTAACTTGAAAAATATTTGTGCAATATACGTATCTTCTATATTAATATTTAAAAAATATGTTGAACATTTTAAATTCTTATCATCTCAATTTCGTTCATTCGTCGTATTTCATAAGACGAAGTTATTATAAGAAGTTATAAGATATTACAACTAACCAATGAAAGGCGAAGTATCTTTTAAAGTTATTTTATTAAGTAAAAATCTTAATTTTCATATTAACCTATCTACAGTGGCAGTGCTTATGTTATATGAAATTATACACTACCTGAGTAATGTAATTTATAAACAGCTTCAAAAGTTTTTAATTAACTTTAAATTAATTTACGAGACTTGCTATAGAATGCTATAATTTATCTTGGCACATAATAGAAAAGAGATAAAGACTTACAAAATGGTTTTTACATGACTTTACTTATAAACATTTAAGATCATTATTTATAAAATATGTATATACAATAAGCAATTCTAAATTCTATCACATTTAATGGATGTATAACCTGTATATTTTTAATGCATAAGTAACCTGTGACTAGTAAATACTTACAAAAGTTATATATATATACGTAATAAAATGTATGACATAATACGCGCTCTCTTTATAGTGGAGTTCAAATATATATTTTACTGATGAAACTGTTACACAAAATTATTACATATGTCGTTAGCACAGCAATTTCGTTGAACTATGAACTATGCATTATACTTAATAATAAAATTTTAAGATTATGCAGCATTGGTTTATTGTACATGTCCAGGAATTCTATTTTTTGTTTTGTTGCTTTATCTTAATTGTTTTTGTTGCTTTATCTTAATTTAGAACCAAATGATATCGTATTGCTTACTTAGTCTACCAAGTTTTTAATAATAAACTATAAACAATATTGCATTAGAGGTCAAAGAAACATTTGGTTGTAGCGAAGCTTTATAATTTTATTCTCGCTATGTAGTGTTTTTGATACAAACTGCACATCTCGATACACGTTCGAGAAGACGTCCAGACTTGAGTGTCTGGCGCTCTGGCATAGCAAACTGTTGACTATCTTCAATGGTTGTAAGCCAGAAACTAAGTTTATTTGCAAAGTGATGGCATGTGCCACCTTCACCGTTACATTCAATAAATGGTATCGCTCGGAAATCTTCTAAACACGAACCGGGGCTCGCTAACGCTTGTCCACCACCTTGTCCTCCAGCGCCAGTGTGCTGTTGATAAAAAAAGAAATTTAAATTTGACAGCATTGTAAAATTTACATCTGAAACCTTTGGAGGAATTTTATAAAATGAATAATAATAAATTATTAGCTTTTTTAAAATTCTCGGATTTTGTACACATTATTAGGTATGATTTAACAGGTCTAGAACGCATTAACACTTATTTTAGAATATTCCGAAATCAGGCCGAAACGTCGAGTAATCAAAGTAAGTGCTTAACGCGTACTAGTTCCGTCAAAAAAACTTACATCAAATATAATATTTCATGTAGGTACACAAATTTACAATTATTAACAGAAACTTACCATAACAAAACTGTAGCCAATCCACAATTCGCTCCATCCTATAGGGCAACTAGGAATGTCTAACGTTTGGCTGTGGACGGCTATAACATTAGATGGCACTTCGCATACAACGCATCTCGAAATGTATTTTTCTATTTCTCTTCCTTCTACAGGCATCATAGGAATAGGCTGACCTGTCGACAGCCAATAACTGCGGTCGTTACGGCTGGCGTAGTTACATACGTCGTTGAGGTCACAGAAAAGGAATGGCATAGTGCTGAATTTCCTTACACATGATCCAGCAAATCCAAGATCTTGGTTATGTGCTTTTTCGTTTCCATCGATGTACAATAGCGAATATCCTTCCCATAATGTAACGTGTCCTGGCTCACATTGTGGTACAACGTCCCTTTGACTATGTCTCACTAATAATATACCTGTTAAGTAGTCTGTAGTGGCACATGGTGCACCTGGTGGACCAGGTGGACCAGTTCTCCCAGTAATACCGATTTCTCCTTGCTCACCCTGTCTCCCTTGAAGACCTTGCAGACCCGGAGGACCTGGTGATCCCTGTGGACCTGGAAAACCTTGATCTCCTTTCATTCCTGGGGCTCCATCCATACCTGGAGCACCAGCAACCCCATTTATACCGGGCAAGCCATCTAACCCGGGAGCACCGCGTGGTCCTGGTTCTCCTTTTAGACCATAAACGACTGCTGCAGGTTCGCCTTTATCACCTTTGTAACCTGGTTCACCAGTAAGACCACTTTTTCCTGGAATGCCTCGATCACCTTTTTCACCAGTCATACCAATTGCACCCTGTAATCCTGGTCTGCCGTCTAAGCCACGTTCTCCTTTATCACCTTTTGGACCTATTATACCTGGTATACCTTGTGGTCCCTGGTCACCTTTTGCCCCTGGTAGTCCAAAGCCCATTGGTCCTTGATCACCCTTGTCACCCTTTTCACCGATTATACCAGGAGCTCCCGGAAGTCCTGTAGGACCATCAAATCCTGGTTGGCCAACAATACCTTCACGACCTTGCTCTCCTTTCTGTCCCTTTTGGCCTGGAGCACCTGGTATACCAGACACACCTGTTCGTCCTGGAAGTCCAGGTAGACCTTGATCACCCTTTTCACCGGGTGCACCAGGTTTACCAGGGTGTCCATGTTTACCAGGAATTCCTGGAAGGCCTTTTTCTCCGACAATAGTTAATCCAGGTATTCCGGATGGTCCCATTGGTCCTATATCACCTAGAAATAAAAAGAGGAAGAACCAATGTATCATATATATGCATTGTATATCTATATATATATAAGCGGAATACCACTGACTGACTCATCACGATTTCTCCGAAACTGTATGTCTGATTGACTTGAAATTCACCACAGTTATTCCTTTTGCGACGTAGACGCTCACTAAGAACGGATTTGAGTTAAAACGTATCCTAAATACATTTTTCACTTAAAATTAAATATTCTCCTACAAACACCGACAGTCCCTGACATTAGACAACCGTTGTTATAGTAACCAATAATATTATAACCGTGGTAACATGTTTATTTTTAGGGGTGTGCAAATAACGCTCGAATCGAACCGTATCCAGTAATGATGTTAAAATCGAATTTTGAATTGAAAATTCGATCTATTCCTATATTTTTAAAATAAGGTACTATTATTACTCTAATAGTTATAGGAAAAGTTACAACATTTTTCACTATTTTATTAATTCAAATTAAGCTATCATTTAAATATTAAAACTGAAATGTTTTGAAAAGAACTTTAATTTACTATGCAATTCAGTTCTACAATAATAAATTTCTATTCGTGAAAATATTTATTAAAAATATACTTTCTCCCTTAAATCTAAATAATTTTATAGAATTTCAATTTTAACAAAATGTTGATAGAAATAGCCGAATTACTTTATTTAAAAAAAAATCAATATTTTTCTCATTTCATATTTTAACAGGTTTCTAGAACTTTTTTGCTCTTATTTTTTATCACATACATAAAAAAATAGTTTTAAACTTTAGCGCCCTAAATTCGTGAACAACTAATAAGGTACAAACGTATAGCTTTTACTATATTGGAATATTTTATATGCTCATTTATAAATTAAGAAATCGATCATAGTTCATAAAGGAAATTGTCAGTGCCGTATAAAAAGACATTTTGAAATAAAAATAAATGACATTTAATTTCTTGAATTTGAAATTTTTACTTTTTCCCGCTACTTTTTGGACAGAAATAGAGATACAGCATTTTTTAATGCACTCAATGGCTGGTGTCGACTGTGATGACGTCACTGGTTAATTCGTAACAATCTATAGTTAATGCTTATTTGACGCATAAATTAAACTATTTGAATAATCCGAATAGTTCGAATTATTCGTATGTTCATATCGTAATTTGAATACTATTATTCGGTTCGATTTGTTATCGATTAATGCGCATATTTGCATACCTCTATTTAATTTGTGTTCATTGAATTAGTAAGTTTTCATTAAAAAATGACATTTTAGGTCAGTATTATTTTTTTATATTTGCAATCTATAGATATAATAAAAATGAAGTGTCTATATGTAATATTAAAATTTCTACTTTTTACAGACTGGATATGAAATTGTATAAGCAAGTTACTTATAGTAAAAATCATTAATTTTTTATTTTATTTTAGACGGAAATTTTACTGGTAGAGAGCTGAAATTGGAGGCTATGTTATTTTAGACTAGCTGTGACCCGTGATTTTTTCCTGTTCAATGTGAAATTTCTAAAACAATTCGACCAGTTTTAACGAGACTTTCACTGACATATAACTAAAGCAATGAGACCTAACGTGAGCTATTTTATTATTAACTAGCTGTTACTCGCGATTTTATCAGTGTGGAATATCTGAAACTATTGGACCGATTTTCACATGACTTTCACTAGCAGGTAACTGAAGTTATAAAAACTAACTTAGGTTATTTTATTTTATACCAGCTGTCACCCACGACTTCTTTCGCCTGAAATTTAGCAAAAGTATGTTGTTGACTGTAAACATGTGCGTGAGGCGTGCACTGTACAGGACCCCAAGAGTTAATATATATATATATATATTTCATATATTTGTATGTAATGTATTTAATTTATCTTTTGTCAATTTGGAGGCCATTTTGTTTTATTTACCGCGCTCGCGTCTACATAACTTATTAACCAAAGCTCCGGGATGTTGGCCCTCCATTTTTCGTGCAACATTTTGAAAATTCGTAGACGGTATGCCCATCAATTTCCCATTTTTGTCCACATTGTAATTTTTTTTGTCCACCTCTTTGAAAAAGTTATGAAGATTTAAATTGCGTGGCCCAGCGTCCGAAAAATCTTTATAAAATGGAAAATATTACGGTGGATTTTTGAAGTATGTAATTTGCCCACGTTTGCCCATATTTTACTTTTTTGACCAGGACGGAAAAGGGGAACGAAAAATTGAGGAATCGAGAATATTGGAATGATGTATTTGAATCTATATATTTCGCCGACGTTTGAATATTTTTTACTTATTTAAAAAGTCAATTTTAAGGGGTAAAAATTGGAGGGAAAAGAAAAATTGAGGGATCGAAAATTTTAAAATGATGCATTTCAATCTACTTAGTTTGCCCACGTTTGCTCATCTTTTACTTTTTTGAAAAGTAAATTTCTAAGGGGTAAAAATTAATATTCTAAATAATATAATACATATTGAACGTACACGTTACATATCACACTAGGTGGCGCGCGTGTCATACCTATAAATGTTTTTAAAAGAGCATTTTTGTAATTCTGCATCTTTCACTATTTCATATTATTTTTATACAATTTAAAAAAGGCGTGCGAAGCTGCGGGTATCAGCTAGTATATAATAATAGAAAGTTGTGGATAATGTGTATTCATATTATAACATCAAGTCTCTTTTTAGACCAATTTTGGTTAAATGATAACTTGATTGGGTAACGTTAAGTTAAGCGACATACAACAATGTATACTAAAATAAGCTTAGGTTTTTAGTGAATTATTACATCGTAATGAAAGCGTTCGATTAACTAGTCACGATCATCAAGTTGAAATCTGTACACTAAGCACTTATATTTATGTTAAAGTTATAACTATGTTAAAGGTTGTGTTATATTTGAAAGCAAATTCAATTTCTAGGCCTTGTAAGTATTTTTAGGTAACATTGTCAGTAAATATAAGGTGAGAATATGTATTAATAACTTTTTATTTATTTTCACTTGATATTTTCTCTATTTTAGACTTAAAATAGAGATAAAATTAAGAAAACGGAACAGTTTGGCTCGAAGAACTAATTTATATAAAGGTGAAAAACAATATTTTGAGATTTCAACGGGTGTACACAAAACAACCTCGGTGTCATAATTTACGATTATGTAGCCTCGATTTCCGATTCTTCACTATGGCACTACACGTCTGCAGAATTTAGGACTTATCCTGATTAATAATAATGATGGATCATTGGATATTGATGTTATAAGTAATGTATCATGGACGGAATGTGTAAAAGTCTTATTAATAATGTGTTATTTTTCATCCACTCAGACCGAATACATAAACATTATGATTAAGACTAATTGAGTATCTAATATATAAAGTACAAATAAAATAATAATAATTAAACGAATTATATAAACTATATATATATTGAGATTTAGAAATTACCTTTTTCTCCAGTAAGTCCAATGCGTCCTGTTTCTCCTTTAACACCGGTAAAACCACGATCACCCCTTTCACCCTGGAATCCTTGAGCTCCATCCAAGCCTCTTTCTCCTTTTTGACCTTGAGCCCCAATTATTCCCGGAGGACCAACTTCTCCTTTATCTCCTTTTACGTTTATAGACAAGCCAGGATGACCTCGGTCTCCCTTTGGACCTGGAAAACCTGTAGGTCCAGACATACCTACGGGACCTATTGGACCTTGATCACCTTTTTGACCATCAAAGCCATCTCTACCAGGAAGTCCTATGTCTCCATTGTCTCCTTTTACACCTTGTAAACCAGGTAATCCTATTTCTCCTGGTAAACCTGGAGCACCATCTAAACCTGGTTCTCCAGGCCGTCCTGATACGCCAGGCACGCCTGTGTTACCTTTCTGCCCTGTTAAACCTGGGAAACCGTGATCTCCTTTTTGCCCCTGTAACCCTGGCGATCCATCTAAACCGGGCATTCCAATGTCTCCTTTTAAGCCAGGTATACCTGGTTGGCCATATCCAGGAGAACCTGAGTCTCCTTTATCACCTTTTTCACCATCTTTGCCAGGCAAACCATCCATACCCATTAAACCTGGCACACCTGGTTCTCCTTTTTGACCCTTGTCAGATGCTAATCCTGGTTCACCTTTTTGACCTATAGAACCTTCAAAGCCTCTGTCACCTTTTTCACCTGGTAAACCAATTTTACCTGGTAATCCTGATGGTCCGACAAAGCCTTGATCACCCTTTAATCCCCGTGCACCGATAGCACCGATGGGTCCGGGTAGACCAGGCATACCTGGAGCTCCTGGATATCCAAATGCTCCTTTGTCTCCTTTCTCGCCCGGTATACCATTAATTCCTGTGATACCTGGGGCACCGGGTCGACCTCGCCCACCAGGAAATCCTTTCTGACCTTCTGGACCTTGGATTCCTGGTTCACCTTTTTGACCTGGTAATCCAATAACCCCTGGTTTTCCGGGCAATCCAGGGAATCCTTGCTGGCCTTTAGATCCATCTCTTCCAGGTAATCCTGCTATTCCGGGCACACCTGGTGGCCCAACCAAACCAGGTTCACCTTTCTGACCCTGTGGTCCAGCAAATCCAGCCCTACCCACTAATCCTTGATCACCCTTTTCACCGGGTAAGCCCTGTGATCCAGGTGGCCCATCCTCACCTGGTATACCCGTTAGCCCCCTAGGTCCTGGCTCTCCTTTACGTCCAGGAAATCCAGGTGATCCTTTAGGTCCGATTAAAGTAGGTCCCAATTCACCTTTATCTCCCTTCATTCCTGGTACTCCTGGAAAACCTCTTGATCCTGTTTCTCCTGGCGTACCCGGAAAACCAATGGCTCCTATTACACCTTTTTCTCCTCTTTCTCCAGGTATACCTCTTGGTCCAACAGCTCCCTGTCGACCAGGTAAACCTATTTCTCCCTTTTCTCCTGCACGACCTGGGTACCCTTTATCTCCTTTTTCTCCGTCTACACCTATAATAGATTTTGAATTATATATCACTATATAAAATCAACCAGTAAGAGTAAAATAATTATGTGTAATCTATAATAATTATACCGCATAAAGTATAATAACTGACATATTATGTGAAGTTAATCAAAAGGTGACATGGTCTGTATCTCTTTACACAAATAAAAAAAAAACAAGGTTACGTTGTATTCCTGCGTTTGTGCCAAAAATGATAGATGTTGTGAATAAGACACTTTTTTATGTAGATATAAAATAACAAGAGAATTCCATGTCAAAACCACGGAGAAAATAATTGTTACTATGAATTAGTTTATGTGACTAAGTATTTAATATTTTACTCCTAAAAATACATTAAATGTCACAATTAAATATCCAATAAAACAAACATACACGCAGCTCTTGCTTTTTTAAATATGTCTAACCCTTTGTAATGTTTCTTTTAAAATAATCTACAATTTCATATAGTGATATGTGACATATATATTGTATGTGTTTTTGAGTAATTATATAAACCTCTTACTATGTGTGTGCGGATATGTACTCAATTAAAAAATATCTATTAAACATGAGCAGATATTCAAGTAACTGAAACACACTAGATACGTATTTATTTGCCATTTGATATTCACCTCCTTACATATATTTCTATCTCCTTACCAAAACACACTGTACCATTGAGTTGAGTATATATATATACCGTATATATTTACAAAAAGTGTAATTGTACAGAAACTATAATCAATTTTTAATGTTTCTAATTCATAAGTTTGTTGTCCTTTTTAATTATAGACTGAGACTAAGAATGTTCTGTTTTATTATTTCAGTGCCTACTTATATTTGAACTATGATAATAATATATAATAATAATGTGAAGGGTTTTATTTTTCTACGTATATATAACACCAGTAGATTTAACGTGTACCGTTTATGTTACGTTACGTTTATTTTTTGTGGAAAAAAAAATTTATGATTTAGATATTTTGGACAACAATGTCCAATGACCATTGAGAAAACAATGCTATAACATTTTGTTTAGGATTTAAATAACAAAAATTACCTTGAGGTCCAGGTGGTCCACGTTCACCTCTTTCTCCTGGACCACCTCTAGTGAGTTCCTCCATAATAGCAGGACAGCGCCCAGATTCACCTTTGACACCTTTCAGTCCAGGCAAACCTTTATCTCCTTTAAAACCTTGACTTCCAGGAGTACCTTTTTCCCCTTTAATTGAAATTCCTTTTTGCCCAGGAACACCCGGTACTCCATCATCTCCAGGAATTCCATCAAGTCCAGGTGCACCCATTTGGCCTAAGTCACCTTTTTGTCCAGGCATACCAATTTGACCACGATCACCTTTAACTCCATCGCGCCCTCTTTCCCCTTTGGGACCAATTGGACCTGGTGGGCCTGTATTACCCTTGTCACCAGGAGGTCCTTTTACTAAATTTAATGGTATAATAGCATCAGTTCCTTTATCACCAGGCGGACCTGTTGGACCATCGTCACCACGTTCACCCTAAAATTACATTACAACTATTATTTTGATCTACACTAATATATTGGTAGTTATGTCTGTACAATTTTTTTTTTCAAAATATTCATGAATTCTACGTTCATTAAAGTTTGTATATCAAGATTTAACTCGAAAGCAGCCAGAGTGATTTCCATGAAATCTTGTACACGGAAAATGTGCGTCATTAAAAAAAATTAATGTTTATAGATTTCGTTTAAAATAAATTATAATTTAGCTATCAAATATTATTTTAGTGAAATTTTGTTCATATATTAGTTACAATATGCATCACTTCGCAATTGACTATGTACAAAAATACTTCACATTTCAACTCTTAAAACAACAAATCCTTAGCTAATTTTAATTATAGTTACAAAATTGAGAGCTTATTTACATTAGCAATAAATATTTTAAAAATCATAAGTGATTCTCGTCTTTTAATAAAGTAACGAGTCGAAAATAATGACTATATAGAAAACGCGTGCAGAACTTCGGACAATTGTTAACAAACTATAAAATATACGATTGTTATCTGTATGTATATTAGCTGCACCTATGCCTCTATTCGCTTAAACTACAAAAGTATTTTAAAGTGCTTTTTTAACATATTTCATGCATGTAATTAAACTTAATGGACGCCATCCAACTTGCTGCTAGAAGAAGTTCCAAGATAGTTATCCGCTTTGCCACGTTGTCTGGCAAAGCTTATAGGCTGATTGACTTACCAACCGCAAGAGACATTGACTAGATAACTTGCGAGATCTAGTTAGTGAAATAAATAGGGATTTTTATTATTAAATTTCCAGCTATCGTAAGTTATATATATAAATCGATTCAGTACTATTCGAGTTATAAGCATACTAACCGACATACGACAGATAGATATACGTTGCCTTTTATAATACTCAAGGGTTACCTAGCATAATGACATCGAGATATAAATATAAAACATTTGGATTCTTTTTTTATTATCATTTGTTATTATGTCATACTGACTGGTGCTCCAGCAGATCCAGGTAAACCGTCGAGTCCGTCAGCACCTCGTTCACCCGGCAGACCTATTGGTCCCTGTGGTCCTCTCTCTCCAGAAGCACCTCTTGTACCATCTGAACCTCGCTCTCCTTTTGGTCCTGGACTACCCGGCCAGCATTCGTTACAACGGCCACCGATATCTCCTTTGGCACCTGGAGTCCCTGCTAGGCCATCGAAACCAGGACTACCTTTATCTCCCTTTTCGCCTGGAGGGCCCATTTCTCCTGGACTTCCAGGAGTTCCCAAACTAGAATTTCCTGGAACACCTCTGAGTCCTTGATAACCTCTTTGCCCCTTTTCTCCTTTTTCTCCAGGAATTCCAGAAAGACCACTGCTACCTTTTTCACCCTATTAATTAAACATGTATAAAAATGCTATTATTCTATTATACTAATATTCTGTGTGTATTTAGTAGAAATCATTTTCGTGAAAATATAAAGCTAACGAGCTAAGATTATTAGCAATGTATTTATTGTGTTTAGTGCATTATAAGTGTAGCTCGGTCAAAAATAGAAAACTTGAAATAAAATCTATCACTTACAGGTATAGAGAGACCGTCTTCACCCTTTAGTCCTCTCGGTCCTTGCGGCCCAACAGGCCCAACGTAACCTCTTGGACCTATGTCTCCCATAGGGCCATTAAGACCAGGTTCTCCTTTTTCACCTTTATGCCCAGGCGGACCTTCAATTCCAGGTGTTCCAGGTTCACCTTGACCTCCTGGAGATCCCATTGGTCCAGGTTGCCCTCGTTCGCCAGGACTTCCATCAGTGCCTGGAGGCCCAGAAAGACCACGATATCCTCTTGGCCCTGGAGGTCCTGGAGGGCCTCTTGATCCTGAAAGTCCTCCTGGAGGTCCTGGAACGCCTTTGAGACCTCTTACTCCAGGTGATCCGGCTCTACCGGGTGCACCATGCAAACCAGGTTTTCCAGGTAAACCAGGTAAACCATCATAACCTCTATCTCCCTTCTGACCCATTGGTCCTGAAGCACCGTACATACCATCTCGTCCCTGAAAGTACGATCAAACTTAAAAATTATTTATTCACATACTGACAATTATGCAACTATGATTAACTACTCTTTTGATTACATCAAATAAGAATTTAATAACGATAAAAAGAATTAAATACAACATAAGTAGCAATACTCGAATCAGTCAATATAATATAATTTACGTAATTAATGAGAGTTAACACTATTTTTACGGCACGGATAAATAGTGTTAAAAATATAATAAATAATACATATTAACAGTTGAACACAATTTATACATTACTAAATAATGCTTTAATGTACTCTAAATATATTGATTACATACTATGTAGGCCGGTGAAACTGTAGAGGCCTTGCCAGACTAACAGTGTAGTCAGTTCCAAAAAAAAAGAAAAAAAAATTCATACCCGTTCTCCAGGGTTTCCTCTAATACCCTTCTCTCCCTTAATTCCCATTTGTCCTGATAAACCAGGTTCACCCATTGGTCCAGTATCACCTTTTTCACCCATACGCCCTGGTTCTCCTTTATCACCCTTTGCTCCCATGTCACCTTGTACACCTTTAACTGCTCCTTTATTGTCTACGGTGCTTGGTGCAACTAAATTGCAACTTTGACCTCTATCACCTTTGTCGCCCCTATCTCCTTTGTCACCTTGTATCGACTGTCCCTTTGATCCTTTGGGACCTCTATCACCTTTTGGTCCTGGTAGTCCCTGTTAGAAAACCGCAACAATTACACTATAATTTTACAAATACAATACAACTATTTTTATGTATATTGAGTAAACGTTTCGACAGAACAAAAAAACATATTTAAATATTTTGTTTAGTACGATAATTTTAATATCACTATAACTGAAGACTTTATTTCTTAATGTAACAAACTATCATCGTATAAAAAGTTATATTTATCGTTAAAAACACATCGGTTTGAAAAGGTAGGTCAAGACTATCAAGATTTTTAGCCACGTCATTAAAAATATATAAATGAGTAATTCATATAGATTAAATCATATCAATATCAAAAGATATTGCATCAAATTACTTACGATAGGTCCAATAGAACCTTTTGCTCCTTGCAATCCTGATGGTCCAGACGGCCCTGCCGGACCTGGTTGGCCTTGCATTCCATCAGCTCCGGGTTCACCTTTTTGTCCTTTCGGATATCGTCCCATATGAGCAGCTTCTCCTTTATCACCCTTGTCACCCTTAGAACCAGATAAACCACGTGGACCTGGGTATCCTTTGGGACCTTGAGCTCCAGTTTCACCCTAAAATAATAATTTATTTTTAATGTAAAACCAACAAATTTTTATTATAGTATATATTTGAAACGAGATGTTGAACCGTCATGGCGTAAGGATGATTTGGATTGTCCGGAGAATTGAGACGTGAGAAGAAAAATTGTGGTGATAAGTAGATATTTTTTCATTTCGGTTGTTGTATTAAGAGCAAACCACTATCATATTTGTTTAATTATTAATATTGTCCCAATATTGGTCTGGAGAAATCGTTCTAAGCGATAATGTCACTTAACTTATTTTGTATGTTTATCTATGGTATATAATAATAATAGCGTATACAGTGTAATATTATTATAATGCGATGTCATTGTCGTTAGTTTTTTTTAATATTTTGACAAGCAAACCTCATACATTGTATTCTTCACGTTTATATATTATTAAAAACAAGGACTTATTATTTATATTACATATGCTATTTTATAATTATTATAAGACGCCAAATCTACATAAGTTGGGTTAAGAATTATTAATTGAAATCAAAATGTGCGTTGTCATATCTTACATAATAAAATAGTTACTTACATCAGTACCATTGCAACCATCTCGACCAGGAATACCAGGCATACCAGGCTCACCCTGAGGACCTACTTGACCTACTAATCCAGTAAATCCTTGAGCACCAGGTTTTCCTCTGTCACCTTTTGGTCCTCGAGGTCCTTGAGGTCCCAATTGACCTTTTTGTCCTTTGGGTCCTTGCGGTCCCTCTACACCTTCATGTCCGGGAAGACCTCTGATACCAGCTGGTCCAGGGCTGCCAGGAAATCCCTGTATAATATGAATGTTTGAATGTAGAACTGTTTACTCTCAAATATATACGAGATTCATCAGAGGTACCCACCCTGTTACCCTTTTCGGCAAAACATTTTGGTACGCAACAACCTGTCGCTGTGCAATTGCGATCCACAGCAGTGGTACGTTGCCTTGTAACGGGGTCATACACAGCAAAATTTAAGCCACTACTTGGCGGCGGTCTGGGCGGAGGAGGTACGTCGAGTCGCCCCGAGAGCCCATATGTGTTGACGTCGGTAGGCGCTGACTCAGACGCTTGGTTTTGTTCCCAACTAGGTGGTGGCCATCTTCTTGATCCTATATCATTCCATTCTGAATATTCATCGTCTTGCTGTAATACAAGCAAATACAATGAATTTATAACAACATAAAGATATATTATGGTATTCCAAAATAAATTGATATTTTACTTTTTAACATTAGTAAATCTTTGAACATTTCTATTCTAACCGCAGAAAAAATTAAGAACCTTTAATGCCCTACAAGATTGTGAAATAAAATTTTACTGTGAGGAAAATGTTCAACTTTTTATTTATATGATGATTATTATAATTATTTATAGCAATATTAACCGTATAACAAAAATGTCTAAAGATTATTTCCTAGGACATTTGAGGTTTACATATGCACGTCCTTTTTTTCTTTTTGCATGAAACTGACTGAATCTCGATCGACAGGATATCAATTTTAATGTTAAGGCAACAAATAAATAATTGAAAATATAAGTGCAGATTCTAACGTTATTACAATTTGGATCTAAGCACAATTGTGACATGTATTTATTTATAACATGGATACACACTATTACAAATTTGATTGACACGTCTTTCGTATTTCAAATCAATTTAATACAATAAACAATAAATAACGTATCTTTTTCTTACGATAACACCGATATTGATAATTTTATCGAATAATTTAAAACCTTTCCGATGCGCTATTAAAACTACTTTTTACGGTCAGCCCTCACATCCAACCGTAACGTTATCTCATAGCTTGTGCTACAGTTGCGGGGTGGCAGGATACTTGAGGCGGATTGAATCACAGACTGTATCACGACCTCTATAATATAACATTAGCGACTCGTTTCGATCGCTGTATGACTAACAGTATCTGTATATACTCGTATAGCCATACTATACTGAACTACTTGGACACATTATAAGACATATTTGTGAGGTAGCGCGACGCTGCGACAAACAACAAAGGTTTTTTTTTGTGTACAAACTAAAATTTCAGGTGGCATGTTTTAAAACCCATAAAATATTCATAATATAAAAGTATCAAAAACCGTAGAATACTTTGAACTAACTAATGTCAAATTCTCTTTACATACTCGTACTTTTAAAAGTTTTCATATATAAGAAAGTATTCATTATCACGTATTAGAAATTATTCTTGTCATATTTTACATTTATTATATTTACTAGCTACGACCGTGGCTTTGTATGTATTTTTTTTATTTAAAATAAATAGTTGAGTTACGAGCCAAATGGATATTATGTCAATATTTGCTGTGTTCAAATATCTACACAGTAATTTTCAAGGAGATTGGGTAATAGTTACAGAAATGTATGTACTGCAGCACATAACTGGTGCTGGTATCGATTTATAGTAAAATGAATATCATAAGCACTTACTCCATTATAGAAAAACATTTAGGTATGCCAATTTTCATTGTAATCGGTTAAAGGACGTTGGAGAGGGTATTTAGATATATAAGGTAACTTTAGGATTATTAAAGATTTATCTACAAGTATTTGATCACGATCTCCACGTAGTCCGGTAAAACTGTATAAGCCTTGCCAGGTCAACAATGTAGTCAGTTCGAAAACCAGGCGTTAACCAGACAGGTGCTACAAAAGATATCATTACAATTTCCCCTTTATCTATAACCAAGGTTCGTTAATGGATCGGCGTACACGTTCTTCACCGTATCATCATTCTACATTCTTCGGCGGGGTGTCCGAACGCACTACCAATAAGCCAGCATCCCTTCAATAAGTCATGCGTCTTAAATGAGGACCTATTATTAGAGATGAGTTTTAATAATAAGGACAATTCTTTTAGTAAAACTTAATACTTTCTAATCTTCTTGGAAAATTTTCAAAGTTGTCTAGTCTAAATTGAAGTATAAATTTTGTGAACAAAGCTTTTTAGTTTAGTAAAAGAAATTTCAAAAATGGATAAGTAACTCCATAGATTTTAGTACTAAATCTTTATTTAAAATAGGCATACGACTATTTTTACATTAAATGTTTTTATACCTATATATCAAATTCGTATTATGAAAAAAAAAACAAGTACCTTAGTTATTTTTGTTCCATGCTCTATTAGAATGATTGTCACTATAATAATTTAAAGGAATGTGTTTAAAAAGAGTCTGTAATGTAAATATTAATTATCACATCAATAAAAAAATATTTCAGATATTATCATATAAAACGCCGCTTGAATCCAAACTAAGAAAATTTTGTAATAAGACAACAAAGCAATTAATAAATATATAACGATCAAATACCCGGACATAGAATTAATAATCAGGTTCGCCACACAAAAGTCATATTAATTTACGAGCTCTTTACTACAGAATTTCAGAGCAGGAGAAGAGAGAAAAGAAAGAGGTAAAGTTGTTAGGAAATGTTTATTGGTGGTATTCTTCGGAACTACTGAATCGATTTTCAAAATTATATCACTCATAGAAGGTAACATTAGCCGGAATGCTAATGGCTATTTTTTTGTTATAATTGACACAAACAAAGTTCAGTTTCTAGTTTCATTTATATGAGAAGTACAAATGTACGTTATTTGAATATTGGTCATCATCAAGTCATCAGTGAAATGGTTGTACAGATTCTAATAAAGTTTGGCGTAGAAGTGGATTTGTAGTGTACTTACTTATATATTAATGTAGTTACTTTTTTTATTTATCACTCGGTAAAGCGGATGGCTAATATTTATATCTATAATGTATATTTATTATAAAACAAAGTCGCTTTTCATCTCTGTCTGTGTATTCTCTAAGTGCTTCTAAACTGCGTAAAGGATTTTGATACGTTTTGCACAATCATTAAAAAAAGACTGGAAGATTTACGAAATCTTTATTTTATTTCTATATTGTAAAGAAAAGTTGATGTAATTAAGGTTTCGGGAACTATTCTTTGTAACGGTGACTAAATCTTATGAGTTACATCTAAATAATGTACTACGAAATCTCCTATGGATAACCCACAGTAACCATTTTTATCTTTTATATATTAATAAAAAATAATTGATTATTTGCGACGCTATTTTAATAAATATACTTTTAGTTCTTATTCAATTAAATTAGTAACGCCTATATACTTAATGTATATCAATATTATCATTTACCATTAATATCATCGAGGATATTACAAACTTAAATTAATTAAATTAATTAAACTTAAACAAAAAAAAAGTATTTAAATTCTTACGTAGCTTAGCTTCTATGATTTTGATGAACAATAAATTCAAAAGGGTCAAAATGACTCTAAACCGTTAAAACACTTATGACGTCATATATTTATTATTAGTATATTAGTAGATCAATACAATGCATGCATGCGAAGCGTCATGTGTGGCTAATTTAATATAGACTAACAATTTTTTTTTCAAATTGAAATTATCGGTCCAGCTTTTTTTGTACATAAAAATATACATTTAAAGTCGTTTTTCGAATACTTATCATAATTACTTCCTATTTAATTATATTTATATTTTTAATAAAGTGATTAAAACCTACCTAGGTTATGGATATAAATATGTAGTGATAAAAAAAAAACTGTAAATAAACAAATTATCTTTTACAATTATTTATTATAAGAGCTTTTGTTACAGTTACAATATGTAGCCTTTTATAAACAATACGCAATTTGCTACATGATACAATGCTACGCTCGCTTTTTATTGTAACATTAAACTAGTCGTTGTCGCTCGCTATTTGCGCCATTGCACAAATCTAACGCGAAATTAAACAAAACATGCATTACTTGAAGATTTATAATGAACTTTGCACAAGCGTCTAATGTTACTGAGGTATATTTTATATTATAACTAATCATTAATACCTGTTTTATGTAGAATAACTATGTTCTCTAAATATAAGTACATATATTAGCTATTTTATATCAATTACTTTATAATAATGTACACAAAACGTTACGTTTTATTAGATATTACACCTGTTTCAAAAGGTGAAAAAAAGGTGGACTTATAAATGTCCACGACCATACAAATCTAAATAACTTAAGCATCTAGGAATTAATAACCTATTAACGTAAACCTAATTTTCTGTCAATTCTAGAATGTTTACAATGAGATTACCATCTACAAAGTTTCCACAATTTTAGTAAGCGAATTAGTTTTGTCATTTTATTTTGTTTTTATAGCAAGTTAGGTATTTTAAATACATTATTAACATTTCAAAAATATTTAGACATCTGAAGTACTCGCGCAGTACGGTTTTTTTTTAAATACATTTCGCGAGTCAGTAATTCGCGAAATCAACATACCTTAGACTAGATCATAAGCGCGACTTTGTTTGTCTTAACAATATACTAATATATTTTATTCACAGAGGGAAAAACATTAACGCGTAGTACTAATAGAAGTCGCAGTTTCTTAAAACTGTAATAACTTAATATTAGATATCGTGATATATTTTTAGTTAAGGTCAACTATGTATAAGGTAGAATTAAAAATTTTATCAAAAGACGAAATATATCCAATACTTTTTGGGTGATGCGCGAACTACGGTAGACCTCTTCCGTTTTATTTATTTAAGAAAATTTTAAACAGCGTACTTTGTTTCGAATTGTGTAGTCATTAAAAAATTAACATATATACACAAATAATTTCTTAAATAATTTACAAAGAACATGAAATAAAGATAAATTTCTTCAAAAAACTTCACATACAAATCAAAGCCGCAAACTTTATCCAAGCCTTAATCCAATCTAAAATTTTTTAAACTTTTTTATTTAAAGTTTATAATTTTATCGACGTAATCTTAGGTTTTTATTTTCTTAATAATATTGCGATTTGCTCACATGTAACATAGAACAAATATATATTTATTTGTTCATAGTATTATTGATTCTCGAAACTAGCGATTAGAAGATCTTTTCTGACTATTTATTATCACTAATATTATATAAAAAAATAGCAATTAATATCATAAAATATACATTTTATATGGATCGATATATAAGGCAAACAATATAGTTGTAGGTTTGCGCAATGCCGCGGCCGACGTATTACATCCGACTAATGATAAACTTTGTCGGTCTCCTCTACCCGTGCTCTAAATGTATATATGAGCTTTCAAGAATATATAACGCGATGTGAAATACAAAATCAAAGTTAATGGTAACCGTGTTATTGTTCTGCAAAAATATATAAATATAGTTATATTAAGAAATATATTTAAAAAAGATTTACTATATCCATGTAATTTTGAGAATAATATTAATTTACTACCGATGAAAGAATTGTACCGTACACGCTTTGAAGAAATTGCAAAAGAACGAATATAAGCGGACAGGCGAGTCAAACGGCAGCAGCCGCCGGCTCGCCGCGCGCTCCCTTAGCATTCCCGATTTCGCTTTTTGCTTATATACATTTTCGACCACTTTCACTAGGAATTATTTTTAGCGTTAAATAGATAAATAAAATATTTATTTAATTATAAATTTTACTCACTGTGTTCACTCCCGAAATTGATACCAGAGCAGCTAACAACCTGATAAAGAAATTAAATATTTCACAATTGTATTTAAATATTCATGGTTATATTAATAATTCATATTATTATATGCCATGAATATAATTGATATAGTGTACAGTATACATTTATGAAATTAATTACATTATTTTACTATTGTATGTGAAGCATTTATCAATTTAAATAATTTTAATATAAGTTTCGGTAAACTTTAAATAAACTATTTAAAATCTTACCAATATACGTAGGCTGCCATGGCACGAAGCGCGCTGCGCCAGAATCCCGTGCGCGCGCGCCGTTTGTGCCGGGATACTAAAGGACAGAGGAGAGCTCGGGCGGTGGTCTGGCAACCCCCGCCCCGCAGAGGACGGGCGCTGCGCCTGCGGCCCAGGCTTGTCGCGAGGGCGCGCATCCAGTAGTGCGGCACAGCCATGTCGGGCCCGGCGCGTGTGCGTCTCAACGCGCTCCAACTCGTGCCCGCCGCGCTTCTTCTTCTCCTGTGGGATCCGACTCCTGCTTCAGCAGTAAGTACCTTCCTTAAACTTATAGTTATTCATGTAATATATATTAGTTACAGTGAATTTAGAATATGTACGAGTTAAAAGACATCAACGCGCATGTGCCATTCTTATAGAACGGTATGTTTTGATAAATAATTCGTATTTCAGAACCAAACTCTCCCATCTAAGCATAAATAATCACATAAAATGTATGATGAAAGCTTCAGGGCGGAAAATTTTCAAGTGATCTACTTACAAATAATTTTATTCCCTGTTGGTAGACAGCGAGCTTTACATCAGTATATCAACAACTGACTTGCAAGTAACCAAAGAAGAACTTTTTAATGATTATAAAAGGACTCGAAGCATATCTTTCTTGATTTAATGCTAATATATAAAATATCAAATTTAAAAAGATGGTAGTGTTACAATATTAATACGCTCGAGATATAGAAATGTATACCTACTGTTCTATATGTACTACAATGCCATTATAACAAATGTAATCGGAACCATAACAACTTAGTAGATACTCCTTGTTCCTCGTACAGGATATTAGGTGCAATAGAGAAGATTATTGAAGTCCGTATCGCCCGCCTCTAGCTGAAATGAAAGTTCTGCGTTCCATAGATTTAATGTAATTTTCAGCAACTTTTTATTCATCTCTTGTCAACATTTGCATTAATTAATACCATGTATAATATAGAGTTTATAGTTAAGTCCTAATATTATATAATGCTGAAGTCACATTAGGGAACACCTACAGTATACTATGATTTTATTCTAAATAGAACTTATTTTTATGTTCCTAACCACATCGCGTCGTGTCGTCATCGTGTCAGTATCGGGAAAACCAGAAAAGAAGATGTATCGTGTAGTTCTTCAATCAAATTTATTATTTGAAAAATTCAAATAACTTAACCATCATTGATTTAAATAAACTAATAAAGTTTAAAAAAACGACTCTTATTGTGAGATCTACACTTACACAACGTTACGTTAATAACGCCATGATTAAATTAAATTTGTGAATATGTTTATAGGAGGCAATCTCCGCAACTACTGATCTGATTATGAAAATTTATTCATTAATGAAAAGCCGAATTTTTCTCTATTATTTTACACTACAATTAACGCGAATGAAGCCTCAAACGGTTACTAGTGTTACATGAAGGAGTTCTAAAGTGATTTAGAATTCGTTTTCTTATTTTTATTAACACAGGCTTTAGCATATACTGAAATAAATATCCTAAGCTTCAAAAATGTATATCGTCTTTAGTTTACATTACCTATCACAAAATTTTGCTGACTTATATTCAAGTATATAATAGGTTCATAATATGACACCAAATTCTAAAGGAATTCGTCTTGTATAATGTTCGCAGAATATTACAAAGCATTTATCATTTCATAGTAAAGTTGCGTCTTTTGATTTGTACGAATATTTACAATTTATTTGATGATTTCATAAATCAATTATATTCTACTTTCTTCTGCTTAATATATCTTCTGTATATATAACTAATCTTTCTCTTATTTTTTACGACAACTCTTGCACTCGGATTCAGTTTTGTGTCAAAATCAAAGCAATCAATTGTGGATCACACAAATAATTATTCTGTGTGAGAGTCGAACCCGCAACACTCAGCGCGGCTGCAGCTGAGAGGCGACGGCTCAATCCTATGCGCCATTCATGTAGAACTAGAAATTATGTTGGACGTACATTTCAATTAGGGATTCAGGAATCTTGTTTCACGTTGCTTATATAAGCAGCGCTAGAAATCAATTTCGCCTAATATTAAGTGACAGTATAAATAAAGATAGTGATAACTTAGCTTTATAAAGGATATTTTCAAGTGCCATTGTTCAGATATACACGTGGGTTCTAATTCTAAAATTTTCCTGAACTTGCGATAAAGGAAAACATCGTGAAGAAGCAACAGTATTATAGTATTGGTCACCTTAATGACGAATGCTATCGTTATAATTATAATCCTTCATTTTATGCTTATTCTAATTATTGTAGAATTTCAGTCGTGGTTCGACTTGACATCCGAATATTCTAGTAATCAACCGTATCCGTTTTGAATATCTGTGTGGCTTTCTTACATATATACTAATGACCTATTGGATTTCCAAACAGTCATGTTTGTTTTATGTGACAGAGCTGTCAAATAAAAAAGAAGCCTAGACTCAATATTATTTTTAAATTAGAACATTTGATTATATATATAATATATATATTTAATAGAAAGTACGTATTTCAAATTTTATACAAGACCTTATAATACATAATCTAAAGATCCATATTATATCTTCGGCGTTGTTTCGAACTCGATACTTCGTTGAATACAGTAATTATGATGTCATTAAGTAAAAAGCTTGCGACTTCTAACAGTAATGGGTATTATAAAATATATTATAGGTATACAAGATGAAAACGATAAGTGTTAGCACGTCGTTATTTTCTTAATGAGTTAGATCTTGGGGCAAATACATATTTATGTACACGTATATTAAATACAATGCCTTATAATCTATTCTTATAAGACTCGTAACCTCTTCTCCAATTTTCTTTTCTTTTTCTCAGTATATTTGATGGTGGACTTTAGATATGAAAAACATGAGAGCTTATACCATTATTTTTATGGATTTACTTCGATATATGTGAATTATTAATTTGACTCATTCCTTTATTACCAATATACGTTTCTGAGCAATGTTACAAAATCTGGGGTAGTACGGGTTGCCAGCATATATTTACCAGATTGTTATATAATTTTCCAGAATAAGCTTTAAAAATAGTACATTTCAAAATAATGTAACGTTTTATGGAAGAAATAAAAACGTACGGATACTTACCTAACGTTTTGCCCTCTTGCTCTTTTAACTATTATTTCCCTACAATAAAATTATCATTGTACTGGTCTACAGATTTGTCTATCTCAAATATTGTATTTTTGTATGTGTAGCACTATTTCTTATTTCTTGTCTCTTATTTCTTTTCTCGTTTCTTATACTATATTTACAGTACAAAGTACAGAAATACAATACTATACTATACATTACTGTAGTAATTGCTAAATAGTAGAGTTCAGTACCATGCCATTCTTTAAAATAAAAATTTTGTAATCTTTTAACTTAATCAGTTCATTTTTTTATCTGTATTCAGGTGAATTTGTAGGTAAACATTGTTTATTTCTAAATTATACTAGGTAACACCTGCGTCTTCGTTCATGTTAATTACAACATTAAACTTTCATAAGAAGAATCATATTAGTAGCCCATAGTTCTAGTAATGTAAACGCTGAAGCTTAAAAGTAATTGAACAGATTGGTTATTAATTCATATTTGGTTCACAAATTTATAAACCATACTTTTTTCATTTAAAATAGCTGGAAACTATTTTTACGAGAAGCTCCCCAGTATTTGTTATGTCATTGAGTTACCTGAGGTCATGAAGTAACTGATTATGTTATTTCCATCTTAGTCTCATGTTTTTTCAGTCCATATCCATTAATATAAATTACACATATATATGAAATCCGCTATACTTATGTTAGAACTTGCTTTTGCTCGCGGCTTCACGCGCTTTAATATAGATTCGACCTATACCTCGGCAGCAGCACACCTTTTCTCTGTTAAAGGCCTATATCATTTTCTATACCCCGCATATAGTGTATGCAAAATTGCACAGCAATCGATTGAGTAATCACGCGTGAATGTGGAGCAAACAAACAAATACATTTTCTTTCGCATTCATAATATTAGTAAGAATGTAATACCATCTCTAAAATCCACAAAGATCTTTTAGGTCAGAGGAACAAGGAGTATCTACTAAGTTTCCTGTATCTACTTACAGCCCTGAATATCAATATAATTTTATGTGTGTAAAAATAAATGCAATTTATTTTCTAATATACATTTCCCTTGTGTATTATTATAGTCGAAAATGATACCATAAACATGTTAGGTAATATTCTCCGATACAACAAGGTATTCCTGTATTTACAAGGTAAATTAAAAACACGCATATGTTAAAACTGAGACAAATCAAAAATACGTTTTAGATTTTCGAAATTATGCGGCAGTTTTCTTTCTATTAATTTATCATACTGACTTATACAAAATCGTTCAATGTTTCTTTTATAATTTAGTTAAGACATCATGAGTGTTATTACAAAAAAGTTAAATACGCGTCGAACACTTGTTTAAAAAAAGTTTGATCACAAAAGACTTACCTTGATTAGAAATAGACACTATTTAAATTTAAACATTGTAAACACTTGTCTATTCACAGTTCTTATTTTATTATTGTGATTTATTATATTATAGATTTAGTGGGTATAATTATTTTGGAAGATGTAGATAAATTAAATAATTTTGGAGATTTTGAAGTAGATGACAACTACTACAATATGACATTTCACAATGTATTTATTCTGAGATTATACTGTTGTTCCGCTTTACGCACTTTGTCGTAATATTTTAAACTTATATACGGCTTATTTTAATAATGACGTCATTTTCGTTGAACCAAATATCACAATAATTAAAATCAATTTTGCTTAAAATAAATAAATATTCTTAATGAATATCTGAACAAAAATATGATTCGTAAATTGGAACGTTTTTGAATGATAAGATTGAATTTAATGAATACTATTCAGAGTTACTTGCATAAAAAAGAAAGTGTTTAGCTAGAGAGCGTTTGGCCACTCATTTGTAATAAAGTATTTTAAACATCTGTTTAACAGGTTTAAAATTTTAGATAATGCTTAGAAAAAATTGTGTTAAACGCGTGTTCATTTGTGTTATTCTAATAAGACCGCACCTCTTCAGTGTAGTGACAAGATTTTTTTTTTATATTAATAAAAAAATTGGGCAAACACGCATACATAAAATGCGAAATATATTAAAAGTTTATAAATAATATATCATCACGCCTGAATCCTTTGGCGATAAACAGTGATACAATGAGTTAATAATAATTCACGACGTCGTCGGCATAGACAAGCTACGAAAATGAGATAAACATGTTTGTTTGTGCAAAGTTCACATTCGCATTAATGATATGTATTAGTTCCTTTTCGTAAGAGATTTGCCAATAAAGTCGTGCAGTACATTTAGCAGTATACAGAGGTTTTAATAGAAGTAATTAACTGCAGTTATAGGGGACTAAATATACTGTAAAATATCACTTTTTAATGTCGATTGTATTTAAGATAACTTATAAAAATTAAATAACACTCAAACTCAAACTAACCTTACTGAATACTAGCTGAAGTACCGGCACTATTTGATATTGCATGGTTCATTATAGCAACTACTGATCAGTTTGTGTCGAGTCGAGATCTCTATATATATATACAATGTTATATATGTAATGAAGATCCGGTGTCTTTGAGCCTCCATCACGTCAATTAATCTTATAGCACTTATATAGCACTTTAGCTATAATTTATATGTGATACATAATTATAATAATAATAGAATTTGTTATATGATTGAAATCACTTTTGGCTAAATCAAAATTTTAATAATTATGTATGTAAAATAAAATTGATAGCTGTTGATTTCCTTATTCTTATTCCACATCCTTATTCCACAGGACTATAACCATTCTATGCGGAATTTTTCGTAGATGGTTCTTGGCTGTAATTTTTTTTATTCAATTAAGCTTTGCCATTTTTTATATATGCACATCAAAGAGAGCGGGTATTAGTTAGTATATATTATTTATATGTTTTTTATATACTGATCTACTCAGGGCTATAGTTTAGATTCTATTTATACACATTTTACTCTGCATAACTTTAGTTAGGCTGTTTGTTTATGAAATCATTGCCTTCGTAATTAATGTATATAACAACAAATTCTGCGTCGTATTACCGGATCACACGTGCTTCTGTAATTTCATGTTTACATAATTACGTTGGTTTAGATAATTTACTAATTAACAATAATATTATGCGAACTAAATCTAAATCAAACTCTCAACTATGACGCATTATTGTTGTGGAACGCATATATTGCTTTGAAATTGGACATTATATACATAACTTAATATTATGTACAATAAATTGTAAAACATAATAAATGATTCCGGCATTATTTAAAAAAAATCATTTGTTATCTGTGTTCAATAACAAGGAATGCATATTGGGCAATATAATAATTAAGAGTTGTATCGTTAAGTCTAAAATATGTGATATAGATATTTAGTAAATAAGAAATCATAATGATACCTTATTTTAAACACAACGTTGACTACACTATACAATGTAATAACGTAATTTGGACAATATCGAGAATTCATCTTTTTAGGTATATTTTTAATTATCTATTATTAACTTAGCATATTTACAGATATTGTCAGAGTATTTACTTGTTACTCAATAATAAAGAAAAAGATACCAAGGATGCTCACATGAATCTAAAATAAATGTATACCTTGAATCTTTTTCTTTTAGATCGTAATTGAAGCGATGATGGCTCAGTTGGTAGTGTGTTCGGACACAGCGTCGGAGGACATAAGTTGGAATCCTAGCAACTGAGTCGGAGCTTTCGGTGAAAGAAAACATCGTGATGAAACCATAGCATGGTGGTAAGGCTTTCGTGGTCTGCCTAGCTAGCTACCACCCTCAAATTGAAAATCTGTCGCCAAGAACCTGTTGTGTCTTCCGGCAGCTGCACTTGAAAGCCAGTCTCCCTAGGTTTAGCGTGACTACCATCTTAGACCACATTATCGTCTAACATTACATGATTTTTTGTCAAACGCTAACCTATAAAGTATAAAACAAAAAATAATACAAATAGGATAGTGAATTTATATGTCACGTTTTGATGACTTACCTACTCAATCAATCATCACGAGCTTTAGGTATACTTTGTCTGGTGTACAGAAAAGGATATACGGTACCTACCTCTTCCAATATAAAACAAGTATGTACTGTTCCCTAGAGATAGATCAAATCTACATTTACGCGAGCGAAGTCGCCGGCTATAGCTACATTAACGGTAAAAGTATTTTAACTTTTATATATAGAGGGAGTATGTTTGTTTTTTAAATTAAACATTATTGTTAACATTCTAGCTAAAGGGGATGAAATAGCTATATATGTATTTTTACCCATGGTACTACTGAAAGATTAATGACATTAAACGAGATAATTATTAAGAAAAAAAAGTTATAAAAACGGAAACGTTTTTTTGCATATGGAGGTTTCAATATCATATATTATTACAATGCCGTTCCGCTCAACGCAGCACCCGTGATTGTTCAAATACAGATCACTAGCTTTCCAGATTTAATGCATATTGGATTATTTTGAGTTATTTTAAATATTTTATTGATATTTGTTGTGATAAAATTGTTTATATAAACAGAATTACAGAGGTTTCTATCATTTTTAGTTTTACTTCTTAAACTCTTGCCCCTTATTTAAAAAAATATATCACGTTAGCTTCATTTATTATTAAGTTTAAAGAAATTACGATTTCTATTAGTAATAAAAAAAAAGCAAAATATATTCTTACGTACAAATTTTTTCGTACTTTTATTTCTGTACATAAAATATATTATTAAAATAATAAACAAAGCAGACGAAGTGACGGGTACCAGTTAGTCTGAATTAAATATATTCTTTCATATACGTAACATTTACAGTTAACACTACAAAATGTCTTATGTATCTAAAATAAAATATCTTGGGCCAGCGTGACTGCAATTAATCTATTATAATATATACATAATGAAATATAATGTAAATGTTAACTGAATTAAGCATGCGAACGAAACCTGATGTCAACTCAAGTATAGAATCACAATTTGACCCACGGTTCGATTAGCCACTGTTCAGTTTATATCTGTTTGTTGTGTAAAAACTTTAGATAATGTACCTACTTGGATACAAAGGCTATCATCATACAGCGATTGTAGTAAAATCATATATTTATGTAATATGTAACTAAAGTGATTTATTGTAACAGAAACACAGAAAAAACAGATATTTAGATTAACATTAACAAATTTAGACATTAAAAAACGTTAAAAATGAAGACAGGTGTTACTGCTTTTCTACTCTCTATATGTCTAAAACTAAATAAGTAGTTACTATAAATTTAATAATAAATTACGCTAATTTATCATTTAAATAACAAAAATGTTTCACTGATTATTATGGACCTTTTATGTTCGATTTCCATAGATTTTTTTTAACCAGTCCCTTTTCATTTAGTGACTCTTAACACACACAGACATCGGTAGAGCTTATACTATACGATTTCTAAACGGAGACATTGATAGATTTTTGTTAATTTTTTTTTTATAAAAAAACGCTAACTATTGCACATTTACAGCTGTATTACGATTCGCAAGAAATTGATGTTATTACGGGCTATTTTACTACAAGATAAGAATTATGGATAACATTTACATATTGATTATTTCACTCTGTACAGTTTTCACACGGTAACTTCAATATGTATTTTTTATAATTACTTTTATTTCATATTTTTATAAATTGTGTTGACTTTTTATGCCACATTACAAAAATCGACTTATATCAAGTTTCAATTTTATTTTAAACCATATATCGCTAAACGTAATTAGATTTGAAACTGAGAATAGATGTATTGTGAATATTAAAAGTTAATTCCACTTATTTACAACGGCTAGTGTGTGTTTGCTAGTTGACTGATCAGTTTCTTCTAATTCTTGATAGTGTCACCTATTATTATACGTATTTCGGAAATTTATTAAGCATTCTCTGCCTTATTTCCATTACATAAAAAATATTACAAAAATAACTCATGATATCTACCAGATAATATTCAGCAGTGTAAATTATCTTGACTTCTGAAATCATCAATCATTCTTGAGTTGTAATGAACATGTATTATTATGTATAATTGAGAATAAATTCAACATTTATAGACCTATACTTACTGATTTATAATTATAATGTTTGAGGACATTTTAATCAGATAATTAATATAATTGTTATCGTATTATAGTTATTAAACAAAAAGAAAATAATATTCTATAGAAATAATGAAACTTTAAAAAACTAGAACTATATAATTTGTACGTTTTCATTTGAGTAAAAAGTAATCCTTTACACAAGAGCGAAGTATTGAAATTTTACACTAAAACATAGTGGTCATCTTACGGTCTGTATTATGTTTGTAACGCTAAATATTAATTGGAGAATTTATGGTAATTCGCAAACTTGACTAAAGCATAAAATAAACAGTTTCATGTAAATTCAACACCGTACTACGATAAACAGAAAGTATGAAGTAGGTACTCTCGTTTGTATTTTTTCACTTTCACTTCATTCAAACGTATAAATATCATATAATTGTTTTCTTTATTTTTAATTATGACAATAAAAATTCCATTTTTTAATTACAACCAAATTATAATATTACTAGTTGTGTGCTCGACGGCTTTTCACACCGGCAAAATCTCATCTCAAAAGTCACTCTATACTTTATTGTATTTTAGGATAAATATTCTAAAACCCTTTCCTCGTGTTAAAGCGATTATGGCTCAGTTGATGGCACGTTCGGACACTGCGCTGATTGAGATAAGTCGGAGTTTTCAGTAAAGGAAAACTTAGTAATGAAACCATAGCATAGGGGTGGTAAAGCTTTTACTAATTCTGCCTAGCTAGCTACCACCCTCAAGCTTAAAATCTATCTCCAAGCATCTATAGATATATTCCGATAGCTGCATTTGAGAGCCAGCCCCCGTCTAAGTTTAGTATATCCACCATCTTAGACTACATTAGACGAGATCGTGGTCAACCGCGATAACCTATCAATTATTAAACAAATATAAGAAATTCCTATACAATATTTCATGCCGTGCCTTGGTTGTCAATCAGTTTTAAGAGCTTTATTCGATAGAATGGTTTGTTCAGGATTTAATAACAACTCTCAAATGTATTGATTTCGTTATTACAAGTAAAATCTGTAAGAAGTGTTAGAAAAAATTGTATTTCCATTTGTTCCAAACATCCTTATTTCTTATGATAAATATATGTCAGTAAATACTAGCTGTATAAGATATAAACTTTGATTACGCAAAAAAATAAATTAATCCAAAGTTTAGCATTTTTTTAAGTACAAAAATCTCCGTGTAGAGTTTGAGCTCTCAATAATTAAAAAAAGAAGAAATTAACAATAGTTTTTTACAGTAGTATTTTAAAAGAAAACCAATGCCAAGAAATGTAAAACCCTATTAAAGTTGAGTAAATAATTTGTAATATTTTTATTATTATAATTTGTAACAGTTTCGTAATAGCGTTGTTACTAATTATTATCTGTTATCTAAACCTAGAATGATATATAAGATTGGATTATAAATATATTTTTATACATAGTCCTCTTCATGACCTATAACTGAATATTTATATTTTAATTATATATCTGTTATAAACAAAGGAATTGGTGTCTTTGTTCTACAGAAATAAGTCATACATTACTTCGTATATTCCAGCACAATATGTAATTGTAGTTTTAAATAATCTGATGTTACGTTAACCTTTACTCTTTTATCGTTAAGTTTTTATTTGGTACGTAATATCAACTGGCAACAACAGTTTTTTTATCATGTCACAGCCTCATGACCTAAAAATGGCTTTAAGACGTAGGCATATCTCAAATATTTCAATGTAAAGGCGGCTGACAAAAACCACCTCCATAAATGAAAATAGACATATTATGAACTATTTACAAATGTGATTATTACAACTTCCTGAATTTAGTTTATGAATAGAATTACATGATACAGAACAGGCGATTGAAGTACTTAAATACAATATTATCTTATCAAAATATAATTAAACTAATTATTTTTTAACCCACTGTAACCCAGAGAGATAAACAGACGGATGAACGACGTCTGATTATAATAAAAATCCAATTTAAAAGTATCTGACCCACATAATTTATAAACTAGATAGAGTATTTTGACTCTTTTTAAAAATATAATAATATAATAATAATGACAATTTATAAACACCGTTTAATAATTACTGGTAAATAACCATAGCTTCATTTAAAACAAATGAATGAATCAGTAAATTTAAATTTAGTAGCAGTAAACCAGTAAATTTTCAGTGTGTTCATATCCAACTTAGTTGTGATTACGATACGGTCTACTGTGAGAAATATATCACACAGACACAGACCGGTTGTAGTATAACCACGGCAAGTTTTGATGTATTCTCGTCCATAAGCAGTTGCCGATTTTCTTGAACTGATTCTTTTTTCTTGCTAATTCTAAGTATAAAAATCTACAACGGTATTGATATATTTTTCAAATAGGATGGATAAATTATGTAAAATTACAAATTAGTTAACCTTATTTACTATGTACCACTGTTGTAAAATTGAGACATATGAATACTTTTGTTTTTTACTGAAAACACGTTTGGATTATGTACTCATTGGAAAGTAAAGGATCTAAGAATGATTTAAAGCGAAATTGATTAATATTAGTAGTCTCCAATGAATTAAATAAGTAATACGCTTCATTCTAAGTTCTACGAATATAAAATCAGGTATATGCAAATAATGAAATCAATCTTGTGTCTAGCATAATTTGAAGTAAATTAATAAACGTATATTAGATGCCATATATATATATATATATATATATATATATTTACGACCTCGGCGTAATCACCATAACAAAGAAGTTAGAAGATATTTTACGATTAATTTAGTCTCATTTTAACTAACTATTTACTTTAGTTATTACTCAAACATTTATATAAAATATAATAATGATATCAAAATTAACTTCTAAAATCAATCTCTCTTTTATTTAATAACCCTATGGAAACTTTACGAACCTTACACATTTATAGCTTGTTAATTATTTATTAAACTATATATCTAATTACTTATTTAGATATTGTTCACCTACTAATCTAATATAACTTACTAGTTGTCTTCATTAGAGTGAGCTAGTAATACATAATAAAAAATAAATTTTGACGACTTGAATAACCCACTAAACACAGGAAATATAAAGTAATTACAATGATGAATTAATTCTTAATATGTTATATATTTCATATGTAATTAAATGTTGATAAGGAGACAGATATATGGTAAATGAACACATTTTCATATCCCGTATGCTGTCATCAGTTCCGCGAATCGCGGGAAATATAACTCATCACCATTGAGATGTATAAACATAATTCAGAACATTGACGTCTATCAAATGCTTTAAATTAGGTCAAAATCAGCTTCCATTGACAAAGCTCTCTTAAACGAGGTCGCGGTATAAACAGCAGCTTCCCTTATCAACGCGACAGGAAACTGCTATCAACTTGTCGTTAGGTATATAACACAATTTTTGCAATCATTGCCGAAATAATTATAACTTCCACGATTTGATATCACGTTTCAACTCAAATAAAAAATTAACGCTGTGATAACCTTCTTGTGTAAAATGACAAATGATTTAAAGAAAAATATCTTCAACTTTTTATGTTTCTTAAACAACACATTTTAATTGTTCGAAATATTTCATTAACATTTTAATTTAAAAGTTTTTAGGTATTTTATAAAAACAAATATATTTAAATGAGGGTATAGTTTATCATCTTTGTATTATAATTTTTATAGTAATTAATATTCGATAATTCGACTGCATTCCAATTTATATCTATGCATAACTCATTTATAGACTTGATAACTATAATGTGTCGTTATAATATATTTCTAAAATGTTATCAAAGATATAAAACGAATCATTTGCTTTCTTTACATAAATAAACATCTTGTTGTGCTCGAACGTTTGGTTACTTTATTCCGGGGTGAGTCGCCCTGTCAATGCACGGGCTCATTCATTAGTTCTTTTATCGCCATGACGTATAACAGTACAGAACATTGAACTCTAAAGGAAGTATGACCATGTTCCTCAATTTTAACATATTGCTGATATCGTCACTTTGTCACACAGTAATAATATTACTCACAATTGACAGTGTAGCAACATAACTGCACTATGAGGTGCTCAGTAGAAACTTTTAGAATTGTAGCTGAACGCCTTGAATTTCATTATAGAACAGCAATGTTAGTACACGCTCATGATATAAGAAGTAAATATTATTAGCCGTATTACTACTTATTGACAGTGTAGGTACTTGGTTTAAGTTTTTGAAATATCTTATTTTGTACGAGTATACTTGTATCGTACGTACACAGGAAATCATGATTTGAGTTAAAAAATAATATACAATTATATCATGTAACTCTTACTTATTGATTATGTTTTCTTATCACTGATTACTTAGCAAAAATTAGAAAATATATACCTCGTCACTACAAGTATGTATACAAACGTTTATACTATTGAGAATTATTGATAATTTGTAAAAAATATGTACTTATGCACAATAGGATTAAAGTGGTTTCTGTTTGACCTAACTAAGCTGAATACGTGATTAGCTTTACTATAATTACTATGTATCAAAATAATTAGAAGTTCAGGCACCTACCGCATTGCATTACATCCGCGACTCGGATCGGTTACTCACGGTACATTTTATAGCCGCGAACGTTGCACTGAAAGTTATTGCTTACTTCCAGTAAAGTGAAATAGGTCAATAGTTTCAGTGCGGTAACAAAAGCCAGTTGAACGTACAGCTATATTCCTCGTTTATATTTAGCTTCCGTCGCATGATGTAGTAAGCTTTACATAAATGTATTTTCCTATAAATATTCATTTAACGTTTTATGTTTTTTCTAATATATTCTAAAAAATTAGACGTATTATAATGCTCTTTTAATTTATGTACATCATAACAGTTATAGCTGCATATGTGTTATTATTTTATAACAAAATCACTTCCACTGAACAAAAACGATACTTGAATTTAATGCAAAACCTGCCTGCTAAAAACAATTCAGACAGTAGAACATAATTGTTTTCGTTTTATAACAAGCTTGCCCTTGCTTAATGAGATGGCACGCAATAAGTTTTGTTTCAATTAATGTACGCATTTTATAAACAATGGTTGATAACTTTTGCGTAAAACTTTTAAGTATTTTTTTATAATCAATATTATATTGGTATCAAGTGCCCACGCATCCTGGACGAAGTACTATGAAAATGAATTACTTTACTTTTTTTTGTTTCACATACCTTCAATATGTAATAGACTAAATTTGTATTTGAAGAATCAATATTTCTTTTATAGAATAATATTTCTTGATGTCGGTTAAAGGCGAACGACTCCACCAGTGCTCCCTTCTATCGAGAACACGTTTACGAGTCAACAGGGTCGCCAGACACCGGTGAACGCTCGTAAATCCAGACAGCGTGCCATTTTTTTATGTTTGACATATTTACATTAAATTAGGAATAGATTATGACTCCTACAATTACTCCTGTTGGATGCGTAACATCTAATTACAGATCACACGTGTTTTTCTTTGATTTATCATTCTGATATTAAATTTAAATAAATATTTCTGTGGTGCTGGATATTAAAAATTACTATATTTATTTCATCTATACAAATAAATAAAATGAAAATGTCTGTTTTAAATTTCAAAATAACAGTGTTTTACTAAATGGATATGGAAGTATACATACTCGGAACAAAAAAAAATTGTTAAATTTGGTCTGTCTGATATTCCGGTCTTATCTTCGAAACGGTTGGACCGATTTTAATAAGAGTTCACTGGCAAATAGCAGATTTTATGAGGAAAAACATAGTTTTATTTTGTTTTGGATAAAGGATTACAATTTCGTGCAAATGTAATAAACTAAAGAAGCAGTATCCAGTACCGCGCGCACCACATGAATATTTACATTAAACACTATTTTTTTGTTAAATACTGCGCGTACGAAGTCGCGGTTTGCAACTAGTTTAGTTATAAAAATTCTTCTCATCATAATAAAGTTTTTCAAAATACAATCAACGTAACCAAATAAGTGTAACACATTTGAACATTAATGAATAATGTAAATAATAAAATATAATAGCTCTAAGCCAATAATTGTCTAGATGACAATGTATAGTCTTCGTTGATCGAGGTTGCATAAAACTCGCTATGATTAAATATTCTGGTATCGATTTGTAAAGATTAAATTAGTAAACATAGATTTTGGCTTTGTGATTAGGGAAGTTCACAGCGATTCTTTGCTTATGTCTCTGTCACTCATCATAATTGATATCAAATACCACTTTCGTAAATCAGTGAGTGTAATTATTTATTGCATCTGAATGACGACTTTGTAAAAATACTATAAACTTATTAAGTAGCCCAAAAACTAGAAAAAAAAGTTTTACAGTAGGTATGCAATTAATGATTACATTCACTCACCTGTATCAAAATGCAAATTGAAGAAAAAATATAAAAAAGTCTAAGTATTTTGTTTGATATTGCTTTTATCATCATGTAGCATAATTTTCCATACTTTTTTACCGCTAAAATAAACCTTATATCGTGAAGCCAAAGTGAAAACATTAGCTAAGAAGATTCACTTCTATTGCAATAAAAAATAAAAACTAGTAGTCATCCAGTGGTCAAAATTCGACCATAAATCCATTTCAGACAACCTTTTGAGTGCAATATTATTTAGGTGTTTTACCAAAAAGTGTACAAACATTGCATGTAGCATACGTAAGGATCGTGTACTATGACGTATAGACATATAACTACAGGCTTCGACTTGAAAAAAATAAGAAAAAATATAAGTGTTTCCCATTTGTTTTATTGATAACTGTAAAGTTAGCCAATGTAACGTTAATAAACAAAAAAAAAAAAAGAAAATCGGTTGAGAAACAAAAGAGAAAAAGGTATTGATAAAAAATCTTAGTCTATTCGCCTATTTATATATAGAATATACAAATAGTTTAATTTTAATAAAAAATGTATATAATTACTTTTCTATGTATACATTTCGTGAATAAGTTTGTGTTCGTGTAAACTTAAATATTATAGAGCATGTGTTGCTCGAGTGTGGCTGTGGGTGTTTCGAGAAGAACGGGATGTGCGAATGGCCGTTATCGCCTTGGACACAGCAATGATTGTTTATCCAGCCTGTTCCTTGAATTGCAACTAATGACTCACCATTTCGTAATCGTCAGTTGTTTTAATTTATCTACGATTCTATAACATGATTCCCATATTTATTCTCATATTTAACGGCCTAAAACAAGAACAATGTTTTTGAGTGTATATATTTCTGTAAGGTAATACTACTTACACTCTATAATATAAAATATTTGATGATTTTTACATATAACTTGATGTTGAACGATGAAATGTAAAAATAAGTTTTATACTTACTAATATACAACTCAACAACTTGAACACTAAATAACTTCAGTATTTTCGTAGCCAGGTTTTTGTTTTTCTTTATAAAGGATTCTAGGAGTCTATTCTAGTAGGAAAGCTTCATCTACCTAATTTTATAAAAATGTAACTAATGTATCAATTTAGATACTGTTTGGTTACCCTATAGATTTAACCATTTTCAATAATTTTTCGAAATGAAATACATCGAAACTAAGAATTTTCCATATTATTCCTAATAAATACTGAGTGTAATTAAAATTAAAAGTTAGCTGCTGTAGTCTATAAATACTTATTTCTAAATAACAATAATACGTTTATTAGAACTACATTTAACATTACCTTACTTTATCTCTCTAGGGATGTTATATAAAACCTGAATATGAGAGTTGTTTGGTAACTAAGACAAAGCTGGTTTTACATAACTCAGACTGCCACATGTTAAAGGAATCTAAGAGTAAAACACGAAACTGCGAAGCTAGAAAATTGCTTTGTTTAAAAAAATGTCTCCACACTTTTTACATACGTATACGTGTTCAAGATTCAAAGGGTCATTTCTTCAAGTGAATATACATACTATAATAGACGTCGTGTTCAGTACAATATATTTCTAATGTCTATTGCGCGAATGTAGTTTTTCAGCTTAATATACAGGAGATTGTCTAGTGAATAATGTAAACAACGGAAGTACCACTGTACTGTGTACCGTGTGCATATAATATAGTAGAACTGCCCACGCGTCCCGCCCGGAAACGAATGCGAGTTGTTCGCAAACTTCAAAATCGCAGCTAAATATACTTACAATATTAATTTACCCATTATACATTGTTAAATATTATAATTATTAATAATAAAAAACTCAAAATATCTATACATATATTTTATTGAAATGCGAAACCTATTACAGAAGTAAATCTATATGAATTGATATCATTGTAATATTTTAGATACACCCAACTATTAACAAATATGATACTAACATGCAATATTTTTATATTGGTCACAACGCTGAAAAATGTAACATGCTAATTTTATTTGTAAATAACAATGAAAATGATGTTTTGAAAATAAGCAAACCTAGTTGAATAGAAAAATAAAAATAACCAACAATTTTTTTATTGACAAAATTGATCTTATAGTATCACTAAGATCGAATTAAGGAAATTCTATTTTCAAATATATGAAATAGGCCCTAATGTATATTAGCAGGTACTTCGAAAGTAGATGTAAAGATGTCAAAAAAAATTAGTATTAAAAAAAATAGGCTATGTCGATAGGAATCTTAATTACGTAATTTCGTTGTTTCGTGTTCGTTCCCTTAAGTGAAGATATCATACATATGGTTATATTCGGAACCCTGAAGTGAGGTACAATTGCCTACACGGGTATTATTTACTTATAAGTAGACGATTCACCTAAACATTACTTTAGAAACAAACTTTAGAGTAATAAGAAACAACTAAGTAATTAAAAACTAAGTAACATATCAAAACAGTAACGGGCGTGCCTCAAAATAACTAAAGAACTCTCTTCATTTTATGGTCACTAACATTTATTAGCATAGAACTATAACTACCACGGAACAATGAGTATACAAGTAATAAGTATAAGTACTAATATAGTAAGTAGTGTGTATACAAGTACACTCCACTTAAAGCGTCTGCTATGTTTGCAAGTACTTAATACTTCGAATTATTTCAATTATATGTATTTTAGTAAAGTTTAAGATTTAATATACCTGAAACATATTTAAATGTCGTAATGTGCTACAAAAACTAAGGTTAACACTATTAAAGAAGTTTAGGAAATTCGATTTTACCTTCACAATAATTGAATAGTTCCAAGCACTCATCGTAATAACTTTATAGTTAATAAATTGATCATTCAAAATTGCAACAGTGAACAAGACAAGTGTTCAATTTATTGCATAGCGTTGCGTCGTCATGTAAATTTAACAATGTTGTCAACGGTAAATTGATACGATTCGAATGCCATAAATAGTATGTCAGACTACACCTAATTTTATTCTTCGCTCCATTTGAGAATAGTATACCTATATAAAGTTTATTTGAAATTTAGCTACAACATTATATTTTTACAAGCCCTAGTTCGTGACTTTATTTTCATAAATTACGATGCCTATAAAATGTTGTAATATTTGAAAACAGGCAATAAATAGTACTCAATAGTTATGTAGTTTCGTATTAGTAAAAGAACTTTCTCGAACTAGATTATTTGTTTATGAGGTTACAATTAATTAAACATAACCAAATAAAAAAAGTTTACTTATAAGCAATGGTTCAGTTTACCTTCTATGGTGCTTCGTTTGGAACATTATTTTCACAAATATTGCAAAACGTTTGCATTTCAAAAAGTATGTGAAATTTATGTGTTAGAGCATTTTAATATTATTGCCTATAAAAGTTATAATCTTAAATATTTTTATACGTTATGTTAACTCCGCGTTGCGTATACGTATACTTTTCAGTTTAAGTTTACCTCAGAGTTAGTAATTATAGGCCACGAATATAAATTTGTGTTTTTTTTTTCATTATTACTTCCTAATTGACTATTTTTTCCAAGAAAATACCAAGTTTTTGACGGGATCTTTATGTGGTTATGTGTTATGTGGTGGTTGTGTATTTTTCACTCTATATAACGTAATACTTACGGCGTTTCATATGATATACTTTGTTTATTAAACACAAGTAGATTACAAATAATAAACAAGAAGCGTGATTTTAGAGTTGTCAAAGTAACCATCATATTGTTAGGAGAGTATATGAAGATTAGAAAAATAGTTGCAGGTCAGGCCTTACGAACTTGAACTCAGGTGTCGTAATCCTTACTAGTATTATTATAATACGAATGTGACTTGTCTGTTTGTTACGGTTTCACGCCTTAACTACTCAGCCAATAAACATGATTTTTTTTATAAACGTAGTCAGGGGTACATAGAAGGATATAGGATCTCTGCGTATCAGAAAAAAAATACTTTTCGAGGAATAGGTGGAATGTATATTAAAGCAGCGAAACCGCGAGCAAAAAGCTAGTGTACTATAAACAATAAACTGCAAAGGGCATGCTTTTGCAACTCAAAAGTATCACTGTATCTCTAGGCTTTACACATATTATACATAAATATTTGTAAACACATGTTTCACTTTCATTAAAAACAATAACAGTCAGTTGTAACTTTGAAATTGTTGAATCAATTTTACTTATTAATATAGTCGAAATAATTAAATAACAATAAATACCCGTTTTCATAACATGTGTTTCAGTTATATTAAAGTTTTTATTCTATGTTGATTCGTTGATACTTGACTATGTATTGATTTACGATATTAACATATACTTTTATTCAAATAACTTACATTACAAATATAATTATCAGGAATCAAGTCATCTAGTCACGACACAATTATATAACATCTAAAACCGGATTTTTCCTCATTCTATATTGAATAACTATTATACATATGTAACTTCCATTCGGTCGGAGATGATGCAATCCACAGCTGACATCATCTTTCAACAATAAACAATTCTGCAAAATCCATTTCAGTTAGCTAATTGTGTCCGCCAAAGTAGTTTTGTAGCACCACTGCCATTAATATTTTTTATTGTTATGCAACAGTAATAAAGAATGAGATCTTCTATATTGCTGTTTTATAAATTGAACGTGTAATACGAGCCGAAGTCTAATAAGTAGAACTATTCTTGTATTACATAAAAATGTTTTCTAAACTTACTATGAACAATAACGCCGACATATTATGTGGTAAATGAAAAACATGTGCAACTATTTCATTACCTAGGTACCACTTTCCGCATGCTATTCCAGCACTCCTATATAGTGTAAAGCATCATGATTTTCTAGATCAATATATCGACCGAATAGCTATAATTGGCTGTATACTCGTATAAGGGTGGATCAATATATGAACGACGGTGACGTCTGGAAATGACGCCCTCTCTGTGCATCCACCAAAACCGAATGTAATTATTTATAACTATGTTTTAAAAATGTGAGTTATAATATGTTAATGAAAAGATAAACCAGATTGAGTTTCTTGCCGGTTCTTCTCGATGACTGGGTTGTTTTCCGAACCGGTGGTAACTTTGACGTTCATAAGCGCCTTCTCAGGGCCTAAACTGAATAAAGTATTTTTGATTTGATTTGATTTGATAATATATACATGTATATTATATGAATTGAGAGTTATTGAGAGAAACATCTCTATTGTAGAATTTGTAATTGTAATGACCCATTAAATTTAAGCAGACAAAATACATGGTCCCGTATGGTTCGGCTTCATGAATAGGACGCGGCGCCGTGTGTTCGCCAGTGAACGTGTAATTATCTCATTTATTAGTTAGATAGTGTATAGAATTTTGATCTTGATAGCTTTCTAAGGTAGTAATAAAATTGGAATTTCTAACACTTTCAATAGACTTTATCAGCTTTCTCGAAATCAGTGTCGTTAATTATATGATCCTGTATTTGCAGTCGAGGACGATATCGTGATGAAGGTAGACAGGGCATGTTATAGCATTCGAATGGTCAACCTACCACCCTCGTAACATAAATTTGTAACTAACCGTCCGTAGTTGTGTTCCAGCAACTACACCTGAGAGCTAGTTCCTCTCTAGGCTTAACGATTTATCATTTAACGTCATATGAGATTATATTTAAAAAATAAACGTATAAAGTATGAAAAAAAAAAAATTCACGTGTATAAACAAGTGATCCGAGTTATTTTATATTGTCCCTTATCTTTGTAGATATGTCAAAGGTTTCTGATAAAATATAATACATGTTGTGTAATGAAAACCCTTTTTTTCATAAATACTTAAAAAAAAACACGTAATTTACGCTTATCGGATACCAAATACTGAGAAAAAAGACGATAAAATTAACATTCGCAGCTTCGTGATTGTCAGGGTGTTGAATAAAGACGGCTGTAGTTATAGATATGACTTAGTTAAGTAGTTTCCACGATGCTCTACGTGAAGTTAAACCATTTCCTAATAAATAACTATGCAACTTGCACTTTTGTAAATTGAATTTTGTCTTAAAAATTATGGGATATAATAAGCACCGAGATAAATATTATTACATAAAGTAAAAAAGTGTGTGTGTACTTATGTACACGCCTTAGAAGTTGTACTTCTTTGGTGTAACAAGATAAAAATCTTTTCAAAAATTTTATCTTTCGCCTTATTCTACGTTTGTAGAAAAAACGAAACTAACAATAGAAAAAAGGTATTTACTACATACATACTATTTTTGAATAAAATGTTGACTATAGCTAACTTCAGGTTGTCGGTTTTTCGTGATGGTGTGCGCACGCCTCGTAAAAATTTAGTCTCATAATTTTTCCCTAACGCGCCAAAAGAAGTATAACTTCAAAAAAATATTACAAATATAATAGAATTAGAAGATACAGCATTATACACTACTGAGATTTACTATATCATGTAGTTATGCAAGGGAACTTAATTTCCACGCTCCAATAAAAAGTAGGAAGTGCAATGGTCTCACACTTTGTTATACCACGTATGTGTGTCAGAGGTCCTGACGATAAGGCACGACCGTTATTACACACAATTGATAGCTCAAATTGATACATTATAAATATATCCATAATTTTAATTAGGAGCCCGTGTAAATGTATTTCTGAAACGTTGACAGTTCTCTGGGGAACGTGTTACGGCACCGCGAAACCCTAACATAAGTTGAAGTCTGCAAGATGTCAGTTCATTGGCTCAATGAAAAGTCGTGATGAAACCATACCATGATGTTTTTTTTCTGCAAACCATTGGTCCGCACCTTTTTTCCGAAATAGGTTTAAATATAAATCATTTTAAAATCTAGTGCAGCTTCATAGCATGTTGTTAGCACATTTATAAATTACCGCCAAGCTGGATACTCCTAAATGTGTGTTCCATCAGTCGTACTTGAAATGTGGGACCTCTGATGTTTGTCTATTTCCGTTTTCGGCCTCATAGCCCCTTAATATCAAATAAGATTGTTATGCTCCTATAGCAAAATGCTAAACCTAGAAATTACAAAAAAGAAGCATAAAATACTCATAATATATTTCAAGGATATGCGTGTTAGTCCCGGTTTCCGAGTAGAATATCTAGCATATATCCACGAGTTAAAGCGGCATATACACATTATTGACAATTACACTATTGAATTGTCATAACAATCAACATTGTTTATGTGAAAATCATCTGTCACGGTTTGTTTGGGGTAAAATCAATTGTTGCCGTCATGTGAATTTGTTTTACTGCTATCTATATAGTTTATTTGATATTACTAAATTGTTAGTTGTTTTGATGTTTTTAACATCCAATATTTTTTTATTATTGTCGGCAAATTTGTTTTTCATACCATCGGCACTTTTTATTGTCATTATTTTAAAATTGTAGTTAATTCTGTGCATTATTTGTTATTACAACTTCTGTTGCCTACGATGGTAAAGCAACTAGTTAACGTAATTTATTAAATTAATTATTTGAATAAGATTAACAACAATAACACAATAAAGTTGAGTAAATGTTAGTTATAATTTCATTCATTAATTATAGTTAATCACAGCCTGTATCATGATAATACTTTAAAATTATTTATAAAACAGGAAATAAGGATATGGAAACGATATTCGAGTCGAAGCGATCTTCAAATATTATATATATAACTTCATTTATAAATACCACATTTACGATTACTATGTACATTTAACCATACATGCAAAAATACGTGCTACGTGCAAGTAGCAGTTTTACTAACTTGAAGATGTATTCTATTTTCATTTTATTAATTGAAATGTCTTTCAATAACAACTTGTTTACACATCTGAAAAGAATTCAATGATCTCTAACATTTTTTTTTCTGTTTATCGTATATCAATAAAACAAACATTATTTTGTCATCAGGTCATTTGTAACCAAACCTTATGTGACTGTACTGGCTTGAAAGGCGACCGAGGCGACATTGGACCTCCGGGCATCCCTGGTTATCAAGGAGATTATGGAGACGATGGCCCTGACGGCGCAATGGGTGTTGTCGGAGAAATTGGAGACTGGGGTGACCGTGGCGACATCGGTGATAAAGGAGAACGGGTATGAACACAGAACAAATGACATTATTAAGCTAAACCTCATCAAATTTCTGAATTAACCAATATACATTTTCTTCCAGGGTGTGGATGGACCGTATGGCCCCAGAGGTTCTCAAGGCTTACAGGTAAAGATGAAATACAAATTATGTTTACTGAAATAATATTAAAATGATACTTCACAGATTATATCCGTATAAGTCTAAATGTTTATGCAACGTATTACGCGCAACACGATAGCTCTCAGATGGCAGGTTTTTGTCAAACTTACTTGATACTTATCTTTGTATTTTGGCCAATTTAAACAATGTCTGTGTTACTCTGATGTATGTCTATATTACTGTAAAGTTTCATCAATTCCGTTCAGTATTTTTTATGTGAAAAATTAACAGAAATCTATCCATCCTGACAAACTTTCACGTTTAAAATATCACTAGCGACGCACCCCGATTTTGCATGGGTGCAATATACTAATGTGGGATTATAGGTCTCTAACCAATTTAGATTAATTTTTTGCGTAAGAGTCTTCACACAAACTTGACTTGTTTTATTGTTGCCCATAATTCGAAATCTGTGATATTATCTAATATTCATGGAAATGATATACTGTAAAGGAATTTTTTATGGGCATTAAAAGCCCAATGTAATTAAAGTGTTCAATTGTATAGAATGTATAGGTAAGAGATAGACATATTCTTCGGATTTTTATAGGCGTTTTTGAGATGTACAATTATTATGAATCTCATAAAGCTTAGTCAATGTTACTAACATTAGCGCCCCAAAACGCCTTCTTATGACTCCATTAGAATACATTGACTTACATAAGTAGGTATAATATACGTGTATTATTTTATACATAAATATAATATACATGTATTATTTTATATGACTCCATTAGAATACATTGACTTACATAAGTATAATATACGTGTATTATTTTATACATAAATATAATATACATGTATTATTTTATAACGTATAAACCTCCCGGAAAGAAAGCATTTTGAAGTTCATTTTAAAAGTCGACAAGCGTCTTTACTTTATAATCATATATAAGATTTGTATAAATTGGGATAAAGATATAAACTAATAACAACTTTACAAGTGACTATTACATATAGTACAATAATTGTTAACATAATTATTTACTTATTGGGCAATGCACACACTTTAATATTATTGTAATTTCAATGGATAAAATTTATTTAAAGACAAGACTCTTAGACGAGCCTATGCATAATACCTAATGAATTTGAATTGTCTGGTAATAACACAACTTGAGAACATTAATTAGAACTTTATTTATAAGAAACACATATAATGCAATAAATTGTTTACATCAAACGCATTTATTTATTTTTATATTTTATATGATCATATTGTAATTTATTAAAGGGACCATCGGGTTTGGAAGGGGTCGTAGGAATAGCCGGTTTGGATGGGTGCAGTGGTGTCGACGGTGCTGTGGGTCCCCCTGGAAGAATAGGGTTTCCATGGTGATAGAGGTATGCCTGGTCCTACCGGAGAAAAGGGTAGCCAAGGCTTAGCAGGAGAGGGAGGTGTTAATTCTAGAGGAGCAAAGGGTGATCAAGGAGATTTTGGTTACCCCGGTACTTCTGGTATGATAGGACCGCAGGGTTGGAGAGGAGACAGTGGATTGCGCGGAGAAGAGGGTGATCAGGTATACAGATTCATTTATTTTTTATTTCATCTACATTATACAAAAACAATATATTTAAATTATGTAAATACAATGTCGGGTATATATTATAACACGTTATGAGAATAAAACAATAAATAATATAAAATGGATATCAGGAGGTATATAATTTAAAATAAACTTTATTGTAATGTGCCAGGTACGATTAACTACAAAAACTTTCAGTGGCCTTCTACTACAGCCATTCCCGCCATCGCCGTTTAGTTAATGTACAGATATAATTCCACGTTTAGAAAAACAAAAAATGCGACTCAAACAGTCAATAAGTTTAACTTGTTAAAACCTAGAATTGGATTGTTTCAGGGACCAATCGGTGTAAAAGGAGAGTCAGGATACAGAGGTTTTACTGGTGATGACGCCATCGGACCAGCAGGTGAAAAAGGGGATCAAGGAGAAACAGGCGCACCTGGTAAAACAAATATGATCATAACTGACAGAGTTTATTCCAACATAAGTGTTGTCACAAAAGGAGAAAAAGGAGTAAAAGGTTTAGCTGGTCAACAAGGTGTTAAGGGTATTAAAGGGGATATTGGATCAAGAGGCCAAATAGTGAGTATAGGAAGTATGTAAACAAACAATTCTTTTTAAAATTTAAAAGAAATATTTGTAAGTTTATCATTTTATTTTCAATAGGGATCTTACGGCATTAACGGTCCACAAGGCTACAAAGGTGATCAAGGTAACGAAGGACCTAGAGGAAAACCTGGCCACAGAGGTCAAGATGGACCGCCTGGTTCCAAAGGAGATAAAGGCGCACCTGGCTACGCTGGCCCTGATGGTGAAGATGGAATACCAGGAGCAAATGGAGATGATGGAATAACGGGAAATCCTGGACTACAAGGACCACCTGGAGAGCCAGGAATTTTTGATGAGACTTTGAATGAACCTTTACTACCTGGATTTGCAGGGCCACAAGGTCCTGAAGGGCTTGTGGGTCCTACTGGACCAATGGGACTTAAGGGTAACCCTGGTTTACCTGGTATTGTAGGATTACCTGGTTTGCCTGGAACAAAAGGATTTCCTGGTAGGATGGGAGCTCCTGGTATTTCCCCCAAAGGAGAGCCTGGAAGTGACGGTTTTAAAGGGTTACCCGGCCTTCAAGGGCCACAAGGATTTCCTGGAGCACAAGGAATAATGGGCCCTAAAGGGTTTAAGGGAACCACAGTTAGAGGATCTGATGGCGAGGAAGGTACGCCAGGTATAGACGGTATAGCCGGTATGCGAGGAGACCGCGGTGAACCAGGGTTTATAGGAGCACCTGGATACCCGGGACGGGGTGTTTACGGAGCAGGACCACCTGGAGACGACGGGCCACCAGGTCGTCCAGGTATTATCGGCGAACCTGGTCAGCCTGGACAGCCTGGTTATGACGGATTACCAGGAGAACGTGGTGACGACTGTCCATTCTGCCCATCAGGTATCTGTTTTGTGATATTATATATTAGATAACCTAACAGAATATGATGTATGTATTAAAGAAACATTTTCAAATATTGTTTGGTACTAGTTCATAGGTTAATTATTACAATAAACTAAAGCTAGTAATACATTAATGTAATGAGTCCGGCTCTCAAGTATAATAGCCCTGAAAACCACAATAAAAAGAAAACATTTACTCATACTCGGAGGAACTGGCAATGTACAGGATATACAAATTAAGAAATTCAAATATGACTATTGTATAGAAGAAGGCCATAATTTGACAAATAAACAAGATAGAAATAAATGATATTTTAAAAATCTAAAAAACACGATTAAGACTAAAACTACTGATGAGAAAATTAATGTCACTATTCTAAAAGCATGGGGTGTGTTAAACACCCCACGTGTGTTTATTAGTTTTTTTAACTATAATTTATTTTTCGCTTTTTAGTTTGATTTGCTTTAAAGACAGTCGGTCTTTAATACGTACAAAGGTGTTAACAGTTGCATCTTGATTTAGAAAACATATTCAAAGATTTCTATCGCAAGCGTAGTTCGCGTACTATCTCTTACTCTCATACGAAAAGAAATTTATGAATCTTGATGAATCTAATCAGGTAATCGAATATTATATTTTCGAATTTTTGCATTGTCATGGGTCAAGAAAAATGTTAACATTTATTCATTATGATTGATATACTGTGACAACACACACAAAAATCAATTGGTTAAAACTAATATTAACAATATTTCTTCAACTGATGGTGAGAAAGGATGTACACAGATTTGAATAGTCACACCACGTGTAATGTAAAAACCGACACCATCCCCGCGGTCGCCCCTTACTATTTTAGCACGCGAAATATGTCTTAAACGATAACCTGGCGCCACAAGAGCACACCGATCTTCTTCATTTTTGCTGAACTATGTTTAATTTATCGCTATGATAACAACTTATAATCACTCATTGATGAAATAAACTCTTCATTACGCATATTCAAAGAATTTGGATATTATGGGAATCTTTACAAATGGTAACACGCCATAAAAAAGATGTTGTAATAATATAAAACAATAATTAGACAATGTATTGAACATTAAACACCTACAAATACGGTTACTAACGTTAGAAACCGTAGTACAAAATAATTATCAGTAAATTGATAATATGAATTACAAAATAAAACAATTTATCAACATAATGTGTATATATATTAAAATTAAATTAATACATAAAGAGGCACTTGTTTACAGACATCATATATACAAATATAGGACATATAAATACAAATGTAAAGTATTAATTAGCTGATACCCGCCCGTTTTCCTGCCCATGAAATAAACTTTTTATTTTAAAAATGACAAATAGGTAATAGAATCCTAGCCTACAACCGTCTATGAAAAATTTCGCATCGAATGCTCTTACGCAATAGATGCAATAATCTTACGCCGATACGGTCAATAGTTTTGACGTGATGAGCCTCAAAGAAATTGTATTTGCATTGCGTATATAGATTAAGTTATAGTGATAATCGTTTTTAAAATAAAAATATCAAGCGTGTAAACAAGTAAAACAAAAGAAAATGATCAAAATATGTCCGGATTTTTTTGCGTGATGTGCCACAACGGCAGACCTCTATCATTTTGTTTATATATATTACAGAGGTGCACTTTAAATAATCCACGGTTTCATACGAAACAGGTTCCAAAGACTGATAAACGATGGATTTTTTATTTAAACCAATCAAGCGAGCATTAAAAATGTATTATCGCTATGCTACAGTTTCATCATTGTTTCCCTTCACTAAGGTTTAGTGTAATTTTAGGAACCAATCCTTAACCGTTGACATAATTTTCGTAATTGACATCACTCAATTTTTGATTAATGCAAATTATCTAAAATAATGAAATTCTTTTTTAATTCCTACACATAAAACGCGGTTTACTAATTTGTTATTAATTTTTGTGTCTTTACTTATATACATTGTTCGATAACAAAATAGCCTTTTTAAGGTAAAATCATTTCATCCTGTCAAAACATTGCTCCTATTCAGGATTTGGTCAAATAAAATACTTTATAAATATTATTAAGTATATTGTAGTAGGGTTTAATAAAATTATAATAAGCTTAGATGTTTTTCAAAATATTGAATTTCAGGACAACCAGGGCCAAGAGGACAGAGAGGTGACGATGGATTTACAGGGCAAAAAGGTTATCCCGGATTGGAAGGTATACCAGGACCACGTGGTCAAAAAGGTTTGGCCGGTATGTCAGGTATGCCTGGGCCAAAGGGACCAAAAGGCAACAAAGGGCAATCTGGTATGGCAGGACCTCAAGGTCCGAAAGGACATACAGGTTTCGTCATACAACCACCTCTAGATCTAACCAGAGCAGAACCTGGCCCACTAGGAGATCAAGGTATAAAAGCTATAACATTTTATTACTAACAAATAAATAATTTGTAATATGCTAAATAATATCAAGAAAATATAAAAACGGAACACCTTTTGATGTTCCAAAACGTTTCAAATTAACTCCGGACAATGTCTTATTAAAGCATCCATGTGTTGCTTGAGATATAGTTGTTTATTAGTTCTTTATAAAAACCATGACTTTCTAGACAAAAACCACACCGTTCACTTAACACAGGAAATTTTAAAATAAAAACTAGAAAATCTTTACAATAGCTTATCCCTTAACATACATTTATTTTTGTCAGGTTTCATGGGACCTGTTGGTCTACCAGGGAATGCAGGATGGCCTGGTTTACCGGGCGATTTTGGTATAATGGGTCTTAAAGGCAAAACAGGAGATATAGGTTTGCCTGGACACCCGGGTCGCAATGGATCAAGAGGAGTTGATGGATATCCTGGTTGGCCTGGTGAATCAGCAGATATTCCCATAGCATTCTTACGTGGTGAAAAAGGAAATACTGGACTCAAGTAAACAATATTTTACTAATTCATACATTTTCATTTCATATAACGTTTATATTCGTTTATTTAATATAGAAATAGTCTGTAAAAAAGAGGAAAACCTATTTAATTACAAAATAGATATAATTAAAATTTTTGAACAATAGTAGTCTTTATAAATATTATTTTTAATATATTTAGAATTTACAAGATCCATAATCACCCACACACTACCCATTACGATAAACTAGTTGTAAACGCTCAGTTATACTTGTTTGGTATAAAAGCTTGCCAGTTCGGTGTGCCTCTTTCTCAAAACAAGCCAAAGAGTGTATATCGACCTTCCTTATTGCATTGGTATTTGCAAGCTAATGCGACGAGCGCTACCATTCCAATATTCCATGCCCCACAATGGTCGTCGTTTTTTGTCGCTTAACCATTAAAATCCATAAATAGAATCGTTTTATGCCCTTTGACCTTTGTGAAATACAAACAAAGATTTTTAATTAGATCTCCAACAATCGAAAGTAATAACAAATTATTTTCAGAGGTGAAGCTGGTGGCTTGGGCGAAGCAGGAGAAACTGGAGAAGTGGGTGAATCTATAAATGATCTTAATGCTAAAGGTGCCAAAGGTCAACCTGGTTTACCTGGATTACAAGGTAAAACCACTGTATAAAGTCTACCTTCAATTAAATTTGTTTAAATTAATAAATGCCTGTAAATAATAAAATTCAAATTAATCAACTTCTGATTTAATGATAGGCATACGTGGAAGAAAAGGTCATCGTGGGGATATGGGTTATGATGGCTTCCCTGGTATTCGGGGAAATCCAGGAATACAAGGAATCACAATTGCTGGGCTCAAGGGCCTCAAAGGTTTCCCTGGAGACAAAGGTGATAATGGCCCTTTTGGAGAACCAGGAGGTCGAGGACAGCCTGGACTTGTTGGATATGCAGGAAATAAGGGTTACAAAGGATCTCGGGGAGATATGGATACAGCAGAAATTCCCGGTGAAAAAGGTGATTCCGGCGTAGATGGAGAACGAGGAGACGCTGGAGAACTGGGATACTCTGGTTCCCCAGGACGTGCGGGTGTTATAGGACTAAAAGGTCAAACTGGGTTACCTGGAGATGTCGGTCCTGACGGACCAATTGGACCGATGGTAAGTCCTAAACATTATATATTATAGAGTCCAAGATCCTGCCTATTATACGAAAATTAGGTTATATTTTATATAGCAAATTTTGTAACATTTTTATATTAAGATATCCCATATATTACCAAATGTTTTGGCGAATAAGTGTGCATATCTGTGTCTGACTATTCAAACAACAAAATAAAATATTTGGGGGTTTCATAATTTTTAGATGTCTCTTCTCATATTACTAAAACTACTAAAAATTTCAATATATTATGTTCTCGTTTTAATTCTTTTATTATAAATAGTTAAAACCTAGTACTTGATTAACAAAAGTTGCTTTTGTCTGTTTTCTTTCAAAAATAAGGCTTAAGTAATTTTTCCGTATAACGTAGTTTTCTTATGTAATTTTATCATTTACATTTATCAACATTACCGACTGACCGTAAAAGTACGAACCATGGGAAAACAGAAGCTAAAGTAATGTCGTATTTGTCCCGCCAAGCTTGCCATCTTACGTAGGATTAATTATTTAAGCTTTTAAAATCACATTTTACAAGACAACGCCTTCCCTCGTGAAGAGAGTTTATAATGGAACATTATTATATCAACATTTGCTTCACAGTAATAAGCCTGAATAATATAAATAAAAAGGGCTAATATTATTAAGAGTTTTGAGCAAAACAGTATATTTTTGTGAAGGTATACTATATATTGAAGTAAACTTAAATCATATCCATATCAAGAAATAAATTAAAAAGTTAAATAACCCATGTTTTATAGGGTCGCAAAGGATTTAGTGGTATTGAAATACAAGGGGCTCCAGGACTTTCTGGTCGATCTGGATTATCTGGAAAGATGGGCCCAATTGGTGAACCCGGCTTACAAGGAAATAATGGTTTACAAGGGGATACAGGACCTAAAGGAATGAAGGGAGAAGGTGGACGTGTGGGGCCTAGAGGATGGACTGGGGAGACTGGGCCTAATGGCCTTCCTGGATTTCCCGGAATGATTGGAAGACCCGGATCAACTGGACAACTCGGAGATCGTGGAGAGCTTGGAGCTCCTGGATACAGTGGCGAACCTGGACGCATAGGTCCAATAGGGCCACAAGGTCCTAAAGGTTTTCATGGTGATGTAGGCATGCCAGGAATGCCTGGTTTGGATGGTTGGCAAGGTATAAAAGGAGAAACGGGTGAGAAAGGATTCACAGGGCTACAAGGATTAAGAGGTGAAAGTGGTATAGAGGGCATGAAAGGAGACTTTGGAGATCGTGGACTAGATGGTATTTTTGGGAGACCCGGTTTGTATGGTTCCAGAGGTCAAAAAGGTGAACTAGGAATGCCCGGCTTAAGCATAGACGGACCAGCAGGATACAAAGGTGAAAAGGGAAATATAGGCTACCCAGGCAGGATCGGCGTTACTGGACCAAAGGGCAGTACAGGTGACATTGGTATAACCGGCCAACCTGGTGAACCTGGCTATACTGGTATCCCTGGATCTCCTGGTTTTCCTGGAAGACAAGGATTCGATGGCTTAAAAGGTAAACAAGGACCTATAGGTCGTACCGGTGAAAAAGGAGTAAAAGGAAATAGGGGTTATTATGGTAACCCAGGAAGGATGGGAGCTCCTGGGCTCCCTGGTGATCAAGGCTTCCAGGGACCAATAGGAGAAAGAGGTCTAACGGGAAATAAGGGTGAAATGGGTGAAATCGGCTTAAGTACAATAACACCAGCAACTAAAGGTGATACTGGTGATATCGGGATGGATGGTTTACCTGGTTATAACGGTGAATACGGAGAGCCTGGTTTCCCTGGACAAAAAGGCGAAAAAGGAGAACGTGGAGAGCAAGGGTTTCAAGGTGAATATGGAGATGACGGTGCCATTGGAAGCAAAGGATTGCGCGGTACTATGGGACCTCAAGGTTTCCCTGGTCTTAATGGTGAAAATGCTCAGAGAGGTGAACAAGGTAAACCAGGAATTGATGGTCTTTCTGGTTGGCCTGGGCCTATGGGTCAAAAAGGTGCACCTGGTGAATATGGTGTTGAAGGGCCTGTAGGTACCCCTGGTCAGCCAGGATTAACATTCCAAGGTCCAAAAGGTGACACAGGAGATGATGGACGACCGGGACGACAGGGTTTCCAGGGTATACCTGGAGCTCCGGGCATGGAAGGAGTTCCTGGATTAAAAGGATATCAAGGAAATTTGGGAGAACCGGGTATTGCTATAAGCCCGAAGGGTCAAAGTGGAGAACGAGGTTGGCCTGGTATAGAAGGTTTAAATGGAGAAATTGGAGAAACTGGAGAGTTCGGCTTAGATGGATTTACTGGCCCAATTGGTTTTAAAGGCGTCAAAGGAGACAGAGGAGATGAAGGTGAAGAAGGATACTTTGGACTAGCTGGACCTAAGGGAATAAAAGGTGACAAAGGAGAAGGATTACTTCCATCTGATATTCTTCCTGGAGAGCGTGGTGAATCTGGATTACCTGGTCCGGATGGTCGCACTGGGCAACCTGGAATACCTGGAAAGTTTGGCCCTAATGGCATACCGGGAAGAAAAGGTGAAAGAGGAGACATAGGTCCAATAGGACTCATCGGTTTACCGGGGCTCCAAGGCTTACAAGGGCTTCCAGGTCCGAAAAGGAATACAAGGAGCCGAAGGTCTCCAAGGAGCTGTAGGTCGAGTAGGTGTATCTGCACCACCTCCGCCACTGCCAAAATCACGAGGTTTCTATTTCACTATACATTCACAAACGAGGTTGATACCACAATGTCCTGGAGGAACATCTCCCCTGTGGGAAGGATTTTCGTTAATTCATATCGTTGCTAATGGAAAAGCTCATGGTCAAGATTTAGGTAAGAAAACAATCTATTTTATTTATTTATTTTTCAATAACAGTTACTAAAGTGAACGTTCTGTACCCGCAAAGACAACAGTGACAAATCTAGAGGAGTGGATTTTAATTAATTTATTATTTATGTAACAGGTGCTCCAGGTAGTTGCTTGCGTAAGTTCTCAACAATGCCATACATGTTCTGCAATTTGAACAGTGTCTGCGATTTCGCTCAACGAGAAGATTATAGTTTCTGGTTATCGACACCAGAACCTATGCCTATGGCTATGACACCAATACAAGCGAGAGATGTAGGCACATATATATCAAGGTAAATCTTTTATTGTAAACTGCAATTCAGTGTAATTTGATTCCAATCATAGAGACATGTTGGCACTTTGAAGTTGTAAAAGAATAATAATCATACAAATAAAGTGATTTCAAGAACTTTAGTTGTGCTTACAAACATTATTATACTAAACCCAGTAAACAGTTGGAATAAATAATGACAACATGACGCATGAACCGTTAGTGATATAAAATTAAGGTCATATGTTTGCTGTGCAATAATATGTGATTATGTAAGTACTAACTAGGTACTTATTCAAAGTAAATAGCCCAATAATCGTAGGCTTCGTAGGTTGGAAGTGCTCTCCTCTCTTGGATCCGAGAACATATAGTTTATACAATCCTGAGCAATCTTTTTGTCCGCTCTGAATTCGAGCATGCACGTAATATAGTCAATAGAAAACAAAAGTAAAAATGTTATTATCATAGGAATCTAAAAGTGGTAATTATTTATCCTTTAGTTGTGTAAATATGTAATAGGTATTTATACCTAAATTTGTGCCAAAAAGTTTGGAGCGGACTGAAATCAAGTATGTGATATAGTATTATGTCCTATCGTTGTTATCCAAAACCTCATAAAAATATTTGACTACTTCAAAATACAGCTACTATACAGTTCTACTATAAAATACTTTTACGAGACGTTTACACCACCGCGGACTTTTCTGCAGGCATTTTTCAGATGTAAAACTCTGCAGGACATTATATTTATATATCTCATCAGGTTTAGTCAACGTTATCAATAAAAACACCTGAAAAATCTTCTTACAAAATACGTTGACTTTTCTCTATTTTATATAAATATAATATACATGTATTCTATTCTATACATAAACCTTTCGGAAAGAAATTTCTAGATAATAGTGAAACCTGGATCTAAATTCTTTGCGTAATTTAGAAGACCTAAGGTACCCACAGAAAACGCTCTTTTATTATAGTATTTACAGATAGATATAGATAATCACCATAGTTCTTTTAAACGACTTTTAGTGTTATGTTTGTTCACAAAACACGGTTTAGAATTATAGTTCTTTCGAAGTGCGCCATTGTAATACAACACAGGTTCCAACTGCAATACTTGTAATTTTAGGTTCGTATTTGTGGTGAGTAAATTAGAAGATTTGCACTAAATTATAATAATATATATAAATTATGCGTTTTACTTTCATAGCCTTTTTTCGCATTACAGAGACATAGAATATGTCCTTTCTAAAAACATTAATAATCAAAGGCAAAGAGGTTGTTAACTGAAGTTGATATTTATAAGTGATTAGCTGCATGGTTCGGGCTAGCGCGGGTGCATTGACGAAAACCAACCAAATATTTCCTTTTCAGTACGACCACGTAACAATATGAAATGCCAACTCAGTAACTGAACATCAGTCTATCAATTCTATCAATATTTTTGAAGATTACCCTGCTGTCTTCTGTTTCACTCACTTACTTAGTTTTTATATGTAGTTTAATAACCCAAAAATGTTCATACCTTTCCGTATGATTTTTTAAACATCTTTTATACAAATCTTGTCGTCACAATTACAAAATCAAAGTAAAGAATTAACCAAATAGGTGCAATCGTTATGAATGAATACGCTAACATACATCCAGCGAATGATTTTTATTTATAATAAAAATAAATAAATATTTTATTAATTAGAATCATAAATTACAGATGTCAAGTTTGTGAAGCTCCAACACGAACAATTGCTGTACACAGTCAAAGTAATTCAGTACCCACCTGCCCTAATGGCTGGGAGGAACTTTGGACCGGTTACAGCTTTTTAATGGTATGAAACTAATTTATTGCAATAAAGAGATGTAAATTAAAGAGTTACCAACCTACAAAATAAAATAATGCCCCCAGTAATGATATCGTTATTGTAAATTATTTTAATTTTGACTTCACAGCACACGGCTGGTGCAGACGCTTCAGGACAAAGTCTTATTTCCCCTGGTTCATGTTTGCGAGAATTCCGTAACCGACCATTTATTGAATGTAATGGTCTGGGTCGTTGTAATTATTTCGCCACTGCCGTCTCATACTGGTTATCTACAATAGACGACAACAAAATGTTCCAGAAACCCGAACAAAGAACTTTGAAAGCAGATCGAGTGGAAAAAGTCAGCAGGTATATAATTTACTATTTATTTATTGTCCATGATTTTATTTCAGTAAAAGAAGGCAAAGTTATCTTTTATCAAATACCTAAAATTAGCTTGATAATAACTATAACGAAGTTGATATTATACAATTTCCTTAGAGGTCTTTATGAAGTGAAACGGAGTTAGGAAGTTGCAACGTATTTATGTATTTCGTTGACGCCTTACCAAAAATGCACTTAAAAAGTTCAAGTGAAAGTGTAATATAGAAGGATTCTGCAATAAGCCTGATAGCATAGCGCTTAAAAAGAAGAAAAAGATTAAGTTGATGCGGCACTCTAAAAGTTCTCATACACAATGAAAGTTTTACGGCCACGGTACGATATTTTGATACGTAAACGACGCAGTTTGGTTTACTTTACATTGCATTAGTGACCTAAAAATGTAGTACTATATTTTTTTATTATATCACTAAATGTATCAGTTAATAATTTAATTTGATAATAACAATATGCTTTTATTTCCTTCGCTGCTGTTTCATAAGTCGATAACATATTGTAACGGTACCAAAGAAAGAGCACATGGGGATACCAATGCACACGTATGGACACGAACGTTTCAATGGTTCAACGATTACGATTGATTGTTTATCTATTATAGTTCAAATATTGATATGATCATGAACGATTATTAACTACTTAAAGTATAAAGACGCGTAATGAATTAATATACTCTCATCTCATGTGACTATATCATCACTTCAACCGCGTATAAAGGTACAAGCACAGTGTTCTTTATTCAAGATTTATTTTCATCGTCACGTCGCCTTAATCCTTCTTCCATTACTGTATTAATATAACACGACTAACAATTCTTTCTTTTAGGAATTAAAGCTTAACAGAGGGTTGCCAATCGGGTCTTACTGATTTGTAATTATCACCAATTACAATATTGAAAGTTTGGGTACTTGGTTTCAAATTATTAAATGTGCTGTGTTTTGTACAAGTGTGATGTATATTAAAATGAAGAATGAGTGAATGAGAGTTTGTTTATTTGTTATGCTTCACGCCTTCACTACTCAACCATTATGGTATGAAATTTTGCATAAACATTGTCAGGAGAACAAAAAAGTTCATTGGATAACTTTCATCCAGAGAAAAACAACGATTTCCAATTTCTTAGCTCAAATCTACTTTAACGCAAGCTAGTAAACATTATCTAAACTTGTTCTATAAGCTAAATTCCATTATTGTCTAAGATATTCATAAAGGCAATAGAGTATTACATTGTATAATTCTTTCCATTTTTAGATGTGCTGTATGTACTAGGCAGTGGCTAGGTCAAAGGCCGGGCTCTGCTTACCCCGGAGCGGACGTAGGCTCCGTACCAAAGGCGGTGCAACGTAGGCCACCTCAGTACCGTCGTCCAAACTACAAAAGGCAAAATGGACAAAATGTATACCGTCGGAATCGCATAGTGCGCGGAAGACGCCGACAATAAATACTTATAAACTTCACCATGTGATATAGTACTTTAATAAAATTAATGTTTTTCTTTAATTAATCATTCAGCACAACCAAGGACTGGAACAACTATTAGAAATATTTACAATAAACGTATACATTTAATATACCTACTATATACCTATAAGGATTAAACCACTGCCAGTTGATTATATTTAATAAATTAATCATATTTTGTATTTAATAAATTTAATTAAAACAAAATGTATCGACATAATAATTATAGGAAATGACCATATTAAAGCCCGCAAATAAATAAGGTTAAATTCATTTACCGATGTTCTATATAAAAGCAATGTCCATCTACGTACCCTTTCACGAGATCTTAAGTAACAAGTATCTCATCATATATGCTTAGTGTACAAAACTATGCAGCGTCTAAGCACAGACCTAGTCTCCTCAATTAGTAGTTTCCGACACCTATTGATAGTCGGATAATTAAGTAGGTACATAACTTTGTAAATAAGTGGCTACTTGTATGAAGTATAATAAAATTCGTGAGAATTTAAAAACAGCTTATCATTTTTTTTAATATTTAGCAACAAATATTTCATATAGAAATGTAAGTTCCTAGATTTAACTTGTACTACGTCATATCAGCAATACATTAACTAGAGAACAAAAAAAAATGCGTATAATAGTGTTACATATGGCATATCATCGTATCACCAAGCTATAGCTAAGTCTATCTATATCTATACATATAAATAAAATTGGAGTGTCTGTTTGTAATATCAAAATAACGACTTTTTACTAATTGGATATGAACGTATACACGACACTGATAACAAAAATGCATTTTTTTTTAATTTTTGTCTGTATGTTCCGGGTAATCTCCGAAACGGCTGGACCGATTTTGACAGAAATTACACTGACGGATAGTTAAAATAACAGCGAGTGACATAGGCTACTTTATTTTAGACTAGCTGTCATCTGTGGCTTCGTCTGTAGTACTATCTCCAAAACGATTGGACCTATTTTCATGAGACTTTCACTGACAGATAGCTAACGTTTTATAAAATAATTAAAGCTTTTTAATTTTGGACTAGCTTTTACCCATGGCTTTGTTTGCAGTACTATTTCCAAAACGTTTGAACCATTTTTCACGAAACTTTCACTAACAGATAGCTGATCTTTTAAGAAGTCATTTACAATTATAAAAATAGCGCATGCGGAGCTGCGGGCAATAGCTAGTATATAATAATAATAAATTCTAATTCTAAGAATTCGCAAAAAGCGCGACGTCAGTGAGCCTCCATGTCACTGGTTAAAGGTTAAAAAAACTGCCGTATGATAACGTAATTAAAAATTGATACTTAGTTCTCACAGCAGCTATTGATTTAATAACGACGATATGCTACATTTGTGTTCGGAATAGCCGTGTTCGTACGTAAAAGTTATAAACAAATTAATTTAAATAAAACCACGTGTATACTTTGTAATTAAATATATTACAAAAAACAACACTATAAAGCTTAAATTATATAATCCAATTTAACAATAAACTAAATTATGGTTGTTGCTCTGGCCTAGTATGTAATAAAAAAATTGTAGAAAATTGAAATCATTGTAGACAGTGTACGAGTGTATACCTACAAATTAGCCGTCATTATTTTTTGACGATTCGAACAAAAGCCTGATTATGATTACCTCTAATGACTTTTTATAGTATTCTTGATCAAAATTTGTGGTTTTATGGAAGTTTTTATGGAAAACAAAACAATCCTATTATTTTCTATTTGAAATGACCAGATAATTTGAATAAAGTAAATATTTACTTTAAAAAATAAAAACTCATAAGTCTCTTGTAGATCGTTATTTAAAGTGAATGTTGGAGCATCTTCTAATGCTTGGCTGGGCATTTATTGCTCCTAAATTAAAATCTGTTGCCAAATAAAATATTTTAATTAGTTTTCAAAGTTTATTACAAACTTTTTATAAATATGTACTTAAATAAATGTACTTTTTATATATTTTGGAATTTAAACTCCACAGTGTATTTGTAGTTCACGAGTATCATAGATTATAGAAAATAAATAGTCAGCGAAAATACGAACTATATATGTAAATAAAATGTTCGAGGTCTGCGGTTGTGGAAAACTATTGGATAATTTTAATATTTATTTTTAGTTTTATTTCATAAACCGCTAGTCCTTATTAAATAATATATCACGATACTTTCATTTAAAATTAATTATTCAAGTTTTCTTAATCTACAATTGTTATAAGAACTGCGCGTTCTGCGACGTTCTTGCCGTAGAGAAAGGCGGGTAAAGGGTGGGGTGCATATGCGCACAGGAGAAGTAAACGGATAATATTGTGATTCACGTTTTGCATGGTGGTAGGGCTTTTTCTAGGTCTGCCTGGCTAGCTACCACCCTTAAGTTGAAAATCTGTCGCCAAAGCACCTCTTGGTGTGTTCCGGCAGCTGCACTTGAGTGCCAGTCTCCCTCTAGGTTAGAGTGACTACCATCTTAGACCACATCATCATTTAACATGAGATGAGATTATGAACAAGCGCTAATCTATAAAGTGAATAAAAGAAAGTTCCGTGCAAAGTCATTTTTGCCTGATATGTCGGTCAAGCCATTTGATATTTTAACTAATAACGACATTATCATACAATATGTCATTACAACTTCAATACATAAGTAGTTCTTTAGTTTTGAGTAGTTATCACATTGTGTACCACCAGTGGTACGTGTGGTACGAAGATCAAATTTAACGTGTACCACCAGTGGTACGTGTGGTACGAAGATCAAATTTAACGTGTACCACCAGTGGTACGTGTGGCACGGAAGGTGTTAAAAAGACATTTTGTACGCAAAGTATATTTTTTCTTTCAATTTCATTTATGTGTTTTTCCTCTGAACATAAAATATATTGTTAAGATAATAAACAGTGCGAACAAAACCGCGGGTATTAACAACTTTACAATCATTCTGTGATCTATGCTGCACTACTACAGATACAGCTAATGAGTAAAGAAATAATACCTCAATGTAATGCAAATTATTCAAAGAACTGGATTTTGATTAGACAGACGAAAGCATTCACCTTACATTTATTACGAATATTTACATCTACTCTATGGGTCTTGATACAGAGTCCAAATGTTTTAATTTATGGTCATCAAGGTTAGGCACGGCCTCATACGAACAAATAGTGACACCATGCCGGTGTCCAGGTGTCCATTCTCCTTTTAGACCTATATAATAAACTTTAGTTGTTTCTTCACCAAAATTTGTTGGAAAATGCATAGTTAAGTGTGTTACTGAAGAAAAAGTTACTATCCTGGAAAGTAAATAATAAATTTCAATTACTATAAGTACATTATATTTCTTTTATAGAAAACATAACATTAATAAATTGGAACAGTAGAGATCATTTTATATTAAAATACAAGTTATAATTTACATGTTATGTGCCATGTGTACCACCAGTGGTATATGTTAAATTTGACCTTCAGGCCATAGGCCAGCACATAGCATGGAATGCTGGTAACTTTTTGGATATAACTACATCGATAGAAGTTAATACATTAATACTATCATTAGAAACACAGGAATTATTAAGTAAAATATTACTTACTTAGGACAATATTCTAGAGTACCATCAGTGTCTTTCTGAAGCTCAAACTCTTGATCAGGTTTCAATGACACATCATCAAATGTCATGTTTGGTTTATTTTTGAACCTATTATGGAAAATAACGAAATTAATTTTAATAGACGAAGTTTCAACTCCCTATAATAAGAACCTCGAGCCAGCTGTTGTAAATTTCAGGTAACAGGAATTATCTATAATGTAATGAATATATTATATATATAATTCAATAAGTACATACTGTTAATATAATAGTATAATGTTCTTCAATATTCCATTACTTTTTTCAAACTTTAGTATAACAGTGCCTTTTTTATCAAAGTGATAATACATTCTTACACTGTACAAGTTATTTTTAAATTTTAATACACCCTGGCACATTATTGTTGTTTTTTATGAGGAACAGTTTAATGAAGAGATTATAACAACAGATATAACTGATAAGCATATTAAACTAACTGAGTTAAAAAAAATGTAATATTAAAATTCAAATAAAGCTTTGGATAGACATATTACAGAAACAAAAGCAAGGTATAATAAGAAATAAGAACAGCATATTTTTTAAATATACCCCCCCAGTGACACCATGTATACTCACAGTCTTAATTTAGCAGGGTGTGCATTTGTATCTTCTGATGATACTTTTATGCCTTTAATTTTAACATTTCCCGTAAAGGGTATATTAAACAGCAATTCTTCATCTGTGTCACTCTCTACAAACTGTAGATAAAGTATATTTTAAATACAGAAAGCATTTTAAATATATATCATAAGTATTGTTAAGAATTAAGTAACTTAAACATTTGACATCTGAAATTTACAATATAGCAAGAAGTATTTTTGGATGTGTAACTCTGTGGTTTTTTATGTGAGTTGGGTGGTTTTTGTGTTGTCTTGTGTGCTCATTTGTGCTTGGTATTTCTGTTTTTTGTTGATGACCTAGCTTTGGGTTGTGAATCTGATTTCATGTTTTGCAAACAGTTATTTTCTCAAGGACTGTCATTTTCTAGTGATCTGATCTAAGAAATTGGCCACCATATAGAGTAATTGCATCAAGTCAGAAAACTTGAAGGGCATCTCTATTAAGACACACAAGAAGGCACTAAGACACTTCAGGTACAGTACACTGTGGAGCAATTATATATATATCCTCATACATATAGTAAAAGAAATCAACAAAACTTTCAACTCTTTTTTAATTCACTCGTCAGATTTTGACCAGGCTAACTGTAATACAGTTTATATGTTTAACTACTACAGAGACTTTATTGAGCGAATAAATACATCTTCTTACACCAGTTTCAAATAGATTTACAATAAAAAATATATAATGATATATTTTATTTTCTTAATAACAAATAAAAGTAGAGTCAATGCAGTATATTCTTTTCATATGCATGGTCATATCAGGGTGGTGTCATTTGATAAAAAAGCTGTATGTCTGAAAATGAAACTTAGCTAAATATATTTTATTGCTCTTAAGACTCCACCCTACCATCTCTCAAGCCTTAGCGCCTATCAGTAACATTTTTATGTGCAATATTTTCTAATAGGACAAACTATGTATGTAACAAGAATAAATTAAAAAACATATAATGTTCTCAGAACAGATTTACTTACATTGAACACATATAAAGGATGAAGGACCAAGTAAATTAAGCATAAAAGATATATTACATACTATTATCTGTAAAAGTAATATTAACAATTAATGACTAGACATATAATAAGTTTTAATGAATATATAATAATATATAAATTTATATACAATTTAAAATATACAAGCATAACTGTCAAATATAATTTTTTACACTTCTTTGCACAAACTACAAATCATTTACCTGACTTCTGTCCAAACGGTTTTCCCACGATTTAAAGACTGTTTTACCGGAACCTTCAACGCTTTCATTCAGACATTGCAAGTTGTCTTTATCAATCTTCTCAAAAAGATTATATTGAAAACCCGATTCTTCGGCACTTCCATGATCGTGATCGTGATGATGACAATGACCATGAGACATTATTTTTAGTATAACTTTTAGGTACGTAATAACAACCAACAATGGGAAAATAAATTCATAAACAAAGTTGCCAGCCCGGGTTGCCAGTTGTCCAAATACCTCTAAAATCTGAGTCATATTCCCCAAATTCGGGATGAATATAATTCTGATTCCTACAAATTCTCCAAATCATTATTAGAAAAAAAAATCAATAGAATATCAACATTATTTATTAAACTGAATAACAAGTTTAGGCGAGACTTGTACACAAATTTTAGAACATAAGTTTTCAAAGAAACATTTATACAAACAAAGTTATTGCTTTCGATGCTGTAACTGTTGTTATAATTTACAATTCTCTAAATAAAAAGATAAACTGGCATCACCGCACCAGAGGCAGAGCGAGTCACAATATAAGGATTTCCGCAGTCTGGGTTTTAAAGGTACCAAGGCGCGGCGCGGAGACTGATTTGTTGACATATCGCTTTTCAGATATTTGAATCACTATTAAAAAAAAAGTTATATCTAATAAATTCGCCTTTGGAGGAAATTCTAAGTAGGCGTGGCGCGTCACTCATGCATTTGGGTAACTAACCAAATGCGCACACAATTGGAACTTAATCATGTTTTAACATGACGGCAGAGCGGTCGTATGGACTCATTTTACGTAATCCATATAAATCGTATTATAATGGTTTATTGTGCAGCTCTGAAGTATAAAAAGTAACAGAAGAAGTAAAAATCTGCTAAATATAGGTGTTACATACCATCAATGATAACCATTGTTATATTTATTTAAAATACAGAAACTTAAATGGTGGTATAAAACGCCTATGAATTATTATATTTTTTTCGGTAATTTGTATTACAAATAATGTCATACTTCATTGTATGGTACCGCCTACTTATCGTAGTGAAGTGCCATGCATATCGAACAATCACAAACAATAGTATTAGTTAATTTTCAAGTAATTTTCAATTATTTATCACATAAATATCTATAAAAAACCATTAACACTTTTATATGCCCATTTTATCGAGCCAAAAACTCTTTTATACTTATCATTCCACAAATTAAGCCAAGATCATCTGGAATTTTGTTCTGCAATATCAGTGCACGAGGAGCTATGAACAATATTCCTACTGTCATGCAGTTTATATATGCATATAATAAGCTTTAATGCATATTTCTTTAAAAGATACACATCATGGCAATCGTGCAACTTTAGAGCATATTTCTATTTTAAATTGTTCCTTTGCAATAAAAGGAATACATACATACAAACAACAACACAACACAAAATATAACTGATGTGCCAGGTTTAGAGGTAGAAATAGAATTTGAAGAAAAAATATTTTTTTCAGATTTTGATATCCAAGTAATTGGTTATATTGCTGGTTACATTACAAGAATCTTGATTAAAAATATCTTTGTAATATTTGTGTAAGTGCTTTAGTCACGCAACACTTTCATAGCTTTATATTTGCTAAAGACCACGAAGAACTGTTGTACCTCTCTCCGGAGGTAATAAAAATTTGTAAAATGGCTGATTTTTTTTTAAACTAAAGGCGGAGGCACATACAAATAGGACTTCATTATCAATAAGTTCGTGCATCAGTTTATTGGTACAAATTTATTTGATAATTTAAAATTTTATCTATTAGGAGGTTCTCCTACTTGTAATTATCTAACAGATCCAATTAAATCAATAGTAGAAAAATATATAACGTTCTCTATTGAAATTAAATGTAAAATTATCTGAACGATAGATTTTGAATAAATATCTCCTGTTCGAAGGCCAGTGATGAGTGAAGCAATAAAGAAAAAAGTTTAATAAAGTAACAGCTGCTTAGTGTAGATTATAAAACTATAATTCTAACATTAACACGTTTTAAAATGTACACAAATAAATTAGTATCTTTGTTGTGTATTTATTTTGTCTTCCAATATTTTGTAATAAATGTCTGTTATAAAAGCAGCTGATCAGGAACAATGAAATTTGTATGTCAGCATTAAAAAATCTCTTTTCTGACATTTATATAAGCACCTATAATTTCTCTATAAAGGGTATTAGAATTGTCAAAACACTTAGAAAAAATTCAAAAAGTATGTTTTTATTTATTTTTACCAATTTTGATGACAATTTTACAAGGTAACAATATGGTATTAAGAAATGAGTGGGTTATATAAATAGTACTACGCAATACTTTTAGAAACCGTAAAAGTGTTTTAAAAAAAATACTATTTGGTTTAATCTTAACCAATTTAAATGTAATGAAAATTTTCAACCAAATAAATTATCGATAACTAATTCTTGGAATAAAGAGTTAACTACATCCCTATTTAAATCCGCCTTGCTAATTACAACCATAAGTATACGAAGCCTCGATCTATAATGTTTTGTTTTATTTATTGCGTATTTGTATTTTGTTCAAACTTCGAAAGAAAAACGTCTTATAGTGATTTTATGCAAAATAAAACTGAAGTCTTATGTCCAAATAAGAGAGCTCAATTTAGATGCAAATATTGGTAAACTAAATTTATTTTAGATTAATATTTATTTTGAAACGTGATTGGTGTTTCATTAGTAGTTGTACCATTTGTTTGTGTGATTTTGGCGAGCCCGGTCCCGTGCGATGAAACTCGGGTAGCACTTCCACTTTATTCTTTATTCCGTGTTTGGAAAACCACCGAAAAATGTTTTTCCAAATTTTTATTTATCTTAAAATCGATCCACAAAGTCCAATTGTTTTTGTACAGTCTAACTATCATGCTATTTTAGGAAATTTGTTACCCTTTAAATTTAGATACTCACCAGTTCTGTAGGATAATTTGGCGCAGAGTTATCATCGATCATAGTAAAACCGTCCCTTTTGTTTTTTAGTCAATAATTCTGCGAATAATGATCGTCCAGGAAATTGATATAGACTTTTACAAACTGCAAAATCTGCTCTATAAGAAGCCATCAGTGTTTTTGGATAAAAAACAAAAAATCGAAGCTATAATTTTGATTGATTGATAAAAATATGCATATTTAAGTATATTTGGATAAGTTGGTGTAGCTTTGAATTTAATGGATTAACTTGTTGGTATTTTTCAACCTTAGAATGTCCCCAAAAGTTTAAAACGCTAGAATTCTTTTTGCTTAGTTCCCTGAACAGATTTGTAGACAGGATTTGTATATTTATTTATTTGTGATGCTAATTAATACGGCCTGTCCTGAATGGGCGATATCCTCGAAACCCTATTTCTCTCGACCTCTCCTAACATAATTTACCTTTGTAGAAATTTATAGTATTTAAACAAACTTAATGTCTATTATTTTAAAATAGGTTATTTACAATGAGGTACTTGACTCCAATGGTCTTTGCCAGTCTTGAGTTTTGAAAATAAACTATTTGTAATACTCACGTGCAATTAAAGGGTCTTTCCCACATATGATGGTACCAAAACAGTCCTTCTGATTACAACCACCTCGTAACCACTGCTACCATAATTTCAAAATTTTACTAGTGCATTTCCTGTATAAAGATGTTAAATATATACAATGCAAAAATATTAGTAGCCTATTGGCAACAACGGTCAATTGTTGGTGATAATCAGAAACCCAATCATCAATTATTTTTAAACACTACAGTTTTATACAGGAAGTCAACCAGTCGAGCTTCAAATGGACTTGGGAAATGCTGAAACGATGTAGTCACGTGTTTGTTTGCGTTGCATTATTATACTTGAACTTTGCGTTGCATTATTATACTTGAACAATATGATAAAATATACTTTGGAAGGAAAGTTATATGCACGTCGCAGAAACCAAAGAGGTGACTGACAGAGGGTTTCAGAGTTGCGAAGATGATTCTTTAACTGGCCGGGGAGTGCATGAAAGTGAATAATTGCTGAAAACGCTCAGGCAAGATATTTGCAGGAATCCATATCGTCTGGTATGTCGTTAAGGATGCCAGTAAGCCCATCATAATATAGCCTTCCAGCTTTTTCTCCGTGGAACTTTTTTTCACGTACTCTTCATTTCCAGAAGACTGGAATTTACCTAGAAATCGCTACATAGCAGCTGTTATTTCCCGGTCCATGTGTAAATGGGTTTACTAGTGGTGATCACGATTAACTGTCGGGCATCCCCCTATTATTAGGAAATAACGTAACAGAATTTTCTCCGTAACGACCGTAACTAAGAGAAATTAGTTGTGCAAATCTGAGAATTGAATACAGTTACACTATTTTAAACTGACCTATAGATCAACAGTATCTACGATTATTTAATTTGCTAAATATAATTACTTATAAAGATATATCAAGCCAACAGTGTCACCAACTTTGTAGTCGGCACACATGTCTAATATGAATACATTGTCTCGGTATTTTCACTTTCGCGACAATTCCTGCGAAGATCACAAAAAACGTAAATAAATGGACTAGGTTTTATTCCAATAAAAATAAAGTATTGTTGGATGTTGACAGTTAATATGATTTGGCTTATCGAGATTGCATAAAGCTGGTTCAGTCTTACAATTTTACATGTTTATTTATAAATTTCAATACAGATTACTGAGGTAATATTTTCTTTAGATCCTCATTACAGAGATGTAAAGCATTCGACGTTCCCCATAATATAAAGTACTCTTAAATTCGGCTTGCCGTTGGCTGAGAATGATGAAATGTAACCAGTCGAACGGACCATGTTGCGTGCGATAAAGTCGTTTGATGTCAATCATTTTACAGTCACAAAAATTATAAGATTTCGAGTTCGCAGTAACAACTCTCCCAATAACACGAATCTTCATCAAAATACAATAATATAACTGAACAGTAACGGCAATTCATTCCGGCGTCTGTCTTCCCATCATCCTATAACTTGGGAGTATTCAAGAGGAGAGTGAACAGACACCTAGAGGGTAAGCGCGATTCTTCGTCGGCCTCATCTACACTTACCATCAGGTGAGATCGAGACCAAGCGCGTGCCTGTAAAACATAAAAAAAGCAAATTATAAGCCCATTGTAATAAAAAAATTGATAATTATCATGTTATATATTACATTTTTTTGATTGATGAAGGCGTTACTCTGCGGAAATCCATTATTAAAAATTAGGGTGGACGTTACTTCGCACTTCCGCTAAGAATTGTTCGGTAGCTGTCATGTCTTACTGCAACAAAATAAGTTGAGAAAGAACTAAAAGTAATAAAAAGACGTAATATTTATTATATCTAACAGCCAAATCAAATCAATTTACCAATCAAGTTAAACATTCCAGGTCATAATATATCTAAAAAATATCACATATTACAATATTAAAAGCGCTAAATATTTTGTATTTCTGTTTACAAAAAAGTGGTCCCTGATTACGAAACGAAAAAAGAATAGAACTTATATCCGTTCCTTCCTTAAGCATTACGTTGGCATGACTGTCCTTATTTCTTTCTTCCATGATTTCCTATTAGAGTTTAGTTTATTATACTATATTATTATCTGTAGGTATGAAAATACGATATTTGAAAATTGTTACGTATAAGTTACCAAATAAAATTAATTTAATTAAAGAAATTGCGTCTGTGCTAATGACTACATGAAAGAAATGAAAGCATCTACAAAAAAGTGGTCGCTATTTACTACATGAAAGAAGTGAAAACTTTTACAAATAAGTGGTTCCTCGTAAGAAAACCAAGAAAAGCACAGAACTTATATCTGTTCCTTCCTTAAGCATTACGTAATTTAACGAATTCTGTCTGTTGTCATTTAATCCATCAGTCACTCAAGACCAATTCATTATTAATTAAAAAAAAGGTTTGTGTGCAATTCACATACGATAGAAGTGAAACTTTAGTAAATCGACAAAAGAATGAGATGAATATATATAACAAGGGTAGGATAATTACAAAGTTTACTTGCTTAAAAATGAAAGTATTTTAATTATTTTTAAAGATATTTTATTTAACATATGCTATATAAATGACTGCTCAAGTTCCATATTTTCAGTTTCAACAAACAAGATATAAAAATACTAACAAACACTATTAAATAATAACACACCACGCTGACTTCTTACTAAAAAGCTGTAATACGCAGCCGCATACAGTGTACACTAGTAGACGTACTTTTCACATACACTAACACACGTTAAATGCTCAAATACAAGCAAGTATTAAACAGTGTGAAATATACATACACACCGACATTTCCTCTCTCGCTCTGGCTCACTAATTACAGGCGACTATGCTTAGAAGACGGGAGTGGGGATGCTACGAAGCATGGCACAAAGACGAGAGACCGATAATATAAAATAGTATGTATATTGCTGTCTCATTCGTTGATTTCAGCAATTATTACGAAATACTATTTATGCCATAACTATGACTATTCGTTACTTATCATTTCGCTTAACGTCGAATTATGATAAATAGTCATTATTCAGTGCAATGTGTTTCTTAGATCGTTATAATTATTTAGCGTTTGTTATACTTATGTCAATTAATAAACATAATTAATCGTTATAATTAACGTTTATCTCGCACGAATTAATGAAGTAATTAATTATCAATTAGCATGCTAAATATACATAGCAATTATTATCATCTCAACCGCTCGATTGATTTTTCTAAGACTCTAGATCACAAAATAGCAGATTGTTTTTTTTTAATTCTACGACATCATACATTGCTAATTTCATGATTTAATAAAAAAAAGTTGTTATAATTGAAAAAATAATTTAAAAATACTTTTAAATAGAAGTGACAATTTTACAATACATTATTTGTTATTTTTCAAACCTTTTTAATATATCAGGTACCTATTTCTTTAAGCTCATGATGCCTGCAATCTGTTGGTTTTTGCCCCGTGAAATCTACATTCGTTTATATGAATAATGAAACTAAAACCTTTATCATTTTGGACAGTCCAGTAGTCATAGACAAGAGAATGAAGTGTAAATCAAAATCTGGTCACACTAACTGATGTTACGCCGTTATCATTTTCTGTTCTTGACTTATGCTGATTATATCTTATTGTGAACAAATAAGTATAGTTATGAGAATACTTTAAATTTAAAATTACGTTCTTGTTAGACTTGTGACGTTTGTGCTTTGTTGGTTATTTTAATAAGATTAGATCTTCATGAAAATGTCTTTGTTCAATAATTTTTGCCTAACACACTGGATTGCTGTTTTTTTACTTTTGTGCTTATTTTCATCCGCTGATAATAACGTAAAAGCGAGTGAAAATGATGCCGAAAGTATTACTAAAATAGGTCAAGGCGTAGGTCATATAATGAATATTTATTACTGGTATGCATAATTATAATGGTTTGTAATAAGAATTAAAATTTCTTACGTCTTCACTAAAATATATATATATATATAACATTTTTTACAGTTACTCTTGTGGCTACAGAAAAGTATTTGAAGATTATGCAGGTATCATACAGCAAAAATACCCTGACATTTCAGTGATTGGTGCCAACTATGACCCTCCAGGTCTAAACATGCATTTGTCTAGGTTAATTGTAAGTATACAAATTAGTCTGGGATTTAATTTAGTATTTGGTAATGTTTTGAGAGTAAATGTTGATAGAGTTTAGTTGTCAATTATGGCATTATAACTCTCATTAGAAAATGATACATTTTTAATAAATTTTAATAAAACTGGTAGTGGCCCTAAAATATAATAAATGTTAGTCTCAAGAAACCTGGAATGAGAAGTAACTTTTAATCTTGTGCTAAATAATATTATTGTAATGATATTTATGAGAAAAATTATCGAGAACTAGCTTTTGCCTGTGTTAATGTAAATTTAACATATCCCTTGGAACAGTACATTTTCTGGATGAAAGCTGGTATCCTGGTTTTTTCTGTACTTCTATTTAATGTCTATGCAAATTTCATGATGATCAGTTGAGTAGTTAAGGGGTGAAACCACAACAAACAAATATACATATAAACTCACTTTGATATTTATGATATTGGTTAGGATAATGTAAGCATAACCATGAACTTGTCTTTAGTTTTTGTGCAGAGTATTACTTTTTCTAAAACAGCTAAAACTATACACATATAAATATGTTGACAGTTCTAATAAAAAATATTATTATTGAAAATAAATTTACATTAAATTTCACTAATAAAAGGAACACTAAAGTTTAACAATACCTACTTTAGTTATTCAAAAGTAAATAGTTGCAGAAACTACCGTGAAGAACAACAAGCCGATTTCTTGACGTGGTTATACTTACACATTTCACAACTAATGTTAATTATTCTTGTTTTAATTACATTTCAAATTTAATCTTGAAATAACTCAGATCAGTGGGAGTATCCTTTTAACAGAATGGAATGAGAAGATAAGGTAGCTCACTTGTCTGTCTTCACATCCGAGTTTTATTGTACAAAAATGGTTAATATCACCCATAGATTTCTAGTTGATAGAAGCATTGTCTAACCTTAATATAATTGACAATACAATCTGGAGGTAGTAATTATCATTTCCTTCTTTGTTATTTTGATATGGCACACAAGCTTAAATATTGAACATATTATTTCATATACGAGGAACACGATGTATCATGATAGTATAACTAATATCAGTCATTTGCTTCTGTTAAATGAGAAGTAACCACTTTTAAATATTGTACTCCTTATCTCAATCATGATCATTTGAGAATGTGCTGTTTTTTTAGAGCTCCAGTAAAGCAGATAACACCTTTACTAATTCTGTATGTTATGATATTTGTCAACATATTTTTATTTTTCCCACAATTACTTTGCTCATTTAAGTTTATTTACAATTATTTTATAAATTTCACTTGTTGGATTATGTAAAAAAGATACCTTAATGGATATTCCTGAAGGCTAACTTAAGGTAGCCTAATTTAGTAGTGTAATAATTAATTTTATGATAATTTATAGATTATGTACTTTAATTATTTTACAAACTTTTCTTTAAGTTCAATATAAATTTAAATATAAAGTGTTATAAAATACTTTCTTATTTTCCCATACTGTAATGTAAGTAATCCCCATGAAAGTGTTGAGATTCCATAATCAAGACTAAAATTTGAAAACACAACTGAATGTCAGGTTAAAACTTTATGTTTTGTTAACACTACATAAAATTAGTGAAAAATCTTTTAAAAGTTGAAAGTTGATAAAAGATATATAATTTATAAACTAAATGAAACACAGCTATCTCACAAGGAAAAACAAATTTTTGTTTACACAATGTTGCAAATTAAAAGTCGAAAACATTTAAGATCTGATTCATTATATTAAAATAATCTGTTGTTTCAGGGCTTTGGCAAGATGTTACTTATTATGTGCATACTCAGTGGAGTGAATATCTTTGCATGGTTGAACAAACCTCAACCCGCTTGGTGGAGCTGGTGCCTTGACAACAAATTGTATGCATGCATGATGATGTTTTTCTTGGCAAATATGATTGAAGGTCAGCTTGTCTCATCTGGAGCCTTTGAAATATCTCTGAATAACATTCCACTCTGGTCTAAATTGGAAACAGGAAGGATTCCACAGCCACCGGAGTTATTCCAAATAATAGATAATACCTTGCAATTTTCTAAAATGGACTTGCCTAAAAATAATTTTGTTCAATAATTCAAAATTAAGGTATAATTGGTTTTAATAATGTAAATTGGTTATAAATATGAAAGGGTTATTAACTATGACTATAATGAATTTGAATTTATTTAAATATTAAAGAAGTGACTTTATTTATTAAGCATATATTGTGTCAGTCATATAATTGAGAACAATCTTCAAGTAGACAGCATTTTGATACTTCAAATGTTCTGTACAAACTTTGATCAGATACTTATATGATATTTACAACAAGTATTTTAATAGAACTAACATAAACAGAAAATAAATTTAGAAATTTTATGTGGGCAAGTGTTATTTGATATGTAAATATGTATATTTGATAACAGTTTCAAATTGAAAAAATAAAGAAGAAGAAGAGAAAAACTTCACAATATATTACAAATATTATATAATCATTTCAACTGAATAAAACCTTTTAAAAATAACACTGGTTAGTTTCATATTTAGTTGCTTCTAATGTCATATCAAAAACAAACTGAAAATTTAAAATGTTAACATAAAAAAAAGAATGTATGTAGCCCTCAAAACTAAAAAAAACTCCTATTTTAACAACCTTATATTTGGGAAAGTTATCCTGTTGGTAACTAAATAAATAAACATACAGCGGCAGTAATCTCTTTTTAAATTTGCATGTGTTAGTATTGGTCCAATTCTGTGTGGAGAAAGCAACCCCAGATCTTAACATTTCACTTTTTTTAATTTCTAAAACCCATAAATAATTACTAGCTATTTTAATATAATTTTTATGGTAATACATGTTCTCAATTATATGACCTACTACTGTACTGCGATTAAAGTTTCTTTATTTAAATTAGGCCTTAAGAAAATACTTATGAACTTTAATTTCTACCACTTTCTTATATACATACAAAATAAAAAAAAACACTCTTTCACCTTATAACATAAATACTCATAGGTGAAGTCCTAAGCTTCAACAAGTATATTACAACATTTTAGCTTTTTATTTTATTGGACAGGACACTTTTCTCTTTAATTTTATCTAATAATTATTTTTATGATGTCCTCATTCCCGCAATTTTGAAAAGTACACTCTTAAGACTTCTTTTTCAATAATAGAACAGGTACACCTTTATTACCTTTGAAATGATTCACATAAATACATTCAATATTTTAGCATTGATCGGCTTGTAAGAGCCAACAAGTTAATTTTTTATTAATTAGTTTGTAAGTAAATAAAATTCAACAAATGAAAGATGTTTGCAAAACTATAAGTTTTTCCTTGGAACTTGGGCATCTAGTCAGAATGGTTAATTACATTAAAATTCATTCATGGTCATGTTTTGTTTATATAAGAATACTAATAAAAATTAAATAAACAATACGGATTATTATTTTGTAACTCTGGACCTCGTAAAAATACGCCTAAATTTTTTTTACATAGAAGCGACTTTTGTATACACTGGTATTTTTATACTTGTTTTAGTATATTGTTTCATTGTCACAAAAAAAGCAAAGGGCAAGTAAACATTTGTGGTAGTATGACTTTTATACAGAAGCAGTATGAAAAGTTCCTAGCATAAAACAACCGTTTCTTGTAGTGAAAACTTCTTTAGGCGCGTTGAGCACTTTTTTTGGGTGAACAAAAATCATGGAACTCGCGTCATCGGCACGGAATGCTTTCCATGAGCTATATGTATACTTTGTATATATGTACATAGGTTCTCATTGTCTTGAATTTGCACTTCTGTCGTCAGTCCTTTAATCTAGTACTATTACTCAAACGAAATATAAAAGTTTTATCCTCTCGGGTGATTTTTTAAGATCCTGATCTCAAAATGGCGGATTATTTTTTAACTTCACGACGTACATTGTAAATTTCATGATCTAGTAAAAAAAGTTCGTACAAATTAAAAAATAATTCAAAAATACAATTTACATAAAAACTGTAATTTTACAATACATCATTTGTTACTTTTTCAAAATTTTGTAATAAATCAGCTATTTTTAAAGCGTATGCTGCCAACAATCCGTTGACCTATGCCTCATGAGGTCTACATTCGTTTGTATGGAACTTAAACCTTTATGGTTTTGGACAGTCCAGGGGTTAAAAGTAACTAAATAGTCAGCGACCCGCCAAAAATATCAGAATCATCTATTTGGCACGAATATTGAAAAAGTTGAGTAACCTTGGTCTATCTTGGCCTTCGGGCGGAGGGAGAGGGAGAAAACCTCGGTAAAAAGTCACCGTGGGAGAAAACCACGTTAAAAAGTTACAGACGGGTGTGCCTTCGGGCGGTGGGAGGGAGGAAACCTCGGTAAAAAGTCACCGTGGGAGAAAACCACGTTAAAAAGTTACGGGTGTTGAGGAGACAACCTCGTTAAAAAACAGACGGGAGGCCTTCGGGCGGAGGGAGGTAGAAAACCTCGTTAAAAAGTTACCGTGGGAGGAAACCACGTTAAAAAGTGACAGAGGGACGGCCTTTGGGCGGAGGGAGAGGGAGAAAACCTCAAGAAAAAGTTACCGTGGGAGGAAACCACGTTAAAAAGTGACAGAGGGGAGGCCTTCGGGCGGAGGAAGAGGGAGAACAACCTCATTAAAAAGTTCCTGTGGGAGGAAACCACATTAAAAAGTGACAGAGGGGTGGCCTTCGGGCGGAGGGAGAGGGAGAAAACCTCGTTAAAAAGTCACCGTGGTAGAAAACCACGTAAAAAAGTTACAGGTGGTGGTGGTTGGAGGGGGTGACCCCTTGACTGCCAAACCGGACCAAGGAGGGAAGGGGCTGGGGACCTGACTTTCCATTGCACATTGGTTCGGTAGACGGGTAGGCAGCTTGACCGGGCTGTCGTCGCGGTCAGGGCGTTCGCGCTGGGCCTTGTCGCCGGGGTGGCATGGTGCTTGCTTGTTCGATCCCGTGCCACTCCATAGCGCGGCAGACGGTATCTTGTGGGTTTTTTTAGTCAGTAAGAGTCTGACACCCCACAGCTCCCCAGGGCTGTGGGTGTCCAATGAAGGATTTCTTCCCACATTAAAAAAAAAAAAAAAAAAAAAAATCTATATTATTTTTTCCGATTTTTCCACGAGATATTACTACACGATAAATGAAAGCCATCTATCCGCTATAATAATGAATTTATTTGATAAATAATATTACATAAAAGCCTCACTGGTTATTACAAATTTAAACAAGCTATTTCGTATTTATAAAAAAAAAACATTTTACATTTCGTGTTATAAATCCTGATTTCGTTATTTTATAGTAATAAACATTACGTATTCAGTACGAATAAAAAAACATTATTCTGTACTAATATTTTTAGGTTACCGTTTGACCACAATCCCGCCTGATGGCAAATGACGATATGGTCCAATATGATAAATACGCTAAGCCCTAAGCCTACAGGGGCTCGCTCTCAAGTACAGCTGCCGGAACACACACTTATGTGCTTGGCATCAGATTTTCAATTCAACACACACTTATGTGCTTGGCATCAGATTTTAAATTTGAGGGTGATAGTTAGTTAGATGGCCTTAAAAATTGGCAAAAAAGGGTTTAGAAAAATCACACTATGGTTTCATCAAAATGTTTTCCTTCACTGACAGTTCCGGCTCATTCGCAATGATTCGAACCTACGTCGATCGATTGTGTTTGAAATCGTCGCTAACCAGTGAACAGTCATCGCGTCAAACGTTACACATTCACCATCGAAACATACTAAAACCTCAACAAATATTAAAAAAATCAAGGGTCTTATTAAGATATGTTAATTTTTTCTTATGAGCTATTATTTACTGTTATAAGCTCAAAACATTTTAAATTCTTAGATAAATCAATTTAATCCATTCTGGCATTGTTTTTCTATTTTTCACATATTTTTTTAACAAAATATATAATAAGAATTTTGATACTTTCAGACTGTTATCCTTTTATTAGTATCTACACATCATCCAAGATTCATTCATCTTTTTGAGACCAATTCTCCTATTCGAAACATATAGCCATAGAGTCTTTATATTCTTTCTTTTTTAGACATTATTAAATAATGTTAGCAGTACTTAAAAATTGATATAGTTTATCTAAAGTTTTGACCATAATTTAAAGTATCGCCTAATCTTATTCAAAACACTTTATCCAAAAAATTTAAATTATATAATAAATTATGGTACCTAAGCCTACTAGATATTTCAGATAACCTAAATAAGCGAATAGCACGCGTTATTTAAAAAAACTGAAATAATTTCCATATCTCTGTAGAATGCGGGAGTGCTATCGCGTCACTACTTTAGCACGACGTGGCAGAGAGACTACCATATTGCTATTTTCGGAAAGTGAGAGAAACAATAGATCTGACTCAATTAGAATAGAATTGTCAACGCTTTGGCAGCTAGTTTACGAATTTTCCGAGCAGGCGTATTTAAATGAGGTAAAAATAGAACACGTGCAAAGAATTACAGTCGGTAAAAGACCTAGCCATATTAGAGTAGTAAATACTAGGAATGGAGACAATAAAAACTAGTAATAAAATATATGTAGAAACAATAATGAGTCGTGATTAGTTATAGTTCTCTGATGCTACGCGCTTTAATGTTTACGCGTCGCAGGTGCGTTTTTTTTTATATTCGGCAATATGATTACAATACCTGATGGAAAGTACGGTACAGTCTAAAAACAACGGCGACTGTCTGTGTCAAATACAAACGGTAGTCGACACCATCATGCGACCTGCAAAAGTGCCTCTTCACGCCTCGTTTGGAGGACCCGATATCATAAGAGGGAGGGAACATACTAGTCGGGAGGCGATTCCATATCTTTACAGTACGTCAGATATAGGAATTTTCGAACTTCTTCGTTCTTGCCGGGTATGGTTGCTTTTGTAATCTGTGGAGACGCGTATCCGCCTGAGTAGTTCTGTAGTGGAAAAGAGAAGACGGGATGGGGTTGAACAACTCTTCATAACATTCGCCATAAAACACGCTCAATGAGGTGATGTCTCTTGGTAACTGTAGCGGTTCAAGGTTGTTAGTGAAGTCTGCATCATTCACAATGCCGACAGCCCGTCGCTGCAACCTGTCTAGGGCATCACAGAGGTATTGGGCGGAACCATGCCAGAGATGCGAACAGTGTTCTATGAACGTCCTAACTTGCGCCTTATAAAGAAGGTTTAGCTGGCCGGGCGTGAAAAACCGTCGCACTCTGTTCAGGATGGTCAGCCTCTTAGATGTTGCGGTTACACAGTAGACGGTAGACTGTACGGCAGACGGTAGATACACAGGTTGTCATGGAGACCGTATGCCTCGAGTTTGGATAGAAAACCTTGATACCAAACCCTATCAAAAGCCTTTGCTATATCAAGGCTAATTGCTACGGCTTCACCATGTTTATCAATCGTTTCCTCCAGTGATGAAGTACGTACGCTAAAAAATCACCCGTTGATCGTTTCGGACGAAAACTATATTATCGATCATTAATTAAGAAGTGCTCTTCTAGGTAACGAACAAGTTGTATATTTATGATCCGTTCCATGACTTTGCATAACACACCGTGGTTACGGCAATTGGGCAATAGTTGTTGGGGTCTGAACGGTCCCTTTTTTTGAGGATTGGTTACACATTGATCTCCTTCCAAACCTGGGGCACAACAACAGAAACATAGGGTTATGTGGTATAAGCGTGTTAGAATTGGGGTCAACTCAGCTGCACATTTCTTAAGGACCACAGGAGGGATGCCATCAGGACCACTGGCTTTTCGAATATCCAGCGAAAGCAGCTCTTTCCAACGTCACTTTGCTTTATACGGATTTCTGGCATTGTGACATCGCGGTACGGTACGGTGGTTGTACACGAGGTACAGTGTTGCAATCATCGACTCGTGAATTAGCCGCGAAGATAGTAAATTTTTTTGTTCCGGCTAATGTTCGCGCATCTTGTATTTTTAGAACGTTTGATTTCTCACGTAAATTGTTGTAGTACACACAGTAACGTCGCATGTCAGCAGTGTGTAGCAATATCGTCATCATTAGAAGTAGGTGAAGTTTCACTGACTGTTAAAATTATTGTGATAGTTCAGCGCGGCACATTGGGCAAGAATGTCGTAGCACGAGCTCGTGACGCAGCACAAACGAGAGGCACAAACCGCATGTCAATTGCGTTTGTTCGTGCGCATGTTGCGATTGCGTTACAATAAGCGCACGCCCTGAGGCAGCACATTCCGTTATCAGAGTACCACATGCGCCGCAGGATGAACACCTGCAAATACAAAATACTGTTTTAAAGTGAATATATTTTATTTTGCTTTATCTGTTTATATAAAAATCAATTGCCAAAAGCGGCTGCACCCACGGAATAAAGAAATGCCTTTCTTCCGTGGCTGCACTTATTAAGCTGTTTTTTTTTCTCTGTGTAAATGCCAGTATTTATATTAAAGAGAATGTTTGGAAAAATGAAAAAATCGGGTTGAAAAATCTCCATATAAAAAGTAAGTGAGACAGAAGACAAGATCTTCAAAAATATTGACAAATTGTGGTTCAACTTCTCAGTTGCCATTTCATTACATGGTCGTACTGTAAAGGTCTCGGTCTCATTTTCTTAGTACACCCTAGCGAACACGAACAGGCAGATAGTAGCTAAATAGTTAGAAGGAGGTTTATTATCAATAACTAAAGTAAGAGATTTTGGGGATATATTTCCTGTTTATAATATGAATTTTTTTAATACTCCATATCTTTTAGCGTTTAATCACATCTCACCTCATAATAAAAGACAAGGCGGCCTAAGAAGGTATCGGGATAAATCTAAAAAAGGACTAATTTTCAAATACAGGTGATTACATATTGATGCTTGGTGACAGATTTTTAACTTGATTGTGGTAACTATCCAGACAGGCATTAGGATAACCCTACCATTATGAAAAGATAAACTGTCTACATCAATTGCTGCAATGAAATTTGTCAGGCACACAATAATTGCACAAGACAGCTAAACAACTGTTCAAAACCAGTTAAAAAAATATATAACCGAGGTCTAAATTATTACTTGACTTAAAAGTACTCCATAGTACTCACAATGATCTTTTAAATGAAGAAATACGTAAAGCACAATTTACCATTCCGGTATGCTGATGTCACAGTTGGGACAGTTGACTTTATTTGCCTTTGCATCTTTAGGCTTACATCTGGTGAATACTTCAATTGCCAAACTTTCAAAAGTTTTTTGCTAGAAATAAAATAACACAATTAAATTAAAAACACACAATATAATTCTGCAATTTATGCTCAATAGTATGAACTATAACAAATAATTAATATGTATACTCACATCCATCGCTTCAAGTTTGATGAAAGCTTTAGAACACAGTTCAAATGCACGGGCTCTGATTGCTATCGAGGCAACTGTGCACCAAGCCTAAATATAATTAATTACATATTAGGATATTAATGTATTATAACTATCTCTACAGAACCGTACATGTCACATTCATTTAGTAAAACAAGGACACTAAAATCTTTATTTTCTTATAGGTAATTTAGTGCCAATACAATTATTACCAATTTTTGTATGAATTCTAAGCCCATAATTAAATCACCTTGATTCTGTTACCTATTCTTATCGATTAACCAATGTACCAACCTGGTACACTAAAACTTATATAAACTGCGACAAACGGTGTCAAATATGTATATGAAAATAAACAGTTACTTTTGCAATGTGAGAATTTTCTTCGATTGTTAAGTTTGAATGTTCAGCTGAATTAGCTAAAATAAATGTTCCCCGTAGTATTTTCTTAGTGATGAATTTGAGAACAAACGGTTAAGCATTAAACATATCTAAAATAAATAGACAAGTCTAATGTTTATCAGTAGAACAGTAAAATGTAGATAAACATTAAGCGTAGAACGTACGTTGTAATGTTGGTTTTGGACGTAATGTCAGATAAATTAATTTAGACAATAAAATCATAATTACACAGTAAAGGTATATAGTGACAGATTACAGTATCAATTAAAATATCGGTATGGTGTTGGTCATTACAATTGTCATTTTAGCATGTTTCAACCTGGAGATGTTGGTTTGGATGTAAATCATCAAAGTGTGCAGCGAGGCGGCTCGCGGCGCGTAGCGCTGAATCAATACGTCGCGGGACGGCTGGCTGCAGAGCGACGTGGCAGGCGCGAGCCGCTCCCGCCGCCACACTCGCCCAGTGTTGCGCCGCGCCCAGCCGCCAACATCGCAACGCTAATCTATGCCGACCGCCTTCTACGAACAAATACAAGTAGCCCTCAACAATGCTGTACATATGATTCCTTCAAACTTGGACGTTATATTGCTAGTCGCCATTGAGCCGTACCAAGGAGCTTAGCGCGCATTTCGTGTTCGTACGTATTATAAAAATAAATTGCGTTTATATCGTCTGATTATTTAAAAGAACTCCCATAACTATGGAGTGATTTCGTGTTCAGTCCAGCAAAATGTGCAGTAATAACCTCATAAGGAAGCCATGCTTTTGGCACCAAAAGAACAACTTTATGATACATTTTTAAACGTACTTTATACCTTATGGCCTGCAAAATCCAGCGTGTTCAAAAATTAAAACCGGATGCAACTAGTCGCCTTAACTTTATTAATCCGAAGCTCAGCCGTTTTAACAATTTTCATCTTAACATTGAAAGTTACGAGAACAATAAAAAAAATCGATTCTAGTTAGACCAATCTCCGTTTGCTTCAACGTCCATTTCATAGCAAGTCCTGGGCTCTTACTGACTAAAAAAACCCACGAAATACCGTGTGCCGCGCTATGGAATGGCACGGGATCGAACAAGCAAGCACCATGCCACCCCGGCGACAAGGCCCAGCGCAAACGCCCTGACCGCGACGACAGGCCTGGTCAAGCTGCCGACCCGTCTACCGAACCAATGTGCAATGGAAAGTCAGATCCCCAGCCTCTTCCCTCCTTGGTCCGGCTTGGCAGTCAAGGAGTCACCCCCTCCGACCACCACCACCTGTAACTTTTTTACGTGGTTTTCTACTATGGTGACTTATTAACGAGGTTTTCTCCCTCTCCCTCCGGCCCGAAGGCCACCCCTCTGTCACTTTTTAATGTGGTTCGCCTCCCACAGAAACTTTTTCATGAGGTTTTCTCCCTCTTCCTCCACCCAAAGGCCGTCCCTCTGTCACTTTTTAACGTGGTTTCCTCCCACGGTAAATTTTTAACTGAGGTTTTCTACTACCTCCCTCCGCTCGAAGGCCTCTCGTCTGTTTTTTAACGAGGTTATCTCCTCAACACCCGTAACTTTTTAACGTGGTTTTCTTCCACGGTAACTTTTTAAAGGAGGTTTTCTCCCTCCACCCTCTGACGGGCGAACCGAAGAATGTCCTGTCCTTACCTCATCCCCTGTACCCTCTGATAAGCAGAGGGTTACTGCGAGGGGCGCCGTCTGCCGGGGTATACACCCCGATCCGGTTCTGGAACCGAGCCTCAGGAGTGTTTATTGGCTCTCTAGCCTAGATCCGTAGTGTTCTGCTAGACAGGGTCACCTCGTGTAGGATGTGGCTCTTCACCACACACTGACGGTCTTGGGAGGCAGGCTAAGGCTCCACGAGGGAACTGTATTCGTCTGTGGGTCTACTCCCTGCGGTTCCGAGGTACAAGTATCTTATCCCCACTTGACCCCATAATATGGATAGATAGCTTAGCTTAAATTAACTTAGATCGGGAAACTTGGCGACAGTTCAGGCCGAGGTGCACCGTGTGCCCTTGCGCTGATCCTCTAAACAAATCGGGTGAGTGTCTTAAGCGTTCCCTTTAGTACTCCGGTGAATCTGTAGCGGCCTTAACAAGGCAAAAGTGTAGTCAGATCGAAAAAAATATATATATATATATACCGGGTATAACTACTTGCCGAGTTTCACAAGCTTTTCCTCTTCGGTTTTAAGCATTTAGAAAAACTTTTAATACACAGAAACGCCAGATTTCTATTAATTTAAATTTAAATATAAAATTGTATATCTAGTCGTTTTTTATTTCATATTCAATCAATCCATCAAAATCTTTTGGAGCAACCTGTACTATTTGCGTAAATAGATCATGTGATCGATCGGGAGGATCAATGTTGCCGTGTTCAGTTCTTTGCCAACTGAAGTAAGCCAGCAGCCTTAGTGAACAATGTTAATAAATATTGTAAGGTTAATCACAAAAATTACGTATTATTTTCAAAATAACTTTTTTACGATAATTATTACTCTCAAAAAATTATATGTAATGTTTTGTTACGTAACAAGGTATCAATTAAAACATTGATATGAGCGTTCAATATAAATATAATTCAATGGACACTCTCTAGAAGTTAAATATGTAAATACCAGCTGGCAAAACTAGACTATTGTTCGATTAAAAAAACTGATTAGCTTTATTCTGTTTTATAAGAATAGGAGTCGTCTAAAAGCTATTTGTTATAGTTTGTTGGTAAAAATATAATAAATTACTAAGCACGTTTACAAAATATATGTACTTGGAAATTTTCACTACCGGTGTGCTTGAAAATATTCGATATTTTATGTTTTCAAAATATTGTTTTAATGTGTTATATTATCTGTACGCATACAATAATCAGGTAAGTGTTATATTTTTAGTTTCAGAGGCAATAATATCAAAACAGATTTTTATATAAAAAATGTCTTTTCTTTCTTTCCATATGGCGTTAATTTTTAAACTCGACAGATAAAAGATTGTCGTAGTTTTAATATGACATATAATTCTAAATAGGCATAAAAGATATAAACATGCGTTAAAATAATAAAAAACTAAAGCATATGTATATTTTTGTTGCTCACTTTATTTTTCTGTGTTAACTTATTTTGCTTTTTCTCGAAAACCAATTAAATTAGAGATCTGAAACATCCAGGACCTTATTATTTAATTAGTGCTATATATCCCCTAAGTATTGATTATAATTATACCCCCAGTCTTTAGAAAAAAAGTAAACTTACTTGCAGTGTTCTCATCGAATTGTATTGAACGCATCTATCATGTTATATTAAAGTTAGAGAAGTTCTTTCATAATTATTTATTTTCAAACATTTCAACATAATTCAAATACTCACCAACAGAAGTTTGGCTGTAGAGGCGACCGGCGAGCATGTAAAGTTTTTTGATCAATGACGGCAAAGCATTTTTTGATGCCTCAATATTGGCCAACTGAAAAATATAATCATTTGTCGAGGGACTCGTTGTTTTTAACTATTAATAATTATAGCATTGAAATATCAAGTTATTCGTATTAAGCATTAAAGGTAGCTTTTAGCATTATTACATAGTGACAACACAACAGTTGCTACGTAAAAAGTTTTGTACTTATACTTCGGTTCCAGATTTAAAATGTTCAAGTGCAAGTCGCACAAATGAAATCAAACGTTTCAATCAATCAATTCCAGACTTAACTACAAAATAACGTTAATTCTAGTACATAATGGATTCGAATATTGTTAGGACACTGAGATCCTATGAAGGAATATATACAACGTAATGAAGCACAGTCAGGTGGCAGTACATTGCCCAGTGATCGTCTGGTTATCCACAACCTTTAGATTGATCTGATAAGCCCATAATAATGACTCTTTTTTTTTTAGTTTGTCACGCTTCGTAATCAACCAGTATATATTAATCGAGATAATTGCTATTTGGTATGTCGTCGCAGTCGAGTACCTTGACCGGTGGAATGTCGATTTTATGTCCACAGGTTCGAAAGCCGACATGTAGTTACATTTTTGAATTCGCGCACACTTACTAATTTAAATTGATAACATTATCGGCTGACGGTAAATAAAAACATCATGAGGAAATTTGAACCTGAGAAATGTTCTTGTAATAAATCTTGTAGAATAATTCTCTAGTTAGTCTATTACGGGCTAATGTGATGATCATGTTGTGGTGACGTCGATGATCGGCGATGTATTAGTAATCACTCCGCAGGATCCGCTATTGTTCTTCGATTGTACTGTACTTATTATCAAGCGCAATAATATCACTTTAACATGTACTATGAAACATGTAGTAAAAAATGTAAAAAAAATCTAGTAAAACCATACCTGGACAGCCATAGTAGCAGCCTGCGTCAGTCTACCAGCTTCTTTCAAATGCAGAATGGCTTGTATCGTTGGAGGCTCGTTAACAATGTCATCCATTTCATCATTTGATTTTAATGTTGTTTCCTGATTGCAAGTGACACGTTCATTAAATGTGTGTGCGAATAGTGTTCGGTATTATTAGTAACATCGGGTAGATTAATAAATGTTTCTATTGTTCATATAAAAATAAATAGAAGATGAAGCGAAAGCACAAAATAAAGTTGGATAAATGTTAAAAATATTAATTACTATATGGTCAAAGCCCTGGGAACAGACTATGCTTTATACTTTCGCCTTAAAGACACTGTATAGTGTTAAATGTACAAGTAAAAAAAGTCTGAGGTACCGTGTTTGTTCTAGTTGATCCTGCAAACAGTTTTGCAAGCGACTCATTATCTTCTAAAGCCATATAACATTTTTTCAATCCTTCGGTGTTGTTACACATGGTGTAATATTCAATAGCACCAGTCCTATAAATGAGATACCGTAAGTTTCATAGTTTAATAGTAGTAACATCATAGACAAAAATCAAGATCAATAAGACTAATCTTTGTTAAATCTGTAGGATAGACAAAGTTTTTTTGTTAGATGATTATTATTAACATTTATTCCCACCATGAAAACACACGTAACTTGGTCCGTCTCTTTCTGTTACGCCGTAACACGGAGAAATGCTATCGGGCATGGCTGGACTTTTATTCTAATTTATTGTTCTAATTATCTTATTCTAATCTTAATCTATTTCGAATGCTAATAAATGTGTTAGATGTATAGATTGAGTTTTTAATATACAATGTATTAATTATTATGTCTCAATTGAGAATTAGAATTGGTCTCTTCTCAACAGAAGGTAGAAAACGTAACATACGACGTATTGGAGATCTCCAGTGCTACACGATATCGATGTATTTACTGAATATTTGATGATACTCTGAGGATATATAAGTTATGATGACTTATAATGTGTTGGGCACATCGATGTAGGTTAAAATCCTATCATTAACTGGAATTATAGGAAACTTGTGGTGAAACCGCAGAACGTTGGTGTAGTATTTTTAATAACATCTTGACTTGTTACCGCTCACCAGTTGAAATTCTTTCGTCAAGCACCCATAGGTGTTTTCCGGCGGTTGAACTAGAGCTAGTTCTCCTTTATGTTTAGTATGTTATCATCATGGGCAACGTTATTAATGAATATCAAGTGAAATTGTCATTAAATAGTAAACCTTCCAAAGTATAAATGATAACATATTTTTAAACACTGTGTTCGTCACACTACGTTTTACTATGTATATTATTACTAATCCAATTTAACTTGGTACACATTTAGATTTTATTTTTAAGAAATTCTTGTTTTTTATCATGTCCGCTTATTTAGGGTTAGAAACACAGTTCTAATTATAACTATATATTTAAAATTTACCAACCAGTTTTGCCTGTCACTGTAATAATCCCCGATATTACTGTACGCCTGTTTAATTTGTGAATCTGGCGTATTTGGAGACATCTTCAACAATTCTACCACACGGAACCAGTGACCCAAACGCTTGCGAAGTGCTATTGCTAAATCGCTACAACAACGTATTATTATAATCAGTATATTTCATAACAAAAAGCCAAGGCTTGAATCTTATATCTGTAGTGACTTGTGTACTTGCACTTGGAAACTAAACAACTTAACACGATCTCGGTTTTCGTTTGAAACTTGAAGCCAAATATGCTCAAGACTAAAATTATTCATTTTTATAGTTTAGTGTTTAATAAAGGTCGTCCAAAATATTCTGTATATTCTATTAGTAAGGTCCTAAATAATTCATCTCACCGTCTGTCTTCATTGTGATATATCTTTTCTGCTTCGTCGAAATCTTTGAAGTAGGCCAGAATTTCGGCTTTTTTCAAAGCGTTAGAATGTAAGGCATTTACTCGCGAAACAAATTTTATTCCAGCGTAATCGTTGCGCCTCACAAATGCAGCTTCAGCAGTTTCTAGAGCATTTTCCACTTCAAATTGTTTTAAAGCGGCTTGAGCAAGTAATAACCTAAGTGAAATTAATTATATAACTAATTGAGTCTTCTTACAACTCTCACTTACATAAATATTTGGGTAAAATTTATAAGTATACGAATAACCTACAAATTATGTGCTATTGAACTCAACATATACTTTGTTCATGTTAGGCACCAATAAGACTATTAAAGAAGATGAACTCTAACCAAACATCAATTTTATTTTTGAAATAAACCTTGACAGTAATGATGGTATTGTAAGATCGAATTATAGTGACTAAATTATATTCAGCGTTTATCAATAAAATGTTACCGAAAAGAACGTAAATAAGTAATTGATAAAATAAGGGTTGACAATAAAAAAATCACCTTAAACTTAAAACACTATCTAGAAAGTTTCATTTTGAAGTTGCAAAAATATTATATTTAATTTCGAAATGATTTTACATTTTATGTACTTATCTCCTTTATTTAGCAAGTTTAATACTACTAATAGGCAGGAAAATACAAAGATTTCATAAATACTTACCATAGTTGTGGATGCGGGTTGTCTTTTATGAAGTTTTCTGCTTCTTTCAGGCCTACTTTTTCTATTAACTGTCGCGTATCTCTCAATGATTTTACTTCTATAGTAACTATGTGCTGAGGTGTACACTTATCTGTTAAGTTATCTAAAAGTGCAGTAGTTATTTCTAACTCCTGTACATGAGAGATACAAATGTTTTGTATAAAAATATTGTTATTCTTAAAATTAGTTATTATTAAACAAAACACATAATAAACACAGTGAGCATTTTTCAATGTAATATTTTAGAATGGAATCGGTAAAATAATTAGTATCTAATATTGTAAAACATACTCAACAAAATGACAATAAAATTGAGGTTGAGTCGTAATTATATTTCAACACCATCTATTTCCATAGAAATAATGTGGCAAAGTTAACTTAGTAGCATAATCAATACAATACGTACAATAACAAATACCACTAAGTACTGCTGTTCTTATATTTTGCCGTTATAATAAAAGAAAATAAGTATTAAATTGTTGTATTAGATAACCCTCTGAATGAAAAAAAAAGAAATATTTCCATTCCATTGCGTATTTTAAGCCATCGTGAAGATTTATACCTAATCTAAAGAGATTACCTACCTTAAATTTGCACAAAAAACCCTGCATTGTGAGCGGTTCCTCCGGTTCTGCATCCCGTAATACATATAACCGGGCCTTTTCAGCAACCGCCAACATTTGCGGATTGTCGGACGCCCACAGCGCACTCCATACATCCTTACGCAAAGCTTGTCCGATACTTATATTGTTTGCCATATCCGTATCTAATATATATAAGCACCCAGGCTGATCTATTACGTAGAATTTACTGTAACAAAAAGAGTTACACTGTAGAAAGACCTAGCGTCCTTGTGCGTTGTCCATCTATTGTAAATCGTCTTATGTTTCGAGGAACCTTAGAATCTACATAATCACGGACAATGCATTTCTCAGATAATTCCCTAATAATTGTGGAATGAGATCCCTACGAGGTTTTCCCAGTGGACTACAGTATCAGGTGATTAAAGAGGAATTTAAACAGGTTTTTGAAGAGTCGGCAACATTCTTTTAATATTTGTAAAGTTGGACACTTTCACAGGCTGCAGTTACTATTTACTATCTAATAGATGACGCGTTTATTATTATAGTACGACGAAGTGACGGCACTATACCTGATGGCAAATACAATGCAAATAGAAAAACAAAGGCGATCACTGAGAGATATACAATCTATCGATAGTCGTCATCAATGTCGATCGGTGCCCGCTTGCAAGCTTCGCGGCTGTTGGATGTATCCTGACTGATCCCGAGAAGCGACAAATTAAAACGAAGTTACTATAATGGGTTTATCAACATATACTGTATGCCTCCGAGAGCTATTCAGACAAAATCGCCATGTCCTACCAGTTTGACATAATTGCCATGTCCTACCATTCGGCCACCATGTTTTCCATCATCGTGGTACAAAAGACACATTTAAAGATAATTATGTAATGCTATTATTATTGACATGTCAGGGCCGTTTTTTTCTATTAATTCATAGTTTTTAGTGTGTATTAAATTTTATTAAAAAATAATTTTCTACTTTCACAATCAAAGAGAGATTAGATAATAACCATACCTAGAATTAGAATTTAGACCCAATTTATAGGGTTTCGAGTTCAAATTAATCGATGTTATTTTCTTAGAGTTGATTAAAGAAAATAATAAAACTACTCCAGAATCTCTGCCTACTAAGAGGTGACTGTCTGAGCATGTGATACAGCATATTGTATCATCTTGAACACCGACGTCATTTGATGTCACCGTAGAACCATCAGCATGGTATAAATATTCAGAAGTACCTGTAATTTCAATAGAATTCACTATTTTCAACCCTCATTTGTAGCTTACCGACTCCCAGGGTTTTGTTTTCCCTGGCGTGGACCCCTAGAAGTTCGAAATCGACCCCCAAGAGACCATATAGACCACTTTGGAAACCACGGAACTGATTGACAAGTGTTCAAATGAAATTAACTAAATTATATATCGCATGCCAACTGTAAAAAAGTTGTATTACAATAGTTAGAGCTTATACCTCAGGAGCGTATAATTTTTTTATGTAATGTCATTTTTAGAAAATATCTACAAAGTGATTGACAATAAAAAAATGCGCCTTTTTTTAATTTGGAACACGATATATTGCAAAATGTACATGTTACTTAAGCAAAAACATACACATATCGACCCAGATTATATTTACGTTTTTAGAAGCATTTGAGGTATATAACGAGTGATTAGTTGACGTTGGATGTAAGATCTCACTGAAGTTAAAAGATAGAATATACCAATAACAACAGCAAGGGCTTAGGAATAGGTGGGGAAATGACAAATTCTTTCGCGACATCTCGGAGAGACCAAGGTCGCTGAAATAAGTATAATATGCTAAATGTGCAGCATTACGCAATTTATATCTTTTGACGTAACATTTATATTTCATACGATCTCATAAATTGTGACATGGTAATTTGAATACACTTCATAAATGTTCTGGTCAGATCCTCAGAAAATTTGTCACGCTGGTTGAAGTACATATATTGAAATATAATGCCTTATAACTTCTGAGAGATTACACCTAGAGCATTAAAATTAGAGAAGCGTTGATTTGAATTCGCCAAAGAACATGTGAGAAATAATAGTCTTATTCTAAAACTGATTAAAATATTAAAACAATAGAAAAATGGTTCTAGGTCGAATTACTATAACACCGAACAGAAAAGTAAAGAAGAATTACTGGTTTAAATCTAAAGAGATTAAAAGTATTAAGTAATAACAAAACGTTTAACAACACTTCTTTAAAAGACAAAATCTACACGAAATGAGGGAGTTTTAAAATTTAAACTATTTAAGTAATCATCATTCGTACAAGTGAATCATTTATGTCAGTAATTAAATTAAAAAAATTCGACTTACACGGACTCGACGGGGTCGAAAATTTCCAAATCAAAAACGATTCTTTGGAGGCAGCAATCACTATAGCTTTACTGTTGATCGTTACGTACGCTATAGGTATATTTACAGTTTTGGCTGTAAAAACAGATATTTTAATTTCCACTTATCATACGATAAAAACATTGTACTGACATCCTTAAATATATGCGGATGACATGTCGCTTTGTTTTGGAAGCTCCGAAATAAAACAAAAATGAAAAATACCGTCGCACTGAATTCCTTGTTGATTTGAAATAATCAGCGAACTGAGAGTAGCGATGACACAATACTCTTCAATCCCGCACATGTCTATCACTCCAGATATATGATTTATCCATGACTGAAAAATAATAAGGCAATAGCTCATACAAGTAATAGAAAATAAAATATCCTCTTAAAAGACGATAGCTACTTAAATAATAATGCATAAAAAATTTCATACACATAGTACATATCGCAATCGCGTAAAAACCTACCTGATGTGTGACGCTGTCCCAAAAGGTAACTGTTTCAGTTCCAGATACAAAAGCTAACGTATTATCATAGAAAGCGTACTTGTGGTCAGCCTTAACGTTCGCAAAATATATAAACGAGTCTATAGCAATGGCGAGTCGGAGCGATCGCCTTTCCCAAGACAAAGCTTTCATCGAACCTCCCGGCACTCGCAGCGTTCTTATATGCTAAAATAATAAATAAGCCTGTCAATGACCTTTACAAATACCCTACAAAATTATGAGATCAGGAGTAATGTTTAAATATGTGTATCAGACAGTAACTGATGTAGATTTTTTCTATATTTCTCACATATATCTCACCCAATGTTAAGTCACAATATAGCAAAAATCTTAAGACGTAGTTCCTAGACAGACTATCAACTTCAAGGTAGTAGCTAGGCAGGTGGACATTTAGAAAATGCCTTACCACCATACTATGGTTTCATAATCAAATTAGATAAGCTGGATTCAGTAAAAGACCGACATAATCTAAATACTAGAAACAATTAACTAATTGATCATTCCATGTTTTAGGCCCACTAAGACCGATAACAGTTTTCTAGGTATTAGTGTTAGGCTTTATAACAAAATTCCAAAGCACATTATAAAGTACTACTAAGTTCAAGCACCATATGAAGCGGGTATTAATATTGGTTTTTAAGATGAACAAATATGTACATCCACCAAAAACGAATGTAATTATCTACGGCTACAACTATATATGTTCTTAAGAATATGTGTTATATTATGTGTGATGAAAAGATAAACCAGGTCGAGTTTCTTGCCGGTTATTCTCGATGACTGGGTTGTTTTCCGAACTGGTGGTAGCTTTGATGTTTATAAACGCCTTCATATGGCCTAAACGAAATAAAGTAATTTTGATTTGATTTGAAATGTCCAGATTTTTGTAATAATCGAACATGTTACCACTTCGCCAACATTCTTTTAAAAGATAAAATAGTCAACAGACTTAATACAAAAATAGTAACATCCTTTTTGACCAGCATGGTACGGGATTGGGTCGAATGGTTTGTATATAAAATTTATGTGAAATACATTTAACTTGTATATAATTTCTCATCATAAAGTTAATACGTTTCAACCTGATCTCTAACAAATTGCAGATATTATTACTTGGGAATGTGAAAATCCGGCTTTGTTATCAGAATTGCATTAAATGCAGAGAGTGGAGTTGGTCTTATTCGACAAAAACGAATCCAATGCATTCGATTAATTGAATAAATTCATTACGTGTATTACGACTCAAATTCTTCCCACTAAGATATTTATATAATCATTCAATGGCATTCCAAAAGGCTTAATAGAAATGTACAAAATCACAACCTAGTACACATGTAATAAAACCTACCTCACCATAAGCGCTGAAAAATTGCACAACGTTTGTTTTGTCAACTGTACAACCAGCCACAGCTAGGATTGTACCATTATGATTCCAGTGACAACCAATCGCTGACATATTTGTTTCTATATACACACTATCTAAAAATATGGTAAAATGAATACAAAATGACACGTATTATTTTATTTTGTTATGCAATTAATATAGCAATTTTATACCATCTTCCATACAATTCTTCATTAGTACAATAATGCCATTTTTATAACATATAGACAAGACTGGCCTATTACTGGGTGCGTTACCCGCGTACCAGTCCATATGAAGTATTTCCATCGACCCCGAAATTCCATTAAGAGTAACAGGCATCTATAGAGAAAACATTGAAATCTTGAACTATAACCATTCTACAGTACTGTGTAAATTTTAGCTTAATTATTAGTGTTTCACATACCATAAAGTTTCCCTGATCGTCATACATATGCATCTCTCCAGTTAGTTAATGCAAAAAGAAGCATTGTGTTGTCCGGAGACCACTGCACAGCAGCTAAACCGGGTCCTTTAATATCTTTACCCCATACACGAGAGCCATCCACTGAACCAACAATAACAGCACCTGAAATTTTTACCACACAAATAAAACATTATTATAAAAATACATAATAAAATACTGTGATATTATTGAATACGATAATAACCAAAACAATGATTATTAAGAATTTTCTTCTATCTATTACTGTATGTGCATCATCATTTCACTCGTTTAAATCATCATCATTTAAGGCAGTTATTAATAATTTAAGTTCACACAGGACAAGGATGACATAGGTGTTTACAGTTCGGTCCTTCTCAGTAATAATCAGTTCTCGTCGGACAGCCAACTCGCCCACTATCGGCCTTCGAAAACCTATGCCGCTCCACACGGTCAACGCTTCATATTCCTTCATTCTCGTTAGCGCACTTTTTGAAAAACACTTTGCATGGTACATAATTGCCCCGACCCTAAGAGTCGTAACATTGTTAAATATACTATAACCGTCCACAATAAATAAGTTATAGAATTCCAAAATCATTTCATTACCATACTGGTAGTTCCAGTTTAGAGCATTCAAATATATAAGGAAAAAACACTGAATTTTATAATATTAAATATATAAGGAAAAAACACTGAATTTTATAATATTAAACAGTATGTCTCGTATTCAATGTTCAGAAAGTTGGTCGCTTTGTGTAAACAGGATGTATCACGTCTCTCTAACCTTGTAAAACTATATGACAGAAAAACTTTTTTAATGACAGTTCCCGCAATATTTATGGAGCCACGGCGCAGGAAACTCTACAAACATAGAATTTACGTACACAAAATACACCTAAGCTCATCAAGTTAGTGGATCAAACAAATAACCCGTAAGATTAGAATCCACAATATTCAGCGCGGTGACAGCGACGAGGAGGCCGCTTAAACCACTTCGCGACGGTTTTAAATATTTCTAACTATTCCTATGACCAGTATGTTTTCTACTTAATCCGTATCAGTCTGTTTCTGTTGACCCCTGCCTCTACTACACCCATACTTAACCATACTTTTAAATATTATGTTGGTGATTGTCTTTTCATTCGTTTCATCGCAATCCGCTAATACGACTCTACATGAGGAGCAAAGTGATAGCAATTCTACTGGTTTCTTTACTTTTGAAATACTCATGACTAGAAATCGCCATTGCTAATTCTAATCACATTTCGACTTATAATATAATTACATTATCCCTATGTATGAACGTGGGTAAGATTTTGGCCAGAAGAAGGGAGCCAGAGCCATTTAAACACATACCGAACACAGATCAAGGGCTGATGTGATGAAAGAATTAACTTTAATATCAGTTCTATTCGCCATTAAGAGGGGTTTACGTGACAGAATCGTTAGTTGACGTTTATTATCTAGTCCTGTTATAAAATGTTGTTTTCAAACTGAAAAATTGTCAAGGTCCGTGCTTATGGAGTATCGTTACACAGGGTTCGACTTCTCTCTCCACACAGTGGACAGACTGGTCCCTAAACCATCTACTAACACTAAATTCACAGCATCATCCCTATGTTCTTCAGTATATTGTGGCATGATATTCGTGTCAATTAGATAAAAATCAATAAAATTCTTTGAGTCTCTTTTAAAAATCAAGTAATGAAACTCCATCTTTTGACATTTTTACAAACTCTACTAAGCCAAGCGAACTAAATGTATAATTTTTTTTTTCCTTGAACAGATTTTGCTGGATTAACGCTTACAAGTCGTCACAAGCCAAATTTCAGTATCATGTGAAATCCCCATGAAAACAGATCTAATAATAGCTTTAGAGATTGTATTGCCATAATATAGCAAAGTTTTAAAAAAAAAAATATTGTATTCTGTTACACTCTCTAAATTACCCATAATCTATGTTATGTAAATATATTCTATGTACAAAAGCGACGATTCTCCGGTGTTATTATAGCTAGATTATTCATTGCAATTTATTGTTCAAATACCAGAACCTAAGTTTTATAGACTTGAAAAAATATTTCTACCTTTATAGAAAATATTATCATGATCATTGATTTAACATAGTTTTTACTCTATACTTCCAACTATAATAGACAAGATAATAAATTATTAGCTAATATTAGGTACTGTAATTTAAAAAATATCTACCATCTTCATAAGCAATACATATCTTTTGTCCGTCTGAGCCCCAAGCCATACTTGTAACAGTAGATTTGTTTCTATTGTTTATCATTTCTTCATACCATGAACCCTAGAATTTTTCATATGCTGTTAGTCTCTGGTGACTTATGAATATGGTTCATAGTAATGCTATATATGTTTTTGTTATTTACATTGACAGGTGCAATTGAATTTTTTGCATACCAAGTGCTTAGTTAGTATACGAGGGAAATCGAATGTGACATAGATTAATACCAGTTTTGTTATTATGACCAGAACTGGCATTAGTTCGTATTATCACACAAACATATTGACTTTCGTTCCAATCAATAATATGATTTAAAAGTTTTGGTGTAGGAAGGAAAAACTATGTGATACAATGAAAACATAGCAGAAGGATATTATCTAGTGCACAATCTAATTGTCAATTAGACAATTTGTCTCCAAGCAGGAGGTGCCATATTTACAGCCAACTTAGTTTCTAAGCTTAATGTGTTAAGCTTCAAGTGCTAATCTATAAATGTATATAAATTGTAAAAACATATTTAAGATAAATTTGGCTTCTTATTTTGTGTTGATATAAAAAATAAACATAGAAATAACAAAATCAAGATATTAGCAAATATGAGCATTTGTCTTTTGTTAAAGTATTCACCTTATACAACATCCACACTATAATGACTCCATGTTCATCACTTGTTGTTAGTTTCTGAAAGACTTCATTCCACAGAGCTACACATAATTGCCCAGTATGTCCTTCCAAGCTAAGATTCATTGAGAGATTGCCACCTCCTCCTATAAAATATTTTTATTATAAATATGTTATTATAAATAGAATCCATTTTTAGTCTTTAGATCAAAATATCTGCTTACAATCTTAGGCATTTTGATTTTAATAATTTCCAAAGCTTACATAATTTGTAATCAAGTTTTATTCAGTTACAGAGCTGGAAAAATAAGTGAACTCTTGTATGTAAATTAAAAACCACCATCTAGCATGCAGTGGCAGAAATAATGTTCACTCTTGTCAAAATAAAAAAGAGCCAGAATGAGGAAGGCGAGTAAATAGATTGAAGAAATTAAAAAAATTATGAAGTAAGTAAAATATCAGTGTGACTCATAAATATTAAATTTCTCTCTAGGTGTGCTGTGTGCCTTATTTATATAAAACTTAATATAATAAAGCGATATCTATCTTTAGCTACTGTAACTACACAGATCATTTAAATATTACCAGATTCTAATTTCAAAACTTTGAGCATGCCATCTTCTCCACCAACTGCAATGTAACCTGAGGAGTGGTTCCATGCCAGGCAACTAACATTTGATTGTTTTGGAATTGCAATCTGTAAAAAATGTCATTGGTTCAAATCTCCATTCTAAATATTTCTAAATATTACATAGTATAGACAGTTGTTACTTCTATTTCAATGAAAAATATTAAATTTTAATATGATAAAGTTATGAAGAAAGATGTTTAATCACACTTTTATACTATATCGAAATACAACAGATATATTATTATCCGTAGTAAATGACTAATGTTTCAGTTTTAACTCAACTAAAATTAGCTTTTACAAGGATGTATGGTAAGGTACAGTAAGGTATGTACAGGTAAGTTTTGTACTACCTCTATCGCAAACAAATATTCCATTACATAGGTAGAAAAAAACTAGTTCGTAAGGCATAAATAAATGCCTAATTTTTAACATAAACAGATATGGTCTTGGACGAAAAAAAAAAGTGTTGATAAATATTTAGCAGAACTAAATATTTTTGCATAACACTTTAGTTTTGGTCAGAGACTATTTGGCAAAATTATACTGAAAGTTGTGGTGATAAATATTACTTTTACGTAATAGTTATTAAACTCTTCTGTATTAGGATAATTCAATTGCCAGCCCTGTAAAAAACGCTACAGGACACTTATAAACTTTTTTTTCACGTTTCTAAACGTGTAACCAATTTCAATATAGATATAAAAAAGTTCAACTACCCTTATATTCATCTCTATGACAACGAATACACACATTACCTTTTTACTCATATAAATGAACATTTTCGCCAATAGAATAATAATTTCCGGTAAAAAAGATATTTAATAAGATTTATGATATCGTTTTATGTTCAGTCATAGTATTCAAATATACAGAAATAACAACACAGATCAATAAGAAGACACTATAAAAATCATAACGCTAACGGCTCAACTGCAATATTAAGGAGTAGGACTGTTGATACAATATCGATATTTTTTCATTACTTTTTTTGAATAATATATCGATAATTCAAAATTGATAGCCACGATTAACATATTTTTAAATATGATTTTATTCCTATTTTATCTCGTAAATTATTTGAACCACAACATTTTGGTAAGCTTAATTCCCTATATTTTATTTACACTATATTTTTTTTCAGGGTTTTTCTCAAATCTTGGCTGATTTTTTACGACCCAGATCACAAATTTCACAACATCGTACATTGTAAATTTCATGGTTTACTAAAAAGAGTTCGTACGACTGAAAAAGAAATTAAAAATACAATTTACATAAAAATTATAATTTTAGAATATACAATTTTATTATTTGTTACAAATCAGGTATTTTAATAAGCATATGCTGCCAACAGTCTGTTGACCTGTGCCTCATAAGGACAATATTTGTTTGTATGGAACTTAAACCTTTATGATTTTGGACAGTCCAAGGGTTAAAATGTAAAATAATTTTGTATAAATATACCTCTGTGGTCAAAAAATTGTTATAATTTTTTATACTTGGCACCTACTTTACTCACGGAAGAAAGAGAAGAGTTATTCCGTGTACTTTACTCGTAGTAATCAGACAGACATGTATTTTTTTTAAATGTCACTAAAAATATTGCTTCACATTGTATTTGTCTTATTTAAAATAAAAATAATTACTAAGACCCACTTGCACCAACATTCGTAGATGAAATTTAAAAAAATCATGTTTAAACTTTATTCTACCTATATCAGTTAACTTTAAAGATTTGATGTAGATATAGTGATGTGTTAAAATGAATTTAGCTTAAATATGATAAGAACATTGTGTGTGTGTGAAGTGTACCTTAGAACTATAATCTAACATTTTCAAACATTTATACATGTAATAAGATTTAAGCGTTTGATTGAAATGTCAAAACAGTAGCTTTTTACTTAAACGGATATGAAAGTATATACAGTATTTATAACAAAAAAAGAAAAACCTTTTTTGAAGTTATACTTCTTTTGACGCGTCAGGGAAAAATGGTTAGAGTAATTTTTATGATGCGCGCGTACACTGTCACGAAAAACCAACACCCTGAAGTTAGCTATAGTCAACTTATTATTAAAAAAAAAGAATGTATGTTTTAAATATCTTTTTTCTATTAGTAGTGACCTTTTTTACAAACGTAGTGAGAGGCGAAAGATAACATTTTTGAAAAAATTTTTATTTTGTTACACCAAAGAAGTATAACTTCTAACGAGTGTACATAAGTAAACACTATCTTTTTTTAAATTTAGGTCTGTCTGTTTATTCCGGATATTCTCCGAAACAGTTAAACCGACTTTGAGTGTACTTTCACTGGCAAATAGCTGAAGTTATAAGGAGTAACTTATGATCATTTATATTTTAGATTCGCTATTATTTCCCACGCCTTCATCGGGATGTAATGTCCGAAGCAGTGGGGCCGATTTTTATGGAACTTTTACTGGTAGATAGCTGATATCATAACGAATAACTTAGACTATCTGATTTTGGACTAGTTGCTACCTGCGACTTTACATATAATTGAAATATATACATTGTTACATCTGTATAATGAAATATTTAAAACTTATTGACAGATAACGTATGCCGTAACATTTTCATGAGGACTTTCTTATATAATGTAATTGAGCACTGAGGGGGTTACATAGTGGGTTAAAGTTCCAAATATGTTGCTGATAACAAATCCCACCCGACACACTGGTAGAATTAACATATTTAATATGCAAAATTGATTGTTGATTTGCTTCTATTTTATAAAGCACCATGCCTTTCATCTGATCAAAATAGAACATTGTTAACTAATGACTCATACTATACGAAGGTATAGTACAGTTAATTTACTGTAGGTAGCGTACATTTCCTAAATACACATATATTGAAAAGGTATTACTGTAGTTCTACATCTTACAGTTTTATATTCCTTAAACTAAAATTTGAAAGGTGCATGTGGAGCTACGGACTTCATCTAGTTTATAATGTAATTTCTTTAATATATACTGTACTAATATTCCTTGTGTAAATCATTTTTAACTGAATTGCAGTTTTTTAACTGACGCCGATATATTCATGTTTTTTTTAATATATCAAATCCCGATATCAATATTTTATAAATATAGTTTTACAGGTTTATTTCTATGTAACAGAAAAATGAATCACAATTTTATGGTGTCAGAGATCCACTGAATAGCAATGAATCGCTTAGAATCCGTTTTATAAATTATTACCTATGACTGAAATCGATTCAAATCGGCATCTCTATTTTATAGTAGGTATCCTAGCTTGCGCCAAAGGCGCCAAAGCTAGGAGTAATATTATTCTGTGCGCCGAAGTGTCTAGTCTTGAAAATCATTGGGTATACTAATACATGAAAACAGCAGAAAACCACAATGAGAACCGCTAAACTTTTTATAGATGACTGAAAATAACATTCCACAATCACTTTACGGTTTTTTGCAACTTTGCGAGTCTCCTAAATATAATATTATTGATTTTTTATAAATATGTAGTATTCGCAATTGACGCAGACGTATTTTTATTTTGAAACCAGTACATTATATAATTACAAAAATTCTTTTTAAACGTATCAGAATGTTGGGAAGAAAACAAAGCTTAAAAGGGGAGCCGGTACTAGCGGATTACGGCCCAGAAGAATTTTTGAACGAAAGTGCCGACATAGAATGGGTAAACAAGGTAAGTTCATTTGTATCTTCAAATTACATTTATGTATATACAATTATATTTAAATTTGTTTTTTTTTTTCAGTTATGGGTTAGAAGAATATTGAGACTGTGCGCCCTTTTAAGCTTATTGTCGGTTTCCTTAAACACACCGAAATCTTTTGAAAAATATCCATACCTTCAGATTATTACTTTTGTTGTTGATTGCACTGTAACACTTTTATTTACGGCAGAGATGATAGCTAAAATGCAAGTGAGAGGAGTTTTAAAGGTACATGTTGTATAATAAAATATTATTTTTATAAATATAAATGTATTTAAGGATACATGAATAACAACTTTGTGTGTGAGGAAACCACTTAAACCACTGGGTTTAAGTGGTCTCCTCGCCTTTGCCAGTGCTCTGAGTGTTATGGATTTCAATGCTAAACAGGAAAATTATTTATAAGATACAAACATTTTTTTCTGAGTTTGGGTATACCTTGTGTCTAAATTATGTTTGTAAAGTCTCCTGCAACAATACTGATTCTTAGCGTAGGACTTGCTTTAAAAATATAATATTTTGCTTAAAGAAGGCTTGGAATTATAATATTTGAATTCTGATAGGTATATTACCGTATATTGTATTTATGTTGAGTTCCTATAAGTTAAACTAGGATTTAATGCTAATGACTAAATTTGATTTCAAAATTGAGAAAATGTTCTAGAACACTAAACCATACTTGTTTTACAGGGTGATGTGGCATACTTAAAAGATCATTGGTGTCAGTTTGATGCTTCAATGGTGTTCTTCCTTTGGATATCAATATTGTTACAGATGTTTGAATTACCATCAGTAGTCCCAAGATATAGTTACTTAAGTATACTGCGAGCCCCAAGACCTTTAATTATGATAAGATTTTTAAGGGTTTTCCTAAAATTTTCAATGCCAAAGTCAAGGATTAATCAAATTTTTAAGTAAGAAACTTACCTATTTATATCCATATGTCGATTAATTTTTGCTTGTATGATTCTAAATATACATTAGCCATATTAAATTAAATATTTAAAATATACATACCCACAAGGTAAATAAAAAATGGAACAAATTCATAACATTACATTAATGCAACTAATAACATTTTTAGGCCCAAGAAGATAATAAGTTATTTATCACTGATAAATACAGTATATACAACATTAAAAATTTACAGATTACACAGATTAAGAGAGATTCATGGAATTCATAATGCTTTTTCCTTATGTGAAGAAAGATTTCAAATATTAACAATCTAAATCTCCATATAGAATTTCATTTAGATTTTAAAAAGAAGTATAAGGATCTTCATTCCTGATGAGGGTCCCGTGATTGCACACATTTTTTTATTAAATATTTTCATTATTTGAGGCATCTTTACTTTTTAAATCAAAACAATAAAAAAAGGGTTGGTGAATATTAACAGTTTGTGTGATTTAATTGTTGAAACATGATGAAACTAATTTATGTTTATATATTTATTTAAAATTCACATAACTAAGTTTGATAATCATATATCTAAAAATAAACATGTAAGTTGTTTGTTTACATTCGCACCTATGGTATTATAACTCTTACTTAAAATGAAAAATTTAAATATAGCTTTTTCCTAGCTTAGCTTAGAGAGTCATAGATGGATAAATAATTATTTAAAATATCTACTACTACACAAAAAAAAAGGTGCTAGCCTCAATGAAAAATAAAGGAGATAATTAATTTTGCATAAATATCAGCAGTAATTCTTTCAGCTGTCTTTTTCACAATCATAATATGGCTGGAGAGCTTTGCATAAATATCAGCAGTCATTCTTTCAGCTGTCTTTTTCACAATCATAATATGGCTGGAGAGCTCAACATCTTACCTCTGAAGGAGACCGATGCAGGATACCCTAATGAATGAACTTTCTCATGACAAATCCTTATGAATCTCGCCCATTTACCAACATCAAATTTATCGCTTACATAAACTCTAAAAGCTTCATGAAAATAACGAATGTTCTGACTATACCTGTCACATTAACAGAAACCTTTGCCAAAATCGACTAATGTGACCATAAGACCGTAATAGAAAGAATCATAAAAAAATAGAAATTGATTTTAATCATGTTAAAAAGTTTTTCATAATTACGAATGGCTGATTTTTTTTACAGGAGATCAAGTCAACAAATTTATAATGTTACATTATTCTTCCTATTCTTCATGTCATTATACAGTTTGCTGGGTGTACAATTTTTTGGGGAACTAACCCACCATTGTGTTAGAAATAATACAAATCCAAAGTTAGTAATTATTTATTTCTTGAAGTAGTTTCAGTAATGTGTATAAGTTGTATTGAATTTTTTTAATGTAATAGAAAACATAATATCTAATGAAGTTTATGTTTTTCTCTCTCTGTTTTTAGTGTCATCACCATAAACTCTTTGGCTATCCCTGATACTTTTTGTTCCCCTGACCCTGGATCTGGTTACCAATGTCCAGCTGGAATGAAGTGCATGAAACTTAACTTATCCAGCTATGTCATGGGGTTCAATGGTTTTGATACATTTGGTAAGTTTATACTTTATATTTATAGAAACAGTTATTAAAACATGATGTAAAAATGAAAAGAACTAACTAATCCTTCATTGATTTTTTTACTAATTCATACAAATTCTTATAGATAACCTCTCATCAATAATTTAGAATAGGAAACAATAGTCATTATTGAACGTACAATATTTGCATGTACATCTATGGGATGGGCGCACTAAAATTTTTCGGAACTAGCCACTTAAAGAAAATTTAATGACTAATTACAGCACTTGAATATGAAATTGTTTGATTTTAAAATTTGTTTCGTTTACTTGTCATTTGTTTTTTTTTTACATTTTGGCGTCAATTTAAGTATCGCTGTGCTACGTCATCATGAATTTATCTCTTGAATTTTTTTTAGTAGGATTTACTACAATTTTAACTTGGTTTAACTCCTTAGTAGAGTGCTGTTTGCCTTCAAACTCTTTTTGGCAATAAACCACCACACAAGTCGACTGCTTATAGCCGGTTTGCAGAAGTCCATCGCGGTCGTGTTAATCTCAGTGACGGTCGTCGCGTCTACCGCTGGGAATAACGAACCTATCAATCATGTACGCCGTGTGGTCGAAACAGACGGGCATGTGACCTACAGAGAGATTCGGGCATCCTTAGACATAAGCATGAGTCAGATCAATTAATCATAAAAAACATTTAGGTGTGAAAAAACCGTGTTCATTATGGATTCCTCACAAATTAACTGATATTCAAAATATTGACCACCTCATTTGTTTTGTGATTCCTTATTTACCAATCACATTAAGTGCAAGGAGAACAATTTTTTTGGTTACGTGTAAAGATGGTATCTTTACAGACACTTCATCAAGTTTGAACGTATTCAAACGCTATCTTATGTTTAATTATATTTTTCACAGTTACCAGTTTGTTTACTGTCTATCAAGCGTCCTCACAGGAAGGTTGGGTGTTTATAATGTACAGGGCTATCGATTCTTTGCCTACTTGGAGATCTGCCCTTTACTTCAGGTACTGATCACTCAATTAAGCTGTTGTGTTTTATATTTATAGGGCCTTTATTTCGACAATGTATTAAAAGCACATATATCGATGTCCTTCTTCTCTCGCCATATGCTAAGAAGACAAACGGTAAACATTTTATTAAAAAAAAGCATCAATTTAAAGTTTACCATGATAAATTCATTTAATATAAAATTTTGAGAAAAATACAATTATTTCCAGCACTATAATTTTGACGACTTATGTTTTGTGGAGAAGTGGTGCTTATTTTTTTTTTTGTATATAAAATATATTGTTAAGGTAATAAACGACGCAGACGATGTTGCGAGTATCAACTAGTTCTACTATAAAAAATACCTCATTTAACATTAGGTCAGCTTAACCACATAAATGAAAACATTTTTATTTTCAGTACAATGATCTTTTTCTTAGCTTGGCTTGTGAAGAATGTATTCATAGCTGTCATAACAGGAAACGTTCAATGAAATAAGGGTACAATTCCAGCAAATGTGGGGCGTGAGGAATCCCATTACTAAAAGCAGTACTACTCAATTTTTCACAGGTGATGATAACGGTTGGAAATTAGTTACTATTGATGAAAATAAACATTCAGGTGAGAACACACACTTATGTGCCATTGAAATTAATTTGGATATACTGAATAATTTAATGACGTTTAATGTAATAACTGTACTTCATTGGATCGTGAGTACAATATAGTGAAGATCTATTGAGAGTCGAGGATTGGCATCTACAAACTGGCTCACAAATTAGCACACTACAATAAATAATCACTAGTTTCTCACTTTAGACATAGTGTATGTGATACAAATTCTGCAACTTCGTTATTGCTATTTCTTTTTTAATTTTTCAATCTATGGTACTGTATTCAGGTGAAGCTTGCCTTGAACAAGTTGGCTGATAGATATCGTCACGTAAGGAAAAAGTGTAATTCTCTCTTCATACGAGTTTATCTCCCTTTCTGTCTCTTTCTATTGTATGTTAGGATCTAGGGTGTGTTTGCGAGTGAATATCGAAATTCGACGCGACGAGCCTCGTGCGCGCCGTTTGTATAAATCTGAACGCGTAAAAATTTCATTAAAACCTGTTTGCTTTGCATTTCTTATGTAATTTACAATTTACTATTTCATATCTAATTTTTAGTAAATGAATCTTTTCCCTAAACTATTAAATGAAAGTTCTTCGTTTGATTCCTTACTTTGCGTTAAGGAACTTCGTTCTTGACGGGGATCCCTTGATCGCACACGTCTTTTTTTTTAATATATTTTTCATTATTGTATCAGAAAAACAAATTATAAACACACGGTAAACATGAATCCATAGTATATTATTATATAAATTAGACATAAATAATTCTTTAGGAAGCGCTCCAGAAATACTTCATAAAATGCTACGATCGGCGTATTTTCGACTCGTGGTAATGGGAGTAGTTCTAGCCAATGGTGTGATCACTTCCTCAATGCACTTCGAACATGATGGAAACCCTCGTGAATTCTTTTATCAAAAATATTACTATATTGAGGTGAGTGTATTGTTTTTTTTTTTTATATTATAGGGGGCAAACTAACAGGTGAGTCACCTGATGGTAAGTGATCACCGCCGTCCATAGACACTAGCAAGCAACACCAGGGGAATCGCAAGTGCGTTGCCGGCCTTTTAAATATGTGGGCCTCCGGCGCTCTCACTGACCGAACGAAACGCAACAGTGCAAGCACTGTTACTTCACGTCGGTTTTCTGTGAGAGGGTGGTACTACCCCGGGCGAGCCGACCCATTCATGCTGAAACCAGTAATAGCTTCAGCGTAGCTCTACCACCTACCGAGTAAGTATTACTTCCTTAAAAAAAAAGTAGTGTGTACTTATGTTGACGCGTTAGAAGTTATTCTTCTTTGGCGTAACAAGATAAAAATCTTTTCAAAATTTTATCTTTAGCCTTATTCTACGTTTGTAGAAAAAATGACAGTAACAATAGAAAAATGGTATTTAATACATACATACTTTTTTTGAATAAAATGTTGGCTATAGCTAACTTCAGGGTGTCGGTGTTTCGTGACGCTGTGCGCGCGCATTCGTATAAAATTTACTCTCATTATCTTTCGCTAACGCGCCAAAAGAAGTATAACTTTATATATATTTAACTACTTTAATGATGTTATAATATGGTTTAATGTTAGATAAGGTTGTTAAATATAAAATTGGTATATGTTAGTATTATTTTTTAACTAACTGATACCCGCGCCTTTGTTTGTTTGTTTGTTTGTCATTTTAAATATATTTTATATACCAAGGTACATCAAAAAGTTGTGACCAAAAATTTACTTTGCTTACAAAATGCCCTGCACATGTGCACAACACTGTTTACCCCATTTCTCTCTACAAAAAAAAACGAAGAGACTCGTCGCTGAATGCGTAAGCCTTATAAAATACTAGTTACTTAATACTTTAAGAACTATACATTAAAAAAAGATATTGTGAATTTTAGATAGGACCAAGTGTCTAGGAAGTAAAACAAAAATAATTGATAAAAATCTATCGAGTAGTCTTTGCCGTGATGAGCGCACAACGGCAGACCTTATTTATAGAATTTTCAATCCATAATATGAAAAGAGACACTCTAAAAAGATGCACAAAATGCAGGTAGCATATATACTTTGTAACCTGATTTGCTATTGTAATTCTATATAATTATTATATTTCTTTTTCAGATTGCTTTTACGGTTTTCTTAGATTTAGAAGCATTGATAAAAATTTGGTGTCTGGGATTGAATGGGTATTTCAAACACTCGGTGCACAAGTTTGAATTACTCTTGGCTATTGGTACAACTATTCATATCATACCTCAGCTATATATGTCAGGGTTTACCTATTTTCAGGTTTGTTAATTTAGTGTCTGATATGAAATTGTATTTTAACCATGGGTTGTAATGATAAAACAGTTAAAAAAAACAATTGCTATTGCCCTGTAAGTCTGTGGATTTCTGTTTTCAAGTCTACAGTTATCGGATATATTCATAAAAGTAATGAAATAGGCTCTGGTTTTTTTTTCAATTTGGCGTATTTTATGTTTTTGATACTGTATATTTGAAGCCGGCTCTTCAGAACACGAATTATTAAATAGTCTTTATTATCTTCTTAAAATTCACTTTATTTGTTTTTGATATAATAAATCGAAGCAAGATCACTGAAAACAAAATAAAAAAACGAGATTTTTAAAATAGAATTGTTATTTATTTTCATTTTGACTGATTTCTAATTGAATATGAAAATGAAGATTAAAAAAATTGAGCTAATGTAATAATCTATTGTTTCGTGAATTGTCAGTATAGAAGTATTTGAAAGCACTCTTATATCATGGGCAACAAGACCTCAATTTTATAACATCAGCCTCAGGCATTCCATTAAGATTACGATATTTGATGCAAATAAAGCTTTTTTGCGTTTACAGGTACTTCGCGTTGTAAGATTGATAAAAGCATCTCCTATATTAGAAGGTTTTGTATATAAAATCTTTGGGCCTGGTAAGAAATTAGGGAGCCTAATAATATTCACAATGTGTTTACTCATAATAAGTTCATCGATTTCTATGCAAATGTTTTGTTTCCTTTGTGAATTTACAAAATTCGAAACATTTGATGAGGTAATATATTATGTCATATGTTAAATTTATGTATTGTTTATTATACTAATATATTTTCTAAAGTGATGGTTTTACCTATTCTAATTACAGGCATTTATGTCAATGTTTCAAATACTAACTCAAGAAGCCTGGGTTGAAGTTATGGATGAAACTATAGTCAGAACAAGTCATCCATTAACGCTTTTTGTTGCAGTTTATTTTATATTGTATCACTTATTTGTTACTTTGGTAAGGAAATATAGTATTTTTACTCATTTTGTATAACTAAGTATGTATTTTTGATTCCATAATTTTTATTTTTGATAAGAATTCGAGCAAACTGCTACATTTGATTTGTACTAGCATAGATGATATTTTGTAATGCAACTAAAATTATATACAGAAATTGAACTCGTAGATTTTCTGTGTTTACCTATAGTAATAAACTTTAAATCTTAAAGAAACTTCTTATGGGAGGGCTTTGAAATTCTGATTGGCAACCTTTTTGTGTGACGAAAACTGGTAGGGATACACAATGTCGGGTGCCGCGTGACGTTGGCTTCTTGTTGTATTTTATAATTAAAGTGTTTCCCTGTAATACAAAAGTTTCAGTTTTGTCATGTGTCTTTACGACACAGCGTGTTGTTTTTTTATAAAGATGATAAGTATTCAAAAAATACATTACGTGTATATTATACGTTGTAATTAATAAAACGAGGAGAAATTATAAGAAATTATTTTTGAAAACTAAAGATTTATTGTGTGCTAACCAAAGAGCTAAATAATTACAAATCTCTCTCAAATTACAAGTGGTCAACTATATTCTTCGTGAAATTCAAGAAGTGTTTAGTTTTTTGGAAATTTGTCGTAAATTTATTCATCTACATGTGACTATATTAAACACTTTTTTGTCGCAAATTTTGCATTACGTTATTTGCGTATATATATGATTTTGCGTTGACGGAGGGCTTGTTTGGTATGTTTAAATTAAAGATTGTTTAATTATTTACAGATAGTATTGTCCTTATTCGTAGCTGTTATTTTGGATAATCTCGAACTGGACGAAGACATAAAGAAACTGAAACAGTTAAAGTATAGGCAGCAAAGCGCAGAGATAAAAGAAAGTCTTCCGTTTAGGTTGAGAATATTTGAAAAATTTCCTGATAGTCCACAGATGACTAAACTACACAAAGTGCCTGGAGATTTCAATTTACCAAAGGTAATATTTATAGATCTGATTAATTACTTCTTTTGATTGGGAAAATAAAACTTGAGTTTAATGAAATGTTTTATGTTCACATTTAATGCCTACATTATTTATAATTACAACACCTCACAGTGTAATAAAAATAATGTCAAGCTGTAGTTATTTAGTTTATTTAAAGTATTGTAGTTAAATAATTCACGTACTTATTTCAAAATATAACAACACTCGTTGAGTGGCATTTAAGATAGTTATTTCACAGAAGTCTTGTACACTATTGACAGATAAAAAATCCAAAAAGATCATGTAAGCACTAGAAGATAAAATCAGAAAAAATAAACTCTACGAAACGTGATGTTACCTTATTTGTACTGTAGTATACGTGGTTTTAACCGGGAACCTGTCGAAGAGTTCTGACCACTGTGCTGTAAATACATCAAGAACCACTTAAACGTCACGAATGCAGGTACAGACGCGTAACAGCGGCGACTGTTAATAGATTGTCTGTCCGTGTCCGTGTGTAATTTAGCCAAAAAAATGTTCTTTGTACACGTTCATTTAGGGCACGAGTAGTTCGGGATACTACTTCGTTAGTTTGTTATATTTGAGCGGTACGCTATTATTTTTAACGTCGGATATCTACCAGTGAAAGTCCCATCAAAATTGTGTCATTGTAATTGTGTGTTAAAAAATGATATTCGTACCGCATATACTTTCATATTAATTGAATAAAAAACTCTTGTTTTCATGTTACAAACTGACACTTCAATTTTTATTGTGTGTATAGTACGATGAAGTCTTTTGTTTTTGAAAGATAGAGGATTCTAGAAGATGATTCCCTGTTTTTTATTATTATCGTATATGTATTCCTTGCATTGAATTGTTTGACAAAAACATAATTGCGATTGTCTATTTATTATCAGGTCCGTGAGTCGTTTATGCGTCAGTTCGTATGCGAAGTGGAAGGGGAGGAAGAGATCGTAGCGGGAGTAGGAAATGCGGGCGCGGCTGCTTCACGAGCCGCCGCTGATCTCTCGCACCGCGCCTTTCAGTTCATGGGTCCCGGAAAGACCGACTTCACCTATCGCAAGCGTTGCCTCGTTAAAACCCTAGTCGTCGCTCCACCCTCGCAACGACCCTATTCTGCACTAAGGAGACATGTCGTCACTTCTATTATCGAGTGAGCAGGATTAACCGTGTCTTCATATGTATTTGAAAATTTCTATTTATTTTTGTATAATTTGTTTGTTTTTTTATTTATTTTCAGGTATTTTATTTGGAGTAGAGTTCAATTTGTTCAGGTTTTATTTTTTATTTTTTTGTTCTTAATAATAAATTCATATAATCAACTGGTCACGATTGAGTGGTGTAATTCTTTGTTGCAGAGATTCAAACAATCATAGACCTCTCCTGGGAGACTCGGCTATGCTGGCCACAAGTGGAAAATCAGGATTAAAATCTCAAGGAACTATATCTAGTGCGAAACAACTACGTGTCGATCAAAAGAAGTATGTGTATTTAATATACATCTTTTTGGGGTTATTAATAAAATACTTTCGGACTAACTTGGGTGTCACTAACTGTAATAGATGTGACAAAAGGTGTTTTGTGTGAGGAAACGTGCCGTTCGCAGCTTATGAAACAATTTTGCAAATTATCTGCTGATTTTTTTATTACGATAGGATGTCATTTGTTTCATATTTGTAAATTTAAAATAATTTTACGTATATATTTGTACGTGTACGGGGATCTATCATTCGTGGCGTAATATTGATAGGAGGTTATCAGGATTTATAGGGGATGCAAGGAGGAGGTAATCTGAAAGGTACTATTCGTCGTATTATATGAACGACCCCTTTATAGATTGTAGATATCTACTATATAACAATAATGCACGTAATGTATAAAGGATAATGGGGTGAGGGTATATGTTTTATTTTCAATTGAAATAGGTGACTCGTTAAGAAGAGTTCGTAATCGCGTATTGGTTAAATTACAAATGACATTTATAGAATATATGATAAATGTTTAAAGGTTCGGTTCGCGATCAATCCGGCGTTCTGTCCATAGTGGGTCCATAAAATTGAAACAAACGTACGAACACTTGTTGGAGAACGGCGATATCGGTGCTGCGTCGCGGGTGGTCCCGTCTTCCCGCGCGCGCCCTCCCTATCTCGACATACGGCTACTACAGGCTAAACGACAACAAGCCGAAATGCGCAGGTATTATAATTATATACGTATACTTCTCTATTTATCCTTTTTTCTACTTAGCATAAAATTAATTAATTATTGAATATTATTACTCTTATTATAACATAAAATTATTCCGTTTCACAGTCTTCTCGTAATAATTTTAATGTGCTAACAATATGGCGACCTCCTTCTAACGAACTTTCGGAAAGTTTTGTGACATCTTTGAATTCATTTTCCGTGTTTCTAACCTATTTCACTAGTGCACAGTGACGAAAGAGCACTACACAATATTGCAATATTACATAATATAAGATTGCGTTTAAAACTCTTCTATAACTTGTTTTCACGGGCAAGCGGAAGACTAGGGTTAGAAATAACCTAAAAGAAACATCAACGTTAAATATCAATATTCGGTACATATTGTAATTGAAATAGTGATATTTTGGTGGTGCTAAATGGACAATTTTATTGGTGTTTTTTTCTAGCATTCAGCTAATGATCGTTTTTTTTAGGAAAACGTTTTATTTTATGCAAAACTCCTCGAATCTTACCTATGTTTTAATTTAATCCATAGAAACAAATTTAGAATAAAAAATGCTTTTGTTTATCGATGTCGCCGATACGTTTTAGAAAATATAATATCGATGTTTTCACTTTAAACATTGGTGTTTTCATAATATATATATATATTCTTAAGTGATCACCGCTGTCCATATACACTAGCAACACCAGGGGAGTCGCAAGTGCGTTGCCGGCCTTTTAAATAAGTGTACGCTCGTTTCTTAAAGGTTTGTAACTCGTAATGGTTTGGAAATACCGCCGCTGGAAGTCGATTCCATAAGGTCAAAGTTCGAGGCAGAAATGATCTTGAGAACCTTATTGTAGAAGACCTCCACTCATCGAGGTGGTGTGAATGAAATTTCAGTTTCAGGCGGTACAACTAGTGTAGGTTTTTAGTTCTCTAATGGAAACCCCGTATACTTATATGACTATACTATATGGTCCGGCCCTAATTTGACATGAAACACAAATCTTATGTCACCGCTCACATAAATATATGATTTTTGTCGAACTGACTACTCTGTTGACCCGATGACCTCTATAGTTTCACTGGACTACACCGCATAAATATAAGATATGACCCGTGTGTTTAAATCAAAATCACGTTACGAATTTGTAAACGCCACCTTTTTAAAGTAAACTATATTTTTTATAATGATAAAGATATGCCATTATGCGCTAATCACACAAAAATTACTGGATTGAGTTTGACAAAAAAAAATTAGATTTATTTCTTATACACTCGATCCTTATTTATAAAAAAAGGATCACTATATATTAATTTCAAAATAGGTTATCAAAAATTTAAGAAATTCCTAGTTTTCTAAATACTGCGCGTTTAGCAATGTATGTTTTCTTGCCGAAAAGAAGTAGGGCAAGCGGCGTGGTACGTTATGCAGGAGAGAGGAAATAAAGGAACTAAATTATTTGTAAGAAAAGTATATTTTTACTTTCAATATCGTTTAATGTTTTTTCCTTAGTATATAAAATATATTGTTAAGTAAGTAAACAACCCCTGCGAATTCGCGAGTATCAACTAGTAGTGAAAAATTCGTATGTCAATAGGAATCAACGTGAAGAAGATTTACGTGAAAATCATCCGTTATTCGATACTCCGCTTCTAATAGTGCCGAGAGAGTCACGGTTCAGGAAAATCTGTCGAGCCATTGTGGACGCACGTTACGACGCACGACTTCGCGATCCTATTACCGGCAACGAAAGAAAAGTACACTACAAGAGTTTCCAGTGAGTTGTTTTCATTTTATTTTTTTTGTATATTTTAGCGAAATTCTCCTTTTAGACTTATTTCACATTTTATGGTTACGATGACTACGTTATAATGTTTAGAAAGCGGCGACAGCTACATACATACTAAGAGTACCTGCCGTCTCTTTTGCATTTCATACAAACAAATAGCCAAGATAACGTATTATATTAATTTAGTAAAATACTGATTAATCTTACCCGTAATCTTATAACTTTAAACGAACGGTTCATGTATGTATACACGTAAATTGTAAATTTATTTCTTGTATCTTGTACAGTGTTCTTAAAACTGTATTTAAATAAGGTTTTGCTACTTAAGTTTATTTGTATAGATAAGTGTCCTCCCTGGAAAAACGCGATTTTACACAAAAAAATCATTTTTATTATCCATTATTCTATGTCATATAACGCCATCTCGTATATTTTTATGATACTTGTATGCTAATGTATGATAACATAATGGTACCTCACAATTTTGTAAGATGGCGCTATTTGAATATTTACGAATACATAGCGTCAAAGTTCGGTCTCTCGACATTTACTGTTTAAATTTAAATCAGTGGTATTAATATAATTGTTTGTATTGTTACAGTAATTTTCTTGGCCTAGTAACGTACATAGATTGGGTTATGATAATGGTGACTACTCTATCTTGTTTGTCTATGATGTTCGAGACGCCCACATACAGAGTTATGGAAAATTTTGTTTTGCAGGTGAATAATAATTTATTAGTTATCTAAATTGATTACAGATATATGTTCTATACCTACACTCACAATACTCCCTAGACCTTGCTCCAACAGATTACCATTTTTTCGAAATTTGGAAAAGATTTTGCAGGGGAAAAAATCATTTTCGATGAGGCAGTCTATACCGCAGTCAAAGATTTTATTGATTTCCGTCCCCACAATTTTTTTTGCACTGGAATCAATTAACTACTTATAAAATGGCGAAGGTACATAGATAACTAATGGTACATACTTCGATAGATTAAATATATAATTTCATAATTTTTTTTCGTTTCAAAATTACGCGCAATAAAACAAGCTGTTTTGTGTAAAGCTTCTATCTATGACTTTGGTGAACTATAAATATGAAAAAGGTTAGAAAATTATCGAAATCGGTTAGACACATTAGTATATTGCACACATGTGAAGTCGGGGTGGGTCGCTAGTATTGGGTATCACGAAAACGGACGAGGACGATAAATGTAATTTTTTGTTCGTTTTGTTTCAGATTGCCGAATATGGGTTTGTGATTTTTATGAGTCTTGAGTTGGCGTTAAAAATTTTAGCTGATGGGTTATTTTTCACACCGAAAGCTTACCTCAAAGACGCAGCGGCTGTGTTGGACGTATTCATTTATATTGTGCGTATATACATGTCATGTGATATTTGCATTATTTTATATCTTTTGAACAAAATCAAGATTGGTTTATCAGTTATAAAAAGATTAAGTCTTGATAGAATGATTTTGTTTACATATTTTATAGGCGTGTAGGGCTTGACCACGATTTCGCTGGAGATTATGTTTCGATGTGGCCTGTGTAAATGTATAACTACATTATATAACTTAATTTTGACAAGTCATAGCGTTACATTCAATAAATTTAAACTATAAAAATATAAGTTTGATAAGCGAAATGAAATAAAAAATTAAAACTCAGTAAAGATGCTTTATTTTAATTATTTTTTATGAACACATGATAATATTAAAAGAAAAAAAAATACTATATAACACATCATATTACTTACTTTCTAAAAGATAGATGATGGTTTTTAGTAGCGATAATTATATAGGTAGTTTGATCTGATTAGGCGTGTTAGTTGATCTCTTGTATCATTGGCAAGAAGCTTACCATTCGCCGAAGTAGCAGCGCGTGGAGTATAGGGATGTTAAAAAAAGTATAGTAGACTATTTTATGCCCACGGCTCCGTTTACGTTATTTATTATCTTAATAATATATGTACAGAAGAAGAATATGTATAAATGAAAGTAAAATACACTCTGCTTACAAAATTGAATTGTAAATAATGTTAATTTACTTCCCTTCTCCGGCGCATGCGCACCACACCGCTCGCCCCCATTTCTTCATGTCAAGGAAACATCGCTTTACGCAAATTACTTATAAAAGTCTAAGTTTTTTACAATTTTAATAACATCATAGTAAATGAAGATATCATGATAATTTTGTTTTTACACAAGGACAGGTGTCTAAAAAGTAAAACTAAATAATGTGTGGTAATATGAAACCACGATGAACGTGAAACTTTTTTTAGGGTATTAAATTTGCGTTTTTAATCTTAACTTAATTATTGGAAAATGGGAATGATCATGAGAAATCAATAGTAGCCCGGGTATTCAACTATACATTTTAATTTCAATCTGCGTATTAGAGTACGAAATACATAATGAATACAATCATTCAGATGATAGCCGCATTTTAAAAAATCAGCACAATATTTATTTAAATCATTGAATCATTTTGAATTGAACCATGGTCCTGCTATTTTGGCTTTGGCTGCTCTGACGAGCGCCTTTCACTTTATCCCTACTCCGCTGGATGTATAGATGGGCGAGCAAATTTGAGTCGTTTTAAAAAAAGTTTCAAATGAATGAGTAATCGAAATGTATCCAATGGTTTTTGCGTGATGCGTGCATAATAGCCATAAACGTTTATCATTTTGTTTATATGCATAAAGATAGTTTGAAACTCCATATGAAGGTGTCACTGACATTCCTGTGCTGGATGCCGCGTCGCGTCCCACCGGGCTCGTGCGCGCAAATGCTAATGATCCTGCGGTGCGTGCGCCCGCTGCGGATATTCACTCTCGTACCGCACATGCGCAAAGTCGTATACGAACTGTGCCGCGGTTTCATGGAGATATTACTGGTAATATGACTTTCTTTCTATCTTTTCTAAATACTAGAAACTGTGACGAACTGGTCATCACATGTTTCCGACTCAGTAAAACCAGTAACAATATTTTAGGTAGTAGGTTTTATAACAAAATATTAACGATTTGCCGGATTTGGCTCAAAGAGCTATTATAGAGTGGATCAATATGTTAACGAAGGTGATGTCTGGAATTGACTCCTCTCTGTGTATCTATTAAAACGATAATGTAATTTAAATATACATTTATATAAGTTAAAAAGATAAACCTGATCGAGTTTCTTACCTGTTCTTCTCGATGGCTGGCTTGTTATCCGAACCAGTGATAATTTTGATGTTCATAAGCGTCTTCTTAGGGCCTAAATTGAAGAAAATACTTCTTTATTTTTGATCTTTATTGCGTTTTTGTTTTTTTTATACATCATAAGATAGTAAATATGTTAAACATAAGGAGACTGGCTCGCAAGCGTCGCTACCGGAACACACCCATGAACTTGCCGAAAAATTTTCTACTTGAGGGTAGTCAGAGAGGCTTAGAAAAATTCCTACCACTATTAGATTCTTCACTATATTTCCTTAACTAAAAGCTCCGCCTTATCAGCAAGGATGTCCGAACACGCTAACCATCGCTTCGAAATAAATCTTCTTTGGACGTTGGCAGTAAAATTCTAAAGTACTAATTTTACTAAACCTTTTTCCGATACATTAAAAACGATAGTAGCTTTTTAGTAGTAGAGAGGAAGAAAAAGAAGGAACTGCGGTGTAAATCGAGAAATAGTTGGAAAGAGAATGAAATAAAATAAGATTTCACTTGGCGACGATTTTACATTATTTAGCCATCGTTCTTACAGCAATGTAATGATTATAGTAATCACTGTGATATAGCTTGATGGGTTATATATAATAATAATACATTTTAATTTTCTATAGAATTTTCGCATAGAGCAACGAGTTGCCCGTTAATTATATGTAGACAATCTTATTAGGATAAAAATATTGATTTGATTTGAAAAAGTCCAACAATACATTAAAATGTTAAAACAAAGTGGCACTTTTTACTGTGCTGTATTAATAGTACCTACTATATTTTTGTCGACAGGTGTCAACCCTCTTGATCCTTCTGATGTTTGTATTTGCGAGCTATGGCGTACAGTTGTATGGAGGGAGGTATGTTTTAAAGAAGTTGCCACCGGTATAATATAATATTAGTAGTAATACGAAATAAGCCTCAAACTTTTTATGTTCTCATGAGTTGAAAGGGGTTTATAATAAAAATTGATACATAATATAAGGAGAATATAAATGATTTTATCTTGAAATTGTAGTCTTTTTTTATTAACAATCAAAAAGCATAAAAATGACATAATAAAAAAAAGTGCTTTGCGAAGACTTTTGTGTTATTTTCTACATAATTAAAATTGTATTTGTATTCAAAGCGTCAACGAATTGAGGTGAAATTATAACGGCGGTTACATGTGTATTAAATAAAATAAAATAAACAGTAAGCACTACGTGAAAAACTTAAAACGTTAGGTATCTTATTACTTTAAAAAATAAGGTTGGCTCGCTGCAACGACCCGACTATAATAAGGCGCGAAGACTGTGTGGGCGTGTTCATGCGACGCGTATTTGTCACAAAGATGAAAATAAGACCTGGACCAAATGAAACCTTCCCATCCATGCTCGTGCCTAGGGTCTGGTGAGTGGTCTTCAGATTACATATAAATACAGTTAATTTATTAGCACCGAGCCTATCAAAAGAAGTTACACTTAGTCTATAATTATATCTCAGTCTATTATCCTTTATACTCAAATTTCTCGCAAATGCTTCTCATTAACTAGTTTATGCAATGCATTTTTAACCTACTTTAATGAGCTGAGTTGAAAAATCTCGAATTATTTCCAAAGTTGCACCATAACGACAAGTACGATAGTACATTTCAAAAAAATCGGGTAAAATAGCGGAATTAACGATGCATTAACTTTGGGCTTCGAGTATATTTCGAACCGATAAGTTAAGCGAAAAATCATAATAGCGGGTGCCAGGCTAAAATGAAAAGCTATAACTTGGCAGGAATTTTTTATAGATTTGGTACCGATTTAGGATTATCGTAATTTTTTTTCACAGTACCCAAAAAAAGGACCACCCTATTGTGCACGTTTAGCTAATTGGCTCCTTACACTTATGGAGAAACTGAAGAAATAATTATAATGTAATAAAATAAGTGTTTAGAAAATATTGGTTCTTATATTCTTCTACCAAATACATAAACATACTCACCCAAAACTTCTTTATCTACTACACATGACACTCCAAATATTTATATATATGCATGCATATTTGTTCATTTATTTAGTTGTATACTTTCCTTCTGTGGAACCCAGATGCTCATGTAAGTCTGAAAGTGGGTGTCAATACTATTCATTTCTATGGTTCAGATAAAAGAGGACCAAAATAAAAGGAAAAAATATCAGAGAACTACAGTATGGGGTTCATCAAGAGGGAAGTCAACAGGTGTTTAAAGGATCAGCAGCACGTATGTGATACATCCGCTGTTGCAAGCGTCCATAGGCTTCAGTGACCGCTTACCATCAAGCGGCCTACGTGCTTGTTTGCTATCATCGTGTCATAAAAAAAAAAATTGTTCTGAATGTTTGTAGAATATTTAAAAAATAGCGCGTGTAACTTAGTACACGTGACGTAATTGAAGTTCCTTGGCTACCAAAAATACTACTCTCTATTAAATAACTGCTTGGTTTATAAACAATTACTAATTAAGCAGTAACACACCTTGTCTTTTTGATGATTTACTTGATTTTGTTGCTACTCGACTTGATTTCGCACGTGAGTGTATTTATTCCATCGCGTGCGTCTACGTGTCTCGATTTATAACATAGTTGTTTCTTTTTCTCCCAGGCCAAGTACATATTATAAATTATTTTTCATCATGAACGTTCCATTAAAATTCAACTTTGAAATTTTTTCTCACAAACGCGTCTAAAGCAATTTTACTTCTAAATTCTCATTACTAAAACTAATTTTAAATATTATAGGGCAAATCCAAAACGTTTTAATTTTGACAACATCGGTGATGCCCTCCTGACTCTGTTTGAGGTGCTCTCGTTCAAAGGTTGGTTGGATGTCAGAGACGTCTTAATCAAAGCTTTAGGTCCAGTAAGTATTCATTTACAGATTCTTTGCTAATTACCAAATATGTGTAAATAATATTGCTTGTCTATGCTTCCAGGTTCATGCGATCTATATTCACGTATATATATTTCTGGGTTGCATGATTGGATTGACCCTGTTCGTTGGAGTGGTGATCGCTAATTATTCTGAAAACAAAGGAACTGCACTTTTAACTGTTGATCAGAGGAGATGGTAAATTATCAGATATATCTTTAATTTAGAATTTGACAAAGCAATGTGTTAACAATTATTATTACCCGTTGTTATTTTCTGTACAAATAAGTATAGAGGTACTTAAGTAATTTTGATTATCCTTGTAAGTATAAAATTTACCACGTGTAAATGGGTTAAATTAACTTATCATTTGTTTTTAAGTCTTAAATATCGATGTTTGATTAATACCAAACAGGTGTTTCAGTTGGTGCATTTACTTAATAGCTATATTACTGATACGGTCAAGTAGGCGTTATAACAATTATCACTATCTAGGAATAGGTTAGTAATTTTACCCGATCTTACGGCGATACACGCAGATATCACCGTAGATAATCTATACCAACTTAAGCAGACTAATTGACGAAATATGAAAAAGTACATACTAGAAAATGTTTAATCACAATTCTAGACTTTCACCACGTTCATTTTTATCTATAGAGAAGAAACTGAAAGCTTAATGGAGAGTATGAGAGCTGATAGTTTAGTATAGGATGCGACCTTGCTAGCATTATGTCAACCTTATTTTACTGTAAACTTTGCGTAGATCAGGTACCAAATTTACATTAATTTGCTTTATTTTTTTTGTATGGATGTGTGAGGTTTCCAGGGAATATATGTAATAGAAGACACTTATTATGTCTAGGTGTGATCTCAAGAAAAGACTGAAAATTGCTCAACCCCTTCACTTGCCGCCTCGACCTAATAAAAGAATAGTACGTGCCTTCGCATACGATGTTACGCAGAATTTAACTTTCAAGCGAATCATTGCGTTAGTGGTGATCCTCAACAGTGGTTTGCTAGGGGTTACGGTTAGTTTATACTGTATAATTATATAAATTAAATTACTTCTGAAAACTATTTGTAAAATATGTGAAAATGTATTGTGTGTTCACTTTTTTAAATCAGAGATGAACAACCCACGGTGTACTACAATTTCTCTTGCATCTTTAATAAACTAACCTGCGATTAACCTCCCTATACTTGCGCGTCGACTCGCTGACGGATGTATTCGAATCCTTCATAAAATGATTGTTCAACCCTGCTTTTAATAGACAACGATTAACGTTCCTATATACCACGTCGACGCGCTGACGGACCGATCTGCGTCGTCTACAGGTAGATATATGTAATGTATGCACGAACGTTCACGCTATACTAATTTGAAACAAGCCATGAACCATGCAGCTACTGTGAAGACCAAATACCCAGCATTTTGCATTTAAAAAAATGAGTCAAACATATGTCGTCGGTCTCACGGACCAACGCCGCGGGTATTGGAAGGTTAACAATTTAAATTGAGAATATATATATTTTCACTGTGATGTGGACGGTATTTATTTAAGGAATATGAAACAAGTGGATTTTTTTTCAGTTTTATATCAATGAATATGTATGTCATATGAGCAGTTTTATTGTTCCAGTGGTCTCTATATTCGCCATCTACAGAATATTTGGCGAGCACGTCGGCCGCGTTGACGGTAGTGTTCGTGGTCGAGGTCGGGTTTAAAACAGTCGCATTCACGCCGCGTGGGTACTGGCAGAGCCGTCGGAACAGATACGATCTGCTCGTCACCGTTGCCGGTTGTATCTGGGTTTTTATGCATTTTACCCTGAAGGTAAGAATAATATTCGATCGTCGAGCGATCACGTGCCAACAAAAGTGGCAAAGCCCATAAACACGATTCTATTCTAACATAGTTATAATTTTTCCCACTCTGTATTTTATTAGAATATAAGTATATTTAATTTTTCAATTTTTTTATTATTAATAACAATTAATATTAACAGCTCTTATACCCTATTAATTTCGAAATGACATAATATTCTTGTGGAATATAAAATTTTATGAAATCGGGTGAGACGTAATAAAATTGATATATTGTCAAATAATTTGTTCTAGATTTTATTTTATTGTTTATAGCTTTCCAATTTCGAAATTATATATAACTTGCCTGTATATAATCGCCAAATCATATTAACATTAATTCCGATTTAAATGTAACATTTATATTATTCATAATTCTCATGACTTACAATTTTGCAATGGCATTATACATCCCTTGCACAAATTTTCATAAAAATCGACGGAAAATAAAATAATATATATATTCTGATTTGTAAAAGTATTCTTGATAATTCTAGTACCCTATCAATTGAGAAGTAATGTAAGCTATCCATCTACAAAATTTCACAGATATCAATGCCGTTTTTGAGTTAAATCTTGACATACAAACTGTCGGACAGAGAAATTTTAACATAATATTCTTGATCAAGTGGTCTGTATAATAATTAGCTATTATAAAATTTGGAAAAACAAATTTACACATACAATTATTACGGATTAAATTACTTCGTAGTCCTAGTGGTCGAAATTCCGTCAAAATTAATTATTCTTTCAAGTTTCAATATAACGTTCCGTGCCACGCGGCCTTAAAATTAAGCTAAAGACTTCACGGAACGTGTTATTAAAGAGAAAATCAAAGTTGTTCGAGAAAAAAATTGATTTTAAAGTTAAAGCTCGTCGATATTTACTGAACAAAAAAAATTGAAGAAGATCGTCTGAGAAACAGAGACGGAAGGTGTACTCAACTGTTTTGTCTCTGTCTATTTATGCACCTATGGATAGATTCAGAAATTATTTTTAACTTACAGAACGACTTATCATACTTCGTGGGTTTTATGGTGGTCATTTTACGTTTTTTCACAATAACCGGCAAACACACGACTCTGAAGATGTTAATGCTAACTGTCGGCGTCAGCGTCTGTAAGAGCTTCTTCATAATATTTGGAATGTTTCTACTTGTGTTCTTCTACGCTCTCGCCGGTACCATCGTATTTGGAAACGTCAAATACGGCGAAGGTATTGGAAGGTAAATATTGAGAATTACAATCGTAACATTTTATCATATTATAATCAATGGGGTGTGCAGAAAGAATTGAGCATTACGTCTGCTTAACGTATCTGGTTTCGCTGGCACCGCTGATTTGAAATGACTGTTTACCTTTTCTACAATATGTATTGTATTGTATTATATGTATTATATTGTATGTAGTAAATACAAAATTCATAAAATGAAAGGGACCTAAAAACCACAATTAATTGTGTAAAATGTTTTTCATCATTTGATGCTAATTTGTCTAAATAGTATAGAACTCCAACGCTTGCTACGGATTTGACGCCAAAGTGTATTGTAAATTCAGTCAAAGTAACTTTGACAGACTAACGTGTTATTTTAGAAATGTAAGGAGCCTGGACAAAGTCTTTGTGTTTTGATTACCCTCAGACAACTATTCTGCCATTTACATTAGTCAATGCATAAAACCATTATTTATACATAAAATAATACCTACTAGGGTGTCAAAATTAAGAACTGATCATAAAAATCTGGTAATATCTTAGTTTTTTTGGACTCTTATTAACTCTGGTTATTTGTCTCCATTTACTAAACATAACTGATGATTAGTCCCACTAAGTTACCCAAAGGAATCAAAGTTACTCCGATGGACGGTTGACTGCTTTTATTTTGATAGATATGCTTATTGCAATGAATTATATTATTTCATAAAAGATATCGTATATTCTGTTTGACAGACGTGCGAACTTTAACTCGCCCATACATAGCGTGGCGATGCTATTTCGCATCGTGACCGGAGAGGACTGGAACAAAATAATGCACGACTGTATGGTGGCGCCCCCATACTGCACTCCCGCCGACAACTACTGGGAGACCGACTGCGGGAATTTCACCGCCTCGCTCGCTTACTTCTGCACCTTCTATGTCATTATCACATATATAGTTCTCAATCTACTCGTTGGTAAGTACTTTTTGAAGTGCAAACTTCTTTAGGCGCATAGAACAGTGAATGAAAGTGAAACGTCAGATTCGAGTTAGAGACGTGGAAGCTTGTTTACTCGTTTCCTCGATATCAAGCGCGCTCGGATCGGTGACGCATTGAATCGTGTATTCTCGGCTCCAGTCGTCATTAAACATTTAATGTCTGACAAGGAGTGCATCGTATTTCAATAATTAGGCTTTTATTATTATATGTATTGTAATAATAATATAGTATTATAAGAGTAGGTTTCCATATACGAGTATCGTAATTGGTGTAGTATTTGAAGTATATATCATGTGCGTATTGATATATTACTATTATTTATTTACCTATAAACATTGATTTGATTGATTGAAGTTTTCACTTATATCGTGAGCACACACCCCTTTTTTACATTGTGTAGGTATTAGCGTTTTCATAACAGTCTTATAATATGTTATAGGAGGATGTGGTTTGAAACGATGAAGGCGCAGTGGTTAGTGCGTTCAGACACCGCGTCGATCGATATAGGTTCAAATTCTCGCGAATGAGCCGGATTTTTCGGTGAACTAGAAACTTAAGTTGAAAATCTGTTGCTCATAGGTGTGTTCCGGCAGCAGCACAAGAGCTCTAGGTTTAGCGTGTTTACCAACTTGCACACGCCACAACAACGACCACATCGTCATTTACCATCAAGCCATTCAAGTCCGATTGTACTCAAACAATGAAAAGCCTATAAAGTATTAAAAGAAGATACATTTAAATTAGTTATTAATTAAAAACCTTTTACTTGTACTCATACACCAGTACCTAGCACTTCAAAAAACTCACAATTTTAACTTTCCTTCATTCATATTGTCTCTAGAATAATACCTAATTTACTCACTGTAGATATTTATAGGTACGTGTATTAGCTTTTATATGTTTGTTTCAGCTATTATAATGGAGAATTTTTCGTTGTTTTATTCAAATGAAGAAGATGCTTTATTATCTTATGCGGACATACGGAACTTCCAAAATACTTGGAACGTGGTTGATGTTCATCAGAAAGGGGTTATTCCTGTTAAAAAGGTATAATATTATAATTTATTACTAAAATTTCTAGTATTTTTATAATATTTTAGTTTTTTTTACTTTTTATTTCAGATTTTGTCTGTTTTGTTTTTCTTAACTAATCCACAAAACGCCTGAATCGATTTTGACCGACAAATACAAGAGTATCCGAGGTATTAATTTTTAGCGACTCGAGGTTCTAATGAGTATTCAGTGAAATGCAAAATTTAGTCATAAACAATTTATATAATTAAAATGATACGAGGTCTGCCGTTGCTTGCGCACGTATCACGAAAAAAACTGCTGGATAGATTTTGATTATTTTTTTTAGTTCTACCTCCTTTTAGGCCCTTCGTCTTAAAAAGTATTATTATCACGATACCTTCGCTTAATATGTAGTTGTTAAAAGTTTTAAGAAACTACGATTTTTATAAAAATATGTCTTTAGTGATGTGTGAAGTGGGCTAAGCGGTGTGGTTCGCATGCGCAGGAGAAGCGAAGTAAACGGATAACATTGTTTAGAATAAAATATTGTAATCAAAGTATGTTATTGCTTCCAAAAATTTTTTTTCTTCTGTACATGAACTAAGTCGCGGGTATCAGTTAGTAATTAATATGTATGTAGTGGATGCGTGCAGAGCCTTTGACATAACTCTTATGGTAGTTTTAGTAAAATTATTCTCAACACTTCACTGAGAAGTTACGAAAAAGTACCTCTGAAATTGATTATCTAGATGGGCCAATCTCTATTATATCATATTAAAGATTTGATTGTCCGTTTTCTCTAATAGACATAGAACTAATAAACATTACTCAGCTAGGATTTGTATAAGATTATATATATACTTTTAGGTGAAATTCATACTTCGCTTGTTAAGAGGCCGATTGGAATGCGACACGCACAAAGAACGTCTTCTGTTCAAGTACATGTGCTACGAACTAGAGCGACTCCACAACGGTGAAGACGTCACTTTTCATGACGTCATCAAGTAAGTTTTATGAAAAATGTTTTTTTATACATATTGCGTCTTCTTTCACCATTTTCTATATACATATTTTAGTTTTTTGTAGATATCTTCTTCCTTTGCCCTTATCCTACCTAAGTAGGGTCGGCACAATATGTTCTCCTCTTTCAACTGTCTTCTCAGTACTCACACCTTTATATATACACCCCGCTGCGGTAAGTTGACACTCTTGGAGGTGACTAGGCCAGAAAAGTAAAATATATATCGACCGTGAAATGGATGACTTTGTTTTTTGTATTTTTAAACTACGCCCCAAATTTTAGATATGTCTTACACAGTTTTTTAAAGCGTTTTCTCTACCATATTTACTTTTTTATATAGAGACCTATATTATTTTTTACAGTCGAGCATGGCCCATTCCTGGCCCCCCGATCCACTATTCTAATTAATAAACATACCGCACTTCGTTTGTCAATCGCGTTGTGTCGACATTTCCTAAGTTTAAATTTAAAAAAGAATTCTAATTAAAAAAGAAATGTTTCCTTTTGGCTTAAACTCCAGTTTATCTGCTGGGATACACCCTTTTTGCATTCGGGGCGTGATATGTTTTTATTGTAAAGCCATTATTCATACTTTGTTACACGGAATGTATTTAGTGCTTTTTATTTATGGTTTAATTATATACAAAAACGTCATTTAGTGTTATTAAATTTTGTACACTTTCAGCATGCTATCATATCGCACGGTGGATATTCGCAAGTCTTTACAAATGGAAGAGTTATTGGCACGAGAGGAGTTCGAGTTTCTCATAGAGGAAGAAGTCGCCAAACAGACTATACGCACTTGGCTTGAAGGTTGTTTGAAGAAGATAAGAGCCAACAGCAGTGTAAGATCATTATTCAAACGTTAATAGCAACCTAATTATTATAATATTAAGATACTAGATGGTACCCGCGACTTCGCCTGCGTTGTATATTACCTTGAAAGCAAGAGTATACATTGCGTACAATATTTCTTTATAAACAATATTATCTGTTTACTTCACCTACCCTTCAAATCGCTTGCCCCACTTTTCCACGGCAAGAAAACACATGTCGCTGAACGCATAGTGGTTATAAAAACCATAGTTTCTTAAGACTAATAACTTTGTATTAAACTAAGATATTGTGGTATTTTTTTATAACGACTAAGTGTCTAACATACATACATTAACACAAATCAGCAAGAATAAAAAGGTTGCGCTTGTTTTTGTTAACTAATTTCTCCTATCTCGGATGCGTTTTTTGTGCGTTCTAATTAAATCGTTTTCTAATTGTTTCTACTTGTTTTTAATTTGGCCCATTGATGAAAACGAATCGAAGTTGCTTTGATTTATTGAATATAAAAAACATTCTATCTATTATTTCCCAAAGCGTTTTTTTTTTTCAAACAGTTAATCCGAATTTTAAATAATTATTACCATACAAACGTTTATTCTTTGATTTTGTATCACTACTCACACAGGAATTTGGTGATTGTGTTGATCTTTTTAGAAATTTATCTACTTTTAATAATTACAACAAATCACTTCAATAAATGTGAATTCAATGTTAAGTAAAACGCATCAGCGATCTGTAAACTAGCACTTAATATAAAAATAAAACAAAAAACATAAGTATGCAAAGTAACAGAGAGTACTTTATTATGTGTATAAGCGTTACCTGATATTAAAAATAATTAAAAAGGCACGAATTTCATATTTGTAATATAAAAATATAGGTTACAAACAGCGGAAGGTGGGGTTTCGTAAAATGTCGTGTCATGAAGAAGGTTGAGAAACACTGGTATACATTAGCGTCGTAAAGTCAAAGATAATACTAATACATTTGTTACAGAAACAACAGACAAGTTTAATAGCAGGCCTGAGAAAGACGAATGAACAAGTATTAGATGTAAACAACGAAAAGTTAGATAAAGAAAAAACTGAAACAGAAGCGGAGGTAATTTTTGGAAATTAGCTTTATTAAGTATGCTTTGTCAAATTTACGATGATACTTTGAAATTATGTATTTTTTTGGTAACATGTTTTACCAATAATGGCGTATGTAATTTCTTGGTACCGCCCATTTATCGTAGTGAAGTGGCACGCGTTTCGAACAACCACAAACTAAAGTTATTTGCAATTAATCGTAAAAAAAAAACATTATATCTTGTCTTGATCGCGGTTCTTGTCGTCGACAGCAACTACTAACGAGTCAGAGGTCGTATGAGAAAAATGTAAATATCTTGAAAATGGTTAATCCTAGCTTGAAAATAAGCAAATCCTTTTCCCCACCTTTAGGAAAACCGGCGTCAGAAACAACTGTTGCACCTTAGGAAAATAAAAAAATGAATGTAACTATCGATTATAAGATCTATAAAAATAATAGTCCATAATCGAATATATTCATTTTCAATTACACACTACGCCTTCTTTATTGTGAGCTGTCAAAATCATCATACTAAATTTCCCAAAGTATAGATATTAAGTCCATAATTATTATAAAAACGTAATCACCATCATTAAAAAAAACGTCATTACAAATTACGTGCATGCTATTCGAGTTATTTCATCATGTAGGGTGAGCACACTTGCTTCTGCATTCTTGTACATAAATATGTACACATAAACAAACCGTATATTTATACATATGTTATTGATATAGCAAATAACATCGAACACGGGACGACAAGAAATCACAGAGTCTGCCTCACAACCTATCATATCAAGTAAGTATTGCCTTACATTAATTATTAACTTTATTTATGTATATTGTTTTTTTTTCATAGTATTCAATTTTACAGATATTACTTCTTCATCGATGGAGTCGCAGCCTTCTAAACGGACATCAGCTAAAACACAATTGAAACGATCTGGTTTACCGTCTGTCAGCTTACCTAGGTAATTCTATGACAAAATCAAAATCAAAAATTCTTTATTCAGTTTAGGCCCTGAGAAGGCGCTTATGAACGTTAAAGTTACCACCGGTTCGGAAAACAACCCAGTCATCGAGAACTAGAAGTATATAACTATATATATATATATATATATATATAGTAACTGATTTCTCTTCTTAAAATCTACATTTGTAGCTGATTAGTTGTCCAATGTTCGAAAATTGACCGTAATAAAGGGATACAAAAGTTTTTTCTTTATTGTTTCGTTTTTTAAATGAAAAAGACAATGTTTTTTTTTTATTGATTACTCTAAAGTTCATCAATATCTACGAAACAAAGAAAATCTGTTGAAAAAAAGATGAGAAAACGGTACTAAAATATTTTATCTTCGCCTATTTATGTATACATAACAATAATTAATAAGAAAGAGATTGAATGGTAAAGTTACTGATAACTAACAAATAAATACTAGAAATTTCTTATATTTTGTACAATTACTATAATATCTTATCACAGGGCTGTCCAAACCACAGCCCGCGGGCCGCATGCGGCCCGCGGCATTACTTATTGCGGCCCGCAGAATCTTTTTTATCTTTTTTATTATCTTGAGAATGTGAAGATTGATTATCAACTGGAACTATGTGATCTGCAATCAGACCCCTTTTACAAGGGCAGAACAGAAACAGGATCTGAATTTTTTAAGCTCCTTATTGAACGTTTCCCAAAACTGACGATTTTCGGGCTAAAAATGGGCTCGATGATGAGCAGTACCTACCTCTGTGAAAGTGCATATTCAGCAATGAAGTTTATAAAATCTAAATACAGGTCTTCATTGACAGATACTTCACTTAAACATGCACTGCGTCTAGTTACTACTAATATTGAGGTTGATGTTGACAGAATTGTAAAAGACAAATTAATGAAAAAGTAGATAATAAAATAATGCTATACTTATTATACTTGTATTTTATTTTTATAAATATTTTGCGGCCCCCCAATGTATTGAGTCATTTTTGTTGGCCCTGGGTCCCATGTAGTTTGGACAGCCCTGTCTTATCACATAGTAGTTAACTATATTATAGAAAGAAGTAGGCTTGTAAAAGTTTAATTGTATAAAAGTACGTCCTAAATGATTGGAAACTTTTAGCCAAAATCTTATTGAATGAATTATTTTTAGACCCGAGAGTCCGATAAAGAAATACCTTCAACCGACATTAAGCGACCCCCATCCGGCACTTAATAAAAAGGCCACGCGTAAGTTCGCATTTCACTTTAAATATAGCCTGTAATATACGTTTATTTATTGTATGTTATATTTATGATGTAAAGCTTCTTTGTAATTCCAATATCGTATTTTAATGTGTATCATTTTTCGACAAACACTTTTTTGACGCAAAATCGAAGAAAATAGGTACCTTGGTCAGAGAAGAAACTATAAAAAAATATGCCGTCCAAAGAAAAGGGACGTATCTACCGTTTTTCTGCAATATTATATATGTATTTAATTAATCTATTTATGTATAGATATTCGGAATCAGGGAGAAAAGTATTACTATTTTTTTATTAAACTTAATCAAAAACAAATAAGATATATTTTTGCCAAAAGCACAGGCTGCAAACGTCGACTTTTCTCCGATTTGTGTTTTTCTTAGTTTCCCTTTGTACTACGGCGGCAGTATAATTAATTACATGCCAGTCCCATACCAGCGTGACGAAGCTTCGACTACCCGTCGCGCAAAAAACTAACCTTAGACAGGTATGGGACTAGCATAAACCGATGATATTAGCGCGATACAGTAAGATACAATAATAGCTCGTGTAGATTTATGGGTGTAAACTATACAGCACATTTTCATTACATCTTTGAACTCTACTACTATGGCTAATTTATATAATACATACATAAGATGGATACATTATTTACAGAAATTCACTTGTGTCTCATGTACAGAGCTGCACGCGTTTTTTTCCTTCTTTTTTAAATAATTTGGTACCAAATTCTTGCGTTAAAAAAATGTTTTTTGATGTATTGAAATCACAATAATTGTATTGCGACACAATATTTCGCAGCGACATGTTGCAGCTATAATGAAAAGAGATAGAGAAGTGATACATTATTTACAGGAGTTCACTCATGCTGCATGTTCTGAGTTGCACACTCTGTTTTATTTATTTATTTTTTAAATCATTTGCTGTTGTTTTTTTACATTACAGATATAAATTATCATGTACTTTAATTACACTAATTGGATCGATACAAGGTATTAATGTAAGTTAAATATTGCAGCTACAATGAAAAGTAATAGCCGGATCAGTCATAACGCGCATACAAGCGCCGGCGGGTCCCGAGACCAGCCGGTCCTGCACGACGTACGCGCCTGGTGGTCCACACAACTCTCTAGACATACTATAACTAATCATGAATAGAGTTTGTACTAATTTAAATTATCCAATATACATTCCTTGGCGTTCTTTTTGACCGTTCTGAACATTGCCTTAAATTCGGGTTTGCGCATAATATCGTCAAGAGTTTAATATAAAACAAAGTAAAAATATTATTATAAGAATCTAAACTTTGTATTTATTTATCCTTAAGCTGCCTCGGTCATATAATATAATAGGTATTTAGACCTAAATATGTATTCACATTCAGAGCAATCAATAAGATTGGCGAGGATTTTTTATTTAGATGATAGATTGCAGTTGCACACTTTTCGTTTGATATTTATTAGATTATGAAATGTCCCATATGATGATGATATGTAAAGTATTCCAACAGTATATAACATGTCTGATTAAATAAATAAATAACATATTCACTTTACAACCCTTGTTACACACAATGTCTTGTGTGTGTGTTTTTAAACGTATATTTAGAATTTTAACTGTTTTAGATACGTAATTCATTGTTTACGTTACGAAGCAAAACACAATGTACAAATATAATACACAATATAGGGTTTTGTAAAGATTGCAAAAAAAAATATTTAATAGTATTGAAGTTGCAGTGTTGCATGATTTTAGTTCGACATTTCGACCCGATTCTAAAAGCGTTGATAGCTCTGGTAGTATTAACAAGTGAATCTGGACTCTACTTGATTTATTATAATTGAAAAAAAAAAAATTGTCACTGTTAATAGCGACTATTTTAGTCAATCGAGTCTGGTAGAATATTAAAAAATTTTACAATAATAATTCCATAAACGTGTTTTGTAGAGATTGTAATATTATAATTTTACAACAATAAAATAATACGTTTTAGCATTTACACATACCTTTATAAATATTATTTAATCTTGGTATAGCGTCTTATGTTTGATGATATTACTATTTCAAGGATATACTTATTTCTTGAAACTATAACGTAAATTAAGTTTAAAAGGCATTTAGTAACTACGAGATCGTATTTAGCACAAACAAGTACTTGATATCATGATTGTGTTTAACAAGTTCGATTCTTATAATTACATTATATTACATTTATTATTGTATTAGATGCAAACGCAACTTTTCTATTAGACTCTATTTTCCTATTTAAGTTTGCTATAATATTAAAATAATTACTTTTAAAATGCTTTGGTAATATAGTTTAACCTACTTAGTACTATTATAGACCTACTTATGTTAAAGCGCATAGTGCCAAATAAATATTAAAATAAATATATGTATGAAATTAAAAGGTGTTATTATTTAAATTACCATTAATCTTATGTAACGTTTTTACAATCATTGTAAAAAGTGACACATGCCAAGGGAGAAAAGAATTATAACGACTAGTGTTAAAACAACGCACAGGTATCGACCAGCGATGGGGAAATGGAATAGCTTCGCGTGTAGTTGAAGTGTGGAGGAATACATCAGGATCGTTGTGATATCTTCTTGTGACGTGTCCTGATGCAGGAACGGACGGACGCACAGTTCGTGACCCACCGACTGTGTCTTGCGACATTCTTTGGTCAAACGTGCCGCCTGTAATAATATAAACGTATATTTATTCTAATAATACCTATGCCTAAAATTGTTTTATATATTTAAAAACTAGCGATACGGCCCGTTTTCACATGGGGCCAATGTTAGTAATGGGGCGTCATAACAGTTTAACTCATTTTTTGGATTATTTGATATTCACAGTGCATCAAAGTCATAGCAGGATATATAACAAACTTCACAACAACACAAACAATTTCTTTTTTGGTTACGTTGTAATTTGAAATCTGTTACATCGAAGACAGTATTTAAAATTATTTGGTGTTAAAGGTATTTTTTTTATTTATACTAAATATCCAACGTAAATAAAGCATTTCAAGAAATAAAGATTAATACTATACTAATAAGAATACCTTGAAAAATAACCAACCAGTAACCAAAATAACCAATATAAATATCAAGAATTATTAGTGTGTGTATAGCATCTCGTACTTTTTTGTATGCATTTTTAAGATATACAATTCAAAAACGATTGACAAACAGGAAAAAAGGTACTACATTATTTTATCTTCTATATATATATACATAAGTTTACTCATTACAAAAGCATCGAGCTACTATAAACAGGAACGAAGTAGAAATCTAATTAAAAAAACTACACGACTTACTTGTATAAAGGGAACTATTGCTGCTGAAACCCACAACAGTTGGTTGAGCACGCTTATGCCCATAATGGGTTCCGTTTCGGTGTCCAATTTATCTACATTTAACAGCCACATTATACCGGATATAGCCCACGATATGTTGACAATTGTGAATAGACAAACAGCTGGCTGCTAGATCGTCATTTAAATATTTTAGCAATTTATGAAATTCCGCTATCTCCTACAAAATTAAATAGTAAATATTAAGCTCACAAAATAGCTCGTTTTGTACGATAATAGTAATACCATACATGTTAGTGTAAATACATATGTCTAATTTTAAAGTTTGCATCGTCCATACTTAAACGTACTTATCGGTGTGAAACTAATGGCAGGTAAAGTAATATCAGACATTTGTGTTACTCAAGTGAACAAAACTACGAGAGTAAAAAATGTAAATTGCTAGACCCTTCGTCACGTGATATCAATGACATCTACCATGAGAATGCAATAAATTGAATATACCTACATTTTTTCTAATTATGAGGTGTGTAAATCTTGAGGCCGATGTGAAATTGATGTTAGCTATACTCGTATGTATAAATCTCGACGCCTGTGTGAAATAGATGTTACTCATGCCTGTAAATCATGAGGCCTATATGAAATAAATGCCATCTATTTGTGTAAATCATGAGGCCCATGTGAAACAGATGTTACTTGTGTGTGTATGGTATGGTCCAAAGAAAAAGTTTTGAGTCGTTTACTTGGTGAACAATAAACACCTTTAATCGATGTTTTCACGTTATTGTACTTGAGAAGAAAAATCTTCAACCTCACGATTACTAACACTCACAGCCATTGTTGCAAAAAACGTAAGTTCTAAACAGGTGAAATGGAGATAATAAAATAATTGTAATGTTACATACCTTCATCCAGTTCAGAGGTGTTATAGTTCTATTAAGTAAGCGCTCTTTAAGAAACATGAGGTGAGCTTGTAGCAACTGTGCTTGAAGACAATAACTGGTTATTATTGTTGCTTGAACCATATCGTGAATCAAAGTACATATAATCAGAAATATTTTCAATGTTAGCGTTACTTCAAATGAACTGTAACATAATATAAGAACAGTTTGTATATAAAATATATTTGCCTAAACGTATATAATAAAAATAGAGTTCTTTTCAAGTTCAATCACGCCAAAACTATTGAACTAACATCGGCATAGAACTATAACGATTCGATGCGAAATTTTTCCGTAGATGGTACTAACCTACTTATGTTTTCAATTCCATCGACCTTTTATTATTTTTTTAAGTAAACAACGAATCGGGCAGGTTATCAGCTAGTAACGTTTAAAAAATGTATTTATAATCTCAGTATCTTATAAATAGTTTCTGCAAATATGGATCAAGTCTTAACTACTTATAGTTTTTGAAAAAATACTATGAATAGCATTGTCACTGTAAAAATCAGTAAATGCTGTTTATAAAATCGTTTAAATAATTATTTCCATTATAAATTGTTCCTAGAAGTAATGTTCCCATAAGAATATCTTTAATGTCCATAAATTACACATTTAGAAATAAAGTATTTTATTATTATACCTTGATTCCATCCATCGAAATATAATATGACCCCTCGCTAGCATCAAATTCACTAAACACAGCGAAAGACACATCCAAAGCACACTAAGTATTATGAAAAACCACAACATTCGCAACAATCGTTTTGGTTTTGCTGTGGGTAACCCCTGTGGTGCTAATGATGATAAAAGAAACACCTGTAACAATATATCATATGCATTAAGTGAATATTACTGAGTTTTAACTTTATAACTCACTTTTATACGCTTTTTCTTATTCACACCTGCGAAGTCATAGTTTTATAGTATAGCTCCAAATTCGTTAAATACAAAAAGTTCACAAGTTCTTTTATGTCGTACTATTCAGTCATGAGACCGCAGTGCAGCCAGCTAGCGTTTTCCTATGATATCGATTCTTGCATGTTTTATGTAAAGTGTGAAATAAGACAAAAAATAAGCTATTCCGACATGATATCGAATATCGACGGCCCTATATTTTCCTTTCGGTGGCTGCAATTAAGCTTGTACACACGAAAACTCGGTTTTATTCTTTTTGATTTAGTAGTTAAGGCTTGAAATCGTAACAATCAAACAAACTCACGTTCGCGGTTTTTAACAGTAGCAAGGATGTCACCTACAGATAAATTACTGTGCTAATGCCTAGAAAAATGTTTCAAGGACTCCTAAGGATAATTGTAGTAAAACGCCAATAAATAGGTAAATTTGTCAACTTGAAAATGGTACTGAGGATGGCAAAAAAAATGCCGTTCCACAATGATATGGATTTATTTATGACATTTTCCTTTATTTTAAGTTCAGGTTCTTAGTTGGATTTACCGAAATACCAAAATTTAAAAGCAGATACGGGAACAATTAACTGGATATAATTAAATCTCTCAAACTACTGAAATTGATTTAAAAAAAAATCGTATTGCATGATACACTACCAATCACATACCAGGTATTACAATGATAAGAGGAAGATAGAAACAATCACTATGTTATTTAAATATCGTTGCGAAACAATATTATTTTCATAAGAAACTGTTGAATTACGCACAGCAAGGGCAATTTTAAATTTACATAATATTATTTAGTAAATAGGTACAGACGTTAATCAATTAACTATTCAAAATTTAGCTCATTTCACAAAATATCAAATTACAGTGCTTTTAAATTATTTGAAAACAATATTAAGAAATCAACATTTTTTCTTCACTCGTACTACTCAAATATTTTAACGACATTCACGTTATCGATCACGTGACCAAATACACAAATGAAATGAATGTGTCTGTGTGCCTCAACATTTTTGTTTTGATTTGATACTCTGGTGCATACAATTCATTCGATTTGTATTACAGTAAACGTGCTATAAATTAGCAATAATAAAATAAAAACTCACCCTCTCCATTAAATTCTGCAGCTGTTCATTGTCAGAAACTCTGAATAAATATAGAGCGTATAGAAAGCCGAAAAAATGTAAAATATCTGGACCGATGTAGGTGACAGCTATATTCCCATAACACACTTCCTTGTACGCTTCGTACTCTAAGGATGACGTCAATGCTAAAGGAACTAGTTTATAGCAAAACCCTCGATCTCTTCTGTAAAAGACATTTTCTACGAAATTATGCATAGAAGGAAATATGATGACTATTAATGTGATTTAAACCTATTTACATTGATCACACAGTTAAGATTTCAATAAGTAAAACTGGTTATTGCCATTACATTACTTTGAGCTAGGTTAAAAAATAAAATCATAATACAGAAAAACAATCTGAAAACTCTCACCTGAAACAAGCCATATATTGTAAAACATATCCCATAAACATTAATATTGCTACTTGTGCAGAATGAAGATGTAAACAGCATATTGTAAATTTCGAAGAATTTGACACATCAAGCACAGGTCTCAATCCCATAATCGTTAACAGCTTTAAATACGGTAATAATATCTAAAAGGTTAACAATACTACAGTCTACAATAATAACACTCAATTACATTTAATATGCAATTTTTTTTAAAATAATTCCTCACCACTAACCTTCGATTTACAATAATGTAAAATTGCAGATGTACTCATATATTCTGTATCTGGCGATTCAGTTATTTCTCCAATCTGAGAAATATATAAACAAAAAACATTCAAACCAAGAAGTAGGTACTAGTATACAACAAATGATATATATTTTAAACGAGCTAACATGCAACTGGTATATATCCTAAACACTTACATCGACACTGTTGACGCCCAAGCTGGATCTCGTTGACCTCTCCATCGTTGGCTCAACAAGCTTCTCGTTGCCCAATACATGGCTGTCTAGCAGATCACTAGCTATATAATCATTTAAAAAATTCACATTATTCAATTTATTACCCATATCTACTGTTTTATTACAATTATACACATTATACGAAAAGATAACACATTATTGTACTATTAACGCGTTGATGCTGCAAGCAAATAAATATCTAAATAATGGAGGTAGAAAATTAAAATGTCTCGAATGGAAAGTACTTACCGCTACCGTACGATCCATTGTCGTTTTGCATTCTCTACAATACAACATATAGGAATATGTAATAATTATATATCAATTTAATAACGATAATATATTAACTAATAGGATCAGTCTTTTTATTTAACGCTTTCCAACTATACTGGTAAAAAGGGCACAAAAACAGTAGAGATAAGAATGCAGCGCAATGTTTTAAATGCATCATAATATTATCGTATACCTATGTATGGGTAGTGCAACTACCTTCTAGAGATAAATGTACACTGTGACATCAATTTGTTTTCACATTTTTACGTCATTCTGATATTGACGACGCTATATAACCATAACGACAGACACGTAATTTATTCATGGATACTAATACCCATACCGTAGTAAACCTTATGATTTTCTAGTATGTATTCAATAAATATTAGAATTATTATAAGTTATTCATGACTATATGTACTGAACTCTGATAAACTTAAGATAAAAGGTGAAAGTATATACAAAAACAAAGTAATGATAAAAGTATTGTTGCGTCTACTTTATTTAAAGTTTAAATAGAATTAGTGGATGCTAGTGGATAATTTTCAATGAATCTTAGAAACCAAGGTGAGGGTAAATAAAGTCTCAAATCTTATGTAAAAATTATATTTCTCATATTGACATCTTAGGAAGTTTCTTTTTCATTAGAAATCCGGTTTTTCGAACAAATTGTTTCCGTTCTTGGTGGTGACGTTTCATTTTCCTGTGGTCGTCTGAAGCAGATTTCTTTCCTCTCATACTAAACTTCATTTCCCTATTGCCTCCTGTACCAGTGACCATCGTTGTGAAACCTTCTTTCGCCAATCGGTTGCCTAAACTAGTTTTGTTAACGCGTGTTATACTCTTAACGATATTCGTAGAGTGTGGAACACTGTTTAATTCATAAAGTTTATCTTCTGCATTTATTTCAGAGGTTTCTTCTTCTTGATGTTTCTTCCGAATCATCTTATGCTGCTTTTTCACTTCTTTCACCCACGAACGTTCCTCATCGGAACTCTCCTCACTGTTTTCATATAATTCTGCATCTGAATCTTTTTCCTCGTCCTCGTGAATCTAGAACAATAATGATTATTAAGTTTTTATTACCACTAACAAAAAACTAAAATACTGGACTTCATTCAAAAATAATTCCAACAATCATCACTTTAGCCTGATATTACACACAAATCATCCACGTCACATTTATATAAATACTAGCTTGTGCTTGCAGGTTCGCTCGCGTTAACGTAAACTTGACCTTTGTCTCGGGAAAAAAGAGTTTGTTTTTTTTTAATGAAATGATCCTACATCCATTTCTGTATTTCTGACAACGTGTATTCACAATTTCATAATAATCAGTTGAGTAGTTAAGATGTAAAAACGTAACAAGCAAACGAACAAACGTACATTCTCGCATTTATAACATTACTTATATTAGAGACCGTACCCGCCTTGACTTCGCAACGGATGCAATGAATTTATTAAATGTGGCGCCATAAGTAGACAAGTGACTTGACAGATGGGCTATTCGCTCAATTTTTTTAATTCCAGACATACCCAGTATAAGAGAAAAATGTAAGAAATAATATAGTATAATAATCAAAAAGTTTTTACCTGCATTGATTCTGGTTCATTTTTATTTACTTTGTTTTTGTCAAACCTGGAGAGAACTGGATTTAGCAACCTATATTCTTCAGCTTCTCTGTCAACTTCGAAATCAGGATTTTCAAACAGCGCCTAAAAATGCAAAGAAATGATTTGGTTTCATGAAATATTCATTGGACATAGTTTTAAACTAGTTTTTAGTAAAATAACCATCATACCTTGAATCTTTCGTCTTTAAGTAAGTTACCAGCGATTTTCTTCTTACGTCCCTCTTCATCTTGAAGTTTAGAAGCCAAGTCCCTATTAACTTTGGGTAAATTATCTTCGACTTTAATTCTAGATGGTCTCTCTTGTTCGATCTTTTCCCTTATTTTACGTTTTTTGTACTGATCAAATGCAAATGGATCAGCGATTGATTTCGCTCTCTTGTAAAGTCTTACATCAACGAAATACCTAAAATTAAACAATACAGTTAGTATCTATATCAATCCAATGATACAGATCTATCGTTGTGAGCGTCTCACACAAAAACTACTGGAGAGATTTCGATTTTTTTTTATTTCATTTCTTATGCTACTCCTATACCTGCGTGTATCGCCACGAAGTTTTGTCCACGGTCACAATAAATTTAGGTGTGAGAAGACATTAATTATCGTCGTGCGTTACGAACTATCGGGATGCGTGACGATAGACGCAGCACGATAACTGGGATGGCGGTTTTTACACACATCAAGGGAATTTGTAAACGCTAATTTTGAATGATTATTGGAAGGATAAAGGTGTTCGAACGTTATTCTGCGCCTTTATTGAAATTAATTTTAAATTTTTAGCGGTACAATTAGGCAAAGTTTCGTCACGCAGGTATGGGCCTAGCATTAGACCCTTGGTCCTAAACAAAAAAGAATCACCATATCTTCATTTAAAATAAAGTTATTATAGCATTATGGAACGGCTATTTTTGTAAGCTCTACAGAAGATTCAAAATTATTTATAAGAAAATGATATTTTTGCTTTTTATAATTTATTCTTTTGTATATAAAATATATTGTTAAAATAATAAAGAACGCTGGCGAAGTCGCGAGTATCAACTAGTTTGACATAAACGACTTTTAATATAGTCTTCTGCATGCAAAAAATTTCATAGGCCCGAATCTTAATATAAATGAAATTGTATTGTTTACTCGAGCTAATATCCGAAACAGTTGATCCGATTTAAACGCTATTTTTACTGACTGATAGATGACTTTTCAGAGTATTCTCTATTTTTCCTATATAAGCAGCAATAATAAAATAACATAGATTATATAAAATCGATTAACAAAACATAAGAGCTAAGTACCGTAAAAACATAACAATTATTTTTTTTTTTCAAACAGTCTATACGCCGGAAGCCTGATTGGCCTTTACAGCTATTCCGGACTTTGCACCAGAGCCATAAGTTAGTAGTGCATAAGAAGTAAAGATTCTTTGTAAAACATATAAATTAATTCACATCTTACCCGTGCATATATGCTCTTAACAGATTTGTTCCAAGCAAATGATCCAGATGAAGAGATTCGAGTTCTTGTTTCGTAACAAATTTATAATCGTCGTAAACAGTTTGTGACGCTGAAGTCTCTAGCTCATCTGTTAAGTTGTCTAGGAAGGCACACCACCTTGGTGCAGGACCTAAAACGTACAATGAAAGTATATATTTAAAAAAAATTTAAAACAATAACCCTAGTTTTGAAAGTAATATTGCTCAAATATTGTCTTTCTGAAAAAAATATAAGTATCATCATCAAAGGTAAAACTTTGTCAACAGATTACGGAGTTAGCTTGACTTATGAAAAAATAGCAACAAAACTTGTATAGCTCCTTAGACAGTTAAGTGTAGAAAGCTATCTAAGAAAGCAAAAGAAATCTAAATATTTTTGGATACGAAACATTTATTCGCACATCTTGACAGTAAAATCGACCCATATACCGTTACAGCAAACAGCGTATCGCTATTTTATGCAGTCATGCCACCTCTACGCTATCGTTCTCCAGTGACCACTCCATCGTATTTGAGCACGCGTATACTATACATGTCGTTGCAATTATGTGTGAGTTGCGTACTATATCTATACGATTATGTTATATTAGATATGTTTCCACTCGTACGCACGCTTTGTATCATATACAATTGCATATTAAAAAATACGTATAAATTCATATACGCCCTTTTTGCATTTGGCACCGGATATTTGTAATATTGAACATTAGGTAAAAACAAACCTAACGAAGGAACATAATAAATCTGCATTTTCTGGTCTTCGACTGCCATCAAACTTAATCCCGTGTTCGGTATAACACACAAGTCATTGAAATCGACTGATGATTCAATACTGGTATATTGTTTACCCTAAAAAATCACAACAAATTAAATAAATGTACTTATGACTACACGAAAGAAGTGAACAATTCTTTGTAAACAGTACAACAATAAAAAGCAAATGTCACTCGGTGATCCCAGGCGGTCACCCATCCGAGTACTGATCGCACCTGATGTTGCTTTACTTCGGTGATCAGACTAGAGCTGGTGCTTTTAACACCCTATTCAACATAGTGTTTACCACTAATTGTCGTCACACAAAAAGGTTACAGATTAAAATATCAAAGCCTTCCCATAAGAAGTTTCACTTTAAAAATTGTTCACTATGTTCTAAATATGCCAAGCATATTCATCCATCATCCATTAATAAAAAATAAGACATTACAAATAAAACTCAATACCCTCTACATTTATAGTTTTAGTTGGTACTATACAGTAGAAAACACAAATTTTGCAACTTACAGTATTTTTATCCCAAATCTTAACAACTGATGAATCCATTGAATACACATAGTTCATATGTTTATGAAACTCTATACACTTGATCGGTATCTCATTCATGTGATCCTTAACTATTATAGGTTTGCTGGATCTAATATCATAAAGGAGTATGTGCCCAGTAGATGTACCCACTCCCATATTAAGAGCACCATCAAACTTCAAAGCTGTTATGGCAGGTAATATATCATTCCTGAAATAATAATAACAATCATCAACCACATAAACTTCCTGAATTTTAATTACAATTTAAAATATTATAATAATAAAATTGTCTATAACCAACAGCCTGAATGTAGTTTTCTATCACTAAAAGTGTCTACACACATTTTCACAAACTGCATCTTTTTAAAATAGTAGTACTGATTTACAGAATTATGGGTATTTAAGTATCTATTAAGTCTTGGTAGTTTTTATGTTCACAAGTGCCTTCTTAGGGCCTAAATTGTATAAAGTATTTTTGATTTATTGATTACATTTTTAATTATCTTAGAATCACTATTAACAAATACAAACTGTTCAAAAATATAAAAGATATCACTGAAAATATCATCATACATTTGCTACACCAGAACTATAAAGCTGTTCCTAAATGTTTTAACAAGTATCACACAATAATCACAATCCTACAAATTCAATCAATCATAGACTAAGTTTTTATTAGAAACATTTTTTGTTAGCTATATTCAATATACACAAAAACTTATACATTTAATATAATTTTTATCAAAAATATTTAAGAAGATGAATTATTTAGTATAAGTATAATTTGTAAAACACACATATCACATAATTTTACAGAAGGCTCATACTCTAAATCCAAAATAAGTATGATTATGGTGATTACAATTAAATTTAGAAATCTTAATTTTATTTACTAACTTATAGTGAGAATCTGTACAGTGCATTGCACAATCCAATATTCCTTGTCTCAATTTAGTTCGTGGATCCCATGCCTCTATGTGACCTGTTTCTGTTCCTAATATTAACAGCCCATGTTCCTCATTTACAGCACAGCAATTAATTTCATTAGCTTTAGTCTTATAAGGAGCTAAGAATTGTCCTATTTCCAAATTTAACCTATATACTTCCTAAAAATAAAATTTAACATAGTCAATAAGTTCAAGTTTATATTATTACAGCTATTTTCCTGTAATCTGTAACTTGTAAAAATATTAAAACATAGTTCTGAATGTTAGACATATGTAATAAGCATGTTATCAAATCAGTAAATAGATATATATTTATGAATTATTTATTAAATTACACATCCAATAATTTAAATCTAAATAAGAGATGGATATTAAATGTACATAGTTCTATTAATAACGAATTAATACTACGTTTACTTACAGATGATGCACCAACAACAAATAGGTCACATGTACCTGGATGATATGCTATATCCCTGCCAAAACGTGGCACCCTTAAGCGATAATGCCTTCCATGGCCCACATGAAATTCTACATAACGATCACATTGTAAGAACACAATCTGGAATTAAAAACTGATCATTCACCATTTGGTAATATAAAACATTGATTACACTCAGTATTTGGGAGATAATTACGAAAATAGTTTTTTTGGATTGTAAAGCACTTACAGGAAATATCCAACCACCATCTCTAGAATTAATTCTTATGACACTTGATGATATATAATTATGTCTTTATTTATTTATTAAAAGTTTATTGTAAATGTTTAATTATGTCTAAGTGTCCTAAATTACTGGCAGCATTCACTTCGAGATAAACTTTTTAAAGAGAGAATAATGTTTACAGTTGTTTAAAGGATCAATTCTAAAAAATAATAATATAGATGACATATTTAAAATTAGCAATTTATAAAAGGATATAAAAGGACATAAAAGGATCAAATTTTCCCTGCAGTAATTTTAATATGTTTTGCAATATTATATTGTATGACAAAAACATATATAGGATATATATATTTTATATTATTTATTTATAAATTAGTAGTTTGTTTATTTATTCATTCAGAATATGTTACCTTAGAATAGTCTTCACTTAATATTTCAAATTTAACCACTTCAGAATCTAGACACCTCTCAAATTTTAATGATAAATTATTGACATCAAAACATTTTATTCTTGGTTTGTAAATACCCGCTGACATTATGTACTGGCCATCTTTTGACACTCTGATATTAGTGCTCACACCTGGCATATCAAACTCCTGTATGAGTTCTATTCTTCGTCGCAAGTCTACATTTTTCTTCAAGAGAGCATGTTTTTTTCTTTCTGTTAACCACTAAAATAGAAATATTATTATATGAGCCATATTCTGACTTACCTTATTGTTAAGCAACAATGTGATCAAAGCATGTCCAATAATAATTTTATAAAGGAAGTTTACTCCCAAACGGGGCTTCCAAAGCATACCAATAGATATCTAGAACCATGTTTTTAAGATAGTATAGTTGGTTATGTCAGGATGAATAAATGTCCTAGTGTAGCCTATTTCTTGAATAATATTAATCAGCATGGGCACAAGACAAAATACAGATTTAGCACTTCAAGTTATTATTACTTTAAAAGAAAAAAAACAATTAAACATGCTTTTAGGTTACATTTATTTACTTACGTCTGGTAACGATTTTCCAACACTTAGGTTATATATTTTAACGTTATCTATTTCAGACACTTGCATTTTCAAGTAATTAAAGCTGTGATATCGTTTCTTTACTATTGTTTTATTTATATATTTTGGATTATTATTTGACGCATAGGGGTGGCATTATAACGTATAGTCTACATAGAGATACGATAAAAGTATTGGTACTTTTTAGTATAACATATATTTTCTTTGATATCGATATTTCTGTTCCCGATAATATTATAGTATTAATTTACTTCATGAATTGGCAGGTATTAAGCGCCTCTGTATAAAACAAATATTACCTATTTACTTTGTTATAGGTAACATTGTATAGTTATTTTACTAGATACTAATGATGAAAGTAGAAATTTGTAACGTAATTTACCAAAAATTATCTGAAATACGAGAGCATACACAAATTAATAAGAAAGATAAATAATTCTAATGCAAATTTACCGCCTCTAAATTTGTCCACATAGTAAAAATATCTTTCTGTTTCACGCTAAGTTTTGCATGTAGAAACTTGTACGGAATTTATTACCTTCGGTGATAAAACAAATGAGTGTGAAAAATTTTATGTTATTTTGTTGGGCCAATTAAGTTTCAGTCGTTCGTGCATTTGGCACGTCACGGACACAAGAGCGATCTGGTATTTCTGGATAAAAGACTACGCGTTTCGAGTCGTTGTATAAATATATAGTATGATATGGTGTATTTTGGAATACTTTAGTACAGTTAAAAGAGTTGTTTAAATAATATATATTTTAATTGTAATGATGTCTGTTATTTTAGATGGTAATTTATAATTATAGTTATCACTGCAAATCCTATATAATTTATATGCATTGACTTGTTATTCATTAGTACATAGTAACTCAATTTTTAGATGAGCATCAGATAGTTTCGCAAAGAGAAGCACCACGAACCCGTTATTAATCAAACCGTTTTATTTTTATAAATTTTGATAATTAAAAGAACATTCGTAAAACCTAAATTGTATTACTTTTAATATTGATTAACTGCAAATATTCATATTGCTGAGTTTGTTCAATTTTCATAATGAAAATACGTTGGTAGGATTGTTTTCTTACCACGGTGGAGCATCTCTGGTTAGGAGTATAAGTTGTATGAGGTTAACCATCCCATAAATAATAAACATTACGTATATATTATCTCCTTTAATCTTTGTAATATAACAGCATGTTGGATTCCCCTTTAGTAGCCATGCTGGTTTGGCACCGATATCACAACTGGAAAACTTTAGCTGTCCGTTTATTACAAAACTATAGGTACATAAATAAAGTAGTTTGATTTAAGTAGATATAAAAGTATATGTAAAAAAAAGGTGTGTGTGCGATTCCCACACGATAGAAGTGAAACTTCAGTAAATCGACAAAAGAATGAGATGAATATATATAACAAGGGTAGGATAATTACAAAGTTTATTTGTTTAAAAATGAAAGTATTTTGATTAATTTTAAAAGATATTTTATTTAACATATATTACATAATTTATTGCTCAAGTTCCATATTTTCAGTTTCAACAAACAAGATATAAAAATATCACAAACACTGTTAAATAATAACACACCACGCTGACTTCTTATTAAAAAGCTGTAAAACGCAGCCGCATACAGTGTACAGTAGCACACGTACTTTTCACAAATACTAACACACGTTAAATGCTCAAATACAAGCAAGTATTAAACAGTGTGCAATATATATACACACCGACATTTGCTCTCTCGCTCTAGCTCACTAATTACAGGCGACTATGCTTAGAAGACGGGAGTGGGGATGCTACGAAGCATGGCACAAAGAGGAGAGACCGATAATGTAAAATAGTATATATACTTCTGTCTCATTCTTTGCCGTATTTGTGTCTCTTACCTGTCGTTTTTCCGTAGCATCCGGTTTGAAATCACAACGATTTTAAAGAAGTTTCATTTCAATAAAGAAAAAGTATAAAATGACTCGTAAACCGATTATGATATTAATCTGCAAATTACGTACGTTTACATTAGATTATTATATTCATAAAATAAACTTTTAAGTACACTTAACCAGCTCAGCAAATCGTAAGATGAAGGAATTGCTGGAGAATTTTGAAGGAAAATTCAAGGCCACTAATAACTTATCTATTTACATGGATAGATATAAACAGTTGCTATGATAAGTTACTAAAAATAAAAATTCACAGTATTTATAAATACTTTGTCCCATCCCTAGTACAAAATATATTTTTAATTTTTATGACTACTTAATACATGTTTTTTAAGCAGAATATGTATCATTTTTTAAATTTTCAAATATGGTAATTACAGCCAGCACTACTCTTACCGTAGGAGATTTAAAGTAATTTTTATAAATTGTAGTGTACTGAAGAAAAAAGTACATTATTATTTTAAAATAATTAGTCTATGATTGGAGCTCGTCTAGAAGTCAGCTATCAACAGGCCTGTCACATGTGTTGGTTTATATGTTGTATCAAAGGCAAACACACCATAAATTGTAAGGCCTAGGGAGAAAATTTTAGAGATTAACGAGGAGAAAAAACGGGTTCAGTAGGTATTTCCATAGGCGGTTAGATGGTTTAGTTATGTTTTGTATGGATAGAAACAACTTTTCTTTAAATAAATATATGTTTTGTTGGGAGTATCATACGGAGCATTTATTTCTAAAATTGATAAAACAATGGATTCACTGAAAGATAATAGATTAAACTGGACTGTGGTCGAACTAAATCAACGTCAAAAATATGTTGGGGTATTAAATGTTTATGTATATGCAATCCCTTTCACATATGCATAATAACCAAACTATATTGTAAAATAGCTACCAATATAATCATTGTGAGTTGTTTGTCCTGCTCTGGTTGGATTTTTTAAAATACTATTAACGGTTGCTTTTGGGGTCAAACAGCAGGGTATCCTTACATACACAATTTGATGATAGACTGTACAATACTTCAATGCTTGAGTTCAATCGCTTTAGAGACGATCTATACGTAACACTTCTCTTCTTTGATGATGCCATGTGTGTACATATACATGTATCAAGAAATATTTCTGCCTAGTTTCACGAATGTTGAATTATCTCTTGACGCAAAGATCGATTTCTGCATTAGCAAAGTTGCCTTTACGTTCGACAAGTTTCTGGATTTGGAAAAACAGACAAGGCTCAGTAAAAACCCAATTTTCCAGTAATGTACATATATAAACACATTTGTCTGCGAAGCGGAATCGTGAAGAATATTTGCGAACACAGCTAAATGGTGCTTGCGTTGTAGGGTGACACTAGATCATCAGAATAGAGAGTAGACAACACTACACCTTGAGTACACACATTCACACAGTATGAAGATGGTTACAAAAGGGCGTTGCGTTATTCACCTTCATTATGAGGTGATAGAAAGAGACAAAGCGAGCAGGATTTGACTTAGTAGCATTGGTGCGACCGTGAAACGAAATTATTGCTGTATTAATATAAATTGAGTTATAAATATCTTGTACGATTTAATTATTATTTCACTAGATATTAACATTAACGTATCCATGACTTCGGAGCCATACACAGTTAGACATCATAAAAGTAATTAATATTGGTTCACAATTGACGAAGATATCAATTAACATACATAAAAAAAAATACATACAGCCGAACATAGTAACCTCCTCCTTTTTCGAAGTCGGTTAAAAAGTGGAAAAAATAATATTAGTTTTAAATGTATTTTATTTTGTCATAATTAGTATAAGTAGAATATTAAATAAAATTTAGTTTAAACAATCATCTAAAAGTATGTCGGTAATGATAAAGTTAATAATTCGAATATTAACATCATGTTTTATATCTTAAATTTATATTACATAACTTAATTTTTACTATGGACGTTTTTTGATAGTCTTATAATATAAACATGAGATCCCACAGAAAGCATCAATACCACACAAACATTCTTAATACTGTATTATTATTCATTTGAAATGCTGTTTTATATACATTATGAACAAATGATGAGCAATTTTCTTAAGAATCAATAATTACGTAGTCATAAAAATTGACAAAATTTGTACAGTAAAAATGTTCATAATCTCTTGCAGTTTTATGCACAAACATTCATATTGTATTTAAAGCAGAAGTTGCATGAATTTAAATTATCGTACGACGTTATTCAGACAGAATAAAAACTTAAAATCGTATTGTTTTAATAATATATGTAAATGAGTAAACCATCCTCGCTACATAATTGACCTCACTAATCTTTTTCAATTATTTCCACATTAGTTATTTCCAATGAAGGAATTTGAAAACTAGTATTTGTAACTACTTACAATTAATCAGGTTATATATAAAAAGAATACTATTTGTTAGATATTAAAAATGTTATCAATTAGTATTATAAAGTATTATATCTCAAGGTTTTATGCATATGCCTTCATTAGAAAAACTATTGCCTTGGTAATAAAAATAAATGAGATCAATTAAGTGACCGGGGGTCGATAAATGTTCTTTATTGCCACGATATGTGATCACAGACAATGTACAGAGTAAAAGAACATGTGTTTTTATTAAACACATATTATTTATTATAAGCTACGAAGTATTCGATTCCAAAATGTTAATTTTTTTGAAAAGTTAAGTGTCACATAACTGTTGGTGCTAATTTAAGAAAAATAAATGTGGATGAGCTATTCTTCTGCTGAATCTCTCCAATTCAGTCTATAAACTTGGCTCTGTTCAAGATATGGCCTAGGACAAATTAAAAAAGAAAATATTTCCAGATGAGGTAGGCGTTTGTGAGGCCAAATGTTCTTGTCTTTATTATCTATGAGCTGTCAAATAAACGATAACTTAAGGGGAAACGCGGGTAGCGGTTATGTCATACAAATGTATTCCTCTGTTTTTTCCCGAGATATTACATTTAGATGAAATATTTGTATACTATATAATCTGTATCTATCACAGTCACATTCAAATGTTTTATTTTACCACAAATTAAATGTTATAATATCTAGGAGTCTTCTAAATGTACTAAACTTGGCCTATTACATCACCGTTTTTAGACATCCTATAAAGAAAATTAGACGAATATAAACAAATTAAAAATAATAATATTGCGATGACAAAACCCTTTTTAAATTGATTGTGAACATTTAAATTGGCTTAGTTTCAAGGGAGGAAACAGGGGAATACAAAACTACGGTTTCATCTATTATATGTAGGTAGAATCAGTCCAAATTAAGGTTGTCTCCCTCCCGTTCTAATTGATTATTTGGGAAAAGCGAGATAGCAATAGACTTCTGTTAATGACTATTGTGTAAATTATCGCCGACTCTGTTTTTTAACAGTCTAATCCCTGTTGCATGAGGGTATGGAGATCTCTAAATGCAGCACCAAGACGACCTTGTAGGGTTTGTCGTTTGAGTAGAAAGGCACGTACGTCTAACAATAGTTGGTGTATTTGCATACATTTAGCGTAACGTTCCTCGCGCGGTATGTCGACCCCGAGAGTGCGCACCGGAGCGCTCACGTTAGCGCGAACCACCGACGAAAAATTACGTACAATCAATCTTAACGCGTTGCATCCACATTGCATATATCTAAAAACGAAAACGTACTTCTACATTCAAATCCTAAGTCCTACAGTTCACATTAATCTTTTTGGCTGCTAGAATATACGTAAGTCGAGTTTGCGCATAATACAACTACATACACACGCTCACACACACACTCTTACCTAAGAGTGTAATACAAAACGAAATTAAAATATTATAGGAACTACTACTTACTAGAAACTACTACTAGGAATTACTGATTAAGGTTGTAAGAAGAGTTAGATTTGTGTTCTACGCATATGTATTCCGAGCGGTCAAAAAGATTGGTGAGGACTGTAACTAATATAATAAACTAGATTTTGACCACGGCTTCGCTCGCGTTAATGTAGATTTTGGGTAAATATTCTTGTTTTTTATATTGAAGGTTACCATTACTGTACCCCTGACAATATATATGCAAAATTTTATGATGATCTGTGGAGTAGTTAAAGTATGAAAGGGTAACAAACAAACAAACTCGCATTAGTGTAGATGTGGATTTGATTTTGTTAATTTTTTTGTTACGTTTTCATGTTTATAACTATTCAACCGATTACCATTAAATGTTGCATAAGAAAAAAAGAATTGTTAAAAAAAGTAAACCCTACCGAGCAATAAGCGAAATCTACATTAATACAAGCGCAGTCGCGGGCTAAAGCAAGCAACTGACACTGTAAGACACTAGCTGGTGTCCGCGACATTGTTCTCGTGGAAGCGATTTTGTTGTTTCATGGGAAATATATATTTTATCTGGCAGTTTTATTTTTGTAAGATACTTTTTATTCTGATTATTAATTCAACAATATATTTTATGTACAGAAGAAAATCATTAACAACTTTATTTTGCTTACAAAATTTCTTTGTGAACAATGTTATCCGTTTACTTTCACTCTCCTGCGCATGCACAACACTTGCCCCACTTCATACATCGCTGAATGCGTTGTGCTTATGAAAAACGTAGTATCTTAAAACTCTAATAACCTTCATATTATGATGATATCGAGATATTGTTTTAGATAAGGACTAAGTACTTCAGAAAGTAAAACTAAAGGAATATATGGAAATTTATCCAGTAGTTTTTGCGTAATGCGGGCACAACAGAATACCTCATTTTATTTATGTAGATACAGTCGTTACTTTAATAACTCTTTTCCCAGTTTTAATTTGCACCTGTAAAAAATTGTCATCATTTCTTAGCCCTTATAGGAAAAACGTACTAACTTGGAGCCTAGAATTGAATAACACTCTGAAAAGTTCTTTATTTATCAGTAAATGTCTCGTCTAAATCGATTCAATCGTTTGGGAGATTATCGCGGACACACAACAGACAATTAAATTTATTTATATGTGTAGACAATTAAATTATACTTACGATTCATATTTACTCTGTAATAATTCGTATATCTTAGGTAGCATCAAAAGGCAAATGTCCAAATTCCATAATGATCTGAAAAATAACACTTTTAGAGATTAAAAATATACATATGTTATACGTTTTATTGAGTTAGTATACTTACGGTTTGTGTGCCATCACATTGAGTATGTCGAGAATAACAGATGTGTCTTCCAGTGCGATCACAGATTCTAATGCTGTTTTTAGATTTTTATTAACTCTCACTGAGTGAAAAATCTGGAAAAAAACATAATAGGAAGGAATTTATGTTCTGTACTATTAGTGCTGCAAAAAATACTCTGTGGGGCTTTAGAATATAAAACACATTTCGATGGTTTTGATTATTTTATTTCAATTCAGTTTAAACATTGCATTTATTTTTCTCATGAAACTTTAAATATACGAGTATATATATCGTAATTTCAAATATGAATCATAATATTATTATATACCACCATCAAGTTGAAAATCTGTCGTCTAACATATATGGGTGAGTTCCGGCAACTGCAGTCGAGAGCCAGTCCCACTTTAGGTTTAACGTGTTTACCATAATAGACCACAACGTCATTTAACATCTAATTAGATAGTCAACTTATTCTTACTATAACTGTACTTTATTAAGATTGTGGTCTATGAAGTATAAAAAATCTATGTATCTGTATATATTAATAGGCAGAGAGAAAACAGTTAAGAATATTTTCCTGTTTCTCAACCGATTTTCTTTTTTTTCTTCTCCTGACGAGGTTTAGGGGAATCAATAAAAAAATACGAGAAAAGTTCGGTTTTTTTTCTTAACATTAAAACTTGAGAAATTGATGCATTATGGTCGAATTGCGAGTACTGGACGAGCACTAGTAATAATAAATACCTGTAAAGCTCTTTGCCTGGCTGTGAGCACGGCCATCATGGAGTCGTGTCCGCGCATCATGACGCCGAGCACCTCCTGCTCGCTGGGCTCCCCCGCCACGCCCCGCGCCCCGCGACGCGCTCCGGCCCCGCTCAACCCGCGCTACATTCATTTACACTATCTTTTACTACTTATACCTTCAAACTCATACTCTATTCATAATTAGCCAATGATAAAACAGCTCAGTATCTTTTCCTCGTCGGTTTGTCAATTGGTTTTCTTTTTTTTTACATTTTAGAATTCGTTTTTTCCATACCATGGTGAAGTCGAAGCGTTTATTTATAAGTCGCATTGCGACCATTGGACTACCACTACTATCAAATTAATTATGTGTACTATAAACCCACATATTTTCTGATTTGTTTTATACATATAAAATAATAACTGACTGATTGACATATCAATACACAGCCCAAGATTTGGGGACCTGGGCCGTGAAAATTTCCACACTGATTTGACACTGTACGTGAGCATTAAGGAAGAATTTTTGGAAATTCAACACCTAAGGTGGTGAAAACATGTATAAAAGTTTGTATGAAAATGCGTCATTTTTCCGTCAGTCAGTCATTTATTCTTTTATATATACATATAACTATAAAATAAGGAGTCGAAAACAATTACACCATAAAAACACATGCGAAGCAGAAGAAAATTGCTAGTCAATAATAAATAAAGAGCTAATGAAAAAAACGGAGCAATTGCATGATTTTTTTTATTTTATAGTGGCCGAAAAACCCTAACATACAATTGCCATGTTTGGAATGAAATTTCATGACCACATTTTTCAGCAACTTCTAGGCCGTTGTAAATGACTTTTACTAACAAACAGCTTCGTTCCAAAGCATATTTTGCTTTTAAAATTTGTAAACAATGTCAGCCGTTTACTTCCTCCCTCCTGGGCATGTGCATCACACCGCTTGTCCCACTTCTCTACGGCAAGAAAACACATCTCTGAATGCAGTGTTAAAAGTCTTAAAACTTTAATAACTTTATATGCAATAAAAATATCGACGTAATTTATTTTTAATAAGGATTATATGTCTAGGAAGTAAACCTAAAAAAATGATCAACATCTATCCCGTAGTTTTTACCTGATGTTCACACAACGGTAGATCTCTGTGTTCTTATTTATATATCGAGATCAGTAACTTACAGGTAAAAACTCATCGAGGTCTAATCCAACAGGTCTGTCAGTACTGTAAGGTATAAATTCTGGTTCCGGTTCTGTTTCTGCAACTTGGACATTTCGGTTAACCGTCACGTTTTCTCGGACCACACTATCGACACGTCGCCTAAAATTTGAATAAATTAATTATATCAATTCTTCTTTAACATTCAACTTGGCCCGTCTGAGAGAAGAGCGATATATCCGGCTAAGATCAGTTTGCTTCAATCTTGTAAAGCGTTCTCTTTATCGCACAGCGTGATGACTGCCATAGACAAAGATAATGCTATAAGAAACCGAACTTATCCGACTATCTCTATCTTCTCTCCAACGTACCAAATCGAAAACTGGGTACTGTAATTGTTTAAGGGTGTGTTAGCTAATTTGTTTATGCACAGGTATCAAGCACCCTTTTAATAACTATACAGATATTTCCATATAGTCCAACACAAAATAAACAGATTAAATATATATACCTATATATTATGTTGCTGTTTAATAGATTTTCAGGTGCTATTTCAATAAACTAAATTATAGATACAAACATAAAGTTTTGTAAAATGTTACAAAATAGCAATAACAAATTTTATATTATTTCACATACTGTACTTTAGGAATTTGTATTTTATTTATTTATGCTGACAAATAATATTTTAGTTTTTAATAGTAGGAAATAGATTCTGAGTTCAAAATTTCAATAATCCCCATTTTTTTATGTATTTTTAGTCAAAACTAAACGCTGTTAAGGAATGTTGACCTGCGATGCTTATGAGTGGCGCAAAAAATATTATAAAAAAAAGGGTCCCTGCGCTAGGTCACATCATATGCGACATTATTGTTCAGTTATTGGTTTTGATGCGTTACGACGTCTAACGCGTAAAAGTTAATTTGATGTTTTGAATTTATAATTGTATTTTTAAGACTGTTCAGTTTTTGGTTTTGATGCGTTACGACGTCTAACGCGACTATAATAACTTTGTTGAGCTGAGTGTTTGTGAATAAAAAGGGTGACTACAGCTCCAGCCTTGTAAGTTTCCAATTGTACACTCATTCATACATACAATTAAACTATACATATTTACTACACACAATCCACTGGAAACAACAAGAACGCCTACGCGACACTATAAGGTAAGTGAATTTTGATGCAACTACTTATATTAAAGTGTGCTGTGTATTACAGTTTCCACTAGGGTTGGTCACGACTTCGAATTGTATTATTGAAGGGCCCAGCAGCAATTCGGTTTTCGTGGTTGTGACTTTATCCTACAATTTTTTGGTAGCAGAGCGTGGTTTTGTCCGTAATCACGTAAATTTTGGTAGCAAAAGTGGTTATTTCGCGTATTGTTTGTTGCCTAATAACCGCTTAGGGTTGCGTTCACTTACTTAAATATTGTTATTAAACCAGTGGTTCCGCATAAATATAATTTTGTTTGTGTTGTATTGTATTTGTTTGTAATATGTTAGTTTGTTAACGTTAATCATTTTGTTTTTAATAAATATATTTCTACACTAAGCTCTGAATCCGGGTTGGCTTGGTGTGATTTGTATTTTAAATTTGATTTGTGGTTAAATAATTGAATTTGTGTTTTAACGTTATAATTTGATTCTTTTATCTATATTATTGATTTTTGTTTTTTTTTTTTTATATTTTGAAATTTGTATTGAAATATGCCGTCAACACATACCAAGCGGATTAGGACAGAGCTCGTATGGGCGACTTCTGCTGCCGCCTTGGTAGGTAGAGTTGACAGGCAGGAGGCCCTCTTAGAGAGGTTTAAGGCCATTGATAAAAGACAGGCGGCAGTAGACGCTGCCTATGAGTCCTTTTTAAACTCGTCGGCGGATAAGGAATTGACTGCCACGGTGGAGGCGGATGTCGGTCAGTTTTACGAATTGGTCGACACCATCACACAGGGTGCGCGTAGTATCCTCAATGAGAGAAAGGAAACTGGTGGAAATGTGAAGGGGACAACGCGACCTCCAACGCACCCAGAGTTGTTAGGGCGCCTTCCAACTCTAGATTTGCCTAAATTTGATGGAAGTATTGAAGATTACCCTGGGTTCCTTGCGATGTTCATGAGTTTAGTGGATGCCCGGAAGGATTTGGCGGACAGTCAAAAGTTGGCTTACCTTCGGGCTTCTCTCAGTGGAGAGGCCAGGGATGTGATAACACATTTAGACATAACTGATGACAGTTACCGCACTGCCATGGATTTGCTCGCCCGGCGATATCAAAACGTCCGGCGCCTGGCAGATGCTCATGTTATGCGACTTTTAACGTTACCCCGTGTCACCCAAACTGACCGCTTACAAGTTGAGATTTTGAACCCAGTGTTAACCTCATGCAATTCTTTAAAAGGATTAGGCCTGCCTGTAGACCAGTGGTCGTTCTTGCTTCTGCACATAGTCTTGAGCTTACTCCCGCGAGAGCTCAAACTTAGATTTGAACAGATATGTGGTGGCGATGGTGCCACTTATTTACCACCTTTTGAACGCTTACTAAGTTTTTTGGAGGACGAGTGCAGATTGCTTGAAAACTCTGGTGTTGCGAATTCATCTCGAATTCCGGAGCGACCGCAGGAACAGCGGCGAAGAGAGACACGACCTCCTGTGGAACCCCGTCGTCCTCCTATTCGACATGCTGCTTGTGAGGGGGAAATACGTTGTAGTTTCTGCCGTGAGACTGGACATCGAGTCCAGATGTGTCCTCGGTTCTTGGATAGAAACGTTAAAGATCGGCGAGGGATTGCTAATTCGCGGAAATGGTGCTACTCCTGCTTGGGACAGCATTTTCAGAGACAATGTAGAGAATCCCGACCCTGCCCTCACTGTCAGGGTAAGCACCACCCTGTATTATGCATGAATATGCATGGTGTTCATCGTGTGGAGAATAACATGCATTCCCCCTGCATGGGCGGGGGGACTAACTCCGGTCCGTACAATGCGGATTGCCGCCGGTCCCCAGTAAGTCACCGTCGTTCTTCAGTGAAGACTACACAGCCCCAGAGGAATCATTGTAAGGAAGTCCGCCCCAGGGGCGGGGGTACTACCTCACCGAAGAATCAAGATGGTAGAGGATATTTAGCAGTTCGACGTCCATCAAATTGTTCGCCACCTCTGGCCGAATGGCCGCGTCTAGAGCGCCGCCCTCAACGATTAGGTAATCGTTCAAGTTATAAAGAGCACGCTGACCAGCACACATCACCTCAGGCTGAGCATCAGCCTTATTTTGATTGGCAGTGTTAGGTAGCAACTGCCCTCTCTCCCACAACAGCCACCCCACCTGAAACCATTCTTCTGCCGACAGTTTCAGTTAAGGTGTGGGGCCCGAAGGGTAGATTTGCGTTTGCTCGCGCCCTTTTGGATTCGGGATCGCAAGGCTGTCTTGTCACCTCTCATTTGGTGGGAAAGTTGGGCCTCCCTTGGAGACCTCACCGTGGCCCGATATATGGTATAGGTGGAGTCCAAGCCACGGCTTTGAAAGGAAAGGTTGAAATTAAGTTTTCACCCTTAAAAGGTGAACCACGTATTGTGGCGAGAGCAGTAATTTTGGATGACATATTAGGCAGACATCCACAAATTACCATACCGGAAACTGTGGTGCGATTGACTTCGCGTTTGGCTCCCGCAGACCCCAAATGGTTTGTTCCCGGAACGGTAGATCTTCTGTTAGGTGCAGATGTGTTGGGCTTGATTTTAACCGGACATCTTCAGATTTTGCAGCCGAATGGCTTAGTAGCCGCACCAACAATATTTGGATTTAGTTTTTTTGGTCCCGTTTTATCGCAGGTTGTCGAAGATCACTCCTTTGAAGTAGGGATATCTCTGAATGATGCAGTCCAGCGCTTCTGGGAGGTGGAAGAGCCTCCTCAAGCAGTTAGAGTTGACCCACTTGCCCAAGAGTGTGAATTATTCTACCAAAAACAACATTGGTCGCCGTGTTGATGGTCGATTTGTTACTAGATTGCCTTTTCTAGCGTCACGACCCCTTCTCGGTCAGTCACGATCCCTAGCGGAAAGAAGACTTTTGTCTATGGAGCGGCGCATGCGAAGGGATTCGTCATTTAGAGATAAATATATTGAATTCATGCGTGAATACGAGGACTTGGGACACATGTCCATATCCGATTTTGATTGGCATTCCCACGAACACTACTTCTTGCCCCACCACGCCGTTTTGAAGAACCCTGGCGGTAAAATTCGGGTGGTTTTTGATGGCTCGGCGGCCTCATCGAATGGAGTCTCACTGAACCAGTGTTTACACTCGGGGCCTAAACTTCATCGTGATATATCGGATATCCTCACGCATTTTCGCCGCCATCAAGTTGTATTTGTGGCCGACATACGAATGATGTTCAGGCAAACTATTGTTCATAGGGACGATCGGCGGTATCAAATTGGTCTTGTGGCGCGAGCAACCATGTGAACCAATCAAGGTGTACGAACTGAACACGACTACATATGGGTTAAGATCTAGCCCATACATTGCTATACGAACTTTGTTAGAGTTAGCGCAACGTGAGCGATTAAAGTATCCTCGTGCAGCCAATATTTTAGAAAACTCTGTCTTTGTTGACGATATTTGCACCGGAGATTCCAGTATTGAGAATGCACGGATTTTGAGGGATGAATTGATTGCGATACTTAAGTCCGGTGGCTACGAATTGAGGAAGTGGTTATCGAATTGTCCTGACTTATTAAGCGACCTTCCAGAGGCACATCAACAGGATCCTCATCTTTTTGAAAACCCGGATACTCCAAATTTGGTTGCAGTTCTTGGTATACAGTACCAACCGGTTCAGGATGTTTTTACTTATCGAGTGAAGTTGGACTGCCCTAAGACTTGGACTAAGCGTCTAGTTTTGTCTACTGTTGCCCGAACCTTCGATCCAAATGGATGGATAACTCCTGTTATCTTTTTGGCTAAATGCTTCTTGCAGAAACTTTGGATAGCAAAAGTCACCTGGGATGAACCTTTGCAGGGAGATTTGTTACGAGAGTGGTCATCTATTGTGTCTTCCCTTCCAGAAATTAATCAAATTGCCATGGCGCGATGTTTTCTTCCAACAGGAAAGTGCCGAGTAACCCTTCATGGATTTTGCGATGCTTCTGAGCGGGGGTATGCGGCTGCGGTGTTTTTGCGGACTGTCAGCACATCTGGACAGATAAAGGTACATTTGGTTATGGCAAAGAGTAAAGTAGCCCCTATTAGGTCTCGATTGACCATTCCAAAATTAGAATTGTCAGGAGCAGCTCTTCTTGTACGCCTTCTGAATCATATTAGCTCTGATTTGGGTACTGTCATTGAGATATCTGGCGTTTATGCATGGTCTGATAGCGAAATTGTTCTTTGTTGGCTTCGAGCGTCTATACACAATTTGGAAGTCTTTGTCGCGAATCGAGTTTCACAAATTCAGAACTCTGAAACCCCTTTAATTTGGAGACATGTTCCAGGAGAGCTGAATCCTGCAGACTGCGCTTCACGTGGCTGCATGGCTTCTTCTCTCATAAATAACTCTCTTTGGTGGAATCCACAATGGCTGACGCAGCCTGAGTTATCGTGGCCTCAAAATAAGTTTTCTTCTCCCCAGGTTTTACCCGGTTTGCGTATTGGAGTTATGGCTAATTCTCTGACTTATAATTTGGACACTCTTGTTAACAAATATAGCTCATTTGATAAGTTGATTGGAGTTACTGCTTGGATCAGGCGATTCACATATAATTGTAGGAATCCCCAGAATAAAATATTGGATACAGGTTTGTCATCTAGTGAACGGCAAGAGGCACAAATGTTTTGGATTCGTGTAGTACAAAGAGAGCATTTTGCAGATACCATTGATATTTTGAAACGAGGCTTAAATTTGAAAGGATCCGTCGTCCGATTAAGCCCATTTTTGGATGAAGCAGGTCTACTAAGGGTTGGAGGACGGCTTAAGAACTCCAATCTTCCTTGTGAAGCTCGTCACCCATTGCTGCTTCCTAAAGGAGGAACTTTTGTTAATTTATTGGTGACTCAACGTCACATTCAGAATGCTCATGCAGGCCTCAACGCTCTTTTAGCCATATTGAACCGTGAATTCTGGATTTTGTCAGCTAGACGCGTTATTCGGAGCATTTTATTTAGATGTATGCAATGTTACAGATTGAAAGCTAAACCAGTTCAGCCTATTATGGGAGATTTACCATCAGACCGCGTCACGGAAACTCGACCATTTGCAGGAGTAGGAACGGATTTTGCTGGTCCATTTGCTGTTAAGTCATCGCACTTACGTAATGCGAAATCACTCAAAGCATATTTGTGTGTATTTGTTTGCCTCTCCACCAAAGCGGTCCATTTGGAAATCGTAAGTGCCCTCAGCACAGAAGCATTTGTGGCAGCGCTAGGTAGATTTGTTTCCCGTCGTGGTCTACCTTCGCTGATTCGATCTGATTGCGGAACAAATTATAAAGGAGCAGATCGATATCTAAAGGAAATTGTCCAATTCTTAACAAATAATAAAATTGCTATAAACCACACTTTGTCGAAGATGGGGATAACTTGGAAATTTGATCCTCCAGCTTGTCCTCATTGGGGTGGAATATTTGAAGCAGTTGTTAAGATTGCAAAAACGCATCTCCGTCGTGTTATTGGTGAATCCATTTTGACCTTTGAGGAGCTGGCTAGTGTATTTTGTAAAATTGAGGCCGTCCTAAATTCCCGTCCTCTTTGTCCAGTCTCATCCGATCCAAATGACTTGGAAGTCTTAACTCCAGGACATTTCTTAATAGGTCAACCCCTTAACGCTCTGCCCGAGTACCCCTTCAGGGACGTGAAGTTGTCACGTTTGACTCGGTTTCAACTATTACAACAGATGACTCAAAGTTTTTGGCACCGTTGGTCTCTTGAGTATCTACACACTTTGCAGCAGCGCGTTAAATGGACGGACAAAACGAACCCTCCCAAGGTGGGGGATCTTGTTTTAATCAAAGACTCTAATTTGTTGCCGTTGCATTGGCGTCGAGGGCGTATTATAAAATTGATTTTTGGATCGGATGGAGTTCCAAGAGTGGCCGAAGTTATGGTTAGTGATTCGGTTGTGCACCGAGCAATTGCTACATTAGCCCGTTTGCCAATTTATTAGCGTACATAATCCTTATGTCCGGGACGGGGGTTTGTTAAGGAATGTTGACCTGCGATGCTTATGAGTGGCGCAAAAAATATTATAAAAAAAAGGGTCCCTGCGCTAGGTCACATCATATGCGACATTATTGTTCAGTTATTGGTTTTGATGCGTTACGACGTCTAACGCGTAAAAGTTAATTTGATGTTTTGAATTTATAATTGTATTTTTAAGACTGTTCAGTTTTTGGTTTTGATGCGTTACGACGTCTAACGCGACTATAATAACTTTGTTGAGCTGAGTGTTTGTGAATAAAAAGGGTGACTACAGCTCCAGCCTTGTAAGTTTCCAATTGTACACTCATTCATACATACAATTAAACTATACATATTTACTACACACAATCCACTGGAAACAACAAGAACGCCTACGCGACACTATAAGGTAAGTGAATTTTGATGCAACTACTTATATTAAAGTGTGCTGTGTATTACAGTTTCCACTAGGGTTGGTCACGACTTCGAATTGTATTATTGAAGGGCCCAGCAGCAATTCGGTTTTCGTGGTTGTGACTTTATCCTACAAACGCTTTTAACATTTTCGAATATTTCACATGCGTCATAGTTAACATATGGACATAAAGACTATAAAAAATATAGAATCACCTTGTATTCTCACTGGACGTTCTGGTAAAGGAGAGTGATCGAGGGCCCAGACTAGGTGGTCCTAATGATATTTCACTATTACTTTGTCTTAAATTGTTTGTCGCTGAAACGCAAACACAAATTAATTTATATTTTAAATATGGTCAAATGAAAATTGTATTAAATCAGTAGACTTACGAAAATCGGTGGCCGACTTTGTTTCTTTGTAAGAATTATGTCGATTAAGCGTATTTGTTGTCATAGGACCCGCAGTGTAATCGCGTATTGCGGTCGCAGGTGCGCTTGCATATATTATATTATTATCCTCTTGTGTTTTGTCCATCACCCCTGATATATACGACAAGCAATTAATATTTACGTTAAAATAATTGCCATGACACTACTGTTAGCCTTAAAAAGCAAGCAAAGTACACCAATTAATAATATGATTTAATGTTAAAAGACGACTCTTTTATAAGTATCTCCTTGCCCTTGTCATCTGTTAATTATGTCCTGTTATTGTATAACAGAATAAACACGTATTTTATTTTAATTTTCGTATAGTTTATCATGCTAATCCCTCAAGGATTATCAAATTTATTTTTTGTATGACTATTTTCATGACACTATACTATATATATACTATTTCATATAAAATATATAGTTAAAAAAAGCGTGCAGCCAAGGAATCCCCACTTTTTCTTAAACTCCGAATTTAATTTAATGTAGAGATTTAGAAAGTTATATTTGTTTATTTTCATCACGTAAGGCAAAAGCGTTATGCACCTCCATACGACTCTCTCTGTGATGTGTTTATTTTAATTTACTATTTTTATCATATTAATAGAAAGTAAGGAAACAAGTAAAAAAGTGTCACTTTGTCATTTTATGAAAAATGTACATTTATTAAAAATTATATATAAAATAGTGAAATATAAGAAAAAGTCGTATGGAGGGGCGTAACACTCTTTCCTTACGTGACAATATTTACCAGTCAACTCATACCACAAGTCACATTAAGGAACTTCATTATAAAAAATAAATATTATTTACAAGGTTAATTATGAACCACCACCATATTTAGCATGGATTCACAATAATCGACCATAATAAACATTCTTGAATAGACATTCATTATGTTAAAAGCATCTTTAAGTAACAAAATATGTGACAGGATTATCAGAGTAATATTTTCATAGAGGTTTTGATCAGACTTACTGGAAAAACTTTCTGTCTTCTTCTCTAAAACGTAGTGCTCTTTCGTAGAAGTCGGGATGCGAGAATAGTGTTCGGGACGCTGGCGCTGCGGCGGCGAGGGCTGCGGTAACGGACGACTCATCGCTACAGGTTCCTCTAGCATTAAGTCACGAAGAGAAGTACTCACTCGTGCCTCTTTTTCTATGGGTTCTTTAATTTTAATATACAACTTTACGTTATTTACTTGTCATTTGTTTTACCAGGTGGTTAACTACTACAATTCTAGGCAAATTTTTAACCACTTGATAAAGACTTGTTCATTCAAAGTATATATATTTTTATTTTTATAAAACAATTTGTCCCCAAGAAAGCTAGTAAAGAACTTATCAAGACCTTTTTAATAAAATTAACCTACTGGTGTAATGTTATGTAAAGTTCTGTAAAATCCGAATATTTGTGTGGGACAATTCTTATTTTAATTAAACTCATATTTACAGTTTAGTTGGTTATTACATAGACACTAGATCACAATAAACATATTCGCCAATGTGAAGAAAATGTAAGCAGACAAATGTCCTACAAGAAATCGAATAGTGTTAGTTTTTTTATTACATCCTACTCTTTATAAAATACTCATGCAGGCTACCTTAAGGATTTATAATTAACCTGATATGGAATAATCCTCTGACGATAAACTTGTAGCTGGAGGTGGGGTTCGTGTCACTGCAAATACCAATAACATGTTTAGAATACAATGCCATGCAATTTCTAATGTATTCTGGTTCCAGCTAACATTGTTTTGCAAGTTAACTAACTACTCACATGCTCTTGAAGGACGAAATATTTCAGAGTAGTCATTAAAATTTGATATAACAGCACCTGAATCCTCGTCAGCTTCCGTCCCCGATGTCGATTCCTCGGCTGTTTTTTCATCAAGCAGCGTTGGCCTGTGTAATACTGTCAAATAAAGATAGCAATGTTATTTAAACCATATTGACATATTTTATGCATAGCGCCAAAAATATTAATAAAATTGAAAGAAAAATTTACTTGCTAACAAAATTTCCATGTAAACAATGTTATCCGTTTACTTCCTCTCTCGTGCGCATGCGCACCACACCCTTTGTCCCATTTCACACATGACTAAAAGCGTAGTGTTTATAAAAAAGTAGTTTCTTTAAACTTTAATAACTGTATATGAAATGAATATATGGAGATATTTTAATGTATTAATGTATTTTATTTTAATATTCAAATGTCTCAGGAGTAAAACTAAAAAACTTAATAAAAATCTATCCCTACTTGATGGGGGATTGAGTAATGCGCGCATATCGGTAGACTTCTGGCATCTTATTGATATAAATAAGTAATAATAATAAATATCAAAAACTTTATGATAAAGCTCATTTTAAAGAGACTTCAATGAGAAAAATTAACCTGGAAGTTAACGTGGTAATACGAAAATATTTCGTAAGCGTTAACATTTCCTCATGACGTTTTCTTTCACCATTCGCTTATGACTTCACTAATACCGTTAAACGATCTGTTTGTAATTTCACTTATTTCACAATTCGACCAATTACATTCAACAGAATAAAGATATTTCCATATACTTTTATAAATAAAATGATACAAGGTATGCGCGCATACTCAAAAACTACTGGATAGAATTCGATCTTTTTTTTGTGGGTTTATTTCTTACACTTGCTTTTTTTTTTAATATAAATGTAACGATATCTTCATTTAAAGTTTTAAGAAACTACGATTTTCGTAATCACAAAAAACTACAAAAGATATTTCATAAATTTAAGTATATTTTTTTCTTAATTTTCGTTTGTTTTTTCTTCTGTATACAAAATATATTTTTAAGATAATAAACAACACAGACGAAGTCGCAGGAATCAGTTAGTTATATATAAATACTGATCACAATAAAAATTTCAAATAACTATTGTTAACACTACCTTCTTTAGGTGGCTTCTCTTTTGAAAAACTTTTGCGTACCGAATGACCTTTTTGAAAGGGTGAAATATCTCCTCTCACGAGAGGGGATGAGGGAGGCGGAGGCCCACCGAAAGGATGTACTTTATTCAGATCCACTACCATCAAGGCCACATAAGTCGAATGAAAATATCCAGCAATCTGAAATTGTAATTTTAAATGTAATAACAATGCTAGCAAACGAATCAATAAATTAATAAAGTTGTATCTCTATATAACATTCTTTAAATTTCATCCATACAATACATTCATTACTTATACATATAATAGAGATCAAAGGAAATCTAGTTGGGTTGGTGGACAATACCGTCTTCTTGGGTATCACACTTGATTCTAAATTACAATGGGGTTCACTTATTAAAAAAATGGCAGGAAAATTAAGTCCTGCTGTATTTGCAGTTCGAAAGATTCGCACACTAACAGATATTGCCACTGCTAAGTTGGTCTACTTCGCTTACTTTCATAGCTTAATGTCATATGGTATTTTGCTGTGGGGGACAGCAGCTGAGATAGACACCATATTTTTACCACAAAAATGGACAGTTCGAGTAATTTATGCTATGGGCCCTCGCTAATCATTAAAGACTAAGTTTCAGGAGTTCGGTATCCTAACTCTGCCCTCCCAATACATACTTGAAAATCTAATGTACCTCCGCAAATACTTAGATTTCGTAAAGGACCGTCATAATCTAAATACAAGAATTAATAACAAATTGGTCATTTCATATTTTAGGCTCACTAGGACTGGTATCAGTTTTTTAGGTAATAGTGTTAGGTTTTATAACAAAATTCCATAGCTCATTACCGATTTGTCGGATACTAAGTACAAGCACCATGTCAAAACGGATTTAATGTCTAAAGCCTATTACAGGGTGGATCAATATGTGAACGATGGTGTCATCAAGAAATGACGACCTCTCTGTGCATCCACCAAAACTGAATGTAATTGTTTATGTCTAAAACTATGTCTTAAAAATATGAGTTATTATATGTTTGATGAAAAGATAAACCAGATCGAGTTTCTTGCTACTATTGTTATAAGGTACCTTGAACATAAGATAAAATAATCCACACATTTTAAGCATACCACATCACAAGAATAACTTGTCTAATGATATCACTTACTAATTGTGTTTGAGCAACAGTGATGTCATGTATCTGTCCCCAGTGTCCTTGGACCGTATCAAGGACGCGAGCCGGTTCCCAACCAATGACATGTAACCCATCATTAGCACATCCCAGCAATGTTGCACCATCATCACTGAACACCATGTGTCTGAATTGAAAATATATTAACTCACACTTAAAATTGTAAATTAAGACAGATAAAATATGACATAGAAGTGTTGGCAAAATTGAGGATGGAAGAAGTGACAGATAAAAAAAACGACAGGAATATTGTGCTTTATCTGAGATTGTATACCTTTTTCTAGGTGTCAAATAAAATATATGGTTTTTCTTCAAAGACAATTTGTAAAGTATTTAGCAGAATAAAGAGTTTAATCAATGAAATATGTACTGTTATTACAAGTTGATTATGTCACATAATAAAACATAAAATACTTTTTAAGTTCTCCATGGAAGCAAGCAGACAAAAGATAGTAAAAAATAATTAGGTACTTCATTTTATGGTGCATTTCACTATTTTATATATCAAAGTGAATATATGTGGACTATTTATTACTGTGTGAACAATTTTGTTTACACCTATCCTTAATTCAGTGTGAACATTACATTTGTTTAGATAAAACTATTATAGGTCATTCTTCATAAGTTAAACCTATTTTAGAAAAATAATATACTTCTCTATTTGATTTGAACAATTATCACAGTATAACATTGTCCACACATTTAAAAGTCACTTAAACTGTGATGTGACAAAATATATAGTGAGTAGTATAGAGATTCATGAAATTCAAATATGAAAAGAATTTAAAAAAAGCTGTTACAGATAGATGTTATTTGTCACTATTTACTTTTCAATATATTTGATATATCCTGGATAGAACATAGTAACATCTCTATCAAATAAATAAAGAGAATAAGGAAACAACTGCTGAAGCCTATGCATCTGTATTAGCTATACTCATTTTAATTTTAATAAGCAATCAAATATGTGTATGTGTACATACACACACAAGCACACAACATATACATGTAATATAAAGTTCTTATTTTTAGAGTGTTAATTATGAAAAAAAAATAGTAGAAAAACAAAGTAAACAATAAACTAGTTTGAAGAAATAAACAGTGTATTTAAACAAATGGAAATACCTAACAGATGTATTTTCCTTCTCGAATTTAGATACAAGCTGGAATTTTTCCATATCCCAGAAATTTACAGTCCTATCAGTGCCACAGCTAGCGAGAAGGAATTCATGAGGATGAAATTTTACACAGGTCACTGCTGATGTGTGTTCAGTAAATTCTTTAAGCACTTTACCAACACGGACATCCCATACTTTTACAAAACCTGTCAAAATTATAAAAATATTAAGAATAAAGTTTGAAATGAATGGATTGTCTATAGTAAAATTTGGACACTCCCAAAATGTGATATCAACAAACAAGAACCATATTTTATACATAGTTATGATGGATAAGAGAAAAGTTTTATGTAGCAGCACACCAAATGTTTGTATAGATAATAGTTTCAAATTGATATCAGGAGTGTGAAGAAATGGCTAGTATGGTGTTCTTACATAATAACAAAAATAGAATTGTAACTTATAACTAAAAGTTAAATATAAAACTAAAGGAAATTATTACACATGAATACATCTAATATATGACAAAATAGTTAATTTAAATATTCAAATTTTTATATAGTATAGTAATAAAAAAATATTTAAAGGGAACACTTACCATCCTCACAGGCAGAAGCAATCCACTGACCATCAGGACTAAATTGCAAACTGTTTACTGCCAATCTATGACTAGAGTAAGTCACTATACATCCTCTTTTTCTGGTGTCCCACAGTTTAACATTACTATCACAGGATCCTGTCGTCAAATAGTCGCCATAGGGATGGAAGTCCATACATTTAATAGCTCCTTTATGACCAGTAAATGTTCTTAACAATTTCGCTGCTTCTAAATCCCAAATTTTCAGAGCGCCTGTTTGTGAACCAGCACAAACCAAGTCTTCAGAATGTCCAAAACAAACACATTCAACCGGTGTTGTATGTCCACTCAAACTCTACAGAAAAATACATACTGTGTTTTATTTAAAGTCTATTTAAGATACAAATATAACACTCCATTTTAGAGTTTTTGTATTTCCGTTACCCAAACATTATAAACACAAAAAATTTGTATAAGTAAATAATGTAACTGTAAATTAATGGAATTATTTTCAAATAATTGATATAAGCATTTGAAGTTAAGTATTTTAAAATGGAATTAATTACACATGGGTTATTTTAAAATGAAAATTTCTACTTGCTTCATTCTGGAGACTGATTTGATTTTGTCTGGTTGATTGATGTGGTTATTAGTTAAGTGCATCTGTTGTTAGCTTTCTTTGCCATAATGTCTTCGAATTAAAGCAGAATACTTTTATTAAACTTTTATTTACCTAAACTTTTTAATTTCTTAAAAAAACTTTAGTGTGATAGTGTGGTTGGCAAATTCTTCCAAAAATTAATATCTTGATAAAATATTATTTGAAATGTTATTTATGCATTTCAAGATTAACCGAAGAAGCATTTTTAGCATTAATTTACATAAAATAAAATTTCAAAAACTATAACACCACAATTGATGAAGGGCAAACAATATTCTATAAATTAAAATAGTTATGTTGTTATTGTTAACCTTAGTATTTTCTTTTTTGTTTTGTGAGTGATCAATAATAATAAAAAGGATTAAACTAAATAAATTAGAGATATATTGTTTTAGATTAAATCAAGGATTCAATTCTCAATACTGCTTAAAATACAAACCATCAAGCAGCTTTGTCTTCCAATGGCCCATAAATTAACCTTTTTATCGTCACCTCCAGTAGCCAGAACTTGGTTAGATTTATGGCCCATAGCCAGGCAGTTGACATTTGCTTTGTGAGCAAGAAATTCCTCTGCAATGGTTTTTTTAAATTAATAAACCTGCTAAAGTATACTATCCTAACTTTGGATCCTATCTTAACTTTCTTTGTTTCTCTTATGCTTTAATGCCTTTACTACTCAACCAATCACTGTGAACTTTTACATACATATTGCACAGGTATAGAAAAGACATCACATATTTTTCATTCAGAAAAAAGTACTGCTCCTGAGGGATAAATCAAATCTACATTAATGTGAGCTGCTGGCAAAAACTAGATCTAACAGTATTTATTAAGAGTATAAAAAATACACATGTTCTGAAATTTTGATATTTCATACAAGTCTTATGCCCGGTTTCTGAAGCATTTCTAACTGTAGTTTATCTGTTTAATAGCGCTATCGGTTCGATAACTTGTCAAATTGGGTTTCTGAACACACAATGACACGAGAAATGTCAGTCTACGTCTCATTCTGTGTTCAGAAACGTATTGACAGTTAAATGCCGCTTGTCTTATGTTAACGTTATTTAATCAATAGCTATTGATAGTTTAACTGACGGCTTCAGAAACCGGGCATTAAACATGTAATAATCCTTAAATAATAAACACAAGTACTAAGGGTCTTGGAACATGTATCCCCTATGAGAGTTTGATAATTGGTTAAGGTAGGATTATCTCTGAAATACCATTGATGAAAAAATTCCATCAAACACACAGCTGGTATTTAAAAGGAAGAAAAAGTATTTTGGCTAAGTATGTGGTGATGAAAATAAGATTTCTATATAAGTAGTACTTTGACAGGAATTACTTTATGAAATGTAAGCAATTCATAGTCTTTCAATTTCCTTTCTATTTCTATATATTAACGGCTTTAATAGTCCATTGCAAAACCTTTAACAAGCAGTACCATTAATAAAAGAATAGACCAAAATGTACAGGTATTACAAAATGTATAATTACTTTGAAAACGACTCAAATACTAGGTATTAGACATACATAAAGGCGTAGATTACTGATTTAAAACAAAAAAATCATAAATAGTTCTTATTCAACATATCGTTGCTTTTTAAAGTACTTCTAAATATAGTTTTGTATAGATCATTTGATCCAGTAAATGTATTATTAATTTTGATTTGATACGTACGTAATTTCCATGATCTGCGAATACTCTCCATTATAATTTAGATTCATGGGAATTCCATGTAAGGAAAACGTAGGCTATTAAAATTTTATTTTTGAGTTTTGGTCACGAGTCCTGAAGTGTACGATAAGTAAGTCGGTTAACTTATTATCAATGTCATTATTTTTATATTGTATATATTTATTTTTTATATATTGTTATGAGATTTCATTATAATTTGCAAATTGCAATTTTCTGAAATATAGGCACAGACTTAAAATTCTACAACTATAAATTATTACGACTGCGATATACAGGTCTTTTAAGCCAAACATATCAAACTTAATTTAATGGTTACATTTTATTACACAAAATATAAGTAGGATTTTAAAATGATCGTTTCACTACAGTAACTATAGCTCAAACAGCATTACATTAATAACGGTAATATTTCCAGTTCTATTTCTAAAATAAGATATTTGACAGCTCCTAATAATAAATTAATGATCAGCAGAGTTTTATTCATCCACAGTTTACAGTGACAATTATATTATTAAGTATCAATAATTAGATAAAAATCAGACTAAATAATTTTGACAACATTACAACAAAATATTCCTTATAATAGGATCAATTTTTCTTTATCTATGTTATAGAAATCAGATTCAATCAATAATATTATTACTTACAATTATAACAAAACTATAAAATGACTCATGTGAATTTAACTAATGTTTGTTTAAATTCAAGATGCAAGTTTGAACTTGTAAAGTCTCGACGTACTACGTAGCGCGCCGAGTTAACTCAGTAACTCGAGCGCAAATGAACTCGAGTCAAATTTGTTTTCACTCGATAGCGAGTTTAACAAATTTAGTCGAGTAAAAAACGGCTCGAGTCGCATCACTATATTTAATTTTACATCTAAATAAAAACATTGACAGCAATATATGGAATGGAACATGCGCATATATGGTTGCATAAATACTAAAAAAAATAATAAAGTCGAATTACAAGTTTTTTGAGATTTATAGGTACCTTGACAAATATGAACAAAAAGTCAGTGCCAAAAAGTTCTTGATATTCGTTTTAGTATTTTTCTATTTCACTTGTGGATTCAGAAATGGTATATAGATCTACTTTTTTAATTAAAAATAACTATTTAAATCAAAATGTGTACATACAGAAAAGATTACTTCAATATATACAAGGACAAGAACCGGAACCAAAAATTAGAGAATATTTTTATTATATAGATCACCAAGGTATGGTAGGTAACCTTTGAACTTTTGAGAATTCAAATTTTTCTTAGTTATAATAGTAGTTTGTGGATATAATTGCATAGAGTATGACTGGCAAACTCAAACTCAAAGCGATGTAACAAATACCATTAACATAAAAAATATGGGAAATTAATCTATTGTTTTGAAAATGTTCATCAGGCATTGTAGGTTTTTCTTATATCTTATTGTAGACTTTTTCTATCTGGGTTTTTCTAAAAATACAACCACCAAACAATTTACTGCTGTTTCTTATTTTAACTACAATTTATTTATAATAATATTTTTTAACACACAATTCATCACATTTTAAATGTGATATAACAGGAAATACATAGTAATTATGATTTCTTAATATCAGTATTCAATATAAGTATTTATTGTAACACCAACCATCACGTACAATGTATCGATTATTCGACTTCTAAAAATTTCTAGTATTTTTTTCTACATATTATTTTTGGCAACTATTCTTCTAGATTATTACTGCCATTGTCCATTAAGTAATAATAGTACAAGTAACTCGTAATCATTTTAATGTTCTAATAAGATTGTGGCCTCCTTGTTAGAACTTTCCAGGGAGTTTCTGTGGGATCTCAAAATTCATGCTCAATGGTATTATTGTCCATCTACTTCATGTTCATGTGCATATGTGCACAATAACTGAACTATATCACGCAAAATGCCACCAATATTACAAAATATACAGGAAATAACGTAAAATTATTTATAAAATATAAAGGCCACTACATGACAAATTAAGATGCCGCCAAAAGCTCTCCAAGCATATTGTGAGGTAGCGCGGTGATTTTAGCCCTTCTTTTAGAAAGAAAAGGCGGTTTTTTTCTCAGTTGTGTGAGATTAACAAGGTAGTAGTATCCATAATTGTATGTAGTTAGTAGAACTATTCTAAAATACATATATGTATTTAGTATATAAAACTAGTCAGGTGAAGCTTTCAACCAATGGCTTTTTTGACTGAAACTTTAAAATGAGATGAGATAGTAAAAGTGTATACAAAGAAAGTCATGGCCGAATGGTTACACAATTGAAATATCCAGTGGCAAAGTGTGGAGGAAGAAAGGAGTCAGCCCGTGCCTCCGATTCTAACGGCCTCCAATTCAAACCCTCTACAAGAATCCCCTTGGATATTTGTAAGTCCTGAGGAGTAGATCACTAATAATTAAATCGTAAAAAGAGGTCCCTTATGTTAGCATAATATATACAAAAAAAAAATGTTTTTTACATTAAAAAAATTGTTGCCCTCTATAATCTCCGAAGCAAAATACTTTTATATAGTAAACGTTATAGGTAGAGCGTTACAAAAAAGATCTTGTTAGGACTCATGTCGGCATTAGTGTTATAGGAAAAAAACTACGTCGTTCTCCTGGGAGTGCCACAGCTAACAATTATTGTAATTGCTAGAGGTTAAAGATACCACCAAAAAAGGCAACTCGTTTATCTAGCCAAAAGCGGTGTATCGTAACGGAACGTTATTTAGTCACTCCCCACTGACCCTGGTTTCCGATGGACTTAGGTTACCATTGAGAATATCATTAAAATGTTCGTAGTTCTATCCCTCTGCATTTGTCCGCGAATTTTCTTAAATTCAGTTCTTTCCTTTACTTAGTTCCACCCATGATATATGGTGAAATAAAACAAAGGTAACGATTCAAAAAATGTTTGTAGTACTACAATGTTGTGTAAGCAATGCCCAATTATAGTTATTTAAGGCAGCTATTACTTTATGGAAGGCCTGGTGTTTGAAAGCTCGGAGTTCTCCTAGAAATATCCTTTTGATCTGCAGTGTGGTTTTATTATCCAGTACTAGCTTTTGCTCGAGACTTCTTTCTGGTTGTCAAGACATTAAATGACTTGAATTACACCTATTATAAAACGGTTGCACTCGTTTAGAAATTTTCACGAGCGTGCACGATATCTTTTATCACATTCGGATAATGTTATAGAAACACGGACAAACGAAGAAGAAATTACGCCGAAAATCATGGTAGATTTTTTATCATATGTATGTCGGTTGCACTAATTTAGACATTTTCACGAACGTGCACGATATCTTTTATCACATTCGGATCATGTTATAGAAACACATGAACAAACGAAGAATAAATTACGCCGAGAATCATGGTGGATTTTTTATCATATATATGTCGTTCGTAATCTTGTAGGGTATCAGAACTTTTGATCTCGTAACAATATTATTTAAGAGGTTCTACGATGTACCAACGTATGTGGCTGATTTGGATATCTTATTTACCAAATCACTTTCATGTTATCAAATTTTATAATTTTCTCTTTATATATTTATATTGCACAGGTAAAGTTTATGATCATGTTTGTAGGTTACTTCAGAAAGTGCAGATTTCATTCTAATAGTTTTATAATTAACAAAAAGCTACTTTCGTCGGACATTCATTTATTGGATAGGATTTAACTAAGTCCTTATTGTACTTATTATCCTTATTGTATCAACGTATACCAATTTATAATTATGTAATAAATCCCTTATTTTTCAGTTATTCTTGGACGACGCTAAAATGAAGAATTTTACTTCATGTTTCAAAGAAAAGAAATTTTTAGAGTTTTTCTTTAAACGTATACGATTGAATAATACTGGCCGATACACTGATGAATTTCCGTTTATATCTTTGTGTGGAAGGGAAAGAAATTATATTAGATGTGACGATGTGCCTATTGTTTATACACAAATCATAAAAGAAAATCACGGTCATATTTTAACTTACGGATATGCAGGGGATTCCTTAAACACAAAATTTATACCTGGAAAAATTTATATGTCGCCTAAAACTGGTAGAGTGTATCATCCCGCCGATGATAAATATGGTGGGGTTGGTTTAATAAAATCCAAACTGGCCATAGAATTAAGTAAATATTTTAAATTTCATGGTGCAGAAACACAAACACCAACGCATTTTGTGTGGGACAATAAAGAATATGAGTTAGATCAATGTTGGTTATATGACACTATAAAGAAATATGATTTAAAATTGAATGATACACCTGATTCTTTGTAACTGTTATAATTATTCTTATATGATATTTTATAGATACATTAAACAACAAGTTATCCATGTATAATAATTAGAAAAATAAATATTGTGTACAAGTTCAAACTGATATACAAATATAGACAGCTTTTGTTAATATAAACCCAGGAGTTTAGTCAGAAGTAAATTCAATCATAGAAAGATAAGCACTCATCATTGTGCTTCAACAGCATGTAATTTTAGTCAACTAAGGGAGTAGCATTCCAATGATGTTGCTATCCTCCACGAAATTCATTAATACAATAATAATAATGAATAAATTGTTACAAATATCTGTTATTTTTATATCAGTCTGAGATTGCCTAATTTAATAATAATTACTTAACTATTTAAAGAATTATTTAGTTCGCAACAATATAATGCATGTAATACTAACCACTAATTAAACATTATCACAGAAGTTATTTATGGCTGATTAGAAAATTTCATGCAGAGAATTTGTGCATAAAATTGTAATGCACTTTTAAGTAGTTTTAGATACATTATTTTTGTGATTCTTCCTTGGAGAATGGTTGAAGGGAACCTTGTTGAACCCAGGATATTCCTAAAGCTGCACTTTCACTGACACTAGGTGATTTAAGCATAACATCTTTTGCAGAATCATGTACTTCAGGATTATACGGTTTAAATGTTATGTAATGTTTATCTTCCACTGGTGGATCATCATAAATGTGATCAATACTTGACATAACACATTCTCTCACTTTCTCTAAAAATAGTTTTCTATTTGTTTTGTACCTACAATAAAAAGACACACAATATTAATACACATAAGATACACAATATAGTATGGAATTAATTCAAATTTACTAAGGATACAAATGATTTGTTTACATATATTTTCCAATAACAGCAAATAGTTGTAACGGATAAATCTTATGTTAATTCGACATATGTCTGTTATCTGAATAATTACAGACCAGTTTTTTGTAATTTTAAACATTTCAGTAATTACTAAAAGGCCACAGTGTCTGCTGTAAAATGCCAACAACAGAATACCAAAATCAGTCCTTCCCTGTTGAAAAACCCTATCCATCTCATGTTAAACCAAAATGCCATTAAATAGTATTTACATTGACATAGATTCACTATGTTTAGTACAAAATCTTGTAAGATAAATATTGTAATAAAAATTAAAATTATATACTCACATCACCGAGGCTTCTATATTTGTAGGTACTTTCATGTTCAAATTATGAAATATCCAATGTAAATATTTTAATATTTGCCATATATGATTCTGCTTTCTATCCCATTGTGGAAAAACAACATTCAGATTGAGTACACCTGTACTTGCATCAACAGCTGGATGGTATAACTGTGATGTAAATGTCAATACCTGAAAAATAAATTACAACAGTAATAGTTTGAATATTGATAAAATATTTTAAAATTATTAATAACATAGTATTCATTAATGATCAAGTTGTTGTAAGTTACTAGCCCCAGTAATATTATAATATTCTTGTATAACATTTATTCTAATATTATATCTCTAGACTAATATTGTATTATCACTAATAATCCACCATAGCTTTGCATGAGTACAAGTTACTTATTAATGTATTGTCATAACTCATTTAGACACTCTACATCATTTTTTTGGGTTTAATGATTCATGAAAGTAAAAGAAGCTTCATAATCTTTGTGACACAGACACCTTTTTGTTACTCACAATTTTTAATCTATTATATCTGCTAAGAAATTTATTGGTTTTGGTCTACATTTAATCTCCAAAGTAAGAAATAGGTTTAAATGGATAGCAATTAATACTGTATTAATCTTTTTGATTTAGTGTTGAAAATAACTGATTACTTCTCAAATAATATGTTAAAGAAAAAGAAACATTACAATTATATACTATCACAGACTTTTGTGTAGGCCTTATTAAGATAAAAAATTATTTAGAATATTAATTTCATGTATCTTATAAGGTAACCCCTATGTCAACAAAGTAAATGAAAAAAAAATATGTGTATGACTTGATTCCAATATATCAATTTTTGCATGTACTGTGCATATAAACCTTCTGTGGTTAATTATCTAAATATAAATAAAGAATGTATCAAAACTGTTTCTGTAGAAGAAATAAGGGAATACACATCTATGTGAAGTGACTCTTTTATAAATTTATTTATTGGTAATAAAAAATATATTTTTAAGAAATATTTAATTATTAATTTATCCGAGATTACTGATAACAGCTTTGAAAACTGACTTGGTGTATAAATATTAAGAAATATGTTCTCACATAAACTTTGCATTTTCAATTACTACCAATCTGCCATTGACCTTCTACAAAAAATAGTATAAGAAATAGTTAACATATTTGTGATTTCCTACTTACAGGAATTTCATCATCTGGAAATTTGTCTGGTAGTGTCAGAGTAAATCTGAATATTCCTCCTTCATATAAACCAGACCTTACAAAAATGACTCCAAACCATACTGTAAAATATACAGAAGGTTTCATTATTCTAATAAAAATGTACATACATGCATTATTTGATTATGATAATAATATTATTTATTTTTATGGAATATATTATTGGATTGGTTTTTATATCAACGATGGTAGTATGTATATACATTAAATATAGTAGCACTTCATGGTCATCATTGTTTCTGGATTACACTGTACTTATCACTACATACAGAACTGTCAATTTGTATTGCTTTAATTAATTAACATAGAGGGGCTCAGTTTTCCATTAGCGTCCGTCGAGTTGGGAGTTGATATTTTTTTTATAGATAGATTACATTAATATAAGAACACACACAAAGTTTCACTATGCGGAGACGCGTAGTTTTTGAGAAAAAAATTATTGAAAATCAATTATTTTTGCAATATTTACGTAATTTTTACCACAGATTATAGCGAAATATCGCCATTGAACGTTTCGTTTTACTTACGGTTATGTTGTCATAAGTTACGTGAAATTTATTTTTTTATAAATTTTCATAAATATTTATTTTTAATACTTGTTTCAATAGTTTTCATACACACATATATTTTACAGTTTATGTATATTAAATTATATCATTATTTTCATTACGAACTATTAAAATTAAAATGTGTAGTTTATGACTCGTAAAGACGTGCAACCGGCTTGTGAAACGAAACGTAAAACTGACGCCATTTTTGTTGTTATTGAGATAACAAATAAAATAGGTTAGGTTCGACTTATGTTAAAGAACATGTTTGAATGACCCCGACTCCACCTGGGCCGAGTTTGTCCTACCCCTAGAGTGTTTTTAAAGAGCCGGAGGCGCGTAGGGAGAGCAGCCTCCGCCCGCTGTAACAAATCGTAGGCATTGGACGAGCCGGAGCGGCCGAGGCTGGTCGCCGTAGGCGACCAACAAGCCGAGGCTGCTGAGGCGAGGATAGATGCCTGGGATATGTTACGCAAGGGCGTCGAGGCTGCTCTTCCCGCAGCGCCGGAGACGTTGCAGAGTCAAAATAGATACAGAAATTCGGAATTTTTCCTCGGAATTAAAAGTTTAAAAACTCGAAAAGGTGGGGGCTCCGCAACTTTTCCTTTTAAGGGGTGTTAGTACTAATCATCCCCTTCCCTCCCATCCCACTCTCCACCGTTAATTCGACGGACGCTAATGGAAAGTCGTACCCATAGAGGACCTTTCCTGTCCCGTATGCCGTTCTGTTATAAAAAAATCTCTATAATTTGATATCTACTTTTTCAATAAGGAACTGTAATTTTACTATGACAACGGAATGCATGTTTCCGTTTCTTGTTATCTCAATATAATTATACAATTAGGTACTTACGAAATGAGTTTTCATAAGACGGTATTACATAAATGCCTTGTAAGTTTTCTGTTTGCAACATACGGCTGGAATAAATATACATGAATGATTATAAAGTAATTACCTAAAAGTTTTAACGAGATACAGAAAAAACATACTATTCTGCCATAATTATATATTCTTGATGAAACATTGAGTATAATTCCCTGGTTTCTTTTACATTACTAGCCGTTTCTTCACTCATGATTTCTTAGCTATCTAGGGTGGTATAATTACCTATTATAGAAACTGTTTACTCTCCTACCTAACGATGGTGTATCCAGCCTTGCCACCATCAATTGTCCAAATTCCTCACAAATTTAGGGCATATTCCTCAAGTTCTCTGCATTATTAAGTAAAAAAAAAATCAAGTTTCAATAAAAATCTACAGTATTTATTAAAGTGAATGATTTGAGTAATGAACGACGAAAGCGATCAAACACTAAAAAAAAAACGATTTTATACATATAATATATACATATCATAGCAGGAGTTCTACATAAAAATATTTATACCTAAACCTATTAAGTGAAAACTTTTTAGTTTGTTGTAATTTGAAACTCTATGGAAGGAGAAAGCGACATTATAAAGATACAAACATATACATCTATAGGATTTAACGTGCGAGAAATAGAGAAAGAATACATAGCATAATGATTCTTAAATTCACTGTCTTATCATTGTATTTTGAATTACTTAATACAAACTCTGGTCCGAGCGTTGTATGGTCTATGCACCTTTCTATTATGAAGCCCTGGGAAAAGGCATCATTACCAACATGGTGTATTGTTTATGTGTATCGTTTACATGAATATTTTATCATTTTTTTTTAATTATGAACAGCACACTTGATTTTATTAACTTATTACCTTCGATACTCTAACGGATATTATCTATTACAAGTCGTTAATATAAAAAATTGTAACATTCATGGTAGTATAGGAGAAGGACCGTTTAGAGATATCGCTGTGTATGTGCGATATACGTGAGAAGGACAGGCTCTCAAGTGCAACAGATTTTTAACTTGAGTATGTTCAATTTTCAGGGTAGCATAAAGTTTTTTCTTTACTATGGTTTTGTTACCATGTTTTTTTTTTCACAGAAAGTACAGTCTTATTATAAACTTATATCGCTCGTATATTATTTGAATACTACTCTTAAGCAATAACCAATAATTTAACTTTACATATGCATTATCCAAATGGAAACACAAGGAACAAAGCAATAATCTATAATTTTATTTTACATATGCTTATCGGAAAGGAAACACAAGCAACAACCAGATAGTGAATATAAAATTACCAAACACGTGTTATTGTCATTTTTTTAACACTACGTACTCGAGTCACTTTCGACATCATCAGTTCCATTAAGATCAGATCGAGTCAAGTCAAGATTCCGTGAACAACGAGTCCATTACTCGTTACCTAATTTTCTTCTTATCACAAACTTTTCATATTTTATTAATTTGCAATAAAATCATATTATCCGGAAAATTGTCATACGTATTAGTGTCCAATCTAAATATTAAGCTGTAAACTTTCTACAGACATAGGCTACACCAAGTTGTCTTTTTATGTGGTGTTACTTCAAAATTAAAACTAGAGATATGATAATTAAAATAAATAGTGCTTATAATAATTTAAGCAAGATTTAATTAGTATTCTGAGGGCTGAGTTGTTAAAATTAAAATTAAAAAAAATCTTTTTAAGCTATTGGTGTTGTAATTATCACAAGATTAATAATCTGTAAAAGGTTAGGATTCCAGCATTCCCAATGAATTCGATAAAATTCTCAATTGGTTAAGATTCCTCGTAGTTTGAGGAATTTCTCATAAATTGGCAACCTTGTTTATATCAACTATCCACAGACTACGTACAGGACAAACTATAATCTATTTATACTCTGTGTCAACCCTGTTGAAGTGAAATTTGTGGGAGGGGTTTGAAATTCTGATTCGCAACCTTTTTTGTGTGACGAAAAGTGGTGGGGGTAAACACAGGTTCGAGAAGAGTGTTGAAAACACTGGTCCTCACCTGATCACAGAACTTAAGCAATGTCGGGCATGGTCCGTACTTGGCCGGGTGACCACCTGGGAATACCACGTGACGTTGGCTTTTTGTTTTGTAGTACTTTTTATGAAAACGTTTCCACTTATTTCGTGTGGTCATAAGTACGCACATACTTTTCTTTACTTGACCATGATGACAACAGTTTGGTAAATAATACATAATTTACTACAAAGACTACATTACTAGACATCATCTTTCGACGTTGTCTATCTATGGATCAGTGTAACCAGAACAAGTTTTTCGTTCTATTAGCTCACTAAGACAAACCTGCCAAAATTTATTACGTTTTTTAAAGAGGTCGTTAAAATATTGTTGACATAAAGGAAGAGGTGGTAATTAGGAACCTGTTGATAATTTGGAACCTCTTAATATCCCAGGAACAGACAAAGACATCTAAAAACATATGAAATTACGTCGAACTGATATCATTAACGTATTAGCACCATTAGCGTCATGTTTGCATCGAGTTTGGACCAGTCATATGAATTTGAAATGTTGTGTCATCTGCAAATGTTTTTTACTTTTATTTCCTAATACTGTCAAAACTTTTGTTTCTGTCTAAAAGTTAATACAGTAGGTGTTACACGAAGTATATACGCATAAGTTCACATTGTCAGAGGTAAGTTTTAAGATTTATTTTAACTAGTTTTTGTTTTCTGGATTATTTGGTAACAATGTAAGGTTTTGATTTTGGAACCCTATAGGTGAAGGTAATATGGAACCGATTTCCAAATTACCTACAATGCATTTATATCTTTTTTCCTCGGTTCCTGTCATGCCTCGAACTCAACTGTCAGCTGTTTACTGACTGGTTTCATCATTTCGTTGAAAAGACCCACCTGACTGAGGCCTCGCCTGTTTTATTAATTCTTGATGGTCATTATTCACACACACGTAATTTAGATGTTTTGATGGCAGCTAGCGCTAACAACGTTACAATTATAAGTTTACCTCCACATTCAACACACGAGATGCACCCTATTGACAGGTCTTTATGGATCCTTTGAAAACGTATTACAGTGAAGAAATTAGACAGTGATTACTCAATTCCAACCAGACGTTAAGTCCATACGAAATATCTGAATTGCTGGGACGTGCTTATCTCAGGTGCCAAACAGGAGCTATTGCTGTAAATGGGTTCAAAACAACTGGTATTTACCCGATTAATAGAAACGTTTTTACTGAAGTTGACTATCTAGCAAGCTCAGGTGAGACCACTCTTCAACCTCAAGCTACTGATAATGGCCCTCATCTACCGTCTACCAATACGCATATTGTTGTTCAAATGACACAGCCAGAATTTCAACCAGGCCTTAGTGGGCAGGTAAATCAATCTTCTCCGCAAGTGATTGATAGCAATCCTGTTGTTCTTCCTGAATACATCTTACCGGTGCCGACACCAAAAAATAAAAGATCTAACAGAGGTCGTAAGTCATTTGGCGCTACTTTATTGACCGGGTTTCCTAACAAGCAGCAACTTGAGGAGTCAATCACGTCTATAGTGCAGAGAGGAAGAAATGTATGAAGAAAACTTTAAATAAAGAAACAAAGCCAAGAAAATAGTTTTGCAGCCTGGCACTGGATAAGGCAACATGAATTATCCACATAAGGAAAAGACAAGAGATGAAAATGCAGCAAAAGGATAGGGAAATCATAAAAATAACAGTTCTTTCGATTGAATTCTTTTAACTTGATGATTTGTTGACCTGTCTTGTTTGTTTAAACCAGTGATTCCCAAAGTGGTCTATATCGACCCCTAGGGGTCTATGACAACCTGCAAAGGGTCTACGTCAGCGAAAAAAAATTTGGGGGTCCATGAAACGAAAATGGGGGTCCACGATAGAGATCCTCAACACATACACTGATAGTACCTATTTACTTACATCATACTATCTTATAATATCAAAACATGTACATTATTTATAAAAGTACCTATGAAGTAAAAAAAATATTATATATGTTTATAAAATTGTGTAAGTTGTAGGATGTTGGTATTCGCTTTGTGGTCGCAATACATTTTGAACTTGTAAAAACCTGAGAGTCGCAGTCTCAGAGCTTAGCTACCTTGCACTGACTTGTTCAATTCGTCACTCTATAAATACGAATGTGGGACAAATACGTTTATTCGTTTCCTGAATCTTGAAAAGGAAAGTGCTAAGAAAATATTTAAAAAAAATATAAACAGATAGTATTTAAGTTTTTAACACTACCTTCACTACATTTAAAAATTTACAGGAAATCAATATGAGGTAAGTAGGTGGTCTACCCAACACGAAAAAACATGGCAAGGGGTCTACGACACAAAAAAGTTTGGGGAACTTTGGTTTAAACCATTTTAGTAATAGTCGATCAAACAAGGAGTGGATACAATGTATCGATTGTTAAAAGTGGTCAAATGATTTCAAAATTTCTAAGATGTAAGACTGATCTTGATGTGTAGTCAATAGTTTTTTTAATTATTTATATAATAAATATTACTTAAATGTTAAAAGAACAATGTTTATTTCGTAATATTTGCCACATATTATCTTTGCCATATCATGTCACTTATGCCCTGATATCGGTGACGAAAATAACAAATTATGACATCTTTCAGATCTTTGTAATTCATAAAAACAGTTAATAATCTGGTAAATTAAGATACAAATTTGTAAAGCATAAAATAAATTTGTATAGGGCTCTATTCTTTTCATAAAAAAATATGATAACCAGCCCGTCAATGTAATATTACAAAGTGATTCTTCTGTACCTATTTATAATATATACTATGTATATTATGTTATTTCAGGCTGGTGGCCAATATCTGTAATTTGTTGAAATTGAATAAGTTTTAAAGTGGCGATGGCCGAGAGACAATGTTTGTGAACACTGCACCAGTCAATGCAGGTTTGCATCCTATAATGAGCCTATGGTTTTGGTGATGAAAAACATCATCATAAAATTATAGGAATGTGGTGGCGTCTTTTTCGATATCTGTCTCGCTCTCTATCATATATATTCTTGTTGTTGTGTTCTGGTAGCTCAACCTGAAAAGTATTCCTCCTCTTGGCCTAGCGTGTTGTTGTCTACAGCCATATCGTTCGCTTGACATAAGGTAAGATTGTAGTCAAACGCTAAAATCTATAAACAATAATAAAAATATATTGATAAATGTGGCACAAATACGTATGATAATTCTATCTATTAACCACATCCTAACAACTGCCGCCGCGCCGCATCGAACGCTGGGCGTCGCAACATGCCGGGTCTACGAATGCCAATAAGTATTCATTCCCATTGTGGAATACTTTAATTTATTTCAGGTTAGCTCTCTTCTTTTGTTTATCTACGGCATAACTTTATATTATAATATATTCTAGAGTAGATAAACTTTTACGAAAAATCCTGTCACTGCATACGTGGTACTTAAGGCCTATAGACATTAAATTGATAAAATAAATTGAAATCCAATTTTCGCAATATTTTGTTCAGTATACAACTTACAAAGTAATCTTAAATGTTAATTACAATATTAGTAATTATATATGTGTGTGAGAATGTGACACGGGTGAGATTTATAATGATTATAAAAGAAAATTGAAATAAAACGTAGTTAGGGTTCTGAGAGGATGAGCACCTCATGATCTCTGGATCAGCGGCGCGCGTTCTCAATTAGTTCGGATTATCCCGACACGTGTCGGTGGATTACGCTGACAATGTCCTCTCGATACGTCACCTGCAATCATTATTTTATGTCGATATGTAATAGAATTGGTTATCATTATATATTCAATCAAGGTATAGGGTTCAAGCAATTGCACGTGACGAATATAAATTAAACCATCTTATTATTTTACAATGTTTAGAATTCCTGTTGTTATTCTGGAAAAAGTATATAGTAATGGGTAAGGTTGTTCATGATATATTTGTGTTAATAATTTTTTCTCAGCCCTATTACTCACTATTAGTATCCTATTATTGAGAAGTCATGCTCATGTTGAGAACATTTGTACGTACGTTTGTAGTGCGTAACTTATAGTACTGAACGGAACTTTTAAAACTAACAAATAGAACATATATCATTTATTTTATGAAACCCTTCATAAAATGGTAACAAATAAAAGAATGTAATTGAAATCAAAAGTAAAAATCCTTGTATAAGAATTATTGCTATATTCCATAATAATATTTCTAATAATGGAATTATGTAACAGCCCCCAAATACTCAATTATTTACTGACACTCGATTTCTAAAATCTTAGTGATTTTTATTTACATTCAACTGTTGAGTTTTGTGGAATTTATTAACTTTATTAGGGAATGCTTTGTGATACTTTTTGCTAAAATCTGTCGAAATCACCTCATTTCTCATGACCATCTTAGATCAAATGGGTATTAAATTATTGAAGTCCGTAATTTTCATAATCACAATATATTATAGTCAGATTCGAAAATTACAAGTGGCTTTTATTGGGATTTGTGAATTTAGATACTTAAAATTTAATGTATAAAAATAGTTATAGCGTCCAGCGCATCCTGTATAAATCTTTCTCTAACTACGGTAACTTCTATCATTTAGCCGTATGACTACCACATTTTCAAACAAAATTAGATTATACTTGTATAAATCCCACTTAAACAATATCCTTTTAATATGACATCTAATTTCTATTACAATTGCTACAATTTCTTTTTCTTACTAGACCTTGGTAATAAATATTAATAAGAATAATTTATATTACAATATTGGTACAAATATATCGAGATGTTTGATTTTTAATGTGTTTGGTGCTTTTATTACTGCACATATATGTCAGTACCTATAAATTCGCATGTGAATATCATGTCGAGTTTAGATAACACTTTTTATTAATTGAATAATGAAATTCCTTACATATAATTTATAGTATACAGATTATTAGTTAGCGAAACTTTCATCTTTTAACTTTCATTCTATATTTTTAAATATAAAAATAGTTATAAATTCATTATTTACAAGTAATACGTAAAATTAAAAATAGTTATAGATTGTTATCAAAAAGATCTTCGAAAATTTTATAAGTCAAATGCTTAAGTTATCTTTTTATCAGTAAATGGTCTATAAGTGATTTTTATGATATCTTCATGTTTTGGGTGAGTGCCTTAAGCGCTCCCCTTAGTAGTCCGGTGAAACTGTAAAGGTCTTCCCAGGTCAACAGTGTAGACAGTTCAAAAAAAAATATCTTCATGAACATTTTTTGGTTGTCGGATCTTAAACATATTACCTTAAGTGCTCTAAAGAGACGTCCATACGGAACGGACGTTTTTTAATGTTATTTAAAATTTCATAGCCTTTTATAATATGATACCTAAGGGCAAAATTACAAGTACATTTTTAAAATAACAATGACCGTTGAGAATCGATTTATATCAATGTGATTTATTTTGAAAAGTAATAAATTTACATATTATACATATAAGAGGACGAAAACAAAAGTAATAAATTAATTTAGTAAACTGATATACAGAATATAATAAATGTAACCTGGATTTTTTTGTATAATTAAAAATTATTTCCTGTAAAATTTGGTAAATATCTGTTACAAAGTTCTTCTATATATTATATGAGCTCGATATCATGAAGTTTAATATACAAATATAGGTGTAATCAGTTAATACATATCATAAATTAATTGTTCCATCTTCCCAATTCATAGAGCTCAGCTCGTAATAATCGGTCCAGAGATTACTATTGACTAATTTCAGTAAATCTGTATATATATTTTTTATTACTAACAACCAGTTAATATAATGTTTTATGCACGTATCTATAACGAGTTTTATGACAGTCGTTTTCTTCGTAGAAAACAGACGTTAATTCAAGGAAACATATGGGTGTAATGGCGCTACTCGGTTTCAAAGTGCCGCTGCCTGTCCGTCGGCTATAAAACTTCGACATTTGATGTATCTGCGCTCTGCAGTCCTGTAATTTAGTCTCGTTGTATAAACAAACAGCTTTATTTGTATTTCCAGTTCACATGATTAAATGTTGACATATTATACACGTTAACGTTTCCTTTTAGTCGTGAAAAAAAAAATAATGCATTGGAGTTTAATAAATAATTAGATGTGTATTAAAAATATAGTCTAAACTTCAGAATATCAGAAATTGTTAAGAAAAATTGGTCACCCATTTAGTACATAATTAAAATAATATAAAGTTATATATTTGCTATATTTGTTACTAGTTAATGGTCAACAAGAAATGAAGACAAGTGTATGACGGTGATATATCATAAATTTGTAATTTTACAGAAATGTATTCCAAAGTTCGGTTACATCTTCATCTTCCATATATGTATAATTTAAGTACTTAGGTTATTTTCATTCCTAAGCGTATTTGTGTTAATTTTGTATGAACAGAATACGGATATACCACTTTCATTGTCATAAAATTAAAAAAAAATAGTTGCGTTTTATCTTTATCCACTCAGGTCTTCAATTAAAAGTAGTATTTGTTGAATATTTAATTGAAGACATGAGTGTATGAAGGTGTTATGTAACATGTTTTTATATGTTTCATTTTATAGCCTAAATGAAAGTGTTATGGCCATATACATATTGTGTTCTTACAAGGATCAGCACAAATAGGTTTAAAATTTAAAATAACAAAAGTACTCAAACTACATAAATAATAGATGTCATCAAACTTTCGAGGGATTTTTTGTAAAATTACAAATTTGTGACGTATCACCTTGATTCACTCATGTTTTCAATTATATTATTTTTTTCGAACTGACGACACTATTGGCCGGTAAGGCCTCTACAGTTTCACCGGACTACGCTGGTTTTCAACATTACTTCGTTTTGTTAATATCATGTGTACGTACGTATCATACTTGTAAGAGTTAAAGGGTGTCAGGTCTACTGGATGGTACGACATATCAGTCGCGACCGCCATACATTATTAGGTGTCATTATTTGTACATATTTTTCCTCAGCCTATCTTATCTATCATTAATTACTTCTGATGATATACGGTTCTATGGATACCATAATAAAAATACATAGAATATATATTTTATTTGATAATGTGTGCGTAGTTGCGTCTGTATATACTTAGATGAGAAGCCGCAAATATGCCTCTTACGTCTGCTCATTCACGTGTGTTACGAGACCGACCGGTCGACTCACGTGTCTTCGGGAAACCTTATAATGAGGAACGATTGAAATGGGTATACGTATAAACGGGTTTAAAAATCATCTTGCTGTCTAAAGAGTTTTATTTTTGAATGATGGATCAAAGGAGAATAATGAGTTATATGAGAATTTGTTTTATTTTCACTGATCCGCTGACAGCATTCTTATATAGTAATCCTGGGAGACTTAACAGTATTCAGTTATAAAGTTAAAAAGTAGCTTTTGTGCGTGGATTTTACAATTTATTAATATTTAAGGTAGACCAGTGTTCGAAATTCAATCATAATAAGTGGTTCAAAGTTTTTTCTTCCTGTTTTAATACATAGTAATTATTTTATGTATTTATTTTTCTAAATGGTACGAATTGTTCTGACTGTATTCAAATATTGTGGACATAAGGAGCGTAAAGTACAACAAATTGAAATTTATAAATAGAAGCTTCGTTTCGTCGATTGTATGGAAGAAAAATAATATCCAATATATTTTATTACTAACACTAAAACTACTCAATATAGCTACTAAACAAGAAAATCGGCTAACAAGTGGACGAGAAAATAGTACTGAACTGTTTCCTTATCTTCGCCTATTTATTAATTAATATTTTTATGCTTAACTACATGTGACTAAAATATATAAAATTGGCATTTAGAAGTAGCAAACAAAATGATCTTCCTTAGTTTTAAATTCACTTGAATAATGCTAGAGTTTCATACTAAAAAAACTATAGGCGATCGTTTGAGTACATCCCAGATCTTTATTTTCGAGACATGTAAGAGTATCTATATATATAAAAAGGTTTTTTTTTCGAACTGACTTCACTGTTGGCTTGTTAAGACCGCTACAGTTTCACCGGACTACAATAAAATGTTTTATGTATAAAACAAAGTCGTGTCTGTTCAAACACTTATAACTCAAGAACGGCCGTACCGATTTTCGTCATATTTGACTTTTTGCATTTATCTTTACCCCGAATATCAAAATAACTATGAAAATAAAGTATAGTAACACAGAAACAATAATATCGTAATAAACTATTTTATTTGGTCTTGGCTCTTAGTAATCGTTTTATAACGTTAATAAAATCATAAATATAATTTAGCTAAAAATGAACATGACATTCATTAACTGTTAGGCGGTATCAAGTTCGCCGTGTCAGTTAGCATACAATAAAACGTATTTTGGTTTTAAGTAATGCCGTAATCAGAACTATGTCGAATTTCACTATAGTTGAAATGAAATCTTATGTTAAGTTGTAAACGCAATAATGAAATATGGAAGGTATGTAAGTGTAGCGAAATTCTTGTAACAATCGATCAAAACAGATTTAATAGATTTGAAATATGCTTGCTATAAAACCGATACTAAACGTTTATTTCTCTCACATGGCAAACTTTATTACACTTTTTTTACTGTAATAAAATTTCTATGTGTTTGAATACTTTTGATTATAGACATAAAATATTAATGCTAGTATTCGAAATAGTAAAGTGTGTAACTTTGAATTGTAATGAAAACAACAAGCTAATTGTTTTAAACTTTTAATACTTGTAGAAATTTGCATCTTAATAAACATAAAAAAAATCTGTGGTTTTCTTTATTCAGAACTAGCTTTACTCCGCGATTTCGGTCGCGTTGATGTACCTAGATTTGACCTATCACTTGGGAAACAGTACTTTTTTCTGAGTGAAAGGTCCTATAGTCTTTTCTATACCCCAGACAAACTGTATACAAAATTTCGTAATTATCGATTAATTAGTTAAGGCTGTGAAAGAGTAACAAACCAATAAACATACAAACTCACATTCACTTTTATAATATTAGTTAGATTCATAGGATATCAAGTTGATACTGAACTTTTTTATAAATAAAATGCTTACTAAATCTTGTATAAATTTGAAAATAACATGAGAGTAATCGAGAAATCATACAGCGTGTTGCAGTTCTCACGCTTCGCGGACGGATTACACGAAATGCCCTTTTGGTGCTTCGCTGGAACACTGACCTGCAGGTTTTTGCGCAAAAAGAATACCCCGATAAATCATCGGTTCATTGTGAATGGAATCCGGGGTCCGACGCGACGGTGCAATGTAAAACTTCCAGTTTTTTTTATGATAGTGATCCGTCGATCGATGATGATGTCTAATAAAGACGGTACCTGCTCGTGGTTCGATTTGGTCAACATGTCGTATGTCACAATAAGACTTACGATAACATCGTTTTGTAACTCATATAATAATGGTTAGTTCCGCGTGTCATTTTACAGTAATCTTACTGATATGAATCTTATGAAAGAATTTGAATTAATAATATCAAAAAGAGATCCGTAGGTAGAAAACGAACAGAAATTTAAACTTTTATTTTATGTAAAAAAAACAAGTAATAACATTTTTTATTCCCTTTAAAGCCTAGAGAATAATAATAAAACAATGTAATTACTTAGTTATTATTATGTTATATCCATACTCAACGAGATGATTCTACTTTGTATAATAAAAGGGCCAAAAACAATAGCGATTGCAGAGAGACAGTTTAACCTAGCGAGAGTTGCCATTCTCATACCGCCCTCACAATACAATGATAAAAATGAATAACAGTTGGATATGCACTGCCAGTTTCCGAACCGCATCTCACCAATTCAGCCTATCTTAAGACTAGTGAAATATCATTGATCTATGCTATCATGACATGATACGTGATTGTAACTATGTCTTACAAAGCCGTACTTTACGCTTAGAGTCATACCTAAATAAAATATTGTCAGATTCCAAACACACACATGTTAGTGAAACACAATTCTGGTACACATGTGTGTTTCACTAATGCTTTCATGTATGATTACTCATCTAGTTTAGTTAGCTTAGATAGATTCGCGATGTTGTATTGAAGGCAATAGCCCAAGCCGAGGTTCGGCAACTTTAGCGCTGAGTTCCCTGAGCACTCGCCTTATGAAGCCTTAGCGCGATGAAGAAGTAAAGACCCGTCAGGACAATCAGCGAATAGTCACTCAAAAAAAACAAATATCTAGGATATAGTACGGAGTAATTCCTAATATCGCATGTTGGTGTATAACGCTGGATATACGTATTACATTTAAATTTCCTTTTTTTACATTAATAGGTTTTAGCGTTTGACGACAATTTCACCTGATGTTAAATGACGACGTGGTCTAAAATGGTAAATACGCTAAACCTACAGGGGACTAGCTCTTGTGTTTGATGCCGAAACACACCTATAGCTGCTTGGCAACAGGTTTTGAAGCTTGAGGGTGGTAGATAACCAGATGGGGTTAGAAGAAGCCCTACCACCATGGTGTGGCTTCATCACGATGTTTTCCTTTACCGAACGCTCCAGCTTATTCCAACCTATCTATCGTCACTGTACTATCATCGCTCTTTCGTGTCGCAACTTTACTGTTGCCACTATTATTGATATATTATTACTACAATACTACAATAGGAATGATAAATAGTCATCTGTGGCGTCGTTGTTGTCAAGCCGAGAAATTGGAAGGTTCGAGTCCGCATAGATTTTAAGCTGAGCAACAATGTCAGTTGTAGGACATGGGGCTTATTATCAGCTGCACGTTAACTATAGTACCGGCTATGTGTAGTTTGTAATCAATTGACCAGGTTGTCCCAATTTGACGGATATATTATTATAACTGGTTAAACTTTTTACAGTTTTGAGTTGAAATTGTATAGTATAATGGAATTTCGATGTTTAATATTGACAGGAAAATATTGGGATTTTACAATTCCCTTGACGGTGGATATTTCGGTTTATCGATCGATAATATAATTTTAGAGACAGTATCCAAGGCAGTGTTAGTAGGTTCTTACCAAATTAGGTACCTAATTCAAGGAGCGCAGGCAGTTGAGGTGAGGGTTGGTACATTAGTAAGGAGGCTTTTAAACCTGCACTTAGGTCGCAGTCTGTTTCCCCATACTGTAACACGATGGACACTGCATTCACACGTCTGTCTCAGGAGAGAAATGTTTTTTGTTATCTTAAAAATATGTACAAGTATATAAGTAATATATTTATATTTGTCATTGTAAGTAAAAAACTTAAGAATTATAGACTGTTTACTTCTTAAATATAAGTTTTGACATATAATCAATCATATTTTAATTATTAATCAGGTCCTAACGATATATCATGCAATTAATTTTATTAAGTGTTACATGAACAAAATAGACTTTAAAGAGTGGTCATACACTTTGTATTTAATAGATAGAAACATGATAATTTTTGTAGATAACCCTAAATTGTTTTACGCACACTTTATGCTTATGAGGTAAGCTCAGGCGGGGATGGGCGTACGCGACCAAATCGCACAGGTGCGTCGCGCGTGCTTCACCCCTGCATGTTGTTGATGCGTAACGACCCAACAACTGGGAACAGACTATACTCACATCGCTGCGCCGCGTCGAACAGACGTTTTACCGGACGACTAATTATCTGTAATTTCACTTGCAACGTTTAAAGCTCAAAGGGGATCAGTAGACACTACTAGCCTATCAATAAATTAACAAGTATACATTATATTCACATCATGTTTGCATGTTCCATAGGAAATAAAACAACAATGTTGTTTTTTTTGTTATTTATATTTATTCACATAATACACTAACTATCACATTTATGTTATTCATAGTACGAATGTAAATTTAACTTAATAATAATAATTCATAACAGTTTGCCATAAATGGCAGAAAACATGTAATAATTTTATGATTAATGAAACTAAAAGTAATTAGTTTATAAAGGTCCAGAATCGAAAAAAAGGAATGAATTTATAAGGCAGACAGGATAAGAAAATTTAAAAATTTATTTAGTTTCATGTCATTTAAAAAAAGCATATTTTTTCAACCTTATTTGAATAAAACTACGTAATGCATATTATGTAATTTATAAGTAAATATTTTTAGCATATTTCTATAATGTATCGATTATTTGTAATGTGATTATCTATATATAATATAGTTTACGTTACAATTATTTGTTCTTCATGCCCAATTAATATGATTAAATTGCACCTAAAATAACATAAATAAGTAAACAAGGCCAACGAGAAATAATCATTAAAATAACTAACTAATGATATAAACTATATTAATTGGCTAATGGTTAACGTATTAACCTTTTTGCCGAATATGATATCTGTCCAATACACGAATTCAATAATAGTAATAATGAAATTTACAAACAAGAGTTAAAGGAGTTATATAGTTACATACGTTTATAAAGTAGTTCGTAGACTACACATTATTGATATAATTGATAGGTATTATATGGTATAGTTAACATCTTAGTAGTTCATTAAAAAAAAAGGATTTTTAAATTGGCTGTTAGTTATATGCCAATGATGAAGGATATATAATAGGTACATACATACATGCTAGATGATTTGGTGTCTTTACGAATTAAAAAGTTTCCAAGTTACGCCCAAACCCCTTACGTTGTGGTTGACGCAAGTCTAAAAATATCAGATATTCTACAAAAGATAAATATTAAATGACATATGTATGGCTATGTACATAAAATCTTATAATAATTATTATTATTTTAGAGATCAAGGACGTGTTCTTTAATTTGAACATGGAAATACATGACACGAAATTTAAAATTGATGAGCCGCGAGTCAACACAGTTTAGGAAATGAGAGCGCCTTGCGAATGTTGCTTGATATGAACAGGATGGGATGGATGAGGATGCGCTGGGTGAGAGGCGTGGGGAGGCTGGCGAGCTTGGTGACAACGTTGAGCGTGAGCGTGTGAATGTGCTCGTAGTTCCTCGCCGTGTTCACGGTAAGCTCGTTGTTTATCTTCAAAATCCCGCAACCGTTGGTTGTACCTCTCTATCTGGTCACGTAAGGCTGCATCTTCGATCGCCGCCCGTTCTTCATCGAGCTCCAGACAACCGGCGCCGTCGAGACGTTCTAAATCAATCCATCCACGCCACCTCACGCAGACACCGTTCATAATAAATCGGGATACGATATGAGCCTGTTAACAAAAAAATGGAAACGTTGCAATAAAAAAAGGGCGCTGTTGGTGGCGAGAATGGGCCACTTTATCTATCACACATGGCACGGAAGTAGTTTTTCAAAATCATCCATAAAGTAGTATGGATTTAGTTGGGGCACGCGAACATATTTTCTAAGGCACGTGTAGAAATTTAATTTATATATAACATTGCAAAATTTATATCTATCCACGCTATAAATGAGCCAAAAAGTACAATCTTTCTATATCTATTTACATATTTGTTCAGTGGTGCGAAATATGAGGAATATTATTTTCAGAATGATTATATTTTGTGTCATAGTTCAAGCGCTTGAGGTATTGACAAGTACGTCACTATAATGTGTAGTACAGTAAATTAAATGCACGTAATTCGTATTGGAAGGCGACATAAGGTAGATGAGGTTCGGATCGCGTGTTCGCTTGGTTCCGGCATCCGCTTCAAACAAACCTTTAATTGTGGCAGACACTTGGCAGGGAAGTAATTTTACTAATAACAACCTTTTGGCTTCATTTCAGTTTTTGTGTTGAGGAACGCTTGCCGTATGTTTTTTTTTAATATTTTATATTATTACAAATGGGTGCATTTTTTGGTTTTTACTCTCGTACTAGTAAATGTAGGTAACACGCAATATCTTCATGACTAGTAAACATATGTTTGAAAATGTCAACACTATAAGTCCAAAAATGAGCGTAAGTTCAAGTGCAGCATTTAAAGAAACAGCAAAGGGTTTCGATTTTAAAACAAAATATCAAGTCCCACTTCAGGTTTTCAATGACTTATTCTCAGAATAAATTTAAAATCTATATCTGTATTGAAAATAGAGTTCTCTTGAGGTTCAATATCTTCAAAACTAATGAACGTATCGGCCTAGAACTATGACCATTCAATGCGGAATTTTTCGTGAATGGTTCTAGGCTCCTTAATTTTTGAATTTCATTAAGAACGGTTTATTTAATTCCCATCGAAGCGGTCGGGTTCCAGTTAGTAGCGGGCGGATATCAGTTAGTATTACATAAATATTTAACATTCTGTTATCTTAGTATCAAAATAGAATACGTGGATAAATGATAGGTTAATAAAAGTATCTATAAGTGATATTGCCTGGCAATTCAGTAAACAAAATTTTTATATATATATACATTATAATTACTGTGATATTTAAAAAATTTAAACATAAAACAAAAATAGTTCAATTTATATATAACATTTTACCGACAGAATCAACAATTAATGTTTATTTAAAAACATAAGTGTTATCAATATTTTGTCTGAAAAAGAAAATCACTAACACATTTTCTATCGTATTATAGCAATTTGGCATATTTATATTTAGATTAGCATAACTAGAAGTTCTCCTAGATATATTGTACTTTAAGATAATATTACTGAATTGATTACAACTAATAATAAGATAGTTTACATTTCTCCTTATACTACTAACAGTAGCGACCGTTCGCTACCGTGCATTATTAATAGGGAAACAATAATAGTTTACGATAATGCTATGTTTAGGTAAGCCTAAAAGTTATTTGGTATCTTGAGAGAAACGTTTAATTACAGACCATTAATATAATGCTGTGTATATGTACTGAAATTAATATGTGTCTAAATATATAATATTATTACTCCTAACTATATATATGTACAACTCGTATAATGTTGCATCCTATGTCGCATTATACTTGCATGTTGAAAACTGATGTGATTAATTTATGAAGAGGGAGAGAATACAAATTAAGAGGGGTGATGGGAGTGAAAGTGTAGCGTCGTCGGCAGCCATGTTGATTGGGCGGATACGGCGTCGCGACGCTCTCCAATCAGAAAACGCTGAGAGATATTGATTTTAGGGAAAATGCGCTTTCTATTTTCCAAGGTTTCAATATGTATAATATGTTTTTTTTAATAACTATCATTTAGTTCATATAAAATATAATTATTTTTTTAACTTGATAAAGTATATACATCACGTACCTACGACTATTATTGAAAAAAATAATTACTATTTGTAAGCATGTTCTCTATATAAAAAAAAAACAATACATGAATTCATATTCGGGAGTAAACATCGTAAACTGCATATTTTATAAGTAAATTTAAAATTTATCACATTATAACATAATTTTTAATATTAAGTTATTATCAAAATAATGAAATACTAAATGTAATTAATATTTGAAAATCAACTTGTGTATTAATGAAATACTATTACAAGATTCAAACCCGAGTGCACTCGAGCCCTTTGTTAAATGAACCGAATGTAAATAAATATAAGTACTCATACAGAAACGCAGCGGGCGGCCTTTCAACTACGAAGGGGCTAAATTCAATATAACAGGCACCAAATGTGTTCCAGACGAATTAAGTTCTATACTTGTATTAGACATTACAGTAGTCCCAGAATCAGTAACAACGCTACGAACATTCTTACGCTACCAATATTATCATAGGCCACATCGAAAAAACAAAATGCTTGTATATATAAATTCACTTCACTTTTCGGTAATTTGGAGTGCCTAACTAAGATGAGATTAAAAACTAAAGACGAAAATAATATATTAAATTGACTCGTGCGCGATGAAAAAGGCAGGTTCTTAACATAGTAAATGCGCCTGATGGTTTTATTTGCCTTAAAATTAATATTTCTGATTTCTTAGGATCGTAGTAAGAAATTGTACAATAGCCTAGAACTTTTCTTATTAAGGGGGTTATTTAAAACAAAAATGTTTTTTTTTAATCCCACTAATTGTTCTTTCTATCGCTATGTTCCAAGATATTTACAAACTCTCCAACTTTATAGTAATAGGTATATATACAGAGCAAACGAAAAAAATATACTCATATTGGTATTGTGTTTTATAAATGATCTATAACACTTTTTAATAAGATTTAAATAATTTATAAGCATGCGCCTGGTCGCGAACACCATTATGAATATGACCATTACGTTAGAGACCATACAATAATGATACGACACAGAAAACATGTCATTCATTCTCAACACATTGTATAAGTAAGGCAGAGCGTGACCAGCACGTTATATTCGGTGTTACGGCTTTATACTTTTTCATTAGCGTCTTGAAAGTTATTTATGTCTTAATAATTTTGGTTATGAAAATGATTGTCGGAAGCTGCGCGCATAGCTGATGCGCTGCTACACAGAATGATGACTGGTGACGAATGATGTCATTAACCGTCCGGAGCCTATTTTCTACACATTTCACATCAATGAATTAATGTGATATATATTTGTTACGAAGTACATTTTTATTAGTATAATACTCTTCAAAGAAAGTTATCATATTTTCGGTTATGCTGTTATTCATTTCGGTATAAATTCTTTTAGTGTAAACTTTCGATAAGAGTTATTTATAAAACATAAAATAATTATAAAACATATAACTCTACCAATTAAATATAATAACGCACTCGGTAGTCGATGTTGCTTTAATTTGGTAGTCAATAAGGATAACACTTCGTATTATTAAAATGTTAGTAAATTATACATATTTACTATAACACACAAACTCGCTGTAATTGAATTAGGTTCTTGTCGACCATTTGAAAGATCCCAGCTATATTTAACGAAGTTAATTACTTTTAGGCACAGTTAGTAGATGTACTAAGTAACTAAAGGCCTTTACGATAAGTATCAATCGTGTGGTGACGCGTTAATTAATATAATATACCGTATATATATTACATGTTAAAGGTTCGATATTTATTATCCTTAAAAAATAACTTTTTTCCAATTTTGATGTAGATTCCTTTTCTCCTAAAAATTGTAGGTACGATAACGTTGAAATAATACGTTTTAAATAATCGCACTTCGAAAACACCGTGATACATTAAATCGGGGTCATTAACAATTTAGTTCGACGCTTCATTCTGATTACACAGGCTGTGGATAACACGTGTGCCTATTAAACCCAAATTACGTTTTACATTATAATTATATTTAAGTTATAAACTTTTACAAGGAACATCTATCTAATAAAATTGTTAGTAAGGATCACTCATTATCTATATTTCTTTTAAAGACTCACCCGTATAGAGATTATTTAAAATTGTGAATAAATCTGATTTGTCTATTTATGCAATATATCTGATATTAAATGGTAACTGCATTTTATAACTATTTGGAATAAACGTCTAAAAGTCAGTTTTTTAACTGATATCAGTCAATAGTAGCTTGCTACTCCTGAAGCCGAAGTATGTCTCGAGTAGATACTAAGATATTTTTGTCCACGATATTCGAAATTAATATATATATATGTGATAAAGGTGCTTCCTAAGGTGTATATTTGCACTGTGACCTTTTCTACTATGTAGCGAGCCATCAAATAATTAAGTAATATCAAATATAAATAAATAGTAACAATACAGAGAAATTTAAATTTTTGAATAACACTACAACGTGTAAAATTTATTATTATCACTGATAAAATCAGAACAAAAATAAATGCTAAAAATGACACGGAGAATGGGGTTCTAACAAATAGCTACTACTGGCGTAAGAATTGTCATTTTATGATATTAGGACATGTTTGCTACATATGAAGTGGTTAAAATATTAATGAAAAAGAGTATGAAACTAAAAGTTAACCACCTATTTATTATAACTGGATAAATTAATTATTTAAAGTATGTAAGAAATGTATGTATGTATGTATTGAGTATTATCATTCAACTTTTATATTGTGTAGACAATTTGCAATAGATATATCTATATGAAATATTAAGCAACTACTTGCGAATTCTTCTGCATTTGTATCTTTATAAATAACTGGTTGATATACGAGATATCGTCAGCGTTGTCCTGCGTTTGCGTACCACACCGCTTGCCCAACTTCTCCACGACAAGAAAATATAAATATTGTAGTTTATTAAAACGTTAATAACTTTACATTAAATAAAGCTATTGTGATGTTTGTTTAGATAAGAGCCAAGTGTCTTAGAAATAAAACTAAAAATACTGATCGAAAACTAAACAATACATTTTTAGGGATGCGCGAACAGATGACAGGGTTGTTTCAAACTTACTTATCGTTATACTTTGACCAATTTAAACAATAATAACGTAAAATACCTACGTATTTAAGCACTGTAACGAGAGATTTTAAAAATCGAAATGAAATCAAATAATTTTGGTAGTAGTAAAGTAGTACGGAATATTTATTTTTTAATCTTGAAGGTAACTCTTATCTCTTATATTATAAAATAATTTTGATTCGTTTTGATTTTAAAATTCTCTGGTTCAATTATGAAAGTCAAAATTACAATAGTGTTCGAAGTGCGTAGTTCTGAAAAAATATGTCAAATCCTTGATTAAAAAAATACTCTCTACTCAGCTTTCTTCATTTATCTAAAATATATGTCTTATTTCCTTTATTACAAATCGTTTTAAACTGATTAATCTTTTTTCGTCCTTTTTTACACAAAAAAAAGTTAGTGTTAATAGGTTGTATAGCTATTTCACTATTCTTTAGTCGAAATTATAGAACAAGTAATATTTCCAATTACCCTATGTTTATAATTTCTACGCACTCCGTAACTCATAACAACAATCAGGACAATTATAGTTGAGATAAATAACCGAGGCCTTTAAATTGATTATTTCTATACTTGCACCTATTATTCTTTCGTTAATCAAAACTTATTATTTTGTATAAAAAAGTGATATTTAAGAAGAGTGAGTGAACATACATTTATTCTTGTAACAAAATAAATAAACTAATTACGAAATATTAACACTGAACAGGCAAGTTAATTAATGTCATTAATAAATCAATTAATTCTAGGTTTGTTCGCTTTTCTTTATCGAACTGAAATAAAGTGTACAAAATAATAGTATGATATAAGGAATTAATGTCAATAATTAATTTGAGCTGGTTTTCAAATATTTTTGCGGCTTTTATGTTATTTCAGTCTGATTGTTTTTGTCCCATTCTAAAGACACACCCCTAACACGGATATAGTTCGTTGAACACCCATAGTCTATCATTTGCTAGCCAGTCAATTTGTAATATTTTTACATCGTCAATGGGACATTTTATAAAATCTGTCGCCTTTATCTGAATATTTATAGTAGTAAGTAACTGTAGATAAATTCAGCTCTACATTTTAACGTGTTACCGTCTTGGACTACAGCATCATTAGGAACCATTAGGCGAGATTGTGGTCAAGCGCTAAAATCCATAGAATATTTTAAAAAATAGTTATTTTAAACTTACACAAGAAATAAGAGATACTTCCAAAATGAACAAATATTTCCATTAATGTATAGATCAGTGTCAGAACCGGACTCTAAATGTAACAATTAGTAAATGACGTGTGGATAATATTTATAGCGATTACTAGTCTTATTTTGTATAGAATAACTATTATTTTACGAGATATAACGACAAAATATACCTTCATTATTCATTATATATTAAAAGACAGGAAGTGTTATCTATTTATGTTCTTCTAGATTGTTTTTCTTATTTTGTTAAATATCTTAATGATTGTAATAATATTTTGTAAAATGACCAGGATAAAAAAGCTTCTATTTTGTTATACATATAGTTTTTCGCGTTTATAGCGTCTCACCATAAACTCACCTGATGTTAAAGGACCATGTGTCCTAGGATGGAAACACGCTAAAACTAGAGGTACTGGCTCTCGAGTGTAGCTATCGGAATACACGTATAGATGCTTGGTGACAAATTTGGTGGTGACCAAAGATGGTCTACAACTACTACTACGGTAGTAGTTAAACCCAGAATACACATGCTTATTACTAGCACAAAAGCACGCCAGTTATCTACTGGTAAGAACAAGTTATTGGCATGCTTATCGAGATTCTGCCCTTAGCTCGCGTGCCTATACAAAGCATTCTCTAGGTGGTAGAGCTACGCTGAAACTATTACTGGTTTCAGAATGAATGGGTCGGCTTCGCCCGGGGTAGTACCAAACCCTCTCACAGAAAGCCGACGTGAAGTAACAGTGCTTGCACTGTTGCGTTTCGTTCGGTCAGTGAGAGCGCTGGAGGCCCACATATATTAAAAGGCCGGCAACGCACTTGCGACTCCCCTGATGTTGCTAGTGTCTATGGACGGCAGTGATCACTTACCATCAGTTGACCCACCTCTTTCGTTTGCCCCCTATAATATAAAAAAAAATACCAGAAGCTCGCAGCTCGTTCGATTTTTGTCCCTACCGGGGAGCACGTCACTAGCATGAAGAAGCTTAATTATAGAAACTGGTATGTCATGCACAGGCATGTGTATCGCGGCTTGACGGAATGCCAGTAACTGGCATACCAGTTTACCAGCACCTATTTGCAGGCTTGTCAACGTTTTTCTTCATTCGAAAGCTTCGGCTCATTTGCAAGGATTCGAACCTTCATCAATTGACGCGGTGTTCGAACACGTTAACCAACCTTTATTAATAAACTCGTATATTAGTAGATTTACACACAACGTAGGTTATTAAGAATAATGAAACATCGAATGGAGAAATTAATTAATAATTAATTAATCACACACCTTGCCATTTTCTTTTTGGAAATCACAACCGCGATTGTTGTAAGGTGAATGGTCAAAGACTAGCTGGAGGTTAGTCCCGGTTGCCGTAAATGCTATTTCAGTATGCCCTTCACGACAACCACTCATGAAACGCATCTGACGCTCTTCTGGGGGACGATCTCTGTAGCCCGTGTAGCGTACCTGATAACCAAAGACTTTAACATAAACTCTTTATAAATACTCATAATAGCACATCTATAACGAGATATTTGGTGGTACCTACCCAAATACACGATCTTAATTCGGCATAACATAAGGAACATACTAATATGTAAGTCGATTCATAAAGTAAGTACCTACTCATTTTACAAATAAGTTGTTAGACGTATGTGAGACGGAAGACGGAACACCTCAAACGTGTCTGTATGTATAATGTATGGTCTAATAGTTTATTGATTGAAACAATTTGGAATTACCAAAGGTAAGGTTCAATGAATGGTTATACATAAACAAAGCATACATTATAAAATTAACTAAATTAGAAGACTAACACACTAGAATAGCTGTATCATGCCACGTAAATACCCACTACGTTGACTAATTAGTGGAAGAATCTGTTGAGATAGTATTTGAATATTTAATAAACAAAATACCAGTGCGTTCTAAACTTTATTTAGGTATAAGATTGTGATATACAATTTTTAATTTATTCTATTAATAAATTACTTTAGAATACTATTTATTTTTTCTGTGAAATGATTGTATATATTCATATGAGATATCATACATATGACGCAAATTATATACTCGTGTGTTGTTGAGGAATCACGGAATATAAAATGACTAAGCTATTTATATTATTTTCCTTATTTGTAAAGCATTTAGTTATTATTTTTATTTCACATAACTTATTTTAGAATTTAGAATATTGAATTGAAAACCAGATTCACAAAGATACTTTTTACTTTTCATTTTGATATGACAAAATATCATCTTCCGTCTCTAAGTACAGTAATTTCAATAAAAATAAATTAGCAAATAAACATGTAAACGTTTAAAATACTTGGTCACAATTATGATTGAATATGTGTTCCTGTTCTAGTTATTTAGAAATTGAATATTCTATTGGTTATTAATAATTAGAATATCAGTAATTAAGGAAATTGTATTAGTATTGACTAATAATAATCAGACGCCATTGAAAAAGAATACAGAAAATATTGACCAATGTGTCTTAGTTAATAAGTTATGCTATTGTAGTATGTTCAGTAAAAAAAAAACTGAATGGTAGTAAAAGGAAATATATTGAAAATAACTCACCTCGCTTTCTCTACTCAGTCTTTTGAAGAGATCGTCCGATTCGAATTTGGCCTTTTGATCGGGTACAACTCGAGGCATTTTGAATATGAATCGCGGTTTCGGCTGTTCATACAGCCCGATGGAGTCAAAGGGCAACATGCCAGCCAAAGCGGCAGGATCACTCATCGCATGCATTACACTGGTGCTAGGATTCGACAAGTACATGTACAAACATCACTACGCATGCGCGCCGTCACACTGACTCAAAGGTTTTATAATTATGACTCAAACAATTTTTGATACGAAATGACTCTCGCATCCGCGTCCGTTGCGACACGACTACTCGCCAACGTAACACTTACTTACTGAATGATTACTCGACAACCGTACAGGGAGATTTTCCATCAAGGCGGAGTCTCCATTTGGTGGGGAGCCGGGAACCAATCGGGACTGTTCGGAGGAGCCGCCCGCCGCCTTCTCTCCGGGCTTTCGGGAGCTTTCAAGCGAGAAGAGGGTTTTCTCCCCATCGAAACGTTTCAAAATAAATACTGTAAACGACAAAGCACATGAATGTATAATGATAGGCATTATCCTCTTTCGACAGTTTGGAGTGTTTTATATACTTGTATCAAAGCTTTTGTTCCTTTGTTATGAGATGAATGTATGTACTTACATTATATTATATGTACGAATGTTTTAATAAGGGGACTAAAATCCCAGGATGCTATCAATTGTAATGCGATATTTTTAGGCAGTAGAAACTGTTTTATTTGTTGACTGGTGGGTATTCAACGTTCAATATTCAGTATATATAGTGATGCCATCTGCCAAGCCAACTCGAAATCTAATGTAAGTCTACGATATTTGTTGATGTATATTTTAATGCAAAGAAAATTTCAAGAAAACTTCTGATGTTTTTTTTTCGGGTGCATATTACCAGTTTTATATATGGTCTAACTATTATAGTTATCAAACTTTGAAGTGGGCAAGTAATTTTAGTGTAATGGGTGGATATCAAATCACAAGCCTCTCGCCTTTACATTACAATTCGAATCAATTAGCCCATTGCGATTTATTTATTCCTATATTTCATATTTTTGTGGTTTTCTTTATCAATACTCAGTGTCTTGATACCGATTGGGTTTCCTGGCGTCTGCGGCTACTATATTGTAAAGTTCGTTAATACAACGATTTAAATGTATTTAGGATTGTAAATTAAAAAAGTGAAATTCTTTGAACAAGTCTTATTTCTTTATAAGTATATGCGTTATAAAGAGTATTCATATGTATACATTGTAGTAAACGCTCCAAATCCAAAAAGTATCGTGATACCAAATTTTATTAGAATTCCTTTAGTCGTTCGAGTTTGATTAAAGGATAAATGTTTAAACAAAAGTAATAATTTTACAATGAAAAAATCATAAAATATTATGTGCATGCAATTTAATAGTTTGTGAATTCGTCAATTATTGCATTATTCTAGGGAATATTCATTTTCATTCATTCTGAACTTTAGTTGCTCTGTGTTTTATTAGTAAGTACTTGACGCATTGGCACAAATGTGGTATTGCATAATTATTAATTACCCATATTCTGTTGTGTACCATTCTCATTAGCTGCTTTTACGCACGATTGGAGCGTCCAAGATTGAACACGAGAAAGCGTAGTACGCGAATTCTCAAGTGATTTTTAATTTTTTTCTTTACACAGGCAATTTTTTCCGTACGAAAGCGTTATATTCACGCGAGAAACAGCGTATCGTGTAAAGACAGCTATTGAGACAAGAGATTGACATCGAGTAATGGGGTGACACAATGAGAAAAAATGATAAATAATCGTTTTAAACTACATTAACGACAACCGGATATTATTAATTGTCCCAAAAATGGAGACAGCAGTTGGCATGGATCTTTATGAAATGTATCGAGTGTCGCTAAAAGTATCGCTTAGTGTTGATCGTCCTTTGATAAAGTTTCTTAAGTGTTTGCTATTGTTATACATTGTGATAGATATACTCAATCCTGTCAAAGTGATACCGACACCAAAAACATTAAACTTGTATATCAATTATTTTGTATAATACAATATAGTCTTTCTACACTTCATGTATAATACAACATAGCGACAGATACATTAAGTCTTTACCTATTACATTATGGTTTTATATAGAGGAACTCAACATTTAAAAAGAATTATAAGTATATATTTAGTTAGTCTCAAGTACTAGCCATTATTGGCCGATGCATTCAAAGAATGCAAGGTCATTGGTGTTTCTGCTATAGAAATCTTGGGGACGTGATAGAAACTCTTTAAAGGCGTTCAGCGCCTCATCAGATTTGACATTTACGTAATGCAAATGGGTGATGAGTGATGGAGACTATACCGTTATAACTCTTCCATCTTTGAGACGATTCGTTGTACGGCGTGTGAACGAGCGTTATCGTGAAGAATATGTGAACTAGAACAATTGACAAGTCTCTGCTCAGACGACAGAGAGCTTTTCCATTATTTTGTGCAATACTTACTTAATACTTACACTTGGTACACAAACCATACAGGGCCACTATATTCACAAACAGCTTCTTTTACATCAATTTACGGTTATAACATGGTTTAGTTGTTTCACCTGTGCACAACCAGTTCGAACTACTTTTTATCACAGCCTGATCTAAAATTCCCTTATTTGGCACACAAATACAACAAGTTTAGGTAGGCTTTGTCGTAATTTTATTTTAAAGCCTCTTTTCTTTCCCATTTGACTAAAACAGATAATTATAGTATTATCACTTACGTGGAAGGCTACTGGTAATTGCAACGTGGTTTGAGCTGAAACTACTGCCACTTAGGATATCAATGCATTGTTAACGGTTTTCGTCTTCGTTTGGCCACTGAATAGAACGAAACCACGGAACATAATGTTAACAAATATTCTTAAGTTCCTATTATAAGTTGTACACGTAATAGGAAACAAATTTAACGAATTAAGAATTTAAGTCCACACTAATATAATAAATGTGAAAGACTCGTCAGGGATACAGAAAAATATAGAGTACCTTTCATGCAGAAAAAAGTACTATTTCTGAGGAATAGTCGAATTTAAATTAACGCTAGAAAAGTCACGAGAAAAAGCTAGTATTCATTAATTTAAAAAGAAAACGTCACGTCACGTATCTCATATTGAAGCAGCGCCACGTGTCACGACTTGCGAAGGGCTGCTGTTTGATCTCCAAGTCGCGTCGCGCCATATCACGTAGGCTTTTATTAGTGGAGACAGAGTAACAGTTCTAACACGCGACTGAGAATTAGTAATAAATACCATAATTTCCTTAAAACACGTACAAATTCTTACTACTACAAACTACTCCCTACTCGTTGGTAAGAAACAAGTCAAATTTAAAATTGAAACAGGATGAGAGACAATATTTTTAAAGCATTCCTTTTCCCTTCTTTTCTCACATTATTTTACTTCATTATAAGCGGATAGTTTTTGATATAGGTAGGAATTTATGGAATTTAATGTTATGTCACACTCACTCCTGGTATTCAATTTCAATGTCAAAATCAAAAAGTGTTTTAAGTATTAAAATTAGTCTCTAACAAATTATTTATGAACGTTAAAGCACTACCATTTGTTCGAATAACATAATAGTCATCGAGAAGAATCGGCAAGAAGTTCGTTGGTGTTTATCGATATTTTTAAAGTTATATTACAGTATTCGGCACCTGATTAGGCACTTCGGAGAGAAGAGTGGGACGCTCTGATAAGACTGGCGTTCTCGGTTTTGTATAGCATTCATTCTGTATCACAGCGCAATGACTGTGATAGACAAAGAAAAGTCTATACGTAACCGAACTTAACCGACTATCTCGATGATCTTCCAGTAACCACGTGCGAATACAATAGCTGGGTACCTATACTGTTTGTTCTCTTTTTATATATCGTTTATTAAAATGTTAGTTAATATACAGAGAAGGATCTCTTCCAGATGTTACATTATGACCCACCTTTAATTACTTTACCGACAGTAAAACAAGTTTTATATGATCTTCGAATTAATTTTGTAGCAAATTGATAATTTGTACAAAGATGGTAAACTAGTTATGTCAAGACATGGTATGGATTGGCCGTCAGATGTTACTGTCGGTATACCTACATCTATAGCTGCTTACAATGCTCCTTTCACGTGAGAGTGGTAGTTATCTAAAAACGGTCTACCACAACAACATGGTTCTCTTTCACGAAAATTTAGGTTAATCATATGATTCCAACCCAGGTTTCTCGGCGAACGTGGAGCCACGAGGCCAGTTAGTATTAAATATAATTTATCTGCCTTTTACGCTCGTAAATATATATCATAATTTGACAGTAGTGATACATATGTACCTCCGTCCAAATGCTCTTATTCGACTCTTATGACGACTGAGTCCAAATAAAGGTACCTATTTATAGTTTAAAATGATTCTAACTTTAGTTCGTTTCTTAGACGGGGGCGGTACTTCGAGTCTATTGGAATATTACATAAAATGTGTAGGTATTATAAAACAGTCTAATGATGCAAATAGTACATAGCAAACGTGTGTTTATTAAGCTGGAACAATTCCCACAAACAATTCACACGCCCACACAATTGTTATCGTTGAGTGTTCCAACCGTACGAGATATCTTTGTTCTTTTTTTTGTCACATAGGTTAGGGAATTCAATATTTGTAGGTAACTTGGTTAATTATTTTTTATTTGGCACAATCATTTTTTTAGTTTAGTAGTAAACACTGCCTGACTTTCTTCGCATTAATTACAATAGAGAATTTAATAGGAACAAAAAAATAGCTTATAACAGTAAGGGGTTATGTAAATTCCTATTAATGAAAGAATTTTCAGAATATCATCAGTTGTTTTACAAGTTACTTTATACTCACATATATTATAGTAGACTAATATGTGTACCTATACGCTAGTTACTACGTTACGTTACATTACACAGTGGCAAGTCTATGATTCGTAGATAACTTTGAATTGCTTATACCTCGTTATACTCGTCATTAACTGAAACTGTTCCTATTTCAAATGGACTCCAAATCATGGCTTATACAAATACGGGCATACTTATGACAATACTACTATCTTACTTACTACTATCTTACTTACTACTATTCTTAAATAAGTAAAAAGGAAACTATCTCTATTAAATAAACCTATTTCAATATCAAGAGCTCTCTGATAAATTCATACACACAATGAAAACTACATGCTCTTTGATACGAGAATGCTTGTATTTTTTAAAGTGAAACTTCTTTAAAATCGTTGTGATTTAAAACCGGATGCAACGGCAAAACGACAGGTAAGAGACACAAATACAAAAATGTGTAGGATGAAGCCGGCAAAGAATGAGACAGAAATATACATACTACTTTTGAAGTGGAATAGTGAGCCAGAGCGAAAGAGCAAATGTCGGTGTGTATGTATATTGCACACTGTTTAATACTTGCTTGTATCTGAGCATTTAACGTGTGTTAGTATATGTGTAAAGTACGTGTACTAATGTACATGTACATGTACATGTGTGTAATTACACTGTATGCGGCTGCGTATTACAGCTTTTTAGTAAGAAATCAGCGTGGTCTGTTATTATTTAACAGTGTTTGTGAGTATTTTTATATCTTGTTTGTTGAAACTGAAAATATGGTACTTGAGCAATAAATTATGTAACATATGTTAAATAAAATATAAAATATCTTTTAAAATTAATCAAAATACTTTCATTTTTAAGCAAATAAACTTTGTAACTTTTTTTTTTTATTATCTTACCCTTGTTATATATATTCATCTCATTCTTTTGTCGATTTACTGAAGTTTCACTTCTATCGTCTGTGAATCGCACACACACCTTTTTTTTTCGAACTGACATATCCTGTTGGCACTTTGGCTTCTACAGATTCATAGGACTACACGAAGGCTTGTATTTTAAGATAACACGTAATAAGAACCACAAATCATGTTACAAATATTTTTTATATTTTAGTAAAAGAATGAATGAGATAAATATAAATTTTATTGAATCACGTGTTCTTTTAAATTAAGTTACCATCATTTAGGATCTCTTCTAAAAGCATATAATATCTACTAGATCAATAAGGAAAAAGTTTTTTTTTTTTTTTCGAACTGACTACACTGTCGACCTGGCAAGGCCTCCACAGTTTCACCGGACTACTAAGGAAAAAGGAACAAGAGGTACTTCGTCTTTAAGTAACTACTAACTAAAAAGGATTTTATACATTAATGTTTTAATGATTGCCCACGGAAATAAGAAATATGTGTTTTTTTTTTCTAAATTGACTGGTTGATACAATGTTAACATTAGTCCAAAGATACAACACAACGATATTGTGCCGTTTCTAAAGACGTCATTTGTATTGTTTAGAAAACAAACAAATGTTCTGTCATTCTCACCTTGGATGTAAGCTTTATGTTATAGTGTCGACCAATAAATCAAACCATTGTTACTTACTGCTTCATTTCCATATTTACATGGTGACAATGACCGTGCAGACATTTAATTAATTGATTCATAAACCTTTTCATTGCTATAAAGCAAAAAGTATACATTGACCTCTGAATAAAACAATAAAAACTATGCACAAAGGAAGGGTTACGAACGTGTTCCCATTAAGATGTATTATAATGTGTATCGCGTTCGACCAGTTCAGTCATTTGTTAACAACTTTTATTTTAACGCTCCCTTTTTACTTTTGTTTTTTCATTTCTTCTGTGTGATTCATTTGCCACAAGTCTTAGTACAGACGATATACTTGCAATAATTATAAATTATACTTATTATATATGAAACAATAATATAACATCAAGAATAACCTGAAATATTGTAACCAAATAAAATCTAATCTTCAAATATACCAATATTTTTAAATGAATATACATATATAGCTTTAGGTTTTGGATTTATAGATACTACTTATTTTTACAAAAATAAATATTTTTCTAAGTCGAAGCGAATTATAATAAGGGCAATATCGAATTCACCGTTTACCAGCCGGCCTGATCGTTGGTCGTAAACAGGCAAAGAAGCCGTCAAACATTGTTTATGCTGGTGATTCCGGTCAGCGCTTTGTCTTTCGCCGCATGGCCTTCGGACGACACCCTAATAAAAGGCGTGGCAAAAAGGACTTAATGGCTGCTGATCCTATTTCAAAGCAATAAAATGCAACAAAATTAGCCTTTTGTTAAATTCGGAACTGTAAACGTTCAAACTGCAGCCATCGCCGTAGACGAGTTCGCCCGGTGTAGTTATATCATTTTATGGGTGTGTTGTTGTTTTCGACTATTGTTGTTAATGAGGGCTAAAATGAATAGCGGTAAAACTTGAAAAAGGTTTCCTTGAACCATAACAATTAAAGTATTTGCAAATCCTTCATCAAAATCGATGTTAAATCTTATTCAACGTTTGTATGAAATTTCAATATTTTAAATAATATTATTCTAAAGAATCGTTTAGACGACTTACAGCCCACTGGACCTTTGAGATACTATAAAAGTTCTATCCGATTGTAATAACTTGCTTGGGGCGATTTAAATGATTTTTTTGTAGAATTGTATCAATACATCTTTGTTTGTTTTTATAATAAAATCGGCCTATAAAAATTTCAATGTCGGGTTAAACCTCCGGGAAATCCACTGTTTTATATTTTTCCACAATAATAGGTACTAGAAGAACAATTCTGCGGTTCAGCTTTACGCATGATGTTTTCCTTTAACGTCAGCCGATAATATTACCAATTTAAATATATGAAAGTTAAGATTTTTTTTTTTAGTAGTTACATGTCGGGTTCGAACCAGTTGTTATCGAAGAAATTTTACATCAATGCAACCACATTGTATTAACTTTTTATATACATTAATATAAAATTAGAAATAAAAAAGACACGAAATTAAATATATAGCTAACTGAAAGCCGCGGCTCGCCGCGCGCGCTTTTAAATTGTATCAAAGAAATGTAAATTTCTGAGAAAATGTAGAATTATAGAAATGATCTTTCAAAAACATTTATAAGCACAACACGTACGCCACATACTGTAAAATGTAACGTGTAAATTAAAAATGTAAATACTAACGGTGTGCCGGATGGGATTTACCATACGCAAAATATTTGGAACTTTAACCCACTTTAGTGAGTGCTCATTTACGCTATATAAGAAAATAATGAAAATATTAAGCTACATATTATCTGATAATATGACTTAAAATTTAGTTATCTAATGTCACTATAATTACGTTTTTGCGACTATACTAAAAGTGATCGCCTCTATTTAACCTTTTTCTTTATTTAAGTTGTCGCGTTTATCTTGGCTTATATTTTACAGAAATATTGAATTATCATAGTCTGAATCTCGTTAGTATCTCAAATAAAAAAACAAGTTTATATATTTATATTTTTATTTGACTACTAATTATTTATGAAGATGCAATTGTGTGTGTTAGGTTTCTTTTTCGAACTGATTACACTGTTGATCGTGCATGGCCTCTACAGTTTCACAGGACTAATAATGCTTTAGGTAGGAATGTGGTCCCTACATTATCTTTGTTCATTTATTGGTTGCTCCCGCGAGCATTCCTTCAGTTAGGTTAGGTTAGTTATGTAATTCTCATTTATAACTTTACGATATAGAATTATCAAGAAAAACTAAATATAAAATCAATTTAAGCATATAGAATACCTATAGAATATAGATACCATATAGAATACCTAATATAAACCTTTATTTTTTTTTTTAAGGTAGCGTACATTTCATAATTTATTTATATTTGTAACTGGTATGTTCCGCAAGAAATTATATTATGGAACTCTTAAGGTACTGCGTTTATGATCTAATATTTAAATAGAAAGACTTATTCCATCTTCAAAACTACTATTAATTATAACGTTAAATTGTAAAGAATGAGTTGAAAATTATTATTCTAATTAAAATACAGTTAATTTAATTATAGTTGAAGTTTTGAAAATTTACGTTAATATAAATCAAGGCATAAAACTATGTACCTACATGTGAGCAGTTTTTAATATTTGGCAATTAAAATAGTACTCATTGAATTCGACGTAATATTTTCATACGCTGCTATGGTTACTGAGTAATGGACGTCTACAAACGCAGTAAATAAAACCAAAGGGCGTCAAATTGACCAATGAGAAAATATAATAAAAAATATATGAATTTCAATTATATTTTAAATTTTTCACTGCGGACGAAGTAACGGGTAACAATTAGTCTTAAATAAATAACCTAAGTTATAGGGTCAGGTGAAAGTCCCATTGATATCAACTTAACCGCTTCGGATATTCCACTGCAGCCGAAGTTGCAGATAACAGCAACTTTGAAATAAAATAACTTGTCACTCTTTATAATTTCCACTATCTGGTAGTGAAATTCCCGTAAAAATCGGCTAAGCTGTTTTGGAGATTACCTAGAGATTAACTAGAACAGACAGAAGTACCAAATTTTTTTAAATGTTAATTTTTTTGTTACAAGTATCGTATACACTTTTATATCCAGTCACTAATTATTTGTTATTATAGTTTTTTATTTATTCGTTGTTATTTGATATTACATACAGACACTTTATTTTTATTATATGTATAGATATGAAGGTTTTGACGTATCAGACACTTTTGTGTTCAATGAAAATTTTAGCACCTCGAGAAATGGTCTTAATGACTAGTATTAAAACGTATCCCTACGTAGAAAACTGGTGAATGGTCAATATAGTGTGTTACAAATAAAATCATGAAATAAATGCATTAATATATTTGTACTTAATTAATCTCGTAAGACTTATTGGTACAAGGTCACGTATACCTTTACTCAAGTAACGTATTATTCGATGACGGAATGGAAATACCTGATCGTTGGGTATACCCCAATACAAATATGTACAAAATGTATTACTTAAATATCGTATAAGTTATCTATCATAACTTACGCATGTAGAAATAGGCTGTTAAGATTTTGTGAATATAAAATAGATGAATGACAGTGATATTGCCAAAGGTCAGTAAGAGAATTAAATATTGTTTTGTTAATAACTTCGTAAGATATAATTTAGAAATATTTTATTGTACTGTATTGTATTATAATTTTAAGTGAATTATATTGATATAATTATGTAATCTAAATAATAATTATTTTAAAAATCTGTTTACTGTAATAATACGCCGTTTGAAATTAATTTATTGACGAAGACGTGTGGTTTACCCCTTAGAGATTAATTTTCAAAAATCCTTAATTAACGTTCCTCTGTTTTGTATATTGAAATTCAGTTCAACGCTTTCAGAAACCCTAGTTTAATCAGAGGGTTTTCTTAAACTTATTCTTAAGAATTGTATTCAGTAGATGTATCTTTTATGCAGCGGTGAAACTAGTTTTAAAGAGACCTTAGTACTGAAACGACGTCTGGCCTAGGAATCTTTTTTTTTTTTTATTTGTTCAAAGATGTCAAAGTGCCCGAATCTTCTTCTTGGGCTGTTGCCTTGAATGCAACAATGTGAATCTTACTAAGCTAAATTAATCATACGTATAAAAATTCATGAGGCACACATGTCTATCAGCATGTGTACCTCAAGAACACAAACATGTATTTTGTATCTGTCAACTCAGATAAACTAAACTTATCAAGTTTGAAAACTAAGGGAAACAAAAATAAAACCGCTTCCACTATTAACCTATTATACCTCTGAGTATGTGCACGTTTATGGGGGTGATCTGTGTTGATTGTATTAAGCTAGTGAGTGAAAATTTTCAGTCCTACTGTCTGGCACTATTAGCTTGCTCGAGGGCGACTTCGGAGATCCAACTTAGGCTTGACGACGCTGCCGAGGGGGGTCGCAGGCGAGTACACTACGTACGGGAGCGAAATTCATCGCCAAACCACGGCGGCGTGTTCTATAGTAGGTAGTAACACGAGCGTGGACGCAAAGACGCTCTGTTTAAAGAATCAGAAAAAGGATACTGGTCGTTTACTACCATTATTTTATCATGAGGATCGAAGAAGATTTTGGGGCCCTATTTTAATTCGCGGCGGATACCATCTAACGGGCTGGGGGCTAGGAATCACTAAAACCTATAGACACTCGTTAATCTCATTACCGAATCATTATGAGCTCCTTATTAACAAAAGTCAAAGGTTGTAAATAACATTTTACAAATTTTCACTTTCACGCGTTGCGTCGGGTTTCCTGTAGATCCCAGGCCCAGTATTATTGATACGGCCCTAGCGTAATATCTTCATTATGTATTTTTATTTATCTTGCTATTGATCTTTTATCATTAAATGTGGCATGTATGTAAAATCAATATACAAAGACATATTATTTTCTCTATAGTAACTGGACTAATTGTAACATATTAGGATATAGTTGAAGTTTTTGTTATGGCAATCGGCGACTCGTTGGTTGTTATTATGCAGTCAAGGCTTCTAATTCTTCGAAAGTAATTATCTTAAATATCTGATAAACGACGTAATTGTTCTCATCCGTCGTCATATTACCCTTATATAATTGATTGAGCGATATTACTATGTTACATAAGCATGGGATTCCTCTGAATTATAGAAACGTAATTGTGAATTTATTTTGTTTTTGCAGCTTTTTTATTGTGATGATATTACTCCAATAATACTCGGCACTTACATATCTTTTCACTCGCCAAATTACCCATACCAATTAAAACGTTATCAATTCAGTTACTTTTTTTTCATATATTGTATGGACTTTTGACAATTGACATAATCTAACGATACTAGAATTAAAACTCATAAAGTGATTATTAATAGGTTTCATTAAAATGCTGAGGAATACACTCAATATTAATTTGTTTAAACTAAATTCCGTAATGAAGCTTATCCATGTGTTACTACTTTTTATTATTTTATAGGTCTTAATAGTCAGACCACAATCTCACGTGATGTTAAATAACGATGAGACCGAAGACACGCTAACTACGGAGAAAGCTGGTTACCAAACTGCTGCGGCATTGTCACGATATTTTCCTTCAGTCGAATGCGTGAACATTACAATAAGCCTTCAGCTTATTGTAGGAATACGAACCTAGGTCGATCGGCGCGGTGTTTGTACACAATACAACTAAACCAACGTTACTGTTCTTGACACATTTCATCATTAGATGACGGACATAAACTATACACGCTGCACTAAATAGCGAAGGGCGCTAACAAGATTTGAATTTATATCTTTCCCTTTTCGCTTAACCCAGCCTCCTTGCATAGAACGAGATTCTTAAAAATGGTCTACACTATATAATAAAAATGAAATAAAAAGCAATTGAGCGTTATTTTAAGTCAATTTACATACTGTGTGCCACTGAGAACTTGGAACCTTTTCAGTTACGAGATACGAAAGGAGTGACCGTGAGTTATCGTCTTTGTTGAGGCGAGTGCTCTGAAGAATTATTTGATCATCTGTTTTCGACTGTAGAAGCACTTGGTCTGCAGGTATAAGAAGCCATAAATTCCATCTCGGTATGAAAAACAAGAATTCGCAAATTCTTATCTTCTCTATATTGCAAAGTTGAGAAATAATTACCTGGCCAGCGTCATCTCTTTCCTCTACAGTTTCGGATATTTTAAATGAGATGCGACGAACATTTCTAATAGCCTACATAATGATGATATATTGGACGATGATGGAATTTATCACCGGCGATCATAGTTATTTCTCAACTAGACTGTAATTTTTAACAGATGCCGTGCATTCACTTCCTTTAAATAGTATAAAAAATATAGCCTATGCAAAATTTGATATTAATGCCAGTTAACAGAAGTTTTGAACATACATAAATAAAGAAAATTCGCAAGAAATGTAAATGACCTACTCAACAATTGCGTTTCAAAACAACCAGAGTAAATAAGGAAAATGGCAGACTAATAGTTGCAGCGGTGCTTACTAATTTTCTTAGAAATAAGTATCTATATGCCGCAGCACGTCGCGACGCAACGTGGCGACCGCGCCAAGCCTCCGGCTACCTCCGGTGAACGTAGGTCATATATTGCGTCAAATCAAGATCGGAAATTCCTAATCGTGACTATTTCGGCGCGACCGGTGTAGCTGGGACACAGACTATTACATCGATCCTTGGGTTTTTTTATTCTTCGATTGCCTAGCAAATATACTCCAAGTCAAAAGTTTACAGCCATATATAACCTTCAATTATAAATTTGATTATTGCGTTACAATAATGTGTATATTACTCAGAGTATTGCCTGTGGTCGAATTACGACCTTTTGTTTGTTCAAGTTTTTCTCATAATTAATTAGAAATTTTTAATTCTTACTTTGATGCTATGACGATAATAAGGGAAAAGGGTAAATACATACAAAGGGACACACGAGAGAATATAAAACATAATATTTCTTAAAAGTACGTATAACTCAACAACTAAATAGTAGATAAATATCAAAAACAACTTTGAATTTAGATTTCTGAATTTTGGAAAGGTATATAGGTATGTATTCAATAAAACTTCAGTATAAATGATAACCTTATTTAATATATTATAAATGCGATTGGGAGGTTTTTTTATTTGTTTGTGAAGCTTTCACGCCTTAATTAACCAACAGATCATCATGAAATTTTGCAAATATGTTGTCAAGAATATAAAAAAGGACATAGAATTCATCCAGAAAAAAGTATACTTCCCGTCGAATAGATCAAATCTACATTTATATGAGCGAAGCCGCAGGCTATAGCTACTTTCTCACAAAAACCCCTTTAGGCTATGCTTGGAAATGTAAAATATCAAATCATCAGAAGAACGAACTTTTTTATTGAATAATTGGTCATGCGTAAAAACTGGTTGTCTTCCTTGTAACTACGCATATTAATGGAGTCATTCTTTGATTTAAAAAGTCAAACTTCGCTGATAATTAAAGATGTAAAAACCGTTGTATGACGTAAAATAATTTCAGATGGGAAATGCTTTACATTACAAATTCCACATTGTAAATTCTTCTAAATTATAACGATCAGAATTTATTGCAATAAGACATTTAAATTCATCTTTCAAAACAACAATACAATTATGATTTGCAATTTCTAAGTTTGCTACATTATTTCAAGTACATAAACTATTACCCTTTTTTATTTCAAACTCTAAAAATATTCTTTCCGTATTCATTTGACTTTCAATTTCACCATTTTTTCTTCTTCGAGATATAACACAAATATATTTTCCGTATGTTTTCACAAAAAAAAGAAACATTTTTTGTAATTTAAATGTATAAAAAATTGTTAAAGCGTTTCGTCCGTGAAAATCATGTTTACATGTTTGCGTATTTTACCGTTCGCAACATGCTAACGGAAGTACACAAATGTTGTTTATAATTTTTGCATATCAAGAGTACAGCTTAATTCCATTCCGTTTTGAATCTACTCTTGAAAGTGTACTGACGTCTGACAGTTTCCATGGTTACCTAGTCATTACTTATTAATTACCTATTATACTAATTATTTATAATTTTGAATGAAGGTTTTTTCAAAAGCAAGTAGTGGTATCAAAGTATATAATATAATAAAAGAACTGTTTTCATAGAAATATAAAAAATATAGAATGCATTTATCAACACTCTTTTATAATAATCACTTGCTAACACGTTATTACAGAAGCTTATTTTGTCAGAAGCGGACGGCACCGTTTATAAAACGTTATCTTCAAATGAACACAATAACACGTTTAATAATGGGAGTGATTAATGTGCTCACAGGATGACGCGCACTTTGCGCCAGGGAACCGGGAGGCGCGAACACAACAGTTCACAACTCTGCGCTGCGCAAAATTGCGATTGTTCCAAGACCCGCGCTGCGAAGCCATTCCTGCTCGCCCCAAATGACCAGACATTATTTAATTGAAATAAGAGTAAAAGGGTGACAATTGTAATAGAAAACAAAAAAAGGGTTACGTTTTTGCTAGAATGTCACCGATGAAATATTACGCCAGCCGTGCAGTGTAACATTTGCCCTTTAGTATTTAAATTAATGATATGTCCCTGGTGTGGAAAAAATCACTACTTACTAAACAGAACAGTTAAGCTGTTTATTGGATAATTTTATAATTTTTCTATCTTCGTACATTATATTTATCTGTAGTAATTGTGTTAATAGAGACAAGTGTAATATAAATAATGTTACTCGCGTAAAAGTCAGTTATAAATCAGTCTTTAAACTGTTTACAACTTTACTAGGACTTTTAAAGAAAAGGTAAAATGTTTGAATAAGGAAAGAAATCGGGCTTGACATTTGCTAACTAATGATCCCTTATACAAACGCCTCTTCTTCTAGTTCCCTGTCGAGCGACTTTGAAAGCTCTTTGTTAAATCCAAGTTTTAACACTTCAATGTTTGATTTGTATGAATTCGGCAATGGCAAAAAAAACGATTGATATGTCACCAGTCACGTATTTATCACTGTTTGTATTGCTACCTGAGACTTTATAGTATCATGAAAAAATAAGGGTATTTTGGATTGTGCTTTAACAGTCCCGTCTTCACGGAACTCAACTAAGGAAGGCGTCAATTTCAAAAAGGAACCGTTGATTTTATTAGCTTTTTTTTATTTCTATTTTAATATTTGAAAATGAATATTTATTTTGTAATTAGTTATTAGTTCTATAAATAATGTAGATTTTATTAGTAAATATTTTCACCTAAGTGCCATTTATTTTATGTGTCTATTTAATAAAAAATCCGTCGTAAACTTATCAACCAAACTACAGGTTAAAATCCTTAATAATCATGTAATAAATTTACCAAATTGCAAAGGGAAATGCGTAGCTAACATATTTAATATTCAATATTCTTGTATCGAACAAAGTGAAGGGGGGGTGTCAGGCGTAAAATCAAATTGTCAACGCGAACTCCAGCAAACATATTGATATTTTAATTAGATTTACAAAGTCGTCTCTCGTAGTTGTGCCGGGTACACCCAACTCTTTCAGCCGCTCTAATGGCACCCCGTGGACCGTATTCAAGGGTTGTCGGACCCCGCATTGTGCCTCCTAATATTTACTCGCAAATGCATTACTGTAACAATACTAAGTTACTTTTTTAAGTTTTCGCAACAGCTTCCGTGTTATCGTTTTCAAAAGCTTTGTAAATGTCATTCAAAAACGTAATTATAGACCGGCCCAGCAGGTAGCTCCAGCTATTAAAAGCGTCGGTAACGAACATAATCATAAAAGTTGCGTTTGTTACCAAGGTATAGAGTATAGATTCACAAACTTGTTGTAAAAATTATCTAGTAACCGTCTAAAAATCGATTTTTTAGCTAAAAGTTGTTAAAATTTAATTGGCACAAACACGACACATGGCATAAACTAAGAAAGCTAAAATAAATAAAACATAAACAGGGTGAGAATAAGGAATGAAATTGTTTATGGTTATAGTTACGTAACTGTTATTTGAAATACTAATAATTCTAATCCTATAGAACTGCCTATATATTTTTTTATACTTTATAGGTTTGTGTTTGACCGCCATCTCATGTCATATTAAATGATGATGTGGTCTAAGATGGTAGTCACATTATACCTAGAGGGGACTGGCTCTCAAGTGCAGCTGCCAGAACACACCAACAGGTACTTGGCGACAGATTTTCATCTTGAGGGTGGAAGCTAGCCAGGAAAACTTAGAAGAAGTCCTACCCCCATGCTATGGTTTCATTACGATGTATTCCTTCACGGAAAGCTCCGACTCAGTTGCTAGGATTCGAACCTACTTCCTTCGACGCTGTGTCTGAACACACTATCAACTAAGCCAGCATCGCTTCAGAATTTATTAATCTATATGTGTTAGTATATAACGCTATATTTGTTAGAAGACGCAGACCACCTAACGCCCCTTAGTTTTCTTTGAACTTTCTGCTGTCCCCATGAAAAATTCCAGAGCACACAAGAATAATTATCATTGAATGAATCAAAATAGAAGTGACAATAAAATGGTGTAAGTTCTGACTTTTATTAGATTATATAAATCAATAGGTATTAAGGTATAACCTTAAGGTATAACATCCACGATTAAAGTATCGATTTTTGGTTTAATTTTTTGTCAAGATTAAGCAACACTCTTTATATTTTACACAACCACATTCTTAGACAATATTAAAAACACGTACAATTAACATCTGTGAAATATTTTTTTTCCAAAACAAGGCAAGCAATTTGTCAGAATATGCAATGAATAAAGGGACGCAGGACGTAGGGCCCCGACTGTGAGGCCCGGCGCGGCACGGCTGCGCGCCACGTCGCGTCGCGTTGCCTCACGCTGCGTCGTCGGTATACAGAACTCTAATTGATACACTAAAAATACGTCACCGAGCATAATAGTGCTTTTTGCCCTTCAATTTTCTGTTAATTTCAACATTTGTTTTTATGCATTTCTCAGAAAAACTGTTTAGAACAACGAACAATATTGGCGTAAAACGGAATATTTTTCATTAAGTAAACGAACAAAAATGCATAACAAATTATTTGTGTGCTGTTCATAGAAACCATTTCTATTTTACTTCTAATTTATTGGACTAAGAGTTTTATTTTGCAAGACCTTCAATTCATATTGACTATATTAAATTAGAAAGTAAATTGTACTCTATTTAAGATTCTTCCTAGTAAATGTTTAATAGTATATGGTATCAAGAGTTGTCGTAATGAAAATATTCATTAAATTCTTGAGCTTGCAGTAGGACTATTTTAAACAAAACAAAACGGCACGGCCTGTTATTACTTCGTATTTCCAAAATTCATACAACAATTATTAAAATATTATAGAAACATTATACTTTGTATTCAAAATATCGAAGTAAAAAAACTTACCTAAGAGTAGAAACTTCATATAGTGATAATAAGATAAAAAAAAATAGTATTTGTTAATAAGCATCAGAATACTTTATGCAGCAGCCCCCTACTCTACATATACAATTATTGTCAGCCGCGTTTCCTCTCGCCCCATGGACGCCCCAGGCAAATATCTGCAAAATGCGTGTAATTATTTATTTGCCCTGTGTGCCCTTACTGCGCCCACTTCAGCTTTTCAATGGCTAAACAAATAAATGAAAAGAGTATTATAGTAAAGCAGAATTCAAGGAATGTGCAATATGCGCCGTTTCATTTGTAGGAGTGCCGCCATGCCGCGTCGTCCCGCACCGTATCATTGCATTTTCTAAATATTTGAAAACTCTATAAAGATATATTACATACATATTGTAATTTGTATTTAGAAATCTTCCTTTGATAATTGGTCACTGATGTTTGTTAAGATAGTGAAAATAACTTTCATCTTCTTGACAGGAATTATGTTAACGTGATAGTAACCTAAATTTAAACAGGTAATAAACAAGTAATATATGAATGCAAAACCATATAAAATATTTGTAATAAATGTTATACAATGATTCTTTCTAAAAAGTGTTGTGAATAAATTCATAGATCTTGTACAGAAAAAAACTGCGCAGGTAAGAAAAGCAAGTTTTATAAACAGTGTAAATGTTTTAAGTAATAAAGGGCTTTAACGGTATCGTTTTTCATGCAACTTTTAGAGAATAGAAAACGGACAATAGCGTCTGATAAAGCCGGAGACAAATACGGCGCAGAGCGTTGCTACTATTTTGACATTTTAATTTCACCCTTGCTCGAAATCCGTTTTGAATGGAGACCGGCGCGTCGCGTCGACGGGGGCGCGACTCGACGTGCCGTTGAGCTCTCTTGATACATGTATCACACTCGCAGGAGAGACTTGATTGACGTTTATCGCTCGGATTAAAATACAATTAAATTTAATTTTAAATTGAGCACAAAAGCTGTTTCGTGTTGTTATTTTCAGGCGGCATGCAACATTATTTTTACAAAAATATGATGTCCCTTGGACGATTAAGTCTTATACGAAACTAAACGTATAAAGATCATTTGAAAGTGATTCAAATTTTCGTTAACTTTACAAACAATAGCAATATTTCAATTTAATATTTAACCTCTTATTTATTCATATAAAAAATATGAGTTAACTAGCATCAGTGTAAATTTCCATCCGCTGCATGTTTTTCTCTGAAACATAAAATTGTGAAGCTCAAAAATTGTTCAACATTATACATTAAATATATTATATCTCGGATTGTGTGTTCCAGAGTAACGTTAAAGGAAATCCCAAAAAGAATTATTTAAAATTGCGCAAAAGCATTGACAATAGTGTAAAATTTATAGCTATCCCCTCGTTCTTCCGATGTACACGATTAGATGTAATTTGTGTCAATCACGAGGTATTGTGCCGCCTACATCCGCCTTTCCTATAGAACGGACCATTCACTCTAATTAAAAACCGAACCCCCATTACCAAAGTCAATCTCGGGATTACTATTTGACGTGGACCGACCATTCCAATGCACACTTTTATGCTCCCATTTTGCTATTGCGCTGTCAGTCCAAAAAGATTAAACTCTGTTTGATATCGGTTTCACATTTGTTTGAATTATCAATATTTTAAACTATATCAAAACAATGTGGTTTGATTTATTCGCTAAACATTGTGCGTCGAAATTCTAAAATTTAGGTAGCCTATATAGAAATCTTTTTAAATTTTTCTAATGGTGTAGGCCCATCCGTGATCCTTTTCATATCGGTGTATCTCCTACTAAAATTGTAGAGGCGGTAGGTTCCCGTGTGTGAGTTAACTTTTCAATTATAAGAAAAAAAAAATACAAAATTATCCTACAGCAATATAAAAAGTGGAACAGCCCGTGCAAATTTTGACTATGAGAATATCATCGTCGCACCTATATCTGCTGCAAAGTAGTAATGGTCGATTAGCTGTCCCAGTTCCAAGGGTGTAGTTGGCACACGACGCTATAATATGGTACAAGAAACGTTCAAACTCAGTCTTGAGGAGTAACAACGTATGACTGGTCTGGTTGTTAATACATAGCGATGAGCTGTAGTAACTACTTAAGGAGTCAATATTGACAGAACTGACATAGTGCTGGAACTAGGTATCATGGCCGACTAATTATCTCTAATTATGAGTCATATCACACTTCGACTGTATTACCGGTATAGCTAATAGAATGTTAGGATTTGTTACATGCACAGACAAACCATTTTTATCTTTGTTCATGGTTTACCTTGTATGTTTTTTGATGCGAGCATTTTAAGATATTGTTCATTAGTATTCCCATTGTCATAGAGATAAGATTGTTTTTTTTTTATTATAGGGGGCAAACGAACAGGTGGGTCACCTGATGATACTTATCATTGAGTTCATCAATTGATCACCGCCGTCCATAGACACTAGCAACACCAGAGGAGTCGCAAGTGCGTTGCCGGCCTTTTAAATATGTGGGCCTCCGGCGCTCGCACTGACCGAACGAAACGCAACAGTGCAAGCACTGTTACTTCACGTCGGTTTTCTGTGAGAGGGTGGTACTACCCCGGACGAGCCGACCCATTCATGCTGAAACCAGTAATAGCTTCAGCGTAGCTCTACCCTCTCTCTTACAAGTGATTCTGTTCAACTTTGCTTTGTCATGATACTATGTGACGGTATGTCTACGACACACTACGTCTAAGACCATGGGCTTTTAGACAGAAAATTCCAGAATACAAAGACAGATTTCTTAAATTCACGCTTAAAATTCTTGAAGAGCAAAGATTTAAGATTGCTGATTTATGTAACCTTTATAAAATCATAAATGGTACATACCGCAGTAACTAACTCGGGTTAGTGGTTTTGTATCTATTAGTTTGAACACGTTAATATCGAAAACTTTAACTTAAATTTACATAGGAATTTCACATGTAACTTAAGCATATCTGGGGAAAAATATAGGCCTTATTTCGTCAAAATCGGTTCATCAAAAAATGAAAAAAAATATATTCCGCTCGAAATAGATCGGTTAGATGTAGATGTTAAATGGATAAAAACAGACTAATGTTGAATTAACTTGGTTAGATAGGTATCTGTTATAAAAGCCACTGATCATGAGTTTGACGTCACATTTTTATTTCTGTTAAATCTGTTCTGTTGTAACGGTGTTAAGATGTCTGTCTGTCTATTGATTTATCTGTTTGTATGTTCGAACTTCAGAAACAGCTCTACCGATTTTTATTAACTCTATCATCACTTTTCGACTCATCAATGAGAGAATATTGATATGTATTTAAAGTAGCTTGACCTTGAGGTACTTTGTTATCCCACAGATTGTGGTATTGCAATTTATTGCTCTGCGCCATATTAGTTCAAATAATAGGGAATCGTGGACCAAAGCGTGACATTTTCATCCCAAATAATAGCTTATTTTATCACCAACACAAAACCAATTTCATGTATATAGTTGTTTGCATTTTAGATTTGCGCAATAATTTTTGTGTCGGGCATCGGCGTTTGAGCATACAACTTAGCATCCCTTTTTACCTTGCGAGACTTACCGAATGTGTGAAAAGGACATGTCCTTTTGTACACACGTCACATAGCAGTAGCTATACTAACCCTTTCATTTATCCTACGCTAGTAGACGATAATTTGATTTCACGCGCGGCTAATGATTAATGTTAGTGCCTTATCGCTCCATATTTTACCGATTTAACGTGTGAACACAACTTAATTCGAAGTTTACATATCAAAAAGGAAATATTAAGTAGGTATATAAAAATCATTTATTATTGATATCTCTATCATAAGTTTGACTTCCAGTACAAGTTACATAGATTGCATGAAAAATTAAGGTGAAGTATAAATATAGTTCTAAATTTATAATAATCTAATAAATGACTAAAAGGTTTATAAAATGTATAATATCCTTAAAATATTAATCGTACAACAAATATAATTTTAATGGAAATATTCTATTCATTAAAAAAACATTGTTACATATGTTATGATCATGTGATTTTTATTAAATTAAGAAAACCAAAACAATTGCAAACTGATTTAGCCGTATGAATTGAAACTTGGGATGTACCTAATGGTACATTAAGAAACTTTAACGTTGCCAGTTTATCTGGAATAACAAAATACCAAATCCAGCGTAAATCGCATAAGATTTTTTGTAGTGCCTATTTATATTGCAACTATGAGTAAGGATCAAAATCACTATTTAATTTAATCGGGTGAATGGTTTAAGCGTTTTCCTTAGTAGTCCGGTGAAACTGTAGAGGCCTTGCCAGGTCAACAGTGTAGACAGTTGGAAAAAAAAAACTAATTCATTATATCATGTATGGTAGCCACTTATCTTGACGTAGTAATTGCACTGTCGATGTAGATTTTCTTGCTCTTTAAAATAATTTTGTTACTCAACATTATGAAGTCTGTGTTCTCGCAGCCAGCGCGAACTGCACGTCGCTTTACACTTGTTCTAAGATAAATTACTCTTCGTATCTTCATTATTCTCTTGTATGGACTTTTTACAAATCGATTGTCAAACAGTCATAATCAACGTTATTTTGACTAATATAGTATCCTTATGCAATATAAAAATCATTTTGACACTTATAACACTACAATAGGACATTCTACCCATCCGAAGCCGGGATGGATCACTAGTAATCATCATCATCAGCCTGTGAGAGACCCACTGCAGGGTCATAGGCCTCTTCCCGAAGGAAGATATGGGCATAATCGCCACGCCAGTCCACGACTTATTGGCGATTTTAAGCACTGGGAAATCCACAGTTTTATATTTTTTCCACATACGGTGGTAATACAAGATCATTTCTTAGGTTCTGGCTTCCTCACGATGTTTTCCTTCACCGTCAATCGATAGTGTTATCAATTGGAATTAGTAAATGTACGCGAATTCTGAAAATGTCGTTGGTACATGCTCAGGTTTGGTTCGAACCTGTGAACATCGGATTGATATTCCACTGGTCAAACTACTAAATCCGTAGTAATAGATAATCATAAATAATTAAACAATGGAAGATATTTTTTATAAAAGCAATGTTTTAATCATTCTTTTAATAACCCATATTTTAACGATGTCTTAAATTCGTCATTGTATTTTAAATCGTCATTAATGAGTACGTACGTTCATGGACATTTATTTTGATATCATCATGATTGCTCCCATATATTTATAGTGACACGTGTTTTAAACTTGATGCGATCTTATTAACAAAGCCCTATCTGTTGTTTTAATCACTATTATGAAAACTTTAAAAATGACTGAGGTCGTATAAATTGCGTTAATTGACTATAGGGCACGTCTTCATTCGCATAATAAACTAAAAAAAAGTATTTATTACTTACGTATATTTCACACACGGATGACTTTCTTGTATTAAAATGCCGTTTTTTATTTATTAGGATTTAACTTTCAATTGATTTGTTGCTAATTTTTGTTATGGATTTATCTTTTGAATCATCGAACTAATTGCAAGTAAAAACAAAATTATATTAGAATCCTTTAATGACTAATTTATTATCATACAATATGCCAATGCTGCTCTAGCATTTTGGGCACACTGCCTAGTGGCCCCGATATAACACTTTCAGATTAAATTTACACTTTGTAATCCTCGTATCGTATATTTAGAATTATTTATGTCTTAAAATATATTGTGACGTTTACTTTGTAATATAGTAATAAATTATTATGTGAAAACGTCACAGAACCGAACTGATTTATGTTATGTTTCCTTGATATAATTAGGTAGCACCTACACTTCCATACCTATAAAACATGTAGTTCAGAGGGACTACTCCCTCTTAAGCATTTCTGTGTGGACAAATTCACGTGCAAAAATAAGAGAAAGTATTTGATGTAAGCTTGACCTACTCTACTATTTTACATTTAATTTTTTAAAGATAATTTGAAGTAGCCAAACAGAAGTATTTTAAGTTAAGACTTTATATTCTATTGCGCTGTAAAAATGTTTGTTTAGGGCCTTTTGATGCGCTTAAACTCTCTTCAATATATTTTTTTTCTGTTTGTAATAAGAAAAGATTATTCGTCTAATGTTCCCATAAACGTATAGAGTGCATCTATGTTTAAATAATCAAATAACATTAAAGTCTGTCCTAATCCTCAGATAATGCTTTTGTTCGACAGTTTCATGCTCTGCTACGCCCTCGCTCAAATATTTATCTTTTACTTACTATTTTTATCGCGATGTTGAGCTATTGTTGTGGAGCATTTTTTCGTAACAAAAAATCAGTTTTTGATCAAAAAATGTATTCGGTGAACGAGCACGTGTCCAGTGATCGATCACTTGCGCAACTTTACGGAGAACCAAGTACAATCGCTATAGATACATTATTATCGAGTATATATTTACTTTAAGACTTTTAACTTAACTCAGTTAAAAAAGTATTAATTAGTAGTCAATTTGTTTCTGTGTGCGCCATCATCAGCCTTTGTCCATCTAAGAAAGGTATGTGTCGCGTTGCACTTTTTTGGTGATTCACCAAACCAATAGGGGTGCGATAGGTATGTTCACATTTACTATACCTAAACAAATGTTTTATTTGCCCAGGGTTTTAAAACATCTGTACCTCAATGCCCGCTTCGCAGACGGTGTTTAAAAGCCGGAATGTATCATGGACTATGCTGCAACAATTGTTCATTAATAATTGCTTTTCTCCAAGCGTTACCATATTTTGCTAACACACAGACACTTAATTTATATTTTACACTAACTTAGCTTCTTTTCATATGGAACAAATAGTATTTCTTAGGTTCTGGCTTCTTAATCCCCTAATCTGCTGTATTTAAAAAATATCCTTGTTATTTTCTTAATTTTACAAATAGAAAAAAAATATTGTTCTCCACGTCTCCGTTTCATTAGTTTCAATTTAAGGCTTAGAGAGCTTACATCGATCTGTGCCTGTGCAGTTCGCGTGTTCCCCAAGTGTGAACATCTGTATTTGCGTATGCCGCTCCCACTCTTACACCGATTGATATAAATCCGTATTCAAATAACTTTAATCGTTTAAGTACACAAATCCATTCTCGGGACTAACGAAATATAATTATTCATAGTGATCGGTCGCCGACAATCCTTTCCTGCATAAGCAGAGTTTGCATAATAGAATGAATGTTGATTTAACGTTAAAAGTATAAAATATGTTTCTTTTGTTATTGTAACAATAGAAGTTATAACAGTTTTGGCGTGAATTGCCAAATGTTAGATGTTGGAGCTTTATAAGGTTTAAAATTATTGTAATTTAGAAGATATAGTAATAAATTTATTCAGTATTTAACAGAAAATTAATAAAACCTATTTCTGCCGTTAAATAGCAGATTCCGAGATTTGATAACGTATGTTAACACATGAGGGTTTCCAATGCAGTCTCCAGAAGTAGCAACCTATTATGTCTAAACTCAGGACTGCAGTTCTGTTGAGATTAGTTAGCCTAGCTACATAATAATAATAAAATCAGGTCATTAAGTACAAACAACCATTGCAAACATGTCTTAAAGGATGGCACTATTCGACATTTGCCAAATATGCCGTAATCAAGAAAAAATGCTTAGACACAACCGCTAACTGTACCATATTTGCCAACTCTGAGCAATCGCATAGGCATAATCAAACAGTCAGAATATTACATCAAAAGCTCGTTCTGAAGTATGGACAAATCTTATTAACAGGCTAATCCCGGCTAAATCCAACGGATATCTAAGGATGCTGGAATTGCGAGAAAGGCCAGCTATAGCAAGTTTACAACGTGCTTGACAACGCTGGAATTTTCCGACGGTTTCTGCCCATAAGGCACTGTAATCTAGCCACCCGGTTCTTCGGCTGAAGGTTCTCTTACTTTTTAGTTCAGTACTGAATATCAGAGATATCTAAAACCTTACGGATAGAATAATAATTTATTTAACTCATTAAATACAATTTTGATAGTAAACTTAGCCTATATCAGTACCTATAAGTTGCAGTGACTACTTAACGTCAGGTAGAAGACGTCTTTGTTTGTTATTTCCTAACTAAAAAAGGAAGGATATAGCAACGAGTCTGTCAATAATATCTAAGAGTTAAATATACATTTAAAGTAATAATCAGTTATAGGGAGACAGATGGATTTACCTTCCAAGAGGAAAATATTAGTTTCATATTAAGAAAATAGCAAATAAGACACATGCAGACCATTTATGTGAAATAGTTACTATAGCTCAGGATCGAACTTAAGCAACCTTTAATAGAACTACAATTCTGAGAAAGAAAAAGAAATGCTCGTACCCGTACTCATAGTTATAACGAAGTTAAAAAAAAAAGCTATATTTCATAGATAGAACATTATAAAGAAACACGGTTAGATTAATAACAACAATACAACCCTTTTATTAGGTTTTTTATTTATTAAATCTAGATAGGCATGTGTAATATATAAAAGGCGATCAATAAAATTATCCGCACTCACGCTTCTCGTGCGCAATCGGTCGAAAATGTTAAAGCGAGGTTCATCGTTTCACGGATCACAAAACGAAGTGCCATGACATGTTCCCATTTGACGGGTGCCCGTGTGTCTAACAATCACACCAGTATGCCTCGTTTATTCAATAGTTTTTTATATTGATATGGTAAGTTGTACGGTCACACAAATTGGATAGATTTGAAATGAACCTCAGGTAGTTACTATTTGCTATTTATTTTAAACTAGATAATCATAGTTATAGACTTTTCTTTTTAATTATATTAACACCAGCTTATAAATTTTGGTACTAATGGGTTAAGATCGGTCGTGACAACCTATGGGCCAGAACACCCGTCGCGATATTTCATATTCCATATTCGAAACGTTAAAAAAATCTACAGTTCTGTATTTTCTCAGTAATACGGTCATGCTATAAAGAAAATTTCTCGATTTAAAAAAATTCTCACAATGTCATCCTTTACAGTCAATTAGTTATAATCTGAGTAGTACATGTAGGTGGTAAGACAATTTTTAATTCCAGCCTGGATAGCTTGTACAATAATCTAGTACCAAAACAATAATAGGTATATTTCAGTACCTATGCTTAGAAGACAGTCCTTCTATGTTTAGCGTCTTACTATTTTAAACATTCACTCAACATCAGGTGAGACTATGGTCAAGTGGTAAATTTGATGTCAATATGCTGATCTTTATAAAACTTTTATGTTGACATAACAGAGTTATTAGCCAATAATAAAGTTACTATATAACAGGTTATTAGTATATCAACCATGAATGCATCTTATTATATATGTAATTTGCATGTATGCTAGACACATGCATATAATAATCATTATAATGTTTATGAACTGTTAAGTATATGTTACAGCGGCGTAAAGATATAATAATAAAGCTTTAAGATTTTCACAATTTGTTAATAAATAAACATGAGGCCTCATTTCTACCAGATGCACGATAAACGTTATCAAGAGGGTTAACCGTGACCTCATAAAAAACGGAATTTATTACATCTCCCGACCCCGATTGCCCCGTAACTAAGACAGCGGAGGAAATAATAGAAAAATATCGTAATTAATATCCAACCCTTCCTGTCGGTGCGCCTTTTTATGGGGAGATGAAATTGGAACGAGGAGCGCATGACCGATGCGATGATATAGTATAGTTGTACAGGCTATCGCAGCCGGAACGCTGATCGGCGCAGCGAGGGCGGGCCACGAGACGTTACAAGGGTTAAGCGAACTTTAATGACAACGTAGATCGTTTACTAAAAATACACAATAACATACGATAAACTCAATTAAATTGGAATTGATAAACTGCTATTTCCGGTTTTATTTAATGCATCAACAACGTTTTTTCTAACAATATTTTATTCTTGATGTTCAGGTGATACAGAACAATTTATTTAAAACGTAAGTGATTGTAATGACATATCGATGGTTAATTGATAATATTTATCTAAAAAAAAATGTCCTTACAAAGAAAACAAAATCTAAATATAGTTCAATGACGATAAAGGAATATAGTTTAATGTCGGAGAACTTTCGAATTTTGATACAAGCGATTTGACAGGATGATTGGAATTTAATTTTAAATCATAAAGTATTAAAAAAATCAAACATGCTAATAGTAAGATAGGTTTCACTAATTCCTAGCTATCGATATGTATCCTAATTCACGCATAGTTCCGTACGATAAAATGGTTATCAAGTAACATACGATTGTCTTAGCTGCCGACATAAAGGATTTTTTAATGTTAGGGAAATGCTAACTCAATAATCCATAGGTAAATAGTCCATTGTAAATCTTGATACAATATAACTTGTGTGCACAACAACAAAGTTCTACAAATTTGTGATACACGACTTTGTCAAACTTACATGTTTACTTGAATAGATATATATACCTATCTCCCTTTGCATTACAATTATAGATCGTGAAACACTTGAGTTTTTCTGGATCACAACTTAAGAGTTTCAACAGAATTTCCATTAGTTTGGTTTTATTGTATCATTATTTTAAGTAGTGATGTTCACCAGTGCATCCGATTCCCTTCAACCGCGATGACTTTTACGGTTATTTCCTTCGTATAAAAGTAACAATATTTTAGAAATAACTTGCGTGCACATTGATATATAGATTAATTTGTATGCAATGGAAATACAAAGTGAGTACGCAATATACTTGATATCCGTCCAGTGGACATTTCTGCTTATATATCTGGTACTGTCTATAACTAACCACAAGCAGAACTCTAAAGGAGGTTATTCACAGTTAGTTGCTGTGTCTCAGATATCAGTATATTTCGCTAATGAATTTCTTTATAGTAGGTAAATGCTAAGAGTACAATCACTGCTGAGACTTTAAGTGTTTCATTGCTAAAAAGGTATGTGTGTGTGTATGGATGTGAGTTAGTAATGCATACACAACTGAATTTTTTATACATATTATTTTCTTGTAACTTCAAAGAATAAATATAAACTTCATGCAAGTATAAGTTCAAGGTTATTCACATAATTACTTTAAAACAATTTCAATTTAGTAACAATGGGATATTACGAACTAATTTTCGTCGAGATTACTGTGAATGTAATTGGAGTATAACTGGTAAATAACAGAAGCTTAGGCTATTCCTCGCCTTCGACGTGACGAGGCGGAGTCGACGCGGAGCGGCACTGCACAGCATTGAACGTGCTCTCAGATTGTGTCTCAGACTAGCACGTTTTATATTACCCACAGTAATGAAGCGTAAACTGGCAGCAGTTTCTGATTGCAACCTTTGATTACTAATGACAACGATGATTACAAATAACTACAAATTATTGTTTAAAATCTTTATCCCTACATTAGATACAACATTATATTAAAGCTACATTTAATCCCTACATATATATATATAAATAATTGCAAGTATTGTACATACTTATATGAATCAGAATGTTAGCTTTCAAAAGTAGTAGTGTGTTTTCATCGCCGATTACGTTTCTCAAAGACGATGTATTGTGAATGTATTCAAAGGTGGATTTTCCTTTATCGAATTACTTACATACAGAGAAACATTTCAATAAAATCTTTTATAAAAACTTGAACTTATACAATAGATTAAATAAGAAAAGGTAACATTGCCTTGTGTCATGATATGCCGCCTCCGTTTTTGCGAGAACATATTTTAATTTAAAGTATTTTGACTAAGGACATATGAGCTATTTTACAATAACCCCCCGAAGTGAGAGGTGATATGCGCAACTCGAAATATTGTTTGTTGTTTGTTAAAATATGCGTGAACAAGAGATCTTCAGACAAGTATTGATTGGTATTCAATAGCAACGAGAATGAATGGCTCTTTGACAATACGATTATTCTGTTTATCTATATATACTTATAGATTTATTTTATTTTTGTGAAATATATCTCGACAGTTATAACGTAGTGTTACAATATATTACCTTATTGATATATAATTATGATAATAGATGAATTAAAAAATATACTAATGAACACTTTCTATATACTTTGTAATATTTCATTTACGTAGTTATCTAAGAAATATAAACAATAATAGATAACTTACACAGACTAGAACAAACTAAGAGGTAAAATTCTTGAAGCTATAAGTATAAATTGGTACAATAAACGCATAACGCGTACCTATCTGATGTTCCAAATATTATTGTTTTTGTAAAACCAATCCTTAAAGATTGTAAAAGTGTTTAAAATATAGTACAAAGTAGTGTAAATATAGTACTACATATTCACAGTACTTACAATAAACCTACAACATATATATAAAGATAGAGACAATATGTTACTCATTTTTTTTTTTTTATATGAGTTCGGCAAAATGACTGTACGGTACCTGATGGTAAGTACGGTACAGTCCAAAAACAACGGCGACTGTCGGTGTTAAATACCAACGGCAGTCGTCGTCATCATGCCGACCTGAAAAAGTGCCTCTTCACGCCTATAATATAAGTAATTTAGTTTTATGTTTAAGAATTTTAACATGAGATCCTTGATAATTTAATTAAAGAGAAATATGTACTGTGTAAACTCTTTATAACATCGTTCATAATAACATAAGCTTACTATAAAGAAGAAAACTATAAATTAGTTCAATTTGTTTGGTTTACCATTAAACCTATACATTAATAGATTCTTTATAACGTAACTATCATTCTGAAGTACGGAGATATTCCTTCTTAACTTAGATATCAGTAAGTATTACCAGTATTGTCGTTTATGTTATCAGTTTACAAACAGTTCCAACTACATTTTTGAAGTGTCGAAATTTATAATAAAGATACATAAACTCATAAACAGCAGCCTTGTTTTTGTGTTATTTTTACTTGTTGAAAGGGAAAAAAAAGACGTTACGAACTCTTTAGAACGAAAAAAAAAATTAAGTCCCTTAAGTTTCGTTCTACAGAGTTAAACTGTACTTGTCTTTAACTTTGTCTTTGACTTTTGGCGCGTTATAAGAAATCGTTGAGAATGAAGTTTTGTCTTGAAACAGAAAATGTGAGCGTCGATGTTACACACCATGAAGTTAATTAGTAGATAGTTTCCTTTCAAATATAAATATTATTATAAATACATTTAATGTGTATTATTTGTTCAAAATTTTATTCATAGCATTTAATTTCGTCGTTTCTACATCTGACTCAGTTCAATAGCGTGAAAATATGTAAAAAGATTATTTTTTATATTCGTACTAAAGAATGTCAATATTGCCGTGTGTACATATTTAGATACCATACAACCAGACATATTTACGTACGTTGTCGATCTATTGTTATGTCAAAATCCAAGTACCTACCTATATACACGAGTTTATTTAGAATTCACTGAGGCTGCTCTAACTCATGTATGCCCATACAACGTGAATTAAGGGTCATTAACACTGCAACTAATATTATGAGATAAAAATATGTAATTGTCGAGCATAATGTCCACGTCCTCCTGAGCTGGTCATCATCGCGTTACAGCGTGCATTGAGCGCCTACGCATCGTTGGGTCACAAACCCACCGCCAACTCCGGTGGTCTTAACGCTCACTACTCTTCAATGTCATTCACTATTCTTGTCTAGATAAAACTTCATTTTGAACGGCTAAAGAATCAATAGCGTATAGTCGTTACAACGATATCTCGTTTACAATCAAGTGCATTCTACCAAATTTTTCACTTATTGAATTCGATAGACATTGCGACGTCTATGTTTGTTGAATGGAGTTTTAGGGAGGTAAAATAATTCTCCGATTATATGTGTGGCATAAGATTAATATTAATTTTGGTAAATTATTTTATTATTTAACAGTATAGAGCTAAATAGATTATCCATGTTTCGTTACTGTTGAATATTTAATTCTTTAGGCCATTTTAAGGCGTCGTCGGTAAGAATGATCAGGTCATCGGGCGAACCGTTGTATTATCTAAGTGGACATTCCTTTATGATGTGTTGGATTGATTGCATTTCCACCCGCAGTCACGTGGTAAATCAACCCATCTGCATCGGTTTTTAAATTTGGCACATCGCGGTATCGCCCGTGTCTACTACGCAATCTGTTGAGTCTGCATCAATCACTACTTGGAATTTCAAACCCTTTAATTTATAAAACCTACTTACTACTATCTAATGTAATGTAGTGTAAATAATTTGAACATATGTGCTTATTATATATATATATATATATATATATTACACATCCTAATGCTAACTAATATTATAAATGCCATAGTAAGTGTGTAACATTTTCACGCGTCAACTACCCAACTGATCATCATTACATTTTGCATACATTTTATCAGCGATACAAAAACGAACAGGCTACATTTAATCTACAAAAAATATGTACTGTTACCGAGGGGTAGGTCAAATCTACATTCATTCGAGCGAAGCCGCGGGCGATAGCTAGTCTTGCAATAAGGAATACAGAAAATAACTTGATACAAGCATGATTTGAACAAAGGCGCGATGTGCCATGTGCTAAAGAGCTAAGCGGTATTTTTGTATTTACATTACATATTACTATGTCTTAAATGTTAAATATATACGTTAATGTGTTTCATAAATATCGTAAAAACTGAAATCGAGCTTTGTAAAATATTACGAATCATTTTAACTTTTTACAGTCATTAAAATATGTATCATTTATTAGCCTACTTTTATGTCCTTCAGTTCAGTGGCTAAGTTTATCACTAAAGCGTGAAAATTCAATGCATAAAACTGAATATTAAAGGTAAGCTATAGTTTATCACAGTACCTACTAAAATGTTTTATTAATATGTCACGTCAGAAGTGTTGTAGGTGATATGCAGTGACATTATAGGCGGGGAGTATTATTGAGGGATACGAACAAAAATCTGCTCGTCAGTGGGCCCGCCGCGCACGCGCCACTTGATGCTCGTTAGCGACCTACTCGCTAAACAATAAACCCGGCATTAAAACAATGCAAATCGTACTTTACCATTATGCTAATTGCATATAGAGCCATCGCCTTTGTTTTAAATTTACATTTCGTTAATATGAGTAGGTTTTCAACATGTTGACAGGATTCTGAATCTTAGCGATATGTATTTATTTATTCCTAATATATTTAACCTACTCGAAATTTCAATCAGGCGAAAATGTTTCCATCCCTTGAAATAACAACGATTAAATACTGTATCTACATTTTAAAAATTTATAAAGCCAATTAAGTATTGCGAGTTTATCCATACAAAAAAACTCAATTTTTTTTCTTTGTAATTGCCGTATAAAAAGAAATATAGGTTAGGAATGTTAGTAAATTTCAGATCCACAAAGCCTAAAACTGTTTGATCATCAATTTAAATTGAACAACTTTTTAATGCAGAAAGTTTTTACGTAATCCCTTTAACTATAACTCGCTACTATGTAGCGCTGAAGAACATACATTTCTGTACTTTTTCAACCTATCTACATGCAAATTGGTATGCGTATATATTTGAATATAGAGAATAGTTACACAATATTCATTTTGCTATATATCAATCGTTTATTAAAATACATTCCAAGTATTTCCAACAGATAATAACAAATGTGTACCAAGCTATAGGCTCAGCTAGTATGATACGTAAATATATAGTACGTAGATATATCCCTTATTTATTTATTTATTCAAATCACCAGCAATATTTTCACTAAGACAGTATAGTACGTAGATTTAAAAATAATGGCTCTTTTTTTTCGAACTGTCTACACTGTTGACCTAGCAAGGCTTCTACCGTTTCATCGGACTACAAAGAATGGCACTGTACATTAAAACTTCATAACCAGTCATTGTAACCATACTATTGAAACAATAAATAACAATTTAGTTTTAGAATAACCTAAATAGCCATGTACAATTCCAACTTGTACGATTACAACTTCACAAATTGAATAAAAATGAGTACTAAATAGTAAATTTTTAGTTACTCTCAACGTTCATATGAAATTACTTAACATTACGGCGATTACGAGCAAATAACCATAAAACTATCATTACCCGTGTAAACTGTATCACGTTAATTTGTTTTATTTTATCTCAATAGGCCTATTGTTAGGAGAGTCGACTACAAACGGCGGCGCACGACAACGTGTCGGCAATTAAGCGCAAGCGCAGGCACATTTCACAGCTAATGTGACTATTAACGAATGTATTTGCCGTGTACGAACGAGCTCGTAAATTTCCAAACAACTGGAGCAGTTGGCTCGTGTCATGTCGTTAAACATAAATACCATTCAATTTTAAAATGTCCAAACAAGATTAACTATTTTCTCCAAAGTTTTTTCACAGATACTCGGTTTTAAACAGGTTTTCTAATATGTTTTAAGTTGATTATCAATTATGTAACTTAGGTAATACGCCTAATATACTTTAGGATCCTCAGAATAATCACATGACTCTTACTCAATTATTAAAAAAAATAGTCTGTGTGTATGTGTATTATACACATATAAATGAAAGAAGGTGGTAGTCAACTCTTTTAAGAGACCTTACTAACAACTTCTACTAGTCTAAAGTCGTACTGCACTTGTTCTATGGATGATCCTTCAGCTAAACGATAAAAATAGATACAGATTTTAAGTTTTTAATGAATGCTCATGAACAAGAAGCGTGTTAAATATGAAGACGGAATAACATAAAAGAAGAGGAAACCTGAAGGAAGTTTGAAGGGATTGAGTGAAAAATGTTATGTACATAAAAGGTGTGTATACCGAGTTGACAGCCGGTAAAGGTGAATGGAAGAGAAAAACAGGATGTGCCGACTTTATTTAGCCGAAAAATTATAAGAAAATGATGTAAATAGTGTAAATACCTATTATTATAGTAGAAAGATTTTTCTGAATAAAATTATTAAATGCGAAAATAATATTTCTTTTAATATTTGTCTTTTAAACACTCTTAAACAGATGAGCGATATCTAATTAAATTTAGCATAGAAGTCGATTATGTCGTGGAATAGTATACAAGATACTATTTTATCACACAGTGAACTAGCGAACAACAGTTAGTATATGCAAGTTTAGTTGTATTAAAGTTAAAAGTCCGAGGGATTTGCTTCGAATTTAAAAATAACAATGGCCCGTCACGATGTGTCACCCAGCTTTGTGTTGCATATTTAAATGACAAGCAATGCGATACTCGTACGTAGGACGACGTGAAAAGCATACTTTCGACATTTCAATTGAACAAATGACACTTCAAATCCTAACATTTGAGCATCTCATTACTACAGGGGGACACGAAATAATTAAAAAGTTTACATATTCTTTTTTTACTAAATCAAACATGAAATAGAATTTTAAATATACCTCAATATGATTATGTAACTATTCATCGTCAACTACTGAACTAAACACAGTTAAGTAACTTTTTTTAATAATACATGATTTGGAACAATTGATTAATAAAAGTCTCGAAAATAATCAATATACAACGAATAATATATTGAACTGGTGGACATAGCATCATAAAGTTTTGCGAAGAAATTGTTTCTGCGGATGTGCATTAAAAAGATTTTTGAAAAACATATTCTAAGAAGGATGAATAGGTGTTAAAAATATGATGATTTTGAGTTAGAACCCAATGTAAATTGTATCAAGCACAAGAATAGTTATTAATAAGTCATTCATAAGTACTAATTATTTTACTCACAAGTAGAAGAATCTTGTTCAAACATAAATAATTGACGTAATTAAGAATGAATAAATATTGCATTCTTATAAGCAATTCGTGTCGTCGCTTCGTGTCGCAACTTGGGGGATTGATGGCGGAACTGGCGCGGCATGGCGGAGCGCCACCCACGCGAAAGCACGCGTGCCCTTCTCTGACACATCTCCGACTAATAAATTAACCCCATTTTGTTTTTCTACACAAAGCTTTTAGTTTATTTATGAGATCGACAGATTATGCTTTGACACGCGCCGCGGCGTAATAGCTCTCAACAATATAAAATCGCTATTCCATGGATAAGATGCTTTACAAATACTTCTTAAAAGTTGTAACCCGTAAATTCTATAGAGTTTATCTTTATTTACGTTTATTAAATTTAAAAATCTACTAAAATTAATTTTCGTATGCACATAAACCTTATTAACGTTTCTTTGAAACGTGTCTTTATCATAAAGATAAAAGAATAGTTTTCTATAAATATTCATATAATCGTAATGCACACTGTAATTATTTATAGCTGCTAAAAGTTAATGGCGTTTTGATTAAAATATCACAATCAATTCAATTGTAAAATGTATATTGTCTAAGTTATGAACACTTTTGTTAATTTTTGAAGTTATACTTCTTTTGGCGCGTTAGGGAAAAATGATGAGAGTAAATTTTTACGATGCGCGCGCATATCGTCACGAAAAACCGACACTCTGAAGTTAGCTATAGTCAACGTTTTATTCAAAAAAGTATGTATGTATTAAATACCTTTTTGTACGATGTACATATCATCATTTTTTATACAATATTTAAATGGACTTAACAAGAATCAAATGCACGATCTCTTTAATTTAGTATTTTATCTTAGTTAAAGCAACTCATTTGCAAGTTTAAAGCTAAAGGAGGTATGTCAGAGCTAAATACTTTAAAGTACCGAAATAATAATATTCATCTTTCCAGTTAGAGTAACACGTTTACAAGATTTTATTACAGGCAAAAACCACGAGGATGCAGGGTTTAATTTCCGCAAGGTTCCATGTCATTTATAGTTAGTCTGATGCGATTATTACTTGATGCAATAGCTTTCTGCTTGTCGATAAATATGCGTTATTAATGACGCGATTAATCTTGCAGCGGGTCGAGCCTATGTAAAATCTTAGATATAAATGTATTGCTTTCAATACCACTGTTTACACTTTTGCATTTTTTTAGTGTTTGTTCCATTACATTCTTCTTTTAATTTTTACATATAGGTTTATATTGTTTAATTTAAATGGATATTTATTGTATGTAATTTTTTGGGTTATTTAAATTTTATCACGGCATTTTAAAATATGTTTCCAGGTACTGTTAGCCATAATATAGAAGAGAAGTATGACGTCGTTCTTACGAGAAAACGTTTGCATAATGGATTTAAGCTGAGGTCCGTGTAACTTGTCCCCGACGCGTCAAATTTTTGGAACGGCAAAATTCAAAGGCACATTTATAATGTTACATTGAATTTCTCAATTTTTTTTATTAATGTATGAAAAGTATTTAAAATATTTTAATAAAATATCAAACAAAACTAGACAACTACTACATATTGCAAAGCAACAAGACGTCACTTCAGTAGGGCCTTAGAATAGAGACATGTGTTTCGAAGATTTCGTATTTACTAGTTAGGTAATATTGGGTGCATTTTGATTTTAAAATGAAATATAAAAAATATTTTAACATTATTAACAATATACATATATTAGAATATAGAATAGGAATTGATAAACGAGCAATAGTCAGGAAATACTTAGCAATTTTAGACGTTACTCAATATTTTTAAGATTATCCTACTGGTACATTTAAATTACTCTACTTCACTTGACAGTGACAACAGTTAAGAAAGAGAATCTATTGACATTTGTCGTCGACCATTTGCAAATACATAATGTTAGCTAATTAAGCAGGTACCTACTGAGTACCTACTAGTATGGGTGATTATGACACCTATTATGTAAATGTCTCCGATGTCATTAGACGAGAAGAACTTTTCACAAAGTAGTTTTGATGGTTTTATTCCATAGCTTTGTCTATAATTTAATAGGACTGCCTGAGACTGCTGTCTGACGCCACTCAGTACTATAGATAATATACAATTTAATCAAATAGTATGTCAAGGTAATTTAATTACTCCAAACCTTGGTTGTAAATTTACAGTATTATATTACTAATTTTCTTGACTAGTTCTAATAATTTTGTGACTTGACGTTCCAATAAAACATATTTGTTATTGTTGATGATACGTTCAACTTCTGCTGTGGAGGTATCTAGTTCCACCTTAGCGACATAATTGGCATATATTGTATAATACTATGATATTATTAAGTATAGGTTAAGTTTTCATACTTTTTTTTATTTTATGGCACGGAATTTTCTCTTTGTTATCGTGTGTATTCAGTTTGCAGTAAATCCATAAAACTATTCCAAAAATATTTGTTACGATATGCGGGAACCGGCGAGTTCAACAGTTTGTGGTCGCCGACATCGCGTCGTTCGTTTTCATCATCGACAGCGCGACCGCGCGACGCACTCTCTCGTAATTTCGCGGTTTCAGTTCAATATGCAGACATTCTTTGCAAACGAATGTGGTTATAAATCAAAAAACTCATTAGATCATCTGGCTTAGTGGTAAACTAAATTTGTTGTATTATAAACGAAAAGTTTTTGGTTTCAAATAGTTTATGTAAAATAACAAAATGCCTGTAGACAACAATGTTACCTGTATAATGTCATTTTAACGTATTATAGAACAGAACGCCTGTTTGAATACCTGTGAATAATTTAAATAATGAAAGTCCCAAATGATAAAATGATATGTTGCTGCTTTTACTTTTACCTTGGCTCAATTGTTTTACTTATAATTGTTGTAAATCAGCCAGTTCAAGTAACGAGTATATAAGACTTGACAGATAACTGAATGATGTTAAACCTTTTCATATATAAGTAATTCTAACGAATACTATAAATGCAAAATCTGTTTGTTTGTTTGTTACGCTTTCACGCTTTAACTACTCAATCGATCACCGTGAAATTTTGCATACATGTCGTCAGGGTTAAAGAAAATAATATAAAAGACTTTCAATCTCGAAAAAATACTGATCCCGAGGGAAAGATCAAATTTTTATTAACAAGAGGGAAATCGCAAGCAAGAGTTAGTCTTAAATACATGAATAATATAACTTATAGTTACTGTATCAAACAAAACCTAAGTAAATGTTAGACACTAAATCAGGTGTAAAGCTTTGAAATTGAATGTCTTAACACTTAACTGCACTATACTTAACAGGTTATTTCAATGATACTGTCGAAATTTCTTATATTCAATATTCCTGCTCAAAATAGCTAACTAAAGCAGACGAACGCTACACAGACTTATGAAATCAAGGTTGATGTAGTTGTGGTCAGCACAGGAAACCGCAAACTATCCGTCTAAATAACTACAGCGCAGTGCACCAACCGCCAGCGTTCGCCTGTTCAACATTTTTGTTTTATTTTTTCCGAACATATCTCATTGCTGGCGAAGTTATCGAATATAATAATAAGTAATTAGTATTCGGCAGCTAGTAAGATTAATAATCATAACTGAACAAATAAACTACTGAGTAATTCATACGCTCTACTGGTATAGGATAGGTTTTATGAATACTTTGTAAATCCATCAGTGAATAAAGAACATGATAGCAAAGATATTCACAAAATCTATTTGTTTAGATTACAGTTTACCCTTCGGGAATATATTACGTTGACTTTAGATTTAGTCAATCATCTTTCTTCAAGTTTACTAGGATTTAAATATTAGTTTAAGAACCAATGGTTTTATGTTACGTTGTCACAAAACGATACGCAAGTTTCCATAACTGATGAACTTGTTCTGTATAATGCTTACATTACAGGAATTTACACAAAGTGATAGAGTTTGTTCAAGGTATTCTAGGTAAGCTGCAACCTAGTCCTTAGGAATTATACATTAATTTAACTTATTGTTATATGACTTAGGACTCCAGTTCTTTTGAATTTGGTTGTACGTACTCATATACTGCAGTGACCACCATGTACGAATATTACTTAAAAATATTTATTATTAATTCGATGTTAAATTGTTACATTATAGGATTTTTAAAATATACATTTTTATCTCCGTATAATGTAATGAAATCAAACTGTGATTTCTTATGCACAAACTTATAGATAGTGTACGTCATGGTTTATAATCGAAACCGTTAACGAGTATTCGCCTAGGTACTCTAATTTCGACGCAAAACGATATTCTCGTAGGTAAGTAAACCTTTACGTGTGTGATATGTTTTTTTTTTAATAATCATATACACAGTCATTTTTAATGTGGTTTATATTCACGTTTTACAAAAAATATTAATGAATAAAAAAATGACAATTTTATCAAAAAATTGAAACTGAAATTTAATGCACATGATAAATTTCCTATATACAAATTATAGAAGTGGTAATGTAACCGAAACCGTTACAGAATATTCAGCTACTCGTCTACTACGAAGGCTGATACTCGTGTACCGAATTCAAGTAAAGCTGTACTTGTGTGCAATATTTGATTTTTTCGTATTCATATACACACATTCATTTAATGGCATCTACATTCACATTCTTCAAAAAATTAACAATTCTTTTTTTCAAATGCTGAGATCCTTCTTCTTCTTCATGCACCGACTTAACCCCTCGGCTGAATTTTTATGACCTAGATCTCAAAATAGCGGACCTGTTTTTAATTATTTTCTTTTTTATTTCAAGACATCATATTTTGTAAATTACATGCTTTAATAAATAAAAAGTTTGTACAAATGAAAAAAATAATTTAAAAATACATTTTACATAAAAATTATACACAATATATGATTTGTTATTTTACAAAGTTTTATAATAAATAGGTATTTATTTAAGCCTATGCTGCCAACGGTCTTGTGACCTGTGCCTGAGGTCTACATTTGTTTGCCTTGAATTTAAACCTTTATGATTTGAGACAGTGCAGGGGTTAAGAATCTTGTTCGGCTGAAAACTAAATAGTTAACGCAACAATACCTGCAGGTACAAAATTAACGATTATTATGTACGTAACTGTTTTTTTTAATTATTTTCTAATCATTTATAATCTAAAAGGTCCCACGAAGGTTCACTTTTCTAAATCTGTTAATCAAGTTAACTGGAATACGATAAGATGTTAAAGATAAATAATAAGATTTTAACATCTATTTTAAATCAGATGTTATTAGATCATGTCAGTACTCTATTTTATGTTGGTATGTTTGGTAGAACAAAGAATTTCTCTATAAACAAATGCCTAAAACAAATTTCAAATCATCAAGAAGCCACACATACTTTATTTTATGAAAATATAAAAAAGATTTCAACGCTTTTATGAGGTCTTGGTATGGACGTGTTTAGAGAGTTCTTCTTCTTACCCTGATCCCACCTAAATAGGGTCGGCACAATATGTTTTCCTTTTCCATTCTCCCCTTTCAGGAGGTGATTATATAGCGTTTATTATAAGGAATGTATAGTTCTCCCGTGTTCATAATTTTATTTAGTTTTTAACTAAATAATTTTAAATATAATAATGTTAAAAAAATCTTACGACACTTACACTATTTATAATTTAGATTTATAAAATAATAGGAAACGCTAATGCACTTTGAGTTTTATGGCTTGTATAAAGAAATTGTTATTTATTTCTATTTCTCGATTATAAAATACATAAAATGGGGTTAAAAATAGACAGACTATAAAATTAAGAAATGTAAAACTAATTCTGTTAAACCTACGTGAACTTTATAAAACTATATTAATAAATTATAGAAACTACCATTAAAAGGATAATAAGCATGGTTACAATTATTTTATTTAACTACTTATTAAAAAGACCCGAACGAGTTTCCAATAACTTTTACTACTTTTCTTACGAAAAGTATGTATCTACTTAAAGAGAATTGGTACACAAAATAGCGAACGGTTATTTTTAACGAAAACAATGAATAACGGTAGTTGCGGCATCAAAAAACATAGTGGAAATGAATCCACCTGTACCATACATACACGTTTTATTTGTCTTCAATCTATGTTCAATATCTAGAGGTTTTCCCAGGTTTATATAAAGAAATAAACTGAATATAACGCAATAAACAAATCATAAATTTTAGCCAAAAACTTGAGAATAGTATTTCTGGTAAAAAGATACCATTTACAATGCATGATTCGAACAAGTTTCTCTTCTGTCGCCGTGTCTGTATAACGCGCATGCCTACGATCTAATCGATCTGTCATTGTCATATTATATACAGATCTCACAAAAATCATATCTACTTTAAAATAACTATAATGTCCTGAAGCTATTTTTGTTACTGGTGGACACATTGGCAAATATCGACAAGCTATATATTGACGATTAACAATAATACTGAGCAATGTTGTAATTTGGTGGACATGTAGTCTATAAGTTAAGTAATTTTAACTTCTTAAGTTAATTGAATGATATAATTCAATTCAATTTAATTGTAATTCAAGTTCATGTTGACCTAAAATCCAATGTTCTTGAGAATAATAGGCTCTTGGTGAAATAAGTCATACTAGTATTTTATCCCTTTCTCATGCGTAATTTTTCTTTCGATAAACAGAATTCTTCAAATTGTCGTATGGCTTGACCTATGGGGATTTTAAGTTACGCTCACGTAATTTATAACAAGCATTTTCAGTACGTACAACTGTCATTACAAATGATTATACTTATTGAGAAGTAATGCATGTGAAACACTGTATGCCTAATGTAATTTTGGCATTAATTAAGTATTCTCGTAAAGACGAGAAGTCGAAGTTTGCAAGTATCAAGGTTCAATTTTTATGTTATCTGCCCACAAAGACAGTAAATTATAGATATAAATCGCATTTTAATAGAAAGCAGTGTCTACGCTTTTCTCTTTATTCTAAATTAAATAAGTAGGGAATCTGTAAATCAAAGTTTTATTTCGATTTTCTACAAACGTAATGTTACTATTTCCAAAGGGAGTATAAATAATACGGTTTAAGAGGACAGACTTTATACAAATATACTGAAATTATGAATGATCGAGTACTAACACAAACAACCACTTAAAAAAACGATAGCGCTTCACCAACCACAGACTTTTAATAGTACAGGATACCACCAACGAAACTACATTATGAAAACTGTGGAACAAATAGTTAGAGATAGGGATGTATGCAGTTAGTCGATATGGCTATTGAATCGATTAAATAAATGAGTACAATATGGATTACAGGAAAGGATTTATTTATTACAAAATATTTAAAAATGAAACGATTTTATTAATAACGGATTGACATAATCTTCCGTTTACGAAATTCTATCCAATACCCGTATAAATATTCAGTTATTATTCACTATGGAATAATAGCTCAATACATAGCAGTATAATTTTTACAATGGCAAAGCAAGTATACGTTATTTTAAAAAATTACATAAAGCTGGTATAATGTTTCGGCTTGCAAACTCTTAGCGTCAAGTCAAAGGCTAAATTTTTAGTTGTAACAAATTGAAAGACGTTTACTTTTTGCTTGATCTTTCTTTAAATTTGAACTTGCACTGGTAGGTATTTCATATAATGTGCAATTACATAATTTGATTTATTCGTGTAGTAGAAAGTAGTGATAAATAATATTTTAATATGTAAGTCGCTAAAATAACTTGATTTTACCATAAAACTGCTTTGTTTTAGAATAGTTTTTCCTTTAACACTAGTATATAATACATTGTCAACACAGGCTTACGTATGGATGAATGCTTGATAAGTTTATTGCACTTTTTGATTTTTACATTGCCGAATTTAATTTTTCTTCCAGTTAATCAACGATATTGTGGGGAAAAATTAAAGTCATTGTAGATAGTACAAACACAAGATATTTTTTTATATGTAGTTGATAGTCGCCGATAATGACCCAAAACTAATTATATAAGTATCGAGTACAAGAGTATCGATAAGTAACAGATGCCATAAAGTATCCATACATTTTCGTGTCTCTACTCTCTAGTCCTATTTATTAATTGACAGCAGATTTATACTGCGCTTTTATCTTATTTTATAGAAATCTATTAGAATGGAAAAGTATACAATACCAAGTTTACCAACAATTTCACATGTTTTAGAGGATATCACTGATAAAGAAATCATTCGTTCAGATTACCCTTTAGACCTTTCTCTGGACAATGAAGAGTTACAAAATACATATACTTGTTTCTATAACTGCAAACGATTAGAAGAAGACTCAAAGAAACATATCGAACTCAAACAGAATTTGAAAGAACTGAATCGAAAACTAGAAGAAAAAGTTGCATGTATAAAGCCAAAGAAAAGATAAACGCAGAAAATATTACTGTCTAAAATATCTTTCTAATGGAACTCTTAAGTTTAATGGATACATCTTTATCTCAAAGATTTAAGCTTCCTGATTCTAGCGCATCTATATTTAACAGTTCATTTTTCAGGTTTGGGTAGGGTCAGGTGTCATCAAAGTTTTAGTGTAAAACAGATTTATATTTGTGAGACTTGCCGTAATCATTTTCATTGTATATCCATAAATATTTGTAGTCTATAAATAAGATATCCTAGATTTAATTTACTTTTTATGAAGGGCATAATTATGGCCATTATTTATACATTTCTCTAAACATTTTTTTTCATATTGTAGATCTAGTAAGCATATATTAAACTTATATATTAAATTACTTCTATTATTAATTATTTTGACAAAATCCGGACAAAACTTGTAACATTGGTTGGTAAAGTCTATTATTTCACCTTAAAAGGAAGAGGAGTGTATCTAAATCAAATGTGTACCAAACCAAATAAAACTTAAAGTGTGTATAAATACCCTTTACTTACCTTACCTTTAGAAGAAAATGCATAATCCATTTTTAGATTAAGTGTATTTTGTAATCAGAAAGTCATAAACTAATAAAATACTGCTACACTTCTTTTTGTTCTAATTCGAAATGTATATAACTTAATAGTGAAGAAAATAACAGTGTGCTCCTTTTTCTTTGAATGCCAGGTTATTCCCTGTACATAATTTACTCTTCTGAGCATAATTCAGTTGTGTTCAAGTATAAATATGTATGTATTACAACTATATATGTACAGTATATCAGATGTTTAGTTACCATAATAGAAACTATGTTGAGCTTGAAAGGTCACATCTTGTCTGAAATTGTCTTCTTGTATTTATTATTACAATACTCCTGTAGTTAATATTATAGTTCAGATAAAACATCTAAGAAAGAGACAATAGGATATTTAGGTAATGTTAAAATAAAATAATTCCTAATAAGTTATTTTACACCATTACTGAGTTTATATTTTGTGATTTTTGCATAAAGATAATAGTATCCCTATTATGTACAAATTATTGTTCTATTTCAGTTTTATTTGTTCTATAGAAAACATGACCTTGATCAAGTACTCTGTCTTTGCAAAGGTTACAACACAAGTTTGTTCAGAATTACTTTTTTTTCGAACTGACCTACACTGTTAGCCTGGCAAGGCCATTACAGTTGCACCGGACTACTTCAGAATTACTTAAGTCCTTTTACTGGTTGTTAATATAACTTTTTAAGAAGTGTGATCAAAAGAAACACTAAAATCAAAACTTAGCACAACACTGTCAGCATGTATATATAAATTTTTCCTCCTCGTTTCTTTTTAAAAGAAGCAATTTTAAGCAGTTTCTTTTGGTTTTTTAAAACATAGGTTAAAATTGCCTTGTGTGCTGTTGTAACCTTGATACATTGGGTGTTTTCAATATGGTCATTTACAGTGTTATCCAAAACACTTAAGAATACAACACATTTTTAGATGTTTATTTTATTATACTGCCACTGTTTTTTAATTCATCCTCTGACACCAGTCCTAAATAAAATAAACAAACTAAAGCAGCACCTTGCTCAGCGAACTTTTTATTTTTCTCCCAAAATGTTGAGGTATATTTCATATCATTAAATATTAGGATTGTACGGAATAATTTTTCAACTTGCTGTGTCTCATATATTGGCAGCTTGTATCCATTTTTCCCTGCCCATATGTGAAGCCGGGACTTTGGTAAATTCAAGTCAGTAAAGCTAGCTCGAATAAAACACACCTGGAATAAGTTTGAATTGTCATTCTGTAATAAATGATGGCAACGACAATTTTAAAAACTAAAATAAAGCTCTTAAAAAGTTCCATGCTACACTGCCTGAAGATCAAGTACCACCAAAGTTACACATGGCACGGAATGTCTTAAAAAAATATTGGTTTTAAGTTCCTTACTGAAAAGTGGTTACCCAGTTACAAAAACAGTATGATTTCAAATAGCTACACTAACATATATGTAAAACAGGATTTATATTTTATTATCGAACATTTTGTTTAGGTCAAGTATGGTGAAATTTGTTGGCATTATATGCAGGCAGAATCAATATAATGAAATATATCTATTAGTATTGACGTAAATCATTGTTTTTTTTTTCGAACTGACCTACACTGTTGGCTTCGTAAAGCCTCTACAGTTCCACCGGACTAAAACGTAAATGACTGATTATGATAATCAGAATAGTTTTATATTATTTGTATTTTAATAGTAGTGAATGAATGGGTGATAAAACACCACAATTCTATTTGGCTGGATCCAAAACCAATAATATCACAATAGTATTTGTGTTTTTAAATAGTGACAGAATTAGTGATAACTCATGACAATTAACGGGTGGAATAACTAATGGGCGTAAGCGAATTTTTTTTTAATTAAATTTTTTGCAGTTCGAGTAGTCTGGCCGAACGAAGGCCATCATCAAGCCGTTTACAGAATTACGAAATTGTTAAAAATAGTTTTTGTTATTTTTGAATATGGGATTTGGCGTAAGACCACAGGTCTAGAAGTTCTATATGGAGTAACTCTATTTGGTGGCCTATGGAAGAACCGCGTTTTCTGGAGCATCAGGGAGCTACACTAAACATTTAAAGAAGTGCAGTTCCATCTATTGGTTATGTAGAAAGCCAAATGATTCGCGGAGACTCGTGGCGGCCAGTTTTCGTCGACTTTCGCAAATCACCTTGGAAGGAATTGATTACAGAGAAAAAAACAGAGCTATTATTCAATTGTCCAATTTTTTAGCTTCATCTATCTTAAAAGCCTTTTCTTTATTTAATTATTTTAAAACAATTCATTTATTTTTCATTTATATTAAAATAATCATAAATAAACCAACAAAATTTATTGTATTTTAAGAAAGATTACAAGTCCACGAAAACTATATATAAAAAAATTGATCATACCTAGCAACCTAAAGTAAGGAAATGCGAACACTTTTTCGTCGCCGTATAAAATTTCAGATTTAGCACTTTAGTTTGGATCACAGTATCACACTATTAATTGTATTTTTAAATAGCAAATAATGGATGATGGATCTGACTGGATCCTACATACTATCAGAATAGTTTCATACCATTTGTGTTTTTCGATAGTGAATGGATATTAGGAAACATTCGTATTCGTATTGTATCAAACGCCACATGTAATATTTGCAAAAATGGCACACTTAAGTGTGTGGTGCATAGGTAAGTCTTAAGTGAGTTGTGTGTATGTGTGTAAGTGTTAAGTAAACAATTAGTAGATATTCAGTAATTAGCATAGTGGTAGTAATCTGTACACAACAGGATGATAAACCTGTCATAGTGACTCTTCTAATTTATCGTGTTTCAGAATTAAGTAATGTACAGTAGAATCAATATATAAATGTGAGCAGCAGCTTTCTGAACAACATGACAACATCAATCTGTGATAAATTGTAGATCTCTCAATGGTTACTGTTGGTTGTAGATTACACTGTATTTATCATAAGGTCAGCCATTTTGTCATTCTTTAATTTGAAAAATTATTACAGGCAGTGAAAGTAATGGCAATTAATACAGTAGCTATATCTCTCAAATCATACTGTGATATGACCAATGAATTTAAAAAAATGTATCTTACTTTCATGTGTTTAACTCCAACAAGATCCATATCATTAGTTTTAATTTTTTTCTGAGGTGGCTCTAAGTCACTGGGACAAACTTGCCACCTGCCTAATATACCCATCTTTGATACTGTGATTGTTTCTTTTGACAGTATTCTCCCAGGTCCCATATGGAACTAGAATTTGTTTATACATATAAAATAAACATATCAACAATTTTTATTCATTAATTTCTTATGAACAATAAAAAAGAATTACATGTGAACCTATTCCTAAACTATGTCATTGAAAAGTCCTGTGATTTATGAATTATGAATTAATTGTTTTTACTCACATTTGTTATGTATTTTTGTACTTAGTAAAACTTGTCTCTAAATTACCACTAATGAGTTATTCCTGAGCGGGAGACATAGTTTAAATCACCATACTAACCTACAGTGATTTGAAATATAAAAGTACACGTATTATAAGCTGTATTATATAGTTGGTAGATATAACAAGGACACCTCTGAAAACTTTACCTTACATTTTCTTTCCCCATCAACTATTATTATCATTAACTACATTAAAAAAAATTGTTGTTATATTCTATAATACAAATAAAAAGAGATCAGGGATTAAGAAGTTAGTTTATATCAAAACCAAAAGCATACATTTCCAATACATGTATGAATGAAACAGCGGGGTCAGGTCCATAATGTTAGAAAATGTGATAAAAAGTGCCAAAGATAAATGAATAGACAAATTGAATTTAGATATCAGCATTGTAGATAACAGTTTAAGATATGAATTTGTTACTTTATTTTGTGGATAATGTTACATGTTTATTAAGAAGTATTTTAGATTTTCAAATAGAATATTACCATATTTGTTCCAAGGTCTGACACTCTAAAAATTGTTTGCCTCTTGGTGTTTCCTGTAATTCCCTTAGTATGTTTTGTATACAGTACTTTGTATTTGATGGTGAATTGTCATAGTCCACAGCTAGTTTCAGATAATCTTTGATCACAGTATCCATTGGCAATAAACCATCTTTTCTAAATATTGAACAATTCCATTCAGCTGCTCGAGCGATCATAACACTTTTACAGCCTGTTAAGTTTTTAAATTTATAAATATCACTGTGCTTTTCAATTTCCTTTGATCCTCCACTGAAAGTTCAAATAAGTAATAAATTATTACTTATTTCAACATTATAATGAATTAACAATTTAATTTTATATTGGCACTTTATTACATTTGACTATTGACCATGAAATTTGATAACATAAACTAGGATAAATTAGTGTCTCGTTCAACTACACTTATAACATGGTTGCTTTTTACCAGGCATACATTAAACCAATTTACCATTTAATACTAGACTAACTATTAATTTATTTTCCCATGATAGGGATCAAAACTATGAAAATGTTGTTATAAAACAGTGTTTTATTCTACTACTTTATAGATACATTTAAGACTTTTCAATAGTCAAAAGCAAGTTATGTTTGATAGACAAAAATAAGTAGGAACTTTATAATTGTTATTTTAGGTAGTAAAAGTAAAATTAACTTTTCCAAAAATAATTTGTCATTATATGTCAAAAAAGCTACACAACTCATTCAATTGCTATATATTCAATTAATTAAACTTACTTTGCTATAACTGGAATAGATATTCTATCTGCAACATAGTGAATAATATCAGTGTGTACTGAATGCTGAGGCCTTTCATCCCTTGTTCTACCATGTATAGCAATGGCCTTGATTCCCGAACTGACTAGTTTATTTACCAGTTGTAATGTATCCTCTGGTGTATTTAATATTCTAATTTTACAAGTAATTGGTATTGATATATTGTCAACTAAAGTTTTTAATATAGTATAGGCTTTTTCAGGCTGTGCCAGTAAAGCCACACCCATACCGCCTTTAATGGAAAACTCTTTAGGGCAACCCATATTTATATCAATAGCAGCTACATCATTTTCACTGAAATATGAAAATAAGATTAGAAACATTCAAAATAAAAATGTATTAAGCAAGTTTTTTTGCTAATAGTGATAATTAAATATTCTTCTCACACTAATTTGGCAACTTTTAAAGCTCTCTCAGCACAACATGTGCCCATTTGAAGGACAACTGATCCCTTTTCTTCAGCACATGTTCTAAATACTATAGTTCCATCTGATTGATCTACATAATCCACAGTACTCAATATATCTGAAAATATTTCATTAAAAAAATACATGTGTATTGTACTTCTCTTCAATGTTTCACTGATTCAACATCAATTTATATAAATATAAAGGGCTGTCGGTTTAGGTTATAAATATATAAAAAATTGAACTGAATGAATAATGAAACAGAAATAAATCATAAAGTTCTAACTGTTTATAAAATCTAAAATTGTCATATTTTACTTATCTGATTGATCAGACTAACAAGAGATGAATTAATATTTATTTCTTGTGTTATTCTCAATAAGGAACATTATGTTTAATTTACATAAGATGTTAATTTTTAATCATAATTTTATGTATGAATTTTATTATTATACCTACCTCTGAAATTCTTCTGGTTTTAGGTATCTTTAAGTTTATGCATTGGCATCGACATCATAACATTCACTATAACTATAATATAATAACAACAGTAAAATAATTAGTATATATTACTTTTTGTACTAAACATACCGTTATATCTTCGCTTTGACCTCAAGAATTTCCAATCTATTAATTCTTCAGTATATACTATGTCTGCACCATATCGAAGAGCCTGAAGTCGCATTGGTAAAGTACCAATACGTACCATAGGCGCCAGGATTATTTTATCTTCGTAAGATAACATTATTTTTCCTGAAAATAAAATTACATTTTAAAACTTATGTTATCTAAATTTCGTGGTAGGCTTGAAGTTGATTCGTAATTATAACATTACCACTTATTTTAAATGATACATAATACACCGTTTTTGAGGTAAAAATATTTCTAACCTATAGTAGTAGCAATAATATTCCAAAAACTACTAAGACGGGTACCTCTGTCGATGATACTACGTATTATTCTCCTATAGGGACATATTTCTAACATAAAATTACAATATTTATTTCCAAAACCGTAGACAGTAGTAATAATATTTGTCCAACAGCACAGGCGAAGGAGTTCATACACATACTGCCAATTCTGAAGTGAAAACCGTAGACAGAGAAACAAATCTCTCTTCTTCTTTTTTAATTTGTGGCACCGTATATAGGTAATACACAAATCCGCCGATGTCATATAGATATAAAAAGAGCGCAGTCTGTGGCAAATAGTGTCATAAACGAAGGTGAGCAATTAAAAAATGTAATTCGTGAAAAGAAAATAATTATTTAGTGTAATTTATAATCAGACCTAATTATTGTAAAAAAAATAAAATACAGCCAAAATTAGATAGATAACGATTGTCTCTCTCTACGACCAAAACCGTAGACCGAAAACAAATCTCTCTACTACCAAAACAGACTAAAATTCACAGACGTAGTTTCTCTCCACAGACTACTATTTCTTCTTCTTCTTCTTCTTGTTTTGGCACCGCAGAAGCACTGCCAGTATCAATGTTTTGTTTCAAGTAAGTGTCTTGTGATAATTATAATGTTCTAACAAGATGGTGGTTTCGGTGAGTGCCCTAAGCGCTTCCCTTAGTAGTCCCGTGGAACTGTGAAGGCTTTATTGGCTGGCATTGTAGGTCAGTTCGAAAAAAAATAATCCTTGTTAGAACTTTCCATGGAGTTTTGGTGGCATCTCAGAATGCATGCTCCGTGGTATTATTTCCCATCCACTTCACTTGTGCATAATAACCGAACTATATTACGTAAAACACCACCAATATTACAAAATATAGAGTCTAATAACACAAGATTATGAATAAAATATAAAACCATTACATGACAGACTAAGGTCCCGCCAAAAACTCCAGACTACTATTTGAATATGTTACCTATGGAAAATAAAGTAAAATTTACTCTGTGGTTAGACATCAAATAAAGTATCGAAAGTTTTAGATATAGTGGATTTCGTTTTTCGAAACCGATACTGTGTGTATACTATGGCAAACTGGTCATTAAAGGCATTCTATGCACACTGGCCACTTGTAGAGGAAGGTCACATTCGTGATTACAAAATTGTATCTATTACAGTTTAGTCGACTTAATACAGTCTACGTAGCGAAATAGATGTTTTTTTTTTTTTTTTTTTTTTTTCGAAATGACCTACTCTGTTAGCCTGGCAAGGCCGCTACAGTTCCACCGGACTACGGTTGAACACCTAAAAGTACTTAAGTAATTACAGAACATTTTTTTTTTGTAATGGATACACTTGAAAATACTAAACCGATTTTAATAATACTTGAATCCATGGAACAAAGAAATGGTTGGAAGTGCTACATCGCGTATTATAATAGAATTTTAATTTTCTAATAAATTGTATTTAATTTTCGGAAACTTTTAATTTCACAATCACATTTACTAATGATGCAAAAATTTTATAAAAATCGGTTAAAAATAAAATGTCTCGATTTTTTTACACTTTCTAAAAGTATTTTTAACATTTGCAGGTTGGGAATATACAAGCTTCTCATGTATAACATTGAATCATAGTCGATTAGACCATTTTAAGTTAAATCCGGACATACAAACAGCTCGATGGACTGACAACATTTTTAACGAAATGCTCGATTTTTTATAAAAGTCATGTTTTTGAAGAGAAACTTTTTTAGAATCAATGCATACAACAATACATTCATGTCAATTAGCCAAATTTTTAAGGTTAGATGCAACGAATTGAGATCATACAGCCATACATCGTGTTTATGCTTAATTACGATAAAAACTGTTCCATGTTTGAATACATCGAATTACTTCTAAATTAGTATTATCTAAATACTAAAAATCGAATCGCGGTTTTATAGTGGCTGAAATTAATTAACTGTATCGATTTGTTGTTAACTATCGATTTCCCAATTGATCTCAAATCGCATCCTTATACAGTACTTTATGGCAGAGGAAAATAAATATTTTGTGTTCTCTAAGAGCGAGTACTATTATATTGCGGCTTACTAATCTGAAAAGTTAAAAAACCGTCTGTACCTGTGTAACACAAACCATTAGGCATATAGGTGTATGTAATATGTAAAGTATATGCGAATACATTTATTATATTATATTTAAAATTGTTATAGATATAAATTTCATAGTTGTAATTTCTATTAGTCATTAAAATGAAACCGACTGTAGCAGCTGATGAAATGTTTCCTGAAGGCGTTGGGCCATATATGGATTTAGAAGAGGTACGTATGGTTATTGCAATTAGAAAATATTCGTTCCCATTTCTTTAGCATAATATTTATTTAAAGGACTTTATTAATCATAGGCTGGTGGACCTTCTAATCTTCTTATGGATTTAGCGGCAAATGAAAAAGCTGTTCATGCAGACTTCTTTAATGGTAAGTTCTAGTATTATCAAATACAAATCTTTGCATAAAAGCTATATCAATAGAAACTTTTTAATGGTTTTGTACCAATTGATTAATACCAAGTAATTGCTCTTTAACCTATATATTATCAGTGTATAGGTAAAATTCACAAATTGATTTTATGGAAAGAACAATTACCAACTTAAAGCATCTCATAAGAGTTGATAAATATTTGATATTAGGTCATTTAATAGTCATTTTCTAACTAGCTAGCTACTATTTTCAAGTTACTGGTATATTGTCACATATCTTTGAGTACTTCTCATCAATAGTGGGGTAATTTTACAGCTTTCAAGGTATTGTCTCTGTAATAGCTAATTGCTAACCAGTTTATAGATAATATGCTTTTATTTGAAAAATGAACAGTAATAAGTCATAAATAAATTGTATGTTTATCAATGGTCAATAGATGAGTCAGATTCTTTTGTAGCATAACACTACCAAAATAGCCTTGGTTAATTACTACTCTGAGGAGTCATAAAATGGGTCACACAATTACTTCTTATACCTTAATATTATTCAGTCTCAGCATGTTTAATGAGCTCTTCATGATGTGTTTATATTATTCTAGTTGGCTAAGCATAAGATGATGGTGTACCTAAATCCATGCGTGATTTTTTGTTACTTAGGTGGAAAACTGGATTTACTGTTTGCATGTGATCTGACTGATAGCCCGAAAGGTTCTCATAAATGTTTTTGGCTTTAATGCGATATGCATGATAGTTAAATAAACCTGTCATCTCAATATAACTAGTGTGTCTCTTCTGTTCAGTTTTTTTGTACTTTGATACATTATTTTGTATTACAGTAATATAATTTGATTAAAATTTATTTACTGATGTCTACATTGTAAAGGTATCTGTTCCTAATAGGTAATGGTTATTTTGCTCAATGGTTTCTGGGTAAATTTAACAAATTTTACTAATATCTATTAAGAAGTTTTTTGTTATAACTAACAACATTATGTAGTTTACAGTGTGCTTTATCTATCATATCCACCAAATTTGCATATAAAATAGTTTTGATCCGTGTAAGGTAATAAATAACAAATTATGCTAATTTTAGATAATACCACCTCATGCAATATATTTCTTAAAATTATTATCAGTATAAATAAATACCTCTAACAGACAGACATCACATTTTAATTTATTTCACTCTCCACTATGTCACTTTTTTCTTCTATATTATTTTTTTCATTAATCATTCAGCTTTCTCAACTTCTCCCCCTAATTCTATGGTTATCTTTATGGCATCTTCTATACTTTCTTTATTTGCTAAAGTTATAACAAATTGTAATAATAGACTCTGGCAATTTACCTTTGTGGTACTAAGGCGCGCAATTTAGTCATTTTATTGGATTAACAAAATTTTTGTTATATTGATGGATACGTCAGAGCGGTTTGTAAAATTAGATGATGCCTATTTAGCAGGTAAAAAGTCGATCTAGCTATTCACACAATTTAAGTAACTATTTGTACGAATTATGCTCATCACTGAAAAGGATGATTGGTTTCTTAGTTAACAATATTTCTGCCTCTCAAATATATTTATTAAAAACATTGGCAATGTATTCAAAATAAATATCACTTCTCACCCAACCAGTTCCCCTTTTTATAATTACAGAGTCAGAAGAAGTTCCTTCGATATCCCATTTTGGTGGTCTTACGTAAGAAATACACCGTTAAGAAAGCTTTCTCCAGAACCCATCATAATAATTGACATACATGTATTTAATTAAAACCTTTTGGGAGCTAAAACTTCTTTATTTTTTGACGCAATGATTTAATAAGTTTCGTTTTCATTCAGTATAATCCGTAATACTGTACAATCCTGTCTTGTAAAAATTTAATTAATTCAGAAAATTTTCCAAATGTTTATTTATTTCACAGCTTCTCTCGCTTTGTTTATAGATTGATGGATCTTTTGAAGAAAACTGATATATTTTTGGTTAAGTTTATCTCATAGAATATATTTTTGGTTAAGTTTACCTCATAGAAAGCAGTGTTCCTTCGTTAAATTTTTAAGAATAGATTTGACTGTAGAAAAGTATTGTTTTTTATAAGGATAGCACATTTTGAAGAATTTACTGCCCATTCTACTTATAGTTTTCTCGTTGTCGAATCTAAGAAATAGATCCGGTCAGCCTTATCTCCACTTCCTGTTGTCTTCCTCTTAAATTTGTCTGGCCCGTATCGTTCTCGAAATGTGATAAAAATGACATTGTTCCCTATCACTTTTTCATCTTTTATATATTTTACAACTTTGGCCAAATCATCTTCGGTATATCCCATATTAGTTTTTATGTGAACTAAATAAGAAAACCAGCACTGAAGCGCCGATTCAGATAGATAAGTGTCACATTAGTTTTTGGCTGTTATTGGAATCTTTAAATTTCTCATGGTGGGCATGCCTACAACCAAATAGACTTGTGACGTCACACTTTCACAGTCTATTGAGATCTATAGACTGATAATATTGTATTCAATGCTTTGTTATAAAATAAAAATAAAAACAATTGTGCATGATTCGGAACGCAGCAAAGTATATAGGTACTTTGCTCCGGATCGAATCACGCACAATTCCTTAACATATTTTTTTACAAATACTGGCAATTCTCCCAGTCAGCGTAGCTACCGCAGAGAGATCGTTTTCTATTCTTCGCAAAGTAAAATTATCGTTTAGTGTCTCAATGGCACAGAAAAGATTATCAGGGCTAGGTTCCTAAATTATACACAAAGATGTAAACCTGGATATTGATCAGCATTTTCGCGAAAAAGAAAAATAAGCTGAATTTGTAACTGAACTTGTACACAAGAAGTTAAATAAAATTATTTAATGTAAAATATATGCTAGCGTTTAATTTAATTTCCTTTGAAGTTGTAAAAATGTTATCAAAAATGGTTCAATAATTTTTGAGCCTAAATTTGAGACATTGTGATGAGCAAACAAACACATTTTACGCCGACTCGCACTTGGGCGATTTTGTGGTGGCTGTGAACATAACTTTTTTGAGGGTAGGATCCGCACCTGGGCGAAATTATAAAGCCCCGTCAGGCCAACAGTGTACAGTCAGTTCGAAAGGAAAGAGGATTCATTTAGTTTCGCCCCTGAACTTCTAGAGCTCCTACTACATTGCATAATTACCATCGCAAAATGTAAAAAATACGTGATTTAGGATTGTTATTCAAATTACCAATGTGTCAAAGGTAATGAAGTAAATGAGCTCGTGCCTTAACTTGAAGAGGCTCTTGACTTACAATCGTACTATTATTATATACAGCACATTAAATATCTTACTAACATGTTCTTCTTTATTTGTTACAGATTTTGAAGATTTATTTGACGATGATGATTTAAAGTAACTGGCCATCAATTAAAACTACGTCAACGTAATAAATTAATTGTATAATGTACATGTATTGATAGATTTATTGTGCTACGAGTAATTTTTGGTGCATTATCTATACTTAACTTTTCAAAATCTTAATTTAAAATTGTGAAGTATTTATAATAAAAGGGGTAAAACACTTTTAGAAGCGTTATGATAATTTTTCAGCCTAGCTGAAATATTAGTCGCTCGTCTTTGATTCTGTTCATAACTTCACGATTACCCAATTAGTAACATAAAAATTAGATAATGTCATAACTTGCTAACTGGAAATCAGTAAGTCTATAAATGTGTCAAGATCTTCAAAAGTTATGAATAATAATAATCCGGTAACACGTGGCGTTATTTTATGTGTAATTGTAATTAACACGGTTATAATTTTTGTTGGATAGCACAATAAATAATAAGTTTTGATTTATAGTATGTATTGTTTTTGGAATAAAAACATTTAAAATTAAAAATTGTATGTTTAATTTTGTGTTACAATAAGGACATTGTTTATTTCCAAAAATGTAGGCAAAATTAAGACTTTAATATTATCCGAGGTTATAACCAACATCAATGTTAGTCCGGTAAAACTGTAGAGGCCTTGCCAGGTCAAGAGTGTAGTCAGTTCGAAAAAAAAAACAACATTAATAGTCATGTAGAGATACTGTTATTAATAGATATAGGAATTGTAAAATAATACAAATTAAACAAATAAATACTTTGTAAGGTCACACCAGGTAACACAATATTTTATATTTCTGTGCACAATGGTGTGAAATGTAAATTTCTACATAACTGTACAGTTATAATTCTTAATCTCTATATTATAACATAACAACAGAAATTGGATTTATAAACAGCCAATCGACAGAAGACGTATTTTTAATGGAAAGAACAAGAGCATAGTGGTCTTTCATGAAAATAACGCGCATATTCAACAACTCAACCGAAGTCGCGTCCGCTTGAAGCCGTAGACTTGCTTAATCTAAGTGCCAACAAATTTTAACCAGATATACCTATATTTATTATTTTTAATTTAATAGGATCGAACAAATATTACAGCAACACTTTACGACATCCATATCCGGTTCACAATAGCTGTCAAAATAGTTTTTTAAGCACCCATTGGATAATTTTAAATGAAATTATTAAAAATAACTTGAGATATTTTCATTTGAAAAAATTATGTCGATTTAAAAAAATAAACTAATTTGATTTATTCTAGCAATATATTTACAAAGAGGTATTTTCTTGAAACTAAATTGTTGCTTTTTAACTTATCATTTTGAGCAGAAAGTACTCAACATTTTGAAATGCTTATAAAGACAAAGATTTTTATACTTACAATATAGTATATTAATCATCATTCTGCATATTCCGTTTTATATGTAGATAGGGTGTATTTATGAACATTAAAAATATACCGTCTTTCCACATAAATATTACTATAAAAAAGTTTGTACAGTCTATTTTAAATGACTATATGCATTGACCCTTTAACTGTTATTGCAAAGACAACTTACTCGAGTACCTAATGATATTTATAATCAAGTCTAGGCATAATTATATAATTATCTACTAGAGAGAAAATATTGGTGGTTGCATGTAGTCATTTTCTATAAATGGAAATTGTTTATTTTCCGTACTTCAAAGTTTGTCTTTAGGCATTTTAAAGTTGATTTTATTAAGTCATCTTTGTATAACAAGTACAGTATACACATAGAAATATGTCGCGCAGACAAGCGCGTTGCATGGTCGCTAAACATCAACATCACTACTATCGTCACTGTACTCATTGCCTTCCCCTTCGTGTTCGTCTTCCACTTCTCCTTCAGGGTCTTCAATTATTTCCTCGTCAAGAGTATCGTCATCCAGTTCCTCTTCCTGGAGAATATTTGAAAGTTTAGAGATGACTCCTCTTCCCATTTCTGTAGAAACGTTGTTATTTTAAAAGTGTGTTTAAAACCTTGACAGTTATTTCCATAAATAAATCACAATTACTTTTTATTTTATTTGTTTAATCTGCTCTGATAAGGGTTTTAATGATTTATAAGAGATGGAATGTTTAGATAATGTTTGACTTTCCAAGTTTATCTAGATGGGTGTTTTTTTAGAATGTAAGACACCAATCAAAGCTTGATCATCCACATAATATTCGAAAACGAAAAACTAGGTATAGTTTAATTTAACTTACGCTCAACATAACTCTCTAATGACTTTGGAACCATAGTCTTTGCTTTTTCAATATCTTCTTCTGAACATTCACCTTTATCTAAACCTGAAATATGAATATTAAATTCTTTGAACAAATAGATATACGCAAGTTTATTGCTCGTTATAATGCTTTTATAATAGGCTGTAAAAGTGTTCCGTAGTAACAAAAATTAATTGATGGCTAATAATATATTGATGAACATTAATATATTGAGGTCTTATTTGATTTTCTCCAATAAATCAACATGGACAATGACTGTCGACTCATCAAACACAATCAGTGACTCGTTAAGACGATCTCGATTAAAGTTAACAGTTTTATACGAATCACCAAGATGATTGAATAATCTAATCATTAGAGATGAACGAATAGTGGTTTGGCCGGATACCGGATACTGAATATTCGGCTAGCTGCGAGACCGGAGCGCCGGATATTTGGCCCTTTCGGAAATATTCGTGCGCGTTCGGGTGTTGTCGCACGTGAGCGGAAATCGCGACAACTCGGGGGCGTTCAGAGTGTTCGCGCGTGTTAGTTTGATTTGTTTATGCGTGTCGTTGTGGTTTTATGATATAGATGAAACTGGATCTAACTTCAAACATTAAGCTCACGACACTTTTTGGGACTGTTTCAATGAAGTGGCAAAGGATAATAGTAGTGATTTTCGCGATCAAGAAAAACAAAATCCAATTGCTAACGAGATTGACTTTTTCTTAAAGACACCTCGGATCAATCGAAATCACGGCTCATACACTTTGTGGTCAGTTAATTTAAATCAGTACCCGCAGTTGTCAAGGTTTGCTAGAATTTATCTTTCAGCACCTGGCAGTAACGTTTACAGCGAAAGACTATTTTCAGCAGCGGGTCTGGTATACAAAACCAAGCAGAGTCGTCTGTTACCAACAAATGCGGAAAATTAGGTATTCATTCACCACAATTTGTCACTTGTTAATTTTGAGTATTAAACAAACTAATTAATAAAACAATCACTTTTGACGTGCAATTATAAAAATAAAAGTTGTCCATAACCTACTTTGGTATTATTTGCCTTTTGTATAACCATGAGATTTTGTTAAATTTTACTATCCGAAATCCGGCCGGATAGGCCGGATACCGGATATCCGTTTCATCTCTACTAATCATACATAAATCAGATTTTAGACAATACTTGTTATTATTTTTCCGAATTTAAAAAGCTTTTTTTTTGTAAATTAAATGCACATTTCATATGTGAGTGTCCCGGAAAGTGAGGATAACACGGGAAGGCCGTGATGGCCTAGTAAAAAAAATCAGTGTGCAAGTTATTAAATACTAGTCACATTTGCCAAAAGTAAGTAAAGCAAAGTAGTATTTATTTAGTTTTTCTTTAAAAGAGCTAGTATTTATACTTATGCACCATGTACCGTAGTACATATAGCACCCACATTATTTTTACTAAACTACCATGAATAAGACTTTCTCCAGTTGCTGGCACTCCTTCTGTCTATTACTGGTAAATTTCAGTAAATAATAAGCAGTATATTAATATCGGTAAGATAGACCATAACACGAAGTTGAATATAAAACTTACCAAACAATAAACCCATTCGTTTTAAAATATCTATGTCATCATGGATTTGGAACCTTTTATTAAAGTTAAACATATATTCTGTCCTGTAAACAAATAGTATGTTATTAATTTTTGTTTTATATGATAATTATATATATCACCAATTATTAACACTTTCAGTAGTTTGAATGTGCATTAATTTAAACTGTATTGTTTAATTCCTAGATAAGGACTAATGTAGATCAAATTACTGTAGTATCACAGATTTTTTTTGTTTAGTTTTGTTATAATTAATCATAGATCCTACTAGGAGTGGGATGATGTGAAACATACTATTATTGAAACTATGTATTGGTACGATATCGCTAAATCATATACTGGTTCATAGTGAAACTATTTATCGGCATAATTGCTGAAATACTCCTATCGGTATTTGATTTGACGCCGAACGACCAGCGATATACTTCTGACTCTGTTATGTTCGTTATCAAGTCGATTTAAATTACTGAAACAAGCATAATTCACACCACTTTAATCATAATTTAACACTTACGTTTGATAATTTAACGTTTTGGTACAATTTTAAAATATGAATTTTGGAATCATGAAAATAATTTGACCCTTTGACCTTAATGTGGAAGCAATAAGATAATGATTATGTACCGGTTCATTGAATTTAGAGCAAGCTGACCTTTGAGCGCGATCTAAAAATGTTTTACTAGTTCTCACCAAACTTTTTGGCCGCTGAATATAATTGCGCAGAACACAAAACTTAGATTAATATAATATTATTTTGGAGCTCTTGATTATAATACCAACTTATAGCTATATTCAGAACGGCTAATAAATTGACGATAACGTTGGAAGCACTTAAAGTTTCCGGAATGAATAAGAAAAAATATTTTAACAGGTCAAAGCTGCATTTATTTTCCCTCACAACATTTATTCCACTTCTCCACGGTGACCTCGGAAACATGCTTTTTATACTCTTCTGCTGTTAAATACCGTTGACCGCGTAAATAATTATTGATTTCTGAAAACAGGCAGAAAGTATGAAGGGACTATATGGAGGATGACTCATAATATCAACAGTTTTGACCTTTGGAAAATTCGTCTCTGTTTGGCCGAGAAACAGCTGACATTGTCATGGTGCAAGATGATACGTTATTTTTTGTTATTTGTATGAAGTTCGTCAATATATTCCGGCATACAAATGGACATGTCTTTTTCTTCTTAGCGATTTCCCGGCTTGATGCCAGGGTCCGCTTTTCGACTTTGCCCGGTCTTCGGCACCCTTTTGTGCCAGGTTGTTTTTCTCCATATCCGCTTTCACAATTTCCAGCCTGTTTTTGGGCCTGCCGCGAGATCTTGATCCTTGTACGGTGATTTTGAGACATCTATTTCCGACATAATCTGGAGGCCTGCGACTTATTGCGACGAGACGAATTTCTTGCAACTTATCCGCGATGTCCCGGACTCCAAGGCTACCCCGGATGTATTAGCTTTCAATGCGTTCTAGTCTCGTAACGTCACACATCCATCGCAACATCTTCATGTCACTGATATGTAGCTGCTGGATATGTCTGCTTAGGACTGGCCACGTTTCGCTGCCATACAATTGATACAACAAAACCGGTTGGATGATGCACTTGTACACCAGGCATTTTAACTCACCGGTATCCTTTAATACCTAAAGAACGCCGATGACCTCTCGGCATTTTTCCAATGGACAAGTAACATTCGTTATTCACTGCACGACGTTCTTTCAAAAGGACAGTAATCACGTGTCCAGTTTTATTTAAATAAGTAGCAATCATCGGACCGCGACACACTCTCCACTTCGGTTGGTTTCGGCTCACTTGGAAAGACCCAGACAGTCGGATTGCTGCTTTGTTTTAGGATCAAAGCTGTAAATCCACGATTTTTCAATTGTCACTATATTCCACACCAAATTTGACATCCCTTCATTGAATTTGGTAAGCATGACATTGTATCAAGCGACACGATCTTTTTTTGAGTCTCTATTAAATTGTTAGAGATCCATCGGGAACACTTTTTCACACGAGAAATATTTTTGTATGATTGATGGTATCTGACTCATGTCTATGCTTAAGATTACCCGAATCTCACGGTAGTTCACAGCGTATAACATCGATGTTTTCGTTAGTCACAAAGGTAGACGGACAACCATCTCGAAATTCATCACTAAAATTAATACGAGTACAACGGAAAAGTGCAAGCCAACTATAACCAGTCAACTTACATGTTGCGTCATTACCAAAAGCTGTTTGAAACGAGCGACACTCCCACTGAGGCGTCAAATTACACTTAAAATTGTAGTCAATTACACTACGAAAATTTTCACGAGTTAAACCAACAGTAACGTAGACGCGCAATATTTAAAATGGCGCCAAAATTTAAAAACAAGAGAAAAAATAAAAAACAAACTTCATTTTAAAACCAGAGTCACATTTTAAATTTTCATCATTCTTAACGCCGTCGTAAAAAGTAACGTCTTCGTCAATCAACTATTCATAATTCGTTTTTAAATATTCTTAATGTAAGTAAACAGTTTCCAAAATTTTTACTGAACCCTATGTATAGTGGTGTAAATCAACAAGTGTACTATTACATAGTGTGTACATATTAAAATGTACTGGAGTTATTTCTACAAATCTATATCTATAATCGTCTAACAATATAATTATAATTTGGCCGCCAAATCTAAAAAATTCAAACGATCCTAAAGTCCTGGTAAAATTATGAAGAAAAGTTCTGATATCGATGTCGTATTCTACTGCTAACTTTTTTTTAAATCGTTTCATGATATCGAAAACAAGAATCGTACGTCATTACTATGTCATCATATAGTCTCTAATATCGAAACTCAAGAAAACCCGATACCCATGAACCATTACATAGTTTCGCAAAATATATAGCCTTAAACACCGTTTTCAGTTATCAAGTATATAGAGATCCTATTTGATACGCGGCAAAAGCTGTATTACCCGATTTCAGATTCTACAAATTTATTTTGCAGACATACCTTCAATTATTTTTTTCATACATAAATACAGTAGTTTTTTTTTACGAAGTTTACGAAAGGATAGTACAAGTGATAACCTCAACAAGTACTTACTTATCATTAGAAATGCTACAATCAATTAAAGCCTTATCACTAGTATTCACAACAATAAAAGGAAGATGTATAGCAGACGATGGTGACGGCTTCATTCCTTTATTTTCTGCGTCTTTATTTCTCTCTATAAGACTTTTGAATGATATATGCTGAAAGAATAGAACAATCAACATATTTTTACTTAATATGGAGAGTCAGCAGTTTCAGCCGATGAAAACAACTTTAGTAAAAAAAAGCCACAATATTATACAAAATGTTGTCATTATAATTGAAAGAGTAAAAACACATGACATGTACATACATATGATACCGTGTAATAACTATCTATTTCATTAGCTGGTAAAAGTTAATAGTCATAATTGCTTGATGTGTTGATATTAAGACTAGTAGGTAGTAACAAGCAAGATTATCACCTTTCTTCATCCATAATTTTTTGTTACCAAAATAGTAGCCTCAGGTTGCAATAAAATCAATTTTCTCGCGAAATCTTCATATATTTTTGGGAAATAAAGCAAACTGCAGTATTGTACGTATTTCACTAATATTATTACAGAGAAATGCAACATATACATATTTCTTACTTATATAAAATATTATATTTCTTATTTACAATTATTTGAGTGTACATTATTCACACTTTTCAATGTAGATAATTCTCAATATTCAAAACTAGCTATGTCTGCTGCTTCACTTGATATAGATTAGATAGATTTGATTTATTCCTCAAAAAAAGAGTATTTTTTCAGGATAAAAGGATTGTCCTTTTTATAGTCCTAATAATAAGTATACAAAATGTCTTATTATAGGAGTATTTAGAGTATGAAAACGGAACAAACAACCTCAGATTTACATTTGTAATATAGATTAGGATGGGTCTTATTAAATAAAAGAAAAATATATTTTAGAACACGAAATGAATGAATGTAAGGGTTACCTGTAAAATAAGTTCCTGTAGTTGTTGTGTTTTCTTTTGAATTTGCTCTAATTTTGTTTGTTTCTCTTTTTCTAAAGCTGTACATTCTTGTACACTATTTGTAGGTAATCCAAGCCACCGAATTTCTTTTTTATCCTTTGATATTATATTCATAGCCATAAGCACATTTAATGCGTCATATACCCTTCTTCGAATATTTTTCTGATCATATTGCTGGAAGTAGAACATTATTTTTACTTAATATTTTCTTACTAAATAAATGGTAGAAGTATGAAATACAAACTGTTATATAAAATGTATCATATTTAGCAAATAAAACACTGGGTTCTTCAAAATTTATTTTTTGGTTGCATTCTAAATGTGTTATGAGTTATTAATATTAAAAATAAAAATTAAAAATAAGAAAATAAGAGGGATCATAAACTAACTAAAAAAGAGCTTATATTATTGTGAAATAAGAGTTATAGGGTTTTTAATTTAGGGTTTGAGTAAAGTAGACCACAACAACTGTTGAGCAAATATACTTTACAACACTTCCTATTCTTTTAAAAGTGTACCCTATGAGTAGTTACTATTACATAAAATACAAAGATGTAAAACAGGCAATTATATTGTGTGTAAATTATTTTAAATAAACATTTACCTTGTGTAAATATTATATGCATAGTATTTATTATAGGAAAATTTTATGTTACCTAAAAAATGTTACACTAAAACATACCTGGCTGTCTGCTGTCCCATGCATTCCAGCTGCAAATTCCAAAACTAATTCATCTGCCACTTCATTATAGGAAGTGAATCCTTTAGTTCTCACTTTTTCACATACTTTCATTGAGAAATGTCTTAATCCCTTTCCAACTTTATCTGCATGCTTACGCCTTTTCGTGGTACTGAAAATGATTAACAAAGAAAACATAATAATGAAGAACAGTATAGGTTTATTAGATTGTTCTTTTATATGAAAAGCGGTATTGTAAAATTGCTATATTTCATCAAATTTACTTGCATTTTTTTCATAATTATTTTTGTTATAATGATGCTCTAATACAATATAATTATATATTTCTTTACAACCATTCATAAACACGTTTTTTTTAATTTTTGCAATTCCTCAATTTCTTTAACCAGCTTGATAAAATTGCCTGATATTATTAGCAATGCTTATTTTATGATAGATAGGATTTTTTTTAAACTCAATGTTTCAAAAATAACTAACTACTTACTATTCTGTGGGTTGATCATTATCAGAGTCATGTCTTCTTCTTGGAGCATGGGACATAGTTGGAATTAAGCCGTTACCACTGCTTGTGCTTGTAACTTGGTTCTCAGTATTAACTTGGAGTGACACCAGCTCTTCAACTGGTTGTATATATTTTAATTCTATAAGGTCCTGAAAGTATAAAACATATCTTTATAGGTATAAAATAGATATAGGCGGAATTGGAGGCTTATTTCTGTTTACAATAAATATCTGTGTGATAAGGCATTGTTAATGGCCATAAATACTGTTACAATTAAAAATAAATAATATATTACATTTTAATTTGGAATCTGTCATTTTTATAAGATTGTTCATTGAGTGTTTCATTTTAGCGCCAATACATTGCACAATATTTTGCGATATTAAAATGGAGTGGGGCGATAAAGAGAACCGAATCGCTGTGATTGCATTAGACAAAGTAAGTATGGAGCCAAATACAATTTTTAAAACTCTCCATACGCTTGGTATTAATAAAATGTTTGTGTACCGGGCTATTAATAGGTACAATGAGACCTCCTCTGTTTGTGACAGAAAAAGATCTAGCCGTCCAAGTAATGTTCCTACGAAAAAGGTGGTCAAAGCAGGAAGGGAAAGAATTCGAAAAAAATCCAGTCCGAAAGCAAAACATTTTATCCCAGGAGTTGAAGATAGCACCTAGAACCATGTCGCGTATTTTAAAAGATGACTTAGGACTTGTAGCCTATAAGATACGTACTGGTCATTACTTAACTAATAATTAATTTTTTTACAATTGAGCAACATTTTAACAAACAAAATGACCGTATTTATGATCAAAGCTCTAAGGAAGCTTCCCAATTAGTCGACAGAGTGCAAAATCAAAACATCGGCACAAGTGTATCAAAATACTATTCTTGAGAAGGTAGTGAAGCCCCTTAACAACACCATGTTCAATAACCAAGAATGATCCTTCTTCCAGCAAGACTCGGCGCCGGGTCTTAAAGCTCGATCTACGCAGTCTTAGGTTGGAATCGAAAGTTTCGAACTTCATCAGAGCCGAAGACTGGGCGTCGTCTAGTCCCAATCTTAATCCGATGGATTATGATTTACGGTCAGTTTTAGAGAGTACGGCTGGCTGTAAACGCCATGATAATTTGGGGTTCCTAAAACAATACGTGCGATTGGCAGTGAAGAATTTACCCATGGAAAGAGTGCGTGCTTGTATTGATAACTGGCCTCAACCACTTCGAATAAGCTTTTATATTTTAAATTGCTTTATATTTATGTATTAAACTAACAGACTGTAAAAGTAATAAATGTTATTTGCAATAGAATTTTTTTTTCTTAGTTTCAGTATTTATGGCATGACTAGGTATATCTATATCATAATATTATGAAGACGTTTGTAGGTATATCCCTAAATTATAATTTGATTCCAAAACTTTTTTATTGTTAAGAATACCCACTGAGACTTCATCATCATCATCATTATCTTACCCTTATCCCACCTAAGCAGGGTCGGCACAAAATGTTTTTCTTTTCACTCTCCCCTGTCCAAAGTCATCTCAGTATTCACACCTTTTATACACATATCAATATTAGTACTATCCATCCACACCTTTTTCGGTCTTCCTCTACCTCTATATCCGTCCACTATCAAACTCAAAACTTTTCTTGTCATATGACTTTCATCTCTTCTTATAATATGCCCGTACCATGCTAACCCATTTACTCAACTTCTCTGTCACGGGTGCTATTTTCCAACTTCCAACGGATATACTCATTCTTAATCTTATCTATTCTTGTTACACCACACATCCATCTTAACGTTCGCATTTCTGCCACATGTAATCTTTTCTCATCCGTCTCTTTCGTAGCCCAAGCACTCGGATCCATATAACACGACTGGTCTGATTATAGACTTATACACCTTCCCCTTAAGTATCAACGGAATTCGTGGGTCACAAATTACCCTAGACACCTTTCGCCAATTCATTCACCCTGCATTTGTTATATTCTTCACGTCCCTGTCTATGCCACCGTCGTTTTGGATCAATGAACCGACGTACCGAAAACTGGAGCAGGCTGGTAAGGATACACCATTTAAGGTAATATGACAAAAACTGGATGGATCGCCAAAGTCGCAGAACAAATATTCAGTTTTTATCCTACTAATCCTTAAACCAACATTATCCAATTTTTCTCGCCATTTCTCTAGCCTACTTCAGACCTCGGCAGTATTTTCTCCAATAAGAACAATGTCATCAGCAAACAGCATATACCAAGGTATGTCTGATGTTATTGCACCCATGCCAAGAAGGAATAAATAAGGACTTAAAGCTGATCCTACAACCACATGGAAATTGTCAGTAACTCCAGCCTCGGACCTAACATGTGTTTTCGCTTGACTATACATACAATGGATAAGTTCTAAGTATTTCCCAGGCACTCTTTTTTTTCAGCGCCCACCACATAGCATCCCGAGATACTCGATCATACGCCTTTTCCAGATCAACAAACACCATATGCAAGTTTTTATGTGCACGTCTGTATTTTTCGCACTGTTGGCGAAGTACGAAAATGGCATCTGTTGTCGCACGTCCAGGCATAAACCCAAATTGATTGTCACTTACTCCAGTTTCATCTCTTATTCGTCTTGCTATCACTCTTTCCCAAGCCTTCATACTATGTCACATAAGCTTTATCCCTCGATAGTTATTACAGTTCTGTTCATCACTCTTATTCTTAAAGATAGGAACTATTATGCTACTGTACCATTCATTTGGGATCGCCTCCTCTTGCAACAACTTATTACAAAATAAAGTCAACCACATCCATCCATCTTTTAAAAACTTCCATACTTCAATAGGTATATCATCTGGCCTTACTGCTTTTCCGTTCTTCATAACATTCACAGCTTTTCTTACTTCATCCTCGTTTATCTCCTGCACAATGCCTAAATTTAACAACCTCTAACACTCTGGTCCAATCATTTTCTTCATTCGTCAGTTGTTCAAAGTATCCCTTCCAACAACCTTTATATCCATATCATTCGTCAAAACTTTTTCCTTCACCATCTTTTATACATTTAACTTGTATAATATAATGGAATACCCACTGAGAGATATCAACTATTTAGTGTCATGTAAATACAATTATGTAATTAATATGGATAATATTGCGTCTGGTTGTTACCATGCTCACATTATAGCACTAGTCAAAAATTTGTTAAACTCCAAGAAAATGTGTTGTGAGGGACAGAATAAAAGCAATAGTACTGTATTTTTCCTTTACATAGCTTTGTTTATCTACCAAAATTATATAAACAAGCATGCAAGCCACCCTGATGGTAAGCGGTCAGCTTATGGTAGCTTGGAAGACTGGAGGTATCTCAAGCGCAATGCCAAATATTTTTCAAGTAATCTGTTTCTACTCAAAGTCATTATGACTGAAATATAACAATGTCAGTAGATTTCCCAACTGCCAAATATTATATTATATAAACTTTCTACTATAAGATATTTAAAATAATGATGGTAGTAAAATGACAGGCAATGTTGTCTAATATGAAAGCATGTGTAAAACATTTAAAATTTGTATTCACATTCCAATAGTTGTTACTGATGTATTTTCTATTTATATCTTTTAAAAAATGCTTCATCAACTGTTCTATAAATAGAGCAAATTTTTTTTAACATACATGAAAAGAATAGTTTTGTGATACATTACAAAGGGAATAATTTGAGAATAGTAAATTTGAATACCTGGTTTTCTCCTGAGGATGACGCTTCAATTTTAATCTTTCGATTTTGTGAAGATATATCAAATGTGTTTTGTGAAACAGCTGAAAATTACAAATAAACAAAAAAATAAAAAAACATATGAAGAATAACATCAGCCATTAATCATTAAAATTTTGTCAGATCATGGTGTATATTCTTCTAATGTTGAAGCAAGTCCTACTATGACCTTGAGCTTTGATGATAACGTAATAAAAACATAGTATGATGAAACAGTAATTATTAAATGCTCACCTGCCAAGGTTCTACTTTCATATTTAAAATTTTAGTTTAGCACCATTTTATGTTTTCAAGCTAATATATTTGAAAGCATATCATATCTGGATATAGTATTTTAGTCACTGGCCATGTTATCATTAAACATTAATTTAGAGTGTGGTACTATTATTGACCTATAAAGAATCAAAATAATCATAAGCAATATTAGGAAACTAAAAAAATGCTATACAACTTACTTGATGCACATTTCAGTCCACTCAATTTTAGAGTCTTGTAAACTGGAGCCTGCAAGATTATAAAGGAAAGAATATTTATAAAATTTGATGTAATGTTCATTACTAACATTTACTAAAATAATTCAAATTTAGAAGTTTAGCAACAATTCAGATATTCTTAATAATACAAAACCAGAGAAATTACCTGAGAAATTTCTTCTTGATCGGTGGATATTTTAACCACCTTGACAGGGATTAGATTTAAATTTGATATGAGCAAGTGACTGATTACTATTGTTTTGTACCACTTTTACCATCTGAGGTTGTCCTAAAATAATAATCAAGATTATCCTGCTCAGCAAGTTTATTAAAACGAGTTATAACTATTTTAGGAGGGAAATCAAATTGGTCGAGCAAAATAATCTACATATTAGAAATAAGTTGGTAAATTGAATACTTCTAAATATATTCATAAAAAAGTGTACTATTTCACAAATGTAATATGTAGAAAGCTATTGGAATTAATAAATAAAATAGAACAGAGTAGATCCACGTAAAACAGCTTCACTACTAACCATTAGCGTCATGTATAAGGAAATTTAATGTACTATTCGTTTGAGACATTTTCTCCACATTCCTTGAAAGCATAAATCCATATAAGTTTCACTAATCGGGTAGATAACATTTGTTGATGACCAAACAAAACAAAAATACCTACTCAAATCGTATGGTCAAATTCACAGGTCAAAATGGCGACACTTTTGGGTTAGTTTCAAGTGAAAATTATTAAAAGGATGTAATTGTATATTAGAAATCTAAGTAATATTTGTGAGGCCGAGATGTGACTTCTTTTTAATACAATATTACAGCCACAGGAAACATTTAACTAATAACACTGCGTATCGCCCAAATACCAACGGCCACAGTCGTGAAAATAAGTGCACTTTCGTAGAGGCGGGATTTTTAGATTTACCAGCTGATTGGATGATGCTTCTCAAACAATGTTGCCAGAGCTCTTTAGTTTGTAGTACTTACCTGTATGACTAATAGTCTGTGGTAATAATCTTCCCACCACAGAAAATAATATAAATAATCCAAACCTGTAGAGAGAGAAACTTGCAAACCTTAAATTATCTCTGGTTATGAACCCGATCAGTGTCGTCAGGAACTTTAAATCATGGACTTCATATATTTAATATATTAATTCATGCTTTAAATAGAAAGTTGCGTTTCGTTTCCTGAAAAGTTGTTCCTGTACTTATCCTTATTGCTTTATTGTATTTTTAATTAATTTCAATACATGCAAAGATTCTTAATTCCACAACTTTGCAGGTTGTGATGTACAACCGATTTTTTTTTTATTTCGTAAATTGTATTGTAAATTCCTAGTGGTATTAGCCTAAATTATAATAAGGATTGATTGTTGTACTTTTACTCTCTTACTTACTCTAGTTACTTTACATACTCTAGTTACTTTTACTTACTCTAGTTATCTTTTCATGTTGTAATTCTTAGTAAACACCGTATGATGTATTAAATATTGAAGACTAATTTTAAGTAAGCGAAGTCTAAGGTGCATCTAATCTAATTACAAATTATTATCATTTATAAGCGCACTATTATAACAGTTTCGCTAAATCATTTAGAAGGCTTCTGCTTTAAGAGAATGGTCGGTTGAAATGTGGTTACTTGTGTAAATATACTTTTCTCTGACATTGTGTTTAAAATCTAAGTATACGTATTATATTATCATCAGTATTTACAAATTACTTTTATGTGATCCTGCACCCGTACCGATGATATTTATAAAAGTGAAACCTGCGTACTTTTACACTTTTGTCACTCTGACATCACAAAATACATTCAGATACACTTAACTTCCATAAATCTATACATATTTTGTATACTCTATGGACGTTATCTCTTTTTTCTTGAAAATTATGTGGGGGAACTTGGTTCTGTTCAAAGGGTACAACCGGATTAATGTAGGAAGTCTGCCCCTCCGTGGATTTTATGACTTACGTTTGGGGGAGCGATTTGGTATGGAATAAAAAAAAATCAGCAAAATTTTGTTACAGAAAATGTTTATACTCTTCTGTACACAAATTTTTTTGAATTATTCGAAGTAGTGGACTAATATGAAAAAAATAAAAAACTCATTTTTTCTCCTAAAATCTTGCTATTGTTCCATCACTTCAAAAAAATCGAAGGAAATCCCGACTATAGAGGAATATACATCGGTGGGTAATTTCCAAAAAGGGTAAATAAGCAATTTAAATGTTTTTTTCGTTAAAAATCGGCGTTTCGTTGAATAATCATAGTCATAATTTTTTCTCATGTCTTTGAATCATAAGAATCTTGAAAAAATCATCATTTTATTATTTTCGAATTTTAATATAAAAATCCAAAAGAGAGGTTTTTATCTGAAAATCTCCAAAACTGTTTGAGTTGAAGAGCTACAAATTTATGAGAATTGTTTTTATTCGAAACCAAATCGCTGCACCAAATAGAAGTAAAAAAAACCACGAGGCAGATTTCCCATAATCCGGCTTTGGGGAATGACATATACACTTTTGCAGAATTCGGTCAACGGTATTGGTAACGCTGTGTAATTGGTATCATTGTTTATAAATTTCAAATTTGATATTTAAGTCTCGATTGACAAGTGATGAGATTTTGTGGGTAGTTTTTGGAGAGTGTTGATAGGTTATACACGTGTTAGTGGGATTTTTTTTCTTTCGTCATTTTTCTTTATTGCGCTTTGTTTTTAATATAAGACCGGATTATTTTGGTGGTGGATTGTTAATGACATACAACAGTAAGTTCTTTGTTAACCTCCTATGTAACTCCATTGTTTAACAATGCGGGTGAAAGACCCCATGGAGATACTGAATCATGTAACATCTCAAAAAAGATCATTAAAGATCTCTCTTCGGCTTCAGCTATCATATCAAACCATTTATTTACATCCCTCACTAAGCTCGGAAGTAAAAAAGTACGGGAGCGCTGATAATGGACCGTATATAGTCCACGATTTCCCGTTTAGAACCCGATATGGTAGCTGGACTATCTATTAGGCCGATCAAATTCGGTCAACTCCTAAATCAGAACAAAATCGAAAATATTTGCAGTGATAGAGTTAAGAGGATGGGTAGAAATTTCTATCGAATTTAAAACGATCATAGACGCGAATAATTTTCTGGAATATCCAATCCTCTCTCAGAATAAATATACAGCTAGTATTCCAACATATAATCTAACTAGAATGGGTTTGATTCGTGGGGTGCCCGTAGAGTGGTCCATGGATGAACTTGTGGAATCACTGGTAATGCCTACGGGATGTGGCTTAGTTCTGAAGGCTCGCAGGTTAAATCGGAAAATTGTGGCAGATGGAGCCATCAACTGGGTCCCAACTCAATCCGTAGTATTAACTTTTAAAGGACAGACTTTACCTGAACGAGTTTATTCTTATTATACTTCTCTTCCTGTTGAAAAGTATTCATATCCAACTATCCAGTGCCAAAAATGTTGCCGATTCGGTCATGTAAAAAGTCAGTGTCGCTTGAAACCGCATTGTTTCCGTTGCGGGGAACCGCACTGTGGAGATGAATGTAGCATCTCACTACATTCTAGTTCTTGCGTTCTTTGTTCTGGTAACCATTTTGCGACGAATAGTTCTTGCCCTGAGAATTTAAGACAAAAGTCAATTAAAGTAGTTATGTCTCAGGAGAACATATCATATGAAGAAGCTTCAACCCAATTCCCGACTGTTCGGAAATCCTATGCAGAAGTAGCTCAACAACTTTTTTCTACTATTTCCTCACCTATTAACCCAACATCTCAACAGTCATTCTCTCTTTCATACAAGAAAACGACGTTCACTTCTCGACGCCCAAAAGTTATCACTGGAGGGATCTACGACAAATGAGCCCATCAAGCAATTATTGCTGATGTCCCTTCTTCGCTTTCTAACGGTTGTTCAATTAATCCGGAAACTGTTCCTTCTTCTTCGCTTACGTCGTCTAACGATAATTTGTTAGACTTAATGTTATCTTTAGTTTTAAATATAATTTCTAAGTATGATGATAGCTTACCGTCCACCGTTGCCCTAAAACTTAACAAAACAGTATCTTTAACTAATAAAAATGGACCTGACACGAATAATACAATGGAATAGCCAAAGCATAAATAATAAAAAACATTATCGCATACTTTTGATTTCTAAGTTTTCGCCATCAATCATCGCAGTTTCCGAGACTTGGTTACTACCAGGTTCCTGTTTCCGAGTCCCGAGGTACTACTGTGTCCGTGAGGACAGATCTGATGGTTACGCAGGTACCGCTTTATTTGTTAGACAAAACCTTTCATTTTCCCAAATTCCTGTACCGGTCCACAGTCCGAATATTAGTGCTGTGGCTTTGAGAGCGTTCGATATATCTTTCTTATCATTGTACATCTCCACTCCCCATTCATCGCTTATTGCAGATATTCAAACCATAATAACTTCTCTTCCTTCTCAGGTTATCGTTATGGGAGACTTTAATGCACATCACCGCAAGTGGGGATCCCATCATTCTGATCTTTTCGCTCATTCATTACTAGATATATTTGACGAAGCCAATATATGCGTTATTAATGACGGATTTCCCACCCGTAGAGTTTCTCCTTTCCAAGACCCAAGAACCGCAGTTCTTGCATCCCTGCTTTCGTGGGAAATCCTACCCGATTCTCATGGAAGCGACCACTATCCGATTGTTATCACCATTCCCGGTAGATCTTCCCCCGTCCAGAAACCCCTCTCCACAGGTAAATATAATGTGAATAAAGCCGATTGGTCATCCTTCGCTACTACTCTAGATTCTAAATTGGACCTTATTCCTCTTCCTAATAACAAAAATATCCTTCAATCTTATTCCTCTTTTGTAAGATCTCTGAGTTTTGCAGCCGATCGTCACATTCCTACAAAACAAAATTCTTCTTTCAAAATTTCTCCAGCCTCGGTGGGACTCCGAATGTACAGAAATTGTTCGCAAACGGAAGGAAGCAGAAGCTATATATAACTCATCCATGACTGTTCATAATTTTCTGAATTACCAACAAACCGCAGCTCGCTCCAAAAAACTCTTGTCTTTAAAAAAGAAAAAAGGGTGGATTCGGTTTTGCGAAAGTTTGCCTCCCCTTACTCCACCCACGGTTATTTGGAAACAAATAAAACGCTACCGCGGGGCCAGCAGCAATGTCAATAAACGACACTTCTAGTTGGATTGAAGGCTTTTTTGACAAAATCTCCCCTCCATTTGTTCCTCATCAAAATTCGCTTCCAGGTAACTCTTTTATTTTCATACAGGATAATCCTATCCCATCCTCTTCAAAATAAATGTTAGATTCTTATCTTTTCGTTGAATGAGCTGCAGATTGTTATTGAAAATCTTGCCGAGTCTTCCCCCGGTATTGATTTCGTCCCCACTCTTTTCTTATCAAAAGTAATAATAAGGCGAAATTGTTCTTCCTTGAAGTAATTAACTTACTATATTCTAATAATTTAGTTCCTGCATCTTGGAAAGCGCATTTAATTATTCCCATCCTAATATTTGGCAAAAATCCCACAGATCCACAGTCCTATACGCCTATCTCTTTATCATCAGCTCTTTCCAATATAATGGAACATTTGGTTAAGAATCGGTTAGAGTGGTTCCTTGAAAGTAAAGGTCTATTAGACCAATCACAGACCGGTTTTAGAAAAAATATGAGTACTTTGGATAACCTTAGTATTATAATGACTGATATTCGTCACTCTTTCCAGAAGAAGGAATTTTTAGTTGCAGTATTTTTAGATGTAGAATCTGCTTATGACAGCGTTCTTCTTCCAGTACTCAGGAACAAACTTGTTCAGCTGAGTATACCAGCGAGGATGATCAATTATTTAAGCAGCCTCCTAATGGAAAGAGAGACTTATGTTAAATGTAACGAAAGTATTCTAGGCCCAAGGTTAACATGGAAAGGCCTTCCTCAAGGGTCTGTTCTAAGCCCATTGTTATACAATATTTATACAGCAGACCTCAATCAAACCGTTGAATCGTTTTGCCAGATCTTGCAATATACTGATGATATTTCTTTATATGCATCTTTAACTTCTATTATTAAGGCTACGGAACAATTAAATTCTGTGTTATATTATTTGGGGCAATGGTTGGACAATCATGGTATCTCTCTATCTGTACCTAAATGTTCAGGTATAATATTCTCTAAAAGAAAGGTAACTGTAAATATTGAACTATCTTACAATGGTAAATCTATTCCCCTAAAAGATCATGTTAAATTTTTAGGTATGATTTTGGATAGAAAATTGTCTGGTCTCCCTCACATCAATTTTCTTGTTGAAAAATGTGAAAAATCGATGAATATTCTCCGTACTCTATCAGGAGTTTGGTGGGGTTCCCACCCCATCTCACAAAAAATACTGTATAATTATATTATTCGTAGTCACTTGGATTACGGTACATTCCTTTTAGACCCGTGTAATAAATCAGCCTTAGACAAATTAAATTAAATTCAACACAAAAGCCTTAGAATTATCATAGGGGCATTGAAATCTTCCCTGACAAATGCTCTCCAAGTCGAATGTGTTGACCCTCCATTATACCTACGCAGACAATATATCTCTGACCGGTTTCTTTTTAAGCTTTATCAAAATCCAAATCATACTATCGTCGTTTACAAAATCTCTTACAGACATTTGAATCCAGAGGTTACCAATCTGTGTAATCGCTTCCTTGTATACTTCAATCTTTCATTAAAATAAACAGAATCGTATATTCCATTTTTAAATCATCTATCAATCCTTTATATTGCACTAACTATATAGCTCTCACCTTCAGGCCGACTATCATATTGGACTTTGGTGTTGATAGAGACGCTATTCAAACTAACAGTATTTTCAACAGCATATTAATTAGCGACTGGCAAAGCTGGATCCCTTTTTGTGCTGATGCATCTAAGCTGTGTAATCTTGGTAACGTGGGCGCTGCAGTTTGGATACCTAGATATAGGATTATCCTTAACTTTAAATGTCCCCTTCTAACATCGGTTTTTACTGGGGAAGCTACTGCAATTTTCGAGACTCTGTTTATTAATTAAGTCACACAAATTAGAAAAACCAATTATCTTCACTGACAGTAAAAGTTGTTTACAGGCTATTCTTTCCAATCCCTTCCGCTCCAAATCCAGACATCCGATGGTTTTGAATATTAGAGAGGCATTATACAATTGTCATATTTTAGGTACCAAAACAGTGTTAGCTTGGATTCCAGGGCATTGTGGCATCTCAGGGAACGAATCAGCAGATTCCTGTGCAAAAAATGCTGTTCAGTCCGGATCCATAGACCATTATAGTTTATATACCGAGGATCTACGTTCTCTAACCAAAACTATATTGTTAGAAGTATGACAAAAGGATTGGAACCTCTCCAGAAAATATAAAGGCAGAAATTATGGTACTTTCCAAAACGATATTCCTCAAAAGCTATGGTTTTTAAATTTCCATATCTTAATAAGGCTGTTACTTCCATCATCTATCGTCTTCGTCTAGGTCATTCTTGTACACCAGTGCATCTATCTAAATTAAGGATTAGGAATCATTCTCTCTGTGAATGCGGCCTAGATCATATATTCTTCCCGATCATATATTCTTCAATTGTTTGAGAAACAGATTCTCCCTGTATGATATCCTTCCTGCTTATATTCCCCGTCCTACTAACCTTATGTGTCTCTTAGCTTTAGTGAATAATAACCCTTTAATTTTACATGCCTTTTCCTTATTTATTCAAATTAACAAAATCAAACTTTAATCTGATTATCTATATCTCAATCGTTATATATCTAATTTTGGCTATATCTAATTATTGTAAAAAAATAGTTTTTTACAATAACTCGGTCTGAATATAAGTTACACTAAATAATTATTTTCTTTTCACAAATAAAAGCTCTCCTTCATTTATGACACTATCTGCCACAGACAACGCTCACTCTTTATCTACATGACATTGGCGGAATTGTGTATTACCTACGCACGGCGCCACAAATTAAGAAGAAGAGATTTTGTGCATAGTGATTGTCAGCTTAGTCTTGGAGTAATATTATTCTGTGGTTTAGTCCAGCTTAGTCTGTAGGTACTGTGTGGTAAAGATTGTTTATACTGAGAATACGGGTTTTATATGACGTTATATTTCGCAGAATAGATAGATAAAATGCTGTTTACGATCAATTTATTAATTTTTGCAGTGTTTTTAAAGCATATACAATCTATTGATCATAATGATTTGAACTTGCCACCGGAACATGTTCCATACGTTTTTAGTGCCTTCCCTGGTATTGCTGAGTCTTGTTCATTGGATCCTAAGTGCCCCTACAAAGATACAAAAATGTCAGAATCCTGTTGGGGTTATGAACGAGATTGTGAAAAAAAAAACTCTTATCATGTTAGACCAGTTTGTCTTGGTGACCATAGAGGTTGGGTAAAAACCAAAGAAGCACAGTATGATACTTTTTATACTCAAGCCGATTTTGGTAAGTGTTTGCATATTATAATTAATGAATCATAATTAATTTTAAGTTACACTAGAAGCATTATTCTGTACTAAAAAGTTTTCAGCTAGACACTAACAATTCCTTTGTTTTTATGTAACAGCTGACATAACTGCAAGAAACGTTCATATTCATGTAAAATTATTTATAGTTGATGTAATTATTCAAAAAACATTTTGCTTCCACAATTTTACACATTTGAGGTTACTATTTGTTGTCATATTTTCTTCTAAAAAAACCGGCATAGATATTTTAACAAGTCTACCATGGCTATTCACCAATTGAATTATGTTTATATTGGTAGTGTTACCATTTATTCTGTGGCATTTTTCTCAGGCAATATTTCATTGAAGGTTTCCAAATTTTGACTATCTTTTATGAATTACTTGAATATATAGTAATCATTAGCAATAAGCAATGAAATTTAAAAATAACATCGGCAATTTAAATGTAGTAATACATTTTAAAATCAATCTTAATATTGAATTTATTGAAATATAATAGAATTTTTTTATTTACAAAACATGGTTAAATTATATGAATGTAATGATATAATTAATTGGTTTAGAAATGCCATTGCCAGTCTTTTACAATGTAGGAACTGTTTTTATTTTTTAAGTTATTGTCTAGTCCTTTGACCATAAACTCCCCTAATCTTATGTGTTCAAGAATGATAACATGCTAAATCTAAAATGTCGACTTGTGAATAAGCATCAACACCTGAATACATTGATAGGTATATATTTGCAAAGAGATTTTAAAGCTTACAGAGTTATCGAGAGAGTTAAATAGAAAAGCCCAAACAAGACTATATTTTGTACAGAATATAAGTAGCAGAAACTAAGGTATTTTATTGTAACATTCAAACTCATGCCAAGTAGTACATTAGCAGAAAAGTTAAGTTTGCTTGGAATGTATTAGGATTTCATTTTAGGACTACTATAGCCTAAAATAATAATAAAGTGCAGGCTACTTAGCAGTAAATAGGGTAAGGATGAACTAGAGACAGACAGTGACAATTGTTAGCCTCTGAATTATATGGTAGGTATAACACAGATAGGCACAGAAGAAAAGTGTCTGGCTAGCCACAAATTTCATAAAGTAAATATTTTAAATGATAATAATTAAAATAATAAAGTACAATATGTAATACTCATAAATTGTTAGATAATAATTATTATACTGTAAACCATCTTCATTCCAAATATGTTTATTATTTTATTACTGTGTCAAAAATAATGAAAAATCAATTTTCCTTTTCATTAAATAATGTAATATACCCAGTTAATAAGTTGACTGTTTGTATATGATTATTCCTGCATTTCCATTGCATTATTTATATTTTTTAATCTAATTTGTATAATACTTTTTGTTTTCTTGTTTGCGTGAGTAAATGTGACACTGGAGTACAGAGGCATGGCACAATAGACCCTGTAGTAAAAGTTAGACATTATTTTGATTAAGAGAAAAGAAAAGAGTGCCAGGGAAGTACTTACAACTTGTCCGTTGTATGTATATTAAAGCTAAAACACATGTTAGGTCTGAGGCTGGAATTACCAACAATTTCCATGTGGCTGTAAGTTTGCATCAGGGATCAGCTTTAAGTCCTTATCTATTCCTTCTTGTCATGGTTGCACTAACATCAGACCTACAGGAGGAAGCACCTTGGTGTATGCTATTCGCTGATGATATTGTTCTTGTTGTTGATAATGCTGCCGAGGTCCAGAGTAGGCTGGAGAAATGGCGAGAGAAACTGGGGAATGTTGGTTTAAAGATTAGTGGGGTGAAAACTGAACGTTTGTTCTGTGACTTCGGAAGTCCATCCAGTTTTTGTCATATTACCTTAAACGGTGTATTCTTACCAGCTTGCTCCAATTTTCGGTACCTTGGCTCATTGATCCAAAACGACGTGGAATAGACGAGGACGTGATTGAATGTCACAATTTTTCTCATTTTATATAAAAATTTATATAACAATTTTAATTTGGAGATTTTAACAGCTCTGTTTATATGTTTCACTACAATCCAATGGTCATATATAATGACTGATAAATTGGAGACAAAGACAAAATTAGGAACCCTGAGTTAACCGATTATGTTTTTTCTAGACTATGTTTATAATAGTTCCCAATATTAGGTAATGAAAATATTTTAACATAAAATGTAGACATGTATTTTAGATACATGTTTATGAACTTTATTTTATAATTTTGTAAGTATCAATTATGTTTTCAGGTTTCGTAAAAGAACAAATAGATGAACTAATGGTTATATGTGAGGCTTTATATCCTGATGATACTTCGATGGAATGCTCAAAATATTTGAGGTAAAGTTTTCATCTTTTATAAATTCTGAAAATGTTATGAATTTAAGTGTTTTAACTAGATATTAAGTCTATCTATACTATTATTCTTGTGCATTCATGCAAGACTATGAATAAGTCCTCTTTTTTGTGGTAATAATGCAATAAAATATTAATTACATATTATAAACATTGTTTTAAGGTTTTGCCGAGGACGAAATTTAATGTTAAACTTCACTGGTCTGGTTGGTAGAGGTGATAATTTGCGGTACAAGATGGACATACTGGGTCCTGGCCAAATAGGTAATAGTGATGATTTAATGAGTCAGTCAACTAAATAAGTAGTTCTGTAAGATATAATAAGAAAAGTTATTGGAGGTACTATGTTTGAATGTATGGTGGTAGTTTTGACGTTCATAAGCGCCTTCTTAGGGCCTAAATTGAATAAAGAATTTTTGATTTGATTTGATTTGAATTAAAATGAAATTACGAAAAACGTATAAATTTAATAAACATTGAAAAACAAAGTTGTTTTTGTGAATGCCTGCATATCTGTTCCCTTAGTTCTTCTAAGCTAGGCAATGGGTTTTGATAATGGTTTCACTATTAATTTAGGGAATATCTTCCAGAAGTGTTATATGTAGCAATACATACATACATACTATATGTATAGAAAGTAAAGAAAAATCAGTGTTTTAAAGTCGCAAAAATATATTTTAGGCCTTTACATTGCTAAAGCCTTATGAACATTGTATATCTTACAAAGGCCCACAGAAAAATCTCTGATGGAATATGTCTTATGTTCGAAGGTTAATTCACAGTATGTATTGTTATCTGTTTGTGTTAAAAAGTAATTGCTTATATGTGACTAGTGTGAGTACTAATGTAATAATAATCTTTATCCAATTAAACATATTATTATAGTGTACTTAAGGATTAAATGTGGATTAAAATTGCACCTTCCTGCATAACACTTTAAATGAGTATTTAGAAAGGATAACCGATTTCAAAATTATGCATAACAAAAAAAATAGTTGTCTGTGTAACGAAACTTACGAGGTTCCTTGACTTGTAAATGTAAAAATGCCAAAAACTGATCAGTTGTGTCACATGTGCCAATCACTTGAACATTTATGACGTCACATTAAGAAAATCATTGCACCCGCACGAAGTCGGGGCAGTTAGCAAGTAAAGTATAAAGCTTAAAAGTTATATTGAGAGATGTTTTCAATTATTTTTTATTTTAATTTTAAATTTAAATAAAACATTTTCACTAATAGAATTAATCTAATTTTCAGGAGGATTTTGTAACTTTCATTCTGAGAGACTTAAAAAGGAAGCCGAACACATGAGCGCATTGCAGTCGTGGTCTCCTGAAATGATTAATTTTGTTAAAACTCCAAAGAGACCCATAGTCAATAATAATTGTGATATAGTTGTTGATAAGCCAACTTATATTATGAAATTAGATGCTAGTAAGTTGTCTTTATATTTTTTGTTAATTAAGATAATTCACTATATACTATTTATTTCCGAACTAACTATGGGCCTTCACAACTTCACCGGACTAAATACTATCTACTTATGTATTATGTATTGTATTATACCGGGGCAATGGAGTGTCGTTTAACATTTTTTTTAAATCTCAGAGATGACACCAATATTGAAAGTTGATATTACTTCGTACTTACACAATTTTAAGTCAATTACGTTACATCAATCTTATATGTCGCTATGAAGTTGCAACGCGCATATTTTTGTACAGGCATTTGGTATAACCAAAATGACAATATTTATGACATAAGTTTCTTTGACATAAGTTTACTATATTAGAGAAGTTCGATCATTTTACTTATATTTGGTTCACTCAGCGGCCACTTGCAACAACTTCAGAGCGAACTAAAATTTTAGTGATATCTGTACATGGTAACTGGAACTTGAGAAATAGTATGCATACCAAGATATTAGGTTATGGTTAGGATGATAGTCATGGTGATACGCAGTGGCGAAACTGTAAGATGAGAGAGTGGGCAAAATGCCACGGGCCTTCAGAACTTCGGATTTCATGAACCCTATGGTACAGAACATACTACATAACTTAGCTTCTGTCTATTGAAAATACTAATAAAATAAAATTCTATGGTCTTTAAACTTTGACTATGTTGTAGATAGTTTTAAGAAACAGATAGTTCAAAATTTGTGTTAATAAATATCTTCTTAAGATTAAATTGTTATTTTATTAAAAATATGTAATAGTTATAATAATAGTTATAATATATAGTTGTAATAGTTAGCATTTGAAGATTAAGTTAATTTAATAAGATATTTAACTAAAATACAACCAATGTTAGTGTCGGGAAACTATTTCACCTTAAATAAATGACAATGTGACGATTTGTATTGGAGCCCCATCCAGCGAAATTGTCACGAGCCTCAGATGGTATGTCACCTTACTGGTGTTACTGGTCAAGATATTTCAGTTTTTCCTGATATATGTTTCTTCACTTATTTATTTGTTACATAACAGTAGGTCATGATTTAATAGCAATATTAGAGATATGTTGGTAGAGAATATAATTTGTAGTGGTATGAAAGTCTAAATTACCATGTACAATTAAGTGCGACTGATACAAGTAATAAAATCGATTATTGCATAAGAAAGGGTGTATAAAAAATAGTGCCATTATTGTGTGTGTACCCATTTATTATGAAGTCCTCGTTTTAATGAAAAACCTACCATAGTGCTAAGAAAACTTGGTATATATTTTCTTTGTATCTGTATTTATAATCTAGACTATTTTTTAACAATTTTTTTTAGCTGTCAACATGTATCACCATTTTTGTGATTTTTTCAATCTCTACGCCTCACTGCATGTGAACTCTACTTGCCCTTCTACATTTTCAAGAGATAATCATATTCTTATCTGGGAAACGTTTACATATGATTCTGCATTCAAAGACACATTTAAAGCATTTACAAACAATCCAATTTGGGATTTAAAAAAGTTTAGAGGAAAGACCGTTTGTTTTAAAAATGTGGTGTTTCCTCTTTTACCAAGAATGATATTTGGTCTCTATTACAATACTCCGTTGGTAAGTTTACTTTTTGCTTAAATCATGTGTGTTTCAATAGAAATTTGAAAAAAATTGTAACTAAATTTTATTGTGCTACTACTTTATACGAAATGATTAGTAATGTACTCAAGGGGACCTCTCAGGAATCATCCCATTTTTTATTTTCTTTTCAATCCCGTTAAGGATGAATTTAAAAAATCCTTTATCTCATGTTATATAAGCAACTATAGTATAAAATTCCATGCTTCTAGATCCACTATTTAGTGTTGCGCGTTGTCCGTTAATAAGTTGAAGAATAATATATAATAGATTTTTTATCATTTTAGATTTACGGCTGCGAAAGAAGTGGATTATTCCACGCGTTTTCTAAACATATTATACATTCACTGGATATAAAATTGCAACCTCGTATTGACGACAGAGTGAGAGTCACACTATTGTCTAGAGGTACAACGTACAGATCTATCTTGAACGAGAAAGAAATAATAGAAGCACTATTAAAAGTAAAAGGATATTATGTACAGCGAGTAGTATATGATAGAACAGTACCTTTTACGAACCAGTTGGAAATAACACACAATACCGATGTGTTTATTAGTATGCACGGTGCGGGACTAACTCACTTGTTATTTTTACCTGATTGGGCTGCGGTATTTGAAGTGTACGTATCTATTATACATGTTAATTTAAAATGTTGAAAATAACTTTCATTTTGCTTAGTTACATTTCAATATAGATGGTATATGAAGTAAAAAAAAAAGGATTATTTAGAAATTAAAGAAAACTGATATTATGTTTTGTACTGGATCATACAATGATATGCTAAATTGTTTATACTTTTAGATTTCAGAGTGTTATAATATAGTTTTCTTTGAAACTTCAAGGAATTATTTTTAGTATTAGAGTGGATCAAATAAAAATACTATTTATTTATATTTGTTGCCATGAAGGAAGTGTTGAAAAAAATGAAAGTTTGAGGTCTTAAAATTAATATTAACAAGCGACTGTTTGCGATTTTTGATGTTTTATTTAAATAAAGTAAACTCTTAAAACAGTTCATTTAGCGAAATATTGATTCCGGTCATTTTTTTAGATCATTCAATTTCCTCGAAAAATATGTATTGCTTTTAGCCATACGTTTATACATTATTGAGTAATAGATTTAAAAAATATTTCTTTCCTGTAGTATTTAAAAAGGAAATCGAAAATTGCATAACATTAAAAGTTCAAATTTTGACCGAAATTCTGTATTCGTCAGTTTGAATAATATTTCCTGGCGACTAATGAAAAGGTAAATAGTCGTTTTATTTGGTCCACCTTATTGAAGTATACTTTTCCATTTTAATTGGGTATGTTTATATAGCTTCTTATTTTCCCAATATTTTCATATCTGTAGGTATAACTGTGAAGATCCTAATTGTTATGCCGATTTAACTAGACTTCGCGGACTCAAATATGTTACGTGGGAAGATAAAACAAAATTTGTGCAACAAGATGAGGTAACTGTTTGCATTATTCATTTATACTATGTTTATCTTCTTATATATAAATAAAATGATAGATGTCTGTCGTTGTGAGCGTATCACGCAAAAAGTACAGGATAGATTGCGATTATTTTTTTAGTTTTACATTTAAGGAGTATGACTTAAGAAAAGAATTTTACGAGAGCTCCATTTAATTTAAAAATTGTTTAGTTAGTTACGATAAAATTATACGATTTTTGTAAGTACTTAGCGTGTTCAACGATGTGTGTGTTTTTTGTCATGGTGAAGTGGGACAAACGCTGTGGTGCTTATATTTTTTTCTCTGTATATAATATATATCATTTATTGGTTAGCGTTTGACCACAATCTCATCTGATGTTAATAGATGATGTGGTCTAAGGTGGTAGTCAGTAGTGGTAGAGCTACGCTGAAGCTATTACTGGTTTCAGCATGAATGGGTCGGTTCGCCCGGGGTAGTACCACCCTCTCACAGAAAACCGACGTGAAGTAACAGTGCTCGCACTGTTGCGTTTCGTTCGGTCAGTGAGAGCGCCGGAGGCCCACTTATTTAAAAGGCCGGCAACGCACTTGCGACTCCCCTGGTGTTGCTAGTGTCTATGGACGGTGGTGATCACTTACCATCAGGTGACCCACCTGTTCGGTTGCCCCCTATAACACAAAAAAAAAGAAAAAAAAGAGAACGGGCTCTCAAGTGCAGTTGCCGGAACACACCAACAGGTGCTTGGCGGCAGATTTTCAACTTAAGCGTGATAGCTAGCCAGGCGGATTTAGAAAAAGCCCTACCACCATGCTATGGTGTTATCACGATGTGTTCCTTCACCGAAAGCTCCGACTCAGTTGCTAGGATTCAACCTACGTCTTTCGATGCTGTGCCCCAACACACTACTAACTGAGACATTATCGCTTCATATATTGTTATGATAGTAAAATACTATTATCAGACTATCAACTACTGAATAATAATAGCGTCTGAAATGGATATCCCAAGTCTTGCAACTATTTCGGTTATAATCAGTTATTTCCAAGATAGTTTAATATTTATTCATCTATGTTTTCTTACTAATAAGTATATACTCTAAAATGTCTGCTTATTTGGTTCGATATCTAGCCGGTGTAATGACTAAAGTAGTTAATGGTTATATGAATACATTACAATTATCTTTAGTCAAGTTTTTACCGGTTTTCCTTTCAGGGCCACGGTCCAAATGGTGGTTCTCATGCTAAATTCACGAACTATTCGTTTGATGTCAAAGAATTCCTGCGATTGGTGGAAAAATGTGCGGAGTACGTAAGGAAACGTACAAGATTTTAGAAATTTCATTCAGGGACATCTCATAAAGAAATTACGTGAAGAATTGTAATCATACAATATAGATAGATAATGCAGTAGTTCGGTAAACGGGATTATCATCACAAATGACCAGTGAGAATTGGATTATTTTCAACTTTACAGCTTTCTCGTGAGTAAAATTTATATTACGATCAGCTTTTGCTTGGGGTTTGTAGGCTTGATCTATCCTTCGGGAACAATAAAAAATGTTTTAGGTAAAGGTACCCTACATATTTTTCTGTACCCCTGACATCATGTATGATGATCGGTTAAATAGTTAAAGTGTAACGAAGGAATAAACAAACTCATTTTCGCATTTATAATATGTATTACATAATATTTGTAATTAAGTAAGGACTAGCAGACGTTTATGGAGCAGCGTCTATTAGCAGGCATAATATCTAGAAATTTAATAATTGAACCATAATCTTATGTTGCAAAATGGAAGTGTACTAAATGTTTTTTTTTCTAGGGTATTATTGTTCTCACCCGAATATAATTATGATGTACATATTAATCTCATTATTTCTATACGGTATATATTATAATATTGTCACTTGTGTTTACTATTAATGTTGTTTTGAATATAAATGTATTGTAGTAAATTGTCTTATAAAATATTATGTATTGTCTATGTATATGTGGTTTAGCTGTAGAAGTCATTCGTAGATATATTAAGGTACAACAATCTCAGTTTTTAATATAATATTAGTCAAAGAATTATGTATGATCTACATTATTTATTGCAGCTTAAGATCGTCCTAGTCTCTTAAATCCAATATTATTAAGTGAGTAATTTTTGTATATATATGGAATATATGGGTTTGGTTCACATAATTTGATCTATAACTGATAACACAGGGAGAACACACACACACATATCACAGTGGAAATTTTGGAACACACTACAACGAGGGAGTTCCGTTTCGTGAATTTAATGTCATGATATTTTTTATACATCATTCTAAAATTACTGTTGCTTTTGTTGCAACACTATTTGATTTTGGATTATATGGAAATAAGTAAAAAATAAATGATTTTTAAATTCACCGTCATTATATGATTTTATGTTCTTTATTTTATTTCCTGATTGAATTAATATTCTGTTTATATATTCTATTAACCTGTTAATTGCTTCATTTTTCCTCTTTACTAAGTAAACTACACAAAAATGTGTTAAATCGTCAATAATAGTAAAATACTATATCTTACCTATTAATGTGAGTGTTGTCACTGGTTCAGATATATCAGTATGTATCAGCTCATCAATATAATAAGAATGTGGTTATCATTTGAATAAAATGGTTATCTAGATGATTTACCTCTCATGCATGGTTCACAATGAGTTCATCTATACGGCAACGTCAACAATATCAGGTGATTTCTGTTTGTATCAGCAAATTAAAAAAAATTAGAGTAAATGAAACTTTGCACATCTTCAGGTATTTTATCATTGCTGGCCTTTCAGTTTAAGTTCAGCATCTAATAATCTTGATTTTACAAAATCAATAGTCCATTCTTTATCCATCGTTTCTAACGTAGTAACCATAGCATTGTACACTATGGGTTACGCCAATAGTAAGTGACATAATTTATCTTTTAATGAAGCACCGATTGACTCCAAACCCGTTATTATATCGTCAAAATGAAAGCAATGATTTTAGTAGTTCTTCGCTTAATGCTCGTTACATTGTTAGTAACGTTGTATATTCTGTAATTTATTATTTTAAATTTGTCCGAAATACTCTGAACAATAATTTTGTGCTCCTTTGTATGGATTTATGTTTTTCGCATTTTCAAAAGCAGTTGCTAATCTTCGCCACTCCATCAACTTTATTCTGAATTTCCACGTTGATAAGTTAGACCCGTCCATTAGTTTCGGTAGCTGCAAATGTGTGATACCAGTCGACGCCATTGTATGTGACCATTGGCGATTATGTTATTTATAATTATACGTTGCTAATTACACAGAGTTGTTTCTGTGATTATCTATCACCATCTATATATGAATATATATAATGCGTCTTGTTCAGTGGAAGCGTATCGAAGTCAATTATTAATATGCACAAATAAAACATTCCTGCCATCTTTAATTAGGAGAACATCACAGATAGCATAGAATATACATTTGATTATATTAAGACACAGATGAAGATAAAACTACACAGATAATATTATTTTTTAAAGTTTCCAACCCAAATACTTTAATAGGGTTTTTCCACAAGAGAACCGAGCAAAACTGAGTTGCTCAGGATCTTAAATTTTTACAGTTGATCTTTAATAATTTTATTACCTAATTGCAATTGTCAAATAAAAAAATTATTTACTGTATTTTTTCAAATTGTTTGTTGCATAAGGAATTTCCAGATATAAATATGGTAATAATTGCAATATAATAATCATAATAATTAGTAAGTTTTTTTTGAGAAATAACTTATTAAATTCGGTGTGGATTACTGTGTTGATTTATTACACTGCAACGATAAAATAAGTTTTAAATTAATAAAAACAGTTTTAATTCAAAACGCAACATTCTTTGTATAAGGTATCTGTAAGGTGCAATGAGTTATTCCGCTAGAAACTGCTTTGACATTATTTACGGGTCTTCATTCGCTGGATTATTAAAGTATTTTTATATTTATGAACATTATTGTAATTGTGTTCTTAAAATTGTATATTTAAAATAATGTTATTCTTTTTTAGTACAGCAAATTACGAATTCTATTGGGATTAATCGGAAAGTATTCAAAAATTGCATTCCGACCCAAGGGTTTATATTTCTTTTTCAATCCTAATTACTACTCGCTCAAAGTATTAACAATTTTGTTAATTACAAGTTAAATTTATTTTTATTTTTAAATTTAGTATTAGTATTTCGGAATTACCCAAAAATAGATTATGGTTGTCAATTTTTGATTTATTTTAGATTTTATGATAGCAGGGTATCTGTTAGAGAGAAATATCCTAGCATTAGTCAGTGAACCGTTATAATATAAAAATGTTCCCGATTACTAACACCAATAAATTACGATGAGTAAGATATACTAATAAAATTAAATTTATAATTTTAAAAATTTACTTTTGTATATAAGTGAGTATGTATGAAGGAAATTAATATTCCTATTTAACTACCTCTACTATTTTTTGCTCATTTGCACTGAGTGTCGGTTGTTGCTTTGGTTTAGCGATTTTAAAAAGGTTAATAGAAGAGTATTAGAAACCGAGTGTAATACTTACATGTTTTCTGATTTAATATTCATCTGACAAGCATTGCATCGTTTATTGGGTGATATTACTTTGTTGTTTTCTCTAAGCCAGTGTTATTTATAACATCAGAATCACTTTATATGCTAATGATATCAGATACACTATGCTGAAACAACTGAAAGCGGGCGTTTTCGTTTATTCTTTTTATATTATATCTGGAAAGCGCGGCTGTTCTTCTTGGTTTTATAATGTGCCAATTGTAATTGTAGAATTAATTATCCATGTTCGTTTATTCTTGGTCGTTGTTCTTTTTTTGTTACTATTTTGTTGCCCTGTCGTGTAGTTATTTTTTTCACTTTTCTTAAAATTTAGTTCTTTGAAATTATAATTATATTTGCCAATTTTTTTGTTGGATTTTGTATGGGCTTAGGATCTTATAAAGAAATACCTAGTTCGGCTGTGTATTCTGCCACAAAACAACGTTTGGATATCGGAGTTTGATACTTGAGACACTACGATTCTTCAGAGACGTGGCATTAACATAACTCTATCTTTTAAGAGCATTATTAGTTGTTTGAAGTTTATTCTTAAACAAAACAGTACGAATTACTTTTAATGATTTTAGGGTTTTCCTTGCTCGGTTGTGTATGCCTCATTGTACTGATAATATTTTTTATATGTATCTGGGTCATATTTGTTCACAGTTACTACTTGTGAGTTGAAGTGACAAACTCCAGATTTTTTTTAAATTGTTTAATAACGATATCGGGGTTATTCGGTTGTCGTATGTCTGCCTAACGCTTTCGCGAATTTTTTTCGGCGTATTTTGTATCAACATTACTACACCATGTTAGTCGTGTTTAGAAAGCCATCTTTTTTTTAATGACCTGAATACAGCTATATTATGTAGCTATATGAGTATAACTGAATATAGCTATACGAGTGGTGGTAATTTCAAAATCATGATACGATTTCGGGTCGCCAGCTTCACAACTTTTTCATTTACGTGAGTTTTTTGTCGTTTCATATATTCTAAGTACCGGTTTCTTTTCTCCAAGGCTTAAGATGAAAACTTTTTTCTAAATAGTTATAGAAGATGTGTGCCTCATTTCGTCCCTTAGTATTAGCTTTATGCGATAATTCAAATTTATAATCACCATCGTTTTGTTCAGTCATCCTTTGATCCCAGACAAATTTGCCTTTTAACACAATCAATGTTGGTAACTTTTCCACTGGCGCTTACACCTGTCAATACTGTTATATTTACCTATCCAATTCAATGAATTGTTCACACACACAAGGTTTATTTATTTGACCAATTACTCTCATTCTGGATTGATCCAGGCATAATGAAGTTTCATCCAAATTCTATATGAATAGCTGACTATCAAAAAGCTCTAATTGTTTGAAAGTAATTTGTAGTGAATTAAATTATTCAGCTATGATGAATGGATTTGTCATTTTCCTTCATATACATTTTACCTTTGGACTTTTTTAATAGACAAGCGATGTTATTTCTGTAAATTAATAAACCAGTCGTCTGGCTCTGGGTTGTTGTTTTTTAAACATTGTCTGAATGTTATTTACTCTAATACATTCAGCAACGATCTCCATAATACCGGAACAGACCAGATCCCCATTTTTCCTAAAAAAAATCATTTTCTAATGGTGTAATGTATGTATACCTGCATTGGTCATGGTATAGTTTACCCATTAAAGAATTGAACTCATGAAGAATTGTGGAATTTTGTACTTTTTCGCCGCACTATAAAACGTAAGTTCTCAATTTTTTACATTTTCAATGAGTTGAGCTACGTTATGTGGTGTATATGACGATGATTATACTAGTGCTAATACCATACTGCTGCACGCATAAAAATGTAAAAGACTGATTTTTAGATACGGGAAAGAAATTTCAATTGTTAAATTTTCTGAAGCATATGCAAAGACGTTTAACATTATTGAAATAATGTTTAAATTATTCCCCTGTTCTTAAAATTGCTCAGAAACACGACAGAAAATATTTATAATATAAACTATTTGCTTAATATATATAATCATATCATTTGTTCGTATACATTGTAATGATTTATACCATATTTTATTATTATATACATTGCTACTGTATTATGTATGGTGGACTTCGAATGTACGCTCCGTAATTACAGTTCGCTATATTCAGATAAATTATCAAGAGGTTGGATGACAGGCCTTGTACGGTTGAATTATCGTTATATGCTAAAGCAGTAAATCCTGGGAATGTTAACTATAAATATTTGTGCCTATTTGGAAATTTTCTATGTTTAATTTTAATAATTATTGTGTAATTAATTTTTCTATTCCGTCCTTACATTAAGTAAAATATTGTGATGTCATTATTAGTTACGTAGATTAAAAATGCACAATTGAAACCATTTAAGTTAGAAATATGAAATTCTGATAATAGATTTCGTACGAAATGCACGGGTGGCTTTGTAGTTTATTATATTATTAGACTAGTCAATCCATTAATTAACACAAGGTAACACAACAACAACTATATAAATAGAAACGAGCAAAATATGTGTTTAGATAACCTACTAGAAATGATTGAGAATATATATAATTAATCAATTTTTAGAGAGTGAAATATTTTTGAAGTTGTAAACGTGAAATTTGATATTTTATTAAAATCAAATTTTGTTTAAGTGTTGAAAATTAGCTTTTAAATTAGAGAAATAAAGTACAAAATATGTTGTCTTACAATTTTACGTTTATAAAATTACGTACATGAAAATATGTACTTAAAAGTGTAGTGTTTTTCTATTAAAAACAATTTAAATGTTTGCTTTTGGCAAATCGGCCTATGAAAATATTTAGTGGAAATTATAAGGCCTTGAAATATACTTATTTACGGGCATTGTAGTTTGAATATACATTAGAGTGAATAATTTGCACGAAACCCTGAAGGAGATAAACCACAAATTGATGTAAAAAATGTCCTGTGTCCTTGATTTTTTATAAAAATTTTGAGAAAATCGACTATGTAAACAGTAGTTTCACATTTACAAAGTTATGATGGATGACGTCATTGAAACTAACCAATAGATAAAATAATTGTTACATATTGTTTTTCCGTGTTTTTAGACGTAACCATCTAATATCACTAGATATTAAAATCAACTATTGTGACGGTAAAATGTACAGTCACGGTTCATCATCGTATGAATGGAGCCGTTTTTATAGGCTTATCAGATTGTATATGAAAATGTTTACTTGGTTATAATATCTTTATTTTCACAAAAATGCAAAGTCAATTTGGATACAGTTTGTAATGCAATAAGTGTTTGTGATATTTACTTTATATAAAATATTATTGTAACTTGCTGTCCTCGCCGTTCCACACGAAATTATTATGCAGTAATTATATTGTCATCGTAATTTTATTTTGATTTACATTTTATAATTTCTAAATATATTACTGACAATTCTTATAGCTTGTCAATGCCTGTAATTCTTGTTTACAAAATTTGATAGATGTCGGTTAACACGTTCCTTGCCACGTGTTGGCCCATGTCCTAAGATGAAGTTTAACGTGTACCACCATAGAAGTACACGTAGCACGGAACACGTTGAGCCGTTTTTGAGTAAAATATAGAATCAAAAAGAAATAAATAATCAATGACCTCTGTGTGAGGTATCTCATATAAATGAAAAAAAAATACATGTAAACAGAACTATAGACTTATCAGTACTAGTCCTCGTCCAGAGGTAACAATTCGATTATAATTCATAAAATTTTCAAGTCACATTATTAAGGAAAAAAGGAACTTTTTCAATTTGTTTTATTGTTAAACGTTAAAATTCCTTAATGTATATTAAACAAACAAAAACAGAGGAAGAAGATGTTTTCAATTGTTGTGTCACTGCCTATTTATGTATATCAACTTTCTCCTTACAAAATAATTAATATAAAAAAAAAACAAATTAGTTCTTCAAGTACCAAATACTTTCTCAGAGTAAAAGGTTGTATTTATTACATGTGTGTTATGACTATTTAAAGTTATCTCACGTAACTCGTACATTGAGTAGTTTCGTCACTATAATGTCGGTTACTCTTATATTTCCTTCAATAATTTTTTATGGTTTAACCCACAAATTTCTGAGAGAAAAAAGGGTGAGAGCCGAGTATATTAAATCGTAAAACAATCGGATAAATTGGAGGCAATATTTACAGTGGTAAATTAATGTCCGAACCCGCGTACTGCCTCGGGCCTCTCGATCATAACTTTTTGGCTTAACCAGATCGTATCGTAAAAGAATAAAGAGACTGTTAATTGAAATAATTTTAAGCAATCTCAATATGACTTTTCTTAAGCAAATGTCGTTTTAATATTAACTTTTGTGATTTCTAGTAATTATTTAGTGCATAATTTAAATGTATTTTGAAATGTTAAGAATGTTTGAATGTTAGTAACATTGTTATAAGGATCTAGAAAATAAATGGTTTTTAATTGTTCAGTCCTAATATTTTATACTGTGGGTCTTTAATGTTGTAATTCATTGTTGAATATTTGAATATCATTCTACATCGATTTTAAACGTATAACGCTTTGTCTCGATTTTTCTTAATAGTATGTACAGTAGCAGTAAGTGCAGAAATGTAAAGAGAAACAATTACAAACTTGTAGATTAGAATTTTTGAAATATAAATTTATATAATTTATAAAAAGTTTTAATTCAACAAGATGTAGACGGAATACTTGCACTTTAGTCCCCGTCCTTATCTTTGAGAGTTAGTGGTATAAGCTGTATGTCTATTAAGCTTATGAATTCGTGTAATGTTTTTATAGTAGCACAACAAAGTGCAGTCACTTTATTTAATGCTAAGCACAGTGCAATCTTAAAAAAAAAACGGCGACCATCAAGAGATCTACAGTCCAGCGGCAATCGTCGTCGTTATGCCGGCCTACTATAACCCTGTAACTGTTTTATAAGATAAAAGCATGAAACCTGTAAACAATATATATCTTTGCATTGGTTATAAATAAGCAGTAAAAATTAATTACGAAATATTTGTGCTAAGCCACAAATTGTAAACCATGTAACTTTTTACGGGCTGACAGTCGTAATGCCGCCCCCCAATTTTGGTGCCCTGGACATACGTCGAGATTGCCCGCCTCTGGAGCGGGTGTTGAGTACATTGAGTTTATTAACTGCGTTTTTATGGCTACAGAATTAAACTGATTTAATTGAAACTTGTGTTTTTTTTTTATGACAGGTTAATCTATTAATTCTCAAAGCGTTTCATTTGTTTATACCTAATTTAAACCTGTTTTATCTAAGTATGCGTATGTATATCGTTAAAATAAAGTGTTTGTTTAAATGATAATTGGTTTTTCTGGTACTGTGTCTATAATTTTATTTGAGTGTTGACCGATTAAATAGTATCATCATTCATTCGGTCATTTTCTTGTAGAGGGAATGGTATTAGATACAGTCGTACTTGCACCAATTACACAACGGATTGAGTGGATATGTCAAGTGGATTAACGACACCAGAGAATACGAAATGTACTTACAACAGAAATAATTATTCTCGAGTCACTGAGCATGTACTTGAATAATAGCAGCGCGAATTAAGGCAACAAGCTTGAAGTTTACAATAGTAACAAACAAACAGAAGGTAACAGAATGAAGGCAAACATTCATGGCTCTTTCAAAACCGTACAATAGTCGTCATCAATTACAGGCAATAGATCGCCCAACATCATTTGTCCGTCTTTCCGTTACTTGACTGGGGCATTCCCACGGCGCTCGGGACGATCGTGTTTGTTGTCGGAATATGTCCATCGAGCTATAGTAACAGAAAATTGGTTCTGATTACCTCGATCTTTGCCTACTTAGTCGTCTTTAATATCCGCGTTTCTATTTCTCATATATTTCTAGGTTTTACTGAGTTATATCCTCTCGAATAAATATATTGACAATGTTTATCGAAAATTAATAAGCAAAGATGAGGATTTACTGAGAATTCACGGATTAACTTCCAAGTTAATAATTATGCAGAACGATGCGAACCGTTGTTTTCTTGATGTTATCAACAACAAGACTGAAGAGAAATTACTCCGATCAAGAGATAATCTCGTCGGAACAAAAATTGATCATTGATAGGCGCGGGCACGTCCTGCAGCCTGCCACCAGCCCACGCCCACATTCAATGCTTAACTCTTTTTAATTTCACGAAGTTTGTATTTTAATATTAGTAGATTTTTATATCACACTGTATATATTATAAGATACACACTGGTATGACCCGAGATCTTGTACGTGTGAAAAAATTAATATCCATAATTTAAATATTTTCAAAGTTCAGCAACAAATAAAGAAACCTGTGTTATAAGGTCATGGTTTTGTTTACTATTTTTTTTTTAATTTCTACAATCATTTTGAGTATGTGTGGTTATATCGCATTTTTTTTAAGTTTTCATTTTAAGATCAAAAAGCAATCTCGATAAACGTAAAAAAGAACGCTTCCTTTTTTGGGGCTATTTTTCTGAATTAATTGAAATTGAAATTTGAGTTATTGTTGAAAAAAAGTTATTACGTGATATCCTAATTTGAAATTATAAAAACATTTGTGTAAAATTAGATATTCTGTATGTTTTAAGAATCTATCTAGATTTATTAATGATGATATTTAATTTTATCCTATTCTTTATGATTTTTATATTCACGAAATTGTTTATTATCGAAATCTGTACTATAATAATTAAAAGAAACCAGATAAACTATGGATACACTTTTTGAAGTTAAACAGTGGTTTATGACTTTGAAAAATGTATCTTACTTCCTATATATCGTATTATTATAAGTAAGATTTTACTAGGTCTTATTAATATTATAGTATTTAGATTTAGGTCACTTCTTAGTGCAGCCTCATTCGATCTCTCGGTCAATAAATATCAGATTAAAGTGCCGCTATTGTAGCCTTCACGCACAAACTAGTACCGTGGCTTTCAATAACGGTTCGCACTATGCAGATTATCATTGGGGCGATAACGACGACGTGAAAGCGATAGCTGCGACACGATATATTGGTGCGAGTGGCGTATGCGGTCGCCCCTCGCTGCTCGACCGCAACTGCCTCGCGGTGCATGCCATGGTTCATGCACCGGCACGCAGCAGGACGCGTGACAGGCCCACCATCACGTGACCTACCAGTTCACTACCACTCAACACATCGCTTTATTAATAGAATAATACAGCTATAATCTCTCACAAGCTTTTGTAACTAAATACATTAGTAGTATTACTGCAAAATATTAAATTGGCTATAATCTATATATCGTACCGATCGAATTGTTGAGTTAAGTGAATATCAAAACTAATTGTTCTCAACTGAAACAAATTATTTTCTTGGAATTCTTGAACAGTTGCTTCATTATCTGCTAACAGTGAAGAAAAAAATCTTAGCGATGCTCTTGCGCTTTATGAGTTATTTACCTAACTTATTTACCTATCTAAATAAATAAACTTTGTTACTGACATAACATAAATAGAGGTGAAAATGCTCAGTCGCAATAAATAGTTACGAAATTCATAATAAAAGTGTGATGGACGTTTAACCTAGAACCTGTCATTAGGTTGATTTCCAATCAATTGTAACTGAGGGCTGTTGAAAGACAATATTTACAGTCAAAATAATTTACGTAATGTTTACTTATTTCAAGTTAATAGTTTATGTTTGTAGTCATGTGAGTATATTGCAATGATTAGGGTTCGTATTTAGAGGAAACTTATATGCATAGAACTGATTTATATAATTGATGCAGAAAGAAAATGGCATTAATTGACAATTATTAGTGATCGTTATACTGAAGTCTAAAACGCATTATCACTACATAGTATAAAACAAAGTCACTTTCTCTGTCCCTATATCCCTATGTATGCTTAAATCTTTCAAACTACGCAACAGATTTTGATGCGGTTTTTTTTAATAGATAGAGTGATTGAAGAGGAAGGTTTATATGTATAATAACATAAATTAAATAGTGGAGAAATACTGTTATTTTTGAGGTTACTCCAAATTTAACGCGTGCTGGCTACGGGCAGTAATTAATAAATCAAAATTACTGGATCGATTTTAATCATTTTTTCAGTGAATGACATAGGCTATATACTTTATACCCGTGCGAAGCCGGAGTGGGCCGCTAGTAACATATAAAACCAAACTCTTGATCGTTTCTTCGAGGCGTCCGTGGATATGAAACAGCGCACGATGCTTGGGAAACAGGTCCAAATATGGGGAATGAATACAGCCATAGTCTCTATTAACCTGGCGATGTTATCCTATAAAGTAACCACTGAAGGGTTTATCCGTCTAGGTCATGAACGTTTCTGCAAAGTGAAATAAAATTTACGACATTAAATTTTACCGAAGATATAAATCGTTTTATATCATTCAGCATGTCTTACACGCAATCCATAATTATCTACATAACACAATCTCTGTTCGTAGATCACTGAAAATATATTAGATGATATAAGTTAAAAGTGAGTTTGTTTCTCTTTTTACGCTTTCATGCCTTAACTTCTCAGCCGGTCGCCAAGAAATTTTGCATAGACGTTGTCACGTGTATGGTAAAGATACCCTTAATTTAGAAAAAAGTACTATATCTAAAAATAATAGGGTATGTCTAAATTAAAGTAAGCGAAGCCGCGGGTAAAAGCTAATCCTACATTAATTAATGTGAATCTCTTGAAACTTTATAATTATAGTCTATTTCCAAAAATGACTAGATAGACTATAACTTTATAATTATAGTCTATTTCCAACAATGCCACTATGCATATATAAAATGTGTATCGATATAATTCAGTAATCGAGAATCTTTATAACATTAGAAAAGCTTAGCTGCAAAATGTCTCGCAGCCTTCATAAGACAAGTTGCTATTAAACCAAAATTGTGACTAATGAAAATAAAACTAAATAGTATACGGGCAATACAAAGAAATATCATTGTCATAATTACACATTCTATAAAGGTCAAAGGTGAATATTGCTATGATTTAGTGCCAGTCGACTTTAATCTCAAGATATAGAAGTGTGGCCAAATCCAGTGAATGACCCGAGTGTCAAGGTATTAGCGTATCTCAATGAACGTACTCGTATGTGCAAGTAGCACTCAATTAAACAAGCAAGGTCGCTTTTATGTCAAATGTTTAGAAAGTATTCATACGATGATTGTAAGGTGCTAAATAAGTTCTATTGTGAATATCCATAGTTGCCCTGTTGTATATTTAAGATGTGATGAAATTTATAAATAGGTATATTGTTAGAATGTATTATTTGTGTTTGGTATGACAGTATATTATAATGGTTACTGACAGCTTAGTTAGTAATAATAAGCACCATTATCTTGACTTGTTCGGTATTGGTGTAGTTGACATGTGTACTTATTTTTGTTTACCATTGATACCACCCTACTTATTTGGTTTTCATATACTTTAATAGTCATATTAGTCATGGTGCTAATTAAATTAAATTAGGTAAAACAGTGTTGGCTAGTTCCATATAGGAGGGATTTGCTTAATATGAAATTCTCTTGGGATCATTGTATATTAATTAATTAAATTAAGTAATTAAATATATATGATATACCACCTGATTTTGTATGAATATTTATGGTTGTTACTTCCTTATTATATACATACTAGTACATTACTCCAATAAACAAGATTACAATAATCTGATAATTGGTACGAAACACCATAATTCATGTGGATTTTACGTAAGCTAATAACATTCACTTAAGGAATTAGTTAAAAAACAAGTATTTCAAACACTTTTGATGCATATAGAAACGTTTTATAGAAAGTTCACAAAATTGCTGATATCACTGTTTTCAAACGCGCGTGGTATCTACATCAATTAATTAATTATTTATGTCTGTATAATATCTAACATTTTTATATAAAGTAATATTGCATAAAACTTGTACCGGAGGAATGAAATTCACGTGTACCTGTACAGAGTCTGTCGAGCGCAGCGTGGGAGTTTTCCATAAACAATAACATAATGAACAGATCGAGGTTTCAATGACTCTTAACCTTTTGTTGATGAACAAGTCACCAAATAATTCGGGTTCATTTGAGTTGAGTGCTCTGCTTTTTATTACTTTTAAAGTATTTACTTACTTGAAGAAGTATTGTTAAAAGATTCATTTGACTAAATTGTCTATTCATTGTATTATACATAGAGTAATTTTTATATACATATTTATATACAGAATAAACTGAAGCTTTCATTTATTGATACATGAGCTGTTTCAAGTTATAATATATCGCAGTGCGTGATAATCTAACAATTGATAGGAATAATGACAACATAGATAATAAAATAAAATAAAATTGTATTATTAAAAGGTGACATCAATGCCCTCTGGTCTTAATAATTGGCGTCTATCGACGCGGTGTACGATTATGTTAACAATTGAGCCACTATTGCTCCTAAATTTTTCCGTAGGCAAAACTTGCACAGGCTTTATTACTCCTTACTGTGTAATGATTTGTAGCCTAAATATTAGGTCGAGTTAAGTTATGTATTAATTTAGATTGATTCTGATGTTTTCAAGTGACGTCTGTTTTATACTATCATGCAAACGGATAAACAGATAAAAATATATGGTGTGTTTTCTTTTTCAATTTCTCAACTAGTTTCGCTCGTGTTAATCTATCGGACGCGTAATTCGGGTTTAGGACGGGGCGTTCCATAGTGGAGTAACTCGATTGAAAGTGTTGTCCACAGAGGAGATCTCTCAGGGCGGTAAGTTGTTGTCGATATCCCTTGACATCCTCCTGCCATATACGTTATGCTGGAGGTTCTCCAGTTTATCGGAAAGCCACTGTACCTGCGGTGGCTGTTGGAGGCGTACATAAGGGGAAGGGAGGTTGCCTACTTCGACAACCATGGTTGGATGGTTCGGTGGGATACTACGAGTGGTGTCTTTCATGGGCTTCATCGGGGGTCACCATCAGGGGCCCACATCTTCGTGGATAGAGTGCGTATCAGAGTTGGGACCCAAATGAAGTATCTAGACCTGACCGTGGACGGGCAATGGCGCTTAGAGCCCTATTTTAAGAAGCTTGGACCGTGCATTGCGGGAGCGGTAGCGCCACTCGGCCAACTTCACTCTAACGAGGGAAGGTCGGGTGCAAGATGTCACAAACTCTATATGGCAGTCTTGCGGTCAATGGCTGCCTACCGGCGCCCTTGCGCTGTGCTTTAGTCGGTAGGAATCCAAGCAGGGTTAAATATTTTCTCCTATAACTTTCATGCAGTGATTTAAAAAGTTTTAGATTTTAATATGTCTAGTGTAAATATTTATTGTAGTGTAAATATTTAAAACCATTTTGTAAACAAATCAAATTGATTGTTATTGTTGAGAAGATTTCATAAAGTTGAGTTCGTTGTCGCTATATTATTATGAATCAATTGCGATACATCGCAGATAAGGTGTCTGGCGTCGCGTCGCAGCCTATACACGTTCGATGTATGTGATAAGGCGGGAAGCTGCGCGCGTCCCGCGCAGTGCCTAATGGCTTAGCCTATATAGCCACAGGCACAACGTGCTTCACACCATAAATTAAGCGTAAAACTTATCGATTTATATCATAGCTATAAATCGTCTCATAACTGTTTTTCAATTATTTCACTAATTCTTACCCTATTTGACCAATACAATGTTTGCTATAGTATTTTCTCTATTTCTTCAACCTATTTAAATATATTTGTATTTGTTACAAAGGGGAAGCCTTCGGGCGGAAGGTGGCTATTGGAGGAGGCGACTCCTTGACTGACAAGCCGGATCAAAGCGGGAAGCGGCTGAGAACCTGACATTCCATTGCACTAGTTCGGCAGACGGGTAGGCAGCTTGACCGTGATGTCGTTACAGTTTGGCGTTCATGCTGGGCCTTGTCGTGGCATCCTGTGGCACTGCATTAGTGCGGCAGACGGTATCTCGTGGATCCTTTTGGTCGGTAAGAATCTGACAACCCAGAGCTCACCAGAGTTGCGGGTGTCCAATGTAGGATTTCTTGCCACATAAAAAAAGGAGTTAACTGATAGAAATAGTCCTGTAAGGAAAAAGCACTATGTTCCATGCGACTTTCTCTCTGTCTTCCTCTATCTCTTTCTAATGTATATGAGTGTGCTTATGTGTTCGAGAAACGAAATTATGGCAGCCTTGCGTCGTATGCTGTCGGTTGTATAACCTTAATACTGATTGCGTGGTAATTTTATTTAAACCTTTTCTTTATTAGCATTTTTACCATAAACTAATAATGACCATGATAGAATATGATTATAACATTTTTTTATATAATTTATATCAAATTTTTAATAAGTGAGTATTTTACCTTAAATATTAATTTAATCTTTTTGATTTTAATAAGGAATCAAGAATAAGGAAAAGATTCGGGTATAAAGTAAGGAGGCTACGTTATTTGTGTTGAAAAAAAAAACGATACAAAAAATATATACGGATTAGGTATATACCGAGGAAGAGACTTTCATGAAGGGGGCATAATGCTTTTTCCTTACGTAACGCAAATTTTCAAATAAAAACAATCTAAATCTCCATACCGAATTACATTCAGAGATGAGGAATAACTGTAAGGAACTTCATACTTGATAGGAGTGCCTTGACCGCCACACGTTATCTTTCTCTAATGATAATGATACAAACTTTCATCTTATTAATTTTGAAAGTGAACCTAAAACGTTTTCTTCGAGTACACCCCAATGCATTAAAATCCTCCGGTGACACAAAATGGAACTGTTCTTCAAATTTCATACAAGTCTCTAATATATATAGATTTTATAGTTTCGGCTCTGCATTTACTTTTTAACTGATATAGTTTTTTGATTATACGAATATACACATAGTGAAAGCGTTTCATTGTTGTACTCCTTCAAATAAAAGTCACAATAATAATACGGTGTAAATTATGTTTGGCACTAAAGGCATGTAGTTAGCGCACCAGCACGTTTGAAACAATGGTTTTACTATAATACGAGCTGTCCCGGTACGGCCGCGGCCGCCACGCCTTCCCTTTTTCTGTGAACAACTTCACGGCTCCGAGAAACGCGTACTGTGATGATTGAAATATTTATGAATGCGACCCATTCAATACTTCACCATGAAATGATAACATCATTTAGATACATCCCATTTATTAAGTATGGCGGCTTCGTAGGGTACATAGGCATGTAACTATAGTACAACGAAGAAGAAATCTTATTTATATACATATAATTTTATATGTCTGTACTTTTCAGACTTTTGTGTGAAAAAAATATTGCAAGTGACTAAGAATAAGTAATGAAATACATTTTTATAGATGTCTGTCTGTCTGCTTGTTTGTGCACGTATCACTGCTAAAGTATAACGCTTATGTTAAAACGTCACCAAAAAAACTTAAAGCATATAACGAGTAACAATTAGTCTTTGTTTCATCAAAATCGGCTCACTCTATCAATAATATTGTAATTCAAATGACGACGTCAGTTAAGTACAAGGAAAAAGTAGTTAAGCATAAGCATTTCTGTCTCAATTAAAAAACCTGGGAACTTTGTAGTATATCTCATATCATCTATATATAAATAAGAGGTCTGCTGTTGTACGCGTACCCTGCAAAACCTATAGAATAGAGATCGATCAAATTTTTTTAGTTTTCTTTTTTGACTCTTGGTTCTTATCTGAAAAAAATATCACGATATCTTAATTTTACAGATATTTATTTAGGTTTTAAGAAACTATTATTTTTATAAGTACTACGCACTTAGCAATGTATGAAGTGGGACAAGCGGTGTGGTGCGCTTGCGCAGGATAGATGAAGTAGTACTGTTTACAAAGAAATTTTGTTGGCAAAGAATATTTTTATTTTCAATTTTTATATGTTTTCATAAAATAGAATGTAAAGATAATAAACTATGCAAACGAGGTTACGGGTATCAGCTAGTTTAAGATAATATAGGAACAAAGTTACGTAAAACTCTACTGCGAAATTGTGTTTTTTGTTTTCTTTTTTTAATTTCTTTTAATATAGTAAACCGATACGTTATATATACAAAATAATACTTAATAAGTATTTTTATGTTTACACTTGTTGTATAAACCATTAGTGTATATAGCACAGGAGGTATAATTATTGTAATTACGAAGGGGCACGCTCAGCGAACAGCGGACGCCCGCGTTCTCGACGGCTACCGACCATTACAAGTGGCATAATAACCATCTACATTATATCGTGTTTGGACTTTGTTTACTAATTTAATAGTAATTTTATATAATTAAAGAGTCCCTGATTTTAATCAGATGTTAGCATTTAACGCGTTCATAATTACTATTAAAAATTACTTTACAAAGTAGTAGCCGCCCGCGAATTAAATGCCGTTTATATAAAAATACATTACTTGAACCAGATCACAGCGCCATCTACCGAGTCCAATTGTGAATATAATCAATCCAGGGATCAATCCATTCAGTAACAATCATAAATATCGGTCCAGCCGTTTAGGAGAAGTTAAGTGACAACATATGTATAAAGTATTTTTTTTAATTATTCAACACTTGTTTTATGTGTATGTTATAGTTTAAATGTGTACACTCAAAATACCCTTGATTTTATCCCTTAGGCAACATATCCATCCGAAGGTTGCCTGGAAGAGATTGCTATCAGCAATAAGGTCGCCTTTTGTACTAACCACATAATTTTAAATATCTAACCGTATCAGTGTATAACGGTGTAGAATAAAGATTAAATAAATAAATAAACTTAGTTTTGACACTCAGATACATTCACAACTCTCTTAAAATAATTGACTTGCTACGTTCATAACGCTAGTACATTAAACGTTTGCTTTCTTATAAAAAAATAATCACGAAAACGATTTTCAAGCAGTACATTATAATTTAATTAATATTTTAATTAGTTTAATAAAGATTTATAATTTTAGCAACTACTCTGTAATGGTATTTGATACATAAATTCGTCGCTGGAGTGCAGAAAAGTGATAGTAATTTTGAATTTTTATTACTGAACAGTTTGTTTTTGAAACCTATATATTAGTACCTACAGGTATTCTGCAACGTGGGTTACGCAAGCGCTATGGTTACATCAGTTGATCGTGGGGGACTTACAACAAGATTTACGTTATGGTGGTTGACTAATTAGCTTACGCATGGCACACCATTGATGACGCAATAGTTTATTGTTGATATTTTTCAGATATCGTTAATATTTAAGATTGGATACGTGACACATGTATTGTCACAACTGATACTATAAATGTAGGTTGAAGTATTAAGCTTTCAGGTACATAAATCAGACGCATAAATCGGATATAAACAATGTATTTAAAAAATTAATGGACGGTAACATATGAAGTAGGTATATCTGGAGTAATGTTGCCCAAAATCGGTCTTGATCTTGCAGTCTTGGTCTAGTTCTTGCATTTTCTCAGGTCCATGACCGTTTAATTGTAGCAAGACCAATACTAAAAATAAACCTTGCACGATTTGAAGACAACTATTACGCTCTCTCAGTTAAGTCAATTAAGATTTGGACAATATTGAGTATTGATTGCAACACTGATACTCATTAACAAATACATTTTAAAGCAGACTATTCATCTTAAACATAATGTTCCAACCCCCGATACAAATAAACGATATTAAATGGCAACCCCGACCGCACGAATGTTACTGTACCTATAATATATGCATGTATAAATCTTATGTATTGATCTAACTGTACGTACTAACAATTATAACTAATAAATTTATACAAACAACTGTATTTATTTTTTTGAACAGGACAGTTTATGTATCAAAGATTAAAACTAACACAATGGACTCATTATAGTAACAATTTACGTTAGGCGATATATTGATTCTCAATCGGTCGTTATGAATGTTTATTTTATAATTTACTGACAACGACGCCGCTTTATGGAAAGACTGTGCGACAAGTGTATCACAGCATTGACTATGCTATTTGATCGCGGCCGCTCTCATGTCAAAGTTCGCCGACATTCCTAAGAATAAAATAACCTTCTAGCTACTCAAAATAGATACAGTTACATATTGTCTCGTCCTCACAAGGAATATTGTAGTTGTAAGGACAGGTAGGTAGAGTTTGTTTGTTACCTTTTTCACGCCTTAAGTACTTAACATGTCAGATTATACCTATCTCCTAAATATAACACACAGTAACATTTTTTAATACATACATATGTGGTCCTTATTATGCGTATTTTGAAAATTTTGTAACGATAGTCCTAAATCGGTTCTGAATTAATAAAAGGAATTCCTGACAAGTTACAATTCTTAAATTTAATATTAACCCGACCTACACAGCATTCGTAGTTTAAAGGGAAATAACATGTGAAAAGTTTTCAAAATATATGTTTTTCTAAAGGAAATGTACCGCTTTATAAAAAAGTTCTCTTATGAGTTTTCGCTTAACTTATCTACTAGAAAGATATTTGAGGTTAAAGTTCAAGGTATCGTTAATTTTGCTGTTTTACGAGATTCTATTGAAATTTAACTATGTATACTTGTCTTTACGATGTAATAATAACGATATAAACAATAATGGGTTATCTATGAATCTGTTTAGACTAGTATAGTATGAATCCCTATCGAATGAAATATGGTAGTTACCTCAGAAATTTCATGTAGATTAAAATTACTCTTTACAGTATATCACTTTAATGAATATATTACAAGATATTGTAGATTTAAAATAATTGCAACAATAAAATATGTGTATGTGACGAGTGTTTCAATAGTTCTTTGACTTTGATGAACTCCAATGACAATATGCCGAATCCGCTATACACTTATGACCCTTGATTCCTATGTACGTTGCATCTTGTGAAGTTAGAACGGGTCGGTAGTTATTAATAAAATTAGGTTAGCAAAATATGTAAATGTTGTTCATTGAGTTCAACCATTAGATCTTGATGTTTTATCTATGTTTGTGTATAAAATGAACGAAGCACACGTAGTCTTTTATATTTATTAAACATGAATTGTATAAAATTAAAGACGAAAAAATAGAGGTGTTAAAAATCTGATGAGTATTTCCATTATATTTCGACATAGAAATGTTTTGTTAATTTCGTTGATTTTGATTAAATTCAGATAAAAAAATGATTAAAATATGCACTATGATTGTGTATGGTTATAATTTAAAAAATATAGTTTTTTTTTAATATCATAAGCGGCGATCGCTCACTGATAAGCGTGTTCAGACACCGCGTCAACCAACGTAGGTTTGAATGCATACGAATGAGCCGGAGTCTTCCCAAATAGGTAGAGTACATGAGGAAGGTTTAGGTTATAATTTGTCAAAGTTTTTGTGTAAATTGGTTGAAATATAACGATAATTGTTGGAAGTGTTAGAAGGCTGCTATAGCAGATCTTTTTAAACATAAAATAACTGCATATATAACCTGTGATTTTATTTGATACTGGCAAATACTTTAATAGTGCCAAAACAAGAAAAATAAAATCTATGATGATATAGCATGTGGTAGAACGTAGGTGACTTATACATACATAATATATAAAAAAATACTCGTGAATTTTCGAAACTAGAATACCGAGACTTGACGCATTCTCGCTTGAATCGTGTGCGATTAACGTACTTGGAAAATTAGTTAAGAACCATGCGCGTTCTCTTGCAAGTCCCCAGAAGGCAATTAAAGTAATCATAATTCTTAAACTAAATGAGAATATTGTCTACATACATTAAAATGACCATTTTAACTGTAATAATAATAGTGTTTTGATGTTTTTAAATAAATGAATTACCGGCATATTTCAACACATATAAGATGAATAAGATGATATTTAAAATGAAGAGATGGATATTTGTATGAATATGAGAATATTCATCTAATAAGTGATACGGAGTAATTCGTCAAACAAAAATAACGCATTACACTATAATTCCCATATCAAAACAAACCAGCTTTTTCATGCTTAATATTAATTAGCACTCAGATTCCAGTTCAATTAAGTTTAGCGTGTAATAGGCCTCTTTAGCTACTACGTAAGTTAAATCAGGTGACATTGTGGTTGAACACTTCTAGTGTAATATCAGCCTGTAAAAGTCTTACTACTGTGGTAAAGACCTTTTCCCCAGAGAAAGTATGGATATGATAAGCACGTTAATCCGTGACGTATTGGCAATCATAATTTCCGGGAAAACCACAGTACTATGTTTTCCCCACATACGATGGTAGGTACTATAAGAATATATGTTCAAGTTTTTTCACGATGTTTTCCTACACCATCAGTGAAAGGCTTACAATTTTATTTGATTATTCTACGTAAATTAGAACCTGCGACACCGAATAGATATTCGACCGACCAAGCCCTTTCAGGGCCAAAATACGGAGTTCATTACTCGGTATAGAAGATAAAGGGAAAGATCATGAGGTAACCTGAACGTCTGATAGTTATATTGCCAATAAAATTAAAATTATACTCACTAGCTTTCTCTTTGTTTGAAGTCTTCAGTAAATAAAAAACTGACGTGTTGATTAAATACATATCTACTATACGATTTACAATATAAACTCGATTCTAAAGCCCTTCAGAATATTTCTTCTCAAATATCAATGTTTTTCAGTGATGCACGTAAAAACGACAAACAGACAAACGAACAATCATACAAAAATTCTTAAAACTATGAAAATATGTTCTGTCGTAGTTTCTAAAGCCCCCTAGAGTATTTTTTTTAAATATATCCAATGTACAAATTTCCTCTTTACCCTTTTAAGTATATAAACAAATTATTAATGGTAATAAAATTATTGACGTATATATAACACGTGAAAACATTATAGAAATGAATTAAGGAAATTTTTATATTTATAACTTTCTTTAGCTTAAGGTTTGTACTTTCAATATATGTTTGTGTAAAAAATTGTTATGATCTGAATTTCTTGTAAGGTTCAGTACTCCGGAGTAGTGTACCGGCTATTGTTTGAGACATTACGCTCCAAATACGGCGCGCACACCTGTTAACGTTACACGATAGGTTACTAATTTAACCTACTTTATTCATTTAATACTTGTTTTCATAAGTCCGCATCTAGTTTACTTCATTAGTTAGATAAATCGTAATAGCTTTTGTGTTGTTAGAAATAAATTTAAAAAGGATCTTTGGCCAATTCAAATATTGATTTCAGATAAAAAGTATATTACTCATAAATATTACCATAGATTCGAAAAAATAACGATATGTGCTAGATTGGATTGCCTGTAAAAATATCTGTCTTTCTGGTAATCGCACACAAGATAATAATAACGCGTTCGTTCCTACGAGTGATTTTGTACTAAATATATGGTAATATTAGACCCTCCAAATGGACCTGATTGCTCAGAAAATATCGTTAAATAGCTATGGAAATAACATATATAACACAGTTTTCATATTAATATAGAAAAAATTTAGAAATTGTTTTGAAAAGCGTAACAATAACTTATAAAAAAATATTCTCAACCAATTTTTGTAAGAACCCTAATCTTAAAATTGATTGTTTATGAATATTATGAATAATAGTTTTAAAAATCTAACATGTACTCATATTTTAATAACATGACATACAAAACTAATTACTGCTTAAAAATGTACGCTCAGTGGCGTACAAATGTTAGTAGTATATATTTTACACAGAAAATATATCTTGCCGTGGATATAAAAATAGTACTTGTTAAAAATGTGAATCTCGCAATTAATTAATTCAGCATTATAGATATTCTTGATAGTTGGAATGTATGCTCCGTGAAACAGAAACTTGGTGTAAAATAGTAGTTTGCTCACTTACGTCTTAACCCTTATGGACTGATTCCGACCGAATCTATGGAGGTATAAATGAATTGTATAAGTTTTTTGAAATTACATTTTACGATAAGAATTTTATTTAAATCTGCCAAGGTACATTCAAGTAACACTGGAAAGTTTGATTGTTCAATTCTCGTTAGTATGGTGTCAATTAAATCTATAGTAGTTAAACATGACAGGAGCATTATGGGAATAAGTTCCATGATAATCAGTGGAATACAGAAAGCTTCGAAAATTTCATTCACTGTTTCGATAGTTTATGGCGACCATTGATAACCGTTTTAACATGGTAACATTTATGTTCTTGCTGGATTTCATGAGATTGGTAGATAAGATAGGGGAAAGTATAAAAGGCGTTAAGAGAAAGTTGATCGTATGAATCATGATCAGTAGATGCTGCTGTCATTCATGTGTCCTATGTTATAGTGATATTGATGCAAGTTAGTTTAAAATATTGACAATATTTTGCTTATATATAATAGTAATGAATAATATTGGAGTGTTTTTACGACATTTTATTTTTCGATTTCGACTGAAAATATTGTTGGGAATATTTATAAAAAATTGAGTATAATTTGAGTCCATGATATTAATATTAAGTATTACCTCAAAGCGTCACTAGATTTCCGATCTAAAATACACGTAAATCCAATTTTTTAATGCCTTTAACTCAGCAGTATTTATATCTCGCAAAATTGCAAATTACTCAAAATTAAACGCTCTATACGTGTCTATTGGAGCGTAACGGTAATGTACACCTGTGATTCTAGTCTCTAAAGCTAATTATATGAACTTCTTGTTATCTTGATATTACTTCATGGATGAATATGAAGACCTATAGAAAATAATGTTAATAACAATTTTTTTTTTTATTTTAAACCAAATCGCTAATAGAAGAAGAAATATCAACCATATTTCTCATAATATTAAGACTTGACTTTTTACTGGTATGAAATTTTTACGAATGCTCTAGGCATTTTTTTCAAATATTGACTTTTTCCGTTTCTTACCACTACATTCTTAAGTAATTAATTAGCTTTCGTCTAAATTTAGCCGAGTGAGCAAAATTAACCTAAAATATTCCAGCAAATATCCAAGAAAAAAAAGTTAAGACAAGAGTTTCTAACTTTTTATTAAGAAAATTGAAAAATAAATTTCTAGATGTGGGTCACTTACATTTTTTCTGTAGGTCTAGTCATTTATAAAATAACGTCAAGCAAAGATAGAATTATAACCACAAAGCATAAAAACTGTATAATATACAAGAAATAGCATTAACGATTCATACAATTTCACAGGTGTGGATTACAGCTACGCTGCGATAGACACTTTTATTGAGCGTTTAATTTTGAGTAAATTGCATTTTAATCGATATAATAACATAAAATGCAGCTAGTTATAGGAATTTAAAAAATCTAAGTTTGCTAAAATTTTAATTGGGATATGTTTTGACGCTCAGAGAAAGTACTTCCTATTAATGTTAAGGGTGTATATTTTCAGATAGTTTTTGGACATTCCAATAAAAGTTTCAGTCGGCAGCAAAAGAAATAGTCTTAAAAAAGCGTCTTTGTATAAGTACTTTAAGCGCTTGCTACTGTTACTACTAATATGCTCGTCGCATATCAGGTGAAAAGTTCGAATCGGCACTAAACTACTACTACTACTGTAGTAAATCTAAAATATTAAAAAGCATAGCCCTCTCCTTTAACTTAGCTTTCTTTAATTATATCCGTTTTGGTCTATAAAAGGAATGTTAACACTTGCTGTCGATGTTCTTAAATGGGTCGTGCGTGAGAAGTAGTTGCCTTATACGTGTTGCAGAGAAGTTGATTTGGTTGCCGTTACAATATGTATCGTGTTGTGCTGTATTGTAAGGAGCCCGCGACAGCGTCGATAACGCTAGCCGAGGTGCGACAAGGGCTTGCGAGGGACCGTTCCAATTTAAGGGTCACGAACGGACTCTGGCACGGCGCAGTGCGGTGCGGCTCGACGACCTATCTGCCTATCTTCCATAATTGAATCCAATGGCGTGGGAGACTCGACTCGGCAAAATAAAACACGTCATACTATCCTAGTATATATTAATCTCATTCTAATAATAACGGCGAATGCGACAGACTTCATTTATACATGTTAGTATTTTTCCACACAGAGCGGTAATTATTTCTAGAATGTGCTTGGATCAATTCAATCGGATTTATTTTATACTTAATGAAGTGTTTGTTCTAGACGTCCCGGTATCTTACGAATTCGTTAATTTCATTAGTACTCAGGGTGGAAAAAAGACTTACTCTTGTTGGATAAAAAAACAACGAAACGTAAAATAAAAGATTCTATATTTTTATGATACTTATCATAAGAGTTAGATATATCAATTCAATTGCTTGACCAATTGCTTAATAATGGTAAAGTAGAATTAAATGAAAATATTGATAATGATATATTCTGTAAAGATAATATTATCCTTACATCTTTCTGTTAGCAACTTACAGATATAACTACTTTTACGAATAAAAATATGAAAATGAAAAATGTTAAATAAGGTACATAACGTAAGGCACTGCTTAATCTTTGTAATTTTGCATAAGTATGTCACTTTATTGAATTTCAAATTAGTTAACTGCACTTTTTCGCTTTGCTATTCGGCTTATCAATATCAACAAGTGTGTGATTTACTTCAAGCATTTTTTTAATTATAATAGTGTACCATTACAGTAGTATCGAGAAAGGTATTCACATAAATAAGCGTGCAGGGATTTTCACCAAAGTAATGAAAGTTTAAAAAGATAATTCATACCAGAAATAAAAATCAAGTACAAAAGGTACATCAAATATCAATTCCATGAAGTCAATCAAAAAATAAATTTTTGCATTAATAAAACTTGATATAATGTTGTGCAATTTATAAATTTAATAAGTGAACTGTTTAATTTTACACGGTTACTTCTTAACTTATTAAAGCACGATAACATTTAATTATTCAATTTCATGGTATTATTTTGAAGAAATCGATATCTATAGTTGACCTTTTCGGTCAGTCTTGTTCAATACAAAACACATAGATTCACATAGATTTCCAGGCTCAAATAACATTAAATGGACGTAGCGCTATTTACATATGGAAATAAAAGTATATTTTGAAATTTCAATAAAATTACAATCACGGTCTTTCTCCACCATGTATAAGTCCATCAGTGTACTTAATTGACGGAATTTATATCTTTGATGATACTATTGTATTATAAGGCTGTAAATAATGTAATTAAATTTCCTAGTAAAATGATTATGCAACTAACGCATTTAATCTCGTTTGTATATTTGCATATAATTTGTGGAATGCGTGTTAAAGAAAAATGTTATATTGACTGTGTAAAGGCTAATTGACTAATATACATTTGACAATCTTTGCACGTTTATACGTAAATATGGAAATGTTAAATTAGCATTTGCTTGGACGTAAAACTTGATAATGGCTGCATACAATAACAGATATTGATATATGTTTATTGCGTAACAACGTGCTGCAAAAGCCAGACTTTGTCTGAGTAATATTTGAGCGAAACAGTGAATTAGCTTACAGGGCCAGTGAGCCTTTTTTGAAAGTGCGTCGGTGTTGAATCGGCGCCGGCGCGGCGCGGTGTGGTGCAGGTGCGCGATTGTCGCGAATCGGACCCGATAACAATAACACTACGTCTAACATTAAAATGTACGAGACCAATAATTTAAAACATTTGTGTTACTTTGAGTGTAATGTTAATGCTTATTTATATTTATTATGTTGTACATTATACTGTTAAACGATTTGAGAGTAGTAAGGTTATATTTGTATAAAATATAAAGGAAATAATTAGAATTGGAAATAATATGAAATTGATAAATTATTGTCAATTATTATAAAAGTACTAAAATAAGTTTTAAGATACAGCTAACCATTTTATATCTATCGATATTTCTTCTATAGATATGGTTCTGAGATATATTCATATCATAGGAGTGGATAGGTAACTATAATTTTGTTTGACATCAATATATGTATATTGTGCTCGCGACTTGGTGGTAATGTGAGAATTATTTTTTAAGAATCGGTATAATAAATACATTTATTATGAAACCTAATTGTGCACGACACCAACGTGAAATGAACGTAATGCTTTACAATAAGCATATCCGTATTTGATTCAAATTGAAAAACATTTGGGACTTCATAACAAAATTGAAGAAAAAATAAGTCTGTCTGAGTTTACTGTGATTGAAATCACAAAACATTATATTATATGTGATATAGGTATAATATTTTTTAACAGAATAAAAAAAAAATCAATGTTATAGTGTGAAGGTGTGAAATTTTGATTTTATTGCTTATTCCTGTAGTTTTTGTAAATTATTCTAATATTATTATGTTTTCTACTCTATTAATCTTCAAGAACTAGATATTGAGATTTATTAAAATCACTAGCTTTCGTCCCCGTCTTCGCATGGGTGTACTAACACTAGACAAAGACACCAAAAGTTCCTTATAGTACGACAGTACGACCATCTAATAAAGTAAAACTGGCAATTAAACAACTGCACGTAAGCCTGTCAATATTTTTAAAGATCTCCGTAATGTTTTCTGACTCACTGAGACACTTTTTATAGAGAAACTTTTTAACCTTAAATTTTCACTGTTCCATACGTTTTTCTCAAACATTTTCTTTCATACAAATCTAGTATAGCCGTTTCGAACTTATGCTCTTACATACATTCGGCTATTGATTTTTATTGGTATAGATTTTTTGAAAATGATTCATTTTGGGTGTTCATTTTCTTACATACAAATTATATACAGCCGTTTCGAACTGATACCCTTACATATATTCGGCAATATATTTTTATTGGTATAGATTTTTTTATTATTCGTTCTTGGATGTACTTAAGTATTTTGTTCAATATTCTATTTAATTATATTATTAATTAGCATAAGGATTCAGATTAATATGTAAATTACGTTACCCTAATAATATAATTATATGTATATGACCGTAAGGAATCATATTTATTATTATTACTCACATGTGTCTAGAATTGTATATTCCAAAGCTAGACAAAAGTCGCAGCCGTATAAGCTTAAAAGCAGAGTGCATTATTATAAGGCATATAAACCACGATATGGCCGCCGTAAAGGTTAAGGGCACAAGGCACCACGTGGGAGGCTGCCAGTTAAAGAAACTTGAGATCCTGTCTTGTTCACAAATGGTGTCCATTTTCGCTGCAACTTTGTCCTGGAAATGGCGCTAAGCAGGTATTTTAGATCACTTTATGTAAATAAAATAATTTCGGTGTGCCAGGCGTGAGCAATCTGAGGTTAAAGGGGATCATCTGTAGTATTTTAGAAATATTAGTTATTTTATTTGCACTAACTCAATGCTAACGATAGTTGAGAACTCTTATTATCAGGTTTTATTTATAAATCGCAGTTTTCTTGCGTTACAGCTTTTAACGAAATTTCAAATCGTTTATTTATCAAAGTAGTTAGTTAACAATTATTCTTTAATCATTCAGTTCGAATTCTAAATTCATCACACATATAGAGAATTTAATTTTGATCGGCAAACTAGTAGTAGCATGTAACACGATAGTTATAAGAAATAATCTCTTGGTTAGAAATAAAACGTATACATTGTATTCTATCGTCTTTAATATCATTCCTTTAAAGGTAAAAAAGGAGATGCAGCAATAAAATAAATAATAGTTCTACGTCAGTATAATATGTATGTATATATACTAAATAGACGAGATCTATAGCAAAATAAACTGTATCCATGATAAACTATTTTCGTATAAAAACTTAGAAATGTTAAAATATGTACCCAAGCAATTTACGTAGTACCTGCCGATACATATTATCGGTCTATCGTTCCTATTATACTGTACGATAGGAGGTACTCCATTTCAAGGCAACGTTCACACAGTCAAATATTGAAAGCAGGGTTGTTTTATATGGTAACAGGTAAGTGTTGCACGATTCTGTGAAGCAAGTATAGAGGATTACGTGTGAGTGCGCAAGCGCAGTCGTGCACACGAGTCGGTTCATTATCGCGCGTGATGCATTTACGTACGCCGCCTGCCGCCCGCCGCCCACCGACCACCGTCTCGTCGTCCGCATCCAGAGAGATTTGCTCTAGCACAACTAAATCATTGTTAGTTTTGTAGATACCTACACCGTGGCCTGCATATGCCATATCGGGGATAAATTATGTTTATATACATATCTATATGTTATAAAGAACCTTCATATTTTGGAAAAGGTTTTATTTATAAAGTACATTCGTGTATTTTAAGTACGTACTCAGAGTGCTAAAATTTTAAAATATTATTGGATTTTAATACTCTATAGGTTTTAGCGTTTGACCCCAATCTCATTTGATGCTAAATGACGATATAGTTTATGATGGTAAACACGCTAAACCTTAAGTGCGGCTGTCGGAAAACATCAACAGGTGTTTGGCAACAGATTTTCAACATTCAACGTTGTAGCTAGCCAGGCGGACTTAGAAAGAAACCTACCACCATTGCATATTATTATCGTTACATTACTTGTAATGTTATCTGAAAGATAATAGTAGTGTACTATATTTATTAGGTAATGATATAAAGAAATAAAATCATAATGTGAGATTTCGTAGAGTATTGGTGGTAGTTGTTGGGTGGAAGAGTCGCGATTTTGATTTTTGTTACTATAGACTTCGTGTGGGAAATAGGATTATTAGTTACGGATTTGGGTTTTTAATATCTACACTATTATTATATATGTGTAAAGTTTGATTGTTGAAAGTAATCTGGCATCTCTGGCATCACTGACCACATTTTAAAAATCCTTTCAATTTCACCTACGTCCATGTTGACACATACCCAGTAGGGATAATCTTTGGACCGATATTTAATTACGTGATTAATTAATTTTATCGGTGAATATGGTAGTTCAATGATAGCGATTTCTAAAATTGTATCGAGTGTGTTGCTCGATTACTACGCTGCGCGGAGCGTAAGATTTCGATAAAGAAAACCTTTTCTTCTTCTTCTTCTTCTTGGATTACACCGGTTCAATCTCAGAAATGCTTATAGTCAAATAATAGAAAAAGTATTTTGTCTAGTTCCTATGAATTAGGTACATCCTTTTTTTTCGTTTTCATTGACGTAAACGTTTCCAGGGGACCGGATGTTTTGAACTTCAGTAGAAGACTAAACATTCAAAACAAAGCATTTCAACACTTCATGGAGTTAAATAATTTATGAATTTAATATCTAAACACCAAAGCCAAAGTGGCCAACTTACATAATGTTGTTTTCAAACATAGGTTCATTGTTTTCAGTTCAAGCAGGGATGCCACTTATCGCTTGTTATTGGATATTTAATTAACTGATAAAATATAGGAAATAGTATTCGCTTCAATACTAGACTGTGTAATTCTTATACCTAAAAAATAATAATTGTTAAGCAAAGTTTATCAGATATAGCCAGTTTTAAGTTGTTTCACACTCAAGGAGGTTGGATTATAATTCGACTTAAAAATATATACAAATTCACTACTACAATATTTTATAATTGCAAGTCAATTCAAGATTAGCGATTAATTACAATCAGACCTGATATTAATTGACGATATAGCAGAAAGCCATTTAAGCAAAAGATACTTAATCACTATAATATGTTTTCATACAGAAAGCTCTAGTTTCTCTACGACTCAAAGTTATATTTTAACGTAACTCTCTCGTTTTGGAGAGATTAAACTAAACCCTTAACTATACGAAATATTTAATTATATGACAAAAATAAATGCTGATTAATGTGAAAAAATAGATATAATGTAGCTCTTGAAAATAACTATGGGTATGAGAAAAAATGACGTATGCATTTATAAAATTAACACTTATTGTAAAGAAGTTGTGCGCGTGACCTTTTTAATTCAATAACGCTTTTCAATTGAATAATCAATACAAATAAATAAAATAGACCCTTCAATTTTGTCTGTTAATAATATAATGGCTTTTTGTTCAGTTCATATGGTTTTTCAAGTAAATAAAATCCAAACACAAAACGTTCAAAAAACACAAACACGAAGTCATTTAAAATTGTGTCGGCAATTTATTCTCGCTAAACGTCTGAACAGATTTCTACACGACTTTATTGACATGCAAGGGACTTTTCAAAGAGTAATCTAGGTCATTTTTAGCGATTCCATGACCTGATAGGTTATTTAGTAAAACGCGATATTAATGTATGTAGGTAGATATTAATAATTATTATCTAAATAATGTATGTGGAGCCGAGGATATACGTAGAACATAATATGATGAATATAGATACTGAAAGAGCATCACGAAAACTGACTTATCATTGCTTCTGATTCTGTATGAGCCAAACTATCAAGAAAAATTAATGCATTATATAAGTATTGCTTCAAGCTTGCTTAAATCGTGGTGAGTGGCGTACCTTAATATATCTATTTACAGTAATTCATTTAGATTAAAGTTTACTAAAATAAACAAGATTGTACTCTCAAATATATCTAGTATCGCATATATTAAAAGGATAGTAAAGATTACATAACTCTAATATTTTAAGGAGAAAGCACTTCAAATGCTGCAGTGTTCATAATATGACGATAGCGTAATTAAATAGTTTTTAATTATCGTGTCTGGTATTTTAATAATACGTTGTACAAACTGACATCTTTATTGACACTGCATCTTTCACCGTTTTATGTTTACCTCTGTTGTATGAACATTGTTACTGCACACGATTGGTGCTTGACGAGGTTTATTATATGAGTTTCACTCACTTTTCCCTTTTGCTAAAATGGTTGCTATTAACTTTTATCACTATAGACGTGATCTAAAATAGTTTAATGCTTGATATATCAGTTGACAATTTGCACAGCCTAGATGATGTTGTATTTCAAATTCTTTAATCAAAATGTTAATTCCATTGTTGTACAAAAGTTTTCTCTTGCAAAGATAATTGAGCATAATCTTTAGTTTAAAATATTGATAAGCTTAAATTAATGGTAACGGGATTTTTAGCTATGACCTCCACGGCAACTAACATAGGCATCAAATAACGTATAATAACATGAGTTAGTACTAATTAACTAATTAAATCGCTTCTATGATATTACGTCTATGCAATATTTTTTTAATATTTCATTTTTACCAGTATATATGTAGTGGTATAGAAATTATCCTTCAGATCGAGTATACATAATATTTCAGAACCGATGTCTATGGAATTGATAATGTAAATTCGTAATACGTTCGCAATTGCATGCGCATAATGTGTTTACTAACATATACATTGTTAATTCATATGCAAATTTTATTTGTACACTATTATTTCTATAAAAGTAATCACAATAGAATATTTGTCACACGTATATATATATATATATATTTATATCTACTTTCGTTACAAGAAAGCTAAAAACTTTGAATTGTAAATGGAAAAGTTGTCTGTCACCCCTGAAGGATGACACCCATTAATGCTTTAGGTAGTTCAATTTCCAATGCAAAATAAAACCCATGAGGAAAACACAGATCACATATATCAAAGTAACCATAGCTTACACGTGTTTTGCGATATCAGTGTCGTCACAAATACGTATACTGAAAACAAAAAACATTTGGTAGTAAAACAACTTGTTTACACCACGAGGAAAGGTCTTTGCTCTTTTATAAGCAAAGTGTATTATAATTTGTAAGGTTATATTAATTTGATGTAATATAGAATATGTTAAGTTGCATTCATGACAACACTTGAGTTAACACATTCATAAGTGTAATCTGCGCTTGCCTGTATACATGAATTATTTTAAGTTGTAGTTTTTCTGAGTTCTTCAACAAATCTCGAGCAATCAATTCACCAGGGTCTTAATTCCGATCAGTGATTTACAACTTGTTAATAATACCGCAAGCTTAAATCGCGCAACCATAAATCAAGATCTGAACCGTAGCTTAAATGAAAATATTGATTGTAATACATGGTAATACCTTGGTTTACGTACTCCCAAGTATAATATGTACGCAACTGATTTTTGCATGTACGTATATTTTAGTGAGGTATTTCTGTTATTATTGTCTTCGCTTTTTTTTGCCCGAAATCTTTTACCGACAAGGAAAAGGAAACTTTTTATTTATGATGATCTTTATGTTGGTGCTTCTCAAAAACGTTAATTGATTGTTTGGCGCATTAAAGATGTATCTCGGACTCACGGTATGCAGTCGTTACTGTTGTGACATATGGGGGTAATAAATACAATTTTAACACGGTTAGCAAGAAAAGTAACATTCGAGAAGATATCATTAGTAACGCAGGTGTAATTTGTGCACTGATGGGATTACCGTCTATTGGTTTTGTAATAACGTAAGTTAATTTAATAAAACCGTATCGCTTGATCTCTTTTATTTCTCTTTTTCTCTGATTTGTTATAAATATCATTAAACTTATCTATACACCTAAATAAAATTGAAGTGTCTGTTTCTATATAAAATCGGGTGAGTGCTTAAGTGCTTCCCCTTAGTAGTCCGGCGAACCTGTAAAGGACTTGCCAGGTAAACAGTGTAGTTAGTTCGAAAAAAAAAGAAGTGTCTGTTTGTAATATTAAAGCAACAGCTTTTTAATAAATGGATATAAATGTATTTATGGTAATTATAACAAAAATCGTTCTTTTTTAGTATTTAGTCTACTTTTATTTAAGAATTAAAGTAGGTTTTCGCAATAAACTAAAGAAGCAATATCCTTACACGCACTTTTAATTGAGAATAGTTTATAAAATTCGAACCGGTGTTCGAATTTAATAATATTGTAAACCATTTCATAATTAACATTTTAAAAATTGAGATGCTAGTAGTTTAGTAATGCAGTACGGTGTTGAAATGTAGACACAGACGGTGGTGCTAGGTCGATACGTGATGTATTTATTATAGGTACGTTACTTTACCATTCTGTTATTGCCTGTTATCTGTGCTAGGTAATAATACCTAAATGCGCAATCGTTCATAGTGTAGTAATTCGCCAAAAAATCAGAGTCTTTGTTATGTTTCATAAAATCGGTAAGATGAAGTGCTAATAGAGTATTCATATCTGAATGCTGTAATTATAGTCATCATTTTTCTAAGCGATATCATAATTTCTAAGTAACATTTCAAATTAATTATTATTTTGTATTCATCACTACTGAAGTAATTATATGTACAAGCAGTAAGAAATGTATTCTGTCCATTTAGTAATATATTGGTAGGATTTGACGATGAGACATCTTAAACAGATATCACTTATTCTATAACATTCCGTAGCCACCATTATTCGTTACTACTGTTCTAGGTGTTGCTGGTTCTAATGATCATAGCAAAGATTCTATTTTTTTGAAAAGTTACTATTTCACAAATGTTATCGTGTAGAACTCTCTAAGTTTACTTTAATTTGCAGTCGAATCATACTGTCTCTGGCCATATTTCAGTATTGTTACTTTTAACATTTAATGAAAAACACTATTATAATGTAAAAACTCGTAGACAAAAGAAATCCTATTTGGATTGATATCTTCTGTGACCCTTCAAGAAGAACTCTGTTATTCCAAACGTATGCAAAGCTTTAAAGGCATTAAGCACTAGTTTTTAGGCAAATTTTACAACACTTATTTCTGGTCAACATTCACATCAATATGTGACAACAACCTAGTCGGGTCATAAATCCCGTCAATACCTTTTAAAATAATTTATTATACACTTTTTGATAATTATTTAAAACATGTATATGAAATGAAATGTAATTAAATGTACAATTAAATTTTATTTACATTAATCAAAATCATGCAGTTTGAATATATGGCCTTGATCGACGCGGTCAGTCATCGAACGCAGCGCACACTACATTCATATATCTATTTCTGCCCTTGCTTTACTAGAGATGTTCGGAGAGGACTCCAATTTCTGACGAGGTTTAGCACAGACTTTCTCCTCCAAATGTTGTAATTGCTTGTAATCCAGTGTGTTTAAGTATGGACTAGAAGAGGCCAAGTCTTCTTGCCCGATGTAGTCAATTCCACGGGCAGTCAGCTAGTTTTGCGTGCTTTGTGCCTAATTAGCTGGTGTAGAGTTTTGCTCGAATATCCGGTGTCTGTTTTACAGATATTATTTGGGAAAGAGGTTCTACTACGTTTGTTAGGACGGTATTTTGATACTCGAGAGCACTGGTTTTTACATCTTTTTCATAGAAAAATCACATAATTACTGAATATGAGACTTCGATACAAACCATATAGAACAAAGGATAATATCCTCGCTGAACCCTCGGAATACGAGCCTTCGCTTCATCACTGCCATACATCGTATTATTTTGTTTGGTGTAACTTTCTTTAATGTTAACGTTATTTTCGTCCGAAAGAAAATTTCGCGGTATTTCTTTCCGCCATAACAATGTTCAGGATCTCTCCAAAATCATTTTTTAAACGCTCGTTCAAATAATTTCCGTTGTTTTCATGATAATGTCCTAGTCTCAGGTATTCTTTTAAGACTCTTTTGATCGTGGTTCTAGTTTGTCTTTTTTTCTGTTTCAGGTATACAAGTAATTGTTGTCACAGTCGTTTTAGCAGATGTATAGAAAAAGTTGTCATTTACGGACATCACTATCGTTCACGTAACGATCCATTCTATAAAAGCCTTTTGACATTAAGACCTGTGTAACATGGTGTTTGAATATACTATGTAGCAAATCCGTAATGTGCTTTATTGCATATTTTTTATAAAGTAACAATATTACCTAAAAAGCGTTAACTAGTCTTACTGACCGTGAAAACGGGATAGTTAAATTGTGATTATTCGTAGTATTAAAATAATGCCGGTCTTTTGCGGGTGCCGGAATATAGCCAATTTAAGTTTTGCGAACACACATTATTTTATTAACAATGTATTAGAATCGAGCTCCATGAATAATATGTAGACATAAAAATTAGATAACACAAACAGCTTATTACAGCCTCAAAACTGATAACGCGTTATCAGTTTTTAAGCTGTTAGGAAAAAGGAATTGAAAATTAGATTCACTTGCGATAGTTAATATTTTGAAAGCAAAATAATAATTGAAAATGTCATCAAATAGTGTGGAGAAAATAATGTCACTTAGAACTCAGATTTTATCTAGTCAAGAGCACCCCTGCAGTAAAAAAATCATGCAATTTTTTTTTAAAACGTCTTTAGCGTTAACAACTGCCATCATAATTCGTGCATTATAGATATTGGTGGTTAAATATATTATATTGCAATTAATATAAAGTAAATATCAAAAAAAGATATACATTATAGTTTCATAAACAATAAATCTGCTATAAATATAATGGATTGAAAACTGAATACTAGCAATATCGATTTTAGACAAAAGTGAAAAAAAATTAGGTGTTGTGATTGGTTGAATATAATCGATTATAAATTGTATGAACGAAAACGAACTAAATTAAAATGTTTTTAATTGGTTGAACACCTGGCTTTTATAGCTCGATTCGTAGATTTCAGCTATTATTGCTAAATGTCATTTTTGTTATAGCCATGATTGGTTGTTATACTTCGTTTAACGGCAAAATATGATAAATCATATTTATTCCCCCACACTGCGTTTCATAGGTCGTTATAATTATAGCAATTTTTTTTGCTGGTGAAATAAAATTAGCATATCATATTTAGCGTGATAAGGTAGAAATCACAATAATCGTCATATATAATTATAGGTAAAACTCCTTTCACAGTAGTGGGTACGTATATACTTTGTTTTATTAAGTTATTTGATAGGTACAAATATCAAGTGGGGACTTGCGTGTTAATATTAGTTTGAATTATGTTTTTCTCTTCAAATTTTTCAACTGACTCATGTGCCTTTATTATAATTATTGTTGTCGACCTTTTCAAATAAGCTGTCTGTAATATTTGTGTTACTAATAATTAAGCAGATTACTCACAAAGCACAAGATTGTTATGAGTAGTGCAGTAGTTGTGCGTCCGTAGAGTTGAAGCGAATGCTGTGGAGGTGAATCGCGGGGTCACTGCTCTGACCCACGCGTGGGCGCGCCCGTTTCCGCCCGCGAAACCGAAACATTGCGCTCCACACTACTAATCTTTAGGACATAGCATTTTACGCACATGTCATTACAGAACTCGATTGCATTATATGAAACTGAGAATTCAAAACTCTGTATAAAGAAATAATGATGGCTAATTTTATATACTTTTTCTATAATCTGATATAATCCATAATAACTTCTTTTGTTATTTTTGGCAAGAGTAAAATTATGATTTTAATTGAATGAAAAAAGTGTGATTAAATAGTGTCGATATAAGTTGAAGGTTATTAAGCTAGAATTAGATGTGTTCGCATAACTTTAGCGTTAAACATTCTTCCGGTTTCATTGTCAGTGCGTGTATTGTTCGCGGGCGTTATCGTTACAATTAATAGTTTAAAACAATCACCTTAACAAAAACTCCGTTAGTTCACTCCATCTGCGTCAAGAACGCTCCATGCCGAAATGTGTTTATCGGCCATCGCTAGATCGAACACTCGAAACTCCTCGAGACATTACTGTGGAGACGGCTTATATCATTAATTGATCTAAACACACTACCTTTCTCTTCGGGAGTAATTTATAATGTTATGACTAAGAAGAAATCACAATTTTGTCTTAGAAATTTCATTGCTGTCCGTACAACATGGGTGAAAAAGTTTTAAGATATATTCAACTAAATATATACCAGTAATTTTTGCCTGCGGCTTTGCTCGTGTTAATGTAGATTTGAGTTCTCCCTCGGAGACAGCAATTTTTTACGTATATTATTAGTAGTAGTACCCTATGCCTTTTTCTATACACCTGACAACGTGTATACAAAATATAATGATGCTTGGCTAAGAAGTTAAGGCGTGAAAGCGTAATGAACAAACAAACATTTGCGTTTATAGTATTAGTTAAGGTGAACCAATTAATTTTAAAATATACCGTCGACATTTATTAAATTCAAATGTAACCTTTTAGTTATTATCATTTGCTTGTTCCGTAATTAGGTAAAAATTTATTGGGCCCATTCAAGTATTGTGTAAGCACTAAAGGGGGACGGGGGTTCTTTGATTTGCTTATTTTTGATGACACATAAGGGAGGGGATTTGGATGTCGGGGTCTGACACGTGAGACGCGGTCTTATTCACTGGGCTACCATCGGCTATTTTTTTTTTTCGAACTGATCTGTACTGTTAGCCTGGCAAGGCCTCTACAGTTTCACCGGACTAATAAGGAGAGCGCTTAAGGCACTCACCCGATTTTATATTGACGACTAGCACAAGGGCGCACGGCACGCTTTGGCTTGGGCCGCTGAAAATCCCGAATCTGACTAGCTAAGCTAAACTAAGCTAAGCCTATCCGTATCATACATATATGAGTTCGTGAAATATACATGTGTACCAAGCATGTACGTGTGGCTACCATCGGCATAATAGCGAATCACTATATGTTAATTTCTTAATAGACATAAATTCCTTATTTCTAGTCTTATCAACTGCTGCCCATAAATCAATAAGCGTAAGCATGGGAGAGGGGGGTAAAAGCATTGCTTACTTTTGCGAGAGGGAGGAGGCGGAGGATACTTATAGTAATTAGACAAATCTTTTTGTTTTACAAAGAACTATAAATAAGAAGTAATATCAGGCATGTCCCGTGTCATTACAATTATTTTTTAATTTATACAGTCGTCATTTACATACAAAAGAAGACATCATAATATTTAATCAGTTAATTTTATATTTAAATACATAAGACCAATGTTCAATCATCGCATCAAACTTTAAAGTAGAGATTAATAAAACTATACGCTATCTACACGCCATAATGAATTCATCAAATGACATTTAAATGTCAAAGAATGAAATTTGTCTTACTTTCTTCGAAAGAGAATAGGTAATTGTTATTGAAATGTAGGCATGCGGATAAACTAGATTGGGTGCTGATGATTTCTACGGTGTTTTTAATTGGGCTTACTATAATATAATATATAATAGGTTAATAAATAACAAATTGCTTATTATACCAATTAGTTTATACTGTGTCCATAATTTATTGATTCATGTGATCAGGTAAAATTTATTTGTAATCTATAAAAAAATATACTTTTTATTATATTTGTTAAAATTGTTACTCATCTCGTTATTTATACTGGTACAGTAATGAATGAAAATCAAACAAATAATCATACCTATGACCATCATACTTAATGAAAAGTTGAAGTACAACTTTTTGTTGTTTATATTATGAAAGCTTACTTTTATGGGTATTAACTGGCTTTTGTTCGCAGCTTCATCCAGCTTTCCCCTCATTATTAGGACGACGCCCGGCGGACACCTTCCGCTGGGCTAGCCGCTGGGAACGCATGGTGATAGCACTGCACGATCCCATGTTGCCTCAACCAAAGCGGCGGCCGGTACACCTTAAGGCTTTAGCGAGTACGAGTCTCACACTACCGACTCTCTTCCCCGAGAGGGTGGCGTGTCCATAATGGATTTCCTCACGTTAATAAAAAAAAGGCTTGACCTATCCCTCAGGAACGTACATTTTTCGGGATAAAAGTACTCTATGTCCTTTTGTACCCCTGACAACGTGTATGCAAAATGTAATGATGATCGCTTGAGTTGTGAAGGCGCGAAAACGTTACTAACGAACTCACATTCACATTTATGATAGTAAAGGTATCAAAGACTTTCGTAGCTAATAATAATAAAAATCAAATTGAAATACAACGATAAGGTGTAAAGGACAGAAACGGAGTGTGTTCTATAAGACAATCTTCTCATTGATTTAGTGTATTTCGACCTATGTATAACTTATAGATATATACACGCATAGAATACCATTTTAACTATTTATATATAAAAATGACTTTTAACCCCGAAAAATACTACTGTTCCCAAGGGATTGGGTAAATCTACATTAATGCGAGCGAAGCCCCGGGCAAATGCTAGTATTTTCATAACCGTGTATATATTAATATGGAGAGTCATCTCTGTCTCATAGGACGTTCTGTAAAGATGTTGGTAAGCTACTAATCTGTGATATATAAATACTATATTATTTAATTTTTAACTAGTTATTTAGAAGAAACCCAAACGATACATTTCTAAACTTTTGTTTTCGTATTCATTTTAATAATAAACAATAAAAAAAACTTTCATCAGCGCGTTCATGGTAAGCGTTTACACTCCAATATTTTTGGCACCGGCCATTGTATGCAAATGAAGTAATGAATGTTTTCACTGCAACAAAACCGAGTTAACGGTTCCTCTAAGTGAAGATTTGTCGGTCAATAATAATTACAATTGTCAGCTTGTTGTAAATTTATGCCGTATTGATGTCCCTTCATGTTACATTGTTTTAGTTAAGTTCCATGATTGAATGTATTCAATAAATAGACATTGAATTACGAACGAAGAAAATACGTACCAAGCGAACAGTATACGATTATAAAGCTTTTGAAAGTTACGAAAAATTATCAGTTTTATTTTTGTGAAAGTGTAAACAAAAAAGCTGTTTACAAAATTTGAAACTAGTGTTTTTATTTAATTCATGTAACTATTTTATTAATTGAGCTCTTTTTATTTACTAAAGATTACTTACTATTTAAATTACTTGTCATCTATTAGGTCATTACCTTAGTCAATATTGGCTGGAAACTAAATATAAATAGTTAGTGTATTTTGTTACTTTTATATTAATTCTATTTGAGCTCTCATAAGTACTAATGTAATAGGCATATATTGAAACAAATTATATAAATTTGACATACTTAGATAAGTACTTAGAAAAGTATACTAAGCCAAGTATGATAAATGGGAGGTTATAATTGTAAAAGTTTTAGTAGATAAGGACATATCTAAGATAGTATTTCTATTGTTTAGAAAATTATTCATGTGTGTATAGGTTTACGATGAGATTGCGCAAAGACTTTTTAATGTACACGGGATTATTAATGGTTTCTCCTACTTTTAAATATTGTCTCATTTTTCTATTCAAAATATGAAATAGTAGTTTTTGTTCGCGGCTTCGTTCGTGCTAATGTAGACTTGATCTATTCCTCGGGATCAGTACATTTTTTTAATGAAGGTTACCCTATGTTTTTTTTCTGTACCACTGACAATGTGTATACAAAATTTAATGGTGATAGGTTGAGTACTTAAGGCTTGAAAACATAACAAACAAACAAACTCACTCTCTTACTTATAATATTACTTAGGGTGCGAACCTTTTTTCAATTCGACTTTATATTTCAGATCTTTGAGTAGTATATATTTTTTTTTAAGTAAGCATACATTTTATGTCAAAATGGCATTTTTCGGTAAGCCTAAGCTTCGGCCATCTGTGTTTGAGCATACCGAAAAGTAAACGTTATCGCCTCGTTACTAAATAACAAGAAAATCGTTTATTTATAATACTAAGAATAAAATTGACAATATTTTAATAAAACATAAGAATAATAGAAGCTATGTCATAAGAAGTATCATCGCATCACTTAATTCCACCGTAAAGTTAGATTGCTTGCGTGGCCGTGTTTTGAAATAGAGAAACAACAAAAAGATTATATAAAGAGAAAATGCTCCAAAGACACAACACACATTGACATACTAGTCGTGCCATCTTAGTCCTCAGAATTATCAACTTGTATTGGTAAATCTCATGGTCTTACTTGAGGCTGGTTATATTACTGCTTGGTTGTGAAATATTGCATATATGAAAGTAGAATTATAAATAATTTAATGTAGTGATCAAATTGGTCGTTATCTTCCGAAATAAACGTGATTAGTTATGGAGACATTACGAGATTCTATTTGGAGCAGTTATAACTACGCGGTGTCGGTAGTATCGCGATTTCATCTGGGATTCCTTGAAATCTATCAAAGCGATAACGCGACAGTAATAGTAATATCGTCAACAGAAAGTGTCTAGACACCATGAAATTCGAGTTTTTTTTTAGGACATCTGTTTTCAAACGGTTTTGCTATACCTTGTGTGCTTACAGATTATAAAATGTTCATATAAAATAATTTTACCATATAATCATTTTATTAGTTAAACTAGGGATCCGTTTCGGCTTCACGTAGTTGCAATAGTATACATAGTAGTGGTATGGCGTCATAAGTATTTTAAGAACCACTAATAATTTGAAAATAATGGTCACTAATTTAAATGAAACAATTTGCTTTTCACATTTCTTACCTATATTCTTCTTTTTCTGACAATCTACAATCGATCTACGAAATCATAATTATTTTACTCTGGCTGTACTATAAAGGTGTACAATTACTATATTTTACATTCTCACAAAACTGGATTTCAAAGTGACCAGAAATTTTAAAAAGTGGACCTAAATACGGTTATTGACGATATTTACTAAATGTCATTAATTTCAAACTATTTTAGTTTGATAGAATTCATTAAAATAAATTAAGTAATAACAAATAACAACTTATTCACACTGTAATCTTAATAAACAATCCGTTTAAATATATAGATTCTGGACACCCTACATACGGGCATCACTGGCGATGACTGACAACTGATTCAATTAATGATTGGGTTCACTTGTCGCGGAAAACAGGCGCGAGCAACTAGCAAGCGCTTCAAATTGTCCACTTAGTTCGTAAGATGGCGCGATATATGTAGCCTTACTCCGAAGTCATAGTTTTTTAAACATTATCAAGAGTCTTTTAAGCTTAAAAATATTGTATTATTACTCAATAATACACGTGTTTGTTATTATATATGGTCTAATTTTTTATTAATAGATTATTTCCGGAAATGGTGTAAAAATGTTTCGGAGAGACAAAATTTCGTAGCATAAAAGGGTTAAAAATATAGTGGTGTCCGTAGTCAACGAAGTTTAATTTACATGTGATTGTCAAATGAATGTTATACAATTAGAATTTCCCCATCGATATTAAAAAAAAAATACAATATTCAATATACGTATTTATTTATTTAATTTTATCAGAAGTATATAATTTATAAATAAAAAAATATTTGTGTAAATATAATACATATATCAATACAAAAAAACTGTATCCTCCGAATCCTCATGTGATTGATTGTGTCATTAATGATGGGTGATATGAACAGTGTAATAGAATACAATAATACTCTTTTTATAAATATTGTCTCTGTTTGAAAATGCTAATCGCCGAAACTATCTCATGAATTTTCATAGGATAAGTTGTGGTGTTTCAAGTAACTTGACCCTAGTATGGGATAACATATAAGCTATTTTCATAGCTTAATATATTTATTAATTGCATAATTTGAAGATGTCGTTTTATTATTTTTTCCGACGTTTCATATTTTGGGCGTGAACCCTAGAGTTACTTTTATAAAGACCAGCCTGTGTGAGTGAAGTAAATAGGCACTTTTTTCATATCGTTTACACAGGACTGTATTTTTTTAATAATAGCGACTCTGAGAGATCCTTTTATATTAATGTTTTTATCGTTCTTTTATAAACTGAAAGACATAGTCTCGAGGACTAATAATTCAGACACGATTTATCTTATACCTTCCGGTGCTTGGAGCTCAATGATATTATTAGGGTGTTCAACATGTAGAAATCGTTGTCCGACGGATGTTGATGATGATGACTTTACAAGTTTTCTCCCAGTTATTATTTATAGGCGTAAGAAATAGGCGTTCTTCCAATCTTAAAAATAATTGAGACATGTGGTGAACTGGTGGCGTATAGATTAAGGTCGAAAACTTCAACTAATTACTATTGTTTATTGAAATTTACGATACGAAAATAAACACTGAATTAACATGAATGCTCTATATTATATTGAATTATTTTGTACTTACATGCTATTTTTTAACTAAATACTTATAATCAATGAAAATAACAACAGTCAAAACCGCCTCTTAAGTATAGATTTGCCTTAATACGTTTATGGGTTTTTGGCGACATGTTTTCATGTTTAGAGTAGAAATTAACTAAGATTTTTATGTTTTACAGGCACGCGCTTGGCATCAATCTCATTCGATGGTAAGTAAAGAAGAGGCTGATGATGGATCGTGCTTACCTGCTATATGCCTATTCACTCTCCACTTGAATACTCCCTTCAGATGTCAACCGGACATGGAGCGATTACCAGTTACCTATACTAATATAAAAAGAAGGACAACCCGACATACATGTGTAATGAGACAACTGATCAGAGGGTCCTCCATCTTCCGCCGCTCAGTATTCAGCGGAAGGAGATTTGAGCTTGAATAAAAACTGGAGGTCTGTTTGGAATAACCGTACTTGAAAGAGGTGATGAAAGACAAGGACAAACTACAAAAAAATGTTCTGAAGGGGAATCATTGTAGTATGCAAAGTATATAATCGATAGTGGAAATAACGACGGAAAACAAAATGCGACGAAGACTAAAAAAGTTATATGATCAGAGAGAGATATCCAGTGACAAAACCTAGCACAAAACAAAAGACTCTGCCTACCCGTGGTAGAGGAAAAAAAGAATTATAGGAGAACGGGAAGGCAGACGCCAGGAGTGATTTCCACGCCTTAGTCGTACCTACGTATAATAAATGTAGAACCACGCGAATATCACCCACATAAGGGTGGAAACTCTCACGGTGCTTAGTTCTCATCTGATGGAATGGGGACGGTGGAATTATGTCATGAAATTCCTGTGCACACTCCAAAGTGTAACCTACCGTAATATTGATAAATGCCTTGCCATCATGTTATGTTTTCATTACTAGGTAATTTTTTTTAACGATAACAGTATGATTAGCATGCGCATATAACGCCATCATCGTTTTGTAATATTCTATAATGCTGGTTTCAAAAATAGTGGGTTAGGAAATACGAATGTATTTTTCATTGACTACTGAAATTTGTTCGCTTCAAAGTAGACCTACTGATTGTGTGACCAGACGATACGATCTATTTTTCAATCGAGACAATGTCGTGATGTTTTAAGCTGTAATGGTAAAAAAGTAAACGGTGAATGGTTTTTGGTTGCTATTAGTCTGCCTTTGTCTTTAGATTTTTTATATTAAAAGTAAAAGTCTAAATAGCTCTATAATGGTGCTTAATTCATATTTTTATACGCGTCCATATTTGACAGTGCATGACGAATGAATAAAAGGCTAGTTAGTAAAATGTCATTATAGAGTATATTATAAAGGTACAGCATAAAATTTTTATGAAATATTAAGCTACACAACTAGAATATCGAAACTTTTCGCAATTTTTTTTTTATTTGGTTGTCCTCTTTAGCATTGGTAACGCTTTGAAATTTCATACCTCGTAAACGGATAATAGCGTTGGAATGGCTATCATATTTTTTGTAGGAAATCTACAACAAAAAAGATCCATATATTTTTTTTCCAAATTTTTTTCATTTTCAAAACTGAATTGATGAAAAATTACACGATATTTAAACTAAATACAAATTTGCTACTACTAATATTATAATATACGAAATATTATTGCTTGAAAGGAGAATTAAATTTATCATTCTAGGAATGCAGATTATTTTCTTCAGTAAACATCAAGTACATATACAATATATATTTTATATATGTGAACTAATTTGTAAAAAACAACCATTTAAAACAATATTATAAAATACCAAAATAACTGTTGTTATGAAACCAGATAAAAAAAAACAGCGTGAGGTTGAAAAAATTACTTTGAACCAAGTACATCAAGTTAAAATTGATGTCAGTCATTATTATTTTAAAACGCTTATAATAGTTTTAACGGTCTCGAGATTATTAGGCATTTGTCATCATTATCCGATTAAACGCTTACCTGTTCTAATTGATACAACGCTCCAAAAACGATGTTGAAAGCAAACTATGTAGAGTGCATTAAGTACAATTACTGTTTGTTTTATTGGAAAAAATAATAATTTCACAAACGGTTCAAATGTTCATTGCAATCTCTCTATAATCTATAGTATCTATAATTATGGGAAAATATCATTGAACAAAGTTTGATAAAAATTACAAACCATAAAGAAAAATCGAAGTTTATTTTGAGGCAATTCCAGGTTGGTGGGATTTAATGAATTTACACGTGTCTTCACGTCCAAGTGAATTATTTATATGAATTAACTTGTCAAATGTTTACAGTGTAGGGGACACTTCTATAGAGTGTTCAAGCTTACATCTACAAGATTTAAAGAAAATTAAGTGGACGATTTTTATTTCAAATTAATATTTATGGTCCTAACAATTTATTTCGTTCTATCCTTTTAAATGAAAAAGCATATGCTTCATATGCTCACATGCTCACATGATTTCACATATCATGATAGAGATTTAGTGTGCATTTCTTACTTCCGAGTTACATCTAGTTTCGCAGTTTATAAATACAGGTGATAAATACTGAATTATTTTAAATTTCATAATTACTTTAATTCAACCTCACTAGATCTATAACTAATAACAGTCCTGACCTTTTACGCAATTAAAATATATCTATTACATTGAACGCAAAATTGCTGTTAGATGCGAAATACTTTCAAATACATACTCGTGCATTTATTAAAATGCAAAAGCAAAAAAAAATATTATGATAAGCATTACTTAGTTATATAATATATTCATATTACGCAGTTATAAAACACTCAATTCAATATTAGAATACATATTTAGTTAGAGGAAATATAAATTCGTTAATAACGATTATATTTAATCTATTATGATCTACATGTAAATATATTTATTCGGACTTAATGCCTGATAGCTATTCGACAAATGAAGTTTTATTAGTGGATCTAAGTAGTTGAATGAGCAGCGCGGCGATTGTTTGCCTATCATCAGAGCATACGTAAATTTGTCTCTTCTGATATACGCGAGGCGTCGTTTAGTGGTCTGCCGCAATTATTGTCTTGTCACTTCTATACAAGTTACGTGCTTCATCAACCCGGAACTTTTGGTTTATGTGAGATCACCGGTAACGTAAGAAGATACAGTAACTTAGTTGAAGCAACCGTTTCAATTTTAATAGAGATTCTTTATATTTTGTTTTCCATTTTTTTAGGATGAAACGTAAGGCTGGAACAGTTTCATTACCTTTGTTAAAATTGTTAATTTCTATTTTTTTTTTCAAAAAACTGATATAGATATTTTTTATATCCTTACTAATATTATATGGGAGAATATGAGTTTATTTATTTATCACACTTGCACACCTTAACTACTCAGCCGATCATGAAGTTTTGCATATACGTTGTCAGGGCTACAGAAAAGGGCATAGAGAACTGATTAATCAGAAAAAAGTGCTGTTCCCGAGGGATAAGGTATATCAAAATTAAACGTGTAAAAGCGGGATTTAAAATATAACACTGTATAGAGATTAGTTGAGATTGTATATTGTAGCTACTCAGTGCTCACTTGTTTTGCGGGAGGAGCTATCACGGTTCCCACTTGTACATACAATATTTACACAGTAATGAGCAAACCCACGTGTTTAACGTGTATAACATATATAGAGACCTAGGCACTGGCTAAAAAGCTCACCTATCTCCATTCAGGTCGACGCTCAATAAAACATTATATGTTTAATAGCCAAAGATATTACTAAGCATATAAAAATAAAATGCCTCTGTATGAAAATCACAGCATACACCGTCTCTCAATGAAAAGTTATAATTTGTCAAACGTTTTTCGTGGAGAACGGTTTTAATGTTTTCCGTTGTACTATATCTTGCTAGTAAGTGACGCTGCAGCATATCAACTCAACCATTTATTACAACAAATCCTAATCACCAATAACAATGACACAGCGTGTGAAGCTGCGGTCACAGCTAGTGAATATATATAAACAATCATATTATTACTTTATTGTTCAACTATATATAACCTATTACTAATTACTATCTAAACAAAACACGACGAACCCACCTCTAAATCTCATAGAAACAAAAGGTTTATTGTCAATACTAACAAAAATGACCCATTACGTTGCAAACCTATAATAAAGATAATAGTCAAAAAGCGGTCCACTAAGTATAGTGGTGTAATTTGCTTTTGTGAGCAGGTTGTCAGAGAAGGTGAGCTCAGAGCTCGTGAGAGCACTCGTGGGCGGGACCATTTTGACTTTTGGTAATTACATTCAGACACCTTAGATGGACATTTGGATGAAATAGGCAATTACGTTTCAACACAATACTCACATCGTACTTACATGTTGCCTATTATTTTACTTACGTTTCCATAAATGACTACTAAGCAAACTAAAGAACTAACGTAATCAGAAATATGATGCACTACGTCTCTTGCCGTGCTAACAGCTCCTAAATTAGGTAAATAAAATTGATAGTAAAAGAAGAATGTTTCTCTGTTACCAGTTTCAATAATCGAACAGAAATACATTTATAGACCAATCAAATACAAAAAGGAACGATCATAGGGAAATGAAAGAGTATTTGGAACCGGTGAGGCTGGGAGCAGTGGTTAATTAATCCGAAGAAATCCAATGAGTTCGGTAACGATGTAGAAAAATAACCCTTTATGCTGTCTGCCTACCCCTGTAATAATACGGACTATATGTCCGTAATGTAAATTGTAATAAAAATATTGTATAACGTATCGTTTTTTTTAATACGCAATTAACAGAATTTATATTTAAATCATCTCATTAAATTTGCAATGAAAAGTACAAGGTTTACACGAAATACTTTTTTGAATTGAGTTATTAATTAATATTGACATAAATACTTGGTCTAAATATTAAAGTTTAATTTATTGCATTAGAAATCCTTAATTGCCCGCTCATATCTCGGCTAAATCGATCTCCTTTGTTTCAAGACACGACACGAACAATAGAAAAGGTCAGTATGGAATAGTTTTATTTTTTTGTCCGTGAAATGCACTTTCACTTAAAATCCGCCGAATATCTGTGACAGAGTTGTTATCCTTGTTTAGTGTCAGATATTATTATCGCGATTTAACATTTGTAGGAAATTCTTTTGAACCTGTTTGCAAAATATGTTTCTGCCATATTTTAGTACGTAGGCGTATGAGCATAACGACTGAGGCGTTATGTCATGAGACAAATTCTCATACTTTGTTACTATTTCTTAAAAGTTACTATCTCTTGAAAGTTTAGTAAATTTTGGTTGTTTATAAGACCGAAGTTACGAATATTTGCATGACGCCGACGCGACGGCAGGTAGATGAGATCGTGCACGAGCTTCATGGACCGATGATCATGCCTCGAAGCTTTGCTAACCGTTGACACACGATCTATTTTCAATTGATCTATGATTGTCTTCATTTGCATGCTTTAGCTATGGAAACCAATGTTACTTAAAACTGTGTCTATTATTGATAAATGTCTAAGTTTATTTTAACTAACTTTTAAAGGAAAAATTTAATTTGAACCAGCTCTATCTTCTACATTAATTCGACATTAATATTTCATAAATTTAATTATTAAACGACTATAATGAATTTTCCACATTTCACAAGTTCCGAACTAGTTATTACTGTTATGAGTTTCCAAATAAAAAACGACAATTAATTTTATACATTGACAGTTCAATAGATAGATACCGAGGCGACGCGACGCGGACAACATTGTAAAAAAACTCGGTATTCTAGTTTAGAATACAATTTTAAAATGGAGCTTCTAAGAATTGAAACAAAGAGTTGTGTTGCTTCACATCTATCGAAATATACATAGGAACATATGTTTATGTACATATACATTCTTGTAATTTATGCAAACCAATATTTCTCATATTATGAATTATTAAAAGAATGCGTAGTTTTTTCATTTGAGTCTTTATAGAGTAACTTAAGTTCACATGATTGAAATACAGTACAAAAACAGCATCGACTGCTGAGAGATGAGGTTCTAATTCACCGTCGGATGTCGACCTAACGACACTAGTATAGTAAAATTTACTAGCTATTTAGACAATCACTGATCCTGAAAACGAACAAAGCGAGTCACTATGGAGAAGGTGGTTGAGGTCAAAAGTTATTTCAGTAATCGCAAGTGGGTTAGCTTTTGTCTGTAATGCTATTCAATATTCCAGACATTTTATAATACACCAGTTATGTACACATTCATCTATTACTGTTAAATACGCTATTAAGATTAAGTGTTAATAACAACTAATCGCTTAAATTAAAACGATTAATTGCTTGAAATTTAAATGTTAACGCATTTTTACATATTTTTTATACAAACTCAGGAACTAATAAAATAAATATAAATAAATCCACGTTTTAAGCACGAGTTTGTTACACAGACCAAAATACGTCTAAATTAAGCAAAAGCAAATCCTGATTCAAAGTGATATATACAATGAATTGAAATAAAATCTTAGCAATGAATCACATAGTCTAATCCGTTATTACACTACATTTTTTTATTTCAATCTTTAAGGAGAAAACAGAATTTGTAGTATGTGTAGGGAAACTTTACTCGGTATGTTCATTATAAAAATATTTCTTTAAAATATTTATAAGATGGTGCGGTGCGGCGACACAAAAGCGCCGAACTCTATAGTTGTGCCGGTTCCTATTTTTCGATACATATCAATGCCCTAGGATTTATAGCTTGGTCGAATGACCACGTAATAACAGTGTACACACATATAGTTAGTCAACGTTCTTATATATGCTGTCAGTGATTTTCATTTTTATTTAGTTCCAGGTAACATATATATTTTATAAACAGATTAGAACACGATGTTAAAGTAAATTTCGTATTAATTACGTAGGTATTTAACTTTGATTCGATTTGCAGATTAAAGTGTTCGTATTATTGGTAACTATGTTTGTAGTAATGTGTGCGTTTGATTTGATACTGTTCGGCTATTTAGTGTAGCTTAGAGCTTTCACTAATATAAATAGGAAACATGTCATATGGGAACATAATTATTATTTGTGTTTTGTAATCGTCTAATACTGTTTTAATATTTTTTTAAAGTCCGATTATTATTATGTGTAATATGAATTCTTAAAATCAGTATTTGTTATACAATATCACTGTAAAAGTAAATGTGATACACATATTTGATAGCTTGCCATTAATTTTAAAATAAAAGCTTGTTAAAAAATATATATCTCGTTGTAACAATCAATAGGCATTGCACTATAATAATGATAAATACGATACCATGCTCAGACAATTATACCTAAGTAATCGAAATCCGAAGATTCAGGTGCACGAAACAGTTAAGTAAGACGTTCACCCGAGACGCGCCGCGCCGCGCGCATCGTCTTCGTGTGGCCGATACTATCCCGCCGGTTAATTATGTAGATCTTCCCACGATTTATGCCAAACCACCTTCGATTTCTACTGGTGCGGACCTCCAGCTATGTGGGAAATCGAATATTGTCATAAAGAGTAGACTAGATGCTTATTATAAAAATGTATAAACTCATAAGTCTCTCAATAGATATTAGCCATAGTAAAGTAGATTAAGACATTTTCATCTCACTAACATATTTCACGATTTTCAAGTATAATTGAAACTGGGCTGTTTCTTATAGTGGTGGATGTTAAGTATACGTGTGAATTGTACCATGAGTGACTAATGAACATCGCTTATCATGGTTGTCTGTACCTGACTTGACAATAATTTTGGCTACACTTCATAAAATTCGCTAAAACCGCTAATTTTACTAGCGTTTGATTTTTAAGTCTTTGAATTACTGTCAACGTAGGTAAGCTTAAACAAATTCCATACAAAGTATGACTGATGGGAAGCGAGCAGATCACGCCGTTTCTCAACTTGATTCCGTCTTATCCGATGTGTTCTTCGAATGCGTATTTTAAGACAGAGTTGGACGAGATGCGAGAGAAAAAATATACTAAAACCTTCATTTCAATACACTTGGCGTCTAATCGAACATGCTATGACGCTACGTATGACGCTAGAACGAGTTATCAGTTTTCAATCCCATCACCATTATTTTTACTTCTTAACTATTGTTAATTACGAAATAAAATGACTAGATAATAGCGTGAAGACTTACTACTTTTACTTATGACTATAAAGTTGTAAACTTTGGTTTCTAAGTGATTATTAATTAATAAAGGGCTATAAATATTTGTTACAAACTATTCTATGTTTAGTGATTATAGCAGCTGGTATGATAACCTTAGAAGTAGTCATCGATCAAGAGTTAAGTAGTACTCAAAAATGAATGTTACTAATTCATATTAGTAGTTCCATTACAATAATATTAGATTTAAAAAAAAAAACAAAATTTTTATATATTAATACGATATGTACTCCATTCCAATCCGTGTTCTGTTGTATCGGCTTGTAATAGAGCACTACCTAACTGTAACCAAATAATGGATCCAAAACGATATTGTTACAACAAAAAGTACTTTTATTGCTGTACTTAAATTTAAGTATCAGCTCTATACTTGTGTTTTATAACATACCTAATACATGGGTATTATAGTAATCTGATTAGAAAACAACTGACTTGATGTTATGTACATACGTAATACTACACGTGATTTAATATAAATATTATGTTATGTATTTGAATGTTAATTAAAAGTGATGATGTATGCATATTTGCTATAAAAGTGTGTGCCTATTTCTATAACAGAACATCAATAAGACGGTTTGAAATAAGTAAAACCAAATATCGAACAAATGCTGGTGTAGCGAGAGAGGCGTTTATTCTGTTATGTTGACTTACTCGATTTTACCCTCAGCTTCGCTCGCGTTACTGTGGAATTAAATTATCCACGGAAAACATTTTTTTTAATAAAAAGTACCCTATATCTTTTTCTATACCCCTGACAATATCTATCTATGTAAAATGTCTAGAAATATCACGTATCTCTGTACATCCGACAAAAACGAATGTATTTTTATACAAATATGTACGATTGAAAAATAATCCAGATCGAGTTTCTTACTGGTTCTTTTTGATAACTGGATTGTTTTTAAGAACCGGTGCACCGGAGTGGTAGTTTTGACATATTTAGGCCTCTCCTTAGGGCCTAAATTGAATTAAGTATTTTTGATTTTAGAATAGATGTAGATCAGAAAAGCCTCTACGATCGTGCTCCCCTTAACCTGATCCTAATTTAAATTTTCTAATCTGTCCTCCGTAATAGGTCTTTAGAGTAAAATAAATAATGTACTTATAAATATATTTATAGAGTCTATTGTGTGTTCGGACTAATTTTTTAATTTTGTAGGTGGTAGAGCTACGCTGAAGATATTACTGGTTTCAGCATGAATGGGTCGACTCGCCCGGGGTAGTACCACCCTCTCACAGAAAGCCGACGTGAAGTAACAGTGGTTGCACTGTTGCGTTTCGTTCGGTCAGTGAGAGCGCCGGAGGCCTACATATATTAAAAGGCCGGCTACGTACTTGCGACTCCTCTGGTGTTGCTAGTGTCTATGGACGGCGGTGATCACTTACCGTCAGGTGACCCACTTGTTCGTTTGCCCCCTATAATATAAAGTAAAAAAAATCCTGCAATGATCGACTCCATTTCACATTTTTACAATGTAAATAAAATCTTTTCATAGTATTATTTAGACTATATATCCACTGCGCTTTTCCATAGGGGTTAAACAGTATGATAAAATTTAACAGATATTAGTGAAAATTGATTTAAGTAGTTATAAGGTTTTAGTGTTAATGACAAAATTACTATTAAAAACATAAAAGACTAGCTTTTGCTCGCGGCTTCACTCGTGTTAATGTAAATTTGATATATCCCTCCGAAACAGTATTGGTTTTATGGTTGAAATGTCCTTTTCTGTATCCTTGATAACGTGTATGCAAATTCAATTATGTTGAATATTATGTGATCGGTTGAATAGTTACAGCATCGAAGTGTAACAAATGAACGAAATTACGTTCGCATTTAAAATACTAGTTAACCATTTTATACATGTACTTACTTTGTAATCTTAACATTCCGTACCAAAATTAATAGTTCCATGTCATAGTATATGGTTAAAAGTAAGTTTGATAAATATTGATATAGTTATATATCTCTATTGAAAGCTGCAGGAAATACGTTAAATGTACATTAATCCAAAAGTAGCCGCGAGAAAAATCTAAAACACATATTTTTAAGTTATCTAAAAAGAATATAGTATTCAATGTTAACGTTGCTTGGAGAGATATCATATTTTGTCATGCGTGTAAACAATCCTAGTAGCGGACTATTCTCGTATTACGTTCCGGCTCCACTGATATCAGAACGGCGCGGTGTGACGCGGCGGCCGCAGGTAACCGTTTGTCGGCTGCGGTTGCAAACACACCACCCGCCCCGCTGACACCCTACACTAATTAAACACCATCGACACGTGTCGGGTTCGCGGCTGACTAGACTTATCCAGTGCTTTCTCTTGACACTCGAGAGCGTTGCAGTGAAATATACCTACCTAGTAATACCTACCTACTACAAAATATTATCACTAAAAAATGTTACTTTATTTAACATTATAATAACAACATTCATTTAAATTTTTATTTGTTCAGAGAATATTGTGATAAATCCAAAATCAAGGTTTTAGTTCGTTGATTACTTAATAACTGGTACCTAGTTCTGAAATGATGATACCCCCAATGGTATCATATTTGGAAACCACATTTATAAATGCAGTTTCAAAATCCATAATGAGTTTAAGGTATCGGGGAGAGACAAATATTCTGAAAATCATAGTATGGTAGATCACTTTCTAATGCTTTGGTGTTCCGATAATTGTACGTAACAAATGGCTCCTCTAAAAATGGCATGTTCACATGTTAGACTTCATTTCACATCAGTTAAATCTAATCAGTTTAAACTATAAACTCATAATGTATAAAAAAGAATTCACACAATTGTTTTGTTAGCTTCCAATTAATGATGTTCGCGGTAATAACTAAATACATTGCAAGTACGTACCTTAAGATATAATCAATGTTATAGAAGCCCTTTTTAGTGTTAAAGGATAGATCCGTATTAAAACACTTTATTACATACCAGTAGGCCCGGCGGACGTTGTCCTGCTCTGATAATAAAACATATATACTTATGTGCATGAAATGCTTAAGGTAACTAATGTTTTCAATTTGATAAGGATTAATACTGTATCCATTTAAATAGCCTTGCAATACCTCATTGTATGTGTCCATGTTTTTCGAAGATATATGGGTATAGTAAGTAAGCTATCCTTAAAAGATAGGTATACGCCATTGTAGACTTTTTTGTAGATCTATAAAAGAGAAATATCTCACTATGCATTGTTTATCTCAAAAAAATTAGGCAGCGTTTTCGATGAAAGCTCCCAAGCTGGTAGACTTCTTCCAACACTTCCAACAATTATCTTTATATTTCAACCAATTTACACAAAACTTTTACAAATTATATACCTAAACCTTCCTTATGTATTACTCTGTCTATTGGTGAAGACCGTATTACAAACCGTTCAGTAGCTTTTCAGTTTATCGCGAACATACAGATAGACGACTTTGTTTTATGATATGTAGTGATTACTTAACGTACAAGTTCTTCTTAAAGTAAATTATTTGAAAAGAATATTTTTCGTATATCTGAATAAACCAAATACTTAGCAGTACTACATTTAAACCGAATAATTTATGGATGTAATATTATATTAAATATTGTTAAGATAAACCCATTCAATTAAGTTTACTGTTCTAAAAAATAACTCCTAAATCGATTTATCGTATTGAATTATCGTTATTAATCATATTTCCTTTACAAATACCGCATACTTAATCGAAAACGTATCATAGTAATGGCTCAAGCGGGCACAGAGTCGCACAAATGTCCACTGATCAGAATCTACGGTTCAATAAACATGACTCCGGTCACATTGAACGCTCGACGAACGCATAAAAATCGACATTTACTCATTGGTAATAGCCACAGTATCTACCTTGTATTTACATGTAGGTTCATCGTTCTTCAATATTGGTATGTAAATATGGCATTGTTGAAATTCGCAGGGTTCTCGTTTTCATTATTATGTGGCATTTTCTATCAAGATAAATGTGTCTTTTTTGGGAAATTAATCTGTAAGAGTTCCCCTCCTAGGGAATTCTTAGGGAAGAACAATTTCTACAGTAGTAGTGCCGAACGCTCGTGATTATACCTAAGTCTACTGTAAGGTATTTGTGATTTGACAACCGCTTAATATTGTTCACCGGCAACTAATATGTATTATTCTGGATTTGTAGTTAATTTTGCCATTTTTAATAAGAGAAAATACTGGTTGTTAATAATTGGAAAAACACACTGTTTCAAAATAAAGTAGATATGTCGTGAGATATCAGTAGATCCATAAGATATTATTTTTTTTAATACTATTAATGCACATATAAATGAACATTAAATGCGATTCCATTATGCAAATGCTTATTATTTAATTACACTTTATGTTCTTATTAAAATCTATCCACCAGCACTGAATATACTTTCTATTGTTCAGTTTAGTAAATCAGTTGATATGTTATAACGCATTATTACGTTCAATTGCTTTATTATTATATGACTGCTGCAAAAAAGAGTGTAACGTCCGTACAAGATGACAACCTCACTTGCAATGTGAAAACACGGTTTTTAAATTAAATTACAGTACGTGCACTGCTGCGCTTAACAAATTGAAATATTTTTTATACCTATGACTCGGGTGGATATATTAGAATGTAATTAAACGAAATAAGCACTATTTTATTTGATCTTACTTATTACATATGCGCTAGTGAGTATTTGAAATTAAAGTTGTTTTTTTTTTTTATAAACTGTAATCACGTTTTCCGTATGTGGCTATAAGACTATAAATAAAATATATATGTCAATTTTATTGATCTTTTGTCTTAAAATTACATTTACAAGAAAAAAGTATAGATATCTGTATAAGTATTAGGTATGATATATTTTATATAACAAGAAGGTATTATGTTTATTCTGAGAAACTAATATGATATGCAATCTCACTATTGACATTGAGAAAATTTCAAAGAATTTGAAATACCGATAAGAATATTTTACATATAATTAAACTAAAGCTAACAAAAAATACAAATTAATGGTTATAAAAGTATTTCAAATATTCCCAGTCATAAAAAATATTTTAAAATGCATATATATAAAAAGTTTAAATTGACAATAGTATTAACACGAATAAAATACTAATTAAATATCATTTAACTTTAATATTGCTTATATCACATTTTAAAATAATATTCTCAGCATATTATAAGTTTCCGGATGGTATATGTTATGGACCAAGTGATTAGTCTGAGCATTATTTATTTATATTACCCGGACAATATGGCAATATATAGAAGTTCAATCGGATTACACATTTATTACTAACTGGCCTTCTACTCGCGTTCATATAGACTTGTTCCTATCCCGCTGGAACAGTACATTTTTTCTGTATTATTAGTACCCTTTGTCCTATTCTGTATTCCTGATAACGTGTATTTAAAGTTTCATGATGATGGATTGAGTAGTTTAGACGTGAAAGTGTAACAAACAAACTCATTTTCGCATTTATAACATTAGTAACAATTTAAACTTCATTATCTATCACATTTAATATATTCACATTAGTCTGTAGTCTGTGACTTTGATTGTGTGCTGAATTGGTTACGTTATGTTGGAAATGCGATTATGGTGTCAGATATAAATTTTGCAGTTTTTGATGTCAGACATAGATGTAATATTAAAATTGAAATAAAAAAAAAAATTTCATAATGAAGTTTAAATAAGCGTTAATTATGTAACCCGATTTGACTTAATATTGTTTATATTAACCGGGAAGTGTAAATAAAACCCGGGCTAATCACTTGTTATATTTGATTTGATTTCGCTAGTCCATACATTGTATACTCGTATAGTATCCTGATGACAGAAAATATTAAACAATACACTTCTGAAGAAAATAATTTATTCCCATCATTATAAATTTAACAACACAAAATAAATGTTAATATAGGTCTAATAGGCAAACAACCCTGATCTTAATACCAGTTTTAACTGTGATGGGCACAGTTGAAGTCTGAACTGATTACAAACATTTATGTCGTACACTTTCATATAATAACGGGTGTTTACTGTATTCTTAACTTAGAAACTCAAATAGATGCCGATCAACAGCGCTATAACAGAATTCCTTAACCAACAAGCAATAATGGCTCACGTCGCCGTCGCCGCGCACTCAATAACGAGGGCGAATATTTTTGAATAACTAACAAATATTCTAATATCGAACAATGGCATCGGCTGGCTAACGAATGTCTAACTTATAGGGACCTTCGCTGTTTATGTTTTGAATCACATGCATTGTTTATGTTTTACTTTGAATAAATATTGCATTGTATGTCTTTTACAGTGGGTGGGTGTTTGGGCTTACTTCGAAATCATTAGTGAAATTGGTTAGTTAATTAGGTTTATATCCCTTTATTTTTAAGAAAATTCAAAAATCTTAACATTGTTACTGTCACTACTCTGATGCAGTTTTAAAACTCACTTCGATTTCTTATGAGAGCAGTTGAATATTTAACCAAATTTATTCAATCAATATTATTTACACATTAAGGTGCTTATCCCTAGCATTGACCCCCTCCCTCCTCGTCTTCAGCTTGATAATGTGAAATAAAATACTAAATAAATTAACGAGGTCAACTATAGCAACCAATTTGAATTTTATAAGAATTTATATAAAAAAGATGCTAGATGTACCACAATATTCGTTTCTTTCTCAAAACGTTGACTTTCATTGTTGGTAAGGCTTTACCGAAATATTTAATGCTTGACCGCATTAATGGAATAAAATTTTCCCCATATTAATTTCACGTCACTTTGTTAAGTCGTGTGCGTTTGTGATATAATACGTCCATCGATCACAATTAATCATACAGTTATTAAAGGGAAAATATGTATATTAATTTATGCGCATATTTTTCTTCTCGGAACGGTTGAAAACTACTCGTCCGTTGATTTTTTTGAGGTAATCTGAGATTACGTCACAATATATACGTATTGCAATAAAGACGTTTCATTACAATAAAACGTAAAAGAAAACAACGTATACACTTCTCGTTTCGTATAAGGTAATAACGGCTTCATTAACATCCGTAATATGCATAATTATATGGTAAAACATGCAAGACGACCTTTGTTTTTTTAATATTACATGTTACCTTTCATTGGTGCTACAACTACTCAGGGTTACCCGTGGCCCATTTAAAAAAACCGTTGATATCTAACAGGTAAATGCTGAGAATTTTGTATTAATGTAATCAATGAATTGATAAAAACGCAACAATCCGACATTAGTATTTTTATTTTCTATAAAGTGGACTAAATTAAATTCGTTAATTTAATGTTAAGTAGAAGTAATGAATAATTTTTTTGGAGAATCGAGCGTTGCGGAATTCTAAGGCTTTATTGTGGACCGTAAAGAAGAGTCCTTGAAGAAGTAAGAGGAACTAGAAGTTAGTTTGAGGACGGTCACGAGGATGCTTTGGCTGGCAATATGAGCAGTCGCTGTCCAGCCTGAGGCCGCACGGCCCTAAATTACTCTGTGAGCACCGCGTTGCTTGACTTCAGTTTGCTCGATAACTGTGATTCATGGATTCTAGAGAACTGGAACAAAGTAGTAAGTATCCATAGAAAATAGAGCATTAATTGTATGCTGGTATGGATTGGCATAACGGCAATCCTAATTCTAAACGTACATCCCGCATTGACTGCTCTTGCGGAAGATTTCATTTTTATGGACGACAGTTTCCGCTCTCACTGTTCTAGCGACGTGGAAGCGTATATGAACGAAGTTGGGATCCTTCGTTTAGGTTGGCTAGCTCGAAATCCTGACCTCACTCAAATTGAGCATGTCTGGGATGTTCTAAGGAGACGGTAAGGTTAGTGAAACCTGCTCCACAAAACATCAGGGAGCTAAAAAGAGTCATTGCAGAAGAGTGGAAAACGTATTCCTCAAAACTATATTAAAATTATCGTGGAAAGCATTCCGAAAAGGATTCAAGTTTTGATTTTGTCAAGAGTTACACACGTTTCTACACACACGGTTTCTACATCTGTAACTTTATTTAATTTAAAAAAGTAGACAACATCTTGTCTTCATTACTGGCCACTGCATCTGCGTTAAACAACAATATAAAATTTATTAATAATAAAATATATATCAGCGCCACCTGGTGGCATATTTTAATAAAATACAACACATAAAAATTATCTCCATAAAAACATTTAGGTAAGCCAACTCTCATAGTGAGCGGTCATACAGCGTTAGTGTTAATTTACTACTAGGGTTTGCTAGCAACTTCGTTCGCTTTAATGACCTCTTTCGGGAACGGTTCTTTTTTTTTCTGGTTAAAAGGTACCCCATATACTTTTTTGGGCCCTGGACAACGAGTTTGCAATATTTCACGATGATCGGTTGAGTAGTTAAGGCGTGAAATAAACAGACAAACTTACTTTCGCGTTTATAATATTAGTTAGGTTATAGAGTTATGCGATGGGTACTTCGTAGACCATAAACTTAAATGTAGTGTTAAAAAATATATATTGCCTGTCCGCATATTTAATGATTTAACTAAAAAGCTAAGAATCTTTAGTTTCAAATTTAAAGGGTTTTGGTAATATTTCTTTGGACAATAAAGTGTCTCTAGTTTGTTGTTATATATTAGATTTATTTCATTTTTATAGTATAAATAAAACAATATAAAAAGAGAGTTTTAACTTTAGTCTATTAATGTCAATGAATAAATATGGATTAAATATGATATAAAATATTTATGACAATCACAATCGAACAGAGATGCTGTAACAAGTTTGTAGAAAATAAATCTTAATTGATTGATCTCAGGCGGTAAATGGTCAGATCTACAAAGTATCTATTAAACTCCTTTAATAACAATGACACCCATTAGCGGCATGGTCTAGTAAATCAGTCCAAATAAAATTTAGGAGGACGTCCACATCATTAATAACATAGAGAATGGAGCGAGAAAAGTTTGTAGGTTGCGTATATTAATGCAGATTTATGAGATCGTATAAAAATGTTGCAAATTAAGCCTGTGACGGTAACACAATATATAGGTGCTACATAAGGGAGCGTTATAATGGTTGCTACAATGTCAATTTATTTCTTTGTTACGTTTCAGCCCCTTTTAACTACTTAACCCATTGCCATGAAATTTTACATAGACGTTGTCAGATGTAGAGAAAAGACCTAAAATTTATTCAGATAACAAAGAACTGTTATTGAGGGATAGGTCAAATCTACATTCGCACGAGTAAAGCCGTGAGCAAAAACTAGCAATAATTAAATACCTACTGTATTATCTGTATATTCCTTTATATTTTGTATTTTTTATCCAACTGTAATTATAAAATTCAGTAAATTTTATATATATATATATATATATATAGTATTTAATGTAAATGTAGATTTAATTTAAAATTCATCCGATTACAAATATTTACACTTTTATACAGATACAACATATATTACACATAAAAAATAATCCCATTTTTTGTTGACATAAATCATCGTATATTTTATTAATTGTAAGTAACTGTATCTTGAAATGTACTATTCATTATCATATCATGTATCGCATGCTTTGCACATATTGCGTACAGGTCTCATATTTGTAACAGCCTCCGGCAATAATTCTCTTTACAATGTCCGCGTTTACGATCCTTGATTTGCGGCTTGCACTTTAACTAATTTAATCTGGACTATATCTTTCAACTTTGTAACAGTACAAATAAAGTTTAATCTTTATTTATATTAACATTTCTTATACCTAACGTTTTCAATTTTATATTAGTTGATCTTAATTTTAAGGTTTTGTATTACATAGATATATTTTTTAACAATCCTATATCCGCTTTGCACTATTGGTATAAAACGTCTATTAAACCCCAGGTGTATTTTGTGTGACACAACTCTTCGTTGATGTTTTTTTGTAGAATGTATATAATGCTGTTTTCCAATTACCTATTAATGACCACAGTAGACAGTTTTTTTTACTTTGTGAGACATGCAACAGATTAATTACTAAACAATTCAAGCCCAAACCAGACTAGAAAAACTACAAATTTTATTGTTCTTATAGATAAAAGAACTTATGATCCTCGTATTATCAGGCGAGAAATTAGATACGAAGCTACAGATGATCAAAGATTACTGGTGAAAAACATCACTAAGTAGTTTTATTTTGAGATAAATAAAAAATAATTTCCAAATATATGTAAATTTAGAACGTCTACCTATTTGGTTAATTATTTTGTGTGTGTGATTGCCAGGACAATGTCTGTATGAAAGAAAATGTTTGAAAATCGTACACAAAAGTAAAAAAATTGTGATTAAATATCTTATATGAAAAGTGAATGAGTCAGTGAGATACAACACTGTTGAAAGATTTAAAAAATATTGATTTAGAATTGAGAGATTGGTGTTCAGTTTTTCAGATGCCATTGTAATTGGTTACATGGTCGTGCAGTAAAAGGAAGATTTTGTGAAGCAGGGGCGGGCAACTAGTCTTGTAGATAAAAATATACATTTTCTAAGTTCACTTGTTTCATAGTCAAATAAGGTGTTCATGATAAAAAAATATAAACACATTTACGATGGATTCCATAAAGGTATGACAAGAAAAAATATTTTGTTCATAAATCACGATCATAAATATTGTGTTTTATAGATGTATTGCGTAGGTACTTACATTGGTTTTTCAATAAGATAATAAAGATAAGGTTTTTTATATTAGTTGGAGCTCGTGCCACCCATGTTACTATGATGAATTATGCATTTTAACCCAAACGGCTAGTGTTTAGTTTTATTGCACGTATTGACTTCTAGCATTTTGTGTACCATTTAAAGTTTCTTATGATGACGTTTTAAAATAATCTATTACAAATCGATTGAAATTTATGTAATTAAATACTGAGTTAAACAAAGAATATGTTTTATTAAAATGTTCAGTTTAAGCACTTCATAGCGAATTTATATTTGACGCATTATTTGATTCTTTAAAATGTAAAAATTACATACTTGACTTTAAATTACTTTATTGTTCATAATTTGTTATAATTTATATAGTGTAAAAATCGTTCTAAATAGCGAAACAGTACATCATTATTTATAGAGCAATAAACATTGATTTATAACTCAAGAGCACTAAAGAGAAATGCTATCTTTTGTTTGTTGTAATTACTTAGCACGTGGTTATCTCGAATGTCGTGAGGTTGTTAATATTTATACGCTATACGTTGTATCTTATTCATTTCTCTAATTGTAAAAATAGCTAGTAAAAGACATATTTTGTTTGATCGCCAAAAAGTTGTATATATTCGCGTCATAGAGAAGAGAGAAAAAAATATATTTTGGAATTCGTTTTGTACGTAGTCCGTCTATTTTGTTTTTCATTTAGATCCATAAAAGTAAACTATTTTTATCTCTCTTTCTTTTTAAACTAAAACGAAAGTAACGCTGGCATAATTTCCTTATATAGGTTTTACACTACACCAAATTTACTTCTGATAAAATCAATATGTTTTAATAGTAAAGTAAGAAACACTGTATACATTCGCAATCACTTAATTGAGAACAGGTTACCTGTTTAAAGCATTAAAAATACTATACAAGATATTACAACAGGTGTATTATTTGCATATTATGACCGTATCCTAATAGCGACAACTATTAAGTATTGTATAGGCAAAATTCTCCGGTCAATGACATTGGAATTAATGCATAACAAATCTGCGGTGTGTTCACTAAATCAAGATGTTTATGAGTCATTGAAGTCATTGCGGTGCGAGGCCGTATGACCTCCGTGGTGATTTGCGATTTCAAATATTATTCCATGTTAGTTAGTCTATTTACTATACTAGTAGTTGAAATTCGACCATCATTAGTTAATTGTTTGTTTTAATATTGTTCAAGTTTTTTTACTGATAATACCAAAGGTCGTGAATTGCTACTAAATAAATAAAACTAAAGAAAATCGGTTGACAAACAGAGGAGAGAAAATTGTGTGGCTGTATAATACCACGATGCATGTGAAATTTGTTTCATTTCATTAAATTTTTTCGGGTTTAAATTGTACGGAAATTATTCGATGTAAAAATCGCAATTTTTAAAAACAAAGCACAATATTTATTTAAATCATTGAATCATTTTGAATTGAGCTATATTGGCCTTGGCTGATCTGGTGAGCGTGTTTCACTTTTTCCTACTCCGCGGCCGACTGTAATGCAACATGCGATAAATGAACAAAAAATATGCCGCGATTTAAAAAAAGGTTCACTTTAAAAGTTACTGAAGTGATTTTTCTTTCGCTTATTTACGTAAAAATAAAAATATAATAATCACATACTGCTTCGTGTATATTCTGCGTATCTTACTCTCATAACGATATGTGCAGAGGAAAAATATATACAAGGCGATTCGTTGTAAAATAAACAGCTTGTAAGTACTATAAATGATTATCGCATAAACCCACCAGGTTCTATGGATTAAATAATAGGGCTATTGCCATTCTATATATTTATATTATAGCATAATAACAGAGCCTAGTAGAAAATGTAGATATCCTTTACTATCCATATCAATTATTGTAATTGTTGTATACTTGTTTAACACTATTGTTATATTACCAATTTTTGAAGCTTTCTATATAGAGCGATGAAGCGAACATGATGACTACAGAAATTGCAATGTTGCCTGATGGGCATCGAACTCATTAATTTATATTCCGTTTCTTGTATCTATGTTCTAACGAGCTCTGAACATAGCTCATAATTGGGTGATAATGTAAAACATAAAGAATAATTTTCTGTTCTAGATATAATCAAATGACGTGTAACATTTTTTTTTTGTTAATAATAATTTCATTTTTTTTAAGTAGACGTGTTTGACTTCCTGTGTGTATAATACAGAATTCGTTTAAACTTACCTAATAGTGTTCACAGTAATTAAACGTGAGTTGTTTTCATATCTAAACAAATCGATGAGAATTATTAAGGCACATTGCACAAAGTAAAATTTCACTTTAGTATTGTTGAATTAAGAATTAAATAACTAGTATTCATTCTTACATATTTTGTTTCGTAAAATGGTGCAATTAATTTCCGAACTCAGCGTTTACTCTCCGTTATTAAATTGGGCTATTTAAACGTGATGTAAAGAGGTATTTTATATAATAAAAAATTACTAAACAACTTAATCAAATAATTTCATATCTGCTACATGATCGCAAAAGGTAATAAAAGCTGTTTACATCGATATTTCTACCGGTAAAATGTATAGTGAGCTATTTACATCGATGTTCTATCGGTAATATAACTATACCGTATATATAATATACCGTATAGTGTGTTATAAAAAACATACAATAACTTTAGTATTACTAAATTTGTGTAGGGCATTATTTCATAATATTGACGCTAGTTCAATTAAACGGTTAGAATTATAACAAAAGGGAAATGCTATTTCATCTTTAAAGCCATCGCTCCACTTAACAAGTGGTTGTATATATCAAACAACGAATAGTCATTAGTTTTGCCTGAGTACATGTCCTTGTCTTTATGTGGTAAAGGTCTAATGTTGTCTTTTAGTTATGAGCCGGAGCGTATGTTATGATGAACGAGTTTCATGAATATTAAGATGGAGGTTCATTAGCGTAGTCACTTGCCCGTTGAAGGAAGAGGCGTGTTGGGACCACTTGTTTCAAACTTCTAATTGTATAGTCGTTGGATTAGTAACCTTTTTGTATCTATTAGCGGTTGGAAAATTAAAAGTGTTGAAAGAGTATAAGTATATTTTTTTGTTTTTAATATAGTAGACCTCTCTATTTTTAAAATTATTCTCATTCGTTTCGTTGTAATTTGATTTGTTACAAAATAATTATATGTTGCCAAATTGTACAAAGTATAAAACTATAGATGAGGAAACGACAATTGTAACTTGGTCGACATTTATTAATTGTTAAAATATTTGTATTCATTAAATTAAATGAATAAAAGTTGTCAATTAAAATATATCTATGACGAGTATTGTGATTATGTTGCAGAAGTGGAATACGATTTATGTTATAATACACTAGCGAGCCGATCCGACTTCGTATGGGTGCAATGTGAAAAAAGGTAAATATTAAAAAAAAAACTGTTTAAAATATGGTGTCATGCTTCGAAACTTCCAGATTTAGTCTAACGTGAGCAAGGTATGAAACCAAACAGAAATGGATCCATCACACGAATGAGAGGAAAAGGAATGTTTGACGAAATTGTACGACAATATTCTAGACAGAAAATGTCGTTATTGGTATCATTTTAAATATAGTTTAAGCTTGTCACGATTTCGATTCTTGTTCAGGATATAAATTAATTTAATACACGTAGATAAAACTGTGTGCTTCACAAATTATGACATACGTTACTTTATTTAATGACTTTCACGTTGTTACTTCTTTACATGTATATTATTTCTTTGATATTTACTAAGATATTCATTAACATTATATGCTGGCTATGCAGCTTTTATCTAAAATAAATACGTGTTTAATTAGATATAAATTAATAAAAGAACGATTACTACCACTTATATTCATCTACAAATAAAGTGATAATGTTCTGAGATTTTGCGCATATCATGCAAAAATTACTGGATAGATTTCGATCATTTTTTTACTGTTACTTTTCAGACAATTGATCTAAATAAAAGAATATCACTATATATGTTCATTTCGTGTAACATTATATGAAAGATTTAAAAAACTACGATATTTATAAGCAGTACGCGTTCAGCGTTATGTTTTCTAGTCAGCGAGGCAAGCGCTGAATAGGAAAAATAAAGGATAGCACTGTTCACAAAGAAATGTTGTAAAGTATATTTTTAATTTCTTTTTTCATGTTTTTTCCTGTGTACATAAAATATATTTTCAAGATAATAAACAACGCAGACGAAGCCGCGGATATCAATATAACATTATTTAATGATTATTTTGTGAAAGATAGAAATTGTTAAAGTGGGTTATCCTGAGAAGATAGACATGTATGAGGCATATCTATTATCACAAACTTTTAGGCCGGTGTAACTTCTACAATGCCGTACAACATTATTTTAATTTATTTAATATAAACCAGCGTTAAAACTGTACGCACCCAAAAACTATTTTTAGCTTTGATTATAATACATCAACTTTTCAACTTTACGGGTGAAATTCTCCAAATGATAGTGAACACTGCATCAAAACTTAGTTGATTAGTCTAAAAGTCTATTTATTAAAATCAGTAAATCCTTCACAAACTAGAACATCTCTTTTACTGCGTATTTAAATTAAAATAAAAACGGTGTTACAATTTGACTTACGGTAAGTACAACTACAAAATTAAGACAACGCTTTAAGAAAGAAGATAAAGGTAAATGCTTCTTAATATTCAAAACAGTGAACCAAATTGATTGAAAGCAGATTATTAAACATTAATTGGAATTAATGTGTATAAGCTTTCACAATAAAAGTACTTCACCCTGTAATTATTATTATCGACTATTAACGAAACAAACTTCCGCGAATTCATCACCATTGTTCTGAAGACGAAATGAAAGTTTTTATTTGCATATCTTAAATGCTACGGTTATCAAAGCAACCATCAACTCGCAGCGATATGTGCATTTAATGGATTGTATATTTATATACAATCAGTCCAGTAATATTTCTCTTGGTATTAATCAGGTATGTTGAACGCAAAACCTTTTAGTATTTCTACAGAAATCACTATTTTATATTGTTACTAGTAATTATATTCAATATAAAATATGACAAGAATTAAAATAGCTTATAAAACTCAGATATGATACATCTTTATTAGTAGATTCATTTTCAAATATGCATCAGCGGTTTTTGAAGCAATCGTCGAACATTAGCAAACGTATTCATAAATTTACCTCATAAATAATATTCTTATAGAGTAAAAAACCTTCGCTAAACTAAAATAACGAGTATTTTATGTTTATTATCTTTTCATTTTAATATAATACATAAATTGAACGTGGATTAACAATTGAAATAATAAGTTTAATAAAACCAATTATACGTATAAGTTTGTGCACAAGACCTTAATGTTTTTAAATTAAAACATTCCTATAAATTATAGCATTAAACATATCATAAAAATCGATTACAAATTTGTTTTTATGTATTTAAGACGCGTATATACATATGTACTAAGGAGAAATAGAACCTATTTTTAAGTCTGTTTAACATAAGCATAAGATATTACAAAAAAACTTTCTAAAAATATTTGTCACAAATAAAAACACGTTAGTAATAACAGTGATTGTCAATTTTTTTACATATAAAGTGTATCTTGTTATTAGTAAATAATAACGTTTATGGACTTCTTATTAATTTGGCAACAATAAAACATAATTACCATGATACTATAAATGGATAAAACAGCGCGCGCATGTGTGTGTGTGTGACGATATCGCTATAAATTAGATTATAATTTATCACCAGGTACGACTTTACAAATCAGTATCGAGACCATAATTTAAAATATGCTATCAATAGTTTTGTTACTACTCTGATGAAGTAAGTCAACGAACATGAGGTCGAACACAAATGACGTGTGCCTTATTGTTGTTCAACATGATGAGTTCTTGACGTTTGTTTATTACAATTGTGAAAGTGAGATATTTAAGCAGCTGAGTATGGTACCGTTGACACGGACAAGCCAGTGGGCTCGGCGTGGGCGCGCAGCTCCTGTACGCCGCGTACCGCGCCGTAACGCCGACAATACGCCGCGCCGCTATCCGCCACCGACACCAAAGCGGCCGAGGTCCTGTTGTCACAATGCCCATCAAAAATAACAAACCTATTGTTGTAAGGGAATTCATCGCTACAATTTGTTATTTTACTTAAAAACTATAAACCATTTTGTACGATTCTTCTCATCTACTACTACTGCTCTCTAGTATTGTAAATCATTTATGAGGTTCATGTTATCTGTTTGTGTAAATGTTAACAACTATAATAAATCACAATAAGATAAATATTACGAAATGATATTACTTATAGATAAATTTTAGCGATAGAAATAAAAAAAAACGATGGTATGTAATTATTAAATAAACTATTTTAATTAAAATAGTACTTTATTATCTACTTCACAACTGCGAATTTACAATGACCGTATAATTTTCTATACAAGTACATAACTAATTATGTAGAAAAAAAAAGAATACATTTTTATTAAGATTTTATAGCAATACTAGAGAGAGAGTGTGTTGCACAACAACCAACACACATATTTGGACAGTCAAAAAGATATAAAAGAGGATGCTCATCAGACTCGGAACCATAAAACGAGTCCTAAAATGTTAAACGACTGTTCAAAATTGGTGGTAAGAAGAAATTACAAAATAAAATAACGAAATTACGGTACTCCGAATGGATTTTTGAGAGAGACTGTCTTAACCTATATTTCATTTTATGGGTGAACGATTTTTACAGCCTTCTCGCGAAAACACCAAACGAATGTAGTAACCACAGAGACTTTCTGAAATTATGTACCGATTACACCAATTATGATTTCTCTTATAATGAATAACTAATTAAAGTTAGTTAATTCAATTAAAGTAACATATGGAAGTATCAATTATAATTTCACACAATAAGGGTAGCTTTGTCATGAGTCTATAATACTTATTCTCTCCATTGAATAATCATTAACATCGCAATGTTTCTTAAAACGGTTTTTTTGTCTAAAATTTAGAATTAATTAAATCAATGATTGATCAATGTTAATATACTGAATGTTGTAAAGTTCCTAATTTAAAAGATACCAGAGCGTTCTTTATGAAAAAACATCGTATCGAAATTCGAAACTCCAGTGTCATGTTGATATCTCATAGTGCCTAGCTAGCTACAATTCGAAATTTGAATAAAGTTTATCAATTTATTCTTAGAGGTGCACACATAATCAGCCTCCTTTCTAGGCTAAAGTTGATATCAAAATCGACTATGTCCATACTATATATCAAGTGTGATTGTGGCGAAAGGCGTAACACATAATAAAAAAAGAGAACGAATGTACTCTGCGTTCTCTGATGTATTCTTAGAAGTCACCATATCGGAGCGAGTTGACACAAAGCATGTCGTTCGGTGATCGACGCTTCAAGTCGTTGTCGCACTAGTCTTTATGACAAACGTAGCGCTATGAGTAATTGTGTCCGTCCGTAGCTTGGCACTTGATCTTTTTGTACTCTCAAATAATCCGCCGCGTGTCGTGATCTGGAGTCTAACGGTGCAGGTCTGCCAGCTTATTGAACGTGCTCTCTGTAATAGATATAATTTTTCAAGCTTTCACATAAGTGTTCACTAATACTCATTGCTTATTATACTACGCATTATCAAGAATTGATTACAATTTATTAACACAAACATAGAGCTTACAAGTTATAGGTGTTAAATAACTAATTTATTTCATTACATTGTATTAGTTTCATAAGTATTCATAGGGTATTAGTATATTGTGTTTGATAAATAACGATGTATGTTACAACGAAATAAGAATAAAAAGAAAATGAAAAATGTATCGTTTTCAATATAGAAAATATACTCGTACAAAACATATTATTTATATTAGGTACTATAAAACTTATAACACTTATACAATTACTTTTAATTGTCAATCAATTTATTGGATTTGTGTGAATATAAATATTTCTACGGTTAATTATAAAACAACTGAAATAACTAGAATTGATATTTGATTTTCAATTTTACAGTGGTTGCACATAAGCTTTCTAGGAAGTGGCTCCATAATTGAGTGCGGTGTAATATTATATCCTTTAGAAACAGTAGGTAACAGGCGTAATTTTTCACACTGCGGTGAAGCTGATTCAAAATCTCAGGTCTCACCTGCACACAACCAGCCACCTGTTAACTGCAACTCGGTAATATAAAAAAAGAAGCGAGCGCCAGCCAGTGCAAAAAACGAGAATTCAAGACGACACGTTTGGAAAATAAAAAAGTTCTCGCCCACCAGATGGTCGTTGGGACGCGGCGCGGCGCGCGGGCACGACGACAAACCCGCTTTTGAGCAGGTTGTGACTTACCACGCATACTCATTTGCGCTTTTGAATGTGAGAAAAATGAAATAACAAATGCAATGGATCACGACCGACGACGGTGGACTTTACGGAAAACATTTTTGGGCTCGAGATTTTATTGGAATTTGTTATATATTGCGTGATTTAGTATTCGTATAAATCACAGATCAATATTATTCAATAATTACGTAACTCATAATTGTAAAGAAAAAAATAATGTAATATACATTAAAATACTATCAATTCGTACCGCATATATTAGTTATCAATATTATCAGAAATTAATTGGCCATATGCTTTCGTTACCTTGTTAATTACACAATCTTTTCAGGATATTGAGGGGCCATATGGTGTTTATTTTTTAGTTGTTTGCAAAAACACGTTGGAATATTATCCCACAAAACAATCAAGTAACGGTGAAAAAAATCAGACGTGCCGACCTCTTTTAAATTTCAATATTGTATCAAGTCATTTTATCACCTTAGTTCCTGTTTAATATTTAATGAGTTCAGACGAATCTTTTTGCAAAGTTGTTATAATTATAGTTTTATAAATAAGTGAATTTGGAAATGTGTTTAGATAATCTATATTTATAACTTATTATTAATCTGAATTTAATAGTTTAGTAATGGAAGAATTATAATTTATATCTGATTTATTTGTCTGTCTAACTATAAAAGTACACTTATTATACCACCAAGGAGGAGATCTTCTGTAATATTAGAATTATTTTGAGAGGAATGTGTGAATCAACACAGCTGATAATATAGTCTGTAAATACTTTATCTATATGTTTCAAGGATGTGTGTACTATTACGGTGAGTGGTTAAGTCAAATTTATTATCCAAAGAAAATAAGTAAGCTATCCAATTAACTGAGGATAACCATTATTTGAATGCAGAGTAGGAGTTACAATTAAAATTAACCTTTTGGGAAAAGGCAACAAAGATGGGGAAATTATAACTACCAAATAAGTTGAGAAAGTTAGGTGCTAAGGTAAAGCTGCATAAGGCTTAACCTGACTTAAAATCAACAGCATACTTTGGGTTTTGTCTAGGAAGTACTCGACGCGTGAGTAAGTCCTAATTAATTACGTATAATTTCGCTTCATCAAAATCTCTTGGAGAGAATAAGCGAACATATTACACAGATGAAAAGTTTAGTCCTAACTTGTAATATTAGTACCTTATAGATGGATATATTCTATTAACTAAAAAAATTAGCCAGTGCAAAAAAGACAAGAATCTTTGTCTTTTGGGATACTACTCTTATTAGCGGTGTGAGGTTGACTACAGTTAAAGCATCTAGATTTCGAATGGCATTGGGATTTTATATGCCAAAATCTTTAGCAGTTTAAACATCGGATGGTGAGAAGTTGGTATTTCTCAACAGTTAGAGACTTATAAAAAGAATAAACATGTTTCGGAAGAACTATCCTTATGAAGGTAAATACGATTGATTGGGTAAGTACTCAGTTAGGGACACCGTCAACAACTTTATTTATATTTAGTTTACGAGCCTTCAAAAGTAAACAACAACCAGCAGGCAATTCTAATGATTTTTTTTTATATTATAGGGGGCAAACGAACAGGTGGATCACCTGATAGTAAGTGATCACCGCCGTCCATAGACACTAGCAACACCAGGGGAGTCGCAAGTGCGTTGCCGGCCTCTTAAATATGTGGGCCTCCGGTGCTCTCACTGACCGAACGAAACGCAACAGTGCAACCACTGTTACTTTACGTCGGCTTCACAACTCAACTAGCAACATTCATTCTCCATTTTTCCTTGTATAAACCTGATGTAACTCATTATTACACTGTGACTTGGAATATTTGCGTTATATTTATTTTGGAGTAACAGAGTGTTCTCCAGAAATTTATTGGCTTCTAGAGTTTCAAATTTAACTGAATTTCGTTTTCCACCTACTTTTTTCAACCCAACATTACAAATGTTCTCACTGTTCTTGACCGATTGATATTGACCAAACTTCATTAGACGAATTGTCAATCCTGCTACCTGATGAAACTTAGGAGGCCAAATATGCATAATAAATAGACCTTTGTTCAAATATTGATATTCTTTACTACTCTAGAGTAGGCTAGAAAGCCTTGCACACCGGCTGGATTGGGTATCTAGAGTTGGGTCGGGAACTACTTAAAATGGTAGAGCTAGGTGGTAGTGGTGGTTAGGTGGTAGAGCTACGCTGAAGCTATTACCGGTTTCAGCATGAATGGGTCGGCTCGCCCGGGGTAGTACCACCCTCTCACAGAAAACCGACGTGAAGTAACAGTGCTTGCACAGTTGCGTTTCGTTCGATCAGTGAGAGCGCCGGAGGCCCACATATTTAAAAGGCCGGCAACGCACTTGCAACTCCCCTGGTGTTGCTAGTGTCTATGGACGGTGGTGATCACTTAACCATCAGGTGACCCACCTGTTCGCTTGTCCCCTATAATATAAAAAAAAATGTTTTACATTTTTACACAATATACTTTAAATAAGCTCCCATACTAATGACATTGGCAAAAATAAGTTACAATAATAGTTTTTTTTTGTTTTAATGAAACCCTTATCAGCGCACAACAATAGGACATTTTACTTTTGCATGAAACAAAATGTCTCTAAAAGTTTCGTTAATCAAAAAAAGGTGCAGTTGAAGATTTATTAATTTCATTTATAGCCACCTATTTTTAATGATTTCATTATAGCACTAAAATTATAATTCAACAATAAAATAATTAAAAATAATTGAAGAAGATGATCTTGCTTGCACTCGATCTAAAATATCAAACCGACATAGGCAAAGCTGTATAAGAGTGCAAACTTATTCCTCATATTTAATGATAAATGATAATTTATCACGAGATAAATTTGTGAAAGTTATCACAATTAACATACATTTAATACATATCGAAGATTAAAATGTTGAGTTGTTGATCACGTTGCAAATATTAATTGCTTCGGCACTAGCTAGGAAATCGGTCCGCCTCCACAATTAATTTTCTCGGATAAAGGCTTTGTAACTTATTACTGAAGATATCACCCATCTTATGTCGCTCATTAATGGATTAGTTCCATTACTAATTGAATCCAAAAAACATTTCACACCTGTAATATAAGATGCGGCAACTAATTACTTTGACTAGATACTCTAAATAAAGCAATAACACTTTAAGGAATCATAAAATGACAATGATTGAAAAAAAATAGAACTATTCTAACAAAAAACAACAAAAATAATCAAAGCAACTCAGAGGACAAACAGTTTGAGATATTGTTTTTCAGTAAACGAATTTCATTACGTAGAGACACCGGAAAATGTAGTGCGATTAAAATAACCAGGATACTTGCATAGTACTTGTCTCTTGCTTATACAGTTAATCTTAACTTACTCTATATTTTTACCTCTTTCAAAGCCATTATTAATAGTGCGGGCCCAGCTGAAAATCACCGCTATGACAATTTGCTGTATGTAGCATATGCTGAGTTGGTGTTCTTTTCGGTGTTGAATGCGGTTTGGCAATGCGTTAATGCTATAATTGTTTGTAATTTTGCCCTATTATAGTCTGAATAAATATTCGTTTCTTAAACCGACTTAAAAAAGAAGAGGTTCTCGTTTCGGTTGTATTTTTTTATTAATACATGTTACCCCAGAACAGGAGGCGTAACTATACCATCTGAGGCCCGTGGCAAAATCGTTATGTTTTAATTTAATTTTGATAAATTAACTGAAATAGTTATCCCATATTATTACTAATATTGTGTGCATATCAGTAAAATACATTTAATAGATATAAATTAGATTTTTTAAAGGCATAGGTAGATATTACATATTTATAATAAAATAACAATTTAATTTTAAACAAGATATTTAGTAATAAAATTCTTTTCCCCGACCATTCTGTTCTGCAAAAGTATCAATTACATCATCAAAGTTTAAAGATCGATATCTTGCCCCATAGAGCTCTTTAAATATGTTTTTATTCATTTTAGTTTCAAAATTAAACTTTCAGTAATAGGCTGTTGTCAAATAAATTGGAACAAGTAACATTAATGCAATACATACTTGAGGAAAGCCGTATCATATAAATTGATTCTTCATTATTAATCAGCAAGATCTCTAATACACGAAGACTTTTCTATTTTATCTCTGAAGGTGGACCGAAAAGTGACGATAATTCAGATATGTATGTATGATTTACATATTTCAACAAATTCTAGAGCTTTTTGCAAAGTGACAGATTGCAAAACACTGAAATAGGAAACAAATTTGAAATGGGATTTGATTTTCGTCTTTTCGATCAAACAATAATGGTACAGGTCACACATTTTATCTGTTTTTCAATTATTTTATGAGTATCTGGTGAGTATGAAATATAACACAGTAAAATGGTGCGACGTTAATTTGCATGGATATTCATGATTGACCAATTATTACATAATTCATACGAAGAATGTGTAGTACAGTCCCCCGTATTTAAAAAATACAAGTCGAGGATTCCCCTAAGGCCATTAGTCGCTAGCGCGCTAACACCACAAATAAGTGTTTTTCGGTTAATCAAACACGGGAGTTCCCCGAGTGTCGCTAGCTAGCCCGCACCACCCGAGTACTATGACAAAAAATGAAGTCACCCCTTGGATGCGTTCTAATATTTAATTATGAATGCGTTTAAATCTTGAATTTGTATTTGGTCTTTCAAGTTCTTCTTCGAGTCTTCTTTCAATTTGGTAAATTGCAGTTTACTTGGAGTCTAACTTTAAATGATTTTAAGTACTTACATCAAATTCATGGTTTTTACTTAATTTTGTTACAAAATTAGGTTACTTCTGAGTTCGCGGCCTTTAGTATTTTGGCAGCTCTGTCACCTTAAAGTTACGCTACTGCTCAGAGCTTCGTCATGAATACATCGATTTAGAAAAAAATGGTTTTTTATTGGAAAGATGATATTTCCACGGGGTCCTATTTTAATTTTATTATCATTGAACCTTGTATTTTATAAATACACCAAGGAACCCCTGTAATAGATATCGAACAGAAAATGTGTAGTCATTGAAATATTGTTAGGTTTACGACAATGCAAGAATAGGTAGGTCAACTATAAAACTAACTATGGTCAAGCATGTTTTGGTGAATTTTTTAGAGTATTATTTTTAAGTGCCTTTTATTTATTATACAATTAAATAATTATTCTCATTTAAAAATGGAAAATACTTATTGCCTAGTTAAACTTTCATAATTACGTATACTTATTGTTGTGTTCTTGAATAAACTATAGCTTTCGTTATTGTTTTCGTATTGTTTTTGTGATAATGAATGTCGTCTGTCGAATATTTGATGATATTGGTCAGTGTTTAGAGTCACAGGTGGTATTACTTTTGCGAGGGCTACCTGCGGCGTCGCGCACGTGCGCACCTGTACCCGCATGCCCACACATAAATGATGATCACGAACCGCGATACTCATATAATGACAGATATATCAAATAGTGGTCGTCATGGTCATATGTCGCATTTTTATTCAATTTATTATTACTTATAGTTATTATAAAAATAATAAAAAATATATAAAGCTTTCTATTGAGCTTCAGTATTTTACAAAGGCGATGTTTTTGTACGTATTAGATACAAACAAAGTATGGTCTTCGTCAATATTTTTGACCAATCTGAATATAGATGCGCAGAACACAAATTTAGGTTTAAATAGTACTGTATTATAGACATAGTATCTAGACAAGTTAAGAATAAATAAATGCTAATCTTAGATTCCTGTAGTAATATTTTAACTTTCTTTTGTATTAAACTCTTGACTATATTATGCGCAAGCCCGATCTTAAGTCTATACTCAGAACGGCCAGAAAGATTGACGAAGACTGTATACAGTACTGACCCAAAAACATCTATTGTAAAAAAAATGTCATAAGTAATATTGATCATTATAATTTTTGCAGTACAGGGATGTAATTTGTCAAAAATACGAATGTAGTTGTTAAAAACTATGTTGTCACTTATAGTCAGCAAATACACATTTTTAAATTTTATTCCATTAAGGATGTCATTCGGTGAAAACATGTCAAAAAGAAATTTACAACAATTTATGACAGTTAAACTATAACCATTAATTTGGTTTGTTATATTAAACACAATTTTTACTTCTATGTCCTTTGCATAAACTAATGTATAATGATAAGAAAGAAAAAATATATATGTTTTAATATTGAGGTTTCTAGAGATAAAATGGGATTAACAATACATCAATTAACTAACAACTCTCTTTGTATCAACACATAGACTGGTTAAAGTAAAAATACATTTAGAAACAGGTAGGTATGTCGCACGCGCTTCCGATACACGCTTATACGGTGCAATGGAATTTAACGCGATAGAACAAAAATCAGACACGTTTTGTAACTCATATGTATACTTACATTTAACCAATTTAAGTTAATTTAATTTTCTTTTTATTTACTTTGCAGAAACTACAGACTATTAAAAGATCTAGATGATTTAACATTAGTATAATTAAATTAATGTAATTAAGTATCCTGTTAGTTAAATAGACAGCCGTATTATAATGATTCTTCTGATTTCGTAAACAATAAGTTTGTTTTATAATATCACAGTGAACTATTCTTCGTAATCTTCAAAGAAACATAAATTAATTTTTAGCCATATATATTTATCGGATCTAGTAAAATTGCGGATTATATAATTTTTTGTGAGAACTGGTAATGGTTTGAAAATAAAAAAAAAAGATTTCGACACCAGCACCAACTACCGGGATACATCCAGACATCTTGGTGAAGTCGTTTAGGAGAAAAACAATTAGGAACACATACACAATGAAATTATATAAATAAAGAAGAAGATTATAAAAAGGTTAGTCATTCCTAGGAAACAGTCTGCGGGACAGCAGATTGCATACTAAAATTTATTTCACCGATAGGAGAGGCTACATTATTCCTGACTGACATAAGCAATAATTATTTGTTATTATAATTGATGCGAGTGAAGTCGCGTGTAATAGCTAGTCTGTTATAAACTGTGTATTATATCATGCAACTGCATATTATTTCTAACATTCATTCGTATTTATGTCCGCTATTAATTCCAATATAAAAGTTAATGACAATGAAACAGCCCGAACGAAGTCTTTTATCATTGAAAGAATGATTGAAATCAGATCAGTACAAAAATAATCACAAACTTTAACTCTTTATAATATTAATATAGATAAAGGAGATATCATATAGCTATTGTTAAAAGTTGTTTGGTGCAAATGAATTTAATTAATAAATGCGAAGTAAAAATAATTTTGATAGATAGTAGATATAATCCTGTCATGAAACGATTTTGTTTTATTATAGAATTAAGATGTCATGGAATTATATATCGGTGCGGGGCGCGAGACACCGATGGTTATGCTGCGTGGGATCTTATCGCACTTATCTGCTATATTGATTGCGCCCGTGTCGAAAGTCTCGCTGGCTAAAAGCGGCGCAAACGCAGATTGAAACCTGAACGCTCACGATGATTGATTATAACGTAATGGACACCAATGCCTGACAGCGTATCATTCAATAAGATATTTAAAATACCAATGGGGCTTAATTTTTTTTTCTTCATAATTATATGGATATCGGTCGGGTATTTTATGGAAACCATTAATTTCACCCGCAATAAAACAAATATAATAAGATATGTAATGATTAAATATGTCATGTTCAACTGATAGCACTTTACTTTTGATAAATATATTTAAACTAGGACTGCTCGCGGCTTCAGCGCTGTTTGTTATTCAATCAAAATCAAAATCAAAAATACTTTATTCAATTTAGGCCCTAAGAAGGCGCTTATGAACGTCAAAACTACCACCGGTTTGGAATACATCCCAGTCATCGAGAAGAACCGGCAAGAAACTCGATCGGGTTAATCTTTTTAACATATACTTATATAATTAAAATTCATTTTACATTACAATCGATTTTAGTGGATGCACAGAGAGGGGTCAATTCCAGACATCACCATCGTTCACATATTGATCTACTCTATAATAACCCTTTGACACCAAAACCCGCTTAACATGGCACTTAAACTTATAGTCTGGCAAATCAGTAATATGCTTTGGGACTTTGTTATAAAATCTAACACTATTACCTAAAAAACTGTTACTGGTTTTACTGAGTCTAAAACATGGAACGACCAGTTTGTCACAGTTTCTAGTTTTTAAATCATGCCTGTGTTTTACGAACTCCAGCTTATCAAAGTTTTTGCGAACATACATTAAGTAATATATTATATTATGTTGCTATTATTATATCTTTGTTGTAATAAATAACTGAATTATTTATGACTGTGCATTTGATGGTATAGAATAGATATGGGAAATTGCTGCGGATTAAAATTTTGTTGGTAATTAGGTAAGGAATTGTTTGATAAATGAATCAAGTATAATGGTAAAGAACATGACTCGGAATGATATCGTTAATGTGTAGCTTGACCGTAGACTTAAGCGACAAGACAATTAACGTTGGTATAAATTCTAATAATGTACATTTGTTTGTATAAACATAAGACTTCCTGGTTCTTTTTCTTCTTCTATACTATGATGTTTTAATTATAATAATAGAAAATAACTGTTCACAATTACATTCCTCCTTCTTATGAGTCCGCACATTTAAAACATTGGCGGGAAGATTAAGTTCCGCTGCAATCGCCGTGTATAAGATTCCTCAGCTAACAGATATTGTCTCACTGTTAGGTTAGTCTACTTAGCATACTTCCATAGCTTAATGTCTCATGGTGTTTTGCTTTGAGGGTACAGCAACTGAAGTGCACATCATATTCCCACTAAAAATGACCAGTTCGTGCAATTTATAATATGGGTCCTCGCAAATCATTAAAGGCTGTGTTTCAGGAATATAGTATCTTAACTCTGACCTCCCGATACATTCTTGATAATCTAAAGTATGTCCGTAAAAACTTAGAAGAACTGGATTTAGTAACAAAACGGCATAATTTAAATACTGTAGATAGTGACGAATTGATCATCAAATGTTTCAAGCTCAGTAAGACCAGTACTTTTAAGTAACAATGCGAGGTTTTATAACAAAGACCCAATGCACGTTGTGATGATTGTTCCAACCAATTTCGGCCATGGCGACGACGTTACCGATTTGCTGCTTAGTAAATTTAATAACCATGCCAAGCTGATTTTAGAATCTAAAGGCTATTTATGGATATGTGCACAATGTTGATGTCTGGTCATGACGACCCCTCTCTATGCATTCGCCAAAAACTAATGTAACAATCTAGGTTTGTAAAAATATCTATTATGAAAAGATAAACCAGATCGAGTTTCCTACTGGTTCTTCTCGATGATTGCGATTTTTTCCGAACCGGTCGTAGTTTCGACGTTCATAAGCGCCTTCTCAGGGTCTAAATGGAATAAAGTATTTTTGATTTTGATATGTGTTTCTGAATACGCAAATAACTTTTTTTGCGTACGATATTAAAAAGTGTCGTGGGCTGGACGAAAATATGGAGCCGCCCGCTTTACGTTGTTGCTCGTATGGATTAGGCTCTAAACAATAAAATAATTTTCACATTAGTCTGCAAGATACCCATTGCTGGGTTATAGGCGTCTTCCGAAGGAAGGTATGGGAATAATCGCCACGCCAGCCCGCGATTTAAAAGTAATCTTAAATACATATTAAAATCTAACTGCGTTCAGTCATTGTTACGAAAAAAAATAACCTATGACTTATTGACTTTTATTCACAAATAATAGGTAATTTCCGATAATACATGAGTATTAAAACACGTAATGTTTTAATAAATCTTAATTTTTTTATCTTTTGTTCCACGCGAAATCTTGAAGATAAAATTCTACCTCAATATTAACAATTACCAAAATTTTACGCCCTTAACGGCTCGTAACGGTGGTATAATGAGTTTTAAACGGCCTTTTCGATCCGTGGAATTCGAAATCTCTATAAGTGTGCAGGATCTTAATCTGAAGTTTTGAGATGTTACGATAAGAGCTATATGCGTTGAACTTGTTCATCATCAATGTATGTTTCTGAATAATTATTTAAAACTGCATTTATGGATTTTTATTTATTGCCTTATTCTTAAATCGGTTACAATTATACTCATGTATGGATTTTTAGTGTTATTAAATTCAGCGTGGTGAATTAAATTTGTCTGATTTTTTTTAGTAGTTGGTGTTAGTTCTTTTGCACGATTTCTAATCTTAAATAATTTAAAATTAGAAACTACAAGGAAACAGAAATTTTAAGGCAAAATTGCAAAACTTTTTTTTTCAAATAAACTTCAGATTAATTGAAAAAAATATTAAATATGTCTTTTATGTTAAGAAGTTTATTAGCCAATGAAACAAATGTAAAATTCGTTGACTTATTTATACTAATTAAATACAAAATTTAAATGTTATTATATTATTATGAATATATGGCAGTTACAATATATTAACTTAGAATAAATGCATTTTGCAAGTATTTATATAACAAGTAGAAAACATGGGTGTGATGTAACGGCGCGTGACGTCCACCTGTCGTGTGCGCGACGCGTGCTTCAACAACTGCTAACCGCCGCGCGTCGTCCGCTCAAGCCGCGTACGCTCAACCGTGCCCGACCCGACGCCTGCACTTGCTGCTACTCGCTGGTGACCAACGTCCGTGAAGACACAACACACCTGACGCTTCCGTGATGTCACATATTGTACTGTTGTCATGGCAACGGAACTTTAAATAAAATAAGACATTATTTTTCGTTTTCTCACTATCACTTCTCTCATCCAACTGGTGGATGTTATCTACTAAGTACATTAAAAAGAGTATGAACATAACACACCACGTGATACCAGTACGTGTTACACAAAAACTTTGAATTTAGTTATTTCTTATTCCTATAATAACAATTGATGTATATTTGTTATTTTCCTGTAAAATATTTATTAGGAAAGTTGTGAAATTGTTAAATGTTTAGTTAAAATATACAAACACTAAACTTGCGATGGAATATTAATTGTTTGCGGTTGCTTTTAACGCTTACGGATCAGAAATTAAAAGAAAGTAAGACACTTAGGTATGTCGCAACCAATTGGTTCAAATACTAGAAATTAACAACATGGTTCCATATAATCCACGATTCTAATCTTCAAAAATTTTAATTTACAAACAATAAGGAAACATACGAAGTACTGAAGTACTGTTTTGTAGGTGGTAGAGCTACGCTGAAGCTATTACTGGTTTCAGCATGAATGGGTCGGCTCGCCCGGGGTAGTACCATCCTCTCACAGAAAACCGACGTGAAGTAACAGTGCTTGCACTGTTGCGTTTCGTTCGGTCAGTGAAAGCGCCGGAGGCCCACATATATTAAAAGGCCGGCAACGCACTTGCGACTCCCCTGGTGTTGCTAGTGTCTATGGATGGCGGTGATCACTTACCATCAGGTGACCCACCTGTTCATTTGTCCTCTATAATATAAAAAAAAAGAAAAAAGTACTAGGCACTTTTAAAATAAACATCAAATCATTTTTTAAAGATATAATTTTGTTGATAGAGATATTATATGCCGAATAGAAAGTGAAACTAAATGTAATATTGTCAAAAAAAAAAATATATATATATTATTTAAGCCTATCATAAAATGATTAAATCGCAACCATAAGGAAATATTTATACAGTGTTCTATTATTATCCTGTCATACCGGTTGATAATGATAACACTAGAATTCATGATCATGAGAATTCAGTGGGGTATCGAAAATATTACGGATAACATTGAGACACTGGGTGGCCGACTCGGACAAACAACTAGATCGCCTACGCGACACCGTCGCCGTCCAGCCAAAGGTTATCACAGACCATGCAAAAGACGTTACGAAATTAATATTTTATTTAGCAATCATTTTACGTGTTTGTATTTTGATATAGACCAAAAATTTTTGTACTTTTGTATTTTAGTTGTCATTATTAATTTTAATTAAATTTTATACAACCAACTGGTCTTATGCCATTTTAGTATGAAGTAAACAACATAGAATGTGTTTTATTTAACTAAACGTTCACTACGGATTTCAGTTTTTTTTTCGAACTGACTAGAGCTAGTTATCTAATGGCCCTTAACAGCTTCACCACTAATAGGGAGAGTGCTTATGGCGCTCAACCGCTTGGCAACAAGCTCAAGCATGACAAAGTGACCGAAACTCTGCTTGGGTTGTTTCCTCCGATACGACAACGCGAATCATAGTGTTAATTGTATTAGGACTTGGAATAAAATGTACAAATCAAGTCAACACGCCTTTAATTTTCTTAGTATAATGTCTTTACAATGTAAATACAAAATAGAATATCGTTATACATTTAAAATATGAATATAACAACTCGGTTGCCATAGACTTCTTATTTCCTTAATCCTTTTAGAAAGGTAATTGTTAACACTTTGTTAAGCTAAACTAGCTAAGCTAATCTACATATAAAAATTTGAGAGGTGCACACGTTTACCTCACAAACTCAAACATGTATCTTGTATCTATCAACTCGGTTAAACGAAGCTAACCAAGTTCGAAAAATAAGAGAAAACAAGAATGATCTGTGTTATTTGTGTTAATTTAGTAAGTAAAAATTTTTCAGTGTCACTGTATCGCGTTAGCAGCATGCTCGAGGACTTCACTTCGAGGGTTCGAACCTAGGCTTGAGTCGCTACCAAGAGAGGTTGCGGCGAGTGTGCGGTAACCGAAATTCACCGCCAAACCACGGTACATAATGTGAAACAAATAAAATATAAAAAATTACGAAGTTGGGTAATCGTGCCAGCCTAGACCATGCATGGTGAAAACTTGTCATAGTAATTCGCTTCGGTTTATACATTTAGATATCAGGTAGTGTATATCTATCAGTGAGTATCTACATTTCTCGTCCTAGTATTACTTGAACCATCTTGGCGAGGCGTCTATCAATTGAGGCTATTGTCTTTTCTTAATCGTTCTTGTACTTATTAGTCAAGTGAAGCTGTGAAGGCCCAGCAGACCAATAGCGTTAGTCAGTCCTAAAAAAAAATGTCCTTAGGCATATTTTAGTTGACATTAGGTTATATTTATTTAAAAAATCGATAACTTATTTCATCCACGTACAAACTGTTATAAAAAAATTAAAACTAAACATTTGACACATCCGTTATTGAATTGAATGCTGCCGTGAACTCATTTAGAAGCAATTTAATATCGAATTACCTACTGATAAATAAATCCATACAGTACGAGAACCGTCTATAATTAAAAAATCAATTTCTGGTCCAAAAATATTATCTCTCGTTGACTTGCTTAATTTCAATATTGCATTCAGGATATTCTTGAATTTGGTATGATATACAGTACATCACGATTAGAATTTTAATCATTTTTATTACTCAAACATTGTTAATTTAACTGTTATTGTTAAGGAAGAATGTATTTTAATGTCAATTGTAATGAATGAAGTTGTGTAACGTAGCGTGTGTTGGTCGTGTGCAGGCACGTGCACTACATGCTGCACGGCTCGACGCCCTCTACCCCTATCGTCATGATATTACCATTTTAGATCACACGGACCAACACACCTAACCGTCATGTGCACGACAGATGGACTTAGATACAGATAACACAATTACGTTTATTATTAACAGTCATGTAATTAAATTTAGGCGGAAATGCGATGGCCCATCGTTAGATGTTATTTATAATTCTATCTACATGTAATTTTTGGAATATACGAATACGAATTAGATCTGTGCTGCATAAAAAGTAAAAAAAATCCTTACTTTCTATTTCCAGTATCTAAATAAATCTGTTGTTAAATTTATTCAATATTCTTTATTGGCAGAAAAACATTTAAACAAGCCTACTTCTATTGTATACTAATAATATACTAGCTCCTGCTTTGTAAATTCACTCGTGTTAATGTAAATTTTATAAATATAATACAGCCTATGTCATTAGCTGCTAATATAGCTTTTTATAACTGAAAGACTTTTTTAAATCGGTTAAGCATTTTTTGAATTTATCCAGTACAAAGAAAAATTTAAATCTTTGCTCATTATAACAGTAGTATAGGCTAGAAATCGCACGTAACTTTATGCACCTTAATTATAATAAAAAGTTTATAATAAAATATAGACTCACTACGGGAAAATGTAAGTTTTTAACAGTAAGATAGTGATTGACTTAATCCAGTAGTTTTTGAACTTATTTTACACAAACATCCAATGTTATCTCTTTATCTTAACCTAACGCCCATTACGAATATTTGCGAAGTCACCACAGAGGAGTGACATAAACGTTTTCAAAATTGGTTTACTTGTGTAAAATAGTGTAGTGAAGCCTATGGTGACGAAACAATGAATTTATTTTTGATCTTTTTGAGTAGGTATCTTTTTCTTTTTCATTCCAGAAACTTTTAACCCCACGACCCACGTATTATGAAATAAATTGAAATATTACGGATTTCATGGCAAAGATTTGATGAGTACATACTTAAGTAAAAGAAATCAAATAGTTATTATAAATGGCATAAATTCTAAAATGGAAATTTCAAAATGGGTATCCCTCAGGGTCAATTTTGGGTCCATTACTCTTATTACATTACATACATTACACATTACATCGTCTATGTCAATGATATACCAAGTTGTTTGCTGGAATGAGAACTGGTAAAACTTTGTGCAGATGAAACCCATATTGGTGTTAAATATAAAAGTACTAAAGTAACAGAATGTATTGTAGTGAAACTAAAACTGTGGTTTGAAATTAATCATATACTACATAACGAGAATAAAAATGCTATTATAAAATCGCAGCAGCTTACAACAAAATAAATAAATATGTAACTGTTCTAAGATATGCGTATCATCAAAAACACATTGTATAAGTTTGTAGAAAACTAGGAAATACAAAAAAAAAATTACTAAATTTAAAGCCCCTGGTCGATAAAAAAACAATGTCGTTAGTTTATTACACGTACTTCCACTCTACTTTAAACTACGCATTAACAATGTGGGGAACACATCCGCAGTAAATAGAATGTTGACGTGTCAAAAACGTGCATTGCGTATTATAAATGGTCTACATCAGAGGCTATTCGTAAGAGAATCTTATAAGGAAACCAAAATTGTGACGGTTTTATCCATTTGCATTTATAAATCATACCGAGACAGAGAATAAAATTACCTTTCTTGAAGTTAAAGCTACACATCATTACAATACCCAACAAAGAGAGAACGAACGTGTTGCAAGAAAGAGACTGACTATAATTTGCAAACAAATTTAAAGTCAGTTTAAAATTTTAAATATACAATAAACTACAGAAGGAGCTTATATTTAAATTAAAATATTTAAATGAAATAATTACAGTTTTTTTCTCTTAAAATAGTTAACATAATTTAAAACAATTATAATCTGAAGTATAATAATTGAAAATTCTGAGTTAATATGTTGTTCGACTGTGTTTACTATTGTTACTGTTACTCTATATATTGTTTTACACACGTTGTTAAGCAAATGACGTTTCATATAACATAACTTGGAGTGCTATGAAGAATAAATAATTATGAATTATGATGACACAAAGCCTATGAACCTAAATAAAGAGTTACTGTACGCGATTTGGAAAATAATGTTAATTTAATAGAATGTATTAAAAAATTCCTTTTGTCATTTGTTATATAATATAACATTAAAATTTTCTTCACATCTGTTTACGAACTATTGTCTACATTCTTCGCAACCAACACAAAAGTAATAAATAAATACGTCATTGACATTTCATCTTTACTTTTTATTATTATATAGGTAAACAATTTAATATGCTTACGGCTTATAAAAACATTTCTGATGTCATCAATTTTAATACGCAATAGTATATGCTGTCGCATTGTTAAATAGTATTAAAATACACTTAGCTTATCCATACTTTGCTGTCAATCTTGCGACATTGTAAGAGTTTAAAGCGAGGCATACGAATTTCAAATATGATTTTATATTATATTGCGTCTTAAAAAAAGACCCTAAATGTGAAATAATGGACTATTGTGCTCTAAAAGTAGCAGGTAAAGTGATATAAAATGTGCTTGATGGTGACGAGGCTGCGGGCGGGCGGCGACCGAGCGACGACGAAAGCTCGCCGGTCGACGGTTACGCGGGGGCGGCGCGGCGCGGCGTGGTTATGCGAGCGCGCGGTTGCCGTATTTTATTTATAATTACGGACGACGACCCGAGACCCGGACCTGTCGCGATTTCACCTGCTATTATTGCCATTTTATTCATTGTTATTGCATTTATTACGATGCTTGTTACAGATTTTACTGTCTGCAGGTTTTAACGAATGGCTCGTAATGACGACAGTATATCTTCATGCTGATTTCTCCCTATCTCTTTACGAACATATGTAAACATAAACAGCCGGTGTTGTAATGTGCGATGCAAATTTAATTAATACGATTGAATTTTTAATGTTCGCCAATCCAAACACAATGTGAAAAGAAAGTTAACGAGAACTTATCATTAATGTTTAACTTTCATACAATAAATTGTATTTATATTCTAATAAGTAATATTATTGTTATTTTTTTTATTTTATTTATAAGCAGTATATTGATACGTGCGAATAGTATTTGGATAAAAACTGCTTTAACGAGATATAACGACTTTGAAGAAAATATATTTTTTAATAGTTTTAGAGTTTCCATATACGACCAAATTTTGTAAGAATTTAGGTAAAAAAGAAAATATGTCTTTCTTCGATCAAACAAATGTTATAAGACTTTAATCATATTCGAGTACACCATAGTTATAAAGCAAAAGTCAGTGTTCTATATTGTAAAAATTCATATACTTTATTTAAATTTCTAAAGTAGGTAAATAACAAATACAGTTGTAAAGTAGATATTTTTCATATCTCCAATATAATTATAGCGTATTAAGAATTAGTAGATAATAAATACTGTAATTACATCACGAGTCAAACTATTACATACCGACATATATAAAAACATTTCTCTATCGTCGAACACGAATCTACTCCAAAAATACATGGTTAATTACATCCCAGATCAATAAACGTGATTTATGTTAGTATAGATAGAGATATAGATGTGACGGGCGAGACGAGCGAGACGGGTCGGAGGTGAGGGCCGTCGCAGCGCGTGCCCTCCTACGCGCGGTACCGTTATACACCGGTTAATTTTTATGCACACACCACATTATTGTATTAACGCCCGCGCCCTCTAGCTGTGTTCGAGGAAACGACCCCGACAACAAAGACGATTCGATACGATTTAAATAACTGTCTTCATTCTGATACGAAAGAAAATATGTTAATATTTTTTAATGTGATTCCAATTATTTTAAACGGTATTGTTGAGACGAGGTCTAAAATAACTAAAATATAGTTATTATATCGTATAATTTCACCTCATGATAAGTGATGTGAGGTTGTTTAGAACTATACACAGTAAAATTTGGATCTGGGACTTGGCTTAACCGTAACTGCTGAAACTTACTAATAGGTAAATATTATTTAACTGAAAGCTTACAGCAAGATAGGATTAGTGATAGAAAGTAACCTACCAATACGTTTTGTTTTCTTCACGAAGATTTCCTTTATCGAAAACTCAGTTCAATCAACGTGTTGTTTCGACGTGGTATCTCTGAATCTCTCACATTAATAAGTGTTTGGTATTATTGTTTATTTTGCCAACATTTTAAATAATGTTTACACATAAACAGTAGCGGTCTAAGTTTCTGAGAGGTCTGGGAAGCCGAAACTAATTGAAGCTCTCGCTCTCACTACTCACTATTGCGGAATCAAACAATTTTAGAATAAAAATATAACTGGAACTCTCGAGCTATTTTTGGTGTTCATTGTAATGCAATTTTTCTTAATTTTCTAAATTTCGCTCATGGACACCTGTGGCACGAGGGGTATCGTGGGTGCGTTGCTGGCCTTTGAGGAAATAGTAGGCTCGTTTGAAGATTTCACTTGAAAGTGTCGCTGGGAGTTAATTCCAAAGAAGTAACGCACGTGGGAAAAATGCAAGCAAAAATCGTACAGTGGACGACTTTCAACCATCGATATGACAGGGATGGAATTTCAATTTGTGGCAAGTGGTTCGGTAATGGAACTTGCCAGTAGGAACCAATCCGAATAGGTCTTCAGAACACTCTCCGTGGTAGATTTTGTGAAAGACGCAAAGTAACACCAAGCTCTTCGAAACTCCAAATTATCAAGCTCTAAGGAAAGCACCTGGTCGTCAACGATTCAAGCCCCTCTACGTTGGATTCGGTTTGGACATGGAGCACTTTACAATGTATCAAACTGCTGTATATTAGCAGGTATCCCAGGACCAGAAGCATAGGCGTGCCAACACCTTTTTTTTAACGTGGAGAAGAATCCTACATTGGACACCCAGAAGCTCGGCGGAGCATGAGATAGTGTCGATTACCGGGGGCGGTGTCTGAAAACGACTTTTACCGACTAAAAAACTCCATGATGATTTGATTTGACATGATTTTTTTTTATTATTAACGTGGGGAAATCCCTTATGGATACGCATCCTCCCAGGGGAAGAGAATGGGTTATGTCCGACTCGCACGGACTAAAACCCCACGGTGTACCGGCCTCCGCTTGAAGTTGGGGGGACATGGGACCGTGCTAAGACTATCACCATGCCGCCACAGCGATCAACCCGGCGGAAAGTAGCCGCCGGACTCCATCCTTATAGGGAGGTAGACTAGGTACACAACCAGCTACCTCCCCTCGTCTGCCGAACCTGTGCAATGAGGAGACGGGCCCCCCCGACCCATACTCTCAGGTGCGGCTACGGAGGTGAAAGGAGGCGAGCAAATCGCCACCTCCTCCCACCGGCCCTTCTTTGGCGGAGATGGCCGCTGAGAGGGTCCGCCTCTCGGGCCCTCTCCGCCGCCTCTTTCTACGAGATGACCTCACTCGTGACATGCGGCGATCGCCCTACAACCCCTAGCCCTAACTCTACCTACCTAACCCTTCTCATACCTACCCCCTAGACATGCCTACTTCGATAAGTATGCAAGCTGGAGGGCACCTATACATCCCTCCTCCCCCATCCTACTCAGCCTACTTGGGAGATTTGTCTAGGGAGGCATTAAGGTGGTGGCCTTCGCCTTCCGGTTCCCCGACGGCGGATGTCCAGAGCCGCTGCGTCCCGCTCCCGCTACCTCTCTGTCTCTTCCTTCCGCGACATCACATTCTCACAGAAGGTGAGTACAGTGTTCCAGGGGCGTGCTTACACCTTTTTTACTCTATCTGGGTCACCACGAAAAGGAGCTCCACTTATGGCGTTATGTTGCCGGCGGGAGACTCCCAAAGGCAGCGACGTAAAACGCCAGAGGAAATAACATCAAAGACGTGACGAAAGACATAACAGGAGCAATGACCAGGACAAACAAGACCAAATAACAAGAAAACAAAGACAAAAACAAATATAAGGACAAATCAAAAAGACAGAGAGATCAAGCTGCACAAATGACAACACGGACGGACAGACTGACAATGGACCACGACCAAGCAATGACCGATAACACCACAGCAACGACACTGATAGACATATAAGGACCACGACAACGGACAGCGCAGGACACATGGCGAAGCACGGTGCTCCACTTCTGGCAGGATTCCGGCCGGGAACGTCCGTAGCCACCGCGAGACCGACAGTACAACATATATGGGAACAGGATAACGCAGGACAAGCGGCGAAGCACGGAGCTACACTTCTGGCAGGATTCCTGCCGGGAACGTCCGTAGCCACCGCGAGACCGACAAAGACCACACACATAGATATATTTAATTAGTGTTTTAATGTGTAAATAATAAAAAAAAATTGTATTGACTTACAGGAACGCTAAGGTGCTGGTTCAGAGAAGAGGAACTGCCGCGGGACACAACGCAGGAGAAGCGGTGAAGCACGGAGCTCCACTTATTGCAGGATTCCTGCCGGGAACGTCCGTAGCCACCGCAAGACCGACAGAGACCATTATTAATTGGTGAAATTAGTGTTGTACTGATTGAATAATTTTGAATTTTAAAATTTTGAAATATTTTTATTTTCGATTTACAGGACAAGGGCACGCAGGACAGGTGACCAACAAGAGGACACGTGGCGCTCCGCTTATGGGAGGTAAGTGCAGGTTTTTTTTTACACCTAACCCTAAATCCACCATTGCAAATCAATTATGGTTTGCGATTCCAAAAGTGGTCTAATATTTTCATATGTATTTTATTTTATTTTAATTTATGAATTAGTTAAAAAATAATGTTTAAATATAAAAACAATTTAACTCCTGAAGTAAGAATCAAAATTCAAAGCGTACATTATGTATACAGCAAAATTTTAGGCAGCAGCGATGACAGCGCGTAATTAACATTTGATGCTAATGTTCACGACTGATACACCGGCGAGTATTGCAGTTAAATTTATTTTAATTTTACGACTTGAAATGTTAAAGATCTGAGTCATCGATCTGCCTACACAAATCCTTAATAATCTGATATCCGCTCCAATGAAAGTACATAAAACGAGATTAATGCTACTTTTTTCTTCGATGTTACCAAAATTATTTCTCTTACATAAACTGCGTTCTTTCTAGTATCTTATGAATTTGCTAAAATTTTGAGATTAATACATTTGAAGCAGCAGTTTATTTTCCAAAATGTATTAAAATAATTATATAATTTAAGAGAGAATAAAATAGTGCTGGTTAATTGAAATTATTCTTAATAGTAAAGTAGAATATGAGTTTTAATGAGTAATAACTATATTTTTAATAGTGTACTCCGCACAAGGAATCTCGTTGATGTCTTTTCTATCAGCGGTCAGGTTTAACGATCGTAACTATATTTACCTTTATTTAACAATCCGTTACAATCCAATAAATACATTTTAATTAAAATTTTCATTAACTTGTGACTTTGAAAGGTTAATTGATGTAAATATACAGCATAGTTATACAAAACTTTTGTAATAGTAATCTATTAATAATAAAATTATATCTGTTATACCTTCTAATTTAATTATAACTTGGCACATTTACGTTTTGGGCACTTCGTATATCGTGATAGAACATTTGATAAGAACTTCCTTAGCGGTCTCGAGAACGTGAGTTCGATTTTAAGCTTTAATAAATAGAAATACTACAACCTTATCTGGGCGATGATGAAAATCGTCATGGCGAATAAGACATTTACTTTGCAAAACGTTAAGAATGTAACACAAACAATAGAAAATAGAACATAGTGAAACAATATGAAACCTGATTTTTTAGGTTTATCAGAATATTGTTTTAGTTTTACCATTCATACAATTAACGTAATGTCCTCATCGATTTTATTATAAACGTTAATACGATTTCACTTGGATAAGGATTTTGGTATTTCATTTATAGTACAAATATTATTGATTATCAGATGATTATTATGAGACAATTTTGTTTTACGTAAGTGTAAATAATTTTCTATATAAACTATATTAAAGTATCTTAAATGACAGTCATTTGCTAAGTACGATTATCATTTCAATGTTGTTAATTCATATGTAAAGTTTTATGAAAAATACATAAGAAAAATTTAATTTACCTTACCTGTAATGTAAACGTTTTCGTAGAAAATCATAGATTATATATATATTTAGCACAAATAGTGAAAAATGTAATCGATAGAATTAATTTACGTGAAATAAACGACCTATCGCTACTAGTGAGTAATCTTTTCAGAGCCGTTGAAGCGCGTCGTCTCACCACCCACGTGATGCCGCGCACCGAGCGCCGCTCCGGCTCCAGTGTGCTGCACCTTATGGTTGAGTTTGTGCTCGCGTGGTTATTGCTCCGGATTTTCACAATTTATGACTGGCAGACACACTATTATTCTTCAGTTTATTTCGAGAGTAACAGTAAAGTTTTATTCATAAAAAAATATTTAAATAAGTTAAATAAATTTAAAGGTGTGGAGAGAGTTTATGTTCAGTAAACGCCCAGATAGGGCTAAACATCATACAAAAGAAATCATTTATTTATAACTTTATATTTTATTTAATTGAACAATTAAAAAAAAACTTTCATGGATTCATTTTCTAATACATTGGAATAATTGACTTCGGCTATATGGCAACCGTCATATACCAGGTATAATATCCGCCATAGTGGCAGTGATAAGACGTTTTTTTATATATGAATTCCTGAATCTCATCTGGTGCTAAATGGACCATATGGTCTAAGACACTGATTCCCAAAGTGGTCCAGGTGGACCCCTAGGGGTCCACGAAGACTCGATGGGGGTATACGTTGGCGTGACAAAGAAATGGGGGTGCACAATTAGCAAGCAGGCGTCTATGAAAATGGATCTATTTTCGATAGTGTGAAGAACTAACAATGTTAGCTTTACTTCATATGGTAGTATTGAACCTCAAGGCGGCCTACTGGAACCAGTAAAATTTTGAAAGGGGTCTATGTAAAAAAAAAGTTTGGGAACCTCTAGTCTAAGATAAGAAACACGCTAAACCTAGAGGGGGACTTGGCCTCAAGTGAAACTGCTGGAACACATCAACAGGTGCTTGGCGAAAGATTCACAACTGGAGGAAGGTAACTAACCAGGCGAGCTTAGCAAAAAACCCTACTACCTTGCTATGGTTTCATCACGATGTTTTTCTTAACCGTCGGAGCTTTCGGTAACAAATATTCGAGCCTACGTTGATAGTGAATTAAACTCGTCACAGTGACCCTTTTGAGTCGTTTGTCATGTTTCGGGGTCAACCAGTGAATAACGAGTAGCCGTAAGCCTTACAGATCGGCATGACAAGAACGACAGCCGATGGACTGTAGATTTCTTCACCGTGTTTTTTAGATTGCACTATCCTTACCATCACCACTTACATTGTTGAGCTAAAAATAAAAAAAGAGTACGAATTTTGGTCGCGAATGCAGAAAAGCCCTTTGACCATCCTTAACCGTTTTAGTAATAAAGGCCGCATTCTCCAATAAAATGTATTTGATTGCACTTCCAAATTATTTTTTGAAAATAATCCTAATATTATAAAAGTGAAAATGAGTTGGTTTGTTTGTCACCCGTTCACGCCTTAATTCATCAATCATCATGAGATTTTATATTACATTATATACATACATAATATTGCATACATTTTATTAGGAATACAGAAAAGGACCAAGGATGTTTACTTTTCATCCAGAAAAAATGTACTTCTCCCGTGATACAGAAAAAATCTAAACCAACGCGAGCGAAGCGGCCAGTAAAAACTAGTATTTAACAAATAACAAATATTCCTATATATTTAAAATAATCTGTAAATTAAATTATTACAATTAAGTATTTTATATGAAAATAATAAATCATTATTATAGTATAAATAAAATGTTCTTCTAAAGTACCTACTAATAAAACCGTCACCGAGTTAATTGCAAAGTCATAAATTATTCCGAACATATTCTGTAATTGAACATTGTTTCATATTAGCAATAATACTCGTATATCGTGTAATTTTGATACGACGTAACTATTGTAGCGAGTCAATAATTATTTCTATATGACTGAATATTGAAGCAAAGTTACGGTAACTGTACAACTAAAAGTAATTCAGTAATATATTGATAGAATGAATACGTGAGCGAAAAATTGACCACTTAGTCTAAATATAAATATATTACTGAAAAATCAGTCTACTAAACACAAATTTTATTGATTTATATGATAGTGCAGGGTAAAACTTTAAAGAAGGTACAACAAAATGTATCATTTATTGAACATGAAACCATCGAACTGACCATTTAGTTAATCAACTGTTGATCGATTAAAAAGCAAAATATTCGAATACTTTGATTATTCTATAAATTATACACATTAAATATTTCACCACCTTCCGTTGCAGTTACACCAACTTCAATTAAGTATGAAATCTGGCAGTCTCTCTGTAGTCCGGTGAAACTGTGGAGGCCTTGCCAGGTCAACAGTGTAGTCAGTTCGAAAAAAGGGAAGTCTTATCGTAATTTAAAATCTATGAAATTTTTAATGAAGTTACATTTTCTATATAATATGGCATCATTTATATGTGATGTGTGATGTGAACTACAAGGATACTTTTTGAATTTGCAAACTATTAAACCTATTTTCTAATAAAATTCGATTTATGCAAAGACAATATTGGCATAAATCTAACCTCATAGTAAAAGATATTATAAAATATTTCATAAATTAATCTGGATAACGTAATTATTGTATGTTAATATTACTTATAACTATCAATTCAAATATTTACTTTCCAGTACTAAACTGCAAGGCATGGTGGTTCACAACCAAAAGAGCTACAATTACATAAAAAACATAACTACATCACTAGAAAGTACATAATATTAAAGAAAAGAACAGGAATTTTAACCAAAATTTGATTACAAAGGTCTACTTTAATATTATGATTGAGAATTATTTTGTTATCCAAAGTGTATCCACCCACCAAGATAACCATATGTAGATAACATAAAAAATATAAAATATTGTTTCAATCGATTAGTAGTAGGTATAAAGTTGTAGAACTATAGGTTTTAATCACTGATGTGACTTCAAACTAATTAAGATAATAAATAAAAATTGATAGGGAGTAAAAGTGAACAAAGATATGGGAAAAGCGACTTTTGTTATGTGTATTTATTCATTCATGTATCCGGTACACAATTTATATTATTCCAGCTGTACTTGAATATTGAGCTCATTTTTATTATTATTTCCATTGTATTCATTTTTTTAATGTTTGAACTACCAAAAATATTTTTCTTCACAATACCGCTAGTTAGCTGAAAGAAAATGTCTTGTGGTTTTTTGTCTCGCTCACGTTAAGCTCGTGTCCGAGCCGACAAGTGCAATAAAATGTTCATTCGTTTTCATTTTATATTTTGTCAAAATATCAGCTAATCATACTTTGTCATAGGCATAACGCGGTGTCCAAACCTTTTTGTAATCAAAGATAGCATCAATTTTGATAGTAATTTCTAAAGATAAACAATTTACCTGTCCGGTAATCTATTGGTATATAGGCAAAATAATCTACATTTTCAAATACAGTTTAACAATAACCTCATTCATAATTAGTGTATTCTTATTATAAAATATTTTTTTGAATTAACAATAGTAGTAAGGAATAAAGATATATTTAGTTTTTTTTTTTTTTGTAGAAGTTGTTTTGTAAAAAACCTTACTTTATCAATGTGTTTGTAACTTAGATTGTTTTAATGTGATTAGTGCATGTGACATTCACTGACTTTATTGACCATGTTCACCACCTACACCCAAGTCTAGCGGCGATACGTTACTGTATATAGTTATCTAGCAACGGCTTTATTACGAATACTTTTAATAACGCTAAATTTGTGACATTTATAGAGATAGTTATATGCAACTATATTCTTATAACGTTTATAAACAAATATAAATTCGCAAACCTATCACCTATGACAATGTTTGTGTATCAAAAAGAAAAATTAATAAACCTTTTAGATAGAGCCTTCGAGGCAACAGATAAATTCAGTATCAAAATGTTCCGAATATGTGAGGAGATTATAAATCGTCACAACGTCATATGAAGAGTGGGTTAGATAATTTATTGAATGGTGCGCATTGAAATCACGTTTATTTGTGGGCACGCGCCGACGCGCCACGTTACAAATCATGCTTATCTTCGAGACTCGACTCGGTCCATTGCCGCCAGTTCTAAATCTAGACGGATCTAGATATTTACCTACGACGTAACCTCTTCATCGCTTCGCAGAACATAAAACAGTAGTAAGCTTCAAATACCGAGGTTATATTATATAACACAACAAATGGCTTACCTCGTATACCAGGTAAGTACAATACTGTTACTATCTAGCGAAAATCTCCGGACTGCATTAATAATGTTTCTAGTTTAAAAGATATAAATAATTAAATGTAACAATAGCAAGGCTCTTCTCGAACGAGGTCAAATTAGTGTCGAAACCAGTTTGTATTATCTATAAGGCGATCACTTATAAGTAATAGAAAAGTTCAAAGTTCTATTGGACTATTAGGTGTGAACTCTAATTGGTACCGCATATCGGCGGTCGATATCGGATAAGATAATCACGATGCAAATAGGAACAGAATTAATTAATGAGAATGCATTCGATTGGCCGTAGTGTGTGGACGCAGCGCACGCGCCGCGGCGCGCCCTTACCGTTGCTCACCGCACCGCACCGGCGACCAATCGACATAACCCGCTCTCGCACGCATTCGAGGCCGCTACACATCTTCTTTAGCAACCGCTAATTGGCACCCGTGTACCCTGATGGGTGTATTATCTGTCTGTTTATAGTTAACGTATTTCAAAATATATAATCTAGTTTTATCTTTACAGCCACTTTGTTATTATTTATTTTAATATTATAAACTAGTAAACATGTTCAATTGTAGTAATCACCGCACTGATTTAGTGGATAGTTTGAGATGCAAATGATGGACTGTAAAATTATGGTGTCGTGGCTTAAATTCACGTCAACGAAAGCCAACGACAATATTCTGATTTCTATTGTCAGTCTGTTTAATTATCGACAAACTGCGCAGAAAACAGTGTACAAACCACAAATATCAAGTAGGTATGTCGGTACCAAATAATTTATCACTCGCATTTGTCCCAGTCTAAGAAGAACTCAACTAGTTAAGTGGTATAAGAGGTGAGAGTTTACGAGATTATACTTTTGTGCAACAAATATGTCTACTTGTCAAGAGATGTCGCTTAAATATTGCTAATATAGTTTTATGCTGTGCAATACGAGTACGTTTACTACGATAACATCTTAATTTTAAATAATTCTAATAAAAAGTGCCAATAGTTTGGTATCGTAACATTTAAGAAACGTGCACTTGCCTGACAGGGTGAAAGGTTAACAGAGCAGATCGTTATCGTATTGGTCAACTTACATACTTCTAAATGATACGATGGAGCACAGTTTCTGATGAACTAAGATACGGTTATACTATATTTATAGTTTATCTATTGGATTAAGATGAATCTATTAATCGATCAATCGCTTTGTGAAATGCGATCGTTGCATGTAGACACGTACAATAGGGCACAAGATTTGTATATAAGCTTGACAGATTTATTTCTACAAATATAATAGGTATCATAATTAAAGCCATAAGACACATTGATGCATGGTTTTCGTGTATTTTGTGCAATACTAATCTCGGTAAATGTCCTAAACTTTATTTTTAAAATACACACATACACATACACATTAATAACAACAGGTTAAGCGTTAAAGTAGAAATTTTAGAAATATGACATATTTATTGTTTACATAAAATATAGTATGAATGTATTTTATAAACATTGAAATTGAAATTATTGTTTCTATTTCCATGAGTTCCTCATACACTCCATTTAGCTAAACGATTTAAACAGAAATACTTGACATGGTAATGGGTAATTTTCTAATAAGACACCATTATTTTTGAGTTGAAAATATTTTACCTATTTAAATAAAAAATAGTAATGGCAAAGTAATTTTTCCACTCACTACATACATCTCGTGTAACAGTCATCTTAATCTGCGTATATGTTTCTTTTTTATTTCATAAGTAACACAAAAAAAGCAAAATTTAATTTCTTTTTATAGCAACAGTAACGAAGAATATTTGACATGCTAAATATTTGAATATTCAAGTAAATTATACTAGACTATAATTGGAGTATGGCATGTTTTTAAAAGCAGAATAGTTTTTAAAATATGAGTAAATAATACATAAAACTAATATGTTATAATAATAATAATTAATATCATAAATTAAAGTGCTTTTATATTTATTTATTTAGATATTTTTAACTAATATAAAAACAATATAACTTAAAAAAATGTGTTTCGTTCTTTGTTAAAAGTATTTATTTTAGAAAATTACGCAGCACTCTATAATGTAGAAAACCTATGGTTTACGAATAAAATGTAAAAGCGTCTTCGTCAATTTACAGACCATGCTTTCAATTTCGTAGCGCTTTCAATGTATTTTCTAAACTCGATAGAAGCAAATATTTTGAAATCTATTGTAGCATTAAACTAAGTAATTGACTATTTTATTCAAATTCGAAATTCAGCGTAGGCGTCGACAAAGTACGGAGTGTTAGGCCGTCTTATCCTATGCCTATAATATAACCAAATTGAGAAAACTACGAATCGAGCTGTACTGTTTTCAGACACTTTAGTATTTTGTCGTGTTTCTGAAACAAGGGAATATCATACATTATGTCATAGCGACCTCTTTGAACATTTCTGTAGTTTATTTTTAAGTTTTAGATAAGACATAGACGTATAATAAAAAAGAATTTTACTATTAGAAGAGCCAACTAAATCAGTAAATGGTATTTATTACCACACAGAAAATAAATGAGCTTAAACAAAAACGCTATAATTAAAAGCAAATTTAAATCATGCTTGTAGTTATTGACGGCATTTAGTACGCATTGTAATGACTTTTATTTTTTATTCACAACATGCCATATTTGACACTGCATTGTGTAATATTGGTTGTTATTTTGTTTAATTGCGTAAGAAACGTGGATTATACTGATAATATTATCAATTAATTCTGAAATGTACACAAAAACTCTCTAGAAAGTTGCAAACTGGAGCCAGCGTATTCTTAGAACACTAATTTCACCAGAAGATGCTGACTTTTTTACCAACATGATAATGGCAGTAAAACATCTTATATTTTGTAAATTGGTTTTTATATATGTAAAAATCGCTTCGAATACAGTATATTGATAACGCGTGAAGGAGAAATATGCCATTTAACTCTCTTTGATATCAAAAAGACTAATATTGGACCCATTAAAAGATACATTATAAGCGATATTTACATAATAATAAAATTAACGTTTGTAATAAAATCGCATTCGTCGCGTTTAGTGCCTATGTAGCAAAAATACCCACACTTCTATATCTAGAAGGGAAGAACTTCATACAGAGTCAGTCAGAGATACTTGAAGGTACATGGTGATAAAGTTTCAATTAAAAACTACAAATATTATACCTTCATACTATAGTTTCGTAATGTTACTTTCTGTAACCTAAAGTCGAGACTTATTCAATTCAAAGAGAAGAAGTCGTATCACTAGTTGTGGTGTGCGTGCCCAAGCGTGCCAACACTGAAAGATCGTTTTTTCAAAATCATCGCTCAATTTAGTATAAGTTTATGTATTTTATTCTTAACACTATATATATAGATAAATACTATACTACTATTGAAGATGGTAAATCGTTGAATATTAAGAAGAGCGCCATCTATTATGGAAACTCCAATGCATGTTTTTTTTTTATTTGGTCTACGAAACTGAATGTAATTTTTACAATGCGAGATACTATTTATTCTATAATTATACTTAACATTAAATTCTTCTTGACGTAGACACAGCCTACTTTGTTGTACATGCAATAAATTTAAAAAAGAGAAAAAAAATAAAAAATGTATCTTACATAAACAAACATGACGCGTCTGTTGGAAAAATATACTCCTTTTTATCAGGTACTAGCTGTTGCACGCGTCTTCGCTCGCGTTAATGTAGGTTTGTTATGGCGTAAAAATGTAAAAAACAAACACACTACCTCACTTTCGCATTTTATTATAATAGTTAAGGTACAAGACTCGGTGGTTTTAATTCCAGTAAAATATACAGAAATGAATTATGTTAGATATATATAATTATGACCATTGCAAACATAAACATAATATATTAAAATTTCTACAAGGGATTATTTGTTTATGCATATATATATGTAATATTTCCTTGTACATCTCCAGATGTAACGAAGTACTAACCTTAATATTTCTAACAAACTTCATAATTACCAGAGAAACATGATGGCTTGAGATAGCAAGCGGATGGTTACCTCGTAACCAAGTGACCGTCGTCTGTGGCGGCGGCGCGGCGTGGCGCCCACCACCTAATTGCTCGACCCACATCCGACCGGTGCTCTGCGCTATTGTCTCCGATAAAGTCGCCGTGGATAAATTACTTCATACTTACTCACAAATAAGAGAACTAAATACCTACTTACATAGGCGCCGTTACCCGCTACGTATCACATCCATTGTACTAACAGTAATACGGACCTACTTTGTGTCAGTCCATGTGTTTATTTATTATGAATTAGAAATTTTATATTTTACATATTCTAGATTTTTATTTCAAAGCAATTAAATGATATATTTACTAGATTTTTCTTAACCGTAAATATATATTAGATCTATCTATCCCTCGGAATAGTATTTTTTCTGAATGAACGGTACACTATGGCCTTTTTGATATCACAGACAAAGTGTATACTAAATTTCATGTTGATCGGTCGAGTGGTTAAGATGTGAAAGCGTAACAAACGAATTCACTTTGGCATTTATAATATTAGATAGGATTAACGTCAACGACCATATTTATCAGTCTATCATAGTATTAGCAATAAGGGCGGTACTATTTAAGGCTCTTAAAACAGTTTTGAAAGTAATATAAACTTTTATTTGATAATGTATTTTGTATTCGTCTTATTTGAATACTTTCAATATTATTAATTCGATTATTAGGACACGTATATGTATGTACGTATGGCTTTGTTCAAATTAGTCGCATCATTATTGCGTATAAGATATTGTGTATATTTTGGAAGAAAGGCAGTCCCTTTGTTATCAATGTAAATTTGAACGCATGTGTGTGCGAATGTGTAATGCTCACTTATATTTATACCATATATTGAGTTAGCTTTATATCCAGTTATAGGAATACTTTGTGAACATGGGATTATAATTTAATAAACAGAGGTATAAATTCAGTAGTGTTTTATTTTCTGTGGTTGGAGGTAACAGAAAGGAACGCGATTCAGCAATCGGCCAATAGCCTCATCAAAACTATATTTTATAAAAAATAATATTGTCATAAGACATATTGCTATAATATCTTTAAAAATATATTAATCATTTATATTTTAAGGCACTTTGTACATGGCTTAGGATACGAATATAGTTTTTGATAAGTGTATGACACTTGGCAAATGCCATATGACTAGCGTAGTCACGGCTGGCGTGACCAAAATAACTTTTAACTTATTATACAATTAAATAGCACTTTTTACAGTTACAGTTGAAATATACATTAAAATCTTAAAGTAACACACGACATAACTTTCACGACAGAATACACACAAACTAGTTCAGAGATATTTAAAACAAAATAATTTAACTATACACCCTTAATGTTACTAAAGATACAGTAAGTATTAGACAATATACTAGTAAATACGAGATCGATCCTTGGAGAACTCAGTCTTTTCAATAGGCGTGCACTGTAGCAGGCGGAGGAAGCGCCTGGTGCGTATGCGGTACCGGTTGTGTCTCCGGGCGGTACTCATACGGCGTGCCACCGGGAGCTACCGCATCCACCTTCCAAATGCTTGCTTAATAGAGACATGCGAGAGAAAGTCTTGCCACAGCCGGAACACGAATATTTTTTAACGTCGGAGTGAGTTTGAAGATGGGCGCGCAGGTTCGATCTATCCGCGAACGCTCGTCGACAATGATGGCAAGAGAACGGCTTCTCCCCAGTATGTGTACGAATATGTCCCTGCAGTAACCAGGGTCTAGAAAATGCTTTACCGCATAGATGGCATTTGCACGGTAGTGTGTGAGTGCGAATATGCATTTTTAGAGCGCCTAGTGATGTGTACACTTTTGCGCAGTACTTGCAGCTAAAGGATTTCCTAGCTAGACTTCCTTCAGCGGCCGCACAATGATATTGTTGGTGTTTTGAAAGCCCGGAATATGTAGAATATGACTTGGCACAATCAGGGCATTGGTAACGTGGTCGGCGGGGTGCTGACACGGAGACTCCAGAATCTGATGACACTGATCCTGGTGAACGTAGGTCTTCGGGACAAGGTGGTGGCGAGCAAGAAGATGGAGGTGAAGCAGGTGAATAACGAGCATAGAATTGTGGATGTGGGGGAGGCGATAGAACAGGGGCTGCCGGATAAATCTCTTCAAGAGGATAAGGTGCGTAAAGCGTAGGTAAATACGCATATTGTGGAGTTGGGCGTGCAAGTTCTACAGGCGCTGGATCGAGGCGTGCTCGACAGGCAGCCAGGTACTCGAGAGGCTGATGCTGCCAATCCCGTGGTTCTGTTTTTACTTCGGCTGTTGATAATGGCGATGTTGCTTTACTGGGGTAATTGCCGGTTTTGGAAAGATCCTCTGGTTTAGTGCTTAAATTTTGAGGTTCATCATTTTCGGTAATATCTGTGGGTGAAATAAAAAATAAAATTAAACACACGATACAGCTTACTTTCAAATACGATAATACTACAATAATTTTAAACTCAATTTTAATATATTAAAAAGACTACAGTGGGTTTAATGCCATAATTTCTTTACAATTGTACAATTAATCTTGGAAAACTTATTATTTATATAAGAGTGAATATTAATTGTGTCACTAATAAATTAAATTTACACTAATACTTACAGTTGTAATCATAGTAAAGCGTGGTAGCAAGGTGGGCGGGGTGAGGCGGCGTAGTGGGCGGTGTCGCCGGCCGCTCCTCCCGCACCAGCACCGGTCGCTTCTTCAGCGGACAGTGTGCATACTTCTTCGTCATCATAGCATGAGTGTTGGAGTCCTCCACAAGCATCTTGCACAGTAATCACACTTATAAAAGAATATTTATCAACAAGTTCGTTATAAAATTTCACAAAGTCACTTAGAGCAGTCCAAGCATCACAATGTTGCGCTGGAGTCGTTAGAGCGGGCAGTGTCGTGTTCGGGACGCGACTAACGTATTCGTACGTACACGCGCACTCGTCGGCATCCGGAGCTCGAGTGGTGCGGTGAGGGAAGGTTAGTTGCTTATAAAGCGCTCCCCGTAAACGGCGCGACCAGGTGGCAACGGGTAGGTCTCGCACGTGCGCTGTACCCAATCGGTGGAGGGCGCGGGGCTCCGGCCAATGGCTGTGCGGCGGCAGTGCGGGGCGGCGGCGGCACCTGCGCCTCCGCACCCGCCGGAACCGCTGCCTCTCAGTGTCTCAGTGCTGAGTGCGATATGCCCAGATTGCCCAGCTTTATCGTCGTATAACCGTCTGCTCGTTATAATTGAATAGAATTTTTTTGCGCAAATCTTGGGGTTAAGCACCTTTGCACAACGCCATTTCTTTTAAATCGATCCTGGTCTTAACTTCTTTTACATATGCATATAGGTTATCCGAAAATTATATAAAATACAATAATTCAAAACAATAAAAAAGTACAAATGTTTTTAAAATAATTTTGACAATAAAAGTTCTAGTGTATCCAAGGTTGTGCATATCTACAATAAAACTAACATATTTCTTTACTATTCTATTTATTTCATGGACAATTAACTATGACAATATATATAAATGCGTAGACAAAAACAAAATCTGTGATTGGCATATAAGTTTAAAGAAACAAAGTTAGGGAAAAGGAATAAAATCATCCGAAATTATGAATTATCCCGATTACAAACACTTCGGAATATATAATATATGAAATGTAAACATGTTTCAAGTAGATCGTCGTGCCGACCTACATAATACAAAAGGCGCGTTATTTGAAACTGTGATGACACATAGTTGTTACTTATTATTATTTCTTTAACACAGGGCAAACTTATCGTCTCTGTTGACCTTGTCCTCCTTCCTGTATCGTTTCGTCTTCCTTTTGCGTATCGATGATACATAACCTACTGTTATATAAGCTTATAAGTATTACTGCCAAGATATTATTGCCTACATATAAGTACCGATGTATCTAATAGAAATGCACAACTTATCCTCCGACTATATTTGACCTAATTAGACATTAACAAGATTAAGCAAATTATATTTTATATTTCGCAAGGTTATACAATATCTGTAGTATTTATAAAATATATCCTATTTCTCAGGTATTATAGACGTTAGATCTTATTTATTTAAGTAATTACTACATATTTGTAAATAAGTGTCTTTTGCTTCATTTATATTAATTATAGTTAATAAATACTTAGGAAGGTTAAATATAAATATGTATCATTTCCTAGAAAATGATATCATATCGTCTCTCTTTTACTATAGAACCACATGAACTGAAATGTATTATACGGAGCCACAGCTACTATCCTCAGTATAATTCATCTTTGTACGAGAAAATAAATTTGGAAATTCTTACATATGTCACACTACAAAGATATGAAATCGCCTCTCAGCCACAGTGCTTCTGTCCTTCTACAACATTGGGTCCTTCAAAAGTATACATAACGAAGCATATTGGCATGACGTCGTGGTGATGAATGCCGATGGAATTTGTTATTTTGCCGAATTAGAACATTAAAAATAGACAAATATTTTATACAGAATAATTATGTTTAAAAGTGTATATTATATAATACAAAAATTAAAACAAACAAAACAAGTGGAGTTGATTGTAAATTCGCAACCATTGCATTGTCCGAGTCTGTGTAAGCTGGATCAGCGCTTATGAATGCTATTAATCGACACGTTTGTATTACGTGTTATTTTACGAGATACCATTGTTCCGTTCTTTGTTATCTTCATCAAACTCTCGGTTATCGTTAGTGAGCAACAAAACCTTTATCACAACACGTTAATGTGTTATTATGTCCAATGTATCGCGTCACACGTGTACTTCTTGTCAGTACTCGTTTAAAACGATATATATGAAAAAAATATATTTTTTATATAAGGAAAGAGCTATATGAGCATATCTGAGGAAAAAATCAATAAGGAAAGTGAAAAAACATTAGCCTATTTGTTAAAAAATAATATGTATTTAGTTACAATAGTTCAATACGACACAAATCTTTCACGTTGCAACAAACTTAATCATAACCACAAAACCTATTTTCTGTTGTAAGTACTGATAATACTAATTGATTTGTTATTGAATAAGTTGAGAAGTTTCTAATGCTGTGTAAACAATAATTAAGTAAACAAAATGACCAATATTTTTGTAAAATCATTAGGTAAGTGCAATAATACGAACAAAAGGTTGTTTTTGAGTTCATACGTATCGATTTCTTGTTTATTTCATTTTAAAACATTGTTGATAGTTCGTAAAATGATCATATGTAATGGATGCCTTACATAAATGCATGGTTATATAGATAATAATTCATTGAGATACAATTATTAACAACACATACATTTTTTGACGTTACATCAAAATTCTTGCATTAAAAATATTATGTAAAAATTACCTTGTTTTATACTTAATCGTTTTCATATAAATTCTTATACTGATTAATTACTGCTACAAAATATTCCACGGTGATCACTGCATCGTTCTTTTGATTCAGTTGGTTATAATAATTATATATGTAACAAGAAATACACAAAACCCGTTTTAGCAACTGCGAAATGCTAACAAAAACTTCCTTGTGTTCATAGACGCAGATGAGATATATTTACAACCCCTTTTCAATGCGGAAATATAACGTTCATAATGTCTTTGTTATGTATTTTATGGGACCAGTGTTAATTCCCACAGGTCAGGCTGTTCGCTGGCCCATTTGGGTTTTCTCACGGAACAAGTTATCGCACATAATCCTGTATGAGTAAGGTGTTTGTTGCAAATTCACATTATGGTTGAGACAACTGTAAACCATAAGTACTTATAATTATATTATTTTTTAGGTTATGCCGGACGAGTCAACTTTCCTCAAACTTTACCCACAAAACTTATGAATAGCATATATGTGATGACATTTACTTTATTTAAAGATATGACAGTTTTTAATGTAAATTCATAAGGTGCTAAATCATTGTTGTATGATTCGTATGTTAATCAGTCGTCAATACGATCGATTGTTATACGAATTAGAAGAAATTAAGACTCATTAATAAATCACTTAGATAGTATTTCAAGTTCAAAGGTTAAATTAATTACTCATTATTACGAGGATCACGTCCAGAAAAATTCACTTCAACAACTAATGACTCAGCCCGTGTTTCTGACAAAGGAGCGAAGTGTAATAAACATCAGTAGTGTCAACGTATATAGCACCAACTATTATGAGTAATCATGTTGATCTGCAATTAATAATAAGTATATATATATAAATATGTCATAACTCTTGCCTCGTCTTAGCTTTAGCATTCAACACTCTAAGTAGAGAACCCACTTATTTGTGACAAACAAAGCACAATCATTACCTAATTGACTTCCGAGCTTGTGAATGAACCTTATCTCAATTAACGCCTGAGAATTGTAAACTTGTCAATAGAAGTTTTGAAATGTAAACAATTTTAGATACGTCGTTATAGCGACGTGAATGGTAATTAAATGGATATTTAACAATAATAACATTTGCTATTAGTCATACTACCGACATAATTTTGTAAATTTGTAGTAATACAAATATCCCCTCATATTTACCATCTATAGCGTATTAGAAAAATGTAGTGGACATTCCATTTTTAAACTGGTTTAAATTAATATTCGTAATCAAAATCACACAAACAAAAATTTGCGTTATGACATCAAAAAGTAAAAAATTAAACTATTTACTTCATCTCATTAATTCATCGATTTCGTACAACCAATGTACCTAAACCAAGATTGAACATTTTAATTTTTATGCCTGTATCTTTAAATTTAGAAGTTTTTATTCCTCTGCAAACTTTCAAGGGATAATTGACAAAAAAGAAAACAAATATTTCCGCTATTTCTGATTCAAATGTTTTAATCGAAAAAGAAGGACACCAACCAAAGCCATTTAATAGCATATATATAATAGCATACAACCCTGCGAGACTTTTAGTTCTATTGCATGCTTTTAGAACTTGGAAATTTCATGACTAATCAGTCAAACAATGATACTTTTCTTTAATAAATTACACATATGAATAAAAACTAGAAAGATGGGAACATTCTATTATTTTAAAGTTAATTCATATTTAACACTATTTGCTAAAGCCGTTTAATATCCTCTAGCGTGCTATACGAATACAAATTATCATACCTTTTTTGGAGAACGTTCATTGGGTGTTATTTTAGATAAAAAGGCGTTAACGTAAGCTAGTTTTTTTATCATAATGACAAACTATGAATGTGTTCATAATTGATTTTATCATACAAGTGTTATGTGTCGCATCAGGAGTGTGCAATACGCGGCTGCGCCGTGTCGGCCAGGTGCGAGGCAGCGGGGTGCGGCGGGGTGACGCGACTCGACAGGCGAGTAGGGGCGCGTGCGGCGTAACGGTCGCGACTCGCGGCACGAGCGGGAGCGGGGGGCTGTGCTCTATGGCGGAAATAGCGATGGACAGGGGCGCCTGCATGAGCAGGTGGTGCGCGATATGCCAGCACCATCTCAATACCGACTCATACAATTGCCCGTTAGTTTCTCTTATGTATGATTCAGTAGCTAGCATGGAAATCATATGTGTTGTTTACGTGTCATAAATTTATAATGCAGAAAAAGTATAGTTTATTTAAACAGTGGTCAACATTTTCTTGCTTATTATGTATTTAATAAATTTATTATAGTATCATATTATTATACATAAATACTATGTACATGTTGCAAAAATATAAACGATATAAGAGATCATTTTATTTATGTATCACACTTAAAATCAAACAAGGACATGAAGCGATCTAATACAACGTTAATGAGGTTACTATTAAAATTATAATTAGGATATAGTAGGTATATACCTAATACAATACATTTCTACGAAAATTGTATGTTATTAATTATGTATAATTTTGGTTATTACTCGATTTTATTTATATAATCGATTATATTACATATATGAAATATCTTGTGGGTATATGATGGATGTTATAGATACTAATCATTCATGTATTTGAATAGGTATTTGATTTATGGTTTGAAAACATCGTAGAACGAAATTTAAAAAATGTAAATACATTCTCAATAGATATAGCTAAAACCATTCTTACGTATATACATATCGTGTTCCCATAATTTATGCATCAGATTTTGGAAGTGAGTAAATCAATATATCTATGTACATATGTATTCCAGTAATCTGATAACTTTCGCCACGGTATGCGTCCGAAGTCTTCTTTTAATTGATCGTCGTTGTTAATTTGTAGTCTACTCACTGTCATGTGTCTAGCAGTACTTTTTATATTCAAACTAGCTTTTGCTCGTGTTTTCGCTTGCGTTAATGTAGATTTGTTCACAGTACTGTAACAGTATTTTTTTCTGGGTGAAAGATACGGTGTATACTTTTCTGTGGCCTTGACCAGGTGTATGCAAATTTCACATTAATCGGTTGAGTAGTTAAGGTGTAACGAATAAACAGACAAACTCACTTTCGTATTTATGAAATTAGTTAGGGTAGTAAAGAATAAATGTACATAGAACTCGATAATCTTAGAAATATTATTAAAAATTACCTAAAAGCCGGCGCGGCGGCACACCTGAGCAATGTCTCGTATTGTTATTGTCGTGTGGATTGTATCATTGTTTGTGGAACTTTACCTACACATGAACGTTACACAAAGGTGAGGCACCCACAAGCGCAGTCCGACCCTGCCTCGCATTGAATCAGTGCACAGCAATGCCTGCAGCTGGCTGCCTGCCTGCGCGTGCAGAATCACATGTCTGTACCCGAATCGCACATCTGCACTGAACCACCATCGTAATCGTAAACAACTTAAACGCCATACTAACAGTATCACCAACCATAACGTATTTTAAAAACATATTCCCTTTTGGACTTGAACGGTCTGATTAGGGTCTCCCCATTCATTGTTTCATATATTAAAGTGAAAAAGGTCGTAACTCCAGACTTATGTTCTTAACTTTCTGCTGTTTTGGATGTAAAACAGGAGTTTACGTTCGGTTGCACTTTGATGTCTAAAAAATATGTATATTGAACTCTATTGCTCTTGTATTATGGTTGGGATCTATTTTTGTTAGAACAAGTTTAAATAAATAAAGTTTTATTTTGAATCGAAAACTATTCGGTTATACGTCATTTTGATTTCAAGGCAGTAAACCTGCAGGTAGGTGAGTAGTTTAATATTAAATAATAGCATAGCTTTAGAATTTTTCTATATAAAGCATACAGGACCATTCAACGCTTTTATAAACACTTTTAATACAGATGGATTAAACTTTATACATCATGTTCATAAAAATATGTTATTAAAGTTTTGGATTATGGAAAAGTGTAATGATGTAAGTTCTTAAATTATATTACCTAAGTAAAATAATACCACACATAACAGTTATGAAACAGTTATAGATTAAAATATAATGCTGAAAATTTTAAAATATTAACTGCATGTTACGGCGTGTAATTACTATTATATTATGTAATTTAATATATTATAAAATGAACTACAGTTATTTTAATATTAACTGCTAATTATAAAACATGTCTTAAGTATCTTTACTTATTAAAAACATAGATTGAGATATTATTACATGAAAGATACTTCCTAACCAGACACAATCACTTTGCATGTTCGATATGGAAGTATCAATTAGATACTGTATTTTTCATTAAAAATCTATTAGTGGTTATTAAAATACATTATAAAGTGTAATAATTATCTGGTTCTTAGAAACATTTTCTTAATAATATTAAAATATGTTATAGTATTTTTAAAGTCTAAATATTATCGACCTGTATAACGTCAAGCGGTAACAGCTGAGATTTCGGCACACGCTACAAGCGCGACCGGTGCGTCACCGTCCCACCGCGCCACCGCGACCGTCCGCGTCCACCTTTCACCCCTCGCACATTCCCTTGCGACCTTCTTGCATGAACCAACTGTCTATATATACATTATTATATTCTCATATTCATAAACTATATAAGTTCTATACCGCAATTTCATTAGACAATAATCTGTTGATCACAGTAACTATTTCAATTAAAGTATTCGATTTTGACAATAATGAAAAAAACGCATTAATTCTTAGAGAATAAATTCCTCATACTAAGCAGATAAAGGTTAACATAAGAAGATAGATTAATATTTATTGGACTAATTATAATCATTTTAGCCGGACGATATTACTGAATCATAATAATAACATACCATAGTGATTCGAGTTCAGCCTAGATAGACCTAGACAATCGTCTAGACTTTCACCTAGATAAGTCTATAGGCTGGTATGTTACAAATCTTCATGCTTAGAGACAACCATTGCTTTTGAGAACCTACTACGTAAATTATAGATGTTTCGTCAAATTCGAAATATAAAACTGATCTTAATGTCATTCAAACGTTCTAATTGAAAGAAATTTCAACTTTTTTTTTCGTTTTCTTATTTAGTAGGTAAGGAATAATAATACAAATAATTTCTTTCGTGACATCGAAAATCCGCACGACGTTAAAAGAATTAATATTCGATAATATTAGCAGGTGCTTATAAGATAGAATATAAGGGTCATGAACAGACAGTTAAAAATAATATCGATGAGGGAAACAACTACCGTTCGATTCCCACATACAGATTTATAATATATCTCACCGGTATTTCTATTTTTTTTTTCTTTTCTTAGTTACGGAATGGTATTTATAGTGTTCTGGCATGAAGGGGGAATTGAGTCCTGGGGTCGAAAGCAGCTGCATCAAATGCTCCAAAGTAGACCCAAACAAGTAGATCGCTTAGTGCAGGATTAACACAGCCATGAATGACGAGTAACGGTTTCCGTTATCTGTGAAATATATATATTTCTTTGTTATTTATTATTTGATGCATAACTTTATATCTGAAATTAATTCATTAGGATTAAGACACACAAACTAGGAACAAGAAAAAAACTACATACAATAAGTCATACATACAGTAATATAATAAAGTCAAAAATAAATAAAACTTGTATATAAATTACTGGGACGAAAGTGCACATATTCCTGTATTCCTGATTGAATTAAGGAATTTGCGTTTAGATATTTAATTGGCTGAGAATATTTAAGAAATTTCTAAACATTATAGTAAGTGGAAATTTAACTTTAACCAGTCTTCCATGCAATAATTAACAATCATAGTGGCCCGCTCCAGAAGTCCAGATCATCCCGAGTCACGTTTCAGGGTCGACAAGCCTACAACGAGACAGAACAAGTTGAAGAGTCATTTTTAGTATTTTTCGAAACCAATATATATGCATGTACGTATATGGCAAAGTTAGCGCAAAAAGTTTTTAACTTTTGTTAGAAAAAACTTAAAGAATCAAGCGAGTTTGTAGATAAATTTCTATTTTTGGAAACACTTACTGTAAGTTATTCACATTATAAGAATATAAATTACCTAGTTCCTCCCTGCAGCTTCGCCCGTGTTAGTGTAGACTTGGGCTAAACCTCGGGAAGAGTATTTTTTTGCTGGATGAAAGGTGCCTTATGTCCTTTTCTGTACTCAGTAATAACGTGTATATAAAATTTAATAATGATCGATTGAATATTTAAGGCGTAAGACTCACATTCGCATCTATAATATTCATAAGAAAGCATACATTATTGTCAGTTTATTAATAAAACATTATTAGAGACACTATATCACATGTAATGTCACATATCTCTGTTGTGTATACAAAAAAAGATGTTTTTTTTAATACTTTATAGGTTAGTGTTTGACCGCCATCTCATCTGATGTTAATAGATGATGTGGTCTAAAATGATAAACACGCTGAACCTAGAGGGAGACTGGCTCTCAAGTGCATCTGCCGGAACACACCAAAAGGTGCGCTTGGCGACAGATTGTTAGTTTGAGAGTGGTGGCTAGCTAGGCGGACTTAGAAAAAGCGCTACCACCATGCTATGGTTTCATTACGATGTTTTCTTTCACTGAAAGCTCTGACTCAGTAGCTAGGATTCGAACCTACGTCTTTCGACGCTGGGTTCGAACACGCTATCAACTAAGCCATCATCGCTTCAATTAAGTGATATAATATAGAAATTAAATTCATAAGCGATATTATTATCGCACATTGTTTATTATTTTGAGTGTGTCTAGATATGAAACAAATTGTAATTATTTAAAGCAAACGACGGGCACTCCCGCTCCGGGACACCTTTATATTTAATCGAAACTTGTTTACCCATAACAAACGGTGTTTTGTTCGCGAAGGGCGACAGATCAGTCACAGAGTGTTCCATTGCATAGTTGCAGCCAAACGATTTATTTGGTATTGCCATCTTTTCCTCTGCTTAAAAATGCAATTGTTTTGTGTATCTGTTCGTGTATAAAGTCTAGAATAGTATGTAGGCTAGAATAATCTGCTAAATTTCATACAGTAGCAAAATATAAAATGCTGAGCTAGGTAATAATTATATTAGATTTGTTTCTATATGTATGTGTCTTTTAGTAAAAACCGACTCATTGATAATTTACACTAAAAATAATTACTGAGGTATTTGTAAAAAGGTCAAATAAACATTATCGTACAATAACGTTATGGCTTAATTAAACGAATAATGTATGAAGTCACGAGTTTAAGTAAGTATTGAAATTTATTAAAAGAGTAGTGAGGGTGCGCGTGCGCAGCAACTGTCAAGATTGGCTCGCACCTGGTCCCACGCGCAATCCCTGCGTACCGAAACGTGCGATGGTATGTCACTTTTGTGCTCTATTGTCGTCTTTTAATTAATGTACATAATTTTGTTTATAATTACTAATCGTCCGTTGGTGACACGTGTGTATGTATTCATAATTCCTAGTGCTTGTACACATAATAAGTTGTATATAATATATAAGCCTGGTATTTTACACCTATATTTAATAAAAAGTTTAAAATGAATACCTATATCTTGTTCTTATTTATTAATTAATGAAAACATTAGTTAGTGCCTGTAATTTCATACACTTGTTCTACCGAGAACAAAAATAGGTAGTCTTTTACCAACTCATGTACATCTACTGTAATATAATAGTTTAAAATTATGTTAATTTGTAGTCCCACTATTCGTAATCGACGGGATTTTGCAGGCTCAAATTTTGCGCGGGCTTTATTCGTACGGCTTATTTCGTATTTTGATTTGATCACTAATCTTCTCAACTATTTTGGTGTTCATTCTTTATTGGTAATATACATTTTTCCAAAAAAAAAAAAATAGAAATCATATCGGTAAAACCAGCAATTCTATGATGCAATTTGACAAATTTATACTTTCATTAAACAAAAAAATTGTTTCCTTTTACCTAAAGTTCGTAATTATAGAATTGAAGGATACATTTCAGAAGCATTTACTCAATCTTGATACCCACCAGTTACCAATATATCTTCACTATTTTATAGAAATCTTCGTAACTCCCTGAAGCTACTAAAATACAGTGGAACGGTTGGGACCACACTGTTACTAACAAGCGGTCAGCGTATGTTAGTTTGTTGAGAACGGATTGCGTGCACCGGACGGACGGTGAGCCAGCCGCGGCGATCCTGTGGTCCTAGTATAAAATAATGTTGATACGTGTCATAATATCGACCGCCCAGCGAGCGCTACCTATGTGGTCTATTATCATTACAATAATTTAGTTAACAATACTTTATCCTTGAGGATTTCGCTGTTATTAAAAATATTGCTACATTATTTCAAGAAGCTATATTGCCCAACTATATATTTACTTACAAGAAACAGATCGCGTCTTGAAATTAAGTCATCATTACTGATACGACTATTAGAATGATTCTAAATTTTGTGTTTACGAAGGTTTTTGTTTACGACTGTGTTTGCTAGGTAAAAATGCCAGTGAAAGTATTAAGTTTCGGTAAAGTAAATTTGTAGAAAATCTATATAATATCAAGTTAATCCATTGGTTATTTTACATAGAATGTATACTTCGACATATAATGGAAATTACGAGTTCAGCAATCAAATCCATTTCAGAGAATTGGTTTGAATGTCAATGGAGGTCGATGAAAACGGTCGCGGCGCAGCGGTGCAATGGGTGCCTTTGTCCGCGAGGCATCAAAGTCGTCTCCGTTGCTCGCGGTATAATGCGGAAACAATACGCGGGCCACATTCGTGCATTACGTTGCGGCCGCGGCCGTGCTGTGTCGTGTTCGACCGCGGCCCGATGTTTGCGCTCATAAAGTGTCATTATGGTAACAGTACCTCATTGTTGTTTTCGGCGATGCCCGTCTCCCTATTTTCTCCGGTCGCCGTGTATAAACTGAACGCGTCACGGCGAGTTATAACCAAAATGGGTTACGACCGTCTCTTGCGAAACTCACTGGCCATCGTCTCCGTTGAAATCTCGTTCGGTTTAATAGCCTTCGAATTTTTAGTACCACAGAAAGGTAAATCACTTTGACGTGCCTTGAATCTTGAACTTAAATTCATCGTTTGGAGAGTATTAAATCACTGCTTCGGAGAAAAAGGGAAATGCAGATGAAATAAAACATTTCACTATAAGTTAATTGTGAAACGAGTTGTTGCACAACGAGCAATTATCATTTGAATAAAGTAAAAAAAAACATCAATAACATTTTCGAATGTTCGAGAAACCCTAAATAACCCAAGTATTTTTTGATAATAATAATCTTCTTTTTTTCTAAATGCTACTAACACAGAGATTAAATTGATAGTATATTTTCTAAGTAATGAATGCGAAAAGAAATGCGACTTCTTAAATATGTTAATAATATTGTATAAAAGAAATACCTGCAGTAATATGTAAAGACATCTATCTATATATGATTCAGTCAGCATAATATTAAATTGTCAGTCCCACAAAGTAATGGTTTCGTATTACCGCTGAATATTTATTTACATTACATTCAATAATCTGTGATATTATAATTACAATACTATTTATTAATATCCGATTCAGGGATTTTATTCGCCAGTTATTGTACCAAATTTCTAGTACATAAAATTGAATCACGAAATGAAATTTTGTTGTTGATTTAATCATGTAATATACCAAGTATTATTAAAATTGTAATTATAATTATTTATTGCCATTAGAATATCAACTTATAAAACTTATAGAAGAGAAACTCTTTTCATTTATCTTTTATTATATTACACTATGTAGTAGCTACAGCTGGGGTTATAAATTTATAATTGATTAGTAGAAATGTCAGGAACAATATGCCTAAGTACTAACCCACTTTCTTTTTACTTCCTACGTACATATACCACACGATATCACTTTCAATTCTGTTTAAGCCGATTGAAGAGGTGAGGTTATTAACATTGTGATTACGAGTATTGTTTGTAAATCATAAACGATCATTATCGAAAATCATTACGAAGATGTCAGCCACTGTTCAAAATTATAAACTTTAAAAGCACGCTTGAACAATCAAATATAATGGTCATGATAATATGAAAGACAATAGGGTTCCCTCGGGTGTGGCTTTGACTTGATCGTATACACGTTTACGTGTCGCGTCGTGTCTTGAGTCAATTTGATTCAAAAAGCTTGAAGTTTGTCCTAAATATTAAAATGCTTACAGTTTTCACAGAGGCTACATATTTATAAGAACCTGTATTGGAAACTGTACATTTATTTATGTAAAATTTATACGTGTCTTTATTTCCGAATATTGCTAGCAAATAGGGTTTGTATAGAGTTTAAACTAAATTCCGGGAAACGCCCCTGACAAACTAAATCGAAGTAAAGATGCGGAAAATTTTTCGAGTTTAATTAAAAACTATTTAATTGTAATTAGTGATTCCTATGTAAAATAATAAAAGCAACCACCTGTATAAATTTGAATGAATGAATATATACTTTATTGCAATTTATTGTTTATAGACTGGCGAGTATATTACCTAATAAATCTATTTATTTGATTTGATATCTGTAGACAAAAAAAATGGGGTATGGTGAGTATCTCCATTACCGTTTAATATATAATAAGAATAATTAAGAGGATATAAAGGTATAGAGGTAATGTTAATGTGACAATTTGTACTTGACATCTAAATATATATTATTAACAATGTAGCGGAAATAATGATTTTTAAGTGTAAAGTAGGGGCAGCACGCGGCGCAACACGCTGAGGTGCTCGTGTTACGACACGACACAACCGCTGCGGAAACGGTATGGTAATTTCATTTACTACAATTATTTATGACTAGTAGTGCCCGTGACTTCATTCACGTGGGTAGATGAATTCACATCCGTTAATTAAATAAATAAAAAAATAACAATTGTGTCATACACAGGCTAAGGAAGCAATATTTTATTTTAAGTTAGTCGGTTTCTTTTATTATCTATCACCACATGAAAATGTGTAGGGTGAGAACTAGCAGCCATTTTTTTTTATATAACGAAACAATGTACAGTAGAACTTACCGACAACACACCTCGATAAGCCTTTTGAAAATGTTTTGTTGCCTTCCCTTCGAGTCCCGAAACCTCCATCACTCGAAATCTCAACCCTGTATATGTCGAAATAATCACTAAATCCATACAAGTCACTTCAGTACATATTTTTCCTCCATAATTCGATAAAATTATAAAATTATACGTGAAAACAAATAGAAAACGGTGTAAATTTATCCTGCAAAAAAAAAACTAATTGCAGATTTTCCTGGATTGGAGGAGTGTTTAAATAAATGATTTAGTTAGTATCTGAACCAATATACCCGTATCAGTGGACCACCATTATAAGAAAGAGCTGAAATGTACCTACTCAAAACAATTGGGACTGGTTAATTTCAGGACGAGTAATGGATGACTAGAAGAGTTCCAAAGAAAATACGAAATAGTTTTTAAGAAAGTTTGTGAGGAAAGCGTAAGTGTCAAGTTTGCAGCTTGTGTAAAATGGAAAGGTTAATTGTAAGACATTTTATATGGTAGTAAGTCAGTCAATATCTTTAATGTTCACGATACGAGACAGTGTTTTAAATGCGGCCCTGTTAAAACTCTAACTTTTTAAAATGATAAATGCCATGGTGGGAAGCACTGGTAAGAACTTTTCATGATTTTGCTGGCAACAAATAAGTGGGGTACAGAAAAACTTCCGCTATTTGTCATTGGGAATAATGAAAAACTTCGTTGATTCTAAAACTATAATGCGCTCTACCTTTGAAATTTGATGCAGGTACAACATGGATGACTTCTGGAATTCTCAAAAATTATACCTCATAAATATTGATCAAAAAATGGCTAAAATAGAAAAAAAATCTATTATTCATATGGCTAAAATAGAATTCTTCATTGATAAGTACGGCAGATAACGATATTCTACAAATGAAAGCAGTCAAAATCCAATATCTGCGCTGATAATACCACACCAAAATTACAGTAGTAATTAAGGCTTCATAAGAAACTTGAATTTATTGCACCGCAAAATAGTAATCAGGAACATGTTGGATATTATAGAAATAGAATATAATTATCCTATAGATGTATTGCAAGCCATGGGAATGACTGATAAAGCCCACGACTACTAAAAGCACCATTTTGTACACTGTAGTCTTCCATCAACAGATGAAGCTGAAGTTCGAAGAATTTTTTATTCAAACTCCTGCAGTGATATCTCAAACAGGGACATGTTATGAGGACTTCGTTACGTTTGGTGATAAAGTAATCTCAGCTGGAACGTTATCTGACGATAAAATTAACGATGTTATTGATCAAACAATATAAAGTAATAAATTAGATGACATAGAAGACTTGAATTATACAACATTCGTAAAAGAGAAAACAACAGCATTAATGCTTTACGAAACCTTATAGAGCAAACTATCTCATAGCATTCTTTTCTGTCAACGAGATGGCAATGGTAACACAAAATTATTTTATACAATTTACAAATTGATGTATAATTGAAAAAAATCTCATGATTCGCTTTACTATAATATATTTAAAAAAAAATTAAGTGAGCAAAAGAAAAAGAAAAAAAATGCCCATGAATCAGATTTGCAGGATGAAATCGTCATGGCTACGACACACCTGAAACCAGAGCCTGTGAAGTTGCAATACACCGTATACAAGCGCGTCATTTGAATCCTTACTACCTGTTATCGAAGAGTCAAATATCCACGTTTGGCATCCATACGAAGTTAAGAAGTTGAAGTAATAGTGGTACTACAAAATAATCCCAAGAAGTGTTGATGTCAGGCAGGCGGCCGATCGGAAAAATTGAGCCAAATCATACATCACAATATGACAAACATGTTGCGCCGGTACACAAATGCCAACTGTGCCGACAACTGCCTCTTAATTACAATTCTACTCAGCCGGGATAAGGGTAAGAATATAGAGCAAACCATGAACTCGAACAAAAAAAAAAAATGTTCTTTACACCTTAGACAATGCTATAGATTGGAATAAACGTACTATGTAAAACAAAACAAAAAATGTTTTTTTTAATACGTATTGTTTTGAAATAATGTTGATTTTTATGTGTAGTAACATGAAGTCATGTAGCTTTTAACTTGCGAATAATTATGTTTATTATCTCTCTAACTTAAAATTAGTAACAATTAATCGAAACCTATACAAATCGAATATTTCCTGATATAATCCGCTTTACAAAGTCGAACTACAAACATCGAAACTCTAACTCGATGTTTTGGTGTCAAAGTAGGTATATTTTTTTCTCTCACCTTTTTATTTTAGATTTTCGAACTGTCGTATCTTTGAAACTTTAAAATATAAATGAATTATGAAATCAACATGTATATATAGTATGTATTCGAACAGAAGATAATGGCGTATGTCCTGCAATGAGTTGAAAAAAGCTGTCCATGATGATGATGATGATTTTATTGTATTTATAGTATCATGAAGTCATCAGAAGTTTTTAACAATGTTACATTCTATTTTGCAATCGTTACAAATATTAAACACAATATTATTGTTATTCGGATGCAACAGAATACCACAAAATGAGAAAATTCTAAAATCTTTTTAACCCAATATATTTCTATAATTATCACAATTTTTGTATATTAATATAAATTCCATATAAATTAATTAAAGTCGATTTTTCCATCTGTTATTAATTTGGTATCTCAATATATAGGTGGGGTTAGTTTAAATTAACATTGAATATTTAATAATGGTCGCGTCAAAAATAGGAAACAGGTTAGCCAGGTAAAGCAGACTGTTGTGCTGAATGGAGGTGTAATCAGTGCCATTGAGAGCGAGTCGTCACCTGCAGAACTTGTTATTGTGATCATTTATGTTCAGACATGAAAGACACCGCGGGGCCCCTGGGTGCACTAATATTACTATTTCATTTTTGGATATTAGATATAGACTAGTGAATAGTGGTTGCGAATGGTCATAAGGAAGGTAATATTTAGATATAATTTTAATTACTCAATATACTTGTTTTCAAAATTGGTAGAGATCTGGGCACATACTTTTGGCTGAGGCGGTGCGGCGCGGCATGGTGATAGATGCCCGATTGACTTCTGGTTAACAAATTTGTGGTGTCACATAACACAGTAAGAAGCTATGAGATGTTTCCTTTAAATTGATATGAAGTGACCAATACTTGATTAAAAAAGCAACCAAATATTCCTTACAATTTACTACAAGTTATTTAACTATGACTATGTTACTTATAATTGACTACTCTATTTTAGTTATAGTTTAGCTTAAATATTGTCATTATTTTAGTTATCTTAATTGTTACATTAAACAATATGATTACCGCATTCTGTTATTTCCTCTAATAGAAGGAGCACATATAATTGTAAAAACTTGAATGAAAAATATAAGGCGAAATAATATATAAGAAACTGATAAACGAACTCTTTAATTGTCCACAATTATATTTTTACCTATTATTTTGTTTTATTATATTAATTACTATCTGTTACTCGCAACTTCGTCTACGTGGAATTTAGCACAAAGTTTTGTCCAGTTAGCGTGTTGCGCGCAGAGACAGAACACTGCTTTAATTTTAATATATTTGCGCGGAACACGTTTTTTTTCTAAAATAAAATTAGACTTTTTTTTTTTTTATGTGGGAAGAAATCCTTCATTGGACACCCACAGCCCTGGGGAGCTGTGGGGTGTCAGACTCTTACTGACTAAAAAAACCCACAAGATACCGTCTGCCGCGCTATGGAGTGGCACGGGATCGAACAAGCAAGCACCATGCCACCCCGGCGACAAGACCCAGCGCGAACGCCCTGACCGCGACGACAGCCCGGTCAAGCTGCCTACCCGTCTACCGAACCAATGTGCAATGGAAAGTCAGGTCCCCAGCCCCCTCCCTCCTTGGTCCGGTTTGGCAGTCAAGGGGTCACCCCCTCCAACCACCACCACCTGTAACTTTTTTACGTGGTTTTCTACCACGGTGACTTTTTAACGAGGTTTTCTCCCTCTCCCTCCGCCTGAAGGCCACCCCTCTGTCACTTTTTAATGTGGTTTCCTCCCACAGGAACTTTTTAATGAGGTTTTTCTCCCTCTTCCTCCGCCCGAAGGCCTCCCCTCTGTCACTTTTTAACGTGGTTTCCTCCCACAGTAACTTTTTCTTGAGGTTTTACTACCTCTCCCTCCGCCCAAAGGCCCTCCCTCTGTCACTTTTTAACGTGGTTTCCTCCCACAGTATCTTTTTAACGAGGTTTTCTACCTCCCTCCGCCCGAAGGCCTCCCGTCTGTTGTTTTTTAACGAGGTTGTCTCGTCAACACCCGTAACTTTTTAACGTGGTTTTCTCCCACGGTGACTTTTTACCGAGGTTTCCTCCCTCCCACCGTCCGAAGGCACACCCGTCTGTAACTTTTTAACGTGGTTTTCTCCCACGGTGACTTTTTACCGAGGTTTTCTCCCTCCCGCCGCCCGAAGGCACTGCCGTCCGTAACTCTTTTACGTGGTTTTCTCCCACGGTAACTTTTTAAGGAAGTTTTCTCCCTCCACAAAAATAAAATTAGCCTAAATTGCTCATCGTAACATCAACTATCTTCCAGCGAAAGTCCCTTCAAAATCGGTCCAACCGTTTCGGGGATTAGCTGGAATAAACAAAAAAACAAAAATTTTAAAACTGTTTTTCGTTGTAAATACCATATATACTTTCATATATTCGTATATTAAGAAAGTTGTTATTTTAACATTACAAATAGATACTTCAGTTTTTTTTATTTGAATAGATTTTATCATCAGAGTTAATTGAAACAATGCGTTGTCCCAATAAGTATATCAAAAAGGACTGACTGACTAACAGGAAATAAGACAGGATAGGCGCCGACACATGAATTATTCTCTAAAATATAGATTGTGTTATCTGTACCCATATTGCATAGCTAATGTAAACGATGACAACATGCTGTTAAAATTAGAAGTAGCGAATGAAAGCAAAATATTCAATATGTTAAAAGACATTACTTACCTCTTTGCGATGATGGCTTGGTGGTAATAGCGTGAAGACACCCCAAAAACCACCGGTTACTGTTTCGAATCCTGGGTTTTTAGGTGAACACATCATGATGAAACCATTGTATTGTGGTAAGACGTTCTTCAATGTGCGTCATGTTGACCACTAACCTAAGGATGGGAATGGCATAGATTTGCAACTATATTTCAACAGTCGTAGTTGATAGTCAATAATTCTAGAGTATTTACTATCTTTGCTACATGTGATCGTTACATGTGATCAGGTGAAATTGTTTTCTAACGTATAAATATTTAAAACATAGGATAAAGAAATGCATAAAATACAATACATTATTTTGGGGTAACATCTCAATGACATACCTAAAGTTCCTCAGTGAGTTATGATTATGTTATTATGAGAAGGAAATACTTTATGTTCGTATATTACTTATTTCAGACGTAGTAGTCACATAAAGTATACCTCCATTCTCAGAATATGTTAATATCTCTCTTTACAAATAATCAAAGTGATTGCCGCAACGCACCGGATATAGATATTCCCTGACCGGAAACACTTGTTTGTAAGCACACTCGCAGGTATCCCCGTTTTCATTTGTACACACATGTACACTAAACGCAAAAGATTGAATGGAGTACCTTTGGACCCTTTAATAGAACACGTGCAAGGGCCTTGTACTTACAGTAGTACCCTAATCCCTTCGTTAAGATCCGGATTTTATTGCGTCGTTCATCTCAGTTGTGTAAATCTCACACCAATATAAGTTACCTATATAAGAGAAATCATTTCATGGTTTTATGAAATATGTTAATATACTTTAGATGAAATAAATTTTTAACATTACAAAATTGCTAAATTCACAAACAGCACAAAGTATAATTTTTATAAGTAAATTAAGTTAATTTATATGTAACTGTCTATAAAAAGTACCTGTTATAAAAATACTGCTTGCTTTTAAAAAATGTCAGTAACACATCAAACAGGAAATAAACATTATGCACTTTGTATAGCTCTTGTATATTCAGCAGAATCATCAATTTCATCACGTCTGACCTAACTATAAACTTGAGCCTTAGTCTTGTATCATCGAATTTGCTAGTTGTGTAACAATTTGAAAATTGAGCAATTTACATTGTGATCCGTCTGTTGTTAGTAGTCTTGTAATGACGATATAATTGAAACGTACGTTTATAATTTTTTTAATTGCTTTTAACTTTTTTTAAATAAATATGTACTTAAATAAAATTGCTGTTAACATATACTGCTTCTTTTTACCCATATTTAAATGAATTAATGTTTCAATATTCTGTTAAGAGGAAATTACTGGTCGTACTAAAAAAAAAACAATATTAAAATATGTTAACTTTGGTTTTACGATATTCTTCCAAAGCCAATGTTGTATTTTTATAAAACGCGAAACTTAGACACGCTCTAATAGTTTATAAATGATGAAAGTGGCGAGACAATTAATTAAACATTGGACACTCCTTGATATATTGCGTCGGTAAACTGTTTTGTTTGATAAGGGTCCGGTAGCGATCGAATTCTCATAGTGTGCAATTGCGCACAGCAATGAGTCACACGCAACGAGTATTTTGTGTTTATAGTTGAATGGTTCAGAATAATTGAAGAAGTTATTTATAAGTTTCCTCTTTAGAAGAGAATCGTGTGCGCGATCGGAGCCGGATGCCGCCACCCTTCGGAGGGCATGCCTTCACAAAGGCATTTAGTCTATTTAAAGACATCCTGCTTAGTGCGGGGCCCGAGTCCGCTCGCGCACGTGTGTCAAGTGTCCTGCGCCCGCCGACCTGTCAATTACTGTCACCCTTACCTACATATCTCTGCGACACTGTGCTAGCAATGCCTGTCCACCGCTGATAAACTCACTGAGTCCATCATTCTAGATCTCGTTCATACCGCAAAATCACCCTTGTCGTTGACATCGTAAACGAGATGCCATACTACAACGTTTACTGATAGCATTTACATACATCTAAAGATTATTATTTTTAAAAGAACTACAAATCTATTATTGTTAAAATGTTACATATATATCACCGTAACGTAACAATGTTACCTTGATTTAATATATTATCGTACAGTGCTTATATACATTAATATATTATTGTCAAGAAATAATTGAAATCTATGATTATGGCTTGACTTATTAAATGAAAGTTCATAATCAATATAAAATCGTGAGTAATATTTAACAAAGATATCATAACAAATCAGCGACGTAGCTGACTCTTACGGATAAGGTAACTATCGAGACATCAGGAAATTGGGTAGGTGTTCTGTTCCGCTCAATCAAACAAGTTATTGCTCAACGACAACTAAATTTATCGAAGAAGCATATTCTGACATTATAATGGAGTTGGAAACAATACTGAGCGATTATAAAGTGCACTGAAGCAGAGATTATGGTGTACGCATGAGACAAGCGAAGGCGCGGCCGCCGGCCGACCGCGGAGGCTAATGGTTCGAAGCCACTTGTATTGTCGACCACCTTCATCCGTATCACCGCTATCATACATCTCGGAAAGCCTAGCGATAGGAATCCACGGCGGTTCTGAAATATTGCTACAGCTTTCTACGCAGATGTTTATCGTACCATCTTTTTATCATTTCTATTAAATCTTGTTATCAGTTTTATTACACTTAACTAATAATTCAGGTGAATAATATTTATCCACGATGAGTGATAAGCTTAATCATCTCATACTTTTTTAAAACCCACAATTGTAATCTACCCAATGTTTCAACCAACTGTTTTAATAAATTAAGCCCTAAAGAATTAAAATTATACAATTTAGTTTGTTTTTTAAATTGCGATATGGATTTATTCCTTTTATTTTATTATAATAAACGTAATAAGTTTATTTTTGTTAGTAAAATAGAACATAGAGTATATTAATAATTATCAACTATAGCTAATGACAACCGCATAATACAACGCTAAGCACGATTGTATAGAAATCATAACATCAAATCATATTACAAGGAAGGTTTATCTATACAACATTGTTCAATATAATACATCTTGCTGTTCGTTTATTGTTTATTTTATTGGCATTGCCTGCTCAATGAAACAAGTCATCAATACATATCGTAAAATATGAAGATATTATAAATCACTGGTAGGTATATTCCTGTCAATAAGTACAATATTTTGTTACAAGTGTATTGTTACCTACGATGTCAGTGTATTATTTACATGCCACATAAACAATAAATAAGCAGTAAGGAATACTAAGATTTAGAAATAATAAAGAGTTGATATTTCATCGTTTTGATACTTATTTACTAAATTCGATTTCTTACTATTTATTTCAAAATGTAATTCTATTTTACTTTAAAAAAAGAAGAAATATTGCCTTTATGCCCCTTTTCTGTATATATAAATTTACTTCAAATGGAGTTCCCAATACGATAAATTGCACTTAGAAAAAACACGTATACATTACCCTCCCGAAACCTTCCTTCCTTTCAAACTATCTTGACATATTCTCACCTGTGTCGACAGTTCACGGAGTGCAAGGCACATACTATCTCCCTTCTTTTTCCGTACATTCTTTAGTCACAATCTATGTCACACCAGTGACAACCCTCTACGTTACAGAGTACGATGACCTCGACGCAGCTTGCTTCCCCTCACGAAATTCAAAAATATCGGAACCACATGTTCTTGACCTTCCTCATACTTTTTCTAAGCTTACCGAGGTTCATATTTTCTTCCTGTAGCGATCAGATACCAGGATTCTATGAGTGGATATTCCTAATAAAATAATTATTATACAATGTAATCGATCAATGGAAAGAATATACATACAATTAGAGAATATTTATTATTTTGAGTCGAGTCGATCGATAATTAATCTTATAGTTTAGAATCAAACTGAAAAATAACGAAGTTATTAAACACACATTTAACCCATAAATCGTTATCAATTAAAATTGAAACATACTAGCATTTATGTAATTGAACGAATGATATGTGTCGTCACGTAATTTTACTTTTCAACTGACATTACAAGATAATTAGAATTCACGTTATCACTAAATATTTTAAAACAAAGTCGTCCGCCGCGTCTGTTTGTCTGTGTTTCCAGTTCTCGGTAAACTCAAAAACTACTGAACGAATTGTAATGAGGTCTGCACCAATACATAGAGTAATTCACGGGGAAGGTTGAAGTATATAATTTGTCAAGGTTTTTTTGTAAATTGGTTGAAATATAATGATAATTGTTGAAAGGATCGGAAAAAGTCAAGCCGCCTTAAGTGTTTCATGCACATAAGTATATATTAATTTTTATTATCAGGGCTGAACAACATCAGCCGGGCCTGCTAGTTTAAGATAAATGTACTATTAATAACAAAATATTGTACTACAATTATTATTGTCGTCGTATGCGTCAAGTCTAAAATTACAATAAACTATTATTCTATTTTAAGCAATACATAGGCACCACAGACGTTAATAAATCACACTGATGTAAATCTTATAGATAATAATTATTTGGCTAACGTACATGTATATATAATAATTCCTAATTATTTATATTTATACACACATTTATATTATGTCTTTAACAATATAAATTTGAGAAGAATGATAGAAGTATAATATTTATAAGCCCACACGAACCCGTTGACAAGTTGACAGTTATCTTGTTGTTCATTAGATTATGTTACTCAATAAATTGTAATTATTACCAATACGTCTATTATATAATAATATCGTTTTAATGTATAGGCAACAACAGGTACATATTCGTTCAATTACTGACATACACATTGAACAGTTATTATTTATTCCTAACATTTCTGTTATATTTTTTTAAGTGGAATTTAAATTGCTACATTTATTTTTCCTAATTTTTAACGATATAGTTACAATTAAAGCTACTTGTAATTCGATTATTATTTGTAATGACTTCTCTAACCATATCTTATTTCAAGTTACTAATACTGTTCAAACTAGATATCTAGATATTAGATTATTATTTAACGTAAAAACGTAGTTACGAAATCATTTAGTAAAAAATACCAATCAAGATATTTTAACGGCATTTTACTTGTTTATGGTCTATAGTCTGTTTTCTTATATTTGATATAGTATATTTATTCATACGCAGTATTATATTCAAATTTGGCCATATGATTGCACTTTACAAGAGACCTAAAAAATCTATACGAGTGGTTCCCAAAGTTGACTGGGCCGCGACTTACCTGACAAAAACTTCCAAATACGGGACTCACCTCTAGGTTTTACACGTAGAAAAATTTCTTAACTGCTTGTAATTGAAACTCATTTTCAGTGACGTATCTTTTGATAAATCAATCACTTCTTCACTTGCTTTTGATAAGAGGTGATAGATGGTTAGCCGGAGCGTTCGTATCATCCTGTTTTTCAGCACCCACCCAGTAATTGTTTACGACCCATTGGGTCTAATACCCAAATATTTTTGTAGGATTGATTGTATTTGACTCATGTCTATGCTTAAGATGCTTGAATATCTCATGGTAGGTGTCACATGCCCTTCTGTTTCGATCATATCATGTGGCGTACAGCATCCAACTTTTCGTTGTTCACGATGGTGGACGGACGACCATCATGAAATTCGTCACTGATTAATACGACCGCGTTGGAATTCTGCAAACCAGCTATGAACAGTCGACTTGCATGGTGCAATATTGTAAAAAGCAGTTTGAAGGAGAGTGTCACTCTGCTGAGTCGTCAAACTACACTTAAAATCGTAGAAAATTTTCACCAGTTAAATCGTTGGTAACGTATGCAATATTTAAAATGGCGCCAGAATATAAACACAAGGGACTAATAGATGAAACAAATTCAATTTTTAAGCCAAAAATGTATTCATGCATTTTTAAACATTCTTAATGTAAATAGTCAATTATGGAAACTTTTAGTGGGCTCTATTTATCAATGCAAACAGGTTAACTCTGCGAGGACTCATTAAACATTACAATGCTAGGATCGTCTACTTGGTGTCTTGCTTGATCTTAAGTCCTATGTTAGATCTTCGATGTTATACTAAGGTGCCATGAAAAATAATACCTTTGTTTGTTGTAATCTCTTTAGATTTAAGCTGCGTTTTTTTAAAAGTTATTTGCATTTATATGACATGAAATAGAAAAAAGTCAAAAGGTCGAGATGTTTAACGTTGAATTAAAAAAAAAATCGATAATGTCTTCAGTGAGGTTTCCATTATGAAGTATCTTGTATACCTAAGAGCTAACCTACACGCATTCCTGAGACGACTAAGAAAAATCTCTGTCATCGATTATGAAACATAAACGATTATAAACTATTGTTCGAGTGCAGTACTCTGACATTGTTTCGGCATCCATTACGTAAGCAAATCAATCGAGTTCAAATATCGCACAGGCCATCTCATTTTCTAATCGAGTCACTTGCATAATTGGACCGATTTGCACAGTGGCCGCATCGAGCACAGGCGAGCACGGGCGAGGGGCGAGGACGGCGCCGCTTGGCTCGACAACTGAGCTCTTATTGCATAACACAATAATCGATGCTCCGCCGATGAAACAGAGAAATCAATAGTCAATCTGTCAAGTTACAGCATCACTTCGTTTACATTCATTGACATAATTGCTGAGTTAACGGTATCGCCTTAACTATGACAAACTGGTAAAATACTTTTTGAACACTTTTTATGGGAAGTTAAATTTGAGTATTTACACAATGTTGCCTTCACTTTACACACATTATTAAAAAATAATCGGTTATTTGTGACATTATTGTGAGTCATATAGTATAAATAACTATCCAATAAATTAATGTATTTACGTTGGGTATTTAAAGTAAATCATCATCATTCAATGAAGTTCTTAGCAGATACCACAGATTTAAAAGTACGCACAACAAAATAAAAGGTTTTATGTAAATTCTTACGCAGCTTTTATAATTTCGATGAAGTCTAAAAAACAAAACGCCTAAATATTGATCTAAATCTTTAAGATATTAATAAGATCATATTAATCACCCATACGAAGCCGGGGTGGGACGTTAGCACTACATAAAAAAGATAATTTAATCATAAAAATGTATAGTAGTACATTCAATGCTAATGTTAATGAATTAAAATCAACTTATTTATAAAACTCTCCCGTATTAACTTCATTATACGTGGTGTATATTCACTTAATTATAATTCTTTATAAGTCGCGATATTTTAGATTATCTACATAATAATAATATACACTAAAATATTTCATTAAATGGTAATAATACATTTACCCATATCTATAAGCTAGCCTTCGATCAGAATCACACCAGGTGTTAAATAAAAATGTCGTAGAAGATGGTAGCCTACATTATACATTTATTAATATATCTCTACTAACATTATAAATGCGAAAGTGAGTTTGTTTGTACGTTAGGCTACTCAATCGATGATCATGAATTTTGCCATACATGTTGTCAGGTGTACAAAAAAGGATATAATGTACCCCTCTAACTTATCTAAAGTACCTTTAATCTAGAAATAAAATTACCTTTCCCGAGGCAGAGATCAAATCTATATTAACGTGAGCGATGCCGCAAGCAAAAGCTAGTAAATATACAAATTCATTCTTAATTTAGTTGAAGAAAAACGAAGTACCTATATTTAGAACGTCAACGAGAAAATCATAAACAAACGGTATTTGTTCGAAGTGATTCTATAATAACCTGAGATTTCTTTTTGTAATTTCTTATCAACCCGTCACTGAACGTTAGGTTCAGTGCATAATATTTCACTTCTTGACTACAAGTGTGTACAAAGTTAAACACTATTTGCATGTCACATCCAATCAGCTCAGTATGGCCACAGCCGCCGGTTCGCATAATGCCATTAGCAGTAATTAGATCAATATCTTAAGGTGATTAATTTTCTATGTTACGGATAGCGAAATATGGTACTAACAACGGTATTTCTCAAAGATACGTACTAATATTAAGTATGGCTACGCAGAGTATTTTCTACATCACTGACTTTTAATATTTTACGAGTACATACTTATCTAGTATATTTAAAGAATACTATAATGATAAAAATTGAAAAGGTAAATTGTAACTCTCTTCGGGCTTAATAAATAATTTAATCTTTTCTAATTGTATATAGTATGGATATTTCAAGCATATACGAGTAGGTACACTAATAAAACAAAACGCAACATGTGAGTTACTTCGTCCTCTTGTGCGCTTGTAACGTGCAGTGCAAAAAAAATATACAATTTGTTACCTCTACATCTGCCAGTTATATTATAAGCTGCTTAAATCAAAATGGCTAGTGCTTATATAAAAAGAGAGTTAAATAGCTCATAGGTAATGGAATGAGCCGGTATGGCCGTAGCACCGTACCGCGCCTGTAGGTACGTAACTTATTAGGGTTGCATTGCAGATTGCGTGAATGCGTTCACATTACGGTTGCACTGGCTTTGACGAAGGAGTGAAAAAGCCGCGCTGGGTGGGCCGGTCCATCGTGCGCTCCATACTAAACATTGCTTACCGCGCTGTATGAGCAGGTACTGCGGCTGTGTGACGCTGCACCACACACATTTAAATAAATTCTAAGCTATTTATCTCGCGTTCTTAAATTTATTTACAAAACGCATACAACACTTTTTGTCCAGCAACCTGATAATGTAATGATTATATGATGACATCTCAACTTGCTTTGAGTAATAATTAAATGCAATTTGAGTAAAGTAATAGTATAAGCGTAAAGTGTTACGTGACGAAATTACTTCTGTAGACGGTTTTGATTCATAGCCTACTAACTTATAAAGCAATGATAATGTTGTTTAAGGATTAACTCAGTAAAGATAAAGCATTTGTGAATTATGCTATCGTAGTAACATGGCGTTTTGTCTCGGTCTGAGAAATATACTAGACAAAGATAATTTCAGCTGTCTTTATAGCTAACCGGTATTATGAGTCAGCTGTGATTGTTTAATTCAGTGCTTCTAAGCGTGTCGGCTCGTGGCGTGGCGCATGCGCTCGGTCACAACAACTAGTTTGATTCATTTGCTTACCTAGCGCAGATCTCACTTACATTACGAGAAATTATTGATTTACACTTGTGTTTGTTTTAACATTTAATTAGTTTCATAACTATACGCATATCTATAAATTGTCTTTATGACTTATCTTTATTATAAAGAGAAGGCGAACAATAAGACTTGAAAGTATCAAGTATATATATTGAAATGGGACACCCACACATCTTTTAAACTATTAAACAATCGCGGGAGCATGTACCTGTTGCGTTTCGTTTTCCTTTCATGGAACACATTTCTTGTTATTGAGAGCACAAAACACAAAGCGGGTTTATCTGAATGTATTATGAGGAGCATCTCCGCGCCTAGATCGCGCGATAATGCTCGTCGTTGTCGAGTAACAAAATTGTATTTTGAGGTGCTTCGGCTCACGAAGCATTGTGGAGCGGTACATGTGCTGTGGTGCGGGCGGCTGCAACCAACTATATGAGGTGATCTCGAGTCGAGTTGACCTTTGCACGCCTTACAGGTACCCACCGCCTTTGATCGTCTCTATGTCGCGGCTTATGGCTCGCCTGTCAGCAATGAGGAAGTTTATTGTCTTTCTCGAAAAGAAAGTAGGTAGATGTAGCGATGCTAGAATTGTTTTACCTTCGTTTTAATTTACTTTAATCGTGGTATCTATCGAATGCCATTTTTGTTTAGCATGTCAATGGTTTTATTATACTCGTTGCTTAGTGTTCTGAATGAAGAGCAGGCGTGTCTTTCGAAATTTTCGCTTGCTGTCCTTTGAGATGTTTATTGTTTGAAGGTATAAAATATTTAAGAGTTTACATTTATATATGAATACTTATAGTATTCTGTTGTCCATCACTCAATCTATTTTTTATTTATTTTTATTATAATATATCCTAAAATCGAAATTATGGTAACATTTCGTAAAATAAATAAACTTTATAGTTAATATGAAATCTTTAACAATAAACAGAATAGTTAACATGAGTAATGGAATAATGGCTGGGGAAAAATTGAATTTGAAATAACTTAGTGAGCTATTGTTATTAATTAAAACCATAAAATGTTTTCTAAGATATTTATATTATCACCCGTTTCAAATAAACGATAAAGAAGTGAGATGTGTCATCGTATTTTACTGCAGCGAGTGATGTGCCGTCAAATACAAGGACTTTTGTGTCGCCGTGTGATCGTCCTCGCGTTTTCGTGAACACGCATTCGAATAAAGGCTTATTAACTTCATTCATACAAATAAAGGCTTTATTTCTATAGAATTATTGGATTCAAATAACGAACAAATCCCTTTACATGCTTGAATAACCTGTAGAACGTAATTTTATCTTCCCTTTTATCTTAAATTATATACACGAACATCAGGGTACCATTGCGATTAAAATCTTATTTATTTTGGTAATAATTACTATGTTCGTAAAATTACATTTTTAATATGTAACGTCACAACTATATGTTATTTGTGTTATCCATAAATGGTTGTTTGGAGTCTTATGCTACATTGTGTCTGTTTAGGGCATGTTTGTAAAATTGCCCGCGATATAGAGTTTCCTCCACCGCGGAACTTTTGTTTGAAATGCTAAGTTATGACATTCATTAGATAAGTATATATAATTATCATACGACAAATTTTCTTGTATCTCGAATGCAATAAATTATGTGACCATACTATTTAAAATTTTTCGTACACCTTTTCAGAGATACAGAAAAGAACATACAATATCATCTAGACAAAACGTATAGCTCTAGGGGAATAGATCAAATCTAGATAAATGCGAGCGAAGCGCCTAGTTGTCGAGTCGCCGAGTGGTTTGACCAGTAAAATGTCCATTCGATGTCTGCAGGTTCATAACCATGTACCAATGATTTTTTTGGTATTCGCGTATACTTACTAACTTAAATTGGAAACACTGTCGACTAATAGTGAAGTAAAACATCGTGAGGAAACCTGAACCCTATGTAAGATTGGCACCGTATATGAGAAAATATAAACTGTGAATTTCTCATAGCTTAAAATCGCCAAATCGTCGTGGGTTGACGTGGTGATTATGCCCATACCTATCTTCGGGAAGAGATAAATAGTTGCTGCATTGTATACCTTCCAAGCTTATGTGAAGCCATGAGCAAAAGCTCGTAAACAATAATCTACATACTAATTTAATACTACAGATAATGTGAAACACTATAACGATGATATAGTCTTAGTGTGTAACACTGTGATTAGTTTAATTAGAAGATATTTTACTTGTATAAATTAAACTATACAATAAGAATCAATTGCCAAATGTACGAGAAATGTATGTAGCGCATTACGTCAGAAGAGTTACACCTATTTGACTAATTCCTTTTTGGTTGGATTTATAATTGTCAGAACAGGGGTTTGTATAAAAAAAGTTTAAATAATCCGACGGAAAAGTAAAAAAAAATCGTTAAAACGTCTCCACTTCAAAAAGTGAGAGAATAAATGAGTGATACAGAACTCAGAAGACGATAAGGAGATGTTCAAAAATATTGACAAAAATGACAGACTGACGTTGTTATTGAATTGCCATTTTATTTAATTACATGATCATGGGGGTCTGGTGGTTTGACCGGTGGAATATCGATTCGATGCCCGCAGGTTCGAACCCCGGCATGTACCGACGAAGTTTTCAGAATTCACGTTCACTTACTAATTTTTAAATTAGTTAACGCTATCGGCAGACGGTGAAGGGAAACATCGTGAGAAAACCTCAACATGAGAAATATTCTTGTAGTGCCACTGCATGGGGAAAAAATATAGAACTGTGAATTTCTCAGAGTTTGAAATCGCTAATACGTCGTGGCCTGGCATGGTGATTATGCCCATACCTTTCTTCTGGAAGAGACATATGGCCCTGCAGTGGGTCTCTTACAGGCTGATATGATCGTACTGTGAAATAGATATTTGGTCATATTTTCTTTACTAGCATACACCCGTGCGAAGCTGGGGCGCTTGCTGCTTAGCTAGTAACGTATAAAAAATCTTTCTCATTCAAATGACATAACTACATAATCAGTATTTTTAGCAAGTCAAAGAAATTGATTTATTCGATAGTTACTCAACTTGTCGTATAAAATTATATCAATTGAAACGATATCGTTTCTAAAACTGGCAGATGATGCCCGTAACTACTAGTTAAACTGCTGTTAGTTCCAACAGATGTGCCAAATTAGTTCGTGTCACCTCGGCCGGCCTTCCCGCGAACAATTAAATGCGTCTATGCGTAGGAAACGGTCAGCTGGCGTATTTTTTAAGTTATCTGGATCAGTTGGCCGCCTTTATGCGTCTGCTGACCCATATGTTTCACGATCGTAACGTATTTCTCCATAATGAAATGACACACAAGTTTTTTTCTCTCACTAAAAATACTTTAATAGTTTTATATTTTACGTACTATTAATTTTGTCAATACTGCTTGTTCTCGACGCAAAAGCATAATTACCAATTTATGTGGATTCACTATCTGCTGTCTTCATTTAAATTGTAATTTTGTCATTACTACCTAAATCCTGCAACCCTTTCACCGAATTTAAGTTACCTGTATAAAGTGTGACCATCACTACCTAGCCCTTAAGAAAAGGTATAATGATAAGTAACCTAGATAATACTAACAAGAGTATGCTGTCCGCCAATAAAAATGTCATCAAAATCGGTTCTCCTATTTCCGAAATAAATATAATGTAAAATAATTGTATGATAAGACGTAAACAATTCAAATAAATAGTGGTCGTCAAGTGGTCGAAATTATGGAACGTAAGTTATGGTTAAAAGAGCTTTATAAACATAGGCTTGAACTCGTCGATGATGAGATAAAATGTTACTGTTTCCAATTTTTTATTGACACTAAATTTACACTAACCTATTTACACTAAAGCTCGTCAATAGTTTCTAAAGAAAAAATAAATAAAGACAATCGGATAACAAACTGAGGAAAATTATACTGAACTATTTTATCTTCGCCTATTTATATATCGAGTAGCGAGCCCAGCAGACATTATTATCCTGCACTGAAAATAATAAAATAATCCTGGAATCAGATCGCAACGCCACTTACTGAGTCCAATTGTGAATCTAAACCCTTCTTTAATCAACCTGAACCCACACAAAAAAGTAATCAAAATCAATACAGCAGTTTCGGAGGAGTTCAGTACAGAATCTACAGAATAATTTTATATGTATAAATATAATAATTTTGTACTTTGAGATTACCGCGACACACTGACTTGCAGCTAAATCATGACTGAATAATCTTTGCGACCTTATTATATCATGCTCATGCAACGCGTCAAGGGGAAGGGAAGTGACTCGTATTAAATTGCGACCACCTCTCTCTCCCAATATATTGCTAATTTTTAATATATTTATGCGAAAATATATGATTCGCGTTATCTCTTGGTATTTATGATTTGTGAGTAAAAGTAAGCGAATGAATTCCCATTATATATACAAAGTAGCAAAGTTTTTTTATAAAACAGGAGATCGAACCACAAAGTATGCCATGAATGTGTAATCAGAGAGTTTATTGATCGCGGTAAGATTAACACCGCTCCGCATTGTCTGAGTTGGCACATCTTAAATTTTCCCTTTTTGTGCCAATAACTTAAGGAATTCACGAATTAATTTTTTTCTTCACGTATATGAATGTCGCCGTTTATCACACCGGGAAAGAATTATTCCTTCTTGTGTTGCGCTTTCGCAACCGCTTTTCAATTGTAAATTGTGATGTTTTACGACTACCTCCGCGACTCGACTCCGATATACAGATGTACATATTTATCGATAAATACAATCGAGAACTGCTTCACTACCAACGGTAAATTTATAATTCTCTTAATGTAATAAAATACATATATTGCCTTGATATTATTTTGATGGTATTAATTGAGATATATCCAGAATATTTATTATAGATAAGATAGAATAGTTAATCCCTGTAGAAACATCAAACAGACTGCTACCTAATGCTGTATGCTAATGCTATCATTTTCCGACAAATGAATCGCGGCGTAACAGGTAGCTCAACTTGAGTAATTCTCGACGTAAAGTATAATATAAATAAGCAATTTTTATTAAATGAACTGTGATTCCATTCTGTAGTTTTGATTCGTTGCTGAATATATATTATTACTATTCTATATATACCCAAAAATTTTAGCAGTACTTGAGGAGTTGAATATGTGACACCTATATCGAACACGCAGCTATTATTCCCACTAATCGCACGAAGAAATAAATTAGGGTGTTTATTTAGTAAATAGTATTTATTCTTTGTTAACAAACATGCATAGCACATTAACATGAGTATATATACAGGACGATCCATCTCTCGGCGTATCCTGGTACACTGCGGCTGCACGTGCCTACCACGCGGCCGGAAGCACTTCGCCGTCGGCATATTTATGTGACCTTCGCAATTATTCCATTTTGTGTACGTTATCCCATCCAATGCACATCGAAGTATTAAACTTTCACCGGGCAAGTAGAGCACGGCCATATAAAATTATACTCACAATCTCACTACGAGTACATACTCACGACACGAGAAACAACGGACGAGCGCTCATAAATTATTTCCTGTTCTATATTATACTTATTACCTACTCTGATAATGAACTAATCTTTGGAAAAATAAATTATATATAGTGACTGTTTGTGAACACTTTTTGATATCAGCCAAAAGGTTATCATCAGGAATTCATTAGACAATTATAGCCATTTACTTTATCAAAATCAAGTAGTAATCACCCACTACTATTAATTGTACCCAAACCTTGATACTACGATTAAAAAATTAAATAATATATTTTCCTTTTCATTCCGTCCCATGTGAGACATGGGACGATAGATTTTTTTTTTTCGAACTGACTACACTGTTGACCTGGCATGGCCTCTAGAGTTTCACCGGGACGATAGATAATTCGAGATGGTCGACAGTTTAGTTTTAGAAACGTGATAACAATATAAGCTCCCGGACAGAATATATAAATTATGTTAATTATTTATGATAACTTTATCAATTATATCAATATCTTGAAACGATTAGTTAAAGAAGATATATTGAAAGAAATATAATTTTCAAAATAATGGCTATAATTGATTTCTGCGAGGTTATGTTCATTGGTTCAGACGTTTTCGTATTGATAGAAAACGCTGACTTACGTAAACAAGCATTAGGCGTTGTTAGCGATATACGGTGCGATCGTGTTCACATATCGGGATGCATTCGATAATAAATCTGTGTTAGTTGGATAGCGCACGTTTGCGCACCGTAAGGATGTCCTCAACGAGAGATAAGCCCACAACCTGTCCGCTGTTATCGCTTTACCTATCTAAGTTCTGTCAACAATTCCTATATAAATATGATCACGATACAACTTTTTTTCATGATGTCCATCGCGTTACATATCAAATACACATACGAATATGCCATCCCAAGATCCATCGAAAATATTTCAATATTTTACATGAGGATAAATCTTATAAATATCAAACATGGTGCTAGAAATCCATTATTATTACTATTATTTGTGTATATTAACTAAGTAATATTTATTGATAAACTAATGTTGTGGTTATAGTTTTTTTAATTTTCAACGAGTTTAATAGAAGTAGTTATTTTCACCTTTAAAATAATTGATTTTCAATATGTTTTATATTTTAATATTTCACTTGATTAACAAAAAGTCATCAGTGTGAATGTCAACAATAAAAGAGCGATGAGGATGTTTGTCTATATATTCGTTTTTTGCATTATCTATTCTTGACGTTATTTATGCTTCTTCCGATTATCTGATAAAATTATAATTATGTTTCTATAAAGTAATAACGCTTTTTTATTATGACATCTAATGAGCCAGCAACTTCATAACGCGCACGTAGCCAAATAGAGTTACTTTTTTTTTTTTTACTTTACTTAATATAGTAAAAATTTGGAACAGTCATCATGTCAGATATTTTGAATTCGTCCACTTTATGACGTTTATCAAATAGTAAGTTTTAGTAGTTTTTATGTAATTTTTATTAGTAACTAGTATGTACTTCATGATTTTACCTTTTTACCTTTAGATATAGACAATAACTAGCTGTGCCCGCGACTCTGTCGGCGTGGAATTTCTCGTATAAATAACGGGATCAAAGAAAGTACGCGAGTGTATTTAAATTCAACTTTGGTGATTTAACTGTATATCATACTTAGAGTATGATTCTGATTCCCGAGACGTAGTAGCATAGAACTGACAAAGAGTAGTCAACCTTGCCTCAAACTCTGTGAATGTCTCTGACTTTAGAAACCATGTGAATTTAACCCAATACATCATTTGTTATCACATTTTAAAAGAGTAAAAAACCATCAGATGAGCTTACTCAGTTTTCTGTAAACAAACGGTTCTAATCTTTTGTCGAACAATGGAAGGCTAATTAATTTTCTAACAAAATTATTTTAGTCAAAATCAAATTACATTTCAATATAATAAGAAAATCATTTCGTAATTCAGTAAAACCATATATCTGAGGCGATAGCATGGCTTAGTGGTAGCGTGTTTCGCCATCGTGACGATCAATATATGTTCAAATAACCTACGAGTATACTGAGCCGGAGATTTCGGTATAGGAAAACAAAATGAGGATGATGGTAGGGCTTTTTCTAAGACCTCCCTAGCTAGCTACAACCTTCAAGTAGAAAATTTGTAGTCAGTTGGAAAATGTATCCCTGGCAATTGTACTTGAGACCCAGTTCCCCTCTAGGTTTAATGAGTTACCATTTTATACCATATCTTCACTTTATATGAAATGTGTTTACGATCTCGTCGAAACATATAAATAATTTAAAGAACAATAATGGATATAAAAGTTTAAGTTCATAAGCCTTATTATAATATACCTGAATTATTAAAATTCAGTTCAAAATTATTAACGACGAAATCTACAAAAATCTTACAATCCAAACAACGCCATCTGCTGTACAATTTTGTGATGAAACTGATCCGTTTCTTAACAAATGAATAGAATATAACTTTTGTATTTAGTAATATAATAACTATATAAATGAAGAATGCGATAGTCTTAAATTACTTAAAATATAGTGGAGTGAATAAAAATCAAGAGAAATTCGTGACAAATTCTTGATAAACCTAAACAACACAGTTTCCTATATGTTGTGTTGTCATCATGTAATTTGTTCTAATGTCTCAGAGATATAAACCTGCTACAAGAATACAAATAACGCCATCTATGAACAGATATGAAAGTACAAATATTTCTTTTTATTTCTATATTAAATTACATGAAATGAGATTAATATCATTTCAATGTATATTTGTAATATATTACATTCATATCAATACACTAGTTGGTTCTTACACATATATTTGGCTATACATATGTGTAAAAATGCGTCCTATATGATTAATCCAACTTTTTAAGTTATTCAAACAACTATCAAATTTTATCAAAAAGAGCCAAACGAGCAAATAGAGAGACAAACAAAAAAATAAGATGCAAATATTTTAAATACTATAGTGTTTTGTCATTGATTATGAATTCCGTTAAAATATTTTTGCCAGATATATTTGATGTACAAATCATGTCTCTTTGTTATTTTATTATAGATATAGATTTATAAGTATAGATTACATTATTATTATTATCATTACGTATATACTAATGGTTTTGCCTAATACTCTTTGTGTCTCAATTATATGAAAAGGCTGTTCTCTCGTTCTGATAAAATCATATAATTCACCATATCTGATAATTGTCTACTGATTAAAGTGCTACTTTTTGTCAACTAAATATAGTGAACCAATTTGCTTAGTCCTATCAGGTGAAGCCAACTACAAAGGTGATTTTATCAGGTTTCGAGTACACGGTCTCCGAGATATTAGTAGTTTGCGAAAACAATAATATTATTAATTATTTAAATTTGACGTTATAATGTAACAGTTTCGATACATACTATATATTATTTTTCAATCATAATGATAACAAATATACAACAAGACTAAAATATTACAGAAGAGTAAGTTGTTAACATAATGTCTAAGTATGACAATGTATTTACCTACACACTTAAAATTACAATTAAAATTGTAAACTAAAAAAACACATACTTGTCATAGTTAACTGGAACTATAAGTTATACTATCGCTCATTCTTAATCTTTGACAATACTTGTTTGAAATCGGCGCGGTGCGTGATTTTTTACGAAAATCTCCTTTTATTCACGTTCAAAAAGAATTTCGCATTGCGCCCTCAGCGCATTGTACAATGGCGCGGAATGTGGATAAAATCAACAACACACTAAATCACACATACCCGAATATACAATAGCTGTGTAAAAGAATATTTACGATTCGGATTTTTTAAAGGCATTATGCACCTACCTAGCTTGTATTAGGTACATTGTCTTGATATCTGATGGACTCGCTACAATTGGCAGTGTGAAGTAGCATTAAGGAAGCTAGTGCTAGACTGGTAACGCGTTGGACGGTAGTTACATAAATCTATAGTGCAAAACGCGAAGCGTGTAGTGACGAAGCGAAGCCCGACGTTACGCCTACGCACGACGTACGCAAGCACAGGCTAAAGTGCGCGCGCCTGTACTCCGTTCTCCGATCTCCACGTTCTTAGCATATCTGAATCTATATACACGTGGCGGCCACGACAGTGCGGCACACCACCGCTGCCTGATATGGGCAAAAATTGAAACACGGAGCATACATATCTGAGTGGGTTTCAGCCTACACATAAAGCGCTTCGTGCTTTCTTTATGTTCCGCCTCTGTTTTGTAAAGAATATAAAATCTTATCTACGATCTGAATTCCTCATTGGATCCAGTCCGTATCAAAATTTTCCTTATTTTTCCTATAGCCATCATCACAGAAGTGCTTATCGGTATATGAGGATTGTAATAAAAATAATGAGTTAGTAAAATTTCTTTATCCTTTCGATAAAGTATTTATATCAACTGACAATCTTAATTTGGATCAGGATATTATTATATACGTTAGTGCGATAAACAATCTACGATCTTATTATTTTAAGTTTATAATTTAATATACGTGTATCTTTCCTTTTCTTGCTCTAGATATTTCATTATAACAAACTCATGTAATTCAACCAGTACTATCAATGCAATTTGGTACATATAATGTGTTAGTTTTTGCGTATCTTCTTACCTGACATGTTATCCGTATCCCACGGCATCGGCGCCTTAACAGGTGTGCACCTGAGACCAGACGCTCTTTTTCATAACGAACCTTCGGGCAAACAAAACGACATGCTCGTTTGAAATGATGCTCCGATTCATTCATCGTTCAACGTGGAATTCCTTTATGCTTGCGGCCGAACTCGATCTTATTTTTATTGTCTTGCTTCACCTTTGCATTGAACTATACATGCTTTAAATAGCCTGCAAGAACTATACTCTTCATATACCTTAAAAATAAAATTATTCATTTCTCTGTTTTTTCTTTACTCTGAAATCTTCAAAAATAATATTATGCCAGAACAGCTTATTCAGTACGTTTGTACTTCTAAACTATACACAATATATAGCACTAAAATAGAAATGTCTATTATCGAAACAGTTCAAATACAATAAAAATGTATGCAAATTTTTCATTTCCCATATCATATGCGCTAATATATAGATAATATTTTCATTTCCTTCATATTCAAAATAATAAAAGATAAACACTTGATAAATGTTCGCTACTGTGCGTGATAGACATAAATAATGCAAACATAAATAATATAGCGTGGTTTTGTACACTTGCACTAAGCTTCCGCGAACATCGTAGATTCTTTTTGATATTGAATTTCGAAATGGCTAAATTTCGAACCACTAGAAAATCACTAATTAATGAAATTTAACACCTTCGCCTCGATTTATAACGATCTACTTCTAACTTAAATAATAATGTATGTTCTACTAAACTTGTAGATTTGTATCTTAATTTTTTTTATGGACATATTAATAACAATGTAGTCACTGGTAATGAGAAACATCCACAAGTAGTTCTTGAAGGTGTTCTAATGATTTTATGTGGGATAAATTGCAAATAAAAAATATACAGGGATTTTCTTACGTGTATATCGGGACTGAATTTAATTCTATTATGTTGTTACAAAATTCTGTCCTGTTGTCAACTTAAGAAGAAAGCTTTTAATCTTTGTTTTATGCGAAATAAAAGATCATCAAGTAGTGCCCAATAAACTATTTATTAAATTATATTATTTGGTAAAGGTATGACAACTATACGACAAGCAAATTACTTTTAGGTAAAATTTGACATGAAGATGCACTCACCGGTTTATAAGTTCTGTCTCTAAACTTAAAATTACTGTTACCGACATCAAACCAACCTTGAATATTTCGGACGAGATAGGCGACTAATATTTATTCTAGATACGTACATATACATAGATATCTGTAGAATATCATAAATAAACACACCAACAAGTCGTACTGTTAGCTTTATGCCAGTTTATCGATAAATTTGTTCTTGATTTATAGTGCCCATAAAAGATAAATGCAGTCGTAACCTTGATCTACACACATCTTGATATTGGAAAATGTAGGTAAATAAAGGCGCAAGAGGCATATCCATCAACGATTCCACGAAACGTGTACCTACTCTCACTTGACGATATTACAAATGAAGTATGCATTGATTTTAGAATTTTATTTCCCACCGATTTCATGCGTTGATTCTCACACGGTCAACGGATGCGTTTAAAACCTTCTTAGATGAATGTAACGAACACTTGTTTACCTACGTCAGCTGACTTTTGAATACAATTTCTTATAGACTCATAGAAATATACAATGCTCAGTTCGTTCACTACCTACCTGATGCGAATGAATTGTTCGTATGATCCTTGCGTGAAAGTTTTGAGACTGCAGGATTTAACAAGTCAATCAAATTATTCCATTTGCTTCTAATAATACTTTATGTATATACAAATATAATTACGTTGTTTTGATTTTTAAATAATTGTGAATGTCATTTACATATATCTTCAAAAATATTTTGTATCAAGTATAAAGTAATTTTCGTAACAACTTAAAACAGATTTAACTATTTGAAAAACTTCAGTCCAAGAATTAAGGCAAATAGAATGCTGTTACATAATTTTTATTTGCATTAAATATTAAATTGATATTAGTTATAGATTTTTTGTTCCGTTAAAGTCCTAACAAAATATGTATTTACGGTTAATTTGGGTAAGTCACTCTAGCTTTGTCCACGACTAGTAGTCCGGTGAAGCTGTAAAGGCCTGTCAGGCCAAGAGTGTAGACAGTTCAAAAAAAAAATTGTCCACTGCTCCGCACGCACTTATTGCACATTCTTTTCACCCTGTAAATATATTTTTAATAACTTAATTATATTGATACTCCTATTACTAACACTATTAATTTTGGCACAAAATACACTCGGCGTATACGAATTTCATTAAAATCAGCTGTAATGAAATAATTTCTAAGTTGCATAAACATCCTGTATACAAAATTAGAATTTCATTTTTACGTTAAATTATTTCATTTATTTTCTGTTACCTATATCAAGTTAGATTTATTTTCTAATTAAAATCGTGTACGTCGTTTGAATTTAAGTACATATTGTGGTGTCGACATCATTGGGAGTAGAACGAGCGCGCTGCCGCACCGCGCTTGGCAACTGGCAAGCCGTTATCAATATCCATCGCGTCGTTTTAATTACTTTCATTAGGAACAATTGTCCAGCTCAATCGGCCTGAACAATTTGCCGCCAATCTATACCTAAATTATAATAGCTAACATTGAACTAAATACAAATGTCTAAATAGGTGAGTAATCGCTACAATCTATTTATACTGCCCGGGAAATATGAATAATGATAAGTCCATTCAGGCTACTTAATTAATACTTATTTAAATTTCATTTTGGTAATATTTTGTCTTAAACTTAAGATTATATTTATTAGTCTAGTCTACTAGCCACTTTCAAATGTGAATTTTCTACGGAGCCTGAACAATTTGCCGCCAATCTATACATAAATTATAATAGCTAACATTGAACTAAATACAAATGTTTAAATAGGTGATTAATAGCGGCTCTATTTATACTGCCCGGGAAATATAAATAATGACAAGCTCATTCAGGCTACTTAATTAATACTTATTTAAATTTCATTTTGGTAATATTTTATCTCAAACTTAAGATTATGTTTATTAGTCTAATCTACTAGCAACTTTTAAATGTGAATTTTCTATGGCTAATTTGTTTCTGGCATTATAAATCGCATTTCCAACCTAACCTGACAAATCCAATGCACCAATACCACAGACTAATATGAGGATACTCAATGTAATATATAATAAAGTTTAAATAAGTATGTTTACGTAGCCCGATTATAATTGCCATTATTTATATTGCCCAGGTAATATAAAGTGTCCTGATTATTTACTTAATCCCTAACTCTATATATGACAGACATTTTATTCGGGAATGCCATATATAACTTTGTTTATATTAGAAGTCATCATTATTAATTAAAAAATACTATCTACAGAATTTAGCAGTAGATCGAAATGATGAGGATGATGAAGAAAATATTTAAATAGAAAACGTAACCAATAATTCTGTACCTATCGCACATAATAAAACATAAATTCCTGTGATGTAAACTTGCTACTCAATCATTGATATGGTATGTAAGTCTCACACAAATGTATATACAAGCAATCATACCGAAAATCAATAATTACAATGATGAGTAATAATGACTGTACAAGGAACGGATGACGTCAGAACCAACTAGTAATTTCGAAAGGACGCCTCGACGCTCCAGTGGCGCAATTGGTTAGCGCACGGTACTTATAAGACAGTGTTCGTGAGCAATGCCGGGGTTGTGAGTTCGAGCCTCACCTGGAGCATATTTTTTATTACTCTCTCTACCCATCTGGTAATATAAAAACATCGTTATTATGTAAGTAGATAAAATGTATAACGTGTTTATTGCGTATATAAAAAAATCGTTTATTATTACTAAAACAACAATTGAATTAGTACTTGAAAATAATGTTGTTGCTTACGTTTAATTCACATTGGGCTGCTATATTATATTTGTAGTCCAGTGAAGCTGTAAAGGCTTGTCAAGCCAATAGCGTAGTCGGTTAAAAAAAACTATATTATACATTATACTATATTTGCAAGTATATGGTTCATTTAGTAGTAAGTTTTTAAAAAAAGGGTCACCTTATACAAAGCACCATGACCTTTTATAAACTGTGTAATTTCTCACATGTCTAAATAAAATATACTAAACTTCTAAAGTCTAAGTTATAATCTAATACCTAAAATATAAAATTATGGTAAATAAAGAATAATACTGAAAAAGTTTTAATTTATATGTTATAATGAAACAGTTAAGTATGATCGCCAACACAAATAAGTGTAACAATAGGTTACAACAATAGGTAATATCTAAATGATTCCCAAAGATGAGTACACAAGTTGTCATTATTTACCTATATTAAAAGCCGTACTTCCATATCTACATATAACTTTATTTCAAATTTTATGATAGACTACATGACCCGGTGAACTTCGTATCACTTACACATATTTATGTAAAATGTAGCCAAAACTTAATACACAATTTTTATTTACATTATAAATACAACACAGTTATACACTATATCAATTTAAAGCTTTCTCATGTACTATTTTTATTTCTGAGACAGAACGGTTTTGTACTCCAACAAAACAGACCAAAGAGATCGGATCTTATACTACAGCTATATAAAAGACAAATTTTTGAACGCACCTATAAATATTTGACAAACGAATGACAGTTTATTTCTAAAATGATAAAAGAAAATGTTTCATAGTATTTTATAGTTTCATTTCATTGTATTTGAAAATTAAATTGTCTTTTTTAATTTTTTCCTTCACATATTATTTATATTTCTCACAGTGTAAACCTTCCCTGAACTTCCACAAATATTTTAAGATCACAATTAGCCAAATTGGTCTAGCCATTCTCGATTTTTAACGCGACAAATGAATAGCAATTTATTTATATATATAGATAGATTACTACTATGTGTGCAAGTGAGCATGAATTTAACACTATATAAAATGTTGTTTCTCTTAACTTAAATGGTATAGACAGAAAGTATATGTCTTACCGCTATTGATAGGCGATAAAATTATACACCATAGGTATTATCAAAATTACCATCAATTTCAGGACGATATATACACCCTTATATTCAAAATGTCACCGATACCGGCTGAAAAAAAATATTTTAATTTTTGTGTTTTATTATTGAACTGACTCTCCACTGTTCACATTCACAGCTTCAGCAGGATTTTTAGGCGAGCGCTTAATGCACTCAACTGATGTAATGCAAAGGTGCCAACGTGACCGGACCTCCGCTTGTGCTTATTGCCTTGCATGCATTATCGCATATTGAGCTAAACTATACATGCGAGATACCATACATATATATGTTGGTAAGACATACAGATGCGTGCCTTCTTATGTATAGCTATATATGGTGCATGAAAGGGCACATGTACTTGGAATTTGGCAATTTTGGCTAAGGCAAACGAACCAAGAAAAGAAAGTAGGTGTCCCTTAAAGAACCTACTGTGTATGCGTGTTTAGGGTAAGAGTATTGTGTGTTGTTAGCTAGTGAATGCCAAGTCACTGTATGAATGGGATCAAACCTGGGCTTGAGGCGCTGCCGACGGGGCGCGGCGAGTGTGCGGGAACAAAGTTAACCACCCGTACACGGCGGCGTGATCGATGGCTTTGCGAGCGTAGGTGCGAGCATATGAAGCATCGGGGAGATACGAATCGTTCGCTGCTCTTATTTTATCGGGCGAATCAGTGAAGACGTTTTTTATCTTCTTTTAGAGCGTTCTCCGCTGAAGTAGAGGGTGTAGTTCGCGGTTCATACCCCAAACGAACTAGGATGGTTTGCCGCTTTGTCGAAGTTATTAATTAGTAAGGGCTAGGGACCTACAGGCGCCCAGATCAAAGGAAGCTCCAAGTCCTTATACAAGTCCATCGACCGGACGTACCGTGGCCGCATGGCAGCGACTAACTTCCGTAAGAAGTAGTTTTGCAAAACCTGCATCTTCTGAAAGTTTTGATACCATATATGAATGAACACGCAGCGGCTATATGTTAGTATGTAATAGGGACACGTCTTGTACAGCGTGAGCTTATGTCTGAGGGGCATTATGCTCATCGAGCATAACAGGGTGTGAAAGCAACTCAAGACCATAACGGCCTTGTTCTGCTGTCTATCGACGAATGCTTTAAAATTGTTTTTTTATTTTATCGAGGATAACATCTATGTACTTTACTTCAGTGGTCCGTCCCTGGCTCACGCAGTAGTATGTCAACTTCGTATAACCTGAGAAGCTTATTTCGGAACCGGATCCTACCGAGTTCACAGAGAATCCGGCATTCCTGTCAGAGTTAATTTTGGTGACCCATCTTCGATACCATTAACTTTGTATACACCACCAATTTCAAAATTACATATACTTTCTTTGTACAAATTTTCGTCAAAAGTAATAAAATTTGAATTTATAAAAAAATTATAGCTAAAAACAGCTTTTTCTATGCAGTAATTATTTTCGACTTGTATACAAAGCTTAATATAAAACAAAGTTAAAATATTATTACAAGAATCTAACATTGGCATATATTTATTTATTCTTAACTTGCTAATATACTTTTTACATAAATTTGTGTTCTGCGTAACTATGTTCAGAACAGTCAAGAAGTTTGGCGAGGATACAATGTCATCAAAATCGGATGAAATGGAAACATATAAAATTTTTAGGAATTCTTTATTTTGCTATATTAGAAGTACATCATCATCATCTTACCCTTATCCTACCTAAGTAGAGTCGGCACAACATGTTTTCCTTTTCCACTCTCCGCTGTCAGATGTCATCTCAGTATTCACAATTTTTATACACATATCATTTTTCACACAATTCATCCACACCTTTTTCGGCCTTCCTGTACTCCTATCCTATATCCATCGACTTTCAAATTCATAACTTTTCTTGTTACATGACTTTCATCTCTTCTCATAATATGCCCGTACCATGCCAACCATATAAATGTATGTATAAGAATTATTACTTCAATTGCGTTCACCTGCAACAAGTTCCTTAAATTGTTAAGAACAATTCTATAAGCTACAAAAAATTGGAAAGATTCCCTAAAAGATTTAAAATCGAACTGTTTTTAAATTGAATCGATAATGAATACTTTTACATTTAAAAAATATGTTGTATTCACGAAGACCTTTGATCTGTAAGAAAATATTCCTTATCAAAATAAATCGATTAGTCATCCCAAGTAATTAATATAAGTGTATTTTAAATCAAGTGATATATATCTTTACACTGTGGTCGCGACTTCGTACATATGGAATGTATTTCTCACTTACAAACTTCTCTATACAATGTTTGAAGTATTGTGGTTGGTGACATGAACAAAGAACTCGTTTGCTTCAGTAACAGAAAAAAAAGCCAATATAAAGCTGGCTGTGCGAAAAGCAAAAAATATATACATTATAGAATAAATATAATATATGATATATATATATATATACATATGCATATATACAAATATTACTATATAAAACATATATATCTTTTTTATTATAGTATTTTGACCAGGTGGATCTTCAAGATTTTAACTTACTGTCGAGAAGGAAGCTACACTGCGCCCATAATTCATTTTAGAGACCATACCTTATTGCCTACATCTTCAAGGTAACGCAGTATAAATGTATAAACAGACGAGCTCTTTAAGCTTAATTATAAACTTGCTGTTGCCCGCAGCTCCGCATGCGTTTTTTTATAATTGTTAATCATTTCTTATAAGATCAGCTATCTGTTAGTGAAAGTACCGTGAAAAATAGTTCAAACGTTTTGAAGATAGTACTGCAAACGAAGCCATGGGTAAAAGCTAGTCCAAAATAAAAAACGCTTTAATTACTTTTTATGACGTTAGCTATCTGTCAGTGAAAGTCCCATAATAATAGGTCCAATAGTTTTGGAGATAGTACTACAGACGAAGCCACAGATGACAGCTAGTCTAAAATAAAGTAGCCTATGTCACCCGCTGTAATTTGAACTATCCATCAGTGAAATTTCTGTCAAAATCGGTCCAGCCGTTTCGGAGATTAACCAGAACAAACAGACAGACAGACAAAGTTTTTAATACTCGTATACGTTCATATCCAATCAGTAAAAAGTCGTTATTTTGATATTACATACAGACACTTCATTTTTATTATATGTATAGATTACGTTGAAAAGCAATCTTACTAAATGTTATTGAGGAAATCTGTATTATTGAAAAATAATGTCTATAATACAAATTAAACAAAAAAGATGATGTTTCTATAGATTCTTAGGTTATTTACGTCACGTATTTTTTTTAAATTGACATGTCCCTTCGACCTGACCCAATCGCGACACGGCGTGCTACCGCGCCGCGCCTCTAGCCCGACCTGAGTTCAATCGTGAGGAATGTAAATCGGCGACCGTGCGCGAACATCCCCTTATACTGAAGTCTATTGATTTTTTATATTACCTACCCACAGAGAAACATTTCAAATATGCTGATAGATACATGCGTAACTAATGAATTCAGAGATACGTTTCTAATACTCCTTTTAATACAGTAGAATAACCTTCCAATTTATAGATCGCGCAACTTCCGTTTCAAGCTCAAAATTCACTATTACCGATTTCTTATAACGCGCCAAAAAAAGTATAACTTGAGAAATATTATTAGATAGTTCCACCTTCCAAACCTATGAAATATGATAAAAGCAAGTGTAAATTGAACATTAGAAATCGCGCTTGTGCATTGTTAGATCCCTTCTAAAATACATTCGACAGTTCCTCTTTCAGGATCATTTACTGTCTACGCAGCATTGTAACTAACTAGCTGCTACCTAATATTTTTCAACGTAATAGTTGCATGTAGATGCATATTTGTAGACCATAAAAAACTCCGTGATTGTTTTATATTGTAATGTACAACACACTCGTTTCATGAGGTTAAGTATGAAAAAAAAAATTCTGTGAAATCACTAATTTATTGACCTAGTAAGTAACTGTTCCTGTTAGTACAATAATAAACCAATTGTATTCAAGCCATCTTTAGGTCCTTTATGATAAAATGAATAACATATTAAATAGCACTTAGGTATTTTGTGCTAACATGCAACTTATATTGTGCATATAAACTATAATCCAAATGAAATAATGAATTAGCGCAATATATATTTTTTTAATTTAATTTTGTTACTATGTTAAATGTGCTGTGAATTAATATATAGCGAAATTTTTTTTTCGATTTGACGTCACTGTTGCATTCTTAGGGCCGCTACGGTTTCACCGGACTACTAAGGGGAGCACTTAGGGCACTCACCCGATTTTATAGGTAACCAGCACAGTGGGCGCACGGTGTGCCTCGGCTTGAACTGTCGCCGAATATCCCGATCTAACTAAACTAAACTAAGCTAAGCTAAGCTATCTATCTTACCATTGTGAAATAATATACATACATACATAACATCTGTAATATTTTTTTTACATTTGCTTCTTAAACTCTTGGTCCTTATCTAAATAATAATATGTCACCATATCTTAATTTAATGTATGGTTATAAAAGTATTTAAAAACTACGTTTATAAAAAAAAATATCTTTATTTAACAAAATAATATTGCCGGACACAAAATAAACTGTAGATCCCCGCACTAGAAACCAAATCCTGTGTCGCGGGTAATCAACCAAAATCATATATAAGCACTAAGCTTTCAAATATGCGTGGTTTCTTGTAGTGAGAAAGTGGAGCAAGCGGTGTGATGCATATTTAATTTCCTTCGTGCGTCATGGGCACCAGCTACACAGAGATAAACAGATAATAAAATAAGAGATAAACAGAGATTGAGTTTCCTCTAAAGACACAGTAAATGATGACTTTATAAAAGTGTTCAAAAAACTTTAAATGAAGGCTTTGGATTGTATCGATACAATTCAACAATAATCTCATTTTAAATTTAATAACGTACATAATAGCACAACGGAAGTATTGATAACATGGATGGTAGCGTAGCACTAAACAATAATTGAATTATTATTTAAATAGTATACATTCGACGCTATCCACACACGTTTTATTTTCAAATTGATACACAGATAAAAAGCAAACGGGAACACAGATAGAAAAGCAATAAAGATAAAGGCTGTCGGAATATCACTATGATCAGCCATAATGTAACTTACAAACACTGTGAAATATATAATATGTATTGAAGATCATACTACAGATTATATTTGCTACTTCACTAGCAAAAGAAACTAAAAACTAGAAGTATATATACGTAACCTAATCACCATATCATCCTGTAAGAGACCCCACTACATGGCCGTACATTTCTTCCCGAAAGAGCCCACGACGTATGATCGATTTCAAATTCCGAGAAATCCACAATTCTATATTTTTCCTACGTACGGTGGAATTACCAACAACACTTACGAAGCGATGATGGCTTAGTTGATAGCGAATTCAGACAGAGCGTCGATTGACGTAGGTTCGAATCCTTGTATCCTAGTTGAGTCAGAGCTTTCGGTGAAGGAAAACATCGTGATGAAACCATAGCATGGTGATGGAACTTTTTCTAAGTCCATCTACCTAGCTATCACCCTCAAGTTCAAGATATATCGCCAAGCACCTTTTGGTGTGTTGCGGCAACTACATTTGAAATCAGTCTCGTTCTAGATTTAGCGTTTAGTTATTTTACCACCTTAGACCACATCATCATTTAATATGAGTTGAGCTTTTAGTCAAACGCAAAAAACTTATAAAATATAAAAAAAAAGTTTTTCAGAATCAGGGTTCCTCACAATGTTTTGCTTCACCGTCAGCCGATAGTTTTACTAATTTAGATTAGTAAATATAACGAATTAACGAGTAAACGAATTCGGAAATTTTCGTGGTTACATGCCGTGCTTCGAAGCTGCAGTGATATTCCACTAGTCAATCTACTCGACCTCTACGACTACACTTATATTAAATTACAGTTTATTTTTTATTCATAACTATTTCTTGTGCATAAACAATAATTAGCGGGCGATAGGATATGACAATTAAGACCGACCAGATCGAGAACACCACACACCAATTGTAAGACCAGGCATAGTGGCAGATTTAGGCGTGTTGCCGTCTGAAGTCAGTCTGAGTATATCCATTTACCAAACGGGACGATAAGTTATTTTTATTCGACTGAATTACTACAATCATGCTGATGATGATAAATCAGTCTTAGTGACTCTTTTTTCGCTTATCACATATCGTTATCAGTTAATGTATATATATATATATATATATACATATATAAATATATATATATGTTTAATACTTTATCTATTTTAGCATTTGTCCCCAATGACAGCCCTGGGGAGCTGTGGGGTGTCAGTCTCTTACTGACTAAAAAAAACCCACAAGATACCGTCTGCCGCGCTATGGAGTGGCATGGGATCGAACAAACAAGCACCATGCCACCCCGGCGACAAGGCCCAGCGCGAACGCCCTGACCGCGACGACAGTCCGGTCAAGCTGCCTATCCGTCTACCGAACCAATGTGCAATGGAAAGTCAGGTCCCCAGCCCCTTCCCTCCTTGGTCCGGTTTGGCAGTCAAGGGGTCACCCCCTCCAACCACCACCACCTGTAACTTTTTTACGTGGTTTTCTACCACGGTGACTTTTTAAAGAGGTTTTCTCCCTCTCCCTCCGCCCGAAGGCCACCCCTCTGTCACTTTTTAATGTGGTTTCCTCCAACAGGAACTTTTTAATGAGGTTTTTCTCCCTCTTCCTCCGCCCGAAGGCCTCCCCTCTGTCACTTTGTAACGTGGTTTCCTCTCACGGTAACTTTTTCTTGAGGTTTTCTCTCTCTCCCTCCGCCCAAAGGCCGTCCCTCTGTCACTTTTTAATGTGGTTTCCTCCCACGGTAACTTTTTCACGAGGTTTTCTACCTCCCTCCGCCCGAAGGCCTCTCGTCTGTTTTTTAACGAGGTTGTCTCCTCAACACCCGTAACTTTTCAACGTGGTTTTCTCCCACGGTGACTTTTTACCGAGGTTTCCTCCCTCCCGCCGCCCGAAGGCACTGCCGTCCGTAACTTTTTTACGTGGTTTTCTCCCACGGTAACTTTTTAAGGAGGTTTTCTCCCTCCACCCTCTGATGGGCGAACCGAAACCGGCCCGTCCTTACCCCATCCCCTGTCCCCTCTGATAAGCAGAGGGGTACTTCGAGGGGCGCCGTCTGCCGGGGTATACGCCCCGACCCGGTTCTGGAACCGAGCCCCAGGAGTGTTTATCGGCTCTCTAGACTAGATCCGTAGTGTTCTGCTAGACAGGGTCACCTCGTGTAGGATGTGGCTCTTTACCACGCACTGACGGTTTTGGGAGGCAGGCTAAGGCTCCACGAGGGAACTGTATTCGCCTGTGGGTCCACCCTCTGCGGTTCCGAGGTACAAGTATCTCATCCCCACTTGACCCCATTTGTCCCCAACCTTACCTAATGTTAAATGACGATGTGGTCTAAGAAGATAAGCACGTTAAATCTAGATGGGATGGCTCTCAAATGTAGCTACCGGAAAACACGTATAGGTGGTTGGTCAGAGATTTTCAACTTGAGGGCGGCATCTAACCAGGCGGGTTTAAGAAAAACCCTACACTGTCTTGCTATGGTTTTATCACAATATTTTTCTTCACTGAATTCTCTGGCTAATGCGCAAGAATTCGAACCTACGTGGACCGACGCCATCATCTCTTCATCCAACTTCCAAGAACCTTCCACGAAGGTATGACTTCAAAGATTCGGCGATAGATTATAGATATGTTGATAGACAGTCAGTTGTTTTCCGAAACAACACAATTTTTTGTAACTTATTCCTTTACTCTGAGAATAAATGTTTCAGTTTTACTCGAATTTGTGTAAATAATGTATTTCTATTATAACAACAACGACAATGTCGATTTATTTTAATTTTAATTCCGTTGTTCGTTATAATAACAGCGCTTAAAAACAATATAAGCGCCTAACAAAAGAATGTCGAATTAAAATGAGTGCACAAGTAGATAGTTATGGACACAATCGAGACGGTAAGATATGCTCGGGACAACTGTGTTTAGCGTTGATTTGGGAGCACCGTTGATCACGAAGTGGTCTCTTTCGTCACTCGCGGACAGTAGCGATCAATTTCATAAATAACACAGTAACGGGATCCGTTGAATTATTTCGTGACCTGGGATGCATATACTTTATTTAACGTTACTTTGCTATTTCATTAGCAAAGTATTAATAAATGAATTATTCACGATTGATTAAACGCCTTCATCAATCAAACATCTATTATGTATGTAATTTTATATTGATAATAAATATATTTCTGTCAATACACAAGCATATTCAATTTAGTAAATGTACTTATATTTAGATTGTCTTTACAAATACAGGTAATTATGATAGATACGTTCAGAACTTAGCATTATAACAATATGAATAAATAGATATCAAATGCTTGATACAGGTATAGTAAATAATATTTAAGTGTCTCTATTTATGGTTTATTAAATTAATTATATTATTACAATTGCCAATTCTGTGTAATTTTCCTGTTACCAAATTAAGTATCTATAACCGTAACTATCGTAAAACGTTTTTTATTCTGTATTTTTTTAAATAATACCTAGAACACTTTTAAGCATGACGTTGATTATAGGATATAGATTCACAAATTGAATATCAATGTCATGATTTTCCTTATTAATATCTCTCATTTTGATCTTAAACGGTTAAATTAATAATTATAACAATATAATAAGGCTAAATTACTAAATTCATCGAGCCCGCGTATGACAGAAGCGTTATTATCCTACCAACGTGAGTAGAATTTCAATAATCATGGCTTACAATAGAATGTGAAGAGAAGCAAATTAGGGGTAAATATTTTAATTCTGGTGTATAACTTTCGGCCAAAGACGAATATTGTTTTTTCTTTAAATTCGCTGCCACAATTCTATATTTTAAGTTTTTAGACAATAGCAAGGAATATATAAATTATAAAGCTATATATAAGTCAGTAAACATAATTTAGGACAAACATAAGATACAAAAATTTTACGCGTTAAGTTGTTCAAGTCACAATAAAAATGCTTTTAAATCCTTATGTATTTCCAGTTAGTAGCACAGGTGATGTCTATCCTAAAAATGTTATTGATAAATATGAATAATGCAGTCGCTGAACTAAAAATTAATAGTAACCGGTTAACTGTAATTACTTTTCTTTTTTGACACAGTTCATGACTGTCACAATAGAGCGGAGCGTTGACAGTTAGAGGCACGCGGACGCAGATCGTATCTGGCAAACAGGAGTATTTGTTGGCGACGGGTGACACGAACGCGCGACATCGCTGCTACCGTCAGCCGCACAGTCACACAACCGCACAGCCTCTATCCGCCCGCCTTTGTACCTCCGCACTAGCCTATCATCTGTCCATCAATTGGTACAACCCACTATTTCCCTCCAACTTTCTAACTGCGGCATGTGTGATAGAATTTGCATAAGTATTTAGGTAATTATTCGCATCTCAGATTTATTTATAAGTAGGTGCATGATTGACAATTATCGCGGATCATTCGTGCATGTCGGATTATCCTTTGAATTGAACAAAAAAAGTATAGAAAGTTGTTCCATCAGAATGTAGGTACCGCAAAGTGGGTGGGCTGGGCCACTCGCTAACATCAATTCAAGCTTGACACTTTCTTATCATACTAAATAAAATGAAGAATCTCTTGTAGTTAATGTCAAATATGGATTTTGTACGATGCTTGGTAATAATAATTTATTTATTTATTGGTAAAATGGGTTTAGTAACTTTAAAACATAGGGCGTATTAAAAATTTATGGTACTGGCCAAGTACATTAAGAATATTTAAAAACTAATTACGGCATTTAAAAATGGAACTCTTTGGCATTGAAAATTAGTTTGTTTCATTTACTTGTCACTTGTTATTACAATTTGGAGCCGGTTTAAATATTGCGTGTCTACGTTACCATCAATTTAACAAGTGAAATTTGTCGTAGTATATTTTGCTACCATTTTACGTATAGCTAAACGCCTCAGTAAAGCAAACTCCTTTTGACAAGAAGCACCATGCAATTCGACTGTTTATAGCTGATTTGCAGAATTCTAACGTAGTGGTTTCAATGTCAATGATGATTTTCCTGATGGTTGTCTATCTACCGCTGTGAACAACGAAATCATCGTTGCTGTAAACGAATGAAAATTAAATTTTCAAATATAAATAACCAATATCTTAATAAAACTACCGTAACGTGCTCGTGTAAAGTGAGTGACAAACCCAACACTTAAACAATCGCATTTCATCATAATTCTCAAACTATACGTACCTTTATTTTTATTGGTTATAGCTAAGTCTCAAACATAACGAGGTACAAATAGGATCGTGTAAATTTTAATATTGACAAATGCTTGCCGATAAACGTGATGTACGAACTGTGAAATATCATTTATTTGGACAGTAGCAATCGACACTTTCAAATTTATGTGTGGGTTGATTGTTAATGATTTCGACCTGCAAACAAACTCGTATGACGTACATATAGGAATGCGCGAGTATGTATATAATAATAAATTTACTTATTATTTGATAAGACACGATAAAAGAACAATAACAGTATGAAATATATTGAAACGGACAAACATTGTGTACAAGTAATCGGAATAGTTAAACAGTATGTCACACAGTTTGTACTACCCAGCATGCAAAGGAACACATAAGGGATATAATGTCAACTCTTCTTGCAATATGATACTACCATAATAAGTAAAGGGTGAAGCGCAGTAAAGGTTGAAAACAAACAGAGAACACTAGACTACATTAATAACAATTTATCTTTTTTACAATAATTATTCAGCAACGATAACTTTGTGAATAGTAATTGAATTGTGATTTCAGAGCACAATTCATCACAATGCCTAAAAGAAAATTGCTTATTGGGTAGTAGGTTCTAGAGGCAGAGTAATCTGTTATTTCAATTTAATAAAATGTATTAATCAAAATAAAATAGTTGACATAATGAAAACTACTCGTAAATATTCAATGAAGTTTATACATTCTAACAATTTGTAGGTGTATTTTTTTAAGCTCATCACTAAATGTCGATTATTATGGATTATGTTTTTTATTAAAATGCATGCCTTATGGACGTACAAATTCTCTTAGCAATACAATTTTCATCTCTCTCTAAATATTTTTTCCGTGTATGTAAAGTTTTCGTAATGAATTAGTCTTTTGTTATTTTACTACGTTTGCAATTCTTTTAGCGTAGGTTTAACCTCCACCTATCTACACTTTCATTAATGAGTCTTAGTGTGATTGTAGAATGCATATCGGGTATATTTAGAATTGTGTCTTCTATATCAATGCAGTTTACGTTTATAGTGTTCAATATGATTCTACCAAGCTATTTGTGCTGTGCATTTTATTTTAGCGAAGGTAAAATGAAGTAACATGAAATATTTTTAAATACTATATATATTTCGCGTATGGCCACAATTTCACCTATCATTAAGTTACAATATGACTAAAGGTTTTTATGAGTTTTTTGTTTCTTTATATCATTTAGCAACTTCACTTATTGAATAACAGAATGATACGTAATCCCCGGCTATCAAACGGGCAGAAAATCGACAGAATCGGAATCAGAATCGATACAAAAAGCAGATGAAGAATTTATTTATTTATCAGATATTGCGTCACTGAAAATGGATTTCAATCACAAGCAGTTAACGGAATGTCGATTTCAGTTACCGACAACTATTCTTCTATTTTTAATAAAGCTATGAAAATCCTTCTTCCATTCCGGTATCGATCCATCATGCTTATTTGAAGCGGCGTTTTTGGCTATGACTCATAAAAATTAAATACCGAATAAATTTGACATATCCAACACATTGAGATTAAAAGAAGCTAAAATTTAAATTGATACTAGAATGACGGAAAATAGAAAACCAATGCATTCTTCTCATTAAAACTTACTCTCTTTGTATATAAGTATTCAACTTGTTGGTTAAAGTTAAAGGTTTTTTTTATTATTTATGCCCTCTCTTCTTCATGCAAACCTAGAGGTGAATCCCGAATTTGGAAGCTTTTGTTGGGTGAGTTGTGCCCTAGTTAATTTTGAGAACCACTGGATTACACACAATACCAATTTATTCAAATTCTATTCTAACGTTTTTATGCTGTCGACCCAACATTTTTATCAAAATTCCGAAACTGAGAATCTTACTGAAATTATTAAAAATTCCACCATCTCCTATGGAATTAATGACAATTCCACGAAATATCAATCCATTATAGTTGACAGCTAGCTACTAAAACTGATTGGAATTCTTTGATTCCTCTCCATTACAATAATTGTTTTATACAGGTATTATGAAAAATCTTGGTGTTATATTCGATACTCAATTATTCTAGGCAGACCAAAATTTATTTTTCCTAATTTTCCCACGAATTTAAAAAATTGCCTAACATCTTCTGCTTTTAGATTATCCAGACTCGGACGTCTCAGGTAAAATTAAAAACAAAAACTTTATCGTCTAAGCAATGCCTGCATCCATCTTACCTTTCGTCTTCAAAAACTGAAGTATGGTATATTTAAGCCCACCTACTCGGCAACGTAGAAAAATAATAAAATTTTGTACCCTTTACTCCGGACTAGAAATCTCTTTCAGACAATATTCAATCAGCCAAAACTTTACAACCTTCTAAACATATACCTATTACTTTATGTTTTAAGTAATTTAGTGTTTAATAAATTCTACTTGGCAATCTTTAGCACATGTCCTCCGATGAATCTTTTTTATATACACCAGGATGTATGGTAAAAATATTTTTAGCCTTAGGTCCCCATAAGCATTTATTCAGTAGTGTGCAATAACACATTAAATAAACACTACTAATTTGGTTTTGTACACCTTATTTAATTTTGAAAATGAAACAATCACTCGAGGTTAATTAACAATTTGATGATGTGAAGGTGATCGCCTCCATAACAGGTGGCTAAAATTGAGTAAGTTACGGATTGAATTCCGAATAGCTTCTACGTAATTAATAAATCTCAATAATAGTAAATTAACAAGGGTTTTGATCGTTTGTATAAATTCAACGATAATGCGTTGGCAGCTGGTTTGAACCTAAAACTACATTGCCAATGCTGTTGTAGACACGCGGTAGGAGTCCTCAGGTATGAGTCAGCGAGTGCCCTGGCGCAGCGGCGCGGCGACGCGCGCGCGATTTGCTTAGTATGCCCCGCATTGCGCCGTTAAATTACGAAACACATGTCAATAACTTACCTGTATTATAATACTATGTACTATGGTACTATGTCACTAATCGCCATTATGTCTAATTTAGTCAGAACAACATTTAAATGCCATTTTATGCCCTTGTCACAGAAATACCAGCACTTTGTAAAATGTCTTTTGAAATTGACAATTCATATTTTCGTGCCTATAATAATAAATTTGCTTCTGCTACTGCCGGGTAAAAGCTTCTTACCGAAAAAACGCAGGGACTTAATCACCACACCTTTTTTTTTTTTTTTTTTTTTTTTTTCGTGGGGAAATCCTTCATGGACACGCCACCCTCCCGGGGGAGAGGGTGGTTGTGTGAGACTCCTACTCACTAAAACCCCACGGTGTACATCTGCCGCTATGGGATTGGGGCGACACGAGATCTCTAAAGCATTCATCGTGCCGCCCCAGCGGTTAGCCCGGTGTCAGACAGCGCCACCGGGTCCCGACCTTGTCAGGAGACGACCATGTACACACCGGTCGTCTCCTCCGTCCGCCGGACCTGTGCAATGGGAAGATGGCCCCCCCGACCCACCCTCCCAGGTCCAGCTAAGATGGTGGAAGGAGGCGAGCAAAACGCCCTCTCCTCCCACCGGTCCTCCGTTGGAGGAGACGGCCACTCCGAGGGTCCAGCTCGCGGACCCTCTCCGCCGCCTCCTTCTGCGAGACGACTTCCTCGCAGAAGGAGGCTACTGCATTCCACATACGCTCGCTGCCAAGCATGGCTTTTACCACGCTCGGCAGCGAGAGATCCACACCTACCGCCGCAGCCAGAATACGGCGTTGCTCCTCCCACGCAACACACTCAGACAGAGTGTGCTGCGTGGTGTCCGGCTCAACGCCGCACTCGTGGCATACGGCGGTTGGCTCCCTGCGTGCGATCCGGTGCAGGTACCAACCGAAGCACCCGTGCCCGGTCAGCACCTGCACCAGACGAAACGACAGAGAGCCCCATCGTCTCGAATACCATTCCGACAGGACCGGGCGGACGGCGTCGATAGTGTATCTACCGTACCGCGCGTCCGCCAGGTCCTGCCTCCACCTATCCAACATCTCCTCGCGGAGTCTCCCACGCATAACCTCTACTTCCCTGGGAGCTGGAGGCTCCCTCATCCGTTTCTTGACCGCCGTATAGTTATATACGGCGGCAAGCACCTCTGCCTCCAGCTCCCAGGGAAGGGAGCCGGCGAGCACCATGGCCGCCGCTGAGGACACCGTTCGGTACCCTCGTATCGCCCTCAGCGCCACAGTGCGCTGCGCATTTCGCAGCGCACGTATGTTAGTGGCGCTGAGGGCGTCCACCCACAACGGTGCCCCGTAGACGGCCATGGATCTTACGACCCCCGCATAGAGGCGGCGGCAGCTAGCACCCGGCCCCCCCGTATTGGGGAAGAGTCGTCCAAGTGTCGCCGCCGCCCCGACTAAGCGCGGTCTGAGCCCCTTAAAGTGGGGCTCGAACCGCCAACGTCCGTCCAGGGTGAGGCCCAGATACTTCATCCGGGCCCTCCACACGGACGCCCTCCACGTAAATGTGGGCCCCAGGAGGTGGCCCTCGCCGAGGCCCATGAAACATTAGGGCCTCGGTCTTTTCGAGGGCCACCCCGAGGCCCAGCCTTCTGATGCGCCCGACCACGAGAATCACGGCATCCGTGGCCAGGCGCATCAGGTCAACCCATTCCCCATCCCCCCGGGCCACGACTAGGGTGTCATCCGCGTAAGCGATGAGGCGCGTTCCAGAAGGGAGTGCACCGCGGAACACCCAGTCGTAGCCCAGGTTCCACAATAGTGGGCCTAAGGCCGACCCTTGTGGAACCCCACACTCTGTCCTCCGTCGGACCATTTGCCCGCCACTGTCGATATAGGCGACCTCCCTCTCCTCCAGGTACACCTCCAACAGCCGCCGCAGGTACGGGGGCACCCCGAAAAAGCGGAGAGCCTCCCGAATCACACCATGCGGCAGGCTGTTGAAGGCGTTGGCGATGTCCAAGGACACCGCCAAGAGTCTCTCACCTTGGGAGGTTGCCTCAGTGGCGAGCCTCTTTAGGAGGGTCAGGGCGTCCAGAGTGGATCGCCCTGACCGGAAGCCGAACTGCGCGTCCGACAGGTCCGGCCCGACTTCCTCAAGATGCCGTACGACCCGGGAAGCAACGATCCTCTCGAGTGTCTTCCCGGCGTCGTCCAACAATACAAGGGGCCGGTATGAAGACGCGCAGTCTGGGGGGCGACCCGGCTTTGCCATTAGACAAAGCCCCGTCTTCCAGGGCTTCGGGAACTGTCCGACCACAAGACAGCGATCAAACAGCTCCCGAAGCCACCCTCCCAAATGGTCCAACGAGAGGGCCAGCACTCGCCCTGGGACCCCATCGGGGCCGGGTGCTCTACGTTTTCCTCGGAGGTGCTCGATCACCCTCCTCATCTCCCCTTCCCTAATCGGGGAAGGGGCGCCGAGCACCTCCTCAGTCACTGCCAAAGGAGGAGGCATGGGAGGAGGGGCAAGCTCCGGAGGGTCGGGGAACAATGTTCCCACGACCCTCTCAACTACATCCGGCTGGAGAGTCTCCGTTGTCGGGGGCGCCTGGCCACGGAACTTTTTCCGTGCCACAAGATATGGGCGCCCCCATGAATCCCTCTCCAGCGTTTGGAGCATCTCATCCCAGGCCTCCTCCTTCGCCCGGCTGATGTCGACCTGCAAGGCTTTCTTGCAGGTCCTATAGCCGCCGTACAGCCAGGCTTCCTCCCCGGGGTCCCTATCACTTCGTCTCCGACGGCTGCGCCCATACAGCCGTCGGGCCGCGGAGCAGGCCGCACGGAGATCAGCGATCTCCTGCGACCACCAGTACACCGCCCTTTTGTTTGGGCGGTGTACGCTCCGCGGCATTGACGCGTCGCAAACCTCCGTGAGAGCATCACGGAGGCGGGCTGCAGACGCATCGACATCTCCGTCCGGGGAGACAGGGCCCAGGCCTGGACGATGGCCGCCTCTTCCGCTAGCTCTCGGTCGAGGCGGCCCATCGACCAGCGGGGGAACGTCGCGCCTCTCCGGGGGCGGGTCACCAGCTCATTTTGGGAGGTGGAGACCACGAACCTGATATATCGGTGGTCCGATAAGGTCTCCACCTCCTCTAAAACTCTCCACCCCCGGACACGGCGCGCGACCGACGGGGTGGCAAACGATATGTCAATTACCGAACCCCCGTTGTGTCGCACGCACGTGTGCACGTGCCCCCGGTTGAGGAGGGAGAGCCCAAGTTCGGCTGCCCACTCTTCAACAGCCACGCCCCGCGGGCTCGTGGCCACCGCTCCCCATGCCCTCGACTTGGCGTTGAGATCGCCAAGCAGGACGATGGGAAGCGGTGCCAGCCGCCTTACGACCGGCCCCAGCGAGTCCAAAAAGGACTTAAACTGCACCAGGGGCCGATTCGGGGAAAAATATACCCCGAGAATCGCGAAACCCCGTGAGGCGACCGCCACGAACCCAGCGCCCCTCTCCTTGATGGAGAGGGGTACCCCCCCCCCAGACAACACAGCCACGGAGCCATCCACATCTCCAGCCCAGTGAGGCTGGTCTGGAACGCGGTATGGCTCCGCGACAACAACAATATCAATGTTCCACTCCGCCACTGCTTGCAAGAGAAGATCCTGCGCAGCGGCGCAGTGGTTTAAATTACCTTGAAGGTAGCTGCTATGGATGCAGTCCATTACTGATCCATAGCAGCTACCTCCGTACGTACCTCCCTAAGAAGAGGGAGTTTGCCTTTTGTAGGGGGAGGCCTACATTCACCCCCTCCCATCAGATGTTCGGCCGGCTTTCCAGCATCTGCGCAGATGCCGCACCGCGGTTTATCCGCTGTGCAGGCATCCGCACGGTGCCCCTTTTTTTTTTTTTTTTTTTTTTTTTTTTTTTTTTTTTTTTTTTTTTTTTTTTTTTTTTTTTTTTTTTACGTGGGGAAAATCCGTAACGGATACCCACCCCGTCGGGCAGCGGAGGGTGGGTTATGTCCGAGTCCCACGGACTAAAAACCCCACGGTGCCTCTCACACCTATTTGGCCGGGGAGCAGGAACTGCCAATGGCATTACTTCTGCTCCCCTGCAGGTGTCGGCCCCTCATCAGGGGCCCCGGCTGCGGTCTGAGGGGTCAAGATGGTAGACCCCTCAGGAGGGGGCGGGTGTTAAACCCCCCCCGACGAACTGTGGGAGTCGCTCGGCACAAGCGCCTCCACCACGCGGGCCTGTGCAGTTTGACGCTGCTCAGGGCGACGGACATGCCCGCCCGTCCCGTCGCCCACAGGCCCTTTTTACGGCGGCATGAGGTCGTCGCCGACCCGTCGCCGCCGTGTTCGTCGACCGCGGGAGGGGAGCCTGGTGGTCTGCTCCCTCTCCCTCTCCGCCGCCTCCTTCGCGAGCATGACTCGCTCACAGTACGAGGCGACGGAGATCCACCCGGCCTCGCTCTCGACCATCTTGACGATGACGGTCGAGAGCGAGAGATCCGGGCCTATGGCCGCGACGAGCTCGCGGCGTGGCTCGTCCCAGGCGGGACACTCCTCCAGAGTGTGCTGCGCCCGATCTTCGGCGCAGCCACAATGATGGCACCCTGGCGTTGGCTCCCGGCCGATGCGACACAGGTAACTGCCGAAGCAACCGTGCCCCGACAGCACCTGTGTCAGCCGGAAGCTCAGGGTGCCATGCCGCCTGGTGAGCCATTCGACCATGACCGGCCGAACGGCTCCTATAATAGCCACGCCCGAGCTCGGTCGCTCAAGTCGTCGTCGCCATTCTTCTATCACCAGGACCTGGTGGAGCTGGGACCGGAGCACCTCGATTTGCCGAGGTGCGAGTCTCCGGCCCTGCTCCAGCGCCTCCACGCGTCGTTCGTACAGTGACGCGTGGGCTCTCGCTTCCAGGTCCCAAGGTGGGGATCCGGCCAAAAGGGAGGCCGCCTCGAAGGAGGTCGTGCGGTATCCGCGGATGGCTCTGACGGCCATCGCGCGCTGCGGTTTCCGCAGCAGGGCGCTGCCAACGGCCGTCAGGCCACACGCCCATACGGGGGCCCCGTAAAGGGCCACCGACCGCACGACCCCGAGGTACAACTTCCGGCAGACGGAGTTGGGCCCTCCCAAGTTGGGAAGCAAACGGGCTAATGCGCCCGCTACTCCCATTAAACGGGGGGCCAGCTGCCGGAAGTGTTCCTTGAACGTCCATCGGCTGTCGAGGAGGAGGCCGAGATACCTCATACTCGACCCGACACCGATGGACTCGCCTCCCACGACGATCTGGGACCCTGCGGGTGGCGCATTCCGAGGCCCGTGGAAAAACAGGGCCTCGGTTTTACTGAGCGCCACCTCTAGTCCCAGACGCCGGATCCTACCGACGACTTGAGCGACTCCTGCAGTTGCCAGGATCGCGGCCGCGCGGTGCGTCTTCCCCCGGGATAACACCAAAGTGTCGTCAGCATAACAAACAATGCTGACGCCCTGGAAGAGCGCACCGCGCAACACCCAATTGTATCCGATGTTCCACAAGAGGGGACCCAGGACAGACCCCTGCGGAACACCGGATACTACGTCTCGCCGACTTATCCTCCCTCCCTGACCCGGGAAGGTGACGTACCTCTCGCAGAGGTACGCCCCGACTACACGGCGGAGGTAGCGAGGCACTCCATGATACCGGAGTGCCTCTTCAATACAGGCCCAGGGCAAGGTGTTAAAAGCGTTGACGATGTCAAGGGACACCGCCAAAATCACCTCGCCCCGGGCAAATGCTTCCTCCGCCTGGATCTTAACTGACATCACCGCATCAACGGTGGAGCGCCCCTGGCGGAAACCGAACTGGTTTTCCGCCAGGTCCGGCCCTACTCCTGTTAAGTGCCGGACGAGGCGGCCTGCGATTATTCGCTCGCAGAGCTTTGCCGCCTCGTCCAACAGCACTATGGGCCGGTAGGCGGACGGACTGTCCGCCGGGCGCCCCTCCTTCTTCAGCAGGACCAAACGGCCGGTTTTCCAGATGGTCGGAAACCGGCCCTGCTGAAGCGATGCGGTGACGATCCGCAGTAGTCGGGGCTCGAGGGCCTCATAAGCCAGGACCCAGATACGGCCAGGTATGCCGTCGGGTCCTGGGGCGGTGTTTTTCGCCTGGAGGCGTTTCACCGCCGCCCTCGACTCTTCCCGGGTCACCTCGGGGACCACGTCGTCCTCGCCGCAGCCAGCCGCGTTGGGCGTGGGCGGAGCCATCGTGGGAGGCGTATGCTCTGTCCTGGAAGGGAACAGAGCAGCCAGAATCTCGTGGAGGAGATCTGGCTCGAGACTCTGGGTTACCGGGGGGCCGCCCTGACGTAGTTTCCCGCGTACTACGCGGTACGGGCGCCCCCACGGATCCCGGCTGAGGGTCTCGAGCATCTCCTCCCGAGCAAGGGCCTTCCCCTGCTCGATAGCTCTACGGAGCGCCAATCTGGCTGCTCTGTACCCTTCGTAAAGCTCTGCCTCCCTTGCGGACGCGACTTGCGAGCGGCCCCGCCTGCGTCGCTGACGGGTGTACTGGCGACGGACCGCCGTGCACACTACGCGCAACTGCGCGATTTCAGCGGTCCACCAGTACACCTGACGCTTGGCGGGGATCGGCCCCCTAATCCGGGGCATCGCCGCATCGCAGATTTTCGTCACGTCCGCTCGGAGTGACTCCGCCTCCAGGTCGACGTCGGCAGGCCTGTCCGGTAACTCTCCTGTCACCCAGGCCTGCACGACGACGGCCTCCTGAAGCGCCTCGATGTTTAGGCGCTTCAGTGCCCAACGCGGTCCTTCCGCCACGGGGGTCCTACGGGCCGGTGCGTCCGAGGTCTGGGTGGAGACGTCGAACCGTATGTAACGATGGTCCGACAACGTCTCCACCTCCTCAAGGACTCTCCAGCCCCGAACACGGCGTGCTAGAGCAGGGCTAGCGAACGTTAGGTCCACTATCGACCCGCCCTCCTTTCCTCCTCCAGGTCGCGTCTCTAACGACCGCTGACGGACACATCGGCCGGGTATGGCCCAAGCCCATACACCGGTAGCACCGCAGAGGTCTACCCTCCAGCGACTGGACTCGGGCCGCACTCCAGCCAACCAAAAGACGGCCTGCTCCTATCAATTTCCGGGCTGCGTCGAGAGGAAGGGAGACGAAGATGGAGCTGGATCCTCCATCACGAGTGCGGAGCTGGCCTGTCCTCATTTGTGCGACCTCACAGCCGCCAGCCACCGCTACCGCCTCCACGGCCTCCTCCAAGGACACTGACTCGTCGATCCCGACGACTCGAATGTCCATCCGCTTCACAGGCCGCACCACCGTGGCTATTCCTTCAAGCGACGCTCTCACTCCCACCGCGAGCTTATCAGCTTGCTCCGGTGCCAGGGAACCTGAGACTTCTATGACTCTAGCCCCGGTGGCACTCGAGCGGACTCGGAGGCTGGAGATACCGCAATCTGTTAGCGACACCTCCAGCCTGGCTTTTAGGAGAGCGTCTTTATATGTCACCCCCTTTTCGACTGCCTCGGGCCGCAGCGTTACTAACACTGCAGCCGAGCGAGGGGGCACGAGCTTCCTTTTCGCCTTCTTACTCTTTGGCTTCTTTGTCTTAGCTCCCGTTGGCTTGGAGCCCAGACTTGGAGTACCAGTCGCAGCCGTAGTCGCCACCGTATTTGCCGCAGATACCTTCTTTTTAATTTTTCTTCCCCGCCGCACCACTAATCACCACACCTGCCAACGATGTATTGGTAATCCAAGAATATACTTAGTACAAATCTGGACTTGAACCTGGGGATATCGCATCGATATTGCACTGGTCAAACCACTCGACTATCACAAAATGTTTCTACATGCTTCTTATGGTGGTTATTTATATTTTCTTTTTTTTTCTTTATTTGCTCCATAACGGTACGAATTCTGGTAATGTATTTTGTAGATCAATACCGAACAACCCCAAAATTTAAATAAAACTACATGTTTTTACAAAGCTTAGTATTTAATGCTTTATTTTATTTTAAACTCTTAGGAAAACTTACAGCTGAAGAAAAACATTAATTATAATATATTAAACATCAATGAAGGCCATTTATAAATTTCCGCATGTAGCAATAGAATACTAGATTTTCCTCGTGGCTTCCCTCGCGTTAATATAGATTTATCTTGACCCTTGGGAACTGTACGCTTCTTTCGATGATTGGTACGCTATGTCCTTTCCTGTATCCCTGATATCGTGATGCAAAATTTCATCAACAAACAAACGCATATTCGCATTTATATTATGAGTAGAGAATTCATTTAGTGAATATTGATTTTCAAAACAATAACACGAGGTTTTCAGAAAATTTCATACAAGGATTTTTGACACTAAGCTTCAAATAAAAAGTTTATTTACTCATTCTTACAAGATTTTCAAAAAAGGAAAATATTTGTAACAAAAATTTTAATTTTAAATTAAACATATATGAGCCAAAAATATATTTTATTGCCAGGTCAACAGTGTAGACAGTACGAAAAAAAAAATTGTAACTAGGTTATATATATCAAAACAAACGACAAGCTAGAAAAAACACTTATACTAAAAGCAATGTATCGAACTATATTCAAAAATATATATGTATCGATAACGAAAATATAATAGGATCAACCGAAATTAATTGTTATAGAATCGTCCACCACCGGCCCGGTGTAATAGGATATTATTGATTCTTGAACGGTTAATGAATACGAGGCACATTACATCATTTCTCACGATACGTTTGGGAACGAGATTTTTTCTCAATTCATTTCTCTCTGCAAACAATAGTTCACAAAACGCGGATGGAGGGTTGGAACTTTTGGTAGTGCGTCGCCGGCCGATGAATCACTATAGTCACAAACCCAAGAACTGGCTGTTGGTACAGCTTATACAATCTTTTAATATTCTGTATCTTTTTATTATCTATTGTTTATCAATTTATTTGGAGAATTCAGTATGGCTCTAACACGTTTGGTTCTAACTTGCAGTTTTTACAATGTTTCCATCGGCTTTAAAAATTACACTAATGAGGTGAATGGGCCTATTTATAGAACCTTAATTGCAAAGAGTATGTGGTTAGTAATCGTTGTTTTATAGTAAACAAATAAAATGAATTAGAAATAATACTAGAATAATTACTCTATTATAATTTTAAAAAGACCAATACACGACAGCAGCAGTTTATTATGTGCTCTCGGCTCCCATGGCTGCACCCTCTTCCGTTCATTTTGTTACAACTTGTTACATTGAACCAGTTTTTCACTGCACTGTCGCAACCTGTCAAATTACTTCCTGAATAATTTATGCTTAATATGCTTAAATATTTTGCATAACAGAACATCTTGCACATTAAGAATACCTTCTTAGCATAAACGATTTAAATTTTAAATCGTGTATTTTTATCAAAACTTTTTGTTACACTTCTTTACAGTTCGACTTATACATTAAACATTATGCGCGCCGACTGGAATTAAATTAAATTGACAATACTATGCTTTTTGCAAATTACAAAAAGGGAAATAACAATATGAAAAATAAGAAATAGTATTAATACATACATCAGTTTTATAATATACATGTTTTATAATTATGAATACAAAATCAAGTCATACATATCTACAAAATTTGCGAATTCTTTCAATTTCGACTTCGTAAACTTTTATAGCTTATTTTTTACATATAAAGCTTTTACCTGAAGTAATGTGATTGAGGAAATAATAAAAGCTTGTTTGCTTCAATAACACAGGAGAGAGCCACCTAGAGCTGGCCGTGCGAAAAGCAACTGATACCGAGAATCCACACCGGCAACCCGAAGCGTCTAAAAATCAACTAATGATACGCCATCTTTTGACTTGTCTACAAAGTGTATTAAACAGAGCAAATTCCTAGATCTTTAAATTAATAAAATGACAATAAATAAACATTAGATGCACACACCACTATCATTTCTTTTGGATACTGTGATTAAATTAAACCACTTAATCCTTATTAACATTTTTAGAAAAACATGTATTTCGATTAAAATAATATTAATTAAATACTGGCTGGGAATTATGATCTACGTAATAAAATCACATTTAAATATTAGTTTCTTAATGACGGTATTCAAATTACCAGTATTAATTATAGTCAACGGTACAATTCCTAAAATCGTACTGAATAATGACCATCATGTAAGTTTTAGAAGTGAAACGGATAGAACTAAGTGTGTCATAAGAACAAACATTTTTCACGATACTCCAATACTTTAAAAACATTTTGAATCTTTCTCAAATCAACTATAAAACAGAAAGTTGAACAAACTTATTGTGAATAATTGGGACCAAAATATCTCAAACCATACGCTCGTAAACATTAGTTTAAAAATTGGTGTGAAATCTTGGTTCCTTGCACCTGCTACTTACTTACTACGTCTAAAAACAGGATAAAAATACACAAACGGAAATACGAGTTCCAATTGACGTAGTGTCGCTCGGTCCGTACCGAGTAAAAAAGTCGTGACGTAAATGCACTTGTGAGTTTCGTTCCCACACTACTTAATCAAGGTACTTAAAATTGAGTTAAAGTATACACAGTCTGTTTTCATTTTTTCTATGATAATGTATTGAGAGTATACTAAACCAGAACCGTTCGTTATCTGTATCATAATAAGGCATTACTTTATAAAAGCTATCTATCATTTGAAATTAATATGATCAGTGATCGGTGTGGCGTAGATCGAGGCGGCGTGGCGTGGCAGCCGATATCTGCATAGCCGGCCGGAATGGCGGTTAATCAGGTGAGCCGTTATATTACATTGTGCTCGCCGTGGCCCGAACCCAGAAAACAGGTTGGTCTAATGACAAAGGAGCAGATTCCATCGTCCGCAATCCGCGTCCACGAGCTCCGCATTATAAATAGTCCGACGAAATAATCCGTTGGTGCATGTCACTGCGGCGCCCACCAACGTGGTCTAATATACTTCCACACATAATCATGTCGTACACAAAAACAATTCATAAAAAATGCTAATAGTGAACAGTCTGTTTCCGCGTTCAGCTTTGACCGCACAGTGATCGATGGACCACGAATTATTAATAGTTTATCTAAGTAATAGATGGTAATAGCTGGGACCACAGTCAGGTATTCATAATATTATTGTCTCATAACCCAAAAATAATATTTTATCGATATATTATGAACTTTAAATATAATCTAATTAATCATACTTATGCCATCTATATCATTGATGCACCCTATATTGTTTTCGTCTGTTCACCATATAATAATTTTGACATAAACAACATAATAAATAACGAAAATCACATTTTTTCCTGGAACAAATACATAAGTAATAATAGTTTTAGCCTCGAGAATAGCTGTAAATCAGAAACAATCGACTTTCATTTCAAATAAGGATCTGTGCGCCACCTGCACTGCAGCCGCGTCGGACTGCGCGGTGTGGCCACGGTCGGCGTTACGTCCCTGTTTAGGTGTTTATTGCCAGAACAATACCTCCATATTATTATTGTAGTTTGTAAGCACTTGGTGCAAACAATGTTGCTACTACGTTACCACCTGATTTTAATTACTTTACAACAACTTCCTTTAAAATAAACGTTTAAGGATAGAGAGAGTAACGCCTATTTCCCACGCAAAAACGCCTAAAACAAACCGCCAAAACCAAGTTAAGTTGTAAAAAGAAAGATTAGTTTACTTAACTCAAATAAATAAACAAGAGTTATATTTTATAACATTTTGTTTGTTATTTTTCAAACATCAATTATTATTCAAAAAAGACCAACAAATTATCACTTTGCTTTTTAAATTCGAACTATATTAAGATTATTCAGTAAGGCTATTTAATCAAATAACGGTTTACTGTAAATATAATTATTTAAACAAATAGTAAACAACTAGTTTCCTTTTAAAAAATAATGTTTTATTTTAATGAATTATTGGATAATAATACAAGTCACAATCATGACAAGTTACATTTCTAAAGAATAGATTGGTTTTGAAATATTTACAATCTCATGTTAAAATTATAATACACATTCAAATTTACCTTACGTGTAATAGATATAACTTATTTATATGAATAACTTAAAATTGCCCAACGGAACAATGTAGCAAAAGGTGATTAAAACTATTCGTTTACTTACCTTGTGGTCGGTTAAAATATTCGTGGCTAGTTTCAATAGAAAGACATTGATAAAGCCGATAACAAATTATATGTAATTATCATAGACTTGTTTGATAAAATGGTGTAAATGTACACCTCTTTTATATAATTACATTACAGTAACAACTTTGTGACTTCAACCAAAAAGAAATAGGTCATCATAAAATTGTACACTTCAGTTTGATATAAAAGTATGAATCATCGTTATGATTTCAACGAACTCTAAAACCACCTGTATTGTGTAGGTATGCAGTAAATCACTATTATGTGGCTCGGTTAGAATGATGGCCGCGTCAAAGCAGCCGTCTCCATAATTTATACGGTTCATAACCTCTATTACGATGGACAAAAATAGAAATCATCTCCGTATCACAGCTGGTGCGGTAGACCCGCGGATCCATCTGAAACGATTAAACACTATTATGAAATATAATGCTTGAAACACCCTGACTAAAAGGGTTATAACCGTGCGGCGGAAATTGATTTAAATTGGACTACTATTAAAAATTAAATTATAAACATTATGACGTTAGAAGGTATTCTTCTTTTGTTTCCAATGTTATTATAAAATTAATTATACAGGGATGTTTGTTTTACATTTGTTGCCAATAATTTATTGGGTATTAATTATAGTTATGAGTAAAGATTGTTAGTAGTTTTTATTATATTTTACTGCACCAATAGCTGTATTTGTATAATAACAACTTACAAAGGATCCATCAGGAAAAGAGTAGGTACTCAGTAACCGCAATGTAAAATAAAATACATATACACTCTAATATATGCTCTGTATATATTATACGAGTATATAATATACTACAGTAGGCAATCAAATAAGAAAGTTTATTCAACTATTATAATATAGACTTTAACTTGGAAATGTATTTTAAGGGAAAAGTCGAATGACAAATCATAGATAGGCTACCGAAAATCTAATTTAAAATAAATGGCCTATTGAACTTAAACTAAGTTATCGTGGAATCATACATAAAAAAGTTTAATTTAGAAACCACTATGTCGGCGGTCAATTACTGACCCAGCAGGCGTTATCCTGGTTGTGGTACAACAGATGGTACTTTTTTATCGGTTAAGGGCGCTGAGTCGACCCGTGGCCGCGTGGCCCGTGATGCGGGGGTGCGCCCTATAACCGTATAATTACATGTTGTCGGTGTGCGCGCGCACGGCACGCACAATTGGTTTAAACGAGTGTTTGCTTTGATCTGCCGAGTCGCCGACCGCAGCGGTTATCCACGTGCGGTCGCCTTAACCCGTTCTCATGTTAAGCTTATTAAGAAGAGGCTACTCGTTTTACGGTTGTTTATACAACAAAAAATACCTTCACGTTGCAGATTTATAAGGAATCTGGTCAAAAGCATAGCGGATTCCGTCGAGTATCTCAAGCATCTAAGATTACTCAGTCGTTGAGAAGTCGTTATTTATAAACATATAAATTAATTCCAAGTACATATTTAAATGCAACATCTGTTGCCATAGGCGTCGATGCAGTACGGTATCTGCAATATTATTTATTAGCATGGATATTTGCACTATTTATTTTTTATCATCTATCTATCGTCGTCAAGCCTCACCGACACGGGTACGAACTGCTAAAATGGAAAAATTTTAAAGTCTCTCAATTTGTATACATGACGGTACATACTCAAATATTTCACTAACAACAGTTTGATGTATTAAAGAACTTTCACTTACTAATTACCTAATTAAACAAACATATTACAATAAATATTCGGTAATAATAAGATAACAGTAGTGTACAAACTCACAGCCAGTTTCGTACAACTACTACGTATACGTGACGTATACCTACTATGTCAAATCCGCGTCACCTAATTATCGTTAAGTAGTCATATCGCACAAATGCCAAGGGCTACATTGATCTTGATCAAGCAAATGTTGTCGCAAGTGACTCTTAATCGAGAGGCGCACTCGAAAGTTGAGTAGCGACATCGTGATGCTGAACTTAGCCTCCTTCTTCGTACCGATACCGGTACCGTGGTGTTGCAGAGCCGTGTTGTGAAAAAGCCTCAACGTTCGTCTCGATAACGGCTGCGACATCGCATAAAAACAAATTATTAATCTTCCAATCGTGACTAACGTTTTCGGTTCATCGTTTACTTGAGCGGAGGTTGAAAGCCAGATTAATACTGGACCAATAATTTGCGCCGAGATACTTTCAATTCAAATGTCGCAGCGGCCGCGTCTTGGTACGTTGATCCGCCCGCCCTCTTTCGCTGTTTCCAGTCACGATCAACCGGCTATTTGATTTTTCCATATGAACATTCGATCTCATTAATGAGAACTTTTATTTAATGGTTTTATTAAGGAGGTAACTATATACTTTTGAATAATTTGAGCACATAATTTGTTTATTATTATTTTGTATTAAAATATAGTGTGTTATTAATTAAATTTTATATTGAACACATATTCTACTTAATTAATATTTACTACAAACAAAATATTTCAAAATGTCATTAAAATTTACGTGCGTTGGCTTTGAGTTTACAATTTACAAATAACAGAAACCTTAATTTATTTCAACAAAATACAGTTCACACTTCTGTGTTAAGTTGATATTTTAGTTTATTGTTAACTTTTAAATGCATTGTTGTACAAATGTTTAGTTCCATAATTGTATATTTATTAAACATGAGTCGTTTTGCTAAGCGTATTTTTATGCCGTTATAAATACTATTCTATGTCCATGTAATATAGTAGACTTCTATGCCAAATTTCATTAAAATCCGTCCAACCATTTAAGCGTGATTGATGGACGAACGTTCAAACTTATTTTCGCATTTATGATATACATATATATATTCTGTTTATCTAACTAATATCATCTTAATGATATTGTGATCTAAATCGGCATCTCAGCACGTCATCGCTTGGCAACTACAATATTTAAGAACTCTTACAGGGTGGTTCATTCATTATTCGATCTCGATTTTTTGTACGTTTTTATGTTCCGTTATTGTGTTTTTGTGACTATTGCATTAAAAAAAAATTGAAGTAAACTTCGGTAACCCGGATATAACTGTAATATGTACAGTTTATATTTTTAAACATTATTAATTACTTGACTCAATGACAGCTTTAATTGGAGGTTAATTTACTCTTGGTTTAAAAAAATTGTACGTAGAATAAAGAAGCTCAACCTTAGAATACAACAGATTGGATTAAAATAACTATTCATTAGTCAAGTATCTACTAATTGGAGTATTAGATAATTGTAAATTTTTCTCTTATTTAGCTAGACAATATATCGCCATGTTATGTATGATCTATGAGTGTTGCCAGTTATTATTTCCAAAAACAATCTAACAGATAAATAGACTGAATAATGTTAACTTTACATATTATATTCCAACATTAATGTAATTGATATAATTGTACTCATATGTACGTACTACAGTAGATCTTGTCCTGATTAATATTACAATACCCAGGAATAATTAAATTTGTTTATATAAAAAATCGGATGTTAAGTTACATTTATTAAGGTAATCAACTCAATCATAAAAAGATTACATTATAAAATTTTGAAAACTAAATTTGTATTATTCAAATAGTAACGTCATAATATATTTATATTTAAAAAATACCTAATATGTGTTAGTTACACGACCGACAATGTTCTAAAATTAAATAAGTGATATCATAAAAACAAATCTTTTCATATTTTATAATTCCTATGTCATTTTGATATGTAGGCAATAAAATTAATCCAGAGCGAGTTTCTTGAGCCGGCAAGAAACTTCTCGATAACTAGCTTGTTTTCAGAATGGTAGTGCTAGTTTTAAATGTCATAAGCGTCCGCTCAAAGCTTAAATTGAATAAAGTATTCATAATGTTTACATTACCGCCGTTTCAAAACACTAACCGCATTGTAAAAAAACAAAAAACTTAAAACAATGTTTGTTTTTTGATTACTTCATAATCATCAGCTTTTAAGATAACCACTGCAATGTCATATGCATATTCCCGAATGAGGAATTATTACTTAATTCACACATAATATTGATAACTCTGAATGAACTACAAATAAACACCCTGTAACATCAATGATGATATATCGATTCATTGTAGGTGATGCTAGCACCTCATAGGTTACGATTGGATATCTGTGGCAGGTGCTAAAATGAAATTGAATGGGTTTAATAAATAGACTGTGGGTACTTTACAGTCCGAAAACACCGACGATGCTATTTAACACCTTGATGGATCGTTTTTACGTCATAGATAGTTTACATCACTAATGAAACATAATAACTGTTGATAAGTATCATAAAGCGAACATAATGGAATTAATCATGGGCCGTAAGCGTTTAGCTCGCTCAACACGGAGTACCTTTAATACATAAATGATTTATTTCCACCTGCTATGATCTTGTTCAGTTATGAGATAAACGTTGTGTATCTACCTATTTACATCCACAGCTAATTTAAATAATAATATTGGTATATACACACACATAAAAGTTACAGTTTATTATATATTTTTTCCATACTTCACATATTCGCTTGATTAACGATACATCTATAAACAGATACGAACGAATTTACTGGTGTTATAATGCAACGAATGGAATCATCTATAAGTAGTTAAGCCTTCTAGGTTATAGTATAAGTTTTCGTAACTATATCTTTAATCGTACTTACTACAATAACAATAAAATTGGTGATCAGTTTACCATTGACCTGTGCAGTTGTAGCAACGTTTCATGACACAGCGTTTGAAGTTGCACAACTTATTAATCCGGTTCAATACAAGAAGTTGCGGTAAGCATTCTCTTTATTAAAAGTTTATTGTTTTACATTTCATATTGCTACATGCGTTATTGAATACGTCTGTATGTAGGCTAAGCGAGATAATGATAGATAATACGGCACAATGAAGCACGCGCCGAACTGCGCCGCACTGCACCGGTTCGTTAGTGTAACTGTTGAGTCACGGACCACGGACCGTGGACCCAAAGATCACCTGACGGGGTGCTTTTGACAGCGCATAATAAATACAACACGTACGGCGAGGCAGCACACTGCTGTAACATGCCATATAATATAGGTACTAACTATAATATTTCCCTATCTTCTGATTTCACAAATGACCTGAACTTGAAATACAAAGAAAGGTTAAAATCTATTCAATATTAAAAAACAAAGTAAATTCGTGTTTATTGTAATAAATCGGAAGGAAATCTTTTAAATATTTTTTTTATCATCTCCTTGGTCTATCGGTTAAAGTGTTTGATTTTTTTACTGCGGATTATAAACGCTTGTAACACCGGAGGTATCACATAGGCGTTGCCGACTCTTCAATATCCTTTTATTCTCTCTTGAAGAACCCCATACTGGAATAATCTCGAAAATCTCAGCAGAAAGCTCATTAAGCCCTTAGAGACAACAGGTTCGTTCCCAGGATCGGCGAAAGCAGCTGGTCTGGTCTTAGCAGCTTGGTCCCTCTGACAAAGAAAGTATCCACATCTACCAAAACAGAATGGGCCGCGCACTTTGAGATACGATTTTCGTACTTCGTGCACATGATAAAGTTGCATATTATAAGGGCTACTATGGAATATTATAAGGAGAAATATAACGTAATCATAATGTCCAATAATAAGTTAAAGTTGGCTGTGGAAAGTGTTAATATACATTTAAGGAATGTATCTAGAATGAAACGGACAAACGGAAAAATAATTATATTTACATTGAAAATCATTGAAATCTATCGTAAATGTGATTGTATTTATTATATCTATATATATAAAAGAAGAAGCTGGCTGACTTAATGACTGACATATCAAATAAATAAAGTTTTTGCCAAATTAAATAAATATCTTATAAAGACCTTTATAAAGTTACAAACGCAGACAAAGTCGCGGGCAGCTGCTAGCTAGATATATGTTTCATTTATCTCTTTTAAATAATATCATTATATTAAAAAATGTAATGCTTGTACGATAAACAGCTACTCGACGCTACCTTTTTTTGTCGAGAATTATAACAGTTTATAGTTAAAGCGATAAGTAAACGCGATCAACGTTGAAAAAATAACTCAAAACTTCCTGCTCTTTACAAAAAGGTGTTATTTCTACACATTTTTTCCGTAACATCTAATCATAATAATTTTCAACCAACAGCTATAATTTGTACTTAATAATAACTCCGATCATCGTCATAATAAATTTCGCGTTCATATATGTTAGGATTAACTACCGTAAATTCATTTCTGAAATTATATTAACTCCTCGGCTGATTTTTTAAGACCCAGATCTCAAAATAATGGATTATGTTTTGAATTTTTTTTTTACTTTATAACATCGTACATTGTAAACTTCATGGTTCAGTAAAAAGTTCATACAAATGTAAAAATAATTTAAGAATACATTTTACATAAAAATTACAATTTTACAATACATCATTTGTTATTTAGCAAAGTTTTGTAATAAATCACGTATTTTTTAAGCTTATGGTGCCAACAGTCTGTCGACCTGTGCCCTATATGGAACTTAAACCTTTATGGTTCTGGACAATCCAGGGGTTAATATCAATTTCCTCCCCAATACATGAGCAAATAACAAGGTCAAATTTTTACTTGTTATAGCCTTCTTATAGTTATTGATTTTTAGAGAAAACTTTTCTAGACAGAATTAGGAAAAAAGACCGGTCAACCCAGAAGAGATTGCGAGTCGACTTTGCCCTTCTACCAATTTTTAATAATATGATGATTATTAGCACTATGTTAAGAATGTTATTGTGAAGAAAACGGAGATTATTGTTTATTACACATATATTTATTGGAGTAATTCATGTTTAATCGTCAGTAAAGATTTACAGACCGGAAGTAAACAATAATAAGTTAAGAAATTACAATATAAAAAAATGGTTCTATTGTAAAGTGCACTTGCATCTCCGGTTCAGTGCATAATCTATGATTACTGATGATTTATATATAAATAAGCGAACTGTTAAGTACCTGTTTATCAATCGACTTTCTTTATTTTTTATTTAGGAGATATTAACGAGTTTTAGTTTTATATGTATATACAAAAATGAATTACTGTTCGTTTGTCTCTCTAAAACTCGAGAATGGCTGGACAAATTTGACTAATTTTGATCTTGAACTATTTGTTCCGTTCAGGGAAGATTGAAACGCTGAGAAACATAAATAATAAGTAAAGGAAAATACTATAAAAGACAATTTAATTTTCAAATACTATATGTTCCTAGCTATGAAACATTTGATGCCTTTTGTCACTTTAGAAATAAAAAATTGACAATCGTTTGTCAAATATTGATAGGTGCGTTCAGAAATTTGTCTGTTTCATAACTGTAGTATGGAGGTCCGATATCTTTGGTCTGTTTTATTGGAATACAAAACAGTTTTCTTTCAGAAATAAAATTAGTACATGAGAAAGCTTTAAATTGATTAAGTGCATAACTGTGTTGCATTTATAATGATGTGATTAAAAATATTGTATTAAGTTTTAACTACATTTTACACAAATATATGTAAGTGGTACGAAGTTCACCGGGTCATCTAGTCAGTAATAAAAATTTGAAACAGTTTTTTTTCCTTATCATGGACAAGTCGATGGTTTTATTTACAAGGGTCTATCCGTTATGTTTCATGTTTTTTATGTTAACTAAAATACAATATTTCTACATTCTTTCACAAAAAAAGCTCAATAATATTGTGACATAAAAAATTAATAAATCACGGTTGAATTTCGACCATTGAACGTATATTACCATATATAATAAGACATGATTCGTGTTTGAAATTATCTTTATTTTAAACACTTTAACATGTATAAATCTTATGTGCAACATTGTGCGTGTACAATATACGAACATTATCACAGTATGTCCAATTCTATGTACAAGAGTATGTTGATGCAATTCCATTCATAAAGTTAGTTTTGGACACGACTAGAATGATCACCTTTCTTGATTCCTCTTTGTAATAGACACCGAGACCTTTGATTCCGTGCAATGATTTCACGACTTTACACAAAGACTGTCAAGAATAATTAAAGTAATTACTGTTTACAGTAATTAATGACCCACATAACGTGATATGGTTTGATTGATCTCAGAACTGTGACGAGATAATTGTGGCTCGCTGGCGTTATTGCTACACGTCATATTTCACTCGGTTTTCAATTAATGAATAGGTTCGTAGGTATGCACTTTCATACAATGGTTTGCCTATCAGTGCGTTGTGCAACGACCTCTCGTTGAAGATTCTTACACATCTTTCAATTGTTTTAATTTGATGAGGTTAGTATGTACTTACGTTGAACTTGTTTTGAACGTTAACTGTCGCAATATATTTGCCTGCTAACTTTATTTCGTTTATTTCATTCCGTTCGTTCATTATTGAGTAGGCACTGCTGGGTCGATCGAAGGTAATTCTTAAGCAGTTCCCGCACCTCAGCAAAAGGTTGTGAGGAGAGCACAGTACAGTTTAGTCACTAAGAAATTGTCATACCTACTCCATCTCTGCAACCCAGAGTTAAAGAGGTTGGAGGGATCTTATATAAGATTTTCGTCACGAAAAATAACTCATTGTTTTTGTATTTACGGCTACAGTTAATCCCCAATCATGTTAATAATAAATCATACTAAGTTAAACATTATGAAGTTCATACACTGAAAAAATTATGTATTTAATAAACATAATTAGTAGATATTTTAAGATTTTTGTTGTTATACACAAATATTTGAACGACACCGTATAATATAACTCAACTTTATGTTTAAAAATTGGATCGAATGGCAAGTGCAGATACCAGAACATATTAAAAAGCTTCGACTCAGATTGTCTTTCTACCAGCACGGTACGGATTAATCTGAATTGTTTCTTCACTGAAAAGTCGGCTTACTCTTAAGACGTCAATGGGAATAGGTGTCCAAACATGTATAAATGAGACAAAACTTTCCTCAATGTACTTATTGATTAGTGAAGCATTTAGACTAAAGAATTATCGATTGTAATTCTATGCGAGTAGTAGCGGGTCGGAACGCAGCCGGTGCGGCGCGGTAACGGAGATAGCCTCAAGCTATCCGCGTACACAAACACTGCATTAGGGCTCCTAAACCCGCCAGGCGGTACCTTTGCTGCCATAAGCGCATTCAACATGTAATCGCTTTAGCATTTCTCTTTTGTGTGCACAAAACAGGAGTAAAAGAATAGATTTAAGAGGTAGCTAATTATAATAACGAGTAAGTGTAGTGTGTAATTCTAAAGTAGGTATAACTTAAATTGTTACCCTAAAGTAAAGGTAAAAGCGAATGTAAACTTAAGTAAAGTTAAAGTAAAAATGGATAAATAATGATTATCATACAGGTCTTGACTTGAATACGATGTATAACTTGACACTTTATTTAATAATCAGAAAAGAAAGGCACAAAGGCACAGAAATTCCCTGGTAATTAAGTATTAGTATTGTGTTAGTACTCTGTATCAATATATTCGTTTATTTACTAATAAAGAATTACGCACCTATCTGCGAATTACAGATAATAATTGGCAGTTGTGAGAAGATTAATATTAAAACCAAACTTCGAAAACTATCTTATGTAATAACAAATCGCAGGAACAATGGCCGTAAATGATATTGTTATGGAGCAGGAAAGTTATTAAAGAGCGCACCGCGACAGCGTACGTGGGCGCGATTGACTCGTCAGTGCGGCGCGGTGCGGCGCAGGCTATCTGGTCCTCACTTAGCGCTAACTTGGCGCACGGTTTATCGGAGTGCGGTGCGCCAGGCCGCTTCGCACCGCGCCGCGCCTCCTATACTATACCACTTCACTGTCGCCTCCTACGAAACCTTCTCTCAGGTATCACTTCACTTAAAGGCTGCAATAAATGTGGATTAAAGTTGTAATTATTGTGTATTTATCTGCTTCTATGACAAATTTTAGTTAAACATCAAGCGTACAACTAAACTTCGACGATAAATATCCTTTTATGTTATAATATCTTTATACTATCATTACTATACTATTGTCTACTTTTATAGATTAAATGTATATATTTAAGCAGCATCCCCAAACTTGTTTGTATTATCGTATCGATTATGCTATCAAAAAATACATTCAAATGTTTGTATAGGTAAACTTACGAGACTAATAATATCATTTTATTATTTTAGACTGGCAGACACATTATTATTATTAAAAAAAAACTATGCTGAATATAAACAATACTTACTTTACAGTTAATTAATAGCTAAGTAATAAAACCATAGCATAGTGGTGTCATGCTTTTTCGAGTATCAACTCACCTGGCTAACTACAGACCATTTGAAATTGTATCGTCAAACACATGTAAGTGTGTTTCAACAACTCCACTTGGAGACCAGTTCTCTGTGGACTTGGCGTATTACCTTCTTGGATCACATCGTCACCTAACATCATCATCTTACCCTTATCCTATCTATGTACTATCTATAGTAGGCACAAGTTGTAGGTGGGTTTATATAGGTTTTATGCACCTTCTCCTTGAGCTTCAACGGCATTAGTGGGTCGCAAAATATCCCAGACAACTTTCACCAACTCGTGCAGCCTGTATTTATCTTATTCCTCACGTTCTTGTCTATGCCACCGTCGTTTTGGATCAGCGAGCCAAGGTACCGAGAATTAGAGCAGGCTGATAAGGATACACCGTTTAAGGTAATATGAGAAAAACTGGATGGACTCCCAGAAGTCACAGAACAAATGTTCAGTTTTTACCCGACTAATCTAAACCAACATTCTCCAGTATCTCTCGCCATTTCTCCAGCCTACTCTGTACCTTGACAACATTTTCCTAACATTAAGTGAAATTGTAGTTAAATGCTAAATCGTATATAGAAAAAAACTTATGGTCATATTAAGCTCTTTATGTAAATTGATATATTAACTTAATATTATAAATGCGAAAGTTTGTTTGTTACGCTATCACGCTTTGAGTACTAAACCGAACATTATGAAATTATACATAAAACAAGTTATCGGGAATACATAAAAGGACATAAGGTATCTTTCACCCAAAAAAAAATTGTTGTCTAGGAATTGATCAAATTAATATTAACACAAGCGAAGCTGCGGGCATAAGCTAGTTCTAATATTATAAGCGCGAAAGTGGGTTCATTTGTTTTTTAGTTACGCTTTCACACTTTAACAATTCAACCGATCATCATGAAAATTTACACATGCTATCAGGAGCTCTGAAAAGGCACATACGGTACATTTTCTCCAGAATAGATGTACTGGTCCCCAGAAATAACTCAAGTCCTCATTTACACGATAGGAGCCGCGTGCAAACGCTAATATTTTATATATTTACTTAAAATAAAGGTCGACTTATGCTAAACAAGATGAATCAATGACAAGCCTTTTAATAGGTAATGTTATTATGTCAAGAGAAAAGCTACAGTGAATTATTGCTACTTCAAAATGACTTGAAATGTGGATTTAGAAGTAATATGCATAATAGTGTTTATATGCAACAGTGGATTCAATTTAATTTTAATGTGAAATATATACATTTATTACATTAATTTGTTTTAGTATAACGATAAAGATAATTATAACGTAACTAGGGTGCAACTGCACCCAACCACAGTTGTAAGTTCGTTCGGTATAAACGAGTTGAAAATAAATTAGACATGCGGCAGTGCAGCGGCGGTGCGCGGTGTGCTGCGGAGCTCCTTGAATCTATTCTTGTACTGAAATAAAGCCACTTTCTATCTTTTATTTACCGTCGCGCTGCTCAGCCCTTTATCTCACTTGACAAAGAGCCGGTTAATTGTTATTCCTGCTACACTTAGAATTTCATTTAAATATTATACATAATATTTTCTTACAAAACAATTACTCCGGAATCATTATTTTCTTTATACATTATTTTATTGAGTTTTATAACAATTACACTGAACAGTTCAAAATTAAAATAAAACACGTCAACAAATAAAATACGTTAAATATATATTACAGCTTGCTATTAATTGCTGCATCTTGTAATGTTTATCAATTGAGTACATTTTTGAATCTTAATCGCTCTCCCCTGTGAACTTGAAATGACTCGTTTCGGTAGTTGGTGGAGTCATGAGAATATTTATACTTGGTTTTTTGTGATTCAGATTTCTTATTGTTCCCTAATAAGGGGATCAAAAATATAATAATGGGTTGCATTGGTTAACTGTGTTTAATAATGTAAATTTACAATAGGTATTAAACGGTTTAGTTACATGACTCTCTAATCAACAATACATATTAATAAAACGAAACTTTAACTCGAAGCGCAACGGTTAAAGTAGAAATTATTGGTTACATTACACTGCCGCTAAATTATAGGTATTCCATACAGAAAATAGCTTAGTACGTAATTGTCCTTTCTTTGTATGAAGCAATGAAAACTTAGCTGATATCGTGTCGGATATCGCATTGATCGACTTGTGCTCGAATCTTTGTAACTAATTCGGAGGTTTCGGTGAAGGAAAATATAGTAATCAAACCACAGCATGGTGGACTATTTTAAGTCTGACTGGCTAACTACCACCCATAAATTAAAAAATCTATCGACAAGCGCCTCTTGGTGTGTTCCAGCAGCTGCACTTGAGAGCCAGCGCCACTCTAGGTTTAGCGTGCATACCATCGTCATATAACAATAGGTGAGATTGTGCCGAAATGATAAAACGTAAACAGTATTAAAAAAAATACAATCGCATTTTACTCCAATGGATTTAATTATAACAGAACTTAGAATCATCGTAAATTCATTAGTGATTATAGACGAGTATACCGTGTTAGTTAAATGAAAATAAATTAAAACCGTTACGCACGGTGAAACGAAATGGTATCCGGAACAGTGATGTGATGAGCGTTGCTAATACGCTGGTTTCACGTTACCTTTATATATACCATACATATCTATTTTATTTACAACAAAAACACAATGTACACGTAACGTTATCTGATGTCTATAACATTTACAGTCATTAAATTAAAAAATAGAATGTAGGCCGTTAAATATATTGCAATTTAAATGATTTATATCAAATACACATCGTCTAAAAACTGTATATATTAAAATCATGAGCTCCTAGTTATAACTATTTACCTGTAGCCTTACTATGACGTTATTATCATAGTAACAACTACCAATTATAATTTCGAGAAATAGTTAAGATTTTGTGATACATTACAGAACAGTTGTTTACTTGGATTTTGTTTGCGTGACAGTCTAGAGATAGTTGTGCTAAGGGCCACTGCACCAGCCAGACTCATTTGCATATGTCAAATAAATGTTCATTGAAATTTGTATCTTATTTTATACTGTAATAAAGCATTTCGTGTGATAAAATTATAGTTTACATGAACAAAATTACCTGTGTGAAGCGGTAGCGCGGCTTACTCACCGGCTGGTGGCGCACGTGCGCGCACCTATACAGCCGCGGGTGCGCTAATCGTTCCCCGATTAGTGACTAACCAAACAACTTTATCGATAATTTCATAATAATATGCATAATAAAATTTAATGTAACAAGATATAAGTAAATAATAAAAAAGTAATAATATAATATGGACCATATATTTCATTTCTAACCGTGATCTAATCTACTGTATGTTATAAATGTAAAACTTTGTCTGAATGTTTGTCTGTTAATCATGCTCGAACTACCGGACGTATTTTAATGATATTTATTTAGTATAGTACTAACTCGATTACGACGTCGAATAGGATATTTTTTTATCATCATGGTTTAGTTTAGGTCCAGGAAAGTGAGCAAGCAAATGCCAGTAATTGATATGTTTATACTATAAACACTTCTATAGTATGTCATCATTATCATCTTCATGTTCTTAACCTTATCCCACCTAAGTAGGGTCGGCACAATATGGTTTTCTTTTCCAGAATGAATTGCGATTAAAAGAATAAAAATGTTTGTATCTGATTTTTTAAATAGCTAAATGAAACATTAACATATTCAGTAAACGTAAGCTTATGTTTTATTAATGTAACAACAACCAACATAAATATATTTTGTATAATATTGTTATTATGTGAATTTGTTCACGGCTTCGTACAGTAAACAAACCTTTTTAAACAAAAACAAAAATATTTTCGAAAAGTATAATTAATACAATTGTATATTTATAGACTAAGGTAATTAGCATTGCTAGAGTTAATCAAGAATCATCTATTTACTAAAAAAATATAAATAATATATTTCAAATTTATTACTTACTGGATCTTTAATGCACTTATCCTTTAATTTAGCTTCCTTGTAACCTAATAAACTAAGTCAATTTTTTCATATTCATTTTTATATAATTCTCGATAATTCCTATGGGCATCACTATAGCCGGCGTCTGTTGCTCGTAATCGTAAATATCAGAAATTTAACATACAGTGGTCTCGCCGGTCGATGATTATAAATAGATTGTTGCGATATAGACGACGTGTTTACAGGCAGTATCTGTCGATTTCTGATCCGGGATCAACAACTAACATATTGCAATTAACTAAACTACAAACTATAAATCGATACAAATAGATAACTTATAAAGTTATGAATGAGCGAACATTATTTCATTTACTATAATCTATATTACTTAAACATAAAATTTTACAAAGGTGATGATTTTTTATCACGCTATTCACTTGACTTGTATGTGTTTTATGTAATGGAATCTTAAATTATTTTTCACCCACTTCCATATATATCAATAATAAGAAGCTTTACACAGGTTAATGTGTGTTTGAATGAAAGAGAACCGATGACCATGCACTAATTTTAGGATCACCAGGATAGACAGAATGTAGCATGGATGTCGATAACTATTTTTTCAGGCGCTTTTTTTTACTTGGCTTTAGCTTAATATATTAGTACTGCTTTTATAGTGTTATTTAAATAAATATACATAATTAATTATTTAAGAAGTTTCAGAATCAAAAATTAAGAAAGAAAATGGAAAAAAATAAATATATGAAAATTCGTATATTAAACAATTTTGTTTCGAGACCACTAAAATAAAAATAAGTTTATTATCATATTTTAATCTAGGGATGCTTTCAGGATTTGATTTCGGTGACGTTGCGTCGAAATTTGGCATACATATTTGAGATGTAATTATTCGATCGTTACTGCTTTTACGTAACATAGCACAAAAGAAGCAAGTGAGTATAGAAATCTGAGTTTTATCAGTTATTTGTGAGAATACAAGGCTAGTTAATATGTACCCATTATAAGTAACGAGAAATAATGATGTACGGTATATTATGGAAGCATAGCGTGCAACAAATGATTGTAAGCAAGACAATGACAGCGCTACTATGATTAGTAAAGACCAAGGAATTTAATATACAGAAGATTGTAAACTTATTTGAGATTGATGGTTATTTGCGGGATGTTTATTATGTGCAAAACTTAATATTGATCACCATATTCAGAATCATACCCCCATTATACTGGCTTACTCCAGGGACTCACTTTTCAGAATCAGCTCGAATTGTACTAAAATTTTCATTAGATATATTTAATTTTACTTATAGCTATACATATTATTATATAACCTTCTAGCCTGTCCGTGCCGGCTTCGCGCGGATGTACAAATGTGACCAAGTCTTCTCTCTATAGTACGACCATGTAATGTAATAAAATAGCAGTTCGACAACTGAATTTCAATCTATCAATGTTGTGAATATTTATGAAGATATCGCTACTGTATTCTGTCTCACTCATTTTTAAATGGACATTCCAATATGGAATTATTTAGTTTTCGGTACGATTTTTTAAATATTTTCTCATTCATACCTTGTCTTGACAATTATAATTCACAACAAAAAGAATTAGCCAAATGGGTACACCCGCTCTGAAGTGATGCACTTAGGGAACCTATTCATACTACGTGACCCATGTTCGACAATATTTTAACCCTGTCCCTCCTCTTGATAACCATCCGAATATATGAGAAGACCCTCCTCTAGTTTTCATGTAGTAAAGCATAAATACGGTTTTCCTTCCCCTTCCTGTGACTAAGTGTGGTAATTTGAAGACATCCCTTCCCCTCCTTAAATGGGTCACGTAGTATGAGTATGTTCCCCTATATACATTCGATAATTAATATTCTATTTATATAATTTAGAAATTATAATATATAAGTAAGATATAGTTAAACACAAAACTATGTAAAGCAAGTATACAGAGAATGCAAAATAATATACTTTTAAATTCAAATCAATATATTACCTTCTTAAACTGCTGTGTAGTTACCGTATTTCTTTCATTTTACCGATATCGTACAATAAAGACGACCGTTTGTTATCAAGAAAGTTTTATATTTAAATATTGCGAATTTAATTTTTATTCATCATGTGCAGTAGAGTAGTATGAAAATAAAAAAAAAAATCTAGAAATTTATTTCGAAACATAACATGGGTCTCAAATCTCTTATCACTCGTGACTTGCACTCCTTTAGTGTCCACATGGCGCCAATTGTTTCACTCTCTATGAATCGATAGACGGACGAATATTGCCACAAAACCAAGTTAGCTAAACTAATCATACATATATGAGTTACACATATGTATACCTGCACGTGTGTCTCAAGAACTCAAACATGTATTTGAAAAATAACAACTAGACTAAAGTAACTAACCAGATCTGAAAAAATAAGGGAAAAAAGAAAAATCCTTCCACTATATGTGTACCTACTGAGTGTATATGCACACGTGTGAGGTGATAGGGAATGAAAATTTCAATAGATATCACTACATTGCGATAACAGCGTATTGAAGGACTCCACTACGGAGATCGAACCTAGGCTTGAGACTGCCAAAGAGGTCGCGGCGAGTGTATGGAAGTCAAATTAACCGCAAGACTACAACAGCATGACCTGTGGTTTCGACATAGCTCCTTAATCCGTATAACTAAGACAAATTCCATTTTATAAAATCATATATCAGGGTCATAATAACGTTATCAGTATAATTTCAAAGAAAATTATATATCCAGGTGTTTTACAAAATTAACTAAGAAATCGTGAGTGACCATAATCTGGCATGAACGTAGTACTAATTAGAACAAATTTGAGTTTCGATTTTGCATAGTGCGTTAAAACAGTAGTATTCATTTCCATCCAACAGCGAACCAATTTTACAGTTCAGGACACGGGAAACTAAAAATATTGAAGGAATAATCTCCAGCCGAGATATTGCCGACCACACTCTAATACTTGTTACCTTGTTACAATTTATGTAAAACTAAGGAAATACCGACCAGTTTTGTCAGACGCTGATAATGAATCATAGATCGAGTTAGTAAAATTAAGATCACTAGAGGTTGTGATTTAACACTATATTATGATATAACCAGTATTATTATGCAGATATAATTTATTTAGGTAAATTTACTTAATTGCTTTACATATTTCCTTAAAGTTTAAATTAATTAAGCTTTTCACACTGACATAGTAAAACTTTAATGGGGCCGCCTGTTCTCCTGTCTGTCTGTCCTTTCTGTTATTTTGAATATATGTGTAAGCCGAAAAATAATTTAGATTAATTATGTCATCCTCTATCATATCAAATGAATCTATTACAGAGGTTTTAAGGAATATATTGAAAATGTTTATCACGACCCAACAATAAATCTCGTGCGGTAATTAAAAACCATATCTGTCTGTCAATGTCTCCAAAACACCAAACTCCAAAGTGAAGAGGAAGAAAGTGATTTAAAGTTAGAAAACATTTAACTTTTTTCCACTTAAAAACATTTTTGTGAAGGACAACAAAATATTTCGCGTATATTGTATATATAAGTACTAGCTTTTGTTCACGGATCGCTCACGTAAATATAGATTTAATTTATCCCTCAGGAAAAGTACATTTCTTCTGGTTGAAATCTGATGATGATCGATTGAGCAGTTACGACGTGAAAACGTTATAAACAAACTCACAGTCACACTAGAATTAGTTAAGATTCTGCGACTACCAATTAGTTATGCAATATATCTTTAAAATTATGAAACGAGATAAAAAGAAATAGATATAGTAAATGATTGGCATATTTCCTACCAAGACAAGTCGGTCGAGTCCGATTGTTACGGTAATTGTACAGGATCAATATCTAGACGAATGTGAATTTCGTAAGTCAATTGTGAGGTGGTCAAGTTGATCGATGATGTGTGCGAGTGCTCGGGCACAGCTTGTCAATTAGGTTAGCCGGGTTCAGGGCCCGAGCTACGGACATACTCTTATCTACGCTTGCCTATCTTACGACATTTCTGCAACTTGTTGTATAAAACTAAAACAAGATATATAGTATAAAGTACAACTGCTATCTATTCTACTTATCAATATTGTGGATAGTCTCAGTGAAGTGTGACTACTCATCTTTAAACTTAGTAACATTGTTTCATGTGGCAGTACAATGAACACCCAGAAAATACATTTTATTGTACAAAAAAATGGTCATTTCAATACAGAATCCTTGGATAACAAAAAAATGTCATAAACTCGTAACTACCTCCATTCATTCTCGTCATACTGTATGAAAGTATGTAGGGATCTTAACTTTCGAGCGGAACGTTAAAGCAATATATTTCTTTTATTAATTCGAAGGACTTGAAATGTAACACGAAAAGATGTATGTACAAAGAAATGAGGACCGGTGTGGGTAAAAATAATTTTTAATATGACCATATCGATTACAGAATTATATAAATGTTAATTTCATAGATAACTTCAGCTGTTATCTGTGACTTCGTTAGTATAGTTTTCAGTTATCCAACAGTCGCTTAAATATATGAAACTCACTAATTTGTGTAAGAAGCCCACGCTCTCGTTTGTTGTGAATTATTTATGGTAATACAGATACCTTCACGGGCGTGTGCAGAACAACTCACCAACGTTTCAGCGCATTCGACTCTTCGTGAGAATGGTTTCCAAATGCATACGGAATAAACAAAGAAACACTCATTAATAATATATGTGAGAAGTCGTAGAAGCAAAAGCAGCAATATCCACTTTCACTAAAATGGTGTACACGTAATTTTAATTCACAACGCATATGATAATCACAATCAATTACAGTAATAAAACAAGTTACAAATATAGAGAAGCAATAACGTCATTATAACACAGTAGAACAGCATCCTTACTAATATTATAAAGACGAATGTTTTTCTTTTTTTTTTCGAACTTACTCACTGTTGACCTGGCAAGGCCAAATTTGTTTGTTTGTTACTTTTACAGGCATTAACTACTTAATCGATAGTCATTTTTTTTGCATACACGTTGTCAGAGAAACAAAAGAGGACATAAACCGAACCAGATAAAATGTACCCTTCCCGAGCGATAGATATAATGTACATTAACACGAACGAACCTGCGTGCAAAATCTAGTATTACAATACAATAATCACTCTGTTCTATCGGTTTGAGATTCCACATTTTTAAAATAATTAATTATCAATAACAATGGTTTTTGGTAATTAAATATATTGTTATATAGTCATATATCAAGTTTAAGGTTATCAACATGACCATTTTTTTCATCATACTTGCACATAAGTTTGACAGTCAACACTCTCACAACATTTGTATACTGTTTCGTTAATTTGAAAGAAAACAGAGGCAACGTTTAAGGCTGCGTAGTATGGTTTTGTTATTTTGTTACATACTACCTACAGTAATTTAGATGTAAGATTACCACAATGCATTTACTACCGTTTCGTGGAATGTCGAGAATTAACTAATATACCAATATCTTAAACAACATTATTTCTAAGCAGCTGAATTGTGAAATAATAACAACAGGTTGGCGCTCTACTCCGTTGTCAAATATTCACAGAACAAACAAATCGCCTTAACAATTATTAAATATGTACTCAGTTACTAATTGCACAGAGTAACGTTTCCGCATTTGATTATTAGCAACTAGACAAACAACAGTAATTTAATGTTGAAGATATTTCATTACATTGAAACTTAATAGAATTTATAGATTTATTACGAAGGCAAAATTAACTATTTGTTTATCGCGGCCGGTACCAATTACTTCTCAATCACAATTTCTGAATTTCTTTTCTTATCAAACTTAATGGTAAAGGAACAGTACATTTTTCTCATTTACAGTTTATATTCATATTTGTGAAATTATGATGAAAGTTAACAAATGGTTTAAGAAGGAAACCTAAACTCTACTAAGAAATATTCTCATAAGACCGATATCTTATTGGAATAATGTGATACTCTTTTTTTATTTGTAAAATGAAGTGTGAACAGTGTTGATAAGTACCTATGTGACGCTAATATTTATGGACGTATTCCGGTGGAATTGTAGAGGCCCGACGAAGCCGACAGTGTAGGTCAGTTCGAAAAAAAAAAATTATGGACGCATTTGAGAACATATGTTTACCTTATAGCAAAGTAATACAGGTTATAAAATTTAAAAAATTAAATTATAAATATTAAAAAACTATAAGTTCAGGTTAATTTAATATTTATTTATAATCATAACTTTAGCGGGCATTCTGTCCGCATCAAAGTACTTAGTAGTATTTAGTCAGTGAATGTTCCAAAAATATGTACATTTTATAAATTATTCTAATCTTAACAACGTTCTTCATCGTTTTTTTCCCATTACATGTTGATTTTTTTTTAAATGATATTACCTCATTTAAATTAGAGTTGACGTTATACACATCAATATATTTATATAATAATACATATGACCCTAATAATAATTAGCGTATGGTTATTATTTTGATTTAATAATTAATCTAATCTGTAAATTTATTTTGATGAAATAATACATATAAAAATTTAATGAAATATACAAATAAAGGTTAAAATATAAAGTTAAGGTATCGTTTTTGTTTTCTCAAGCGAATTAATGTCTTAAGCTTCAATGAAGTTAGCATAATATGTTGTGTCTGTGATTATGGTTCTTTTTATTCATAACATATTGTACCTGAATAATAATTCTCTGTTATTAGTGCAATGAATAAAATTGTAATCATTTTTATTCAACGCCGAGTTACATTACGTGTTAATTCTTAGACTGCGGGACAAGACGAAGTCAGGCAGGCGTGGTTTAATGTTACTTTTGTAGAAACAGCTGGCCATACGCTCGCTCCCCCTTTACCTGAATGAGTATGTATCGAGCACGTGTTATACGAGTATGTGCCCTCGTCTCTTATGTAAATACGATTTGTACTTCAAGTCCTGACATCCGGATGGGTTTGCGACACCGCGACCGGACTCCTTTCTATAACTACATAGTTCAAAATTAATACAAATAATTTAAATTCTATTCATTTTTAAACTTTGTTCAAAGATGTATGAAATAGGTATAGTAACAAAACATGGGTCATTCACCATACCTTTTTTAATCTTCACTGGTTTTAGCATTTGACAAGAACCTCACCCTATATTAAATAACGGTGGGTCCAATATGGTAAACGTATACGCTAAACATAAAAGGACTGCTTTTGCAAGTGCAGCAGCCGGAACACACCTATACGTGTTTGGCGACAGATTTTCAGCTTCAGAGTGGCAGGTAGCCAGGCGAGGCGGGCTTAGAAAAAACTCTACCACCATCCTTCACCATGTATAAAAATACTTAAAAAGGGTAGATTTTTTTGCATTTTATTAATGATATATCATAACAAAATAAATATAGCGCATTTGTAAAATCTATGAGAGATAAAAAATTTAACAATCACCTCTCGTACGGCGCCTGTATTAAAAGTTACGTTCGAAATAACTAATCTAGCATTATAATTTGTTAGTGCATAAGTATACATTTTTTTATAACAAATATAATATATGTTGTCAATTTTAATTATGTAATGTATTTTTTTTTTTGTTTTACTTAGTCAAACTGAAATTATGCGTACATATAAATCCCATTATTGTACATTTTTAAATTTTAGTATAAATAAATAAAATATATATATCAAAAATGAGTATATATAAAATGAATTTAAATGTAATATGTGTATTAATTAGAGTGCATTGTGATGACATCCCATAGAAAACTCATAAATACATGAGGCCGGGCGATAGGATATGATATCAAACACACCTGCCTCTAACTTCCGACAGATTATTGATTCAGAAATATGATCAGTCTAATGCTACCCTGATTTGTTTAGGCAGCTAGCGAGTAACGCAAGTCGTATGTTAACTCGTATTTCTCATTTTGATAATAAAACTTACAAATTGTAATAATAAATTAAACTTAGTTCTAGGGAAAAGTCACATTACTGTAATATTAATATTATGAAGATAAAATTTATATTCGTTAATTATAGAATTCTGGTTAAAACGACACATTCAGATGATTTTTTAAAAAGAGGAATGTATCTACTTGAAAAAATTCTTGTATTATTTTATTTTGTAGGTTAGGTTTTGGCGTTTGACCGCAATCACATCGGATGTTAAGTGACGATGTGATCTAAGGTCGTAAACACACTAAACCTAGAAGGAGACTGGCCGTTAAATATAGTGCCGGATCACACTTATAAGTAATTAGCGACAGATTTTCAACTTGACTTGTAGTAAGTCTTTTAAAATCGACATGATTGTGATCACAATCTCATCTGATGTTAAATAACGACATAGTCTAGGAGGGTAAGCACGCTAAACCTAAATATGTGTGGCTCTCCAGTGCATCTCCGAAAACACGCTAACAGGTGATTGGCGACAAATACACAATTTGAAGGTGGTAACTAGCCAGTAACGGACTTAAAAAATACTAACCATGCTATGGTTTCATCACGATGTTTTCCTTCACCAAAAGCTCCGACTCAGTCGCAAGGATTTGAACCTATATCGACTGAACACGCTATCAACTAAACTAAGAACTAACCTTCTAACGTAAATTGATATATATATATATATATATATATATATATATATATATATATATATATATGGACTGAATAATAATAATTACCATTATAACATAATATTACCATACCATTTGTTTGGTGGGAATTACCTAAATGCGTCCGATAACTTTTGTCGACTAACGATCAACGATTGAAACGAACAAAAAATAATGTTAATCATATACATGACATATGTATATGAAATAATGTAGAAATCAATAGGTAGCTACATAAAGGAAACCGGATCACAAAACTAGTGCATATTTTTGAATTAATTATAAACCAGAATTCAATTGTGTTTGATAAAACGTTAACTGAGGCAAGAACCGAACGGGTCTCCCTTTCACTGAGAGCAATCGGAAGCTGTGAGCAGGTGTGCACAATACCTTTCCCAGAGCGTATTATGTGGAGCACTTAAAATACACTACTCTTCATAATTAACACAAATATTCAATAAATCACAATATATTGAATATTCATAATATATGTGTAAGTACAAGTAACGAAAATATTCACACGATTCTAAACATTTGTATAGGTACAACGTAGTAACTATCTATTTAAATAAAATGATAGATTTATATTACCGTTGCGCGCGCATCACGTATACACTACTGGATAGATTTTAGTTTTATTTCTTAGATACTTGGCCCTTATTTAAAAATAGAATTATAACAATATCTTAATTTAATATACAATTATTAAAGAGTTAAGAAACTACTATTTATAAATGCACTACTCTTTAGGGATGTGGATTCTTTTGCAGTAAGAAGTGAAGCAAGCGGTGTAATTCTTATGTCTCTTTCTCTGTAATATCGTAAATTGACATAACTAATATTATAAATTCCAAACTAAATTTGTTTATTTGTCAAGCTTTCACGCTTTAACTATTCGATCGATTATCATGAAACTTTACAAACTCGTTATCAGAGGCACAGAAAAGGACATAGGTTATTTTTCATCCAGCAAAAGCAAAAAGGAGATATATATATATTTTTTATTACCGTGGGGAAATCCCTTATGGATACCCATCCTCCCGGGGGAGAGAATGGGTTATGTCCGACTCTCACGGACTAAAACCCCACGGTGTACCGACCACCGCTTTAAGTTGGGGCGGCATGGGACCGAACTGAGCTATCACCATGCCGCCCCCAGCGGTCAGCCCAACGAAGCTAGCCGCCGGGCTCCGTCCTTACAGGGAGGTACACTGGGTACACGACCAGCTACCTCCCCTCGTCCGCCGAACCTGTGCAATGAGGAGATGGCCCCCCCGGCCCATCCCCTCAGCTCCGGCTACGGAGGTGGAAGGAGGGTGGCAAATCGCCGCCTCCTTCCACCGGCCCTCCTTTGGCTGATACGGCCGCTAAGAGGGTCCGCCTCTCGGGCCCTCTCCGCTGTCTCCTTCTACGAGATGACCTCCTCGCAGAAGGAGGCCATCGCCGTCCATGCGTTTTCGCTGCCGAGCATGGCTACAACCACGCTCGGCAGCGAAAGATCTCCTCCCACCGCCGCAGCCAGAGTGCGGCGCTGCACCTCCCACGCAGCACACTCAGACAGAGTGTGCTGCGCGGTGTCCTCCTCAGCGCCGCACTCGTGACATGCGGCGGTCGGCTCCATGCGAGCGATCTGGTGCAGATACCAGTCAAAACAGCCATGGCCGGTTAGCACCCGCACCAGTCGGAACGTCAGGGAGCCCCACTCCCTCTCAAACCACTGCGGGAGGACCGGGCGGACGGCGTCCACCGTATGTCGTCCATACCACGCGTCCGCCAGACTATCAAATCTACATTAACGTAAGCGAAGCCGCAAGCAAAAGCGAGTAATACGTACTGTTACGAAAATTAACTACACAGACGAAGTCGTGCGTGTTAACTATATTAGTATTACCAGAAGTAATTATTACTAAGGTCATATCTGATGGTGACCGAATGAAATATATTTACATGCTAATATATTAAGTTCTCAGGTCTAAATCAGGTGTAAAACAATCTATAGTAGACATCGGTCACATAACGTACGTATGTAGTATGTATTAGGAAAAATAAAATAAAACATCCTTCCTAATGTTATTACATACATTACTTACAATATAACATTATCGCATCTAATGATGCGTATGAGAGTTTCTTTGTTACGCATTCACGCCTTAACTATTGGACCGATCATTATGAAATTTTGCATAAACATCTTAGAAGTTTACAGAAAAGGACATAGGGTACCTTTTCTCCAGGAAAAAAGTACTGTTCCGAGGAATACGTCAAATCTATAATAACGCGAGCCAAGCCGGGAGCATAAGCTAGTACTTCCATTTATTTTCGAAAGAAACCTAATTTAGGACATAATATAGGAACACCTCGGTTACCGGTATCTATTGCCGACCACACCCATCAAACTAAGACAGTATCAAGGAGCACTACAGATTTATAACAAAGCTTGTATAATAAATGTGTGAATCTGGTTAACAAACTTCTTATAGATACCATCACATTTTAGTATGCTTGTAATTTTATTGATTATATTTCGATTGCTAATTACCTTAACGCCTCCCCTTATCTAATCAGCAGTTAAAAGGAGCCGGTGTGCACACTGGCAGGCATGTGTTTGCGCGCGCGCACGTGTTCATTCACGTATCCAATCGTCTTAGAAGGGATCTGGCACATCGCCATTAAGCAACCCATAGGTAAACACGACTCATGTGTCACATCCCTGATAATATGTACAAAGCCAAGCTTTATTCTTTATTTATGGTCATAACTAGTCCACATATGTATATATCAGAATCAAAAATCAAATAAACCTTCTGTCAATATTGTAGTACTGTGTATTATAATATTGTGTAAGTTGAGTTTTTTAACCTTTTACAAATTCATGCGAAAATACCAAAGATTCTTTAACTGATATTAGAATGATATGTTAATAGTCCTCAACTCAGTTGTTTCTGCCTATTTAATAAACTACAACGGCATTTCACCGACCACTACACAAGACTGCACTAACTAAATATATTTTCATAGAGAACATTTTGATGCTACTCATTCTACTATAATTTACCACTAGATTTATTTTATACTTTATAAATTTTAGCTGTTTGACCTACAATCTCATCTGATGTTAAATGACGATGTGGTCTAAGGTGGTAAAATACGCTCAAACTAGAGGGAGACTGACTCTCAAATACAGCTGCCGGAACACACCAGCAGGTGCGTGGCGACAGATTTTCAACTTAAGAGTAGTAGCTTGATAGTTCAACTTAGAAAAGTCCTACCACCATGCTATGGTTCCATCACGATGTTTTCCACCACCGAAAGCCCCGACTGAGTTCCAAGAATTTAAAACTGACACGCTTATCAACTGAGACAACATACTTCAAAATAAAACTTTTGTATATAAGCTTTTATACTATTCAGCCAATCGCTATAAAATTTGTAGATGTAGAAATTTGAACCCAGAGAATATTATAACTCAACCATTTGTAACAAAAAATAATATTAGTAAGAAAATAAAACAAACGGCTACGAAGCCCGCAGATTCAGTTGTATTACAAATTATGTAAAAAACACAATAAAAGAAAGTAAAAGTAATCATTATTATGGTATTATAATAATTGAACAAATAAATGTTATATTTGGAATATTTTATATCAAATATTGCTATTTTGTTTCTATTTGTGTTTGTATATTATGAAAAGATACTGAACCATCGCCTTAATGTCTTTTTACATAAAATATAAACACGTATGCAGAGAATAGACACGAATTCAGTGAATTAGTCACTGTACTCAATGCATAAACAGACCTCAAATAGAACTACGGCCAAAACTTTAATTTCTTAGGTTGTACTCTATGCAAGACCTAAGTTAAAACGCGTCGAATAATCCTGTGTCTAATGACAGCCGCTCTTTGAATCGGAACAGACCTAGCACAAGAATTACTCTAAAACATTATAGATAGATGCGACGGAGGTATACAGTACCGACAAGAACCTTGAACAAATTCTACAACTAGTTAGTGAATACTAACTAAATCTGTAACGTGACCGACGAATAAGATTTTTTACCATATACATATTATTAGCGATCTAGCCTGATAAATTAATAATAGTTTAGTAACAAAATGTACTTTTATTATAAAACATGCATATATCTACATATATATAAAAGAAAGTCGTGTTAGTTACACTATTTATAACTCAAGAAAGGCTGTACCGATTTGGTTGGAAATTGGTGGGGAGGTAACTCAGAACCTGGAGACGGGCATAGGATACTTTTTAACCAGTCCGACCGCGTTCCCGTCTGACGTGACATAAAATAGCCAGTGAAGAGCACCGCGTTAGAATGACTTGACTTCTAATAAAAAATTGAACTTAATAAAACCCAAAATCTGCTTATTTATTGCCTCTAAGGCGGTAACAGAGTTCGCCGGGTCAGATAGTTTCAAATAAACACGAAGTACAATCAAACCCATACAACGTGTATATCCTTTACAGCTAGTTTTATTCTAATATTTTATCGAGTGTCAAGTTTCGTAACTATATGAAAGAAAAAAAGGAATGATTTTTAATCGTAATGAATAATATTTGAAACTAATTGAAAAGCCCAAGTACTATATCCACACGACGTTATCGCTATTCGAATAGAGAGTGTAATATTTAATTTTGGAGAGTTGGTGGCCCTTAGTCAATATGGCTCACAACAGCGCTAGCCTTTCTAGATCAGGCCGTGAACGGTGGATACCAGCGACATTAGTTACTATTCGTGTATCGTTTGTCGTTATTATTTGAACACATTATGCTGAGCCAAAATAGAATAAATGTAGCGTGCATTCAATATTAAAGGTAATTAATATTTAGTAAGGGAGTTGTGTATCAAACAACATACGCATTTGTAATTGTTACTTTTTTGTTGGTCATCCCTATCAATACGGTACAACAGTCGTTAATTTCATTAAGAGCTTATTAAGCGGACACGCGACTGCTGACAGTTGGGGTCGACACGCGTACGATGTAATCGAAAAACTTATGATCCGTAACACTAGTAGACTCCATATTTTATCGAATGACTAATTTGTGTTTCATCCCTAAGGGCAAAGTTGAAATGCTGTATCGCTCTAGAACGGGTATAATCAAAATACTAAAAACTACGGACCAAGCGATTTAAATTTAAAACTGTATGACAATAATGGGCTTGATTAAGTGCGGATTGTGGTTTGTGTAAGTATCGTAATGGTGACTAATTAGCGTTATTAATTGCACCATAATAATTATAGTAATGTGTGACCGAAATAAATTCGCTGTCTGACCGTTTCTTTTAATAACACTTCATATTTATCTAGGAAAGCACGATATATATGACTTTACTTTAAAGTTAAATTGGAAATCCTAACCTAAGGCCAGATATTTCAGATCAAAGTGGCCAGTTTGACAAAACGCCAATTTCATATGTAAGAACCTAAAATAAAATAGAGGATTCTCAAGGATTAATTTGAAAATCTGTCACCAAGCATCTACAGGTGTATTATGGTAGCTGCGAGCCAGTGCCCCTGTAAGTTTAGCGTGCTTAGCATCTTGGACCACATCGTCATTTAAGATTAAAAGAGATAGAGGTCACGAGATTTTATGGGTTGATGAAGGATATTTCATAGGTGGAGGATCAGAGATGATTTTAATGGACACGTAAAAAAGAGAATGGAGATGAGATACACTAATATCAAACATACAGAAAGAGACACCTTAGTGTCTGATTACCGATAACATTGTTATTATTAGAGAAAATGCTACCAAGATCTAGAATAGGCTGAAAAAATGGCGGAAAAACTGAAGAAGTTTAGGTTGAAGATTAGTAAACATAAACTGGAAGTTTGTGTGGGGTTCCATCCAATTTTTCTTTGATAGCCTAAAACAAATACCCTAGAAACTCAAGGCAAAGGTGTATAAAAACATTACAAAACCTGTCGTGCTTCACAGAACTGAGCACTGAGTTACGAAAGAGACGGATGAAAAAGACAATATATGACAGCGATACGAATATTAAGGTGAATGTGTAGTATAACCAGAATGGAGAAGATTAGGAATGAGACCATATCAGAAGAAATTTGAAAATATCACCAGTCAGAGATAAGGTGAGTAGTAATAAATTAGCATGGTATGGGCATGTCATGAAGAGAGTTGAACTATATAACCAAAAAAATGTTAAGTATTAAGGTAGTCGGCTATAGCAGTAGAGTAAGGCCGAAGAAGGTATAGATACATTGCGTAAGGCGACGAAGGAGAATGGAAGATGAAAACATGTTGTGCTGACTCTATTTAAGGCTAAGAAGATGATGATGTTTATACTCCAGTAAGTAACATATAAATTGGTAAATCACATACAACATACATGTTACAATATTACATTTCAATTACACATTAAAATTAAAATAGATCTCAATACTGATACAATTGTCATATTAATTATTATCGCATGACGTTGAGTAAATGCAAAATTGCTGGTTACTTACATGCACACGACGCGACGGTAACGGGTGGCGGTTGGTCACGCTAAGTTCATCAGAAGCGTCCGCGTCAGGTGGCCCATTTCCCCTGCTAAACTCACTATGTATAATATATCAATTAATTACTTAAAATGTTGGTATCAGTATTGATTCAATATAAATTAAGTAAAGCATATATTTCATAAAATGTATCAAGAAAGTTAGAATATTCCTATGAATTAAAAAATATTAGAGTATTTCGATAGTTTTCAGTATTATTCTAATCCTAACTAATATGTGTGAGAGTGACCAAAATGTGATTTTATTCATTTGTTTGTTATGCTTTTACGCCTTAATACTAAACCGACCACCATAAAGTTTTGCATACACAGTGTCAAGAATACGACAAAAGACAAAGTGCTTTTCACTCAGAAAAAAGTACTGTTCCCGAGGGAAAGATTGAATCTACATTGACGCGAGCAAAAACTAATATGAAAACTAATTAAAGAAATATTTCTTTTTTTTTAATACCTATACGAAGATTAATTAATACATTATAATAAATATAACAATATTAAATACTAATATTATATATAAAATAAAATAAATAATATACAAGCGGAAAATATTAAACAATAATAATATTGTCCTTTATACGTGCCACTATAATATATCATCATACAAAAATCTAAATTGTCCCCTGATGTGTCGCGCTGGAGTCAAATAATGCAAATTCAATTCATGAGTAATGCCGCTGGTGCGTCTTTATATTTATGTACACAATTTAATTCTTTAGAGTTGTCCATCATGACTCAAAATTAGCATTTAGAGTTTATTTCAATACTAACAAGTAGTAATCATTTTAGGTACACCATATCTTTTATAGCAGAATTATAAGAATTATATAGATAGAAGACTTACAAGCCAGCATCATCTAAACGTAATAATCTAATACACATTATTAAAACAACAAATTAGGGAATATCAACAACAGTTCACGTATACATTCAGTTGTTGTAATATGACAAGCGCTGCAAGCGTCGACGACTGCTCGTATATCAGCGGTCGCTGTTGTTCTGATATTGGTATGTAGTCACCATTATGTTCTCTGAAGTCCTTTAGTAAATATAGTTATAAAGATGGCCTTCTAAAATCTCATAATCAATTTATTGAGCCAGACCACAGAGGTAGTTTATGCCCACAAGTCTCTTAAAAAGAAAACTGTTTGTTTTTCCGCATCGAAAATAGAACGAATCAGCTATTTACCAATTGCGAATTTTTCTACTGTTGAACTCAAAATTTATATTTGTTTTAAGAATGTAATTACCTGTTAATACTTCTTCTTTTCGTTTTATATGCATATTCGTATTACAGAGACGAGACAAGTAAAATTTAAATATTACGTTAAATTCCATAATTTTATATTCAATGTGTCAAATTCTAAAGCTTACAAGGTAGTACAAAAAACAATGCTACTTGGTTATTTATCGTCTGAAAGTATTTTAATCCTGTAACAGTATCAATTCTATTGATAAAATAACAAATACGTTGCACTCAATAGCAGTTCCGGTCAGTATGCAGTACTCAATGCTTTCCCATTATACCACCCCATAAAACTCTGGAGCACTACGGTTCGTTTAAATTTAGATAGGGATTTTGCAAGGAATGTTATTAATTGAACGGTTCCCACAGCTTCCAGAGGGGTGAGTCCGGAACCTGCCACGGTCGGCTCGTTGATTTGTGTGTTATTGTTGGCGCGATGGTGCGATCAGTTTCCACGCCGACTCCCACGACAGGGAGCAGATGCCGGGTGCGGTGCACTGGCGCCTGCCGCAACCACTGTCACTCACAATATTGTCTCACTAGTGACCCTCGTGGGAGCTGTGGGAATTAATTTCGCCTGTGGGAATAAAAAGCACTCTTTTATTATTGTGTAATAAGCCCACGCTAATTTTTAAAAGCTTCTTTACTTTCTAAAGTAAATAAAATTAATGCATTGAACTGATTCAATAGCCCTTGCAAAATTTAAGATATCGACAAACATATGAACTTCGGAATTATTAAAACAACTGAGCATGTCATTCATAAAGCAATTAAAGAGAACAGAACTAAATACGAGTCTTGTGGAAATTCTAAAATTATATAGCTTACTCTTGACATATCTATCCAATCCTGTATAAAATGTCCTATTCGAGGCAAAAAATCTTGTTAATTTAAAGAATGATGGACATAATTGCTAATTTATTAAATATCTTACTGAAATCGATAGAAATGACGTTTACTGTTAACTTCGTCAACTTCTACCAAATGTTCCATGAAAGTTACTATATTGACTGTTACTTTCCTGTTCTTCTGTTTTTCCTGTTGTTCTGTGTTTCTGTTACTTTTTAAATAACCCTAGATTTTATATTTATATTAAAAAAGTACAAAAAAGTTTAAATGAACAATCTCTGGCAAATTTAATCAAAAACAGTTTAATTTCGCCATAACAAAAAAAATGTTCACTTCCGTATTTTCGTAATAAATGAAGTAGAATAAAAGTTAACAGTAGTTAACGTTATAAAAATACTTTAAAGTTCAGTCCGTTTTACTCATTTAATCGTTTAAAAAACTGAAGTTAGCAAAGCAAGTATTCTTAATTTGAGACCCAAAAATAAAGTACTAATAAAATGTTATCTATACATATAATAAAAATGATGTGTCTGTGTGTAATATCGAAATAACAACTTTTTAGCGAATGGATATGAAAGTATATAACGCTACTTATAACAAAAATCCAATTATTTTAATGTTTTTCGGTCTGTCTATCTATTTTTTTGTTTCGGGTAATTTCCAAAACGATTGAACCGATTTTCACGAGACTTTCACTGGCAGAAATTATAATAAGTGCTTTACGCGATTTGATTTTAGAATAGCTATTACCCGCGGCTTCGTCCGTAGTGGAATCTCCGAAGCAATTGTATCGATCGCCACGAAACTTTTACTTACTGATAGCTAACCATATTAAACGTAATCCTAAGTTACGTTTTTTTGGACTATCTGTTACCCTCGACTTCACCAGCGGTGTACTATCCGAAACGGCTAAATCGATTTTTACGAAACTTAAATGGACAGATAGCTGATCCCATAAGGAGTAACTTAGGCTATTTTATATAAGACTAGCTTTTACCCGTTGCTTTGTTCGTAATGTAATCGCCAAAACGTTTGGATCTATTTGCACGGGATTTTTACTGGTACATAGCTAACTTTATAAGGAGTAACTAAGGCTATTTTATTTTAGACTAGCTATTATCCGCGACTTCATGGAATATCCGAAATAATTAGCCCCGTTTTCACAGGACTATTAGTGGCAGATAACTGAAGTTATAAAGACTAACTTGGAGTACCTATTTTACTTTAGACTAGCTGTTACCTGTGACTTTGTGCTCATAGAATCTTCGAAACGATTGGACTGATTTTCACACAGGACTTCCACTAGAATGTAACTGCAGTTTTATGATTTAACTTAACCTATTTTATTTTAGACTAACTATTACACGCGGCTTCGTTCGCATGAAATTTTGCAAAAATATGTTGTTAACTGTAAACATGTACGCGAGGCGTGCGCAGTACTGGACTCTAAAAATAAATATTTTTGAATTTTATATATTTGTATGTAATTTGAATGGCATTGTCTTTTTGGTCAATTTGGCGATCATTTTGTTTTATTTATCACGCTCGCGTCTACATAATTCAGTAACCTTAGCAACATATAAAAATATTGCATCGAGTTATATGAGCACTTTTTAATTTTGTAATATTAAAAACTATTTTCAGATAAATATAGAGTTTGATATCTTGATTTATATAAATGCAAACTTTAAAACTTCAACTCCTTCTGTATTTCTAAATAGAAAAAAAGTTACCAAGACATTGTTTGCAATTCAAAATTATAATTAATAGTCATTTTGAATATAGAAAATATATTTGTAATAAGACATTAGATTATAAACGTGTTAAGACTCCTATAATACACTTTTTGGCGGAGCAAACCAACGATTATTTTTTGTATGGTCGTAAAAATAATTATATCGACAAAATGGGCATATTATATCTATATAATAACATTTTTAAGACATATCGTCAGACAATGTATAGCTTGAAATTTTCATTTAATTTATTATATAGTGTAAAGTTCCAAATATGTTACTATTGGTAAATCCCATTCGGCACACTGTTAGTATTTGAATATTTTATCAAATTGAACAGATTGTTATACTTGTAATGTAACCACAGGTAACCAATTAATAGGAGAAGGGAAAATATCTGAAAACATTTTCAAGATGTATACATTTAGAAATATTAAACTTAGACTTATTATAAACGTAGCTAAAACATAATATAACACTGAATCTACGTAAGAACGTGCTACAATACAAATTATCATTGTCCACTTGGTAATAAATTGTTATACATACAGCAAACAGACACTTGACCCGTCAAAACACCGCATTATTCAGTGTGAGCCGGATTAGCATCGATTTCCCTGGCGATTGTCGCGGTGGGACGCCATTGCATATGCGGGTTATCCCCGCACTACCCCACGCCACCCCGCGCATCACCGCACACCTCGGCTCCACAGCAGATGCTACATAAATATTTCATCACTTATAACATCGAATCAATTTGTAGTCCTGTTGCTATATCATAAAACTTTTCATCGACACATCTGTTTGCTTGATACATGGAAATTTATCAACTTGATAAAAATTTAAGGTAATTTATGTGGTACCTACTAATGTCTATCAATATCTTCCTAGATCTTCTATAAATTGAACAGGAAATCTAGACGTGAATCTATTAATTATACATTCTTATGTCTGCTGCTCACAGTCAACAACCGTATTTGATTTATTGCCTGGAAATGCAACGATATTTTTTTCATGATTTATTTTGCTTAATTTCGGTAGCCACGATTGGCAGCTGTCTATTTATTTGAATCGTCGTTTTACACTTTGATTTTAGCATAGATATACTTATTTACACGAGGTATAACATCATAAAATAATAAAAATTGTGCTATTTCCCAGCATATGTATATTATTATGTATAAAATTAATCTTTGTTTATACAATTTTTGGGATTAAGAAATATACAGAACTATTTCCGACACGAGGTCCATTACAACAGTAAAGCCTAAGGTAGCAACCTCAAGAAGTCTCTTGAGACTCAATGAATCTTCTTAGTGAAAATTCTTCGCTTCCAATTTTGAAATCTGCCCGTGTTTACTACCTAACTACAGACATTGATCTTACATTCACAAGTCAACGATAGGATGACAAGTGTCGATGCAGTGTCATTCCTCTCCGGTTACTTGTTTTCTTTAACTATAAGTAATTCTCATCAGATGCAGTGTAGTTGAATCTTAGAGCCAATACATAAAATCGCACCTATTTAATAAATTTACAATTATTAATATCTAAATAAAAAAAATATCAACAACCTTATTAAAATAGAATTAAGTTAGGTAGCGTTGAAACATTTACTAATTTGTACATTGTACTAAGAAAAAGCGATCCGCGTACTGTAAGTTCAACTTACCTACATATATTAATTATTACCTTGTTTATGATATATGCCGTGTTGTCTAGAAAATTAAATTTTAATTTTTTTTTTATAACATTCTTAAGATTTAAGTTTATTTACAAAATCAGAAACGCAATGACAACATTCCTTGTGTTGCAATTTTCTATAGACAACACTAATCATTTACCATACATCTGATTGTCAAATCATAAGTTACTTTTTGCTTAACAAGATATTCTATAATCACTAATTTTCTTCGAAGAAATTCTAGTTAATGTAAAAAGTCCTCTTGTACGTTATATATGGGATATAGCTCCGTACAATGCATTATTATAATCGACTTGCTAATTAATCTGAAACTATGGGCATCAATATTTCCGAATTAAAAACCGTTCCGCGTTGAACTTTCAAGCATATCGATTTGTATAATGTAAGAATTGGAATCGGCTGTATAAATCACGACAACAGTTTCTGTTACCGAATGATAATACGTTCAATAATAAATGTTTTGTTTTTGCAACAACGAACGGAGATTGATGTGCAACAATTACGGGATGCTCCTGGGACATACATTCAAAATGTGTTGCATACACAACTAGCTTTTTGTTAAGTCTACAATGCTAATGCACTAGCCGATATAAATGGATCATCACTAGACACGTCCATCGTCCTGCTTTAAATATTGTCTGTAAATGTCATTCAATCGTTTATTAATGGTATCGATCGTTCAGAATAATCCCTATTTTTATTTTTTTACGTAAAAACACGTTCTACATATAATAGGTTATAAAGTAATAAAATCGTATTGCTCGAGCGGTTTAACCAGTGTAGTATCAATTCGACGTGCACAGGTCTGACCCCGGCATGTAGCAAAGAATTTTTTGGAATTCGCGTACATTTACTCATTTTATTTGGTAACACTATCCGCTGATTGTGAGGGAAACCTTAACCTAATAAATGTTCTAGTGGTAGCATCATATATGTGAAAATAAAAATAAAGAAGTGTGGCTTTCTCTGCGCTTCAAATTACCAATACGTCGTAGGCTGGCGTGTTGGTTATGCCTATACCTTCCTTTGGGGAGAGGCCCATGGGCCTGCCATGGGTTTTTTATAGACTTGATATGATGGTGTTAATTTATTACACATTCTAGTGTTATTACAATTAAGTCTTATTTAAAGTTACTATGTGGCCAAATTCGGATAGCGCACTTATATAGAAACTATATCTCAACTAGGGATATGGGTATATATGTACAAATAAGTTCGTGAGATTTTAACTTTAAATATTTAATTAGAAAATGTTCTGCTGCTTACTATGATTTTATTATTAAGATTATTTATTATTAAGATTTTTCCTCCATACAAGTTTTAGATTGTACTACTCGAACGTACGACCTAGACGCGGCGTTAGAGTAGATTATTACTGAACATCGAAATGTATTAAATTTTTAATATACTAATTCACTATGGGCACAACGCACTGTTAATATAAGAACGATAATTATTTCTTATTGTTATATATATTGTTATTGTGTTAAAATAAAAAATAAAAACATTTCGTACTCATAAAGTATAAAAAGATATTTTTTTAATCCTAAGAACGTATTATACAATACAAAGCTAAAATTACTGTCTTATATTCTCGGAAATTATAATAATAATACTCGTTAATATATTTTATAAAAAATCCTGTAGAATCGTTTAATATTGAGATGCTATAGATATGACCAACCTATTATAGAAACTGCTATTTAAACACAATCACTATAATGTCAGCAATTTTTTCAGACATATCTCTATCATCAGGACAATATGATAAACATGTGAAAAACATTCAACCATTTATATTTTCTGGGATTCATTGAAAGAATTAAAAAACCTAGTATACTACTGTATTATGCTATTTGTTTTTATGTTATTTATACGTGCGTGTGTGTAATGTAAAGTATGTATGTACAAATATTGGTATAATTAACTCACGCGTCCATTATTTCTCAGTACAGTTACTAAATAAGGCACCGGTCTTAATAACCTTCAAATAAATAAATAAAAATATTACCAATATCTTTTCACTGAACTTGTAGTCTGATTGAAATGGATAATTATACAATATATTACGAACTAATGATCAACTTGTGTTGTAGACACAAAATGATAGAGGTCTGTCGATGTACGCGTTTCACTCAAAAACTATTACATAGAATGCGATCAATTTTTTTAGTTTTACTTCTTAAATACTTAGTCCTTATTTACTAGGCTACATTTACTATACTATTATTAAAGTTTTTAGAAACTCCGATTTTTATAAATACTTCGCGTTCAACGTTGTGTGTTTTCTTGTCGTGGAGAAACAAGTAAGCAGTGTGGTGTTTATATTTTTTTCCTTTGTAGATAAAAATATATTATAAAGTTAATAAACGACGCAGACAAAGTCACCGATATCGGCTAGTAGTATTATAATTTTTTACGACATTGTTTTTATTATACGGTTCTTTGCGAACATAGTGACCATTCATTAATACCGATTTTGAAAAAGACTGGTAAAGACACACTCTTCAAAGGCATTTTGTAGGTAACGGCTTTTAAATATGTCATTTTTGTTAGATTAACAATTTTTTCAAATTCTTTAAAAGTACAGATCTGTTGGCACAAAGCTTGTTGCGTTTAGGTATTCACAGTATATGTCTTCCGTAACTGTTGTACCTATACAAAAATGATGTATTGAAACACACCATCGCTAGACTAAAAAACAGTGAATATAATTTTTGAAGTGAAAACTTCTTTAAAGCAAATTAAACAGTGAACGAAAGTAAACTCGTCACAGTGACGCAGAATCGGGTTTACTCGACTCGATTCGACATCATGTGCGCTCGAACTGGTGACGCACTGAATCGTGAATAATCGGTTCAAGTTGTCATCAATCACGTTTATTACTGTCTGATAAGGAGTGCATCATTCCAATAATACGTTTTTATTATTGCCTATTGTAATAATAAAATAATATTATAGTATTGTGTATAATTTACATATAATCAGTTTAGTATTTGAAGTGTATATAGTATCATCATCATCGTCATCATCTTACCCTTATCCTTATCCCACCTAAATAGGGTCGCACAACATGTTTTCTTTTTCCACTCTCCCCTGTCATATCAACATATCATTTTTCACACAATCCATCCACACCTCTTTCGACCATCCTCTACTCCTATATACGTCTACTTTCAAACTCAAAACTTTTTCTTTTTACATGACTTTCCTGTATTCTCATAGTATGCCCGTACCATGCTAACCTAATACTCCTGAACTTCTCTATCACTGGTGATATTTTCAAACTGATATACTCATTTTTAATCTTATCCATTCTGGTTACACCACACATCCATCTTAAAATTCGCATTTCTGCCACATGTAATCTTTTCTCATCAGTCTCTTTCGTAGCCCGGCATTCGGATCCATATAACACAACTGGTTTTATTATAGTTTTATACACCTTCCTCTTGAGTTTCAACGGCATTTGTAGGTCACAAAGCACCACAGACGCCTTTCGCCAATTAATCCACACTGCATTTATCCTACTCCTCACGTCCTTGTCTATTCCATCTTCGTTTTGGATCAATGTACTGAGGTACCCAAAATTGAAATAGGCTGGTAAAAATACACCGTTTAAGGTAATATGACAAAAACTGGAGAGACCCCCGAAGTCACAGAACAAACGTTCTGTTTTCATCCTACTACTTTAAACCAACATTCTACAGTTTCTCTCACCATTTCACCAGTCTACTCTGGACCTCGGCAGCATTTTCCTCAACAAGAACAATATCACCAGTAAATAGCATACACCAAGGTGCCTCCTCCTGTATGTCTGATTTTAATGCATCCATGACAAGAAGGAATAAATAAGGACTTAAAGCTGATCCCTGATGCAAACATACAGTCACATAAAAATTGTCGGTAATTCCAGTCTCGGACCTAACATGTGTTTTAGCTTGACTATACGTACAACGGATAAGTTGTAAGTGCTTCTTTTTTAGCGTCCACCACAGAACATCTCGGCTATATGCAAGTTTTTATGTACACGTCTGTATTTTTCGCACAGTTGGTGAAGCGCGAAAATGGCATCTGTTATTGCACGTCCAGACATAAACCCGAATTGATTCTCTGTCAATTCAGTTTCATCTCTTATTCGTCTCGCTATCACCCTTTCCCAAGCATTCATACTATGTGGCATAAGCTTTATCCCTCGATAGTTATAGCAGTCCTATACATCACCCTTATTCTTAAAGATAGGTACTATTATGCTATTGTACCAATCATTTAGGATGGCCTCCTCTTGCAACATATTATTAAAAAATTAAATCAGCCACATCCATCCATCTACCTTTAGAAACTTCCTTACTTCAATAGGTATGTCGGCCCTACTGCTTTTCCGTTCTTCATACCATTTACAGCTTTTCTTACTTCTTCCTCGTTTATCTCCTGTATAACACATAAATTTCACGGTACAGCCTCTAACTTTCTGGTCCAATCATTTTCTTCATTCATCAGTTTTTCAGAATATCCCTTCCAACGACTCTTTACATCCTTATCAGTATATTGGGTGTATATTAATGTTACTATTATTTATTTACATATAAACATTGATAAATCTGTATGAACTTTATTGTACATGTATTTATTCATAAGTTTTCATTTAATGCATTACCTAGCTCAGAATTCATTATTATCGCACGTAACAATAAGATTATAAGTCGCCACGTTTTGTAAATTAACTTTATATCGGTAGTTTGATGATAATGTCGAGAGCTGCTGTTTATTCACCTTTAAGTTGAGAATCATTACTTACCACATTCACCTTTAATTCATAGCTATCGATCGACGAGGTTAATTTTTTAATTCAAAATTCGGGACCGATAGCTTTCATATCAATGTTACCAATGAGAATTAACCGAAATCCCCAAAAATCCGGGTGGCGCAATTTTCAACCTTGGAGAGAACAAAGTTCAAATTCTCCACAAATTCGCCACATAATTTTCTAAAAAAGAGAGTAAAAAAATATTATCTATTGAAATAAAACATCTGAATACATTGGGTGATATTTGAACATGAAGCGAAAAATTCACATAGATTATAACATTCACATAGATAATTTGACATATACATAAAAAATTGAAGACATCCTGTCTTCATTAAAATATTTGTAACCGAATTTAAAGTAACAGATTTTTTATCTATTACTTTCGTTGTTGTAATCGATATAATGTTTTATAAGTCCTTAGTTTAATAACGAGTAATCATAATATAACTGTAGATAGAGCATGTTGAAATACCAATGCATATAATTAACTTGCATATTTCGATTATTCAACTGCTAGACTAGGGTCTCGTTAGTTGATTTTTCAATATTTATATATGTATTCCTACCATTTTAAAACTATACTCTTTACTTTATGACGAGGCGTCTTGACTAAATTATATTATCAATAGACAACTATCACTGAATTTAAAGGAGAATACATGCACAATTTTATTTATTCGGTTATTTACTTTTCTCATTTCTTTATGGTTTTACAATGGATTATTTTGTAATATATATTTTTTTAAATCATTTATTTGACCACTACGTCACTTGACGTTAATTGATAATGTGGCCTAAAATGGTTACATGTAATAGTTTTGAAAAACTGCTTCTCAAAAGCATCAACTGGACCATATCTTGGAGACATATTTCCAATATGAGTTGACTTAATTATCGGCAAGGATTAAAATCCTACCATCACATTACGACTTTATCACGATATTTTTGTTCACCAAAAGCTCTAGTCTATTGTATAGATTAAACCAACATTGAGCGACGCAGTATTGAAAACACAACTACTATTGAGTCATTAATCTACACTAAGCTTATCAATACAGATTTAAGGGATGCATTTCTGAATGACAAGTCAAGGAATTTGCAGATAGCGATTTTTAAGTTTCAATACATATTATATATTTCTTGTATGTTCTCATACATAACTACTATACAAGTAAATATCATCATCACCGTTCCCATGAAGATTATATAAGAGAAATCGAAAAACAACAAAAGCACGAGTTAACCACTCATTACCAGATCACAACTTATTCAAATCCTTGTTATCTAGGAAAAAATGATATTTGACATCGTAAGCACTCATACGTATTAATTTAACTTCTCATTAAACTTTCAGTCTTCTATCAAATAGAGGAGGATTAACTGAATACATATTTTATACATGTATTATGATTTAATTAATATTTTATATATGCGATATTTCATAATGTATTAAATTAAGTAATGATTCTAAGGGAGGTATTAATTAATTTTCATCAAACTAACAATGTTGTATTATAGAAGATTTTCTATGCATATTGGCAATCCTCACATAAATTCCTCATTTGACTACAAATACCCCTCAGTTTGAGGAATTTCTCACCAATAGACAACCCTGGTTGAAATCGGAAACGTGTCACGCATTCGTATGGATACGTTGTTGATATTGTGTGCCGTTTGCACAATGTTGCTACGATTGAAATGTATTCAAAAATTACTCGTATATTGAGTGTGTTCTTGGTAGCGAAAACAATTTGAATATAATAAAAATAAAATCAATATCAACAAACAAATAACTGAATCCGAAATTTGTATTCCATTATATGACAATCAATTTCCTTTAAGATATAAATTCTTGGTCAAACCATACACGTATAAGTATGAAATAGCCGCCACTTCATAACGTTAACTTCATAGGTCAGTATGTTCCTTCCCATAAGACAGGTTGAAATAAATTATTGGACACCTGTCCTTTCTAGGGCTGAAAATCTATTAATGTATGTATACATTGTTATTGTTTCAAATTATAAAGTAGATAGATAACTGTAAATATAATACTAAATCCTATCCAAATAATATACTTTTAAAATATTTTGTCAGATCCACGAATTTTATATTAAAATCTGACGATGATTGTTTAGAACTTTAGATCGATCGTGAGACGTCGTGGGAACGAATTCTAATTTTTAGCATTTCTACTTTTCTAGCCGGTGTCAGTGAATGAATCTTAGTAAAATGATTTCGTGACCACATTTAATGGGTCATGAAGCCTGCGTTGAGATTTGTCTCGTCGTGCGAGCGCGGACAATAGCAGGTCGTGCCTCTTGCGCTCGCCTGCCCGTGACACTTGACACAGGAACCCGCACTCTACGACCTCCAAATATTTCCGCGTAGAACTTTTTTACCTCACAGAAGCGTGGACAACCTACCTACGCGTCAATTTATCAGACTCGCAGGTATAAAAACTCATCGACTTTAAAATATCGGATGAATATAACGAGATACCTAATAAAAATTCGACTTCAGGTAATGCATCTGTTACAAACCTACGTGGCATGTCATTTTCATATCATTTGAAGTACGTATTGAAAAAAAAATGTATGTAGTTGCTTTAAGTTACTATTAAACGTTTAAAACACATGGTTTTTTTGTGATACCTTCAGGACACTTAAGGAAACAAGAATTACCTAGATTTCAAACTACAAAACAAAAGAAGAACAGTATTAGTTAGAATGATAACGCACACTTATATTGTATGCTTGAGTATACGTGGGTATGCGTTACTTACTTATGTGTGCTTTACCATTCAACACAATAGGTCACTTTCTTTCCGGATCAAATACGTACGTTACTTCTTATGACATCAAATCTCAACAATGAGTCAATCACGTGGATCAGTTAAAATATTCATAGCTTTGAAGCGGAGGCGTAATCGATTTAAACTTCGTCGCATTCGGTCCTGCATTGGCGCCGCGTCGCGCGCTTTACCGACCAGATGAAAGTGTATGATATCGTGCCTCAATAATATAACCCGTATCATGTAGTTATCGATATGGTATGAATGAACGATCTTTAGTATTGTCATATTGCAACGTATATGATTAATGTACTAGATGTATGTTATATGCTTTTTTAATTGGAAACACTACTAAATTCCTTATATGTACGTACATAAGCTATTTTTTCAAAAACGCTTATTTAATATTAGCAACTGTCCCCGACTACGTTCGCAATAACTGCAATATAAAATATAATAACAATAAAATACAACTTAGCGCTACCTAATGGCAAGTTATAGTAAATTGGATATCATAAAAGCTAGTCCTGATATATTTTTGTAACTAAAAATTTTAGACTACCATATATTTACCCATGGGCGGCGGTGATTACTTACCATCAGGTAACCCATCTGTTCGTTTGCCTCCAATCGCAAAAAATCCCGAGTACAAAATTTCATTAACGTCGATTGAGAATATTTTTTTTGTATTTTGATTTGCAAATATTTTTCATCAAAAGTATATCTTTAACAAATATTGTACCCTAATAACATAAGGTTCTTGTGTCCAAAATTTCATTAAAATCGGTAACGCAGATTTTTTAATCGGTCAAAATATACAAACAGACAAACCAACAGACAGATATGCGGACAGAAAGATAAATAAACTAATATCAATTTAACATCATATTCGTTAGTATCATATTTTGTGACAGATATCATAACAGATATCTATTACGAAATTTATACTCTAGCCAAATAAATTTAACATTAGCTTGTATTCATAACCTTCTATACGTATAATAAAAATGAAGTGTCTGTATGTAATAACAAAATAACGACTTTTTACTGATTGTATATGAACGTATACATGATACTGACAACAAAAATACAATGTTCATCGGTATAATGCATATTATACAATTTAAAATTTTTGTTGGTCTGTCTGTCTGTCTGTTTGTTCCGAGTAATTTCCGAAACGGCTGGACCGATTTTGGCAGAAATTTCACTGACGGATAGTTAAAATTACAGCAGGTGGCATAGGCTACTTTATTTTAGACTAGCTGTGATCCGTGGCTTCGTTTTTAGTATTATCTCCAAAATGGTTGGACCTATTTTCACAGATCTTTCACTGACAGACAGAAGCTGATCTTATAAGAAGTAATTTAAGCTTTTTTTATTTTAGACCAGCTATTATCTGTACTGCTATTTCCAAAAGGATTAGACCAATTTTGACGGGACGTTCACTAGCATATAACTAATGTAATGAGAACTATCTTAAGCCATTTTATTTTCTACTAGCTGTTTCTCGCGACTTCATGCGTATGGAATATCCGAAACGATTGGACCGATTTTTCACGGGCAGATAAATGACGTTATAAAAACTAACTTAGGCTTTTTAATTTTATGCTAGCTGTCAACTGAGATTTCGTCTGCGTCAAATTTAGCAAAAATATGTTGTTCAGTGTTAACATGTGCGTAAAGCGTGCGTTGTACTGGATTCCAAGAATTAATATAATCGAAATTCATATAATTGTATGTATGTATGTAATTTGAATTATATTATCTTTTTGGTAAATTTAGCGGCCTTTTTGTTTTATTAACCTTACTCGCTTCTACATAACTTAGCAATCATAGCAACGTATAAGAATTTTAGGTCGAGTTTAATGAGCACTATTTTAATCATTAAATATTAAAACAGATAAATATAAAGTTTTATATCTTGATTGATATACAATGCAAAATTTTAAGACTTCAACTCTTTTTATATTGTAATTAAAAAAAGAAGTATCAACTCATTATTCACAATTCAACTTTATAATTATCAGTAATTTCGAAGGTAGAAGTTGTCTTTCTAATAAGATATTAGACCAGAAATGTATTATTTACCTTCAGAGTTCCATTATATATTTTTTTACGAAACGGACAAGCGGTTACTTTTTGTATAGTCGCAAAAACTTAACTTTATTGACAATATGGACATATTATATCTATATCATAACAGTTTTGAGAGATACAGTATAGCTTGAAATTTTCATCGATTTCTTATATATTGTAAGTGAGCACTGAGGGGTCATATAGTGGGTTAAAGTTCCAAATATGTTATTGATGCTACATTTTTTTTCCGAACTGACTACACTGTTGACCTAGCAAGGCCTCTACAGTTTCACCAGACTACGTGATGCTAAATCCTATCCGGCACACTATTAGTAATTACTTATTTAATATAAACGTTACATGTTACAGTAGGTGGCGTACAAACAAATATTTTTAATAGGGCATTTCTGTAATTTTACCTCTTCTTACAATGTTAAATTCCTTTAATACAATTTAAAAAAACGCATGTGGTGTTGCGGGCAACAGCTAGTTATAATAATATTGATGGGAGACATCAAAAATATATCAGTTAAAAATCTAACAGCGCCATCTATTTGTTTTTCAATGTACCACGCCGTGATGATCGTGTATCCAATATATCGTGTATTATAAAGGTGAAACGCCATCTTTTAACTTTTTTACGGACCCTAATAAGCAAATTAAATGTTTGGATTAATATGTATGTAACTAATTTTGTTAAAATAAAACTTTTATATTGCCTCAAACTACGCTTAAATTATATATAAAAATACCATGACTATTCATCTAGTAGTTTTAGAAATTAATGTTTACAAACCGACATTTATTATTATTTTTTAAACTTGGATATTTACTAATTCTGCAAGAAAGAATAATTTCTTGTTAAAATTAAGACAATTCTGTAGGTGGTAGAGCTACGCTGAAGCTATTACTGGTTTTAGCATGAATGGGTCGGCTCGCTCTGGATAGTACCACCCTCTCACAGAAAGCCGACGTGAAGTAACAGTGGTTGCATTGTTGCGTTTCGTTCGGTCAGTGAGAGCGCCGGAGGCCCACATATTTAAAAAAGGCCGGCAACGCACTTGCGCCTCTCCTGGTGTTGCTAATGTCTATGGACGGCGGTGATCACTTACCATCAGGTGACCCACCTGTTCGTTTGCCTATAAAATAAAAAAATTAAAAGTTTCACTATTTTGAATCATTTGATTATTAACTCGATGGTCTTCAAATCGATATCTTAGTGTTCTGGTGATCTCTAAATCCATAGTTATTTGTTGTTAGAATTAGAAAAATAAATAACGCTAAACGCTTTAAATATTGAACGGATGGATTTTGATTCGATATTTTATCATTCGCGTGGTTATGTTATTGTATATAGTTAAACGTTAAGCGATGATGGCTCAGTTGGTAGTGTGTTCGGACACAGCGTCGAAGGACGTAGGTTTGAATCTACCACCCTCAAGTTAAAAATCTGTCGCCAAGCACCTGTTGGTGTGATCCGACAGCTGCGCTAGGTTTACTACCATCTTAGACCACAACATCATTTAACATCAGATGAGATTGTGGTCAAACGCTAACCTATAAAGTATAATAAAAAGACAAAAAAAAGTTAACTACCCGCAGGAATTTGCCCACTTTATTGTTCGAAAACTTGGGCAAAGTAATTGTCCTAGTAAGCTCGTGACTACTTCATACACCAAGTTGAAGGATTTTAATGGTATATCGATGGTGTGGTCCACCCACAGACATAAAAGGTTAAGTGCTGAAACAGCTCAATTACAACATTAACTTTAGGTTTGCTAATATTTGTTACTAACCTTTTCCTCCATACTGAAACATAGTATAAAAAGGACTACTTAAAATTAATAATAATCATACCTACTACGGCATAATTGCTAAAAATATAGATTATTGACAAATTTCTGCGTATGTAGAAACATAATAAAAAAATATATTTTTTAAATTGGGTTAGGAAACGTGAATACCTTTAGATTGGTTTAGACGAATTTATAATAAACAATAGTACAATCTTAAAATCTTAGAGGGTAAGTATAGTTGTCAGAAATATACGTTTAAAAACTTACACTATAATAAAAAAATATAGGTACGTGCAATACGTATATACAAATTTATACTGATAAATAAACTTTAAAGTGTCGTGATCAAAATTTAAGTCTGTAGAGTCGTGATGAAGATTTTTTAAATTATGATCTATATTAAATGCCCAATGTAACTAAAGTATTGAATGCAATAAATATAAATACCATATTGATAAAAATAGCGTCGAAAATAACCAATTATGTTCTAATAATATGTAAAAAAATAGCCGTGATTATTTGAGTTATCCTTACGACACAAATATATGCCATCGCGATTTATTATGTAGGCATTTCAATTCCGCAGTATATTATAATAATGTATCTCATAAGGTTTAGCCTATGTTATCAATGTAAGAGACCGAAAATTCCGTTTTGCGATTACATTAGAGTCCAAAACTTCTCTGTACTTTGTATCAATATACTGACATTAAATACCGTAACAAAACCCGTTGCTTAGTTTAAAAGAACTAAGGGACAAACATACACGAAAAACAACAACAAAGATATGAATGTATAAAATACGTGTAAATGCTTTTTAATGTGTACACCGTCATGCTTATTGCCATAAGCCGTTTCCTGTCAACTCGCCATTGGTATTGTGAAGAAAAAGAATATTATTATAATACAAACACAAACAAAGAAATAAAAATGTACCATTTCATGTCTGCATGTATTATTATTTATTACACAATACTATAAAACGATATGTCTAATTTTTTCTGAAAACATTGACGTTGTCAATATACAAGTGCGTGTTCAAGAAGAAATTCGTCCATAGACAAAATTACTATGAAACGCACAATGTTACTGATTCTGTCAAATTACGTAATTTAACTAAATATTGTACGTTTATCCTGCATTCATTCTAAAGAGTCGCCATGTTATATTAAACTAGCTTATGCCGAAGACTTTTTTCCGTTTAATGTAGGTTTATCCGTATCCCTCGGGAAGAGTACTTTTTCTTCGATGAAAGTTATGTCATTTTTTTACCTTTGACATGTACGCAAATTTTGATAATGATTGATTGAATAATTAATGCTTTAAAGCGTAACAAACAAATGCAATTTCATATTTACAATATTAGTTGGATTAGCATTAATCATGAGTATGAAAGACTCCCATTTCAGTTTGGATAACTTTATTAGTATTCTTTTTATTTTAATTTATAAGGTCAAAAACATTATACTTTTTAATATATATAATTAATAATTATATAATTAATAATTTTAATATATATAATTATATTGACGTCACATCATTCAACTAAGAGATTTATTTTTAGTAATTTATTTTCAATAAACAATATAACCATTTTTATAATTAGATGCTAAAATATTCAGAGACGATTTTTTCCTACACAAAAAAAAATCATACCAATATATCGAGATTACTTTACACAGTGAACAAAATAACATAAGCAATAACAATAAACGGGATATGACGGTCTACTTTATATCGTTCAATTACTATGGCACTCAGTATTACCAACGTATGTGAATAATTATAAAGAGTTACACATTACTGACATCTTTTAATTTTAACAATTTTTAACTTTATCTTTTGTTTTAGGGTTGATTATTTATGAACTTGGATTTAAATTTAAGTTTTTTTCCACTAACGCGTAATTTTTTCTGTTTTAATTAATTTATTACTTGGATTATCACACTAACCACATGACATTGTAAATTGTAAATAAGGACCAGAGTGGCCAAATAAACAAAAAATATTATAAAAGATTATCTTAAAGGTTACCTACTATATAAGAAACAAACATAGACAATAGATTACATTAGATACAACATAGCATAACCACATACAAACACAAACATACATGAGCTCTGTTAACCGGGTATAGAAACCTCTCTGAAATAGAAATCCACAAGACAGCCTAGAGTGGAGATCAATGCGTAATCATAATATATTTAAAAAAGTGTTATTACCTTGTCAATGTATATAAGACTACATTGATATATAAAAATTCAAGATGCAGTCTCGAACAAACATAACGCTCAAAACTATCCATAAAGCAGACACTATTGTACCTAAGTAGTTATTGTATGTTTTTGAAAATTCAAGCTTACTCGAATTGTTTAAAGTTGTTTGTTCGACGCGAGATTATTTGAAATGAGCGCACAATTAAAATTTGTGCGCTTTTAATGCGGACGGTATTGAGACGTTGAGTGTGCATCTTGGGTTTTTATGTATATCAACGAAAATACTATATTAAGTTTATTGGCAATAAATATTTATTATTATTATTATTAAATATTGACACAAAAATCATAAATACTGGACTGAGCTGTATAGAAAATGTGTGAAAGAATAAAAACAAACGTTATCATCATATCCATTATTTTTGTCTTTTTACCTTTGTTCACTATGTGACGTAACACCACATTAATAACGATATGTAAAACGATATCTTATATTAAAATAAACCTCTGACAAACGTTATTACCACCTTGTACATTATTAATTTACATCACTTTATATATGAATTAATGTATTAAAATTATTACACAATAAAAATAACATAATCATAACAGGTAATAATTAACAACAAAGTTCAAAATATCCATATTGCCATAATTTAATTATTCAGACTTGTTCTTTACAGTGTACAATATCTGATTTGTTTGATAAATCAAGTAAAGGGCGCTGACAAATACTGCATTTGCTCTGAAAAATAGAAACAAAATACAATATTATAATCAATATTGGGTTCTATTAACACACATGCTGATGCCAGTAACTTTGTTTTTGTGGTCCATTTATGTCCCCTCTTCTGCGCATGCACGCCACACTGCTTGCCCCACTTCTCCATGGCAAGAAAAGACATTGCTGAATGCATATTGCTTATAAGAATGTAAATTCTTAAAACTTTAATAGCTTATATTAAAAGGCGATATCAATAATATTTTTTTCTAGATAACACAACAAGTGTTTTAGAAGGAGAACTATAAAAAAATATTTAAAATCTGCCCAGCTTTTGTGTGACAAGTCCACAATGGCAGACCTATGTAATTTTATTGATATATAAAACAATTTGTGAAAATTTCTTTTGCTATTAAATAAATTATAGTAAAAAAGTAAAAAACACAACATATGATTATAATAGTGGCATTAATTTTTACTTTTTAGTTTGATTATCTCTAAAAGCATGTTTTTAGTTTTTTTTAAACTATAATTTATTTTTGCTTTTTAGTTCGATTTGCTTGAGTGCCAAGTTTCATTCAATTCTGATAGCTCAAAGTAGGGTAAAATTGAGGCTAAAGAGTCAGTTACAAACATACAGGAGAAACTAATAAAAGTGTGTTAAAAAGTCGAACCTGGGTTTTGAAAAATTAAATTTCTCTTAAAACATTACATTACATTGCAAAAACAAAGAAAAATAATTTCCATATTTCATACCCACCAAAAATTAAATTAATTTAAATTATAATGTATGTATATTCTATAAAATGAATATTGAAACAAGTATTATTCAGTATATAATTTACTTACTGTCCTTCCTTAAAGTATTCTTTTAAAGTATTAGAAAATCGCTTTGAATATTTCACAAACTCTCTTTTTCTCTGTTCTAGTGCTTGTTTCCCAGGTCCTGGAGTATATGCTGACACCTCATTTACTGCATCAAGTAACTTCTTGATTGCTGAAGCTATCTCCCTATTATATAAAGAGTAAAAAGAGTTATAAATTGATAAATATACCACATGTTTTTATAATGATTTTATCACAACGTATAAACTTTATGAACTGTAGAAAGATTAATTGACTAATGAGCCATTGACAGTCTTTGCATGTTAATTAGTTAATTTACCATCATTTAAAAGACATTGTAATCTCATTCAAATAACAATAGTACCTCTTCTAGGAATTAGTGCCTACTGGCATAGAATAGGACTACATTTGGTTTTCAGTTGATTATATTCACATAAGTGGTGCTTCAAAGCTTCAAGATAGTGTAAAAGCTTGAACAGTAATAATATTATAATCTAACAATGAAATGTATAGTAAAATAAAAAAAAAATAACTATTATTATTTAGTTCATCATGGTCACAAGAATTTCTCATTTATTCACTCAACAATAAAAGTTTATGTCTTGTAATGGATTACACACAAACTTATTGTAACACTGGTGTGTTACATGTAGTAGTAAATATGTAAATCAAAATCTAAATACATAGTTGGTCACAAATTTACATTTTGAATGCTACGAAAAACTTTGTTATCTTGTCTCAGTTTTCCATTATTGTCTGTCGAGTTGAGGGTTGATGTTTTTTTATAGACAGATTACATTAATATAAGAACACACACGAAGTTTCACCATGGTGAGTTTTTGAGAAAAAAAAAATTGAAAATCAATTATTTTTGCAATATTTACGAATTTTTATCAAAGATTATAGCGAAATATCTCCATTGAATGTTTCGTTTTACTTACGGTTATGTTGCATAAGTTTTTTTATACTCATTTCAATAGTTTTCATACACACATATATTTTACAGTTTAAGTATATTAAATTACAGAATTATTTTCATTATGAACTATTAAAATTAAAATATGTAGAGTTTACGACTTGTATAGATGTTCAGCCGGCTTGTGAAACGTAACATAAAACTGACGCCATTTTTGTTGTTATTGAGACAACAAATAAAATAGATACAGAAATCCGGAAATTTTCCTCAGAATTTAAAGTATAAAAACTCGAAAAGGTGGGGGCTCCGCAACTTTTCTTTTTAAGGGGTGTTAGTACTGATCCTCCCCTTCCCTTTCATCCCCCTCCCCACCGTCAATTCGACAGACGTCAATGGAAAGTCATACCGTTATCTTCGCTATTAAATATAATAAAATACTCACTTAATAGTTTCAAGAAATGTTTTTCTATCAGTGATTTCATCAGGAATACGGCTTAATATTTTCTTTAATGCACTGGACTTCTTATTTAATTCTTGGAATGCTTCTTCAGATCTGTTCAATCTCAAATCAGCACCTAGTACATACACACTTCTTTTATTGATTACTCCAACAATAAACACCTTTAATAAAAACATATATCATCATCTACCCCAAATAAGTAACTCATCTAAGATTATATTTAATTGTTACTTGTAACACTAAACTTTCAGCAAAAAGTCAATTTTGTAATTAACATCATAGATACCAAAAATTAGTTTTAAATATAGATAAAAATACAGTTACAATTAACACAAATGAACTTTACACTCTGCCTCTGTGAGGGTTCCCTGCAAACGTAGCAAGCTCTCATTCATATTCACAGGTATGTCAGCCCGCCTCATAATACCAGCCACCAAATCATAATTCAGCCCAGGCACGGCCGCCTCTGCTTTAGTTAGTGCTGCTCTCAATGTCTGTGATGCACCCAAATCATATTTCTCCAACTAGAAAAGTACACATGTCACAATTATAAGATACACAAATGTTTATTATTTACATCATCTAAGATAAATAATATTTCATATTACGTAAACAAAATAAGGGTTTATTACCGTCCCAGTAGGTCTGTTTTCATTATCTGTATAAAAAAATATTATAGGTACATACGATAAAATTATTGTACAAACTGTAATCTCAGATAATATGATGACCTACCTGAGTTAAGACAGGACGTATAAGAACAGGTAAAACTAAAGAAGTAACTGGGAGTTCATCGCCCATTGTCATTGTGGTAAGTTTTAATTATACGAAACGCAACACAAATACACTTTTTTCGTTTGTTTTTATAGATCTTTACAAAATTCTTGAAAAATGGCTTTTGCGAAGTGTTACCAGTAATAAAATAAGAAAGTTCTATAAATTTACTTTTTATTTATGAAGGCCACTGGATACAAGTCTTTTTCTTAAATTAAGCACTTTTGTATTTTGTTTGCACTATAATTGTTTTTGGTTACAACAAAATATATTAATATTTATATAAATTACCATTAACAGTAAATAGCGTATAACAAAATTATCTTTTTTTACACAAATAAGAAATAAATCTATCGTATAGCCGTTATTCGAATATTTTGAAATAGCAATCCTCCTGACTTCACCCGCAACGATCTTTCTATTGGTCGAATTCCATCAGATGATATCATAAAATGTGGGTAGATGACGCTTTTGTGTCGTTATAAATATCAACACACCACTTCTGCCGCATAGTCCTTTAAAGCTGTAGAGTTCTGTCAGGCCAATAACGTAATCAGTTATAAAAAAAAAATCTGGCACATACACAGACCACCCCGCATACATGCACACAATGGGTATATATATAGAGGAAGGGTTTTCTTTTTTCCATTATTCCAACTGAATTCGTATAATTATGTCGACAATCAGATTTATTCAAAATACATGTAAACATCAGTAAGTTATGCAAGTGTAAATGTATGACTTTCTGACGTATGCAGGTATGTATAGTTTAGCTTCACGGTTTAGCTTAGTTAAATTCGCGTTGTCGCATCCTATGCAACAGCCGAAGCCAAGTTGCGCCGTGCACCCTTGAACTAGTTGCCAAAAATCGGCTGATTGCCTTAAGCGATTTGAATTAATAGTTCAATGAAGCTGTGGAGGCCTATCAGGCGAACAGAGTAGTCAGGTCGAAAAAAAAAGTGACTCATTAGAATCTCAAAATTTGTCTGGCAGAATTAAAAATGAGTTTTCCAATAAGGCTCCCAAACACAATCTGCGTTTTATTGGTACTAGATAAAATGTTCCTATTGTAGTCTATCGCCATTATTTGATGCCTCATAAATATTTGAGATTGTTTGATATCACCTCGTAAACACGCCAATAAATCAACCATTAAATGCTACCTATAGATTTTTCTAATTATGGATATATTAAAGACAAGAGGGCCGTGGGCAAAACTGCCAAGGGAAGCCTCAATGGCGGTGTCAAAATATAGGAATATTTAATTTTTAAATCAGTTATGAAGAGTACTGACAAACCAGCACTTTTTGTTTCTAGTTTTACTGTAATTAGAAGTAATACTCTGTGAGTAATATTATTTAACTTTCGGAGTGAAAATAATGGTTTTACATTATACAAAAAAATAATAATTGTTTATATTATAGACTATATTACGACAGTTTTGATGCTTTCATTTTGTATAATTTATTGTCTATAAACCCAATGACCAATAGTATACAATAAGCTAGAAAACAACGACTTTTATTTCTAGGCTAAGGTTTGACCACTGTTCTGCGCCAGTTCATTCGAACAAGTTAAGAATTAGAGACTCGTCTATTTGTGAGTGTGGCCTTAAAGATGGTAGCATTTTACATATTCTTTTCAATTGTTCCTTACACAACTCCTTACCACTGTATGATATTTTGTGTAAATATAAGGCTATCGTTCCCTGCAATTTTTCGTCTATACTATCTGTCAAGAATTAAACTTATAGTATTTAATTGATAAAGTTTCTTAATTTTCATATTTCTTTGTAAAACACTGATCTTAATTATATATATATTGGCCACTACACCCTTTATCCACCTTCTCCCTCTATCTGCCCAAATCCTCCATTGTATATTAATCATCAATATAAGGAGAAGAACCGCATAAAGTAGAAGATACTAATTTAATATATAAAAATGGCAGTAATAGTCTTTAAAGATGACCGAGTCGCCAGTGATATAAAAGAAAGAAGGAAAATAAGCTGACTCTGCTGGTAACCCTGTTGAGTCATTTGCAGAATATTTATTTATTATCTTATTATAATACCGATTTGAAAATCGAAACCAAGGGGGCTAATTGCCGTAAGAACTAATAATCTGTTTTTATAAACAATAATGGCTAAAAATACATCGAGTTCAGCTTTTCGCAAAATAGATATAGACCAATATAATGAAGATAATTTTAAAGAAGATGAAGCTGATCAAGCAGGACCAACGGGGCCGGATGAAGGAGAAATCTGTGCTTTGCTTAACCAATATCCTTTTTAATATAAATACAAATAAGTTTCTATTGAGTTCTTTGCCGTAGCCTTAATAAAAATAAAGTAAATGGCTACCTTATTTTCTTTCTAATTAATCTAGTATATCTTATAAATGAGAAAGTGCATTGTTAGTTTGTCTCACGCTCAAAGGGATGGACGGATTTAAATGAATCTTTGCATCAGAAGTCTATTATTTCAGGAGTAAATAGGATATATTTTACATAGAAAAGAAAAAACTGATAGCAAAGCTGATGAGCTTTTCATATATGAATTATCTTTTCTCACACCATAAGTTTGGAAATTACAATTTGAATAATTTATGGTACCTGAACATATGTGCCTATTATTTTTTTAACATTTTAAATAGGTAATAAGGAAAATTGTTTTTGAATTATTATTGATTATGAAATAAAATTATTTCTTCCTTAACTTAAAAACACAGGTCAATATATAGAAGCATTAAGATTGGTCCTGAATAATGCACCACTTGGATCTTCAAATCAACAAGTTAAAGTAAGTTAGGGTTTTGATAAAAAAAAGAACACACAAACAGGTTAAAATTAGGACATTAATATTTTCTTTATGTTTATAGGTTTTAGAGTTTGACCTCAATCTCCCCTGATGTTAAATGACGATGTGGACTAATATGATAAACTCTCTACACCTAGAAGGGGTATGGATGTCAATGGCATTGGCCGGAACACATGTATAAGGGCTTGATGACAGATTTTCAACTAAAAGGTTGTAGCTGGCCAGTTAGGCTTAAAAAAGACTTACAACCACTTAAGTCAATATTATAAATGCAATAATTTAGGTATTTTTACAGATAATATCAGATATTAGATAAACTGTCTTTCAATGAAATACTAATCTAAGGAGGTTTTTATCTATTGTTGTAAATTATTTCGAAATGCAGTATCGATACACAAATACCATCATTCATAAAAAATTTGATTAGTGTTTTATAATATAAGTTTTTACCCTTCTATTTATTAATTCACTATAAGGTCACAGTCACCATATAACATGATTATAAAAGCAAAGTCTAGGACCATCAATATATTCTGCTCATATTGAACATAATGAGTACACAAAACTGAGCTAATCTTTCAAGGAAAAGTTTTATTGAATTGGAATAAAAGGTATTCCATTGTTTTATGTGGTGAGGATGTAAAAACAATAATTAAGAAATCTTAAATTATGGTTGTGTGACCCTAAGAATATGATTATATATACAAATAGTGAGTAATATATAAATATAGTTTAGAAATTGCTGTTATGGATTTATTTACTTTTTCATTAAGGTCTCCTAAAATAGAGAAAATATATAAATTTGCCCATTTATTTTCTAATAGGTACATGTGTCAATATATGTTTCTTCTATATGAATCATGATCATTTAAGGCATTATTAAAGAACTTGTAATATTTTTTAAGTATGAGGTTTAAGTCATTGATCCTATTTGTCACCTTATAAATTGATAAAGCCCAATGAGTGGATATATTTTGAGTTTTTGTGTGAAAATTGTGTCAACCAAGACCATGAAAGGTCAAACAAGTTTATTTAAATAAATTAAACTTTAATAGTATTTTATTTTCAAAAAAACATGAGCCCATTTTTTATTTAAATTTGTTTTTCAAAATCTCGTTTTCGTCTCAACCAAAACTTGATTCATTCTATTGTTCAATGAGTATTGTTTACAAATCAGCTCCGGTCCATCATATATACCTCATTTTTTCAGTTTTCATAATGACATATTATTTTCTACTATAATTAAAATAGAACAGAATATATACACAAACATAATAATTTATGTCATAATATGTACAAAAGATAAAATATAACTTTTATGCGAAAAGTAATAGGAATTAGAATTAAATCTGTCAAGCTATAACATTTGCTTCAAATAGTATTTCAATATTATTTATTAATATCAGATAATTATATTAATGTTTTATTACCGACAGGACAATGCCTTAGCTCTTACTTTAAAAGTGTTATTGGCAATTAAATCAGCACAAATAGAAGATGCTGTGGGAAACTTGACACTAGACGACATAGATATTCTGATGAAGTATATTTACAGAGGATTTGAATGCCCTTCAGAAGGATCTAGTGGGCATTTATTACTTTGGCATGAGAAAGCGTACAATGTTGGTGGTTTTGGCTCTATAGCTAGAGTTCTCGCTGATAGAATGAGAGTGTAGAGATTGTATTTAAATAATTTATTTAAAAGAAATTAAATATTTTAAGATTTTTAAAACCCAAGTTGGTATATTGTAATCTTTACTATATTTTAATTGGAAATAAACAAACAATTACATTCATTGTTTTATCTTTTTTTTAATTCGTAATATTTATTCACGTCTAAAAGATGACTCTATTTGTGCTTGTAGTATATAGAAAGTTACTTGTGATGTAATACAAAGGAAGATACGGTCGAAAACATTAACACGGTAAATCGAAAGGAAACCGGCTTCAATATACTATACATATATACAGCTTCCGGAACACGTTGCTAAGAGTTTAACGACAGATTTGAATATGGTACTGTGGTTATCTAAAATTTTATAAAATGCCGTGTTCTGCTTTCATCACAACGTCCTAAATTTAAAGATCTATAGCATATTTGATTAATTCTGACGTTACTTTGCGGAAATCCATAATTAAATATTAGAGTGAACGTTACTTTGCGCTTCCGCCTGGCGGTGATTGGCTGCTGCTTCGTCTCACTACAACACAGGACGAGTAACACAGTAAGCGGTAGATCCCGACCTTGGCGGATAGTTAAACCTGTTGTCGTCGATTGACATTATTTACCTGTAACTGTAAAAATACATAAAAATGTATATATATAATCTATGTAGGATTCGAGTCTACCTCGTTCAAGGTGATGACCGAGTGCGCTATCACTGAGCTATTGACGATTCCTATTCTTTTGCAGTATTTTTGTAAACATTAATATTTTGTTTATTATAATTAGAAACGTAAAACCAAATATTACTTTTGAATGCGGAATAATTACATAATATTATATTTCAATAAAATAGATTCAAAACATCAAATTGTTTAAAGACCCACTAGTTACCATTGAGACTTCGTCTGTGTTGTTTATTCTTAACAATATATTTTATGTACAGAGGAAAAACCATAAAAGGAAAGACTGCTTCACAGAAAAAAATAGCTGAACGCTATATATATAATGCTTATAAAAATCGTACCTAATTGCATAAAACCCTAATAACTTGATAGTAAATGAAGCTATCGTGATAATTCCTTGTTGAAGTGAAACTTATTATGGAAGGGCTTTGAAATTCTGATCCGCAACCTTTTTGTGCAATAAAAAGTGGTAGGGTTAAACACTGTCGGTTAGACTGTTGAAAACACCGGTTCTCGTCTGAACTCAGAAATTAAGCAATCGGACGCGGTCAGTACTTGGATGGGTGACTGCCTGGAAACATCGCAAGACGTTTGCTTTTTGTTGTTTTTTTATAAAGAAATTTTTAGTTCTTTCCAAGAAATATATCCAGTAGTTTTTGCACGATAATCGCACAACTGCAGACCTCATTAATTTTTTATTTACAAGATACACCGTATGCTTAAATATTAATTCAATAATAAATAGACGCATCAATGTATCTATTGATTATTAATTTCATAGACATGCATCGTAGAACGAATAGTTGAATTCGGTCATTGCTAATTTACAATTACAAGAGGAATAAAAAAAACTACGCAACCTACCACGGAATTTAGGTTTTATAAAAACATCTAGATACATTACACTCTTCTCCATTGTGCTTTTATTCCATGTTTTGAAACCATATAAAGAGAAGACGAGCAGAAAATGTCCCAGGCATAGGCATTATAAATTAGAATAAAAACGACATCACACATCTCGAAATGAACTTTTGTTCCTTAGCGTCACAACTTCGCCATTACTTTGACGCGATCCGAGATAGAGATAAGCCGTCTCCGTTATAAAATATACTCACAGGACAAATTTAAAGTACAAAATGGCTTTACATAGATACTAAATATATTTTGCGCGGAATCAGTTATTTGGTAGTCTCTTTAACACGACACACGTTATAGTTTAAGCTAGCTAAACTAGACTTTGTTATTGTAACACATCTGCATCAAGTGGAACCACAAAAAATCTTAACGATCAGAGCAAAGCGTTTAAGTTTTTTTCTCAGAACTAAAAATTGTACATTGACGCAATGTACTCTTGTTTAGTTTCATAAGTATGCAATAGCAGATGCATAATGTTAATATGTAAGTATATCATTCACTTATAATATACTATATATATAGAAATATTATGCTTTTTTTATACTTTATAGGTAAGCGTTTGACCACAATCTCATCTAATGTTAAATGATGATGTAGACGTAGAGTAGAAGGTAAGTCAAGCTTATACCTAAATGTCATACGGCAAGAAACCCAGTGTTCAATAAGTAATATAAACGCTACATATTTCAAGCATTTATGTGCAGTTGCAAACATAAATTGGTGTCACGGTGTGTTCCTACATGATGAAGATACTATGACAGCTTTACCTCCATATTTTCTTTCACCGTCAACCGATAAACTTACTATTTAAATCCCAATAACCTATATTCTATACTACTACTACAAAGTAGTTTTTAAACAGGTTTATAGAGGTTATTAATGCCTAGAATACTATTACGATTCTAAAAATGATTTATCTACGTCCAGGTTGATGAGTATAGGTATTTTATAACTATATTGTGTTCTGCGTAAAAATTTAGAGAGCTCAAAAAGTTTGGCCATGATTGTACCTAAATTTAGAGGATTTCAGAAAAGCCATTACGAGGTGCAAACCAGTAGATATGAGATTGATACATTACTGGTTTCAGCAAAATCGTAATAGAGTATAAAACAACTTTTTAATAACGATGTAACCTCTGAATCCCTTTGTCAATTTACTCTACGTTTTTCTTATAATCAAATATAGAATATCTACATAGAAAGATGATAACTCGACCTACATTTCACCTAATAGCTACAATCGAAAGAATCAGACACTATACGAGTACACCTTATACTATACTACTATCGCATTGTAACTTGCAACGGCCAGTGACTGCTTAAAGAAAGTAATAGTTGTTATAACGTAGCCTGTCTCTTGCTGTGTTGTAAAGAGAATGGTTCATATATAAGCGCTTTATTGCACTTGCGATTCAGTAGTTTTTTACCTGCTTCGTCGACCTACACTCGTCCATAATGGAGCTACCGGTTAGTATTCGGAAAAAACTACGCTTCGTGACAAATTACTCAACGATATTATTGTTACTTTTTCTCGGAAATAAAATTGCATAACAAATTATGTAACAATAGCTATTTCGCGACCTGTATTACAAAATATAGTTAATATTTACTTATGGTTTTTAGTAATGTAATGACAAACTATTTGGTAGAAACGGTTTTAATGATAGTGAACCATAATCTTAACTAGTATTATTATTGCGAATGTGACACTATTTGTTTGTTACGTATTCATGCCTTAGCTACTCAACCGATCATTTTGGAACAGTCCCGAGGGATAGGTCAAATATAGATGAACGCGAGTAAAGTCACGTATAAACGCTAATAAGTTATAAATATACCTGTTTTTTTTTTCAGAAATTAATAATTCTGTTATGCTGCACATACTACAGTATTGCTTCACATCATTCCCATATAATACCCATAGAAGGTTACGAAACGGAATTACAGGTCCTTGGACAACACGTCGATATACCAGAAACACCTGTGAAAGTTGTTAAAATTACTAAAACAGTAGCTGTGAAAATCCCCGTGCCATACCCAGTGAAGGTTAGGGAAAAGGTACCATATCCTGTTCATGTTGCCAAACCGTATCCCGTGCCCGTTCCCCAGATTATCAAAGTGCCAACTATCGTGTCTCCTAAATCTGGACATGCCTATGAAAATGCTGCGGGTGGGTACGACAAAAGACCCCAAAACTTATTTCAAGAGAATAGTCAACTAGGAAACTCTTACAGCGTCGAAGAAGCACCTTCAGAAAACGAAGGTTCTTTTGGTATAAACTCTTACAACGGCGGTAACTCTGGCTACAATCAAAATCTGGGTTCATACGGCGAAGAATATTCTGCAGAAAACTCTCCTCAAAGTTCTTACGGTGCTCCGCTGAACACTTATTATGGAAATTCTAACAACAATGACTACGAAACCAAAAATTACGAGCAAGCGTTAAATCAATACCATAATAACCAAATTCCAAGCACACACTTTGGAGGCGGCAACAATGAAAATTATCATTAATTCTATAGATGCTTTGTAATAAAGCCAGTACCTGACTGCAATCAAATTAAATATAGGTATGTGTCATTCTGTTATTCGTTTGAAGTGATCGTTTTGTATAAATTATTTTAATGGTTTACTTCGTTGTTGTTAGATGTGTAAGGAAAATGTACGTATTAAATTATATAATAAAACTACATTAACAAATATTTGGTTATTTTGATTTATAACTTATAATTATCAGAAAACAAACACCAAGATCACATACATATTGCACTAATTAGATAATATCTATTTAAGATATTTAGTAAAAACTTAGAAGAATCGTAAACAAAACAACACTTTTATCATTATAATAATGTAATATAAATCTCTGAAAAGACGACTTTTTTAATATTGTTTATACAAAATTAAAATATCAAAATGCGTTTTTTAATTGAGTTTTTCATTTATAATTACTAAAGAGTTAGTTATTACTTTCTACAATGTAATCAATGAATATCTCATTACATTCCATGACACCAGTATAACAAACACATATATATATATATATATATATATATAAGCTATTTTTAATTACAAAATGGACACATAAGTTAAACGGCAGATTTAATACAAAATTGATGTAAAAGATGCATTTAATATTAAAAATTAGGAGAAAAATCTACTCGAAGGCGTTTAGCATTCGTGTTTTCTGAAGGACTACAACATCGCTTGTCCATATTGAGCTCCATTCCAGGTCGCAGGATCACATCAGGCTTTTCGTCTTCATCAGAGACATACATTCGAGTTAGGTCAGATGCAACAGATGCTGTTTCGCATAAACTGGAAGAGATTTTTTTTTTAGTACATAATTCTTGTTTATCTTTTATTTATAAAGGTTAAGTTATTAGTAAAGTAAACAATTAATCTATTTACATGTATATACTAAATAATAATATGAGCTATAAAATATAGTATTTATAAAATATGAAGAATATAAAATTCGGATAATATTTCATTCAATGTACAAACGTAGTCGTACATAGATATACTACATTAATAGAATAATATAAGAATAAGTATAAGTTCTAGATTCTTGAACCAGTTCCGAAAGTTTTGTGTATAGACGGTACATGTATATAATATAATTATATAATTACTGTTATAAGTAACGAAGGCATTCACGTAACTTACACTTAAGTTTGTTAATAAACTTCCGCTTACAATCCCATTTTAATAACAACGAATTGCAACAGACCCGACGGCATAAAGGATAAAAAACAACATTGAATAAAATACGATTCAAAACTTATCGTATATTATGTAATAATGACAAAACATATGCGATTAAAAAAGAAAAAGGAATTTTGAATCATAATTAAAGAAAAGATTTGATTTTTGTTTTTTTAAGACTAAACTAAAGAACTTGAACATTATACAGTTGTGGATTTAGGCTTATCGCTTAGATCCATTAAGTCTAGGCCTAGGTTGGCCAAATTAAGATTTCATATATTTAGTGAATGTACGAACAAATGCGAGCAAGATATATATAATAATTATTGAAGTTTTGAATAAAAATGAGTAACCACCATTTTAAAATGTATAAAGGTACAGTGCGACTCCGCGCCGTATCGATGTAGGCCTAGAGCAGAGTCTAAATTATGAAGATCAACGATATTTATCTTTCCTTAGAGTTGTTGGAGTTTATATTGCATAATTCTCCTCCTAATCCTCATCAAGAGTGCCCTCATTAATCAATAGTATCAAAGCAACGTAACCGCTACCCGTCCCGTTTATACCTACCATGGTATTTTCAATATCGATAATAATTAAAATTGATCAAATGTATTTATTTAATACTTCATTGCAAAAACAAGGATTATGGTACACGATATTTTATTTCTTGGCTTAGTGACGGCATGTCGTTCGGTGTAGGTTCGGATCCGAGCGTATGAGTCGGAGTTTTCGGTGATGGAAAACATCGTGATGAAACCATAACATGGTGGCAGTGCTTTTTGTAAGCTTGCTTCCCGCTGTCTATCACCTTCAAATTCTAATCAAAATCTGTCGTCAAGTACCTATAGAAGTATTCCAACAATCGCGTGTTTACCATTTTGAATCACATCGTTTTTTTTTTAACTGACTACGCTATTGGCCTGTCGGGCCTACACAGCTTCACCGGACTACAGACCACATCGTCATTTAATATCAGACGAAAATGTTGTGAAACGTAAATTGTATAAGGTATAAAAGTATACTTAGAGCTTCATTTACCGCATGTTTGATTTTCTGTTTCTTAATCATTAAAAAATAATGGTAGTATAAACGTTTTGTCGATTACCTATAATTTTGTTTTCATTATTTAGACACAAACAAATTTAAACAGAACCCTAATCCTAACTAATATTATAAATTCGTATGTGAGTTTGTTTATTTCTTCAGCTTACACGCGTAACTACTTTAACCGATCATTACGAAAACTTATATACCCGTTGTCAGGTGTTTATAGAAAAGGACATAGGATACCTTTCAATCACAAAAAATGTACTGTTCCCTAGGGATATATCAAATCTACATTACCGCGAGCGAAGCTACGGGCAACAGTTAGTAAATAATGTAGGTAGAACTAAAGTCACGTCCTTTCGGAATACGTCAAACAATATTTAGACACAATTCCTCAAACTAAGGTCACCTGTTTCGGTTTACGTCATACCAAGTAAAAATGACTTGTCTTCTGCCGCCTAATTACGTGTTTTGCAAGAACAAAGCGACACTAGAAATCGCTAAACATAGGGTTTGAAATAGCAATTTCAAATAACGTACTATCCATAATATACATTAAAATGCAATCCGTTCTCCGTAGATTAACTCGTAGGATGATTTTGGTATTGCGTAGAGAGATAAAATTATTGTTGCTGTATTTTAGCTTGGTTATCATTGGTATATAAACTAAATTTGCAGTTCTGGAGACCATATTATCTTGTCAATATTATAATAAATTTCTCTACTGTTTTCTGACTCACTCAATCCCTCACTTTTCCATTTTGATATTTAAACCTAAAATTTGTCGCTTTTTTATAATTTTTCAAATATTTCCTTTTATTGACCTGATAACCTGTAATTACAAGTACAAAAAAATGCCAGAAAGGTACAGCCGTTCTAAAGTGATGCGCTTAAATAGGTACATTCGGCAAGTGATTTATATTTATATATTATTATTTTATTACCCCTGAATTTTCTATAACAAATAAAACATACGTCGAGGACGTTACTAGGAATACCTATATTCTATATATACCTATCCTCATCTGTTTGTCAAACGTTTTTTTTTTAACATAAGCTCTGGACTCTGCTAAATCATAAAGGTTAAGTTCCATATAAAAGCGTGTAGAGCTCATGGACACATCAACAGACTGTTAGCAACATAAAGCTTAAAAAAATACCAAAATTATTACAAGATTAAAAAAAATTACAAATTATGTATTGCAAAATTATAATTTTTATGTTAAATGTGTTCTTGAATTATTTTTCATTTGTATACATTTTTTTTTTACTAAATTAATTTTTCAATGTACGATGTCGTGACGTTAATAAAATATTTAAACACATAATCCGCCTTCTTGAGATCTGAGTCTTAAAAAATCAACTGAGGGGTTAAAGATCTAAACTGTTATCAAATATATAAACTGTTATAAAAAAAAATGGAAAACGTGTTCCTTAACAATGGACATTTGAAAAATTTATTATTTATGGTCGAATTTGAACCACTCGACGATTGCTAGTATTATTTATTTTATAAATATATTTGCAAAACAACATACCTGTTATTGTAAAATTCTGATTCAACAAGATTATTGTTGAAAGACAACACGTCATGTTTAGTAGTCATCACAGTTGGCATCAACAGAGGCGCGTAACTCTCTTTACTTGGCCCCGCCACCGGCTCGACATCGGTTATCATAGAGGTCACAGACTCCTTCTTCATCACTGGTAACTTCAGCAACTCATTATGCTTTATTTCCTCATTATCATCCTCCACTAAACGACTACAATATTTCAAACAAAAGTAAAATCCACACTATTCTAACCTCACCGGATTTTCAGTGACTATATAACCAAAATGAGTGGATAATACGCTAAACCAAAAATGGAACTGTCTCTAAAATTTGGCTACCAGAAACAACAATATTAACTCGAAAACAGATTTTCAACCAGGGTGTTATTTAGCGAGAATATTTATTTCTTTAAGTTAAGGGACACATAAGGAACATGATCTTATAAGTAAATTAAAACAAAAACAAAAACTTTATTAAATAAATCTTCCACAAAAATCCTGCCATTAAGACCACAATTATAATTAATAAATGTAGTGTTCTACAGAAACAAAACTAATTACAATGTATAAAGAAAATTAGAATGAATAAAAAAGTAAAAAACAGGAAACAAAAAGTTTTTAGTAAAATGCTCTCTTTTATATACATAGATTATAGATATATGATTTATTGGATAATACCCAACAGCCATGTAATGATTAACCTTCGATGATATATATATAAAACAAAGTCAGGTTTGTCAAAATCAAAAAATCAAGTCAAAAAATGTGATATACCACAAGGTGATTCACTGAAGATAATAAACCAGAAAGTGACCCATGCAGCAGAATACATAGCATCAACAAAGAATACGTCTTGCTGATACGCTATTACTTACGAAATACTTGCTTCTATGATTTTATTATTTTTTTCTTTTCTTTATATATATAATAATAACAAACTAGGTATTTAACTTGGAAGGAAAATATTATTTATTTCATTATTCGTTTTGTTATAATTTAATATAAAAGCCTTTTAGGAAGAGTTGTAGTTTTGGAAGCTGAGAATACTATAATACCTTACTATGTCTAAAGAGTACCTTTAACAACACAAAAGTTTACAAGTTATATTACAAAAAAAAAACTGAAAATGGTGTCAAAATGATACCACCGATATCAATTATTTTACTCGGAAGGTGAAATTACATTTTTTTCGATATAAAAAAGGCGAATACCCTGTTAAAGTGCTATATAAAAAAGTTAAGAAAAGTAAAGTGATTTTTTTACAAATATTATTTTCTACAATATGTTCTACTTCCATACCTCAAAGTAATTTTATATTCTTGCGATTTCATCACCACTTCTAGCCAAGTGTTCGATTGTTCATTGACATCATTGTTGTCTGAATTAAAAGAAGTGCCAGGCCTGGAACAAATACACAACTATGTTCGAGCGCTCATTTCGGTGACCAATAATCGAGTATAGTAAATTATCAAGTTTTATAATTTATAGCTTTTCACGTTGTACCTGATATTAAATGATAATGTGGTTAAACTTAGAGAGGGACTGATCTCAAGTGCAGCTGCCGAACATACCTATAAGTGCTTGGCAACAGCGTTACAACTTACTAGTCAGATGAACATTAGAAAAAGGCATAACACTATGATGCGGTTTCATCACGATGTTTTCCTTCATGAAATCTCCCACTCATTGCAGTATTCGAACCTAAATCGATAGACCACTGACATACTTTCGACTGAACCATTAATCCTGCAAACACATTCGTCTTACTACTAACTACCTGTGTATAAATAGATAGTATATTTAATCTACCATTGGATTATTACGAGTTATAACGATTATTGTTACTCTTGCATAAAATAACAGGACACCTAGTGTTCTTGAAAAATATTTAAGTTTAATTTGGTATTTAAGTAACTTTAATATTAGCGTAAAAATATATTACACATATGTATTTTTATGCTGTTTCGATGGTACTCCCCATTATATCTCACGTTGTAACTATGTGGTCAAAATACTAAATTGCAGTTACCGGACTACACATCTAAATTAGATGATGGTTTTATAAGTGTCTGGTATTTATGATAAATATAGGCTGTGTATATACCTAGCCATAATACATTTCTATACAATCTGTGGTTATTTTTTTTGTTCATACATTATATTCATCTAAGTCACGTTTAGTATTAAATGCATCCATCAACCAGAACCATCACAACAAAGACTAGAGTAAGCCTTAATAACATTTCAAAGGTAATTTTTAAACTTTCACATGCTACGAACACAACAAAAACGTTTACTTACATCGGTGTAAAGTTGACCATTGCCGAGAAGTGTTTATGTATTTGATACGGATTATCAGATATATCGTTCATTACAATATCTTTACTAAAATCAGTAGGTGTCATCAAATTATCAAGCACTTTTGTCTTTGTCCAATTATGGTCTGATATATCACTTACGGAGAACTTCAAAGTTGCTGTAAAGATGTAGCATAATTCTGTGTCTTATAATAATTGTATTTTGTAAAAACCTTTACATTTGTAACTTAAAATTATCGCTAAATTAAATAGGACTTTCATTTAAAATACTAATATTGAATTGTCCCATAATAATATTCTTGTTTTCGGTATAATTATAACTGTTATCACGAGATATGTATACAAAGTAGGCTAAGTTCCCGAAATAAATACAGTAAAATGCTACTAAAATGTTTTAAACATTGATATAATAAGGTTAATTTTTTTTCGGTATTATTAACTTCTACACCTTAAATTGATATTTCATTTTCACCTCATTTATTTATATAAAGTACCAAAGACAAAATAAATTTAATAATACTTACAATTATCTATTGGTGCAATTCTGCCTGCTACATCATATAAATGTTCTGCGGTCCAGAAATGCGGTATACGAATAAATATTTTAGCAGAGTCAACAGGCATGTGGAAACCAAGCTTATGTAAAAGTTGTAAAAATCTTAAATCTTTACAAAATGATCCTTGATCGCAATTCCATGGTACCAATTGTACAGACTGGTTTAAAACTGAAAATATAGTTTTATTGACTTAAAAAAAAAACAATCCTAATAACATCAAAAATATTAGAAATTATATATTTTGTAAATACAGTGCAAACTGCATTTAACGACAAACTAAGTAATACGACGCAATTATGTAATACAACAATAAATGGGGAATGTTATGTTTTTTTTTATGTGTAAATTTGTATCATACAACAATACTCACTCAAAGAATGATATGCCACTGGTGACATAGGTGGAAACTCAATAGATTTCTTTTTAAACAGCTCAAAATCTAATAATTTACAATCATTAGTCGGTGGTAACTCATCTTGAGATTTTTTTTCCATGCATATTTTGGCAAAACATGTGTCCAATAGAGCCTTTTGTACCCAGTCCAGAAACTTCGATTTGCCGTCCTTTGCGATTTGCTCACAAAGTTTTCTAACTTCGTCATCTCTTGTTTCTTTAATTACTGATACAATTTTATTTCCATCACTTTCTCCCTTTGTGAATTTTTCGTACTCGTTCTTGTTTATGAGGTTCTGTTTCAAAAGTTCTTTGATAACGCAATCTCGGGATTTAATTATGTCGTCTTCTTTAAAAAGTTTTATTATATCTCCAATAACGTCTGATGATGTGCCACATTGCATAAAATTCCAACTAAGAGATGACAGTTCGTCCTCTGTCCAGCTGAACCAAATGTCAAGTTAAATGATTATTAATAAATCAAACTTATCACATTCTATAATAACATTCATATCTTCAAATTTTAATGCCGAAAGTATAACTATCATAATCCATGTGTTAAACATATATATTTTAGCAATCTATTAGGAATATAATATATTTCCTTTGAATAAGGTGGTAAGAGATCTTCAGACTTTCAACATACAAATTATGTTAAAAATGATAATGTTTCTGTGAATCTTAAAATAAAAAATATAGGCACCACCCGAGAAATAACTTATTTACCAAACTCTGTTGTTCCTTTAAAAACTATAGCTGACTAAACTATAAAATAAATATAAACCCAAAACATATTTTAAATTACCTTTCTTTAAATTGTTTGGATTGTATCTCCGTTGTGCTAATTTCTTTTAATGTGCGCTTATCATCATGAAAAACTTCCTTATCTATCTGTAACTCGACTACACTTTGTAACGTATGAGGTTTCTTTATGAACGTATTTATCACGTACTCAATGAGATCAGACCAATCCTAAAATTATATTATACATATATATATTGGGATAAAGAATCATGGATAATTTTTTAAAGTCAAAAAAATCTGCAAAAAAAAACTTTTTTTTATGAATGCAGAAAAGAACAAATTTTATCAAAAAAAATCTTTATTTTTAACGTAGTTCAAAAAGGAGAAAATTCTCAATTCGGATTTTACATGTGTGTTACCAAAGAACTTCGTCATTTACACACCGATTTGGACATTCGTTTTTGATTGGAAAGGGTATACTTTCAAGGAAGTCCAATTTTATTTCATTAACGTCAGAGCTTGGATTATGAAGATACACCAGGATACTTCTCAAAATTAAGTAAGGAATATATAATGATTGGTAAGTTTATGACAATCCAAGACTAGATAGGCATCTAACTATGGTCAAGGATGTTCTGCATTGTTGCGAATGTATAATGGAACTCCTTAACAAACAACATAAATATTTGTAGTGTATTTTTTTTAATCGCTTTCATTTTTTGTTAAAATTTTGTTTTATTACTCATAAAGGCTAAACTACTGATTATAGAAATAAAACATAGACACTCCGAAAGATTTTGAACTCATAAATAATAGTTAATCAAACAAATATTAGAAATAAGCTTAGTACTATGTTATTTTGTTGCAGCGTGTTCCTTCTCTGTAAGTTCTGGTTCATTGTACAATTCGAACCCACGTTAAACAATGCAAGTTCATCAAGCAATTCAAATTTACCACAAATTACAGTTGTAGTATAGTGGTTATAGTATGGACATTAATAGTAGACATCAGGTAATTACTGCATGGTATAACTACGGATATCAATTTCCTTTTTTTCTCAGCAGTCTCTTGTCTCTTTTTCACGTTTTGCGAATCATATTAATGCAATCAATTCTACATTATCCTAAATCCTCCAATCAACAATTCATATCCGACATATTTTAATCAACAAAGAATTCGACCATAAGGTACATTATACAACATACATATACAACTTACATCGCAAATTTCAAATTCCGATTTCCATATAAACGTGAAAATTTTTAATATATTCGGTTGGAAAAGGCTGATCAAACTGTCGAGTTCTCCTCCAACATGATGCATTAAAGTGAAAATGCAATCATTGACGTATTCGCCGTTATCAGCAAAACTTTCCAACAATAAACCATATTGATGCATAATTTCTGGAGTCGCAAGCCTAAAACATCAAATAAATTACATAAGTACATCAATATACACATATTTTTTAAATATTTTTTTTTTTACAATAGCATATCAAAGTAATTTACTATGCTTTATTGTAAGCACAATACAATTCAGAACTTTGACACCATTGCACAAGTTACCATTTCCACTGAGTGCATTAAGCGCTGGCCAAAAAACCCGGTGAAGCTGTGAAGGGTCGTCACAGTGGAAATTCTCGCTTGGATCCTTGGGCTGTTCATATAATTTGTAACTAGGATTGTAGGATTTAATTGTTTGAAGTAGTTTGTACACTTATAATCGTGTTAATTAATATGCGTGAAGTGAATTCTGGCATTTTTTCGTTAATTTTCCATGAATTATATAAAACCGATGTGTACATACAAACAAAGAAAAGTGGTCAACAATAAACACAAGATTTATTTTTTAATTAAATAAAGTTTACAAAAGCTGTGACTGTGACAAAAAGTGTGACCTCCTCTTCTCAAAATCAAGTGTTGAATCCTACTGAGCATTCTTTTCACGACACGACTTTTTGAGGAATACGTTGCCATTTTTCTGCAATGACTCTTTTTTGTTTCCTGATGTTTTGTGAAGCAGGTGGCACTGATCTTACCCGTCGCTTTAGGACATTTCAGATATGGTCAATTGGAATTAGTTTGGGACTTCGAGCCAGCCAATGTAAACGACGGATCCCAACTTCTTGCATGTACGCTTCTACGTCGCTGAAACGATAGGCATTGTTCGCCATAAAAATGTAATCTCCTTCAAGAGTAGTCAATGTGGGCTGTGTCTGTGGAATTAGAACATTCGTTATATACTGGTGTGCAATTAATGTTACATTTTATATGAAAACTAGCTCCATACGTTCCATCGAATCAATTGCTGCCTAAAACATGACGGAGCCTCCACTATATAGAGTGATTTGTACGAAACATACTTCTGCACAATGTTCCCGTGGTCTTCACAGTACTCGCCAGCATCAGTCCTCTCAACACTAATAAGTTATAGCTATACCAGGAAACAATACTTTGTTCCAGTCTTTCAGAGTCCATGAAGCAAAGTTTCGAGCAAACTGAAGTCGAATAGCACAGTGCTCACAGAGTAACTTATGGCCCAGAACCGGGCGGTAATTGCTGATATTGGCAGCCAAAAGTCACCTCCTATCTCCTACTTCTTCTCTTCTTTCTTCTTTAGGTCCACACTTGACGCCTTACGATTTTGCAACGCCTGACCCATCAGATAGCTCTCGTAATTCTGTGCATCGTTTTCTTCCCGAACCTGGTCTTCTTTTGACCTAACCGATATCTTGATAATGTTGCCAAGTCCTCTGGACAGTTGAATAACTCACACTTAGCCGCGGAAACACGTAAGTTTACGAACAGTAGGGCTATAATTTACCAGCCCTTATCGCTTTATCAGTCATATGAGAAAATGGTATTTAATGTAAAAAGATAGTTTAAATTGTTTAAGTTACAGAAATAATATTTAAAAAAAATTAGTAATCAGCAAAAAACATTTTTAGCAATTCACGCCATTAGTAAAGCAATTTTCGAATAATCATTATCTTTCTTTTGTTAATTTCAAAATTTAAATTTGGAACGTAAGGAATCATGCCAAGAAACTTTAAATTACACGCAAATAAATCGTCAAATTAATAAAGATTCTTCCTTGTAACGTTTTTTTTTTGCAAAAGGGTTTATATTTACCATAGTACTACTATATCTACTGTTTAAGGTAAATAAATATACGCTTTCATTATTGATACTCGATTAGTCTTTTTTGGATGAGCGATTAAATGATAAGGATAAAGTCATCACGAATTTCTTTTAGAATTCTTTGTATGTTATATGAAGATATCAATAGTGGAGAGGCATAAATCATTTAAATAAATCTTAAAATTCGCTGTTAATGCTACATTTTGATAAATTTGTCTCACATTTTCGACACGGTGAAAACATCATTGTGCTAAAATTTGTCGTATTGTATAAAATTAAAATACATAAATTTGTATAAGCTATATATATCTGTTGTGCGACTTACTGTCTGAGATGATCAACCATACTGATGGAACCTTTGTAGTCTGGGAGTTTCATAACTTTATCTAAGAACATCAATAAATTGTGATTTGTTACAATCAGATCCTGAAAACAATATCATATAATGTATATTAAAATTAAATAAAATCTTATTCTAAGAATAGAAATAGACGACAACTCGTTTCCATTCCTGACATTATTATAATTTTGTCGGTTGCAACACTTATTAATTTCTTTCGTTCAATAAGAAAATAATTTGTACAAATGTCTAAATAAGTACTACATCATTAAAGTAGACAAATAATATTAAAATAATTTATTTCACCCACTTTCCTAAAAGTTCACATTTTTAAGATTAATCGAAGATTAATTTATATTTTATGAAGTAAAAAAAATAGCATTTGCTTACTTTGAAATGTAATGCAATACTAATATGTACCTGTAAGTATTGTTTACTATGGTATCTTGGATTGTAATGGCGCAGAAGTAGAACCATTAAGGAACGAAGATCTTCAGTTTCACATATTTTTATCTGTAATTTAATTAGTGCCTCCTGATCATCTTTGCATAAGTGAGGAAACTTTTTGTATAATTCAATAGCTTGAATAAATTCACGTATTGCTGTTACGACCTGAAAAGATTTAAACTCAAACTTAGATTACGGACATACTAAGGACTACACAGACTACACATATATTTTGCTGTCAACTGAAAAATAATGCAATAACTTCTTCATATATCTAGTTGCTAAACATTTATTTGGATCAAGTGTGGTAATAATATAACAAGCACACTGTACTGAGTAAACAGTGGTAAATCCTATGAAAGATTCAAATGCGAAAGTCTCACCACCATACCTATTCATGATACAAATCAGTAGCATTCGCATTTTTTTTCTCATCTGATTTTAAATTCTATTTAAGATGGTGAACAACCTAAGCCGAATCGAACCTACATCGATCAACGCAGTATCCCAACACACTAGCCAAATGCCCTCATCTCTTTAAGCACACGTTCGAAGTGTTCCACCAGCACACAAGGCATAAATGAGGGCCTCAGGACTAACAACCTATACCACTTCAAAACTATGGTCTAAACTATTCATATCAAAACTATGTAGACCGTAACTATTGGCTTCAGTGACATCTTATCATCATGGGAACAGCAAGCCTATTTGTATCATACAAACATATGTAATGTAATTCATATATACACCTTAAATTTAACTAATTACGATTTTTTCTAGTACAACATGATCAAAGGAAATAAAAAGCGCTAGTTGATGCTGTCATAACGTTATGTTTAAAAGAAAGGTAAAGTCATTAAAATCGAAATAATGTGCGAATATATTTACCAAATGAAGTCTTCTCATACAGGGTTTCAAATCATTTCCATCAACTTTAATGGCAAGCTCAAATTGTTCACATAAATTAACGCCTTCAGCGGTTAAATAGGAAACAATGTCAAAAGATAATACGGAGCACACATGCTCTAAGTCTAATTCGATTTGTGTAGCAAACTTAAGAAAATACGTGACGAGCCAGAAAAAATGGGACGTGTCAATTTCAAGTTGCAGATTAGTGAGGATTTGACTGTGCAGTGTTTGCACTAAGGAGTTGTAACCTTTTAGCAGGAAATCAACAGTGAATTCTTTCAGTACGTTTGATATATCATCATCGGTGGGTGTTTTGTGAGTGAGCCCCTGTACATTAATGCTGAAATAACACATAATGATTTAGAACAATAAAATATATATATTTTCTACTAGCAGGTATGCTCGTGCTGCATGTGCTTATAACAGAAGTACACGTTGCAGTTTGAGCTTATTTAAATTGTAGCTCCGTTTACTTAAATTCTTTCCTGTTTTATCGTTCAATGATTTTAACCATTCAGTGACTGCTGAACACGACGTCATTTACCACACTTCCCGCTGTGTGAGACACTTAACTTAACAGTGTACTCATACTTTTTTGTATAAACTTGGCAATACACATTGTACGAGTTTTATATATTTATCATTAATCTAAAGAAGCTTATACATACATATTGCACTTTCCTCTTTTAACGATTTTTTTTCGTTTACGCTCTTGAAGTGTTGTAGTTCCAGAACGAGTTTTATTATTCGCTCTTTGTTTAGGATTGTGAGGTTTTTGATGTACGGGTTTTTTCGCGGGTAGGTCGTCCTCATTACTGGAAGTAGAAATTGACTCCTGGTTTTCGATTTGCGTACCGTAACCACAGTCAGAATTTTCAGTAATATTAGGTTTTTTCCCGCTTGTATAACCATGACTATGGTCATGGCTCGTTGTCTCCGAATTCATAAGTTCCATACAAGAATCTACTTTTTCCTATTATAAACAAATACACAATATTTAATAATATACTTTGATTTTTATAAACGAAATATATTTATATTTACAACCGAAATAAATCTTACATCATCAATTTTCATAGTGTCGTCTGTACTGCCAACAATCATAAGGTTTTTCTCTACAGAATCCACTTCTTTCACATTGGCAGTTTGAAATACTTGATTACCATTTTCACTAGCATTATTCGTTGAAGAGGTATCCCAGCCATTGTTCACAGAATTCGGTTCGTCATTGCTTTTTCCACTGCCACCGTTGTCTGACGAGTCAGAGGTAGGGTCCGAAGTTAATATAGGTGATGAATCTTCACTACCTGATAATAATAAAAAATAGCTCAACATTAATTTAAAATGTGTAAATTTATTTAGTAATTTAAATTTAAAATTATTAAGTAATGTCTTTATCAATACTGGGAAGATTTTTATAAAGTTTCTTACCTGTGTTTGCAATACCTACGATTAAATTGATTCGGTAGTTTTCAGTACATAAGCGTTTTATTGACACAAACCGGCAAAAATTCTCTAAATGATTTTAATGTATTTATTATAATCATGACACAGACATAAGAAATTTGCGATTTCTTTTATATACAAATATATATGCTGCTATTATGTTTGAATTAAAATAGTACGTAAATAGAAAATAGAACGTACGGAAAGTCGATTACACAAGCACACACAACCATATCTGGCGCAAAGCAAGGGTGATCGCCCTATCCGAACCAAAGAGTGACTGCCAACACACACACACCGACACAAGAGATGTTACAACATAATCTTCAAGAATATCTACATCTCATTTCCTGGGTTTAGGAATGCGTTACTTAATGTACATGTTGTACTTAGACCACTTAACGTCAGGAGGATTACACGCTTGTTTACTACCATGTGTGTATCATTGTGTAAACACACAAAGACTGAAATTTCTATGAGTTATAAACGCTTTCTGTATATTTTATTTCATAATAAAGATCAGTAGAATAGAAGACACACCAAGAAAGAAAAAAAATAATATTTCGAATTGACTGCACTGTTGGCTTGTTAAGGCCGGTACAGTTTCACCGGACTACATGGAAAGAAAAATATTTTTTATTCATGCATAGAAAATCGTAGGTACCCAATTTTACAGTGGCCAAAAATTTTGTTACATCAATTAATAAAATAATGAAAACCAGAAAACGTAAATAATCGAGACAACTATAGAATGGCAAGAGTAAGAACAAAATTAAAGCAAAAAAGAATCAAATACAAAACTATTAAATGTATTCATACACAATAACGAATTATTAATATAACACTACAATTTTTATAAATTTATTCTTTTATCTGTACGTTATAAAAAAAACCTATAATATTATCAGCGTTTTCAGCTGTACGTTGATGAGTTGTTCCCGATTAGTGATTTTACAGCAATAAAGAAAAAATCCTTTTTTAAATTACAAGTCGTTTGCTTCTCGTTTACCGACAAACTATTAAAAAAATACACCTTAATTTACAAAACTCGAACTTATAAATTATTAGTGTATCATCACGACATGTCGCTACTGCATTAAACAGAAAGTATTATTTATCGATTTCTCATTCGTTCTCTTTCACTTCTTATGAGCCAATTAATTTTGTGTTAATAAAGGACTCCTAATAATATTTTTCTCTCAGAAGAATCTTTTTCTCACAAAAAAGAAACTTGAAAAAAGGAGAAAACCAGGAATCAAACTGAGACTGGGGATTGCTCGATTTCTCAACTAAGATATTTTTATTCATGATGTTAGTGGCTAGATTTGCCTTCTAATTATATCTTTTTTATTGCCCTGAAAACAGCGATAAAACGAGGTTTTCTATAAGTGAAAAACAGCTAGATCGCTTAATCGACCCCGAATCCTCCTGCATACTAAATTTTATGGAAATCGTAGGAGCCGTTTCAGAGATTCTAAATATATAGCGAAATATATTGAAGCTATTAGATAGATAGATTTAGAAATCAGAGCAACATATATGTGAAAGTTATCAGAAAAATATATGCATTTTTAAGGTTCCTTCCGTCATTACGAAAAAAGATTTAGGATTACTCGATTGTCCATCCATCTTGTAGCAAATCCCCTTATACCCTTTTGCACGTAAACAACTTAAAGTTAAGCATAATTTGGAATTAATATTGAATACCAAGAATAATAACGCTGTAAGAACATATAGGTTATCGCATTATAAATATACGGTCCTTGATAGTAAAAATCCAACTCAATGGTCAACTATTAAAATCCGTAGAGTAGTTACCAAGGATCCGCTCTTGAAATTTGAATCGAAGGCAGATCTTTTGAGAGCGATCAACGAATAAATACGAAAATAATAAATTCAAAACACATGTAGAATTATTATACTATAAATTATATTTGCTATTAATTTCACACGGTATAACACCAGTAGAACAGAATTATATAACCTACACACGCACTGTCGGGTGTAGATAATGTTAGAAAATATAAGAATAATTTACAAAATTTATAAAAAAACTTGTCATTGTACAAAGCCTTCATGACACGAGTTATACTCGCTACTTGTCCGAATTATTTATTCATATAGTCTTATCCACATTCAAGTAGTTACGGCTAAACGATCACCTGACCAAATTTTTTTTATTTAATTAAACCTACTATCATTTAAGAATTACTCAAAATCCATACAAGGGAATTTAATAACAGAGAAAAACCTGAAATAGTCACTACTACGATATCACAATTTCGAATAGTAGCAAAATTCCATCAGAAGTTACATGCAACTATAATACTATAATAAAAACGATTTAAAAACAAAGAAATCTCAAACAAAAAGAGCAGGGGCACAAAGAAAATAAAAGTAAACACAAATGGAAAGACAATACAAATACTATCATCAGAGTAGTGTCGTTGGTAGTGTGTTCGGGACACAGCGTCAAAGGACGTAGGTTCGAATCCTAGCAACTGAGTCGGAGCTTTCGGTAAATTAAATCATCGTGATGAAACCATAGCATGGTGGTAGGGATTTTTCTAAGTCCACCTGGCTAGCTACCATCCTCAAATTGAAATCCTGTCGCCAAGCATCTGTTGGTATATTCTGCACTTAAGAACCAGTCTCTGCCTCTAGGTTTAGTGTGACTACTATCTTAGACATCATCGTTACACGGGTTAGAAGTTATAGTTCTTTGGCGTAACAAGATAAAAATCTTTTCAAAAATTTTATCTTTCGCCTTATTCTACGTTTGTAGAAAAAACGACACTAACAATAGAAAAAAGTATTTAATACACACATACTTTTTTCGAATAAAATGTTTACTATAGCTAACTTCAGGGTGTCGGTTTTTCGTGACGGTGTGCGCGCGCATCGTATAAATTGACTCTCATCATCTTTCCCTAACGCGCCAAAAGAAGTATAACTTCAAAACATGGTGAATATTGTATTTTCACACAAAATAAAAAAAATATGAATACCATAAGAAGTTCAGTAATTGATTAATATGTAATATTGCTAATAGATGGCGTTCAACAGACATTTTCTAAATCTATTACTACTATAATAATATCATCTAAAAATTTGCGAATTTCATACATTACTTATGTCTTTATAAATTAAAGGTTACTTTGTATAAGTAAAATATAAATTTTATTTTTCGACCCCATAATGTATATGTCTCAATTTCTATTTAATTCTGTGTTATAAATACACACATCAAAAAAGTCTAAGCAACATGCGTGATATTACAAATTTACCATTTATATTAATTAATTTCTAACTATTTACTCAAACAAAGTGCGTAGGTAAGTAAACTTTTTTGTTATTGATGACATACTGGCTGGTTGTAAAAAAAATTTCGATTATGTTTTGTTTTTTCATAAAATTCAAATGACTACGAATTTGTTTGAATTTAAGTGCGTTTTAATTGTTACGTTTAGTCTTGATTTTATAATTTTACCAACCATTTAAATAAAGTTAGCGACAAAATTGAATTGTTAGATATTCTTTACGTCATGAAGCGACGTCATTTGATGGCAGATGAAATGCAAAGAGCTGTAGGGATGTTGCAAGCGAGAAGTAATCAATCTCAGGTATCTCGACATTTTGGCATTCATAGAAGTGTTATTTGTCGTCTTTGGCAGCGCTACTATATTACAGGAGAACCCGCTGAACAGCATCCAGGCCGTAAAAGGAGTACAACCACTCGGCAAGACCGGTACATACAACTGACTGCAAGACGCCAACCTATGTTAACCGCTCGAGAGATAAGTTTGAGGCTACAAATTTCAAGTGGTGTTGATGTAAATCCTCAAACTATGCGAAATCGACTGCATGAGTACGGCCTACGAGCTCGACGCCCAATCAGGTGCCCACCGATACGTCACGGGAATCGCGCTCGTCGATATGAATGGTGTAGAGAAAGCATAACATGGACCCAAGAACAATGGGATAAAATTATGTTTTACGATGAGTTGCGATTCGGGTTTAAGCCTGATACAAGAAGGGTGCGAGTATATCGTCGGCCCGGAAATACTGAAAGGCTCAGGTGCATTCAGGAAGTTCATCCATACAGCGGCTCAACAATTATGTTATGGGCGGGTATTATGAAGAACAGGCGAAGTGAGCTCGTTTTTGTAAATGGAAACATGAATGCTGAAAATTACATTGAGGATATTCTCAGACCTTATGTCTATCCATTTGCACAAACCTTTAGCTCCGATTTTAGGTTAATGCATGACAATGCGCGTTCACATACAGCTCGGCGAACCAGTGAATACTTTGCAACGGAGAACATCCGGGTATTGCCCTGGCCTGCACAATCGCCAGATCTCAACCCCATCGAGCACGCATGAGACGTGTTTTGAAGGACTTGGACGGAGTGACAACAACCCAACAGCTGAAGGATTTGCTACAATTCCATTGGGAGCGAATACCGTAAGATGATATAAACAGTCTCATTAATTCAATGAATAATCGTTGCCGACAAGTTCTGAATAGCAGAGGAGAGGAATACTTTGTATTAAATTGTTCTATTCTTTCACAATAAATACATTTTCTTCAGAAATTTCATTTTGTAAAAAAAAGTTTCGTTTCTTATGTATCTTAGTTTCTACAGTATATTCTAATATTGTTCATTTCTGTTATTAAAATAAAAGACAACAGCTGTTATTTTTACATCATAGAACCCTAAAGATATTATTTTAAAAATAAAATAGAACGTTATAATGTGAAGAACTATCCTAAAATTTAAATTAGTACATGTTGCTTAGATTTTTTTGATGAGAGTACATATATTATAATAATCCCATTTGACAACACACACTCTTAATAGCTAGTCCTATGCATGGTAAAATTATAAAATCAAGACTAAACGTAACAATTAAAACGCACTTAAATTCAAACAAATTCGCAGTCATTTGAATTTTATGAAAAAACAAAACATAATCGATTTTTTTTTACAACCAGCTAGTATGTCATCAATAACAAAAAAGTTTACTTACCTACGCACTTTGTTTGAGTAAATACTTAGAAATTAATTAAAATAAATGGCAAAATTTGTAATATCACGCATGTTGCTTAGACTTTTTTGATGTGTGTATAACTTATATTGTTTATGTTATTTATTTTAATTTAAAACTTATACGAATTTGGCCACGGAATTTTTTGTGTTAACGTTATAAAAGTAAATTACGATAATAGTAGTATTTATTATGTGATTTTTACTATAGTGTTTGTAGTTATTAAATTATGAAAAATGTATCTGATATTGGGCGTCAAATTATTATCTGCAATAAATATGACTGCTCACGACACGTAATGGTTTTTTTTTATTTGGTCAGTTGTATGAAACTTGAAATTCGATTTGGTAACGAACATAAAGTCAGAGGTTATACATCTGCTTGCACAACGTCACACCAAGTACCAGTGGGACGGGCGACTATTTTGCCCGTTACTGTGGTAAATAGTTGCACTATGGATAAATAAACTATTCAACAGTATTGCATCAATACATAGTTTCAATAACTGCATACGTATCATATCACCCACTCCTATAAAACAGTGGCCATAATGTTCAATATTATGAGATTATCTTTGCTTTGTAAATATGGATGTATTTGAAATGTATCTTACCTTTACATTTAATTTATATCTTGCACTGAAAGGGAATTAAATGTAATTCGAAATAAAAGATACTAAATTTCAACATAAATTCAAAATCTGTATAATTCCGAATGTAAACATTTATTATTTTTACACTTGAACCATTATTATTCCCGAGAATTCGTGCCAATTGTGATTTGCCATTCAGATGCAATTTGTCCACGATGCCAAGTCCACAGTAAATAATTAAATTTTGCTTGTCATAATTGAAATTAGATTTTAGGTAACCCCTCTTCATATTTTTTTGCAAAGAATAGTTATTTCCTTTGGATTTATCGTTTACATTCGAGACTTTTATCCATGTATTTTTTTATCCCTGGATTTGTAGATTCGGCGAGTATTTTATTATACCTCAAACTCTGAATTTAGCTAAATTAGTTCCTCATTTTCATGCATTTCTTTCATTTATATATTTTATAAGTACATGTCTTATTTATAGTTTTAAAATGAAAAAAAAATAAATACAAATATATACTTCGATAATCAGATTGAGTATGAATACTAAACTAATATTTAATAAAATTAACTTAATCTAGGTAAGTAGCAATGAGCACTGGATAATTGTATACATACGCAGTATTAGTACATACATATATTAGACAATTAATAGTGTTTATTTGTCTAACCTCTATCAGGAGGAGATGTGTTGCTCTCGTTATCCTCAGAGCTCTCAGATAAAGATCCCTCCAACCAGATATTAAGAAGTTTATGAAGCGTTACAACATGTTGATCTTTATATAAAAGAGCTATGAGCTGAACCATTGTCACAGCCCATTTTGTCTGGAAATTAAAAAAAAAATACAAAACACACATCTTAATCTTAACGCCTGAATTATACCATTATACCATTATACCATTAGTCCACTCCAATACATTCAAACAATATTTATATTCTAAGTAATCTAAATAACTTACCGCATCAGGTATAGTCATCAATTTAATAAGTATTTTATCAATACTTTGACTAAATATATTCCATAATATTTGATTTTGTACAACATGAGGTGAACCGCTGTAATTAGAAGTTTGATCTTCTGGGATATGTAAAATGTTCCTCAACAAAAGAAGACTATTGCTTACATTTGTACCTTGTTCTGTAGATAACTCGGATTTTTGATCACAATTTACATTTTTCTTTAAAAATTCTATAACAACTTTCGTAGCTCGATGATCAGTGAATGCGGCTTTTGTAGAGCTAAGTAAATTGTTAATTTCAAATATTGTATGGCGACCAAAATCATTTTTCGAAATAACATCGACGGCAAGTAAACATTCAATAGGAATAGTTAAATTCACTAATATCTTTATCAAAAGCTCTATTGTTTTATCTTCTTTTGCATGTATCAACAAAGGTATAAAATCCTTCTTGACGTTCTGACCAAAACTTATATTTCGCCGGAACGTCCGTAATATTTATCTTCTGTTAGAATATTATGTAAAATAGTCTCCAAGGCAGCTGAAGATGATTAAAGTATTAATCGTTAAAATTGTTAAAATAATATTACACATAATAAATATTTATATTAAAAATAATCAGATGATATTACAATTGCAATTTTCATTTACATGGTATCCATCTGCATGTAAAAATCCAAGGTTGCTGAATGTACTGTGTATCTGTGGACTTCGAAGAACCCATTCCATCTTTTATCTGTTAAAAAAGTGAATAAGTTCATAATTTGCAAATAATTGCATTAAAAAAGACGAATGGATATTGGTTAAGTATGATTTATAAATATTTATACAAAAATCATTGAATTATATATACAAAAGATAAATTCTAATCAATGATAAAAATTAGTATATTTTTTTAACAATATACTACTTATAAGGAAAATATATTTTGGTAAACAATAAACTATTTAAAATACTTTGCAAGGTTACAATATTTAGTAAAATAGACAACTACTGCGGTAATATTTTTATATAAAAGATTACTGTATTTAACGAACCTGATACAAATAGATTAAATTTTTATGATTATATACGAACTAGACAACTGACTGAATGTTATGTAATATGCTATATATTGTTTTATTACCTTCACACTCGATACATAGTTAAATAGTTAAAGTCACTTACGCCCTTCCGTCCCTACAAGAAAGGTTATATGCAAATAGTGACAGCATAGAAATCTTTACAATAAAATATTTGTACTGTTTCAACTAAGAGTCTTATCATACATTTCTTTCATTCACTCTGAACTAATATTATCGATATTATAAACATATATAGAAAATTTTTTTATAACATTTATGGATCATAAAGTCGCATTTTTGTATCTCTATGTTTCCTTAGTTCTTCTAAACTACATAAAGAATACGGTTCACTATCGTATGCAGAATTTCTTCCAGAAGGATTATTCGTATATACATGCATAAATACATACATTCCCACATTTTTCAATAAATGACGTATTACAAAATAAAGCAACTTATGTAAAAAAACAAAGCTTCTTTAAATGTCAGAGCATTAAAAAATGTATTTATACCATTTGGGCATTTATTTCACCACATAAATACTTTGTACCCCGTGCGAAGCAGAGCGGGTCAATAGTAAATATTATAAAACAAAATGTATTTTAAAATGTTTTCCATTGTTCTTCTAAAGTACGGTAACGATTTTCATACGGTTTTACATATCGCATAGAAAGTTTCGTCCGCAAGTTTCTATGTATAATACATGCATATCATGTTTATAGAACGTATTGAAAAATTGATGTATTCTAATTAAGTCGTAAAAGAACATTTATTTAACATTTAAATACATATAAAAAGCCTTATGACATACATCAACTTATGTATAACAAAACTGATGCCTACAGAATAAATTGCGATGATATATCAATAAGGATAATCCATACAACAGTAGTTATTCCTTACATTGAATTAAAAATAACGGGTAATTTGCGACTTTTTTTACAGTTTCACCGGACTACTAAGGGGACTCCTCAAGGCACTCACTCGCGCGCAGTTGTCGGATATTTCCGTGAGTGTTCGGTAGTATAGTGTGTTCGTACGGCTACTGTCAATCGAAAGAGCGACGGTACACCTCTATTAGTGTACCATTTAAACTGCACTTTTCGGTGCGAAGCCGTGCACATGTGTATAGTACGTCGAGTCGCCGTGCAACGCGTCGTGTTTCCTGCTGCGCTTCGTGAGTCATGCAGCGCGACGTGTGCCGTGCAGCGCGTCGTTCTTCGTGCCGCGCCGTGTGTGCAGATACGAAGAGAGAAAATATCGCGTCGCCTCTTCCTTTGGCCCGGACACGGATTGCCCGTTAAAATTTTTAATTAGGCGCACCCTCCTAACCCCTCAGGCAGAGAGGTTAGTCATGTCCACCTCCGCGCCCCCGTGCAGCCCTCGGGCCCCTTCGGTCCATCCGGCCCTAGAAGATGTCGCTCATATCGAGGAATTGCTTCGGTTCCCTTCCTCTGACCCTTCATTGGTTTCCGAATATAATAGGCTCCGCAAAGTTTTCGCGCGCAATCCTTACGGCCATAAGCCACGCTATTTCGCGAAAAATCCGTTTGAGGCTCTCTCTGACCCCGACATCGATGACGATTCCGACATGGACCTCGACGCCGTTCCCGCGGAAAGCCCGAGCCCGCGACCGTGCCCGCGACCGCGCCCGCCGATGACTACGGTTTTACAACCGTCACGGGACTTTCCGTCCCAAAGCAGTCAAATGTAGGTGGCGCTCGGGTGCCCCGAGCCTCTCCCGCGCCCTCTGCCTCTGTCTCGACGACTTCGGCTAAAGAAGCCACACCCACCGTCTCCCATCACCTTCCGTGACAAAGCTCGTTGGGTAGAAATCTCGAAGGACATTACGTCCAAGCAAATTTACTACACGTCCGCCGTCAACACCTTTGCCGGCATTTCTATTAGACCCCCGATAAGCATCGCCAGCTCACGAAATACTTCCGGGAGCGGAAACTCCCTTTCTTCATCCACGCTCCCGAGGATGAGCGCGTCCTCCGTGTCGTCCTTCACGGTGTTCCCTCAGAGCTCGCCACCGACGACGTCCTCACCTACCTGGAGAAACAGGATCTCCCAGTCCGTAGCGTACATCGTATGTACTACCCCCGTACGAAGGCTCCGTACAACCTAGTTCAGGTCACTCTGGACCGGGATAGATTTGGGAAGGACATCTTCCAAATCAGCTCCCAGTTCGAGCCGAGGCGCACCGAGTGCCCTTGCGCTGATTGCCTAAACAAATCGGGTGAGTGCCTTAAGCGCTCCCCGTAGTAGTCCGGTGGAAACTGTAATTGCCTTGCCAGGCTAACGGTGTAGGTCAGTTCGAAAAAAAACACTGTATTCGCGCGAGTAACATATTCTACGGCTCCACACTAAGGGACAAACTAAGCTACTAATTAAGCTCGAGCTGCTACCAGAGAAAACACGACGTGCGTGCGGGATCGTATTTTTTTTTTCAAACTGTTGGCTTTGTAAGGCCTCTACATTTCCATCAGACTACTAAGGGACGCGCTTAAGGCACTCACCCGATTTTGTTTGGGCGATCAGCGAAAGGGCACACGGTGCGCCTCGGCTTGAATTGTCACCGAAATTCCCGATATGACTACGCTAAGCTAAGCTATCCATTTTAAACATAAAGGAGGGAGGAAACCTCGGTAAAAAGTCACCGTGCGGGAAAACCACGTTAAAAAGTTACAAACGAGTGTTCCTTTGGGCGGTGGGAGGGAGGAAAACTCGGTAAAAAGTCACCGTGGGAGAAAACCACGTTAAAAGTTACGAGTGTTGACGAGACAACCTTGTTAAAAAACAGACGGGAGGCCTTCGGGCGGAAGGAGGTGGAAAAACCTCGTTAAAAAAGTTACCGTGGGAGGAAACCACGTTAAAAAGTGACAGAGGGTCGGCCTTTGGGCGGAGGGAGAGGGATAAAACCTCATGAAAAAGTTACCGTGGGAGAAAACCACGTTAAAAAGTGAGAGGGGACGCCTTCGGGTGGAGGGAGAGGGAGAAAACCTCATTAAAAAGTTCCTGTGGGAGGAAACCACATTAAAAAGTGACAGAGGGGTGGCCTTCGGACAGAGGGAGAGGGAGAAAACCTCGTTAAAAAGTCACCGTGGTAGAAAACCACGTAAAAAAGTTACAGGTGGTGGTGGTTGGAGGGGGGTGACCCCTTGACTGCCAAGCCGGACCAGGGAGGGAAGGGGCTGAGAACCTGACATACCATTGCACATTGGTTCGGTAGACGAATAGGCAGCTTCACCGGACTGTCGTCGCGGTCAGGGCGTTCGCTCTGAGCCTTGTCGCCGGGGTGGCATAGTGTTTGCTTGTTCGATCCTGTGTCACTCCATAGCGCGGCAGACGGTATCTCCTGGGTTTTTTAGTCAGTAAGAGCCTGACACCCCACAGCTTCCCAGAGCTGTGGGTGTCCAATGTAGGAGTTCTACCCACATAAAAAAAAATCCATTTCATACATATATGAGTTCGTGAAAAATACATGTATAACCATGTACGTTTCACGAATGCATACGTGTATTTTTATTATGTGACTACTATGCTGTGTGACCTATTTCAGTCCGCAAAGGGCAAAAAAACAGCCCACCACTATGTGTACCTATGTGTGCACGTGTGTGGGGTGATCTGTTTAAATGAAAAACTAGCGTGAGTCACTGTATTCGCGGGAGTAACATACTCGAGGGCTCCACACCGAGGGACTAACTTAGGCTCGAGTTGTTACAATAAAAACGCGACGAGTGTACAGGATCGTATATTCAGCCCCCGCTCACGACGGCGTGAGCAGAGTGAGTCACGGGCGTGGGCCCAAACACGCATCGCGGAATCGTATCATCTATATCAGTCTATAATTAATTGTCATTCAATCAAATATTTTAGTTATGCTAGGCATTTAATGTAGATAAATATGCCCTTTACTGCAAATAATATCTATAAATATCTTAGAATTCTAAATATTTAATATTACGCACAACAAATAAGTTGTTCATGTCAATACAGTTACGAAACTTCTTTGACTTTAATAAATTACAAATATCAAAGCGCCAAAAAATATATTTAACTTGTATATACACCTATAACATCACATTAGTATGTCGCACCCATGCGAAACCGACGCCAGTCGCTAGTATACAATACAGACATTGATATGGTTTCAAAGTAGATAGGCATGAAAATTATAGATATTTTAATATAATAAGTGGTCAAAACTCGACCATAACAAAGATAACGTTTTTCTTCACGTGTTATTATATAGATATTATTGAAGCGTAAAGACATAAATGGATGGTTTGACTCGTCGATGCCATAAAAAATATGTTAATTATTTCAAACTTTTTTATTGTTAACACTAAATAGATATTAAACAAAAAACAGTTTTCAAAGAGATAAGAAAAAGGTAGTGAACTGTTTTGCATTCGCCTATTTATATATATATATATATATATAGATTGTGTAAGAGTTAATTATTTTTTATCACTACTACTTCACAAATGATATAATAAACAGGTTATATTTAATAGAAAAAGAATTACTAAATGATACTTACGCGTATCGACCTTTGTTTCAGCTACAGGAACCACATTATAAAATGAAAAGAGGGAATTCGGTAAGGGACTTTCAGCCAAAAGACCATTTTTTTATTTAGATCCTTAAATAGCATGTAGCATACATAAGGTTGCAATATTAATCATTAGAAACATTTAAGAAAGAGAAGTAAGAGAAGAGAAGAAAGAGAAGTGATGTAGGAAACTTTCTCATTTTTTTTCGAACTGACCACGCTTTTGGCCTGACGGGCCTTCACAGCTTCACTGGACTATTAAGGCGAGGACTTAAGACACTTCGCCGCTTGGCAATTTGGCAACCAGGTTAAGGCAACAGTGCCTTGGATGCAACACCGCAGATCTGTCTAAAGCTAAACTAAGCTAGAACTATTCATACACATAAGAGTTCGTGAGATACACATGTGTGCTCATATTTACGCATTTCGTATCTGGAAAACTTTTCACGTGAAAAGTGGACACTCACGTTGAATAAAACTGAACGAATTACGAAACTGTGCACTAATGTATTTTATATTTAAAGTGATAAATTAAATGTGATTACGTCCAAACTATGATTAATTAGTTCTTAGAATGTAGTAAAATCATAACAACTATGTTCTTTTTATCAATAATAATTAATATTTGCTTTTAAATCTACAGTTATAGCTCTCATGGATTAGTTTTAAAAATTTGGACAGAAACTTCCTTTCATTGTAATTTTAAATATATTCTTAACTAAAAATTGCAAAAAACATATTAGGTTTAAATTAACCTAATTTTAAATTTATTTATAAAATGATTTGCTATTGTGTTCTTAACAATAGAACAACGTCCCTTTGTTTTATAATGTTATAGATATATTGCAATATGTTCTTTAAATTGTAATATTTAATTAATCATATTTTATTAAATATTTCCTATCAATGCTTTCATATTTTCAAAATTTTGAAATTATTTCATGAAAGGAGTAAGTATATCAAAAACACGCTGATAAAAAAAAATGTAATAACCTATTGATTATTATAGAAAATAAACAACAGGTTTATATGTATTTACAAGATATTAATTTACTTTAAAAACTCACGTACAGATTTGAGAAACAATTAACGTTGACCCATAATGAGAATAAAATTGTACTACGTTTCTTGCATGGAACATGTAATCTAACACTCGAAGTTAATTTCTGTATCATATAAAACAAACTCAATGTAAATATAAAGGTTAACGTTTAGTACGATAATGTGCGTAAACACTCCGCTGAAATAACTAATTTCAAAATTTTAAGCACTGTACGCAATACCACTGTACTAAGTAAAACATTTCGCGAATGACGTAGAAGGTCTATAATACATACAACGTGATCACAAAAACATCGATCTCAACACAAACTGTAGGTCACGCTGATGCAGGTCGCGTGTACACTGCACGTGCTGTGTGGATTCGTCGAAGTATGAGGAAAAGAAGCGAGAACGCGTCAAATGTAGAAACAGACAAAGATAGACATAATACCGTACACAGAGAAACAAACTCTCTATGTATCACAGAATAATATTACTCCTAGCGGAGCTATGTATAATGGTACTCCCATACCTGTGTGTATCGGCACGAAGTTTTGTCTATGGTCAGACTAAATGCAGATGTGGGAAGATATTATGCGTTACGAATTATCGGATTGCGTGACGATACAAGCAGCACGAATCGGCCACAGTTATTGTGCTGCAATATAAATAAAATATGTTTTTTTTTTGGCACAATTTTATGTACATTATTAATCAATCTATTTCCCTAATATTTTAAAAGTTAGTTACTATCATGTATTGTAAGCTATATATTGTTATAAAAGAGAATTTAAAAGGGATCGTCCAAATTACTAAAATTTCGTTAAGAAATGTTTACTTTCTGATTTTGTACATAAAAAAATGTTTTTCAAGTTTTAATTTATTCCACAAATAGCAATTAATATTCTATAAAAAACACCACGTTTAACATTTTATTGCAAATTTGGGTATTCCAAAAATCCGAATTTCAAATATGCTTGTTCTTTAGAAGTGTATAACTTGATAAACAAAGATGGTAGGAAAAAACTTGTGTCCATACTCATGCATACTAGAAATCAAATTAGGTTGAACAGAAACGAATTACAGAACCTAATTTTTTCATGATCCTCTACACTTGGAACGCCCTAAGTGTTAAGTTTCAGCTATTTTAACTAATTTGCGTCTCAAGTATTTTATTAATTCATATAGAAAAAAAGTCATGTTATTTAATAACTAAATAATACGCACGCTCGAATAGATTAATTTTTGCATGAAATTGCTTCCATATAGAATATTTTCAATCTTTACCACTGGTACAGTCCGCATCAAACTTTTTGACCCCTCTGAAGTATATACGCAAAACACAAATGTGCGACGCAGCGATCGCTCACGTGCATTTCTTGGCCCCTATTGCACCCAAGCCGACAAATCTGCTAGTTGCAATAGTATAGTCGCATTCAGAATAATTACGTTGTCAGCTACATGTTATTACTATATTCGTTCTTCTCTTTTTATTGTTTCTTATATTATTATAATAATTAAATAAATATCTACTTGAATAATAATTTATTAAAAACGTAGTGTATTCCACGTATAATATCGAGACATTATATTATTTAATTTTATCTAATAATATTTATAATTAATTTTATATTGTCCTGTGTACTATGCGCAAGGCCGAACTTAAAACTATATTTAGAGCGACCAAAAAGTTTTTCATGAACTATATTTAGTAAAATAAAAATATAATCTTAAGTATGACAAAGTAATACTTGTGACATTCTATTTTTTACGAAAGAAATACGCGATGCTTGTAAATGTACTGAACTCGTATTAGTTAAAATGCGTGCGAGCGTGCGTGCATGCATGCGTGCGTTCGTGCGTGCGTGCGTGGGTGCGTGCGTGCGAGCGTGCGTGCGTGCGTGTACGCATCAGAAAAAATATTAAACTAAAGGAATAGGTACAAAAGTATTTTAATCAAATACAATGAATAGATTCTTGTCCATGCCCTTAACTCTGTTAACTGAGTTTTTGGCGGGATCTTGGAATGTCATATATTGGATTTAATATTTTATTAATTATCTTGTGTTAATTGGCTATAAAGCCAAATTGACTACTGTTGTACCTATACCTTTAGTTTAATAATTTTTCTGATTTGTATTGATTTGATTTTTACAGAATATAGATTCTGTAATATTGGTGACGTTTATGTAAAATAATTTAGTTATTGTGCATAAGTGAAGTGGATCGGAAATAATGCCACGGAGCGTGGATTCTGACTTGCCACAAAAACTCCCTGGAAAATTCTAACAAGACGACAACCATCGTGTTAGTTTATTGAAATAATCGCAAGAAACTTGTAATATCATTAGGTACCTAATCGACAATGGCAGTAATGGCCACAGAGTACATTACTAAAGGTCATGGCCTACTAGAAGATTTCTTGACAAAAATAATATTATAAAAGAAATTGTTGAGTTTTTGGCGGGATCTTAGTCTGTCATGTAGTGGTTTTTATATTTCATTCATAATCTTGTGTTATTAGACTCTATATTTTGTCATTTTGGTGGTGTTTTACGTAATATAGTTCGGTTATTATGCACAAATGAAGTGGATGGGAAATAATACCACGGAGCATGCATGCATGGATGCCACCAAAACTCCATGGAAAGTTCTAACAAGGAAACCACCATCTTGTAAGAACATTATAATTATCACAAGACACTTACTTGGCAAAATCTTGTCACTTGACGCTGGCTAGAGCACAAACCGTGACGGAGCCAAAAAATAAAGAAGAAGAATAAATTGTGAATCTATTTACGGATGCAACATACTCATAAAAAAATATTTACAATATAAAATATCGATTTTAAGATAATTTACTTTTATAAATTATAAACATCGATATTTTATAAAAAATGAACCAGCAAAATATAATGAACACATTACCTTAAAATGAGAAATGTATTTATTTCGTAATTTATAATTCAAAAGCAATAATATTGACAACCTTATGCATAGTAAATAGTTTCTTTTCTTAGGTAATCGAAGTTCCAACTTTTGAAAACCCGCGTTTACTCGGTATCCAGCTTTTCAACACCATTGCTTACTTGGTATCGAAGTGGCTACGATGTAAAAATATATTATTACCACTTCTCTAAAGCAATTATAGATGTTATAGGCACAGAGTACATTTGTATATAGGAGAAGTTATAGGGGATGACATAAACACGTAAATTTATTAGACGTTTATGAACCATACAATAGTTATTTTTTATATATTGATGTATCTTCTCCTGTATATAAATGTACTCTGTGGATGTATCTTTTGCATCTCTACCAACTAACCATCTCTAACCAAATGGTGTTTTAGTTGTTTGTGTATCTAATAAGTTATAAGTCTCTGTAAAAATGACCAAACATTTCAAAGAATTTGATAAAAATTCATCCGACGACGAAAGTTCGTCCAGTGATGATGAGAGTATAGATTTCGAAGTATCAGATATTGGTTAGTTCTTAACTCGGTAGTTACAAGTCTTAAATAGGTATATAGGTTATAAAATTTCTATACATTGTTTACATTAATTTTCCAGAAAATATGGATAATAATGAGAGTGAAAATGAAGAACCGGAAGAAGAAACAGAAGCCGCACTTGACGAGGATGATGACTGTGATGATGAAGTTGTAAAAGCAATTAAAGCTGAAAAAAGTAAACCAAGAGACCACCCTCCCACTATTACATCTGAAGATTTTATTGTAGATATTTCGTTTAGTCCTTGCAAAAATTTAATTGCATTAGCCAATATAGTAGGTGATGTTTTACTTTATGAGTACAATAACGAAGAAACAAAGCTTGTTAATACTTTGGAATTACATTTGAAGGCATGTAGAGATATTGAGTTTGATTCTGAAGGTTTTACAATGTATTCAACGGCCAAGGTGAGCATAACAACATATTCTTAGAATAGGATTTCATTCTTTAAATGTGTTGAAAATATTATCAGTTGTTAATCTTTTTAACTTCATCTGTAAATGGCTTTATTTCTGTTAGTTCAATTTCTCTAGCAAAAATTATGAGGTGACTGCTTTTACCTGTAGCATAGTGTGGGCATTGCAATTTGGTTAAGTATAAGCCATTATAGTTTAGACCACCCTTCCCTCCTTTCTATGTACTTTAATTATTCAAATAAGTAGATACTATCAACCATACATGACTTTCTCCATTTTCAATCACAATGTAAAATGGATAGCATAAACACTATAATAGATCGTTTTTAAATATCATAAATATTGGAATGAGTTCTTTTTCTGTGTATACAATTTCATAAAAATCAGATGACACTATATAATAATACATCTTTAAATTTCTGAATTGTTCTAGGGTACATAAAAAACTATTATTAGGTAAATTCAACATTACCTTGTATTCACAAATTTAAAATTTTAACATTTAACTTATCATTGTTATAAACTTCTAAAAATATTTTTATCAATTGAGTAAAAAGCAAGCATGTAATCTATCTGTTCTTAAATGTATTATGCTATGATGATCATGTCACTAACATCCGATTCCACTTAAAACTACCTGTCGGAGAGTCTATCATTTATCAGTTATGTAGGTTCATAGAAAAACAAGTAAAGCTTTTCAATACCATTCTCAGTTCTGACAGAAAATTGTAGTTGTTCAAAATATATTTTGATTGAATTTGTTTATCACCCAATTTTGGAAGATAATCTGTTTGTTGCAGGACTCTTATATTGAATAGAATTTTGATTAAACAAAATAACAGTAGATGATTTATTAAGAAGGCAACAGTTTTACTGACATTTCAAGACTAAAGTATCTTATATAAATGTATAAGTATTCATTAAATTTATACAATTTTAGAAATAAAGCCATCTCACCATTGCATTGTTGTTGACTTTGAGATTTTAAGCCTCAGGAATAATACTTTGGAATAATACTTTCAGGAATAATAATAAAATGTCTAGATTTTATATGATTATGTGATTATTATAGCAACTGTTAAATATGGTGGTATATACTATCTATTTTACTTTATATCAATATTTCTATTTTACATTATATTAAAATATAACCATTGAATATTTTCAGGATAAGACAATAATGGCCACAGATGTTGAGACAGGAAAATTAAAATGGTGTTATGAAAATGCCCATGAGGAGCCAGTGTACCGTTTATTAAGTTTAGATACTAATAAAATTGTTACTGGTAAGCAATAATTTAGTGTTAATAAATATCGAGATTAGCACCTTTCTCTTAAGATGGAATAGCAACTAATAAGATTACTTGTAAATAGAAAAAAAACATATGCCATGACGATTTATTATATGATAGAAAAATTGTTATTTTAACTGTAGGAAAATAATTAAAGATTATGGGTGAAATAATAATATCATGAAACTATACAAGTTTAGTTTATTCACCCTCCAGAACCTTGATTAAAAATCCACATACTATTTCTGTCTATACTCTACCTCTGTAACATAGGTTTGAGTGAACACAACCTAATGCCACTCTCTATATACAATAATCATTCTTTAACATTGCACAAGTCATCTCAACTTCACTTATTTATATAATTCATTTAGGTTTTTAGGAACAATAAACTTTAAAACACTCTTAAGCGAATAAAGTGTTCAGAAATTTTTGCCATTTTAGTGTATAGGTACTAGCAACCTTTTGAGTAATGATTAGGGAACTTGGTTAGTTTTTAAAAGTATATTGTGTACGGGAGGTAGTCCTCTTGACTTGATTGTTGAGTGATTAAAAAATTGTCCACAGGTGACGATGCTGGAACAGTAAAACTATGGGATATGAGGAAATCAGGTCCAATATTTAGTATAAATATTGGAGATGATCATGTATCAGACATGATAACAAATGATGCACAAAAATATTTAGTCTGTGCTGGAGGAGACGGCATTTTAACAAGTATTGATCTCAAAGCAAGGTAAGACTAGTACCAGAAGAATTCATATTTAATTGTTATAGTCCTATGTTACATAGTTTGTACTGTGCATACAGTATATACTTATTAATAAACAAACAAAGTAAAAAGGACATTTTGTTATACTAAAATGAATAAAAAATTAAAAATCACCTATAGCATCAGATTTCATTAAACAGCGACATCAAAATATTTATGATGGATTTCTGCCAAATAACATAAATATAGTTTGTCACAACAATATAACCATAAGGCGTTTTGATATTCTCTTGAAAAATATTATGTATAAATAACAAGATAGTATTGTTCTTTTAAGCGTAACTGTGTGTGTATGTATAATTTTAGTATGTATAGTTTTTATATTGAACAATATTTGCTGTCATATGTATATAAAAATATTTTGTTATCATGAGCTGATAATACTGGTGAGAAAAAGAACAGTATTTTATATTGTCATCTGTTCTGAATAAAATTTGTGCATAATTATTAAAAGTCGACACATGGAAATAATATGAAATATAGAATCAATATTAAATTAAGCAGCAAAACGTATTAAATAGTTAATAATAATAAATGCACAAACTTACTTCTATGACAATAATAATTATTCTTGAGATTACACTGTGCAGTTTGACCACTATATATTTATAATAATACCAGATTTTGCTTGCGGATTTGCTCGCTACAAGGTATATTTTTAATCTATCTATCGAGATTAGTACATTTTTCCGTATGAAAGTATCATAAGCCGTTTTTTGCATCCTTGACAACTGTTATGCAAAATTTCAGGATGATCGGTTGAGTAGTTAAGGCACGACAGAGTAACAAACAAGTTTCGCATTTATAAAATATTATTACTAAGGATATATGTAATAATTTTTAAAATTGCATGTTTTATTTATTTCAGTAAAATATACACAACTTCAGAAGAGTATGAGGCTGAACTCACATGCTTAGGACTGTTTCGATCTGAGACAAAATTGTTGGTAGCATCATCTACTGGTAAATTATATTTATTCAATTGGAAGGAATTTGGATTACATAGTGATGAATATGTAGGGCAAAAGCACTCGATTCAATGCATGGTGCCTGTAACACAGAACATTGTGATCACATCGGGTGAAGATGGAGTGCTCAGGGCTGCACATATGTTTCCACAATGTCAACTCGGGATTGTCGGACAACATCGATTACCAGTAGACTGTCTTGATATTAGCTATGATGGGCAATTTGTAGCTTCATGTTCACATGATAATGATGTCAAATTTTGGAATATATCCTATTTTGAAACTATAGATTCAATTAAAGATGTTAATCGCAAACAAAACAAAAAAAAGGATATGATTAATAACTTACCTTCGAGCACTGTTAAAAATGCTTCAGATTTTTTCTCTGGATTAGCATAGAACTTGAAAAAGCACTTCCTTAAAACAAGTTATGCCAATATAAATTATACAAAACTAAAAGAGGAATAAAAAAACACAAAAACAATTCATGGGATGAGTGAAGAGTCTTGGTAATTTTTTGAAATAATTATAAGGAAAATTAATGTATTTCGGATGAAGAAGAATTAATAGACTAATTGTTTTGTTAAAAAATTAAATATGGTCTATAACAGTAGTTGTTATTTCTTAATCTATTTTTTACATGCTATTCAAACTTTTTGTCTACATTGGACATAGGGTAATAGCTAATAGCTAATTATTTTGTTTATTTCAAATACTAGAGGGTGTGGCAGATCTTCAATAGACGAATTATTGTCATTTATTGTCATTTTTACAATAAAGGCCAAACTCATTTTACTCATTAGTTACAGTGGTCTAATTTTGGGAAAGCTTATCAAGCATTTCTAGTGTGCAAATTGCGCAAAAATATTAGATATGCCCCTCAAATATTACAATAAATAAAGTGAAACAAGTTTAGACAAGATTAACGGACGCCTGTAGAAAGCTTTGATGAAAACAGCGATATTTAAATTTGGCGACGTATTTTGCTGTTTTTGTATATAAACACTACCTCTGTAACTTTTAGCAAAAAAGTATCCATCAGGATTATAAAAAGATAAGGGTAATAAGAATTCACCGCTTATTTTTTATTACAAAAATGTTACGTATTAGTATATCATCTATATATAACCAGTTTTTGCCAAATCATTATTTTATGTAGTGTTACAACTGATTGATTTCATTGCGTTATATTCATTATTATGTGTAAAAAAGTATCGATCTTAATAATTACTAGCTGTTGCCCGCAGCTCCGCGTGCTTTATTTTATATTTGTATTAAAGGAATTTAACATTGTAAGAAGAAGTAAAATTACAGAAATGCTCTATTAATAATATTTGTTTGTACGCCACCTACTGTAACATGTAACGTTTATATTAAATAAGTAAATACTACCATATATAAGAAATGAATGAAAATTTCCAACAATACGATATCTCTCAAAACTGTTATTATATAGATATAATATGTCCACATTGTCAATATAGTTAAGTTCTTATGATTATACAAAAAGTAACCGCTTGTCCGTTTCGTAAAAAAATGTATCATGGAACTCTGAAGGTAATAAGTTTAAGTGGCATGTTAAGCGGGTTTTGGTGTCAAAGGGCTATTATAGAGTGGATCAATATGTGAACGATGGTGATGTCTGGAATTAACTCCTCTCTGTGCATCCACTAAAATCGATTGTAATGTATAATGAATTTTAATTATGTAGTATATGTTAAAAAGATAAACCCGATCGAGTTTCTTGCCGGTTCTTCTCGATGACTGGAATGTATTCCGAACCGGTGGTAGTTTTGACATTCATAAGCGCCTTCTTAGGGCCTTAATTGAATAAAGTATTTTTGATTGATTGAATAATACATTTCTGGTCTAATATCTTATTAGTAAGGTAACTTCTTTCTTTGAAATTACTATTAATTATAATGTCGAATTATGAATAATGAGTTGATAATATTTTTTTAATTAAAATACAAAGAGTTGAAGGCTTAAAATTTTGCACTTTATATGAATCAAGATATAAAACTCTATATCTATCCGTTTTAATATTTAGCGATAAAATAGTGCTCATTAAATTCGACCCAATATTCTTATACGTTGCTATGATTACTAAGTTATGTAAACGTGAGTAAGGTTAATAAAATAAAATGGCCGTCAAATTTACCCAAAATATAATATAATTAAAATTACATATATACATACAAATATATGAATTTCGATTATATTAATTCTTGGAGTCCAGTACAACGCACGCTTCACAAACATGTTAACAGTGAACAACAAATTTTTGCTAAATTTGATGCGGACGATATCGCGGGTGACAGCTAGTAGAAAATTAAACAGCCTAAGTTGGTTTTTATAACGTCATTTATCTGCCCGTGAAAAATCGGTCGAATCGTTTCGGATATTCCATAAGGATGAAGAAGCGAGCAACAGTTTGTAGTATATATAATGGCTTAAGATAGTTCTCATTACATTAGTTATATGCTAATGAAAGTCCCATCAAAATTGGTCTAATCGTTTTGGAGATAGCACTATTATAGAAATAAAGTCACGGATAATAGGTAGTCTAAAATAAAAAAAAAGTAGTGTGTACTTATGTACACGCGTCAGAAGTTATACTTCTTTGGCGTAACAAGATAAAAATATTTTCAAAAGTTTTGTCTTTTGCCTTAATGTACGTTTGTAGAAAAAAGGACACTAACAATAGAAAAAAGGTATTTAATACATACATACTTTTTTTTAGATATGACAATACCAGTTGATTGAATAGTAAAATTAAAATTTGACTCAAAATACAACAAACATCGTATTTCCTTAAGTATAAATATTTTTTTAACTATCCGTCAGTGAAATTTCTATCAGAGATTCTTGATTTTGATATCCAAGTAATTGGTTATATTGCTGGTTACATTACAAGAATCTTGATTAAAAATATCTTTGTAATATTTGAGTAAGTGCTTTAGTCACGGAACACTTTCATAGCTTTATATTTGCTAAAGACCACGAAGAACTGTTGTACTTCTCTCCGGAGGTAATAAAAATTTGTAAAATGGCTGATTTTTTTTTTAAACTAAAGGCGGAGGCACATAGAAATAGGACTTCATTATCAATAAGTTCGTGCATCAGTTTATTGGTACAAATTTATTTGATAATATAAAATTTTATCTATTCGGTGGTTATCCTACTTGTAATCATCTAACAGATCCAATTAAATCAATAGTAGAAAAATATACAACGTTCTCTATTGAAATTAAATGTAAAATTATCTGAACGACAGATTTTGAATAAATATCTCCTGTTCGAAGGTCAATGATGAGTGAGGCAATAAAGAAAAAAGTTTAATAAAGTAACAGCTGCTTAGTGTAGATTATAAAACTGTAATTCTAACATTTACACGTTTTAAAATGTACACAAATAAATTAGTATCTTTGTTGTATATTTATTTTGTCTTCCAATATTTTGTAATAAATGTCTGTTATAAAAGCAGCTGATCAGGAACAATGAAATTTGTATGTCAGCATTAAAAAATCTCTTTTCTGACATTTATATAAGCACCTATAATTTCTCTATAAAGGGTATTAGAATTGTCAAAACACTTTTAGAAAAAATTGAAAAAGTATGTTTTTATTTATTTTTAACCAATTTTGATGACAATTTTACAAGGTAACAATATGGTATTAAGAAATTAGTGGGTTATATAAATAGTACTACGCAATACTTTTAGAAACCGTAAAAGTGTTTTAAAAAATACTATTTGGTTTAATCTTAACCAATTTAAATGTAATGAAAATTTTCAACCAAATATATTATCGATAACTAATTCTTGGAATAAAGACTTAATTACATCCCTATTCAAATCCGCCTTGCTAATTACAACCAGAAGTATACGGCGCCTCGATCTATAATGTTTTGTTTTATTTATTGCGTATTTGTATTTTGTTCAAACTTCGAAAGAAAAACGTCTTATAGTGATTTTACGCAAAATAAAACTGAAGTCTTATGTCCAAATATGAGAGCTCAATTTAGATCCAAATATTGGTAAACTAATTTTGTTTTAGATTAATATTTATTTTGAAACGTGATTGGTGTTTCATTAGTAGTTGTACCGTTTGTTTGTGTGATTTTGGCGAGCCCGGTCCCGTGCGATGAAACTCGTGAGGCACTTCCACTTCATTCTTTATTCCGTGGACTAAGGTGATTAAAGTTTGACGAGAGCCTTACGAAAAGTGTGATAGGGCGAGGCTAACGGAAGTTGAGAGGGAGATATAGTTACGTTTCGTATAATAAAGTAGGGGAAAGAATAAATTCATTTTAAAGTTCATATTTTGTGAATTGTCAGGTGTATGAAAAATTTATATATGTATATTATACATACATATATATATATATACATACTACATACATATTGATGGATCTACAAAAGTTTTACTTCAGTCTTATGATCTAAATCACACTTTTAGATTTCATTTTTTTTAATCTAAATATAAGGAAATCAAATCACAATTTGAGTATTATAGATCAATTTAAGTGATTGTTTTGTTATTTAATATTGATTGAAAATAGAGATTTATAACATAAAACAAATCCTTTTATATTTAAATATCGATAATTCAATTTCGAATTGCCATCTCTAATACCTACTTTATGTTGTTATTTTTCTGTAATCTGTGCATATTATAAACATATACTAATTAATTTTACATACGAATATTGAATGAACTAAACCATGAAACTCACAATTTTATCTATAGTTACTGTAATAATTCATAAATGTGTTTCTAGTACAAGTTTTGATGCAAATGGATATATTGCATATTGTCCTTGCATGGGTAAAGTTTTTATTCAGTAAAGTAATAACTAGTGTGTGTAGAGATTATAAAAAAATAGTGGCTTATATTTTTTTATAAATTAGATTAAATAATTCCATGAAATTGCCACTATATTCATAAAATAAATTGGGTTTTGATTTTGTACAATAATATCTATATTAATTTAAACTCTTAAATTTACGAGTCTTTTAATGTATCTATTATAGTTCTGCCCTTAAAATAAATATAACCTTAATTGTGGATAGGAGTATTGTTCACAGCCGAAATTGCAATTTATTCATAATTTAATAATACATCATAGTTTTCAATAACAAACTAAGTAAAAGTTACATTAAACTGGTGCGTTCCCGCTAAAAAATGTCGTTTATAAAAGCTACGTTCCTAAACGTTTAACTAAATCAATGATATCTATAATGTATTTAAATTTCTACACTCACAATTAATAGTCATGTGTAATGTAATGAAGCTTCTTTTAAAAACTGTCTTATTCATTTTCAGAATTATGTATTGTTTAATACTGTACGTATAATATTTCAATTTTATTTTAGGTCGATTTGGAAATCAGGCAGATCATTTTTTAGGGGTACTTGCTTTTAGTAAAGGACTGAACAGATCATTAATTCTACCACCTTGGGTTGAATATAGGTATGGAGAACCCAAATCCACACAAGTGCCCTTTGATGAGTATTTTAAAGTTGAATTTTTATCACAATATCATAATGTTATAACTATGGAGAAATTTATGAAAGATATAGCACCAGTAATTTGGCCTGAAAATAAGAGAATATCATTTTGTTATACCCAAAGAATGGGAGACATTGAAAATAGTTGTAATGCTAAATCAGGCAATCCATTTGGTCCATTCTGGGATACCTTTAAAATAGAATTTGTGGGATCAGAGTTTTACGGGCCACTTAATTATGATGCGCACAAGAGTGTGATAATGCAAAAATGGAAAATAAAATATCCTGCAGAGGAATGGCCTGTACTAGCATTTACAGGTATTATTAAAATATTGTTATATTGAGACTAATTTTTGGACTCCACTCAGGAACTTATGTCTTCTATTTCACAATGCAGCACCTTCTAAAACGTTGTTGAAGTAAAAAGTTTAACTTGAGAAATATTTGCAACAGTGGAAGGTTTTACATTACAGTAAAATATGGATGGTTTGGCAACCTAAAAAGAACATTGTTATGACAAATCAATTTATTCTAACTTTTTTTTGTTTCATAATAACATTGACATCATAATAAACATAAAGCATCACATTTCAATGAGGCCTAATGAACACAAAGTTTTTTCAGCAGACTTCAATGTTGATTTTAAAATAATAAATGGCAAACCATATTACATTTATGATTTTAATATTATAGGTGCTCCAGCTAGTTTTCCAGTGCAAAGTGAAAATATTAATTTACATAAGTATTTAACTTGGAGTGATAAGATTGCTAATAAATCAAGACTTTTCATTAAAAATAATATGAGTGGAGGTGGATTTCTGGGTATTCATCTCAGGAATGGACAAGATTGGGTTAAAGCTTGTCAGCATGTCCAGGATAGCCCTACATTGTTTGCAGCACCACAATGTGTAGGCTACAAAAATGAAAGAGGACCTTTAACAGCATCAATGTGTTTGCCACAACCTTCTGAAATAATGAAGTATGCTTTTTTATATCACTTACAGTTTAATTGTACAGTATATTTAATAGTAACTATTTTTAGTATATACTTTTTTTTAATTTACAGGCAAATAAAAAGAGCTCTTAAAAAACTCGATAGTATAAAATACTTATTTGTGGCTTCAGACTCAAAGCATATGCTAGAGGAACTAAATTTGTCATTGAGAAGTTGGGAAGTAAAAGTTATTAAGTTACAACCAACAAATCCTCATTTAGATCTTGCTATACTGGCACAAGCAAATTATTTTATTGGAAATTGTGTTTCATCATATACTGCATTTGTTAAAAGAGAAAGAGATGTAAAAGGTTTACCATCAGAGTTTTGGTCTTTCCCAAGTCGGAAGAAAAACAAACATGAAGACTTGTGAGTTTGATATTTGCAGGTAATGATGCAAAAATAAGGATAAAATTCTCCACTTGCAATGATATGATTATCATAGCAGTTTACAAGACTAAAAGTAATAGTTCCTTGTAGCTTGAAAAAGATTTATAATAATCAAATTAGATTTCCAAAAAAAAAATCTGTAATATAAACCAAATAATTTGGGATGTTTTGTTGACCCTGGTGAAGTTGTGTAGGCTTGCCAAGCCAACAGCGTAGTCAGTTCGAAAAATAAAAAAAAATTGGTATGCTTTGTCAATTATGTACGTGTGGATAAAATTGTTCTCATGTGTTTAATAAATATAATTTTTAAAATTATTTTTTTATTTATGTTCATTTTATGGTGATAAAATATGTTAAACTTTATTTTCTTAACAGAAATATTTCATTTTATTTCCATTCATACATAATATTGAAAATTTTAAGTAATGCCAGCATGATGGTTCATAGCTAAGCCAGCTACACTACAAATTACATATCAATCACCATACATTCGAATTCTTACATGATCCCAAACTTTTACTCGATGAAATTAAAGTGGTGGTAGACAATATTTTAAATACGTGCTTAGCTGCATATCAAATATATCAATGGTTTTCTGATGCAACCTCGTAACTCGATTTTTGACGCTTTTGAGATTTAATCGGAAAATTAATCAATAAATATAGTCGCATAAGTCTGTAAAGTTATAAATAAAAATATTAATTAAATTTTTTTCTTAAAAAAATACAATCTCGTGTCTCAGGTCAAAAAATGTGTCAAGCGCAACCTCGTATCTTTAAGGGCCATACTCAAATGGAATGCGATTCCGTTCATGCGGCCATAGAAAGACATAAAAAAATTGCGAACTGTATGCACATTGTAATTTTGTGCACATTATTCAAGAATCTAGAACAAAAAAACTATAAAAAGTAAAATACCTTGATTATTATATTTTTAAGAATTACTCCGACTTGAAATTTTTCAAATCGATTCGGTTTGGAAATAAAACTGTTTCACCAACTCTATTACAGCTGAGAGAATTGAAATATGGTAAAGACACATTGATGTTTAAAATATCTTTTGATAATGAATGGGAGGATCTTCCGCAACTTTTGGATAAGAAATATTCAGTAAAAACCGAAGTTAAAGACTTATACTTCAAAAAATTCCATTAACTAAGGAAAAATACAGGGTCTTACTATCTCTCAAACCATTATTATCGAAGGACTAGCATTCTTTTTATGAAAATTTAAAATACTCTAATGAGAAATAAGAATATCTTTTCATACCTGTAAATAACACCTATCGGTAATGATGAAAGATAATATTTTATAATTCTATTTGAAAAGTCAATTAAAGTGATTGCAAGTATTAATGAAACTATGTGATAGTAATAATATAATATTAGAATTAAGACAAAAAGTGTATGTTACGTTAGAAAAGTACTATATTGTAGTAATTAAAAACAAACATTATCAAAAAAAAAAACTTTTGTACTTGATAAAGAATGATTTAAAAAGTTGATCTGTTCTCAAAATAAAATAATTTAATAAATTTATTCATGTATTCTTATTTGAAAAGAATGTTACGCACGTATGTTATATTTTTTTCTCTGTAACAAACATGTATCTCAGAAAATGAATGAAAAAATAATGACTAAATTTTTTTCATACTAGTCTCAAAAATTTGTCTAGATTAAATATTTTTTAAATTACAAAAAAAATATTAATTTCATTATAAAAAGTTTTTTGTCTTTCCTGAAAAGTCGTAGTTTATGAGATGCGAGGTTGCGTCAGAAAACCATCGATATCCAGCACCTGCAGGTAGTTCAGCAGCTACACTGAGATCCAGTTCCTCATAGTTTGTATGTTAAGCAATAATACATCCCAGTTTAATCACTTCACATTGTGTGATGTCTATATATAATATTAGAAACTGATTACATTATTGTCTAACAATTTGTTACTTTAGGAAAAAATGTTACCATATTTGAGTGTAAGAGTTCAACAAATAGACACATTTACATAAACAGATCATTTTCAATTTGAACATGGGGAATAGATTTAATTATAATATAATAAAATGCAATTTATTCAACAGATGTTATAATTAAGCCTTTACAGCATACACTCTAGGTGGGAAGAGTGACTTCTTTCTGATCTCTTTCCTGGTTTTGATCTTTGCCTCATGTTTGCTCAAAGCCTTACGCATAGCACGAGTTTTCTTGGTTCGTAAGTCCAAAGGCTTATATTTCTTGTTCTTGTAGTGATAGCGGAGGTTTACCTTCATCTTTTGATGGTATACAATGTATACACGTGCAATTGCTTTCCGAACAACACGTCTGAAATTACAAGTTAAAATAAAATAATAGAAAAAAATTAAATTGCCACAGCTACAAAATGCAGAGAATGAAAAATTAATTGTACTCAGGAAAACCACTACTTAAGGCTTAAATCGCCAAATATAAGCAATTGATATTAATTTGGTTTTGATAGTTGTACGATATCGGTATACTTCAATATTTATTTCAACTAACATCAGAAAGAATTAAATTTTAAAATTTTTACTTACATTTTTGAGAGTTTGGATGCTACTCCACCAGTAACTTTTGCAACCCTAAGGTTAGTCAGTTCTGTTTTCAATTCTTCGAGTTGTTTAAACAACTCTTTTTTGTCTTTCGTTCGCAATTCCGAACACTTGACTTTACCCTGCAAAAGATACGATTATTATTATGAATTAAAAGCATAAAGATAATAAAAATTCAACTACACAATACGATTTTTTTAAATGATGAAACGTAAAATAAGGTGTTCTTGCGATAATCCTTCCACAATAATCACAATGAAGGATGAGGTTAGAATAATGTAAACAATTCTAGATTAAATAGAGTATTATACAGGAGACTGAAACAGAATCTAAAAAGTATAAACTATTCGTGTAAGCCCATATAGTCTTCTGTTTAAATACAAATAACACAAGATCCGAACTACGTTCAGAATTATGTGAAAACGAACACACGAAGTATCATAATATTCATTTCACATAATATAAGTGTAACTGTAATTGGTTGATATAAACACAGATTTAAATTTTATCACTTGATCATAAACATTTTTTTGGATTAAAATTAAAATATTTACACACCATTTTCAAAACGTTCAACTCTCCGCAATATTGACGTAAAAGAGAGAAGAGGTGTTGCCAGATGTAATGAAAAAAAACATATATACATAAATTTTCCCGTGGAGAGATTTTTTTTTCGACCGGGCTATCCGCTGTTTTCTAGACGGGCCTTTACTTCTTCACCGGACTACAGGTGAAAGAAGAATTGTAACCTTCTTTATGAATATAATTTTCTGCTACTTTTAGAACAGCAATTTTATTGAAGTAAGCTTCTTATGGGACAATTCTTATGGAAGCTTTTTGTGTGATGGAAAATGGTGAAGTAAATAATGTGGTGGATAGAGTACTTTTATTTCATTTTTATATTTTTTTGCTTTGATTATTGAAAATTAGAATTCATTTTTGCGTAGTTAGCCAAAACATTTGCATCATAATTTCTACAATTATACGATTTGAAAAAACTAAAGCAAATAACTTCTTTTGTATTTCTTCTCTTTTACGGACTTTACATTTTTGAAACGAACACAATTGCCTTTTATTATTCGATTTGAATATTAGTAAAATAATGAACAATAATTAACAATTCAGTAAGTAACCAAATACGTATATAAAATTATAAGTCCCGTAAAGATACTCACTTATTTCCTATATTGATTTATTGATGATATTGTGACATTAACATTATAAAAACTCGTAGTATCTATTTTAATACAATAATTGATAATAATTACAAAGAACCATTTGATACATTCAAATTAATTTCTAAGTAAGTAGTACGGCGTGTAGTGGTAAGGAATATCATCTCTGTGCATGTAAATATTTCCGTCAAAATGTGCTAAATTAGGTTGGCGCTACAGTAGCAACATAGTTCATTATTGTTCAATTATTTAATAAAGTTTTATAAGACTAATTACTAAAAATATTATTTAAAGTTCGCAAGTTCTATTACTCTTCATGTTTTCTTATAGCAGATATTTTAGGTTAGATTTACTAAATTTGTAAGGGGTAACCCTTTATCTACACTAGCGCCATTTTATAGGGTTTTGAAACTATTATTTAGTGCTTAGAGCTGCACATATTTTTCAACATATTTATTATCTCGTATATGAGACGTTTCTCCTTATTGCTACTGTCCATAATAGGTACCTTATCCATTCACTCAAATAAAATATTCACAGTTGTAAATTCTACTGCGACTAACTGAAGAAAAACGAGGTTTTGTTTTTTTTTTATTTATTAAGGTTACTGGATACAATATTTTGAGCACATGATATTGTCTCATTGCTTATAAAAATATATCTTATAGTTTTGCGGATATTGTTGTTAAAATTAGAAATATTGGATTTTTAAATAATTTCAAAAACTCTAAATTGCAAGCACCATTTTGGAGATTTTTGGAACTGTTTCTTAGAAAGACCTATGCTACTAATAGTCTGTGGCTTAGAGATTCAACATGGTTCTCCTTACCTTTTCGTTCCTTAGTACTTATTTATTTACTAATGTATTTTTTTTTTGTTATGAATAAGTTGGATATTTCCACAAAATATCTCAATATACTTTACTTTTTGTTAATGTTGAATTGTAAGTCATGAGTGATAAAAAGAATGAATTGTTAAATTATGAGAAATCCTTGGAATATTGGGCAGAGATACCAGCTACTGTGGATGGTGTGCTCGGCGGTTTTGGTTTTATATCGGATATCGATATAGAAGGTTCGAAATTATTTTTGGATTCGCTTTTATCATTGGATAATCCACCAAGTTCGAATATTGCAATAGATTGTGGAGCTGGCATCGGCAGAATAACAAAGTATTTGTTAATACCAAATTTCAAGTTGGTCGATGTTATTGAACCAGATAAAAAATTTATTAATGCAATTAAAGATTTTGTCGGGCCACACAAAATCAAAGTAGGTTCCTTCTACCAAGTTGGTTTACAGGAGTTCCGCCCTGAAAAGAAATATGATGTGATTTGGAATCAATGGGTACTAGGATACTTGAAGGATGACGATTTAATAGCATATCTTATGCGATGCAGGTAAAAAATATAATTAGTAGATACTGTCTAAAAATAATAAATTTTCATATGCAGTAATCATTTTGTGTATATTATATGTTGTATACTCTTTGAATGGTATCTATATATCATATTTACATAGGCAAAAAAATTATATTTATGATATAGTTATCTAATAATGTGCTGAGTCTGAGAGTCCAGTTACACTGAGACAGTAACAAGTAAATATTGTTTAAATTACATTAGTGTGGATTTTATATATTATACTAACAATGGTCATTTAAAAAAAAGAGCATTTTACAAATATGTCTTATTGTATAATTCGAGTTTTCTAGTACAATTCATATCAGTCCTATTATGTTCTGAGATCAACAAAAACAACTATGGACAAGCTAATGTGTCCACAGTTTCTACCTTATTAGTTGCAATAGTTTCTTATGCTATGACTTTCGACTATTCAGTTTATATAATAGATGTAGTTGTTTATACAAGTCACGTTTTAAATCATTAGAAATTAGTTCTTATAATAACTATTCAAAATAATTGTAATGTAGAACTGAAACTAAATTAATGATTTTCTTCAATAGCATATTTTAACATAGTAAATTGATACAGTATAATTTTACATAATTTTATATTTTTATTAACATAATGTAATCTTTCATATTTCAGAGATGCTCTAAATAGTGATGGTGTTATAATAGTTAAAGAAAATGTTACCTCATCAGGGAAATCGGAGAGCGATGATGTTGACTCTTCAGTAACAAGATCTTTAAAGCAATTTTTGAAAATCTTTAAAGAATCTGGTTTGAAAAGAATAAAACAATGTAAACAGACCAATTTTCCTAATGGTATATATCCTGTTTATATGTTTGCACTTGTGCCTGCACAGAAAAACCAGATCAATGGAATTGAATAAAAAGCGAGTCATGGTACTCGACTTTATTTATTATATGAATTATAATATAATTGATTAAAAAGAAAGTTATGATAATAAACTGTTTATATTATAAACAGTAGTTTATAATACATTCATTTAATTGTCAAATTCACTGTATCCTTTAGTTATTTTAGGACAAGTGCAGGTCTCACACTAACTAACTCATATTATCCAAAAAGGACAGTTACCAATGACATATTGTCAGACAATCATCTCTGTAATACTGGCTTACATTATTTGATCCTCAAAACGCAGCACACTAAGAAGGAGTCACTTGGAGAGTTTATCAACAAGTGTAATGTGTTAGTCACTTATCCAGGTACAAATCTGTTTAGTTGGTGAACATAAGCCGATTGAATGCAACAACCAAAGTTTGCTTTAGTTATGGTGCTGTGATAGGTATTTTACATAATATATGCTATTTGTGATTTAGTTAAACACAGTTCTCATGTCCTATCATCCAGTTATACTCTGTATATACATATAATCGCAAATTGCAAAACTTATCAATTTTAAGAATAATTTGTTATTTGCCACAATATTTTGTATAATAATACCACATATCAGCTAGAAATAAAGTACTACTGGATAATCCATTTAGTATGAGGCACTTTCTGCTACATGTATTAAAACTATAAAGCATAAAAATGTTGGAAGAAATAAGCAATTGTATGGTTAAATGAAAAAACTGAGGATAGTAAAACACTGTAAGAAAAGGTTATATCTTGTACTATATGAAATAATAATTATGGTTTTGTTACTTATGTTTGAATGCTTATTTTTACACTTTTTTATGCCAAAAGGCATCGAACAAGCAAGTGGCCTACATGATGGTTAATGATCACTGCCATCCTATAGACAATCGCAATAGGTGCATTACTGAGCTGTTGTTGACCCGTGAATATTGTGTTTCAATTCTATTTTTGAGATCCCTTGTTTTACCATACTGGGGATATTGTTAAAAATTTATTGTATTTCTTATTATTTTAGACTTTGTGTGTGTGTCTTCCAATCAGCTAAGATATTCAACCGATATGCTCTTTTAAATCGCCTTCAATGTTATCAAGGTAAAGTAAATACAAGCTTTAATTTTCCACCGTTTTATCTATGGGAAAATCATCATCATCATCAGCTTTTAAGAGACTATAGGATAATAAGAGACGATAGGAGTATTATGACTAAGCCAGCTCACGACGTATTGGCGATTTCAATCTCTTAAAAATCCACAGTTCTATATTTTTTCCACCCACATTGGTACTACAGAAACATTTCTCAGGTGCATGTTTCCTAACGATATTTTCCTTCACCGTCAGCGGATCACAGAATAATATTACTCCTAGCGGAGCAGCGGATAGTTTTGCCAATTTAAATTAGTAAATTTACGCTAATTCCGAAAACTTCGTTCATACATGCCAGGATTCGAACCTGCGGTTATTGAATTAATACTCCACCGGTGAAATCACTAGACCACCAAGACTTTTATTATTATTATAACTGTCTATTATTATTATACCACTAATCATTTCAATTTCAAGAAAAATGTTAAAGAGGTTTACCCAGAAAGGGAACGATATATTCCTTTGCTTATTGGCATTTTGTACAACGCGACATGCCATGCAAAAAAAAAAGGTAGGTATTAATCGTTTTGTAGCCTTTGCATATAAACAGTGATATGTGGGATGTGAATAAATAAAATCATATTTAATTCCCGTCATTTTATTTTAATATCCATTTTTTCAAATATGAGATTTATTGGCTTTTTACGTAACACTATTTTAATACATACAACGAAAGTCTAATAAAAGGTAAAAGGTCTAATGACTTTTTAAGAGCTAGTAATGTTTTGTCAGAGATATAGTGCTGATACTTCAACGTAATAATTTAAAATAGATGGACTTGCAGTCTCTAAAAAGATACCTAAAACTAGAGATTGCGTACAACGGCGAACTTTGTAAGAGATATATATAAATCAAAAGAGATAATATAGGTACTATGACTAAATTTGTGACATATAAATCAGTCAATGAAGTAATACGATGCTTGTCCATCAACCATGTTGACACAGCAGGATACATTTTATTAATAACATTGGCATAAAAATCGATTCTGAAATGGAAGAAGGTATGATGCTTTTTATTAAAGATATTACAAAATTTTAACTGACATTAAGAGAAGTGTACAGGTACCACCTAGTAAATAATGAAGAAAACGTTATTACAATAATTATAGGTAAGAGACGCCCACCTCTTCGATCGTTTACATTTTTACAGTCTTTGGCCGGCCGGTTCTTGGTTAAATATGAAATCCATTAGCATTCTATCGTATGTTCATATAAATATTAAGAATATCTACTGCAAACAACAGTAGAATAGGAGTAAAAGTAACACACGATCACTAAGTAGTAACTTAAATTTATCAAAAAATGTCTTATGTTATGCATCGTATCGTCGTATAGGTGTCGTGTCTATATTGTAATTGTTAACGACAATGTAATTCCTTATGTACTCTCGGTCATTATCCGTTAGCAAACTCCAACTTTCTAATTCAACTAACACTTCTAAGCTTACACAACTTTGAATTATCCTGTCAACGGATAACATGGTTAAGTATTCTGATTGCATAATACGTAACTCCTTTAAATAAATAAGTGGATTTTTTTCTAACATTTGAATAACTAAACCATCAGTAAGTTGTATCGCAGTACCTATGTGAATATATTCAATATTCAATGAATTACTTACAATGAACATGAATTGTTCGTTCGTACACGTGGCGACACAAGTTAATCGTTTTAAATTTCTAAATGGTAAAATTTCCAATTTTTTCGTGTATAGTGACGTATGCTGTATGAGAGTACAGTTATAAAGTGTAAAATTCTCTATTAATGGGCACATTTGACTTATGTACATTAACGCATTAAGATCAATTTGGTCCACGTGTTCTAAATGCAAACTAACAATATTACATCCTTTAACTTGAAGAACTTGTTTAATCTGGTCAGCGTAGAAGTCACATGATAACAGTTTAAGTTCTACCAAATCTTTTAAACTTATAAGCATCATTAAATCCGTTTGTAACGTATTGTGGAAAACGGTCATATTTCGAATGTTCGGACACATTTGTACTGCTAGCTGCAATTGATTATATGTAGCGTAACGACTAACATAGGTAGTTAGTTTAAACGGACCAGCTCCGGGATAATTTATATCTATATATTCTAATACTTTACCAATGTCATCGCATCTTCCGATGTCTTCTAGATTTTTGCATCGTAGAAGTAAATCGATGAAGCCATCTAGAGTTACAAGTGTTCTATACAATTGAACGCTTCTCAAATGTTTTAATTTAACAATTATATCGATGCTGTCGTTTGTTATACTTTTAGAACACGAAACATCTAATTTTTCAAGTTTCGTGCAATTTTGAACGAGACATCTTAAAATGTTATCCGTGCAATCGTAGTTAATAAACAGATATTTAAGAGAGTGAAGATTTTTTAAACATTTAATAATAGCGTCTTCCATATCGGCTGTTTTCCAACCCCCAGAAAGAGAACCTAGGTTAAGATATGTAAGTCCATGAAGCATATACAGTTTTGAATAAAATACTTGGCGTAGCATTTTTGGTATATTATCTATAGACACAACTGTTAAATATTTATTAAATAGTACTTCAGTCATTCTAATTATCACATTCATTTGTGTAACAAATTTACCCATACATCCTCGAAATCCTAAAGATTGTTTAGTTTTGTCCAAAAGTTGTGTTAATGCTCGTATTGCTTCATTAGCTAATAAATCATGTAACATCCACGGCACATTATACTCCAAGTAAGAACGTATACAGTCCACGGTTTGTGATAATGCTTTTTGTGCTATGTTTGTGTCTTTTTGGGAAAGCAATGCTATTGGTGCCATCCGCTGTTCAGCTACCTGTGCTATCCAGTCCCCCAATCTATTTAACGCCAAACTTTCCAACGTCTTGATTTTTTTATATCTCGACATAGCAAACTGAAAAAAAGTACAAAAGAAAATTTAAATACATACTGATATATAGTACATATTACCTATTTAACATTTACCTTAACTTAACTTAACATTTACATTAACCTATTTTTGCCTTATTCGACAGAAAAAAGTTATCTTTTTAATAGAATTATTAGACCCCCTTTCGATTTGTATACATGAATTCTATTATTCTCTCCAAATAATCAGCAATCATTTTTGGGGAACCATACTCAGTGTACAGACACAACAGTTCTAGAGATTTATTAAAGTAGGTATAGATTAATGCATAATATTTAACAGGAAATACGGGAGATGGTTTGGATGCCTTTCTTGGTCCATACAAACGTATACCCCAGTGTTTTCTAGGCTGTGGAACTGGATAAACAATTTTTATACCATACAATATATTATTATTAATTTCGTATGTCTTGATTTTTCTAGCTTAAGATTGAAGAGCTAGGAGCCCTCGGAATGATTAAAATTGTCCAATTAACCGATTTCAGATATCTAACAAACAAATTTGACGAAAATAATAAATAAAGAAGAAGTATATAGATTAAGCAAAGTCCTTGTTATATTACTTTTAGAAAAATCGGTTATATTTTGTAGGAGAAAACGGGAAAACGAATTTATGATTTCGTTTATTTTAGTATCAAATTTCAGTTGTTTCTCTCGCGCTTAACACGATAATTCTGGCAGTTCGCGACTGCAATAGATCTTAAGTAATAACTATAGTAAACAATTTTTTTGATAAATTGCATCGACAGTGAATACACCATAAGTAATATAATTTTCAGCTGCTACACTCTTTTTTAATTTTGCTGTTGAGCATATGCGTTGTAATGAAGAAAAGCATTATGTTTAATAATACTGAGTAGGTACTCACCGATTTGCTAAGAATGCTGATTTTAATATTTTATTAGGTGTGACTGAAGCTATTGTATAAATAGTTTCGACAAAAATTCACTCCTCATATTAAATCCTAAACGAAAACGAACAGTAGTTGTAATTATTCAGAAAGATAATAACCTAGTGCGCTTGCGCATACTCGATATTTTTAGATGCAGCGTCAAATATATTTTTGTAATACCTACGCATAGTAATAGATAACATGAATTAAATGAAATCTTTAAAATACTTAATCTAAGTGCAACATGGTTTAATTTTTTTTAGTTGATTATGTTATATGACATTAATCGGTTTTGATAATTATTAACATTAGGATCTTTTTTTTGTGCAATATATTTTAAGTCTATTCTTACGAGTACATCTATTTTTATATCAATTATTAAAATAATTTCATATCGTTTTTTTTCTAGTAAAATGATTAACTGTTAATTAAGTAAGCAGCCTTTAATTTAAGTATTACTGTAGATTAACGTGTTCTGAACATCAAATAGATACAAACACCAGCATCCTTCTACCGTAACGAGTGTTCTTTAGGTGCGAAATCACAAAATTGTTCGAACTATAATTCTCAAAGACTAAACTGTATTTGCATCTCGTATATTTTGATTGATAATCACTAACCTAATTTTTGTTATAAGACAAATTACGATGAAACTAACAGTTTTCAAGAAAAAGAAAATCTAGTTAGGCAAAATACAGTTTTTTTAAACAGTTTCAATAGAACATCTTAGAATTTATATAACAGCAAAGAAGAAAGTGTGTATTCTAAATTTTATAAATAAACTAGTTTTCACAAACATCAGACGTCACGCCAGTTGTTATGTTAAAGAAATTTAGTTTTGTTTATATTTTGATAAAGATTATTATGAATTTTGATCTTATTCTTATTATATAGGTTACTGATTCCGAATCTAACATTTCTTATTAATAAAACAAATTATAATTACAATATTGGACAAAATAAAACTAAATATCAAGGCTAATTTTTATATGAAGATTTTTTATGTTTTAATTGATATATTATTCTACAATAGACCATTGCTAAACCCAAAGAAAAAGTTGGGCTTGGCTGCCACGGTGTAAAATGTTTTTATTTGGATTTATGCAATTTTTGTATGTATGTTTTCGAATAAAAATAAAAGTTCTGACCTGGTCTATTATTATTTACGTGGATAATCATTACACAAACAGTTCTATCCTTAGACACACTTAGATATAGTCGATAATTTGTAAAAGAAAAAAGTACGGGATGTTAATTTTTTCAAAAAGTGCATCGTTATTTCAATCGTCATCTGGACTCTTTTAAATATTGATAAAAAGCGAAAAACTTCGTGTAGACAGATGAAGGCTCTATAATAAAATATATGGGTACTATATATGCATACCAAAATAAAGGAGGTTTTAGACAACTCCACGACAAAAGGCCTGTTTCTCCTCAAGAAAATAAAAAAGTTAATGAAATATTGATTCCAAGTTCTAAAAGAATGAAAATTGAATGGATTCATTTTTTAATAACACACTACCGAATCCCTAGTGTGAGCTTTCAACATTAAAATCATAAATTTAACATAGTATAGAGGTTGGGTTGAGATTGAGAGGATTTTATTTTCGAAATGACTACCCTGTTCGCTTGACCGGCCTCTACACTTTCACCGGACTACAAATTGAAAGGAACTCGCTAATAGTTTTATATACATACCGTTGGTGGAAAAAAATATATTACAATTATTTATTTGATAGTTTTGATTTTACGAACACTTGAAACTTTTAATTACATTTCAGGTAATACCCTGTAGCTGCAGTAGCGTCATTCTAGCAAATTATGAAGCTCTTCTTTACTGGGTAAACACCCAAATGATATACATCTTCTTACCTCGACACTCCGCAGTACAAACAAATATACATATCAACGGTGACGAGTTTTCGTGTGTCTTTGGTGATACATATTTCTAATAACCGATGTCAAATTAAACATTATTCGCAGTTTGTTAAAAGTTTCATAACTTTGTATTAAATTAAGATAACTTGTTTTTTTTTGGTAAGGTAGGAAGTAAAACTAAATATCGAAATTTACCCAGTAGTTTTTGTGTGATGTGTCCACAACGGACAACACTATCATTTTATTTATATCCTGTTTGATTTGCCGTTATTTATACAGATAGATTGAAATACATAATACACTTTAAAAAATAGGTGTATGCTGTTGTTATCAACTGTAAAAATTATGCATTGAAACTTGTTGAATATGGATTAAATTAGGATCAAAAGAAAGTAAAAACAATGATACAAGGCGTCAACCAGAGACCAATAAAAATTAGCATCAAAAACACTGTTTACTACCTGAATGCCTTCCTCAATCATCATACAGTGTAATAATAATTTTGGTAACTGTTCTTTATAACTTAATGATACCTCCAAGGTGTAACTCGGTAATTTGTGTCATCACAAAATGCATCAGCAATCATGCGTTGCCTGTGTACAAAAAAAACGTGCAAAAAAAAAGAATTGATTCAATAATTTTAAGTGAACATATTTCTGCAAGTAGTATAGTAAGTTTAGTATACTATCGTCCTATAAGCGTCCAATGTTCGATATATCTGATATAAGTTAATAATATTATAATATTGATATCTGCAATTTACCGATCTTTAATTAATCGATATATCGTGTTGATCCGATATATATCAAACAACTCTATTGTACTTTTAGGATTTCGATGACAGATAAGCCTTGCCAATCATATCTGATATCATTTTACATACTATTAGCATGACTGTAGCCGAATGTATCTTGATAAAATGACGATTTCTTATAAAGTGTGAGTTAGTCATATCTATATGATTTGGTTTTAGATTTTAAGTCTTCGTACTTTCATTTATTATTATATATTCATGAAGTAATAACGACTATTCTTTGAGTTAATTGATAATATAAACGTAGATAACAACTTCAGAATTTCTATTGTTGTGTTTGTGACCACCGAACGAGTTATGGCTATGCCATTGCCCATTCCACCGTGTGCTAAAAGGGATGGCCTAAGTGGCTTAGGGTGTGAACGTTTCGACTATGCAAGTACAATGGCCACTACCTTGTTAGCACCGGTTAAAACTGAACGTGAAATCCTTGAACATTCCATGTCAGAAGACGATCCAAATGCTAATACTCAATTACTTATTGAAGTTGGTAAACAACCCCGGTGGGGGCCACAACATCGAGGAGCACAAGAACTAGCAGAATTATATAGCCCAGGTTAGTATTTTCAATATAATACTGATATTCTGAATCTGTTGATGGATTTACATTTAATAATATTATATTAAACCATTAAATAAAAATAAATTGGAAATTAATAAATATTTCAATTCACAATACAGTGAAAATTGGTTGATTTGAAAATTTTTATTATTCAAAACTTTAAACCCTAGACTGTCTATAACCATAATTCTTCAAGTTCCATATAAACAGGTAGACCTTATTAGGCATAGGTAAACAACCTGTGGGCAGCATAAGCTTAAAAAATACTTGATTTATTACAAAACTCTGAAGAATAACAAATTATGTATTGTAACATTATTATTTTTATATAGAATTTAATGCTACATTATTTTTAATTTGTACGAACTTTCTTTTATTAAACCATGAAATGTACAATGTACCGTATTGTGAAATTAAAACAAAAATATAAAAACCTAATCTGCCATTTTGAGATATAGGTCTTAAAAAATTTGCTGAGGGTTTAACAATAAAACCATAACATTAAATCTTTAAAGGCATTAATTATTATTTGTTTTTTTTTTAAATAATTAATATTTAAGGACATAAAGTGGCTGTTATAATAGTATTTCATCAAAGTAGGAAAACAATTATCAAAAAAATATATATATAACATATCTACATCTGAGAATTTAATATAAGAATTATGGCAAACTTACCTATGGTTATCTTTTTGACCATTCTGATAATTTATAATCATAATAGTAATCAAAATTCTAGTAATCTCATTATCATGATAAAATTATTAATTTATTTGTTATTTTTTAATATTCTATAACTATTGATGAAAACATACTATTATTTATAATGAACAATAAATATTTGCCAAATATGAAGTATAAATAAACAATTATTATATTTGTAACACTGGAAACATTTTAATATATTATTATTTCAACAGGGAAGAGATTGCAAGAATGGGTATGCGTGGTGGTTTGTTGTACATTGTGCATATGCGCTGGACTCCTCATGGCCAGACATATTCGGGCAGACGCTTCACTCTTACTGGCTGCACTTGCTGGTGTCCTAACAGCAGATTTTGCTTCAGGGGTAGTGCATTGGGCCGCTGACACTTGGGGAGCAGTTGACTTACCTCTTATAGGCAAAGTAATTTTACTTGATCATAATTTTTTAACTCGTATCTTTTCTTAACTTACTGGTTTGTACTTTTAGGTCTATTCACCTGCACTTACAATCTGAAATGTATTTTTTATAGTGAAACAAATAGTGTTTATTAGTGAAGATGTTTTAGTATATACCAATTCCGGGCAGCTTTCCTTCGAAATCTCTAATCAATACTGATCTTCACTATATCTGTACATATCATCAAATCTGCTACTATAAACTGCATATAGTGACAGAATAAATGTTATCATCTTTTAAACTAACACACAATATTACAATAAAAATATATTCTATTTAAAACAGTATCAGATATAATTTTCATGTACTAAAATGCATATACATACCAAAAGCATGTGGGTCACTTACTAAGGATATCCTGACACAACTTCTATAGTAAAATTTTGAACATGCATGTTTTTTTCTAATACCAAGGAATATCATTGTATAAATGCACCCCATTTTTCGCGTAACGATTTGAAAATTCTTGGAGGGATTGCCCATCGATTGCCCACTTTTGCCCACCTTTTAATTGTTTTTTGCCCACCTCTTAAAAAAAGTTATGATTGATTTAAAATGCGTGGGCCAGCGTCCAAAAAACTTTCAGTAATTGAAAATGTCAAGATGGATTCTTGAAATATGTCTCTTGCCCACCTTTCCCCACCTTTTACTTTTTTGACAAGGCAGTTTGTAAGGGGTGGAAATAGGGGGAAAAGTAAAATTGAGGGATCAAGAATTTTGGAATAATGCGTTTGAATCTATATCGTTTGCCTACTTTTGCCCATCTTTTACTTTTTTGAAAAGTCAATTTGTACCCGGTGAAAATGGGGGATAAAAAATTTGAGGGTACGGGAATTTTAGTATTATGCATATGAATCTACTTCTTTTGTCCACGTTTGTTCGTCCTCATCATTTTTCCTTTTTCCGAAAAGGTCAGTTTCTAATGGGTAAAAAGTGGAGGGGAAAAGAAAAAGTTTATTCTAGCAATAATCGAATATGTTTTGACTACCACACGATTACTTTTGGAAAACTGGCACTTTATGAGATTCATTCCCATACAAAAGTACATCCTTTTTATTGCCCATCATATTTTTTCGTTTGTCCACCCTTAGCTACAGAGATATTTTAGGCAGAACATGGCGTTCTATACTCTAGCCAAATTCGAAAATGTTTTGCCTACCGCACAAATAATTTTGGAAAACTGGCACTTTATGAGATTAGTTCCCATACAGACAGACGTCCTTTCGATTGGTCATCATTTTTTTTCGTTTGCCCACTCTTAGTTACAGAGATATTTTACGAAGAATATGACGTTCTATACTCCAGTCGTAATCGAAAATGCGATGCCTACCGCATCCATCTGTATTGGAATTTATCTTATTAAGTCCCAGTCTTCCAAAAATAATTGTGTTGTGAACAAAACATCTTCGAACATTGCTAGAGTAAACTTTTCTTTTCCCCTCCAATTTTTACCCCTTAGAATTGACTTTGTAAAGAAATAAAAGATGGGCAAACGAAATAGCTTCAAATGCATTATTTTAATATTCTCGATCCCTCACTTTTTATTTTCCCTCCAATTTTTACCCCTCAGAATTTGACTATTCAAAGATTCAAAGATGGGAAAAAGGGGGCAAAAGAAGTAGATTCATATGCATAATTCTAAAATTCTCGATCACTCAAATTTTTTCCCCCGTTTTTACCCTGTACAAATTGATTTTAAAAAAAAGTAAAAAAATGGGCAAACGATATCAATTCAAATGCATTATTCCAAAATTCTCGACCCCTTAATTTTACTTATTCCCCCCTTCTCCGCCCATTAGAAATTGACTTGTCAATAGAGTAAAAGGTGGGTAAACGACATATTTCAAGAATCCACCTTAACATTTACAATGATTGAAAGTTTTTTCGGACGCTGGCCCACGCATTTTAAATGTCATAACTTTTTTTTAGAGGTGGGCAAAAAATTTAAAAGGTCGGCATAAGTGGGCAATCCATGGGCAATTCCTCCACGAATTTTCAAATTGTTACGCGAAAAATGAGGTGCCAACTTCAGGGTGCTGTTTGAAGTTTATTTTGCGGTACAAACAAAATTGATTGCTTTGGAATATTTCTTTTTTGTAATCTGTTGTGAAGTGTACCATTTATTTCATTGTATTTGATGGTAGGTTTTTCATTATTTAACATTCTTATTAATTTCTATTTGCATTGATATTTGGGCTTATTTTTTTCGCACTTTAAATATTTTTATATGTTTTACAAACTGTAATGATACATAACCAACAACTAGATATACAGGCATGTGGCGGTATTGCACATTAATGCATCTAAAATGCTGTTCTCACAATCACTCTTACCAAATGTTGCTTTATTTGCTGTTTTTTAATATATCAGTATTCTGCTAAATTGTGAAGGTAGTAGATAAACATTCAGCTATCTCACACTTTCGAAGCTTGGAAGGATGCTGATTTTTTAGTACATTCCCTTTTAAAATCGTTTTCATCCTTCATTCCAGCCTTCATCACTGTTGTTTACATTATTGGTAATAAACATAATATGTCATAATAGAATATTATCCATATGTACTAATTTTGTGTCTTTTTTATATGCCATATAATATTTACAATTCCTTTTTCACTTAAGAAGCTTAGTTTAAGGTTAATCTTGGATTAAAAATCAGTATTCATTCTATATAACCCACATACTTTCACTTTATACAAAATCAATATTATATTTGAGTGTAAAATGAGACCAAAATATTTGTTTTTACTATTTATATTTATAACAAATAAAATAAGCTTAATGTAGTTCTTAATTAAATTGTTCAAACATGTAACCATATATATATTTATCAACTATATAATATAGCATTTTAATATCAAGTATAAATTATCAAATTATAATGATCAAAGGAATGAAAATAAAATTGTCTATTAGTAGTACAAGCATTGCTTAAAATGAAGATTTTCGAAGCAAGGTCAATGTACATATAGTCAAGGGGTGTAATAAAGCAATTAAGTGGACCTACACAAACAAAGTAATAAAATCACCGAAATTAGACAAACAGGGCGGCGAGACACTTCTCTATTTTTCTTTAAAATAAGTAATAAAAAACTGATCTGTTAGTAATCTGAACTCTAGTCTGATCGTATGCAAATGATTACCTACTGAAAATAATCTGCTACAGAAGCACGACAACAAAATTGTGTGATCTATGAATAATGAAAGTGTTACTTTGTGGTCTTAGTAGTTAGTTCCCTAGCTTAGGTGAAATGCATGTTGCATGTTGTTTGTTATGATGTCGAAATGCATTGAAATATACAAAGTATCTTGCGATTTATAATAATTACAAATTTTTATAGAATGATTTATTACATTACATCGAGACGACGGTATCAAGGTTTTGCGTAGAAAAATTCCTCGGTATATTAAAAAAACAACACGATACAAGGAATTATAAATAAAAATCGTTTAAAATATTTCTTATCACGTACTCACAGTAGATAAACAAATGTTACAAAGACGCTTCCTTGAATACGTATTAAGTGTGGTTGTTGAAAACACCATCATAGCTTAATGTAATTTTAAAGTTCTCACGAACTAATATTACCTACTTAGTGTATGTATATTACTTTGTCAACTACGTAGTTGCGTTTGTAGTTGGCATTGCTTATATTTTTATTATTTTAGCAAGTACTTAAAGGGATTTCCATTAACAACATCTCAACGATTCCTATTTTTACCTCCGTTAGGGATAAATAAAAAAATCCTTTCTTATTGCTCACCAGCAGAACGTTTATGCAAATTTCTAGACCTGCCGATTTAAGCTGTACGTTGTTTTACCAGTCGTAAAAATGATGTTAAATAGACAAGTTTCATTTTTAATATAAATGGCTGCCCCCATTTTCGGTACCAGGGTTCATTGGTCGAAAACGACAATGGCATAGACAATAATGTGAGGAATATAATAAATAAAGGGTGGATGAAATGGCGAATAGGGCTGGGATTGTTTGTGACCTGTGAGTAACGCTATTGGATTGACGGGTCTTCACAGCTTTACCCGAGTACCGTCAATAGAATGGGCGTTACACCTGGTTTATAGTTATCTTGCCGGAGGCCCACATATTTAAAAAGCCGGCAACGCACTTGCGACTCCCCTGGTGTTGCTAGTGTCTATGGACGGCGGTGATCGCTTACCATCAGGTGACCCACCTGTTCGTTTGCTCCCTATAATATATTAAAAAAAAAGTTATCATAATTCAGTGGAACATAATTTTCGTGTATTACAACTGTACATAGTTAAGTGCCTATATAAAGCTATATTAACACTTATTTCATTTTTTAGTAAATACTAGATGATATTCGCGACTTTATTTTCGTCGTTTATTATCATAACAATATATTTAATGAGGAAAAAAATATAAGTATCACACCGCCTACCCCACTTCTCGGCAACAAAAACCACATCACTGAGAGCGTAGTGCATATAAAAATCGTAGTTTCTTTAAACTTCAATAACTGTATATTAACTGAAAGTATCGGAATTTTTTTAGATAAGTATCACGTGGCTAAGAAGTAAAACGAAAAAAGTTTAGTCGCAATGTATCCAGTAGTATTTGTGTGATCCGACCACAATGGCAAACCTCTATCATTTTATTTATACCGTTCGACGATCGATTTACATTATACTAAGTTGCATTATAAATTAACAATTTATCTAGTTATTAGTGTTCCTAAGAGTGCAATGATAACACGGATTTTTAAACTAAGGGTCTAGAAAAAATGAAAGCTAACAACACTGAAGTTCCTCGCATAATGAGTACACAGAATTCTTCAGTGAGCACAGAGATAGGATTTTTAAGAATTAACTGCCAGGTGGTTTTAACATACCTAACTCTCTATCATAATTACCGATGGGAAATCTTATAGGACACAGGGCTAGCAGTAGGTACTGCACATTTCAATATACTCTATAAAATTGGTTATGTAGTTACATAATAGGTATTTCGTAATCTACAGTAACATTATAAATGCAAAAGTAACCTTCTGTCTGCTTGTTATCTTGTCACAAATAAACCTTTGTTCTAACCGCTATTACATTTGGAGTTGAGATAAATCGCAGGATGTAAATTAGTATGTTTGTGTTTAGATTTATATCATATTAGCTGTCTGCCCGTGCACCGGCTTCGCACGATACACGGTAATAAAAAAAATGGGACTAATTCTGCCGTTGACATTTCGACCATGTTATAAAATAAAATAGCAATTGAACAACTGAATGTCTATCCCTACTGTCGTCTTCTCTGTTACTCAATCGCTCACACTATTTTATATGGAGAGTTTTTACGTCAACATTTTCACATTTCCAAACAATTTCTTTCGTACAAATCTTAAAAATTAAATGCACAACAAAAAATTATTAATCATTCGGTAGTTGAATTTTATTTATATAGATTAATAATAATATCTATACATTATTAATGCTACTTTGTTTACAATCGCCTCAATTTGTATGGTACTACGGGACATTTCCCCAATTTGTATTTATAAATAAATATGGTGTAATCTAGGGGCTATTATTAATTTATTGATTTGGAGATTACTTGTATTTAATATTAGATGTATTTTTTGCCGGTGATTTGTACATACATATCCACGTATAAGAGATAGTAGACAATAAATGTAGATATGTTGATGAATTTTTGTGTATTAATATTACTTCGTAACTATTGCAATATTCCAGTTTACTATTTAACTTTTGCAGAATTTTCTACGCCCATTCCGTGAGCACCATATTGATCCTACATCAATTACGCGACATGATTTTGTAGAAACCAATGGCGACAATTTTGCTATTACTATTCCTGTATTAGCTAGAATTGTGTGGCAACTAATCACTTTTGATGATGAGAGAATTGAGGAACAATTCCACTGGATATCATATTGGTACTTATGTTGTATCTTTGTAGCGATGACTAATCAGGTGAGGTTTTCTTTTTTTTATTATAAATAAAGCTAAAGTTTAAGACGCAGTGTCAAACACATTCTAAATAGTTAATGTGAATCAAACAATTTATTCAATAGAAAATGGTTGAACCAAAATTGTAAAGTGTCATTTTCATACTAATGACAAGTTAGCCATTTCTTACCGTTTTAATATTCGCATGCCGTTTGGGTCACTCGTGTTACGCATATATTACTGCCGTTTTCTACATGTCGTCAATTACATTGTAAAAGTTGTTACCAATCTTAGTTTGCTATGACCGAAAGTTTTGTAAATTTCCAAGTACAGTGGAAACTCTATTTTAGAGGAAAGGCAGGCGCCGTTCCGTCCATACAAACGTATTCCCCTGTTTTCCACCTGGATAATGATTCTAGAGCAAATATTTTTATATCGTATATTCTATATCAACACTACCATGCCCGTATGTTTTGATTTTATCTATAAATCAATTATTATGAGAAATAGAAACTTTCGAAAATCACTAAAATCGTCCCATTTTACTGATGTTTTTAAACTTCTAGAAAAAAAATTGACTAATATAAACAACAATAGTAAAACATATAGGCATGGCCAAAGTTTTTCTTATTTTACTACTCAAAAAACTATAAAAATCAGCCTATTTTTAGGAGGAGGAAACTGGGGAATACGAAATGTTGCTTTCGTGTTTTTTGTATAAGTATAATTAGTCCGAGCTGCAGTTGTCTCTCTCGTGCTCTGTTTGATGGTTCAGGCAGAGTGCGGCAGCAATAGACTCCTGTTCTAACTTTTTCTTCGAATGTCTTGCAGACCATGTTTCCTCTTAACGGCACTCGATTTAACTGACAAACTTCCTAAAACGTCGAAATTTCTAGACCTTTGGTGGGTTTACTTTAAAATAATATTGATTTTTCATTTCCTCATTAACGACAATTCGCAATAACGCCATAAAATGATCACTCCATTATTTGTCGTTACATAGAGTTTACACTGTATATATAATAATGAGGTTTCTCTTATTTTTAATCATTTTCATGATAAATAATACCGTAAAACTCGACGGTTTTTAGTCTCGCCGTATAAACTCACGCGCTCTAAAGATCAAATTTCCTGTTTCTGTATGTATTGGACTCTGAACGTAGAATAATATACGAGTATAGACTAGATAGATATTTCAATAACTTATTTAAAGTATCTCTTGTTGGGGTTCAAAACTTATGCAATAAAATATTACGCAATGTTTTTTCATTTTAATTATGGATAATTCTATGTTTTTATTTTATATCCAAATTTATTTATTTTGCACAGCGTATTTTCAAATGAAAACTCTATTTTAATTAATCATTATATTATGTATAATATAATAAGGGCTAATTTTATTAATATACGTAGTTTCGAGGACATTACTTATCAATTCTGATCATTAAAGTTTTATAGTTACTAAGTTTTTTTTTTTGATAAATATAGGATGGTGGTCGGTCAATATTGTAGTTAAAATTTTAGGCAGCAACTGCACCGTATTACAAGAGAACGCGTTGGCGGAAAATTTTGTTTGGCTTGATTTACCCTTATCGTGATTAATTAATTTCCATATTACTAAACATTACAACATATATAGTAAAACATGGCCAGATAAGATATCTAGATACTTGTTACGTGATGTACATCATGTGAGTGGTTTTCGAGTTAGAAGGACAGAAGCAGACGAAGATGTTAGGAACATGTAAATCTTTAGTCATAAAGCTTAAACAAGAATTATCAAATTACTCTCAAGGTTACAATCCAATACATGTTAATTAACTTCATTGTTCTATTATAACCTTTTCTTTTTATATAAATAAAATGATAGAAGTCTGTCGATGTGCTCGCATCACGCAAACACATCTGAATAGATTTCAATTTTTTTTTGTTTTGCTTCTGAGACACTTGGTTCTTATCTGAAATGTAAAAAAATGCTATACCATCATTTAATATAAAGTTATTCAAGTTTTAAGCAGTTACGATCAATTTATTTCAGATTCACAAATGGTCACATACTTACTTTGGATTACCTATGTGGGTAGTTTGGTTGCAAGAATGGCATATAGTGCTTCCGCGTCGCCATCACCGTATACATCATGTTGCGCCGCACGAGACTTACTTTTGTATCACCACTGGTTGGCTTAACTGGCCATTGGAAAAGTTACATTTTTGGTCCATTTTAGAGAATATAATCGAGACCTTGACCGGGTGTAAACCCAGAGCAGATGATATGAAATGGGCTCAGAAACGGTCCTAGGAATAGAATATTCTGTTTCAGGTTCTTTTTTACAACTCACACTCGTCCACATCTACCAAATCAATTATTAAAAGTAGGTTTAATATTTTGCTATTGCTTGGATCACTCGTCAAGCACTTGGATGAACGTTGGTGATGGATCTAATTAATTATTATGATTTTCTTTTATTTTGGTGAATATGCTTGATAAACACTCGTCAATTAAAGGGTGAGGATTATAGAGCCGAACTAGCGATGGACGATTTGAGATCCTTTTCAACACTTGGCAGAATTATAGTTGACAACATATTTAACTAGGTTAAAAGTTGACGTGTTCTGATAGAACAAGCAATGTATTATAAGACTACACTTACTTGTAAGACTTTTACTTGTCAGCTGTCGACTAAGTTAAAAAACAATGGGCAACCTATTGATTGACACGTTTGAATAAATGAGGCAAACGTTTTTTGTTGACTCGTAATCGCACATCGTTAAGTCGAGCCATTGTGCTTGTCTTTGCTTATGAATATTGTTAGAATGTTTAAATGCCTAGGTACAATAGTTATAAAACATTTTTAAAACTATTTTTGTATCAAAAGAGATAATTGCTTAGCATATTATATAAAATTAATTTAGATATAATCGAAAGTCATCGAAGTGTTGTTTACAGAAGGGGACGTTATTGATATTTTATAATGCACTAATTTTAGGTCGTTATTAAGTTGATAATGTTTGGTTGTTTAGTATATTAAATGTTTGTTCTCTCTTTACAATTTATGGTGACAGTTCAGGTACTTTTGTATACTAGCAATATATGCTTGATTCTGTGCAATTTTTCATCACAACGACGGAGATTGAAAGTTTGACTTTATTATTAAATAATTGTGAATTTTTAAGTGTGATAAAAAGACATCGATTTATCAAGAGTAATATTTGTTTACGACTGATACGAGTGAAAAATTATGTTATCAGTAAATTATAAAAGTAATGTACTGTATGAAAGATGATGTGGGTACATACATATATCATATGTATTAATATTGATAAATCAAAAATACAAAAATGTTTTGGGGTACCTGCGTCTATTTGCATTTAATTATCAGTGCCTTTTTAGTATAGATTAATTATCAATAAGACAATAATATGAGAGTGAAAGGGGTTTCTTTTTGCTTAAAGTAATTTGAATGTTATGCTTATTTTGCATTCAATCCCATTGGACTAATACGAACTATGTTAAACAATCAGAAATACGTACAATATATCTGAGGTCAGAAATACCACGACTGCAGATTAGACGTAATGTACATATTAATTACTCTTTCAAGATCTAGCGATTAATTATCATTAAAGCTCTCAGTTAACTCAAAGCTATTAAAGGCCTTGAAGCCAAACGATAAAACAACATTATTCATCTGTAATAACAAGGTTTAACTCAATTTTAATTTTTCATATTAATATAAAATATAGAACAAAACCATAAGTTACAATTACACTTAGAACTGTAGCAACCAAATTAGAGGGAATTGAATGAAATTGTATTCTTCCGCAAAGCGCCTTTCGCATTTGGAATATTTGCACTTAAGAACCAACTCTTTATCAATGCTTAACATATTGCCATCTGTGACCGTATTTTCATTTAACGTCAGGTGAAATTGTTGCTATGCTGTTCTGCGACTAGTTCAAGTCTATAACGCCAACGAATGGCTATATCCTTATGTATGAGTACTAAATTTTAAAAATATATTCAAGAGGCCATATAAAATGTGTTTGCGATAATTAAATAAAATAGAAAGAAGCTGTAATTAGAATAACTGCAAAGAATTATTTCTCTCTTATATGTATATTAATTTAAAAAAGTGCTCAATGAACTTCTTTATATTAAGTACTTATAATGTAATAGATACGCCTATGAGATCGATCAAAATACATAAGTGAAAAAAAGGGGACGGGAATTATAAATACAGATAATAGAATACACAACGAACATAACAATACATAATCATAGGTCCTTAACGATATAAATATATTCGACATCAGGGACTTGCCAAGGAAGTGTCAGGAGTTGGCATAGAAAATACAATCATTGATTTTATCACATCATGTTCTATTTTATTAACTGGTTAACTTTATATAGGTCTCGAGTGTACATTATTGGTTGAATATTCCGAGGGTGCTAATACTGCTCTAACGTAGCGTCGGTTCAAAAATATGTGAAAGTTCTCAATAAATCGTTCTAAAAGGTTTTATAAATAAAAACAAATTGGTTTTATGGAAATTAGAGCATGAAAATTATATATTATTAAAATAACATGGTGTATTATTTAGTATATATGACTTTGGTCCGGGCCTTTTCGTGTAATAATGATATTATTACTGTAAATAGTATTTATATATTTAAAAGGGTATAACGAGTACACATCCCAAATAATAGAAATACACAAATTAGATTTAGTTTGTGATTAAAGTGTCAGAAAATATCTAGATGTAACGCAATGCTTTAATGTTTTTATTAATTTATTATTTACACAGACGTTATAGTAATTACAAATTATTAAAAATAAATTCGTATTTTATTTGCTCAACCACATTTCAAACAATTTATTTCGTGCGAATAAGTATTTAAAATACCATTGAACTTGTTCACAAAATCTTAATATATTTTATGATTAGCATAATAATAAAAAATGGCATAAAATATATTCTGTGAATAAGACTATGGTTTATAAGCTACAAACATTGATATCTCCTTTTCTGGACCTGTTATACATGAGGTATCTACACAAAAATAATGAAAAAGTAGTTACAATCAAAAATTATTTATTATTTCTTTTTTGTAGTCCGGTGAAACTGTAGAGGTCTGTCAAATCAACAGTGTGGACAGTTCGAAAAATAAAAACCATAAGTTTCTCAAAATGTGCTCTCTTCGCTTCAAGGCACTTTCTCAAACGAATAAACCAATTTTGAAAACTTTTGAAATATGCTAGTCCTCTGTGATGACACCGAACACATTTTTTATACTCTGTAACAGCCTCTTCGTCGACCGCCTAAATAATTCTTGATTTTTGATGAGAAGCAGATATCACATAGTGCCAGATCGATAATATATGCAGGATGAACCACAATATCTACGTTTTCCCTTTCAAATATTAGTTTGTCTGTGTGGCCAAGTGCAAGGTGATACGGTCTTCTTGATTATATTAACGGAGTTCGTCAATAACTTCCAACAAATAAATGGTCATAAACAAATTACTATTTACTATACGTTGGTCCCCCAAAGCGACAGTTACCACGTGTCCAGTTTTATTAAAAAAGTAGCAATCATCCGCTTAACAGCAGATCGAACACTCGCCAGTTTGGTTGGTTTAGTCTTACCTGGAAAGACCCAAACAGCCCATTGCTGCTGTTTTGGGGTTAGCTGTAAATTGGTGTTTCTTTACCTGTCGCTATGTCCCACACGAAATTTGATGTCTTCGTTGAATCTGGCAAGCATGGTATTCCACCAAATGACGCGGTCCAACTTGTGAGCTTCAGTTAAATTGTAAGGGATCTATCAGAAACACAGTTTATAGATGACTAAATGATTTTTGTAGAATTGATTGTAGCTGACTCATGCCTATGCTTAATGATCCTCGAATCTCATGGTAGGTCACATGCCTGTTTGTTGCGATCATGCGGCGTAGAGCATTAATGTTTTCCTGGGTCATAGCATTGGACGGACGACTATCACGAAATTCGTCTCTGTGATTAACACAACAGCGTTTAAATTTTACAAACCAGCTATAAGATTTCCAGCCAATTTTTTTAGAATTTAATAAAGACAAACATACTAACAAGGATATTTTACTCTATGTTAGTAACAATGTTTCACCGGTCACAACATTTCTTCAATATTTCTCGGATTAATGTTGCTTCCATACATTATTATGTATTGTTTGCACATAACGACCATTACCATCACTCACTTTTGACTGTTTGCAACGCTCTGCGACCTGTTTTGTATAATTAAGTGTCTACTTTGTACTGTACCATGTGGGTTTGTACGTAGTTATGCGCTTTTTGGTAATTGTGCTATGTAAAATAAGCATATTTAAATGATTACCACGTACATGACCCGTTGAAAAAATCTATTAACGAGTGTGAAGAATGTTAATTGGATTTCGTAAATCTGTTTTATAGGTAAGCGTTGAGCTTAGATGATTTTTAGAACATGGTATTTATTCTTCGTAATGAGAGTTTGCGTAAGACTTTCTAAATATGCAGGTATATTTATGAGATTTAGTTACATAATGTATAATCACAATACTAGAGACAGTGTAAGTGAACACGTCTGTACTATGTAGAAAAAAGTTTATTTGATATCGAATGAGCTAAATAAAACGACTTCATTTTTTCATTACTCACCATGCAAATACCGTTCAGAATTTATACAACATATAGATAACAATTTGAACTATTCATATTATCAGTTGCTTATTGGCGATTTTCGATATGTCATTTAAATAACATGGGAAAAATATATATGTGTAATTAGAATTTTTTACTCAATAACGAACTAATGTACGATACATTATATTAATAAAAAAAAAATTACACTTCAGAACTATTACAATTATTTTACATTTAGAAGTTTATCTGTCCGAAAAATTAACTTTCATTCATAATTTATACGTCTTTTTCGCCATCATCATCGCCAATCTCTAAAACTGATACAATACGTTTATGGTAGATGGAGTAAGAAACGAATAATTTTGATTCGAATCTATTTAAATGTCTAATAAAGATCGCATCAATAGTAGTTTTATATTTCGTTGTGCGAAGTTTGCGATCATTTGACATCGTTAAACCAAATTCATTATTTAAAAATTCAATTAAATAGAGCCCTGAGCCGCTTAAACAGCAGGAGTATGCATACATTTTCGCCGCGCGGTAGAAAGAGAGGGGGGATATTACTTCCTCTCCTACGCCGCGCTGGCGGTCTACTCACCCTCCGTCTTATCAATTTTCGATCTGGTGACGTATCCTAACGCGAGTTTAACTTAATGTATCGTACATTAGTTTGTTATTGAGTAAAAAATTCTAATTACAAATATATATTTTTCCCATGTTATTTAAATGACATATCGAAAATCGCCAAAAGCATATTTCAGAGGAAATTAAACGATCTATAAAAATGTTCTACATTTTTCGCTAAGTCAATTGGCTTAAAAGTTTTTGAAGTGAAAACTTCTTTAGCGGTGTTGTGCACTTTGTTGGGAAGAGTAAAAAAAGTTAAACTCGCGTTAGGATACGTCACCAGATCGAAAATTGATAAGACGGAGGGTGAGTAGACCGCCAGCGCGGCGTAGGAGAGGAAGTAATATCCCCCCTCTCTTTCTACCGCGCGGCGAAAATGTATGCATACTCCTGCTGTTTAAGCGGCTCAGGGCTCTATTTAATTGAATTTTTAAATAATGAATTTGGTTTAACGATCTCAAATGATCGCAAACTTCGCACAACGAAATATAAAACTACTATTGATGCGATCTTTATTAGACATTTAAATAGATTCGAATCAAAATTATTCGTTTCTTACTCCATCTACCATAAACGTATTGTATCAGTTTTAGAGATTGGCGATGATGATGGCGAAAAAGACGTATAAATTATGAATGAAAGTTAATTTTTCGGACAGATAAACTTCTAAATGTAAAATAATTGTAATAGTTCTGAAGTGTAATTTTTTTTTTATTAATATAAATTGTTATGATTGTGTACGATAGCGCAATAAATGAATATTCTATTTTACTACATACATAATAGTACTTTTATACTGATAAATGAAGCAATTCGTGCGAAATGATTCCCTAACCATTCCAAAATATTCAAAAATGCACAACGTTAATGTTCAAGTTTCCATTTCTGCCGGCACTCCCGGCGTGCAACCCGATATTTTTTTTCGAACTAACTACGTTATTGGCCTGACAGGTCTCTACAGTTTTACCAGATTACTAAGGGGAGGCGCTCAAGGCACTCGCCCGATTTTATATTGGAAAGCCAACGTTGATAGGTATGCTCCCATTAAGGGAGAACACGATAGCATCGTAAAAACAAGAAGAGTCAACCTGAAAAGGACATAGTTTGTTTCAAAAAGTAACATGGTCGTTACGCCGTTTTTCACGAGTAGCCTACAAAGCACTCTAAAGTCACTTGGAACAATAACATTAATTAGGCTAAACTACAAAAAGATCGTAATTGTTGTGTATTATTAATTGTTATTATTACTAAGCTGTTACTGGTTCTAAATTTAATTTTAAATGTGTATTTTTTATTTTATATACATTGGGTATTGTTTTTAATTAATTTTATGAAAATTTTAAAGAATGCCTGTAAGTTTAGTTCGAATACGAATTTCCGGCTTCTTCCTTTGTGATCATTTTTTTTTCAGTTTCTATTAAATAAGTTCCTAGTTGTTATGCCTTGTTGGATAGCTAAGAAAACGGGTGTTTATAAAATAATCTGCAAGTCAAGTTCCATAACGTTTTTTTTGTTTTCAAGGCATTTTAATGGAAAAAAAAAAAACAAAAATATATTGATATAATGTCGTTTTTCGTCTCGCATTTTTAAATTCAAAGCGATAATTTTTGTTTTAATAATGGTAAATAATCAGTGTTTAATCCTTTTTATAAATGAGAAGAAAATTAAAGATTCAAATTGACAGTTATTTTTAAATACCTTTTTGATGTTGCCTTTTTGACTTATTTTGCGTAATGCATATGGGGGTTAAAATTATCCTAAATAATCACCCCTATCACCTAACGGGATTACATCGACTTACCAAAATCCCTGTTTAAAATTAAAGCAAAAGGTGATGTTTAATTGTTTATTCAATTAGTAATAAATAGTTTTAAAATAAAACGAAATACAAGATACCTTGCACTTTAAATATTTATTGTTATTTCGTAATATAAAACAAAATTGTCAAATAAATTTACCGTTGCTTAAGCATTATTGGGCAAAACACCACGAATATAGGATTAAATAACACAAAGCATAATAAACTAAAACCAATACATGACAGACAAAGATTTTACCAAAAATGTCTAATTATTTCAGTAATTAATTGTATGTTATTAAATTAGAGAAAGTGGATTTTCCATGAATCTATTAATAACATTTATAATTTTGCCCTGTTATTTTCACAAATTTCATGTGGCAATACAGGTTTAATGTCAATGTCATAGAACGTGTTCTATGGAACATCTAGCGCAGCAGATTAGTACCTGTCACATTTTTATCAAAGAAACTTGGGAAGGGATAGAAATCTATCCCTATTTTATTACTAGTTCTGTAAAGTCTACTATTATATTTTATGACATAAATAAAAGATAATAAAATGCCAGCGAGCGCAACAGCTCTTTCAAGCGAATATGCGGAGGCATTTAGTTCAATTAACGAGAGACCGGTGGATGATATTTCTTTAGAATTCTTTTATAAACCACATACGATTACATTGTTAGCTGTATCAATTGCTTCAGTAATCTACAAAGCGTTTGTCAGGTATTTTACTATTTGTTTATTTTATAACTCTTATATATTTAAAATCCTTGAATGATGTAACCTCACACATTGGCTAAATGTCACCCCATAGGTAAATTTCCTTGATTCACACTTAGAAAAAACAAGGGTAGTATCAAACCCTGAAATTAATACATGGATGGCTAATACAAGTAATGTATAAAGGCTGTTAATTTAAACAAACTGCAGAAACCATGAATCCAAAATTGTGACATTTATTAATTAAAAACTGTAAATATGGATTCATTGTGAAGTAATGATATTGCTTATAGAGATATACAAGCAGATTAACATATTGAAATTTTATTAAATATGTTTTTACTTACACAAAGTTCCTTTTAATAAATTGTCAGGAAGCTCTCCAAATGTTCTAAACATTTAAAGTTCTTATTCTTTACACTTTTCATAGAAAACCATAACACTTGCATAAATGAGTTTAAGTAACAAGTAAAAATTGACATTTCTTTATTTTGTGATTATTATTATTGTCTAATGTTGTATTCATTTAATTTTCTAATTAATTTATATAGGAGTCTTTACATTATGTTTGTATAGTTTATGAAATTAAAATTATATCCTATTATTCATTCCCTCTATATTTTGGATTTAGGAAATGTGTATTATATTACTTTATTTTTATTTGTAAATATAAAAGTCATAATAAAATGATATAATGGTTTTATCACAGGTTTGAATTCTGTATCTAAATATGTACAAGTGTATTCTAGCAAATATATTTGAGAAGGCTTATTATGACTGAGACCTTAAACTTAAGCATTACTTTAGATTAATTAATTATACTGTCAAATGCTAATCAACAAAAAAAAATAGAGTTGCAAATATTATTCATATCGTGTATATAAATAAAAAAAAGTATTTTTAAATCTTTTCAATGTCTTTATTTTATATATATCTTTATTGTTGTGTACTATCATATAGTATCCTCACCACTTAATTTTAATTTCTGGTATCAAGTAACTACAAAATACAGTGATTGTAATGTTTTTATGGAAATTTGGTATAATGATGTTTTATAATGTTGTAAAAAATATATCAGATTGTTGAATATTTATCTTTTACAGAGATGAAACCAACACCCAAGATAATATATGGTCAGGAATATGTTGTGTAGTATTTTTCTTTTTAATAGTATCAGTTTTGACATTCCCCAATGGTCCATTCACAAGACCACATCCTGCCGTTTGGAGAATTGTGTTTGGCATGTCAGTATTATACCTGCTTGCTCTATTGTTCCTCTTGTTTCAAAGTTACTCTACAGTTTATGCAATTATGTACTGGATTGATCCAAATCTTCGTGATTTCCACATTGATATGGACAAGGTACTTATTTAATTCAAATATATAGATTTAATTGTATTTTATTAAAGTACTTTAATTGAATATTGTTATGAATCAGTTTTTGAATATAAAATTGTTTAATCTAAGTCCTGTATCAGGGTATAATTAAGTTGAAACTCGTAACAAAGAAGGATAATATATTGGACTGTAACTTGCACAGTATGAATTATTTTTAGATATTAATTTCTGGTTATTAAAGATTTTTTATATTATTACAATATTTCTGTGATCAAACTTTGCATTGAATTTTCCAATTTAAATATTACATTTGATATGAAATGTTATTTAACCCCAATTCGTTTACACTGAGTTTGTTACTATGTATTATATATAGTTTAATGGCTGATAATCTTATGTTTATTTTATTTTCAGGAATATGCAGTTAATTGCTCAGACCTTACTGTAGCTAAAGTTTGGTCTCATATTGATGTATTTGCTTGGGGCCACTTTCTAGGTTGGATGTTTAAAGCTGTACTGTTTCGGCATGCTGGCTTATTGTGGGCTATATCTATAATGTGGGAAATAACTGAAATTGCATTTGCGCACTTGCTACCAAATTTCAAAGAATGTTGGTGGGACTCACTTATATTGGATGTTCTCATTTGTAATGGGTTAGGTATATGGTGTGGGCTTAAAATATGTAAAATATTGGAAATGAGAGAGTACAAATGGGTTAGCATACGGTAAGATATTGGAACATTATTACAATACTATATTTGTTTTGGATTAAGTAAATATAAATTAATGACATCTAAAACAGTTTGTAGCAAAACTTATCATCTTATCTTCATACCATCCAGCACATTATTTTAATTTCTTGTTTTCTGTTAAAAGGTAGTCCTTTCTATCACAGGAATGTTAAGTAATAAATTGTTATATAATTTGAAATGAGAACACGGGAAGTATTATATGTCATTAAGTGTGATCTGTCAAAGATAAATCTTTGTCACAATGTGTTTTATCTCGGTTCTTGCTATATTGAAAATTTAATCATGATACTGTAAAAGGCATTATTATAAAACTATTGCACACTATGTTAACTGTAGAAAACTGGATGCCACAAAGTATATTGCAATCAAGGAAAACATTTATAATATTTAAAAAGTATATTATCAAGTTATTTGTATACTTTCAAAGAAAGTTTGTAAACATGTGATGCATAAATAGCAAAGATATAATTATAATCATTAGTGAAATTATTTTTACAGAGATATATCATCTACGACTGGAAAAATAAAAAGGGTTATTCTTCAATTTACTCCAGTACAGTGGACCCCGGTGCGATGGTTGGATCCAACAAGTACATATATGAGATTTTTTGCTTTGAGTCAACTTGTTGTATTCTGGCAGATATCTGAACTAAATACGTTCTTCCTAAAACACATATTTGAAATGCCACCGTCTCACCCAATTGTCATAGCACGTCTATGCTTGGTAGGTGTAATTGTGGCACCCTCTGTCCGGTAAGTGAAAATATTTAAATAAAATCGATAATTACTGCTTATTAGTCACTTATAAAGTGTAATCAGAAGTTAAATAGTTTTATTCTATGTTCTATTATAATATCTTATTGCTTCTGTCTATCAATAAAGAAATTGCTCTTATATTATGCATATTTTTATTGCCACATGTTTAAATCTAAATTAAAAATCTATAAATAAAGCAATCTTTTAAATAAGCAATAAAATACTTTTCTAAAACTATATCCATTGTTATATTTATAGTAAGGAGATATTAATATGAAAAGGAATAAATAAATGAAGTCCTAAAATTTCCTAACAATAATTATATTTATAAAAAATTTCAGACAATATTACACATATGTAACTGATCCAAATTGTAAGCGAGTTGGTACACAATGTTGGGTCTATGGAGCTATAATGGTCACTGAATCTATGTTGTGTATTAAAAATGGAAAAGAACTTTTTGGTCAAGCTCAAGTTTGTAATGTGATTGTATGGCTAGTCATTCAAATTTTAGTCTCAATAGGATGTGTATATGGCGTGGTTCTTTATCACCAATATTTTGCGGTAAGACAACATATACTTCATTTTGTCATTTTCACTGTGTTCACATAATGTTTTTTCCTTTATCGAGTTTTTAATATGTACTTAATCTAAATAAATTTCTCGATATTCTATAATAGTTGTGGTAGATATATTGCACATGTGTCACAGTTGATATATATGAATAATTTGGGGCATGTTATCCATTTTCATACTTTATTCACATACAATAACAATCCAACAATACTGTATGATTTAAAATTATGATGTTTAAAGCAAATATTCTCAAACAACGTGTGTAATAAAGGAGTAGAGGCTTATGGTCCTGGAATGGAGGAATGGATTAAAATTAACCCCCACATTGTTTAAATTCGTAATATATAAATCAGCTAGTTATTTTTTTGATCGCACATATAGAACAGCTTTTTAGATTGAAATACTGAATACTTGGGTTTAATAATCATCCCCTGTATACTTCCATATGAATATATTTGGATAATATAAAAGTATTTTAAATTAAAATAAAATAAAAGCGCTTGTACTTTAATTTCCTTCCTATTGGGTAATAGATTCTAATAAATCTTAATTGTTCTTGTAGGTCTAATCAATATTTATCATATTTCATGATTTTATTCAATTCATGCCACACATTAATTATTATATATTATATTATACTCTGTTACTCCATTACACTAAATAAGATATGAACAGTTAAGTATATAAAAGTACTTTATTTTACATTTTGTTATTTCTACAATTTATTTTTTACTTAAATACACATACATTTTAAAAAGCACTGTAATTTAATTTGATTACCTATATATTTTCTCGTTTCCTATAATATCTTACAATATACTGTATTTTGATGTCATATAACTTTTCCTATTTTTATAACCAATCTATTTTATGTACTTCAATAAAAACTGACAACCCTAGTTGTGCCTCGGCAACTATTTGAGTTGTGTGGATAACATAATTATCATTAGACTGCATGACGCTATATAATATTATGTTAATACTAAGTGTAATAAATTATTGTTTCAGCCCCCTAAGCATGTGTCTTCCCAAAGTCCTAAAAAAGATAGTTAAAAACTGGGTAAGTTGCTTTAAAAGAAAACTTCTATTTCGTTTTAGTTGTAAATCAGATCATCACACATGTTCATGTTCAGTTAAACAAAATCACTTACAGTCGAATAGCTTGTCATGACATGGAATTAAAAAAAAAATGCAAATAGAATTCCGATGATTTGCGCAATTGAAGTGGGATTAATTTATTACGGTTATAATCGTTCAGTAGAAAGGTTTAATGAGATCATATCAATTGCTTTCTCGTACTGGTTAGGTATTTCATTATGCTACATTTTTAAATCACATTTGAATTACTTGTCATTACGATTATAAAATCACTACTACACTTGCTATAGAGTAGATACAAACGTATATTTTACAAACGGTTCCTCATAAACAAAAACATGACAATACTAAAATATTAGAGACTATCGACTTCAAGGCACTTAAATTCTACGATATCGCGATTACCACTTTAGATGTATATAGGTTTGTATTAGCCAAACTCTTTTAGCTTAGATATTTTTTCATGGTCATCAATCAACATTAACAAATTTAATCATCATAAATTCTCTAGAAACGTTGATAAAAATCGTACAGTGTCGATTCCACGTTGAAAATGTATCTTTCGTCATTGTAATCTTAAGAGTTACCGCTGGTCTGTGAGAAATTTATAAAATAGGTATTAACTAGTGTTTATTGCTATCACACTTTGCGTGACCTATCCAATAGAGAGCAAGAGAGACAGCAAGATCATAACTTTGTATTTTCCTGTTTCCTCCTTCGAAACTGAATTGATTTTAATTATTTTTTTAAATAAATTAGGAGGGACTTTGCCTCTTCGTAAAAAAATGGTCGATTGTCTAAAAACAGCAATATAATTGACTTATTTTAATACTATTTAAAGGCTCTTTGGTTTTATGACATTTAATTTGTGGAATAAACAATATATAGGAACATGATAGTGATATATATCTAGATAGTATGGTATAAAATATTTGATCTAGTTTCTTATCCAGGGATAAAACAGAGGATTACTTTGTATGGACTAAACGCCACCCACATTTCCTCTTAAATATACTATATTGAATATAAAAGCTATACATGTACTCAATAATTTTCTATTCCAATTTGTTTCAGGTTTCATAATTACTGTAACTACAAATAAAGAATAAAAAGAATTTCCTGCTTAGTAATTTAAATATGATTTGTTTAATTTATGTTGAATGATTAATATAATTATGTATATATAGCTTACTGAAATAATTGAAGATCTCTCATGTTAACTAGTTTGTTAATAAATTTATAGACATGTACCAAATAATTGTGTAATAATTTAAATAGAAAATAGACACTAATATATATTTTTTTATTATTCAAAATGAAATTAAATTAATGTGACTCCTTAGTAAAAAGTATGTATGGTAGACAGTGTGTTATAATATTAATTAAGTATTAGTATTATTTGATAAACACACACACACATAAATAAAATTTAAGAGTAATACTTCGACTACTCTCTACTTAATATACATATAACCCTACCGGAAGAAATTATCTAAACAATAATGAAAACCATATCAAAACCTGTTAAATAGTTTATAATAATCGAATAAACAGGCAGACTGATAAAGTGACTTTGTTTTATACTATTTATTTGTCCAATCCGAAATACCATCTCAGAAAAATTAAGATTTCAGTAACAAATATTGACCCTTAACTTAACTTGATCATACAAAAAATATGGTTTCACATCCATATTTACTACCGCTACAATCAAGTCGAATATGAACAAATATCAGCACTTCACGTGAAATATCCTACATGTTAAGGACGCATAAAAATTGAATAAAGAACAATATAACCTAATTTAATTTGTGTCTGATGGCACTTATTTACGTACCCTGGCAAGAAAATACGTAAGATATGTTGACGTCTGTATTTTTCACACATGTCACAGGGTTGTCCACCACTTATATCTAGGTAACTATAATAAATGTTTATATTTGTTATGTTCTAACATGCTCAATATACCATTTCTAAAATTAGTGCAATATGAGCTCTAAATTATGTGGACAAATATCATTAGACGGACAGTTTTGTTATCTAGGGGTATCATTTTTACTTTCATTTAAGATCAGACAGAAATTTTACAATAAATACACATTACGAATTTCAATGAAATTTGCTTAAACTAAAATATGATTTCATTGTAGAATATGAATACTTTTACTAATTTCCTGGTAGCACTTATTTTTGGATAATTCCCTTTTATCTACCGGTATATTGTATCTACTTATTATAGGTATTCTTTCTTTTGTTTCTGAAGTATGGACGGCTAGAGGTAATACTCCATAATCTGGAGTTAGCAATGCATCATTGACGTTTTTGATGCTGCTAGCATTTCTTTAGGAGGATAAGAGCGATTTATTTAATGGGGATAAATTAGTAGGGGGTTTACACGATGGAAAAAAGGAAGCGTTCTTAATTTAATTCAGGTTCAAGTAAAACAAGATTAAAGCGTTATTTGCATAAAGGAGTAGAAGTTTAATACAAAATTGGCTATGCATTGTGTAAAAAGGAACAAGTTTTCTTAGAAAATAAGAGCGTCTGGCTGGAAGTCTTTGACGCAGGATCTTTTTTCCAATCCCAAAAAGTAAAATGTAATAGACGTTTCCTTTGGTTAGATAAAGGGGGGAAATTAGATAGCCACCTGACAATAATGTCTCATAGTATATCAGAGACAGATAAGAGACATTATTTGAATCAAATAGTATCCTCCTATTGTCTATGATTTCGGTAAATATATTATCAGTATTATCTATGGTCTGTGATATGATTTAATCTGTTTGGTGTAGTGTAGATTTTTTGTGTCTGCTTAGTGAATGTGTTGGTTTATAATACTAATTACTATTTCTAATATGTATATTTAGATTGTTGATTCTAATCCTTATATACAAATCTATTCCATCATTCTCAAATATGGACAACAGAGCTGCGAAATTAGCTCTAGCTAGGAAAAAGGTAAAACGTAGCAAACGTGTAATTTTGATTTGTCCGCTGCTGATTGGTAAATAAAAAGTTTGTCTTTCGGTTGTTATAAGTACGTTTCGCATGCATAAATATGTGTGTAAAGAAGTTATTCAGATAGCTTGGTATGATCTATGCTTACTTTACCACCAAAAAATTGCGTTTGAAATTTTTAAAATAATAAGCATACATATGAACAAAATTGATATACGCAATTCAACAATTCAGTATGTCTTACCTAACAATTCTATTCACTATAGAACTATGTGGCATTGTATTATAAAATGAAATGTGATTACATTACAGTTAAAAGACCATCAAGAAAAAAAAATAGAATCCATTCAAAAGGAAAATGTACTACCAATAGCACCAACAGAACAAAATTTGAATACCAATTCTACTTTACAAAATGAGAACCAAACTTCCCTCTATAATGAAGTTAACTTAAATAATATACCAAATGTCATAGAACAAGATATTCAAAACACAAAAGCTGGGTTAGAGTTGGTAACAAATTTTAATGGTATCATTCAAACCAACGTAGATAGTCTCAATGCAACAGAAATACTAATATCAAATAAGAGGAACCTTGAAATACAAGTTAATGATTTACAATCCAGACTTGCTGACCTTGAAAATCACTATTCACTAACTACTGAGAAATGTAGTGTTGCTCATCAAAGAATACAATATTTGGAGAATGAACTTAGAAACGCAAATGATAAATATTTGAAAGCTAATAATGAACTCTTAGAAAAAGACAATACTATTAAAGAACTTAACTCTTTAAAACTAATGTTGACTGAAGAAAATAACAGTATCAATGAACAGTTAGAGTTTACCAAAACAATGCTGACTGCTAAGGAATCAGAAAATAACTCCATTTATAGTCAATTATTTAATTTACAAAACCAACTTGATGCAACACAGTTACAACTGCAACAGTTGACAAATGGAGCTTGTGATGTTATTTCAAACAGTAAAGAAATTGAAAAAGAAGAGAATACACAATTGATGCAAAAAATCTCTAACTTAGAACAACTGCTGAAAGATGTTCATAAGGAAAAAGACAATATCACATCACACTACCAACACTTATGTTAATGATTTAAATGAACACCTGAAGGGTGTTTTAAATAAAAACGATGAGCAATGCAAAAAAATAAAAGCTTTGTTAGATAGAGAATGTGATCTTGTGGAACAGATAGCTGAAATGGAAATAAGACTACAGAATTTGAGAGTGCAGAAAATTACAGTTGATAATGATACTACAAATAGCAGCGATGATGCTAAAGAACTGCAATGTAAATATGATAAGCTTCAAGTAAGTATCTATACATGAGACAGATGTTGTTTTACTGGTTTCTACCAGTAGTTCAGTCTTAATTTTGAGCTAGTTTTTATTTCTATTTACTCAATATTCACCATTATTGCTTAGTCTCTTGAATAACACAAGCTACAACATACTACTACATATGGCGAGTATCCAAGTCTTCTGACAGCAAAATCTTTAACAATGCTTCATGTTTAGTTTTTCATATACAAAATTAAAGTAAGAGTATCTGTGTATGTCCTTCATATGATCTCATTCTGAAGCTGAATAACCTGGATATTTTACATATTTCTTAACATAAAAATATTTGTATATGAGATAAGGATCTAATTACTCTTTTATTACAGGAGAATTATAATGATTTAGTAGTCAAATATAATCAACTTCAGAAACAATATACAGAGATCAATGCGAAATTGATGGAGTTGAGCCAACCAAAAGAACCTGATTGTGAAAATAATCAGATCAGCATGTCAAAGTTAAATGCTGATATAACTAGTGATAAAATTGCTGCTCAACGAGCAACAGAACAAAACAAAAAATTGAAACAAGATATGCAGGGCTTAGAGGAGGCATTTGTCAAAATGGTAAATAATATTGTAATAATATTCATGACTAACATTTCGTGGTGTTTTCTAATATTACTAGATGCACAAATGGCTTCATTTACTTAATTCCTGCATATAAATTTATGGATGAGACTAAAGTGTTTGTTAAATAAAAACTAAGAAAGCTGATATGAAATAAAATGTATATATACATACATAAATATATATATACATGTTTTGTTATTTATTTTACTGGAATGCTAAACACCTGTAAATACTGGTTTTTATTGAGGTATTATTGATGGTTAATTAACATTTTACATGAGAGAAGTCTATAGGGATTTTTTAATTTTTTCCTATTTGTGTAATCCTTGCTTTGTTTGCCTACAACATTGAAACAAGATTTGGGAAAAAAAGAAAATGCCAACATCACAATCCAGAAAACACTATTTTGCTATTTAAATTTGTCTAATGGGATAAATAGCCTTTTCATCGAAAACTATATTTATCCATAAATATTATAAAACAATGTCACTTTTCCGTCTATCTTTGTGTTCCCTAGTTGTTTTAAACTATACAACAGATTGTGGTATGATTTTCATTTATATTTATAGAATTTCTTCTGGAAGGTTTATATGTATAATAAATGTACATTATATGTGTAAAAAGTGGAGAAAATTTGTATTATAATGAAGTCGTAAAAACTACTTTTAGAGCGATTGCATTGGTGACACTGACTAAACTTACGAGATATACGAAGATATATTTACTATAGAATTGTACATCTTAGGAATGGTCTATAAAAATGTCTAGGATGATATATATCTTATTTTCTAAGGGGTTTTTACCATTATAATCTTTTTTTAACCATTGTTATTAAATAGTTGGTTATTTGCGACACTATTTAGACAAATATAGTATTTATCATTATCTAATTGAATACTTTATTTACGTTGTGCATTTAAAGTAGATCAGAATTTATCTTTATAGCATATCATTTTCATAAATATCTTGGAAGATACCACAGATTTCAAATTACTCCCAACGAAGAAAAAAGGGCGTTTGTTTAAAAAATCTTACCTAGCTATGACTTTTATGAGCTGTAAATGTCGAAAAGTCAAAAATCAATCTAAATCGTTTGAACATTTGTGACCCCAAATGAATACATCATACCAGTATGACGCCGGGGCTTGCTAGTATTTACATGTATTAACATGATTTGAGGGGTTCAAGACGAATCAAACTAAATGTCACGTGAGGGAGAAAGGCGGTTTCGGAAAATTACACGTAATATTTTCGGGATACAAAAATGGTCAAAAAATGTGAGAAAGTCAGAAGTAAAAAGTTAAAGTAAAATATGCTGAAATCTGAGACAATTCTTCTATACATTAAAATCTATGAATAGATTAAAGTTATTATTGATGTATCGCAACGTGGCCCCAGATTCTTTATTGGTTGAAAAATTATGACGCGCAGTTTAAATTTCTAGTAATATTTGTCGCGGTTTTTCGAATACCGGAAAGCAGCACAAATAGCCCTTCGATTATTTAGGCGCTATTAGTTGAAGGAGTTTTACTGAAAGTCGCATGGATTTGTTTGTACCAAAAGTCACTCATGAAACTATGCAAGAGTTTCCAAGGACTGAATTAAAATGAATGTTCCCTTATACTTAATTTTAATAGTTCAAACATAATATATAGGGTATGTTTTATCAAACATAATATATAGGGTATGTTTTACAAAGATAATTTTGTGTACCAATTAATAGTAAATCAAAGCTTTAATATTTAAAACATCTTATACAACTGGGAACTTAAATGTCATTATAATTAAATTAAAAACAATTATTTATGAATACTCATTGTTTTAAAAATGTATGTTGCAGAGTAAAGATAAATTAGAATTAACAGAAATATTAACTGTTGAAAGAGATTTAAATAAGAAACTCACAATAGCATTAGGCTGATGTGGAGGAAAAAGCAAAAGATATGCAAAGAAAACTGAAAGCAAAGGATGAGGAAATGATAAGACTGCAATCAAACTACAGAGATATTGAAAAAAAATATGAATGTTTACAGGATAACATGAGAGATAATGCTAAGCCTGATGATAATGTAATAAATAATAGTATCACCGTTGATACTATTGTAGTTGATGAAGAATGTGTAGAATTGGTTGACTGATACCAATGATATGGTAATGTTAGCTAAAGATTCTGATATTGAAAACAAACGTCTTGTAGAAACTATTGATGCTAAAAAGAATTCAAACATTCCGAAAGAAAATGCAATGGAAAAACTTCAAGAACGTTTTTTGAAAATTATGGACGAAGTTGCTGATTTGTCTGATGAGAAACATAGATTGGAACATATAATACTACAGTTACAAAACGAAACCGAAACTATCTGTGAATATGTTGCTCTGTATCAACAACAACGAAGCTTATTAAAAAAAAGGGACGAGGAGAGAAGTGCTCAGATAAAGATGTTTGAAGAAGAATGTAATAAACTTAGAACACAATTGGAGGAATTAAGTGCCATTCTTATAAAATTGGCAGAAGATAAAGAGCTCATATCATATTTCGAGATGGAAACACGACGTCATGATATACAAAGAATTCTTAGTTTACTTAATAATTTAAAAAGTAATTCCTTGGTTGACCCCAATAAGAATGTAGACTTCAAAAATTTTAATCCATGTAACTGTTGTTCTGGTAAACTTATTGAAATATAATCATTCATTCCAAGTATGCTTTTATTTTAAGAATTGAATGCACCTGTACTTAACCTTCTCCTCTCATGTCATACACATCGAGTATAACTACTTCACGAGAGCTGCAGTAGATTTAAAAATATTTCTATTTATTTACTAATGAAAGATAATCAATTTTTTTACTATGAATAGTCTAGAACATTCTTGATATTCTTTTTTTCTTGCCCATATATACATAAATTATTACACAAGAACATGGTATAAGTCAAATTAAAAACATGATTTAACATTAATTTATATAAGACACCGTCTCTCCATATTTATAATCCTATATTCAATGGAGTGGGGATTTTTTTTAAATAAATAAACAAAACTAATTTAGGCTATAAAATGTTATTACAAAAAGCTTTTTTTTAAAGGGTGTAATATAATAGTCATAATTGAAACAACTTTCTTATTGTAAGTATTATTGATTATTATGACTACAGTGTACACTGCGCTTTAGCAGATATTACTTAGTATTAGTGTACACATATGCGGAGAAACGTACTTTCACGGTTTTCGTAGGCTGAGACTAGAGTGCGGCCTGGGTCACGTAAAAGTACGTATTTAGTAGATTTTTGATGGATACCAGGTAAAGTATAAGTACAATATACGTATTTATATCGGATTTTAATATGACTGAAATAAATCGTAACTTCTAGTTAGTATTGTAAATGCGAATGTGAGTTTGTTTATTACGCTTCCACGCTTTAATTACTCTAGCGATCATCCTGAAATTTTGCATGATCCTTCTCAGGGCTGCAGAAAAGAACATAGGGTACCTCCAGAAAAATGGACTGTTCTCGAGAGATAGGACGAAATTTACATTAACCGCTACCCTAACCCTAACCCGCTAGCAAAAACTTATTTTTAATAGACTTGGTTATTCGTGTATTTAAATGTTTTCATTTGAATTATTATTTTATATTAAAAATCCATTTGTGTAAAGTTAATGTCTATAAAAATATAAACTTAGATTTACTCTTGTTTTTATTTCTTATAATATTTTATTTTTGAAAGTGGTAAAGTCCATTTGGAACTAAAAAAATCGTTTATTTTTTAAATAATTTAATTTAATGTGTATAGTGTTAAATAATCACTCTAATAGATTAACGTTCACCAATATTTTTAATTCAACTTAAATTCAAAAATAGACTTAAAAAATTAACAGCTCATATACTACTTACTGCCGTATAAATCGACAACAAGAAAACAATTATTAGATAGCGATAGAAAAACGAGGCCTATTATACTGCCTTTATCGTCCAAATCTCAGTCATGGGCAAAATCTGCTTTTTTGTAGAATTTAATGTTTCAAATGATATTTTGGTATTTTTAACATAACTTGTTATGGTTAAATCTATACATATAATAAGAATGTAAATCCAACGTGTCTGTACTTTTTTTATTTTTGAGAAAAAAATTGTTGCAGGTGTCTAGGAATAAGTAATAGAATCCATTTCGGTCATTTTAGAAATGTCTGCCTGTCTGTTTGTTTGAACATGCATCAATAGTAAGGTATAAAGGTTTCTATTAAAACTCCAGCAAGAAAATAATCAAGCATATTCCGGAGCAACATAATTTTTTTTGTTTCATTAAAATCGTTTAACTCTATCCAAAGTTATTGTAATTTTATTGACGACGGGAGCTAAGTACGAGAGAAAAATAGATAAGAAAATGGACTTTAGCCTCATCTAAAAACCAGGGTATTTTATAACATGAATAAACATTACCACGGTATTACATTACTAAGACATAGAAGGAAAGAAAAATGGTTAATATTTTATTTTCACATAAATAAATATTAATAACCTAAGAAGTTCAGTAATTAATTAATATGCATTACTGCAAATAGATGGTGTTGAACCGCCATTTTCTAAATCTATTACTACTATAATATACATTCTAAAAATTGGCCAATTTCATATATTACGTATTTCTATAAATTGAATAATTTACTTTGTATAAGTAAAATATGATTTTTATTTTTCGATCGCATAAGGTTTATGATTAAATTTGTAAATTTCTAATAAGTTTCGTGTTGTAAATATTACAAGTTTTTGAACCTTATCACATTTCAGGACAAATTTTTATTATAATAAAAAATATAGAGACTAAAATTGTTCATTGAACATAAATGTAAGAAAAAATCATCTTTAGAAAAAATAACAGACTATATTTTTGATGACAACAGATGGCGTTAGACTTATAATTTTATTGGTATACTGCCGTAAGAATATTATTGCAGGGAAGAGTATAGATAACAATGAGATATTTTCTGTGTTTTTAGGTTTATTTCGAATTATAATTTTCATAAATATACCTTGATTCTAATGTCTTAATTACGCTTTGAATTAATGAATACCTTTTGATTTATGCATTAGGAAGCTTGCATTTTCTTCCAGCGGTACCGTGGAGAAAAAATACTGCAGGCAGTGCAAATGAAAAGGAGGGTAACATAAAAATAATAATAAGAATGAGCTATGTGAAATATATATGAATGAATACTATACGAGCCCTCGGCTGATTTTGTAAGACTCGGATCTCAAAATGGCAGATTATGTTTTCAATTATTTTTTAATTTCACTACATCGTACATTGTAAATTTCATGGTTTAGTAAACATAGTTCGTACAAATGAAAAAATAATTTAATGATAAATTTTACATGAAAATTATTGTGACCATTATTAGTTTTTAGCCTGACACTTTACATTACAAATATACAGTTATAAATTAAGATTGTTTCATTAATGACTGTGTTTTGTATTCCGTTCCATACGGACGAAGTCGCGGGCACAGCTAGTATGTAATATCTGGATATCATTCATCCAAAAAAGAGAATCCTATTATATGGATGTTTAGAACAGCCATAAAAGTTGAATACATAAAAATAAGTGTAAAAAAGTTATTCGAGTTTAATCACCGAATATGGAAACGAGTTTTTGCAATTTTTAACCTTATTTTCATATAATACGGACATCTATTTTAATAAGTTATCTAAATAAAGAGTCGGTGTGTTACAGTCTTCGCCAAACTTTTTGACCGCGCTATATATAGTTGCATTGAACACCTGTTTAGGTGTAAATATATACTATACTATATGCGTTATACATTTTTTTTTAGATTTTCCAAAACACGAGGTGATTGAAATTGCAAAATCCTTCTACAGAAAGTTCGTGACATTTATAATAGTTTAGAAAAAAATAATGGAACATGATTACTTGTAATTTCTATTTCGGTATTGGACTACCTGAATTTTGAATATTTTCTAAAATATGAGATACATATTTACTTAAAAGCATTGAGCTCAACGGCGCGTCGTCAAACGTGAAAAGTGTAATATTGTAGTGACATTGATATTAATGTCAAGTTACTGCATGATCTACATTATTTTACGCATACTAATCTATTCTGCATTTGCTTTCGCCTTTACTCATTTTTAAAGCGATGATGGCTTAGTGTGCTTGGACGTAGGTTCGAATCATTGCGAGTCAGCCGGAGCTCTGTGAAGGAAAACCTCGTGATGAAATCATAGCGAGGTGGTAGGGCTTTCTCTAAGATCGCCTGCTCATGTTGAAAACCTATTGTAGCGACCCACATACCTACATCAAACGTGGCATGTGTGTACTACAACAACTTAAGCGAAAAACCAGCGATACTCTAAAACAGCAGTACCAGCACGGATTATAGCCCAGGTGTCGGCCACATGATACCTGGGTGTAATTATAATCTCGCCGACAAAACCCATTTACGACGCGGGCATTATTATAGTTTTGTTTTATTTTGCACTTATTTATATTAGTAGTTTTACTTTTATTTTATTACTGGTTTTTATTGTACACTGCGTATTGTTACAATTGCTTTATTGCTCCGATATTGTGTTATTCCTAGTTTCTATTACTCGAGTACTATTTGTGTTTTGCCGACTTTAATCCTGGTTCTGTTCCCTCTGCTCAGCTCAATAAAGGAGATTCGTAATCCAGCTGCCAAAGCGATTGCTAGTCTGCACAAACGGAGTCAGTTATTTTATTTCAACCTTCTGAAGTTAGCAAGTGGTAATCACACTACCATTTCCGCTAAACTATCGTCAAGTACCTACGGTTTGTTCCAGCAACTGCACTTGAGAACCAGCCTCTTTAGAGTTATCGTGTTTATCACAATGTCGTCATTTAACATCCCGATGAGTTGTGGTCAAACGCTAAAACCTATAAAGTATTAAAAAAACTTACATGTTATACTAAACCTAAGGTTTTAATTGAAAATAACCAAAGTTAGTAAGCGTAAGCAGTTGTAAGCGTTCCAATGTTGAGTACTCTTAATTTTCGCGGGTACTGTAGTTAACCTGAACACTTTTTATTGATAACAATATCGTCCTAAAAAAAATTGATAAAATAATCTTTTCTTAACCGTCTAAACCAGAATGACCCTTAAGCATAGATTTGCGATTTCATCAAATTAAACTTTTTTAGAGTTTTGTCCTGATTGTTTAAGAGAATAATCAAGAACAGTCCATGTCTTCCGTAAATAGTTAATTTTTATAATCGCTAAAAGTATATATTTATAGCATAGAGATTCAAATTTGTGAAGTCTTAACTCAGATCCACTATTATATAAAAATCAACAATTGAATGTTAAAGTTGTTATGAACGTGTAAGTTAAATACGGAAAATAGGATTATAGGAAGTAAACAACAGTAATCACATTTAATATCAGTTTTATATTTATTTATGATCCTTGATACAATTATAATACATTTAATTAATAGAGCGACGCAAATAAGAATACATGTAATAAATAAAATTTTATCACATTCAGTGTTCGACTTATATCTTATAAAAAGACAAAACAATTAAAAAACAGGAAGTTACATTCAAAAATAAAATGTATCAATTAGGTGAAAATTGTCAGTTCTCCAACAATTCTAAGTTTATATTCTTAATTCTAATAATAATTATGTTTGTAATGTAGCGTTAACACGAAAGAGTAATAAGTCTTGTTATTTATTTATATAAGCATAGAACTGTAGCCAGGACTTTTGAATAAAATTAGGCAGTTATTTTCCATTTAATTTATTTCGAGGTGTGCTCGAATTCCAAAAGGCTCGATTAAGCTGCATCGTTTGCTTTTAAATTCGTTGGACTTTTTAAAGATTCATTATATCTTTGAACTTCTAATCCAATATTACAAGACAGATTAAAGCCCTCTCGGCGCATAATTACCACCTTATTAGTATTTTGCATACCATTTACGTATTCTACTATTAACAATACCTATACAAATTAAAAAGAAAATCGACCTAACATTTCAAGAGATCTATAATGTCGAATCTAAAATTCATAATTATACGTAAAAAATAAAAATACGTACTTTCAGAATTATTTCACTGCAAATTAATTTTGTCATTTTACATCAACATAAGACCAATCCGAGTCAGGCTCTTACATTACTATATTCCGAAAACAAAATTCAATGTTATCATCAACTGAATTGCTGTCAAGATTGGCCTTTTTCATTTTATATTCTTGGGTATATGAAATACCAGTCAGTATGTTTTATATTCATTTATATAATTTTACTTGTATTCTCAACTTAGGAACTTTAACACTTTCAGTTAGATCATACACTGGAATACTGGAAAAGTAAACATATTAAGTGATTATTTAATTAATACAATATGAAAAACATTACGCTTTATAAATATGGTTGGAAAAACCGTTCAATAATGTGAAGTGATGATACATGTTAGATATCCAGTCTTCTGTCAGTACTATGAACCATGTTATTATTCTTACAACTACTGCCTATAATATAACTCTGGAATCAATACGAACTGAAATAAAATCATATCAAAAGACTGAGTCACTCTTCCAGCGTGTTATAGTTGCATAAAAACTGGGCATATTGATTTTATAGCATAATGTTACTATTTCAAACTTTAATGTAGATAATTAAAGTTACACTTCATTTTTAAATGTCAATTATTCAAATTAATTACTTCTGTTGATTGTCGTCCAGAACTTGATCTGAGTTCCCGTCGAGGACATGGTACTGACATAGCTTCTTCAGATAATTTACGCCCTTTTTTCCGATTACCTTTTCGTCCGGTGTCATTTGACGAAACATCTGTATTAGTTTCATCGATATCAACAAGATCATCTTTGTTTTCAATGTCTAATTTATTGGTACTAATATTTTGAATACTTTCTGCATTCGCTTGAATGTTCGTGTCTTCATGATACGAACTGAGTAATTTAGATTGCGATTTATCATCTCTGTCCATAATGGATACAGTCGATGTGGAATCCTTTATTTTAGTTAAATTATTATCAAAGTCACTAGGTTTTATTCCAGTTTTTATTACAGTCGACGGTGCTATGAGGTCCTCCAAATCCATTTCACCTGTATGTGATGAATGAACTATTTGTTTTTCTGCTATTGGAATCCCATCTGAATGGAATAGTAGTCCTTCATTTTTTTAGCAATATTCATTTCATTTGATTGTAATGCAAGGTTCTCTGGTTCACTTATCATCTCATCGAGTGTTCTTTTCAAAGAAATACTGGCAGATCCCTCATCAGTGGCCAATGTTCTAGCAATATATTCTGATGAACTTTTGTTTAATTTTTCGTATGCATCTTTTTCATATTCTTTCGACTTTTTGGCTTCAACCGAACTGACAAGACTAGCACTCAGAGCACCAGATGCCATTTGCTCCAATAACATTTTGCTTATATCAATGTCTTTTTTATCACCCTTTAGTAGTTTTTCTTGGACAGCGGCAAACTCTGGTGGTACTTGGGATCGCAATGAATCATATGGAACTTTCTTTTTATCTGATTTTGATAAATCTGTTGCAGTATTTGCGTCATCAGTGTCGCGAGATCTTTTATCTAATCTTAATATAGAATCATAGTTCAATGCTTGTTTAGAGAGAGATTCTATTAGAAATGGATCTGGAGGTAAGTGTATTTGTGGCATTTGACTTGACTGTTGTCTATCAGTAATCTTTTGCTGACGTGAACTCGATGTTACCACTGTGGATGAACGCGGTGTAGTCGTTTTAGTACTGGTGCGAGCCGAACTATGACTTACTGATCCTTGTAATGAGCTTGATACAGAACTAGCTGCCATGTTATTACTCAAAAGTCCCAAAGCATCATATGCTGATGTCATTCCAGAATGCATACCGAAGGGACTCAAACTACTCAACCCTAATTGTGGATACAACATATTCGGATTTGGAAATACAAATGGAAATTGTGAATTAGTAGATTTTGAATTTGATGGATTACTTGTTTCTACAGGTTTCCGAGATTTAGATTTAGATTCTCCCGTAACACTGGCCGGGTTCAAATTATTCATGTCAAGTGAAGAAAATCCAGGTATACCCAGACCAGCTAAATTAGCAAATATATTACCTCCAGCTATGTTTCCCAATAAATTAGGCATACTGCTAAAGGAATTCAACAGTGGATTGTTTTTAGGATCAAAACTACTCAAACTAGACAATAGTTTTGGATCAAACGTGTTAAGTAATTTTGGATCAAATCCAGTTAGATTAGACAATGTTGCTGCCAATGTCTTAGGGTCAAAGGCACTCAAACTAGAAAGACTAGCTAAAAGTGCTGGATTCAGTCCTGATAAACTTTGGCTTAAGTGTGAATTCGACGACAAAACATTAGCCGATGTCGTATCCAGAGTAGGTGGTCGACCTTTCTTACGTTCTGGAACAGATCCACTGGACTGCATTGGAGAATGTCTTTGGCTGCGGACATCTTGAGGCAACTTCACATGTTCTTTTATGCTTTCTGTCCACTTAGAGTCTATATCATACATCGGATTCTCTGCAATCCACTGGGCGAGGTGCTTGAGTTGCGGCGCTTTATGACCAACAATGCGCTTTCCTGAGACTCGATGCACTACAGGTACATGCTCGTCGGGCGCCAAGTCGTGGAGCCATACCACGGCGCCGTGGCTCCACACTCGCTTGCTCAGCCAACCACTTATTAACCTTCGCTTCGTGTGAATACGACTTCATTGGTATTGTGCTTGAAGTCTTCTGTACTTTATTCTGCTCTAACGATTGTTGTAAAAACGACGAAAGCTCTTTGGTCGACGATTGTGGCGACGGCACGCTGGTGACTGTAACTGAAAATGGTTTCGGAGCAGGTGAGGCACTTGAACGGGTAGGGGGTGCCGCAGGAGTCACAGTTACATCTGGCGGAATTGAAGCACCTCTTCCTCGGCTTTGGTCTGAAGGAACCACAGGACTTGATGCTCCACTTTTAGCCGCCGAAAGGCCTAAGACAATTTCATCCAGTTTCTTTCTCCTTTTCTCTTTTCCTACTATTTGTTCAGGAGCCGGCTGTGAAATTAATGGAATAAGTATATAGTTAGTTATCTATAAATTTCGAAATTGTTTCACAAGTCACCTTGAAAATTAGCAAACCTTATTTTTCATGGTATTCATTTACTACAACACGTCATTGGATATAGCTGTGGCGCATTAATTTCGATACCGTACAATTGTTATGATAGTTGGTATGTATGGATATTTTAACAAAAACATTATTATGCAAATAAACTTATTACAACAAAAAATAAAAAACATGTGTTGAGTCAAGTATTCAGTTATTAAATCATAATTTCGTTTAAAAGAATAAAGCCAAAAGAACAGTACTAATAATTCGACTTACTGCATTCTTTCTCTTCATAAGTCTTGTCAAAGTATCGTCAAGCCTACTACGAGAATGAGCGGCGGGAGGAGACCGACGTCCCACTGAGAAATCTTGCGCTTCGCTTAAATCAAGAGGAGTCGAGAGATCAACGGGAACGCTAGATGCGGTTGCAGTGGATACAACCGGCGAAGCAGCAGGCGGTAAAGCCGCAGGAGGTGCGCGCTGGTGTGCGGGCGGTGGCCCAACTTCTGTCTCAGCCCCTGCTGTAGCAGCTCCAGATCCCTGATGCGCTGCAGTAGGAGTTGAGAGCAACGCATGCAGCTTGGCACGATCGGTTTCGACATCAATGGCAATATGCCGTTTTTGTGATTGTTTACGGTCATCCATTAGAAGCTGAGCACGAGTATCTGGACCCGAAGGTGTAGCAGTAGGCCACTCGCGATTCTGCACAGCATGTGCGATGTGATGCAACCGAGTTTCAAGGGCGCGTTCAGAAAACCACCGTTCGGGAATAAGAGCCTCATCAGCTCGACCCAATTTAGCTAGCGTCTCTAGTTCTGACAGAGCGTCAGTGTCATCATCATCGCGTTCGCAAAGATTCATTGTACGTTTACTGCGTCTTAGTGACATTCGTGTATCACCTGCTGATTTCTCTGAATTATTTGTATCTTCCTCATCTGATGATGCTTTTTGTGTGTCGTGTTTGGTTCCTTTATGACTGGTATACCATTTACGAGCACAATCGGCAAAAGGCAATTTTGGATCACAGAAAAGCTTGTTAAATGTATCTCCCAATCCATGTCTGCAAACAATAAATATCAGTTATTTTTTATAAATGGTTAGTTTATATAAAGGGTTCCGTGTATTTTAATTATATATCTCCTATTTCTGTAGTTAATGTTTATATATTACTAAAAACTCGTATGTAAAACTTAAATAGTAATGTATGCAAAGCATCCGTATATTACACTAAAATTGACACATACAACACAAATAAGCATTATGCTTGTATAGTGTCTATGAATTAACGCACGATATGATGTCGCACTACACACAAAACATAAAAATCTCTCTGTATCTTTTGCACTTCACTAGAGTGTTACAAAGACCAACATATTTTTGTGTTTACAAAATATTGTAAATACAGGTCCCCTTTGTTTTTGTTTAAACCTACCAGGGAGTCAATCCAGGCTACAGGTATATTGTGTTAATGATTTTTGGATATGCTGTATCCTAAAAATACATTGGTATGTATACTGTCATTGGGAAAGTTTTGCGTAACCTGACCTGTATACATTGTCTACATCAGTATTGCAAAAGATAAAAAATATACGGGTTGCTTAGATTACGCATAGGAAGTGGAGACCATTATCATAACGTACTATAGACGTGTGTCCACCTAACTTTAATCTTACCAAAACAATCCCATATTTTTAATCAAATTCTTTTACTAAATGTATTCAAATTTAAAGCAAAATAATTTTAAGCTTATTTTCACACACGCGCGTTCACACAGTAACGTTACTCTCAGCTGTGTGTTGCTTCAATAATTAATAAGAATGAAGATGCCTCTGTGCTTGCCAGTACATATTACATGATTATAGTATAACTTTATATTTAAAACTGACACTATTTTTTGTACAAAGGAGAAACACAAGCAATACACAACTTGCCCCCCCCCCCCCCATTCTATATGACAAGAAAACAGACATTGCTAAATACGTATTGCTTATAAAGATCGTAATAACTTTATATTAAATGAAGATATTGTGTTATTTTTACATGATAACGATCAAGTGCATAAGAAGTAAAACTAAAAAGATTTGATGAAATCTAAACCGTGGATACCTATTGAGAGATGCGCATACAACAACAGACCTATCAGTTTTTCTGGAGATTAAATTGTAATATTTTAAGTTATATTACTATGTAGGTCTTACTTGCAAACTCCCAAAATTAAAAGTTTATCATGTCGAGCTGGTTGCCACCACGGCGGCGTGTCCGGTGAGCGCTCACATAAAGCCAGCCGCGCGTCTAGCGCCGGATGTGGAGCGACTTCTTCACGTAGAACACGTAAAAGATCGATTCTGCACAGAAATGGTAAAATAATTGGTTATTATACACACAAAATATAGATAATTCTCATTTTACAAATGTATGTTTTAACAGAGACATTTTATTGGAGAAATAAGGCATAATAAAAACCGCAGTCATTGATACAGTTATAAAAAATAGCTTGTAAGTAAAGTAAACATTATTTATAGATTTCAATTTTATGATATTGCTGAGGTATTGTGAATAATACAAGGCATTTCATAGGTCCTATATAATCTATAAGCCATATTATTTCAATTAAGAAAATGTTACTTCTAGATTCTGAATTTTTTCATATTGCAATGTCCATATTCACGTAATATGTTACATTATACAAATATATAAAGTATTTTTTATTAATGAAGGCATTACTTTGCGGAAATCCATCTTAAAAAAATAGTTAGCAACCAAACAATCCTTAGCAGAAGTGTGAAGTAACGTTCACTCAATTTTTTTATATAAAGTATTATTGTATAGTATATTATAAATTAACAGTAAGTGACATTAATTGGTGAAGTGATTACTATTAGGACGAATAAGGAAGTAACAGTATTTTTTAATTTATCATAGTACTGAATCAAATTAAATTATTAATACATTTGAATCAGAATCCCCAGATACCAAAGTAGAAAGAAATAATGAATTCGCTACTCGCTCATTGTTTACACGTATTTCACAGTTACGTTTATATCATGGTAAAAAACAGTGTGATTAGATATTTGTACACATTAGTTTGGAAAATCCATGGGTCTTAAATGATTACAATGACGTATTTTCATAATTTAAATAGATATTTTGAGCAGTAAACCAATCACAAAGGACTCGTCACACTTGGATAGTTTGCTTTCTGTCTCCTTGTTTACTGTGTTTATTGTCTCTTATATTACTCGGAATTCAATATGTTATAAATCTATTCAACAATTGTCATGAAATTTCTACTGTAACTATACTGACTTGATTTTGTAATCCTGTTTTTTTTATTTCTTTGTATTTACAGCTGTCTTTTTCTGATTATTTATATTCGTATAATTAAAACTTGTATTTAACCTTTAAATTTCGTACTGTTTTGTTATTTAATTAAGGTCAGCTGTATGTTATCCTAAATAAATAAAAAAAAAACAAACATCTCGCACTTAAGTAGACCAATTAGGCAACAATATTTTTTATATTTACATAATATAAATACTATTCTGTATTTAAAAATGTATATCAATATTGTCATACCTTTCTAATGTTGCAATGGCTCTTTCTTCTCCAATCGGTTCAGCTTTTAAATCGGCTCTCGTTGGAAGTTCAGCTTCACCCACAGAAAGACCACATTGGCGTTTACACATTGCCATAAATGCTTTGAGGTAGTCGGTGAGAGCATCGTCGCTTTTTGAGTCTAATCGAGCCAATGTTCGAAAACGACTCCAACGTAATGATTTCGTGGCCGGATCAAATTCTACTCCGTAAGAGGCTACAGTGCGACGAAAAGCTTCTTCGTCAGCGCGGGTCCATCTCCATTGAGATGCTTCATCTCTCGCCATTTGGTCCATGCGTTCACGTCGTTCCATCTATCAGAGGAAGAACATATTTATATGTAACTAGTTACTGCTAGCGACTTTGCTTATGTTAATGTAGGTTTTGATGTATTCTTGGGAACAGTACATTTTTTCGGAATGAAATATCCTTTTCTATACCTCTAACAAAGTGTATGCAAAATTTAGCAATGATTGGTTGAGTAATTAGGCGTGAAAGCGTAACAAACAAATCCACTTTCGCATTATGAATACTAGTTGAGGACTAGTTTGCCAGCTCCAGCTTCACACGGGTGGACTAACGAAGAAAACACATCTAAATCTTCTGTTTACAGTACCATCATGTAATGAAGTAAAATGGCAACAGAACATTAATCTATCAATTCTGCCAATATTTTTTAATATCAGCCTAATGTCTTCTGTCTCACTCGCCTATGTTTTTATACAGATTTCTCAAATTACATTTTTAAGCAATTTCTTTTATACAAACCTAGTACTGACAGTTGCAAATACAACAAAAAAGAATTAACCAAATAGGTGCAGCCATTCTAAAGCATTGCATTGATGTGCCTTTGGCAATGGATTTTTATTTATATTGATTGATTATGTATACATATAATATCAAGGCTAAATGGACCGAAAAGTTAATTGTAAGATTTTTTACTTTTAAGAACATGATGTAATAAACATCGAATCTTGAAAGATTTTTTGGAATGCATACCGCAGCTAGTAGAACATGCAGTGGAACATCGCGCACCTTAGCCTTCTGCTGCAATTTGAGCTCCTCGCGCTTGTAGTTTCGCTGGTAAGCGGTGATAAGGCGTCGAAGCCTGGTGTTGAGGTCTTGCATAGAGGGCCACAGGTGTCCTCGAGAGGGGTCCTCGTCCGGCCGTGGAGACGCACCCGGAGACGTTGCTCCCGCGCCGCTAGACACTTCGTCTGTACAGTCCTCTTCGCCAACCCCTGTACCGCGAACTTTTCTTTCTTCACTCCTGATATGGAATGTTTGAAATATTTCATAAAAAGCTATTAACTTTTCTCTATACAAAAAAATCTCTTGTTTGGTTTATAAAAATAAAGTACTAAAACTTTTAAAAATGTGGCATATTTGACTTTTTTGTCCAAGGTGCCAAATTGTTAAAATTTAAATGATTTCAGTTAAACACAAATATTTGAAATTAATTTATACAGCTTTTTTCATGTTATAGGTTTCTTTTGAATTGTATGTTTTATTTGAATTTTAAATAATTTGTTTTTATTGAAAATATAGATATAAGGCGTCAATTTCAATTATTGTCCTCAGTGATGTAAATCAGCTTATTAACGGTCGTTTTTATACCTGTTACCAGGCTGGAGAAAAACGAGTATCTTTGATTAATGACTCAATAAAGTAAAGTATACAATTATTTTATACTTAATCTCAACAGTTTCCAAAATAAGAATTAAGTGAGCTATATTGTTGTCTTAAGAGAAAAATCATACTAAGCTTACAAATATCATACTATTTGTACAAAAACGAGCAACAAAAAGGAAAATAAAAGAATAATGTGTAGGTAGATAGGTACTTCTTATACTAGAACAAGGTGAATATTTAAAAAATAAGTGATTTATTATAAGAACTTTTTAACAGATTTATCGAAATGATACATAATAAATTTTGGACAGCATCCATCGATCTGGTGTCATGACTATTATTGTATAACAGTAATGTAGTTTGTTTGGTTGATAAGTAGTCCGGTAAAACTGTAGAGGCCTTCCCAGGCCAACAGTGTAGTCAAACGAAAAAAAAAAATTTGGTTGATGTGCTTGGCCACGGAAAAACATCGAGTCAATGTTTTTTGATGACCTATGTTGCTCTGGGATGATATTTTTCATTTGTACAAATACAGGAATATGAAAATTGCCAAACAAGTACATACAATAGTGTCATTACAGTGTTTGTCCTTTTGACAAATCTCAACAATATTTATTAGGCATATTAATATAACTGAATATCAAACATAACACCTTTCAATAACGAAAGTTCAATTATTGAATTATTCCATATTTAAAACAATGTTACTCACTTTATATCCGTGCACTCAGCGTCATCAGGAGGACCCAGTTTATCCATGAAGCATAGTTGAGGATCGGTGCGCATAGCCAGATAATTTTCATAGCCATGAATATATGTGCCCACTAACAGAGAAATATCACACTCGCTGTCCCACCATAACCGGGGAGGTGTGCTGTCTACTCCCCTCGGTACTCTCATGCCTAAAGAGCTAAAAATGAAAAATACATTAAACAATTATTTCTAAAAATGTAACTTGATTGTTACAAATTGCAAACATATGTGATTTTATGAAACTAGTCAATAATATTGTGTTCTTTCTGTTATTAGATTGATAGAATCTACATATATCATAGTATATATTACTAATGTTATACACTGTTGTTTTTTTAAATCACAATTTACAACACTGTTATGAAACAAAATATTCCTAGCGAAAATCGGGACAAAACGATCACTATAAAATTACTTTGATAAATATTTTTAGTATAAAATAAATGAAAATATATTTTACTATCAATTGGTTTTCCATCAGGTAAAGAAGAAAAAAGAGTCCTCGATACTAAAGTCATTGGATTTTTTTTTATATGCTGTAGATTAAATATAGAGCACACCTTTGTTGAGCCACTGTCAATAATATAATGTATATTATAGGTTCATCGTAATTACCTAGCATGCAAACCATTTTCTATTTGAGTTGCATAATCGCCTATCACTTCATGTTTGATATAATACATCATTCGCACTCTCAATAAAACCCTGAAAGCAAAAATTATAAAATTAAATGATTATATAAATAAATTTTCCGAGAAATTTTTTCACTATGACAGATATGTTTACAAGTACTGCAAATATTACTGATGTTAATAAATGACTTAACAAGGTTCTGAATTTAAGATGGTGGTCTAATTCAACTTAAAATCTTTCTTTCATTGGCTTTGATAAAAATCTACGTGACACGGACAGAATTGTGAAACTTTTCTATAGGGGCCATAGACTAAACAAAAAAAAAGTACATGTGATTTTGAATCAGAAATACTCCATTTATTTTTTTTAGTTAGTTTTTATTAAGTACTAACTTGTTGGCATGTCGGAATAAATGCTTTTTGTAGCTGCTTTCTAGATATGCTTCACAGTCATATTTTTCAATAGAGCTCCAATGACCAGAGTCTTCCCATTTTTGAAGATCATTAGGTTTTGGTATATCTTTAGGTCTATTTTTCTTTTTTGCATTTCTTCCACGAGGTACTGGATTATGCAAACCACTGTGATTTCTAGATATGGTGACTTCACCATTTTCACAAGGTTCTATTAGGTCCCAAATGAAATTTCTAATTTTTTCATCTCCTTTATAATGACGGAGACAATATAATACCTGAAAACAATAATCAATTTTTACCCATTTGACCATAGAATTATCAAGTATTATTAATTCAAGTATAAAATCAGTAAGTGCAATAATTAACTCAGTGAAAATCTAAAATTTTCTCAGTATTAGCATGGCAAGTCATCACATAGAATAATAATAGATTAACACTTAATCCTCTGTGTTTGGACAAAGACCTTCTAAGTAAAAGAAGCCATTAGTAGAATTAAAATACATTTATTATTTACATCAAAAAGATTAATCATGTGATTGAAGTCAGGAACAGCCACTTTTTTTTTTAATATATTCACTTATGATGAGACGACATTAAAAAAAAAATGATAAAAATGAATCATTCCACTATCATTTGCAATATCAGGATATAGTAACATAAGAACTTACAATGATGCGAGCGCAGTCTTCGATAACTGGCAAAGTCCAACCTTTTCTCAATTGATTTTTATCTACAATTTCTTCCCAACGAGCCCAACTGTAAACAAAAAATTTAAGTAATAAAGTCTAGAATGGTGAAATTTCCATAATAATTTTGAGATTAAAAGTATGTTATAATACTCACCCAAATGTGAGCAAACCTCTTTCTATCTTGAAACACTCTGATCTAGTCCACGATCCATATACTACATCTTCATCAATTGGAACACCTTCATGCCGTGGTATATAATCATCACTTGCATATCTTCTACCTTTTTTACCAAGTTTTTCCTTTTTCCTCTTACTCCGTAGACCAATACCTGTGGTAATGAAAAATTAGCATGTTAATATAGTTTTTAGATTTTATAGTATCTAAAGTAACAAATATAATAAAAATTAAACCGGGATAAGTATCTATAGCATATAATAGTTGAAATAAAAAATCAGACTATCAAACAGGTAAACAAAAAGAAATGAATACGAGGGCAGAAATCAGTTTAAACAGGGAATAAGTTTTCTTTATTGTAAACTATTTATGAGTCATTTTTAATTTGCTCATTTTATAGTTTGATAGCCTTCGAGTAAGGCCCATTTATTTTTACAAACTACTTATTACTAATTATTCATACAAAAATGATTGAGAACAAAAACCATCAAATAGGTTGTAAGTTAAACCCATTCAAATGTTGAAAGTACTTTGTACATTAGTATTGAAACCAAGTATCATTACTAAAGCCAGATAGTGAAATAAAATTAATATATTTCAAACTTCTGTGTGAACTCGCAATCACCGATAATAAATATACATTCTTTCTCTATTATTTATACAATTTAAAATAAACTTTTTATACATATTCCAAATTTTGATATTATAAGTTGTACAATCAGCGAAGTGGCGATATTGAAAAGTTTCAACAGTAAAATATCATTAAAAAAAACTAACAGCTACTAAACAAGTAAAACAAAAACAACTAGACTATTTTAATTACTGTTTAATCGCATTTGCTATTTATATTAACGGATGTATATATAGAAGAGCTGTCAACATTCAGTGATAAGAAATGTTAACTGGATGGACAAAACATTTATTTAAAAAAAAATTACAATCGTATTAAAAACAACTTACCTTCTTCATCATCATCTGAGTCCGGTGTTACTTCCATATCTGACATTTCCACTGCACCATCATCATGCCCATATCGTTTAATAATTGTTCTTTTTCTAGGTTCTGTAACAATCAGATCTTCATCTTCTTTCTTTTCAGTTGTATCAATTTCCGCTTTCTTTGCCCATTTATTCCAGAAATCAGGATCCCTTATGTCAATATCTGACCGCTGATCGGTTGCCGCAAAGCTAGCTTTAGAGAAGGTAGATCCCTTTTCTGACTCCATCTGAATAACTTGAGTTCTGCGAGCTAAAATCATCTCTATGTCTTCTTCACAAAATTTGTCACCTGCATTATCCTCATCCATAACAGCACCATATGCGCCTTTTTTAAGTAGGTCTTCAATTTCTTTTTTAGATAATTGTTTCAAACCAGTTTCTTTACCTTGTGCAGTGTTCATACTTTGCAATATAGCTTTATCTAACCCTAACTTTAAAGACGCTTTGTCAAACATTTCTCTTTCATAAGTATTACGACATATTAGTCTATAAATCTTTACCATTTTTTGCTGACCAATACGATGGCAACGAGCTTGTGCTTGTAAATCATTTTGAGGATTCCAATCACTGTCATATATTATAACGGTATCTGCAGCAGTCAAATTGATACCCAAGCCTCCAGCTTTAGTACATAACAAAAATACAAATCTGTCAGAGTCTGGTTTTGAAAATCTATCAATTGCTTCTTGTCTTAGGTTTCCTCTTATACGTCCATCAATCCTTTCGTATGGATATTTTCTAAACATAAGATAATCTTCTAGTATATCCAAACATCTAACCATTTGACTAAATATTAATACTCTATGGCCACCTGCTTTTAGTTTGGGTAATAATTTATCAACCAGAACCATTTTACCAGAAGACTGAATAAGAGCTTTATAATAAGCTTCTTTATCTTCACCATTTACTTGTTTGTAATCAAACTGTATCTGATCCTCCGCACCATTTAATAAATACGGATGTATACAGCATTTCCGTAACTCCATCATAGTGTTCATTAAATTTGGTATATTTGCTGCAGATGCAGTGCCTTTTTGTAAGAAACTAAAGTTTCTTTCAAGTATTGCTCTATAATATTTCTTCTGTATATTTGTTAATTCCACTTCAATAATAGTCTCCTCTTTAGGGGCAAGTGTTTTTTCAACATCTTCCTTTAATCTTCTCAGCATCATAGGTTTTAGAAGAGCTTGTAATTTTACTACCTCTGATTCAGTCTTAAGTTGGCCAAATTCATTTAGGAAAGCTTCACTGCTTGAAAATTGTGAGGGCTCCAAAAAATTTAATAACGAAAAGAGCTCATTCACATTATTTTGTAATGGAGTACCAGATAATAAAACACGATGTTCTAAATGCAATTGTCGTAATCCTTCTAATAACTTGCAATTCCGATTCTTAAGACGATGTGCCTCATCTATAACACAGATTCTCCAATTGAAGGACTTGAGCTCTTGAAAGTCAGTCACAATTATTTCAAAAGTTGTTATAAGTACATTAAATTTGGTAATATCTCTAACCGGTTCACCTTGTTCATTTTTGTAGTAAAATTCATATTCTTGTATCATGCTTTTACTCTGTTGTGACCCATGATATACTATAACATTCATTTCTGTCCATGCCTCAAACTCTCTTTGCCAATTAGGAATGGTAGACAAAGGTGCTATAATAAGAAATGGTCCACGTATTCCACATTCCCATACGGAATTTACAAATGTTAAGCTTTGAATAGTTTTTCCAAGACCCATTTCATCAGCTAAAATACAGTTACGATTATTATGCCAAGAAAATAATAACCAATTTAACCCTTCAAGCTGATAAGGTCGTAACGTATTCCCTCCCTTATAAAGAGGTGATTCTTTTAATTGTATCCATTGATCTGCAGATGGCCTTTTCTTATATCTCCACTTTTCTTTAAGTGGGAGTTCACTAAATATTTTATACTGTTTAATTTTATCTACATCAACATCCTCTTCCAGTTCCCATGTACTATCCTCATACTGTAGACTTTTCCATTTTACTAAATAATGTTTTACTACAACATTATTTCCAGGATCTTGATTTTCTGACATATCTAGAATTCTTTCTACTTCCACATAATCTGGATTAAATGGCTCGTCATCTAAAAGTTCAAAAATATTTGTCTGCTGAGCCTGTTTTTGCTTAAAACGTTTTATTTTTGAAAATATCCGTTTATCGCCTTTGTATAATTCCTCTTCTGTTTTCCATTCGCAATGCAAATACGAAAAATTTCTATATTTAACAAAATATTCTTCCACATCTACCATCACAGGTTTTGATTTTAATGTTTCTTTATCAGTAGCAACCTTATTTTCTTGTTTTATAATTTGTGTAGAATCAGTATTATCTAAACTTTTTACTTCAATTGTCTCTTTACTGCTTTCACCAGAGCTCAAAGTTATATTCTGAGACGATAACGACAACTGAGTGTCGTTATCTGCAGATTTTTCCTCATTTCCTAATTTTATTGCAGACTCAGTAGGTGTGGGCTCATTTTTTAATTCTCTTTTTCCCATTCGACAAGCTAATACATGTTGTACTATCATAGAGTCTTCTTCTGTTGTATTAACATAAATATAATTCGGTTTTGGTGTCCCATCAAGCCTGCTGTTATCTTTGGTTTCAACATTTAATTCTTCAGTCTTTATTTCTTTTTCGATTTTTGGAGCTGATAATGTATATTCATCATCAGATAGACGTAACATAACATCATCTGTATATTTCTTTCTTTGAGTATTCCTAGCAGAACGCCGTTTTAGGCTGTCATCAGCTTCATGTGGTGGGGATGGTGGTGGAGTAGACATCATGTCATCAGGCTCTCCATCCGAATCCGGTACTATACCACCCCTTTTTTTTCGTTTTCCCGAGAGTGACCTTTTTAATGGAACTTTTTTAAAACCACTGGATCCAGATGCTCGTTTTTTAGCTTTTTTCCTTTGACTAAAGTCTAAATCATCATCTTTCTCACATTGTTCCCGTTTGGCTTCTGCTTCTTCCAATAAATCTTTTATTGCAATTTTTGACACAGGGATGTCATCAAAGTCAGTTACATTTGATTCGTCTAAAATATTATCCGTCATATTTTTAATTACATTAGTGGGTTCTGTTTCAAAAGTATTATTTATTGATTGAATCTGTTTGGAGTCTTTATTACTATTGTCTAAAAATTCATAATTAGTCGTAGTATCTGCTTGTATTTCAATAACATCTTTTTTAGGATTTCTCTTTCTTTTCGGAGCATTGGGATCCTTAGGTTCGCGCTTTTTTCGTTCTTTCACCACCTTTTCTCCGATTTCTTTAGGTTCTTTAGGAGTTCGGGGTTTCCTCTCCTTATTTTTTCTAGGACCTCTTTGCTTTTTAACTTTACCGACATTTAATTCATCCAATGTTATGGCACTGCTATCTAAATTTGTGATATCATCACCTAGCTCTAAGTCTAGTTCTGAATTACTTTGTAGTCCTGTACCAGCTGTAACACAATCTTCAGAAACAGGTAATTGATCCAATGATTGCATAGTACCCACATTTTTCTCCTTTTTAGCTCTAGGCTTTCTAGGTTTAGCAGGTCCTTTCCCTCGACCGCGGCCAGTTGTGCTAGATACTTGAGGACTTTCTACCATTTTTGAGCCATAAACAGGGTTTTGAAGTATACAATTAGGTCCACCTGAACATTTATCATTTGATTCATGTTGTTGTAATACTGATAACCTCTCTTGAAGACAACTAACTTTTTCTTGATTACCATTCGATGGCGGTAAACAATAAATTTCTTGGATCTGTTGTTGCAAAGACATTCTTTCTTGATGATGCGAGTTTGGAAACATATTTGGAATGCTGGGATGTGACATGGGGTTTGGTCCAATAATTAGCATATTAGGACTTATATTGTGTGAAATATTCGTCATAATGTTAGTCTGATTACCTGGTAAAGCTGAATGCATATTTGAAACATTCATAGGCAATCCTACTGGTATAGGTATATTAGCAGTAGAATTTTGCTGACCTATTGATACATTACTAACAGCTGGAATTGACTGCATGTTTGATTGAATATTTGAAATGGCACTTCCTTGCGCTGAAGGTATACAAGGTATGTTACCTTGTGAACTGTGGATAGGAATACTAGACGAAACTGTATTCGTAACACTTTGATGTTGAACTTGGTGACTGATAACCACATTACCTTGTATATTAGAAGGTGGTTGTGGTCCAGGAGTTGAAGTATTTTGTAAACTTGATGGAACATTTTGGGTTATACCAGAATGAGTAGACGATGGTACACTAGGTACAATATTTGTAGGCAAAGCTTGTGGCATCATATTTGAGACATTTGTTGTGATATTCTGGATACTACTTGGGGTTTGAATAGTATTTGGTGCCTGATAACCTTGATTCACACTAACATTCATTGTAGAGATATTTTCAAACTGATTAGGTGTATTTGAAATACCTGTAGATAATGGAGCTTGACTCAAAGGAATTTGTAACTGTGAAACTGTAGTGTGAGAACGATCACCAGATGTTATACCGATATTTGGTGTTGTAATTAAATTTGATGATGTAGTTTGAGCCAAGGATGGCTCCTGGTTATTTGAAGGAGCCTTTGATTTAAGTGGTTCTACGCTATTGTGTAAATCCTCAGTCACTTTCTCATCAACCTTGTCATCATTTAGTGATATCGATCCCATGGTATGTTCAGTAGTTGAATTTGTCATAGGTAATTTTTCAGATTTGTCAATACTCTCAGTGGGAGTCTTTGTTACCTTAGAATGAACTAGATTTGTTGATATATTGACTTTGCTAAGTGGTATTATATCTTTCTGTACATTGGCAACATTAGTATTAACATTGCCTAGTATTAAAAATTTATGAGAATCGTCTACATTTCGTTCACTGGCAACTTCAGGTTTATCCGGGATATTTTTTTCTGTTGGTGCTGTGGCCATAGCTGTTTTAACCAATTCTGGTTTTAATGTAGGTATTTGTAAATTTACCTCAGAACTTTTGTTGGATGTATCATTAGTTTCCATTTGCGAAACATTACTGACAGGCGCAGAAATTTTATTTTGACTCCACTGTGATGGAGAAGAGCCTACATGTCCAATAACTGGTGATGCCGGGTTTCGTTGGTATGGATATTCTCCACCTGTAGCAGGTAACACCATTTGCTCCAAAGCTTGAAGAGTATTTTGCGAAGGAAAAGATGTAGGAACTGAAGGGGGGCCACTTGAAACGGGTGAATGTACTAAATTACGAGAATGTGGTGAAGCACTAGGTCCCTTAACAGGTGACATTACTGGCCGTGGAGACAGTTGAGACTGGGATTGTTGACGAGGAGATATTTGTGCTCTGGGTGACATCTGCGGTGACAGTTGCGGAAACGGTGGACGATATTGAGGACTGCCGGTTTCAATGCCAGCTGGTTTAACAGAATATTGATTTGTTACATTAACATCTAAAGGATGTTGTATTTGATGTGGTTGGTAGCCCATTGGCACAGAATGATGAGGTGATGCATATGGCATCTGAGTTGGTGCTGAAAGCTGAAGATGCTACAGATGAAGGCGGCACAGGAGACTGCCGTGGCACATGATGAAGTGGCGGTGCTGCCGCGTGATGTAAATGTACATTTGGGTGGCTTTGTATTGCTGAACCCAGACCAGTTGAATGACTTGTCATACTTTGATGAGTTTGATGTTGAGGTATAGGTGTATGGCTTTGTTGGCTATGTGGGAGCCCATACTGATGAGGATTAACTTCCATTTGTTGATGATATGTTGGATGCTGACTAATTCTAGATGCTGTAGGTGGATGCATTTGTGTATAACTTGGATAGTTCTGCAATAATAAACATACATATTTTATTATTAAAGTTTATATTACAAATTATAAAGTACAACTTACAAATGATCAACATAATGAAAAATATATATTTACCTGTTGTTGCCCATAAATTTGTTGTGATGTAGGTTGAGAAAAATGGGGTTGTCTTGGTAAATAGCCTCCACCTTGCGTTTGAAGGCTTCCCATAGTAGTACCCTTATAATTAAACGAGAAATATTCAATATTATCCATTACTAATTAGTTTGCCTTATTTAAATCGACATATCATATATTTAAGTATAAGAAACTGAGTTCACAAAATACATAATATTTATACAAGCAGTATCTACACCCATTGCTCCACACGCATTTGTTGTTAGTTTTTGTAATTACTATTTGTAGTTGTACTTGAGTTATAATAAAATGGATAGTGCAGAAATGTTCTCAATGTTCAAATATCTACACATAATAAATTTCATGACAATGGGTTGAATAGTATAGAAGTTGATTTACTGCAGTGCGATTTGTAAGTTTATAGTAAAATGAGTATGATAAACTAATTCTCCATAAAAAAATTCTTTATATAAATCATACTAATTACAATTTGAATGAGATTGTTAATATAAAAGTCGAAACCAAATACTTCACATTATGTTATAGTGTTAGTTCATAATGTGTGTATGTTATTTTTGCAAATTTGTAAAACAATAACCAGTGGGACTAAAGATAAAGAACGTTTTAAAATTATCCCCTAAAAAAAGAAATACTATCATTCTGTCTTACCTGCTGAGGTGGATACTGATGCATTTTTTGTTGGTGTTCATATGAGTGTCTATAGTTAGGTGTAATTGGGGAATATCGACTAGCTCCGGGAGGACCAGACCAGACACCCATCTCAGGAATACCTATAACGTAAAAAAAAACCATAAGCCCCATTAACTATGGCATATTTGTTAAAAAAAAACCTTTTCAAATCACCCACAAATGTTTACTGTTGCCAGTAGATCAAGGAATATTTAAGAAATTAAGTGTTTTATATTCAGAGGGAGAGAAAGTGAATAAGTAATATTGCTTTATTGAGCTTTATAGGATTTTTAATTAATTAGAATGTCTATACAAAAAGATACTGCAGTGAAAATTATAGAAACATAATGAGAGTTGAAATAAGGGAAAATATTTTTTTTTGTAGATTTATATACAAATTTTTTGTTGTGTGGTATTTCTTATTGCAATCCCCTACGGGGATACTAGGCTTTTTAGTAAATTCATAATCATACTATCGCAAAAAGAAAATCGTATTTTTTCGAACCTATATGAATAACATGACAATTTCCTTCTAACCTGTCTTGTAACAGATAGTGCTCGTTACGAATTTGCAAAAACAAACTTTATTAACCGAATACAAAACGATGTATTTTCGCAAAATTTTCGAAGAGATATGCAGCACAGCGTGTCAAGAAATCGAACCGAATTCCTGAACAACCACGTCATTAGGTGAAATTCGATTTTATAAAATATTTATATCGCAAGTATGGCGGCATTCCTTCGCTCAAGTTTAATATTAAAACTTAAAATCGAAAATACTATAATGACAATACTTGTAAATGTCAAAAAGTAATAGTATAATACAAACACACAATAACCTTAGTACAATATATAATATAAAAGTAACAAAACTTTTGTAGAAAATCTTACAATTGTATAATTTGGATTCCTAGTGTTTTAGTAACTAAAAAATGAGTTTATATGGTTTGAAATGTTACTTTTAGAGACTATCAGTATGTTCACCATTTCATTTTAATGCTAGTCTGTTTGCTAAATGAGACTACATAATTCTATGACTGGTCAAAGGCATAGCACATAGCAATCGTAAAATAATTATTAGGTTTTTTTTCTCAATTACAAGTTTACTTAATAATAGCATATAAACTCAGTACTTTAAATGTAGTTGTACATTTATTTACAAGTTTATTGCTAATTTCGAATGTACTAGTCAATTCTCTATAAGTAGATACATAAATAATAATTATTTTTACAGTAAGTGTAAATTACATACAAATATTTTATTTCAATAGATGGATATTCTTCATTGAAGTCAATGTCGTGAACATCTTCATTTCACTGAGAATTATTTATTTATTGCATCCATGATTTATTTAGTTAATCTTATGACACAGGCTATTATTTATAACTATACTATTTACAAGAAAAAAAGTGTGTGACAAGTTTAACAATGGCCAGACAGCAATATTTAGCTATGAAAACATAAGTTAACTTGTGATCATCAACAATACATTTACCATTAAAGTTTTTACAAAGTAAAAGTAATTGCATCAATAATAAAAATGGTTAGATTTTAAGTTACTGACCTGGTTGATCAGGCATAGCATACATGGCATCAGGGCCAGGGTGGTAGCCAGGGTATGAATGAGAAGGATGTACATGATGAGCCGGATGAAGTGGTGCATGTGGTGGTTGGGGTAATCTTGGCCGTGGAGGATAGTTTCCATATTCATGATAATCCTGTGCAGAAGGGCCAGTACTGGGGTTTGCTACCGGCTGTGTGTTTGCACTTATCCCTCCAGGATTACTAGCAAATGGAGCCAACTTTTGAATACCACCTTCTGAAGGCACCCCACTTTGATTATATGCTTGTCTGTAACTACAAAATAAATTATTTGAAATTCACTTTACCATTACTACAATAAATTATATAATCATGAGTATATGATAATACCTATTGTCTGGTGGATCTTTACTATCTCCTGCTACTCCTGATGATGAATTACCAGCAAAGCTGTCTGTTCCACCAAGATCCGTAAGTCCTTCCAACATGCCGCTTCCATCATCACCAAATAAATTATATGAGTCCATCACTCTATTCAGAGTGAATTAGCATTTTTTCTTCATGAGAAATCAAACAAAAATGTGGTATTCCCATTTTATTCTGGAAAAATATAAAAAAATAAATTAAATATTGTATGTAACATGTTAAGCATTTGTTAACTATATATACAATACATGGCATTAATTGAATACTAAATACTTTATTTTATATGGTTTTTCTAAAATCATAATTTGTACTCATTACTAACTACAGTTGTAATTTATTAAATGATAATAAGATATTTGGATGTTTAAAAAAACATTGTAATGATTAAGTTCAGGCATATAGGTTACCCCAACATTAATTCTAACATATTATTCAATAAATGTACAAAACATGTTTTGAAATAAAATAAAAAAAGATCAAGTACAGTCCCTAACAAAATTTAAATCCTGAGAAAAATACATATATATGTATATATATATTTATATTACAGTAGCCACATACTATGATGGCCATTTTGATCTTTGTTCATTCATGGAGATTTGTATGAATTAGTAACAACCTTTTGAAGATGATAATTACTGTTCTCTATTGCCTATAGTGACTTGCAGTTAGTCATAAAATTTATTGAATGTATAATTTTACACACACACAATTAATTTAAGTCACTAAAACAATTTAGTACACTGATTTGTAAACTATATATATGTATATATTATATATCTATCTAACATAGTCCAGTGAATCTGTAGAGGTCCCAGGGTCAACATAGTAGGACAGTTCGAAAAAAAAAAATCTATCTAACTACATAATATGGTCCTGGGAACAAATCTCTACACATTTTACTAACACATAAGAGCACCATTTGACAGGATCCTTAATGCATTATAATTATAAATGTACTTATTTACTTTGACAGAATCCTTAATGCATTATAATTATTAATGTACTCATTTACAACACAATACTGAGAGTGTTCAGCATTTGTGTTTTTAAATTTTTGACATTATATATACATAAGATCGTTAATCAGAACAACTATTACCTCCACCAAACTAGCCTCAATGCTCAATGCCAAACAAAGATTTTAGAAAAATGTATACAAAATTTGTATTTTCTTTTTATTGAAACTTTTTAAACAGCTACTATTACTTGCAATAACAGTTGTAAATTCAAAAACTAATATATTCAACTAAAATTTGATTATATACTTTCCAAAAATAAATGGACACTTCACATCACCATTGTAATGTGTCAAAACAGCCATCATAGCATGCCACTACTTTTACATATACAGAAAACATCTGACCAAAAAAGTTATAGACATTTCTGTTACTAAATAGTACAACAAAACAACTAGGACAGGCTTAATATTACCAATCTTAAAGGAAATTTTTCTTATATTAAAAATCTGGAGATAAATCTTCAAATTTTTGTTGACATTGTACTGGTTACATCCTTATTTTATGATGATTTTACTAGTATAACTAAGGGGAAAAGCTATACGCTTATGGAATTATAAGAAACATATAGCGATACAACTTTTCCCAATTAGTTATCTAGCTATAACTGCATTTCATGTTCACCTAAAATAATATAAAATAAACAAAAAATAAATATAATACATAATATTACATTTTAATTTAGAACTGAATTCACATCAAATTACAGAAAATAAAATTTATAAGTACTTACAATATTCAAAAATACTTTAAAAGTTTTATGAAGGGAAAAATATTTTAGCCATACATTTTCTATTTTAGAATATCTGTTTCACCTTATAGAAGAATTAATAAAGTAACATACATAATTATATTATATCTACATAAGGTAAAATAAGGTAAAGGTAAATTAACAAAAAGTGTTCTAATATATATATATATATATAAATTGCATGTATGTTAAAGTATTTTACATTATGTTTTCTGTTAATTAGTGGAAAACTAACCTATTTGCAATTTTCTGTATGCATTTAATATATTTATTATAATTCTATATTTTATATCTAAACAGTAAGACATTGTTATTTTTAATATTCATTTAACAATAGTTTATGGTCCCATGGTTTACCCTTAACAAAATACATCAAAAACTATACATTACCTTTAGATGAATTACATTATAAGTAACTTACACATGCTGTGTTATAAGTAAACATGGAATATATACTAAAATATTTTACCATTACATTGATAACATTTTATATTATAGAAAAAATATCAGATATACTTTTTATTACATAGCTCTAATGCAAAATAAAATAAAACACCACAGTAAAACAAAAGATCAAGAAAACATATAAATACTACTCATTGCACTGTGCAATTCAATATCGGTCATATATTAATGTTAAATTTAGGTCATTTAATTCTTTACTACTGTTAAAATATATGTACACACATTTAATAAAAAGTGAAAACATAAAATCATGTGTTTATTTATATTCACATTAGTACTCCTAATATACTCTAATTCATTTTGCCAACAGGAACATGACTGAATTGATAAATGCACGCATATCAAATCTTATATTCTGTGAAATTTTATAAAAGATATGGTGTGCTGTCTGTACTTAGACTAGTAGTAATAGAAAACATTTGGTCTACAGGATACAACACAGAATGTAATACTACAATAGCGAAAATAAAGGAAATCAAAGCTAGCACTCATTTGAACACATTGATTTGTACTTCTATAAAAATAACATAATGGTATATACTCACTAAAACGCCACACCAACAAGATTGTTCACAAAATGGATACCATAATCATAAAATTTAGGTTCATTTAATTTTTTAATATCACCAGTCACGTTTTGTAATTTGTCTTGGTAAGTGAATAAAACCTTAACATTAGTGTATAGTTTTATTGAGATTCAATGCAAAATGAAGCATAATATCTCACATCACTAACAACTAAGAGAACCGCCATTACACTCCGTCCATTTTGTTACCCAAATGAGCTTTTTTGTCGGATGCGTATATGCATTAGGCATTACCTGCTCAACAATACGATGCGCATTCAATAATGACAACCACAGATGACAACATTGCTTGACATCAGCATTAAGCATCAATATTAAAGTATCCTCAAGGGACTTTATATACAATGCGATTTATGACATTTTTTTGTGTTTAAATATTTTACGTAATATAAAAATTATCCTTATTATAAGAAAAAATCTAGTTTCATATACATTGTATAAAACTGTTATAAGAATAATGAACATTAGTTCGATAATTAAATACATTGCTAAGTAAAAATTTGCAAAAATAAGTCCAGGAACAGTTACACTTTATAAAGTCATTAATTTCTGCACAATAAACAAACCATATTACGCAAAATACCGCCAATATAAGGTAAAATAGCGAAAGTTTATGAATAAAGGATAAAAACCACTACGTACCTACATGACAGACTCAGATACACTCAGTTTGACCGTTATCACATCATACAATGAGATGATAACATTTCATATAGAGAAAGGAACTTGGATCTATATAAAATATTGCCGTTATTTTGATATTACAAACAGGCACCTAATTTTATTTATATGTATAGACAAAGAACAGACACTACGTCTGTTCAACCGTTACGCGCCGCGGTAAACGCCCACGTGCCGCGAATCCGTCCGATAGTGACTCGGCTGCGGGACTTTCCGTCCCAAAGCAGTACAATGTAGGTGGCGCTTGAGTGCCCCAAGCCTCTCCCGCGCCCCCTGCCTCGAATTCAGCTAAAGCTCCGGCTGCGGAACCCGCGGTCGCGGCTAAGAAGCCACGCCCAACACCTCCCGTCACCTTCCGTGACAAAGCCCGTTGGGTGGAAATCTCGGACGACCTTAAGTCTAAAGATATTTTCTACAAGTCCGCCGTCAACACTGTTGCCGGCATCTCTATTAGAGTCTCGACCCCCGATCAGCATCGCCAGCTCACCAAGTACTACCGAGAGCGAAAACTCCCTTTCTTCACACACGCTCTCGAGGATGTGCGTCTCCTCCGTGCCGTCATTCGTAGAGTTCCTTCTGAACTCTCTACCTACGACATCTCCAATCGACTTCCCAGTCCGGAGCGTACAGCGCATATACCACCCCCGTACGAAGGCCCCCTTCAACCTGGTACTGGTCAGACTGGACCGTACCGTGGAAGGTAAGGCCATTTTCGGCCTCACCTCTGTGTGCGGCCTCTCCCGTGTCTATGTAAAGCCTCCTCGCAAGTCCTATGTACCCTCGCAGTATCACAACTGCCAGGTGTACGGTCATTCCTCCCGGCACTGCCACCTGCGTCCCAGGTGTGTCAAGTGTCTCGGGGATCACTCCACTAGGGAGTGCCCCCACACTCTTGAGTCCACCGAGCCACCCAGCTGCGTCCTCTGCGAGCAACCAGGTCATACCGCGAACTATCGCGGATGTCCCCGCGCGCCTCGCACGACCCGTCTCCGCCACCTCGGACGCAACTGCCTCCGCCTCCGCCCATACAAAGCCAGAAGGCTTTCCCTGACTTGCCGGGCACCTCCAGTGCACCGGCAGTACTCGCACCCGCGCCGAGCGCGCTCTCTTGGCGCGTAAGGCCTTCCCCGCCAGCTCCCATGGCTCCTAAAGCCAAGCCCCAGCCTCAGAAGGCTCAGTCCACTCCTGCGCCACCTATCGTGTCTTCAGTATCGACCACCGGTATCGACTGGATAGCTCAACTCCTTTTCGTACACGATGTACAAGAAATACTCGCGTTCAACGCGCTCGTCAATAGTACGTCTGAGCTCGGCCTCTTAAACGCGATCTCAGCTTTCCCGGCCGTTGCGACTACGTTACAACGTCTAACCCACGCCGTGCATAAATAAATTCGCGTTAATCAAAATATACTCCTATTCCTAAGTCTGGGAAATTAGAAAATATCACAAATTACAGACCTATATCCATATTATCTACTCCCGGTAAAGTATTGGAGTCAATTGTACACAATCAATTGTTTGCTCATTTTCAACAAACATTCCATATGAATCAGCATGGTTTCATTCCGAAAAGATCAACTAACACTAACTTAATCGATTATGCATCAGATATCATAGAAGCCATTGACTGTCAAAACGAAGTGCACGCAATCTATATGGATTTTAAAAAAGCTTTTGACTTGGTTAATCATAACTATCTGCTAACAAAATTGGAATCCTTTGGTATTCACGGTTCCTTACTTAGGTGGTGTGAATCATATATTAAAAACAGATCACAGTTAGTCATGATTCGAGGTTTCACTTCACAAAAGTATGAAATCCCTTCAGGCGTCCCACAAGGTTCGCATTTAGGACCGTTGTTATTCTTAGTTTTTATAAACGACATTACCAGTATTATACATTCCAACCACAAATTATATGCCGATGATTTAAAAATATACCGTACAGTCATGAATAACTCTGACATCGATATACTGCAAAACGACCTAAATGATATTCAGGAATGGTGTAAGTCAAATGATATGATACTTAATCCCGATAAGTGTGTCCACATAAAATTTACAAGGAAAAAAATACCAACTCCAGCGGTCTATCACATAAATAGGACTACACTTACCGAAGTATCCTCGATTCGAGATCTAGGTATCACAATAGACACCGAATTCAATTTTAGAATCCATATAAACAATATAATTAAAAAAGCGTCGCAATTAGCAGGTTTCATAAATAGACAAACGAAACTGTTTAGACAACCAGCCGTAACAATTTTACTTTATAATACATTTGTCCGCGGTATTTTAGAATACTGCAGTACTGTATGGAATCCTTGCTATCAGGTCCACATTGACAGAATTGAACGAGTACAAAAACAATTCTTATACCACCTTACATACCTTGATAATCAGTGTCGAACTCTAGACTCATACAATAAACGATTACTCCATTACAAAGTGGAACCACTGCAAGTGCGTAGAAAAATAGCCGATATTGTTTTTTTGTACAAGTTAGTTCATGGTCATGTAGATGCTCCAGAGATATTAAAAAGATTATCTTTCTGTATTCCACGCCCATCAAGTCGTTTGTGTAACCGCAAAACATTCACGTTACCACAATCGAGAAGCAACTTAGGTCAGCATTCTCCCATTTATCGAATGTGTTCGTCATATAATAACATTCAAAAAGATATAGATCTATTTGTTTGTAGTCCTGTAGCCTCATTTAAATCCAAATTAAAGCATCTTGATACTTTTCCGTACTTATAACTTTTCCTTTTATTTATATAACTGATTCATTAGTTCACTACTTTTCTATTATTATTATTTTTTGTAACCGTAATTTGTTTGTTAAGTGTAAAATTTTAGTTTTAATTGTTTTTATTGTATATTTTTCCAAAATTCGCGCCATGTTTGTTTATGTATCTTATTTTTATTTATTTTTTCTCTTTTTTTAAATTTATTGCATGTATAACAAAATAGGCTGTGTCTACGTCGAGAAGAATTTAATTTTAAGTATAATTATACAATACATAGTATCTCGCAATGTAAAAAATTAAATTCAGTTTCGTAGACCAAATAAAAAAAAAAAAAAAAAAAAAAAAAAAAAAACCCGCGTGTGCATTTACATTAAATCGATACATTAGGAACTCGTACGTAATTGTATAGTTAAGTTGGCACCGCGCCATTGTTCTTTATTTTTCGCTCGATGTCCTTTTAAAAGATGCGTGTTTGCGCCCACGCCCGCGACTCTCTCTACTCACGCCGCCGTGAGTGGGGGGTGAAGATACGATCCCGCACACTCGTCGCGATTTTTCTTGTAACAACTCGGGCCTAGGTTTGTCCCTCGGTGTGGAGCCCTCGAGCATGTTACTCGCGCGAATACAGTGACTCACGCTTGTTTTTCATTTTCCCAGATCACCCCACACACGTGCATACCTAAGTACACATAGTGGTGGGCTGTTTTTTTGCCCTTTTCGGACTGAAATAAGTCACACAACATAGTAGTCAGATGCAAAATACACATATACGTTCGTGAAATGTGCATGGTCACACATGCACTTTTCACAAACTCATATGTGTATGAAATGGATAGATAGCTTAGCTTAGCTTAGTCAGATCGGGAAATTCGGCGACAGTTCAAGCCGAGGCGCACCGAGTGCCCTTGCGCTGTTCGCCTAAACAAATCGGGTGAGTGCCTTAAGCACTCCCCTTAGTAGTCCGGTGGAACTGTAGAGGCCTTGCCAGGCTAGCAGTGTAGGTCAGTTCGAAAAAAAAAACCTACGTCTGTTCATGTGAAAGCAGGTGCATAAAAAGCAGGTGTATAAAAAGAGCGATACCTAAACATTGCGATATTTAAACCAAAATGTTTTCATCCGATTTGTAATGGCACTGTTTAATAAATAATCTCAAAATTATATTTCAAGTTGTAGCGACACACATACTTACATTAAACGTGTTATGTGTGTACTACAATAATTTACATAGAAAAGCAAAAGCGATACTCTAAAACAGCAGTAACAAATAGATTAAGAGCACGGATAATAGCCCAGGTGTCGGCCACATGATACCTGGGTGTAATTATAATCCGCCGACAAAACCCATTTACGACGCGGCGCATTATTATTGTTTTGTTTTATTTTGTACTTATTTGTATTTGTAATTTTACTTTTATTTTATTACTCATTTTTATTGTACACCCCGTATTGTTACAATTGCTTTATTGCTCGGACATTGTGTTATTCCCAGTATCTATTGCTCGAATACTATTTGTGTTTTGCCGACTTTAATCCTGTACACGTGTTCTGTTTCCTTTAAATATGCTTGCTCAGCTCAATAAAGGATGATTCGTAATCCAGCTGCCAAAGCGATTACTAGTCTGCACAAACGGAGTCAGTTATTTCATTCCAACCTTCTGATGTTCTTCTGAGCAAGTGGTAATCACTCTACCACTTCCGCTAAAAAGTTATAATCAAAAAACTAATAGTTTGATTTACGTTTATAATTCTAAATGTGTTCCTGTTCGATATATGTACATACATATATAAATTAAAGTATTTTTTTAGAATACTTCTTTATTATTTATTCAGACCCCACTTTTTTCTACATTAGCCCTGTTTTTCTTTTTAATAAAACAATTATTTTGTATATTTCCTTAAAATATATATACATTTGTTGCTAAGTAATAAGTCATAATATCATGGATTATGCTGTACAAAAATTATGTATTGTTAACCCCTGTTAGCATTGATTCGTGTGTGATGAAGAATTTTTATAATGTGTCACCCTAAATGGTTATTGACGTGTTTTATCAAAAATAATTCATATTTTATATTCCAGTTTTAAGGGAAGTTATTTTTATTTGGCTTGGTATTTGTATTTGGTGGTTGTGAAGATTGTCATCTTATAATTGTATATAGGTATTTTTTGTTCTATTATTATGTACCCGAATATATTCTGTAGTGTTATTATGGATCGTTCGATATTTTGCTACCGGTAACACTGTAAAAGTAATCAAGTTGCAATCAAAAGCGAATGTTTGGGTGAATGTTATGTCGATTTTGTTTTGAAAATTCTTAGGTGTACGGTTACGGTAAATCCGTTATTAAATAACGAATATTATTTTAATATCTTTAGTTTGTTATATTGCGAAAGACAATTGTTATATGAGAGTAAAATGATGAAATTGGTCGACCAAGTTGTTAGAAGCTTTAAAGTAGCCAAGGTTTTCAGAGAAAATACAGATAAAATAAACAGTATAGACTTTTCCCCGAGTGGTGAAACGTTGATATCTTGCAGTGAAGATGATCAAATCGTTATATATGACTGTGAAAAAGGCACTCAAATGATAACGGTGAACAGTAAAAAATATGGTGTCGATTTAATTCATTTCACACATGCGAAGAACACTGCGATTCATAGTTCCACCAAAGTCGATGATACAATAAGATATTTGTCTCTTCATGATAATAAATACATAAGATACTTTCCTGGACACACAAAGAAGGTAGTAACACTGTGTTTATCTCCAGTGGAAGACACATTTCTTTCTGGGTCATTAGACAAGACACTTAGGTTATGGGATTTGCGCTCACCAAATTGCCAGGGCCTCATGCATTTATCAGGTAGACCTGTAGCAGCATACGATCCTGAAGGTCTCATATTCGCAGCTGGTGTAAACTCTGAGAGTATCAAGCTGTATGACTTAAGGTCATTTGATAAAGGACCTTTTGTTACATTTAAATTAAATCAAGAGAAGGAATGTGATTGGACTGGACTAAAATTCTCACGAGATGGCAAAACAATGTTGATTAGTACAAATGGATCAATAATACGATTAGTTGATGCGTATCATGGCACTCCTCTTCAAACTTTTACTGGTCATCTCAATAACAAAGGTATACCTATAGAAGCTTCTTTTAGTCCAGATTCACAGTATATTTTCAGTGGATCGACAGATGGCAGAGTTCATGTTTGGAATGCTGATACTGGATACAAAGTATGTGTCCTTAATGGCGATCATCCGGCACCTATACAGTGTGTTCAATTCAATCCTAAGTTTATGATGTTGGCATCTGCTTGCACAAACATGGCATTTTGGTTACCCACAATTGATGATGTTTAATTTTTGTAGGGTATTTAAAGAGGTATGATTTAAACTTATAAATATTGAGAACATTTTAGTGTATTCAAATATGTCTTACTGAAATTGACATGTTTGTCATTGTTCTTGATGTGAATCATTAATAAATAATAAGTGAAAACCATTTCTCCAGAACTTTTATAATGGAAATTAGATTACCTCAACTTTGAATAACATGTTTAGTAATAAAGTAACTTTATAAAATTTAATAAACTAAATGCAAATATCAATGTATGTATCATATAAGTAAATAATCTTTCAAGTGACATCTTTTAGATATGTTAGGATATTTATATAGGTATGTGTATACCAATAACAATGTAAAATTTAAGACTTTAGAAAAACCTTAGAAAAATGTAGTGTAATTATTACACTATGCAAATAAATGACTGGTTTTGATTTTAAAAGAACCATTGGTAAAAATCAATAAACTTGAAATTTACAAAATTCATTAAGTATATAAACTAATAAAAACATTGTATTTAAAAATGATTTATATGAAGTCTTTGAATGTTACCTAGCACTTTCACCTCAAAAGTAATGCTTTCATCAATCAAAAATTCTTATGAACAATAGTTGATATTGTAATTTGTTCTATTATTTATGAATAACCTAACAAAAGAAATAAAAATACTTTTGTAATGATCATATACTATAGATAGCAGCACTACTTCATGGAATTTATTTTAATGAATAACTAATGAAAATAATACTATTAACTACCTTACTATACATTAAAATATAATAGTTTGCTCATGTTCCTTTTGTCTATTACTTGTAAGGACATAGTATTTATTGTAAGTGCAATATTAATCATTTTGAATTCACTAAGAAATTTGGCACCATACAATTTGTAAGTGTACAACATTTATTACAATAACTTATTTACTAGGATGACTACAAGTTTCATACAAATTATTTTGTATTTTTCATATGTGAAAGACAGAACCTAAAAGCAATTTATGGATATTGTTGTTAGAATTACAAATTGATAACCTCATATAATTTAGTAACAAATAATTATTTTGTATTCCAAAATATCTCTAAAAATTTTATAGACCATTTTAATATATAGACCATTAAATAAGAAAAAGATCATTCACATTTTTATACTTCATGTACATTATTAAAATTATGAGAATGAAAACTAATATAACACAGATGATAAATCTATTTATTATACTTTTTTGTACTATATCCACAATGAGCTTATGCTAAATAATGAAGAAATATGACGTACAAAAAGGTATATCTATTGTATGACATAAACATTAACAAAGTCTGATTTATATAAATATTGAATGGCATAAACATGAACACTTATAGGATTTGCATTTATCAGCTATATAAATGTTACCTGTAGGTGATATCTACAATATGTTTCAAGTATTCCACAAAATGAAACTATTATACAGTATGCCTTGGGAGAGTATGTTGTTCAGTATAATTTATGAGAGCTACATTTCATTTAGAATCTCTTCCCTAGATTCGAGTGCTGGAGAACAATAAGGAAGTTAAGGAGCATGTTTATTACACTATTTCTAATGAAAAGGTTAAGGCACTCAATGAGAAGTTCCACTTCCAACCATGGTTTTCAAAAACCGTATGTAAAAAATTGAGATGTGGCTGGTCTTATCTTAGGAAGAAATATATACACAGTTTATAAATTTTCAAACAAAGGAAATCCATTACAACTCTAGCACTAGCTCAAAATCAATTGCAACATCAAAAACAGAGGCTTCACCACATTTCTGAAGTGCACCATGATAGAATCATATAGGGTTGTTTACTGACATATAGTGTAAACACTCTAATGATGTGATAATTATAATTTAATGCATATTCATAAAAGCAAGTAGAAATAATTAAACTGAAATTACAATATATATCTTTATATATTGTTTTATAGAAAACAAGAATCAATTTTGTCATTTAACACTTGAATATACTTAGAATACAAAGTACTTGTTTCTCTTATAGTATCTAAAATAAATTCACTCTTATTTAAATGAAAGTATTGCTTTTTGATGAGCTGTTATTTAATGCTGTTACATAAGTTATTTAATCAGCTTTCGAGATTTTCCAAAAAATAAATACATTTATAAAGGTTTTAACAGATAACAGGACTAAGTTTGATGAAATATCATATTTTCCGGTCATTGCTATGTACATTTTATTAATTCTGTTTGTATGTAACTAAATGTGTGTGTATTGTAATATTATGTTGATTCTACTTTATTTATAAGATAGTAAATAAGAATATAAAGCTAATACAAATAAAAATATTATGGTCACTATTATCAAAGTAAGTCAGTATAAAAGTAATTGTAACAGGGTGGTTACATAATATAATTTATGAAGTTGTGTACTTCCTTGATCGAGAATATTGCGTAACTTTTAAATATTTTGAACTAACTACATACTAATAAGTACTGTCTATATTTGAGTATATGTAGGTGTACGTTTTCTTGACATTCCAATAGGGAATAAGATGAAATTGGAATGAATCAAAAATGTCGAGAATATGCAATTATATTATCAACCAATTAAAGGTTCTTTAATAAAATATTTGGGACTAAATTGTAATACCATAAATTATTATTTAGATGCATTTTTGAGCTTGAATTTTATGTAGACATACAATAATATTCCACATAGGTAAGTCCTAAATCCAATCTTTCTACATAGTTGTACAAACATTTAACAATATATCTTTATGGTAAACTCATAGATTCATGAAAATTTGTTTTATTTATCAAATACTAAAATATTCCCCAATATGTTATTATGAATATAAATGCATTTACAAATATATGAGTAGATACACCAGGCCCATACTGCATGATTCTACCCCAAGTAGAAGTGTGTAAGTAGTGGTATTAGTGAGAAGTTCCATAGGTGGTAGAGCTACGCTGAAGCTATTACTGGTTTCAGCATGAATGGGTCGGCTCGCCCGGGGTAGTATCACCCTCTCACAGAAAACCGACGTGAAGTAACAGTGCTTGCACTGTTGCGTTTCGTTCGGTCAGTGAGAGCACCGGAGGCCCACATATATTAAAAGGCCGGCAACGCACTTGCGACTCCCCTGGTGTTGCTAGTGTCTATGGATGGCGGTGATCACTTATCATCAGGTGACCCACCTGTTCGTTGGCCCCTATAATATAAAAAAAAAAAAAAAGTTAGTAAAGGAACAAAATTGTGTTACATAAAATGAGGTTACTATCACAAAATACTCTTGTATAGGGACGAATTATTACACTGTCATTCGATTTTGAAATGATTTCTCGACTGGGATCAACACACCCAATATATTACTTGAAGGGATATAGAAGAAATTGGTATAGATTTATGTTTTAATTCTACACAAAAAAGTATATTCCGCTCATACCTAATTCTACCATAAAGCACATCAGTGTCCTACTGGTTTAGCCTTTCTAGGGGAAAGTACATGGATTTTCATATAATTGGTAACGAATTTTTTGACTATTTGTAACTCCGAAAATTCCCTTACTTTTAAGCAGGTCAAGGTCGTTATCGCTGCACTTCGGTCCAGGACGTATGTTTTATTGCTTCAAATATATTGAGGAATCGCGTTTGCAATGCAGGGCTTTTAGAATTAAATTTTTGATTGGAAGTAACAGAATGGTAAAAAGTAAGTTGTCAGAACAAAACCTGTGTGTTTATGACCAGCCCAAGTACTTAAACTGCTCGCACAAGACAAAAACAATGAAAGGACTATGGAGCGATGAAAGGACTATGGAGCGGTGAAAGGACTTTGTTCTGAATCGAAAGAGGAAAAGGTTTTCTACCGACAAGTAAAGGGTAAGATTTGCACCATATGCCATAGCGGAAACTATTGGTTACCAACATGATAATGATGATTTGAAGTAGCATTTTGTAAGAAACTAATACCGACCTCGTTCTTTTTGATAGGGGAAGTGTAAAATGAATACTGATACGTCTAATAGATTTTGTTAGTGCCATTTGCACCATATATTGATGTAAATTTTCTATTAATGCATGACAACGAAAGAATCACCGTCGCACGTGTCTTATCTGAATAAATGTGAGTTCGGTATTACGACATCATTGTGGCCAGCACAGAAATTAATGTCATCGAGCACGCCTGGGATAATATGAAAGTTAGGTTCCCGAACACCTAAGTCCACTACTTTCACGGCGTTGAAAGTTACTACAATAGGGAAGTGGGACAACATCCCTCAATCAGATATCCAATGAATTGATGAAGGAATTCTTTAACAGGTTATAAGACGTAATCAAGGGAGACAACACCCGTTATTAAAATAAATCATCGTTTCATTTTTAGACATTATTTACATTTCTTTTATTATAATTTTCATCACACAAAGTTACTTATAACTTTTATTTACACCAGATGTTAAAGAACAATTGTATAGCGTACGCACATGTGACACTGGCTTAATAAGTAAGAGTACTGTTCAGGTGCAGGTCAGATATTTAATTATATGTATAATAATAAAACTAAATAATTTGGACGCCATCAAAACACTGACTTGGGACACATGGAAAATTGGAACATCGAAACTTATTGTTATTGAAAGCTCCTTAATGAAATAATAATTAATTTTTAAATAAATTATCTATATACACTACACGATAATAGATAATTTCGTGCTTGTACAATATACACCAATTAATTTCCATAATTGAAATTATACCCTGAAAACGCAAAATTAGTTTAAAGTTGTGACATAGAGTTCAATTAATAACAATAATATAAAGTAATAAATATACTATAAAATCATAATAGGCAAACAACAAACAGTTTTTTATTTAAACAGAAGAGGCAAAAGCTATATAGCATGGCGAAAGGCACTGGTGCTCGTTTGGAATGAAATCACCATGTACACGAAGGAAGGCTCTATGACGTATCAGGATTAGCGATCATATGATAATCTTTTAGCGGAAGTGGTAGCGTGATTACCACTTGCTACTTTCAGAAGGTTTCGAGGGAAATGAAAGATTTGACTCCGTTTGTTCAGATTAGTAACCGCTTTGGCAGCTGGATTACGAATCTCTGGTTTATTGAATTGAGTGCATATTTATAAGAACCGAGACACGTGCAAAGACTTAGAGATAAAGTGAACCGGCAATACAAAAAACCTAATAAAATAAAAGGAGTTATAAAACAAAGTAAATCTAAGAACTAACATCTGGGCAGTAAAATAATTAAACAATAAGTTGCTATATTAACAATACATCGCATTGTTTGCGGTTTGTCGGTAAGATTATAATTGCACCCAGGTAACTACATGTGGTCGCCACCTGGGCGGTAAGTCATAATTAGTCGCGTTGTAAAGCCAACTAATTTCGGACTTTGTAGTGCCGCTGGTTTTTCGCATGCATTGTTGTAGTACACACATACCACGTTTGATGTAGGTATGTGTGTCGCTACAATCTCTTTACCATTATAGTTTTGTAGGTAGGCATGATGATGCGATAGGGCAGCTGTCTATGAATACTCATTATTCAGCGTTTACCTCTCTTGTAGATTATTTATATTGAGATAAAATTGTAGTGATTTGTGTGGTGTAGTTAATTAAATATGAAGATATACTTGTATTATTACATTTTGCTTAAAATTTAAAAAATCGGCAATTGTAGGAACGACATTTATATTTAAGAAGTAATATTTATTAAATTATAGATAACCATTTATGAAAGGAACGTTCTAAAATAACTTTTACTTATATTTTTTTTTTACAATTATGACATAAATTTACAGCTCAGTATTATTATTAATAGTCAGACACCTTAAACAAAGAAGCAGTTACATTCCTTGCCAATCTTTTGGCCGCTCTGAATATAGCCGTAAGTTCGAACTTGCGCATAATATAGTTAAAATTTTAATACAAAACAGTGTTAAATATTAGTATAGAAATAAAAAATTGGTATTTGTTCATCCCTAGGTTGTCTCGATGTTATACATATAATATAATACTTATTTATACATAGATTTGTGTTCTGCGCATTTATATTCAAAACTGACGGAAATTTCGTGACGTCTGTACCTACTTTATCCAAACTATTTCGTAACGTAATTTGTGTCATATATTTTATATTTACAGCACTGGTATACATGGAGCAGAGACAAAATAATAATTAATGTCAAGTATTGGTACACGTCCTCGTCAGAGTTTTTGGTTGCTCTGGCATTAACTTCGGGCTTGCGCATAATATCGTCAAGCGTTTGATATAGGTCACTACATACGACATTGGCATTGTCGAACTGACCACTTTAATCTAAAATATATTTAAATTATTTGATATGTATTCCAAAATAATGGATATTTCAAATGTAAGCTTGTGTATTTATGTTCGAATTTAGTGATACATATGTTTTCCGTGCCATTTGATATTTCTTTGTCATCGTCTTTTTACAAAATGGGAAACTTAAAATATTGCGTTATTTACGAATACGAGTTCCATCGTAGCATCTGCCCTGCAGAAACGGCTCGAAGGAATAATGATGTGTATGAAGAAGCTACTGTAAAGGAAACCACGCTACGTTTTTAGTTCCAATGTTTTCGTTCTGGAAATTTAGACCTACAAAGCAAACGCTGTAGGTGGTCGGAAACCCTAGTATAGTAAGTAAATAAGAATTAAAGGTAATTGTGGAAGCAAATCCATCGCAAACCACGTCAGAGTTAGCGGCACGCTTTGGCTTGAATGATGAAATAATTTTAATTCATTTGAAACGAATGGGAATAGTGAAAAATTTCGAAAAGTTGGTACTGCATTAATTTACTGAAAGTCACCAACAAACACGCCATTGATCGCTATTCGCTACGTTAAATTGCTCAACCGTCACAATAATGAGGAAATTATGAACCGTATTGTTACTTGTAACAAAAAATGGATCCTTTACTACAATCGGCTACGCTCATCTTATTGGTTAAGCCCAAAAGAACCGATTAAATCCTGTACGCAAAAGTTGACCCAAAAATAGATACTGGTTAGTGTTTGGTGGACCAGTGCATACATTACAGCTACCAAACGATTATGGCAGATCTGTTTTGGCAACTATTTTTTCAGTTAAACAAAATTTTCATCAATGCAATGTAATCCTATAAAATGGCGAAAGTAGAAGGATAATAACGGTACTTACTTCGATTGGTTAAAAAGACCTTTTTTTATTTATTTATTTCTTACTTTTTCCACATAAAACGCTAAATTCATGTTTAGAAAACAAATAACTATGAAACGACTTACAATACAAAACAAAGTTATAATAGTATCATAAGAAACTAAAATTAGCATTTATTTATAGGTAAGTTGTATCAATATATAATATAACACGATTTATACCTAAATTTGTGTTTTGTGCAGCTATATTCAGAGCGGTCAAAAACTTTGGCGTGGTAAGCTTCAGTATAATGTTTAGTACAAAATAACCTAGATTGATGTATGCAACATATTATCCAACATGTACTTTTTATAGAAAGTACGATATCAATAAGTTACGAATTACCAACAACTTGATTTAAACTCTCTAAACCAAACGTAAATTAAACGTTCACTTTAAAAAAATCCAGTAAACTCAACACTGGGATGAGATGACGACGCTTTGAGAACTCTTTTTAACAAAGTACCAGCTTAGCTAATTGAATGGTCAATCTGGGTAATTTCAAACAATTTTATTATTATAGGTAATTTTGTTGGATATTTATTTTATCACGGTAAATCCATATAATTGAGTTTGCATTTTTCTACCTCCTAAAATTCAGATATAGGCAAGTTGTCTTTATTTGTCTCTGGTATGAATGTAATACTAATGAATTAGAATATAAATTCGGGTGAGTGTCTTATGCGATCCCCTTAGTTGTTCTGTGAAGCTGTAAAGGCCACACATGGCCAACAGCGTTGGTGAGTTTGAAGAAAAAGAAATAAAATTATAATATAATATTAGTGACAGAGCTAGCTTATATGATGATAGCTAGTTATTTCTATTTAGTATATAATTCCTTTTTATTTATAATTGTTGACATAGATCTCGTAGACTTAGTAAATTAAAAATTAATCATAATTACTTTATTTAACGTAAAAGAGATTATTGAAAATTATTGCAATTATATAATACCAATTTGATGCTTAAATATTAAGAATAAAAATCTGTCCTGAGCGGATTTTTTTTTTTTAAATGAATTGTTTAGATTTTTACTGTCTAACGAAATACATAATTTAAAAGTATTATATTATAAAATTTATTATAATTATTGTTAAATTCAGGTTATTTGTGGTCAGTCGACTAGATGAAATACACGTATATAATAAAATAATATATTTGCGGATTTTACATGTGTTTACATCGCCTTTTTTCCAAACTGTGACATAGAACATGTCTCATTTAAAATATATATTTTTAAATATAAAACAAATAAGTTTTCAACTGAAAATACAAGGAGATTTTTAACATTCTCCGGCCCAAACAAAATGGCCAGAACAATTACAACAGAAAGAAATAAATAATAGTGAAATAGAAATTAATAAACATATTAACATGCATAAGAGAAGTATTACTTAAAACTCAACAAAATAAATCACCTATAAATACAATTGAGAACTCTCAGAACTTGTATGATATTATTGTATTCTATTAAATTATTTAATCTGATTTGTACTTAATCATATTTTCTTTGTTTTCTATTAAAATGTAGCGGGCAAAAGCGGATAATTTGAGGTTAAATGTTGGGTAAGCCAACGACTCTCATGTGACAGCCAGGTGACAACACTACAAAGAAATGACAGAACTGACAAAACCTGGTATCTATAACGATCAAGTGGATACCAGTTAGGTAGGTACTAATCAAAGATAACACTTACACCAAGGACAAAAATACCCAATTACACACAGGCGTAATGATATAAAAAGAAGTGTTGGAATTTTTTTGGTCATTTTTATTTTTTATTCATAATCTTGATATTATATCACATTGTATTGTGTAACATTGGTGGTATATTGTGGAATATAGCTTGGCTATGGTGCTCGGATGGGAATTAATAACACAGGTCATAAATTTCGAGACACCACTAAAACTTCCTAGAAAATTCTGACAAATCCCATCCTATTGTCAGAGTACCGAAGACTTCTCAAGACACAATGTATTAATTACCCGTTTGATAATGGCAGTAAAAATTTTTAACAAACAGAGTTATTTGCTAAAGGAGGAAAAAGAAGAAGAAAAAGATATTTTATTTCGGATTTAGTGGTTTTAAATAGCTAGCGGTAATAGCTTCTTATAAGTGTTAAAATATCATTTGGCTTTTATCCAAGTTTCGATTTACTTCTTTGCTATTGTTCAAGTTGAAAGTTTTCTTTTGATATGTTAGTTCCATATATTTGTTTGCATTTTTGTACAATAAGTACAGAATGTGGTTTAATTATATTTTCATACAGTAACGAACACATTACAAATTACCTAAAGGTATTTTGAAGGAATCTATTTCATGTTATGTGATATATGCCACGTAAAATACCATGCAATTTATAGAATGAAGGGCATAATAATGAAACCTTAGAAACTGAGCTGCACAGGCTAAAAAATAGCAATAGTTGTTTGTGTCATAGACAAGCGAAATAAGAAACAAAACAATTTCAAACAGATATTTGCATAGTAAACCTGTCGTCCTTGTCTTTAAAAAACGTAAATAATATTAGCAAGGGCTAATATATTATAAATATCGGTTCAAAAATCGTTAATTTAGAATATACTAGTTATAACCAAGCTTTAGCAATGCAATGATAATGCTGCCTTTGTCTATGTAGTACCAAAACCATTTTACGACTATATAAAAATATTTTTTTAGTTTGAATTTTATATTCTGTATTTACTATATTCAAGCCGATATTAACATTAATTTTAATTATAACTAACATTTATTTCCTAGGAAATACAAAGCTAGCGGATCAGCGCTTTTAAAGTAATTTTATAAACATACCAGCATCTGCCCGCGGCTCCACACGTCTTAATTAGTCATTGTTATCAACTTATTTATTATTTGATTCTAGTTTCAATATTATTTATTAATTATAATAATATAAATACATTTCACAAGTACTTTATTTGATAAACTTTTTTTTAACGTGACTGTAGGGTAAGTCTATATGACTTTTGTCTCTACGATAGAAATCTTTTTTTTTCTAACGCAAACGGCATTTGTTTTTTAACCTACGCACGTATCAATATTATAGTTTAAAACTGTCATAATAAAATGTTACCTACTGTTGTTATAAATAAAATGTTAATTTAATGTTATCAGAAAATGTATAATACTAATAGTTTTAAAGACATAAGTTATTGAATTTTTCATTGGTTTATGGATTTTTTTCATAAAATTATCGCTTATAATATATTATTATGATATAATTATGCGTGTCTTATTTAAATGCAAAGAAATACTTTCCAATTCAATGTTAAACAATTATTTTAACATTTGTTAACATAATTAAATTGTGTTTGTTGTATTCATTGCTATTGCTTTAAGATATTACCAACATCTTATATGTATATGTTTCTGTATTACATTATATATCAGAATATATTAAAAAAAATGGGTATTTGTAAAAAAAAAATCTGTGGATAATCTTCAATGAATTTTACAAAGTTACAGTGTCCACCTAGGTACACATAGTGATGGGCTGTTTTTTTGCCCTTTTCGGACTAAAATATGTCACACAACATAGTAGTCAGATGCAAAAGACACATGTACATTCGTGAAACATGCATGGTCATATACGCACTTTTCACGAATTCATATGTGTATGAAATGGATAGATAATTAGTCAGATCGGGAAATTCGGCAATAGTTCAAGCCGAGGCGCACCGATTGCCCTTGCGCTGATCGCCTAAACAAATCGGGTGAGTGCCGTAAGCGCTCCCCTTAGTAGTCTGGTGGAACTGTAATGGCCTTGCCAAGCTAAGAGTGTAGTTCGAAAAAAAGAAAAAAAAAGTTTCAGTGTCTATATATTTTTGGCCTTTTTTGTTCTGTACAAACCAAAATGAACGAAATTCCATTTTATTTGAAACCAAATATTTATGGTTGACCTTGACATTGTTTTTTTGCAGCCAATTGTAATCATTATACGCATACAATATGGTTAATAACCGTATAATCATAAATACAATAAATAGGGGTAGTTAGCACAATTTTTCTATTTTTTATTCAATTAGAGAATACGCTTAAACGTATCGATCAATTTAGCCTCTTAGGATACGATGAAATGTATATTAAAATTGTTGTTATTTACTTTTGGAAATAATTAAATAATACAAGTTGCACTTAACTGGAGAACATTACTACGAGTAAACTTTGTTATATGCAATCTTGTATTTTTGGTATTTGCGATTTACACAATTTCGCCAGTTGATATACGAGACTGCGTTTTTTTCAGTAATAAATATTTATTTTGAATTTTACAGGAGTGTACGCTGATATTTACCGGTTATTTCCCCCTTAAAACGCATAATCGTCAAAAATTGAGTTATGCGATTGAGCGACGTTGCAGTGCCTTGATATTCGTGCGTACCGGCCTTTACTTTCACTTCGAACAGATTTGTGCTCTAAAGTCGTCACACTCATGATATGTATATAGTACTTATCTATGGTCTTCACACACTAACGTAGACATACGTATATTTCACACGTACTTTGGTAGGTAATACAAATTATCAAAGTTCATATTTCAAAGTTACAGAGATAAAGTGCCGTTTTGTTCGCTATATAAGGTTAGTTTTATAATTATAAATATACTTATTTGTCTTTTATTGTATAAGATGTCTAATTTATATATATAAAATAATTATATTTTGGAAATGTCGTGTTCTGGGTACACATTGAATTAAACAACTGTAATATTTTAAAATGTTAAAACTTTTACAAAAGCTGAACAAATTTCATTATTTTAGAATTATAGTTATTAAAAGCAAAGTCAAAGGCATTTGTATTCATCACAAATTATGGGAGAGTTTTAGTAGATAACTGGAAGTGTATGGGAAGTAACATATGGGCTTTAAATTTGTGAAATATAGAATAAATATCTTTCCCTTTATTTAAAGAAACACTATCAGTCCCTTTTCTAAAATAAAAATTTGAACTATATACATTCAATAGGTAGCTATTGTCTCTATCTATGTATTTACTTTTGTTTTTATTTAACTTTTGAAGTACTGTGCTAATGACATTTATATAGTTATAATTAGTACAATGTTGCCAGTAAGAACTTAAAAATAGACTGTCAGGTTTTCAATATAGTAGCATATTAAAAGATCATGAAATTACTACTCCTATTGCTGCAATAACTGTTTGTCTGTTCTACAAATTAACGCTAGACTGTACTATAACATCAAATTATGGGTATACATTTAATATAATTTTTAAATTTTATAATTTACTAATACACTTTACTTAACAAAATATTGTTTTTCTATTTATATCAAATTAACTTTCTTTTATGACAGCAGATTATTCAAAATTTGTTGTGTAGTTGTTGTTGCTTAGTTTGTGTAGTTTAAGCCTTTGTCAATAAATTTCTGCCATATGACGAAAAATGTTTGTACAGCATATGTTGCAATAATAGTAGAGTGTTACCTGATCAAAGCATTTATGAAACTTTTACTTGATTTTAAATCCTTTCTGTTTTTTTTTTAATGTAGTTATATTTCGAATATATATTTATTTAAGTGTAGATTTTTTTTATACTACTTATATGTAGGAGGTAGAGAACAGTTTCAAAAGATTTGATTGTGGACACATGTCATGTGTAACATGTCAACATGTTTTAACTGAGATATATGGATACTTCCACATTTATATAGTTCCGAGATAAATCTATAGCAATACGACATACTAGTAAAACTTATTCAATTTCAGGGGAAAAATGTTTGCTAGAGAAATGATATACTAGTAAAACTTATACATTTTTGTTGTATGTCGTTTTGCTAAAGATTTATTTTGGAACTATGTATAATTTGCATACATTTACATATCTCTGTTCAATCATATTATATATACAAGTCCATATCTTTATTTATTATATTATATATTTTAGTCCATAGACTAAAACAGAAAAAGCAGAAGCAGGTTAATAATTATGATGAAATTGGTAATTTGTATCAAATCACATATTTGTATGGTGGATTTGCCATACTCGCCACGCTTGGCAAGCGGGTTGGCGAGCGCAGTAGGTTGATAAGAGAGCGCTGCTGCCCGACACTCTTACCGGAGAGTAGATGGAGTAGTGGATGAGGTAAGGTTATGAGGGTCGTTTAAGGGAATGGGTTGTGGTGGATAGGAATTGTTTGAGAGAGGATACTACTACCTCGGATGTAACTGCAGGAGGCAGTAGTAGCTAGGGAAGCCGGGGACGCGTACCCGTGTATCCTGAACTCAGTCTCCGGAGAGGCGACTGAGAAGAATAATTAAGGTTGCGGGGAGCCGTTGGTTACAGGCGGCACAGAGCCGTACGCTGTGGAGATCGTGTGGTGAGGCCTATGTCCAGCAGTGGACTTCTGTAGGCTGAGATGATGATGATGATGATGATCAAATCTCAATAGCAACATTGGCAACTATGACATGTTCGTATAATATTCTGGTAGTTGTAAACAAGAATTTATGTAATGGTGGGTATTATAACAATAAAATTGCGTAGAAAAAAAATTGGTTGTCACAGGACAACTGTCAGTTGTGAAATATTTAAGTTAATATTTGAATTTATTATTAAAAACGTGTCACGTATACTACTATAGTCGAATGGAAATAGTACGCAGCCCACACAGAGAAGTAACTAAGTATATACAATAGATAAGAAGTTTATACTCTATAGCAGGGCTGTCCAAACTACATGGGACCCAGGGCCAACATAAATGACTCAATACATTGGGGGGCCGCAAAATATTTATAAAAACCACAAAATATTTATAAAAATACAAGTATAATAAGTATCATTATTTTACTATCTACTTTTTCATTAATTTGTCTTTTACAATTCTGTCAACATCAATCAATAGTGTTGTGTGCGGCATAATCGAATACATATCCAAAACATTTGAATTTCGTCGCAAGAAAAATAATTTACTCATTTAATGTATTTAAACAAAGAAGATAAAAAAGATTCTGCGGGCCGCATGCGGCCCGCGGGTCGTGGTTTGGACAGCCCTGCTCTATAGTATACGCGCGCACTCAAGTAATGTAGTCGAGAGCTGCATTGACATATAAGTTGTCATGCCGTTTGTGTGTATGGTGTACGATACGTAGTATCCTCTTTATTTTGTGAGTATACGGTTCGATTTCACTGCAAATCAAATTAATTTAAAGTAAAACTTGTTTCTAGACTAAAATATCTACAAATCTGAGACACAATTCTTCTATATATTGAAGTCCATGAATAGCTATAAAGTTATTCAGTATTGAAATTGCAAAATGTGGTCCCCGACTCTTTATTTGTTGAAAAATATGTCGCCTAGCTTAAATTTCTTGTAATATTTACCGTGGTAATATTTTTTTTTCGAACTAACTACACTGTTGACCTGGCAAGGTCTCTACAGTTTCACCGGACTACAATCGTGGTTATCCGAACGCCGCAAAGCAGAACAATATCACTTCGATTGTATAGGCGCTACTAGTGGAAGAGGCAGATGATTTTACTGAAAATCACATGGATTTATTGGTACCAATAGTCACTCTTAAGACCGTGCATGAGTCTTTATGGACTAAATTATAATTAATGTTATCTTACTATTAATTTTAGTAGATCCATTTAAGTGTTATTTAATATAGTCACTGTGATTTTCGATTACGATCGAAATAATTTCAAATAGTAGTCTTTACTAGTCTTAATAAAAATAATAAAGCAAATTATGTTTTTGGTATAAATCCAATGCATTTATATTCAAAATACAAATATTTAAAAATCGCACGTGAGATTAGTGTCTGGAGAAGGGAGTCGAGACAAATCTTACATCTCACCAGGGGGGAGTCGGAGATCAAAAAATCCTTAAAAACGTCCCGCCACGTAATTAATGAACACCCTCATATGTGAAGACACATATTTTTTTTTATTAATGTGGACGTCTTTAATTGGTTTCAATTGACCAAGGATACTAAAAAATTTCTAATTTCCCAAATTAAATACAGGCCGGAACCATTTTGCCACCTTTGGTTTTATACGGTTTAAATATATTCGATAAATATTTCATATATATGTATTATTTTTATATATGTGATAATTGAACTGATGTACACCTGTAATTAAATTGTGGTTGTCACACGAATTTGCCTTTTAGCCAAAACCTTTATGCATATATGAAAATAATAAAGTGCGTTAGGAAGCAATAAAAACATAACTATTATGGAAATCAATTATTATACAACGAAATATTTCGTAGGTAAGTACTGCAATGCAACTGCAAAGTCTATCCACCTTAACTACGTATTACAGGTGATGAAACATTATGTTAGGTGATAGATATTTTTTAAAATGATTAACTACCTCTTTTATATTTTTCAGAGTAAAACAATGTTACGTGGATTGTCCAGAATGGTAAGCTATTCAATTACGTATGCTTCCTTTTTGTTATCTTCTTTGTTTTTGCGAGTTACATCTTTCATACGTAGATTTGGAAATCAGTACTATCATGCAATATTTATCCTCAGAATAATTTGTTTAAGGTTCCATATTCATCATCTCAGCCTACAGAAGTCCACTGCTGGACATAGACCTCACCACACGATCTCCACAGCGTACGGCTATGTGCCGCCTGTAACCAACGGCTCCCCGCAACCTTAATTATGTCATCGGCCCATCTGGTGGGGGGCCGTTCCACGCTGCGCTTTCCTATACGTGGTCGCCACTCTAGGACTTTTCTGCCCCATCGGCCATCAGCCGCTCGAGCTATGTGCCCCGCCCATTGCCACTTCAGCTGTGATATTCGGCGAGCTATATCGGCACCTTTAGTTCTCCTACGGATCTCCTCATTTCTGATTCGATCACGTAGAGAAACCCCAAGCATAGCTCTTTCCATCGCTCGCTGGGTGACCTTGAGCTTTCTTATGAGGCCCTTAGTTAGCGGTCATGTCTCTGTGCCGTAAGTCATCACTAGCAACACTCATTGGTTGCCATATTAATAGTAACTTACTAGGGAATTGCTTGTAATTTTTTTTTCGATAATAATAATAAATAGCTTCGTTATGTTATTAGCATGAAAAATAACCATTTGCACATATATATGTCTGTATTATGAAAAGTGTCACAATATGTTAAACATTGAAATGTCTGACAAAATAGTTTTCTCCAATGAGCTTAATATTTCAGTGCGTAAATAGAAGTTTTATCTTGGAACCTTACGTCAGTTCATATCAGATATTGAGTCACTACACTACAGCTAAATCGAGTGGTAACTTACAAAATTTGCCCAATCTACCAGTTCCAAAACTTGAGGATACGTTAACAAAATATTTAAGGACAGTGAAACCCTACCTTAACTGATGAAGAGTTTGCTATTACGACATCTATTGTCAAAGATTTTGCTGCCGACGGTGGTGTCGGAAGAAAACTACAGGTAAGTAATAAAATAACCACTTGTTCGTATCTCATATAATATATTACGATTTTAGAGAACCCATTACTAGACCGGGTTTAAACATTAAGTGATGGCTAGATTTTTTAACATAAAAAATAAATAAAAAATCGAAGGTATATGGAAACCTTTTTTAAAACACGATTTAAAATTTTAAATATTTTTAAATGTATTTTCTACTAGCTGTTGCCCTCAGCTGCGCATGCCTTTTTTCATAATTGTAAATTACTTCTTATAAGATCAGCTATCTGTTAGTGAAAATTTCGTGAAAAATGGTTCATACGTTTTGGAGATAGTACTGCAAACGGAGCCATGAGTAAAAGCTAGTTCAAAATAAAAAAGCTTTAATTACTTTTTATAACGTTAGCTTTCTGTCAGTGACAGTCCCGTGAAAATAGGTCTAATCGTTTTGGAGATAGTACTACAGACGAAGCCACGGATGACAGTTAATCTAAAATAAAGTAGCCTACGTCATCCGCTGTTATTTTAACTATCCGTCACTGAAATTTCTGTCTAAATCGGTCCAACCGTTTCGGAGATTAACCGGAACCGGAACAACAGACACAAAAAAAATTAAAATTGTATTTTTGTTATCAGTATCTTGTATACGTTCATATCCAATCAGTAAATAGTCATTATGTTGATATTACATACAGACACTTCATTTTTATTATATGTATAGATAAAAGCTATATAAAATAAAAATAAAAATACACATTTTTGAGGAAGTTAGGTTCAATAAACGAAAAGGACTATTTTTCTTTAGCATTTAATTTAAGTTTTCAATACAATATTTAACTGAAATAAATATTATATCCTCGGACAAAATGTACCAACATGTTAGAGGGCGTTCAAGTATTATGTAAAAAGAATTTTAATCATTTTTGATCTGGCCCTCCACCTTCCAGACTAATTTCGAAACGAGACTACGCCATAATATCTTAAAAAATACAAGAAACGTTATTAATATCATCTAGTGTTTACAAGCAGAATCACAGATATACATATTTAAAGTACTTGGGTAAACAACAAGGGGTGCCCGTAGAGCGTAACTGTTAATATAATTATTTGATATTAATTGACCCGTAAACATTCAGGAGAAGCTGTAGATACAAAGTTTTGAAACGTGTTTATCTATTTGAAAGATTACAAAGTACAGATTTTAATATTAGAAACTTTTTGACAATACATTTTTAACCCTTAATATATTATATATCATTTTTAGGGACTTTTAGAAAGAAGATCGAAAGAACATTTGAACTGGCTTGAGGATTGGTGGTTAAGCACAGCTTATTTGGGTTACCGTGATCCAGTTGTAGTATTTTCCAGTCCTGGTTTGGTTTTTCCCTTCAGAAATTTCAAAAGTCAGAAGGACCAGTTAACATATGCTGCGAAGACTTTATTGGCTGCCGTCGATTACAAACACCTTATTGATAAGTAATTTTATTTAATTACCTACGATACACATTTTTATTTTTACAATAGCATGCCAAAGTAACGGCATTGTACCTTATGGTAAGCACAGTATAATCCGAGAACGATGGTGATCACCACATTAATAGTTTTAAAGATTGTACATACTTAATAATTAAAAAATAAACAACTTTATCGATTTCTCGGAATTTTGTTTAAAACGGCAATATAATAAGATAACATGTATTGAATACGATAGTATCACAATTTTTCTGTATACTATAATTTTTTTAATAATGAAATATTATCTTCAGTTTTCAATTACTTTTATTAAGAACATAAATTTTTTTAGCGACAAAATACCTGTTGAAATGATGGGCAAAAGTCCATTAGATATGGGACAATATAAGAAAATATTCGGAACATGCAGAATCCCCTGGGAAAAACAAGACAAATTGTCATATAATGACAGCAAATATATTACCGTTATTCACAACAACTATGTAAGTCTATTTTTCAACAATATATCCGCTAAGAGGGCGTCCATTGGTTACGTGAGGTGAGGTATTTTAATTCCTCCCCCCTAGTGAGATATCGCGAGACTTGGTTTGACCTCTTCTCCAAGTAGAAAACGTTTTACTCAATTAAACGCAGTTTTTTCGCAATTTTAGCACTGTTTCTTGCGGAAAAGCATAACGTAATAATTGCCAGGACCCTTCTACGTCTAAACGTTTAGGGAAACGCCTCACCTAATTAAAGGCCGCTCCTCTAAATGGTTTATAAAGCGTGCGCAGAGGTGAGCTGAATAGTAAGCAGGATTGTCGCAAGACACTCCTCTTTTCTCTTCTCTGGAATTGTAAATGATTTTAATTTTTAGATGTCAGGAAACAGGCTGTGGTGCAAATAAAAAAAATGTGTTCTTAAGTGACTCATATTGTGAGTTTAATCTAAAATAGTTTGGTTTTGTGTATGATTATTGTCAAAACGTTTCAACGTGCCGTAAAACTTATGCAAAATTTCAGAGATCTTTCATAATATTGTAGCAAAAGCAGAAAAATAAGTAAGAGCTACATATCATTCGTCAATTTAGAAAAAATATCATAATCTTTAATTGCTTTCGTAAATAATTATGGTGAATACCTTACTATCCTCTTTAATTGAAATTAAATGAATCGAAATCGACAAGACAGATAAAAAATCTTGTGTTTTCACATATTTGTCTCATATTTTCCACCTATCTGTGATCCTAGTTTGACGCCTTTGCTTTTTTTTTCGTTCGATTACGGGTAAGCTAGATAAATCCTGGACTGTCCTAAACCATTAAGGGTTAAGTTCCATACAGACCTTATGAGGCACAGTTCAACAGTCTGTTGGCAGTATAAACTTTAAATAATAGATACTTAATTTTCCCAAATATTGTCATTCCAGCAAAATCAAAAGAAAAATACATTAAAGTATATGAAAATTTTATGAGTTGGAAAAACGAGAAAAAGTGGTCGTTTTCTTAGAAACAGTATTTTTGGCATATTTTAATGACATTGCTAAACCTAAAACTAACCTAAACCTAATCTATATTATGGGTAATTTATTCCATGATGAAATGTACAATTTCATGTTAAAAACGGCTTTAAGTTAAAAAAATATGGAAATTTAACTACGTTTCTTAAACGACAATCGACCGGATTCAAAAGCAAAAAATCAAAAATTTTTGCTCACGAAAACAAAGCAATTTTTAATTAAAGCCCCTGATGATATATATTTAGCGAAAAAAGTAAATGTATAATATGAAAAGTATGTTTTGTATTGTCCCTGCATTCTTTTGAGAAAGCACTATATATGCCTTGGCCGAAATGGCAATTACTTGTCTCCTATTAGTAAAGTCCTCGCCTACGGCTCGGCCTTCAAATTCATGTTCGATCTGCGATTACCTATTTCGCGGTCTTTGCAATAATGTACTATTATTACAAAACTTTGAAAAATAACAAATTATGTATTGTACAATTATAATTTTCATGTAAAAAGTATTTTTTCATTTGCACGAACTTTTTTTTACTAAAGCATAAAATGTATAATATACGATTTCGAGGAATAAAAAAATAAATAAATCTTAATCCGTCCTTTTGAGATCTGGGTCTTAAAAATCAAGCCAAAATGTATATTTTTGGAGTGTTACTCAAAGATCTGCTGACATTGTTAATCCAATTAAGCGGGCAATACAATATTTAACTCGGTAAAATAATGGTTACATAGAAACTAAATCAAACATTTGAAGCACAAATAACTTTTTAGTCTCGAGCGTTGCATTTATAGAGTTATCTTATGTAAAGCTTTATAGATAGCTAAAAGAAGTGAGAGGTTAATATTAGTTTTTCTTTAGATTTTCCATGTTGACCTGTGGGGCGAAGATAATGTTTTGTTAAATGAAGATCAAATAATTGAACAATTAGAGAACGTTATAAAACAATCCAGTACTCCTACAAACAAAGGAATTGGTATACTTACATCGGAAAATCGCGACACATGGGCAAAAGCATATCAACTTCTTGTAAAAGGTAAAGCTTGAACGAGTAATAGTACATAATTCTTTGTTTTTACTATATGAACGTTACACCATAATTTTATCTGATTTTAAATGATGATGCGGTCTAAGATGGTTAACACGCCAAACTTAGAGACAACTCGATCTGAAGTTCAACTGCCGGAATACACCAACAGGTGTCTGGCGACAGATTGCTTGAGGCTTGAGAGAGGTGGCGGCGAGCTTAGAAAAAGATTTAGCCGGTGTGTGATACATAAATCATTAGTTGCACGAAAATAACTTACGAAGACATTATCTATATAGGTACTTAACATAGTCGAAGTCGCTGGTAAAAATAAAGAAATAAAATTAATGTTCAATAATATTACTATTTGTATTTTTCATTTACGATAGATATTTTCTTTCATTGGGTATATACTCTTTTTACTTATTTTTATACATTCATAGGTACTAATATTGAGTGAAACTACAATCCACTTTTTTGTATAAACTACTATTTATCATATTTGGAATTAAATAACTAGTATCCTCGTCAAGAACATAAATAATATCAGAGTATATTATTATTTATAAAAGAAAGGTCAAAGTCTAAATCTCCAAGACCATTCATAACACATATCCTGGGAATAAATCATTATAAATATGTTATAGATAACGTAAATAGAGAATCGTTGGCGGATGTGGAGAAGAGTATCGGTGTATTATGCCTGGACACACCCGTTGGCCTGTGGAAGTGTTCCAATGACAACGCGCGCAGGAATGTAGCCGGAGCGCAAACAATTCACGGCGGCGGGTCTGCCATCAACGGAGGAAATAGATGGTTCGACAAAACTATACAAGTAAGTTATCTTTTGAAAAATTTTACGGCCAGTGGATATAAGTCCGTTAAGCTTAACTTATTACCATGATATATCTTAAAAGTTTAAAAAAAATGTGTTATGCTGGGTGTAGATATAGTTAAGACATTTCAATCTAAAAGCAAGGCGTAGTACAATAGTAGTAAACTTCACCGATCCCCGAGAAAATAAAGGCAACGAGCGATCCGTAGCCCTCCTCCCTCGAATTCTATCCGTCCGGCTTTCTTTCCGTGGTTTGATGGTAAATTTCTCTTCCGCATACTCACTGCGGCCCTCTTCAGTAGTGGCTCAAGTTTAAGTCCGATCATCCGGAGTGGAGTTCCTGAGCACGCTTCTAGCATGATACAGTCACTAATTTATCACATACAATACATATACAAGCTTATAATAAATATGAATGTTAAGAAAAGCATGGCGTAAACGGTGGTTATAATCGAGTAAAATGAAGAAGTTCGTCCATTTCATCCTTGAACCATTCATTATCGAATTTTACTCAAAAAAAAAAAACAAACAATTAAAGTAATTCTACAATCATATGTTATTGTTGTTAACTATTCATCTCTTTCGATAAAGTGCGGATGAAAATTTGTCGCTTAATAAGTACACATGTAATGAAAGTACTTTATTTTATAACAACTTCGTTTTGTATTTAACGTTACAAAAAGATCATCAGGATCGTTTTGTAGTTACAACTTCTGTCATATGGAAAAAAATCTATACAAATAAATAAATTCGGAGTATCTGTTTGTAAAATCAAAATAACAGCCTTTTTCTAAATGGATATGATATTTTTTTCGAACTAATTACCCTGTTGACCAGGCGAGGCTTCTACAGTTTCACTGAACTACGGAATGGATATTAAAGTATATACGATAGGCACTTCATAACAGGAATGAGTAGTCCGGTGAAACTGTAGAGGCCTTGCCAGGTCAACAGAGTGGTCAGTTCGAAATAAAAAAACGGAAAATCAATTTTTAATTTGTTGTCTGCTAGTCTCTGTTAGTTCCGGGTAATCTACGAAACCGTTTGACCAATTTTAACGGGACTTTCACTGGCAGATAGCTAATATTATAGTCATTTAGGCCACTTATATTTTACAACAAAAATAGGGTTCCGCACCAATTTAATAAACTAAAAAGACAGTGTCCAGAACCACGCGCGCCTCACGCGCTCATTTACACTGATTTTATTTTGTTTGTTAATTTCTATGCGTACGAACTTGCGTGTGACAGCTAATTCCTATTTAAAAGATATGTCAAATCAGAAAAATAGTAGTTGTGGAGTTCTAAGTACAATCGTTTTTCATTTTCATTGCAACATAATTTTATTAAATAAAAAGACTGACTGCACCTTGACCCGAAAAGCATCTTACTTGAGAAAAGTAAATGGGCCTATAAGTTGCAGGAAGAATATTAACGTAATAGTATCTTCAGATCGATATAAAAGTTTACGCAGCACGAGACGGACAATCTATTTTTTTTTTACCAATACGGACATGATTTTTATGTCGCAAAATAAGACTATAAAAGTAAAATCGTTTTGGTAGTATTTTTATACTACTAGACTTTGCCTGCGGCTTCGCTCGCGTTAATGTAGATTTGACCTATCCCTCGGGAATATTATTTTTTTTCTGGATGTAAAGTACTCGACACCCTGTGTATTTTCTGTACTGTCAACGTGTACGTATGCAAAAATTTTTGTTGATCGGTCGAGCAGTAAAGACATGAAAGCGTAACAAACATACTCACTTTCACATTGATTATATTAGTTAGGATTTTATATACATACTAGATTTTGCTCGCGGCTTTGCATTCTCTTTTATTCATTTTCTCCTATGTCCTTTTTTATGTTCGGTTGAGTAGTTAAAACGTGAAAGCGTTACAAACAATCTAATAAACAAACTCACATTCACATTTATGATATTAATTATGATTATTGAAGTGAAACTTCTTTAGAATCGTTATGATTTCAAACCGGATGCAACGGAAAAACGACAGGTAAGAGACAGTAGTATGATAAGTATGTAGGTGGTAGAGCTATTGTAGGTGATAGAGCTACCCTGAAGCTATTACTGGTTTTAGAATGAATGGGTCGGCTCGCCCGGGGTAGTACCACCCTCTCACAGAAAACCGACGTGAAGTAACAGTGCTTGCACTGTTGCGTTTCGTTCGGTCAGTGAGGGCGCCGGAGGCCCACATATATTAAAAGGCCAGCAACGCACTTGCGACTCCCCCTGGTGTTGCTAGTGTCTATGGACGGCGATGATCACTTACCATCAGGTGACCCACCTGTTCGTTTGCCCCTATAATAAAAAAAAAACACAAATACAAAAATGTGTAGGATGAAGCCGGCAAAGAATGAGACAGAAATATTCATACTATTTTTGAAGTGAAATAGTGAGCCAGAGCGAGAGAGTAAATGTCGGTGTGTATGTATATTGCACACTGTTTAATATTTGCTTGTATTTGAGCATTTAACGTGTGTTAGTATATGTGAAAAGTACGTGTATGCGGCTGCGTATTACAGCTTTTTAGTAAGAAGTCAGCGTGGTGTGTTATTATTTAACAGTGTTTGTGAGTATTTTTATATCTTGTTTGTTGAAACTGAAAATATGGAACTTGAGCAATAACTTATGTAACATATGTTAAATAAAAAAATATATCTTTTAAAATTAATCAAAATACTTCCATTTAAAAACAAATAAACTTTGTAATAATCCCACCCTTGTTATATATATTCATCTCATTCTTTTGTCGATTTACTGAAGTTTCACTTCTATCGTGTGTGAATCGCACACTCACCTTTTTTATAGCTGGGTTCAAAGCTAAAGTTATAATTTAACAAAATAAATATGTAGTTAGATGTTTCATTTAATAACAGTGTAGTATTCAAGTTTAATTAATATATTGTGTATTCAGTTTTATTTGAGTATATTTGAATGACTGTGTAAAATCAGTTTAAAATAACTACTTACTTATTATTATAAAGTTAGAACATCATCGTGAATTATATTGTGTGAATATGAAAGCGTCGAATAAATTTCCAGTTCATCGTCGGCGCTGACGGTGTCACCGGTTTAACGTACGAACATTCCCCGGCCGAGGGACAGCCCATTGCCGTCATGACGGATTTTATTGTTAATTATATGTATGCACCAATTTGTATTCATTTCACCCTTGTTATTAACAGATATCCCAATTTATAAACTATAACTCATTTAAATGTATATATAAATTTTCTTCAATTGTTATAAATATGTTGATATACAATTATTGTTAAAAATGGACACTAATAATTATTTATTTAACTATTTTTTAATTATTTACTTTTTGAGTAATTAAATGCGGTTTTGAAATTGACTATCATGGTAGAAACCATATTCTTTATGAATATTCATCTTCACCATCTGTAGTAGGCCGTTCATAAAAAACGTTACTTAAAATTTTACCTTTTTAGGTCCCTTCCCTTTCGTCATGCTATGCCACATTTTCTGCAACCCTCTTATTAATAATGCATCATGAATGCTAAATCCTCCAAGTATATGTACAAATATACACTTAATAATAATCATATGTTTACAAATATGAAAGGAATGATTTTTATCGTAACAAAATTTAAATAAAAAAAATCGAGAGAAAATTGCAAAATTGTTTGATGAGCTGTAAACGTCATGTTTTCTTAGACCTACTGACACCTCCTCCCCTCATAAGTGCGAACGTATTTTATGGACGGGCCCTAATCAATGTAATTTATATAACCAAATATCATTTTATATATTCCAAGAAGGTGGCGGTTTTACTTGGAAATATTTAATTATTGTAAATATCAGATATATTAATAGCTTTTAAATTTTCAGCGATCGAAGCAACGAAAAGAAAAAACCTTCCGCGAAGCCGAAACTGCCAAAACTGTTACAGTTCAATGTCAGCTCAGAAGTAGAGGATATGATTAAAGGCGCACAAAAAAATTTAGATAAGTCGGTTGAAATTATAATCCATAATAAATTCTTTTTTACTATAACAAATTATTTAATATATAGGATTTAATGTTTCGTATATATTTCAGATTAGTGGCCGATTTGGAATTGAATTGTTTTCAATATGATAAATACGGTAAAAACTTTATCAAATCCCAAAAGTTAAGTCCTGACAGTTATCTTCAAATGGCGATGCAATATGCTTTTTATAGGTATGCATAGCTTTATTTTATGTTATTTGCTCTGACTATACTTTTTTGCTAGCATTGTGTTGATAGTAGATACGCTAAGGAATTGTGTAAGATATAGGTGGAAAAAATAATGTTTCAGGCTGCATAACACACCGGGAGCTCACTACGAGTCGGCCGCAACAAGAATGTATGTCGGAGGACGAACAGAGACCATTAGATCTTGCTCTATTGAGTCTATAGAATTCGCTAAAACGATGTTAAATCCGACGAGCAGTCCTAAAGAGAAGTTAACAACACTACATAACGCTATCAAGGGCCACAAAGACTACACAGTCCAGGTAATTTATAATTTTTTTTATGTAACAATTAACACTGTCGTATGTTATTAACAATGTCAATTAGTATCGATATACAAGTGTCCTTGTAATATTTATTTTTCATATTCCAGGCACTACAAGGTTATGGTGTAGACAGGCATCTTCTTGGATTGAAATTAATAGCAATCGAAAATGGAATTGATCTACCTAAGATATATTCAGACCCCGGATTCACTAGAAGTGCCCACATGAGGATATCTACTAGCCAGGTATTTGAAACTAAATACAATTTTGTACTTTCTTGTCAGTAGTTACCAACAGAAGATTATATTCTGCTGCATTTAAAACGATATTATCCTTTTTTATAGTCCTTACTAATATTATAAATGCGAAATTGAGTTTGTTATACTTTGACATCTGATCATCATGATGATTATCATACACATGGTGAAGAGTAAAGAAAAGTACTAGAGCACCTTTCATCCTAAAAATTGTACTCGTCCCGAGGGTTTGGTCGAATATATATTAATGCGAACAAAAGCTAGTATTCTATATTAAGTCGTCATGTAAGAGTGGTTCGACGGGTGAAATGTCAATTTCACCATATTAAATTGGTAACACGATAGAGTGACCGTGGAGGAAACCTGAAGTTGGGAAATGTTCTTATAGTACTACCTTATGTGGGAACATATACAACGGCGGATTTCTTACTTTGAAATCGCCCATACGTCGTGGGTTGGCGTGGTTATTATACCACCTTCGGGAAGAGACCTATGGTCTTGCAGTAGGTCTCTTATAGGCAGGCTGATGTGATAATTCTATTTCATCTTTTAAATATTTATGAAAGCTTGTTTGGCTTTAGCCAACATTTATAGTTAATGGAAATAAAAATTATCTGAAATATATAAGACTTGTCAGTGGTAATCTAATTGCTAAATGTATATTGTTAATTACTATTTCAGGTTGCTTGTAAATGCGATGGGTTTATGTGTTACGGGCCTCTCGTACCGGACGGATATGCTACATGTTATAATCCTCGGGATAATGACGTCAATTTCGCAACATCAGCATTCATGGCTCATCCCGATACCAGTTGTGATAAATATAGAAAAGCTCTAGAAGATTCCCTTCAAGATATGCACGATTTACTACTCCGCACGACTCGATCAAAACTGTAAAACGCATAAATTAAGTAATGGTGGTGGTTATAATAAATTAATACATTCGCTCTCTTCATATAAATATGACTAACACATTTTACATGTATCAATAAAATTGTATATATTGAAGAACGCAATTATAAATTAAAATCCTTTTATAATGTTAGATATCACTTTTATTTCTGGCGTTTTTTCCTAGTAACTTTACTTTATCACAAAAAGCAAAGACTACCGGATATATTATGGTCACATTTCTTTACTTTTACTTAGAGCTTATTTAAAAAACAGATTATCACATCTGTTAATTTCAGGTTCGTATTTGCAGTCAGTCGACTAGAAGATTTGCACTTATAATAAAATAAAATAATAGATTTGCAGACTTGTATGCTTTTAGGAATCCGTGAAATAGAATATGTCCGTTTTAAACATGAAATACAAGATTTTTAACACCTTCATTTACTTTTAAGAAACTATCAGTTCAGCGATATCTTAATATGGAGAAGTAGTGCAAGTTTGTGGTGCTTGTTTTTTTACTACAATAATAAACGATGCAGACGAAGTCATGGGTATCACCTAGTCATACCTAAAACTGGAATTTCTGTCACCGATTCAAAAACGGATCTCAGGGGCAGGGATAAGCCATTTTGCCCTTCCTTAGACGTTCATTTTGAGCATTATTAATCTCGCCACTATGATCTCTACATGCAGATAAAGTAGGCGTAAGATCAACGTAGAAACGTGACCATATTCGCACCCCATACACCGCCGAAATATATTACTATTATTTGATAAATAATCCTGAGATTTTGTATATATATTTCTTTACTTCATAACCAATAATGTCAGAGATCCGAGATTTTCCGGATTTTCGTATCATTTAATTATTCTTCCATGGCAGTTTTCCTATAGTTCAAAGGGTAAGATAACACAAGGTCCGTGACATCTCTGCCGCACTTATGTATATAAAAGAAATTGAATGAAACAACTGAAATTCATCTACAGACATTGTCTAGTAAAATAGCTTTATTTTTACATACATATTATAAACGTAAATAAAAAGTGACAAAGAAAATTTTATTTGCACAAAAATAATACATAATATAAACAACATTATTTACATAGGTACTAACCCTCTACTTGTGGATACATAGACAGATACTAAACAAATAATTTTAGTTTCATACCAAATCAGTTTGTAATTGTTACACGGCAATGAAAGAGTCCTATGGAAAAAAAAACATTTTTTTTTGTCATTAGTTCAGCAAAAAGCATGTGAATTGTGATAAATACTAATGATGAAATGAAGAGTAAATATTATCAAAAAAAATAGTATCGAGTCGCCATTTATACATTGATTATGCAAAAATAATATTTGTAGTAATTCGATGTAGCTCATTATATCAATGTAGTTATTCACTACAGTTGTGAAATCGATTTTAAAATTAAAACCATTGTGATCTATCTAAAATCCTAGCGGTGACCAAATTTATAACCCTGTTCCCTATTGTCTTTACAACTAAACTTCTTGCAAAGTTAAAGGAGCCATAAAGGTAATTAGGTACTATAATTTTAAAAGTATATATTGGATTTGTTACTGGAAGTTAATAACACCTTGTAATAACTATACAAAAAAAAAAAAAATAGTCTAATAGTGTTTACCTAAAATCGTGAGGTGCAAAATAATTAAGTTTATATTATATGTATACAAATTAACATTTAAGCAAAAGCTGCAGCTCAAAGCTTATTGACCTAAATTTGTTTCAGACCCTACTATATCAAAGTACTAACATTCCCGATAGGCAGCTGTTATCATCCCACATACCTCAATAAGTAATGAATATAACAAAAAAAATTGTGTTATATATTTTGAAATGAGAGTTCCAAAAAACACATTAAAAAAATCAGTCGTGGAAAAAATGTAACGTGACAACAGCGCCACCTACCGGTTTTAACTAAACTAAGGACCACAGTACAACAAATACAGAAAAATAATCAATATTGGTCAAGCCTTTAAGGAGGAAAATAATTAAGAACACACGCACATCGGAATTATATATAAAAGTACATCTATTAAATATATATTAGTTGATACAAATAGACGATATAATAAGAAGAGAGGTCTCATGAAGAGTAATACAGTTATGAGTGAATAATGTTTTAGATATATTATTAATTCTATTCTGATATGATGATAAGAGCAGAATTTATGACAATGACATCATCTAGACTTATATATTAAACTAATACGCATATAACTCAGTTATATTAAATGCTTCCTACAATTCCTTTACTATACTTTATTTCCCATATGCGTACAAAAATACTCAATTTTATGGAAAAATATCCAGATAGTTACTTAATACACCATAACTGCTTCGACTCTGTGGATAAGACCTTCTTTAACATTACTAAAATGTTAAAGCCACAGATAATCATCATATGCTAATAATTAAACTGTGGATCTATGTTTTAAATGTTTAAAAATAATGCGTAGTACTTGTGACAGTTACATTTATTTATTATATAAAACCTTCACCAAATTTATTGCTTGGTATATTTGGAATGTAAATTTATTAGATCATCATTACAATATAATAACATTAGGAATATGTTTTCATATAATTCTTTTTAGTGATTATTTTAAAACGATACAATATTATTTAAACAAATCAATCATAATGATGTATAATATTTGTTCAATATTAATTGTAATTAATCAATGTCAATAATCTGTTCTGTTTTTATGTAAATTACATGTAAGTAAATCAAAGAGTAAGATTTCTTTTACTTGTGTTCACATTTTAAATAATTATTTATATCCAATAAACGTAAAATCGTCTAAAATAGAATTCACAGTAGATAGTTTAATGAATAAATTACATTATATCTCTTACAAATTATTTAGTGTATTCGTGTCTCATATGAGAGTGGTTAGCAAGCACAATTGTCACGTGCAGCAGGAGGAGCAGCGAGAGGACGTCCCGGCGACGCAGGCTTGTGCTGTACTCCGGACTCCGCAGCATTCAGATCTAACCTTCCATCTTGAATACTTTGGAATATTTTCTTCGCTGTTTCCAGGAAGGCTTCTTCTACGTTTTGTCCCCTAAAAAGAATATTTATAAACAAATTGCTGAGTTGGAAACATCAGTGTTTAAACTATATATCTACGATTCCATCATTAATTATCAAACTCTAAATATAACAGCTATAAATAGATTAATAAATGGTACAACCTCAGAATTCTCACACTTTCTCCATATACAATCAATCTTAACAAAATGCTGTGTTATCTTTTCTGTGAAATTCCACACAGTTTGTGTAATTCCATTCAATTTAGCAAGGCTAATTCAAATTACACAAATTAATTAGTCTGTACATTTCCAACAGAAACCTGCTTGAATAGTTTTGAAGAATATTGCCTAACCAACATTCTTGGTCATTAATGAATACAGTCTTTACATTGGAAAGGAGCCACCCTATTTTTTTGCACATAAGGACATAATCAATAAGCATATTAAATTTTAACTGAAAGTGTGATGTGATTACAAATATTTTTCATTAGCTACTCAACACACAAATATTATTTAAATTAGAAATCACGTCTTACGTTTTAGCACTAGCTTCAACAAACATTAATCCATTTTCATCAGCAAATTGCTTGGCTTCTTCATATGTTACATCCCTTTGTCCATCTAAATCAGATTTATTACCAATTAAGAATATCACAGTACTTGGGTTAGTTAGGTTGCGGGTATCTGTGAGCCAGCTGCTAAGATGATTATATGTGGATCTGAAAACACAAAAAAACTATATTTAGATTGTATAAAAATTATTTTGAGCATTTTATTGAGCATTGTAGAAGGCACTTTATCAATATAGTAATAAACTTATGATTTGATTTGGTCTGATTAGCATTTTGCAAACCTTATAACAAAATTTTCATCAATTTTCTATTAGTGAACCATACAAAATGTTATTCAGGTAATATCTGAGTAGTAAGTAATAATAATAACTCGTAGTAAGTATAATATCCGATACCAGAAGAGAAGCCTCCAAGTATATATAGTGACAACAATATCCTATATATCCTCATAAATGTAATACCATTATTTGCTCCTATATTATCCTATATAAAATAATACCAGGAAGGTAACATTGTATTAATATTATTCCTCTTTTACATTCAATTTCCCTTTTACAACTCTAAACTAATATTATGTTTTTATCATAATATTGAAAATAAGTTCTAACCTTCTTGTTATATCATAAACCATGAGGGCACCAGCTGCACCTCTATAGTATGATCGAGTAACAGCTCTAAATCTCTCTTGGCCAGCTGTATCCCAAATTTGTAATTTGATCTTTTGACCAGCAACTTCAATGATACGTGTACCAAACTCAACACCAATAGTGTGAGGGCAATCAGCCATAACTGTAATTTATATTAAACAAATAATACTTTATAGGTTTTAACATTTGACAACAATCTTACCTGATTATAAGTGATGATGTGATCCAGAATAACCCTAGAGGGACTGGTTCTCAAGCGTGACTACTGGAATACACCTATAGGTGATTGGTGACAGATTTTCAACTTGAGGGTCATAACTAGAAAGGTGAGCTTAGAAAAAAATCGTACCATCATGCTATGGTTAAATAAATTGTTTTCTTTCAATGAAAACTTCATCTCATTCACAAGCATTCGAACTTCATCGATTGATGCGATGTCTGTACACTAACGCCTAAGCCACTGATCAAATAATTGAAACATATAAATTACTTAATGATTATATTATTTATTAATTACACTACATGGAAAGTTTTAAATAATTTAAGGCCTGTCATAAAAGAATCATCTTCTATTTCCTTTCAATATTCTTAAATAATCATGTTACTTGTGAACAATTGAAATTTTCCTTACATATCTTTATACAAATAGTTTTTTTTTAAACAAAAAGTGTTAATCTCTCAACATGTGCATAAGAAATACATAAAAGTATAGAAATATGATGCCACACTGCATTTTAAATTGTTATTTTTTAATACAAAATAGTACATTACAATTTAAAAAGTATTTGCACTTTCCACACACATTATATGTGGCCTTTATAAGTGTTATATAAGAAAAACACTCACATGCATTCTAGTAGTCAATATGTTTCAAATAAATACTGTGTAACAAATTCTAATACTTTCAAATGCTGCCCTCAAAAACATTTTTGTCTAATGAACATTATGAAGTTTGTTTTATAGACAATTCTAAATTGGATACAAGTACATCTTCTTAGCCAAAATAATAACTTGATATTTATTTATTTACTTGCTGTTATTAACAGTGATCAAAGCACTTTAGATCCTCTATATTAATAACACAAATTGGGCACATTTTTAGGTACAGTTTATTATAATATTAAAATAGTTGTTTTTTACATTATTTAGCATATTTATTCTATTACATTTTCTAACTTTCATAAAGAAATACAATAAAAAATTCCAACCTGTAAAAACATACTACTTACATTTTTTATCTGTAAACTGATGAAGCAGGCATGATTTACCTACTCCCATATCACCAATAATTATATATTTAAATATATAAGAATAGTTGTATGGTCCTGAGGTCATATTGTATGCTAAAAAACAAAACAGTAAATTGAAGTAGAAATATATATTATTATAGTACATTAGTAGTATAACAATCACAATAAACAGGTTAAGCTTTGAAAATGATCAAATACCTTCTATATCCTGTTTCTATATTCTATACCCCTGTTTATATACCATATATAATAAATTATTATTGTCTACTTCTGTAGTATATACAATAAGTTTTATATATTATTGAATATAATATGATAGTATTGTTGTAATCCCAAACTACGTATGACAGTCTTCATATCGATTTTATCATTATAGTGACTAGATATTGATGAAACTAGATATTTTTTGTACCAGTCGAAAACGGAGAGCTATGAGTCACCGCAATTGTGTTAAGTTCGAGACAATGAAAAAAAAAACAAAACTCTTTATCACATCACTGCTATCTACATTTTCGATTATAATTATTTACTAATACACATACAACCAAAATTACGGTAAAGTTCATACCAATTTACGACATTGGTACTTTCCAATATTATGTCGTTCTACGTCTACATATAAATGAACAAAAAGCCCTAATAACTATTTTTAATGAAACAGATAAATAAGTCAATCTTACTGTATAAATTCACAGAAACTGAATCTTTTTCTATTCAAATACACAAACACAAGCTCCGTAATTACTTGTCCTTTCTTTTTCTTCCTGTTATACCTAAATTACACAGGTATAATTATTCACTATCATGTCACAATATGACGTACAAAATGACACAGATGTATCACACACAAATCAGACCACAGATTAAAAGAGGAGATCTACGTTACTATATAGGTAACACTCATGTGAGTTAGAGGTAAGGTAAAATGTGTCCCTCAAAATGTATCAAATTTAGATGGTGGTGCTGTGGCTAGATGATAAACTTTGAAGCTACGCGCTAATAACTTTATAATATATATATATATACATAGCTACAATTCAATTTTAATTACACACAATATTAATTTCAAATAATACCTTCTAGCTACCTTAGTGCCATTCTGGAATTTTATTAGAATTATTATTTGACACTTATTGGTAGATACCTTTGTGGGTGAAGACCTTTAAATACTTCTCCTTATCTCTACCCTCCATTGTAACATTCAGTAACACTAAATTAATTTTTCTCAACATTTTGGTAAAATGATTTTATAATATAATAATTTGTTTTCTGTTTTAATTAAAAGCACATCAATTGAAGATCTTAGGAAAGACTACTACTTTAATATATTAAGTGATAACTTGTCCCCTTACATTTAGCTAACTTATAGAAAATTTTAATAAAATGATTATAATGTTGTTTTCTATTGTATAAAATTGCATAGGTTAGTAATTTCCAAAAAAAGAAAGTTTAGGAATTGTAGTGTCCTAATAATAGGATTGATTTAATATTTCAATATATGTTTAAATTTATTCACATTGAACACCCAAAAGATTAATGATATTAATAGATATTATAACGCAGCTATATAATCTCCAAATTCTTTCAAAATTGATTACAGAGTTTTAAATTACATTGCCATATAATAATGATCTATTTGTTACAAAATTGTTCCATCTATATAACACAAAACATGCAAATAAAATACGAAATTTCAATAATATTTATTTGTCTCCGGTTATCAGTAGTTGGATTCTGATAGTCTTTGATCACAGAGATGCATATGTTGAAAATATTTTATTAGTACATCTATATTTAATTATGTATAGATTAACGCCATACACATCTATTGTATCTTAGGGAAGTAGGAAAGTGTTTTTTTTTACATTTTATTACACTGGAGGCTTAAGAATGATATGAATTCTAAGATTTAAAGAAAGCCAGGAATTAAAATATAGGCAGTGTTAGAAATCAAACAAAAACATACATTTCAATAAACACAGGCCAATATTTCTGTAAATGTTATAATATTCAATTTGAATAACTTATGTCAATTTATAAACTCATTAGTGCAAACACAAAAATAGTAACAAGCAAGCCATACTTGTCTTGTCTGTTTTTGTTATTTTATTCGAGTAATCTTTATTTTTCACTCGATTTCCTCTTAAAAGATGCGTGTTTGCGCCCACGCCCGCGACTCTTTCTGCTCTCGCCGCCGTGAGTGGGGGGTGAAGATACGATCCCGCACACTCGTCGCGTTTTTTCTTGTAACAACTCGAGCCTAGGTTTGTCCCGGAGCCGTCGAGTATGTTACTCGCGCGAATACAGTGACTCGCGCTAGTTTTTGGCACACATAGGTACACATAGTGGTGGCCTGTTTTTTTTTCCCTTTTCGGACTGAAATAGGTCACACAGCGTAGTAGTCAGATAATAAAAATATCCGTGTGTATTTGTGAAACATACATGGTTATACATGTACTTTTTACGAATTCATATGCGTATGAAATGGATAGTTAGCTTAGCTTAGATTACCGTGGGAGAAAATCACGTAAAAAAGTTACAAATGGGTGTGCCTTCGGGCGGTGGGAGGGAGGAAACTTCGGTAAAAAGTCACCGTGGAGGAAACCACGTTAAAAAGTGACAGAGGCACGGCCTTTGGGCGGAGGGAGAGGGAGAAAACCTCATGAAAAAGTTATCGCGGGAGAAAACCACGTTAAAAAGTGCCAGAGGGGAGGCCTTCGGGCGGAGGGAGAGGGAGAAAATCTCATTAAATAGTTCCTGTGGGAGGAAACCACATTAAAAAGTGACAGAAGGATGGCCTTCGGGCGGAAGGAGAGGGTGAAAACCTAGTTAAAAACTCACCGTGGTAGAAAACCAAGTAAAAAAGTTACAGGTGGTGGTGGTTGGAGGGGGTGACCCCTTGACTGCCAAGCCGCACTAAGGAAGGAAGGGGCTGAAGACCTGACCTTCCATTGCACATTGGTTCGGTAGACGGGTTGCCAGCTTGACCGGGCTGTCGTCGCGGTCAGGGCGTTCGCGCTGGGCCTTGTCGCCGGAGTGGCATGGTGCTTGCTTGTTCGATCCTGTGCCACTCCATAGCGCGGCAGACGGTATCCCGTGGGTTGTTTTAGTCAGTAAAAGTCTTGACACCCCACAGCTCCCCAGGTCTGTGGGTGTCCAATGCAGGATTTCTTCCCACATTAAAAAAAAAGCTTAGTCAGATCGGGAAACCCGGCGACAGTTCAAGCCGAGGCGCACCGAGTGCCCTTGCGTTGAACGCGTAAACAAATCGGGTGGGTGCCTTAAATGCTCCCAACAGTGTATGTCAGTTCGAAAAAAAAGCCCACAGTATTATTTACGTCTGTTGTATTTATGGTAGATTTTTATAGATAGCCCGATCCAATACTTATTATACTCTTTGGCCCGATCTGAACATTGTTCACTTAATTGTTTGATGTAATTTCTATCGTTTATGGTTGTATCCACGATATATTGGTTAAATAACGTACACATACTACCATTTATAAAGAAAATATAAGATGCAGGATTTACCAATGTGATTCATGATTTGTTTTTGTCGTCCATCCCTATCGCAGAGTACATTTGTCTCTGATTAACATCCTTTTATTAGGTGGTTGTCTTTGAAATTTTTTATAAATTGTAAATTTGTGTTAGGTACTCAATAAAATGAATAAACACTTTTTACGTTTAGTACCTGGATCAAAGAGAGTGCTATCTAAAACTAATGGACTCGCTTTGAGTAGGTCTACGAGTACAAATAATTCGGAAGATATCATCACACATACAGGACAAGTTGGTACCTATTGTATAAGTAAATATATTACAAATAATACTGCTGTAGTAATCGCCTAATGAAATTATTTTGGAAGTCGATTAAACATTTTAAGAAGTTATACTTCTTTAAACTCACTGTAGAGAATCACATGTCTTACATAATAATGCTTTTTTGCAAGTCTTACCCAAAATTATTATTAGCCTTTTTTTAGATTTTTTCAACTAGTTGTCGGTGTATATATGTGAAATGTTGATACATCTATAATAAGAATATATTAACTGAATACAAAATATCCATAAAATTGTAAGTAGTTGACTATACTAAGAAACTTATATTTTTTACATTTCACAGAAATGGGATAGTGATGATTACAGAATGGTTAGATTTATGAATTCTCCTAAACAAGTGAACACCAATTGGGCAGTTAACTTGATTGCGCAAGTGCCTCCTAAAGAAGTCACTGAAAGAGTTGTCTGGTGTGATGGAGGCAGTGGACCAGAGGGCCACCCACGAGTTTATATCAACTTGGTAAATGTTTATAACCTTATAGAATTTACACATGGACTACATATTAATTTTTGTTGTTCTTTTTTAGGATAAACCTGGTGATCATTCTTGTGGATATTGTGGACTTCGTTTTGTGAAGAAAACTCATCACTAACTTTTAGCACCTTTTATAAATGTGAATAGAAGATGATTAGATGTTAGAATTTGATGTTTTCATTTATTAATTTAGTTAATTTGTAGGTCACAGTTTCCTTCTTTTACATTGTATTGTTTGCCTCAACAATGTCATAAGTTGAGTAAAAATTTAAAATCAAAATTCTATTACTCTAATATATTTCAAATAATATATAATTATATTTGACAATGTAAACACAAGTATGCAGTTCACTGTTACTATACTGATCTTTGCCATGGGGTTATTTTAATTGATGGAAGCTATTAAAGAAAATATATAGTTTTTGTTTCTGTTCTTTCATAGTTTATAAAGTCATATAAGAAATACTAAAAAAGGTCATTGAGTTTATAATGATAAAGGATTATTACAAAATAATCTAACATGTAACTGCTTTAGTTACAAATATTTGTGATAAAATACTAAACATACATATAAAAATATTGAATGAAGTTAATTAAAGTCACAGTAAACCTTGAGAGTTCTATCATGGATTTGATTTAAAATGTTGTGGTAACATATATATGAAGTATCCTCTCTGTTGCCTGTGATATTGAAGACAGATTTCACAGATTACATTGTTGGTGTTTAATCGTTTCGACACTAGTACAGACACAAAGGATTTTTTTTTTGAACTGACAATATGCTGTCAGCTTGAGGAGCCTTCACAGCTTTACTGGACTAAGGCAAATGACCCTATCGACAATTCATGTATAGGACTGTTAAATAATATGACAATTTTGGTGTATGGGCTTCAAAAATTGATATATGTATTCGAGATGTACTATAAAAGAGTATTTTATTGAACTGTCTATACAGTCTGTATACAACTCATTTAAAAAATGAAAAAATTAAAGTTATCGCTCATTATGACATTTCTTCTTCCAACCTCGTAAATTTTCCTAAAACACATTTACCACATAATCCTATGAAACAATGAAATTAAAAGTACTAGGATAGAGTTAATATCTTCCTACAATTTTTCTTAGAGGAAAGTTTGCTTGTCCTAGTTACACTTGGTAAAGCATAGACTATTGTAATACTAGTATAAAGGTGAAAATTGAAACTCAAGGTCACACTGACTTGAATTCATTTCATAATAATCTCCTTCCTTCAGGACATTGTAATTATAAATAATGATGTTATTTTTTATATTTAAATCTAAATTCTCAGAAAGTATTTCAGTGACTAACATTTTAAATATAAAAGACTATTTACTCTACTGCAAATTTATACATTTTTCTCAATGCTATAAAGATTGTATGACATAATAGTTATTTATATTCTTTCTCCTAAAAAGTTAAGTTTAGCACTTCTGCCTTTCTGGCGTTTATGTAGACTCTTTCCTAAGGAAAGTCATTTACTGACTTCAGTAATAAAAAGGGTAGGTGGAGCCAATGTCACAGAAACATTGAAACAAAATGTTCCATAAATAAATTATATTAACAACCAATAATTACATTAAATAGGTATTTCTTTTTATTAGGTATAATATTTATCAAGAAAGTACTGATATTTTTCAGTTAAATTATTTTAAACTCATATATAATTAGCAAATTATAGGTAGGGTAAACTACATAGTGATGTCCTCTATTTGTATAGGGCGTACAAAAAAAATATGATTCTGGTTTATTTTTAAAGATGACAAATTAATCAGAAATTCGTGGATGCTACTAAAAAAATTATTAATCACCCTTTAGTGGAACTTAAAAATGATGAATTCAGTAGCATATTTTGATAAAGATTAAAAGAAGTATTCTTATTTTGTTTTTAAAAAGGAATTTGACTGTCCTACATTAGAATTTAATCAACTTTATAAACTCAAATATAAATTAAAAGTTTACATAAAAATCATAGTTATGTGACTCGTTAAAAATGACATGTGGACAATAACTTGACTATTAACAGTAAACATTCAATCTTTGATAATACTACTTATCAATATTTATGCTTAATAAAGCTAAGAAGTCTCTATATAATTTTTCTCTATTATCCATGTTGTTTACCCTATATCATTTATGTATTTATTTATTTTCAGTCACTTCCATGTTCTCACTTCGTAGTTCATTTCTAATGTCAATATTTGATTGCAATAGTTCTTTCAGCCTTTCATGGATATCATCATTTTTTCTTTCCAAATAGTCCAAAGCTGTATTAAGCTCATCTAGTGTAGTATCCAGTAATTCATATTCTGTTAAAATAAACAATTAGAAACTCAAACAACTTTTTATTAGTACTAAAGCCAATATTCCAAATCTATAGTTACTTAGCTTACTCAATAACTTAAATCCAATACTTTTGTGAAGGAAAATATAGTAATAATACATTCATTTTTTAGAAATGAATGTTTTAGCTCAAGTGATTTTGTGTCACCACCATAAAGCAAAAACTTTAGTACCTATTGGTGTTCTGAAAGCAGTACTTTCTGTCTCAATGAACTTAGATCCCAAATAAAACAGCACGTTAGTGAGCGTTTTAGATTGCATAGTGAATTTAGATGGGATATAAAAAACACTCAAATCCTAAATGAACGTATATATTGCGATAGATTAAATAACAAATAAATCTTTCTGGACTTATTTAGTGTAAAAGGTAAGGTACTCCGATTTTAGAAATTGTAAAATCAATTTAATATATTTATATATTGCTCAATCGAAGAAATTTAATAAATTTATCCCAGTTATAATGAAATTATTATAGTTCTGTACAATTTACCTTCTTTAATATTTTCTTCATTATTCTCATCGATGGGCTCTGAATTATTTCCCATACTTGTATCACCATTACAATTGCTATCATCTTGTCCAGCCATAGTTCTGATTTTTTCAGTTTTTTTTGTAATGTGTTTTGGAACGTATTGCGTATAGATATCACAGAAATAATGTAAATAACGAATGTCAGAAACGAATAGGGTAATATCACTTATCGATAAAAAAAAGTTATGTCAAAAATATTTAGCTCTTCGTAGGCGATCCCAAGGTTTGGTGATACAAAATTTATATGTAACTTAGTTATTATGACTACTATGATTTTATATAACGTAAAATAATAATTAAAATGTTTATAGAATAAAATTAAATTAACATATTCAATCCCTATGTAAAATGTGGGAACACGCACACCTATGTAAGTTGTTACCTCATAAGAGCGATGTATTCAATAAATAAAGAGTTGACATTGGACTCTGGTGTGTATAATTTTTCATGCCAGTAGGGAACCGCTAGGAATAATATTATTCTGTGGGAACACTACATTGGTGACCGCGCGAACGAACAGTCACACGTTACATACGTTACGTTACAGTAAACAAATCGTGAACAATGAATACACATTTCGGCGTGCTCGTTTCGCTCATGTCACACACATTGCTGACTCCAACTGAGTATGTGAAGACCTAAGACCATCAAGCAATCATTTCTAAATTGTCAGCAGCCAACAAAATTCCGAATTTTTAGCCAGAAAATCGACGTCTATGGTTGATACAAGTTGAAGCAATTTGGTCACCTAAAAAAACATCGGCAGTGAACAAATACTTCATGGTCGTAGCCAAGCTAAGTAAGGAAGCTATACACCAGGTTGCGGATATTGTCGCAAATCCCTCGAGAACAACAAATTTGAAACCTTGAAGAAACGCCTTTTACAAATTTATGAAGAATCTGAAACCATATATTTTATTAAATTGCATAATACAGTACATGAAAGATTGCTTGGACAACCCACATCACTTTTTAGACTTTGTAATAAAACGGTCTGTTATAATATATATCACAGTCCGTGCTGTAGGACACAAGAACATTAAGACAATCGACGAACAACACCATGTAAGCAGTGATAGCGTTATAGCGTTCTTTAGCTGAAAAAAGACATAAAATACAATTGATAGCGTTTTAATTAAAAAGTATAATTAACTTCCAAATGCTTTGAAATTAATTTTCTATATATCATTATACAGAATCAACTGACATACCAAAAAAAAGTATAATAAACTATTTATAAAATAATAATGTAATAATAGTAATTTATAATGTAAACAAATAAAAGGAATACTTACATACCGATAGTCAACCTCAAATCTATAAACTCACTTAAAACAGTTTATGATAATTATAAAAACACTTTTACTCACAACAAATTATCATTCACCACCATATATAATTTAAAATGATGCACATATGTACATGTATATCTATGTATGGACATGTTTTTATCTCCACTCGCACAAAGCGTGTGTTGTAGATTCATTAATATTTGAAAAACTACCTTGAATATAATTATCACTTCTCACAAAACTTAACAGACAATTATCAACCAACTTCATGATATCGCTTTTAGGTGTAAATGTGCGCGGTCATCGTGAAAATTCCCTCTTATAATTTTTTCCAAACGCGGCAAAAGGAGTATATAATTTCAAAATTATTAACAAAAAAAAAAACACCTATTTATTCGATAAAGCAGCATCTCTAACGTTGAGTATAGACAGAGTGAATAGACACTTGATGTAAATCACGAGACCGAGTTTTTTACACTGAAATTGTACAGGTGTATGTACAGAATAATATTACTCCTAGCGGGGTGTATGACTTCAAAAGCGGTAGTTCTAGTATTTGTTAAAATACTATTGAAAACTTTGAAGAAAATGTTAATCAGGTCAATGCAGGAATTCATACTTGTATTTGTTATAATCAATAGATTTGCCTATAATATGTAATCAATAAATAAAAAAGTCCGTGTGTTAATCAACACACGAAAGAAATGAAAACTTGTTTATAAAAAATACAACAAAAAGCCAACCTCACGCATTTTTCCTAGGTGGTCCATTCATGTGCTGACCGCGCTCTATGTTGCTTAGAAGCGGTGTTTTCAACATTCTACCCGAGACGGTGTTTACCTCCACCACATAGAGTTATTAAAAACAGTTGCAGTTTAGAATTTCAAAGCCCTCCCATAAGAAGTTTCACTTCAACAAGAATATATAACGTATACAGTGCATATATTGTGAAATCTATCTAATTATGGAAGCATCCAGCATAATATTTACCAAACTTTAAAAAAATATATTCAGATTAAGAGAATAATAACAAACGAAGTGGGTTTTTTTTTTCTAGATAATTGAGACGTGGGTTTCCGCAGTTTATAATGTGTCTGCCTTAATCTGTAATGTAGCGGTGTCTATTAGAATGAAGTTTCTTACTACAGCGATTATCGCGAAATTCTATTCTTGCTACAGAAATTGTAGGTCGTTATATTTCGTTTAATGGTTAAATATAATAAATCGCATTTTTTCAGTACAGTTCGTTTGGTAGGTTATAGTTATAGAAACTTTTATCTCGCTTAAAATATTAGCTTTTCGCATTTAGTGTTCTTAGTTTAATTTCGCAATAATTCTTAAATCGTTATACTCCGCTGTGCCTCTTCCTAACTTTAATAATATCATTGTGAGTGGAAATATCGTAACTTTTTTTTAGATAAAGGCATACGAAGTAAAAATAAAAAGAAAATACAAATCTATGCAGTAGTTTTGCGTGATGCGCGCACAACGGCGGACCTTTATAATTTTTTTTGTATAGCAGTTTTTTAATAAATGAATATTATATTCGCGAGTTACTTAACCATACATTGCGTAATATTTGTGGCATCGTACGTAATATAGCTTGGTTCTTGTGCACAGTAGTGCAATGGGAAATGACAACACAAAGCATAAATTCTGAGACGATACAAACACACCCTGGAAAGTGTTAGTATGGACGCCACTATCTTATTGTAACACTAAAATCTTCACAAGACATATTGTAATGAGCATCTACTTGATAATAGTAGTAATAATCCTCAATAATGAAGATCGATTTCCAAAATGGGAAGAATATGTAAGATTACAAAAAAATCAAACATTGGGCAAATGTCTGGGCTCGGATGTTGGAATTTGTACATATTAATACACTCATCAAAAAAGTCTAAGAAACATGTACTAATTTAAATTTTAGGATGGTTCTTCACATTATAACGTTGTATTTTATTTTTAAAATAATATCTTTAGGGTTCTATGATGTAAAAATAACAGCTGTTGTCTTTATAAGTTCTTTTAATAACAGAAATGAACAATATTAGTATATACTGTAGAAACTAAGATACATAAGAAACTAAACTTTTTTTTTACAAAATGAAATTTCTAAAGAAAATGTATTTATTGTGAAAGAATAGAACAATTTAATACAAAGTATGGTCTCCTCTGCTATTCAGAACTTGTCGGCAACGATTATTCATTGAATTAATGAGACTGTTTATGTCATCTTGCGGTATTCGCTCCCAATGGAATTGTAGCAAATCCTTCAGCTGTTGTGTTGTTGTCACTCCGTCCAAGTCCTTCAAAACACGTGTCTGGAGCATGTCCCATGCGTGCTCGATGGGGTTCAGATCCGGCGATTGTGCAGGCCAGGGCAATACCCGGATGTTCTCCGTTGCAAAGTATTCACTGGTTCGCCGAGCTGTATGTGAACGCGCATTGTCATGCATTAACCTAAAATCGGAGCCAAAGGTTTGTGCAAATGGATAGACATAAGGTCTGAGAATATCCTCAATGTAATTTTCAGCATTCATGTTTCCATTTACAAAAACGAGCTCAGTTCGCCTGTTCTTCATAATACCCGCCCATAACATAACTGTTGAGCCGCTGTATGGATGAACTTCCTGAACGCACCTGAGCCTTTCAGTATTTCCGGGCCGACGATACACTCGCACCCTTCTTGTATCAGGCTTAAACCCGAATCGTTACTCATCGGAAAACATAATTTTATCCCATTGTTCCTATTGGGCGTCGAGCTCGTAGGCCGTACTCATGCAGTCGATTTCGCACAGTTTGAGGACTTACATCAACACCACTTGAAATTTGTAGCCTCAAACTTATCTCTCGAGCGGTTAACATTGGCTGGCGTCTTGCAGTCAGTTGTATGTACCGGTCTTGCCGAGTGGTTGTACTCCTTTTACGGCCTGGATGCTGTTCAGCGGGTTCTCCTGTATTATTATAGCGCTGCCAAAGACGACAAATAACACTTCTATGAATGCCAAAATGTCGAGATACCTGAGATTGATTACTTCCCGCTTGCAACATCCCTACAGCTCTTTGCATTTCATCTGCCATCAAATGACGTCGCTTCATGACGTAAAGAATATCTAACAATTCAATTTTGTCGCTAACTTTATTTAAATGGTTGGTAAAATTATAAAATCAAGACTAAACGTAACAATTAAAACGCACTTAAATTCAAACAAATTCGCAGTCATTTGAATTTTATGAAAAAACAAAACATAATCGATTTTTTTTTTACAACCAGCCAGTATGTCGTCAATAACAAAAAAGTTTACTTACCTACGCACTTTGTTTGAGTAAATACTTAGAAATTAATTAATATAAATGGTAAAATTTGTAATATCACGCATCTTGCTTAGACTTTTTTGATGTGTGTATTATGTGACACGATTGGTCTTATTATAGTTTTATACACCTTCACCTAGACTTTTAACGGCATTCGTGGGTCACAAAATACCCTAGACACTTTTCGCCATTAAATACATCCTGCATATATCGTATATGATTTATTTTTGCACGATGTATATTTTTTGTCTGACCTACTTTCGAAATTAAACTTCTTATGGGAGGTCTCTGAAATTCTGATCGGTATTATTTTTATGTGACGAAAAGTGTTGGGAGTAAACACTGTGTCAGGTATTCTTGAAAACACCGGTTCTCGTCCGATTACCGAAGTTAAGCAACGTCGGGCGCGGTCAGTACTTCGATGGGAATATCACGTGACGTTAGCTATTTATCATATTTTTATATTAAAATATTTCCCTGTAATACAAGTTTCACTTCTGTCGTGTGTTTTTACAATACACCCTGTTTTTTATTGTCTATGTGGGATCAACAGGGGTTTTATTATTTGTTTGTGATAGTGACGCATTCTTACATACACTGGTACCAATTTTCAGCATGTTTCGAATTTTAAGCTTACTTTTCAAGTTTACTTGTCCGGTCAAGTAATTACTAAAGTATTACTTATTTTAATGTGCCATGTAGAAAAGGCTATTGGGTGAATCGTAAGTTAAATTCACTAGTGTAGGAATAAAATAAAAATATTTTTTTTATTTTCAACGGTATAATAAATTTCTAAAACTATTGTGTGGAAAACCGTAAGCTTTGAAAATCGATTCAGTAAAATTTGCTAAGATTAATGACTTTTACTGAATTTATATATACCTTCCTCCACACTGCATCAGTTTACCTGTAAGGTAATGATTTGTAATATTGAGTTCGCCTTTGTAAAAAAATCAATGTGTAATAAGCTGCTCTGTACAAAGGTAAGCAATAAATACAGTAATGTTAAAAAGTTATCTACCATACGTTAAAAAATGCTACTTTAAATTGTTTGAAAAAATCACCCCACTGTAGGTTCTATGTATAATGTATAAAGCACCTGTTGGTGTGTTCCGGCAGTTGCACCTGAGAGCCAGTCTCCCTCTAGGTTTAGCGTTAAAACCATATAAGCCCACATCATCATTTAACGTCAGATGAAATTGTGATTAAACGCTAACATATAAAGTATTAAAAAAAAAAATTGCAATATCATAATAAAAACAATTCCATAACTGCTGTAATTTTATTGTGTTAATAAACATGAGTACAATATTTTGAAGAAAAAAAAACATAAATTATTATATATTATGTCACATTAAGCAAATACATTGAGATCATTGAGAGTGCCGTCTTTATCAGAAATTTTGCCAGGTGAAGAATCCATCAATCCAAACGAACCATTAACAGGGACTTCTGCAGAGTTTCTGGAAATGAAAGTTTATTGCGGAAAATTATAATAATAATAATATCCATTTCCTTATTGGAAAGACCTTTTTTCTCTTTACACTTCTCCTAGCACTTGAGCTTTGTAGATCAATCTTTTATTTCATATATGTTCTTTTATATATGAATGAAATACATCACATTATTTAATTATAGGGTAAGTACAATTTTCTTCTATTTGGAACTTTAATGTATATCTTTAATATTAGAAATAGTTATACATATACATACATCGTATAGAAATTAACTGAAAAGTGCTACTTTAATTTTATAATTAAGTATCCATTATTATAGGTGATTATATTTTATGTGATAATTGTTTATTTCGCAGTTTCATTTCCTAGGAATTATTTTAGGTGTACATCACTAAGAGACTAACACCCTCTTCTATCTAGTGACATGATATAGTATAATACGTGTATTTTGATACAATGTACATTTTCTTAGCTTTAATGACAAATATAATTTACATACTGAGATAAAAGATTACAACTCCGCGTATGGATGGTGTAAGGCAGAAATAAGACACATAAGGAAAAAAATTTCTGGTCATGATAACAAACTATAAAAAAAATTGTAGCACCTTATTAGATACTGCTGGATGCCTTCTAGGACACTACAAGTTTGCTAGGATAAAGGTAAAATGTTTACTATCTAATTTACTAAGTTTACTGCAACAGGTTATCTGTTGGAGTGATTGAGAAAAAAACCCTGTGAACTATTTGAACTGTACCAATAAAGTCATGATATTAAATAAATCTTTTAATATTGTTTTAATTTGTTTGTCAATGTGGAGACCCAAATACATGTATAAATGTCTAACTATAACTGTTAATTGGAAAAAATCAAGGTGTTATGTGCTATGGCAATCATGTATCAGCAAATCTTAGCGAAAATTTAAAAAGACTACTACTACTACTTTTAACAAAACAATTTTTTTTAAATTAAAATAAGTAAATATTAAAAAAAAAGTATTTCGAATTTACAATCATTTCACAGTTAAGCAACCAGTTTTGACTAGCATAGCTTAAAATGCTCTGATAAGTGCATCTATCATCAAATAACTTTTCATTGAGTGGTTGAAGTAAAAAACAAATTCAGTTGTTCAATAAAACAAGTCATAGTGTCAAAAGAGTGTAATAGTGATGCTACAGTTTGCTATTACAAAGAAATATAGTGACGCCATTTATATGTCATTGTTTGCTTTACATTATTGGACTTGATTTATATCTTTGAATTTATCTGGCTTTTTTATGTCATTGTTTTCTCTAGTTATTTAAAATTGAGTTGTAACTCTGAATTGATCCCGGTGTTTATTTCATTGTTTGATTTGGGTATTTGAACTTCATTTGTATCTTTTAATTGGCCTGGCCTTTTATGTCATTGTTTACTTTAGATATCTGTACTTGTTTTATATCCTTGAAATTACCTAAATTCTTATGTTGTCATTTGCCTTGGGTATTTGGACTTGATTTGTATCTTTGAATTGATCGGCTTTTAAGCCATTATTTGCTTTGGTTATTTCGACTTGCTTTGTATCTTTGAATTGGCCTGCCATTTTTCCCACAGTATATAGCATGCTGACTTGCTTTTACCAAACCATAAGTAGGCCTTTCTTTTATTGCCTGTCTAATTATTGTAAATGCGTGTTGTTAGATAGGGAAATGAAACATTTAGTATTAACGAGTGATGAAACAGTTATATAATTCATTAATATGATTTTTTTTATAGATTTTTCAAAAAAAAAAAAAAGAACAAATATAACAAACTTTAGCATTATCTGTTATTATTATATGAAATATATAAGAATTATGATTTACCTGCTGTCCCCATAATTGTGTTCTACATCACCGGATAGACTGTCCGAATCATCATTTAGGGATGTTTGAGAATCTGCAGATTACATAAAATATTTTATTATTTATGTATTAGTGTTGAGTGGGAATGAGAACATTGTGTTAGCGAGAATTAGAATCACTATGCGTAAATTCATTATGAATGAATTTCCGCCATGTTTTGTCTTTGTTCTTATTTTTTAAATGTAGTATTATAGAAATAAAACGTAATTATGATATGTTCAAGTCAGACTTAAAAGTTTCTACAATTTGTCCTCACCTTTTAAACAGCACTGTCTTTATTTTTTCGTTTTTTTAATGTTAAAAATGATATTGGTACGCTTACAACTTATTAATATATGTGAAGCCCTATATTTATATTCTATTAAAATATAAAATGAAATAAAAAACTTTCTTAATACTACTTTTAGGAATAAACTTTCTACATAACTTGATAGTAATGTTCTTTCTTAGTTTTTCTTATTATCTTACTCTGTAGAATGACATGCGATTATCGTACCGCACTGGTATGCGTAAAACGTCAAAGTGCGAGTTCGAGTCCAAATGACTAAAAAGTGACTGGTCATCCACAATGTTTTAAATTATATAATCTGTCTAAAATAATTTCGCCTACGTTCCAACCAATTTACGCCCGAACAATATGAAAGATGAATTAAAAAAATAAATAAATAAAGGAAAATGAAAAAAAAAATGGAAAATGAAAAACTCACAATACATATCTATATGATGGCTATGAGAATATTGAAGGGAATGTTTACCAGATGTTGTCAGTCTGTGTGTGGTGAGATACTCAGCTGAGAGATACGGCGGGAGGTCGTCGGCGGTGTCGCCCGCGCCTCCCTCTGCGCCGAGCGTCTCCACCATCGACAGCCACTGACCGTTGTGGCATCGGAACCGCTCCACCTTCATAACAAACGCAATGCTCTATATCAAATACTAGCTGATACTCGCGACTTCGTTTGTGTTGTGGTTATTATCTTAACAATATATTTTATAACACAAAAGAAAAAAACATTGAAAGCAAAAATATACTTTTCTTACAAAATTTCTGTGTACACAAATGCTATACGTTTATGTCTCTTGTTTTGTGCATGTGCAGCACATCGTTTGCCTCAGTTGTTCTCGGAAAGAAAACGTATATCGCTGAACGCACAGTAATTATAAAAATCGTATATTATAAAAACTTTAGTACTATATTAAATGGAGATATCTTGATAATAGATAAGAACCAAATGTCGTAAGAAATAAAACAATCCCGCAGCATTTTTTTTTTCAAATACTGCTATACAGCCTATTTTCGTTAAGCTTCACAATAAAATAAAATAAACTCCAGATATTCATATAACTGGGTTCACATTAAGGTTTATAAAAATACTCTTACTACAACTTTTATTTACTACTTTTATCAAATGAAAGTATCATCACATTGACCATGATTGTTTATTATTATGTATTTATGTATCATTAAGTTTAAGTAACAAAAAATCATATCTTTCGTTATCGAAGTTCTTTTAATTATTTGCAATGTTAATAAAATTACCTTTATTCTTATAGCCCATTCGTTTTGCATTTGTGATATGATATCAAGACACATATCACACATTTTTCTTATTTCTGCATTTTTATCTTGCATTAGATCAATGAGATATGCCGGTGCCTCTGTAATCGTAACAACAAATTATTACTATTATATAGAGTATTTTTAAACACATTAGGTTTTAACCTAGTAAAGCAAAGGAGAGTCGATCGATTTAGATTGGAATTTTACGATAAGTTTGATTTCTTGGTGACGAGGAACCTGCTGACGAGACGATATCATGATGGAAATGGTCCTTTTATGATGATTGGTTAGCCACCACTCTGAGGTTGAAAATCTGACACCAAGTCAGATATATAGTAGGTGTATATTTAGATAGATGCAATTGAGAGTCAGTACCTTCCTATAGGCTTAACATGTTGACAACTTAACAACTGGAGAAACTGCGGTCAAATGCGTGTTGAAAAAAATATATTTAAAATTTTCGTAAGTTCAAGTATCGATTGCTTAATACAAACCATCTTATCAATTGATAGATAGTTATAAAAACCTATAGATTATGTTTAAATATTTCGACACCAGCAAAGCAATTGCATTTTCCACTAAATTCATTATTATTAACAACAGCAACGCGAGTTCGTACGCGTTAAATTACAATACAAAACTTAATAACTATAAAATATAGGCTAGTGCCACTTAGTGATGAGTTAAAAGAAGGATTTTATAATATGTCAAAAAATAATGAAGATCAACAGCAGGACCCATAGGCTTTCTGCCAAGAAGGAGTGGTCATAACCACCACGCCAACCCACGACGTATTGGTGATACAAGACTCCACAAAATGTATAGTTCTATATACACTGATTTCCATATTCAACTGATACTACTAAAACATTTCTCAGGTTTAGTTTCCTTACAATGTTTTCCTTCATCATTAGCTGATAGTGTTGCCAATTTCAATAAATGCTGAGGCTCTAAACTGCAGACATCCAACTGACATTACATCGTTTATTATTTGCGACCAACGAATTATTTGATAGGTTCACAGGGACTATAGTAGCCAACTTTCTCAAAATAGAATGTGGGGGCATTTGTTGAGGTGGGTGGTTGGGAGATTGCGAAGCATTAAGTTTTGCCGGTAAAGTGAAATGGCAATAGCACTGTATTTCGACTTTCACTGATATCTTCTCGGAAGTCCATAATGCATTTACAACGCATACAGATGCTATAAGTGTAATATGTTAGGTTTGAAAAATAAACATGCGGGACGTACGCGACGGACCCAACATTTTAAGGAACTATTATAGTAATTATTGCAAAGAGGTTTGACATCTGGCATAACGGAAGACGGTTCTGCAGCATACGCTACGATTGTCCACTTTTGGAGGACGAGAAGTGAAAGAGGTAATTACCAGTTCGCGTGACGAGATACTCCGCGGCGCGTGGGTGTGAGAGTAACTGTCGGAAAGCGAAGACAGTCTGCAGCACGTGCTCGTCGTCCGCCTGCCGCAGGCGCAGCAGCTCGACGAGCGCGTGTCCGCCGCCGTCACGCACCAGCGCCGCCGCCGCCGTCGCGTCGCTCGCGAGTGCGCCCGCCGCCACCACGCCCTCCAACACCAACTCCGGGGAACTTGAACTGTCTAACAAACAACATCATACATGTAGTCACTACTTCCATACTATCCTTCATCATAAGCCTTTACATCTGGAACAGAGGATTTAACCCCGCGGCTCATTTTTAAAACCCCAATCTCAAAATGGCGTATTATGTTTTTAATTTCATGACATCCTACATTGTAAATTTGATGGTTTAGTAAAAAAAGTTCATACAAATGAAAATCATTTAAAAATAGATTTCACATGAAAATTAAACTTCAAAATGACACTATACAATACATAATTTATTATTTTTCAAAGTTTCGTAACAAATCAGGTATTTTTTTAAGTTCATGCTGCCAACAGTCTGTTGATCTGTGCCTCGTGATGTCTACATTTGTTTGTATGGAACTTAAACCTTTATGGTTTTGGACAGTTAAGGGGTTAAATAGCACTTTGGCGGCACTTCCTTTGGTGGCTGACGTGGCCGAACCAGGAGAGGATCTCACGGCCGCACTTATAACAAGTATTCGTATCCCCAGGTGGACGGCGGTTGGAGGACTGGTACTATCCTTACTAAAATTATAAGTGCGAACGTGAGTTTGTTTGTTTGTTATGCTTTTAACACGCTCTAATTACTCCAACGATGATCATAAAAAAATTTAGCAGACACGTTATCGGGAGTACAGAAAGAAACATACACAACCAGAAAAAAGTACTGTTCCCGAATGATAGATAAAATCTACATATAAGCGAGGGAACCCGCAGACAAAAGTTGCTAGTATAGATGGGCGCGGCAACATTATTTATTAATTCCAAACAGAAAGTTTTTTATGGGCGTGTTGTTGTTATTTGCTGTACTTTTCAAGTTTCAATAATGATGACGAGGCAATGCCAACTATTGGCCAATTTGCGTAAATTCACGAATAGGAAGCTGCGTTAAATATTTTAATGTAAGAGTGGTGTCCAATTTTTGAGCGTTTTATATAATTTCATAAATAGAAATATTTTTATGGGTTGATGCATATTTTAGACGGTTTTAGAATCCATTCTAGGGATGGCTAAGTAAGCAATTATTTATAACTTTCGAACAGGAAATTGATTGCTTATTTTTGTATAAAAGTGATATAAAGAAAGATTTGTTAGTGAATATATGGCATGGTAAGTAAGTCAATGGGACATTCTCTTAACAAAGTATAGTGAATTGGAACTACTTTCAGACATCTTGAACACGTTAACGGTATCAATCAATATCAATCGTCATCAAATCAATACCAATATCAAGGCCGAAATTGAGGACACGTCCGTTAATGAAGCATCAAATATTCCGGTAGAAAAATCTACCCAAGAACGCGAGCAGCCCAGTGCTGAGGCATCATCACCACCACCACCGGACGCGTCTGCTCGCGCTGTGCGGGCATTTAATCGAACAATGTATAAAAATAAATTTAATTAATTATCTGTTTTAAGTTTAAAGGGGAGAGATGTAACGATTGTAGATGGTGGGTACATATAATTTTATAATAAATCAGTCTGTCGCTCACTGCCGAGTTTCATTGATGTTCCACTCTGCTATTCAGAACTTGTCGGCAACGATTATTCATTGAATTAATGAGACTGTTTATGTCATCTTGCGGTATTCGCTCCCAATGGAATTGTAGCAAATCCTTCAGCTGTTGTGTTGTTGTCACTCCGTCCAAGTCCTTCAAAACACGTGTCTGGAGCATGTCCCATGCGTGCTCGATGGGGTTCAGATCTGGCGATTGTGCAGGCCAGGGCAATACCCGGATGTTCTCCGTTGCAAAGTATTCACTGGTTCGCCGAGCTGTATGTGAACGCGCATTGTCATGCATTAACCTAAAATCGGAGCCAAAGGTTTGTGCAAATGGATAGACATAAGGTCTGAGAATATCCTCAATGTAATTTTCAGCATTCATGTTTCCATTTACAAAAACGAGCTCAGTTCGCCTGTTCTTCATAATACCCGCCCATAACATAACTGTTGAGCCGCTGTATGGATGAACTTCCTGAACGCACCTGAGCCTTTCAGTATTTCCGGGCCGACGATACACTCGCACCCTTCTTGTATCAGGCTTAAACCCGAATCGTTACTCATCGGAAAACATAATTTTATCCCATTGTTCCTATTGGGCGTCGAGCTCGTAGGCCGTACTCATGCAGTCGATTTCGCACAGTTTGAGGACTTACATCAACACCACTTGAAATTTGTAGCCTCAAACTTATCTCTCGAGCGGTTAACATTGGCTGGCGTCTTGCAGTCAGTTGTATGTACCGGTCTTACCGAGTGGTTGTACTCCTTTTACGGCCTGGATGCTGTTCAGCGGGTTCTCCTGTATTATTATAGCGCTGCCAAAGACGACAAATAACACTTCTATGAATGCCAAAATGTCGAGATACCTGAGATTGATTACTTCCCGCTTGCAACATCCCTACAGCTCTTTGCATTTCATCTGCCATCAAATGACGTCGCTTCATGACGTAAAGAATATCTAACAATTCAATTTTGTCGCTAACTTTATTTAAATGGTTGGTAAAATTATAAAATCAAGACTAAACGTAACAATTAAAACGCACTTAAATTCAAACAAATTCGCAGTCATTTGAATTTTATGAAAAAACAAAACATAATCGATTTTTTTTTTACAACCAGCCAGTATGTCATCAATAACAAAAAAGTTTACTTACCTACGCACTTTGTTTGAGTAAATACTTAGAAATTAATTAATATAAATGGTAAAATTTGTAATATCACGCATCTTGCTTAGACTTTTTTGATGTGTGTATTATGTGACACGATTGGTCTTATTATAGTTTTATACACCTTCACCTAGACTTTTAACGGCATTCGTGGGTCACAAAATACCCTAGACACCTTTCGCCATTAAATACATCCTGCATATATCGTATATGATTTATTTTTGCACGATGTATATTTTTTGTCTGACCTACTTTCGAAATTAAACTTCTTATGGGAGGTCTCTGAAATTCTGATCGGTATTATTTTTATGTGACGAAAAGTGTTGGGAGTAAACACTGTGTCAGGTATTCTTGAAAACACCGGTTCTCGTCCGATTACCGAAGTTAAGCAACGTCGGGCGCGGTCAGTACTTCGATGGGAATATCACGTGACGTTAGCTATTTATCATATTTTTATATTAAAATATTTCCCTGTAATACAAGTTTCACTTCTGTCGTGTGTTTTTACAATACACCCTGTTTTTTATTGTCTATGTGGGATCAACAGGGGTTTTATTATTTGTTTGTGATAGTGACGCATTCTTACATACACTGGTACCAATTTTCAGCATGTTTCGAATTTTAAGCTTACTTTTCAAGTTTACTTGTCCGGTCAAGTAATTACTAAAGTATTACTTATTTTAATGTGCCATGTAGAAAAGGCTATTGGGTGAATCGTAAGTTAAATTCACTAGTGTAGGAATAAAATAAAAATATTTTTTTTATTTTCAACGGTATAATAAATTTGTAAAACTATTGTGTGGAAAACCGTAAGCTTTGAAAATCGATTCAGTAAAATTTGCTAAGATTAATGACTTTTACTGAATTTATATATACCTTCCTCCACACTGCATCAGTTTACCTGTAAGGTAATGATTTGTAATATTGAGTTCGCCTTTGTAAAAAAATCAATGTGTAATAAGCTGCTCTGTACAAAGGTAAGCAATAAATACAGTAATGTTAAAAAGTTATCTACCATACGTTAAAAAATGCTACTTTAAATTGTTTGAAAAAATCACCCCACTGTAGGTTCTACGTATAATGTATAAAGCACCTGTTGGTGTGTTCCGGCAGTTGCACCTGAGAGCCAGTCTCCCTCTAGGTTTAGCGTTAAAACCATATAAGCCCACATCATCATTTAACGTCAGATGAAATTGTGATTAAACGCTAACATATAAAGTATTAAAAAAAAAAAATTGCAATATCATAATAAAAACAATTCCATAACTGCTGTAATTTTATTGTGTTAATAAACATGAGTACAATATTTTGAAGAAAAAAAAACATAAATTATTATATATTATGTCACATTAAGCAAATACATTGAGATCATTGAGAGTGCCGTCTTTATCAGAAATTTTGCCAGGTGAAGAATCCATCAATCCAAACGAACCATTAACAGGGACTTCTGCAGAGTTTCTGGAAATGAAAGTTTATTGCGGAAAATAATAATAATATCCATTTCCTTATTGGAAAGACCTTTTTTCTCTTTACACTTCTCCTAGCACTTGAGCTTTGTAGATCAATCTTTTATTTCATATATGTTCTTTTATATATGAATGAAATACATCACATTATTTAATTATAGGGTAAGTACAATTTTCTTCTATTTGGAACTTTAATGTATATCTTTAATATTAGAAATAGTTATACATATACATACATCGTATAGAAATTAACTGAAAAGTGCTACTTTAATTTTATAATTAAGTATCCATTATTATAGGTGATTATATTTTATGTGATAATTGTTTATTTCGCAGTTTCATTTCCTAGGAATTATTTTAGGTGTACATCACTAAGAGACTAACACCCTCTTCTATCTAGTGACATGATATAGTATAATACGTGTATTTTGATACAATGTACATTTTCTTAGCTTTAATGACAAATATAATTTACATACTGAGATAAAAGATTACAACTCCGCGTATGGATGGTGTAAGGCAGAAATAAGACACATAAGGAAAAAAATTTCTGGTCATGATAACAAACTATAAAAAAAATTGTAGCACCTTATTAGATACTGCTGGATGCCTTCTAGGACACTACAAGTTTGCTAGGATAAAGGTAAAATGTTTACTATCTAATTTACTAAGTTTACTGCAACAGGTTATCTGTTGGAGTGATTGAGAAAAAAACCCTGTGAACTATTTGAACTGTACCAATAAAGTCATGATATTAAATAAATCTTTTAATATTGTTTTAATTTGTTTGTCAATGTGGAGACCCAAATACATGTATAAATGTCTAACTATAACTGTTAATTGGAAAAAATCAAGGTGTTATGTGCTATGGCAATCATGTATCAGCAAATCTTAGCGAAAATTTAAAAAGACTACTACTACTACTTTTAACAAAACAATTTTTTTTAAATTAAAATAAGTAAATATTAAAAAAAAAGTATTTCGAATTTACAATCATTTCACAGTTAAGCAACCAGTTTTGACTAGCATAGCTTAAAATGCTCTGATAAGTGCATCTATCATCAAATAACTTTTCATTGAGTGGTTGAAGTAAAAAACAAATTCAGTTGTTCAATAAAACAAGTCATAGTGTCAAAAGAGTGTAATAGTGATGCTACAGTTTGCTATTACAAAGAAATATAGTGACGCCATTTATATGTCATTGTTTGCTTTACATTATTGGACTTGATTTATATCTTTGAATTTATCTGGCTTTTTTATGTCATTGTTTTCTCTAGTTATTTAAAATTGAGTTGTAACTCTGAATTGATCCCGGTGTTTATTTCATTGTTTGATTTGGGTATTTGAACTTCATTTGTATCTTTTAATTGGCCTGGCCTTTTATGTCATTGTTTACTTTAGATATCTGTACTTGTTTTATATCCTTGAAATTACCTAAATTCTTATGTTGTCATTTGCCTTGGGTATTTGGACTTGATTTGTATCTTTGAATTGATCGGCTTTTAAGCCATTATTTGCTTTGGTTATTTCGACTTGCTTTGTATCTTTGAATTGGCCTGCCTTTTTTCCCACAGTATATAGCATACGGACTTGCTTTTACCAAACCATAAGTAGGCCTTTCTTTTATTGCCTGCCTAATTATTGTAAATGCGTGTTGTTAGATAGTGAAATATAACATTTAGTATTAACGAGTGATGAAACAGTTATATAACTTATTAATATGATTTTCTCAAAAAAAAAAAAGAACAAATATAACAAACTTTAGCATTATCCGTTATTATTATATGAAATATATAAGAATTATGATTTACCTGCTGTCCCCATAATTGTGTTCTACATCACCGGATAGACTGTCCGAATCATCATTTAAGGATGTTTGAGAATCTGCAGATTACATAAAATATTTTATTATTTATGTATTAGTGTTGAGTGGGAATGAGAACATTGTGGTAGCGAGAATCAGAATCACTATGCACTAATTCATTATGCATGAATTTCCGCCATGTTTTGTCTTTGTTCTTATTTTTTAAATGTAGTATTATAGAAATAAAACATAGTTATGATATGTTCAGGTCAGACTTAAAAGTTTCTACAATTTGTCCGCACCTTTTAAACAGCACTGTCTTAAAAATGATATGGGTACACTTACAACTTATTAATATATGTGAATCCCTATATTTATATTCTATTAAAATATAAAATGAAATAAAAAACTTTCTTAATACTACTTTTAGGAATAAACTTTCTACAAAACTTGATAGTAATGTTCTTTCTTAGTTTTTCTTATTATTTCATTATTATCTTACTCTGTAGAATGACATGCGATTATCGTACCCCACTGGTATGCGTAAAACGTCAAAGTGCGAGTTCGAGTCAAAATGACTAAAAAGTGACTGGTCATCCATAATGTTTTAAATTATATAATCTGTCTAAAATAATTTCGCCTACGTTCCAACCAATTTACGCCCGAACAATATGAAAGATGAATTAAAAAAATAAATAAATAAAGGAAAATGAAAAAAAAAATGGAAAATGAAAAACTCACAATACATATCTATATGATGGCTATGAGAATATTGAAGGGAATGTTTACCAGATGTTGTCAGTCTGTGTGTGGTGAGATACTCAGCTGAGAGATACGGCGGGAGGTCGTCGGCGGTGTCGCCCGCGCCTCCCTCTGCGCCGAGCGTCTCCACCATCGACAGCCACTGACCGTTGTGGCATCGGAACCGCTCCACCTTCATAACAAACGCAATGCTCTATATCAAATACAAGCTGATACTCGTGACTTCGTTTGTGTTGTGGTTATTATCTTAACAATATATTTTATAACACAAAAGAAAAAAAACATTGAACGCAAAAATATACTTTTCTTACAACATTTCTATGTGTACACAAATGCTATATATACGTTTATGTCTCTTGTTTTGTGCATGTGCAGCACATCGTTTGCCTCAGTTGTTCTCGGAAAGAAAACGGTACATCGCTGAACGCACAGTAATTATAAAAATCGTATATTATAAAAACTTTAGTACTATATTAAATGGAGATATCTTGATAATAGATAAGAACCAAATGTCGTAAGAAATAAAACAATCCCGCAGCATTTTTTTTTTTCAAATACTGCTATACAGCCTATTTTCGTTAAGCTTCACAATAAAATAAAATAAACTCCAGATATTCATATAACTGGGTTCACATTAAGGTTTATTAAAATACTCTTACTACAACTTTTATTTACTACTTTTATCAAATGAAAGTATTCATTGCCACCATTGACCATGATTGTTTATTATTATGTATTTATGTATCATTAAGTTTAAGTACAAAAAATCATATCTTTCGTTATCGAAGTTCTTTTAATTATTTGCAATGTTAATAAAATTACCTTTATTCTTATAGCCCATTCGTTTTGCATTTGTGATATGATATCAAGACACATATCACACATTTTTCTTATTTCTGCATTTTTATCTTGCATTAGATCAATGAGATATGCCGGTGCCTCTGTAATCGTAACAACAAATTATTACTATTATATAGAGTATTTTTAAACACATTAGGTTTTAACCTAGTAAAGCAAAGGAGAGTCGATCGATTTAGATTGGAATTTTACGATAAGTTTGATTTCTTGGTGACGAGGAACCTGCTGACGAGACGATATCATGATGGAAATGGTCCTTTTATGATGATTGGTTAGCCACCACTCTGAGGTTGAAAATCTGACACCAAGTCAGATATATAGTAGGTGTATATTTAGATAGATGCAATTGAGAGTCAGTACCTTCCTATAGGCTTAACATGTTGACAACTTAACAACTGGAGAAACTGCGGTCAAATGCGTGTTGAAAAAAATATATTTAAAATTTTCGTAAGTTCAAGTATCGATTGCTTAATACAAACCATCTTATCAATTGATAGATAGTTATAAAAACCTATAGATTATGTTTAAATATTTCGACACCAGCAAAGCAATTGCATTTTCCACTAAATTCATTATTATTAACAACAGCAACGCGAGTTCGTACGCGTTAAATTACAATACAAAACTTAATAACTATAAAATATAGGCTAGTGCCACTTAGTGATGAGTTAAAAGAAGGATTTTATAATATGTCAAAAAATAATGAAGATCAACAGCAGGACCCATAGGCTTTCTGCCAAGAAGGAGTGGTCATAACCACCACGCCAACCCACGACGTATTGGTGATACAAGACTCCACAAAATGTATAGTTCTATATACACTGATTTCCATATTCAACTGATACTACTAAAACATTTCTCAGGTTTAGTTTCCTTACAATGTTTTCCTTCATCATTAGCTGATAGTGTTGCCAATTTCAATAAATGCTGAGGCTCTAAACTGCAGACATCCAACTGACATTACATCGTTTATTATTTGCGACCAACGAATTATTTGATAGGTTCACAGGGACTATAGTAGCCAACTTTCTCAAAATAGAATGTGGGGGCATTTGTTGAGGTGGGTGGTTGGGAGATTGCGAAGCATTAAGTTTTGCCGGTAAAGTGAAATGGCAATAGCACTGTATTTCGACTTTCACTGATATCTTCTCGGAAGTCCATAATGCATTTACAACGCATACAGATGCTATAAGTGTAATATGTTAGGTTTGAAAAATAAACATGCGGGACGTACGCGACGGACCCAACATTTTAAGGAACTATTATAGTAATTATTGCAAAGAGGTTTGACATCTGGCATAACGGAAGACGGTTCTGCAGCATACGCTACGATTGTCCACTTTTGGAGGACGAGAAGTGAAAGAGGTAATTACCAGTTCGCGTGACGAGATACTCCGCGGCGCGTGGGTGTGAGAGTAACTGTCGGAAAGCGAAGACAGTCTGCAGCACGTGCTCGTCGTCCGCCTGCCGCAGGCGCAGCAGCTCGACGAGCGCGTGTCCGCCGCCGTCACGCACCAGCGCCGCCGCCGCCGTCGCGTCGCTCGCGAGTGCGCCCGCCGCCACCACGCCCTCCAACACCAACTCCGGGGAACTTGAACTGTCTAACAAACAACATCATACATGTAGTCACTACTTCCATACTATCCTTCATCATAAGCCTTTACATCTGGAACAGAGGATTTAACCCCGCGGCTGATTTTTAAAACCCCAATCTCAAAATGGCGTATTATGTTTTTAATTTCATGACATCCTACATTGTAAATTTGATGGTTTAGTAAAAAAAGTTCATACAAATGAAAATTATTTAAAAATAGATTTCACATGAAAATTAAACTTCAAAATGACACTATACAATACATAATTTATTATTTTTCAAAGTTTCGTAATAAATCAGGTATTTTTTTAAGTTCATGCTGCCAACAGTCTGTTGATCTGTGCCTTGTGATGTCTATATTTGTTTGTATGGAACTTAAACCTTTATGGTTTTGGACAGTTAAGGGGTTAAATAGCACTTTGGCGGCACTTCCTTTGGTGGCTGACGTGGTCGAACCAGGAGAGGATCTCACGGCCGCACTTATGACAAGTATTCGTATCCCCAGGTCGACGGCGGTTGCAGGACTGCTACATCCTTACTAATATTATAAGTGCGAACATGAGTTTGTTTGTTTGTTACGCTTTTAACACGCCCTAGTTACTCCAACGATGATCACAAAAAATTTAGCAGACACGTTATCAGGAGTACAGAAAGAAACATAGGGTACACAACCAGAAAAAAGTACTGTTCCCGAATGATAGATAAAATCTACATTTAAGCGAGGGAACCCGCAGACAAAAGTTGCTAGTATAGATGGGCGCGGCAACATTATTTATTAATTCCAAACAGAAAGTTTTTTATGGGCGTGTTGTTGTTATTTGCTGTAGTTTTCAAGTTTCAATAATGATGACGAGGCAATGCCATCTATTGGCCAATTTGCGTAAATTCACGAATAGGAAGCTGCGTTAAATATTTTAATGTAAGAGTGGTGTCCAATTTTTGAGCGTTTTATATAATTTCATAAATAGAAATATTTTTATGGGTTGATGCATATTTTAGACGGTTTTAGAATCCATTCTAGGGATGGCTAAGTAAGCAATTATTTATAACTTTCGAACAGGAAATTGATTGCTTATTTTTGTATAAAAGTGATATAAAGAAAGATTTGTTAGTGAATATATGGCATGGTAAGTAAGTCAATGGGACATTCTCTTAACAAAGTATAGTGAATTGGAACTACTTTCAGACATCTTGAACACGTTAACGGTATCAATCAATATCAATCGTCATCAAAATAAATCTCTCTCATTCCTGCATAATCTTATGTTTACAGTATAATTTAACGTTTGATAGATTCATTATGATTAACTATGTTGTGGCTGGAAGCAATTCATCTAAAAATTAAAATCAACAAAATTCCACTTTTCATATATAAGTACAATTGAAACCTTTGGTTCTCTCAATATACTGTGTTGGAATGTCTTCAAAAACAAAAACAAAAACATAAGTATAAGTGCCAAAAATTATTGAATATAATCGAATACATTTACTAATTTCAATTAATTTGAAGTTAAAATATATGCATTTTGTCATTAAAAAAATTATGAACCGCTTATATAGTTTCTTTTGGGTTTTAAGGTATCTAATTTTTTTTTTGTGAGAAGTATTTATGTAAAAACAATTTCATTATTAATTTTAACCTACTTCTTCTTGATCTGACCTCTCCTCGTATGTATGTACACATAAAGGGCATGTATATTTTAAGAATAAAAACTTGAACATTTTCCATGTTTCTAGGCTGACTTGTTGATTATAGTAAGATGAGTAAGTATGAGTTAACTTCAACTTGAAGTGAACAACATAATTTGACTTGTAAAGTCCTTGGCCAAGCTTTTTGACTGTTCTGAATGTAGTTGTGCAAAACGCATATTCAGGTGTAAATACGTATTATGTTGCATGTACAACATCGAGATAGCTTAAGGATAAATAAATGCCAATTTAAGATCCTTCACATAAATATATTTGAATGTTGTATTCTATTTAACTATTGACTATATTACGCGTAAGCCCAAAGTTACGGCTATATTCAGAGGAGCCACATATATTCACAAGGACTGTATGTAACACATATATATTGACAATATTAAGTCTAATAATGATCTTGGTAGATTATTAAGTGCTTTGTCATTTTAACTGCTTTGTAAATAAACCTTTCCACCATCAATATTAATATGTTATATTACACCCTTAAATAATTTTCAAATATAGAAAATATTAGATGATAAATTTTAGTGACAGTCACTGAGAAAGATACATACAAACAACATATTTATATGATACCTGGATCCAATATTTTCATTATGCACGGTATCAAGTTATATCTCTCGACGACCGCGTTTATATCTATATTGTTCGGGTTCAGTATATTGCTGAGAGTCCCTATGCATTCTACAAGGAATTCTTCGTTCGAGTCGCCATTAGTAACTGCACCGGCAATATCTCCCACAAATTCCTGCAAAGTTTTCAAATTATTCTTATAGATTACTGTCGCATTACTAGATATCCATGATCGATTACTCCTAATCGTTCCTGCTCATCTATCCATCTAGATAAATTGAGAATTAGAAACCACTCTATATGTGAATATCGATTGTATGAATTTAGGAAAACCATGGACAAATTAGGAAAAAAGTATTGAGACATTTTATATAAATGGTTATATGATCGACAATTTTTGTATGAATTGATTTAAGGATAAACTTACTGTTTCGCTTAAAAACATGAAAAAGCCATTTTTGAGACCTTTGACTTTGAATAAAAAAAATCCAAGTACGAAATCATTTCGGACTTTTTAGCATTCATTTTATAATAGTGTTCCGAACATTCATACCAGTTTTTAACACTATACAAATATTTGTACCCTTGCATGTCTAAATTGACCAGACCATACACATCTATACCAAGGATGTAATGACTATATGTGTTAATGTCTATGTTTATATATGTGTTTTTTGTCAATTTTGATTTGAATTTAGGTTTTTTAACTATCGTTAAAAAAAAAATGTTTTTACGACTTGTTTTATAATACTCCCCACATGGCCCTGGCTGAATTGTGTACAAGGACCAAAAGGGCCAAATAAAAAAAGTTACTTACAACAAATAGCGGTTTATTCTGCGAATGATGCGATAGATTACGAACAAGTTTCATAAGCATTGTATTACGGTGTCTGAACGCACGGGCGAGCAGTTCTCTCAAGCGACCTTCCGCTGACATTTGCTGTGCGGCGCGCTCGCACCACGCCAGGTTCACGCACAGCGCCAGCAACACCTCCGTAGAGCCGGGGCCGTTACCTACATTCGTCTCGGCGTTTACATTTAATAGCAACATATCGGTCAACTGCAAAACAAATACAAAAAATACAGATATTACAAACAGCTTTTGCCCGCGGTTACGCTCTCTTAAATATAGATTTAACCTATACTACAGAAACAGTTCTTTTTTACTGTATGAAAGGTACCCTATGTCCCTTTCTATAACACTGACAATGTGTATGCATAATTTTATGATGACTGCTTCAGTAGTTAAGGCGTGAAAGCGTAATAATCAAACAAACTCACATTCAAATTAATAGGATTAGGTATATAATTCATAACATTTTAACAGAAAATAAAACCAACTTCAAAAAATTCTAAGAAATATTCACCAGCATATGTATGACCATAATTAGGTAATCTTGGATTGTCATAAACTATACTACTAATATTTCAATCATTACACATTTCCTATTCGATTTAGAAGAATCCCTGGCAGATCTTTTTTTTTTCGTACTGACTACACTCTTGGCTTGTTAAGGCTGCTACAGTTTCACCGAACTACAAGGTGTATCTCCACAAGTTAAGCGCCACTGCTAATGAAATTAAAATGGGATCACATTGAAAATATCCCCATTGAAATGAAAAAAAATAATAATAATGTATGTATGACGAAGTTATGAGGTAACAAACATAACATAAAAGACACAACCAAATTGAGAACCTTGAAGTTGGTTAAAAATGATATAGATACTTATATCCAGAGAAATCAATATGCAAGCAACTATCTACTGTTTCTAATGAAATATTAGGAATATTGTGTAACAATACCGTATGTCCTTTTCTGTATCTCTGACAGTGTGAACATAAAATTTTATATTGATCAGTCCAGTAGTTAAGATTTGAAATTGTAACAAACAAACACATACGTTTTAGTTAAAATTCTTAAGATTATTTTTAACAATATATCTGATATTGATCTTATATGAACAAGTGTAAGAAGACTCATTTCTGTATTGTCTTACTCTTTACAGTCAAGAGAGTTTTGTATTTTTGAACTGTACCTAATATGTTCAGTTTTGTATAAATGCTGAAAACAGTATTTTATGAAAAGATTAAAATTTTAATCTTACTACACAAGGGAATCAAATATGTTCTTACCAATTTTACACAATCAGATTGAGTAAACATTAACTTGACACGATCATCCATACTCAAATGGTAAAGAATTTTCATAGACAAATTTATATGTTTATCATCACCTGCAATTCAATGAAATTGAGTATATAAGAAAGAATTAATATTTCTGTCAAATATTAAAAAGTTCCAATATGAATGAACTAACTTGTAAATTGAATTAATTTCGGCAATAGACCAATTTTTATTATTTTGTTACGTAACTTTGTGTCAAATGTGAGATTAAACATTAATTTCAAAGTAACATTCACTAAATCAGCATTCGATGAATCTAATAAAGGAGCCAGTTTTTCTATGATACCCCTGGAAGCCATACTATTTTTATTTTCGACAAAAATTGAAAGCTTCTGCATGAATGATACTATTAGAATAAGCAAATCAATATTGGAATGTCTCTCCATTGCACCAATTAACAACCCAACAATATCTTTCTTGTGCATTTTCTCTTCTACTTTTACATTGTCTGCAATATTCAGTAACATGTAAAATGCTACTCTCAATAACTGTTCTTGTCTCTTTGATAAAGTTTTCAATTTTCGTTTTAACTGTTCTTCATCATTCTTTGATAAGCACTCATCTGTGGCACTACAAAGGTCCTCATGGTAACTAGACATAAATGATCGAGTTTTTTGCAGATTAACATCAGCCACCGCCCACGTGCCTGATTTTGGTCGACGTTTTGGTTCGGGTATGCGACTTTTAGGAGGTTCAGTCTGAAAAATATTCATTCATATAATTTCAAATGATATTATATACATATACAATACTAGCAAGTAAGTGTTGCAGATCTGAAGTGATGCACAATACATAGACACATTCGGCAATTATTTTTGTAGTAAAACTTCTTAAGGCACATTATGCATTACATGTTACATTAGGTAGGAATGTATTTGTGTGTATGTGTAAGTATGTATAAGTGTTTGTCCAGGTTTAGTAGTACATAGTTTATGACCATTCTCACATATATATAATATATATCTATAATTTAATACAAATAAGCAAATGCATGCACACAATAATACTGGCAATGTTGTTTTATTTATATAGATATTAGCGACCCGCCCACGCTTAGCATGGATGCAATGTAGATACTAATATGGGGTAGTATCGAGTAATTAATAATATTATATGATTAGTCTATACTGCAAGATGTCTTTGTATATAATATTTAGTGCTGATTTTTCATGAGACAGTACAAACATATTTTCTTTGGAGGTTACTCTTGAAAGCGCGACAAATAACTGGCCCTGTAAGAAACACACAACGCTCAAATCTAAGCTCGTAACGTTGAACATTTGACCCTGCGACTTATTAATGGTCATTGCAAAAGATAACTTTACCGGAAATTGCAGGTGCTTAGATGGAAAGAGTGACGGCCCGCCAGCGGCTGTGCCTCCGCATTTTAAATCTCTGATATCTTCAAGATATCCATTTTAATAAATGCTGTTAAGGGCAGTTTTGATTTACATAAAATGTACAACATATGTAATTTACTTAATTGGATAAAGAATAATACTGTATTGTACAAAATAATTTGGTAATTAACACATATTTTTTGTAATCTGTAAAAGATACAACTGGTTACTGTGGGTTATCCTTTAGAGATAAATATATACCATCAATGATTTGTTTATCGATCATTTTAAGACATACAATTCCGTAGTACATTAATTTGATCTATCTCGTAAGGTTATTACAGCGTTTGCGATTTAAGAGCACAAAAATATATTTGTTACAGCATCACATTACAAATCCATGATTTTTTCGGCTTTTCTGTACTATAATATGTATGTATTATATATATAAACCTTCCTCTTGAATCACTCTATCTATTGCTAAAAACTGCATTAAAATATATCGAATAGTTTAAAAGATCAAAGCGAACAGACAGCGGAAGCGTCTTCATTTTATTCTATGTAATAAAGATAATATGATTGTTTATATACAAATAAAGAACGGATGAGCAGAATAGCTATTAAAAAGTATAACGTTATAAATTATAAAGCTATGAGTATTTAATATAATGACAACTGGAATAAACACATTGTGAAGCAGTTACTTTTGTATAAATAAGTTTCTTACTTTATCAGGTGTGGGTAACAGTTTTTTTCCTTCCACCTTTTCTTTCCATTGATCATATCTTTTTAACTCATAATCTATAACATCCATGCACAATGATCCAATTTTATACTGTATAATGACAGAGTGAAATTCATTGTAAGTTGAAAAACAAAAAAATGTGTAAACTATGTTAGTGCTCAATTCAATGCTTCTTTTCCATTCTTCTCTCAAAACCCGTGATAGAGCACTAAGTAATGCTTCTGAAAATTAATCATTGTACTATGTCACGTGTGTTGTCTTATTTATACATTTCTCATATACAAATAACAAATTCAATCATACCTAAGCTACAATAAAATATCGGTTCAAATAACTCTTATTTATAAGGAGACTCGGGGTTATGAGAGACCTAAGATAACTCAGTATTAAAACATTATGGATTAGTCAGAAGTTAACTTTCAAGGCCAATAATTGCCGGCCATAAGTAAGCTTCTGATGCGAATTTCTTTCACAAAGAGGTAAACAATAACCTATGACATGAGATACATCATCAGTAAATTTTCCAGTCAACAATGCGTTAAGTGAAATAGAAGTTACACTTCACTAAGTTATTTTCAAATGTATCAAAATAATAATATTTAATAAGAAATAGGGAATAGCCACAAGCCTGAATTGAATTGAATTGAATTTTTAGAATCTGATCAGTTGTTCATGTTATACAAAGATTCATGAAATGATCAGAGCAGATGACTAAAAATATCAAATTAGTTAGGGCATTAGAACTTTTTATTGCATTGTGTTAAAAACTAACATTGTACCATAATTTGATCTGATCTTAAATTATGTGATTGAGGGTGAGCAATTAATCCATGTAATTTAAGAAAGAAATCCAACAATAGTATTCCCTTCAATTTGGATTTAAAAAATAAATACCATTACCATATTGTATAAAAGAGGTATATAATCCTGAGAACTTTCAGTATCCAAGTTATTCACTGATTCTTTGTTCATAGAAACAGAACCAACTGGTTAATTATATATGAAAAAAACCTCTACATGTTAAGCCTACAAATACCCCAATAACAAGTAAAAGATCTTTTGAAATAAGAGCATTTCAAGATACACATAAGTTTCTTATTAATCCAAATGTCATTTGACATTTTACAAATAAACCAAAACATGCTATAAATTTTAGTTTATAAAATTACAATACATATATTTATTTTAATTTCTTACCATTTCTAGCTAACTCCATTAAATTATCAGGATTTCGTGCAAGCTGAAGAATAAGAGCGGAACCTTTGATTTTCTCAGGAATGTCATCATACAATAGTTCAACATAATCATCTATACTGTGTAATACTGCTACTGGTGCACTCTCAACTGGGCTCATGGCTCTGTGATGTACATACAGTATAGAAGTATAAACATTAAAATAATGGAAGAATGTTATTTGATGTAAAACCAAAATAAAAATGAAACTTGTAAAATATAGTTCCATTTCCTATCATATAACTCTGTACACAAAGTTACAAGATAGTTTATAATAAAAATTAAATTTTGAGTGTAATAACACTGTGAAAAAACTAAAATAATAATTTGGAATTCCAACAATATGATTTGTCAATAGTATAAAATATATGATAGACTTATCAATAGTAATACTTTGGTGTACAATGAAAATCCTAAATAAATTGGATAATTATTGTACAATAATATTTCAGTGACATTTAAGCACCTGTTGAACAAATTAAAATATTTATGTTTATGACCTAATGAACATCAAATTGTATATACGATTTTGGTAGTACTGTAAGCTTTGTCGAATACAAATTACAATTACGACATTATATATAGGGTGTGTCGAGATGCATCTGGTTTTTATAAGGGAAAGTAATCACACTTTGCACAGGTAATGAAAATAAATTGCAAAAAGTCAGAAAAATTGGTCAAGGTCTTTACAACAATACTTACACTATTAGGTGTTTATTTTGAAATGATCTATTCCTAATTCTGGAATTTACTCACTTCTTTATGTATCGAAATATTAACTAACGAAACAGATCTCTGCGATACTAAAAACAAGGTTGGTATGTAAATTAATTGAAAACTAAATTTTTATGTGTATTTCTCAAGTTACTATGAAAAGCAATATATCAAACTACGTACCTATCGATAACTTTTTATTTCCAAACGTATCCGACCGAATCACCAAAGATTAATTTACGTTGTTGTTTTGTAGTAAGTATATGAAAATAAATTATTCCTCAGCTTTTTCAAACGTTATATTATGTTTGTGATTTTCTAGTATACAAAGAGTTTTTTCTACATTATTATTTATCGGACTTATCGAAATCTGAATTTTATATAACGTACTCTGTGATCCAAATCACAGATAAACTCAAAATCAAAGAATATTCCTCGATAATATTTTGGTCATTTGAATTAGAGATGAAATTATTGGTATTTTTAGTTAGCACGCTAAATGCGTAACGCTAAATTGAATTTCTAAAATTATCACTATAATTATATTGACATAAAAATAGTGAATTACATTTTAATAAAATAAGGCAAAAAAATAAGCGGCGAGATATGTAAAACAAAAATTTAGGATTATTGATGTATTATACAAAATATAAAAATTAACAATCATTGTAATCGATTCTAAGACTGACGTTTAATACTTCCTTTGTTTTATATTCCCTTTTTTCACGGATAGTACAAAGTACAAGCGTACCCTTCGTTTGTAATCAAATAAAGAGAATGATTAAATATATCATCGAACTTACTTTTGTGTAATACATAAATATTACATTACATAAATATAAATGTATAATATTATTACTCTAAATCAGTTTTTGTAATCACAATAAGCCAAAACGCAAGTAATGTTAATTCCAGTAAGTGCACTAAACAAACTCCCTTTCGTGTTTATGATAGGTAATAATTAGGATATGTGGATAGAAACCTTACTTTTTTGTAACGAACCTACGCTGTTTACACCTTTTGGTGACTCCACAGCTTCACCAAACTACTAAGGGGAGCGCTTAAGACACTCATTCGATTGAGCAACGAGCACAAGGGCCAATGGGACCTCGGCTTGGGCTGTTACTGTACATTACAACTATACGTGCATCGACCTAAACTAACCAAGCTAGCTATTCATACATGTATTCGTTCAAGAGACATACATTTTCATGCATGTCTCACCAAGTCATACATGTATTTTATATCTGGCATTTGGATAAAACTAACTCTAACCAAATGACTGAGGGAAAAAAATAACAACCCTTCAAATGTGTGTGTGTACTATGTATGTGTGTGTACAGGGAACGAACTAAAGTTCGAGATGCTGCCACGGGGGCCGCGAACGTGTGTGATTGGAGCGAGATATCCCTCCGGCCGCTACGTGGCGGATGGTGGATACGCGAGTGTGGTCGCAAAACATGCGTTATGGGAGAATCGAATATATCTTATTTACGAGTTTTTAGAGATGAACAGAGAAACACACGTGTTCATTCTGTTCCCGATTATTGCAGATTTATTTAAGTACGGCGCGGGCTAGACAGTTGTATCGTAGTCGCAACAGCCGGGAAGGTTCTGGAGTGCGAGGGAATTCCCTAGTGGAGTGATCCCAGAGGCACTCGACACATCTGGGACGTAAATGGCAGTGCTGGGCAGAGTAACCGTACTCCTGGCAGTTGTGACACTGCGAGGGTACATAGAACTTTCGAGGGAGCTCTACTGAGATACGGGAGAGACCGCACACAGAGGTGAGTTCGAAAATGGCCTTACTTTTCTTGATACGGTCTAGAATGTCCAGTACCAAGTTGAAGGAGGGCTTCGTCTGGGGGTGGTACATAAGGTGTACGTCCCGGACTGGAAAATCCTAACACTTCAGGTTGAACGAAATGGCATTGTTAGAGAACTCTGGCGAGACAGCGTGGATGACAACGCGGAGGAGGTGTTCCTCCAATTTTTATTGTGCCTTAAATAGAGAAAGCAAGTGCTATTCTGTCTATGGTGCCTCACCCTAATTTAATCTGCACCATGGATTTGTCTGTGGATAGAATCTATCGACCGTGAACCGTGACAGCAAAGTATCGTGACAGATTGGGAACTGACTAATTTCGGGCAATGAAAAAATAAACTCTTGATTTCATTGTCTTATTTCAAAATTGTACGAATATTTGTAATTATTGTCGTGCAAAGTGTAATAATCATCGTTGTTTTAGAGATTTAAAGGTGAATTTGTATTATGAATACTATAACACTATGATGATGTAGTGTTATTTGTCTATTTCATTACAGTGAGATAAGAAATTCGATAAATAAGATAATTTGAAGAATTTTGCTGATATTAATGATCAACTGGAAAGGTAAATACTTTTACTGAACTTGAGGCTTTATGTACTTAATTTTACATTATTTTAATGAATCTGCGGAAAATTGCATATTGTAGGTGTTTGTTTATTTTCTTCTTGTTATCATAATAATGGAAATGTTATTGCATAAACGACAAATACTTTGCATACAGTCGATATTCGACTAATAAATATATATGCAATCATATATTGTTTTTTAAGTGCTCAGGTTGTACCTTGTGTCAGCTAGCAATCAATGGGTGATCCTAGTTATTGATTTTGTAATATGTTTCTAACGAAATTATTAATTACATACGTTCATATGTGTGGCTATTATTGAAATGAAAAAAAAATTATTTGCAATTTGGTTAAATAAGCTTCTATATTTTATTTGTTTATATTGTATATATTGATGCAAATTGATGAGTTGAAAGAAAAATATTGTATCATTGATGTTGAGGGTTAGTTGATTTTTATGAGGTAGTTGTATCTTATTCATAATTGTATCAAAAGGTGTTCATTACATTTAAATTAGTTTTTTTCTGTGCTATTTAAACATTAAAATTAATAAAATTTTCAACATTGTTTATTTTATTTTTGCATTTGTCTGTCTATTCTTATTATACCTTATTGTCTCTCATATGACCCTTTTTTTTTAATTATTTGTACCTGGTATAATATATAGTTTTAATATAACAAAATGAAAATGTAGATTGTATATTTTAATAAGAATTTAATTTAATTTAAAAAGTTACAGATAACATAGAAATATAAAATATTATTTTTTAAAAATGCCATATAATGTACTTTTAACATTAAAAATTGTAAATCAATGAGTTTAGCTATTGAGTAACAAATTTTATCAAGATTAAATAATTTACTAAAAACCTTATTTATAATATATGTTATAGAAACAAGTTAGCACTTGCTAATAGTGTTTTCATATGGTAAGAACTATAACTATAACCTTATATTCCTCTTTAGTATAATTTGGTTTATAATTGATAATCAAAATTCTTAGTATTATTAGCAATGTTACTTATTTCAAACTTGAATATGATATTAAATTAATAGATTTGAAAAAAGTATAAGTTGCAAAATTCTTAAAAAATTCAGTATTATTTCTTAACACATTCTGTCCCACTTGTGGATGCAATTTAATCCATACCATCAGTGGTACATGTGGCATGGAAGATGTTAAATATTGTTATCACTAATAACAAAATTGTATTGAGTAAAAGTGGCTTTGGCAAGACTTCTTTTTATATCTTGAATAGCTATTATCAGTAAACAAATGTCTTTAGCTTAGATTATTTATTGTTTTAGGAACAAACCCAGTGATGCTGTGCCTTTAGTAGTATGCCTGATTCATAAATTATTGTAAAATAAATCAATATGACTGAAAATACACCTCCACTTACTGCACCTATATCTTTGACAACATATCATCAATTGGGCCTAACAGGTATTGTCATTGTGCTATTATTTATGGTGGATTGAAGCTATCTTCCAAGTTGTATTTAGCTAGATTAGATTGAAATTCTGACTATTATAGAAGTATTATCATAGTACCTCTGTTATAAATGATATGGTGATTAAATTTTATACATATATATCTGAGTAATATATTTTAAAGTAATAATCAATGACTATTAATCAATCATACCTTTTCCTGTATTTAATAGCAGATACAACATTGAATATATAATTTTAGAATTAATCTGATGGTCAGTGGAATACTAGAGTATTGTGAAATTATATTGATTATTTAATTCTAGTATTTGATTATATTATATAATGTAATTTGAAATTAAGACCACTAAAAAAATTATATTTTTTAAGTTTCAAAACAATCTAAATCCTGATGTTAATCTATGTTTTATTGTAGAATACAAATTTTACACTAGTAGAAAAGTTTAGGTCTATCCCATTTTTGATCTCAGAATAGTTTAATCCAGAGAGTTTTAGTATTATGATTGCATGTCAATAGTACTGTTTTAATCAATGTTTAGATAATCACACTAAAGTTTATTGATTATTCCTAATATTTCAAAGAAATTTATTGAATAACTATTAGTTTATATATTAATTTACTAGTGTAGCTCTTTTTTTTTAGTTGAATCAGCTGATATAAACAATACACGCCTGTTCAAACCAAATCCATATTTACAAGTGATAATAGACAATAAAGAACCAATAAAAACTGAAGTTATAAAAAGTACTTTACATCCAAAATGGAAAACAGAACTGACTGTATTGGTGACTCCCCAATCACAATTATTATTCCGTCTTGTAGATTATCATAGTTTCAGAAAGGATAATATTATAGGAGAAAGGAAGATAAACTTACTGAGAGTTTTACTTTACTGCAATGGAAAATGTGAAAATGTGGAATTGACTAATAGGTAAAAATTTATTATATCTACCATTTGTATATTGTTATCATTAATTTTAGTATACAGAATTATATTTTTCCTAATTTAAAGTAAAATACTCTATTATAATATTTGTGATGTTTATTCCCTGATAGTTTTTACCGAGTGATTTCATACCAATAATATTTTAGTGCATAGCTTTCAACCTTATATTATTAGCTTTTAAACTTCATTTGTTACCATATAATATTTGCATTGCACAATTATATGCATAACATGTCATCTTACTCTCTAGATTTGATGAAAGCTCCTTCACAGGAGAGTGGATCAACTGCAGATGTTAAATCAGCAGAATTAGTCGTAGTTCTAAATGGTTTAAGACTTGATCCATCAGTTCTGAGTCAATCTCATGAAGTTCTGGGAGAAACAATGAGTTCCTGTAGCCCATTGAATGAGGGAGTTCGTGCTAGAATCAGATTGAGAAACAATTCAGAAGTAGTGAGGTTTATGATGCGTTCACAGTCATTAAGAGTAAGTAAATGATATACAACTATTTAACATAATTTTTTAATAATCATGTATCTTCATTATTGAAAGCCTTACATTAGTAACACTTACTTCACAGAAAAAAATTGTGTGTTTTGCTAAAGCAATGATATAACAAGTAATGTCAAATATTCTATCTCAACAAAACTTTACCTTGTGTATTAAAAGGAGACAAGTGATCTTATAACCAAAATAAATTTCTTGCTTTTCATATTTTAAAACGTAATTTCCATTTGAATTCTCAATATATAAATAAATATTTTTGTTTATTAGCCTCCTCCAGGACCACCACCTTTAAGCAATGGAACAGCTCACGGAAGTTTTGTTCCAACTAGTTTAGTGCCGTCCACGTCAGAGAACACAGCTGGACCATCTCATCAGGAACCTTCAAGTTCAAATGACTCTTCTACATCACAACCGTCGGGAACAACATCTTACCCTAATTCCACAGAAGATGAGTTACCCTCTGGCTGGGAAATGAGATATGACGTTTATGGGCGACGGTAGGCAGTGCTTCACTATTTTATAGATAATAGGTTGTAAAGGGCGTATTGTATATTGTTGAATTCATGAAATAAATACATGGGATACAGCTAAAATAATTTTATAAGCAACAAAAATCCCTTGAAAATATTTATGTTTTCTGGGAGGTCTTTTATAGCATTAAAAACATATATATTTTATTTATGATCTCAAATTACTTAGAAGTTGTGTGTCATTCTTTTAGGTAAATGTAAATATTTTACCATCTTTGCATTCATATTTTTAATACCATTGCATCTCTATCAATTTCTATTTCATCAGTACATCATATAACTATATCCCTCTAAAGATATATGTATGTATTTATGTATTATATCTTAGTAATTCCTTTTGAGTTTATCAGTCGCGGTGAATCAATTGTGCAAAGTAACATCCATTCTAGAAATGAATGATGGATTCATATATTATAACATCTAGAAAAATAGTACTGTTCCCGAGGTATATGACTATTTGATTAATGAAGGCGTTATTTAGCGGAAATCCATCATTCAATATTATAGTGGACGTTACTCGGAACTTCCGTCTGAAATTGATTGATCGCTGCCACATCTCACTGCAACAGCAAACCATGGTATATTTTTATTTCATATTTAAGGTAAAATCTACATTGACGCGAACTGAAGTCACGTGCAAAAGCTTTATAATTATATAATGGATTTAGGACAGGAGGTTCCCGTATACACATATAGAAATAAGCATAGTTTTATGGCGTGCAGGTATTATGTGGATCACAACACACGGTCGACATCGTGGGAGAGGCCGCAACCCCTGCCTCCGGGGTGGGAAGTGCGTCGAGACGCGCGCGGTCGCGTTTACTACGTGGACCACAACACGCGCACTACGACGTGGCAGCGGCCGGACACGGAGCGACTGGCGCGGTTCCAGCACTGGCGCGGGGAGAGGCGGCACGTGGTCGCGCAGGGCAACCAACGCTTCCTCTATCCGCACCCGCATCCGCCGCACCAACCAGACTCCGACCACAACCCCCCACCTATAGGTAATCTACAACCTTTTTGCTCCCTTCTAATAGTGTTAAACTGTGTTTGCATTTCTTTGCATTCGAATAGCGATTCAAAGCCACTACGAGATTATTACTTCATATCTTGTTTATTATAGCCACAGTTGGGTTTCCAACACTGCGTCGAAGGTTGTACGTTCGAATCCTCTGCAACTAAGTCGGAGCTTTCGGTGAAGGAATACATCGTGATGAAAGCATAGCATGATGGTAGGGCTTTTTCTAAGTCCACTTGGCTAGCTACCACCCTCAAGTCGAAAATCTGTCGCCAAGCACTTGCTTATATTAGCCAATTTAGATATGTCACACTCTGTAATAATATCCGGATATGGTTTTAGAAGACATGTTTTTTAATATTTTGACGGATCTCGTATCAAGGTAACGTCAAGTATCAAACATAATCACATAAGTAGCATAGAAAAGGTAAGTTTTTATAAATGAATACAAATCGCCAAAACCTACATTATCATCGATTGCTAAGACTCATTCATCATATAAATTTAAAGTATTCCTCGTTTTGACATATATGTATATTAGAATGTAAGGTCTCCTTTGAGTTACTTAGGAAATTCCATCATGCAATTAGGCAATGGTCGATGTATTATCAAAATCTTTAAAAATATTTTTTGTTTTTGCATTGAAATGACGACAGCACATGTCGTACATACTAAAAAAGTATATGAAGATAAGCAAATGCTACATTAATTCGGTCACTAAAATTGATTAAAACCCACGTTATTTTATTTTTAACGTATCAAACACTCAGTAGCCGAGTACTGTAGAGGCATGTATATATCTCAATACTATATTAATATGTATTAATAATACTGGACAATATGTAATATTTTCCAGTCGCTAGAAATGTATTCAAAATGGTATTTGTAATATTTTTCAAATTATCACAATTACACGTCATATGAATGTATGTACAGGTGTCAACTTCGACAATTTATAATCTAATCGATGTTAATTCACAATAGACGTCATCCAAGTACAAAATGTAGTCGTGGCGTTATAGTGACTTGGCTAGCGGAATATCGAATGTAGTCTGCAGGTTCAAACCCTAATATGTATCAACGAATTTTTTGGAATTCGTGTGCATTTGTTAATTTCAATCGGTGACATTATTGACTGCCGATGAAGGAAAATATCGTGAGGAAACGAGGATCTGAGAAACATTCTTACAGTATCACCATGTAGGAACAATATAGAACTGTATTTTCTCGACGTTTGATATTGTCAACACCTCGTGGGTTAATGTGAGTGATTAAGTCCATGCAAAAGTTAAGGAAAACCTTAGGAGGAAGTGTTTAGTAGTATTATCACAAGCTGGTATTATTATTATTATTAGAACAAGCCACTCTACGAATGGCCACTACTTAAAAACTCAAAAACTAGTTGTGTACATAAGTTTAGGTGACAGGTTCCGACATTCCTCCGATAGTAGAGGAAAGCGAGAAAGAGACGCCGTCCTTATTACGCGTTGAATATTCTTAATTATTATTATTGATCGTGATTATTACTCGGTTAGGAAATTCCGAAATTTACTCTTCAGTTAGTGATTTAGACAATCGCAAAAATTATACCTAATTACATAATAGCAAACCTGTTAATGGCTTATGAATGTACAATAGATAACGGCAGGTAGAAATTATAAATTAGATAATAAGGTTCCTTTATGTAAGGGCGTTTGTAACTAAAATCCTTTCGGGAGGGGTGTATCCATTTATTATATATAAGAAAGATATTATTAAACAACGTCGCCTGCCCCGTCTGTATGTTCGCAATGAACTTAATAACTTCTGAAAGGATTGAAATGCGGTCGTCACCAATAGATAGAGTAAGGTTATATGAGGAAGCTTTAGGTATATAATTTGTCAAGGTTTTGTGTAAATTGGTTGATATTTAAAGATAATGGTTGGAAGTGTTGGAGAAAGTCAAGCCGCCTGGGAGCTTTCATAGAAAACGTTGTCTAACTCTTTTGAGATATAACAAAACATTGCATAGTGAGATATTGCTCTTTTATAGATACAAGTGATGTATGATGGTACCATTCCTCTTTTAAACTGAAAAATATTAGTACTTAGTTCTTGAGTATAAATAGGTAAATATGCTTTTCAATAATTTTTAGAAAATCAATCCTTAATCGGTTAAATCCTTAAAGTTTTTATGGAAATCACTATTCATTGAAAGTTTGATTAATTTTGGCCAGCTGGTAGTGAAAATTGTCTAAAATGGCTAATGCAAACTTGACACACAAAAATCCGTGTTTTGATTTATTGAATAAATGCGTAATTCGCTTTATCCGCAGTTTTTAAATGAGTAACACGTGGCGGCGTAACCTACATTTGTAGTTGAATTTTTTTTAATAGATTAATATTATAAATTTTTATCATTACATTTTACTTTGCAGTAGATATTGTGGCTTATTTGTCTATCTTGATAAATAATCTTATCTTGCTAATTTTATGTCACATAAGTAAATTTTGAAATTTGACTTTGGTACAACGGTGATCTTTTAAATAGAATGATTTAATACGATCCATTATGGTAGTTAAATATTGCGAAATTACATTGAATAATGTTTAGGGATACATTACATTTATGTTAAAGTAATTGTTTTAATAAATGTTTATAAGTAAACACTGTATGACATAATATGTTTTCGGCTATTTTTGAATGATAATAGTTTCCAATTGGGTCTCTATAAGTCTAGAGTGTAAGTCGTAGATAATTGATAAATATTGCAGCTGGTGGACCCACCGCAGGGCCGAATGCTATAGCGACCGTGGGTTCGGGTAGCGTTGCGAATGCGGTTGCGGGTGCGGTCGCGGGCGCGGGTGCGGTCGCGGGCGCGGGTGCGGCGCCAGGTGGCGCTCCTGCTGCGGGCGCGACGGGGGGCACCGCTACGGGCGCGGATGATGCGTTGGGCGCGCTTCCGTCGGGGTGGGAGCGGCGCGTACAGCACGACGGTCGGGTTTACTACGTCAACCACAAAAACCGGACAACTCAGTGGGAAGACCCGCGCACGCAGGTAGGTAACTTAAGAATATTTTGTGCCCTTTCAATATGTCTCTTGCATTATTATTATTATTCTGTGCATCATCAACATTATAAAACTACAAAATAACAAAACTTATGTTTTCGTTTGTTTTGTTTTACTTATTTTGTATTTCTTGTTTAGTAAAAATGTTATATGTCTCTCATCAAGGTTATATTAATTTGCAAATAACACGGGTGTATTCTGACTAACACGCCAACTTGATATTCCAGTGTATCGCATATGTTTTATCGTAGTAATTATTATATTTCTAATATTATCAGTCAATCATATTAATACATTGAAACGGATGTTGAAAAATATGACACGACTTACTTTGAAAGAGTAAAAAGTTTAAACTATAAAATCGTAACATCGAGATATATGTTTTTTTAATTCATGAATACTACTAGCAAGTTGCATCGGTTTCACTAGACCAATGCTTGCCAAGGTCAAGGTTTGGTCAAGGTGTTTTGCGATCGATTGTTTGACTTTTTCTTTTGTTACAATGACATTCTGTTTATTTGTTCAATCTATACTACATATTCTTTGGAATATAACGCATATGAATTTAATTATTATAGCTATACATATATAAACTGTAAAAATTACGTTATATGGTTAAATTTCACCCATTAGTCTATATATGAATAGACGAAGATGAAACAGTCCCGTGCTATTTTCTTCTCTGTTTGTTAACCGATACTCTTTATTTTTTCTTTGTTTAATAGCAATTGGTGAGCTTTAATGTTGTAAATAAATTGAAAACAGTTTTTTTACCGATCGTATCGTCTTATTGACGAGTCTAAATTTTTATTTAAATGTAGAGATTTGAAGTAGTCGACTACTTTTCACGGTCCTTAACCCTACTAATCTACTGTAGCAGGTTCACTTTTTGGTAAAAATTGACTCAATAATAATACTTAAAAAAATATTGACTTATGGTCAAATTTCGACCACTGGACATATAAATAGTGCTAGTGGAATGAGCGACCGAGTTCACACAAATAACGTTAGACTCAAATTAAATTTTATTTAATCGTATTGCTAAATAGAGTATCCGTCTTTTATTATCGTCGATTCATTTGTTACTCTATTTGTCGTTCCGTGGTTCAATGTATGCGGAACAGCGAAGCGGGCAAATTTTTTTTTACTGTTTAGGACCACCCGGGGAGTACGTATAGGGGAATAAGAGGTATAATACTTGCGGACGCGAGTAACGTCAACATCATTATCATCTTACCCTTATCCCACTTAAATAGGTTCGGCATAACATGTTTTCCTTTTCCATTCTCCCGTGTCAGATGTCTAACTCAGTATTCCACACCTTTTATACAGATATCATTTTTCACACAATCATCCGCACCTTTTACGGTCTTCTCCTACTCCTATATCCATCTACTTTCAAACTCAAAACTTTCCTTGTTACATGACTTTCATCTCGTCTCATAATATACCTATTACTTCAACTTCTATGTCGCTGTTGCTATTTTCAAATTTCTCCTATTATATCTTCATTCTTAGTCTTATCCGTTCTGGTTACACTACACATTTGCATCTCTGCCAAAGGTAATATGTAATCATGTAATTTTGTTATGTTACAGAAGTTGAAATAATGGTATTATTTCATGCGATAGAAAATAATCGATTTTAACTTGTTAGATGACTAAACTTTTCTTGTTACATGACTTTTATCACTTCACATAATATGCCCGTACCATGCTTACTCCTCAACATCTCTGTTATTGGACCTATTTTCAAACATCCTCTGATATACTCATTTGTAATTTTTATCCATTCTGGTTACACCACACATCCACCTTAACATTCGCATTTCTGCCACATGTGATCTATAACCACGTGATTATGTTATGTTACAGAAGTTGAAATAATGTTATTGTTTTATGCGATAATTTTAGGGTCAAGAAGTGAGCGCATTAGAGGAGGCGCTTCCACCGGGATGGGAGATCCGGTTCACGGAGGAGGGCACACGGTACTTCGTGGACCACAACACGCGTACGACGACGTTCCAGGACCCGCGTCCGGGCGCGCCGAAGGGTCCGCAGGGCGCGTACGGAGTGCCGCGTGCCTACGAGAGGTCCTTCCGATGGAAACTTAGTCAATTCAGATACCTTTGCCAAAGCAACGCTCTGCCGAGTCATATCAAGATTACACTCTCCCGGCAGACGCTTTTTGAAGATTCTTATCATCAAGTATGTGTGAATAAGTATTTTGTTATTATTTTACATTTCAAATTCCTACACTAATTTAGGCTTTCACTCTCCGGTCAACAGAATATCTAGGTCATATAATACATTACATAAAATACGTGAAATTTTCTCAATTAAACGAAATCAATTCAAAATAGCGGTAGAGACATATCCGCCTATTCATTAACTTGAGTTTTAGAGTATTAGCTGTTTTTAGTATTTTATTTCTCTTTCGGCTATAGTTTGTTTGATTTCATAATATTTGTATTAAATCTGTAAAATCGTTAAATATTTAGTTTTGTTGAAATTTCATTTATTGTTGGAGCGTGCCGTGGTTGTCTATAAATATTACTTCATTTAAATTTATTTACAAAATGGTTACTATTACCATATTTACAAATGTATTGTCATGTGGATGACCGATGTTAAATAAATGAATGGCTTTAATATAGATTAGATGTACCTATCGCGGTCCTCGACACTATAGAATACTTTACTGCGGAGCAAAGGCGTTTTCCCAAGTAGAGACATGAGTTTAACCTATAGAGCTATTTACTTTTTTTTTTTTTTTTTTTTTTTTTTTTTTTTTTTTTTTTTTTATTTACGTGGGGAAATCCATTATGGATACCCATCCTCCCGGGGGAGAGAATGGGTTATGTCCGACTCGCACGGACTAAAACCCCACGGTGTACCGGCCACCGCTTTAAGTTGGGGCGGCATGGGACCGTGCTGAGCTATCACCATGCCGCCCCCAGCGGTCAGCCCGGCGAAAGATGGCCGCCGGGCTCCGTCCTTATAGGGAGGTACACTGGGTACACGACCAGCTACCTCCCCTCGTCCGCCGAACCTGTGCAATGAGGAGATGGGCCCCCCGGCCCATCCCCTCAGATCCGGCTACGGAGGTGGAAGAAGGCGGGCAAATCGCCGCCTTCTTCCACCGGCCCTTCTTTGGCGAAGACGGCCACTGAGAGGGTCCGCCTCTCGGGCCCTCTCCGCTGCCTCCTTCTGCGAGATAACCTCCTCGCAGAAGGAGGCCATTGCCGTCCAGGCGTCTTCGCTGCCGAGCATGGCCGCAACCACACTCGGCAGCGACAGATTTTTTCCCACCGCCGCAGCCAGAGTGCGGCGCTGCACCTCCCACGCAGCACACTCAGCCAGAGTATGCTGCGCGGTGTCTTCCTCAGCGCCGCACTCGTGACATGCGGCGGTCGGCTCCCTGCGAGCGATCTGGTGCAGGTACCAGCCGAAACAGCCATGGCCGGTCAGCACCTGCACCAGTCGGAACGTCAGGGAGCCCCACTCCCTATCAAGCCACTGCGGCAGGACCGGGCGGACGGCGTCCACCGTATATCGCCCATACCGCGCGTCCGCCAGATCCTGCCGCCACCGCTCTGTTGCAACTACCCTCCCTTCCTTACGCCTTACCTCTATCTCCCTGGGAGCCGGAGGCTCTCCCAAACGTTTTCTTACCGCCGTGAATTCGTACACGGCGGCAAGAACCTCTGCCTCCAGCTCCCAAGGCAGGGAGCCGGCGAGCGTAAAGGCCGCCACCGAGGACACGGTGCGGTATCCTCTGATTGCCCTCAGTGCCATAATGCGCTGCGCAGCGCGCAGCGCCCGCACATTAGTGGCACCGAGGGCATCGGACCACACCGGAGCCCCGTAGACGGCCATCGTTCGCACGACTCCCATATAGAGTCGGCGGCACCCGGCACTTGGCCCCCCGATATTGGGGAGCAACCGGCCGAGCGCTGCCGCCGCCCCTGCTATACGCGGTCCGAGCCCCTCGAAATGGGGCTCGAACCGCCAGCGCCCGTCTAGGGTGAGGCCCAGATACTTCATCCGGGTCCCCACCCTGATACGGGCGCCATCTACAATCAAATGGGCCCCAGGTGGTGGCCCCCGCCGAGGCCCGTGAAATAAGAGGGCCTCGGTTTTATCTAAGGCCACCCTGAGGCCCAACCTCCGGATACGCCCGACCACACCGGTTGTGGCCGCCGTGGCCAGGCGCACCAAACTCTCCCATTCCCCCCCACGGGCTACGACTAGGGTGTCATCCGCGTAACATATAATGCGCGCTCCGAGTGGGAGCGCGCCGCGGAGCACCCAGTCGTAGCCCAGGTTCCACAGGAGTGGGCCCAAGGCCGACCCCTGTGGAACCCCACACCCCGTCCCCCGCCTGATCATTCGCCCGGCGCTGTCCACATAGGCGACCTCCCTGTCCACCAGGTATGCCTCCAATACCAAGTACGATTTACAACGTTCAATATTTCTGGGTCGTTCACTTTTCATCAGTATGTTTTATGATAATATAATACCAATTCAAAATGGTGAATGTATAAATTCCAAAAACTTTCTTATCGCATGACCTTTTTGTGATGCAACGTATATACAATCAATATTTCGTATTTATTGTGTAGAGCATTGGACTATCACGACATTTTTCCCGAATCTCTATGTATAGTAGAATCTAAATTAAATATATTTCAATTGAATGAGTTATTATCGAATAACATTTTTGTTGTGTTTATTTTCATTAACTAGAGAATATTATAAATAACGTTTTGTGTTTAAGAGTGGTCACCATGGCATAATCGTATAATTTATGAACTCGTGTCGGACTCGAGATGGATTCCATTATAAGCTAAACTTAATATTTAATGATTTGTTGGAATCTCAGTCTTTTATGTTAAAAACTTTTATTTAACATGTAGGATGGGAAGCTTATTTTTCCCGCTTAAATTTTGCATAGATATCCATGAAACTATATAATGTATGGGGAAATTATAATTATAGCATATTTATATTATTCCATCGATCGGTAAAGGCTAAGTGCCTAAGAAGTAAAATAAAAAAAATGGTTCTATGTAAAGTCGGTTTACGGTCGATAATTTTACGTGATAACGTCATAAGAAAACATTGATGTAAAATTACGTAGTTTTATTAATTGAATTGAATTATTATCACTGAATTACCGATTGAGTGGAAGAGAGATAGATGCTGTCACAAGTTGGACGCTTAGGTCGATTGCGCCTCTATCTCTTGTTCCGCGCTCTCGCTTGCACGCTCGACTCAGGCGGAACGTAATAATGAGTCATGTTTTTTCGTGCTTGCAGTCTGCGTTCATCGATTTATAAGTACGTTATCACGTCACAAAAATGATTGAAATCTATCGAGTAGTTTTTTCGTATTACTCACACAAAAGCAGATCTGTATCATTTTATTTGTATGGATTATATCCTGGAGTAGCGGTTATAAAGAAATAAACAACATTGAACTATATCAACTTATGTTTCAGATAATGAGGCTACCTGCTTATGAATTACGAAGACGTTTGTACATAATATTCAGAGGGGAAGAAGGGTTAGATTACGGGGGCGTCAGTCGGGAATGGTTCTTTTTACTCTCACATGAAGTTCTGAACCCGATGTATTGTCTCTTCGAGTACGCGAACAAGAACAACTACAGTTTGCAGATTAATCCGGCGAGTTACGTCAATCCGGACCACCTCTTGTATTTTAAATTTATAGGCAGATTTATAGCGATGGCTTTATATCATGGTAGATTTATTTATTCCGGTTTCACGATGCCTTTTTACAAGAGAATGTTGAACAAAAAGCTCACAATGAAGGACATTGAATCGATTGATCCTGAGTTCTACAACTCTTTAGTGTGGATCAAAGATAATAATATAGACGAATGCGGTCTTGAGATGTGGTTCAGTGTGGACTTCGAAGTTCTCGGCCAAGTGATACATCATGAACTGAAGCCTGCAGGAGATAAAGAACGGGTAACTGAGGTTAGTCTTGCACAAGTTAAAAAAAATAATTATTGTTTCCACTCCTGGAAAATATCTTTGCCTTCTTTCTTTTAGCTGTGATTTAGCTTTGGTATTAAATTATGTACTGAATTTATTTTTGTGGGAATAATGGTTATCGGGTATCTACATATTAGATATAAGTTTTTAATATCAGGTAGAACTATACCAGCGTGCGTTCCTTAAAGTTTTTACTACCTTTTTCCCAATGCATGTACTGTGGTTCCCAGGGAACAACCCGGTATTGAATATTTTACTGTATATTTCTAAAATATTATAAATATACTGAAAGTTCACATATAATAAGTAGGTGTGTTTGTTAATGAATAAGTAAAATAAATAAAATAAACACTAATTTAATTTATATACTTTATTTTCAGTCAAATAAAGAGCAATACCTTCAATTAGTAACACAATGGCGCATGACTAGAGGTATAGAAGAACAAACATCCGCTTTTCTTGATGGATTCAATGAGGTCAGTTGCTTTCGTTAGAGATCATCCATAAATTTAAACTTTATAATTTTGGAGATCCTACCCCACAATCTTTTTTATTTTAAATGTAGGAATTTTTAAATTAAAATGAAACTTCCAAATATCTTTACACATTTCTGCTTAAAATCTTTTCTAATAACACCAACAACAGACCTAGATTTTAGTTTCATTGTTTTTTCGTTACCGTTGAAGTTTGAATAAATGTAATACATTGGATTTGTTCATGTGCCGTTACAAGAGCTTAGACTTCTTCGCCTTGTGAAACGATGTCCTGCTTTCTTGAACCTCATGTGTATGTATGGTTACTTTGTTGTGTGATTTTTACCTTATATTTAAAATGGGAGTTTTGTACTTTACGGATTTGTATCTCTTATTGCGTTGACAAAGTTATTAAATAAATTCGATGCCATCCCTTTAAATAAAAAAATGTTTATATTAGAATCACAAATGTATCCTATCGATAAATATTATGTCTTTTTAACTGCTATCAGTATATAGGACGTAGATATAGAGACATAGTTATACATTCGATCACTCCCCTGGCTGTTTTAGATATATAGAAAATAACTCTAATGAATATATTTTTTACGTCAAGCACAATTTTTACTTTACTGTTGTTTATTTTTTTTAATTTAGTATTCAGTTCTCAGATATTATTTTAAACAAGTGTATTGTTATTTTATGGGGTGACAACCACCACAGTCACACTGGCCAGGTTATTTTTTCTAGGCAGTTGACTATATTTTTGAATTGGCTGGATGTATATATCGCACAAAATGAATGCCAAAATATATACCTCTGTGATTGGCATAAAGAGTTACTTACTTTATAGTCTTGACCGCCGCGGTTTGTAGCTGTTCACAAAGTTGACCAACTTCCAACATTATTGACAACAAATAGTCCAGTTTCGAGGGAGCACCGATTATCGTACCGCACCGGTATACGTACAATGCTGAAGTCCGGGTTATGGGCAAATGATCGGTCATCTTCGATTTAAACTTATATATATTATAGAAAAATAATTTAGACTACCCCCCCAACAAATTTATGCCCGAACACTAAATGTAAGGTAAAAAATATGACAACAATAGGATGTAATACTTTTTAAATTTTTCATTATTCTTCTTTCATTTTTGATTACAAATGCTCAATTTTTAATTTTACATAAAAAAAAAATGTCTGTTAACACTTAATCGGGCTTCAGTCTTATTCATAATTTTTATCTTTATCTGATTTGTATTTCTAAAAGCTTTGAATGAATAAGTAAATAGATATAGCGGTGGTATTATTTTTAGAAGAAAATTTTGTACCCGAAACTTTGTTCTTATGAACATGTATTTCAGAATATAGCCAATATTTCTCAAATTTTAATGTTATCTTTACTGCTTAGCCTTTATGGAATAGTGTAATGATATGTAGTGTAGTCTATATTATTCTGATGTGTTGACAGGTGGTACCTCTGGAATGGTTGAAATATTTTGACGAGCGTGAATTGGAATTGATGCTGTGCGGCATGCAGGAGGTTGATGTTGAAGACTGGCAGAAGAACACTATATACAGGCATTACACGCGGACCAGCAAACAAGTCGCCTGGTTTTGGCAGGTTTGTATACTTTTAAGCGTATAGAATTAAACACAGTCCAATTTCTTCAATAACGCAACTCTCATTATTCAGCAATTATTTTCCACAGTTCACAACGATAATATTATTTATTGTTCATCTATATTTACTAGTGATCTTTCTGTGGTCGAAATTAGACCATAATTCTAAATTTTTGAACTTTTAATATCATTCAAATAATTTTACCACAGAGGGTGTATCAATGTTGAAAATTAATAGATTTAAGGATTGTATAGTATGGCGAATATAGACTTATAAATAAAGACTTCGACTTGTCGATGGTAAAGAAAGAAGTGTGTGTATACTTATGACCACACGAAACAAGTGAAAACTTCTCTATATAAAAAGTACCAAAAAAAATCAACTACTTGCGGTGTCCACAGGCGGCCGGCGGCTACCCATCTTAGTACCGACCGCGCTCGATGTTGCTTAACTTCAGTGATCGGTCGAGAACCGGTGTTTTCAATACTACCCGACACAGTGTTTACCCCAAAATTTTCGTCACACAAAAGGGTTGCGAATCATAAAATCAAAGACCTCCCATAAGAAATTTTACTTAAAAAAAAAAAGTTCCAAATATTTGTTTATTGATAAAAGAACCGCTTGAGAAACAAAATTCGTGTTATTACAAAAAAGTTTGACTACAAGAGAGTATCATACCTTTTTTTATAAATAGCCACTATTTAAATTTAAACGTTGTATAACACTTGTCTAAGTTCACCGTTCTAATTTGATTGTTGTGATTTATTGTATTTGTATTTGCCGGTAAAAGACGTTCCGTAGTAAATTATGGGTTTCGTGTATATAATTAATTTCTAAGATGTAGACAAATTAGACAATTTTGCAGATTCACAAGTAAATGACATTATTGACATTTCACAATGTATTTATTCTGAGATTATACTGTTGTTCCACTTTACGCAAATTGGGGTATTATTTTAAACTTATATATTGCTTATTTTAATAATGACATGATTTTCTTTAAACTAAATGTCACAATAATTATGACCAATTTCACTTCAAATAAATAAATATTCTTAATGAAGATCTAAACAAAAATATTATTCGTAAATTGGAACGTTTTTGAATGATGAGATTGAATTGAATGAATGCTATTCAGAGTTGCTTGCATAAAAAACAAAAACCAAATATTTAGCTAGAGACCTCTTAGACATTCTTTTGTAATAAAGTATTTTAAACGTGTGCTTAAAATTTTAGATGCTGTTTAGGAAAACTCGAGTTAAACACGTGTTCATTTTTGTTTTTGATAGGACCGATCATGTTTAACTAACTGTTTTACCTCTGCGTATTTGTATATAGGTTTTAGTCTTTATAATATCACTGGATGTTAAATGACGATGTGATCTAAGATGGTAAACACGCTAAACCTAGAGGGAGGCTGGCTCTCGATTGTAACTTGACAGAACGTTTGCATAACGCTTGTTTGTCCAGATGTTTTGATAACACTAGCGGACCATTGTGATTATCAAATCAAAAAACGTAAAAAAAACCTTGTATTAATGGTATTTAACAGTTCGTCAGGCAGATGGACAACGAAAAGCGAGCTCGACTTTTGCAGTTTGTGACCGGAACATGTCGCGTGCCCGTCGGAGGGTTTGCAGAACTCATGGGCTCCAATGGACCGCAGCGCTTTTGCATTGAAAAAGTACGTGTGTTAGTTTTATTATTACGATAATATTTGAATATCTATTAGGTTCGATTATAATAATTCGATGTTACCATTTAGTATATCCATTAGCATTGGATATTTTGTTCAGTAACTAAAATATTCTATTTATAAATGCGCTAGCTTCTGCACGCAGTTTTGCCCGCGTTTGTATTGATTTAACCTAGCCCTCGGAAATAGTGCTTTTTTTTCTATATAAAATGAACCCTATGTCCTTTTGTGTACTCCTGACTGCGTGTATGCAAAATTTCATGATGGTCGGTTGAGTAGTTAAGGCGTGGAAGCTCAACAAACAAACTCTAGATAACATTGATGATATTAGTTTGCATAGTTGGAATTTAAACACGAGAATAATCGTTTAGTGATACCAATGTATTTTTTTAAATATGGTCGGTTTGTTAATAATTCTATTTTTTAATAAAGCCGTTTCAAATTTCAGAAATTGTTTGTGCTGGTTTGAAACTTTTTAGTCGATAGTTAACCACTTTTTGAATATATGTTGCCATTGTAATATAAAGTCAACGTGTGAAATTAATTCTAAATTGATTAAATAACCTAACTAATGTTATAAATGCGAGTAAATAGTTTGTTTGTTACTCCTTCACGTTTTAACTACCCAATCATCATCATCATGAAAGTGTACGCACATTATGAGGAGTACGGAAAAAGACATAGAATACTTTGCATCCAGAAAAAATGTACTGTTTCCGCGGGGAAGGTCCAATGTACATCAACGCGAGCGAAGCTGGCAAAAGTTGGTATAAAAAAATCTTTGTCTGTAAATTCGGTTCACGGACGATAATTTTGCGTACGTACATAAGAAAACATTAATGAAAAAGTGCATACTTTTATGAATTGAATAATTATCACTGAATTACCGATGGAGTCGATAAGAGATAGATGCGTCACAATGTGAATTCTTAGGCCGATCGCGCTTCTCTATCGCTTGTTCCGCACTCTCGATTGCACGTTCGGCTCATGCGGAACGTGACAATGAGTCATGCTTTTCCGTGCGTGCAGCCGGTGTTCATCGATTTATAACACGGTATTACGTCAAAACCTAATTAATTAGTGTTAATTTTGTCGTATTTTAGATTATAGATATACAATATTTTTACATTATAAAATCTGGTTAAAATGTTAAATGTTTGTATTTGAATATAGCTCTATATATTTGAATATAAAAGGTATGGTATGATGTTTTATAACGTATATTATATCTTTCAGGTCGGCAAAGACACGTGGCTCCCGCGTTCACATACATGCTTCAACAGACTGGATTTACCGCCGTACAAAAGCTACGAGCAGTTATGCGAAAAATTGAACTTTGCCATTGAGGAAACCGAAGGTTTTGGACAAGAATGATATAGATATAATACTTGTCTGCTACTATTAGTATTTATAAACTATTTGTAAATTATTGAAATGTAGTATAATCGCACCACCTCAGCTCGAGGAATATTCACCAATGGAATTGGTGCTGTTTAAAAGACCAACCAAATAATTATTAATATATGAATATTTTGTACCAATGTCTTGTTTCATGTAGATAACACTAGTATAATATTATCAGTTGTGTAAGATATATTTGTTTAATCTATATTCAAAGTTCGTCTATAAAGTTCAATAAATAATTTTAACGGTTCTTTTATTTTAATGTATAAATTCCTCTTCTGAAGTTACCTAACCCATTAATAGTATAGTATGTATAGACTATGCATTATATTTACCTGCTTGCGACGCCAGTGATAAAAATGATAAAAAAAATTAAATCGAAACATGACATCACTCTTTAATGAAGGCACGAATAACTTTTCCATCTATTATTATAGGTTACGTTAAACTTTAAACTTTTCAAAAAAATTCTAAAAAAAATCAAACTTCAAAAAAATGTCAGCCAAAACTTCTGATTTCCATACAAATGAAAAAACAATTGTCGAACGTATTGAACAACAACTGCACCAATTTGGTTAATACTTTCTAGTTGTACTCGTATTTGCCACTGACAGTACAACGTTTGAAAAATCGTAAGGAAAAGTTAAATATTTGTGGTAAACAACTCCATAAAAAAAAATGATGTTCAAAAATATTGAGAGATTGACGTTCATTTATTTAGTTGCCATCTTATAAACGGAAGATTGATCTCATCTTCTTTAGTACGCCCGTGCCGTGGGACTAGCAGCTAGTTTCCAAGTATTCTTCGAATTAATATTTTCAATCCCTAATTGCAATTATAAATGAGAAGAGATTATACATAAATCATCAAAATATTCTTAGTATCAAAATAAATTGTAAGTGATTGTGTGAAATTAAAATAGGAATATGGATGAAAAGATAACTGAATTGATTTCTGTAACAAGTAAAAGAAATAAAGTTTGATGTTGTTTGAATGTCAGATGTCCTATGCACACGACTACTTTGTAGTCACACTGGAAACGTGACATTCTGCTTGCCTTTCACTTAGTTAACTGTAAATGTGTAACACTATTCATAACCTGGTTTAGGATTACGAAGATTTTTATGTCAAATTGTGCATCGATATCGACGTCCTAGATCTTGTGGAGGAAATTTTGGTTGAATATTAAGGATGTTCCGGATATTGAATAGTCCTAGCACGAAACTATTCTCGGACAGTATGGAGATAAGAATATGTATGAAGCAGGCATGCTTTTTATATTAAAGAGTGTTCTAAGTAAAAAGGGTTCTTAAATACATTTTCTTAATATACTAAAATCATGGTCATTATAAAAAATCCTCAAATTCATTTATTATTCTCAACGCTTTCGCGTTCATCTTAGTTACGTTTTTTTTTTTTTTCGAGTTGACTTGGCAAGGGCAACACAGTCTCAGTACTCTACAGTTTCACCGGACTACAGTATCTTAGTTACGTCCAAATTACTGTTTCATACATTATTTTGAAATGTTTAATCGCCTATAATTGGCAAAATTACATTTGGATTATTATCACTAATAGCTAGGAAGTAGTTCTTAATTTCATCCAACATACCATAAGAAAGAGGGAGCAGAAGTATGCGAAAGTACGAAGTATTTAACTGACTCTTACCTGATTCAGGAGTCTTTGACGACTTCCTTCACTTGGCAAGAACCTAGTAGTCAGTCACTATTCGTAAAAAGAGCCGGAAGCTTAAATATGATGACACTACGATTCCTCCATTTGCATCAAGATATATAGCTTATTGCATTGCTATTGTAATGCTACTGCCGTGAAGTACATATCAACGATGGAAAGGCTCATTAACATACATTTAAAGTTTACGTTTTGCGTAGAAAGCGGGTTACTGAATTATCCTTACTAATTTAGACCACATGTTGGCAGTACTAGGTTTATGATTTATGTAATGCAATAGATATGTGGAGTACGAGATAGTCGCTCTGACTAATAATGCGTATTTATTACACACCGCAAATTTTCAATACCTAATAGATACTATCACACGATACGCTCTTTCCTGCGTGAAAATGCTTTTGCGCGTGTAAACACAACAATAACAATCCCTTTTAAATTCGCGTACACGCTTTCTCATGTTCAAAACCTGTTTCTCCACCAATTTTTTATTTTTTAGTATGTATTGACGAGCTTTATTTTTAAATAAGCTTTTTAATGAATTATGGTCGAATTTCGACCACGAAACGATCACTGGTTTTATTGTGTTGTCATCTACTTATGCTATATGTTTATATACATTCGTGAGTAATGTTATCACTTGTTTTAAGGCTTTGATAAATAAAATTAGCAAGTAGAGAAAGTAAATACAATATAATGATCAATTACAGCAATTATTCAAAAATAAGATAAATGTATTTTTACATAACTTAAAAGTACAAAGAAATAAATAATTTAAACATAATGCAAAGCGGACAATAACGAATGTAAAAACAAATTCCATGGTGAATATGTTTGCAAGATAACATTTACCTTAAGATAATCCTTTATTATTTGAATTCTAAAAGTTACCTGAAATTGTATACAATCGGGATTTAAAAAAGCATTATTACATAAAAGGGTTAAAAAATCAGAGTTTGGATTCTGCAAATTTCTGAGCAATTTTTATAGCTTCAGCCAGAGAATTTGGATTATTTCCGGATGCTTGAGCGGACTCCGCTTTTCCACCTCCCTTACCTTCCATTATATTAACCACAGATTGTACCCACTCTGAAGCTAACAGCCCCTTTTCATTTGCGTTTTTAGGGACAGCAGCTAAGCAATATATTTTATTTGTTTCATTATCTACCGAAAAGAACATGGCCGCGGTTGTAGGACATAATTGTTTTATTTGTTTCAAAGCGCCATCAAGTGCTTTTGTATTTCCATAAGCTTTTAATTCAGAAACAATGAACTTAGCATCCTTATTTTCTAAACACATTTCCTTCGCTTTTTCAGTTACTACACTAACAGTAGCAGCTTTTGCAGCTCTTTCTTTGTCATCAAGTTGTTTCTTTAAATTTTTAAGCATACCACGCAGCTCTTCTTTCTTCCAATAGGATATTTGTGCTTGTGAAATATCATTAGTAAGATCTACAATTTTTTTAGATACATCCTTTTGATTTATCTCAGTTTGTTCTTTGATGTAATTAGCAATGTTATTTACTTCGTTTTCTAAAACAACTAGTTTGTTCATAGACTTCAATGCTTCTGGACCTGTTAATGCAACAATGCGTCGTATTCCTTTCGCTATTCCTTCTTCGCTAACAATAACATACTCTCCAATATGACCAGTGCGATGTAAATGGGAGCCTCCACAAAATTCTACAGAAGTTTCAAAACCAATCGGAGCCTCCGGGTTTATTACTAAATCTTCGACAGGCACACCAACAGATACTACCCGAACTGGATCAGGATAGTGTTCGTCAAACATTGCTCGCAAGCCGTTAATTTTTTTTGCTTCACTAAGACTTGTGTATTTTGCGTAAACAATTTTATTTTCATTTATAATCTCCTTGATCTGATCTTCTGTATTTTTTATTTGTTTCACACTCATGGGTCCTTTGTTAGTGAAATCAAATCTTAACCGATCTGGCATCACAAGTGAGCCTCTCTGGTCTGAATCATTTCCAAGAACTTTTCTTAGTACATTATTCAAAACATGGGTACCTGTATGATTGTTCATAACAAGTCTCCGTCTTTCTGTGTCAATATGTAAAGATAAAGTATCTCCAATTTTTAATGACCCTTCTATTTTGCCTGTATGTAGTATATAACCACCTTTAATTTGTACATTCTTAACAGAAAATTCAACGCTTTCATCATCTATTTTCACCATGTATCCTTCATCGAAAATTTGTCCACCTTGTTCAGCATAAAAATTGGTACGATCTAATATTATACCACATACTTGTCCAGAACTTACTTCATTTACAAACTCTTTGTTGCTTCTGAGAGCTACAATGGTACCTGTGCATGGAGCAAAATTATAAATAGCGTCTTTATCTGTAGATGACGGAATATAATTATATTTTGGTGAATCATCAGTAATTTGTATTCCAATTTCTTGTAAGTGACTAATAGCATGGACATCCAATGCAAGTAAATCCTCATGGGTACCTGTTTTACCTTGAGATATAAGTTGAGATTCTTTCTTGGCCTTTTCATAAGTATCCATGTCTACATTGAGACCTTTTTCTTCACACATCAATTGAGTGAGATCAACTGGAAAACCGTACGTATCATATAAGCGCCAAGCTACATCGCCGGGAATAGTTTTAGAATTATTGAGTTTTTCTATGTTTCTGTTGAGTAAATTTCTACCACGAGATAATGTTTTTAAGAACTGAATTTCTTCTTCATTAATAAGCTGTATAATAGATTCTGGATCTTTTTTAATTTCTGGAAAAACATCTCCCAAAAGTTCAACTACAGTGTATACCAAAGATGCAAAAAATCCAGGTTTTGCATTCAATTTTTCAGATGCATATCGTACAGCTCTTCTTAAAATTCTTCGAAGCACATAACCCCTGCCTGTGTTATCAGGGTAACCACCATCCGATAAAGCAATAGTTAATGTTCTTGCATGGTCTGCTAAAACTCGATACGCCATATCAATTCCATCAACATCATCAGCACCAACTTTTCCAGAATATGGCCTTATACCAGTTCCATTTTCAATTGCTTTAAATAAAGGCATAAAAAAGTCAGTATCATAATTGGCTCGTTTGTTTTGAATGACTGATACTAACCTCTCTAAACCTAAACCACAGTCAATATGTTTTTTTGGTAGTAATTTCAATGAACCATCTGATTCCCTGTTGAATTGTATAAACACTAAATTCCATATTTCTAAGACATCAGGATCATCCATATTCACTAGATGAGCAGCATTTCGTCCTCCAATTCTGTCATAATGCAATTCAGAGCAGGGTCCACATGGACCTGTTTCCACCCATTTCCCAAAAGTTGTCCTTCATACTACCAGGCAAAATATGAGACTCGGGTACACCCAATTTTAGCCAAATATTTTTACATTCTAAATCAGCTTCAAGACCCGATGCAGGATCTCCACCAAAATAAGTAACATATAACCGATCACCAGACAATTTATAAACTTCTGTTAAAAGCTCCCATGCCCAAGAACAAATTTCTGTTTTAAAGTAATCACCAAATGACCAGTTACCCATCATTTCAAAAAAAGTATGATGGTATACATCTTTACCAACATCATCCAAGTCATTATGTTTACCTCCAGCTCTAATACATTTTTGAGTATTAACAACTCTAACATATTGAGCCATATCAGAATTTGGATCAACAGATCCTAAAAATATAGGTTTAAATTGATTCATTCCTGCATTTGCAAAGAGAAGAGTTGGGTCATCAAGAGGAATTGTTGAAGAGGAATGAACATATTTATGTTCTTTTCCTATAAAAAAATCAATGAAAGTCTTTCTGATTTCATTTCCAGTCATTTCTGTATTCATCTTGATATTAGAACCTATAACAAGAATATTTAAATAAGATTATAAGTGAATACAAGCAAAAATAATTGATGTTGGAGCAGTGCCTACTAAGTAAGTTAATAACTGAACAATATTTTTCGAACAAAGAAAATATTTTCAATAGAATAAAATTAAAATGCTGTATTATCAAGGTTTCCTGCATCATAATTAATTTATGGATAATTTTTCTTTTCTTCATATTATCAGTTTAATAAATATAAAAGCTATAATTTTAGTTACAGATTTCAAGCCAGAGATTAAAGTATTGGATAAGATCACACAATATATAGTAATATATTATTTGAAAAGTAGTGTTTAAAGTCCTAGCAAATGTACAATATTACCTATTTTAATGAAAATAATGGTCTTATTTTTAAGCCAAATTACTATAAATGAATTTTAACCATTTTATATCTAAATTGCTGTAACTGGGTATGCGAATACAAATGTGATATAATATAACAATACATAAACTTTTAAATTGCATCATGCGTCTACAGCAGTAAGAGAACTTAAATAGGGTTATACGTAATTAATTAAAAATAAAGAATATAACAAAATGATATAGATAATATTGTAATCCATAAATGTCTCTAATATATACATTAGGTAGTTAAACCGTACACAAAAAAACTAATAATTAATATAAATGTTTCGGTAACTGTATGCAACATATGGTAAAACAAAAATAATTAAACATCAAATTGCATAAACCTGTAAAACTTCATATGTATATTATAAATACTGAGTTGTATTAAAATTTATATTCTAGTTGGAAAAATAATAAAATGCGATAGCAATATGTTAAAACATGAAACTCACATGCACGTTCGTAGCCAAAAGCTGGAAGATTACTCCCCACAGAATACGTATATTATGCCCTTACCTCTACCCTTCACACCACAGCATACACGCTGTACATGGCCAATGACAACAAAACATGCAGTATGACCAGATTATATTTTACGACAATACCAAAGTTACTTGGATAAATACTAAAAATATCACTTTTTTTTAATAATTATCGTAATAAATAGTAGAATTAAACTTGACCTTTATCTTCATATCATTAAAAAGTACACAGCCTCCCTCATCTACCGAATTTACTTCTTTTCTTTTAATTTAACACTTCTGCGATATTTTTGCTAACAATTTTATGTCTTTAATTGCTTTCACAAAATGTATTTGTCAGAATATGTCCTCACATGTAGCTTTGGGCACGGGTATAATAAAAATAATAAAAACTTGCCGGGTGGTAGGACTTTGCAATTATATACGACTGGATCGCAAGTATCGCGATTTTATTAGTAAATACAGAAATGATATATCTAGTGTAATAATAATAATAATATAGTTTATTAAAAACAAGACAAAAATGACACAGGTACTTAATTTATAAGGTTACAAATAATAATGCTATAAAAACAAAAGAATATATATAAACTTAATAATATCAGGTAAGGCATAACATACATTAGGTACTAGTAATTGTTATCGTTGATATCTGTACTAGTATTGAACTGTATCACAGATATCAACGCCTTCCGTAGGAATGAAATACACAAACTATAATTATTTCAAAGGTACGCTATAGTGAGTTAATGAGTGTGTGAGTGTATGTATGTATTGGTGTGTGTGTGTGTGTGTTTATGTGTACATGTGGTTACGTGTGTGTATAATCTACACAAGGCTTATGCGTGCCGCATTATGGCTTAATAAGTTCTTCTATTTCAGAGTAGTTTAAGCCGCAAAGCCATGTTCTAATCATCTTTTTTACTATGTACTTCGGATGACCAAAGATATCAATCTCTGCATTAATCTTATTATAGATTCTGGACCCCAAAATACAAAAATGTCGTGCTGCAAGAGCAGTCCGGTGAGATTCTACTTTGCAAAGACGGCCACGTCTCCGATTTACATTTAAGGTTGAGGAGTAGGATAACATAGTATGTTTCATTACAGCTGTGTGGAGTACAAATAAACCTCTTACAGATAGAACTTTACACTCACAAAATAATTTAGTGGTGGGGTATTGAAAAGGCTTTTTATGCATAACCTTTAAGATAGCTCTTTGAGCTCGTTCCAATTGAAGCAGAGTTGTCTTGCATGCACCTCCCCAGGCACATACGCAATAGGACAACGTTGATTGAACCAGGGCATAATAAACCATCCGAAGTGATGTGGTATGTGCAACAGATCTTAATTTTCTAAAAATATATATGAGCTTTCTGATACGAGTTATCAAACTAGTAATGTGCCTTTTCCATGTAAGAGTGCTGTCTATTTGGATGCCGAGATACCTAGTGCAATCTACTCGTGTTAGTGGAACACAATTACATAAGACTATATGAGATGTTTTGTTGCAGTTATGAGCAATTATTTTGAAGTTATCATTTATGGGTTGAGTTAACTTACAAGAGGAGAATGTAATGAAATTGGTCTTTTCTACATTTAGTGTAAGTAGGTTTGCTGATAACCATTGAATTACCGTTTCCAAGGCATGTTCCGCATTCTTTTGTACATCTTCCCAAGTACATCCATCAATGATCATCGCAGTATCATCTGCATAGGAATATATGGAACAATGTGGAATAGTAATTGAACATAAATCATTCACATAAATTAAAAAGAGGGTAGGTCCTAAAATACTACCTTGCGGGATGCCCACAGTTATAAACTCACTAACACTAGTTAGGTCCTCTATTTTAACACATTGATGTCGATTGGTTAGATAGTCACTAAAAATATCTTTCACATGTCCACGTATTCCAAGAGCTTCCATCTTATTTAGTAAAACTGAAGTGGATACTGTGTCGAAAGCTTTTTTAAGGTCCAAGAAGATCCCGACGGTATAAATCTTAGTGTCTAAATTTTTAACTATCTTGTTAGTGAGATCAATAACAGCATTTTCTGTAGATAGTCCTGGTCGAAAGCCGTATTGATTTGGTGAGAAACAATTATTGTACGTTAAGAAACGTACTAGTCGAGTATGTAAAATTTTTTCTAGAATCTTTGACAATGCAGGTAAGATTGAAATTGGTCTATAATTATTAGGATTATGTCTATTTCCCCCCTTAAAAATAGGATGCACTTGGGCCTGTTTAAATGCATTCGGGAAAATACCAGTGGTCAGACAAAGGTTGAAAAGGAATGTTAATGGCTCGATAATAGCAGAACGTGACGCCTTGAGAATTGTAGTTGAAATACCATCCCACCCCACTGCACTATTACTGCGTAGGTTGAGTAATATAGTTTCAACTTCCTTATAGTCAGTACTTAACAAAACCATAGATTTTGAACTGGAATTCTTAATGGGAGCGTTGGTATTTTGTGAAATAAATTTGTTAGCTAATTTTTTACCAATATTTGCAAAATAATTGTTGACTTCATTTATCGAGGATTGCGGGGTAGAAGAGATAGTTAGTAACTCCGTAGCCGACGGTGAACCGTCATTTAAATTAACAATCTTTTTTATGGTAGCCCAGGTATCTTTAGCATTACCCTTAGCATTTATTAGTAGATTGCTTTCATAAGTACATTTTATTTTATGTAACAAGTTGTTACAAAATGTACGATATCTATTATATGTAACTTTAAGAATTTGGTTGTCAGGGGATTTTCTTACTTTAATGTGTAGTTTGTCACGGTTCTGTATACATCTTAGTAGTCCTGGAGTTATCCAAGGTTTGATGATTACTTTTTTGTGAGGAACCTTTATCATTTGTGTGTGAGACTTTATAATATCCGAAATCGTGCCTACCATTGCGTTAGTAACTACATTAGCATCTGACATATGAAATAAATAAGAAAAGTCAGTTTTTTCTAATGCTTCAACAACAGCTGGTATATTTGTACGTGATTTCGTATAAAAACACCTTGTATTATTATAATGCAAGTCAGTTCGAAGTAGGACGGGATAATGATCAGTAATACAGGTTTCGACAATAATCGTTGTAGCTTTATGAGGAGATTTTATTATAACGTGATCTATACAATTATTACCACGTGTCGGAGTCAAGTAGGCTGGAAGCATAGAATGTGAGGCCGTCATGTTAAGGTAATCATTAGAGCTAGGATCGTTGCTATCTGATGAGATATTAATATTAAGGTCACCTATTATGGCTAACGTGGTATACTTTGTACAAGTGCATAATAAATCGTTGAGACTAGCAATGAAATCAGTGGTATTCAAGATAGATGGTGTTCGATAAACTGCGACTATTGCAAGAGATTGCTTGAACGTTAGCAATAAACAATTAGCTCCTACAATACTTGGTTCTGAAATTTGGGCCGCAATATTTGATCTACAATAGATGATCACACCATCATTTTGATTGGTAAATCCAGAACTATAGCTATTATAACCATCTAACTTAGGAATATTAACTACTTTAGATAACCAGCATTCAGAAAGAACAATAATGTCACACTGTATATTTATTCTTGATAATAGAATTGTTGTTTGAATTGTTAACTGGTAGCGACACACATAACTACATACATCGTGGTATGTGTGTACTACAATAATTTCCATAGAGAAGCAGAAGCGATACTCTAAACTTCAAAAACAAACAGATTAAGACCACGAATTATAGCCTAGGTGTCGGCCACATGATACCTGGGTATAATTACAATCTCGCCGACAAAACCCATTTACGATGCGGCGCATTATTATTGTTTTGTTTATGGTACTTATTTATATTTGTAGTTTTACTTTTATTTTATTACTCATTTTATTGCTCGAATACTATTTGTGTTTTGCCGACTTTAATCCTGTACACGTGTTCTGTTTCCTTTAAATATACTTGCTCAGCTCAATAAAGGGGGATTCGTAATCCAGCTGCCAAAGCGGTTACTAGTCTGCACAAACGGAGTCAGATATTTCATTTACATCTCATACCTTCTGATATTAGCATAGTGGTAATCATACTACCACTTCCGCTAAACTAGTTTTTCTATTTGAAAATGAAGGTCTGTTTTGATTTTTATACAAGTAATTAATCTATGCTATGATAAAAATAATGTATACCGGAATTCTGTGGAGATCAATCATCACGATGATGATCTCTTACGAGCTTACTATTGTGTAACATGTAACAAAACTATATATAAAAATTGCGTATATCAATATGTACACATTGCCGACGCAGTGAAACTTTTTTACTCGTGCACCGCGCCGTTGTCAATGGCTGTCTACGTCGCTTACATCCGATTGTTTTAGAAAATATATCGCTGTACGTATATCACAAACACTTCTAGATAATTTCAAAAAATAAACCTTTTTTTGTATAGATAGTGATTTATATTTATAGTAATGAGAGGTATTGCAATCAAGTCGCAATTTCGAAATAAATATGTCATCTTCATACTTTCTATCCTTTTATTAATAACATCAAATATGATATTATAAATAGTACCTAGTCACACTATAGGAAACCGCTCTAAGCGTTATCTAATTTTTGCACTGACGATATTAAAGCATGCAATGAAAACACGGTGTGTTTACAATAAGTGTAGTCTTTCAAAAAATCGAGGATTTGGCTTTTCGTTTATAGAGATATGGTATACGGTCTGTCATGTTTTGTTTATAATGAAACGAATAATTTGGTAGAAAGTTTCAAGGTTACAGTTGCGTCATTTGGCTGTGGACAAGGGTTAGTTTTAAACAAAGACCATCATATGCTGGCCGTTATACTACAGCTGTTATACTTTACACTTTATAGCTCGATGTTTCTAGTTACTATCTACACCAAAATGTTATTATCACGATACAGCTATTCATCTAGTCCATAAAATGAAACATTGATCTGACACTATGAGACAAAACCTCTAAGCGCAAGCTCGATGTTTCTAGCTACTACTTATACTAAGATTCAGTTATAACCGTAGAGATACTCACTTGGCCTATGCGAAATGAAACGTTGATTTGACACTATGAGACCTCTGAGTGCGAACTCGATGTTTCTAGCTACTATTTATTGACTAGATTCAGATATTCTCTGTATTCAGATTTTTGTAACGTTGTAAACTAAGATTTATGAAATATTGAAAACATTGTATTTTACAGACTTTAAGTAAAAAAAAATAAAAGCTGTACAAAAAATTACAAATAATTTAGAATCAAATCCAGATAGTACAATTTTAGTATTGCAAAGAGGGAAGCGAGGCTAATTTAGAAAACACTAACTTTTTTCGCTTTAATGTGCATACGAAAATAAAAGCAGTGTAAACGAAGCACTATCCAATGATATATTCGTAATATATTTTATATGGATTCCTATGTTCCGGGTATTAATATTTTCTCGTTTTTTCAAACTAGCAAAACGTGTATTTGAGCCTGGTCACTTTGAACGTTTTTGATTTAAAGCGGTTTGCTTAAACGATTTGTATTCACAAGCTTTAGTAAACAAAAAATATATATTTGAAAGGTGCCAATTGTAGGTTATTTTTATGTTATGATAAATTTTCGAAGGAAGTGATATATTATTGTTGTTTATTATCATTAATAATATTTATCAGTATTATTATAGAATCATTATATTTACTTGGAAAATGGTGCTCGGAAATGTTATAGGGATAGAAAATAAATGGTTCTCATTTATGAAAAGAGTACATATAAAAAAATATTTGTGTAATTATGTGCAAGTTGGTGTGAAAGAGAATGACAAGGGTACTAGTGTTAATGTAATTTGCTCAGCACAGAAAGTGGATGACTTATCCCTTGTGACGCCATATTTTTCAAAATCTTTTAATTTAGCTGCTTATGTAAACAGTTCTGAAACACTGATAAATTTAATAAATCTCAATGTTAATTTAAGTAAAATTGAGAAAAAACCATACCACATTGTTGAAAAACTGTTGAAATTAGATTTTGAAAATAATATGAAAGACCATATAGTTTTTTTAAGTAATTTTGTTAATATGGAATGTATGGGCGATTTTATTACAAAAAATCCAATGATTTTTTATGAACAGCTAGAAGATCTCAAAATTCGTGTTAATTATCTTGAATCCAAACGTTTTTCAATCGAACAAATAAACAGAATTATTACTCGAGATCCATTTTGGTTAATGTTCAGGTAAGAAATAAATGTCATTACTTAGGCATTAATAATAAACTTCATAATATTGCCAATTGTAGTTAAAATTGCAACAAACATATCTAAATATATTGGAAATTCAATTTTTAATATTGATAATTATAATCATGATGTACATACTACATCAGTGAACAGATTCCAAACTAGCTTGGTAACAGATTACAGGTTTAAATGCAAATATAAACAACTGAAACTTTAAAATAAAATGTCATCATCATCTTCCCTTATCCCACCTAAGTAGGGTCGGCACAACATGTTTTCCTTTTCCACTCTCCTCTGTCAGATGTCATCTCAGTATTCATATCATTTTCACACAATCCATCCACAACTTTTTCGGTCTTCCTCTACTCCTATATCCATCCACTTTCAAACTCAAAACTTTTCTTGTTACATGACTTTCCTCTCTTCTCATAATATGCCCGTACCTTGCTAACCTATTACTCCTCAACTTCTCTGTCACTGGTGCTATTTTCAAACTTCCTCTGATATACTCATTCTTAATCTTATCCATTCTTGTTACACCACACATCCATCTAAATTTCTTATAATTTCTTCCTTATATTCGTATTTCTGCCTCATGTAATCTTTTCTCATCCGTCTCTTTCGTAGCCCAGCACTCGGATCCATATAACACAGCTGGTCTTATTATAGTTTTATACACCTTCCCCTTGAGTCTCAACGGCATTTGTGGGTCACAAACCACTCCAGATACCTTTCGCCAATTTATCCACCCTGCATTTATCCTATTCCTCACGTCCTTGTCTATTCCACCGTCGTTTTGGATTAATGACCCAAGGTACCGAAAATTGGAGCAGGCTGGTAAGAATACACTGTTAAAGGTAGTATGACAAAAACTGGATGGACCTCCGAAGTCACACAACAAATGTTTAGTTTTCTTCCCACTAATCTTTAAACCAACATTCTCCAGTTTCTCTCGCCATTTCTCCAGCCTACTCTGGACCTCGGCAGCATTTTCACCAACAAGAACAATATCATCTGCGAATAGCATACACCAAGGTGCTTCCTCCTGTATGTCTGATGTTAGTGCATCCTCACAAGAAGGAATAGATAATGACTTAAAGCTGATCCCTGATGCAAACCTACGGCCACATGGAAATTGTCGGTAATTCCAGCCTGGGACCTAACATGTGTTTTAGCTTGACTATACATACAACGGACAAGTTGTAAGTACTTCCCAGGCACTCTTTTCTTTTTCAGCGCCCACCACAGAACATCCCGTGGTACTCCATCATATGCCTTTTCCAGATTAACAAACACCATATGCAAGTTTTTATGTATACGTCTGTATTTTTCGCACAGTTAGCGAAGTGCGAAAATGGCATCTGTTGCCGCACGTCCAGGCATAAACCCGAATTGATTCTCAGTCACTTCAGTTTCATCTCTTATTCGTTTCGCTATCACTCTTTCCCAAACCTTCATACTATGTGACATAAGCTTTATCCCTCGATAGTTATTACAGTCCTGTACATCACCCTTATTCTTAAAAATAGGCACTATTATACTACTGTACCATTCATTTGGGATCTCCTCCTCTTGCAGCATCTTATTAAAAAATAAAGTCAGCCACATCCATCCATCTACCTTTAGAAACTTCCATAAAATAAAATAAATAAATTTAAAATAAACTTTAAAATAAAATGTGTGGTATATTTTATAGCACTTCTATAAGTATGCACATTAAAGAGATTTGATTACTGTATTTATCCTTTGATCCAAATGGACCTGTTCAAGGTTATGAACAATAGATCAAGGGGTTTTCATCTCTTTAAATAATAATTTATTTAGGTAAAATAATAAATATTATCATTACATCATAACCATATAAAACTGGCGAACTGAAAAATTAACAGAAAACTTTATTGCAATCAGTTTTCGTTTTAAATGTATCAATCACATTTAATGTGATAAACAACGGTACTGTTTTATTATTAGTACTGTTACTATCCAGCCCAGAAGGTGCCAGTTTATGCATCACAAAGAACTGACTTTATGTGTGATAATAATGATTATTAGTTTTCTTAGGTGTTATACATGTATATCAGTTGTTCATTCATCATTGTTACAAGCTAAGCCTGATTTGAAATTAAATAACTGTGTGTGAAGTTTACATCTCATATATAGATGCAGATATTTACTTTTTCCTATTACTTTTTTTTCTTGTGAATATTGTTAGTCTTTTCATTACACATTTCAGCACTGAAAGAATTGATAGAAGATTTGGTTTTTATCAACAAAGATTTGACTTGCGTGGAAATGAAGTCAGACATTTAGCAACAAAACAGCCTAAGTTAATTACTTATAACCTAAACCACATCAAATGTAATATGTTTGTTATTAAAGAAGAGATGGGATTTAATGATAAAGAGTTAAAAACATTAATATTAAAAAAACCTAAATTATGGATGATGAGTAAGTCTTCTTAGTTTTATATGGTAAAGAGTAAATAAACTACATTTTGTTTTATTTTTTTAATAATTATCTATTATATTTGTTTTCTTTTTTCAGATCAAAAGGCTTTATTAGAGAGATTTAACTATATTCACAATATAATGAAGATACCTCATTATACAATTATGGAATATCCCGAAATACTATTAAGCAGAAACTTTAGAATAAAACAAAGGCATCTATTTCTACAGAGTTTGAATAGAGCGCAGTATGATCCTAAAAAGGAGAATTATATTTCAATAAAAAGTTTAGTTGAAAATACAGACATTGAATTTTGTAAACATTATGCTAAATCCAGTATAGATGAGTTCAATATGTTTTTGAAAACTTTATAATTTTATCCTGTTTTGCCTAATAACGTTTTGCTTTCGAAAGCATTAATAGAGTGATATAATAAAGTATCAAGCATTCCTGCTACTGCAAAAACTCCACCGACTATGGCACATATATTTGTCATGAAGTGGCCAATAGATCTGAAATATAAAAAAAAATAAAAACACTAAAATACTCAAGATTGAAAATGTATATGTTAGAATCATTATATACTGACCTATTCTTTTCAGTATATTTTACCATAAGAGGTGATAGTTCATAGCTAAAAAACGCACCGGGCATACCAGATTCCTCATGAATATTAGCAACAGACTTTTGATGTCTTGTTACTGAGAACTGATTTGTATGCAATATTGTTTTATCTAATTTAACATACATTGTTGGAACAATTTTTAAATAATACTGGAACATTGTAGCACCTGCAACAAAGCATTTGTTTTTGTACAAGAATATCTAAGTGATTGTAAATAAAAAATGCAATTATTAAAATTATGTTTTTTTAACAATCTTTTATAATGTTAACACATTCTGTACCAAACCAATTATGCCTGATATATTGTTCAGGCTTTTTGATATTTTGACCAAAAATTGATATACGATGTTACATTACAATATTAATACATAAGTAATTCTTTCGTTTACAGTAGTTATCACATTGTGTAAATGTAAGTAAGTATCACATCACAAGTGTGTGGTACATATGATCAAAAGATCAAGTTTAAAGTGTACCACCACCGGTAGTAGACTTGGCCTAAAGATTAAGCTTAATGTGTACTACTGGTGGAACATGTGGCACGGAATGTGTTAAACATACTTGTTAGTTCGAAGTTTTTCATTTGCAGTCCAAGGAAACTTACAAGTAGCTGTTTCATAAATAAATAAAATTAAGACACGAAAGTTACTTTCATATAAATTAGTAACAAAGACCATCAAATTATTCCTGGTAACAAAAGTTACATATTTTACATTTGAAAGCCATAGAAAACAGGATTTTTTTTCATCTAACAAATACATTGAAATTGATGAGGTGATACGACAAAAAAGGTTGAACGGGTACTATTTGTTAAACAGATAAGTATTATAGGACACAGTGTTATTAGGGCTAATAGTAGAAAAAATTTATTTTAAGGCTTGTGAGTACCTGCAATAATATAAATTTAAATATTATTATGTAAACCGACAAAACTTAGAAGAAGTTGAGGAGTAATAGGTTAGTATGGTACCGACCGCCGCATGTCACGAGTGCGGCGCTGAGGAGGACACCGCGCAGCACACTCAGTGTACTGCATGGGAGGTGCAGCGCCGCACTCTGGCTGCGGCGGTGGGAGGAGATCTTTCGCTGCTGAGCGTGGTTGCGGCCATGCTCGGCAGCGAAAACGCATGTACGATGGCCTCCTTCTGTGAGGAGGTCATCTCGCAGAAGGACGCGGCGGAGAGGGCCCGAGAAGCGGACCCTCTCAGCGGCCGTCTCCGCCAAAGGAGGGCCGGTGGAAGGAGGCGGCAATTTGCCCGCCTCCTTCCACCTCCGTAGCCGGACCTGAGAGGATGGGCCGGGGGCCCATCTCCTCATTGCACAGGTTCGGCGGACGAGGGGAGCTAACTGGTCGTATACCCAGCGTACCTCCCTATAAGGACGGAACACGGCGGCCATCTTTCGCCGGGCTGACCGCTGGGGGCGGCATAGTGATAGCTCAGTACGGTCCTATGCCACCCCAACTTAAAGCGGTGGCCGGTACACCGTGGGGTTTTAGTCCGTGCCAGTCGGACATAACCCATTCGCTCCCCCGGGAGGATGGGTATCCATAAGGGATTTCCCCACGTCAATAAAAAAAAGTATGGTACGGGCATATTATGGAAAAAGATGAAAGTTATGTAACAAGAAAAGTCATGAGTTTAGAAATGGACAGATATTGTATAGGGGTAAAGGAATACCGAAGAGGTGTGGACGGATTGTGTGAAAAATGATATGTGTATAAAAGGTGTGAATTTTGATATGACATTTGAGAGGAGAGAGGGGAAAAAGAAAAGATGTTGTGCCGACCCTACTTAGGGGGGATACGGGTAAGATGATGATTATGATATGTAAACCAACAAAGCTTGTTATGAACTATTAAGAACATTACTTTTCTTGATATGCATTCTTAATACTAACAAATTTAGGGAATGTAGTGTGGAAGCAGTTTTTTAACACTAGCAAAATCAATCTATATATGTATATATAAACAATTACTATTTGTTAGTCTTGAAAATGGCTCGACAAATTGGAATAACTTTTTTATTTTGTTCGCCTCAATATTGGGTTGGTTTAGGAAAAACCAAAGGACCAACCGACAATATCGAAATTTTTAATTTTGTATGGGAATTGTCACTTCGCAGTACATTCAATAGATAGCGTTCATGGCATATCGTTTGACAATTGCGCCATGCATATCTGTTATTTCAAAAAGATAACATGTTTAATATTAAAAACTTTGCTCTTGTCATTATTAATCATCACATGTTACATATATCAGAAAAAAATAATACTCATGTTCTAGCAATAATCATAATTAAACGACTAAATTATACTAGCGGCACGTTATGATGGCTGTTTTGACGTTTGTCCACTCATGCAGTTTGGTATAAATTTAATAGCCATGTTTGAAGGTGCAAATTGATGTTGTTTATTGTTAATAGTGATATGCAATTTGTCCTAAAATTTAATGAATCTATAATTTTAGGGTCCAAAATTATTGCAGGTGGTAGAGCTACGCTGAAACTATTACTGGTTTCAGAATGAATGGGTCGGCTCGCCCGGTGTAGTACCACCCTCTCACAGAAAGCCGTCGTGAAGTAACAGTGCTTGCACTGTTGCGTTTCGTTCGGTCAGTGAGAACGCCAGGAGGCCCATATATATTAAAAGGCCGGCAACGCACTTGAGACTCCGCTGGTGTTGCTAGTGTCTATGAACGGCGGTGATCACTTACCATCAGGTGACCCACCTGTTCGTTTGCCCCCTATATTATATAAAAAAAAAAATTTAGTAAACTAATTTTTAAATTATATATTTGTATAAATTTATAATATAATATAAATAATTTCTATTCACCTATCTAACTACTATTATATAATATGTATATATGGGTTTAGATTTTTAAGGACTTTTTTATTTACAAATATAGACCCTGAGATAATTCAATCCAGCTAATCATATATCACGGTTTCAATGTCGAACATGGAATTTCTACCTATAATATTATTACTAATGAGTTGCTAAATAGGTTCTTAAAGTAAATGTGAATCTTGCATAATATTTAATCCTTCCACTACTTTTAGTGGAGTTAGTAACTATATAAAAGTATGATTTTAAAATGTTGGAATCAGAAGAACATGAAAATAATTTTTATTTGCTAATTCATCACATTTTAACAAAAAAAATTGGCCAATGCCTGTAGGTGTGTTGTAGAAAACAGTTACAAATATTATGAAACAAATTAATATTTATATACATTTTATAAATATCTAAATATGTATATCGATTATTTTCATATTAGGTAAATGACTACTAAACATTTTTACAAAGTTTTATATTTAGAGTACTTCTTTGATCAAGATACTTGTCAATCTTAAACGATCAATCATAAGCAAGTGATATAAATGTCTGATTATTTTCATATTGGTTAAACAATTACTAATCATTTATATAAAGGTCTATATTTAAAGTACTTCTTATGATTGGTCGAGATACTGTTAATCTACAACGACCAATCATAAGTAAGTAAATTGGTGGGGATGAAATCGCAACAGCGCGCATTCAGAGTTATGTCGGGCATTCGTTATTCAAGATCGAGTACAAACACATGGGATATATCGCCTTTAGGCTGTTGTAAGTAAAACGGTACTGTAATAAAACTGATAGTTAATACTGCGTAAAGTGTTTTTGTATTTAAAGCCCGCGCTACTGGTTAATGAACTAACACGGTTCACATACAATACTATAAATAATCATACAAAAATATTGTAATCCAACACATAAATTAAGAACCTTTATGATGTTTTCATACTCTTGGATTCTTATGCTTTACGTATTAATGTAAAAAAAATGCTTGGAAAAAATTATGAGCGTGCACGTGTATAATAAAATTGATATAATTAATGTGCATGTGTATAATATATATATTATTACTATTTTTTTTTACCGTTCTGAATATAGTTGCACAGAACAAATTTAATTATAAATACTTATTATATTATATGTATAACGTCCAGACAACTTAAGGATAAATGAATGCTTATTTTAGATTCATGTAAGAATATTTTAACTTTGTATTAAACTTTTTGACTATATAACATGTAAGCCCGAACTTCCGGCTATATGCAGAGCGGTAAAAATATTAACGAACATTGTACGTACGTATATCTATCTATAAATATAATAAGAATGTAAATCTGACGTCTAAAATAAGATCGTACTCTACAAATTTGTCAAATTCATTGTGTTTTGTAATAGATGCTGTCAAAGTTGTCAACTGTCAGTGACGTCTTATTTGGTTTCTAAATAAATAAAAATACACTAAGCATTCATTTTTTTCGTTTTAAAAAATGCCTGTTCCCGGTGGTGTTTATCAAAATCAAGGTCCGTCTTGTTTTGATAAAATGAAAATGGGTTTTATGATTGGATTTTGTGTTGGAATGGCTAGCGGCGGACTTTTCGGCGGATTTACAGCTTTGAGGTTACTACCCTATTTAAGATACATTTTCAAAGGAAATACATATATCAACATTTTTGTGTAATTTAATTACAGATATGGAGCGAGAGGTCGAGAGTTAGTACATTCTGTAGGAAAAGTGATGCTTCAGGGTGGAGGAACATTTGGTACTTTTATGGCAATAGGTACCGGGATTCGTTGTTAAAATAACCTTTATGTAAATATTATTATAATATAAACTGTATAGTTGCTCATACAATAAATAGTTTTATTTTGATTTCAATTTCAACTTTATGCAATATATTACATAAACTACAAATTCATGATGTTTCCATTAGGATTAATGCAACAAAATGTTTTGAAAAAAGAATGCTTTTTTAATAAACAAATATGTATTAAAACTTTTATTAAAAGTTTGTTTATCGCAGGGTGTGAATCAATAAAATACTTTAACCAATTAATATTGTTGAACACTGTAGTTTCCTCAAAGAAGAAGTAATGAATATAATTACCTTCCAAAGCTACTCCTTTTACACCATTAAGTGGTGCCGTGTTAGCAGTGTCAATATCGCTTCCAAATGATAAATGTTGAATGATGTGAGTAGTATTGAACACTGATGATGAATATGGCTGCACATCATGTACATGAACATGATTAATTGTAAAACTTTTGCCTGGAGCTATGTGAAAACTTCCACCCACCTAAAATAAAAACGTTTCCAGTTCATACAACTAATTGTCTATTAGCAAAAAAAAACTACCCTTTTAATATATTTATTCCTTTGGACTATATTTCAAAGAAAAAAATCCATTTTTTGTTTCATAATACAAAATGTCCCTTTAATTTGATTTCAAGGTGTTCTACTGTTTAAAACTTAGATAAGATGGATTTAGTAAAGGACCAACATAATGTAAATACTAGAAACAATGACAGGGTCACTTAAGACACTAGTAACAGTTTTTTAGGTAATAGTGTTAGGTTTAATAACAAAGTCCCAAAGACTACGACTATAAGTTTAAATGCCATGTTAAGCGGGTTTTGGTGTCAAAGGGCTATTATAGAGTCAAAATCAATCAATCAAAAATACTTTATTCAGTTTAGGCCCTGAGAAGGCAGCTTATGAATGTCAAAGTTACCACCGGTTCGGAAAACAACCCAGTCATCGAGAAGAACCGGCAAGAAACTCGATCTGGTTTATCTTTTCATTAACATATTATAACTCACATTTTTAAAACATAGTTATAAATAATTACATTCGGTTTTGGTGGATGCACAGAGAGGGCGTCATTTCTTGACGTCACCGTCGTTCACATATTGATCCACCCTGTAATAGCCTTTAGATATTAAAATCTGCTTGACATGGTGCTTGAAATTAGTATCCGGCAGATCGGTAACGTGTTTTGGAATTTTATTATAAAACCTAACACTATAAAAAACTGTTACCGGTCCTAGTGAGCTTAAAACATGGAATGATCAATTTGATATTATTTCTTGTATTTAGATTATGTAGGTCCTTTACGAAATCTAGCTTATCTAAGTTTTTGCGGACGTACATTAGATTTTCAAGTATGTATTGGGAGGGCAGAGTTAGGATACCGAACTCCTGGAACTTAACTGGAACCAAAATGAAGTAATTTTAGTTTTTTTTATGTGGATTTATAGATTAAAGAGCTGTAATTTCATTTTATGGAATTATAATTTAAAAAAAATAGAGTTAAAATTATATAATTAATATTGGGAGATGGAACACTGTAATGTTGCAATACCAACTTGATGTACGTATTCAGCCACGATACACGCAATGTAGGCTTTTGCATTGTCAGTTCATTTAACAAAAATTTTCAACAATAAATATTGCAAGTAATATTATGATGTAAGATTGTCTTCCGAAATCTATTGTAAATATTTGGTTGCATTTACATTGACCTAATCAAGAATAAGGAGCTTCATAGGAAATGCCACCTTAAGTAACTCTGCTTTCACTTGAGAACAGAACATCCTTCTATTGCCTCTTAGTCCAATTGGAGTATTCCTGTGGGAATCAAATCTTGTTTTTCGGTGTTATATGGGTAGTTCAGTGTTCAGGTTAGACAAAAACATTTCTGGCAACCTTCAACAGCATTGCTATATCATTTTCCCGACCTAAAGTGCAGCGATGACGACCTTGATCTAGTCTGGTTATAGAAACCAATTTCTATGTGTACATCACAGGGGCATGGTGATATTCATTGAAAAAGGGCCACAGCTCAATTATTCCAATTGTATAGATATCTAGCAGCATTAATTTGGATGATAATTAATGAATATTCATCTAAAATTCTATTTTACAGTTAATAATATCCAGGAATAAGACAATTAGAAACTACAATCACAAAACTCAAGCAGTATTAAGACAATATTCTTAGAAAGTAATTCATTGTCTCTATAATGCTAATTTAACTCAAAAATGTAGGGTAAAACTTTTAATTTATTCAGAGGCTTAAAAAATATTCACAAAAATAACTCCATCCCCACATATAACAGAATAGGAGCACTTGAGTGGGGTTAATTGTGTCCATGATTGTAGGTAGTAGTTTATACATTACAGACAATTTATGTGGGGTCACAAATAAAGTACTTGTTTTAATAAAAAATATATGATTAAATATCATATCACAGTACACTGCTCTCTCTTATTTTTTTAAATGTTGGATTCCAAATGTTTCTATCTATTTCCGGCAATGACAAATTTTAAATTGATATATTTTCAATAATTCTTCATTGGTATGGATCTCATTTGATTAGTTTCTTATTAGATGTTGACTCAGTAATTGCTGAGTAACTCTGTTGAACTGTTAAATGTTGAAATCTAGTGTAACCATATAAAATATCTAAACTCAAGTGTAATGGGACATTACTATTTTGAATGATATTACATGCATGATTTCATATGTACAAGTAAAACATGTTTTTTAATATTTTAAAAATTATGATTAGAGGATGTTATTTGTCAGTACATTTAAAAGTATTATCTGGGATGTGGGTGTATTTGTGTGTGTGGGGGTCTTTTACATTCTCTTTCTACGAATTGTTTATTCTTATTACATATTTATTTCACTTTCATGGTGTTAAATAGATATAGGTTATGCTGGAACTGACATAATAAGGTTATGGAAGAAAAAAAACATACATATATACAACAACAAAAAATATTCATACCCGGTTTACTTCCATATATCCGTATATTTGGCAACCTTCTTTTAGAGCTAAATTTGTTTTTTCAATAGATTCATCATTTTTACATTGTTCTATTGTACTTAATTTAGGCATAGCCCATCTCCTTATTCTATAAGCTTCTTTAACATCTTCACAAGTATTACAACATCTGTAATTTCACAGACAACTTTAATTCTAAAGCACTTTCTTTTAATATGGATACAATCTCACATACCATCATGCAATGCAGCATACTATGCAGACATCTATATGAATATGTAATTCATATTATAGGCAGAAACCCTAACAATTATATTGTTTTTTGCTAAAATTAATAACATTTTACTGAAATTGATATCACATAAATAAATAGTTCATTTTGTTTCTAAAAGTTAAATATTTTCATGAAATTATGTAAAAACTTATATAAAAAACTTACTGAGATTCATTGAATGCTGCACCATAGCAACTTCCACAGGTATTAACAGCAACTTCAGTGTTATTTGTTTTTACCTGAAATAAAAGAATTGACATACATAATGCAAAATTATACTGGGAAATTAACATTACTTTATTATAATTTAATAAATAGAAAACTGAAGAATGGCTTGATCACTGTGCAAAGTAAGATAGACTAAAATAAAAAGAGATATTTTATAAGCAGCAGGATATCATATAATAATGACATATCATTATGTTTTAAAAATAACTGGTAAAATGAATTTGTCTTTACATATATGTTTAAAGTAATTGAAATCTGAAAAATATATAGATTTCAAGGACATAAAAATGGTGTTGTAATAATATCAATTAACGTTAGAATATTTTTGGCTTAATAATGAAATTTATTTGTTCCATTTTTTAAAATACTTGAATTGTCTTACTATTACTATTCATATATATTAAGCACTGGTAAAAAATGTTTAAAATTAAATAAAAATGGTAAACATTATAGACAAATCTTTACCAGGTATAAGTCAAGATAATTTATCTCCAAATAATAAAGTGTGATAAAGTAAAAATGATTACACTTATTGATGCTGTAGAAATTTCCTCTTTCTTTGGCTCTTCTATAGGAATTCCATTTAAATCTAATCTTCTTTTATGTATATTCTGTTCCATTTGAAGATGTTGCTCTCCTGATGTGTCCATTGCATCAAGTACTAAGTCTTTAGAGGACAAATATGTTAATCAAACATTGTGTGCTATTGTATGAGGTATTAATTAGGAGAACAATCTCAATTAGGACTTGGTACTGACCAGTTCATAAGGATTGAAAATGAATGAAGACATCATTACAAAGCATGAACTGTATGAATAATGACTAATTGAAACAAGCAGTAAATAACAAATTTTCATTATTTGACAATGACAACAGTTGTGGTAGTGTTGTAATTCGACCAGTGGCATGTCAATTAGATATCCGAAGGTTCGAACACCAACATGTATCAACGAAATGTTCCAAATTCGTATACATTTATTAATTTCATTCGGTAACATTATTGGCTGATGGTGAAGGAAAACATCTTGAGGAAACCATAACCTGAGAAATGTGCTTGTAGGACTACCAAATAAGAGAAAAATATAGAATTGTGGATTTCTCAGAGTTTGAAATCACCAATACATAGTGGGCTGGCATGGTGATTATGCCCATACCTTCCTTCGGGAGGAGATCTATGGCCCTTCAGTGGGTTTCATATAGGCTAATGATGATGTGTTGTTTCATTTAAATTATAGGATTAATATGAATTTTGACAATTAAGTGTGAGCCAAGTTAGTACTTGTGAGCATCAGAGCCAAAGCTCAGTTTAATATTTCAAGTTACCCCTCATATAATAGTATCAGAGTAAGCCCCCTTGGTCAATTTGTGTTTAAAGATTAAGTGTTTCATAAAAATTCTGTTCATATACATGGTCACAAATATCTACACAACTTATTAAATAAAATTGTACATAAATATGATAATATTAAATTAAGTTTGGATCTATGTATTGTGCAAATGTAAACTATATACTACTTTACGTTAACGTTACTGCAGCAATTGTATATTATGGAAGTATTATACAAAACTTCAAAACAGTGTTTTTAGTATAGAGGTGAGTGTCGTGTACATCTTCCATATCATAGTATCTATCTGGCATTTACTTTTTGAAAGCTACTTACAGCTACAAGATATCGTTGGAACAATAATATCTAAATTTATTCGAAGTTTATGGCTTCTTGATGTGTCGACGAATAACTCTTCGGATATGTTTGGCGACATATAAATATGAAGTTCGGAAAGGAACAGAAGTATGATAATAAAACATCCACTAACAGTTACTGAAACAATAATACTTATAGTTATTAAATTATTGTAACAAAAAAAAATGTAAATGCCATCGAAAACTGTATACATTACTTGCTGCTCCTGTTGCAGTTTTAACTCTAAAATCGTCCATAGTTTTAGCGTAGGCATCTAGTTGTTTAAATTTGTCTATAATTTGAGAAGTCATTGTTGCAACGAAACCTAGGTGCTACTAAGAGTGTGCTGCGTACCCGAAACCTTTAAAATATAGAGCTTTTAAATCTTCGCTGATGTTGTCATATGTTTATGGTCATATGTATAAAACATACGTGTTATATCTATGTTTGACATTACAGCCGCGACAGAGTAGTTACCACCACAGAGTACGTTACTAAAAGTACCACAGACAACTAACGATCTTCCGGGCAGGGCGTTCTACGTTAGACGCCATGACCCTCCTGAAGTCGCTGTCCACAGAGGCGACCTCCCAGGGGGAGAGGTTTCTGGCGGTGTCCCTGGACATCGCCAATGCCTTCAACAGCCTGCCGCACGTAGTGATAAGGGAGGCACTCCGATATTTCGTGCGAGCGATGGCCGTCTACGGGGCTCCGGTGTGGTCCCACATTAAAAAAAAAAAACAAAATAGTGTAGACAAAGCGGAATGTCTCGCCACCAGTTTAGAAATACAACGTTCTTTTAACATTGATAACACTGACCCTGTCCATATCGGATTAATCGTATCGTTGATGGAGCATTCACTTCGTCCCTCCTTTTTATACTAGTTTGGGAAAATTACAGCACAGTATTTAATGGATAGTACGATACAGTCCAAAATAGTGGATATTGTCGGTGTTAAATACCAACGGCAGTAGTCATCATCATGCCAATCTACAAAAGTGCCTCTTCACGCCTCGTTTGAAAGTTAAAGTTGTGTTGTAGTTAATCACAACTGGCAACCAAGTGAGTTACTTTTAAAATTATGTATGTCCCATCTATTTCATATTGTTTTGTTTTAATATTGCCAAGAGTCTTATTGTGTCAACAATGTAATGTATCTCTTATAAAATATATATAAATAAAATAAACATTATTTTCATACCTGATATACAACAAGATCGCCGACAACTACTAAATAAAAAAATGAGATTCGGTTGACAAACAGAAGAGAAAATGGTACTGGACTTTTTATCTTCGCCTATTTGGCAGACAGGTTATAATAGTAGCATGCTATGATGGTCGTTTTGACGTTTGTCCGCTCATGAAGATTTGTGTAAATTAATTACTACTTTTGAAAGAACAAATTGCTGTTCATTATTGTCAATAATGACGTGTATCGTGTTATCGAATTTTAAATTCCAAATTTTAGGACAAAATTAATTTAGTACACTGATTTCTAAATTATATATATATGTATAACTATATGCTATACGTATATATAACTAATATTATATCTAACTGTATAATATGGTCTCGCGAACAAATCTTTTCAAGTTTTTAATAACAAAAAAACATCGCCGTTTGACAGAACCCGTAATGGATTATAAGTACTTATTTACAGCACATTATGGCATTTATATTTTTCAAAATTCGAAATTATATATTTATATCCTATATATGAGTAGATTTAATCGCTGGCCAGCACAATTACAACCTAGGGAAAACTCGTATCAATGCTCAGTGTCATAAAAATATTATTCAAAGCAACATTTGAATATATTTTTGTCGAAAATAAATCGACATTTCAGATCAGAATCAAAATCAAAATCAAAAATACTTTATTCAGTTTAGGCCCTGAGAAGGCGCTTATGAATGTCAAAGTTACCACCGGTTCGGAAAACAACCCAGTCATCGAGAATAACCGGCAAGAAACTCGATCTGGTTTATCTTTTCATTAACATATTATAACTCACATTTTTAAAACATAGTTATAAATAATTACATTCGGTTTTGGTGTATGCACAGAGAGGGCGTCATTTCCAGACGTCACCGTCGTTCACATATTGATCCACCCTGTAATAGCCTTTAGATATTAAAACCTGCTTGACATGGTGCTTGAAATTAGTATCCGGCAGATCGGTAACGTGCTTTGGAATTTTATTATAAAACCTAACACTATTACCTAAAAAACTGTTACCGGTCCTGGTGAGCCTAAAACATGGAATGACCAATTTGTTCTTATTTCTTGTATTTAGATTATGTCAGTCCTTTACGAAATCTAGCTTATCTAAGTTTTTGCGGACGTACATTAGATTTTCAAGTATGTATTGGGAGGGCAGAGTTAGGATACCGAACTCCTGGAACTTATCTTTTAATGATTCGCGAGGTCCCATATCATAAATTGCTCGAATTGCCCGTTTTTGTAGTAAAAATATGGTGTCTACCTCAGCTGCTGTCCCCCACAGCAAAATACCATAAGACATCAAGCTATGAAAGTAAGCGAAGTAGACCAACCTAGCAGTGGCAATATCTATTAGTTGGCGAATCTTTCGAACTGCAAATGCAGCAGAACTTAATCTTCCTGCTAATTTTTTAATATGAGGACCCCATTGTAATTTAGAATCAATGGTGATACCCAAGAACACGGTACTGTCTACCAACCCAACTAGGTTTCCTTCGATCTCTATTCTAGTATCAATACATGAAACATTAGGTAAGGTAAACCTTATGCATTTTGTTTTGTCTGCATTTAGCAATAAATTATTTAATGCAAACCAATTTGAAATTTTATTTAGGGTATTATTAAGATGTCTAGACTCGGAGTCTATTCTTTTTACTTTAAATATAAGCGAAGTGTCATCCGCGAAAAGAACAATGTCTGCACAGTTATCAACCACTAGCGGCAGATCATTTATATATACCAAGAACAGAAACGGCCCTAAAATGGAACCCTGTGGAACGCCAATTTGAGTCGACGATCCCACAGACGTTACCTTGTCTATACTAACTTTGAGACAGCGATCTTTTAAATAGGAGACCAGAAGGCCGAGAGAAGCTCCACAAACACCATAGTGTTTTAATTTCAAAATAAGTGTACTATGGTCAACGCAATCAAAGGCCTTAGACAGATCACAAAACACACCAATTGCATCCTGCGATCCCTCCCAGGCCTGTAATATATGACTTAATAGCGTTGCACCAGCGTCAGTAGTTGATTTTAATTTTGTGAAACCAAACTGTCGACCATCTAGAATCTCTTGCGTTTTAAAATATTCTAACAATTGCTTAAGCATAATCTTCTCAAAAATCTTGCTTAAAGACGGAAGTACAGAAATTGGTCTATAGTTTCCAAGACTACTCCTACAACCTGATTTAAATAAAGGAACCACTTTACTTATTTTCATTAAATTGGGGAAGGTTCCTTTTGCTATACACTGGTTAAATATGTTTGCCAAATATGGTGAAATATTAATAATTAAGGATTGAACTACCATTACCGACATTCCCCATATGTCTTCGGTATGTTTCAAATTTAATAGTTTAAAAGTCCTTATTATTTCACCTGCATCAATAGATGTGAAATTAAATTTTGAATTTACAGGTGCACAATGATTTTTTAGAAATGATACGGCACCATGGGCTGATGATGTAATATTTTTTGTTACATGTAAAGGCATGTTTGTGAAATAGTCTTGGAAAACAGAAGCTACCTCTGAGCTATTTGAAATATGTACTCCGTCGACATTCAAATTATGCGAAGTATCATTTATTTTATTTTTACCTAATTCTTTATTTATAATATGCCAGACAGTCTTGGTCTTATTACTAGACTCAATAACTTTATTTCGTGAAAAATTTGCCTTAGCAGCTACACAAACGCGCTTGAAAATTTTTGAATAATTTCTGACATAAGCATGAAAAGATTCATTGCTAGTCAATGATCTCCTATGATACAAATCGTAAAGTCGGTCTCTACTTTTTTTAATGCCTGTGGTAGCCCACTCACTAAAATGATTTTTTTTTTTACACTAATAACTTTTCTTGGGCAATGTTTATTAAATTCAGTCCTGATAATATTAAACAAGTTATCGTAATCCTGATTTGGATCTTGATTACTAACAACATTTTCAGATAATTTTTGTAAAACATTGTAATTTAAACGATCTAATCTACTTTTTGATACATTTCATTTCATTTCATTACATTTCAATACCGTAATGTGTCAAAACGGCCATCATAGCGTGCCGCTCTTATAGTTATATGTAGTAATCCTTTTAGTAGATAGTCCTGTCCTCAAACATTTCACGTGTTGCTAGATATAAAAATATAAATTGTCATAAAATATATCATGTATCACATCAGTTATGTGTATTAAAATGACCTATTATGTATCGCTTACACAAGATTTAAATTCACGCGGTTCAAGCTACATCACAATTTATAGAATTCTGTGACAGGTTGACAAAGTTGCATACGAGTATGTAAAACAAATAAAGTTATAGCAAAAGGTAGCACTAGCTAGAAATGAAAGTCTGAGTGAATTTGCGTCTCTTCATTTTTTATACTAATTTCTCTTATGCTTTGATTTGTTTGAAGTTTGTTTTAAGCTCTAACGTTACTATTTGAGTATGTGAAATAATTTCTCTTCCAATTGATCACTCATCGCCATACGCAGCTGTCGTGAAATATCTCACTGCAGTAATTATATACTTTAATAAAAATAGGTACACATCGTTCTATTTATATAATACTATGTAATATTACTTCTGTTACAGTAGCTAAAATTTTTATGGCCATTTCTCAATTATATATACATATAAAAGTTATAAAAAAACAACTACAACCAATTTAAAGTTTTATTGTCCGTAATGTAATAACCTAAATTACTATGAAACATCAAAATCTACCTATCTTTGTGGTGAAATATGTGTAGATAAAGATTTCGGTATTAAAACTTACATATCCAAGAAATTATATAATCGTATACTGTATACGGGCAGAAACAATTTAAAATCCTTACAAAGATTTTCATTATGTCATTTAATTACAATATGTTGACGAGTGGATTAGGTAAAATTAAGAATAAACACTCAATTGACGCCCTACCACACATAAAACTATTGTTATTATCATTAACATTATTGAGTATTATTTACATGTGTACAGTCTTTTCAATTTAACTTATAGAGATCACTTTTTAGCACTGAACCCTTCTCCCGTGGGGTCTAGAATCCAGGGATAATTATTAGGGCATTCCATGCAAGTGAAAAGACGTAGAGTTTCACCCGGTAATTCGCGAGTGGTCAACGGGCAGACATTTGGTAAAGAGCAGAAAGGTTGACCTTTAACGTCACACTTGTCCTGTTTCCATTCTTGGAAATCTCTGAGAGAAGACAATTCAGTAGGATTTTGCATCCATTGAATGACTTGAATCAGGGATGTGAAGTAGACATCATTCTTTTCCAACATTTCTTCGATGAATTTGACGAGTTCGTCTCTGAATTCTTTTTTAGGATTTAAGCCATGAAGCGTGGAAGTGAAGACCAAGAGGAGCACGGTTGGTTGTGTAGTGGCGGTTGAAATTGTGACGGAGAAGACGCGCGAATTGATCTCCGGTCTGGATATTTGAACAAGAGTCAACTACATGACAACCGGGTAGAGATTCATCAAATGTAGGATCATCTCTTCTGTCAAGTTCGTTCATAACCATTTCCCAAACAGGGTGACTTCTCGATGGGCAATTGTGGGCATTACCATTGCATTTGTGCGGCATACGGAAATAAAGAGTGTAAGGCCAGATTGGAACTCGACTAAGAGGAGCAGTAATGGAAGCATCATAAACAAAAAATTGATCACCCATCATCTCGAACTGTTTGTTTCCTCCAACACGCAAGTAAGGGGCACGTAGTCCAATGATAGAAGAATCACTAATGTTTGCAAAACGTTCTACGATGAGACGTGCACCAGCCATTTCAGCTAACCAATCCTCGTAAGTGCCTTCGGTCCAGTATTTCGGGTCGTCCTTGTGGGTAATTGAAAATACTCCGATTTCATGGCCCTTGCGATGCAATTCTTGTATAGCAGCGTAATTGCTGTATTTGTGGGAGACAAAGAATGTACCACGAACCTGGCATCCATTTGGATTGTGGCGGTTACCGTTGAAAATTTGTTCATATAAATCTATGTTGTCAACATTTACAGCACCGTTAAAGGTAATCGTGATCATTTGTGGGACTTGGTTAGGCTCGATTCCACCTGGGATACGGGTTCCGTCCGCAGAGCAGAAACAATCAGGAAGTACACACTGGTTTGGGTCACAATCAGGTGCTCTATTCGGATCGACATCGACGGCTGCAAATAAAAAAGACCAATGAAATAATAATACATCGCAGTGGATGGCCCCTTATTTAAACTACAAGAAATAAACTTTATATTTTCATCCTTTGTGGCTGCCACCATTACACAATATTTATATTGGTTGTGTTTAAATATATATACGTACTACAAGCATTTTCATCTGATTCGTCTTTACAGTCAGGTTTGCCATTACAAAACAGTTCTTTTTCAATGCAGTCACCACTGCCACAAGCGAGTTTTCCTTCAGGGCAGATGGGCTCATCGGTTTTCAAGATGGGCAAGATTTTTCTGGGCTCTGAAAATTGTTAATAAAAGTTAAACATTTTATTTTCATTTATACAACTCATCTCTAAACTTTGCTTTCGTTGCTGGTGGCTGTTTTTTTAACTGCTTCGTCAGTGTGACTTTCTTGTTGTATAGTGTTGTAATTGGTCATTAAGAAATCAGAAGAAAAGACTAGGCGAAGCATGAAAGAATGAACAAGTTAAAAGAGGTTCTGAGTCATTAATAAGAAGTTAAGATAATGGATAGATATTTAAAAATCATGTTTGGAAAATAATGTAGTACTTAGTTATGAAAGGTAAAGAAGAGTTTAAGAAAAATTGAATTATAAGTGACAGTAGGAATGTAACATAACTTTTAAAAAGGTAACATCGATACGATTTAAAATGGTAAGAGATTAATTATGACCATTTCTAGTTTTCCGTATTAAACCTGTAGAATTCATACCTTTTTGATTCATGAAATGAATGAAAAAAATATATACAAGATAATTTAAATCGTTCTGTGCATTATATTCATACCTAATTGAATTTAACATTATTAGAAATAGTATAAAAAATTGATAAATAATTTGAAAACTAGTGATATTAAATAATTTTAATGATTATGAAAGATTTGTCAGAAAATAGGTTTTTGAAGCAAAATAAATTAAGTATATTTAATGAAAATAAAACCATACTTTAATAAATTTTAATACTAAATTAAACGATACATTTTTTTTAACAACTTTTCATTATTATTTAAAATGAAGGTTAAATATAATTATGAAAAATTACCAAAATATAATTATAAACTATAACTTCGTCGTAATCAATAAATTAAACCAGCAATCTTAGTGTATAATACATAATTGTTAAGATGGTGAAAACTATTCTACTTCTATATATTAATGATTAGTAAATATATGTTACTAGGTGAGTTTTCAAATTATAGAAAAATGGTTAGTGTAATTAGTCAGATCATGAAGCTAAAGCCGATATTGATTAATATATAAAAGAAGGCAAAGGTGTAATAGAAAAGTTTAATGATTTACAGTAGATCAGTTTGTGTAAATATCACCTTCATTTGTTGATTTGTTTGTATATAGGATCACAAAAAAGTAAATCTAATTTACGTGGCTTTTACATTGATTGAAGTTACTACAGTATTTCCATTATTTCCATTAGGTGATGGTTCAAATGAATAGGTGTACATTGAAACTGGCTATAAAATAGAACATATTTTAAAGACAAGTAGGTATAATTGAAACATAAATATACCTATAACCAAAGCTTAAAATAGTTATGCATATTTATCTTGGTGCATTATTTCGTAGACGTGTATTTTATTTTATAGGTGTCTTATTGTTGTATAAATAATGTTAATGCGTAATAAACGGGTCGACCCATGGAGGGCCATTCCCTCTATCTGGGGCCTCATGCAATACACCTAATCTACAGTGCGACGCGGCCCCTTCACCCAAGCCTGTTTGCTCGCTACGCGCCAATAGCGTTCTATTTCTGCACTTACTCTCCAGTTTGTCACAGTCGGTCACTTTACCCTTCCAGTCGCAGGTTTGTTTATCAAGATCGAATGCCAATCCAGACGGGCAAGTGATCTGTTTAAGACCTGACCTAGTGCACCTGCGTTGACAAAGGAATGTGGGATTAAATTAAATGTTTAAAAACAGGAAGTGGCCATTCGTAAGGCTAACATGTTAGCAGTTCTTCCGAGAAATAACCGGCTTTATTGCGGAAATATAGCCCTCCGCATGACCACTTCCTCCATTCAGCGGAACTTACTTTCTAGTTTATCGCAATTCTTAACATTTGATTTCCAATCACAAGTTTGACGGTCGATATCGAAGCCGAGGGCGACTGGGCAGCGCAATGAGGCGAGCCTGGTGATGCTGTTCTCAAGACCTCTGTCACACCTGTACACAGCGATGCTTTCACCTACATGCACCCGTCATGGTGCACATAGGTGATAGCAAACTCAAATAATAATCCTACACGACTTAATAGTGTTCTGAACACTTAATTTGTTTTACAATAACAACGTTAAACATAAGGAAATTAGAATTAAATATGATGGATTTAAATAATTTGTTTATTTTTTATTGTTATTGATTATCTGTTGTTATAAATGACAAAAAATGTAGCATTGAAAAAAATGTAGGATTATTATTAATGGTCAAAATAATTATTTATAAGTAATTTGTTATGTACATATAAATAAGTACTTTATCATTTTTGCGTCAAAGTTTAGAAGCTAAATGACGCCAACGCATAGTTTACATAATTATATAAATTACGATAAAAAGATACTTATACATTACTCCATCGGATCCTGGAATGTAGCCATCGTTTTAACATACAATGTGTGAATTTAGAAAACAAAACTTTAATTTACTACTTGTGCAAATAATAACGAGAGTTCAAGGATATACTAAATAATATTTGTCATAAATGAAAGTTTATATTTTAATGTAAGCTAAACAGCAAATAATACGATATAATGAAATTTTTAAATTTGTTTAAAATAATCAGATGTAATATAATATTATTAATAATTTATACTAATACATTACATGTATTATATATATTAGAAACGCGATGCCGCACCGCACTACACCGCTGTGACGCGACGTGGCTCAAAATAACCTTGGCTACACGGAGCTTGAAACTTAATATCAAGTTGATAAATAAGTATATATATACATAACATACCTACATGAATTTGGTACCAAACAATCACGAGGTAAAACATTTAGCATTCTTAGCAACGTACATAGTATATACTTGGATATATTTGTGTACTTGAAACAAATTCAATGCACGTTGGTGACCGTTCTCTTCACAGACTAGAATATTAAGCTACTTCTATTGCATACTAAATAGAGCACAATACATATAAACGAACCAACGTAAAACGATAATTTTCTACTCCGATATAGGATTGTAATTCAGTTCATATTTTAGTGAGATCTTTCTAGTACATACAAGGCAATTCTAGCGAATCTCTTATGTTTCAAACCGTTAGATAATTTCATGCACGTATTGAGTTTGAATCCCAGAACCGGTTTTAATATCGATCAGTTTTCTCGAAGTTTCTAATGGAAATATTAGACACATTGTAATTGTTCTACAGTTAAGAAGTATAATTATGTAATAATTCAATAATGAAATCAATTGTAAATAAGTCAATAAGTTTTAATTGGGCAAGTTGTATGACACACTACTCGCATGTGAGACGATGCAGATTTCGAAAAACGATGAATAATAATGTAAGCTAATGAAACTTACCTGACGACATCTCTACAATCGCCTTCGGTGGTGAGACGGAAATATTCGTCCGCCGGCCTGCCATCGCACAGTTGATCTACGTTCACCTCATCTCCCGACGCGTCTTCTTCTTGACGCTTAACGCGTGTCTCGCCGCTCACTTATACATAATATTATTCAAATATTTATCATTTTTACATAAAACCCTAAGTATATTATGTGTGTATTCTATAGATATTTACGAATCATCGCAATTACATAATATTACTTAGACAAGTAGATGGTTGAAATTACATTGTTTGTGAAGTATGAAATTACGTTGCTTAACAGTACTTTGTCCTTTTTCTCATGGTAATTATAAATACGCATTGCCCTCATAATTTATGAGCAAAAACAATACTAATATTCTCATTAGGTAACAGAAACAACTTAGCGTAAGCAACAGTTACAACACTGCGGTTAAGGAATGTAGGCAGTTTCTGCATCGTTATTGCGGTACCAGCCTACGCTAAGTGTATGACGCATACTCTCTGTACATTTATCACAAGTTAGCATGAAGTTGTACCTGTGTATTATCAACTATATATAGAGAAGTATTTTACTATAAATATAAGCACTAATTTCCAACATGTTAATTGCATAATTATATTTTAAAATATATCCATTCATAGATATTTATAAAGTAAAGCGATTATACTACGAAAGCTCTACAACGTATACCTAAAGTTTTTGTGCAGCTTCTATGCCGCGCCGTAAGCAAACTGATGTCGGCATTGAAAGTTAAAACGTTGAAAAGAAATCGAGGTCAAGACAAGTAAACGAGCCACGTAGGTAACCGGCATTTTTCTTTGTTAAGTTGGATTAAAATATAAATTTTAGTTTATATGAAATAAGTGTATACATCTAATTACTAATAAGTCCATTATGTCCAAAATATAAAAAGCTGCGCATTCAAATTAGAATTTCGTGACTGATCTAAACTTTTGTATAATGAAGTTTTTGTGATATTATATCTGAAAAGCTATTTTTGATAACTTTTTTGAAATTAAATATTAAATTAAATATTTGATAAAAAAATGATAATAGTAATTTTAATTTTCAGATATCTTCATCAAAATTACTACTTAAATAATATACTGATTTACTGAAAACAATATTTTTTCGTTTATATTTTTATTGAAAGTATATTAAGGTGGGTACTCACCTAAGCAGCTGAGCAATAACACACCTAAACACAGACACGCTTGTCGAGCCATGGCGCTCGGCAAAGACTGGTCGCTACGTTGCGCGCCGTCAAGAAAGTGCAAGAGGTTTCGACCAGCCCCTCTTCAGTTATTTGTATTTATATAACCAGACAGTGTGAACTCAACAACCAGCGCGGTTATATACGTCACCCGTCCTATAGGTAACACAGCGACACCCAATGTAAACTGTTGTATATTGATCACAGCTATTAATAAGTACAAGAGGTCGTTATAACAATAATGTACACAAATGATAATGATGCTTATTGAATGTTTTCAATAATCACTGTTAGAAACTTTCTTTTATAAGACTCGTTTGGTTATTACACCGATATGCACTTATTATGCTATTTATTAAGCTATTAAATTAGCATAAGTATTTAAATCAATTGATTCCTATTTTAATATTAAATTAGAACCTGCGAATGTATATATATAAATTACAACTAAAGAATATAAAATGACTATATGCCCTGTAGTAATGATTTTTATAATACATTATTTTCAATCAAATACAGCTAAATTCAAATGAATTATTCTACAATAAACGCAAAGTAGCTGCATGTGGGATGCATATTCTGTTTCTTACAAGAAAATTATTACAAAGCTTAATTCAGTTAAAGTTATTAAAAATAATGAACAAATTAATATACAGAAAAATAAATTCATTAATGAAAGAAAACATGTAATCCGCAGCTAATAATGCCTGTTAGATTTCAATTGAAATAAGTACTGTTTACGATCTAAACTTATTATCAAGATCCGAAATATAAAATGTCACTGTAAACTATTTAGATTTGGATATTCTAATATTATGCATACGTTTTCTATAATCCAAAAGTACATTTACACTTAATTTGGAAAATTAGGAAATTCATAGTTCAGAGAAAAATTGAAAATCTAGTAGTAGCCGTAGCAGAATAATAGTGTGTTTAAAGTTCGACATAATATTGTATTAGCTTTTACTAGTAGTAAATAGTAATCATATAATATTTTTACTACCTCTTGGAAGACTGCGTCTAATTTACCAAATGTTAAAGTTTATTTTCGTTTTAACTTTATATCATACTTTTGTTGATATAATAATTTTATTTTTGAATAATATAGTACAGTATTTTTGAAAGCTTTATATAAGTAACATAATGTAAGACTTCTGATTTTTTAGAATCTTAGATTTTATTTATATTAACGACATAATTGAATACCAAAGTGTTTACATGAGGATTGTAACTTATCAGAAAAAATGTAATTCATAAAATTGGAATATAATTCATATACCGTTTACAATTTTATAAAAATGGATATATTAAGATTTGTAAATGAAAAAAAAAGACACAGTCTTCAAAAAGTTCAGCTATGACAATAAATCCATCAAAACTAGTGTCTTGTTCCTCCTCTTCAGTTGTTACTGCATTAGTGAAAAACGGGAGGCTTGATACTGTTTTCGTGTAATGTTTTAGTTGTAATGCAAAATATTTTCCATTTCAATACTGTGATGAATATTTTTTCGCAGCTTTCTTTTGACATAATTAAATATGCCAAGTAATTTTCAAGTGAACATTTTCTACCTATCAAGTTTCATCTATTTAGTACAGTGTCTTATCCTAGTGTGTCTATTCTTCATCCTCAAATGAGACTTTCGTTGTTGCTTAGTTTAAAGAAAAATGAATTTTTTCGCGTACAGTTTTGATTGGATGAAATAACTTTCGCTTTCTGTATTGACTCCATGGCTAAAAGTATTTTGTTCTTAATGCTACTATAGAAACTATATTCTTTTAGAAGTTAAGAGCAAAGTGAATAGTGTTATTTAAAAATAAATATTTTGTCGGTTGCTGTATTGATAAATTGTTGTATCGATTCATAGGATCATATTGTATACGATAAATTAAAAAAATATATAGATAAAATGAACAAAAAAAAATCAGTAATAAATATGACAAGCAAACGAACAACATACAGAAAATGAATAATGCAGATTTACTTAAATTTATTCTGATATATTTTTTTAAGAAAATAGATCAGCCATAAAGAACTACAAACTCAAGAGTGTCAAAAATAAAAAAAAAGAATCGTATTCAAATAAATACTTAAAACTTCATAACATCTCGTCTTAATTTTTACAAAACATTTAGGATCAAAGTATAAAAGTCATATAACACGTATTATAAATATTGTCATCGGATTCTAATATGTATCTAATTAAATACCTTCCTTGAAAAAATAAGCATTCAATAACGAAAACCCTATTCAAATTGGATCAGTAGTTTTTGAGAAAATCGTGGACATGTTATACATACATACGGGTCGAATACAGAACCTCCTTTTATAAGTCTGTAAAAAATGGAGATATCGATAGTAATAATCATTTTCATGCGAATAATTGTCGTAAAATATCATTGATAAGAGTATATTGCTGCTTACATATTTTAATCACTCTTTAAATTGATTTTTTTTATTTAATTTAAGAAAAACACAGTACTAATAATCGAAATATCCATTGTAAATTCAGTATTCATAAGCTCTTTATATTTTTATACTAGCTGTTGCCCGCAGCTCCGCATGCGTTTTTTATACTTGTAAATTACTTCTTATAAGATCAGCTATCTGTTAGTGAAAAATCCGTGAAAAATGGTTCAAACGTTTTGGAGATAGTACTGCAAACAAAGCCATGGGTAAAAGATAGTCCAAAATAAAAAAGCTTTAATTACTTTTTATAACGTTAGCTATCTGTCAGTGAAAGTCCCATGAAAATAGGTCTAATCGTTTTGGAGATACTACTACAGACGAAGCCACGGATGACAGCTAGTCTAAAATAAAGTAGCCTATGTCACTCGCTGTAGTTTTAACGATCCGTCAGTGGAGTTTTTGTCAAAATCGGTCCAGCCGTTTCGGAGATTACCCGGAACAGACAGATAGACAGACAAACAGACAACAATTTTTAAAATTGTGTTTTTGTTATCGGTATCTTGTATACGTTCATATCCAATCAGTAAAAAGTCGTTATTTTGATATTACATACAGACCCTTCATTTTTATTATATGTATAGATATAAATAAAATGATAGAGGTTTACCGGTGTGAGCGCATCAGTCAAATAAAATAACGTTTTTGGAGAAAAAAATAATATGTAGTTTTTTTTCCCTATTCATTCTTATAAACTTGACTCTTACAAAAAACACAGTAGCTTCATGTAACATAAAGTTATTAAAGTTTTAAGAAATCTCGAATTTTAAAACACTCCATGTTTAGTGATGTGTTTTCTTCCTGGATTCCTTCCTTTATGCCTCCGCTTACCGGGTCTAAAACATCTTCCATTTTTAACAAAGAACTGAATAACAAATCATCATGTTAATTTAGTGTAATAAAATAATATTATATAGCCCCCAGGCGAGTAAACATTTTTAGGTGTTTTCTCTTAATTTATTGATTATCATACCGAACCTCTCTCTTACTAGTGTAATTTGTTACAAATCCCATACTAACTTAATAATTCGATATAGTAAGCACGATAGAGAGACGGCTATGTATCTGATCGTAAGTAAAGTACAAGCCAAGAATAATAAACCTATCGGTTGTCGCTATCGTGTTGGATTTGATACTTCTCTACTTGTAGGTATACAATAGCTAATTCTAAAGCTTAATAAAAAATAATACTCTTAAAAACACCAGAGCCTTGACCATTAACCTACCAATATCTCAATTAATATACATTTCCCATTCAATTTTGATGAGTTCCTTGGTATATTTTAAAAATACGACGGTCAATGCTAATGGCAATGAGACCTTCTTGAAAATATACCTCTTCCGATGAATAAAGAACTTTCCAAATTGACTTATAATTGACGAAATAATGAGGTAACAGACATAAAATAAATTCAATCGAATCGACACCCCAGTCCTTTTTGAAGACGGCTAAAAATATCACTATCTGTATTGTTCATTAGCACAAATTCAATTTATATAGAAATTAAAAAAGATGATGCTATGCCATTTCAATGCATATATATTTCGTAAGTGTCTAGAATATATCATCAAAGTGATAAGAATATATTTTTTACTTAAAATCGTTCGCATATTAACAAATCTCATCATTTTTGCATACTTGTTATGTGAGACTCACTTTCGATCACCCATTTTAATGAACCTGTTATGTATAAATTTATGTCAATGTCAAATGAAGGTAAAAAAAACGAAGAAGTATAAAATCTTTTTGTGTTTGTATTCAGCATTTATTATTATTTTCTTCGTCGCTATATATAGGTACAATATATACCATGAACACTATCTTATAGTCCACGCGACTTCGTCGTTGTGAAAATGATTTTGATGTTTTATAAAAACTGCGTGTTTTATATAAATTTGATTTAGTTGCTAATTGTCTTTTTATTGTTATTTAGTCATTAATAATTAAACTCTAAAATCTTCTTAGCCATTTAAAGTTACTTCCGTTAAGTTTTACTATTACTGCTTAGATCCTATTAAAAAATGGTATGATGAGATTATCTGATAGTAAGAGTTGGCAAAATGTGTTCAAGAGTTTCGTAAATTAGACCGGCAAAACTACAGATACTTTAACCATATATATATGTGTAGATAATATTAATAACAACTTCTCTGCTCACAAAATTAGACAATGGACAAGCTCTACATGGTTCTCTTCATATGCTAGTACTTGTAGGTCTATAATATACTGTATACTATATAACTTGTAAGTTAATATTTTATTTGAGACGTGTCTGTTGATAATTTTTATATCAAATTAAGTCGGTTTATTTCGATATTTCCGATAATTAACATGTTCCAAAATCATGGACATCATTAGATCAGTGTCAATTAAATTTATTTTATGGTTGTGAAGGTGTAGACCTCAATGGGTCACTTCCTAGTTTGAAATATTTTTTTTTGGGTAGGTGTTTGTGGTTCTTATAAATCACGGGTAAAGGAAAGAATAAACAATTCACCTATTCATTTCTATAGTTTAATAAATCGGGTAAGATAAAATCATTTTATTACATTTTTATAAACCTGAGTTTTGTCCTTTTTAACAATCAGCATGAATGTATGATGCTCTCGACAGCAATAGGAAATATATTACAGTAATTGAATTTATTTCAAAGCCATAAAGACTAGGAAGTGTATGTACAACGCAGTGGTCTTAAAAGAGAATGTTTCCACTGTACCAAGTACATTAACTCTATCTAGTAGACAACTACAACAATGTTTTAATAATAATAAAACATAAAATGACTCATCGTGTTTAATCATAAATTGTCATTATACCGATATGAAACGAAAAAATATAATCCGGTGGTTACAATTTACGTAATGTTCGTTGAAACGTAGACTGCTTTTTTATTTGTACAACGTAATGTTGACTTTTTGGATCTTGGGTTAAAAAAAAAACTAGAAGAGGGTTGAAATGTCATCGTAATCAAAACATTACAATAATGGGATGTTGATTCAACACGTATCCTTTGCTACAATACTCGAAATGGCACCAATTAAAAAAAAAATCTATAACAATTTACTGGCAATTTTATGTGAAGTGATAATGGCTTAGTGGTTGTCGTGTCCTCGGACACCGCATCTATCGAGGTAGGTTCGAATCCTTGTGAATGAGCCGGAGCTTTCGGTAAAGGAAAACATGGTGTTGAAACGACGGTAGGGCTTTTCTAAGCTCGCCTGGCTAGCTATCATCCACAATTCAAAAATCTGCCAAGCACACTTGAGTGCCGTTCCCTCTCTAAGTTTAATGTGTTTACCGTCTTGTACCATAACGTCATTTAATATCAGCTGAGATATTATATTAATTTTTTAAATTAATATCTGTATTAAAATCTGGTTACTGGAAAGAAAATTTGTCCTAGACATATTAATTCCACTTGCGTTTGTTGAATCTCGATTATTGTGGCTATTGTAATGTATTTTTTTTTTCAAAAATGTTTCGAATACTAATATCGAAGAAACATAGGTTATATAGGGTATAACTAACTGTGAATACAATTTGCTTTGAGGTGCATAAAAGTAGTATACCATATATCCTGCATTTGTTTGAAATTAATGTGAAATCGTGTGCAGGGACAATTTTGTCGTTGGCTTTATAGTTTATCTTAATATCAAAATAATATTGTTTGTCTGTGCTTACATAAATTGTAATATTATAACAGCTGTTAACTTTTCCTATGAATTGATAGCGCTATATATAAATACTTTCATAAACAATAAACAGTCTTTTTCTTATAAAATTATATAGTTACATGCCAGGAGCATTGTTAAAACGATAGTAATAAATATACTTTAAACTATATTTTATGTGTATTTTCTATTCTGTGAAGTGTTTTAATGCAGGTTATTAATATACTAATCAAATGTATAATGTATACGAAAAAAATAATCAAAGAAACCTTTATCTAATAATTAAAATACTAAATTAAGAAATACACAGTTTTTGTATATAGCCGTAAAGGCTTATTAATATACCTGTAGGAAATTTTATTAGTTTCAAAATATGTATAAACTAAAACATTCCGTGAAAATGTCAATATATTCAGAGGTCACATTCATATAGCGACTTATCCAGTTAGAAGAGGTTTATCATATTTGTCAAAAGTCAAGGCTAATATAATTCGACGTCATACAGTTGATTAATTTATACAGTATTATGTATATCGAACGAACAATTTAGTTACTAAGGGGAACATGTATATCTACGATTTCTTGCAATATATGCATAGATAATATTTTTATTTTTGTCATAAATTTAGCTATTAAATATATAATTTAAGGTAATATTTTCCCACAATTTTTACTTTGTTTTACATATTAAATATACTTTAGAGAGGATTACAATCATATGTACTTTATGTCAGTTAAAGTTAGATAAAAGTTAAACAAAATTTGTTATTATACTGTTCTATAATTGCATGTGAGAGAACAGTGAATAGGAAAAATTTTGTAAAATTTTGCAGGTCCGCGGTTGTGCGTGCGTAGCACTGAAAAATTATTGGATAGATTTCAATCCAATTTTTAAAATTTTTCTTTCTTAGACACACGGTTCTTATGAAAAAACAAAATACTTCAGTACTTTTGAAATTATTAAACTTTTTTTTAAGTACTTTATAGGTTAGCGTTTGACCACAATCTTATCTGTTGTTAAATGATGATTTGGCCTAAGATAGTAAACATGCTAAGCCTAGAAGGAGACTGGCTGTCAAGTGCAACTGCGGGAACACACCAACAGGTGCTTGTTGACAGCTTTTCAACTTGAGGGTGGTAGCTAGCCAGGCGGCCTTAGAAAAAGCCCTACTACCATGCTATGGTTTCATCACGATGTTTTCCTTCACCGAAAGCGCCGACTCAGTTGCTAGGATTCGAACCTACGTCTTTCGACGCTGTGTTCGAACACGCTATCAACTAAGCCACCATCGCTTCAAAACTTTTAAGAAACTATGATTTTTATAAGCACTATGCGTTCAGCAAGGTGTGTTTTCTTGCTGTGGAGAAGTGGGCTATGTTTTTTCTGTGTACATAAAATATATTGTTAAAATAATAAGCAACGCAGACGAAGTGTCACGTATTAGCTAGTTTCGTATATAAAGTTTTAAATAGTAAAACATTCTCTTGGCAGTAGTAGTGATGTTGTGCCATTGTTAGCGCGCTCGGATACTTCGTCAATCGACATTGGGTCGAATCCTACACGCATCCTGAACTATCGATGAAAAAAATACAATGTTGAAACCATAATGCGGTGACTGGTTATTTCCTAATACTTATGGTCGGGTTTGAATTTGAATATTTGTCAGCAATTTCCTATCGGTGTAAGTCGGCAGCGTGTTACCTTACTGGATGGCATTGTTATTTAAGTTCAATATATATTAGATATGTAAGGAAATCTTCTGACTGACTCAATATCGAAAGTGTAATTACATATATATATATAATAATACTTTTTATTATAAATAGCTTATTTAGATTCAAAGGAGATGGACCCGTTGTTATCCTTTAATTATCCTTATATATTATAAACTGAAACGTATCTCCACTTATCCGTTAAGATGCGTATAATAAAAATGAGAATTATTTTCTCAGTTAAAATAGTGTATTTCAGTCCATTAAAGTGTTTTATAACCGAGATATAATATACATTTCGTTATGTTAGATAATTAGGGAATAAGTAACGATGATAACAGTTTACCATCATTATTGCTGTTAGTGCAGTGTTTTTAAATACACAGCCCTAAACTGAATATAGAAACATATAAAGTACTGAACAATCGTGTATAATAACGATAACATATATTTTATGTAACTTTGATATTTAAGTTACAATGACTGCTTTTATATTAGACAAGTAGTGATTACGTGGTCGTATAACTTCTACAACTTGTTATTAAAATTAATAATTTATACGTCATGCGTATTAAATGTAAGCAAGTTTAGCTATTTACAATATCCAATTTCGTTTTATGCTATAAGGAATTTGAAAAAAAATGTTGTAACAATCAATTTATTTCATTTCGTGATTGTGAGCTTTGAAAAAAGCGGCTACGGTTATAAAGCGGAAGTGAACAATTTAGGTTGAGATAGAACTTAAATAAATGATGTCAATGATTATTGGAGTCGTGGAGTATTTTTTATAATATGAGAAAAAAAACTTCTTTTTTTTTGCGTAATTCATCAAAACAGCATACTGTATTTTACGCAATTTTGAAAATTATATACTTTTATGTTATAATAATACTATCTTTTGTTCGCGGCTTCATTCGCATTAATTTGGAATTGGTACCTATCGTACGTACGGAATAGTATTTTTTTTTTGTTAAAGATACGCTTTATTCTTTTTTGGCAACCTCTGGCAACTTGTATGCAAAATGTCATAATAATCGGTTTAGTAATGAAGGTCTGAAAGCGTAACAAACAAACAAATTCACTTTTGCATTTATAATATTAGTTAGATTAGAATATGAAACATACAATTATGCGTTATGATATAAAATAAATTATAAAACAACAAACTAGTGCCTATTCATCTAATCTCTAAGAAACAAGATCTCAAAACAGTTCGTTTATTTATATCTTTGTATTTCAAGAATTCTTGATATGTTCTTTTCGTATAGAACTTGGAAAAAAGGGAGCTTTAAAGCAGTTTTAGGTTTAACTATCCAGTTCAATAAAACGTGATCAACTATATCAACTCACAGCTAGCGTAATTAAGCGAATCTTTGGATAAAATAAAAAAAATCTTGTTAATTTTTTTTGTGTTACGTTCCAGATATTCCATATTATTAATTTTGTGAGATTAGTTAAGATGTCTGCATTTAAATAAATGTTAGCTGATGTATTGGTTGGCCTTGTAATAACATCCGGGTGTCTCAGGTTATGTAAGGTCCGCGGAACGAGGTTTAGAGCACGGGCGCTGGGGCCGCGCCGCCTCACAGGCGTCGCGGCGTCGACAATCGCGTTGCGAGTCGACTCGAAGATAAAGTCGCGTGCTACGAGTATGCCAGCGTGGCGTGGCACGGGCCGGGCAGTAAAGGCGCAGCGCGACGCAGCGCGTGCTGCAATGCTATAATCATAGACGATTATAGCCAATACTGGACACCTCGTGACAGACATTTTTTAGATATAATGTTAAAGTAACTGTATTTCTGTAAGCTATTCTTATAATGCCCATATTTTTTTTTTAATAAACTAAATGTACAGTTGTATGATTGAAAAGATAATGATGTATATATATAGATACAATCTATTACCGTTTCCATAATAAGTTAGCTTTCGTATAATAAAATGTATTCATGGTAACTTTTAAAATAGTAATTCATTTTGCCTATAAGCATATACAATTGCGTTATTTTATAAGATCCTGCTTATGTCATTTATATTATTTGACTGTAGACATGTTAAAGCTGTCATAATTTGCACTTTCGAGAGATGCGTCGTGGAGTTGCATAACTGTGAGAAGATTTAACATTTAAACTATCAATTGGTTTTCGATATACGGTTGTTACGTGCACATTTGACCTAGATGAGAGCTGTAAGCACATAGATTGGTGTTTTATACATTCCTGTTCACACGCCGAGATCTAAAGTCATTGTTTGCCTACATTTGATGTTGCTTCATTAATTAGCTATTTTAATTTTGATTACATATAATTGCCCGCATTAAGTGATTACTACATAATATTCTTGTAATATGACATTGTGGATATGACTCACAGGAACTCACAATATACATTCTGATGATATGAAACACGAATTTTTCTTAGATGTAGTTACCAAGAAGTTCACGAAGCAGATTTGTACCGTCATACCGAGAGCGACAGCGGCGAGTAGGCGCGCACGACTCAAGGATTCTCAAGATATTTCCTTTCACTTGCGACAATGCGCATATACGTATGTTTATAAAATGTATATATCCACCTACCTTTATTCATTTGCCTGCCACATTTACGTTCATATGTATGCTTGCAGAACCTTACATACACTCGGTTTAGTCTGCGTATTTATAGCCTAACAAATTAATCACTATGTACGTCACGGTATTCGTAGGTATAGGATGAAGGTTACTAACAAAGATAATTGTAAAGCGATTTTACAAAGATCTCAGCACTTTATTTATCTATGCAACATGATTATGTTTTAGGTGCTGGTATTTTTTAAATTAAATAAATGATAAATTATGACAATTTCTTATAATATGTATTTGGTTTAAGTAATGTAAATAAAATTAACGCAAGGGAAAAGATTGATTGAATATCTGTCTATTTATAGAACCTTATTCTTTATTATACTCATGGATATATGTATATATAGACAGTGTCAAAGAGCATATTTAAATAATCAATTATTTGTGAGTTTTATTCGTGAAATGAAAGGAGCTGAAATTAAATAAATTTCGATAGAACTTTACAATATAATACTTAGTTCTCAGATAATAGAACACCGTAAGAATTAAAATCTAACACCTGAATTATTGTGTGTTGGATCAGTGAATTGGAATTCAGTACCGGATTTTCGGACATTTGAGAATGAAATTATTGTACTTTATTATTCTTCACAATTTATTAGTAAGAATCTATTATAATGCTACAAGGACTAAGAAAAATGAAGACGTATTCATATTAAAAATGTTATAGTTCTGCTTATTGCTCATTGTATTTGTCTAAAATTTTATGGACATATCTGTTTTATAGAGTTAACATGAGACAACAATTAATTAGTTTCTGATAGTGGCAAAACTGTATGAATCTGATAGAATAACTTTCTCATAAATAGTGTGAGAACAAATTCATATCATGTAAGTTCTTTATGGAAAATGAAGGGTAAATATATGACAACTGTTTTATGATATTTAATAAGCACATTAACTCATGAGATACCTATTATTGCAACAAGTAATTTTTATTAATCTAGAGAAAAAAGATCTTATTGCATTTTTATGATGATTAAAGCAGAAGATTTCACCTATAAATTCTTATTAAGAGACATGAGAATATTTTTTTACAAACTTGTAATAGTGAAAACTTTATTCATTCTTATTTAGTAATTATAGTTATGTTATGTCATAATTCAAAGAGTTTTATATTTTCTCATAGAAATATACTTGTAATTCCTCACAAGAAACCATTCAATAGTGATACTTATACGTTCTTGTAAAAATGTTATAAAAGAATTTAAACCATTCTCTTGAAATAAATCAATATTTTATCAGAATTTATAAGACTGTGTTCACAGGAAATTACAATGACAGTTCTCAGGTAACAATATAAGATTAAGTGTTTTGTTTTTGTACCAAATATTATAGTCCCTCTGCTAGATTGCAGACTCCATTTATCATTTTAATAATCACTTATTTATTTTACATTAATTTTATAATAGACATATGTTTTCAGTAACGAAATGAAACGACATGCTACAGAAAATCACAGGTGCAAATACACCTATATACTGCAATATTCAAACACTGATTAGCAGCTACGTTTTTACTGGTTTTATTTATTGACATAAAATAGTCACGAAAATGATCATTTGCGAATAACACAAATACTTACAAAAATTGGTATAGACATTTTGATTGATATAATTGTTCAAAGTATATTTATGTTCATTGCTTTATATCATAGAGGTAGTATGTACATACAAGATAATTTAGACTTTGTTGGATTTAGCCTATGGACCGCATTCAGTTGTCCATAAACCGGTTTAAATATACTCATTTGAATGCGATTCAAAGATCAAATATATTTTTGTATTACTTTTTTGGTGAATCCGTCTTCGCCGAAACCCTTGCGCAAAAATAAACACCCGTGTAAACTTATTTACCTACAACGTTTTATAAGTATGTTTTCCTTGTTCTTACAACCACCACCTTTGGCATTTAAATTAATTGTTTAAAATTTTACAAACAATACATGACCATGAGGTTGGTAGATTATAAATAGTAGTTATTTCTAGCTACATATGGTGTATATTTAAACCGTCTTGCGGCGCAATTAAGTAATAACGAATTATTCTTCAAATTGATTGCGTGTATAAACATAGTTCGTACAAAAACCTAAACAAAACAGATCTAAAACTTTGAGTAAGGATGCAATATGCATAAGTTAGTACCAAAAACAACCTGCGACATTTCGTATGCGCGGTTCTTTCTATATTTATAACAAGTTTAGGGATGGGCACTTTGATATTACCTACAGTTTATCCTCTATACCTTTTATTAATCTTATTTAAATGACCAAAATAGCTCCTCCACCTTATATTACACTTGAATGATTTAAATTGAATAGCTTATTTTAAGTTTTTTCTTTTTCAATCACATATAATTTAGAAATACTTTACTTTCATCACTAGAAATCTGTTATTGCACGTGATTGAATTATAAGTATTATTTGAGTCACACTATATGGTATGTTGAGTTTAGTAATAAAGTGTGAAATTGTCAATTAAGCGTTGTTAACGATTCAATCAAATAACTTTATGGTGAACCCGTAGTATATTTTCACGCAATTATTTTATAAATGGTCAGTTTACTATATAAATTCTCGATGTACTAGAATAGGTGACGGTCAAAACTGTTGAGAGACTATAGTAAATTACCCAATGTAATACCGCTAGACTTATTCAGTTACACTTTAATCATAATAAGTATCTGCATAAGATGTAATATATTTAGCGGATAATTTTAATGTATTGAAATGACATTTCCTAACAAGTGTTAATAAAGTATTTTGGAAGTGCGCATCGTAGGGGACTTTCACTGCTTTCACTGCAGGCTGTATTGAGCTTCTCCACACTACCGTAACTAATATAAACGCTAAACGCAGCCTAAACTCTCTATTTATTTAGATGCTGCAACAATTCAATTGTTTTTTTTTCTGTCCTGAACATTGCGCATTGCAAAACAAAATGGAAAGTTATTTATGGTGAGGATGTATACCTACACGAGATGATGATGTGCAACGCAACCACCCACAGCTGTAGCAGAAGATATCTCGTTTGTGGCACCCGCGGCCTATTGTTTCATCTGAACCCTACATACCGTCGCAATGCGTTAATACTTCATAAAAAATCGGAACGCTCTCATATTGTCAGGTAATGTTGCGAAATATACTGTCGTCAGATTGTGATATGACCTGGCGTCATCCTCCTTATTGTTCATAAGCCACATAGTTATATCTTTAGCGAAGATCTACAGTTAGGCAAAATATATCTTTGTTCTTTTTTTTTTTGTGAGGCATAGATTTGTTTCGTTATTACATGTATTTATCCGAAACAATGAGCAAGATTTCGTTTTTATGTTAAAATGCAAACGTACTTAGAATGTTGATTTGTTATAAAATGAGTAATAAAATCTAAATCCGCTTCAGTACAAATAAGCTTTGTTTGTTTAGTCTACAACAACTGTTAATAGGTATTTTAAATTTGTGTTTGTTTGTGCGATATGCAAACAGAAAGCTGTGGATTCACTGAGCAGATTCAAAACTTGTGGTCAATACCCTGCCTAATACTGTTCTTTCTCACTTAGTTCAAACACTGCCATGAAGTCTAAGTACATATGTATACTTATACTTACACTTATATCACAACGGGAGGTTAATGACTTGAAACCAAGCGGCTCAACAATCAATATATCCTTTTGGATGGTCGAATGGTTACAAGTCTGATATATTTATATCAAACTTGTTTTTAAGTTCTTTACATTTAAGAAAGGCAGTAGGGGTGCAGTGTACAGGAGATATGATTAACAATTGTAAGTTTATTTTTTCATAAGCTTACTAATAAACAAAAAAAACAGTGCGAAGAATGTATTAATATATTTAATAAATAGTTTTTAATCGCATTAAAGCGATTATTAATTACTTTCTACTAAAACGATGTACTATATTATTATAACCATATGGATACAAATTGATTTAAATTGCTTTGTCTTAATGACATTAATTTATAAACATACCTTCATAGGTTTTGTGGAAACGCAAGACTCTTTTTGCGGTTTTACAATTCTCTCTAAACCGAGGCTACGTCAAAATGTTCTGAAAATAAATTGCGCTTGAAATATTCTATCCAGATATAACGTGTTATCATTTTTGATAACAACGTTAAGGTTTAGTTAAATTTATGATCAAAGTTTACTTCACAATGAAATATGTAAAAATAATTGTTAGTTGTTCAAGTTTGACAAAAACACAATACGGAAGACTTTGGTTATTGTGTTAAAACTAAGTAATATATGTGTACATTGTTTTTTTTAATTAAAAATAAATGTTAATGTATGTGTAATATATAAAACAAAATGTAAATCGACTTATCACTTAATGATTGTCGGGTATTGTTGTAGTTTCCCACCATTTATCGAAAAATGTGAAACATACTTTTGTATACATATGTAATATATTTTATTTATTCATTCATTTCAATTAAATAAGCACAAGATTGTTACATAAGTTACGAAGCTATACTTTATCTTTCCTCCATAATGCTTGTTCCCAATACCTAGTTTATTCCGTAACATTTTATTTATTTTTCGATTTCTTATACCTCAATTATATTATTTACTTTTGTCCACTCAATTTGAATGCTGTGGTATTGGTGTAATACCATAATGAATGTAGTATTCAAAGTTTTGTGTTTTATTAATTTTATTTCATTAAAAAAATAGACGATACTAAGTTCTTCCTTCATTTACGTTAAAAAGAACTACTGTGGTCACCGGTTATTATTCTAAAATTATACATTTTTGTTAAGTCCATGGCCACTGGTTATTACCCAAGTTATTATTTATTGAATGGATTTTAAATATATTTTACATTGTGACGGTGATAGAGACATTATAAACAGAATAATGAGTGTGAAAAACGATTTAGTAATGGGAAGACTAATTAATTAACGTGCAAATTGGGCCAAGTACATGTTGTTAGTAAATTAGCTTTTCTATCGTTAGCATATCTACTTTTCAAAGTAGTAGACGCAATAACGTCATTATTTTTGAGTACTTTTAACCTGATTCTTGTCTGTTACTTGAAAACACTATTACGAGATTTTTTTATCTGAGCAGTTAACAGTTAGATATTACTTTATTATTAATATACACTAACTATTAGAATTAGGTAAAGTTTGTAAATAACTTTAGTATGAGTAAATCTCTGAAAATATTGATTCTATTCTGAAAAATATATCTCATTTTTTTCTGCAATCTTAGGAAAATGTACATGCAGGTCAAAATGTACAAGTAATCACCACTACTCATGGATACCCGCGGCACGAGGGACGTCATAGATGCGTTGTCGGCTTTTGAGAAATGAGTAAGCTCGTTTCTTGAAGTTATATTGGTTCCGAAAAGCCGCCGCTGGAAGTTCATTCCAAAGAATAGGAATATAAGAAACTACATTATTGCTGCTATATGCTATTTTTTATTCTGATTATATTTTATATGCCATATATGTGAACGAAATCGCGGTTGATTACTAGTTACTTACAAATAAGACTTCTCATGATATTGAAGTTTTCCATGAATAACTTAACTCCGTTTTTTTATTATCACCGTAAAAGACTAAAATATTATAAAGTGTTTCTGCCATGGTTTGCATACTAAAGGAATTCACCTAAAATAGATCTGTGCCGCAGTACTACGGCACTGACCACGGAAACAAAGAACGTAGCTCGATGACTGTTAAATTTAACTGCAGTTGATTCGTTGTAAACAAGTTTTTGTTTCTAACTTAACGAAGATCTTTGCGATTGACTTAAAAAACCTAGTGTACATTTTATACTGATTTTTTTATGTTCAATATTTACCTATTTTATTTGATTTTTATTGACTTTCTGGGAATAAGATTGGATGGATGACGAAAGCGTGCACGGGCAATGGCGACACTATATCAACAATGCGTGCCTCGCGTGGCCTAGTATATATGCCATGCACCGTGGGAGTACAATTTTAATAATGTTTAAACAGTTCTTCGACTATTGATTTCAAATAACGTAGTAACATTCTTCGTTTAATATTTGAAATGTAGTTTTTTTATTACTATGCACGGCAGAACGAAGATATATACCAAGTTAACTCTTAATTATCATAAAATGTATATTTGCAGAAATGGTGAAATAAGTATTCATTAAATAATTACGTTTAATTATTATTATTGCCTAAGTAGAATCTCTTAGAATTAGAAAGTCTTTGAAGGTTTTGATTTTATTAATAATATGTTAAAAATATAAAATTAGCGTTCTTGTGTTTAACCTTAACCGGCTTTCTTGTAATTTGATGTTTATTGCACGTAGTATGCACAGAAAATAATCAGGATTATGATATTTTTATAAAAAAATGTTCGCCCAAGTTATGTTGGGTATTTGTACTTAGGGATATCTTGGATAAAATTAAATTAAAGGTCATCGGTTTTTATATTTTGTATTTTTAATTTATAAAACAGACTTACATTAGAAAAATCACATAAAGTATAAAACAGACCTATTAAATATTTATGTGAGCCTATATTACATTCAGTAGGATAGGTACTTAGACTACGGGCGGGATTATAACCCGGTACACTTCGAAATTATAGGAAAACACATTCGGAGCTGCGGTAATCGAGTGACTACGATGTACTGAATTGTATTTGCTATTTTTATATTGAGCGCGAATATGTTCTCCGTACAATAACTCAACCGAAATTTTTACATCGACTAACTAGAGCTCGTGAGGCTCGAGATCATGGCTCTTAATAGTGGCCATCGCCCGTAGGGTCATTCAGCCAAGGGTAGTTGACAGGGCATCTCAGGCAAGTCTGCAGATTGATAGTTTCCCCGGGAACTTCCTTGGAGGTGAGCTTGCAAGAATGCGGTACCCAGCAAGCTTGGACACCCTCAACTGCACACTTTTCCCTCCATGGCTCGAAGTTCTTAGCTTCGGTGATCGTGCGTGGGTTTTGTATCCACTGGATAACTTGAGTCATGGTCACAAAATATACATCATTGTGATTCTGTAGAATCTCATCGATCCAGTACAAGAAAGCTTCTAAAAATTCAGGATTATTCTTTAACCACGCAGCATGGAAATAAAGACCGAGAGGAGCACGATTCTGTTCATAATGGCGGTCGAAGTTATGGTTCAAGAAATTGTAGAATTGATCTCCTGTCAGAATGTTAGAGCAAGAGTCAACCATAGCGCAACCTGGTAAGTATTCATCATTGTTGGGATCTTCACGACGATCGAGCTCATTCATGACCATTTCCCAAACAGCATGGCTTCTAGTAGGGCAGCTCTGCAAGTTACCGTGGCATCTATGAGGCATTCTGAAGTACATAGTATATGGCCATAGGGGAGGATTAGAGAGGGGTGCTGTAATAGTGCTGTCGTACAAGAAAGCTTGTTCTTCCATCATGGTGAATTGGTTGTTACCACCGACACGAAGGTACGGTGCTACGTACGCCTACTACGCTGTTGTCGGTGACGTTCGCAAACTTTTCAATGATGACTCTCATACCAGCCATCTCCTTACCCCAGTCATCGACGGTAGCGTTGCTCCAGAAGCGCTCGTCATCATTATGCCTAAAGAATTAAAAGTACATTAATTTTTATACTTACACTTACAATAGAGCCAAAATTCAATTAACACTTACGTAATCGAGTGTACGGCGATTTCGTGTCCCTTCCTGTGTGTTTCTTGAACGGCAGAGTAATTGGTGTACTTATGAGATATAAAGAATGTAGCTTTAATGTCGCAACCATTGGGGTTTTTACGTTTTCCATTGAAGATCTCTTTGTACAACTCAATGTTATTGTTGTTGATGGCATCATCAAATGTGATGGTGATCATCTGTGGGACATCTTTGGCTGGCAAATCACCGGGTATGACGGTGCCATCCTCGGAACAAAAACAGTCGGGAAGAACACACTGTGACGAATCACAAGGTGGGGCTCGATTGGGATCGTTGTCAATATCTAAGACATAAGAAAATAAACGTCAGTATAAAATAGTTAAAAAAAACAATCTCCTAAATCTATAATAGAATATTTTTCGGTACTGATACATAATTTCCGTAAGCACAAGTTCAATATAAAAGGTAAATCTCTAGTTTGCAAACGCGGCGAGAGTTGAAACCAGTACGGGTACTTTCGCCGGGTCAAATCACATAACCACACAGCTGACATCCGCTGGATTTCACTTTTATACACCTATACAATAAGTAGACATATCAATAATAATTTCTAAAATCTACATTGAATAACTCAAAGGTGAGCAGTTCTAATAAATATTAATGATATTCTTAATAAAAAAAAAGTACTTGACCTAAGAATATAATTAAATGACGCGCGCCATAGGTATGTCTCGCGTTATATGCAATATATTCCAAGCCAGGGTCTTCGATATCGGTGAATGGAATTTTGTATCCTTGTCATGTACATAATTACAATTCAAAGTGATTTCGAGCCATATAGCGACGCAGAAAAGCGCATTGTATGAAGCTACTGTAAGGTGATTCCACGCATACCGACTAGCTGTTCGTGTGTGGGGTCAGACACCCCACTGATTTAAACACTTTTAACTTTCCAGTGAAAAGTTTGGTAGATAGAGAGATTAATTTCATCAAAGCACACATATTTTAAATTCTTAGAATATTATTAACATATCTTTATTACTACAAATATTTATTCCTCAAACTAATAAGATGAGAATTCTATTCGACATAGATTTACCTTTTATAAGAACTTGTGTACTGTATTATATTCACATCTACGTTAGAAAGTTAGAACAACGCTGTTTTGATTTACGCCCTTATGCTTCTACAGCGCAGATATATTGTATGATGTATATAATATTTCTATAAATGGATTTTGAATGTTGTTATATATTGATTATGTTAAGTTTGAATTTACCTTTGTACGCTGTGAAATAAATTAGATTGTAGACAATATTGTATGTCATTCTGACCTCACACGATGGCATAAAGAGAAATCGCTTTGAGAACCGTTTATAATTGTAGTGGGTTACGTCATGTGAGTTCAATATTATTGAATCATATGTATGAGAATAGCAAATACTTACCGCAGGAATTTTCATCAGAGCCATCAGCACAATCTTTCTCGCCGTTACAGAAAAGTCCACGTTCAATACAGGTAGAATCACCGCAAGCCAGGAATCCATCTTGGCAAAGAGGTTCTTCGGTGTAAAGAAGAGGTTTCACTTTACGCTCTTTGTTTTTGAGTTTGCAGTTTTTAACTGCTTCCTTCCAGTCGCAAGTTTGTTTCTCGATATCGAAGAACAAACCGGCGGGACAACGGATAGCTTGAATACCCTGGTTAAATAAATAATATCGTACATTTTCTTTTATTGTTTATGAGTAACTAAAATAATTACAACGTATATGAATAAAGAGAAAAAAATGTATTTTTTTAATTATAAAAACATCATGTGTTATTTTATGTACCGTACATCAGTACATCGAAATATTCACTGGTATCTTTTGCAAAATAAGCCCTTTGTTGAAATACATATCAGCCAACCGTGATTTAATCATTTATTTTTATTGAAAATAACATATATAAAAACGCGCAAAAAAAAACTAGAATGGTAATGGCAAGGACAAGGATAAATTTAAAAGCTAAACCGTTCATAAATTCTTCTAAGAAGTGTTTGCAAAAAAATCACGAAACGTCAATTACTGAAAATGAAGATGATTTTAGTCTTGATATGTAAAAACGTACTTTAAAGCATTGGCTTAAATAGCAGTAGCACGATTCCGAGTACATTTAATAGTAACACTAGTTAACCTTAATTTTGAATATCATCAATTGGTTCATAAATTTAATATATATTTTTTAAACTTTACGATAACATATTCGCAAAACATCTATTTCATCGTGGTGAAGTCAACCAATAACAATTTTTGCTCTACGCGTCGGCGAGATGTTTATTTTACTCTACTATTTCATACCGAAAATAATCTTTAAAAATGTAGGTTAGGTAAGTGGTTCCCCTGTTATTGAGAAAACATGATTAATATATAGAATAATACAAGTGTTTTAATACATGAGTGACAATCTTATAAGTCTTTCATAACACTATACTTAATGTTATTTAGAATTATTGTATTTATATTATAAATTTAGCTACACGGAGTTCGATAATCCCTAACTAAAAACATATCAAAAATCAAAACTAACATTTAAGATTTCATGACTCTTTATTTGAGTAACGGAATGCATTATGAAATTGCTTTGACAGCATCACCATCGTAAAATAACTATTTCAGTAATAAATTCTCAAAAACGTTAGTTAGTACACTTACATAATTTCTTACAAATTACACAAACAGTTATTCCCGCTTCGATTTTTTAGAACTTAATATTTGAAAATACAAATAGATTTATGTCTATCTAAATTACTTCATATAAGAAAATCTTTAACAAAAGTAGTAAGCTTAACTTTATAATATAAGTGTGGATAACAAGTACAATACTATTTTGTAAGCTTTAGAGTACTTAGTAAAAGAGGTTACTAACTGTTAACAGTGTTAATTTTTACAATCAAATTGTAAAGAAGTATACTGTAATGCTGAACCCTCACCGTCATCGTTTAATTGTTACCAATAGTCGTCTTAATTGAAACCGATTTGTTTGTTACTAATTTTGTACTTGTTAAAATGTCAAACATTGAATAAAGCATACAACTACATATATAAACCTAAAGAATAATTCATTTTTGCTGCGCAGTTCCGTGTTGAAAAAGTGATCTTGAGCTAACAGACAATAGTCTTAATTTCAGATAGTCATCTATACAAATCTTATTTTAAGCATTACATGTTATATGATGCCAATGCTGAAATCAAGAAAATACTGCTTACTTTGTTTAATATAATAGTATCATCGATCAAACAAAGAAGAAGTAGATGGATTTGTGTATATAATTTAAGCTTTTTTTTACAAAATAATATAGACTACTTAGTATATCTGTTTCCCATACTCTTTAGAAAAAGTAAGTTAGCGCAAATATCACCGTCAAAATTTAAAATTATAACTACATGCAACATGTCCTACAGTCAAATTCTTCGAATTTATGATAGCTTTCTTGTTTACGTCTACAAGTCTATTCGAATACATTATAAATCTCTGTTTTATTTTAATTTTAAGTATTACCATAAACAACGAATATTTTACTGTGTATCTCAAATTGGTCATTACGTACATAATTATAGTGCCGATTTCGCAGAATTATTTGATGTTCTCAGTTCCATTCGATTAATATGTGACAATAACATTGGTGTTGGTAAGGTCAGAGCTGACTCGACGAAGAGAATGCATATGCAATGTACACGCGACGTGCCTGTGGATACCTAGACTACGTACATACCGAGGCGGTACATTGGATGACGTCGCGACAGTTGTCGCCCTCGCCGGCCACCAGCCGGAACCATTCGCCAGCGTCCTTGTCCTTGCATAACTCTTGCTCCAGACTCTCGTCTTTCTTCGCTGTTTCTTCAGCTTGTCTCCGCCATCGGTGCCCTTCAGCAACAGCTGTATCAACATATAATTATATTACTGTTTGTTATTTACTACTACTCATAGTACAAACATACACCATTATTCCGGAAGAATACAAATGCTACAGTATTATTTAATTCAAATACCATTCGGACTATAAATTAACATGTTTATATATTGTATATTAAGTAATTATAAATGTATCTAATACGTAGTTTGATTATAAACATTTTTTGTGCTAAAGTGGAAATGCCACTTGGAAGTGTACGAGTATTTAAATGTCAAAGGTGGGGTGAGCGCTCGTGACATTTGACTCTGTTCAAAATGTCAGCTCTTGGGCAAGCGACAAGGACGACTCTTTCTATGTCTTCTACAAAATTGTACATTATGCATGGCATTTGATTTGTGTGCCGATTAGGCTGATGAAATTACTATAATTCAAAAAGGTTACGGAATTGTTGATTTCCTTGAATAGTTATTATGTTTCAGGAAATTTAATGATACGCCTATTAAGAAATTGTAGTCGTTATTGAACCAGTTTTTAAATATTTGTTACAAGCTATATTTGCTACATCTTCATATTGCGATTTTAATGATGTACATAGTCGCACGTAAATATTTCTTAAGTGACATTGTACAATTATTCAATTTCAAAACCTATACATTAAATAGTAGGTACGCAATGGATTTTATTATTCTTAGCTAATTATAAACTTTACCTACCGAGAATTGGCTAATATCTACTAATATGTGGTGAGGTTATAATTAATAAATTCCGTCTTATCTACTTGTGCGAAAGGTACGTATGTACGTAACATCAGAAAGGAGAATTCTCATAACGTTATCTAATGGTCTTGTATCCGAGTACGTGATTGCGATTGCGTTTTTCGTTTTAACATCTGCATTATATTGTCATGTTTGTTATATATTTTTACCTTTTCAGTTTAGAAGATGTTAACTCTTAATATTATGATAAGATAAATTAGAGTGAGTAATAAAAAAAATAACTGGTGACGTCACTATAACGAGGCTACTCAGATTTGAATATCAAGGTTATTATTATATAGTGCAATTAATTAGACATGATGTATATCAAGAGTAAATATCAAAGTAGCTAGTCGATAAACATACATAAATAGGCGAAGATAAAACAATTCAGTATCGTTCTCCTCAGTTTGTCAATCGTTTTTTTTTTGTTTTGTAGCTATGGACGAGGTTTTACTATTTTGGAATTATTTTTTTTTCATAACACCGAATGGAGAGCCTTTATTTGTGATATTTCACTGTCCTTACGTCTAATAATCTAGAATATTCTTAAACTTTAAAAAAAAAAAAAACAAAATAATATTGAAATTTAAAACTATAGCCAATTATGTTCAAATTTCAACCGCTGAAAGATCACTAGTTTGATATGAATCGACTAAACCCAAATGCATCGGAGCAAAGATTATTTTTAGGACAGGTTTACAGAGTACAGTATTGTCGGGAACAAGTGCTTAATCACAATACTGTACTAGTTTTCCGATTGTTACACGAGTATAATATAACCTGACCTCCCTTTAAAGAGAAAACTGTTTATAACAAACAAACACAATTACGAATAATCGGTACACAAACATCAATTGAATACCACTTATGTAACGCAGTTCGTTATTATTACGACATATAACGTAATATGTTAAACGGTAAAAAAATGAGGTATGCAAGATTCTTTATTACTCAACAATAATGCAGATTATATGCTTAAGTTCTTCATAGTCTGGTCAGGTTATATTCTTTCCAGTTTGACAGATGGAGCAAAAACTGTCGAAGAACAATTAGAAGCGATTTAATGTGTAAATACAGTAATCATACAGGTACTTCTTATTTGGTTGGGATTTACATTGATCATTAAACTTATCAATATATACCACATATTGTAGTACATATTCTTTTATTATTATGTTCTTATGTGTTGAATTAATGTTTAAGACTTTAAATTGTAACTATATGTTCAAAGATTTTCTTACGTTTATTAAATGTTAAGTTAAACGCCAGAACGAAGAAAATAATTACCATAGCGCATGATAACCTTTTATATTATATAATTTATTATTATAATTTCGGAGTGGATAAAGTCGCTGATAAAAGTTAGTTCGTTATCAACTATTAATTGTAAATACATTGCGTGTTCCTGATATTTGCTTATAAACAGTGTTGCCGGTTGAAAGCCTACCAAACAATTTAAGTAGGTTAGGCATTAATAATAATGCAATCTTTCGATTGGTACATGACACGTTCACGACACGTTCACATATGTTATGACTTTAGACATTGTTCTCATACGTTTTATTATTACTTATAGATATGTGTTACGAAACAGTATATTTTAATAAAACATATTTCACTGTCAACAGATTTCTGTGCACCTTGCATCAAAAAAAGGAATCTAATCAAACTGTCATAATTATGCAGTTTTCAGTTTGCAATAATGTATCTGTCTGTGTCTTTTATTAATTAATCCAATTATTAAAGCGCTGTTAAATTAAATTTATTGGAAAAATACTTGTTAAGTTATTAAACGAGTATAGGAGTTGTGTAGGAGGAGGTCAAGGTCATTTTAAAATATTAGGATGTTAATTTGCATAGTGGATTTGTAACATACTAATAATATATAAAAATTATAAGCTCAAGGTGAAAACGATAAAATACATAGTTTCTTTTTCAATAAAAACCAGTTACCTATCTATTCTTATATTAGTTTAAATATGAATAGCAAATAGCATGGCAGTGTACAAAATTAATATTAATTTGTCACTTGATGGAATAATAAAATAACTCGTTTTCTTTGACCCGGATCTACGTTGAAATATGCTGCGTTTATACCATATTTTAACATATGAGCCCTTCATTTCAATACTCCATTAATGTCGCAAACATAGATTAAATACTTTAAGTTAAAAACACATAATACACTCACTTGATGCACACGTTGCGCGTTGAAGTCTTTTTAATGGAATTTCAATTATTCATTGGAAATCAGCTTGAATATCAATTCCTATAAGCACTATCGATATAAGTTACAAGAAAGGCTAATGTGAAAGTTGTTATTATGCACATAAAAGTTTTAGTGTTTTGTTGGATAGCTAAAATATATTTTAAAGCATTTTAATTAGATGAATTAAAAATATTTAAAATGAGATAAGAATTAAAACAAGAACGAGATATGATAAGAAAGAAATAATATTAAGGTAATCAATAAATAAGTCAATTCTACTACAACTAAGAAACTCCACATTGAATTTCTGGTCCCAAGATTTTTTTAATCCAAAGCGTGTCCCAAAAATTTTGTTGACAGTGACAAATTTTGTATACTTGTTGGGCAGTTGAGTTATCCTGTATAAATATGAAAATTTTCAGATATCGTAATACAACTTTGTTGTGTGAATGTATTAGAGAACGTTTAAACTTATAAATGTGTTCACGTTTATATAACTATACTTTATCAAATAAGGCGTCATACTTATTTTTTGTCTCACTGTTTTCTTATGATTTAATAACAACTATCTAAAGTTATAGCATCGGCTTCGATAGTTTCCGTCCAAAATATAATAAAGTAAGTTGAGGATTATTTGTAATTTCAAATTGTAAAAATGTGAGAACAAATAAGTACGCAAGTCGTCACGGACATCGACCGAGTACGTTGTTGGAATGTTGAAGTGTAACCTTATGAATATTTAATATCGACAGCTTGACTTTCCTTCAACAGTGGCGCTCCCTTTAACTGAAGTCATTTTATGATAACGGTAACGGGTATTTCCGCGTGCGGAAGTAGCTATATTGATTAGACCTTGATTATTTCTATCGACTGATTTATATAGACTTAGTAAATAAATATGTATAAAATTATACGTTGGCTGTACATTTCAGTAGTTGAAATCTACATTATAACTTTTATTATTTAGTTAATTTAGAAGTAAAATTAGTTTAATAATATTTTTTATCCTATCAAAAATGTATTACATAAATATAAGAAATACAATATTTACTATACATAAGAAAAGAAGATAATATAGATTGATGCTGAATATACAAAAATCAACTTCTTGATTACTCGTAATAACTATGATGAAATATTTTAGAAGTTTCTTGTCACAATCTCAGCATTTTATTACTGAGAACAGTGGTAAGTTGCATGTTTTTTACTCCATGGTTACCACTACCTCTTATTTTCAATACTAGGAAAGCTATTTAATTCAACTCACATAAGTGTCCATTCCAAACTAAAAATGCAGAATGTTTTGCTGTAGCTATTTCGGACACCTTTTTTGCAAGTATAAACATACTTATAGTATTAGAATGAGTAAGAAATTTATAGAAATTAATCATTTTACTATTACAGCATTTTTTCTTCGAAGTCGTGATGATGGGTCACTACTAGGTTAATTGTATTCACTTCGAAATCGGTCGTGTCTCTTTTTATCGTTTTGGAAACTTTATGTGATTTTCAGTACTAAGAAATATATTCAATTCTCACACCGCAAAAAATCATCACTGAATAATAAATATTTTACGTATAACTAAACGTAGCGAATGTTTTATGTGGATCTAATATTTCCATTTATACTTTTAGATCTTTATCTGAAGCTGCTACATCAATTTATGTATCAATTTTACTATATCTTCGTTTTTACATAATATACATTGATTCACTGTTGTAATTACTATTATAAATACATATATGAGTATTTTTGTTTGTTTGTTTCTTTGTTACTCTTTTACCTTAACTAATTAACCGATCAACATTAAATTCTGTGTACACGTTGTCAGAGGTACAAAAAAAGGATATACGGAATTGTCATGGCGGATATGAACATTAGGAAAATAAATATGATACTTCAATATCGAGCTCATTATTTAGTCAAAGTCTGTAACTTAGTACTTTATTGACTATCACATTATTTTAGACAAGTTAACACTTGTCTTTATTCCTTAATAAATTAATTAAATATTAGTTTCCTTTAACGAGGATTCACTATTTACAAAGTTCAGTTGAGTTACAACATACAATCGGGAATAAAAATCGAAATAACTTTGAAATATGGATTAAATTATATATAATAGATAGTTTAACAGAAACTATCTATTATGTATAATTTAATGAACGAAACGTAATAAGACTTAACTACTAAATCAAAAATATTACAATTAAAAAAGTTATAAAATTGCATGTATATATTATTTTATTGCCCGATTATATCACTTTGCAGTCGTAAGTTAACAAGGCATTGTTCTTCTGATATCCCTTATTAATTTCTTTTTTTTTTTCTATTATGAATTATTTGCAATTGGAATTACAAAATGAGTAGTTTGACGAGTTTAAAGGTAGGATTCAGGTTTTACTGTTTATTACCGTAACTGTGTTAAACGATGAAGGTGGACGAATGTTGTTATGTGATACTCGAATTGAGTAATCTCGGCAGGTATTCACTTATATTTTACATAACCGGGTAGAGCGAATAGATCTTATAAGTGAAAATTGATTGGTGCCAACCAGCTAACGTAGCTATTAGCACATTACATCCGTCACATATTCATAGGTCATGTGAAAGTTCAACCGGGAAATTGATTTGTGTAAAACTCTCAAGTCGCTGTTAATAAAGGATATTTCTAACGTATCTAATTATGAAATAGACGTATATAATATCATAAATTACATAAGAGCTAACTTTTTGGAGTCTACTATCGTCTTCAAGTACCACACCATACTACTATACTGCTCCCTCATAACACATATATTTCTAAATTTATTTCTTCCTTATAATTGCCATTACTTTTTATTTTAGTTCCTATAGTCTTTTATATGTATATAGTTTTTAAGTGAAAAATAGACAATCGTTACCTTGAATCTTAGATATTTATATGTTTTAGTCCGTTTAATAACATAATAAATGTATTTAGAATCACTACGCATTCTAGCGAACTAAATTAAAATATATAATTGTGCTTGTTATTTGAATACATTAAGCGTGTGCATAATTTATTAATTCGACTTTAGATATTTGTATGAAGTAATAACCACACCTTGCAGTAAATAAATACCACAACCTACAGCATACTATATTGGTCACGTGCTAATATTATTAAGCAACAAATATTTCGACTTTATTGTTTTTATTGCACGACTATACTGTTATTGTACGACATCACATAGTTTTCCCAATATTAATGTGATTATTGTATTGATTCCATATTATTTGTACTATTACAGAAACCAAACAATCTATATCGAGTCCAATAATCATAGTTAACAGCAAATACTAATTGGAAGTAGGCCCGATAATATTAATAGAAGCACAAACAGTTTCAACACGTTGTCCGAGTTATCGAAAGTCTCTCTCTCTATTAGACTGTCACATAGTTCCGATGTCGAAATGACTTGACCTACAGACCTAAAAAGAAAAGCTTTTTGAAACATATCTATAATTAGAAATACCTATAAAATACTAGTTTGTTTAAATAAATATATAATTCAATTAAAATTAAATTATAATGTGAATAATATTTATGGCAATAAATTACTATTGTATACTACAATACTGTTTACTTACGAATTATTGAAGTAACATTGCAATAATTTAAATATGTTTAAATTTTTTTAAACTATAAGCTACAACAATTATCGCTTAATAATAATTATTATATAAAGATAATTAAACAAGGCATAAACATGTTAGATATAATAATTAGATATTTATTTCATATTACCGAGTTGTCTATTGATCAGTGTAAACTAACTGTATATATTGTTAAATGAGGTTAAAAACAACTGGGCCATCGGTCATTGCAAATCAGTGAAACTACGAGTAACTCGATAAAAAGTATCGCCGTAAATTTAACTACCGACTTTGAACTATACATACATATATTTAACTCGGATAAAATATTTATCGGTTACTGATAAGTTATATTGAAAATTAATTAACATAGACATATATACGAGTATGTAACCCGAATGATTGCTCAAGAACCGCATAAGGTGAAGTCGTGAGAAGTTATATAGTAAAACGAATTACCGAATATTCAACATTCAATATATAAATAATAATAGTTATAAGCGGGTAGTATTACGTAAAAAGAAGATGACACTCAATTTTGTGAAGTTTTATTAAGAGTTTACTTATATGAATTATATGAATGTTATGAAAATATTGTAACGTGTACGAATATTTGTATTGCGTCAAAATACATACAATTATTTAAATTCATTTGAAAGTTAAAACAAAATGTAATAATTTGATACTTCTAGAACTACAGAAAATCTCCAAATTCAACTCGAGTTTCTAATAAATAAAAGTACTAAACAAATATACGTTTTGAATTAATTCTGTGTATTATCAATAATTAGTAGATAGTAACATGTAAGCTGAATTTTGTGTTATATAATACTAATATAAAATATTGTTTATTATGTCATTCTAAGTGTTATACACTAATGTAAATATGTTACACGAGTTCTCTTTAGATATTTAAGAACGTGTAGGAATAATTATTGTAAACTGGGATTGGTTTAAAATTGCTTTAATAAATAATCAATTTGTATGTGATATCTACTACTGTTGTGTTTTGAAATTCATTACGATTAATACATCCTGCTCACAAAACTACAAGAATTATTGGTTAAAAGAAATATATATATAGCTTCTTTTATCTCAGTGTTAGTATTAAAGTGACATGATTAATTAATAATTCGTAAAAAAAATTCAATAGTAGTACAGCTAAGCTTCCTAAGAATTACTTAAAAATAATATATATGATATGGTACATTTATTTATGATCTATCACAAATTAAGATTACTTAAGTACTGAGAATGTTCGACCCCCGATTCAATTAAACGACGATAGAAGATTAACGTTCACTCTAATATGATCGTTGCATTTTTACGTTTATTTATTTTATGGATAATAATTATGCAATAAACATATTTAAAGGGTAAATAGTTTTCAGGCTAAGTTACACCTGTCTCGGTACAGGTCGTGGCGGCGGCGGTTAGCCGCCTAGACTATGAGTGGTGTGACGTCATCAGCGCAACCGCAGCGCAACACGGAACGAATGTGAAAGTTCCTCGTAGCCGCAGTGCGCAGCTAAACCAGCTGCTAATATGTTGTTTAACAAAATACAGACTATTGCAGAATGTCAATAAATAGTCATCAAGGCTAAGCCTTATTCATTTTACGGACCTTTAAAGGTCGAAGCATATTGATATGTTTACAAAGACAAATTGAAAGTGAAACAAAAAAGAAACAATTTAGTTGCCTAACCAAAGTTATTATTAAACCGATATAATTGCTTTTGAAATTTTAGAACGATTGTTCATTGAGTTTTCAAAATAATAATACGATGTGACGACAAACAACGTCTAGAACACAATTAGTAACAATAAGTTAACGTAGCATTAAGTTAACGTGACTTGTCTACACATGAAGTAGTATTTATCCTTGAAAGCTTGTGCGCTTGTTAGAGCTGATGTCCTTTGGTGTTCGATGCAACTGAATTGTGGTCGATTGCATTCATTTATAAACTCTGTAGAGACACGGTCAATCTCGCGACAATCGAGCTACAACATCACTATTCACTGTGTGCGACGCGACACTTGGCATTGAAGCATTCACTCAAGAATTTGCAGATGAGCAAACATGATAGCGAGTCTTCCCTGAGGTCGCGAGATGGACGACGTCTGGATGCGTAAGATAAAGGTTAGGACTCACCGCAGGCGAACAAGAGACACGCGGCCAGAGTAGCGACACGGGCGTAGCGCGCCATGACGGGATCACAACAGGTCGTTGCGCGGCCGTCGTGCGGTTAAATAGTGGCCTCAATCTGCGCCCCGCCCGCCCCGCTCGCCCACAGTGCTTATACCTCTGCCGACACCCTTCGCGCACATCAGCTGTGAATCATCTGCAGCATCAGGACTACCACCGCTTCCAATCCACATATAGATATGGTACAGTCCCGTAGCTATTACACAACATCAACATTTGTAGCTATTAATAGCTCGGTTATGTAGGTAATAACATAAAGAAAACAATTAAATTCTGCAATACTTTTGAAAATTTAAAGCTCTGAGATACTATACAGAAAAGGAGGAAGGTTTATAAATATTCAATTAGTTAATCGTGCAGACGAATATTCCTCCAACCTTATTTATATTCTGCTCTTTGTATATTTATATGTGATATAATGAATAACTAATCGTATAAAATCCTTATTATAATATTCAAATTTTTTGTTGCCGAGCTGTTATTTCAAGCTTTTTCAGTTTTTGACATATACTCATGCATAAAGACCAAAATATTTGTAAACAATACATTCTCTACTATAATATTAATCTTTTTAAGTATACTAATTATGAAAAATATAGGTATGCGTGTTGTGTGTATAAGTTAAACAAGAAATCAATAAGAACTTATGTTTCTGAAAAATTATGTTTAATGTAAGATATATTAGAATTCTTTTTTTGAACAATTTTTTCCTTAAAATTTGTTTATTTTATATATCGCCTGAACGCTCAATAATCATCCATCGTAACGTAGTTACGAGAATCTATGTATTTGGTCGTTAAATTAAATTAGTTTTAGATAAGCAATTTGTTGTTTTCAAATCACAAAAAAGTTCATATTCTGTGGATATATTTCACAGAAAATTGTTGAAAGCTCTTCGATACAAGCGTTTTCGATGGGGCTTAATAGGGTTAGGTAGTTTAGTACAAAACCATGTTGCCATGTTCCCGAAGCCCTGCTAACAACAATTCGCGCCGCATTGGGAAAGGACATTATCACGTATGACCCGAAACTTCTACCTCATTTTACTACTTTACTACTACTTTATGAGGGATAATCATAACGATAGCACCTGTTCCGGTGTTTTAATGCAGTGATGATGATGATTGTTGTCTAAATAAGCAAAATTCGTACGCCATTGCGAATCTTGCTCAAACCATAACCGTCTCGATCGTTCAATGTGATATCTCGTCGATGCTAGACAGGTCTTTGTCTTCCTGGAACTCTCCAAACCTCGTACACATATTTTTAAGCGATAATTATTTTCAAGTTATTGCTATACTTCAGGATGTTAAAATATGAGTATATTCAATGGTTTCTAAATTACTAATAATTTTGATGGACTAACGATTTTTCAATGAAATTCAACCCTTGTATAAAATTGTGATGTAAATGTAATGAAAATGTCATTATGTGTGGAAAATTCTAATGGCTATAAAGTGCAAAGTGACTTACGCATCCCGTGTTTGGTACGAATACCAACAGTATCAACCGTCTACTGACGACGCGTTCAACCGCCTTTTTTATTATTTGTATTAGATTACTCGTTTTGTCGGTCCTTTGATTAATAGTTTCATATTTAACTTTTTCAGGGGCACGTCAAACAAATAAAATCAAACATCTTTTGATGCACTGAGATGTGGCAGCGGCTAACCAAATACGGTCCCAATGCGCCCCAACCCAAAAGCGGCGGTCGGTACACCGTGGGTTTTTAGTCCGTGCGAGTCGGACATAACCTATTCTCTCCCGCGGGAGAATGGGTATCCATAAGGGATTTCCCCAAGTTAATAAAAAAAAAGCGGCTAATCAATTGCGGGCGGAAACGCAAAATCGAGTATTTATGATGGATTTGTACAAAATAACACCTTCATCAATTCGTAATTAGTGGCGTTTATAATGTTACCTATCACAAAATTTCGAAATAAAATTCATTGTACATACATGTTTATTAATGTAGAAGATGCAGCTATTTCAGAGATTAGTCATTGTATGTGCAACTAAGCCTAAAGGGCTAAAGGCTCATTGGCGATCAAGTGATAGTAGAGCCTCAAAAATAAAAGGTAAAAATCATATTATTTAAAAATAAACAAAATCTTGTTTTTTTATTACTAATGAAAAATTTAATTTGTGTTCTGATATTACCTTTAAAATGTTAATATGTTCTTCTATAAAGGTACTTCAGGAATGCCAATGTTTTGCATCGAATAAGTATAAAATCGTACAAATACATTATTTATATACTCAACTTATCACTTTTTATAAAAAGTAAAAAGCAATGACCCTACCGCTTTTTTTCATTGACTGAAATGTGCGTGAATTAATGTTTTTAATAAGTACGCGGATCGGTATAGATTTGTTTATTAGACTCTATCCCATTGCGTATGTTACTAAGATCATTCTCTGTTCAGTACGAAAATTGAGTTCAATAAGGATACAAATAATGGAAGAGCTAAACGCGATAATAATAGCGACATCTGCCATTAAAAAATATTTTGTAAGCGACAGCAATCGCTGTGGGCCTGCTTTATGTGAATATATATATATATATATATTAGGGTGTACCAAATAAAACGATTTTTTTTGCTCAAATGATCGTGAAATTTTGTCAAGGATTACTAAAACAGAGATTGTCAAGATCTGAGCCTTTAATATTGATGTTTAGAGGTCGCAAGTGGAATTTTTTGATCTATACGTATAATACAAATTAAGAGTGTGTTTATAATATTAAAATAACAACTTTTTAGGGAACGGATTTGAAAGTACGCTACTTATAACAAAAATCCAAATCTTAAATTTGTTGTCGATATTTCTGTTTTTCCGAATAATCTCCGAAACGGCTGAACCGATTTTGACATCGATTTTGATAGAAATTTCGCTGACAGATAGATGATATTACAGCGGGTGACATAGGCTATTTTATTTTAAACTAGCTGTTAGCCGCGGCTACGTTTGCAGTTGAATCTCCAAAACGGTTGATAGATTTTCACGGGACTTTTACTGTCACATAACTGACCTTATAGAAGTAGCCACTGGCATATAACTCAAGTCATAAAGACTAACTTGGGCTATTTTATATTCGACTAGCTGTTACTCGTGACTACATCCGTATGGAATACCCGAAAGGATTGAACCGATTTTCACAGAACTTTCACTTGCAGATAACTGACGTCATAAGAACTAACTGATACGTTATTTTATCCTAGACTAGCTGTTACCTGCGACTGCGTTTGCGTGAAATCTAGCAAAAATATGTTGTTCGGTGTAATGCGTGAGGCGTGAATCATGTGCTATACTGGATTCCGAAAATTAATTTAATTAAAAATTCATATATTTGTATAGAGTTATGAAATTTGAATTATTTTATTTTTTTGATCAATGAGGCGGCCATTTTGTTGTATTTATTGCAATCGCATCTACATAATTCAGTAACCATAACAACGTATAAAAATATTTTGTCGAGTTCAATAAGCACTATTTTAATTGTGAAATATTAAAAACTGCTTACAGATAGAGATTTAGTTTTATATCTTGATTTATATTAATGCAAAGTTATAGGACAACAAGTTTTTCCGTATATTTCGTTAGAAAAATAGTTATCAACTCATTGTTCAAAATTCAACATTATAATAAAAGTAATTTTGAAGATGGTCTGATAGTTTGATAGATGAAGAGGTCTTTCTAAGAAAATATTAGATCATAAACGTATTATTAGCTGAAGAGTTCCATAATACAATTTCTTGCGGAACAGATTAGCGATTAATTTTTGTATGGTTAATACAAATTACACTTAAAAATTCAAATATTTAAATTATACTATAAAATAAACTTATAATTATATTGACAATATTACATGTATATAATAACATTTTAAAGATATAATGTTATATAATGTACAGGTTGCAATTTTCATAACTTTCTTATATATTGTAAGTGAGCACTGAGATGGTTATACAGTGGGTTAAAGTTCAACAGCTAGTTTCTTATATAACTAATAATTAATTAACAAAAATATTTTTTTATTTGGACTTTTTAACTCGGCTTCAGTTTATCGTGCTGAAAAAAAAACAACTTACATTCGTATAGGAAATTGAATGTCTTATAAAACAGGTATCTTATGAATTTTTGATTAATCCATTCCTGTAAGAGTTATTCAAGATGAAAGTTAGACATTTAATGAATTTGTGTATTTTACCGCATACTCGGCCACGAGGTTTCTAAAAATGTCTTTAAAAATCGATATACAATAAAAAAAAACATAATAATATAAGCACTAAGGTAATGAAATCATTGCAGTCATTAACTAGTTATTTGATCAGGAACGCACAGTCGTACACAATACATTTAATATCATGAGTCACACGCTCTGCAAACTCTTGTAAAACCAACAATGTAGTTTTGTAACATTGTTTCTAGATGTGTCGACTAGTTATTATTATTTATGATAAAGCTCGTATTTGATCTTTATGATTAACTTCACAATCTACAGAATACTTCTATTTTTATTCTTCAAACAACTTATAAATCAATTTTCCCGAATATGTGCATATGTGCACGATTTTTTCAGAAAATATACGACCGTTTTTTATAATAATTACTACACATTTTTGGAAAGGGTTATCGTATACAATATCAAGGTATCATTTTTATGGTATGCCTTTACTCATAAGTTGAATAATTTTGTTAAGCACAGTTTCGCATTGTATTAAACGAAAAAATATTACTTTCTTTTACTGCGTACATCTGTACCATCTCTCCTTGCAAAGTATAGACTAGAAACACGGTGCAGATCTGTGTGATAAAGTATAACGAAGTAGATCATTAATCTATATAAGTAAAAGATATAGGTTTGACGCTGTACGCGCGTCACGCTAAACTACTGGATAGATTTAGATAATGTTTTTTTATTAGTTTTACTTCTTAGACACTTAACCCTTATCTTTAATCATTATTTTATATTCATTAAATATAAAGTTGTTTAAGGTTTCAAGGAACTACAATTTTTATAACCAATGTGTGAAGTGTAGTAAGCGGTGTGGTGCGCGTGTATAAGAGAGAGGAAATAAACGAATAAAATAGTTTACAAAGAAATGTTGTAAGTAAAGTATACTTTTGGCCCCTGTTTTTGTATGATGTTCCTCTGGACATAAAATATATTGTTATGATAATAAACAAGGTAGACGAAGTCGCAAATATCAGCTAGTATGTAATAAGAACCTACACTAGTTTGATTTCAAAGCTCCTTAATCTGAATGCCATATCTTCTACAGTTTTACGTCATTTACAAACTTTCTTTAGTATTTAAATTTACAATTTTATCTATTTTAAAGCATCTTGGTGGTTTATGCAAACACATCATCACAATATGCTGAAGAAATTCCTAAATTGTTTAAATATAAAATCAGCATACCTCAATCCTCATTCAATATACAAACCTAAAAAAAGAATCCATTAATATTATGACGTATGTACATATATACAAAGTCTTGCTGTGTTTAACAATTCCATGTAACTAAGTCTACTAATAATTAATGTCTGCACAAAGCTTCAGAGCATATTTCTGTATCCAAATGTTATTAAAGGAAATAAAACAGCATAATAGTAGATATTGCTTTATTCGCTAAATTTATAGCCAAGTATAGTTCAATCTTTAGATTTTTGAGCTAGAACATTTAGTAGAAAGTTATCAATAGTGACAAATCACAGGAAGGTATAATATCACTAGAGAGCAGATAAACTAATTTTCTCTACATACTTAGAACTCTACAGAATAGATTAATGTTACAATATCAACACAAAGATTGCTAGTTACTTGATTCTATACATTTTAAATTCATTTGAAGTAATTTATCATTTTAAAGATAAATAGACACTTGCTATATACTATATTCTAAATAATATCCTACATTTATTATTCTCTAATACAAAAGTAATAAATAATACTAAGTACTAAGAAAATAATTCTATGCAACTTATGAAAGCGCAATTCCCAATAAATTTACAACGTATATTTTTAGTCGCATACCACATTTGCACCGCACATACTCACAGCGTGTAATAAGAACGTACGATCTACGTTATTAGTTATATTAGAGACTGGAAATAATCTACCTATTAATAAATATCACAATGTGGCTACTTAAATAAATAAAGATAAGGCTTTCATACACTCCTAAGTCTCCTAAGTTTTTCGGTGTTTATTGCTAAAGAAATTTTCTCGCACTAATAGTATAATTCTATCCTCTTCTCGTATGATTGTTGTAAATTTCGAGATAAGTATATATTGTATGCATTGCCAAATTATACGATATTATATAAAATAGGCTACATAATAAATTAATTTTAAAACAGATGATAAAAGTCAAGAAAATAAATAGTTTTTTCACTGCAATTTTCAACAGATAATTTTTATAACATAAATCTTTTTTTTATTATTTTTTATTTGTTTTAACACTTATAACGTTAATATCGAAAATTATAATAACATTATGTTAATGTATTGGTATTAGTATATAATATACCATACTTTTATGGAAGTAATGTATTCGATACAGACATTAAATCGGAAATGCTTATATGACAATGATTATCTTTATCTACACAAATATTATACGTTTATATATTTCTTAGATATTTTGGAGATTTATATTAAGGAGTAAATTATATTGATAGTATATAGATATAGGAATCAAACGATATCAGTCTAATGTTACACAATAATCATTAAGCAACGCACACTTTCCCACAAAAATTATTATCCATCAGTTAATAGGCATCAATTAAAATACCGTTAAAGACCATCAAATTCCTAAAAGTAAAAAATAGTTCTTTTTCTACGAAGTATTCCTACAGTATAAGAGACAATGCTTAATTTATATTTATTTTAAGGACACGTAGTATGGAAACACGGCTATAATATTTTTCTACAGAACTGTATCTTAAAGTTTCAACTTTTGAGAAAGATAGAAAGAAGACAGTAATGTCAAAACATTTTAAGCAATTTATATTTGTCATGCATAATGCAATGACCTGTCTTTATTTATTAAGATGTACCGTATAAGAGTGTTTTATTACTATAATAACGCTTATAGACATTACAGACAATAGGTAAATGCTACTTTCTCAAAATACACGAAAACATGAATTATTGCCGACAATGCTAATATATCAATGCTAATAATAGTGTATGTATGTTAACAAAAACAATTCTAATAATGGAATATATTACTAAGATATTATCATGATCAGTGAATAATTTATCTTTATTATTTTCGTATTCTGAGTTAACTATTTGGGTTACTCCGTATGACTTTGCTGTGGTGACATGGGTTGATAGTATTATACACTGTTATGAATGAGAGAACATTAAAAATGAGACCAATACTATGGTGTCTACATATACTCGTATGACTATTAATATTGAAACGATTAAATATATAATTGCATATAATATTTATTAGTAAATGATATTTGATTGTCTTTCCATAATATATATATATATATATATTTATTTGTGTTGATGTAATGAATATTTCTTCACAGTTCAATGTATAGCCCATGAACTCGCCGTATTTGTATTCATATACGAAACCGCATAACCCACATAACATGCACCACCTGCACTCGAATGTTCTAACTTATACAATACTTTATCTTGACACATGTATATAAGGTGTATAATAACGTTCAATTTATTTGACCATATTGTCGTATTACATCATCGCATATGCGTTAATGTTTGCATAATCACAAATTCTGTATACAATCGGTAGATCGTCTTTTTGTAGTAGATCAAAGTAAAATGGCAAGTAAACTAAAAGTGTTTCATTGCAGTAACCAGCGACTAATTAAATTTTAGATATGGAATACAACGTCATTAAAACCAATCGTAATATAAATATAGCCTCACTGATCAAAAAGGCTGCCAAACATTTTATTATAATTGTATTGTATTATTAATTAAACAATAATAATATCAGCCTAAAATGAATTCACTATTAGGCAAAGGATGCTTGTCAAAGAGAACACAGCGTCAGTTTTATTCGCCATGCTAGTTCATGGGTAAGTGCAATGGCAACATTAATGTCTGGGAAAGCTTTAGTTTCCATGAATGCATTTATTAGAAAAGGATGTTTGAAATTTCACATTTCAGTTTTGATGTAATTTGAAATAAGGTATATTCTGAATGATTAAATATTAAAATGTATCTTTAAGAACTCAACTATGGTATTAACTCGGTATTATTGTTCTTTATGATTTTATAACATATAACATTTCAATATTGTAAAACAGAGTTAGTTTAATACTGGGGCCAAATGTTACAAAGTAATAGTTAGACTCAAGTACGTTTACTGATACAGCAAAGGTTGGTTAGCCGCAGTAGAGGAGCATGAAACAGATGTCGCCGGTGCAGAATCTCCGTTTGCAAGTAAAGCATCCGCGGAACCTGGTTCTGTCACTGACTCTTGCGTCTGTAACAACATGTTTGTTTATGAGAACCTGGAAACCAGAAGGTGATAACGTAAAATATCAAAATCTTTGTTAAAATATATCTAGATAATTTATGTATAAATTTAAAAAGCCATTACGTTAAAGCACGTTATGTTATATAACATATAAATACGAACAAGTTAAACCCGAAAAATGTTAATAATTAAAAATAAGTGTATATATTTATACTAAGGAAGAAAATGAGACCAAATCTTCTGTGGAAATTTTGGAAAATGGGTATACATTTAGCAATAAACTATTTAAGGCAAACGAGCCGAAGATCTTCTATAAAGTATTATTTCGATACCTAATCTCTTATTCTATGCTTTCCACTTTAAACATAAGTCAAGTATCATCTGCAAAAAGAACTTTGATCATTTAATATATTAGGGACAAAAACGGCCCTAGAGCCCAGCGGGACGCCAATTCGTGATAACGATTCGGCAGAGGTTACACCATCTATGTTCATGTTTTGACAACAATGTTTTAAGTATACGACTAGAAGATGGAGAGAAGCTTTACAAATACTAGGTGTTTTAATTTGCGACTAAACGTACCACGGTCAATGCAGTTTAAGGCCTTAGACATATCACAATAAACACCAATTTTATTCTGCGACTCTTCCCAGGCCCTCAATATGTGGCTTATACGTCACACATAGAGGGCACCAAAGGACACCACCGTCAACAATAACCAATACAAAACATAGTTAAATTGTTAGTTAAGTACCGTTATAAATTTTTAAAAGAGAGAAGTGTCAAAGAAAATAAAGTAAAAAAGATACTTTAAATATCAATTGAAACGCAAATTTGTAAGAACGACAAATTAATTAAAATCAGCTTTAACTTGAATGAGAATTGTATATATCAGGGCCAAATGCTAAAAAATAATTTCGTACAAAGATTTTGCTTATAACAAGAAATTAACCTTCCGTGTTCACGTCAAAGTTCAGAAGCTGCAACTGACATCGGCATTGAAAAATATTTAATGTGGTCGTCAATATTTAGAACAGACATACGTGAATAAAATTGTGGCTTAGTTGGTAGTGTGTTCGGACACAGCGTCGAAGGACGTAGGTTCGAATCCAAGCAACTGAGTCGGAGCTTTCGGTGAAGGAAAACATCGTGATGAAACCATAGCATGGTGGTAGGGCTTTTTCTAAGTCCGTCTGGCTAGCTACCACCCTCAAGTTGAAAATCTGTCGCCAAGCACCTGTTGGTGTGTTCCGGCAGCTGCACTTGAGAGCCAGTCTTCTCTAGGGTTAGCGTGACTACCATCTTAGACCACATCGTCATTTAACATCAGATGAGATTGTGGTCAAACGCTAACCTATAAAGCATAAAAAAAAAAAACAAAAGGTTTTTGGTAAGCTACACCTTTTTCAGTACGCCCTGTAGCAACGAAAGATTTCATGTACAATATATTATTTTATTTCGAACTGACTACACTGTTGGCTTGTTAAGGCCGCTACAGTTTCACCGGACTACTAAGGGGAGCGCTTAAGGCACTCACCCGATTTGTTTAGGCGAACAGCGCTAGGGCACTCGGTGCGCCTCGGCTTGAACTGTCGCCGAGTTTCCCCGATCTGACTAAATTACAATATATTATATGTATAAATGGACAGTACATTTTAAATTGCTTTTGGTAAATCTACGGTGCTATTTTAGATGTAATATTTTTTATTATAACTTTGTGTATTATTTACAAGATTACGTTTGTTTCTGGTGGTTTAAATGTAATTCAGTTTATATTCGTGTTGGTTAGATTTGTCAAAGGAAAGCCGGCGGAAATCGACATATATGAAATCGCCAAAGGTTTATAAACTAAGACAACAATATTAATATTCATATACAGATTTCGCTTCGCTTAATTTATGCAAAGGGTTTTTAAATGAATATCGATATTCATAAAATATTGGAAAACCTTGAAGTTTAATAACAATTAATCTAAAAAGCAGATAACGATTACAAAATTAACTGAAAAATATAACAATTTTGGATTATAATAAAACCAACCTGTGAAGCTTGCTCATATTTTATCGACGATCTTCTCGATGATATAGATCCCAATCTGAGCAGCCTACCTGTCCAGGGCGACACATCATCGGCCTGTTCAGATAGACTGTCCGAATTGAGTCGTTAGTTGATGGATGGATTCTTTATTTTCATATAGGTCTGGGTGTAGGCTTGGTATGCGTAAAGTCCAATAAAATTTACTCTTTATACTATTATTATATAAAAACAAGTTTTAATTTTGCATTCCGGTATTTACCTAACATGCCATAATCATTTAGAAAATAACTAAGAAGGTCTAAAAATGTTGTGATACTTACTGAAGGTTTATCCATATGATCAATAGGTGTGTCACGCTTGCCTTGCAGGTAGTAAGTCATGAGCTGGCCCTTGCCCTTAACGGCGACTAGACCCCGTTGCTCAAAATAGTAACCGAAATTTTGAAGTATCTTGCATGTTTCTTCGGTTACCTACATTACAGGAAAAAACATTTAAATTGTATATACCTTAACTTCATTTCATACATAGAAGATATATGCGAGATATTATTATTTATAGATCTATCAAGTAAAGCAATCAGTTATTGTACCAATTAAATGAAACTATTACTGGTTTCAGCATGAATGGGTCGGCTCGCCCGGGGTAGTACCACCCTCTCACAGAAAACCGACGTGAAGTAACAGTGCTCGCACTGTTGCGTTTCGTTCGGTCAGTGAGAGCGCCGGAGGCCCACATATTTAAAAGGCCGACATCGCACTTGTAACTCCCCTGGTGTTGCTAGTGTCAATGGACGGTGGTGATCACTTACCATCAGGTGACCCACCTGTTCGTTTGCCCCCTATAACATAAAAAAAATAAAATAGTATTAGTAATATTTAATGTCATTGCGAAAACAACCAACAGTGCTATATAATTAATTATTACTGGATTTTTTTTTTCTGGATGAATGTCCTTTTTTATACCCTTGATAACTTGCACGCTAAATTTCATTATAATCATCTGAGTAATTATAACGAATACCACGAACAAACAAACTTAGATTCTTCTTTACAATAATAATATAAAATAAAAAAGCCCTAATTAATCCACTAACTGCGAGTACACTATGATAGTATTATCGTGAAAAATTAATATGTTTCGGGTTCGTGGACCCCTCTTCGGGTAAAGACCTTCGCCAGAAAATTCGAAGCGTTGCGATTTTTGCGATACGTATCCAAATCTTGTCTGCGGTAAATTGTATATAATAATTATATTAGTATTCATTAGTGCATCTCTTAGTCTAATTAGTGCATACTCTTCATATTTATACTATGTAGTAATTACTAATTATAAGTAATACCTAAACGTAATTAGGCTTTTCCTACAAAAAATGTCATGTTCCTTACAACAGTGTATCTACTTACGTTATTTTTTTTTTAATCGATACATTTTTCTTCAGTTACAACGTATGTTTTGAAATACTCTATACTATGATGCTATAATTGGGGAGTTTTATAAAGTGTATGGATTTTGACATAGAAAATGTCGGAATGTTTTGTAGAATAATAGATACTTGTATACAGCCAGCTTTTCCAGTACTCTCCATCCGCGAAGCGACATTGACTGTGTTACCCCAGATATCATAATGGGGTTTGCGTGCACCGATAACACCAGCCGTTATAGGTCCATGATTGATGCCCATACGTAGAACGAAATGATTGAACGATTGTTCGTTGATTGCAGCTAGCACCCGCTGAAGCTCCAGCGCGAACTCCACTAGGCACGCGAGGTGCGCCCACCGCATCTTCACACTATCTGATGGCTACAACATTTTTATAAATTTACTCACCTTTATCGAATATATACACATTTGAAACTTGAAAAATGAAAGCGATAAACACAGTTTTTTTAGTTAAATCGCTACTAAATTTAGTATTATACTGCTAAGCGACACTAATGTATTCAAATTCATACTAAAAATAGTATTAATATTGTTTTCCGTATGTTCACGGCTGTCTAGATAGAATAATATGTATTAATCACGGTCATCGGCTTATTTTAAGTACGTACAGAAAACATTTCAACCTTGTCTACGTGTGCTATAGCATATTTTTTTTTATAAATTGAAACTGCAATAACCCGAATTATTTCGCGTTTCTCTTGAAGTTCGACTTATTTTGGGTTCGGTTCCGAAGGTAAATATAATAAGTTAAATAATCTTCAAAGTTAATAAATATTCAAACAGTTAGAATGGTTATCAAATAAACTTGTCTTTCTTCAGATCATCATCATCATCATCATCAGCCTGTTAGAAGACCCACAGAGCAAACAAACAATTTTTATTTTTAACATCTTATGCATGATCGACCTTTGTATTAGACATCTATCACAAAACGTTGATTAAAAACATAAATGTACAGATATAACTACAGATTTATTAATACAGATCATGATAATATGTAAATGTATAAACAAACAAAAAGATAATAATATGTTTATATATACCTGCATTTGTCGTGTAGGGTTTAGACCGGACGCAGCCATATAGGTCGAACTGATTGTTTTAATTTTTATGATATCTTTACTGAATTTTGAATCCTCTAATAACTGAAATAACATAGTAGTAATCGTTTTAAACGCAACCCATCTAGAGCATATTAAGTAGTAACAATTCTATTAGGGACAAGAAATATATTTTGTAAATATTTTCTGTCAACTACATTTTTGGAAACTCTATTAGAAATTACAGATATGAATTTACGTACTCGTCATTATTGTATACAAAATAATTCTGTCTGGTTTTGTATCTTGTTGAAAATTTATTTTCTACGCATGCGCAAGAAAATAAGTGGAACAAATTACATCGGAGAGGGATAACTATTAAACGTTCACATTATAATTATAAAGTTATAAATTATAAAATCATAACTATTAAGTTATAATAGTAACAATTGTTTTAATTAGTCCTTGAAAATATAGATATTTTAAAATATTTGTGTAAATGATTGAATGTTATATCACTGTTATTTCACTGGTGGTAAGTGAAAACATATTATGTCTTTCAAATAGAAGAAATTGTACAGTGTAATTCCTATCAAAGCGAAAATTTTAATTCCTCAGTTTACTATATAACACCTTCTTATTTACCATATGAAAAATAACAACGTGACATATTCACTCATGCTGTGTGGAAAATAAAAACGACATAAATTCATTCACACCGTATCAAAAACAACAGGAATAAAATTCACAAAGGTAATACCACAAATTATTGTTCATTTCATAAAATAAATAGTGACAGTGTTTGAAATAGCCCTATGTAGTTTTTGAATTACGGTCTTATGTTCATGAAAATAATGTGAAAATCAAATAAGAACTCACCAAATCAAAGTCTGATATCACTTCGTTAAGAAAACGTAAGCATTCTAGGCCTTGGTTGTTGACAGTTTCTTCCGAGTAGAATTCTGCAACAATATTAATAAAACCATTTTATATTAATACTAGCAACTGACCGTGACTTCGTGTAACTTTAAACGCGAGCAGTTATTCATTTGCAGCAGGTACAGAAGAGACCGCAGTACAATCGTAATGAAATTTAAAAAAGTTTTATCACATCAAATATTTTGAAATACATAGAGCTGTGTTAAAGATATATCGACTGCCAATTAATGTAACTAATACGACTTACTAAAAACGCTAGTAGATATATTAGAAAACTGAAGTTTTTTATGGCGTATAAAATAAGTCAAAAAAGTAAAAATGAATTTAAAATACCATTTGTAGTTTGTATACGCCGATAAATTGGATCCGACAGATACAAAGAAGTGGCATTTAATTTTATTCCGAATGACATTGGGCGACGATAGATTCTCGCGAATTACCTGAAAAGTTAGGCATGGACGCGAAGAGGACGCCAACCTCCGCGTAACTCTGGCTGTAGAGATCGCGATGGTGATGTCTAGCGCCGACAAAATGCGTAGCGACATGTGGCGGCAACACGTTATGAATAAGTTGTTGGTTACGACGCCTGAGGTCGCACGCCTGCTCCGCCTGCGCGCGCATCCTCTCGCTGCGTGAATGACAAGCTCGTTCTAACGCCTCCAGCTGAACGGAAAATTCGATAGAAATAAGATAATATTGACAATATTTTTTCTTTTAAACTAGTTAATTTTACATGTAAAGGTAGGTACGGAAACATGAAAAGATTGCATGTGCTTTATAAGACTCGAGTGACTAAATTACATAGAAAATTTCTCGAATCAGTGTTCAGTAAGTATTCGAGAAGGTAACGAATAATTGATTTCTCTGAAGGCGTAGAATAGCACATGAATAAATTTGGCATGGTTTAACAAGAAACAAAAGCAGTTGTTAGAGTAATTAGGACCTCCTTGTTTAGATATTATTATTATTCTAAACTTATACGGTCTTATTACAAAAACAAAAATGAACACGCGTTTAACACGAGTTTTACTAAACAGTGTCTAAAATTTTCAACACGTGTTTAAAATACTTTATTACAAAAGAATGTCTAAGCGGTCTCTAGCTAAATATATGGTTTTTGTTTTTTATTCAAGCAACTCTGAATAGCATTCATTCAAATCAATGTTATCGTTCAAAAACGTTCCGATTTACGAATAATAGTTTTGCATAGATCTTCATTAGGAATATTTATTTATTTTAAGTGAAATTGGTTATAATTATTATGACATTTGGTTTAAAGAAAATGATGTAATTATTAAAATAAGCCCTATATATGCTTAAATTAATACACCAAATTGCGTAAAATGGAAGAACAGTATAATCTCAGAATAAATACATTGTGAAATATCAATAATATCATATTGTAGTAGTTGTCATTTACTTCAAAATTGTCTAATTTATCTATATCTTCCAAATTAGTTATACACAAGAAATCCATAATTTACTACGACACGTATTTTGCCGGCAAATAGAAATAAAATAAATCACAACAATAAAATGAGAACTGTGAACTTAGACAAGTGTTATATAATGTTTAAATTTAAATAGTATCTATTTCTAAACAAAGGCTTAACACTCTTTTGTGATCAAATTTTATGAAACAAATGTTCGACACGTATGTAACTTTTTTGTAATAGCACTGATATTATTGAAAATACGTACTGTACATAGAGTAATTAAATTAATAAAATCTGTGAATTCACATTATGAACTTTCAAGTGGAAAGTATTGACGCGACTTATTAAAAAGGTTATTTCAATATATTTCTAGGTAAATAATCATTCTACATGATGTAGTTATTATAGATTTATTATCAAACTTATATAGACTTATAGTCTGGTAAGATTAGTAAAAATCTGTCAAAGCCAAAATTTATTTTCAATTTTAACCAACCCCAGTTTCTGTTACTCTCTGAGTGAGAAAATTAAAATACATAAATTATATTCAAGTTAATTAGATAAATATGAGTTTTTGCTGTTCATTATAATAATATCATTTCAAATGCTTACATTTACTAACAAATAATGTATAACTCACATATCTGTGAAAAATGAGGATGCCAACGACGATGAAAAACAGCATCAATATGTTTCGACCGCTGTGAATTTGTGCTCTGAAAATAAATATTATAAGATATAATGAAAATAAAGTTCCTTTCAAGTTCAAACACTTCAAAACTACTGAACGTATCCGCATAGGTCTACCATTCTGACCATTTCATGCGAAATTTTTGCGCACATGGTTCTAGGATTCATATTTGTGCGATTCTATTAACCCTTTGCCGTTTCTCTTCCATTTACTTTTGTATACATTTTTAACACCAACAAAAACAAAAGACGCGCATAGCAAAGCGGGCGCGTATTAGCTAGACTTACATAATATATGCGTGTAAGGACAACAAGTTGTGAGGTGAATCTTAACTGTTAACAAAGTTCTAGAATAAATCGTATTGTTTGAACCATTATTAAAGATAACTTTTACTCTTTATCTTTGTGCATATGTGGAAAGAATAAATAGACATACATGTTATTGAAAAAAATTGAACTATTAGTATAATCATATGATGTTGTAATTTAATGTGTATATCAATTTATATAGTGATATTAAATATTTCATGATAATATTTGGTAAATAATCGATACCGAGTTATTGACAGTTGATCATACGTATGTAATATTATATGGTATGTCTCCTGCTAAATGGAAAGATGGTATGCACAAGATGGTTAGTGTTAGTAAATGGATATGAGGGATCGAGAAACACGTCTAGTAGATAACTTTGAAATCAGCGAATTCAGTGTTTCGTGGTCTGTCTGTAGGCTGACAACGGACACATAGAGTTGATTATACGGATGTCAATAATATCAGATAAGCATTTTTAATGCTTACGAATATAGCTCAATATCTTATCTCAGTATGTTATTAAAATTTAAAAAACCGTAACAGACTCAACCAAGATATTTTCATGTACTTATTACAGAAGACACTGAAAAACGAAACAAGTAACAAAAACAAATTAAAAATATTAAAGTTGGTATTATTTGATTCTTTATAGAATTTATCTATATAGTCATTTATTTCAATATTTGCAAACAATGATTTCAAATTAAAAATATGTAATTGAAATATAAATTACAGAACAGCTAGTAGATCTTCATCGTAGTCAATAGTGGCGTTGAATGGATGACGGTAGGGGTCATTTATGAATGCGGATCGTGGAGCAAGTAATGCGAGGTTCAATGAAGGATACAGCACATTTGGAATTGCGTACGTGAACGCAAGCAATACCAACAGTGCTCCTCGCGCAGCATACACCTACAGGAGATACCCACAATGCACCGCATGCAATTCCGGCACCAACCTGTAAACAGAACCCATCATACTTATAAACGTTTGAATCTTGATGTTTTTAATTCTCAGACTCTCAATGATGCAACAATGCGGATGTGTAAAAATACCGCGGTGGCTTAAGTTTAGAATTGATCATTGAAAAACATAATTTCGAAAATGAGTATTTTGAAAGCGAAACTTCTTATGGCTTTACTATTAACTTCGATATTCTGATCCGCAACATTTTTATGTGACGAAAAATGGTGGGGGTAATCACTGTGACGACGGGTAGAGTGTGTTGAAAACACAGGTTCTCGTCCACATAACATTGGTTTTTTACTGTACTTTTTGGAAAGAAGATTTCACTTCATTCGTGTGGTGTTCACTTTTCTTTTAGTTTATCCATTACACGCAAATTCAATTTTTCTCTTCGTCACACACACTTTATCTTTATCTCATTCACACACTTTTATTAACTACTATTATAGGCTATCAATTTAGTAACGAAATATGCTCTCCGTACATATAGATTTTATTAGAATAGGTTGTGAATATATCTTTTATAATTTTATGAGAAATGAAAAAAATCGATTCGCAACCTCTAAACATCAATATTAAAGTCAGAATCAGAATAATCAGATCTTGACAGAGTCTTTGTTTTAGTATTCCTTGACAATGTTTCACGGTCATTGGAAGAAAAAAAATTTTTTTTTGATATATATTTCCATTACCGATTTTCAGATCAAGTACATATTGGTTATATTATTAACGAAATTTAATGTTTTCCTTCATCAAAAAACAAGTTACATTTTTTTTAAACAAATAACCTGTGATGTTTTCCAGACAACTGAATACATTTCACATTTCTTTAAGCACCATTTTAAACACAAAGCTGAATTATTTTAAAAGCAATACCCATAGCGGTTATCTTTTTTTTATTCGAAAGCTTTTAACTTGAAAGAGCACTTTTGTACGAACTATAATTTACATTTTATATTGACCCATTTAGACAAAAATGTAGGTGAAAGATGCTTCAAAATACTTTTATTACTTGATGTATTCAATCGTTATTTAAAATTGCAAATGTGTATACATAGCCCGAATTGTCCTCGATCTCTCAAGAGTTACGACAGAATACATTAAATATTATTATATAAGTCGCATCTATTCCAATTTTTTTGCAGTATTTTTCATACATTTCTAATATAATATAAACATTTCGAAGATGTTGATGTTGACAAATTTACACTTTATTCGAAATTCTTATATATGTACAATATCAAATAACAAAAAACATATTTACGTGATAGTAATAAGAAGAATGCTGGCAACGCTGAATTCCTTTGTATGCTAGTGCATCGTCTAATATTCCATGTTCCACCATGAACTCAAAATTTCTGCAGAAGACCTAAATGGTATAAATACTTTAATAAGTATATCGACGGCTTGGATTACATAGCATATATTAATGAAAAATATATGTTTACATACCAAGGGTGCTACGTTCGCTGCCACAAACATTGTTACGTTGAACACGCCGCATGTAAATTTCCAGGTAGGATTCACAGAGGTTTTCTAAAAATTTCAATATAATTGTCATTGTAAATATTTTTCTACTAGGTAAAATAATGGGCTAAATTGAATCTTGCTTAATTAATATTTTCCAAATTTTCTTTCTTCATATTTATAATATCATATTTATTTTTTATTATATATTCGATCAATTTCACTCGCTCATTTACTTTATCGTTAGCCGAGCCGAGTCAAATAAGAAAATGTATTCGATTTCGTTAGTATAAAACAACACACAAACTGTAGAATATCGGATTGATATTCAAGAGATTTATCTGTTTCGTCACCTTTACCATCTGTTTCGTCTGTAACATCTGCTTTACGAGTATTTAAGACTGGCCCCCCACAACGAATCGCTTAAAATGTTTCCCTAATTCTTCAAGCGCGCAGCAATGCCAGTTTCAAATATATAAATTTCAACATTTTATTGCAACACTGTTGGACAAAGTATTTGTCTATATTAAACTCCAACAAACACTCGCGTCTTCGTAGGTACAAATGACAATAAAATAAAGCCTAGCTTACTCAGATAGAACGATATCAGTGATAGAAATTTCAGAATCGAATCAGTAGTTTTAGTTATATCCTACAAACATACAATATTCTCGTCTTTGAAATAATAGAATAGACAGATGAAGTTATAACTAGGGCATGCAATATTGGCTCGATTTTACTATTCGAATTTTACGAATACCACTATTCGTACTATTCGAGTTAGTCAAGTTTTACGAGTTTTTCGAATATCTTCTTTATTGCGAACTATATATATATATAGGTATATATAATTACCATGTGTTTATCTCTTATTTAACAACAACAATCATACCGAATTACTATAATACAATCAGCTAGACACATATCGACGGTGGAAAGTATAATTACCTAACATGTAAAGATTGTCAAATACACGTTAGTCAACTAACATTTCCATTGTCGATATGTAGCTTAAATCTGTGATTTTTTCGTAAACAATAAGCATTTTAATAAGTACTGCAGAAAGAACAACACAGGAATCAAATTCTCAAATATTTAGTAAGTACTATCGTCAATGATTTCCTTGGCGTGACAAAATAGAAAATAGATCAAATTAAAAGACTATAATTATGACAAATGGTATCACAAAAGACGTTGGTGCATAGTTATTTTGCGTTAGGTTTTCAAAATATATTTGATTTAATATTTGAAAAACTCGAAAAGCTCGAATACTTGGGTTCAATTCGAATAGTAAATAAGGACGAATACTCGAATAGTGTTCTCTAATTATAAAATAGAAGTGTATTTGACTATGTGATGACAAGATGCTTCATTTCTTTTAATTACAGCATTATTTCATTCGATTATAATAAAGAAAGTGTTATGTCCTATAAGATGTTATGGCAGAAGAAAATAGGATTACTTGATTAAATTTTAGCTAACCTTATATTGAGAATATCTGTAGTGCACATAGTATAGACCGTTGATAATGCCGGAATGCAGCACCAAAAGAAGGTAGACAGCACGTAATGACCAAGTCGGTGGTACGGCAAAATTAGCGAGAATAACAACAGCCGGTAGCAGTATGAGCGGAGGCGCTGCCAACGCTAAGGAGCATGGATCATCGCGGTTTACAAATGTCGTCTCGATATCTGTATCTTTGAATGTCAAGAACAAAGTCGTCGCATCCGCCAATTCCCTGACAAATCAGACGTAACACTTTTATGTGCTATATAATATTTAAACGTGCACATCTTAATGTTCTACTCTAACATATATGGAAAGATCAAAGACAGCGTTAGTTTCCGATAAAACGGTTTTGATATTATTTATATCATTTTACATTTTATTTCCACATGAAACGATTGTTATCAAATAAAGGACACCAATTAATAAATAAAAAACACATTAAAATTAAAAAGAAAATTAAGTAACCGTTAATTATCGTATCTCGATATTACAGAAAGATATTTATGTACTGATATCATACTAACAACTTATCTTAAGTTCACATATTTAAACGCTAATACATACATGTAATTTAAAAAATGACATTTCAAAATCAATACTTCAAAACGCACAAAATTATCACATATATGACAAATAAGCGACAATACATAAGATCCCTGTGGAAAGGGTCTCATAAATTCTCATTAAAAAGGCTATGATAAAACAATCAGCTTATGCAGTGGGAAAACCTCTAAGATTCTGATACGATAATTTTCTCATAAGTATAGTGAGAATATATCCATTTTCTAATATTAAAAAAAAGGATCTTACTGGGATTTTAATTCATCTAACGATTCTTATTAAACTTATAATAACGAAAACATTATTAAATTGTGTTAAGTTTTTACTGATACAACCTTATAGTATGATAAAAGTTCCAAAAATGTTTTTTTTTTCCAATAGAAATATACTCGTAATTCCTTATACATCTTATATCTCATAAGGCATATTAGACACTTCATATCTCATAGATTATCTTAAACTCAATATTGTATCAGATTTATAAGTCTTCCATAGAGAATAAACTTATGCCTATCTATAAACACAAAACTCAAAGCATGATTTACCTATTAAATTATTTTTATATAAAGTTTTGGTATAATTTATATTAACTTCTGCAACGTAGCCGGAATCAAAGAAATATTACAAATTAACATTATTGTTGTCAAAAAACAATTTAGAATATTTATGAGTTCAATAAAAGTGTCTAAGTATTTTAATAACATAACTTACCAAATAGATTATCATAATCTATTATTATAATTATATTCATTCTAATATATTTATGAATATAATATTTTGGAGTTCATAGACTTACTTGTCGTCATCTCTGTTGACGAGTTCCTCTCGTAACATTGTAAGAATTTTTGTTTCTTCGTCATCCTTGCTCTCGTCTTGAGGTGACAAAACCTACGGATAATTGATGAAGCATTTCTATGTGATAAGCAACATTCGATATGGCAGCTCATGACTGGGACACGAAATACATCATTGTTATATATCTAAATGAATTCAGATCAGATGATAATTTTAGCGTACTGTTAGCTCAAACTAGAACTAGCCGGGCTCAAGCCTAGTGCCCCAGTGTCCTATTTATTTAGGCGGTTGGGGAGTGGTAAGGGATGGGGGTGAGGAGCTGGGGATGGGGGGCGCGCGCATCATTTGCAGGGCGCAGTAGTGCACTTACCGAGTCCTCGTCGTCGTCGCGGAGGTCTGAAAGCGTGTCATTGAGCTCGCCACCCTCCACCTCGCCTTCAGGCACACTTCTGTCCTCTTTCCCTTGATACTATATAATATGAAATATTACAATTAAACCTATGCACGTTTTTCATGAATTCCATGTAGACACTGTTTTTAAAATACTAGATATAAATGCCAAAAATTTAAAGAAAAAGAAACAGTTAAACTCTACATAATAAATATCCTAAATGTATCTTGCGAATGTTTGAAATAAGAAATGCATTGTCTAAAAATGACCATACAGATTTTTCTTATACAACAGCTTCAATTTGTAGAAGTGTTGTCTCACTTCCAAGAAACAGAGAATATGATATATTATAGGATTTTCCTTATACGACCAGTGACACTAATAAACCTTGGAAAGTTTTACATTTTCTACATTTAAATAATAACTGAAATATCCTGTATGAATATTTGCCGTTTTTAAGTGCATACAATTGAAACCCGCTGACGAATCTACCCGAAACGAAACGAAATTACTCATACTCAATTCACTCAATTGCTACAACTGTTCCACTAGTATACATTACTTAAAATAATAAAACTATATATACATACATATTCAACATATGTAGAACATAGGAACCCCGAAACAAAATTTGTAATAAAACTGTTGTAGCAAAATAAATTTTTAAACCAAAACGATGTGCCGTGAACTGAATTTACCACACGTTAATTTTAACTTACGGGTTTTAGAACACGGACGATAAAATATGTCTTGATGCCAGCTTGCCGCAACATCTCCTCGCGCCGCTCTCCGTGAGCCGGTTCAACTTCAAACTCATTATTCAAGTAACTCAGAGTAACCTCCGAGACGTGAACCCGACTAGTCAAAACAATAAAAAATTAATCATTTGTATTACGAATATAATAAATACTACCTTTATACTTCCTTTGCTCCCGTTCCTAGATGAAAGATACCTTATGGCCTTTTGCTATACCCCTGACAATGTGTACTATATATAAATATAGTATAGTTAAGGCTTGAAAAAGTAACAAAGAAACCATCTCACATTCGTTTATAATATTAGTTAGGGTGACAAATACACTATTTTTTTATATAATGTTTAATTTAAATATATACCGGTTGATCCGATTCAAATACATATTATATTAAATGATAGTCGGTAGATAAAGGCGTAACAGAACGCCTTAACGTCTCATCAACCGAGCGAAGCGAAAGTATTACTAGTAAATTGTTTATATATAGTAAAGTCACATTTTCTCATATCAAACTTGTATATGATTATTACGGGATATTAACAATATAGAATACGTCGATGTATACTTAGAAATATCCAAGGGACAGTTTTGAATACCAGTAATGTTAGTTAATATTTTTTGTAACTGTATTTTACACGTTACATGATACATTTACATAAAACCAACCTGTTCGAATCGCATAAGGACTGCGATTATTTTAACTGCTGCATCAAATTGAGATATAATTGATCAAGTATGTATATAAATTTCCCAGTATACAATTTTGTAAAATTATGTACTATAAACGTAGACCCGGATAAATCCTAACAAAAATTATAAATATGAAAGTCAATTTGTATGTTTCTTACACTTGCACGCCTTAACTACTCAACTGATCATCAAGAAATTTTCATACACGTTGTCAGGAGTACAGAAAAGGATATAGCTAACTATCTTTCAGAAAAAGTACTGTTCTCAAAGGATAGATAAAATGTACACTAACAAAAGCGAAGCCGCGTGAAAACGCTAGCATTGTATAAATAATATTGAAAATCCATACCCAGCCTTGCCACTGCTTTCCATTTTATTAGCAAGTTCAACATCCCGAGAGTAAACATCAAATTGCCATTGTCGTTGCCCTAACACACCAGCTAACACAGCACCCGTGTGAATGCCCACACGCATATCTACTGGCGAATTCGTAGTTTGTTGTACGTATCTGAATAAAAATAAAACATTACTACCATACAAACCGTCAAATTAATGGGCAAATTCCGAACCACGAAATCAAACGTACTATGACACATTTCTGTATTGTAGTTACTATGTATATCGATTTAAAGGCGAATTTGTTAGATATGCTTATTTCGTGCACTTTTCTGATGTTAATCTTTACAAAATAATAAATTAGAATCAAGGTAAACTTCGTTGTCGAAGAACTTTTCACATTTAAAAAATATAATATAATACTGTGAATACGTTCAAAACGCAATAATAACAAAGAAAACTTACTTAATAGCTTTGACCATAGATAAGCCCATATGGACGCAAAGAACTGCATGGTCAGGTCTTTCGACTGGCGCTCCACTAATACAGTAATAACAATCACCAAGTATTTTTATTCGTAGCTGTTTGTATTTCTACAAAAAAAAATTAAGTGTTTAAGTATTGTGCAAACGTTAATAAAAAATTACGAGGACATAAATTTTATCGTACTTACCTCAGCTAATCTATCAAAGCGGGCGAATAGCTCATTCAATATTGCGACGAGATCTTGAGCTGAATACGTGGATGATATCGCTGTGAACCCTACGATGTCTGCATACAGGATACTGCCATTATGAATAATAAAATGTGATTAAGTCCTAACCCGCACATTGGAAATTACATCATAAAGTTCGTGAATAGGCAATAAATTTATACAATAAACATACCTAACATTCTCGTGTCGTGACATATATATTTTTTTGAACTGAGTGTCAATAAGCCCTAAATCCCGGCGCATTTGGACGGCAACATGTTCCGGTAATACAGAGAGTAGTAATCTTTCCTATGGAATAAATTTAAAAAAATGTGATACTGTGCCTATCAAGCTTATAACATAACTCTTATGAATAACTATTATCTTAGATTAGTAAAATTAGAACAAAAATATATACCTCAAATACATAATAATATAAATAAACTATAAGACTTTAAGAAATAGCATTGATAACATTTATATAAGCAATTTTATTACATGGTTTTATCCCTATAACTTCATAAGTATATATTTAAGCTTACCTGTTCCTTGCTCTGGTGTTCAATGGTTAACTTATCGCGTAAACTTCTTTTTGTCTCTTGCAAAGAACAACGCTGTTGTCGTTCACTTATAGCAAAAGCAGTTGCTCCTAATACAGTCGCGCCGAATAGCAACAAGCCGTTCGCCATTTGCTGTTGAAAATAATTTGTATAATATTCGTAATTTTCTTCAGTGAATGCAAATCGCAGCATTATCTTATTTACTCTTTTATCACTACGGGCTACGCAACTATAAAAATGTGTTCAATACATTAATACAATTATTACAATATTTGAAATTCTCATCGCAAACTCATTTTAATAGAAGCCGTAACGATTAAAGATTTTAAATATATATAATATGTATAAATAATTTATATAAATAGGTATAATAAGCACCTGAAGACAAAAATCTTCGACGAATCTGTTTTCAGCAGTCAAAGCATTGTAGTATTGCACCATTAGGTATGCAAACAGTGACAGTGCACTATACAACATCATTAATAGAAAATGGAAGGGTAGTGTTGCGAATGTGAAATACTGCAGCACAACCGCCCATCCAAGTAGCTCGTTGTACGAGTCGCCGCTTCGACGAGATGCGCTCACCAAGAGTTGTATCCACAAAGCGAACCATGTAACGTGGGTCAAAGCAGGACGAAAGCGACGTACGCAGGCATGTAAAATGAGCAAGGTCAAGTCGATCAGAAGTCCTAATATTACTGAAGTGTAAGCGAAAAATAGATCACGCTCTCCAGGTACGAGTATTGTGAACGCCTGTAAGAGTATGCCTATAGCGATAAAACGGGGTACGGCTCTTTGCCTTTGCTGCTGGGTGTAAGCCAAGTATAATTGTTCTTCTTCGAAATCTGTAAACGCCCATGGCGGTACTATGCACTTCCAGCAACTATATTTGTCCAACGTTCTGCTCTGAATCGATTTATCCATCTTTTTTTTAGTTTTTTATATCCAATTGCAGAATTAAGTTTATTGACATTGTATTTACACAAGTTTTTTGTAATAAGTACAACTTATTCATTTTTACATTTGTAGTATTCCGATGTACGAATTAAGCTAATTGGGAAAAATCACACGTTGAAATACAAATACTATCGGAATGTTTTAATGTGAATTTACTATAAATAGAATAATGTAACCAATGGGTACGGTTAAAGTTTTCAAGTAGTCAATGAAAATCATCAATTTTATTTTGGGTTGTAAGACCCAGACAAAATGTTACCAATATTTAAGTTGATCATAATTTGACTTTTATCGTTTCTTAAATCACGCTAGCCACTCAGTTATTCATTTTACATTATATTTAAATACGTTTTTTGGAATGTTTAGTAATATAACTATCTTACTCATAAAACAACAGATGTCGAATAAACATCAACAATATTACTACTGTAGTCAACGTTAGAGAGATCATCAAGCGGAGACTTTCCGTTATCGATGCGGCCTGATCGAGGACGACTGTATAATGAATAAATTACACGCTGAAACATTGTTCCGATATCCGTTCATTACAAGCCTGACGAGACAAGTACCTACTCACATGATAGACTTATGACTCGTTAACTAATTTCAATATTGATTGTTTAGATGGACTTACGCTAAATTTGGACCGCGACAACATTACTAACATAAAAGAATACATAATAGACGAATTCTGTTTTCATAATTTGTATTCATTAGATATTTACGTGAAGTTTCGTAACGAGCTTAAGTGTACCTATACCTAAGGAATAAGATATACCTGTATAAATAAGTGTCTAACAACGCGAAGGTCAATGTTATTTTGGTTAATTTAGTAATGTTTAGGTTTCATTGTTTGTTTTACCAAAGTAGCATTGATGAGAAATGGGTAATATCTATTCTTAAGATAATGTTTACATATCTAAAGTTTAATAAAACTTGTACCACTCTGAATGTATAGAAATAAGTAGATTGATTAAAATTATTTAGTCAGTATGATAAAATAACTTAAATTAAATATGCGTATTGTAATGAAATCTTAGCATAATTAATATGAAACAGTATGATATCTTTTAACTTGCAAAATTATTTGGCACTTCCAGCAGTGTCTAAACGAATTTACATTACAAACGATTATCGAATCTCAAGTTCGTAATAGTTTCTTTTATTTTTACGTTTATCTCGTTACATATGAAGTGTTCTAATTAAGTAATTAACTAAACATATTAAATAATATTTTTTCACTAACCAAATTATATAGGTAACTTGACTAACCCAAAAAAAGTACGTTTTGCTGATAATATATTCCTTTTGCTGACAAATGTAAACAATTATAATGAATTTCCACGCTATTCCAATTTATTTCAAGCGACCCTTATTATAAAGAAAAAATTTGGACTGTCCGATTTACTTTGTCTGTCTAAACAATTTAAAGTCTATAGTTTAAGGGCTTACCCGTTGAGTGGCTTTATTTATTATATATAGATACATAAAATCACATTATCTGTTTAATATAAATGTATCTGTGACACTACCCCGTTCATAATTTAGTAACGTTTCCCGCCGAAATTATGTTATTGATGATGTAAGCAATCACCGTAAAAGTCAAATTATTGACCCATAAATTTTGAAAATGAATACTGAAAAACCTTTTCAAATGAAACTAAAACTCATCGGAAACATTACAAAATATCAAATATTTAGCTACAATACAAAAGTATTATATCAATAAACCCGAATTATTGAGCTTTGTGGGATAACAGGGCCCGGGTTGGTATAGATGAGACGATTCGGGCGGCGCGAAGGCGGTGCGCGCACGTGCTCGCGTGCGACTGCCGCGGCCCAGCAGCCGCGCCGCCCACCGCGCTTCACCCGCTTCCACGCCGCCGCCCGAACCACCCGAACCGCCCCACACGAACCCACCTGCTCCAGCCCGACACTTCATACATCGATTGCGCTAACATTTTTAAAACCTCGTATTTGCTAATCTATTTATTACACTTATTGTCTAGAATAAGAATTTCTATTTCAAATTTTTACTGTCTTTCTATCAAATAATGATCATCCATCATTCTTAACCCTATATGAGTTTTTTATAAATATTATTGTTAAATTTGATTTTAAATAGAATTTACACAATGGTATACTTGTTTCGTTGAATCGAGAGGTTGTGGGTTCGATCTTCGCATAGTTTGTTTTTTTGATGCAATTAACATAACGGTTTGTTTCGTCTTCTTACTATTTAATGTTTCTCCATACATGTATGGAATTATAAACTGCTCAGCTACTATATGCTAATAGTTTGTAATAACTACGAATGAATGATTATTTCTTATAGATATAAGACTAATATCCATACTATAAACTAAAACTTTCTTATAGATATAATATTTGATATATTATAGGCTTAAGAATTATAAAGCAAGAAGTTATACCTATTTAATTTTGTGCCATTAACTTAGGAACGAAAAATATAAATATTATTAGGAAAAAGGTAAATGAATATTTAATAAATAATGTTCTCTTAACTATAATTAATTCGGAAGTAACTTAATATATCTATCGCGTATAAAATACTATATTAACATTTAAAGTAAATAAATTAGTCTTCGTTTTCAAAGTCTAAGATACTAAAACATCAGAATAACTTGGTCGGACAAAATCTTTTGAAGTATTACAATACTTGTGATGCAGTTGGAAGCCAATCTTTCTTTTCCAGCAAGCCAGACAAGTGTTGCAGAATGTCTTATTACAATTCTACACATGTATCATAAGGTGCATCTTTAGCAGATACTGGCTCATTTTAAGAGTACATAGAACCCACACCCTCCTAACATACGACCACAGACGTTAAAAGAGCTTACACTTTTTTATAACAGGATGTTTTAAAGTCACTTTTTATAATATGCACGTTTATTTCTTTTCTGTGGCAGGAAATAAGCATACTTTATATTTTACAATTTCCAAAATACGCATGAAAATGCTATCTGTACATTGTTTTTGCCTAGGGTTACCAACATTAAAACTCAGATTTACAGAAAGTAAATGATTCAAGTACAGTATTCGTAATTTAGAACAAGACATTTGCAGAAGTAATAGAAGAATAACTACAGTTGCTGAAATCCTTGGTACGTTTATCCTGCCCACTTTATCTGACGACTAATATCATGACAAGCAACATTGCTCTCGGTATAGCTTTAATTTTCACAAGGGAGATGGCTTCCTTGATCAGGAGTGGACTTGACATGCTTGTCTCGCCCCTTGCCGCCGATATAGTTAGAAAGGGACTTGTTTCTTTCTTGCTCATATCAAATACGTTGTAATTCTAGGAACTTGTTCTTGTGCTCCAACTGGAACCTAAGGCCTTCCTTGGCTTCAGTTTTTGGAGTCCTGAGCAGAGGCGAAGAAACTATCTGTAAAAATTACTACTGAAAGGCTCAAAGGTCCTGAAGAATAATACTTCTTTAAAACATTACTAGGAGGGTTTCCTCTATGTATGAGCACGGAGTAAGGAGGAAGAAAACCTCGATAACAAGGGACACCTCATTAAAATCACAATAGGTAATGAGGTTAGGCTGGATGGTTTGTACAACAGAAGGAGCTTCTTCCGGGGCACAGCCGGAAGCATACGCAGGCGATTCCCGTACCCCCAACGCCAAGCGCATAGAATGTCTTGTTGGGATTTTTAGTAGACCCATTAAACTAAATAAAAGTCCCATGTACATGTCTACTTGATGTCCTAATATGTGGTCCCAATAACTTTATAATATTGTAGATTTGTTTTTTTTTTAATCTATATATATATAAAAGTCGGGTTTACACCTAGGTATTACTCAAGAACGATTGTACCGATTTTCATTATATTTGAATTTTACTATGAAAATATCAAGAAATTCATAAAAAAAAATATAATTTATATCTCTTCTTCTATATATGTAAAACAAAGTCGGTTTAGTTCTATCATTGCAGAATAACTATAAAATGTCAAAATGTCATATATCATAAGGTGATTCAGTGAAGATAATAATAAACCAGAAAGTGGTTCATGCAGCAAAATACAGAGTATCAACTAAACATATGTCTTGCTGATACGCCATTGAAGTACTTGGTTTTGTATTTTTATCAAAATTATTGCTTACTTTATATATGTTATCGTAATAAACTATTTAACTTGGCAAACTTTTACTAACCGTTTTATTACAGTAATAAAATCATATATTAAGTTTAGCTAAAAAAAACATGACATTCAGACATTCATGTTAGGCGGTACGAAGTTCGCCGAGCAGGTAATATTTTAATAAATGACATTTTTTTTTCACATTTTTCTCATCTCATGAGAACAACGCTGCAACAACGCAACAATGCTGCCTGATCGTGTAGAACACAAAAATTGTATAATTTATGAAAACTCATATAGTAGATTACCTTTTATGATACATCACGAATATGGATAAGAATTTAAATGTAAATTTTTCACCTTTGTTATGTCATAGGCGATATTTTACATAAGAAAATTATGGGCAATAAATATAGTCACCACATATATTTTCAATTTTTATATGATTTTCTGAAGAAAGACTTTTCTTTTAATAGGTTACCACTAAAGCCGCGAGTATTTAAATAAATACACATGCTAGAGACTCCCACGCCAACGATCTCTTCTAGTTTGACTATAAAAATGTAAAAGTGATAATTACATATTTATACAATACGTATAGCACATGATGCAGGACGCATTATTTCGAATTGTAATCTACTGAAGTGGAGCCATATTATGGTAGTGCGATATGTATGGACCGTTCGAGGCGGCCTCCCTTCTAGCGGATCCCCACTGGGACCTGGAAGCGAGAGCCCACGCGTCCCTGTACCAACGATTTATACGGGAAATCGACGTCCCAGCTCCACCAGTCCAGTCATTGAAGAATGGGAACGACGATGAGCGACCAGCTACCATAGAGCCGTTCGGCCGGTCATGGCGAATTGGCATGAGCTTCCGGCGACACAGGTGCTCTCGGGGCATGGTTGCTTCGGGAGTTACCTGTGTCGCATTGGCCGGGAGCCAACGCCAGGGTGAAGCCGATAATGGAGCACCATGGAGGAGTGTCCCGCCTGGGACGAGCCACGCCGCGAGCTCTTCGCGGCCATAGGCCCGGATCTCTGCTCTCGACCGTATGTCAAGATGGTCGAGAGCGGACGGGTGGATCTCCGTGCCTCAATGCGAGGCAGTCATGCTTCAGACCACCAGGCTCCCCTCCCGCGGTCGACGAACACGGCGGCGACGGGTCGGTACGACCTCATGCTAGTGAAGCATATCACACTATTTTATTTTTTATATTATTTAAAAAATTGTAGTAAGGTATGAAATGTTTCATGCCTAGTTTATGTAAGTACCTAATATGTGAATTTGTATAATTTTAAGCACCGATCTGTATGAAATAAATTATTTATGTTGGCAACATTATCACATTGTGTGAATTATTCTGTTATGTTACGTTTATGTGTACATGGGTTTTGTCATAAAACTTTTAAATACAGATACTTTCGTAAGCAGAAGGATATTATCAGTTTTAGCATTATAGTTATACATAACGATGGATACACAATTTATGAAACCTGTCGCACCTCGCGTTTTTAAAGCAATAAAAAATGTTGATATAGAAGTTCTTACTAAATGTTCTCCTGATGAAATAAGACCCATAATACCTTGCCTAGTTCGTATGGCACTGATATCGCCATTGGATATTACTAATTACTGTGCTGAAGCGAAAAAAGAAATACTAACTTTACTGTCAGGCATAGACTTGGTAAACTTTATTGTGTCATTACTATCTATTGAATTTCATGCTTTAGAAGTAGATTTAAAGAAGGAACAACAAATGAGGTAGGTAACAATGCCCTTGAAGCAATCTTTAAGATCCTAATTTAATAACGTAGATAAGTACTCAACACTATGAACTAAAAATAAAGTAAACAATCTGGGGGCAGCCACTTAGGAAAGCCAATCACACTAAGTTCATCTAAGTTAGTGAATATTTAGGTATACATTGTATCACAATCAGTCCTACAAGAAATATATAAAGTAAATAAGGAACACAGATGATGCAACCTTTTTTTTTTTAACCTACCATTATGGTGGTCTGGTAGTTATAGCTATAGGAATATCAACATATTGAAATTCTCTGTAACATAGTTGTCTAATGGTAAAGTATATACATCATGAGAAAATCAAAGTTTGTTTTAGAAATATTCCCATAAATTCACTGAGTAATAATAATACAAAACATAGCCATGAATCTCTCAGTGTTTGTAAATGGTAATACAACCAATTCTCACACTATGATTAGATATGTATCTTTTAAGGGAGACCTCAGCCCAAAAACAAAATTTAGAATGTAGTATTGTAACTCATGAACAATGTAGCTTAATCACTGCAGTGAAAAGCAATATTATGACAAATACAGAAAATAATTATTTATAGAAAATTAAATGCTTTCATTAAATTTTCTTTTTACACTCAGTAAATGATATTCTAATCTAAGAATTTGCAACCAATGTTAGTGATAAAAAATTACTTCAAATAAATGTTTAAAATATTTTCCTTCTCTCTGTTTTTCTCTAATGAGTAACTGAAGTTTAACCAATTAACATTTATTTTTATATTTTACAGACAAAAGAATGGTTCACAATGTACAGAATCTATCCTTATCCCGAGTGTTGTGAATGGCCTTGCCAATGATTTTGAACAGTCAGACTCTGCTCGCCGAGTCCGTCTAGTATTATCAGAGCTGTTACAAATGCAAGCCCAGATAGTGGAATATAATCAGAATAAGAATTCTAGTGTAGAATACACAATAAAACCATCAGAACTGTTTGATAATGATGTATACTTAGAAGAAATAACAGATGTCATCTGCATCAGTCTTGCTGAACTACCTAATCTATTGAATATTTGTGAGATAATAGATGTATTGCTTTATGTTAATAAAGGACCTATTATAATATCATGGGTTGTTGCAAACATGCCTGATACTTTACAAGAAGGTAATAAACAATTGTATTTGTATAAATCTGCTCAGACACTTAACTTAATCAGATTTTCTACAGTTTTTGAGCATTTATTTTTGGTCATTGACATTATTATCTCCTGTTTCTTTTGATAACTTGTTTTTTGTTTCTCAATCAGTGGTAGAATCACTTGTGTTAAATGCGGAAAGAAGTGATGAAGGAGGCATTAGAGCAAAAACTCTTACAACTCTCTGTGCTGCCTGTCCTTATATAGCAGCATCTATAAGAGCAAAAGCTGCTTCAGCATCGAGATTGCCATCATTAGTTATTAATCTCACTTTGACACATCATCAAGATGATCTCGTAAGTAAAACAATTCTATTGAGTTTTTATGTCTGCTAACAAAAAATTCTCATGCCTTTTATTCTTCTCTTGACTATACAATACATGGTTGTAAGGTAAATAAACAGCTTAAGGAAGCCATAACATAATGGATATGATGTGCAGTTAATATAACGATTAAAATATCAATAGATTTTTGTTTTTAACCTAGCTTTAAACAAGGACTGTAGAACTTACTTTATTTATGGATTGCATATTGGATGTTGAAAACATTAACATCACTATAGAAAAAGTGTTAATCAAAATTATATTCCTTATTATTTCATTGTTTTTGTCCAACTTGTTAATTACAGTGGCTAAAGTGAAGTAAAACAACTGAAATCAACCATAACTCATAGAGATACATTACTTATTTACATATTGATACTAAAATAAACCAAAATCGAAATTTATCTGTGAATTTGTTAAATAATGTAAATTAATTTTTGAATGTGGGATCTCAAATAATGATATTAGTTACAGTGTAATTTGTTTTAGGTTTCATTTATGTCAGGACTATTGCTTGGGTCCGATCAGACAACTAGGGGATGGTTTGCAACTTTCTTACGTAACTCACACAAAAGGGGAAAAGGCGATGGCCATTCCGCACTAACAAAACTGCGGCAAGAATTATTAAACAGACTAAGAGAGGCCACTGCAGGTGTCAATGCATCAGCTCTGTTAAGGCTTTACTGTGCTCTCAGAGGAATAGCTGGCATAAAGTTTCAGGATGATGAAGTTGCAGGTCTTTTACGATTGGTAACACAGAAACCACCCCCAACACCAGCTGGAGTTAGATTTGTTTCTTTAAGTCTTTGTATGATCCTTGCATGCCCTTCCTTAATGTGTAAGTATTCATTTTTTGCTTTCTTTTATAATTTGTTGATTTTGAAACTGATATAAAATATATATAATAATAAATAGATATCTTCATATAAGTCCAAAACTTTTCTATATGCAGGACTTTTTGAATAGTTTATGTAATTATATATGGACACTCGGAGGAGTGTTTTTACTGACACTACAAGACTGCTTTACATGATTGATGATTTAACATGTACGTCAAACATACTCAAGAGAACTCAAACATACATTATTTGTAGAGTTCATTGTACCAGGGAAATTAACCGATTTTGAAAGACCACATTGTAGAAATAAATATTACATTGTTACAACTAGAAATTATTATGTGAACAGTTTACATGTAGTACAATTGGGATTAGAAATATACATTGGTAAAAACCCTACATTAACTTCTATAAGTTTGTGGTCTCCAACGAGCAACTATAAGCTCTTTGTTCGAAAAAATATTTAAAGCAGCCTTAGTCATTTCTTACCAAATTTGGCAAGGCCAGGAGAGGAATGTGGTTAGCAGAGATAAGTGTTATTACGAATTTTGGTGGGCCTTGAAACCTCACGGGTTTCTTGCACTGTAATACGATGGGCCCAACATGCTAGGAACTTCATCTCCTATTTGATAAAAATAATAACTCATTTTACTGCACCAATTGTGTTCATAAACTATTCACCATCAGATTATCTAGTCTGCTAAATGTAACAATCATTATATTAAAATTACATGAAAACACCCTTAAACTAAATAGATGTCAAACTTTAAAGGATTAATTTATTAGGAAATTAAAAAGAGTTTTCTTATAAATTCTCATTATATAGTTATTTATAATATAAATTTTATATACCCTATCTCAAGAAATAAGCTGCACTCTGTCCATCTTGTTTTAATGTACTTAATCCAAGAATAAATCAGCCATACTTTATTCTATTCTACGTTTTAGCTGCTCCAGATCATGAAAAGAAAGCAATTGAATGGGTTCAATGGTTGGTCAAAGAAGAGGCATATTTTGAAAGGTATGATCAGATGTGATGGTATGTTTGTGTAATCTATTTATTGCACTGCGATTTCGTCTTTACGAATTTATAAAAAGAAAAATGAGGATATTCAAAGAATATTGTTGCTTTCTATTATGTCCATAGCTGTCAGTATTTCTTCTTAATTTAAAGGGCTAAATAAAATTATACCTATAAATTCATTCATAATATAAATGTACAATTGTTCATATTTTTATTTATTCAATTAGATATAAAAAAAAAAAAAAAAATATTTGTACACCACACCACGTTTTTAAAAGGGTTTAAAAAATATCGCTCTGCTTTTTTGTGTGAAATATAACAATGAATTTATATGTCTGCTTTTTCCCCTCGTGGTACTGTATTTCAAATAGAAAATTCATTCTTCATTCTCTTTATGTTGTTTTTTTTTATCCCGTCGTGTAGTTAAAAATCAATCATACATAACGTTCCATCTGAATAGACACAAAGAGTTTATAAAAACCGCTCCCATATCAAATGAGAATTTTCTTAGTCTTTCGTTTTATGCATGTTTGTTTCTTTTTTAATCTTGAAAATAGAAGAGATTCCAATCCATATATAAACTTCTTCTATGAAATAAAAATGCTTGTAATCGATAAACTCAAGATGCATTTTGAATTATCATATGTAGCAGGTATGTCTAAATTATATTGGTGTGATGAGGTTAATATATTTTCAATATCATGTATAAAATAATTGCTTTATTGTTATCTGTTTTAGTAATTCTGGTGTAACAGCATCATTCGGCGAAATGTTATTGTTGATCGCAATCCATTTTCATTCTGGTCAGTTAGTGGCTGTTGGTGAACTGGTGTGTGCTACACTCGGTATGCGCGTGCCTGTCAGACCCAATGGTCTCGCTCGTATAAAATTAGCATTTACTCAAGAAATATTCACAGAACAGGTAATTATAATATAAATCATACAACTTTTTTATGTATCCATATAAATCAATAATAAGTTTGTCTAAATTTGGCACTTTGACACCTTTGTGATATTAACATCTATTGAAAATAGAAAGTCGATAATTACCAAAAATGATTAATACTTTATGAATGTGCTTCAAATAATGATGGTTTTAGAGTGCATTCAAGTTTTTACTTTTGTAAAAGTGCTGTAAATAGGTCTTGTAACAGTAAATTGAGTTTTCATTGAATTTTTGTACCCTATGCGAAAATATATTTGCATAGTTAACGTCAATAACAAATTCCACTTAAACTCAGAAAAATGGAAATAATTACGGAAGTCAGTCCTTAATAGGGTTCTACTTCTGAAGATTAGTATTTCTTAAAAATTGAAAAAAAAAAACAGTAACTACCATAACTTTCTAAATTAAATGTAGCTAATCTAATTACAATAGCAGACAGTTCTTACTATTTGTTTCTATATTTTACATTTTTGTACTATAATCGAACTAAGTTCGCCTCTTATAATTACTGCTTTTACGGTAGAACAAAAAGAAAATGTTTCTTATAAAGGCACCCACTTTAATATTTTGCATGATGCTCTTTTTAATTACTTGTTAGGATATCCGTCATAGTAACACATTTTCGGTGTAATTTTTTACCAGTCATGTATTGCGGTACAAAGGTTGCTTTTAAATATAGCATACACAGCTAAGGCTTAGCAGTAATCTACCTTGCAATCCGAGGTTTTTCCTAATACTTCAAATACTTTACAATCTCAACTTATTTTAAAGGACGTAGTGATCCAAGATGGTAAACACAATCATAAAGGGGAACTGGCTGCCACGAGAAACTGCTGGACCACGCCAACAGGTGTTTAGCGATAGATTTTCAACTTGAGGGTGGTAGCTATTCAGGCGGGCTTAGAAAGAACCCTACCACCTACCCTGCGGTTTCATCATGATGTTTTTCCTTCACGAAACGCTCCGGCTCATTCGCAAGATTTTGAACCAACGTCCATTAATGCAGTGCCCGGACACGCTAACAATTGGGCCATCATCGCTTCAAAATCGTTTACATTGCTACACGTACGTACACGGCCAGTATGCACATGGTGATAAAACCATCATAAGGAGTGTCATTTAGATTGTCGCGATTCGGGATCTGATAGGGCCAGCTGGCTACAGATTATCAAAAGATTGTAGATCTCTCGAATAATTGCTGTTGTTTTTGGATTTACCTGTGCTTACCATCAGACACAGTGCCGCCATTTTGTCGTGCTACCATAAAAAAACGTATGCTGTTCACACGCCTTAGAAATTAAACCTTCAAAAAATGATAAAAATACAATAATCTTTTCTATCTCATCCCCTCGTACGTTAAATCTTATATATGTTTGTCTCTTTTAATGTTGTTTTTCTTATCAAATTTCAAATTACATATGGAGGGCTAAAGAAGTTTTCATTGTAAAAAAAGTTGTTGCATGCCCAAATTATGAATATAATTAAATAACGAATATTATATTTCAGGTAGTAACTGCACATGCTGTAAAAGTCCCAGTTACAGCTAACCTTAATAGCAATATCCCCGGATATCTACCGGTACACTGCATTCACCAACTTCTTAAATCCAGAGCTTTCTCGAAACACAAAGTTCCGATAAAAAACTGGATATATCGACAAATCTGCAACTGTACAGCCCCTTTACATCCCGTAATGCCAGCTTTGGTAGAAGTCTATGTAAACTCTATACTTGTTATTAATAGTAAAGGTGCAAACGAATATGTTAACAAACCAATAATGGAAGAAGAAATTAGACGAGTCTTTAGAAATTCCATTTTCGGTGCAAATTTTGATGTACAAAATAAACCGTTCCCTCTTATGGAAGTTGATAATGGTGATTTAGTAGAATTTCAATTAGAAAAACCCACTCTGGCATCGCAATTGCTTCTTATTTACTATCTGCTGTTATATGAAGACATTAGGTTATCAAATACAGCCACTTTATTAGCAAATGGCCGAAAAGTGAAAAGCTATTCTACAGCATTTTTGTCTGAACTTCCAATTAAGTATCTATTACATCAGGCACAGAAGGATCAAATGAGTTACGGTGGGTTATTTAGTCCGCTATTAAAATTATTAGCCACGCACTTTCCTCAGTTGTCTCTTGTCGATGACTGGATGGATGATCAAGTATTTGGTAATATAACACGTTACCACACTGACGTCAGCCTCTCAGACTCTTCAATCAATGAAGCTTTCCAAAGCATTGAAGAAAATCCTTATAAAACCGGTAAGATCCTAAAATCTATGCTCAACAAGAATCCAACTGATATATGGCCATTTGCAGAAATATTTGTCAAGTATATTAAAAGTGTTCTTGGTGATCAAGTACCAAGACATATACAAGAACTATATCGTGAGGTATGGTTGCGACTCAATACAGTATTACCACGTTGTCTATGGATTATGACAATTAACGCCTTATTAGACATCAATGGAAGTTGTAAAAGTGTAACAATCACCCAAGAAAATGTATTAGTAGATCCCTTACAAGTGTTGCGTTGTGATATGAGAGTATTTAGATGTGGACCAATACTAAAAATTATTTTAAGAATTTTGGAAGCAAGTTTAGCTGCATCAAGAAGCCAATTAAGTCGCCATCTCTTAGACAAACCTTTATTAGAAAAAAGTGGGCAATTAACATCTGACGCAGAGAGGGAAGAATTGAAAAATGCATTGGTCGCCGCTCAAGAGAGTGCCGCCTTACAAATTTTACTCGAAGCCTGTTTAGAGACGCCTGAAGACCAAGCCAAATCAGAATTGATGTGGTCGTTACGGGAAGTTAGAAGTATAATTTGTTCATTCCTTCATCAAATATTTATATCAGAGCCCTCTTTAGCTAAACTCGTTCATTTTCAAGGATATCCTCGTGAATTGTTGCCAGTTACAGTGCAGGGTATCCCGTCAATGCATATTTGTTTAGATTTTATACCAGAACTTCTAAGTCAAGCGTCTTTGGAGAAACAAATATTTGCTGTCGATCTCGTCTCACATTTATCAATTCAGTATGCTCTACCAAAAGCTATGTCTATCGCACGATTATGCGTTAACACACTTTCGACTTTGCTGTCCGTTCTGCCTAGTGACCTACGTTTAGAACTTTTTCATCCAGTTTTGAAGTCTATGGTACGTATTTGTACGGCGTTCCCTTCACTCCTCGAAGATATAACATCATTACTTTTACAACTTGGTAGAATATGTGAGTCGCAGGCTTCTCTGGGTCATTGTTGGAATGATACTCAAATATTAGGTGAAGGCGCCTTTGTACAATCTGAAGCACAACCGGATACCAAAGTGTTAGTAGCTGAAGTTCTTTGCAAAGATATTAAAGCAACAATGTCGGAAATAGTACAAAAGGCGCTACTGAATGACAAATTGTATTAATAACATAACTTCAATTTTAACGATGAAGAGTTAAATTTGAATATGAAACAGCCAAAATAAATAATACATATGCCTAGTCTCGCCATAAATACTGAAACAAAGAAAGTTTACATAAATATAAAACAATTTAAAATATGAAAAGCTTATTCGAAGTGGTCTCCATTAGGTTGCAATATAGTCCTTTAAACGTTGAGGCCAGTTATCAATAGAAGCACGCACTCTTTCCATGGGAAAATTCTTCACTGCCAATCGTAAGGATTGTTTTAGGGACTCCAAATTATCATGGCGTTTAGAGAAAGTCGTACTCTCTAAAACTGACCATAAATCATAATCCAACGGATTAAGATCGGGACTACTAGACGACGGCCAGTCTTCAGCTCTGATGAAGTCCGAAACGTTCGTTTCCAACCAAGACTGCGTAGACCGAGCTTATAACCCGGCGCAGAGTCTTGCTGGAAAGACCATTCTTGGTTATTGAACATGGTGTTGTTAAGGGGCTTCACTACCTTATCAAGAAAGGTATCTTAATACACCTGTGCCGATGTCTTGATACCTTTTTCAGAAAAGTATGGCTCAGTCACTCCTTCATAACTAATACCCTACTAAACCATCACTTAGTCGGTGCCCACCTTGCACTCTGTCGACTAATTGGGAAGCTTCCTTAAAGCTTTGACTATGAATACGGTCATTTTGTTTATTAAAATGTTGCTCAATTATAAAAATGTTCTCATCAGTAAACAGAATTCTGACCTCCCTTTGCGTACTGCTTCAGTAGTTGTTTCAATTTTATCACCCTATTCTTTTTTAAAATGACCAGCACGTCTCTAATAGGCTGCAAGTCCTAAGTCATCTTTTAAAATACGCGACATGGTTCTAGGTGCTATCTTCATCTCCCGAAATAAAATCTTTTGCTTTCGGACAGGGTTTCTTCGAATTCTTTCCCTTATTGCTTTCACCGCCTTTTTCATACGAACACTACGTGGACGGCCAGATCTTTTTCTCTCACAAACAGAGGAGGTCTCATTGTACCTATTAATAGCCCGGTACACAAACACTTTACTAATACCAAGCGTATGAAGAGTTTTAAAAATTGCATTTGACTCCATACCGACTTTGTGTAATGCAATCACTAGCGATTCGGTTCTCTTTATCGCCCCACTCCATTTTAATATCGCAAAATATTGTGCAATGTATTGGCGCCAAAATGGGAAAACTCAATGAACAATCATAAAAAATGACAGATTCCAAATTCAAATGTAATATTTTGTTTATTTTGAATTGTAACAGTATTTCTGGCCAGACTAAGTAGAGACCCAATTACAATATATATTCTATTGTTTTACTAGAGTAGACAGCAATAAATGATCAAAGAAATACCTTTTTGAATGGTCTGTAATTTGAATGAATGTTTTTTTTAAACAACACTGGGCGAAACTTGACCTCAGGTCACATCTGATAGAATTAAAAAATAAAGGATGATAGATTATTAAACAAAACTGAAATATTCTGCATACTCGGGTAACTTCGTCTATCGGCGTAACTTCTCTTGAATAATTTTTATTTTTTCAAATAAACAGAAAACCGTTGAGGTCTTGACCAATACCATTCTAATATAACACATTTTTATGAAAAGTTTATCTTAAAATGTAATAAAAAATATTTTATAAACTGCAGTTAATTAAAATTATGGTACTTACTCAATTTTAGTTTAGGTAGCAGTACAAAATTTATTTTTATATTAAAATAGTTAAGTATACAATACATTCAGACTTATTAACGTTGAGTAAACAGTATAGTTTAAACATATTATTTTATTTCAACTGACATGCCTTTGTTTCTTTCAACTACATGATATTTTATATCAAATCGATTCATAAACTAATACATAACAAGAAGCATATTAGATGGTTCAATGGGGTTTTGCTGTTCCAGTTGTCTATACATCCAGGCACATTGATTTCTTGCTACATGATTTCCAATGTCGTTGTACAATTGTGCCTGAAATAAACAGGACATTAGGATTCTGAAATTTATTACGATGGCAATCTTCACGTTAGGTCAGAACACATTTTTGACACAGATTGTATAGGAATGTATGAAAACAAAAAATCGATGACATGATTACCCTCACTTATTTTGAGAACCTAGTATACGGTAACTAGGAAGCCTACTAGAACCATTTTTTTTTAATAATAGCTATCATTATACACTTACCTGTAAATACCAAGTCTGTAAGAGTCTCGCGTGTGCGCCCACTTTAGAAAAATTATTTTTAACAGAGTCAAGCGTGTCGCAACAAGACTGCAGTACTTGCACTCTCATCTCGCCGTTAGTAGGGGCAGTCGCGACGCGACATTTTGTATACAATAACAAAGCTGAAAATAGGACAAAATCATTACATTATATTGTAAACGAATCTTAAATGTCTTTCCTCGACAATGACGCGACTACTGAATATCACGTGACATAGTACGAACGTCTGTAATAAGGCGATAGAAGAAAGCCTATACGCCGGTAGCTTTGCTATATCATGAAATTCGAAATACATTTACGCTTTCACGCGACACATGAAGGTATGCATATACCTCACTAAAGTTACATGCATGGCTAGCTTAGCTCGCATGTTAGTATAGTTCGTTGTTGTATTCAACGTAACACCCCAAGGTTCGGCTACTTTGGCAATCCTGAGCTTGTTGCTATTCGGCTGAGTGCCCTAAAAGCTGTGAAGACCCGTCAGGCTAACAGCGGTTAGTAAAGACACATGACAGAAGTGAAACAATTTAATAAAACAATACAACAAAAAGCCAACGTCACGCGGTGTACCCAGACAGTCAATCACCTAAGCAATTACAGCGCCCGACGATCCTTAACTTAGATGATCGGACGAAACCAGTGTTTACGCCCACCAATTTTCATCACACAAAAAGTTTGCCGATCAGAATTTGGAAAATGGTAAATGATGTCGTAATTTTCGTTATCGATTCATGGTCCAAAATTGTTACACTCTTAGTGTGATTATAAATAAAAATCAATTGCCGAATGTATGTAAGCGCATCACTTCAGAACGGCTGCACCTACTTGGTTAATTCTTTTTCGTTGTGTGTTGTAATTGTCAAGACAATGTTTGTATGAAAGAAATGTTTGAAAAATTTGGATTAAAATATCTCCATGTAAAATCTTGAGTGAAACAGTAGACTGTAGTTCAAAAATTTTGACAGGATTGACATATTGATGTTGTTGACATATTGACTGTAAAGGGAAATGATAATCTCATTTTCTTCCTTAGTCCACCCGTGTGAAGCCAGGACTGGCAGCTAATTAGTAATAAAATGAGTTTACCAATTTTGGTAAATGACAGTAGAATATATAACATTGGTTTAATTTGAATTAGACATTCAAATACAAACCCGAAATTAATTGTTATGATAGATATCATACACTGTTCCATTTAAATATGACCATTTTAACAAAATTACTTTCATAAACTAAGGAATTAACATTACATGTGACTTACCCCGTGCTAGATCATAAGCACTGCCATGAGCCATAACAAAGGGCAAAACTTTTCTTACGAGATTCAGTGCATTCTTAGCGCATCCCATATTCATTTGTACATTAGCTATATGCATTTCTACTGTTACAGCTAAGTAATGTAAATGATACTTCTTAGCCAATGACAAAGCCTCGTTGAGAAGCATTATGTTACTCGACTGGAAACTGCTAAAGGATTGCTGTACTTGTGACATAAGGATCATTGCTTTCACTCGTAGAGAGATGTAATGAAGACTGTCGTCTTCAGTTTTACAAAAGTCTAAAATATCGCTGAGACAATCAACCGCCTCCATCGGGTCACCTTTTATGAAATACATTTCTGCTTTCAGAAGTTGACTTTCCCATCGATCAGATGAGGCGAGTCGACGAACGCTTTGCTCTGCTTCTTCCCATTTACCTGTAACAGTATTTTCGACATAACAGTATTCTGACTATTATTATATTATTTTTTTGATTGTGTACAAAAGTAGTTGCATTATGTTGATAATAAGTAATTATATTAACATTTTGCATTAGTAAACATACAGTCCAATTACATTTAATTGAAAATATTTTAATTTCTCTCAAAATAATATAACAAATGAGATAAAAAGTACTGCAGATGTATTGCTATAACAAAATCCATTTATATATCCTTATAACTGAAATTCTTAATTTGATATTGTATGTAAGCATTGTAATTTTAACATTAATATTAGTAGCTGTGTGCTTGATAAAATGAGATGTACATGCATGTATGCATAATGCAATTCATTCATATATATAGTATTCCATGAGTTTATAATAGTTTAGTTAAAAGCTCTATTCGCAATGCAATTGATAACAAACTGAAATAAATAATAACACTTTATTAAATCATTTGATGTATATGTTGCTATGGCAACCATTTAAGCCATTCTAGAATACATGACGTCAACCCGCGCACCTCTCCTCTACTCGCCTATCTCTCATCTCGCTTTGTATCTCTTTACACTAGCCACATTTTCACCATTCCACATTTCAAATGCCCTTGTTACATCCTTACTAATATTATATATAAGAAAGCGAGTATATTTGTTACGTTTTCACGTCTTAACTACACAACTGATTATCGTGAAATTTTGCACACACTTTGTCAGGGAAACAGAAAACGATATAACTGTCATAAAAAAAAATTAACTGTTCTACGGTAACGTGAGCAAAAGTCTGTGATTAACACGTTCCGTGCCACATGTTGGCCAGTGGCCTGAAGATCTCGTGTAACGTGTACCACTGGTGGTACATGTGGCACGGAAGATGTCATATAGAATTAGATCGTGAACGTACCGGCTCGAAGTGCAAGTTCTGCGTGGAACCTATCGGCAATAGCCTTCGTGTGCGAGGAGGGAAAGTGCGCAGCTATGGCGGCCGGCACTGAGGTGAGAGCGCGCCACGCGGCCACTCCCGCCGCGCCCGCTGCGGCCGTCGAGCTCGCCTCCGACCACTGCCACGCGCTCTCGCTACCCACACTACATTCTACATTATCAAACAATAAACGTTATTAATTGTTCTAATTCAATACCTAATAAAAAGAGTGCATGCTCCTAAAAGTCGGTACTTCACGGTACCTATCGCACTACAAGTAAAGTAGCAGCTTGCGTCATTTACTCGTCCATTCGCGTTCGGCAACGTACAAAAATGAATGACAGTTAACAAAGAAGAAAGGAAACAATAAATAGGAATGTATAGTTTGCGTCAAACTTTTGGCCGCTCTGAATATAGCTTTAAGTTTCATCTTACGCATAGTACAGTCAAGAGGTTAAAACAAAACCATGTCAAAACATTATTATAGTAATTTAAAATTAGCATTTATTAAATCTTAAATTGTCTCGATGTTATACGTATACTATAATATGTTTTAATTAATTATGATTCAAGTAGATATTTGCCTATCATATTGAGTAAAAGGGATGTGGCAGTATAACCACACATTGCTATATTCAGAATATTTTGTATGTGAAATTAAGATATGACTTCGATTGGGTAGTCTTTAAAAAAAAATTAATTTTTACTGGAGTAATAAAATAAAAGTAAACCTAGAAATTAACAATGAAATTAATTGAAAAATAAAAAATAGTAGTTACCTAGAATAATAACTATGCACCACATTATGTATTTATCAGTTATAATTAGCTTCAGATAACATTTGATCACCACCTGGTCGGTGAGTTTTGGGTGATTCGCGTACTTTAATTGTATGGTCTGTCTTATAGAGGATTTGTTTCTGTCTGTAGGTTATCTTATAGCGTATACTGTGTAGGTATTATGTATGTTATTACGATAGTATTATTGTAGATTAATTACATTCGTAGTAAATGAATAATATTTAATAAACATTTATTCATGATGAGGCAACGGTTTCCATAGAAACATCATGTTTCGAAGTGGACGGGCGCTCTAATAGAAGCTACCAATAATAATAAATATGAACAATTAACAATAAAGAGAAAAAGTAACAAATATCAACAAGGAAAAGAAAAGCACGAAAATAAAAATAACATAATTTATAATAACAAACTATTCTGAATGTGACTGTACTGCAACTAGAACTAGCACTGACACCCGTGTCAGAGTGGATACAATGGGGATGAGATGAAAAATAATTAAAAAAATATTTTAAGGCTTAATGCCACATTGCGTCACGCCGTACTGTGTTCCGCGGAGTCACTCTAATGCGACCCTACCTTAAGTTTACAAGACAAAAATAAAACGTATTTGACGGTAAATGTATCAGTAACTTTAAAATAAATTATCAGTATATACATATAACGCACTTGCGTGCGTTATTCATTAGCCATATATATATATAACACACATCTAATTTTCTGTAGTAATGAATATTACGATGAAGTAACAATTTCGAAATAAACTCACTCATATTTAAATTTAGTAACAATTGACATGTTACTGATGCCATTTCGGTTTTACCGTACAAAGCCCACAATGCCGCCGTGTTCGCCAAGCCCGCCGCTGTCAAGTCAGTCATGGAATGCAAATAATTGAGTGAGTCTCCTTTCGTAATAATCTGTAAAGAGACATTTTTATTCTTATTCAAATTGAATTAAAGAGTGCTTAATAATTCCTCACTAATATTATAAATGCGAATGTCGGTTTGTATGTTTGTTACGTTTACACGGCTTAACTACTCCACCAGTTATCATAATATTTTGCATACACATTGTCAGGGGGTACAGAAAGAGGTACCTTTCATTCAGAAAAAAGTACTGTTCCCGGGGGATAGAGTAATGCCGTATTAACTCAAACGAAGCTGCAAGCAGAATCTAGTCATATATAAATAGACGAATGAATAGAACGGAGACACTATTTTCACCAAAAAAGATAATCAAATATTTCACTACGATTGTAATTTTGGACTGAAACTAAAGTATATAGAATTAAGTAATCATTTATTTGTAAATACTATAATTTATTAATATTATTCTGAACCTTGAAGAAATTTTTTTTGTTACTTTTATAATAATAAATATTGATTAAACAAACTTTTTTTTAACATATTAATACTACTCAAAGAATGAAATCCATACCTTTGTTTGTTCGGTACCATACCTCTCATAAAATTTAACGATTATTACATACTAATTGATACCCGCAAATTCGTCTGCATTGTTTATTGTCTTAACAATATATTTTATTACTTTTGCCGCGGCTTCGCCCTCGTTATGTAGTTTTGACCTATCTCTTGGAAACAGCACTTTTTTCTAAATTAAAGGTATCCTATGTCGTTTTCCCTTGACATCGCGTATGCAAAATTGTATGATTAGTTGAGTAGTTAAGGCGTGAAAGCGTAACAAATAAATAAACAAACTCAGTTATTTTCGAATTTATACTATTAGGTAGCACATTGTGCGTAATTACCTGAAACACGTGTGCAGGGGAAGCTCCGTTAACAGCGGCATGTTGCGCGGTGAGTTGCGCCGCGGCGGCCGCGTGCCTGGGTGGGTGCGGTGGGTGCGCTCCTTGCCCTTGCTGCGTGTGATGCTGGTGGTGCGGGGGGTTAGCAGCGCGCGAGGGGCGGGGAGCACGCGCAAGCAGCGCTGCCCGCCGCGCCCTCCCCCCCGCCAGCGCGGCCCACGCGGATGCAGCCGCCACGCACGCGCTGTCTGCCGCTTCGTGCGCACGACCCACCGCCTCCCGAGCCGCTTCCCCCGCTAAAACCCTGGAAGGAACCTTGTTTTCAATACTTTATAGGTTTTTAGCGTTTGACCACAATCTCATCTGCTATTAACCCCTCCGCTGATTTTTTAAGTAAAACTTCTTTACGCACGCTTGACTTGGGGAGTAAGCTGGTGAATGCGTGGGGAGAGCGTTACGAATAGTGGGATCGAGCGAGGTGAACGGAAGTAGAGAGAATGATTTAAGTTAGTTTAGATAGAAAGAGCGATAGTTACGTTTCGTATATCACTGTAGGAGCAAGAGAGAGAGAGGTAGGAGCATACATTTTCTTTCTCTTATAGCCAGTTACTTTCGTATACTTTAGTACAAAAAGTTCGTACGAATGAAAAAATAATTTAAAAATACATTTTACGTAAGAATTATAATTTTACAATACATCATTTTTCAAAGTTTTGTAATAAACCAGGTATTTTTTAAGCTTATGCAGCCAACAGTCTGTTAATCTGGGCATCATGAGGTCTACATTCGTCAGTGTGGAATTTAAACCTTTATGATTTTGAACAGTCCAGGGATTAAATGACGATGTGGTCTAACATGGTATCACACTAAACCTAGAGGATGACTCTATCGATTCTTGGCGGCAGAGGGTGGTAGCTAACCAGGCTGACTTAAAAAATCTCTACCACAATGTTTTAAATCGGTCTTGAACTCAGTTCTACTTCGCTTACATAATACAAGTCGCAACGAGAATACCAGGTACAACAGGTTTTACTAACAATTAATTGAACTCATATTGATCAATAAACATATAACATAAAAGTAATTCTGTATACAATAAATTTATTTTGTATTAAATGAATGCTATCTCTTACTTGTGACCAAAATGAGTGTGCATCGCTGCTCTGTTGAGTGCTGCGTAACGGAAGTTTTTATTTCTATCATTATTGGTCATCGCTCCAGACACATTGAACACCGTACGATCGAAACAGTTATACAAAGAGTCTTGGGCACCGCAAAATTCTTTCATTCGAATACAATTCAGAAAGCTAAGGAAATGCTGAAACATTAATAAGGTTTTTATATTTTTATTTCTCTTCGGCTGATCATTAAAGACCCAGACCCCAAAATGGCGGATTATATATATATATATATATATATATATATATATATATATATATATTATATATTATATATATTTTAATGTCACGACAATGTAGATTATAAATTTCATGATTTAGTAAAAAAAATTGTACAAATTAAAAAATAATTTATAAATACATTTTATACAAAAATTGTAAATTTACAATACACGATTTGTTATTTTTCAAAGTTTTGTAATAAATCAGGTATTATTGTAAATTTACGCTGCTAACAGACTGTTGACCTGTGCCTCATGAGGTCTACATTTGTTTGTATGGAATATAATACTTTATGGTTTTGGACAATAGAGGTTATTTATTTATGAGTATTATAAATTAAAGTTGCTTTTCGTGTTCAAGTACTCGTTTGTTAATCTAAACTACGCAACGGATTTTGACACTGTATTAAATATTGTTTGGTAAAGTTTCCTCCAAAGAATTTCTTTATAGTAATTGTAGGACTAGTAAATGACTTGATGTATCTAGTGTAATTATTATTTATTGTATATTATAGCTGTTAGTCAAGTAAATAAATAAATAGATATAGAGAAAAGTTGATGTAGCCGTAAGATGAAAGTTTCGAGCACTTTCATTGATAAAGCTGGTTGAACCTTATGAGACACATCAAAATACTGTACTACAGAATGGTACATTTTCAAAATTTCTACTGATAAGTCCGCTGTGGTATAATATATATCTATCTCCTAAGGATAACCCACCGTAATCATTTTTATCTTTTACATATTGATAAAAACTAATTGTGTATTTGCGGCACTATTTTGACCAATAAAATAATAGTCCTCATCCAATTGAAATAGTTTAGTTACGTTGGGTATTCATGTATATCAACTTTGCCCTTTACAGTATATAATTTCAATGAATATATTAAAAGAGAGTTGATACCCGCGCCTTCGTCTGCGTTGTTTATTATTTTAATAACATATTTTATGTATAGAGGAAAAAAATTAAAGCAGAAATATTATTTGCTTACAAAAGTTTCTTTGTAAACAATGTTATCAGCTTACTTGCTTTCTTTTACTCATGCGCACCCCACCGCTTGCCCAACTTCACACATTGCTCAACACGTAGTGCTTACAAAATAGTGGTTTCTTAAACCTTATAAATCTAGATTATAAAAATTATTGTGATATTTTTATAGATAAGAACCAAGTGTTTAAAAATAAAACTAAAAAAATGTGATAAATATCTATCTAGTAGTAGCTTTTTAGTGATATATCCACACTTTTAATAAAATGAACCGATTTTAATTAAACAAAGATTAAATGTTACTCGAGGATATGTTTTTATAATTTTCTTGCTGACGTTTTATCATAAACGTTGTACTTTAGCAGTAGACAAACAAACAGATACACAGACATGTCCAAAAATGATTTAAATATACTTAATTTATGTACGTTTAATTGCTAATTTTTTCCACTAAAGTCTGAAAAGTAAAGACACGTTAAATTTACATTCTTAATATATACTAGCAGAAGCGGCGGACGTTGTCCTGCCCTGATAATAGAAAATATATACTTATGTGTATGAAATTCTTAAGGTAACTTGTGGGTAGCGGTGTATGCTCGACCCACATATAAAGAGGACGTGCACAAATAGTTTAGTGGATGAAGAAAGTATTACGAAGTTAAGAAACAAGTGAAATTTTATATAGAAAAAACATAAATATAACAATGAACATACTCGTAATATTTAGTATAATGCTAGTCCCATACCTGCGCGACGAAGCTTCAGTCACTTGTGCTGCTAAAAAGTAACCTCAAAATTAATTCCGATAAAGGCGTAGAATAACGTTGGCACACCATTGTCATTACAATAGTAACTCGAAATTAGCGTCTCCAAGCGTTTGATGTGTGTAGAAACCGCGGCCCCAGTTATCGTGCTGCGTGTATCGTCACGCAATCCAATAGTTCGTAACTCATAACTGATAATATCTTCCCACATCTGCATTTAGTCTGACCATAGACAAAATTTCGTGCCGATACACGCAGGTATGGGAGTAGCATAAGGATTAGCGCGCGCGATATATCAGTTCTCCAGTACAGTCTGTCCGTGAGTAGGAGGGTGAGGATGCGCGAGCGCCGCTCGTACGATCGGTCATCGCGTAGGGGGTGTCAGTATTCTGTCGGCGGTCCAGAAACATAAGCGCCAGCGATTTGTACCAATTGTAAAGTGATGGTACAATTGATTATCAGGGTGCAATTTGTAATCGTTGCATAGCATGCCACAAACTAATGTATTTTATTTGATAAGGATTAATACTGTATCCGTTCTAAATAGACTTCCAATTACCTAATCATATGTGACCATTTTTAGAAGATAGATGGGTATAGTAAGCTATCCTAGAAAGATAGGCATATGCAATCGTAAACTTTTTTGTGGATCTATAAAAGAAGAATGTCTCAGTATGCATTGTTTTGTTATGTCTCAAAGGGGTTAGGTAACGTTTTTGGCGAAAGCTCCCAGGCGGCTTTACTCTTTCCGATTCTTTCAACAATTATCATTATATTTCAACCAATTTCCAAAAAAAAAAACCTTGACAAATTATATACCTAAATTTTCCCCTCTAATTACTCTATCTATTGGAGAAGACTGCATTACAATCTAATCAGTAGTATTTGAGTTTATCGCGAACAACCAGAGAGACAGACTGACGCGGCGAACGACCTTGTTTTATAATATGTAGTGATGTATCTATGTATATAGATTATCATAGATTTAAAATTACACTCAACGAAAAAATTTCGTTTGCGTGAAAAGTTCCTTACGGAGTTTCTGACTTCGATTAGCTTTGAATATTAAACCACCAAATATCGATTTAAATGCCACGTCAATACATTGGACACTTGCAAAACCGGGACGAATCCGTCGTATTGCAATAAATTGATTACTCACAATGTCTGGGTACTCTGGTATATCATTAACAATCTGCATAATAGTCTTTTGCATCTGTCGAGGTGGTAACGCTTTCTTCTCGTTTATTTGTAATAAATTCGCTTGCTGTGCTGTAAACAGTTCAGCTTGTTTCCGGGACCATTGTCCTTCTTCTAAATTACTGTAAAAAATTTAAACAAATCGTTTTGAGATTATATATTCAATCTGTTTTATTAATAAATACGCGCAAATGCTCATTTTTAAACAAAAAAAAAAACAATTATCCAGCCAAAATTATGGACTACTTTTAAAATTGTTGCTATTTGTTTTTTTTTTAATTTTATTAGCAAAGAATAACATTTCAAAAATACTAGCGGGCCCGACGGACGTTGCTCTGCCCTGATAATAAGGAAACATTTTATAATTAGAAGGCAGCACCACCTACCCGGTCCAAATGTTAATTTAAGCTATTCTTAAATGCACCTGAACACATAAAAACCCATTACAATCTATCCAGTTGTTTACGAGGACTTCAGTTACATACACGCATATAGAAAAATTATATAAATCTATAATATAAAAATGAATCGCTAAATGTGTTGCTAAGCGCAAATCTCGAGAACAGCTGAACCGATTTCGATAATTCTTTTTTTAGAATATTCCTTGAAGTACGAGGATGGATCTTACGGAGAGAAAAATTAAAAAAATTGCCTGAAAATGTCTAAAAACAACACTTTTCTATACTCCCATACAAACGATTCGTAATAATACTTAAAACTCAATCTGAACTTTAATACTACAACATAAAGCTTAAGTGTTAGTGGAGAGGTTCCGGGAAGGCAAAACAATTGAGTGACGTTAGTGTCATATAAATATTAATGTCAATATTTAAAAGATGGCCCCGAATAGCAGAATAAGTATTAAAAAATTATTTAAAGAATCGACTATTAGGCGGTATGAAGTTCGCCGGGGTCAGCTAGTGTATGTATAGATTTACGTATTACAGAAAAATTGTATACAAGGATCAATTTGCTTTGTGCTTTGATGTGCTTTTTGTGTTTAAGGTACTGTTTAAAAATAGCATTTAGACTCTTCTGATCAGACTAAATAAAAGGAACAAATGAAACCACTAATTCGAGATACTTACTTATCTCTATCAACTAAATTCATTTTTATACACAATTCTAAAGTTTTCGGATCGTCTGGAGTAACTGGTGATGTCGAGGTATTCGCTTGTACTTCCATGTTATTTAATTTCTGTAACAAAGAACAAATTACTTAAAAGAATGCATCGGCCATATGACTCCATTTAGCGAAATTCATATTAATTTTATATTTATAACACAGCATTTAAAAATTCTTATTAATACAGTATGTACAAAATTTAATTATTAAGATAAAATATGTTCTAAGCCATAGGGCTCGCTAAGTTCGTGCAGTGTGGTAGTTAGTTGTAAACTAATATGAAGGTGCCAACATAAATAAACCTCACAAATTGAACGCTTCAACATGAATAGTCTGCAACTATGGTTTATGAACTTCATACAAAGAAATCATTTTGGTACGACTTTCCATTAGCGTCCGTCGAATTAACGGCGGGGAGGGGGATGGGAGGGAAGGGGATGATCAGTACTAACACCCCTTAAAAGGAAAAGTTGCGGAGCCCCCACCTTTTCGAGTTTTTAAACTTTTAATTCCGCGGAAAAATTCCGAATTTCTGTATCTATTTTGACTCTGCAACGTCTCCGGCGCTGCGGGAAGAGCAGCCTCGACGCCCTTGCGTAACATATCCCAAGCATCTATCCTCGCCTCAGCAGCCTCGGCTTGTTGGTCGCCTTCGGCGACCAGCCTCGGCCGCTCCGGCTCGTCCAATGCCTACGATTTGTTACAGCGGGCGGAGGCTGCTCTCCCTACGCGCCTCCGGCTCTTTAAAAACACTGTAGGGGTAGGACAAACTCGTCCCAGGTGGAGTCGGGGTCATTCAAACAGGTTCTTTAACATAAGTCGAACCTAACCTATTTTATTTGTTATCTCAATAACAACAAAAATGGCGTCAGTTTTACGTTTCGTTTCACAAGCCGGTTGAACGTCTTTACGAGTCATAAACTACACATTTTAATTTTAATAGTTCGTAATGAAAATAATGATATAATTTAATATACAAAAACTGTAAAATATATGTGTGTATGAAAACTATTGAAACAAGTATTAAAAATAAATATTTATGAAAATTTATAAAAAATTAAATTTCACGTAACTTATGACAACATAACCGTAAGTAAAACGAAACGTTCAATGGCGATATTTCGCTATAATCTGTGGTAAAAATTACGTAAATATTGCAAAAATAATTGATTTTCAATAATTTTTTTCTCAAAAACTACGCATCTCCGCATAGTGAAACTTTGTGTGTGTTCTTATATTAATGTAATCTATCTATTAAAAAAATATCAACTCCCAACTCGACGGACGCTAATGGAAAACTGAGCCATCATTTTTAGTACTTATCATTAATTTTTATTATTTATTTTAAAAAAATTTAAACCCCGAACCCGGAACATAATACCGAAAAAAGCTAGAAAAAACATGGTTACATTAATCAACTCGATTTAATTTTTGCATCATTTTAATATATCTATATAAATATATATAATACTAGGATAAGGCTGCCAAAATTCCCATTTTTAATAGAAAAATGACATAGTAATGTTAAATTCAATCGTAATATTACGATAACATCAACGGAAAAGTCAACATAACACAAAAGTAACTCAATTTTTTTGAAAAATGTATATAAAAATGTATGAAATTCATAACACAAGATCAAAAAATTATTGTATATTCTGTAAAGAACACAAAACATATAATATTTTCCCAATTTTACTTACAATTGGAGTTAATTATCTTTTAGTGAATGTTGTTTTAACATAAGATTTATAAAAAAAAAAACTTTATTATAACATTTTATGTCGATAAATTACTCTGTATTCTTACCAAAAGTTGAGAATCATATGTAGCATTTCAGTTTATAATTTTACTAAATAAACTTATTAAGTACAGTTTATGATTTGGAAATGTTAATGAATTAATCACTTAACGGATTCCAATCAACAGGAGAGTTATAATGTTTGAGTTTCTCTTAAAATTTATGTTGACATTTTGATAATATTTGCTCCAGGCAAAAGTGACAAATATTGGTGGTCTGAAATAAATTGACATTTTAGTTTATCAAAATGTTAAGATCAAAGACCTTGACTTTATTTTCAAAAGATAATACTAAAATCTATGGAAGTAAATTAAAACCTTAACTATGTACATATTTCCACAATTATATTAGTTTACTCATTACCTCTTTGCTCAGAGACCTCATCATGAGTCCAGGTCTACCTCTTTGATAATAAAGGCAAAATGCCTTATACAGTGCTACTGTCTGAATAAATGTTAATGTTTCTAAATGCAATAAAATTCTCCTTAAATATAAACCTAGAAAAGAAAAACCTATGTTAGGAAGAAAACTTAAAAAGTTTCTCTAACTGTTACTATTTTATATATTTCTGTACCAAGTTACTAAGTAATCCTTGAAAATAATTAAGCATATTTAATAAATTAGCATTTATGTTAGTAATATAAACTATTCATGATATTTGTAAATTAATAAGCTTTTTCATTATGAAAACCACAAGATACAGGAATATATTAAATATTAACAGATATTAATATAATACATGTGTAAACATCTACACTAGGTTTTCTGTTTTGAGGTGTTGTAGAATGTGGCTAGCTTGTACGTAGTTTGAGCTTTTGTCTTTATTTGGCTAAAAGTTGTTAATCAATTACAATATTGTACCATTATTATCATAAAGTGAATAACAATTAACAACATAATAAATAATGTAACTAATAAAGTGCTCAAAATAATAAACAGAATATAAATATTGTAGGAAAGTAAGAGTAACAAATCAGCTGTGCAGTATTGATATTTACAATATTTATATAAGTTGAACTGTTTACTGTACAGTGAAAATTACTTCGAACTGTTAAATTTTATCTTAGTTTTTATTTTATCCTTAGCTTGTTCTTATGAAATGTTGTTTAACAGTTTTCAGCATTTATTTAAAAAAATACATCCAGAAAATTGTATTACTGTAACTTGTAATAATAAAAAGTAATATGAGAAAACTCGAACAAGCATAAGAGCTTCTCATAGGATCATTATGTAGTGACAGAAAAAAGTTTTATCATCCAAAATCTTTCAAATTCAATAATATATGTTCTTTCAATAGCAAAGTTTTTTCAACAATAATTAATTGAAATTCTACCACCCGGTTTTAAAATATTGCACTATTGAAGAAACTTGATAAGAAACATAATGGGAAAAATATTGCTTCATGGTAAGTATAATTCTTGAAACTAATAAATTAACATAATAATAGATAATTAATTACCTAAAACACTATATCTGGTAATAATGCAAGGATACGTTTCACTTTGCTCAATTATCAACTTATCAACAGTAGTAGTCACACAATCTGTGAGGGCACCAATTCCATTTACATAGATATTTTGTAAACGAACACAGAAGTTCTGAAGATGTACACTTAATAAGTTATAGTGGCCATTTGTTAGAAGAGCTTCTAGTTCTTTAAACTCCATATCTGGACACTAAAATAAATATGCAAAGTGATACAACACAAATAAAAAAGAATGAAATATATCTTTTGAAACCTAATAAGCACCTACTTGCTACCTTGTTTTTAAATTGAAATAAATTTCGAAATACAAATTATTTACCAAAATAATTTACCAATTAAGATGTTCTCAATAAAAATAGCTCTATGATTTTAGTTAATATTTAACCTTACAAATAATAAAAGTATACAGTTACAATTAAAATATACATAAAGATAACCAACAGGTAATGTTTCATGATAATATCCAGGCCAAAAGATCATGCTGTTTATGTTAGCGCAAAATGAGTATAATTTAAGTATATCATAACCACTACATATAGTAGAAAGGTAAAACGCAAAGTAATAAAATATAATTATACTTTTTATACCTGAATAAGCTTCAGCGCCAACATACAAAAATCCTTTCTATATTTTGGTGCAACAGTGCAACCTACCAGTTTCTTGGCTATAAGAATAAATGAGAATATAAATAAAATAACTATTACGGTGGTGTCTATAATATCGGCCATATATTCTAGTACACACCTTCCATTTTCAGTAGGCCATATTCACGAATAAAAGCTACAACAGCTATTTTATGAGGTGTAATATTTTCAATACTACCTTTAACATTAATTAATTTAACGAAATCTAAGATATCACTATCCGAATCCATCGTAAATATTTTTATAAGCCGCTTATAAACACAACCATAACCACAGAATAATATTACTCCTAGCGGAAGGAGTACTCTTAGCTAAAAAACCAACTGAACGAGATATGTAGTACAGAGGCTGTGTGTCCCTTACTAATAGGGTGACAATAAGATGTTTGCTATATGAGATAAATGGAATTTTACTACTAATAGTTTATTATAAACAGATAACGTGTTATTATAAAACAGTTAAAAATGCGTTGTACATTTGTATTAAAAAGTATGATTACAAAAATTGTCTTACCCTTGTTTAGAGATAGGCATATTCTTATATTATTATTGTGATTTATTGTACTTCTATTTGCGATCAAATCAGTTTTCTTAGTAAATTGTGGACTTCGTGGATTTAATTAATTTGAAGCATGTAGATGTATTACACAATTTTAGAGATTTACAAGTAAAACATAATTACTATTATGATTGTTGATTAGACATTTGAGGAAATTATACTGTTGTTCCACTTTACGCGCTTAGATGTAGCATATTAAACTAATATATCACATATTTAAACAATTAAGTCATTTCCTTCTCAACAAAAAGTGATAATAATAATAACCAATATTATTTAAAATAAATAGATTTTCTTAATGAAGAAAAATATGAGAATAAGAAAAATATTATTAATAAATTCATATTGCTTGCAATGTACGGAGGAGTTTTAGAATGATGATATTAACTTGGAACGAATGCTGTTCAATGTTGCTTGCGTAAAAACTTGAACCAGATGCTTAGTTAGAGACCACTTGCATATGTTTTTCTAATATAGTATATTAGTAGTACATGTCGCTCCTTTAATCATTAATTTATCTTATTATTAATCTTTAATTTTAGATATTGCTGAGTAAAACTTATGTTAAGCGCCTATTCATTTTTGTTTTTGTTTTCTGAGGGATAAGGGATGGATTACGAAATAAATAAAACAACTAGTACAATGTATCGATTTATTAATTGACCTTAATGCTATATTTCTTACAGTTAATCTTACGTCACTCCTATTTAGCCTTTGTGATAATACTTTTATTTTTCTCTTTAAATCTACTTTTATGGGGCTCATACATTTGTTAGTTACTGTTTGAACACCGACTTCCTTTATGTTTGGACAGAGCTTCTTACTTGGAGGTTCCTCTGTATTGCTTGAACTTGTCCCAGCAATAACAGAAGTTTCTAATGAGGTGGTAGGTGGAAGATTTCCTCTTCAGAGGTGATTGAATGTGGTTGTTGTGTCAATGCATCACTAGGAACTTCCATTTTTTTATTTTTGACCTGTATAATAAACATGACATTAAGTGTTAAGCATGCTACGTCTAAATAATAATAATTTACCTAAACCATTCACCTAACCTAACATATTACGTCCAGTTTATGGCATGCTTATAATGCAATTACAAAAAGTATCCCTTGACAATTTCTCAAAACAAAAATTTTTACATAAATAAAGAAAAAACACCGAACTCCAGTAAATGGTTATAATAGTAAAATATTAGTAAGTAATAATAGTAAGAAATTGTTGGTATAGCTTTGGCTTTTAATAACTGACGGGAATTAGCAGTAAAAAAGCAGGAGTGTTCGAAGTGCCGAATGCATACGACTGATTTTTTTGTAACTTTTCGCTTCACAACTTTACGGTTGAGCCATTTTTGTCGCATTTCTTCGTTTTTTGGGAAACTGCAACAATAGTACAACAGTAAGGACCTGACGTGATCACACAATACAAGAATGCATGGTGAACGTAGTTGTTAGATTTACAATAATGTTATTTTTAGCTTACCTGTGAAACGATATATTGCAACCACTATAAGATTCGCTTGGACAAGCATATACGCAACACTTTTTCACCATTTTTACTAATGGTATCAATAGAATTGTTTTAATAAAGAATGTCAAGTAGTGACATGTAAATAATAATAATCACTCTGACGCCATGACATGACGCTTTAAAGGGTTTTTGTAAAATAAAAATAGACTAGATATAAATTTATGTTTTGTTATTTGAGAATATATATAAAGAATTAATGCAACTATAATACGCAGAATTGAAATTGTTAAAATAATTTTAAAATGACAAGTGTTTCAACTGAGTTTTTAGAGCCAACATTTTTGATTAAAAACCTTTTTTTAGGCTGGCACAATAAAAGAGCGAGATACACAGCCTCGGCGGTTGCTATCCCTCTCGGCTCGGAATAGCCTCTATGCTATAGCAGCTAGTGCTAGCAGAAAATATACTTTAACTCTTTAAAATATGGTTTATTATCGTAAATACAAATTTTCAGAGTTATTGGTCCTGTTTAATATATTAAGGGGCATAATCACAGAATAAATATATATGGTGTTAATATGTAACGTTAAACATCACCTCCAACTCGGACGGAGCGTGCTCATAGCACAGAATAATATTACTCCTAGCGGAGGCTCATAGAGTTCATTATATAAATGCGTGCAATAATATAACAATTGTATAAAAGTATACATATATCTTTAACCTGGTTAGTTTTGGTTAATTCAATATGAAAATAAAAATACTTCATTCAGTTTAGGCCCTGAGAAGGCGCTTATGAACGTCAAAGTTACCACCGGAAGAAGAATTCGGTCTGGTTTATCTTTTCATCAAACATAATATAACTCATATTTTTAGGAACATGTTTATAGTTATAAACAGATAATTACATTCGGTTCTGGTGGATGCAGAAAGAGGGGCGTTATTTCCACACATCACCATCGTTCACATATTGATCCACCCTATAATAGCCTTTAGACATTGAAACCTGCTTGACTTGGTACTCAAACTTAGTATCCGGCAAATCGGTAATGATTGTTTTGTTAAATCACTACGTGGTATACAAGACACCAAGCTACTTTAGCACCCTTGAGCTTGTTGTCATTCGGTTGAGTGCCTTAAACGCTCCCCATAAAAGCCCGATGTCCGCGATGAACCTTTGAACTCCCATCACGTCAACAGCGGCTTTAGCGTTAGACTACAAGCTCAACTAATATTAAAGAGCGATGTGGTCTATCATGGGAAAGACAAACCCTATAAAAAGGAGACTAACTAAAGTACAGCTGCCGGAACACACAAATACTTAGTGATAGATTTCCAACTGAAGGCTGCTAGCTAACTAGGCGAACTTAAAAAAGCCCTAGCATCATGCTACGGCTTGATCATGACATTTTCCTTCACCGAATGCTTCAACTGACGTGCAAGGATACGAGCCTAAGTCGAACAACGTGGTGTCCGAAGAAGCTATCAAGTAAGCCATCGTCGCTTAAAAATGTCTTATGATTTACAAACACATTGGACGCATGATGGAGTCAAGCTATTTTTTTTTTTTCCGTATGGCCTATGCTTATGTCGGCAATTTCGCGAGTGTCAAGTGTGACAAATACACGGTTTAAACTTAATTGCCAACTATTCAGTATAAAGTAGAATAATCCAAAATGGCACGACACAGAACAATCACAAAAGAGTAATTTTGAGATATGGGTACCACAGAGATAATATATAATGGTATGTTGCAAGTATAGATACAAATACATAGCATAGTTATATATAGCATATAAAAACATAGATGACAATACAGTTTTATATTATTACGATAAATGAAAGCAATAAATGTTTCAATAAAAGCAGAATAAACATATGTAAGCAATGTATTAATATTAGTAGGACGGGGAATATTAGCAGGAAGGATATTTATATATGGAAGATGATAGTTTGTGACAATTAAAAAATATATGTTCCACTGATCCCTCATCAAGCCCACACTCACATAAAGAATGGCCACGAATATGTATTTTCGCAAGAAAAACTGGAGAGCATACATGGCCCAGACGTAGGCGAATAATAGAAGAGATAACCCACTTATGGGCATTTTTGAATTTAAAAAACCATGGCTTCGAGGGAATTATTGGCTGTATGTTCCTATAGTGTTTGGCTTTGTGAGGATCAAAGCTATCCCACAGGTCCTGCCATGATTGAGTAAATTTAGGTTTTGCAAGTGCATGCAAATCTTGTGGAAATGTTTTAGCGTGGATATTATAACCAACACTTGTAGCATTCTTGGCATATACATCCGCAGCCTCATTCCCCAGAATTCCACAATGACCAGGAATCCAAGCTAAAACTACTTCTAAGCCAAGGTAATGGCAATTAAATAATAGTTCTCTGGTCTTTAAATTTAAGGGAAAGTTTGAATTAGATCGGATGGGAAATTTAGAAATATCCTGCAAACAACTTCTACAATCAGAAAAAAATATTGTTCTATTTAACCTGTGTGCCTCAACATATGCTACCGCTTCAAAAAGGGCTATTGACTCAGCAGAAAATACAGAAGATAAATAGGGACATTTAAAACTCAAGATAATTTTAAATTTTGGAATTAACACACTGTAGCTCTCCTTTTATTTATTTGGTACATATTGTTTATTCTAATAACATATATTTTCCCTCTACCTTCTGATACACAACGTGTGTCGAAAGTCACGGAAGACATAATTTTGAATTGTGTATAAACATAATTCAGTTCAAATAATTGTGTAGTTAAGTGCCAAAATTGAAAAAAATTACGACTTTTGTCAGTGCCAGTTTCGTTATGCTTCCAATATGAAAATCGACCACAAGGATTATAATTGGTGCAGTGTGATGGATGAAAGCTAAATAAACGTAAGCAATGCAGTAATCTGACAAGTAATAAGGTGCGCGGTTATGGGTTGGAAGCGCAAACGTACCCTGCTATATTTATGTCTCCCATGTCGTGAGGCTTATTCCAAGTGCCGAAACTCATAAAACCTTATGACGGTTTGCGAACAGAGATCGATGAAATGAAAAAGCAACTACAAAATGGCTCAAATAGGTCTGTATAAGCTCCGATAGAGGTACTCGGTAGTTACTGCACCGCCGATGTTTGTCGCTGGTGTGTGTACCACAGAGTGCGCGTATTATTGATAATATTAATAGTCTGTGGCGTTTACTAAATTTGCTGCTGTAGTGGTATCAACAAACTAGTTTTATTTTTTTTGTTATGGATATCATCATGTATAAAAATGAGAGGAACTCGGGATAACTTATGAATCGATATGTTACTATTAATGATTATTTTTTTACAATTCTAATTTTCAATAAATACATTAATTATGGAAAAGTTATGCATTACATTTACAACAGTAGTGTTATTTTTTGTTATCAATGAAACTTCAAGTGTTACTGTTTATCAAGAGGATATCTTACCACAACATGATCGGTGCGAACCAATTACAATTCAGTTTTGTCAACATATAAGGTATAATCAGACTATATTCCCTAATATACTCAACCACGCAAGACAAAAAGATGCTGACGCAGAAGTTCTTCAGTATACACCTTTCATTAAGAACTGTTCACCCGATTTAAAGTTTTTTCTATGTTCAGTGTTCGTCCCTGTTTGTACAATGCTGGATACTGCAATCCCTCCATGCAGGCATTTATGTGAATCAGCTAAACGAAATTGTGACAAACTAATGAATAAATTTGGATTTCCATGGCCAAAGCAATTAGAATGTACTAAGTTTCCCGTAGCTGCTGACGATAAAGTTATTTGTGTTGGTGATAATAATGTTACTAATGAATCTCGAAAACACACCGAAACAAAACTGCCTAAAGTAGACTACAAATCAAGTATTGAACGAGATCCAACAAAATTGCATGGAGCCAAAGATTACGGATTTGTTTGTCCTGTACAATTTAAAATTCCAAAAAATTTAGATCTGGAGTACAAATTAAAAGTTGGAGATAAAATTGAATATGATTGTGGAGCACCTTGCAATGGAATGTTTTTCACCCAAGGGGAGAAAAACTTTTCCAGGTTATGGATTGGCATATGGGCAGTTTTATGTGCTCTGAGTTGTTTATTCACAGTCTTGACATTTTTGATTGATACAGACAGGTTTAGATATCCAGAGAGACCAATAATATTCCTTTCAGTATGCTATTTGATGGTTGCTGCTGCTTACATAATGGGATGGAGTGCAGGGGATAGAGTGAGCTGTCAAGGCCCATTCCCATCTACAATCAGTGGAACAAGATTGCCAAATACACAAGTTATCACACAAGGCACAAAGCATGAGCCCTGCACAATACTCTTCATGGTAGTATACTTTTTCAGCATGGCATCTAGCATATGGTGGGTCATATTGACCCTAACATGGTTTCTGGCTGCTGGACTTAAATGGGGCCATGAAGCAATTGAAGCAAATTCTCAGTATTTTCACTTGATTGCTTGGGCAGTTCCCGCAATCAAAACTATATCAATACTTGCTATGGGGAAAGTAGATGGTAAGCTCTTAAATTATTTTATGTGTAATTAACATTCAAAATGTGCTTTGTAACCCTGTAAAAGTCCTCAAAATATGTTGACAGACTTTCATATTTTAACCAATAAAATCCACCTTTCACTGAAATCATATTCCATATTGAGAGTTTAATTACAGCAAGTACCTCTCTGCATTGTAAAATATATAAGGGTCACTAATCTAGAACTGCTTTACATAGCTACTTTTAGTTATTTATGTCATGGTGAATGTTCTGAAGGGCTGTTTAATGTTTTCCCATTATTTCCTTTCCTGAATAAAACCAGGCATTGGTTTATGGAGCCAGAGCTACACTGTAGCATCAGTCACAGCACAGACATTTTTACTACAATTGTTGCCTTTTTATCACAATTATTACTTTTATGGACCATACAGATGTTAAAGGGTCTCAAGAAATGTGTTCCATCCTTACTATGATATTAGATACATCATCAAGTTTGAAAAGGTATTTAATAGGCTGATATGACAGTGATAGTTCATTATGGAATGTAATCAGTGGTCACTGTTGATTACCATGACTTTATATAGTAATTTTAGCCAAATAGTATAAAAATTAACCTTCTTTAAATTTGTGTCTGCCCACTCCATGGCCATAAAACTTGGCTATCTTCATGTATATAGCTTTCAAAGACTAAATATGATAAATTACATTTTTTTCTTGCAGGTGATATCTTATCTGGTGTGTGTTATGTTGGCTTGTGGGATGCAGAGGCTTTAAGAGGATTTGTTCTGGCACCATTATGTGTATACCTTGTGTTAGGAACAATCTTTTTATTTGCTGGCTTTGTATCACTTTTTCGTATAAGAACAGTAATGAAACATGATGGCACTAAAACAGATAAGCTAGAAAAGTTGATGATTCGTATTGGTGTATTTGGAGTTTTATATACAGTACCAGCTTTAATTGTGATTTCCTGCTTATTTTATGAACAGGCACATTTTGATGATTGGATGGTGACTTGGCATAGAGATATGTGTTCAAGACCTCTGTATTCTATTCCATGCCCTTTCACTCAAAAAGAACCAAACCATCCCAAATTTGAAATGTTTATGATTAAATATCTTATGACAATGATAGTTGGCATCACTTCTAGCTTTTGGATTTGGTCTGGAAAAACATTCGTTTCTTGGCATCAATTTTTAGATAAAATTAAGGGTAGAAGAGTAGAAGCATATGTGTGACAATAAGAGTTTTGTACTATTTGTTTTCATTTACATTTTGTTAAAATGCAGATCTTTTTAGAGATCCTAACAACTCTGAGATTACTCATGTCTACTATTATTTTTAAGTGAAATAGTGCTACTCAAAATACACTCAAATAATGAAATACAACAAGGCTGATTAATGTAAATATTGCCTTTAAATTTGTGTCATAAAATATTCTAAGATAAAACTAGTTTAAAATGGTAGCTATTAAAATCTTATAATTTTATAAATGGTAGCTATTAAGATCTGATATATTTTTAAATTGTGTAAATTATAATAAGAAGTATGTTTAAGTATTCTTTACTATGATTTAGGTTGTCATTTAAAAGTAACTGTTCAGCTAAAGATGGGTGTACTACAACAATAAAAAGATCATTTTAATTAATTTATTTTATTTAATTTTATGATTAAAAATACATAATTTATTAATTAAAACCCAAATCTATACACTCTCAAATGCTTCACAATAACTTTCATTTTTGCACAATTATCCAGATTCTCAATAATTCCTTAACTATGCTCTTGTATATTTGCCCCAAATATGAAGCATGAACACTGATGCAATAAAGAGGAGTGACATCACCAAAACAGGAACTGGCCCTCTAAAAAAGAAATCAAAATATTATGTCTGTGTATATCTATGAAAATAGTTTACTGGGAAATATTTTTTATTATCAAGTACAGTGACATAGATTTATTAGATCTTTATTTCAATGTAGTATAAACATTGCCAATTCCAACATAAATTATAATAATATGAAATGAATCTGTTCCTGGTCACACATCAACTGTCACTTTACATAATTAGGTCAATTGTATTTTACTATATTTACACACTGTTCACTACCTGCAACAGTATTTTTTCTATTTCTTATCATGTAAGTTTCTTAAGATACACCTTTGAAAAAATATATTGTTTATAAACTTGTATTAATCTATTTTTTCTGTTTAAGAACCTATCCCATTTACACCTTATCATAAATTAGTACTAAACAATAAAAATAGCTGTCTGGAAGATATTTTATACTGAGTCCAGTTTTATTGGATATGCAATTTAATAACAATTACTGCAGCAAAAACTTTAATCAACATCTGTCGAGAGGTAATCATTTCATTTAGATATGCTCTTATGAAATTAATATATCTATATTACGATAATGTGTGCAAACAATTACTTTTAAAATCATATTGCAATTGTAAAATTACAATACTAAGATTTGCATACTGCAATTTAGTCAATTTATAAAAGTTAATTTGATAATAATGCCTATATTCACATGCCTCGGTAAAAAGGTTATTTACAAATGACACATACACTTTGACACCAGGAGAATCGTCTGTGTAGAAGCGCCACATGCCACCAGAACCAGCACCTGTGCTGCGATTTCTAGCTGCAGTAGTGGTTGTAGTAGATTTTCGTTGACGAACAGTGCCGCCGCTTGCTGTACGTGGTGCTGAAGTAGCTTTACTTGGTGATCGACTCCCAGATCCCACCGATGTAGAACTCGGAGAAGGAGGCTGAAATTATGTATACGTATACTTGTAACTCGGCAAACAAAAAACTAATATAAGAAATACATATTTAAATTATTTTAATTTACCATATTTAAAACTTAATAATATTACAAAATAATAATAATGCACACAAATCGTTCTGTGATTTTTTAATTGTTTAAAATGAAACACAAATACATTCAAATGACAACTCAATAAAACGAAAGCGCCAGCGTAAACTTACGCAGACACGCTACACTGACACGTTGCCGCTAGGGATAGATCATTATGATATAAACAAAATCGATTGAGTTATACAATTAATTATTTAAGAATGTAATAAAACTCGAATTCAAAATAAAGTCAAAGTTGTACATCACATACGCAGACTGTATAGTTTTGTAATATTTGTTAGGTTTAGTTACATAATTTTTAGTATAATTAAATTCATAAATAAATTCTGTTTCATAGAACAATAAATGTTTTTACTTGTTATATAGTTTGTGCACTATGTAAACTGGTGTTAACTAAAGAAAAATAAATTAGGTATCATACACTTCATTTAAACCTCAACTCTATTCGATGTACACAATTACATATTTTTTAGGTATAGAATATATGGATATAACTGTATTTCAAATAATTTTGTTTTGTTAGTGGTATTTCAGAGGTAATAAATGAAACCTGATATATTTTAAGATTATTAATAGATTATTACTACAATAATTAATTTTCGACTACTAATAGTAACCAATGCCTGCAAATTAAAAGATTTTAACTTCTCCATTACATACAAAAGAGGCTCAACGAAGTAACTTATTTTAAGTCCTCAATCTGTGTTCTAAAACCAAGCGGATAATAAAACTTACTAACTATATCAATTTGTAGTAGGTAATTGGATATATTATTACTGTTTTGAGGATCATGTCAACGTCACTAGTTTTGTGGATCACACATATAACATAATAATAGTTATACAAGCTATCACTATTACTACATATTATCACTATCATTATCGTTACATATTATAAAGTCGCAAAGTCGCCCGCCGCGTCTGTCTCTCTGTTCTTGATAAACTCAAAACTACTTTACGGATTTTAATGCCTTACAATTAAAATGATTTTAAGCTAATGTATAGAGTAATACATAAGGATGGTTTAGGTATATAATTTATCAAGGTTTTGTGTACATTGGTTGTAATATAACAATAATTGTTGAAAGTGTTGGAAAAAATCAAGCCGCCTGGGAGCTCAAATTAAATACATTAGTTACCTTAAGCATTCTATGCACATAAGTATATATTTTTAACCGACTTCGAAAATGGAGGAGGTTACTATGTTCGGTTCAATGTATTTTTTTTTTAATTTATGTTAGTCGATATCTTCGTCATTTGTGAACCGATTTTAATTATTCTTTTATTTTTTATATGAATTGGCTATGTTTAGGGGTGGTTCCACATAAATCTAAAGAAAATATTCAATCGCTAAGGGGTGAAATATCACTTATTTGATTTTAATTCACTTCGTCGATGTTAAACCGATTTCGAATGATTTTTATTTCATTTGAGTTGCTGATACTTGGTCAAATTCAAATTTGAAAAAAAAACCTAACCTTAAGGATTTCAAATAAAGAGATAAACATCGCTTATACGAATTTTACTCATTTTGCGATAGCTAATTGTAATAAATATCTCATTGCAAATTAAAAAAAAATCCAACCTCGACGTTGAAAAATAAAGAGATGGACAGCGCTTATATAAATTTTAATAAAAATTTAGCACAACCTGTAGTTGCAATAAAAATAAAATATATAGTACCTTAAACTTAATTCGATCATTGAAGTGGAGGCAATGAATTAGAACTATCACATGTGACTCGTTTTGAGGAGGACTAACATCTGGGGTTCTGACTATTATTAAAAAGAGTGCAGCCTTGAACAGAGCAAAAGTGGAAGCGAGGCGGGGCAGAGGGAGGAATACGTTCATATGCTCAGGCCGCCACGTTACTTATTTCATCCGCAGTAAAAACTGTTACGAATAGAAACCTTATACATTTTAAAAATAAAATTAGAATTATTTCTATATATTGTTTTACGTCATCATATACATCAGTTTTAAAATGTATTTTATTTCATTGGCGACGAAGTGAAAGCTTTATCTATACATATAATAAGAATGTAAAACCAACGTGTCTGTATTTTTTGATTTTTGAGAAAAAACTTGTTGCAGGAGACTAGGAATAAGTAATAGAATCCATTTCGACTATTTTTAGAAATGTCTGTCTGTCGGTCTGTTTGTTTGAACAGGCATCACTGGTAAAGTACTAGGTTTCTGATAAAACACCAACAAGAAAATAATCAAGCATATTCCGGAGCAACATAATTTTTTTGTTTCATTAAAATCGGTTCACTCTATCAAAAGTTATTGTAATTTTAATGACGACGGGAGTTAAGTACGAGAGAAAAATAAATAAGTAAATGGACTTTAGCCTCATCTAAAAACCAGGGTATTTTATAACATAAATAAACATTGCCACAGTATTACATAAATAAATATTAATACCCTAAGATATTCCGTAAATAAGTAAAATATGTTTTTTATTTTTCGATCGCGTAAGGTTTATGATTAAATTTGTACATTTGTAATTAATTGTGTGTTGTAAATATTACAAGTTATTGAATCTTATCACATTTTAGGACAATTATACCTATATTATTTTTTATAATATAAAAATGAAGAGACTAAAATTGTTAATTGAACATAAATGTTACGAAAAATCGTCTTTAGAAGCAATAGCAGACTACAGTTTTTCACAACAGATATCGCTAAATTTATCACTTTATTGGTTACAGAATATTATTGAAATGAAAAGTATAGATCACAATGAGATTATTTCTGTGTTTTACAGAAAACGGCTCATTTATAAGTTTCATTTGATAGTTTCGAGAGTTTGCATTTCGATCATATAAATATAAGCAGGTGTCTGAATCACGGCTAACTGTTGTTTTGAGTACCACTGGTATCTCGAGAGTCGGATTACAAATATACAAGATAAACAGATATACATTCAGATGGTTGTATCATTCACTAGTTTTTTTGCATTAAGTTCCACGCGGACATAGTTGCGGGCACAGCTAGTAATGAATAATTTGCACTATACCTACGTGTACAACAGGTACAACAGGATCTTGATTACACAATTATTAAAGCTACTGATTCCAAAGGCTCGTTTGGAAAATATTAAGTACATCGGACGACGACACAAAAGGCATAATGAACGCATCTTTTTCAAAATGTATGGATAAAATAACCTTATTTAAAATTTTGACCATTGATAAATTTAACCCTCAAAGAATTTTTCAATACAAAGTAATACAGTTTAGTAAAATCCTGATGAAATTTTAAAGAAATTTACTGCTAAATTTTCTACCACCGGAAATTTTTCACGAGGTAAAGGTTGCACTTATACCCTCTGTTGCGAATATATGTGAGGTGGTCGTAGATCAGATCTATCCACAACATTTAAATGCGTTCTATTTATGCAATGCAAGTTGTGTAGTACAAAATATTGTTGTGGCTCGCTGATTTATCTCTTATCTTAAACCACCCTCTCAAACTATTTCTCTCTATATCGCGTGTCTGTTCTGATCATACGCTACGATCATATCTCTGTACTATTGCCCGTTCCCCCTTATTTAAACACCTCGAAGCTGTGATCCGTCAGAGCGCACTCCGCGTTCCCACGTTGCATTTCTACATCGGCCCGACGAGACTCCCCGGGGATAGCCAGTCAGAATACGTTTAACGAATGGCCCAAATGCTCGCATATATCCATATCGTTTTCTATGTATGACACAAATCTCTGTGACGTGCAATATATATTTATTACACCCTGTGCAACAAAACTTATCCTTAATAAATTATGTGTTTTGACTATTGAACCATTGGCAGTATTCTTAGACACGTAAACTTATAACCGACACATTATAAGTTTCTGAGTACTCGACAATAACATAAAACTTTACCCTAATATATTACAAATTTCCGACAAGTTTTAAAACTATCGAATAACACTAAATGTCCTGCACATGGCTCGCTGTCCGCAACACCCAACTTTCAATCAAGTGATTAAAATGAAATATGTATTAAGCTTTGAGATTTATATCTCGTTAAAAAGACAAGATATAGAGCGTTAACAGAGTTTTAGAACTACATGCGAGAGATATCCGAATCCATGAAGCAATATGCTAAAAGACTCAAAAGCTTAAGCCATGATTGTTGCATATTGTATAAGAACATAACGTTAGAACGACAATTAGGCGATTAGCTTGCTACAGGTTTAAATCACGCAGAACTTAAGACAGACCTTAAACAGAATTGGCCCGACTAACAAGAAACTGAGAAAAGGAAAACAAAAGAAGTTACTTTTCTCCAAATTGTTAAGTTCGCACAATCTTCTGAGCAACCTGTACATAATACGTGGGGTCTAAATGTTAACAAAATCTTTAAAAGTAACCGGAAGGCTGTATCAAAGAATAAAAATATATCATGTAAATTATCTTTTGATGGATCTTTGAGATGCGGTAAGAGAATGGATGATAAATTATTTCCCCTCAGCAACTTCAGAACCCTGTCTGGTCGATTACTTCATGGCCATATGGACATAATAGGATCATTGCCCGTTTGTAATAGTTATAGCTATTGCTTAACTACAATAGACAGAGTAACGAGGTGGCCAGAAGTTTGATCGATGCGTTCCATTACCGCAGAAGAAGTGGTAGAAACTTTTACTAGAGAATGGCTCTCTAAATTTGACATACCATTTTTTATCACGACCGATCAGGGAACTCAATTTGAGTCAGATTTATTTGGAAGACTCATCACGTTTGCCACAAAGCGAGGAAGCACAACCGCATACCACCCATAAGCAAATGATAGACAGACTATTTATTGTGCCATGAGCAATTCTGGCTAAACCCTCTACCATTTGTACTTCTTAATATATATGTATGATGTGTGATCGTATGTATGTATCCGGTAAATAGGTTTTTGAAAATAACTTGTAAAAGCGTTTAAAAACTGCCCAATTGCATCATATCTTCATTTCACATATAAAACCGTCTGATAGTAGCAACGTGGTACACTGCCACATCCCTTTTACTTAATATAATAGCCAAATATAATAATATATAAAAATATACTAATAATAATATTAGGTAAACTTGAATCATAATTAATTAAAATCATATTGAACGTATAATATCAAGACAACTTAAAGATTAATATATCGCAATTTTTAATTCTTATAATAATATTTTGACGTCGTTTTGTATTAGCGTCTTAACTGTACTATGCGTAAAACCGAACTTAGAACTATATTGAGCACAGAATAATATTACTCCTAGCGAAGATTAATAGTAGCCAAAAAGTTTGACTCGGACTATAACCCACAAACAAACACGAAAAGTGACTCTTTTGAAAATGTATAGAAGATATATCGATTCCCAAGCAGCTTTAGAGACTCTTGATGTTAAATGTCGAATACCTATGTGAAAATTGGTTTGATGAAAATAATAAGGTTATGGTCCTACAGAAACCATATATGCAAATTATTTCCTCATTCAAAATTACGAATACCATAGTCGACAAGACGAAAGATTGGTGGACAAAAAACAAGTGGGTGAGTCATAAATTAGATTCAATGGCTATGGGACACGAATCATATCTATAGGAGTAAAACAATTAAAGCATGTTATATTACCATATAGCATAAAGCAATGCTAGCGCCTGCTCTAAGTGACTAGCAACGTAATGTCTAAAATTGTTTATACCAATGATTTGTGCTTTAGCATAAAAACAAGCATTACTAAGACTGAAGTGACTTGATGTTGGTTGACTTAAGTCTTTGCATCTTTGAACTTTCAATTCCGAAAGAAATGTCTAAATCAAAATGATATATTTAAATTCCAAGAGATTACTAGCAACATACAGGTACTATTCTGAACTTGAAATCGGTAAACGAAAGCGCTATGGTTATTATTTTAAAAACAAGTTAAAGAAAATTTAGTGGTAAATCACATTAACGAGGAAGAAGATTTAAGCAAAAATACACGAACTTTGAAGCTTCTCGAACACAATAATTTTGAAGCGATGTTGACTTTATCGTTTGCGTGTTCGGCCACAGCATCAATTGATGTAAGTTCCTATCCTTAATAATGAACCGAAGCTTTCGGTGAAGTAGACCATCGTGATCAAACCGTAGCATGATAGTAACGTTTTTTCCAAGTTAACCTGGCTAGCTACCATCTTCAAGTCGGAAATCTGTTGCTAAACAGCTTGTGGCGTTCATTTCGCCGTGCGGCGTTTGGCATGATTCACAACTTGAGTCACCCCGGCGTACAAACAACCACTCGCCTTGTCGAACGCTATGTTTGGTTATTGATCAGGAAGGATAGTCGACAGTGGGCTCAGGCTTGTGCGGCATGTCACCGCGCGAAAGTAGCCAGACACATCTCAGCTCCCTTCGGTACCATCGACCAACCATCTGGTCGGTTTATGCATATACATATCGACATCGTGGGACCTCTGCCGTCTGCAATGAACATCGATACTGTCTAACTGCTGTTGACAGAGTATCACGATTACCGCCGAAGAAGTAGCCGACACCCATATTCGAGGGTGGATATCACGTTTTGGTTTGCCTTCGATCATTACAACAGACTAAGGCACTCAATTTGAGTCTGATCTGTTTTGTCGACTCATAGAAACGTTCGCCACAAAAAGCATAGGACGACCGCCTATCACCCCTGTGCAAATGGGATGGTTGAGCGAGTGCATGTGTCATAAAGAAGCAAGGGTACGAGCTCTTCCCCTCGTCCTGCTCGGAATGCGAACGGCATTTAAAGAAGACCTAAAGTCCACAGCGACAGAGATGCTGTATGGCGAAGGGCTGCGTTTGCTGGGAGAAATGTTGACATCCACCTCTGGCACAGACTGTCCCGACGACCCGGCCGATTATGTAGTTCGGTTACGACGTAAGATGTCCGACCTATACCAGCCTCACGTCACGCAAATCCAGCTGCTTTCATATTTAAAACATTGTCTTCAGCCTCTCACGTTTTCCTACGGGATCACACGGTACGACGCCCACTACAACCTTCCTACACCGGTGCATTCGCTATACTAGAACGCTCTACCATTGGATATTAAGGGCAGACAGATTGTGGTGAGTGTGAACCGCATAAAACCAGCTTTTTCAGAGTCTGACTATTGCAACCGAAGACTTAGCTGAGTTATCTCCTCCAGACTCCCTCAAGAGTCTGGACTTTCAACTACAGATATCATGTCCCCTAACTCACGACCTAGTGCAACACGATCCGGCCCTCGTGTAAAATTCCCGAAAACCGAGGATTACCTATATTTTTAGATACTTATCCTTCTTCGTGGGGGGGTGATGTGGCGTTTGGCCTCTTTTATGTACTCTCTGGTCGAACGTGCACTGATACGAAAAAAAAGAATAACAAATAAAAAAATTAGACAGCAGATATGTTTATAATACAGGACGGTTAAATAAATAATATGTATTTGAATTTTTTTTGTGTATTGTTCTGAAATGGTAAAGGACCAATAACGAATGTGCTCATAACGGCGTAAACCCTCGAGGCTACAAAAACGCCAAAACCTGTTAGTATGTTCCAGCAGCTGCACTTGACAGTCAGTCCCCTGCCCTCGAGGCTTAACGTGTTGACTAGCTTAGACCACACCATCATTTAAGATCAGGTGAAATTGTGGTTAAACGTTAAAACCTACAAAGTATACAAAAAGATAAAAGCGACTAACTTTCAACATTATCTCCAAAATATAGATCGACATTAGTCATATTAAGGCTCCATATTTTTTAATGATGTTTAAAGGCAGAGTAAGTCGCCATAATCGAAATAAGTAAGTACAGTACAGTTATGGTATAGGTACTTTCGTATTAATGTCCGTCCAATTCTGTGCTTTTTGCTTTTATCCCTAGACACCACCTAATATTTGTCGAATTGACGAGTACACAATAGCACTATTATTTTTTTTATGAAGCCAATCCTTGCGAAGTGAAGTCGCTGGTCAATTTAATATTCGCAGAGTTCTCTCAAATGACAACGTAATTCCGAAGGTAAGCATGATGAACGATTAGATTATACATTTTTGTAGCTTTTACCACAGTTTCTAAACGATCATTATCTGATAATCATATGACGTGTTCAAAAAATGGACGAAAAAAAGTTAGTGCTTTGGAGAAGTTGAGTGATTACAAAATAGTGGATAATTTGGAAGTGGATGATATAGAAGGGCTATGGTCAAAGGACGTATTTCAAATAGAACAGCTGCAATATATTGTACGTGCTATCAGACACCTGTGTACCGTAAGCAATATATTGGATCCACCGATATTATTTTAAAATACCATTGCAGCAGTAGGATTGTAAAATGTACAAACTGTTCAGTGCAGAGTATTTTGGTATGAGATAGATATAATATACGAGCAAAGAAAGAAACACTCCGCTAGCAATGAAACCTATGAAATGTGAGATCAAATTAGACATTATGGGTGACAATGATTAAAAGGCACATGGCAAAATAGTTTTGTTCGAAAAGCAATTTATGGTGAAAACAAAGTCGATTTTTGCCTATAATGCTCTTCAAAATACTAGTTATTATGTGTTTTACTGAATAACAGAACAGTCATAATTTATGTGCACCAAAGAAATTATTGAACAGAAAGGTAACGTGTTCGATTCCACAATTAACCGACTTGTGGGATGAACATAACTGGTAACTGTCAGTTCTGTCATAGACTGGACTACTGTCTACATATGGATGAACATATACATGTATCTTATATCAGTTGTAGTGTCAGTTCTTAGCATTATAGAATTTGGGCTTCATTTGAAATTATATAGCATATAACATATATTTAATATTTATTAATAAAATCAATCAAATAACATTTCATAAATAAATTATTTAATCAGTATATAAATCTTAAATCTGATATTAAAGCAATATGATCTGATGGAAAAACAATACTTGGTAAGGCAATGTTAGCTTTTAATTCTTCAATACTGGGAAATGGAATTACCTGCAATGAGAGTGTATTACAGTAATTAATTAACATCTTTTTAATTTTTATTTAAGTCTAATTTTTCAAGTAATCATATATCTGTATAAAGAAAATGATATAAGGTTTGCCATTGCGTTGCATCACCCAAAAAGTACTGGATAAATTTCGATCATTTCTATAGACCATATGCACTCGCCCCTTAACAAAAAAAAAACCACAATATCTTCATTTAATATAAAGTTATTATATTTTCAGAAATTACGATTTTTATAAACTCAAAAAAACCAAAGAAATGTTCTAAGCATGTTTTTCCTTGTTCCTTAAAATATTTTTTTAAGATAATAAACAATTATACAATTAGATAACATGATAAGACTATTATGTTATATATCGCGGAAATCAGTAAGTATCAAATAAACATTGTCCAATACTTTTAGTACAATTGTATACTATTTTCCACTATATTAACTGATGCTACAGACGCAACTGGCGCTTACATCTTCTCGAAGAACCCTTGCCATCGTAATAAGTCTTCATTTTTAAGTTTGCTTTTTTCTTTCTTTTTTCTATTATAATAATTACATTTACTTTGTAGTAACATACATAGATACAATAGTTTGAATCCTGTATGAAACAGATCTCTCGTAGAAATTTAAGCTTAGTTAAGAAATTATAATTTCTGAGTACACTATTTTCTATTGTTCATCACCTAAATTGTAAATCTATTACCAGGTGCATTATTTTGTTCTAGTAAATGCACTCAAGAATTAGTCCCCTGCTGGGATTAGTCTTTCGCCACATCTTCACGTAAAATATGGTGAAATTGAATTCAAATGCTAACCTATATACATAACAAAAAAAAATGTATACCTGTTCCACTTCTAAATTTGATTTCTCATAAAATATATAATCTAAACAATCTGCAAAACCGTCAGTGAAATTAGTGTACATTGGTGTACCACAGGCACTGGCTAATGAAATATTTTGTTCTAGATGCAGATTATGGACAGCTTCATTCAAATCTAAAAAAGGCATTTTATTAATGTATTTTATTACATGTATAATAAATACAGATATTTTATCTTCTTTTTTAAGTGGACTTGAATTCAAATATATGAGGGGCTATATATATATATGAAAAAGAATAAGTGACTGACACATCAACACACATCCCAAACTACTGGGGCTAGGGCCATGGAAATTTACGTGCCGATTTTAATGTGTATTTTTGGAAATTCAAACCCTAAGGAGGTGAAAATGGGATAGAAATGTGTATAAAAATTCGTCATGTTTTCATCACTCAGAGTTATTTATTTATGTATAGAGATAGATATAAAGTAAGAGTCCAAAATTATTACTGCACAAGAAACCAGAAGTCACAGGAAATTGCTAGTATGATATATCAAATCTTTAATAACTAGTTTTATTTGTGATTTTACTATTATTTCTTAGCATAGATATGGCTGGAAAATGGAGGTACTTCTTATTATGATTACGTTTTTAGTAGTAATTACCATAATTTATATACTTACTAGATTTCCAATCTGGTAATGTGCTTGGTGCTACACCAGTTGTAAACAATTGATATATTCCACATGAAGGGACACTGTTGTAATCCCCAAACAGAACAACAGAAATGCGTTTTTCTGGAAGCTGAAAAGATTTTATGGACTCTTTACAAAAAATTGGCTTTATTTAATTCCATTAGCTAGTAAATAATTTACAAAGGTTTTTATGATGTACTAATTTTAGGTATTAAACTTTTTGTGTATGAATAAACAAATAACTAGTGTTAATTAGTCAATCAAGTACAAATTTTTCAAATTTTGATAGTGTTCCGTAGTGTTTTATGGGCAATTGTTGAAATTCATGGAGGCTTTTTATGTTATCCGTTTTATTATAAGCTTAAAATATTTTTTTGAGTGCATCTACAGCTACAATTTCTATATAATTCAATCTTTCATTATAAAATAGAATGCTAATTGAATGCAAAATATTTTTGTGTTATCAAAGTTAAAACTTTTTTAGCCCCACTCTGATTTCAAACACGATTAAATGAAAAAGTGACATTAAGAAAAATATTAACACATACTTCTATAGGATTTAAGCTGCGAGGGAATGAAATGGAATACATTATACAGTGTCTATTATATTCGATGAAACGAAAAAGCGACATAAAAAGAAACAAATATGATTATGCATACGTTTTCAGGGTTTTATTTCTGAAACGTTTTTAACACACTAGATGGAGCTGCGTTAATTACAAGAAATAATAATAACCAACAAGCGCAAGCGGAGCCGCGTGGAAAGTAGTACTACTACTAGTATTAATTTATTTAACTTAAGGTAATTTAAACATTCTACCTTTTTACTTAATTCTTTCTTTACATCCATCAACCAGTAAATAAAAATACCTCCTTGGATAAGTCTTATATGATCTGCATCAGGATGAAAGTACAAATGTGTGTTGCCAACTATTAATATTTCATTCTGATTGTCAAGCGACTGTAAAATTGTTGTACTTGCAATTGTCGATCTGTCTAGAAGGCGCTCTGTTAAAGGTTGATTTGCGTTAATACAATCCCAGATTGGTTTTAAGCAGTCTTTTGTTTTCACTGCTTCTGATAATAATATAGCTTCCTCACTTAGTATTCTGGAAATAATTTTATTATCATATTACAAAAATATACTTTCGATTTTTTATATTTGTATAACTTTGTGAATTGTATAGAAGTATTATGGACATCTGGTTACTATTACAAATATAACTCACGAAAAATAAAATGCATATTCAACATGATATTCACAAGTTTACATAAAACTGTGTAGTACTCTTCAAGTATACAAAGGCGGGATTTGCAAAAAATGATATCAACTATATATAATAGCTAAAGTAACTTTTAGTTATCATCTTTGTTATGCAGGGATATAGGTATTTATTGAATTGCAGAATAACTTTATACTCTACTTCAGTACAATCAATGGTTCATCTAAGCAATTTGTTATTATGTAAAAGAAAAAGTCTGTATAGTGCCCAAGTTTAAGTGCATATTAAGTCATAAAAGCATCTATCAATCAATATATGTAACTTAGTGACTAAAATTAGATAGCACACTCAGTACTTAGAAAAACACTTTATCAGCTAGTTTACATGTAGTAAATACAGAACAAAATCTTTATTTGCACTGTACATATAATTATTATATACATTTTATTTGTATTACATGGGGCATGTTCTATGTTTATAGTTTAGTGACTAAAATGTGGCCACTTATTTTATTTTGTTTCAAATATCTGTTTAATATACATATAACATTCTGACAATAGATAAGCAATTTAAAAACTACAATAATGTTAGCTAATAATAAACATACCGGAAACGTGTCTCTCTATAAAAACAAGCCAAACCTTCAGATACTTGTTTACCCTTTTTATAGAACACACCTTTAAATCCAGTCGATTTCAACACAGGTAACAAGGTATTTTCAAATATTTTATAATCAACTTCTTGTAAACATATTAGATCAGCATTATAACCTGAAATATATGGAAAACAACTGGTTCAAATTATGTTAATTAATTACTGAACATTCAATAGATCAGCATTATAACCTGAAATATATGGAAAACAACTGGTTCAAATTATGTTAATTAATTACTGAACATTCAATGTTTTATTTTTTTAAGAAAGATATCTTTCTTCCTAACATCCTGTTTTTATTAGGTCATTCAGTTGTTATTCTGAGATAAGATTTGAGATAGTAAGTAGCATTGCCGTTTTAATTAGATTGCATAATCACATTAACAAACTTGACTTATAGTATAATTTAATTACATTAATAAATAATAATTGGACATTGAATAAAAATATTCCTAAAAATTCAGATTGATTAATGCTGACGAATTTACTGAGAGTTAGTAAATACAATTTCTTGTTTTAATTTTGGTAGCAAGAATAACAGATTATTATTATGGATATTAATCCTTTTCAAGAAAAATTTCAGTGCATAATTATGGCCAGTATTAAAGGATTCCTTTTCACCAAATCTTTTATAATTGCCCTACTATGATTTATCTTTGCAATTTTACTACATGTTTAACATTTTCCAAAAATCTATTACTTCACAAAGTATACAGGCACTTGTGAAAAAATATTTATTAGTTTTTAGTAATATAGGAGTTTAGGTAACACATAAGTTATTGTTGTTGAAATATGACATATAAGCAGAAAATTCTTTAGGGCCTTGGAAATTCTTGGGATTATATATATTGAATGACAAACTCCATTGAAGGTAACCCTAAGGTTCCTTCCTCATAGTGCTACAGGCTTACTGCGATTTAGTATGATTTCACATTATAAAAGTAATTTGGTATCATCATGATCTTTGGTATAATGCCACAAAAATCAGAATTTCAGATTTTGTTGCTCTGGGTTCACACCTCATGAGTCACAGACTTCTATATTTGTGGCTTAATCCCTTGAGTAGCATGATATTTATTTCCTCTGTTTTAACAATTTTCATTTTGTACGTAAAACTTTGGTTTTTTGTATGCTACACACATATCTAAATAACTTTTTTTTTTTACTGTGTTAAAAATAAAATATATTTAAAATAACCTATACACTAACCCACAAGTTCTTTCATAATAAGTTGTTTTCTGTAGTCGATATGCAATGCATATGGAGGACAGTACGGATGTAGCACACTTCTGGTGTAATCAGAGTCACAATACAAATCAGCCAATATATTGTATGAGACACAACGGAATCTGAAAACTGAGATAATTTAGAAAATATTTATATACGAAAGATATGTTAAAGTGTAGATATTGGGGGTCAAAGTATTTTACACAAACCTTTCATTTTGTAATTTAGTTGAAGTAAAATTGTGCCTTGTTTCAAATGGACACTTCCCAGGACCGGCTTCTACAACATTCTTAGATATTGTTTCCACAGAAGGACCAATTGTTTTGTCATTTGCTAAAAACAACAACTACAAATATAGTAAATGAAAATATAATAAAGAAACTCAGTCTTCAGATATCCAGTCCTATTATATCATATCCTATAGACAAAATTATTTCAACTCTTATTTTATTAATTCAATTGAAATATAAAAAATAAAAGAAACTTGAACATTAAAATATTATCAGTACAATGATAAATAACTGAATAAACCAGTTTTGTCTGCATTAAAATTTCCATATGAAGAATAATTATATAATATAGCTAGAAGGACCTCAATCTAATGTCTAAGCCAGTGTTGTACCAGTTGGTACTAAGGTGCCATCGCAATAAGTAGGTGTGCAATGTAAAAATTGCAAGTTGAAGTCAAATGTGGAAAATATATATTTAACCATCATGATCATTGCTTTCTTTAAATAAATGAAAGATGATTTAAATAAGTCAATTTCATATTTTAATAGAATAAGAATGATCTTATTGTGTACTAAAAAAGAAAGTAATGTTTTTATAATTCAGAAACAAGTGATTTGACGATTTAACAAGACACTATTACTCTGGGCTTTCACTTATGGCAATTTAGCGATCAAATCACAATATAATACTGCGCATTCTTTGTTTTCTTACTATATTTTTTTGCCCAGTTAGTTGTTAATGTTTAGCTTTCTGTTTTATAGCTCTTTAAATTAATGCCTTTATTCTTACAATGTTCAATTTATAACAATTTCAGTTCCTTACTAGTTCTATGTTTGTTACTGTAAAAATTTAAGCATATTTCACCAAATAGATAATGATTTGCAGATTAGCCTTCACAACAATTTACAAGACAACACTCAGTATTTAATATTTACTACACAATTTTATTCCAACAAAACCTTTTAAAAGTAGCAATGATGTGGTAATCCTGCAATGAAACTATTAATATTGGATTTCTCAGTGTTTGAAGTTGCTAATACAACATATTAATTTTTTGGACCAAACATTCTTTTAAACCCTTCTATCTGACCATACCCTACTATAGATATTTTGCATTATTTCAAAAAAAAAATTGAAATGTAATTCTCTGATAAAGAGGTTTATAACTTTCACTAAAGAAGGTTTTTGCTGCAGAAATATTGGCACCCGAGATTTCATTATAAGTTTCATTTTGCATATGAAACTATCTACTTTTAAATACTTGCCTGGTATACATTCCAGTTTTAGTTTCATACCAATATCCTGTATACTAGGTGTATATGTGAAGTTTTCGTTGACAAATTCCCACTTTATGTGAAGATCACTTATTGTACCACCTTTCTCATTAACACTGGAACCTTTATACCATTTAAAAGTAGATCTTTCTATATCCGTAAACATTGATTTAAAATATTCAGGATAAACAGGAAAATCAGCTAATATACTTTGCGGTAAGTTAATGCTGGTAACCCATGGTGCGTTAAACTCTGCTTCAAAAGCATCTTCATATATTTTGATTGTAAGAGGCCCAGTTAATTGGAATAATTCTTTACACGTGTAACTGGTTGGTACAGGTTCATTTCTGATATCGTACATTTGAATTTCAATATCTGAATCATTATTTACACACTTCTTTTTGTTACTTTTGTTTATTACTTTCTGAATATTAGTTGCCATGCGAGCAAAAAGCGTTTGCAAATTCTCCGATGGATTTCTACTAAAGTTGAATTGTCTAACAGTATTTTTTATGTTTAACAAAAATGAAATATCAATTCTCTCTTCTTCTTGAACATATCTAAAAAAGCACTTATTTATATTCATATTTCTTGTTTTTGATATGTTTATCACCGTAGAAAAGTAACAGCTGCGGAAATACTTAAACATGCTACCTTCGATCCACAGACCTACTAAAAGATGACATTTGCCATAGACAGCAATAATAATATTCACGGCGAAGGAATTATCCATACTACCAATTCTGAAGTTGTCGATACAATTGTTAATTATTCTTTAACCAATTTTCTTCTATTTGTAAAATAATTTTGTTTATTAAATTTGGGTACAAATTCTTTAAGCCTAGAAGAATTTATACAGTTGTTAGTATTGCCAATGTTAAAATTTGTTCTTTAAAAGATTCAAATACCGTAGAGAGAGAAACTAACCGTAGCGAGAAACTTTGTTTCTCTGTCTACGTCTAAAACCATCAGAAAACCCCTAAGGAAAAGCAGTGCTACTCATAGCCTCCAAAGTTTCCAAAAACAGTTTTTGAGTTACCTACTACAAAATATAAATATAATGGATATATTTTTAGAACAATTATAGCGTAGAGTTAATAATATACCTACTCTTAAATGAATACCGGGATTGTGCGTAATATAGTACGGAGTTTAATACAAAACAAAGTTAAAATATTATTTTTGGAGTCTTAAATTGACATCTATTTATGTTTAACTTACGTAGGGAGAGAATTTTTTTCTGTCTACGCTGTCTCGATGTTATTCATGTAATACGTATTTATAAGTAAATCTGTGCTCTGTGTGACTCTCTTCAGAGTGGTCAAAAAGTTTTGCGATGACTGTAATAAAATATTATTTAATACCGTGGCCCTTAGGCTGTGGTCTTCTTCTTTATTTTTTTGTCTCCGTCACGGTTTGTGTACTAGCCAGCGTCAAGTAACAAGATTTTGCCAAGTGTCTTGCTATAATTATAATGTTCTAACAAGATGGTGGTTTCCTTGTTAGAACTTTCCATGGAGTTTTGGTGGCATCTCAAAATGCATGCTCCGTGGTATTATTTCCCATCCACTTCATTTGTGCATAATAACCGAACTATATTACGTAAAACACCACCAATATTACAAAATATATAGTCTAATAACACAAGATTATGAATAAAATATAAAAACCACTACATGACAGACTAAGACCCTCCCAAAAACTCTAGTCTGTGGTCAAATTATTATATATTGCATTCTGTGGTAAAACATTGAGTTAGTGCGTAAGCAAGTGAGATCATATATTTACAAATTGTTTTGCTGAACCTTTGTTAACATGTTTAAAATTTACACGAAAACTAATTTTCAAATATTTGGTAAGAACAATTCGAGATATATTTTTTTGTTGTAAAATACTAAAAATAATACAAAACGCGTTTTATTCTTTAGTCTCAATTTTCACAATGGATCGTAGATTGCCGACTAACGGTTTTTGTAATTTTCGACAGGTTCTAATCTGATGTTGAAGGAAATACATGTAACATCGCTTTTAAGATACCCTCAAGCAACAGCATTAAAGTTACCTACAAATGTAGTTGATATAAATTCATCTGAAATGGGAAGATTTTCTCCATCAAGAAATAGAGATATATCAGGACCTGTTATAAATTCCTTTTATGGAAAACAAGATGTGTTGCCTAAAATCGATATCACATCACAAGTCGACCCACACATGAATAAATATGATTGTTGTGGTGCAGTTAGTCTGTCCTCTTCAATGCAGAGTAATGTCCCAAGCCCATTTAGTGGACATCACACACACCTGAATATGCCAGGTTCTCAGTGGGGGCAGGGACAGAAGTATTTATCTGATCATTTACGTAGTGCTCATTATTTGACACTCAGAAATGAGTATCGAGACAAAATTATGAGCAGAGGTATGTATCACTGTTTAATGTCTGTTTTTCAATAACATTCTTCGTACTACCATAAAAATATTATTTTGACCTCATTGACATTGTTTATACATTAACATTATACTTATATTTACTACCTCGGTATGTTGTTCACCTGTAAAAGTTATTTTATGAAGGTCATACGAAAGGTTGAAAAACATCTGGGAAACTTTTGAAATATGAACTTGTTAAAGCTCTTTTCTTTACTTATTTAATAACTGTGCGTCAGTAAAGTTTAAAGTTGTAAGTTTTAATGTATTTTATTAATTCTTCAAAGCATAGCTGTCAGCATTAGAAATATGAGTACAGATCAAAGAGCTTCTATGAGTACCAAAGAAAAATTGAAAAAGGCAGTCAAAGAGTATGGTGCAACAGTCATCGTTTTTCATGTCAGCATTTCATTGCTTTCCCTGGGTGGATGTTATCTACTTGTGTCTAGGTATGTTTTATGTGAAAGTTCTAACTTTCATTACATTCATGTAATTACATTTTTGATAACAATGCTTAATAATCTTGAACATAACAGTTGAACAATATTTATTGAAGATTTTTATTTTTGTAGTCTATAAGTAGAATGAGTCACCATTGTGATTAGAAAATGTCATTGTTCATCATTGTCTTTGTTATGGGTTAGAACAGTGGTTCTCAACAACCATGACACATTGATGTGCCACAACCACTTGTAAAGAGTAGTAGAGAGACTTGGAAAGAGTACAATTTGTAAAGAGTATGTTAATGTGTTGCTAAGTATAAAAGGTTGAGAACCTCTAGGTTAGAACACAGTATTGATTTTATTATAACTATGCTAATTTATAACTGCTCAGATAAGGTCACCGCACTTTATTCTTCTTCTATTTTATTGCACTATGATTGATATTTGACTATTCATAAATATGGTGTAATTTTGAAAAAGTTGTAGTTTAATATTATGTCTGAACTGTGAAGTAAATTGAAAAGGTTTAATGAAAAAATTGTATATTATATCTAGTGGAGAATAATCATAGATGTAGACAGAAATTACAAAAGTTTGCATACACTGAGTTTATACAAGTAATAATTTTACATCTTCAAATTTTTCGCAGTTACTGAAACTCATATTAATATTCATTTTTAATTTACTAGCCAGTGTTCTCGTAAATAATACCTGCGTAATCATCCTTACAACACTAATATATTCTGTTCTTAACCAACCAACAACCATTACCTTTACCACTACTAACACAAGTTCTATCTTAAATATTTCATATTTGGATATGATAAGGAAATTTTAATGCTAAGTACTAATAATTATATAGTTAAAGAAATGTTTAATGTTGTGATAAATAAAGATTTGTCTAATATTGATTCTACCTAATTACGGACTTAAATTTTAAAATGTTCACAAGTACTTTGTATTGGCAACGAACCACATTGGAGCCATTTTTTTTTGCTAAGTGTTATAGTTTGGCCCAATAGTCACAGATCATCAGTTGAATTTTTGATCAAAAGCTAAACTGAATTTAAAAGAAACTATAACATTAAAATAATTGATTTATGTGTTTTTATTAAATGTTATTTTTCATTAATGCAAGTTACAAAATAAGTTATTTGATTCTTTAAAACTTTATAATTATGACATGAACATTGTAAAGGCTAATTGACTAATGAGCCATTAACAGTCTGCATATCATTGAATTAGCCTTTCCACAATAATTTTTTATATATTTTTTAATTTTGCTAAATAATTAAATATGTTCTTATTTTCAGTGGAGTAGATTTAGTGGCTTTGCTAAAGTACCTTAATATAAGTGAAGGAACGATTTTGAAAGCAGCAGGATCAAATGCAGGAGCTTTTGTTGTTGCATATGGAGTGCACAAATTGTTTGCTCCACTTAGAATTGGGATGACATTAACTGCTACGCCTTTTATTGTAAGATATTTAAGGAATATTGGTTTTTTAAAACATAATGTAAATGCTGGTGGTGGAAAATAATTGTAACTTTAAATGAATAAATGAATGTAAGCAAAACTAATGTTTTATTTTCTAATTACTGAGGGAAATAGGTTAAATATACTAGGATTATTTGATTGTTTAAATGTATGTCATTAATTACTCATTAAAATTATCAGCTGTATAATGCTATAGAACAATGTATAAATATTGATAACTTTAAGTTCATGTGTTGACTTCAGATATAAGAGAGGCGTCATTAACATGATAACAGTGACAAATGTTCTTATTACTCTATTCATGCTAATTCAAATAGACTGTAATGTTTGACAATAGAAACATTTACTAAGCAGACTGTTAGCAGCATTCAAGTCGGCCATTTTGTTAAGTTTTAGTTATGTATACTAGCATAAAAATATGTGTTGTATTCTTGTTTTTCAATGTTATGGAGACAGTTGGCAATAACAGGTAAGGTTTAATTTAAAGAAACAAGTTTACATTACATATACTTTCCTTATACTTAATATTATTCTTTTTTTTTACTAGCAATAAAATTTATAAAATCAAAATAGTTATAATTACTTAGGTCTAATGGAGAATATTTGGATTATATATAGATAATACAATAAATAATTTGTTTGTACGTACATAAGTTTTTACATTGAGAGATTTTAGAATGTATTTTATATTTATATTCGTAACATACTATACATAACTATTGACAATTGTTGTCTGAAGTGTATGCAGGTGAATTCATAAATTAATTAAAATTTATTTTTACTTATGGTTTATATTTACACTGAGAAATGGCTAATCTCGTGGAAAAATGTTAAACCAGTAAGGGTATTCGTCTTTTGAATTAACATGGCAATTCTCGAGTATCCTAATATATTTTTTTTGTGTTTGAAAACACTATTGTCGTTTAGACATTTAGAGTAGTTAGTTCGTAGTAAGTAGTCGTGTTCATTATATTATCTTTTTCAAGTCTATGCATACGTTAATACTCAACCATAACTTTTAAATATATGTACATTTTAATTAATAATTTCAATGGCAGATTTTAGAAGAGAGGAGTGTGAAAATTTAGATTGTACGATCATTTCAGATAAAATAAAAAACAGGTAATTAATTATACTAAATATAATATAAGACGGCCTTATTATTCACATCATTATATCCATTTCTCTAATTCGATTAATAATCGCAGAATAAAAATTGTATATAATCAAAACTCATGTTAGGTACGTTACAGTTTTCTTTTTGGCAATATATGCACTCTGAAAATATATGTAGCATATTTATAATATATAGTACTGTATATACATTTATTTTTTCCAAATATTCGAGACAGGTAGGATTTTGAAGACCGCATATACTTATAAATAATAATGAATATTTAGTACATGCTAGATCTATGTAGAGGCCACAGAAGATTCATACGACGATAATTTTAATTGTTTGTCATTCTGTCTAATACTGAAAAAATATAAGATTTGTCAATAATACTAAATATAATACTCTTAGAAAACTAAAAATAAAAAAAAACATATTCTTAAATGTTTTTCATAAAATGAAGTACACAAAACGTCTTCATATACAATAAAATTATTTGTTTTAGAGTAAGTGTTATTAACAATACGTATAGGACTAGTGAAAAAATATGTATCATCGAATTTTTACGAAATTGAGCACGGAGAGCAGATATATGTTACTCCAAATTGATAACCTATAAATATTATGAATACTTTTAGGAATAATAAAGTATACCAAATTTTGAATAAAATAAAATAATGGGTCGATATAATTACTGTATAAAAACGCATGGGGCGTAGTTAGATTCTAATGAAATTTTGTAGATTGAAAGCACATGTCACTAATGCGTTCAACATTTTTATTATGTAACAATTTCATGACATGTTGTGCACGGGAAGTCATATGTCTTCCCTAAATTGATAGCATAAATATATAAACAAATAAACAATCCCTTTATCGATTGTAAAATATACTTCTTTTAGAAATAAAACTATGAGTCGAAAATAATTACTGCAAAAAATAAAACGCGTGCGAAGCGATACCATGGGCAATTAGTCCGTATAAAAATAATATGATCGTTTTTATTTTTAAGGCTACTAAATATAAAGATCGGTCTTATCGGGCGTAAAATCTGACAAATGTGTCTGCAGCAACTCAATATTTTTGTAATTATTAATTACGTGAAAAAATCACTAATAATATTATTATTCATAGTTTGTATAAGATCAAATCAAGGAAAAAGAAATTCACTTTCGTGGACTCAAATAACTTGTTTATTAATTGGATAAGAATTTATTAAGATCCCGTTGAAAACTTAAACTTCGACACTACATGAGATTTTACGTCTATTTGGTAGAATATAAATGTTTTAGATTTTTCCTACAAAAAAAGTTTTTATATATGAAATGTATTCCATTTTCATCTTTGTTATACAATATCAATGCCATATCTTGTAATGGTATATAGTGAACAATACTGTAATCTTCAACTAAGACAATAAAATAATTAAATTGATCGTTATGATTATGAAATTAGTTATGATCAAAATATTTTTTAGTTATCATAATTCTACCTAATACATATATTTATATATATACATTTTAATACAAGTCTTTACACTTTGGCTAGCCACTCCTTGCTTCCTATCTCAATCGCTAACTTATAAATTAGGAAAGAGAGGTGAAATCTGTCCCAACTATGAAAATTTCGAAATTATGAAAATTATGTTGCCTTTTACAGTTCGATTTCTGAACAACGGTATTTATTTGATTTTACAAAAAATGATGATGTGGACGCGTGGCAAGAGCAGTCAGATACAGTACGCGATGTGGGCATGTCGAAAGCTTTGCTTGTAATACACAAGAACATTGGATTTAGAAGGGCCATATTTTTTGCTCTATTGAACCCTCAACTGAATGGAGCTGGATTTGCGGGAATTAGAGCTCTGCAAACATATAATCTAACTGGCTATACAAAATTACAAATACAATGCCGAGGTCAAGGTCTAAATAATGGATTCAAAGTTACTTTAAGACATAAAGGACTGAATGATGAACCTAATTATTCTTTTGAACAGTATTTCCAGGTACCCCTATATATAAATATAACGAACTTACCTTAACCATTAACTGTTATACTCTACTTTTGTTTATCTACTTTTCTACAATTTGCAATAACAGGTATGTTCTTTGTTTCAGGCACCTAAAGACGAATTTGCAATTAGAGATTTGAAGTTTACCGAGTTTAAAGCTTATTATAGAGGTAAAAGAGTTAATAATAACGAAACTCTTGATTTGTCTCAAATTACTAGCATTGGTATACAAATTTATGGTGGAGTTTATCAACCTGTGAAACAAAAAGGACCGGCTGCATTAGAAATTGATTGGATAAGAGCTGTGGCCTAGCGTAATACACAACATTTATGTAAAATATAATATGCTATTCTTATCCTGTTACCATACTATAATATTGATACTGTGAAATATCATTTTCTGTGTAGTTGCACCAGTGATTAGAAATTGTAACATTCTTTATCTGGACTATTTTACATCAATATTAATTAGCTCCAGCTACTTGTTCATGTGAGATCACTTTATCGTTACTACTTAGCCCTTATAGAAAATCGTAACTTTAATATGTAACCTAGAGTCTATCAGAATTACAAATTGCTTCTGTAGTTATCAAGCGATACGCTTAAATACGTACAAGCGATTATTAAATTGATATACGGCTTTCTTACTTTCTGAACTAACTTCAATAGTTTAATTTTAACAACATATTATAAAAGATATATTTAATAAAAAAAATGACTATATGTATTTTTTTTATTTATTTAAGATACTATTAGATAATGTATTTAATACAAAAGTACACACTCAAATTTCTTCATATCCCACTTAAATATTTTGCATGCAAATTCTACACATGTCTCCAAAATATAAAGTTATCGTTGTCGCGTGGGTAATAACAATGTGAGAGCTGTCATTGCATCCGGGAATAAAGAATGGTAGTTAACGAGTGGTACATATGCTGCTGTGATAACTCGCCCGGCAAACCACCTTCCGTGTAAGCTATTTACTGAAGCTACAGCGGTGGCTATTGTAGGGCATTTACAATAAACGTTTCCTTGAGGCGACGCCTTGTCAACATAAACATGTAATACACCACCGTGTTTGTTACATTCACTGATGACATCATCTCTGATTTCGATATCCCAGTTCGGGTTGATTTCACTAAAACAGAACATAAAATATTGTTTTATAAGTGTATAAAAATAAATATATATTATATATGTATCTACCATACATTATAATCGCGAACGTAAGTTTATTCAAAACTTTGTCTAATTTACATAAATTACTTTGGTATGTATACACAGTGTGTGATAAGAGTATTGTAAACATTATACCCTTTTTGACGTGATAACGTCTTATAAACCGATGAACGCCGGCTGCACGCACGAAAAAGCATGACTCATTGTCACGTCCCGCCTGACCCAAGCGTGCAAGCGAGAGCGCGGAACAAGCGATAGAGAGGCGCGATTGGCCTAAGCGTTCGGCTTGTGACGCATAACTTTTTATTAACATTTTCTTATAACGTTATCACATAAAATTATCGTCCGTAAACAGACTTTACAGACAAGCAATTTTTTTAGGTTTTTAATTCTCAATATAACTAGTGTATTTTGTGTCTCTCAGTAAGCTTAATAAAATTAAATATATTTCTGGGGCCAATTTACTCTGCTTATGCTCCTATGCCGTTTAAATTGAATGACTATACAAAGTAAAAACTTTAAATGCATTTTCCCACAACACTGAATTTTTGAATTACTTATTTTTTTAATTAAAGCACCATATATGATTTTCCCACTACTGTACAGTATATACCTATGATCTTGGGGCTAAGTTTGTGTGTGACGTAAAAGACAGTCGCGTCGAACTATAATATGTAAATACTTACGAAGCTGGATCAAACATGTTATTAAGCATAAAACATTGTGTAGCTATTGGAGGTGCTACTTGTGGTTGTGGAGCGACTAAAGCAGAACCACTTCCCATCAAGACCGATGCTGCAGCAGGTGGAATCTGTTTATAACGAAAATTTTATAGATTAATTACTGGTGTGTTCACTTGTTTTTTTTTAATGGAATACGTATATATAACAATCTTTCTATAATACTAAGAAGTGTAATTATAAAATGAAACACACAAAAATACATGAACTTACCTGCAATCCTGTGCCTTCTGCTAACTTAAACATTAGTTGCAAACGACCTGTCGCCCCCAGATCAATACCAGCTCGGTCCAACTCATCTGCATCAAAACGGGTACTAGAGCCACCATCTGTACGCTCAGTTACATTTCCTACTTTCATAGGTCGTCCTGCTAATTCAAAACCATTTAGTTGTTCCATTGCCTTCTTTGCATCGGCAGCATGATGGAACTAAAATAAAATGACAGTTTTAAACAAATGTATGATAAAAATAGTAAATAGTAATTATGTGTATTGTTTTGCGTATTATTTTATACTAACTGTCAAAAATCCATATCCTTTGCTTTTGCCTGTCTCTGGATCAGTCATTAATTGTATGTGATCTATTTTCCCAAAAGGTTCAAAGATTCCTCGAAGCATATCTTCTGTGATATTAAAATGTAGAGAACCAACATACAGTCTGGTTGGTCCATTACTAGTTTTTGGTGCTAAGTTTGGTAATGTGTTGCCTACTCTGTTCTTCTCCGCTTGTGTATGTTGAACAATTATTGGAACGCCAAGCAACTTTTGTCCAGTTAATCCCAATGCCTGCAAACAAGTACAAATATTTATAGGTGCATGAGTATGATGATTCATTTGGGTGAGTGCCTTAACAGCTTCCCTTAGTAGTCTGGTGAAGCTGTAGAGGTCTGTCAGGCCAATAGCGCAGTCAGTAAAAAAAAAAAAGATGATTAATATAATCTGATTTTTTGCAGTTACATATAAACATCATAATTTTATTTATTAAAGAACTAATATGACTACAGGATATTTTTAATAAGGCATGAAGTTTATACTCACCAATGGCACCGATTCTGCATCTTTGAATTCAATATAAGCAATGCCTTTAAATCTTCTAGTCTTGTTGCATGTAATCATTCTTACATCTCTAACTTTACCAACAGAAGAGAAAAATTCTTCAAGATCTTTTGCCCTGATTCGTTGGGACAATTGCATACAAAAAACTGTACGTAAATCTCTTTCTTCTGGTGGTAAATCTTCTAGTTTTGGTTCAGGGCCTCTAGATTTTGAACGGTACTCTTTATGAGCTTCTTTCTCTACACTCTTATCTTTTTTATGAGCATGTCTATCGCGGCTACGGTCTCTTTCTAGACTGCGATCTTTATCCTTGCTGCGTCTTTTATCTTTATCCCTTTCACGTTCACGTTCCTTTTCTTTTTCTCTTTCACGGTCTTTGTCTCTGTGTCCGCGATCTTTATCTCGATCACGACGTTCCCGATCCCTTTCACGTTCTTTATTTTTCTTATCATCTTTGTCTCTTGATCGTAGAGTATCTCTATCCTTTGATCTTCTTCTGTCTTTTGACCGGCTGCGTCTAAAAATTGTATATATGAATAGACGAGATCTGATATGAATGTCATCAATTAAATAAAATGTTAGTTCAATATGTTGAGGATAACTTTGATTTGAACTATTATATTAAAATCCTGCACCATGAACATTCTTAAATTGTAAGTGTACAATTTTTTTTAAATAGAAATGTATGTACAATTTGTTTTCTAATATTTACTTAAACAACCGCAATGTTATTTTTTTCATATACTTTACAAAATATATAATTGTTCTGTATGTGTATGTAACTGAACTGCACCCGGTAGGTGGAGCTGCGTGCTGATTCTAGATTATTTTTTTATCAGGTTGTGTATATATGTAAAGGGAGTCCGAAGGTAGATTTCAACATTTGGAAATTGTACAACAGAATGTAAAGTATTGTACATCATATTTCTTGTTAATTATTAATCAATTGCTAGACTAATTTAAAATACGTCTCAGAAAACGTATGCAAAAATCAAGTGATGATTTCTAATTTTTTTCTGTAATCCATTTTGTTCCAGTAATAGCTAAAAATACATCAATTGAGCTAAAATGTAAGAAAGTGGGGGGTGAATGTGCGAGCGTAAATGTAAATTGCGTTAAATGTACGTAGAGACCGCTAGCATGACTGTAAATACTAGCGACGTCTACGTACATTTGAACTAGACGCACTTGAGCAAGCACCCGCCATACTGCATTCTCAAACAGGCCTCAGAGTATGTTAAAATTGTGGAAATAAATACAATAACACAGGGAAATTGTACGCTACCTGGACCTCTTTTTGCATTAAATTAGAATAAATATAGTATTTAATTTTTAGTACTATCTATATAACATCTTATACAACCTTAAAATATCAACAATTATATAAAATAGGAATAATAAAAAGTCGGTCACTGAAGCCCAATAGGGTTTATTGCAGAAAATAAAATTATTTAATAAGACAGAATTATGTAGATAATTGAGGAACATTTGAGGAGGCTGAGAACTGTGGTAGAGACGTTATGAGCTGATAGCTTGTGCTTCAGGCAATGAAAGACTTCTTGAAATAGCGCCTTTAGAATAAAAAGAGTGTTTCACTCCACTGTTTCATTGGGCAATAAAAATACAAGAAATCCTGGTATCTATTTCAAGGACACGTCTTTCAAAAATATCAATTACTGCGTTCACATTTGGAAATATCATAACTAAATACCACTAAACAGCCGTAAATATCATGGAAATAATTGTTTTGTTTATACTTTTTTATGTCCTTAATAAGTTTTTGATCATACTCTCAGCAAATGTAATTAATTGCTTATTTATGTTAGATATATGTAAAGGATCCGTCTAAATTGTTTGCTCAATTTTGTACTTAATCTAGAGGGCATTGTCGTTTCATTACTATGTATGAGGCATTCAAGTCAAGGTTGAACTGAAAGTTAAATCCTAAACTTGAGTGATAGTTAATTTCGCAAAAATATTTTTCTTACCTTCGACTGCTTTCTTTGTCCTTTTCTTTGTGCTTATCGGAGTACTTGTCCGTTCGTTGCTTTGAAGAGGAAGTGTTATCCTGTCACACAAAGCACAAGGTAGAAGCAGCGCCACAGCAACACACGCCGAGTGAATAAATAAAAATTCCATTAGTAAATTTATAATAGTTATATGGCAGACATCTGCAATATTTCAACACATTAATTCCAACACAATTGTTGAAATAAGGCAAATGTAGACAATCTGTACTTTGCCTAGGAAGAACTGATTTATGTTACAGCCGGCGTTCATCCGAGTCATGGTAGTCAGTCTTGTCGCCCCAATCTACACTTACCGTTCATAAACCACTGACAAAGGATGCACACAGCGCTAACATCACACAGGGATACTTCTGCAAAAGATTTACGACCCATCAGCTCATGGACCTTTGAAATATACTTTTTTCTAATGTCACATTTATAGCAGTTTATATAATTATATTTTAAAAGTGTGTGAACATTTAAATTGAAAAAAATAAAAAATTATATGTAAGTATTATAGTTGATACCTCTCTGTCTGTTCAGGTTGGTGAAGTATGCTGGACTATTACCACAAAGTTCTATAAATACAAGAAACGATTCTCAAATGTAATTTTGTTTTATAACTTTTACCTTCTGATATTCAAAGATGTTTTCAATTAATTGTCTTAATAATTAGTCACCATGCATAATATATTGACAATATAAGATGGTGATTACTTTTATTATCATTGGGACTGTATCATTATTTGGATTTAATATTATTACAAAAATGTATTATACAACTTTTTATAATACATAAAAACATCTATGAACACAGTCGGTCCTATATTAAGGTTTCATTTAAATCTGTACTTAAACAGTTGTACATGCATCATCATATGTGAATATATTTTAAAACCAAAAAATATAAAATTACAATGCAATAAAAAATTTGTTTTGTATCCAAAATTTACAAACTTAAATAATTTACATCACAGTAATTTCAAATCTATTAAAATGACACATTATATTCAGAAAATAAATTTATCATTTACTCACATTTATGCAAAACAATAAATTATCAATATAGTACAAGTGTCAATATTTATCATTTGTTTTAGATAATATCTGAGAATACCTAACACTAGCAAAGAGTTGAAATGTTCTTTAAAACATTTGAGTACATTAAATAATAACGAATACTTACAAATTTATTATATGGTGCTTCTAACATAGCTTCTACATCAAAATCTTCAGCCATTCTAGAACAAAGCAAAAATGATTAAAGGTATCATTAAAAATAAAGACATGTAGGTTTTACTATGAATATAATTCATTGAATAATCACAAAAAATTAGTAAACTGAATAGTCAATATTTAGAAATGTTTAGTACAAGGATGGGAAAGGATAGAATAAGTAGAGGGAGAATTACAGAGAGAGTAGCTTTGATATAACTTCTGTTACATAACTTTCCTGACCAAGTGTCATTATATCTGGTAAATGTCTACAAGTCACATTTGGAATTTCAACATTTGGTAGAGGAATAGTGATATTGGAGAGTACCTACTGCTGTCTCCTCTAATTTAGACAAATTTAAACTCAGAACAGCAATAATTAGTGATCAAAATTTGAACATGCATACACCAGTGGATATTGCAGCAACCTCACTTGGTTCATGCTATTGTCATTTCAAAACATACATGCTCATCTATCTCTTCTGGCATCTTCACAACCTGTTTGCTGTTAATTAATTAAACTTTTAAATTCCTTTTATTTGTGAAACTAGTGTATACCCATGATTTTGTCTGTCTCATTTAGGAGCCATTCAAGTATTATATAAGCACTAACCTAATATACTATATAACTAACCTAATATACACTAATATAAGCACCCCCTGTATGCGGGTTTTTGACTTGCTTATTTTGGATGATATCATTTATGTGAGAATCTAGAATAATACTATTTTATTTTCCAATAAAAATAGTTTATTGAAACTGTCAAGATATTTACAATAGAGTGCATGGCATTAGGTAGATTAAAACAATGAATAAGTAAAAAAATATTATTATTTTTGTTGGTTTATTATCAATGTATTAAAGCTCGCCTATTGTATTATGAAGACAATTCAAACGTTGTAAGACGTTTTGTACATAAATACATAATAGATATAAATGTTAGTTAATTGACAGAAAAATAAATTCTTATTTCTTCTGTTTTATACATAATTCTGACAAAATGAGTAGTTTTGTTTTGAAAACCATAACATTCATTAATTTTTAAATATAGTTTTAATTATATATATATTTTTTTAGAAAAATGATTTATCTTTCAATAAGTAGTGTTTTTATAATTGAGGACCAAATATCTATTAACTTCACTTACCTTAACCCCCAATTGTAGGTACCAAATGTTTAAAAATCTAATCTAACTGAATTATATATTGGTTTCTACAAATTTTCGGTAAGTACACTACAAAAGATATGGAGTCTGTAGCATCATTCAAATTGCAAAATAGGTTAGGTATGCAAACTAAAGTTTACAATAACATTTCAAGTTTAAACTTTTAAGTCTATTTCTAAGATATTATATTCTTCCGGAAATATATATATATATATAAAAACATGACATGCCCACGTATGATTTCATTTATCACTGACGGATAAAATTAGACAAAATGGCGTATCTATACGTGATTTAGGTTTTCGGAAACGCATTTAGTCATAATATAAAAGTAGACGCATTATACATACCTGGTTTACTAAAAATATTTGCACAAAATAATATACAATACGATTTTTACGAAATTCCTGTTCTTCACAATGCGTATTAATTACCATATACCAGGCACTTATCTCAGAAACACACAGACTCCTCTATAGACTTTTTTCTGGTTTCTGCATGGACTCTTTAAAACTACATTAGGTACCATGTCAATGAGTTTCTGTTGATCCACAGATTACATTATGGATTCGTCTTTATGGCAACTAAATAGTGTGGTTAGTTTTTGGTAATGGATACATTTTTTTCGGTAGGTAATGATATTTTTTATCCCATATTTATTATTACATGCTTTACTCCGTTTTAATACTTTTTGACAGGTATTGGAAAGTATAAATTATTTACGTTAAAAAACCGAAATCACATGATCATTGTATTTTGTAAAAATTTGTCATTTGTTATTACTAGTGTTTAAATTCGAGGCATTTTGATGAACAGTATACAAATATCGTAAATTATAGACATAGAATTATTAAGGATGAGGAATATAGACCTAAGAGACTTGTAAGTAAAGCCTTCGTCTCGTCGGTAGTAAGGAAAAAACACAAAGTTTTTCCATATAAATAATTGGTAACAGGAAAGCTCGTTAAATGTCTGCTAAACAAAAAAAAGAATGTCGGTTAACATACAGAGGAGGAAGATGTATAGTCCGGCGAAGCTGTGAAGGCTCTGCAAGCCAACAGTGTATAGTCGTTCGACAAAAAAGTATAGTCTGCGTTAAAGTTTTTGGCCGCTCTAAATATAGCTTTAAGTTCGATCTTGCGCATTGTACAGTTAAGAGATTAATATATACAAAGTCAAGATATTGTTATAGAAATTTAAAATTGGTGTTTATTAATTCTTAAGTTGTTTCGATATTATACATTCAATGTAATATGTTTTAATTAATAATGATTAAAGTAAATAATTGTCTATTATATTAAGTTAAAGGGATATGGCAGTATACCCACCATGTTGCTAATTTCAGAAGAATTTACATGTGAAATGAAGATAATAGTAAAAACTAGAAATTACCAATAGTAACTGAGTAATAGATAAAGCTAGAATATTAACAATTCGTCATATTATAGATTTGTCCGTTGTAATTAGCTTGAGATAAGTTTTGGATAATCGCATACTTTAAGTAAATGATCCGCTTTTTACAATATCTTTTTCAGTCTGTAGCTTTACTTAGTAATATGCACTGTGTAACTATTGTGTATTTAGCTACAATATTGTTATTGTAGATGAAATACTTTCGTAATAAAAAAAAAATCGTAATAAATATTGAATTATAATAGCGTAAAGGTTTCCATAGAAATAACATTTTTAGAAGTGGAAGAGCAATTTAATAATAACTACTATTACTAACGAATATCAACAAGAAATAGGAAAGAACGAATATAGCAATATCATGTAGATCTAATTAAAAATAATGGAACTATTCTGAATGCGACTGCACTGTAACTAGCACACACTAATATCGGAACGTGTACAATAGGAGGTAAGTAACGCGCACAAGTGAGCCTGTTACACCTTCGCCTCTTTACTCGTCCTGATACCTAAATTTGTGTTCTACGCATCTACTTCAGAGCAGTCAAAAAGTTTGAAGTGGACTATACTTAAATAACGGTTTTAGCTTCGCCTATTTATATATAGATTTTACTAGATGCCTCTGACAAAAAATGAAAATATTGTAAAGAGAAACCGTTCTTTCTAATATTAAAATGATCATTTCCTTATTAAAAATATTTGATTCAGAGGCCTAAAGTAGAAACCTAGAGAAAAATACAAAAATGTAAATATATATATATAAAATTGTAACATTAGCTTAGCAAACATCTTTTATTTGTTAAGCATAGACGAAGAGAACTGAGGGCATATAGCCATTTATGGTGATAATATTTATTATCCCATTTTTGAGAACGTTGAACTAGTTATAAATTATTTTATGGTTTTATTTTTATATGAATAGAATCCACTGGATTATTCATCATTTAATATCAATTTAAGTTATTATTATTTTTATGTCATGAAAACTGATTTATCGATATATCTGTGACTATAAATCAATTTTTAATTCATTGATTTCAAATCGTCATGCCTAATAGTGACAGTGATAGTTGAGAGTGATATTTTCATTGACACTAGCAAATGCTTCTGCAGTGCCGAAACAAGAAGAAGAAAAGTGATAGTTTTTATTCATTTATTGGTTTCCACTTTTCGATATTATTACCTTAGATTAGAATAGTATACTGGAGAAATTATTACCCTCCGCTAGGAGTAATATTATTCTGTGTTATTACCTGACTAATAGTCTGTAATATTGGTTTGTATTGGTCTATGATTCTACGACAGAAAGAGTTTCAAGTAATTCATACTCAAAGTTTGCCTATCTCTTATAATATTCCGCAAATTTTACGTTGATAAATATTATATGTAAACATTATTGAAGCTCTGTATTTATGTACGTATATATGCATATGATATATTTATTGCACTTTAATTTAAAATTATTACGAAATCGTTTTTTCCTTGAATCTCCATCTAGATACCACAAACGAAAGAAAATGACTACTGCAGCAAGACCTACTTTTGATCCTGCCAGAGGAGGCCAAGGACGTGGTGAAAAGGACTTGAGTGCTATATCTAGGCAATACTCAAGTAGAGATCTACCAGGACATACAAAGTTAAAGTATAGGTAAGTTTTCAATTATTTTATTTTGTTTATGTTTGGAGGTCCTTGAATGTGGTGCAAATGGTTCATTAATAAATTTATAATAATTAAATTATTTGGTAATGTTAGTATTGTATTTTTTTCTAAATAGATAAATATATATAGTTAACATTATTATGGTAACGTCTTGGGTATTTCAAAAAGATGTTACAAATAAAGTAATTTAAATTGTAGTTTAACTTAGCTAGCTTAAAAATTTCACTGATTTTATAAATACTATATTAATCTGCATAACTTATCATTTTACTTTGGCTTATAGTGCATTTCTATATATAATTAAATTGATAGCACTATTAAATTCACACATTTAACTTAATTTTACAAATCTAATGTAAAATATTCTAATTTAGCCAAGACTACTGGCGTGTAGGCATGTATTACTGTAGTGTTTTTTGTGGGATTTGGTTTAACATGCTCACTATCAGTCATTAAAATCATAAAATACCAGAACAAAACTTAAAACTCCTTAAATTAGGTTTTAATAGTTTGTAGGGACTTTGTTGCCAAATTATGTTTCTTTTTAATCTCAGCAGATATTTACATGAAACATTTGATTATAAAGTATCCACTAATTCTGTATGAAAACTTCATTGTTCATATAGGCAACCGATGTGTTGAAACATAATTATATGGTATATCTGCATATACCACATTATAATGGACTATGATTTCATCAAGGCATTTGTTTGTATAATTGAATTGAGTTTAACAAGTCTCCGTCTATCTGAACTATAATTGCTAAAGTACCTGTTTATGTATATATTAAAATTAGTAGTAGAATATCAAATTTAATGTGATATAATATCCTGCCTTTACTTAGGTGATGATGATCTATTAATTCACTTTTTATTAAAACTAAATTGATGATACTAGATTTTGCAAACATCATTTGACTAGTCCTGTAACTTGTGATACGTAACATGTTCAGAATAACATTTTAATTATTCTCATTGCAGAGAACAAGGCCAAGGTACAACTGAAGAATTACGCTCAAGAGATTTTCGGAAGGAGTTAGACGACAGAGAGAAAGATATTAAAGTACCAGGTGCAAGAAGACAGAATGAACCATCAACAAAAAGACCTAAAATGGATCAAGTACCTGCAGCAAGTTTGGATGCAGATGATCCTCTCGAGGGTGACTCCTCGGATTCTGATGATTCAGATGATGATACAGCTGCTCTATTAGCTGAGTTAAACAAAATTAAGAAGGAAAGAGCAATTGAACAGGCAAAAAAAGTAAGTAATATAACAATTTTTTTGACGTGTATTTTATTTAAAATAGAAAAATTTACAACTATAATAGGAATTGTCAGTTGTTTTGTTGAATCAATAAGAGGAACTTTGAAATTATATGGTTCACAAACATTATTAGGTTCCGTTAGGGGTATTTGTGAATTTTAGCACCACATAATTTAACCAATTTTGATCAAGAATTACTTGAGGGTTTTATGTATTACTTTTTCTGGGTTCAAGGTAAATGTCATACTTATGCACAATCTTTTTATTAATTTATAAAATCTGTGTCAAAACTACACCTACATTTATCTAGAAAAATGAAACAACAAAAATAAATAATTTAAATTAAATTGAAATAAATTTAATGTAAAGAAGAAATAATTCCAGTTTACATAATATTTGTTTCAAAATGTTTATTCTCAAAAATACTTCAAAATGATGCTAGGACCTCATTAGAAGAACATTGAGATTTGTACAGATGACTGAATTATTTAATTGTACCTTCTGTAGAAATATTTCATGCATCTATTATAACAATCAATTGTATTAGAATTAAGTACCATTAGAAAACCATTACAGTTAAGTAACCTTTGTTTACAACTGTGAATTAAATAGGAGTATGAATATAAATGTGAGTCTAATTCAATCAGTGAAGTTATTTATTTTATTGATTCTATTAATAAGGAAATAATAAGCCTTTTAAGATTCTCTAGAAAATGACATAAAAATTATGTATATATTTCACATCTCTTTTTAGTGTGTGTTGTTTACAAGGTCATCTTAGGATTGTAAATTAATATGGAGGAAGGTTTTAACACTTCCATAGAGTTGGATATTTTCATATATGCCTTTGTTGTTGAAAAGGTGCCATTTAAAAAAGTATAATGTGAATTGGTTTAGTTTCATTTTATTATCACTATTCGGTAGGGAAGAGGTAAATCAGAATGGCAAAGGTTATATAACAATATTTTTTTCGAGGGGATAATGTCTTAATGTAAGTGCTCTTGGACATAGACATTGTTTCCATAATGCATAATGTGTTGGAATCATATATAAAACTAAGCTTAAGTAAAACAAATATGATAAAACTATTATCTTTATCTATCTTATATACATGTAAATAATACGATAGAGGTCTGCCATTGTGCGCGCATCACTCAAAAACTACTGAATAGCTTTCGATCAAATAAGTTTTGTATCATTTTTTAGTAATTAGGTTCTTATCTAAAAACATCAAATCATTTGATAAATTTACCAAAGCTACGACTACCACGATTTTTATAAGCACTACACATTCAATAATGTCTTTCTTGCCAGAAGTGTGGTAAGGTGTGGTCCTTAGGTTTTTCTCTGTATATAAAATATATTGTTAAGATAATAAACGACGCAGACGAAGTCAGGAGTAGCAGGTAGTACACCAATAAAATGTAATAATAATATTATTATAAATGTCTTCCTACTTTCAGGATGCAGAAAAAAAACAGGAAGAGGAAAGAATTCGCATGGAAAATATATTATCAGGAAATCCATTATTGAACTATTCATCAGCTACCCAAAAAAATGAGTTGAAGGTAACAATGTGTTATTGTTTACTAAACTGAATTTATATGAGTAGAAAAATGCTATTTCATTAAAAAATGTTTCTGTTATTTACAGGTAAAAAGACGGTGGGATGATGATGTTGTTTTCAAAAACTGTGCGCGGTCGGAACCTGATAAAAAGGCAAACACATTTATTAATGATTCATTAAGATCAGAATTTCATAAGAAATTTATGGAAAAATATGTGAAATAGAAGTATATACTGAATAAAATTTTAGTCAAATATTTTTGAGTTCGTGGTTTGTTTAATTTCAGCCGTTTTTTATAGTCTATATTTGTAAATTTTTAAAATTCGAAATACACACATGTATTTATATGTAATGTATGTATTTCCTAATAGTTTAGTTCTTTTGCTTATCTTATATAAACGAGTTTTATGTATATATACATATATATTCAAGCATACTGTTAATGTATAACTTAATTTCAATTTTTTTATTAATTACAATTGGAAACTGTATATATTGTGCAAGTTAATTTAAGTGAAATAACTGATGAAATTATATGAATTATGTGTATGACATAAACAAGACAGCGTGGCTTATTCATATAAAGATGATATCCTTGGGTGCAGTCGCTATCAATAGCAGTTATTCTTTTATCATATATTAATAAAGATATGTTTATTTTCGTTGTTGTGATGTGTATATTGCTAAAGTCGGTAAATAACACTTTTATGGCTTTTGTGTTTCACATCGCGTCGGTTATTGATAATTGAGGCATTTCACGTGAAGCGTACTAGGAAAAAAAAAAATGTAAGGTTCTGGAATTCGTCCATATTCAGTCTAATTGTACTTTTACTAAGTATGAATGTGAACAAACTATATTTTTTTTTCTTTGATGTTTATTTGTCGAATTGTCTGCTTCTAAATATAAGTCATCTTTGATTTTCGAGTTTTGAATTGAACAAATTTGCAATAAAGTGTTAAACAGTAGTGTTATCCATAGAGAATTTGTTGTTCTTTTTAACAATAAATTCAAATAACACAAAAACAATATTTTTCATGTACAAAAGCGGAAGTAATCGTTTCAAAACTTAATTTTAATGATGTTGACGATCGTTTTTTAACTTTTTTTATTTAAAATATAACTTAAAGTACACTTATAATATGCTAGAACTTTTAACATGGACGCTGCATTAGTTAGGAGATAAGGTCAATTAACGTTCACACATGTTGCACTTAGTGGCCGTCTACGGGGCCCCGGTGTGGTCTGATGCCCTCGGTGTCGATAATGTGCGGGCGCTGCGTGCTGCGCAGCGCATTGTGGCACTGAGGGCTATCAGAGGATACCGCACCGTGTCCTCGGCGGCGGCCTTCACGCTCGCCGGCTCTCTGCCCTGGGAGCTGGAGGCGGGTGTTCTTGCCGCCGTGTACAAGTTCACGGCGGCAAGGAAACGTTTGGGGGAGCCTCCGGCTCCCAGGGAGATAGAGGGAAAGAGGCGAGAGGGGAGGGAGACCGCTATGGAGCGGTGGCGGCAGGATCTGGCGGACGCGCGGTACGGGCGATATACGGTGGACGCCGTCCGCCCGGTCCTGCCGCAGTGGATTAAAAGGGAGTGGGGCTCCCTGACATTCCGACTGGTGCAGGTGCTGACCGGCCATGGCTGTTTTGGTTGGTACCTGCACCAGATCGCTCGCAGGGAGCCGACCGCCGCTTGCCACGAGTGCGGCGCTGAGGAGGACACCGCGCAGCACACACTGTCTGAGTGTGCTGCGTGGGTGGTGCAGCGCCGCACTCTGGCTGCGGTGGTGGGAGGAAATCTGTCGCTGCCAAGCGTGGTTGCGGTCATGCTCGGCAGCGAAGACGCCTGGACGGCGATGACCTCTTTCTGCGAGGATGTAATCTCGCAGAAAGAGGCGGCGGAGAGGGCCCGAGAGGCGGACCCTCTCAGCGGCCGTCTCCCCCAAAGGAGGGCCGGTGGAAGGAGGCGGCGATTTGTCCGCCTCCTTCCACTTCCGTAGCCGGACCTGAGGAGATGAGCCGGGGGGCCCATCTCCTCATTGCACAGGTTCGGCGGACGAGGGGAGGTAGCTGGTCGTGTACCCTGTGTACCTCCCTATAAGGACGGAGCCCGGCGGCCATCTTTCGCCGGGCTGACCGCTGGGGGCGGCATGGTGATAGCTCAGTACGGTCCCATGCCGCCCCAACTTAAAGCGGTGGCCGGTACACCGTGGGGTTTTAGTCCGTGCGAGTCGGACATAACCCATTCTCTCCCCGGGAGGATGGGTATCCATAATGGATTTCCCCACGTTAATAAAAAAAAAAAAAAAAACTGCTTACCGAGGTCGCTAGGGGTTGCTAGACATTGTATTAAAATGCTGTGACATCACCATGTATCATCCTGATTAAGTGTATGTGAAGTCTAAAAATGGTTTGGGGTAAATGTTGATATAATAAATAAGAACACACATGTTAATATCATAGCTTTTTAATACAATTTCTGGCAACCCGACCTAGGTATGCAACAGACGTGAACTAAGTTCGACATGTATGCACACTAATCTACTGATTTCCTTAACAAATGCAGCGTTTATGTTAAAATTTCTAGCATATTATAAGTGTAATTTAAGCATTTGAAATAAAAAGTAATATTAAAAAAAAGCAATAAGTTATCTATATATATTGCTATGTTTAATATTTTATTGTAAATTTTACATTACAAAATATTTTTGTATTTACCAAAATTATCAAAACGTATTTCAAAAAGTATTTCAAAGAAGTTAATATTATATTAGAGTATTTTTTTTCATTTTTATAAAAATAATCATAAATATACCAACAAAGATCGATTGTATTGTAAGAAAGATAATACAATACGATAACTAACATAAATAACAAGAAGAAAGCAAAAGCTTGCAATGTTCCATAGCCATGTGCAGGTAAGATCAGGGGGAGTTGCTTCTTTTATATTTTTCAATACCGTGGAGTTACGACCGTCCCGGATTTTGGCAAGTCGTAGAAAATACGAGGATCAAATAAAATAATAAAATTCAAATAGAGTATAGTAAGTCGATGAACTACTTATAAAAAAATTGACCATAACCAGCTCCGAAAATAGGGAAATGCGAACATTTTTTCATTGCATTGTAAGATTTCAGATTTGGCGCTTGCTTCCCTTTAGTTTTTCCACTCTTCAAATACCAGTTATTTATTAATTTTTATTCATTTATGTTCTGATAGGTTTTATCTGAAAAGAAGACTTCGTAAAAGGTATTTTAATTATGTAGCAATGTTACAAAATTAATGTTTTAAAACTTTGAACTATATGATATCTACTCTTGGTTAAGAAGATAAAACTTTCGGTCCGTACGTTGGATTTTACGAAGTAGGATTTGAAACGATCGCCTTGGTAATTACTGTACAGGCCCCTGGGGTGAAGTGAAGGTTAGTGTTAGATGAGCCTCACACCAGTCCGTCAGAAAGTGTGTACACGACTCCGATCCATCAGACCACACGATGAAGGCCTCTTGTGAGGGGCTAATAGATGCATAGTCAAACGGATTCAATTTTTAGGTAGTTCTCGCTTCCCGGCCAAAAAGGTGGTTTTAGTCGGGAGGAATTCGATATAACCCGTCCTACGCTGCCGGCCGGGTTGGATATCCATGTAGGATTTTTCCAAGTAAAAAAAGTGACTAGAAACGATCAATTAAAATCTTAAAAAAGTTTTCACATTGTCAATGAAGATTAAGTAAAATAATGGAATTGTTTGAGATTTCATACGTTTATAGATGATGATATGCAAGCATTAAACAACTTAACGAATTAGGCTTTAGATTTTAGCAATATGACTCGCCATTGTTTCATGAATTATTTCGAAGGTATAATGCAAAAACCTGTTGAGTAAGGTTACTTTTGGGATACTCTGTTTAGAGGAGGCTACTTCTCATTATACAGCTAAAGCAGGATAATACATAAATAAAGAAATAATGTTTAAAACATTTATATTTTTATAAAGCCATGGCATGAGCCTCACGTCACAGCCACGTTTAAACTAAGATCTTCTTGCCTCGTCTCATCTCGCTCTAAACTCGCAACAAAGCGCTCTACGTATATTGTAAATAATTCATGAATTGTATTTATGTTATTACTAGTTTTCGCTCCCGTAAAAAGTGGTTTAATTACTTCATGGAAACTACATGTCAACTGAATTAATTGCGGACAAAGTTAGTTTTCATTTTATCATATATTATTACTACTTAACTCTGCAAACATTTTACAGAATTATTAGTTATCTTTACTGTTTAATTCCTATGGAAAGGTTTGATGATATGGAACCTATATAATCCTCAGAAAAGTCACCTACCTACTAGTGAAAATCTCATCTAAATCAGTTCAGCTGTTTCAAAAATTAGACACATACCTAATACTTCAATTTTGTTTATATGCAGCCTCTAGTTGTGTTAGCAACTCCACAAGTGTGCAGTGATTAATCTATTACAATATATGGAACGATAATTAAATGTACAGATAGACAGAACTACAGATTTGTTAATATAGATGATACTCGTATGTGATAGATATGTTGAATTATAGGAATCTCTTGTCGTCCGCAAACTACTAAAATCAAATTAAAGGTAAATTATTAATAGATATTTTGTCTTTAAAATTATAAAATTCTATATAATTGGATACGACATATATTATAATAACCTTTAGTATGATAACATACCTTTATTTATTAAAAAGATTTAGAAAAGCTTAAATCGATCTTCACGTAAAAGACAATTGTTTACTTTATATTATTACTAGCACATTTTTTTAATATATATAAGTCCTGTTAGTCTGTATTACTATTTATGCGTGTTTCGTATTTGAATAAAGTATAAAGAAATATTTCCGTGTTATTAAACTTATAAAATGTAACTTAGCAAGTTCTTGCAGTATATGCTCGATTAGTACAATTCAATAATTGTACTCCTCTATTGTTATAAATTTGTTTTTAAAATAAATGCGTACAATGAGTAATATAATAATAAATTGTTATTATTTTCTTGTAAAATTTAATAGCACCTTGTGGCGACATAATTTAGAGTTAGTTAGTGTAGACAATTTGTATGATTTTATAGCTAAATCAATTATAAATTATCATTCATTCATCATACACTCGTATAATTATAATATCCATATCTAACATAAGTATGATAAGTGTATAGTTTATGTGCATTGCGTATAATTTGCATTCCCGTGCTGAGTGATTATTTAAATGAACTTATTAACAGTCGACCAGAGAGCAGACGGATCTGTCCGGTTCAGCTCAACGTTTGTGTTTACGTTAATGTACAGAATAAAGTGAATAAGGCGATAGAGGGGAGGAATGTGGTTAGCGCGGCGCGGCGCAGCGCCGGCGGCGGTGGCGGTGGCACACCTTGAGTGGGCAGGTTCACCGCCTGATCCCGCACCGCAGCGCGCCTCCGCGTGTCAGTAGCTCGCCAGCCGAATACGCGCTCTGACCAACAACATGACCGGTGTAACGTTAGCGTGGCGATGCGCATGTTTTGCATTGTTTATTGTAATGGCAGAGGCCGTTCTGTCCGGTTTATATATCGATAATGGCGTTGATCAGACTATTATACATCATTCGATGACGCGGCACGAACGGATGGTTGTTGAACATGAGATTTTAGAGTTACTTGGTCTTGGAGAAAGACCACGGCGGTCGCAAGCAGCTCCTCTGGATCGCTCAGCGCCTAGTTTCCTTTTGGATGTGTATAAACAATTAGCAGAAGAACACGAACAGACCCGGCCGACGCGTAGTTCCGAGATGGCACTCAGTGGAGAAGAGCAGCATGCAATTGATGAGAGCGATCTTATCATGACCTTTCAAAGCAAACGTGAGAAGGAATACTATGTTATTTACTTTATTTTATTCACAATGAATTTTCGTTTTGATAATACGTACATTTAATAAATTAATAAAATACACAATTACTATTGTTTTCTGTGAAGCATGCCGGTTGTTGGGTTCATAAATTGTTGCCTGTATTGCTTTGATAAATATTTTCCTTACATATTGATATTTAACAAAGAGCGTGGTGTCAAGCTTATTTAACATTACTATTTTTACCACCTTATTAATAAAAACTTCCTTTAGAATTTACGGTCCTAGATCTAGCCTATTCTGTAGTATTTTGCATATTTAGTATAAACTTGACATAATATTTGTTTCCCAAGGATAAGATCGTCCTTCCAACAAATGGCTTTTGTTGAAATCTAGATTTATTTTAATGGCAATATAATTCAAGTATCTAGGTGATATTTGATTTCTCTTTAATAGTAACTAAACATAATATTACTAATATGTCTAATAAATTCTATATAAATTAATTTATTATCAATCAGTTTTTCGGTTTTTGACAATAAGGGATCCTAGGTAACGCAACATAGCTTTGGAACCAAGCGCCAATATCAATGTTTATAGATGTTTTTAGAGAACTCGACAACTCATTTGAAATGTCCGTTAATTATTTTGAAAAGTGAATCATCTACCCACAGGTAAAAAAATGTCGGGATTCTCCAGGTAGTCGCATTCAGTTCATACATTTAGCTTGCAACAAAGATAGGTAGCGTAGATTATATTTACTCTTACTGTGTATAATATTTGTTACATATTACACATCTCTTCGAGATATATATTTTTATAAAGGTTTTTCAAAATTGAAATTAGCAACTATTTTTTTTTATTGTAACCAAAAATAGCGCTTTAAATATCAATAGGTATAAACAATTATATTAATTTTATTGCAACCAAATATTGAAAGAATAGATTGATAAAATTATATTAACTTTCTATATTATGATTTGTCTATCTACAATTGCCTACTAGTTACTGTCTTCCTACATCTATTGTAGTTAATATTTCTGAAACCAACTTAAAGGCTAATTACACGATACGACTTTAAGGGCCATTATTTTTTTTTTGCTTTTTGGTGTAGGATTTCAGTAAAACGCATTTGTTATTATACAAATGTTTCAAACTAAATTTACAGTTGGGGCTTTGCAAATCATCTCTTGAATAAACTGAGTCGGAGCTTTCGGTGAAGGAAAACATCGTGATGAAACCGTACCATGATGGTAGGGCTTTTTCTAAGTCCGCCTGGCTAGCTACCACCCTTAAGTTGAAAATCTGTCGCCAAGCACCTGTTGGTGTGTTCCGACAGTTGCACTTGAGAGCCAGTCAGTTTAGCGTGACTATCATCTTAGACCACATCATCATATAACATCAGATGAGATTATGGTCAAACGCTAACCTATAAAGTATAAAAATAGGACTAAACGTATTTTAAACGGTCAAGAAAATAATGCTTTTCTATTTCATATAATTTTATGTAGTCAGCGTCAATAATCACATTTAAAAATACACTAAATTGTTAATTTCAATTATAAGACCTTAAAGGGCGGGCTTGATACAAAGTTAGTGTGTCGATATTTACACTTTTCTGCGATTAGGTACTATTTATTTTTAAAGTAGCACGGTGTAGTCACTACACTGTACTTGATGCAGTTAAGCATAATGCATTACAAAAACAACGTTAGCGACCGAGCTATCTACAATCCGTCACTGGTCATGGCTATTGTGCTGGTTTGGTCTGTCGGTGGTTGTAGTGTTTGGTGATGTATTTGGAGTGCAAAGCCCGATTAAGCTGTAAAGGCCCGTCAGGACAACAGCGTATAGTCAGTTCGAAAAATAAGATTCAGTCGGACACAAGTATCGTCTCCTATCACCCATCACCTAACGCGCTAGAACATGAACGTTAAAATATTTATTGCTATACTGTCGAGGTACTTAAGTTGTCCACAAAAAGTGGCGTTTGCTAAGAATGCGGTATCCGTAACAATGATAATAAAAGAAAAAGAGCAAAAAGATCTGGTGACAGCAGTTGAGAGAAAAGTTAGTATACAATATGTACATACTCCGTGTTCTTGAAGTATCATAAACTTTATTTTTATCTATAAACAAGACATGATTCTATGACAGAGTTTTCGTAAAAAAAACTTGATTGACAGTTTGACACATTAAGGCAGAGTTGCACCAAAATCGTGGTTATTGTAATTGTTAAAGTTAACTTTAACAGTGACAAGAGTTGCTAACAGTTACATTTGTCAAAACGAGTTGCACCATCAAACGTTTTGTAATTGTTAAAGTTATTAGAGTTGCCACTTCAATAAACCAATTAGTCCCTAAAATCTAAAAGGTTAACATTTTTTACTTGGCAGGACTTAGTTCTAACTGTCACTATTGTTATTAGGTATGTGAGTGTCACCAGCACGCAAATGTCAACTTGCTACAATTATTTTGCTCTGTTATTTACTTTGTCTTTTTCTGTAAAGTTAAATATGGGATTTTTTTTATCAATATAATATTATCAATGGCTAATTCCGAGAAAATTAATACCACATTGGTTACCGCATTCGAGAACAGTATAAAGTAAGAAGTATTCAATTTATTAAAATCTACAATAATATTTGAAAATTTCATATAAATTGTTTTTGTATGCACTATATAATAAAAGTGTTATACAAGCATTCGATCCTGTAACGACAAAACGTCCTGTGAGCATTTTCTAATTCTGTGTTTGTTATTTAGAGAAAGAAGCATTATCTTCAGCTAAAATGAAGTGAACTAGTGAACTTGACAAGCGATTCAAACATTGACATTAACAATAACGTTAACCGGCCAACATGGAGCAGTAATAGTTAACGTTAAATCGTGACGTCATTTTAACCATTGTCATTTGGTGCAATCTATTTTTTGCCTAACAATAGCTTTAACCGAATTTTTAACTTTAACTTTGACTGGTGCAACTCAGCCTAAGATTTCTAGCCACAGGTTACGTTTATCAATGTTTAGAGTTCAGCTGTTTTGTTAAATCCCAATCTATATTGCATAAAATCATCCCAGAAATGTGTGGGTTAATGTATGTTAGTTGAAAATGTAAATTATTAAAATATTTTTAAATATACACTAAACATTCGCTAGCGATACAGAGTTGCAAACGATACATCAATATTTTGGATATTAAATTTGGCAGGGATTTTGATATTATTAAGTTGGATGATAATCTTCATAAGAGTTTTGTTTCGCTAAAAATCATAATGTGACCACTAAGCATAGTTCACACATGAGTTACATTTTGGGTTAAAATCGTACCGTGTTGTCCGATACTAAATTTCATAATATTTCATGTTCTGTTTTCGTTTAATAATACTGAATATGTACATATTAGACTTATTTTGACTAAGTTGCAAATATTCCTTTACTTGTACCTTTCTATTCATCTTTTTATCATTTGTTACAACAAAAAAAAATTAAACAATAATAAAAATAAAAACTAGACAGATCTGGACAATATAATAGATTTAATTAGGAATCCTTACTTCCTAAATTTGAATAAGCATCGTTTGAATCTTCAACTGTTTTTCATCTTCAATCTACTTTTTGGGCGACATAAAAGTAAGCAATGTTTTATGAGACTTAAAAATTCGTGGAGTTACAGTTTTTTAAATAAATTTCAATATTTTAGTGAAATAAATGCAGAGATGTCAATATTATATGGTTACAAAATAAATTATGTGCAAATATTAATTCTTTAAAAAAATGTTGTAAATTACGAATTCTTGGATTCTTTTTTAAAGTGGGTCAAGACACTGATTACAACTAACGAACATATACCTGCACACTCTCTTTCAATACACTATGGAAAACACAACCCATATAAGAGAATATAGGAATGTAATTAACCATATATACATTTTCCCAAAACCACTGACGTAACTTTTAGTTCACGCCGAACTTTTTTGAAAGCTCGATTTGCATAACAAAAATTTGGGTATAATAAATACGTGTTATATTATATGTATAAAAACGAGACAACTTAAAGATAAATGAAGAAAAAAATTGTATTCCTGTAATAATCATAATTTTAACGTTATTTTCTATTAAATTCTTGACGATATTATGCGTAAGCCCGAATTAACGACTGTATTCAGAGTTGTCAAAAAAATTTGACGATGGCTGGCTCTACCTGTGCTGCTGTCATGTTTACAAAAAGAGTTAAACAATAATATAAAGTATAAACTAAATGAGAACACAAGATAAATAGGTATTATTTCGCGTATATTAATCAAGCTTATTAGTTCATGTCAGTTTCACTACATTGTACAAAAATATTTTACATATTTACAAACATTTAAAGTTGATGAAAGAAAATATAGAGTAGGGATAAGAAAATATATTAATGTTAGCTTTTGTTCGCGGCTACGTTTGCGTTACTGTAGATTTGTTGTATCATCTTTTGGGAACAGTGACTTTATTTCTATATGATAACATACAAACACAAACTCACATGCGCGTTTATAATATTACCTTTTGAGGACCGAATTTACGGATTCCGTAATATCCATCTTCCAAAGAATATCGTACAAAATAGGTAAATTTAATTGTAAATCGATCAAGTTTGTATTTAGTGAGCGATATAATGTTGGTTTGTTTTTTTGTATGTCTTCTCGAAAACTGCTGAGGTCTCAGAACTCTGGGAAGTACACTTTGGCTAAAGCTGCACTACACTACACCATCACTTATAGGATACTTTTCAACTTGTCATTTTTATTTATCTTGTCAACAGTTTTTTGACTATTTAATAAAATTAAATTACTATGTTTATTAGTTGGTTTTTATATGCTAATAAAAAATGTGTAACCATATTGCATTGTCTATCAATATATTATATTTTTTATTGTTATCTAATTTATCCATTATATACAAGCAAGTAGAGAGTACGTCTACAAGAGATTGTAATTATTATGTTTAGCATGTTTGCATTTCAAAGTATATTTATCTTTATAATAAATCCTAAATATTGTAAGTATAAACAAAGTTAATTTAACGTAATAAACGAATAGCAATAACGTGGTAAGTGTTGAGTGAGATAGCGCGCGAACGTTGTTATTTTGGTTTAGTTTCCTATCTTAAATGTAGTTATTTCTAGGAAATATTACTGTTCTGATATCTTTGGAACATTGTTAATGTGCGTGCCTATTTGTTATTACTCTTATTATTTATATGCAATTGAGATGTTTAAAATTACGTTTTCCGCTTTCAACATTTCATTACGTACATTGTACCACTATTCTTACTAAGAGAAGATCAGTTATGCGTATGATATCTGTACTATAATAAAATTATAGAAATGTCGTGTCTGTAGATTGAAAATATTTTCTCAAACTTGATTGCAAAACAGAACAAGACAATTGTTAAAATCTTTGAAATCGCTAATCTCTGAAACCATTACATTAATTTTCATGGTGATTTACTTGTAATTTAGTTAGCGTAGTTTGTGGGACAACATATCATATTATTTATTTGAACAAAACCGGTTCACGGATAAATATCATAAATTAAAAGATTTTTTCTGCTCAGCTTAGTAGAGTTCGCAAAACAGTCAGAAAGTGTCATTTCCTTGGTTGATTTTTGAAAGATGCTCTAAACCATAACTCACCAATGGATGACTTTTGTTTGTATCTTATTGTTATACATTTTTATAATATAATTTAACGTGGACTAAATAGCACGCGATTGCTAGGTGAGCACAAATTCCTTTTCGCACCGATGCACCGTCTCGCAAGATTTATTTGCATTGTACCCACGTGAACATGAAAACGAACCTGTCATAGTGACTAGTTTTAGCTACGTGGTTTGAGATCAAGATACTTAATATCTTTCGCTATAGTATATATAGAACGGCATTTCAACTTCGCACATAGAATGAAATCGTAAGTTTAAGTCGATTAAAATCTATGACAACTTGTGTTTTCAGATCATCAGCTCTGTCCAATCGCTGGTGTTCTTGAACAGTGCAGAGTGCTTTACTTATGTTTAATTTAATTTTAGATACATGACGGGGAGTTCGTAAATAACAATAATATACTATCTACATTTCTAGTATTACGTAAAGTATCTTTGTAACATTTAAGTTCTCAGTATTGTTGGTAATGTTAAAGTGAGTGAAAGTCTAACGGCATGATCGTATGAAATTTAATTTTCTTTATACATACAGATAAATACATATATGCTCAAGTACTTTTATTCCAATAAGTGTTTTCCTATGACGGAATATTTTGATTTAAATTAATACGATATAATAATTACCATATTTTATGTAAATTTATGAATGAAATCAAAATATTAATGGCTTCCACGTGCAATAGGAATCAGATTACAGTATCATATTACATAGAACACCTGTTGTCCACACCTTGTACCTTCCATCGTCACGTTCTATTTTTACTGAAGTATATACAAATATTTTATTAATATAAGGATATTTGAGTTACTATTACTTTAAAAAAAAATAACTGTATCAATATTATCTGTTTGCGATAAAAACTTCGGTTTATCTCGAATATTATTTTCATATGATTCCTTTTAATAAGTGAAATCTGTTTAATTTTTAATTACGGAAGCATTAGGGTCCTATTTTGGGTTGCAAAACAGCGGTGCTCGTGTTGTTGTGTTACGGTTTGAAGGATGTGGTTGGTAATTTACACTGTCATAAGTGTTGGTTACTTTAGCGCCAACTTTCGGTGGGTGCACTACTCTCCTTGAGTGCCGTGTGTTAGTGTCAGGTGGACGATATTTTTTATTTCTAAAGCTAACATTGATTATATAAAGCGTAAAGTAAACGTAAGCGAACCTGAAACATAAACGCTATTTGATTGAAGAAGGCGTTACTTTGCGGAGATCCATTATTAAGCTTTTGAGTGAATGTTACTGTGCATTTACCCTGCAGCAGCCATTACTTTAAGTACTTGAGTAGAGGTTACGTTGCATTTCCTCCTGGAATTAATTGGCCACAGCTACGTGTCACCGTGACAAACGTTTGATTTTATTTGGACGATGTGTACCTCGAAAAATTAATTTGATCTGTATACTACGAAAAACGACATCAAATATTTTTGTTGCAGTAAGACCTGGCATTGGCCAATCAGTTGCAGTTGGAAGTGCAAAGTAATATCCACCTAAGTATGCTTAGTATAGAAAAGACCAATTCTCAAGTGCAACTTCCGAAAACCCTAAACAAGTATAGCTAACCAAGCACGTATTTATAAAATCCATGTCACAATTTTATGTTTTTATCTTTTTAGCTTTTTATTCACGACACAAATCAATGTGTGCGCCAATGTGATGTCCAATACTTATAGACAACCGTCTGTTGCTGCTGTGATACCACAGTACTGTATTTAGCACTAGGTGGCATTCACTGATAACAAAACTTGCATTTAAACTTTCTGAATGAGTTTATTGAAACTGAATGAACCATGTTATTATTTTATTGTCTCATAACCTAATTACGTTTATGAATATAGAAGTATATTTTCCTTATGATATATTTATAATTCCAATAGCAATGGTTTAGTTTCCTTAATCTGTTACCTATTCAGGACATCATTTAGGAGTATTACGTCATGGACACGGCAGACACGTGTGGTTTGAGCTAGCGGGCACTCCTGGCGACGCGTCTTCACTCCTCACAGCAGAGCTGCGACTATATCAGTCACCAACGCATACCGTACATCCGACCGATCTGTACACTATCGTGGCGCATCGAGTGCTCAGCGTCGATAACGTTGGGTAAGTCTTCCAGTTTTATTCGTGTATTTAAACTATACATTATAACATTTAACTATTTTTTCAATGACATATAACATTACTTATCGCAAATATTGGTAAAAGTATACATGTAGGTATCTACATCTACATGAAATAAACATGAAATACAATCTTATATATATATATATATATATATATATATATATATTATTATAAATACATAAAATGATAGAAGACTTGCTATTGTGCGCGTATCATCGAAAAACTGTTAGATAGATTTCGATTATTTTCTTGTTTTTTTTTCTTAGACACTTTGCCCTTATCTATCATAAAAAAATTCACAATAGCTACATTTAATATAGAGTTATAAAAGTTTTAAGAAATTGCGGTTTAATCGATACGCGTTTAGTGATGTGTGAAATGGGGCAATCACTCTGGTGTACATGCACAGGAGAGGGGAAGTAAATTAATAACTTTGTACGTAACATATCTTCTTAATAAAAACGTCGGACGAAGTTGCGTGTATTAGATAATGGACAGTAAAAATATTTAACGGGAAATAACCATGGAAGATAGTGTTACGTCTCTGAGTTAGTAAAATTAAAGACATTTTATTATTTACTTATTACTAAAACACTCGAATCTAAAACTCTTTAATACAGACAAGAAAGTTAACCGGAAAATGCGCAATAACTGCGAATCGCCGTTGCTATATTTTCACCCACTTACACGATATCACAGTCCCTATAATATACTAAATATATTAATATTATTTTGTAGAAGTCTGCAAATGGAGAAAGTGGCTGCAGTAAATACAAGCGCTGGTGCCGAGGGCTGGATAGAACTGAACGTGACCGAAGCATTGTCCACATGGTTGTCATCGCCCGCGGACAACCGTGGATTTTTTATTACACTTCATCCTCATTCCCAACCAGGTACAGTTAACTAATTTTTATGAATAACTAGCTTTGGTTCGGAACTCCGTTCCCCTTGTCACTGAAATGAAAAGTCTCGGGCGTCATCCACCTATTATGTGATTCTATTAATTTAAAAGCCTTCACAGGTATGCGCACAATATCTCACTAAAGTTTCATCACAAACAGGTAAATGGTATATGACTTATGATATGAAACATACTAAAAAATACACATTGATATGACAGATTCTTATTATGAGAATTACCTATAGAGGTGTACTAATTCTCACAATAAGAGTCTGTCATATCAATATGTATTGTGTGTTTGTTTAGGCTGTTTTATATTCCAGAGTTATTTATGTAGGCAATGAAATTATAGAAACCTTATTATATCCTGGTTATCATTTATCTTCTTGGCGATATCTTTGCCTGGTTTTCAGTTTTATTCATTGAACAAATCACACAAAATATATATTTCCATAATTTCAGAACGTCACGTGAAACCAGAAGAAATTGGTCTGGATGAACCTCGTGGTGTTACTTCAGAGGGCAAACAGCCGTTTCTAGTAGCGTTCTTCAAAAATGGCCCCAAACTCGGGAGTACTGATCCCACAGCTAGACGCAAGCGTGAAACCAGGCGGCGGCGAAACCATGGATACACAGAAAATTATCTTAGAAATCCCCTTACAGGTGTAGTAATTTTACCAATTCTATCATATCGATATCGAAGATATATAAAAATCGAGGAGTGATGAGGACTCCACGGATCCATACGCAGTCGCTAAAAATACTACTTTAATGTGACATTGTTTGTTTAATACATCTTCGTAGCCAAACATTGTAGTTTACTGTAGTGTAGTATACTATACTGTAATGTACTGTACACTAACTAAACTGAACTGTACTGTAGTTTACTGCACTGCACTGTGCTATATACTATTATATTATAAATGCGAAAGTGAGTTTTTGTTTGTTTTTTCACGCTTTTACAACTTATCTACTCACCCGATCATTATGAAATTTTGTACACACCTTCTTAAGAATACAAAAACAGTAATAGGGTACCTTTCATCCAGAAAGTAAGTACTCTCCCGAAGAATAGAAAGAAAGAAATCTACATTCACGCGAGCAACGCTGCGAGCAGAAGCTAGTTAGGATTATGTGACAAGTTATGGGGTTATTAACTTAATATCTTCACTTAATTTAAGAGATTATAGCTAATAATTTTACTTAAATTATTAATTATTACGCATCAATATACCATGTAATCCTCGTCAAACGTTTGGACCGACATTAAATATATAACATCGAGATAACTTAAGGATAAAATAAATGTCTTTGAACAAAAAAACTTTGTTCTGTACTAAACTCTTGACTATAATATGCGTAAGCTTGAAGTTACGGCTATATTTCGGGTGAGTGCCATAAGTGCTCCACTTAGTAGTCCAGTGAAACTGTAGAGGCCTGTCAAGCCAACAGTGTACTTAGTTCGAAAAAAAAGAACTTACGGCTATATGAAGATCGGCCAAAAAATACTGTACTGTGAAATTGCTTAAGATAGAATTAACTATAAAAATTGGCTTTACCATAAATGCAACTTTTATTTTACTATAATGACTGCTTTTACTTGAGAAAGCAATATAAAACCAGTCATGTTAAACACATAAAATAATGTAATCTTTATAATTAAGTATATTCATCAATCAATTTGGTTTTAATATTTACGAAAATAAATGTCCTGCAATAAATATATTTCAAAAATATGTAAAGTGCAATTCTAGTTCTTTAACAATAATTTTGTATTTCACATGAGCGAGGGTCGCGGGCACGGCTGACAGTAAATAATATGATCAATTTAATTATTTCAGACACAGCTCATTGGACGACGAGAAGCTGTGAGATTCAAACTCTCTACGTTAGTTTTAAGGATTTAGAATGGCAGGTGAGGAATATACACACAGGAACACATACATTATTGAAATAAAATCGTATTTGTTAGAGATAGGCAAAAGTGTACAATAATTCTTGTTTCAGATATCGATACCTTAGATCCCACAGGACGTAACCACTTTGGCGAAAATGACATTTTAATGCAATCTTACTTAGTTTATACTTTTATCAATTTGTATATTTAAAATACTGAAATTCGAATAAAACATGGCTTCGTAGCGTTTTACCAACCCACAATTTTTGGTAATTATGTACAATATTTTGAAGATTTGTATTGTAATTGTTAGCATATTACATTTTTTTAATAATTACGTAGTATAGATTAAAAAACGCAAAGACAATAGTGTATGCCTCACTAGAATGTCAAATTGCTTGATTACGTTCCTAGTACTTTTTTATTTACTTATAAAGTATAACTATTTATAGAATCGGCGATTACACTCTTGAATAGTTTAGAGTAATCAACTGATTTTACTTATAGAGCTTAACAATTTTTAAACATTTGGGACTATCGAGTTAGTTCGATTCGCGATAAGTATAACACCCAAACCGACATCCGGTCACTTTGGCACCGTTGCGGTTGTTGCCATTTTCGCCGAGTACCCCAAGCGATCCCCCCAAGCCTGATGAATCTCTTAAGGTCCGACAGAACAACAGCATGTAGTCAAATCGAAAACATAACACTGATATCTTAACAAAAATTAATGACGAAGACAAAAAGGGTGGCGTAGGATCTAAGGATTAAATTTAAATAATCATTAATGACACTATTTTTTATTGATTAGTCTCAATGTGATTGTGAAATAAGCTTTGTTCAATTTTATGTGCATTTTTAACACCAAGAATAATTACATATTAAAAACGCCATTTCCATTAAATTCAACAATACCTTCAATTCTTATTCAAAAACAAACACATCGTCTTATTATAGAAAGATAAATATATTTAGTATATAAGTATATCATTGTAACGTTTGAAGATACTAATAAGTTTCCTTACGAACAATAATATCTACGTAAAACGACTATTTTCTAATATTTGTATCCAAATTAGAGAATTCAAGTATGATACCATTCGCTTCCTAGAAAATATTACGATAATTTTCTCTTACACCCTATGTTGTACAAGCCAACACTATTCATCAGACATGAGTTATCTTTTACGCTTAAGTACGCGACATACAGTGGATTTTTTAGGGCTACATCTGATATGTTTATTCTATTTTTTGTGGCGTATAGTAATTCTTATTTTCATTTATTGTATTAATTTAAAATATTGTCTTGTATTATTTGTCTTTAAATTCTAAGAAATTTTGCCTAATACCACATTATTGTAGATGAAACAATAAAAAAGTTATGTTAAAAATTTACAAAAAATTGTTGTTTCTTGGCTACGCTGAAAAGTTGATTATTAGCGAATACGTGCTTTGAGATTTAAGGTACGCTTGATATTCATGGCTTTTTATTCCAGACATTGGAATAGATAATATTTTTGTATACAACTTTTTGATGCATATTTTACACTTATACCATATACACGTGTACGATAATTGAATTGTACTACTAAATTGTAAAGCATTCCATAGTCCGTGTATCAACAGATTAACAATACGTCATTTGAAAATCTTCCATAAAATTGATTTTTGTTATAAAATTAGCATCAACTGGTTGTAGTTTACACGGTTAATCAGAATCTGATTATTCAAATGATTATGATTATATAAGTGCAGATAGCCAGCAATGACATCATTTCTTAGAAGTACAAATCAAGTCTATTTAAAATATTTTATGTAGGTACCGTTTGAATTATTCATTTACATAATTTTTGTCGAGTTGTCAACATCTAAGAATGACTGAATAACAAATATTGTAATCAAAATGTTACTTTTGTTCAATTAAACTTAACATAGCTGTTCCAAACGAATTACTAGATTGTATTAAATTTTGCGTGTCAATATTTTTTCTTTCATTAGTAAAATATTTGTTTTTCTTTCAGTATATACAAAAGATCAATAGATAATGTAGGTATTGCTTGTAAGAAAATTAATATTACTCACGTCTCCATCTGTCTCAATTGTTTTTAATAATCATAAAATAATCTTTCGTTATTTCATTTTCATAAAAATATTTTTTTTCTAGGATTGGATTATTGCACCGGATGGTTACGGTGCATTTTATTGCAGCGGTGAATGCAATTTCCCTTTGAATGCACACAAAAATGCTACAAATCACGCTATAGTACAAACATTGGTGCATCTTTTGAATCCGACAACGGTAATATAATTAAAATCATTTAATTAATTTTAGGATACCTATTATATTAGGTTCTGACATATGTAAATTAGCGTTTTACATGGACAAAGTATAAGCAGTTCAATAGCTGTGATGAGTGTTTCCGATTGTCGTAAAGGAATCTTGTTTAATCATAAGTAACGATACGATTCAAAATTCACTCGTTTTTGTGACAGTTGTGTAACGCAAGCGCTCAGTGTGTGTTTGTTGGCGTGCTTTAGTCAATTCATGCGGTACCCATTTCTCGAGCTTTTCATTTTTGTAATTTGTTTCAAGTGAATTAAAAATCTTTTATTATCACTGACATCGAAACCGGCTGCTAAGTTATGTGTTTTTTCAATGAACCCGTTTCCACGATTACCTGTAATTCTTCTTTGTTAACTAGGGTCTTAGGCCGTCCACGGGGCTTGCACCGTTGGTTAAAATTTGCAGACAGAACGAAAGCATTCGAACCAAAAACGTACCGTTTTTTTTTCAGTAACTTCCTCACGCACACATCATTAATCAGTTCACCTGTTTCTATAGCGATGATGCCACGGTAGGAACTCGTATTCGTAAATAACGTGATATTTAAGTTTTCCATTTTGTGAAAAGAATGATGTTGAAGAAAAATAAAATGATGTGAAAAGAAGCGAATCACTAAAGTCGAAACGTAAATAAACAAGTCTAAATATGATATAGATTTGAAATTGGAATTTCTAGCCAAATGCCAGATATATGAGATCAAAGTCGCCAGTTCGATAAAACGCTAATTTCATATGCGAGGACCTAATATATCCTTCCTATTTCTTAATATTAATTTAAGAAAAAAATAATCTAGTTTTCAGTTCAGTTCAAAATAGTACATACATAATATTGTGAGTTGTTTAAGTGTCTTTTAAAATACGTTTAATTTGAAAATGAGGTCAATATTTTCCTACAATAAAAGCTAAAGTTTTAATCACTTTTGTGAAAAAAAAGTACAATAACTTAATTTAACGAATCAAGATTATTTTTCTCGAATTATCTGTGAAACTAATGTTTATTTTAATACATAGGTGCCAAAACCATCATGCGCTCCGATCAAACTGTCTCCAATATCTGTGCTGTACTACACAGACGATTCGAACGTGATTCTGCGTAAATATAAGAACATGGTGGTCAAGAGTTGTGGTTGTCACTGACGTGACATTTGTTATTACGAAATATTTCACAGTAAAAATAAAATAAATTGTGTTTAAGCAAGTTATTTGATAAATTGAATTTAGACTAGATTTGGATCTGATAGACGATTATAATAGGCTTAAATATGTAGTAAGAATTATGTATTAAGCTACAGTACATTATACACATTACAATTTTATTCTAAGGATCGGAGTTAATGGAGTGGCAGTTTAAACGACATTCAACTCATTAAGACTTCAACTGTAATATTAATTATAATACATATTATTGCTAATAAAAAATAAATGTAGTCCGGTGAAACTGTAGAAGGCCTTACCAGGTCAACAGTGTAGTCAGTTCGAAAAAAATATATATAATAATAATAATAATAATAAGAGATAAGCTTCATTATGAAACGAATCAAGACTTAATTTAAGCATCAATTTTCTTTACCTAATACTTTTTGATAATCTAGAAAGGAAATTTTATCTTTATACATATTATTTTGTCCGTAATCACAGTTCATACGAACAGAGTATATTATTGCGTGGATATTAAGTAACGTGCAGCATTCCTTGTATGTGAATTGTGATTTAAAATTCCTTCTGTAATCAGTATTTATTTTTCTTTGATATTAATTTTGCAGCCGATTTACAAATGTAACAATAAGCGCTGGGCAATCTTTCGGGAATCATCGTTTTTAACCTTTTATTTAATCTTCTTATGGGATAATTTTTGAATATTTTTTTCTTAGTATTCACTTAAGTTATATAAGGACCTTCTGTGCAAAATTTCATGGTTCTAGACCCACCGGCTTAAGTTTGATATTGTCCGTCAATCGGTCTTAAGATATTATTAATTAGCCATCACCCTTTTATTTCCTACAATTACGGTTGACGATTCTTGACAATTACACAATATACAACATTGAAGAAATAGAGAAATCCATTATTGTGTTATTAGTATGTAATTATTTTTAAGAAAATTTGCAAGTCATATATGTGCCAAGTGTTACGTAAGTATTATGTTAAACTTAAAGCCCTCCATCAATCTTTTTGGTCGCTTTGAATATAACTTAAGTTCGCGTATGCGTCTGATACAGTGAGGAAAGTTAATAAAAATAAAACAAAGTCAAGTTAAAATATTATTACAGGAATATAAATTTGACATTTATTTATCGTTTAGGTGTCTTGATGTTATACATGTAATATAATATGCATTTATATCTAAATTTGTGTTCTGCGCATTTATATTCAGGGTGGTCAAAAATATTGTCGAGGACTATAATTATTTGTAAAAGGAACAAATATATTGCGCATTAAAGTGTAAAATAAAATAAGATTATTATTTATATTTTGCTTCCTTCTCCAGTTATACACTTCATCTGTTTCTAACCGTTATCGGCTACAGCGACCGCTAAAAGACAAAATTTTAAATGTAGTTCTCTGCCATTTCATTTGCATGTAAATGGCCAGCCATTTACGAACCAGTTGTATGGATACACTAAATGACCCGATGAACTTTGTTGTTTAATCTCGCTGAAACTCAAAAACACAGTTTCCGATTCGATGGTTTTTTTTTGCCTCTGATACGCTATGGTTAATCCTAATTGATCTTCCAACTTCAATTCATGAATACCAATAATATTGATTTTATCTTATAAAATGTATTATAAGGTTTGAATTTCATTTAGTTATTAAATTAATCTTGCTTATGATTCAAATAAATTCAATGCTTTTTATGTGCATTAAATATGAATAGAGTTAAACAATTTAAAACTTTCCGATAAACTATGTGTTTTATTTTGTTTAGCGGTGTGTAAGTATATAAATATGACGCAGGATACGCAATATAAAGTTGTCCATACCCGAAGCAGCGTAACTCCAAGTTAATTTCGTAAACTTCCCGCAACTGACCTTGTGATTTATCTATGGTCATCGCAAACGCCAGATATACGGGAAATTGTAGCTGCTTAAAATGGAATGAAAAATTCCTTGGAATCACCCGTTTACGAGGAATTAGAACATCTTCTTCTTTGTATTTTCCCTTGATCGTTGCCTCGATGACGCTATATTAGCAAGTCTCGTTTCATTACATAGTCGAAGTTTATTAAGGTTATGCAACATGATACTTGAATCTACTTTTAATAGCAAATTATGAGGTGGCAGTGCACGCAATTCCATCAAATCCTAAAATTGTGTGGGTTAGTGTACTACATCTTCCTGGTTAATAACTGTTTCGACAGATTTGAAAGAAGACCTGGAAGAAAACGTTGGGTGGTAGAGTTAAGATCATCTACATCTTTGTTTTTCGCCGTCGATATTGATTTGCCAATTATGTTTTTTTAAATGTTGCACTATGTCCGGAAAAACACGCTAAGTGAGATTCTCTTTCGAGTCAGTGAAGCGACATAAATCTGTGGGTAATGTGATCAATCCCGTCAAGGTATCAACTGCGACTTTCCCCGTTTCCAATGTCCAGCAATTGCTTTGAAAACACAGTTGCATTTTAATCTTGTTGCTAATACATTCGTACGTTAGTCTTCAACTGGAGAATACCGTCACTAATTTCATGATATTAAGCATGTGTTTAGGTCGTCAGGTACTATTGATCGGGGAACAATTGTAAGATTCTGACGAAAATCATCTCACAAGAGAATTATGGCTTCATTCAAAATGTTTTCGTTGCCACGAAAATCTCTCGATGTACTGCCCAATGTCTCCAGCCATCGTGCATTTGTTCCAATCGATCGATTTGCATATCTGTGGTATCTTTCGCATTACGCTTGTTTTGGCTGTATCTCAAGCTGTTGCTTCGTTAATTTGTATGTTCAGTGGCAATTTAAGGGCACAATGTGCAGTGCGTCCGCCTTCTAACAAAGTCGCCGATATTTCAGACAAAGCCAATGCTAGAGCAGCATCTTTGTGCGATTTGATCGTTGCTAAATTGCCGAATCATACACAATAGTTTGTTTTTGATTCAATCGTACTAAAATGGTACTCGGGATTTTTACTCCTGTCACATGATGTCTCAAAATGGTAATAAATGGTAATGGTACAAATGGTATAAATAATGGTAATAATATTTTTAAGAACATTTGAATTTGAACATTCATCAGACATCACATCATTCTACAACATCAAAATTGTGAAGGCAATTTTTTTACGCACACTCAATTTACTAAAATCAATAAAATTTAATTAATGAATGCACTGAATCTAACATTTATACTGTTCCCAAAAAATCTTCAAAAATATACACAATATCGTTTCAAGTAAAAATTACGAACTATATACAACCTTCTGCTAAATTTCGTACCGTACTGAATAAATGCGATTTATCGTACTTTCACTTAACAAAATATAATCAATGATATAAGCTAAAATCGCATTTTGAATAAATATCGCACCGTACTTAATGAAAGCGAGTTATCGTATTTAGCAGCTCAAGTAAATATAATTGCTGTGGCTAAAATCGTATTTCGCAATAATCCCTGAAGTTCAAAAATCTCGTTATAAAAACAATTTTCACCAATGACATACCTTTGATGTAATTCATTGTCGTATAGGAATTTGACAAATATTTGCATTCAACCAATCACATTAACTCATTTGCTTCCATTTACAAAGCAGTGAAAATGTTATTTTGTTTACAAATGTAAAAAGTGACATCTATGTCAATCTGTTGTTAAGTTATTCTGTCTAGATTTTACATTACTAGTTTTTACAGTATTACTAGTTTTACATTTTTCCGATTGATAACGCTTACTTTTATCGTTTATTTGTATAAAATCGATAGTTTTGTCATTTTGTTTATAATACGTTATAATTATGGCAGGTTTATTGTTTTCAGGCGGGTTAGCTCCAGGCGGCTTATCTAAAGCAGGAGGAGGTGAATGCGAGGCAGGAGCGTGAGCTTGTTTAAAGCAAAGAGCTCGCGCGGATGGAAGCGGAACTCGACAAGGTCCGCACCCAGTCCGCAGCCGCACGCGTCGCCCCTCCGGAACCGCCCTTAATTCCATCTCAGGGAAGGTTGGAGGAGCTCCCACCACTCCCGCAGCGGCGTCAGGGCAGAGTGCGAGCTGAGGAGCCTCCCTGGAGCTTCGAGGAGAAGCTCGAGTCGATGGCGCGCTCATTAACTGCACAGATGAGCAGTATGATGAGCGCGCGACTCGAAGCTCTGGAAGGGAGGTTACTCCCGGAGGAGCGCCTACGTCCACCCTTGGCCTCCGACAGAACAGCTGCACCGATAGGCAGGGTAGCAGCGTCCCCTGGGGCTAGCCCGCGAGAAGCCGCAATGGCGCAGCTGCCTAAGCGGTCTTAGGGCGAAGAAGAAGAAGAAGCCCCAAAAGGGTAAGCCGAAGGCCACTGCAGGCGGGGAGCAGGCCCTACCACCCAATGCACCGGATGAGGGATGGGTGCAGGTGGGGAAGAAGGGCAGTCTTGTAAGACCTGCCAAGCCCAGGAGGTAGCCGGCGCCGGCCTCCAGGAGGGATAACTTCCCGAATCTTCGCGCCCCGAAAACATCGGCCGTGGAGTGGCTAGGAGGCTGGGCGACGGCCGCAGACTCCTCGTCGGGTGGGTCTCGGCACAAGTGCGAGTCCTGCCTCCCCGGCCCCTGAGGTGCTTTAAGTGCCTCAGGGATGGCCACCTGGGGACATCATGCACCTCCAAGGTGGACTGCACAAATCTGTGCTTTAGGTGCAGCCAGCCAGAGTACAGGGCCGGGGAGTGCACGTGCCCACCGCACTGCGCAGTGTGCGCAGCGTCAGGGGAGCCCGCTGGGTATGATCGCTATGATGGCCGAGCCGTATTTCATCCCGCCCGGGGATAACTGGGTGGGTGACGTCGACGGCTCGGTGGCCTTAGGGTCCCAAGCCGCTGCCGGTTTTCCGTCCCTCGTTAACATCTTGAGGGGTCGCGGATACGTAGCGGCGCATCACAGCGGCGTGGTGGTAGTGGGGGTGTACGCACCCCCAAGCATGAGTCTCACCGACTTCGAGGCTTTGCTCGGGGACCTGCAAAGTGTCGTCGGTTGCAGCCACCCTTACCCCGTCGTAGTGCTCGAGGACTTCAATGCCAAGTCTACGGCTTGGGGTTCCCAGGCCACGGACGTCAGGGGTAAGGTGCTGGAGAAGTGGGCCATAACATCGGGCCTACTCCTCCTGAACAGGGGGTCCGTTAACATGTGCGTGCGACAGCAGGGCGGGTCGATAGTGGACGTATCGTTCGCTAGCCCTGCTCTAGCACGCCGTGTTTGGGGCTGGAGAGTCCTTGAGGGGGTACAGACGTTGTCGGACCATCGTTACATACGGTTCGACGTCTACACCCAGACCTCGGACGGACCAGCCCGTAGGACCCCCGTGGCGGATGGACCGCGTTGGGCGTTGAAGCGTCTCAACAAAGAGGCGCTTCGGGAAGCCGTCGTCATGCAGGCCTGGGCGACAGGAGAGTTACCGGACAGGCCTGCCGACGTCGACCTGGAGGCGGAGTCACTCCGAGCGGACGTGACGCGGATCTGCGATGCGGCGATGCCCCGGATCAGGGGGCCGATCCCCGCCAAGCGTCAGGTGTACTGGTGGACCGCCGAAATCGCGCAGTTGCGCGTAACGTGCACGGCGGCCCGTCGCCAGTACACCCGTCAGCGACGCAAGAGGGGCCACTTGCAGGTCACGTCCGCAGGGGAGGCCGAGCTCTACGAGGGGTACAGAGCAGCCAGATTGGCGCTCCGTAGGGCGATTGAGCAGTCGAAAGCTTTCGCTCGGGAGAAGATGCTCGAGACGCTCAGTCGGGATCCGTGGGGTCGCCCGTACCGTGTGGTACGTGGCAAACTACGCCAGGGTGGCCCCCCGCTAACCCGGAGTCTCGAGCCAGATCTCCTCCACGAGATTCTGGCTGCTCTGTTCCCTTCGAGGACAGAGCACACGCCTCCCACGGTGGCTCCGCCCACGCCCACGCCCAACGCGGCTGGCTGCGACGAGGACGACGAGGTCCCCGGGAAGAGTCGAGGGCGGCGGTGAAGCGCCTGCAGGCGAAAAACACCGCCCCAGGACCCGACGGCATACCTGGCCGTGTATGGGTCCTGGCTTACGAGGCCCTCGAGCCCCGACTACGCAGGATTGTCACTGCATCTCTTCAGCAGGGCCGGTTTCCGACCATCTGGAAAAACCGGCCATTTGGTCCTGCTGAAGAAGGAGGGGCGCCCGGCGGACAGTCCGTCCGCCTACCGGCCCATAGTGCTGTTGGACGAGGCGGCAAAGCTCTGCGAGCGAATAATCGCAGGACGCCTCGTCCGGCACTTAACAGAAGTTGGGCCGGACCTGGCGGACAACCAGTTCGGTTTCCGAGGAAGCATTTGCCCGGGGTGAGGTGGTTTTGGCGGTGTCTCTCGATATCGTCAACGCGTTTAATACCTTTCCCTGGGCCTGTATCGAAGAGGCACTCCGATATCATGGAGTGCCTCGCTACCTCCGCCGCGTAGTCGGGGCGTACTTCTGTGAGAGGTACGTCACCTTCCCGGGTCAGGGAGGGAGGACAAGTCGGCGAAACGTAGTATCCGGTGTTCCACAGGGGTCTGTCCTGGGCCCCCTCTTGTGGAACACCGGATACGATTGGGTGTTGCGCGGTGCGCTCCTCCGGGGCGTCAGCATTGTGTGTTATGCTGACGACACGTTGGTGTTAACCCGGGGGAAGACGCATCGCGCGGCCGCGATCCTGGCTACTGCAGGAGTCGCTCAAGTCGTCTCTAGGATCCGGCTTCTGGGACTAAAGATGGTGCTCTCTAAAACTGAGGCCCTGTATTTTCACAGGCCTCGGCAAGCGCCACCTGGAGGGTCCCAGATAGTCGTGGCTGACGGCCATCAGCAACGCTTAGTTGCGTAAAACGCAGAGAGTGATGGCCGTCAGAGCCATCCGCGGATACCGCACGATCTCCTTCGAGGCGGCCTCCCTTCTAGCCGGATTCCCGCTCTGGGACCTGGAAGCGAGAGCCCACGCGTCCCTGTACCAACGACGCGTGGAGGCGCTGGAGCAGGGCCGGAGACTCGCACCTCGGGAAATCGAGGTGCCCCGGGCCCAGTTCCACCATGTCCTAATCATTGAAGAATGGGAACGACGACATGAGCGACCGAGCTCGGGCGTGGCTACCATAGGAGCCGTTCGGCCGGTCATGGCCGAATGGCTCACCAGGCGGCATAGCACCCTGAGCTTCCGGCTGACACAGGTGCTCTCGGGGCATGGATGCTGCGGGAGCTACCTGTGTCGCATAGGTCAGGAGCCAATGACAGGGTGCCACCATTGTAGCTGCGCGGTCGACGACGCGCAGCACACACTCGTGGAGTGTCCGCCTGGGACGAGCCACGCCGCGAGCTCGTCACGGCCAAAGGCCCGGATCTCTCGCTCTCGACCGTCATCGTCAAGATGGTCGAGAGCGAGACCGGGTGGATATCCGTCGCCTCATACTGCGAGGCAGTTATGCTCGCGAAGGAGGCGGCGGAGAGGGAGAGGGAGCAATCCACTCGGCTCCCTCCCGCGGTCGACGAACACGGCGGCGACGGGTCGGCAACGAACTCATGTCGCCGTAAAAAGGGCCTGTGGGTGACGGGACGGGCGGGCACGTCCGTCGCCCTGAGCAGTGCTTTCTGCACAGGCCCGCGTGGTGGAGGCGGTTGTGCCGAGCGACTCCCACAGTTCGTCGGGGGGTTTAACACCCGCCCCCTCCTGAGGGGTCTACCATCTTAACCTCTCAGACCGCAGACGGGGCCCCTGTTGAGGGGCCGACACCTGTCGGGGAGCAGAAGTAATACCATTGGCAGTTCCTGCTCCCTGGCCAAATAGGTGTGTGAGGCACCATGGGGTTTTTAGTCCGTGGGAATCGGACATAAAGCAACCCCCCGCCGCCCGACGGGGTGGGTATCCGTTACGGATTTTCCCCATGTAAAAAAAAAAAAAAAGGTTTATTGTTTACATAATTATAACGAATAAAATTATTTTTCTAATAAACGTTATAATATTTGCTAATTAGTGTATTAACCACCACTATCTGGTAGTGATAACATTCCTTTTAGTAAGTGATATATATTTGTCCTTGGATTTGTAATGGTTTGCGAAATTGTTAAATTATTTCTGATACCATTAAATTTAACCAACAACTATTTTGTTGTAATTACATTGGAAGTGGGCATGAAATTGACCTGTACAGTATATGTACATAGATTAAGTTTTTGTTCAGTATGCCAAAATAAATAATAACTCATAATTAATCAATAGTAATCATAAATAACATCAATACATTACCAATATAAATAATCTGTCATAATAATAGCCTCCTATTAGCAAGGTAACCTGTTTCCTTATCAGGAAGTACTAACTATTCAAAATAATTTATTAATTAAACGTATTATTTAGCAACATTTCTAATGTAGATGGGGAAAAACTAAAATTTACATTACGGAAAACGAAATGGTTCTCTTTCATGGATACTGCCAATATTTGTATTAGAGTGGCTGCAATGTAATTTTTTTTATTCCTAACTAGTAGCCCGCCCCGGTTTCGAATGGGTGTACTAACGACGAAAATAAAAGCAAATCTTCCCGTAACAGTAAGACCACTTAAAGAAATTAAATGGCAACTGAACAACTGAACGCTAATTTGTTAAAATGTTTGAAGCACTTCTTACTGTCTTCAGTCTTACTCACTTACTCTTTATGTGGAAATTTTTAAACTACATTTTTCCATTATCCGTACGAGTTCTCAAGCATTCTCTTACATACAAATATTATATACATATATGAACCAAATAGGTGCAGCCGTTCTAAAACGATGCACTTAAATACATTCGGCAATTGATTATCTTTATGTAGATTAAAGTTGGTAGTAAACATTTGACATGGTTTTGCAATCTTTGCTACGTCAGGTTATACATGCTGATAAGTTTGTTGTGGTTTTAAGTTCTATAAATTTAGAGCTCAAATATCTTTATAATTGTATTATATATAAATCACTAACTGTTATGAAGACAATGAACTATGATATTATATTTATGAAATTAAGGAAATGGTTCGTTAATCTCCGGGATTACCGATCCGAAACTGATAATTCTTTCAGTAATTGGATGTTACAGTAATTTTAGTGTATCTACAGCTACCGTAGATCGTTTACCTTATTTTATTTCGCAAGTTTAATTTAATATTACACTTTGTTATCTAATTTTTGGCGATAATTCGATATGCTAGGCTATGTTAGATTGGTTTAGAGATATGAAATAGCACTCATCAGCCGCTATTGGGGTCTCAAGTCACAGTGATAAGTAATTGGGTTAGTCTAACTCATAAAGACTGATTATCTCAATATTCATGAATTCAACGCACTAAGTACAGCAAGTAAACGTACGTTGCCTTTTTGGTTTAATTGCTCCAACAACAATGAGCCCCATTTCCGACATGAGATAAAAGTTGATAACGATGAATTGAAAATCACAGTGGCAGTGGATTCAATTCAAACCACATCAGAATTAGTGATATATGAAGTACATGTCTTGTGCGGAAACTACTAAGATGGGAAAAGAGTAAAATGAAGAAGATATATTTTATGTTTAATTGTGCAGTGTTCCTAATTTACGTGAGCGACGCTGTCAACAGAAATTTAGACTTTAAAGAAGTAGACTTTCATTTTGTGCGCCATTGTTGGTTATACTGTCTGATGCTTAAGCCACTATACTACCTACTGTTAGAACTGACTCTTGAACAGACAGAAAAATGTTTTTTATTTTGTTAACTTTACTATCATTTTTCATATAAAAAAACAAATAAATAAAGGTTAAATTTAATAAAACGAAGAAACACGTGTCTGATGAAAATAGTAAAGTGTTAATAACAAGTTTAAAAAAAACTAGCCTGAAAATTATCATTTCCCACAAACACTTTGCTACCCCTTTCACACTCTTAGGGATTCAAAGAACTACCGTATAAAAATAATATTCTCTTTTAACTTCGAGTTTCTGTCCTTAGTATTTCGAGCTGGGCGTTGATGAGTCTGTCAAAATATTGCCTGTTTATTTATGGACTAGAAACTGCTTCAAGCTGTATACATGTTCTTATGTGGTAATTATTTTCCACTCGTTACTTTCTTTTATTAAAAAATATGAGTATGTTTTAAGATTTATAAAACTATAACTGTAATTTTTCTTCTATCAACTTTGGTATAAATTATTATTTATTTCATTATTCTATATTTCTTATAATATAATTAATATATAATGTATTGGTACGAACAAAACTCTTATAGAGTAATCGATACGTAGTCGTAGGCATATTATACAAATAAGAAATTGATAATTGAAAACATAACACAAACATTGATAATGAATTTTATGTTAGGTAGGTATCAATTTTATGTACATTTGCGGATATTGTGAACTTGATTATGTTGAGATTCGATTATGCTATCAGTAACGAATTGTTATCAATGCACTGGATAGTGAAGCCTTCTATTAATTTTTGTTGGCTTATATAGTGATTATAATGTTTAGAATTGGAATATTAAAAAACGGACAGCACATGCATTTCATTTATAATTTCAATTTAATGTGTATTATTCGATTATTTCAAAATTTAAGAGGCAGACAAATTTGTCGTTTATACACAAAATCAAGATACCAATATCAATTAAACTGAACAAAGTTGTCAAGGCTGTATTTGTTGCTGCATATTAGTTGTTCATATACTTTTTGTGGCCTATTACCGTGTAATGACTAGAGAAATAAAAAACAGTCATATGTTTATGTACTTTATTTTTAATAGCCGTAGAAATAAATCGTTTTCTAATATTTTGTCGCCTAGGGATTTTATCAAATCGTCGTAATAAATAAAAAGCTCGTATTCACCATTACCCGTAATTTATATATGTAATTTTATTAATAAAAAAAATATAAATAAATACACTTTTTAATTTAATAATCAATTTGTGTTTCTAGAATCGCACGCGAATATGAATATATAATTTGGTAAATAACCGGTGTTGTGATTGTTTATTATTTTGATAAGATCTCTTTTAGCATTTACTTATATTTATCGAGGATGCCGATAAGTTATACTACGTATCATTTATCAATAAAGTATAAATTCTAAACATTTTAAATTCTGAGTATTCAATTGGACGTTTCATACTCTTATCAGATATTGATAGGAACGGTGATTCTAAATATACACTTTTGTCGCAATATTGATGTGTAATTGTTGTACTGAACACCAGTCGAGTGGTTATTTAGCATAATAATACATATTTTCTTTTGTTTTGTGATAAGCTAACAAAGCTTATAGGTGTTGATATAAAAATATACATAAAATTATTTTTAAAGCTACGCGCGTAAAGTCGGCGATATCTACGGACTTTGATAATGGCTTCAAGGGCGCAACAGCCTCCGGCATAACTTTGATCACAATTAAGTCGGGGCGGACCAACCCGGCATCACTCTACTGCCGCCTTTGTGCTGCATCGCACGCCTCCAAAAAACGATAGCCAAACAAACAATGCTGAATACGACGATCGACACCCACCATCTGTTGTGAATAATCGTGTATACTTATTAACAGCTACGAACTTCTTAAGATATTTTAAAATCATGTGGCTCCCGATTTGTGTTATTATGTTCGTGTGTGCAAGTGTCAGTGCTGATATCAGCCAGGTACCGAGTGTGTTTCGCAAGTGCTGTAATAAAAATCACAGTTTAATAAAAAAAGTCGGAACTTAATGCAACGGAAGAAAATTTCGAATGTTTAGATCGTAACAGTTTGCAAGTCAATTATAATATATCAACGCCTCCACTTTTCATCGGAGAATATGTATTCGTCGAATACGGTATGCCGGATCAGTGTGATAAACTACTGATTTCTACTCAAGTGAATGAAGGGGAGCTTACTGAGACTGAAAATCAAAAGTGTTACGATAAAATGGTATTAGAAATCAACAATGGAACTCTGAAGCCGAGTATTCCTAAAATTGTTGCAATAACTTGCATTATTAACAAAGTACATAACTTGCCACGACAGAAAATAGTAATAGATCACTTAAGAAAATGTTGTTCTGCAGGCCAAACGTACGACATGACTTATCATATATGTAGAAGTAGTGATCCCAACAATACCGAGGAGATGTTTGTAAAAATGTTAAATTTAAACAATAAAAACATTTATGAAATCGAGATTGGACTGGATTGTAAAGCTGATGAGTATGCCGTAGAATTGAGTGAACAATCACATTCATTAGTAGTGGAAGGAAGCAATTTAAAAGTTACATCTAAAAATACAGGTATCGCTAGGATGATATCACAAGGAGAGTGGTGTATAGAACGTAAATATGCAGATGATAATTTAGTAGCTCGCGTGTGCACTCGCGACTTCGCCTCTTTTGATGCTTATCGTGTTAAGAAATGCTGTCCCGTGGGAAAACATTATAAGATATTGCATTGTGGCAGTCCTGCCAGCAAATGTGTACCCAACGAAGATGAAGTTCCTTTTGATATTTCTATGTACTTGCAACCTTTAAAAAGTGAACACAATATCCCAGGTAAGATATATACAAATTTTTATTCTTGTGACATGGGAATAGAGGAGTTATGTGACATCCTTTAACTAACAAAAAGCTTATCTAAACAAATATTTAAATAATATATACAAATACTTTTGTCTAAACTGACGACTTTGTAAATATCATGGTATCTTTAAGAGAAATATTTTGTAAGTTCATCTACTAAAGCTGTTAACTTGGTATATGGAAATTGTATTAAATAAATTTATTACTACATTTACAATATATCTTTAAGAATAAACAGATTACGGTATATTTATATTGTGTAGAACATATCCTACAGTGGTAAAAATATAGGTCGAATTTATAAATTTTAGAAGTTTAAACCAAATAAATTTTATAAGACCCATTTTATTAAAGTTAAATTCATAAGAATTTAAATAAAAAACCTAATATACGAAAATGCTTCTACGGTATAATTGTTCGCCTAATTTATTCATTACTGTAGATTATTATGTGTTTGTTTAGAAACAAGGCAATAAATAATATGTTCCGGTGGTCGCTTTGTCCCTAGTGCGGTTGCGTTCTGAGAATTCTTTTATACTCACATTCACCGTTTTAATTATCATTATTGTATAAAAAAAGAAACAAAAAACATATTAGACATTTGTTATTCTACTAGCCTTTACCCGGATTAATGTTAATTTAACTTATCCCTCGAGAACAGTACTACTTTTCTGGATTAAAGGTACCCTATATTTTTCTATACGCCTAACAATGTGTATGCAATTTTTTTTGCCGGTTGAATAACTTGAATAGTTAAAATGTGACTAAGAAACTCAGATTCCCATTTAAAATATTAGTTAGGATTAGAATTTAATTAGGGTATTAAATGGGGAATAACATAATATTCCCAAATATTTGGCAGTTAAATTAGTTTAACTTTGAATGAAATTGATATACTCGTAATATTTTATAAAAATCAAATATCAAAGTCATCTAGTAAAGTTAATTCTAGCAAACTGTCTAGTAAGGGACTTCAAACAAGAAGGAAAACGAACGAATCGAAGGTGAAAGAGAGCGAAGGCATAGAGAATGAAGGTTAACATAGCCTTGGAACAACAGGTTATAAGAGGGTAACGACCATAAAGAAAGATTATTACCAACCAAAATGTTAGTCCATTGTTTGAGTTATATCTGCTGTTCACCTTCGTAAGGTGTTGACCAAATCGCCTAAAAGCTTAATAATCTTTAATTGGTCATTGCACACTCGATAGGTTAAGGAAACTTGAAAAAATGACTATTATGCGTCGTTCTGTATTTTAAAAATACATTTACAGAATTTTTTATCAGAGAAGGTCACATTTAAAGGCTTCAAACTGCAGTGGCGGAATACCACTGTTTTTTTGACTCTGATCTGAGTCGAGAGACTGATAATGAACTATTTCAATTGAAACTTAGTTTATTTAGAAAAATTGTAAAAAAAAACATTCCGTTAACTGACTTATAAATAGTGTTTTAATCTGGCACATCGACTATTTATGCATTTCGAGAGATCTAATTTAGTACCGAGTTTACAAATATTCGTAACACTATTAGAGTTCTTGGAATGGAGATTATACTCATTGCGATGATAATTTTTAGATACACTTGGAATCCGGTCAGATTTAAATTGTCCCGCGGGCAAGTTGATGTTGAATAGAAGTGTTGATATTGACGCCCATCAATTAACTCCGGACGGTTTCCTGAAATCATCGATAAGTGAACACGGCGAATACTGTCTCGAAGCCTTCGACAGTCGACATTGCCCAGCCGGTGATATTATTGTCACTGCTGTGACTTGTTTCGTCAAACCACTTGTAACTAAAGATTATCGAATATCTTTTGTGGTGAGTATCATGACTATAAATTTATATGATGAGTATAAAATAACCAAGTGCTATTGTGCATCGGCTTAAGACCCATAGAGGTCGTCTGCTTGATAGAAAATGGGATTTTCGTAAGCAAAATAACACCTGATCTAACACTAAAATATGTATTCGTAACTTAATTGTCTTTAATCATGGATATATTAATGTAGGGTAGGGTTGCGATGATCTCCATGCTTCCAGTATCCGTGTTCTTATGACGTAATGTGATTTGGGTTAAGATTATAGGAATCAATATTTGCCGGTTCGTATGATGTAATTATTAGGTTGTTAACGACGAAGGCGTCATAAGACCGTTAAAAATACAGCGGGTGGCGGTTCTGTTAAATCACTTATTATTTGTTTTTGTGTAATAGTAAACGTTCGAATATTTCAAATTTCGTAGAAAATCCAAAATATACCTAGTTAACCGGCAAATGCTCGCTACATTGTACGCTTTAATCCATATGTATGTATATAACTGAAAATATAGTTTTTTTGACACTTGATTGTGTCAAAACTGCTGCACATATCAGCATTCGACTATGCACCACTCGATAGAAAAGTTTTTGTGGGCTAGTAATTTTTTTGATTCCACTGTCACTTTACCATTTTTTGTAATTCCCGACGATGCCGGCGTGTCGTCAGCATTAGCTAGTTGCTGTATAAAATTAATAATAGTATAACAGCTTATAAATATTCAGGCTTAACATAGCTTTCTGCCAGTGAAAAGATTTTTGGAATTGTATTAATAGTGACAAATGATTTAAACATTTCTGCCTGTTTATAATGGTGCGAAATATTTATAATTACATAGTATATTAATGAAGCTGATTTCTTCATAATGATCCATTAACTGACTATATGTAGATATGTTCGTCAAATTGCGATGTGCTGAATTCACAGGCGATGATAAACAGCTTCCATCTTGTACATTAACAGTTTATCAAACTACTTTTACTTCGAGCTTACCTGAATGCCCCCTTATATATTTTTAATAATGAATATGTCAATGCTATCTTATTACAAACTTGTTATGTAGTTATTCTAAGTAAATTTAAAATGAACACTCCGTTGATGTATGTCAGTATTTATTTAAATAATGTAGTTAACTGAAGTGATGTAAGAAGTAATCTGTAGCAAATAAGTAGGTGCGTCGATATTTTTCGCCGAACTAGTCTCATTCAGAGTTTGTGTCTAGTTTAGATTCATGACTTCATTGAATAGATATTTTATTATTCCCTCTTTAATTCATATTTCAAAGCTGTATTTGATATTGTATTTTGGAATTGTTATGAATTGAAAGTTATTATTGTGTAAACAATTAACAATAAAATAAGTCCCTGAAACTGATAACATTAATGGTTTATTCCTGAGAAAAGATCTCGAATCTCGAAAATTTACGGATTCTTTTTTCACTGAATGAAAATACTACGAAATGCTTAGATTCTCACATAATCATTTCTTTGACATCAGCCTACGAATCTTACAGATTAAATTCAAATTAGCAAATGGATCTATGTGAATTTTCTAAATTTCGTTGGTTTTTTCATTGATTGGCCAAGATGTGAAATAAAGAAAAGTGGCCTCCTAATTACGTATTTCCCAAGAACAAGGTGATACTAGAAATGGCTAAATACTGATTTCAAAATGGTTAATTCATTTTATGTACCAGTCATAACCAAGCCGTAGCAAAGAAAGGAGAATGCTGGTTATGCAAACATAATACAAAAATGGTGCACATTTTAATTAACATTACGGCGGTTTATGGGAAATACATGATTTCTATCGATATTTCTCTTGCTTTAATTATTCGATGATCATGATTTTTTTGTGTTGTTATATATCTAACTAACTTTTGGCCGCGTCGATGTAGATTAGATCTATTCCTCGGGAACGATATATTTGTTCGGGTTGAAAGATACCTATGCCCTTTTTCTATACCCCTGACAACGTGTATGCAAAATTTCACGTTGATCGGTTGAGTATTTAAGTCGTGGGAGAGTAACAAACAAACAAACTCATTTTCGCATTTATGAACTTAGTTTTTTTTAAATTAGAATTAAATTTTGCTACGATTTTACAAACACCTTTCCAATTGTAGCAGTATTTGTATAATAGAAAAATAGTAGTGTATTTTATGATACTTTGTTATATATACTTTTATATTATTTATATCAAATATCAAAGTTATGAGAGATGAGTCACGTCACTGAAATTCAGATACGTGATTTGCAATCTTCGCTTATGTTCTCACGATCGAATTAACAGATTATTGAAACTATTTCAAAATTTATACAGATGTAATAAATAATTTTAAATACTCTCGTTTTTAAATACATTGTGCTATTACAAATATAGCTATTAATTAGTTAATTAAATATTGTCATCTATTTCAACTTCTCTTTACTGCTGGACCGTTTCTAATCTGTGCCCGTCTGCCTGAACCTTCCGTAACTAATCCCTTCCAGCTGTATTCGTTAGGTCACCGCTTAATTTACGCGAGGGCATCCTACTTTCCATCTACCGAGGCGTGGTCGACTCAAGAACTCGGCTGTCCTAATGATTGTCGGTTCAACAAGACGTGAAACCAAGTTACTACAATTTGTCGATCATTCCGGGTTTTTACCGGATGACATCATTATACATTTGGTTACGTAAATTAATGATGAACATAACTCGTGTCTATATAGTTTATGTAGATTCTGATATAAATTAATATTCCCATTTTTTATTCTTTTCATTATTTCCAATGCTTTCTAAAATGTCTTCTGTGCATCTTATTGCTTACTCGAGGCTTCTATTCATAGTATAGAGAATGTGAGCCTATTCCATTTTGATGATGTTCAACTTTTATACTAGCTACTAGCCTTGGATTCACATGAGCACGATGAATTTATAAATGTGTCACCATAAGTGTCCAAGGCATTTAGAGACATTATTCTATACAGTTTTTAAAATTTTGGTATTTAAAATTCATTAAAATCAAAGGAACTTATTTACAGAATTTATTTTGTTACGCGTAATTTTAATCGCTGATATGGTTTAACTTAACTAACAGGTTAATTTGGATAAAGATTAATATTACATTGGTCTAAACAGATTCGCAGATGAGCCGTCTTTTTAAGATATAAACCTCTATGATACATTATTTTGATGCGTTCTGTAAGCCTGTGTTAGCAATGTAAACACTCACAAATATTTTTACGACTTGATTATAGTACTTCGATTTTTCTCTATTTCTTATGAATATAACATGTAGTTTAAAAGAAAGAGCTTTGTCTTATGGTATTTATATTGATGATGATGAGGTGGATTCATATCCTCATATAATTTTACACATGTAAAATTGTCATACACTTCACCGTGGAATATCATTCGTATTAGCTCACTAATATTATAAGTGAGCGCGCGTTAAGACCCTTCTTCGGAACAACCTGTATGCATCCAATTCTTTTGACACGGAATTTCGCAGGAAGATTCGTAGATTTTTTTTTCCGAATCGACTCACACCTGTTGGCCTTGATGGACCTTCACAGTTTCACCGGATTACGTTTTATAGATCTGAATAGTCGAGATATATGGATATTTGTTAGTGCATTCGTTTTGCTTGGCGAATATTTGTACGCCTTGACGAAGTCAGCACAACTAGGCGTTTATTATCCTAGCGCAAATAGAACTGCATATTTACGTGTCAAATATCTTAACCACCAGGTTTATGTTACACAGACTATTATGAAATTCATAATAGCGATTATGGATCCGTGGTTAGTGTGTTTGGACACCGCGTCGGTCGTCGTAGGTTCAGATCCTTGCGAATGAGCTGGAGCTTTCGGTGAAGGAAAACATCGTGATGAAGCAGTAGAATAGTGGTAGGGAATTTTTTTAAAGTCGTCTAGGTAACTACCACGTTCAAGTTGAAAATCTGTTGCCAAAGACCCTATAGGTGTTGCGGCAACTGTACTCGAGAGCTACTCCCTCTAGGTTTAGCGTGACTACCATCTTAGACCACATCGTCATTTAACATCAGGTGAGATTGTGGTCTAACGCTAATATCTCTAAAGTATACATAAAAAATTGGATTTGGCAACGACAAAATAACAAGAAGAAATTGTTTTTTTTTTTTAATGAAAATCGTTACACTTTGTGGTGTATTATTTAAAATGTTGTAATAATTCAAATATTTTTTCTTATAGATAATTAGTATATCAAGTGTTTGTCTTGCGCTTACCTTGGTCGTTTATTGCGCTTTGCCGGAGTTACGAAACTTACACGGACGCACTTTAATTTGTCACGTGAGCATGATGCTGCTCGCCTTCTCCTGCCTAGCTCGTGTACAATATACACATGTTCCAGATCGTAGATATGCACTTTACTCGGTAAGTATTTTTTAATATTTTAAGAAAATAGACGTTTGCTGTTAAAAGCTAACCGAAATAAATTCCAATGTATTAGTTTCGGTGCATAAAATATTAAATTGAGCAACCAGTATCAAAATAAATATTATTTCCTTAATTAGATTATTATCTTAATTGCTATTTGTTTAAACAGATAATAATACCTATTTAACATGTTTCATAATCAAGGCATAGATTATAAATTTTATTGACATCGAATAGCAATTAATATAACTTGAATTTTTCTGAGACTCTTTGCATTTTGGTTGTTTATGTGTTGAAATAATAATAAAAATAAAATAAAAGAGTCAAGTACATAAATTCATATACATACTGTTTTATATGTAACAGTATAAAGGTGGACTTGTGTAATAAATAAAGCTGGCACTAGTATTAGTATCATCTATCTATGGTTGATCTGAAATAAATAATATATGGAAACGCAAATTTTCTACACGTTAATTAATGCCTTATTAATAATCGGTTTTTAATAAATGGGCTTTTCGGTTTGACAGTTATAAGATTATACATAATCAACGTATAATACCTGTTATCAAATCGTAAGTTGTGTTAATATAACATACTGCGTAGAAAAGCCTTTCAACGAGTTCAACGAACATTCATTTCGATTGTTATGTAAATGAATTCTTATCAGATAGATACTATAATTGTAAAACATTCAATCACAAAGACTTAGGTTAATAAAAAAAATAACACTGCTAAATAATTTGTGATATTTAAATCATCGTTATGAAAACTTTAGTAGCGCCCATTCGGTGTTAATCAATTATCGCACATTGTTTGCACAGGGTACGGCATCTACTTCGGTTTCGTGGCGGCCTTTTCTTGGCTCAACGTCATGTGCCTCGACATATGGTGGACATTTGGGTGAGTTCGTTTTACAAACACTGATTGTATATTGCAAGTGTGTGAATTAAATCTTGTACTGAGACTTAACAGCGCAGGGTTTTAATCAAAATATTGCGATCTTTATCTCATATGTATATTAATATGTGACGAATAAACTTCGTACTCCTTTTTATATATATTGCGTACATGAAGCTCTGTGAGAATTTACGTATATATGTGTTACAAATATATTCATTAAATTAAATTAAATATTCATTGTCTAAGTATGTTCATATTGAATGTGAAAAATATATTAGTCTGTATTCAAACAATTCTTCTGAGTAGAGAATATCATTAAATGAGTTACATATAATAGATATGTATTTCAATAAATCGAACATTAATGTATACGGACATATTTGTACATGTTCGTAGCTGACGTAATAGAACTTCATAAAAATATGTATGTGAAATAATTACAGAGGTAAATAATGAATTACGGTCGAAGTTCGACCACTGGATGGTCTATAGCAATGTCTCTAAGCATAGTTGTAAATATACTATAGTATTGTATCTATTTATAATATTAATGAAAACACACCGCTAAAAATCGATCGCTGTGAACTAACACTCTTCAGTATCAAATTATTTATATACTGAATTATTTTAAGATATATGAAGTAATTGTATTAATTCAGTTTAACTAATTTTGACAAACACGCATAATAAGTATTGTATGCAATATGTACACATTATATATATACATGTCTAATAATATTTTGTATTTCGTATGATAGACCTCATATTATTAGATACAGTTTATGTTTTTATATAAATAAGGTTATAAAAACACAATTCCTACGAATCTGTCTGCATATGAAAAGAATTGATTTAATACGGTTGACGTAAACTCTTAAGTGAAACGTTTATAATCAAATGAATACTAACCGCTTAGAATAGTTTAACATTGTACTTCTACTCGACATTGATATTATCTTGGTAGCATATAGATTGCTTAGAAATCGCGTCGGTATTTGGGTATTAATCTTATGATAAATTGAAACTCTCAATGTAACTGGTAACAAGATGATGCATCGTGTTGAAATTGAATAACTGTACATTGGTCTTATATTTTTTGCTTTAATCACAAATTGCTCAACCTCATCGCAAGTTATATGTTCATGATTTTTCGTGTCTATAAAATGTAACGATACTCTGTATGTCGATTATTGTACTTATAACATGAAAAACACGTGTTCTTTTAAATCATAACAGTATTCTCTAGTCAGGTTTTATATATATTTAGTTACATTAGGTAATGGAACAGGTTTCTGAGGTTGAAAATAAATGTAGTCGACTCAAAATACCTACCAGCCCGTTCTGTGCAAATGTTTTATCTAAATTATTAAGTATTAACCGATATAACGTGGTAGACATTTGTTTAGAATATAAATACAAAAAAAAAATGGGTAGTCTGTCTAACTTAACCTAATAATATTTAAATCATAGTAAATTATTTTACGTCAAAAAGCAAACCATTAAACGTGACATGCAAAATGTGAATCTTAGTCAAATTGACATAAGTTCATTATCATAATCAGATATATCATTCCTTTATATCATTCAATATGGGCGTATTAGTTTAGGTAATAAATATTATATTATAGGTAATAATATTGTGTGTACAAACACGCACTCTAATAAATATTTAGATATAAACTAGTTAACGGTTATAAAGTTTTATTTGAAATGTATTTCAAAAACAATTTTCTAGTTCACGCGAGCGGAGCTGCGGGTATAAGTAGTATTTTATAATTCTATGTACTTAACAAGTTAGTATCCTTATATGAACTTCAACTATTTTATTTAATTAACAAACAAATATATATTGCCAACTATTAATTTTGTTATTTGTTAATGGCTACATAGACGATAATAAAAGCGTTGTCGTGTTTACTGTAAAACCTTATAACATACGTGAAGTAGATTTAATATACTTACTGCTTGCATGACTGTTTTTATTTAATTACGATACCGCAATTTCTATAAGTCTAGACAACTGTTTGTACTTTTATGTACATTATGAAAATGAAATAAGAAGACTACATATATATTATACCCATTGCGTTAGTGAGTAATTGATTTGTTTTCGGAGAAAACGTTTTAATTTGCTAAATGTAACACATAATAAGCGTAATAGAAAATATTGAAGGTGAAAAAATTTTTTCTACCGAAAGTATAATATTACGCATGTTTATGAGGAAACAGACTGTGTAATGTATAGGTTAGTAAGACGACGTAAAGAGAATATGTTATATGTATATAAATTGGCCAATTCTACATTAGCGCAAGTGAAATTAACGCTAGTAGTAACAATGTTTAAACTAATGTTATAAAATACTATGACAATATTCAAACTCACTAGGTTAGGTTAAGTTAAAGTCGCGTAAATCGAAGCGAGGACTTAAGGAATATTAAATAGTATAGATAATCTAACAGAGAATATCTTATATTTTAAAGTCCTTCATAGATAAAAATAGTTTGCTTGTGTTATATACCTCGTCCTATCTATTGTAGATTATTGAGATTTTAAGAAATCATTTCTCTTCCATCATACGTAATGTTAAGCGCAAGTTTAATTTACCAATACAAATAGTTTATTGTAAATCCACGACCACATAAAATTTCCTGTTATTAAAGAAAAAAAACATGTTTTTATCATAAGAATCAAAATAAATCTTTTAAGATGACAAGCAACACTGTATTGTTTCTATATTTTAAGAAAATATTTTAAAATTCTGTGAACCCGAAAGTTTATAGAAAACATTCGTTGACGTCATTTCTTAGTAAAATCGTAGTAATCCCAAAAAATCGTTGAATTAAATCGTATCTTAGGGTTTTTGCCAAATGGACATCAATCAGCTTCCTACACAGACCGGATTTTACATATTTGTAACGATCCGTGGCCGCGCGGCGTGGTTGAGAAACAAGGGGCAAAGCGAACTATGACTAACGCTCCACTTTGCCGAACACAAACAATAATTTCAACAGCTTCGCAGTTTACAATAACTTCGTTTATATACAACGTTGTAATCATAACTGATTACTGCCAAGTCTCGCACCACACACACCATGCCATGAACAGAGCAGCTGGTATGTCTGTGACTGACTGTGACAAGACGTTACTCGCTTGTGGACAAATATTTGATGTAGAGTTTTAGTACCTATTGAAATATTTACACTGTGGAGATATTGGTTCTTAACTACATATTTACAGTACAAGCATAGATTACGATTGTTTTCTTAGTATATATTTCAAAAGATGTTCATTTCGTAACATTTTATAAAATATTAGAATATCGTATTACGTTGCAATTTATCTTGGATCTTTGGTAATTTTTATAATAAAAGAAAAAAAGTGTGCGTACTTTTATGTACACGCGTTAGAAGTTATACTTCTTTGGTGTAACAAGGTAAAAATGTTTTCAAAAATGTTATCTTTCGCCTTATTCTACGTTTGTATAAAAAACGATACGAACAATAGAAAAAATAAATATCGTGAATACAGTTGTCAGTTCTCACGCAAACATACGTAGATGTCTTTACTTTTACTTTGTTGGTAACTTTTTTGACTTAATTTAGCGACATGTGTTGTGAAAAAACGACACTAACAATATAAATAAATAAATATCGTGAATATAGTTGTCAGTTCTCACGCAAACATACGTGGATGTCCTTACTTTTACTTTGTTGGTAAGTTTTTTGAATAAATTTAGCGACATCTGTTGTGAAAAAACTAAAATGTTGACTATATGTCGGTTTTTCGTGATGGTGTGCGCGCGCATCGTAAAAATTTACTCTCATCATTTTTCCCTAAAGCGCCAAAAGAAGTATAACTTCAAAAATATATCTATAGTTATATGTAACTATATAGATATCTGGCCATATTTATTTAAATCCTTTAAATCTTGCAATAAAAATTAATCGATTTCTGTGAAAATTAGTTTTAATAATTGTCTCAAACATATTTATAGAGCAATGAGAGGCGAAAAAAAAAATATGGACACATACACGGACAGTTACATTACCTTACATCCAGATAAAATGCACTGTTTCCGTCATTAAATGTTGCATACATTTTGTCATTAACTTACATCCGGATGAAATGTACTGTTTCCGAGGGATAGATCTAATCTAGACTAGCTAAGGGGTGAAAGCGTAACAAATATACAAACTTACTTTTGCGTTTATAATGCAAATAAGGATAAGTATTTGTGAAGAGGGAGGTTACAAAAGTCGTTTAATTTTTTGAATCTTTCCCTGCCAAATGATTGCACAGACTTGATGGTACGCACCGTCACGGTACCGGCCAGATAAAATGACGAAGGTCGGAAGATAGATCCCATTGCCAGTTGATCTTGCATCACACCTTTATGGTGGCCTGTTAAAACTTTTCTCCACGTATCGTTTTCTTTATTATTACTTATTCATATTTGTGTCATCTAAACAAATATAATACACTTGGAGCGTGTCTCCCTACAATCCCTTATTACAAACAACGTTTTATTTATTCATGGTAATTTGTTTTCCCAATGACTTCGTTCGTTTTAGTTAATATTTTTGTCACGCGTTCCTTAACAATAACAATTTGTTTGACTTATAACATAAACTCGATAATGAGCATTTCATTTTCGCAATAATTGATACATCTTTACCTCAATTCTAATTATGTAATAATACAGAGCTTAGGTTTTATACGTCAAATGATTACGTGGATAATAAAATTAGGTATATGATAATGAAAACAGGACGTTATTGGAAATTCACATTAGGCGTATTACATGGGTGAGGTTTTAATTAAAGCACGTCATCAACGAAATACTCCGCGGGTATACTATGTAAAATATTGTATAGTTAAAACAAAAAACAGACGGCTAAATATAGATTAGTGGCTCTGATAGGAAGGTCACGTGCATTCGAGTTTGTTTAAAAATTAATTCCTGTTACGCGTCATCGCGGCATATCGTCGCGTCGCATCGATAGGTGTAGTACCTTATCCAATATATTATGTAAGAATTATTTAAAAGAATGTCATACTACAATAGATGTTATGACGTCTGTTTGGTTTTATCCTCTTGAAGATTTATTGTAAATTATTATTATATATTTCTTATAAGAGAGTTATTATATAGACTTTTACATTTGTTCATTGGTCTTTAATTTTTACATACACAACAAATCAAAGAGACTGTTATTACTCAATGCTAATCTTAAACCGATAGTAACGATACTTACATTTTCATATATACTTTTCAAAGTATAATTTAATTTATATATCATTATACTTTTGCGCTAACGGGTTTATGTATAGTGATACAACTTATTTGATTTTAATAAAATTAACTTAAAATTGGTAGAAAGGTTATTGGGCTTAAGTAATAAAGCCAATAAGTAATAAGATATAGATCAAAATGAATACAGATAAAATAAAAAAATCCATAAGAAACAAATAGTAAAAAATAAGTACTTGTATACGAGCAATTAATCAGTAAAATGGACTATAAAGATATTGCTATTGGGGAGGCAGGGCAAAATACGAGGAACGACGTAAACCAGATACGAGAAGTAGTAAACCATGCTAAGGATCTTTCGATTTTGGGATACCTAGAACCAAAAAAAGTTGGTGTGTGCATGGCTATGACCACGCATGGAATATATATATTAATAATAAAAATGTAATTATTGGTATGATGCACTTCTTGTCGTCTGAGCATAGTAACATGAGCAAGACGACGCCAACCGATTCATACACGAGTTATGGATGTTTATATAAATATATGTTTTACATATATATATTACGTATATATATATTATACTAGCGGCCCACTCCGGCTTCGCACGGGTATAAAATATATAGCCTATGTCATTCACTGAAAAAATAATTAAAATCGATCCAGTAGTTTTGATTTATTCATTACTGCGGGTGGCCCGCACGCGTTACATTTGGAGTAAACTCAAAAATAACAGTATTTCTCCACTATTTAATTTATGTTATTATATGTATAAACCTTCCTCTTCAATCACTCTATCTATTAAAAAAACCGCATCAAAATCCGTTGCGTAATTTTAAAGATTTAAGCATACATAGGGATATAGGGACAGAGAAAGCGACTTTGTTTTATATTATGTAGTGATACGTAATAATAAAAATCTAATTATTGGAATGATGCACTTTTTGTCGTCTGAGACATAGTAAATATGATCGATGACGACTGAAGCCGATTATACACGATTCAGCGTTATCAACCCGAGCGTAACTGTGCACTTCACGTTCACTGCCTAATGCACCTAAGTGGGTTTTTGCTTCGTAAATGTGTGGAGCTTTTTTATTTGGAGTATTTTCATTAAAACACGCTTATGATAATAAAAACTAACCTTTTTGTAAAAATGACTATATCTCATAATCGTCACCTTTATTGTTTTGTGAAATGACGATAAGACGGTAAAATTTATAGACTCAGGATGCCACTGAGCTACACGGTTATGTTTATAATATAAAAGTGTGGTAAATGTTAATACACGTATGCCTGACACTTTATTTACATATTATTCATAGCTAGAAAAAGACCGCGGCACCGCATTTTTTAAATTGTATTAAGTACATATACAATTGTGAGACGATGTAGAATTACAGAAATGCTGTTTCAAAAAGATTTGTAGGTACGGCACACGCACCACCTACTGAAAGTTAACTGTACTATGTCTATAATCTTTGCAGAAGTGTAAGCAATAAGTTAACAAAGGTCTATCTATGTATCTATAGCTAGATGAACGGCATGACAGCTCATAATATACGAACAAACAATCATGCATTTTTGTATATTCAATATATATTTACATACTAACAGAGTGTCATTTACCATTATCATCTACTCAATCACAATATTTTTATAAAGATGTAAATATGTGCGTTAAGTAGGAATATAGTTGAGTACATTATCTTTGGTCATTCATTGACCGCAGAGGCATTCTCTCAATTAGCGTGCTATGTGATTCTCATTTATAACGATACAATATAGGACTATGAAGAAATGGTAAACACAAAAGTTATTTTAAGTATATAAAAATATGTTTTAATATTTGTTGAAATTAACGTATACTTCATAATTTGTTTATATATCAGTTGTCTGTTCCGTAAGTAATTGTGTTATAGAACTTCATAATAATAAATTTAAGACCTAATATTTTATTAGAAAGACCTCTTCTATCTTCAATATTACTATTAATTATAATGTTGAATTGTAAATAATGAAATGATAATAATTTTTTTATAAAAAAATACAGATAGAGTAGAAATCTTGAAATTTTGCATTAATATTAATCAAGATATAACACTCTATATCTATCTGTACGCAGTTTTTCATATTTATCTATTAAAATAGTGCTGATTGAAGTCTTCGGAATATGCTCATATGTGGCTATTGTTACTGAGTTATGTAGACGTAAACGCGGTAAATAAAACAAAATGGCCACCAAATTGATTAAAAATAATATATAATTCAAATTACTTACAAAGTCGCAGGCAATAGCTAGTCTAAAATAACAGTGTAAATTACTCCTTATAAGATCAGCTAACTGCTCATGAATGTCTCGTGAAAATTGGTTCAACCATTTCGGATATTTCACTGTGGGCGAAGTTACGAGTAATTGCTAGTTTTAAATAAAATAGCCCAAGTTACTCGTTATAAGATTAGCTATCTGTCAGTGAAAGTCCTGTGAAAAACGGTTCACCTGTTTCGGGGATTACCCGGAACAAACAGACAGATAAAATATGGAAAGTTGGTTTTTTATTATGAATGCCTGATATACTGTCATATCCATTCATTAAAATGTAGATATATTAGCATTATATACAGACACTTCATTTATATTATATGTATAGATATTTGAAGTACTCATACAAGACTATACAATTACCAAGCTAAAATTTGATATACATGTTATATTATCTCCCTGCTACGTTAAACCGTCAATGGGTTTATTATCATCATTGATTAAGCTGTTTTTATCAGATATTGTGTCAGTGAACATTATCCTAACCATTAGTGAGTCAATCTAGTGACCCGAAAACTAAATGGGAAGTAGTAAAAACGAATAAAATTGCGATGTTGTAGGTATATATTGCACGTAGTACCGTTGAAATTTATTACATTAGCATATTACAAGTTACCATAAAAATAATTTGATGAATTTACGATATTCGAGGTGGAAGTGTGACCGGTGTAAGCTATGAGAATTATTTGATTATTAACTAATATTATCAAAAAAAAGTGAGTTTGTTTGTCTGTTTCTTACACTTTTACGCCTTAACACGTTCCGTGCAAAGCCAATTTTGCCTGACATGTCTTTCAGGCTATCTGATATTTTTACTAAAAATTGATAATTTAACATACCATGTTACATTAGAATATTAACAAATAAGTAGTTCTTTCGTTTTCAGTAGTTATCATATCGTGTAAATGTAAGTAAGTAAGTAGTGCAAGTGTCACATTACAAGTATGTGATACACGTGGCAAAAATATCAAGTTTAACGTGTACCACTGGTGGTACACACTGGTGGTACACGTGGTACTGAACGTGGTAACTACTTAACCGATCATCGTAAAATTTTAGGATACCATTAATAAGGAGTACAGAAAAGAACATAGGGTACATTTTATCTATAAAAAAGTACCGTTTCCGAGGGATACGTCAAATCTATATTAACGCGAGCGAAGCTGCGAGCTAAAGGTAGTATGTAAATAGATGGAAAACAGAATTTTTTCATTTGTGCGTACACTATGACTATTATGAATTGTTGTAAGACGGTAGCTGTTTAACATTTAGGTAAACATTGCTCGTGATTAATTTATTTTAAACAAAAGCTAATCGTTCTATACGTCATCCATTATAACCACTTTGCCTATTCTTGGAAATTTCATTATTTAGGGACTCATATTTGTGTCTGTTTCGTGATGTTTTTTAGAAATTTAGATATGGGTTATCATTTTTGTTAACATTCCGAATGTAATCTTCGTGTATTTTGAATACAATTACACATCATTTTGATTATGAATATGAGAATTATGTACCAAATATTTCAAATTCATAAGTTTTTGTTTAAAATAAATTAATTATGAGCAATGTTTACCTAAATGTTAAACAAGTACCGTTATACAACAATTCATAACAGTGATAGTGTACGCATAAATTATGAAAATTCTGTTTTGCATCTATTTATATACTACCTTTAGTCTGCCGCTTCGCTCGCGTTAATATAGATTTGACGTGTCCCTCGGAAACAGTACTTTTTCTATACATACATATATTTATTTATTTTTACAAACAATTGCTAACTCTAAATTACATTATACGCTTGGGAGATACGAACATTCTTAAGTGTAAGTGTATCATTACATGAATATTCATTACCTCTAGAAAATCATAGTTTTAGATGTTAGAAATTATAGCATACATATATGAATTGAAACAAAATTGTTAGTAAAACTAAACTTTACAGGAGCGTTCGGACTGTGCAACCTCTTCGGAAAGCAGGCGCAGAGAGGAGACGATTTCTATGGTATTCATTATACGCGTGGAGTTTTGCTATTATACTTACATTGATAATGTTCCTGCTCGATGTGTACCCGGTATCCAAAATCCTTGATGCTAACATTGGGCACGGCATATGTTGGTTTGCATCCAGTTAGTATGTTCATACTTAAATAATATATATATTTACGCAATTTTGGTTCCTATATATAATTTTTATCATTTTATAAAAAGGCAAAGCGCTTATGATAATCTGTTGTCAGTGTTCTTATATTTTCGGCAATATTGATTTATGAAATCAAATTACAATTGTAAAGTTATTTTTATCAGCCGTTATGAGATAATCAGCTATGAGGATGTGTAGGGCGCATATAATTCATAATAGTCCAAACTATTTCTGATTATAACTAATGACGCAATCTGATTTTTTTTATACTTTATATGTTTCAGCGTCTGACCACAATCTGATCTGATGTTAAACGACGATATAGTATAAGATGGTATACATGCTATACTTAGAGGAGAATGGTTCTCAATTACAACTGCCTGGAACACACCAACAGGTGCTTGAGGGTGGTACTTAGCCAGGCGGATTTTGAAAAAGCCTGCCATCATGTTATGGTTGCGTTACGATGTTTTCCTTCGCTGAAAGCTCCGACTTAGTTGCAAGGACTCGAATTCACGTCGATCGAGGCGGTGTACAAACACACTGTCATACGAGAAATCATAATAAGAGTTCAAGCTATGTCCAGAATGTTTCGATAATTCTGATTTTGTCCCTATTCTACATGAGTTACCGATTTCGTTAAAAATAACTTTGGGTGCGTGTTTTAATTTTAGGTTAATTTATCACAAATAAATAACTTACCTATTTAATTCAACGTGTTTGAGCTAGTTTGTTTTATTAGTCGAGTGCGTGTATGGTATAGAAGCTAAAGGCTGGAAGAATTTATTTCATTGATAAATTATTTGCTATCTGCATACGTAAATAAAGGGATTTCATCTTAGTTCTCTTGCATACGTTCAAAATAAACTGGAAGAAAAACAAAGACGTATTGTGTATGCTTATTGCCGTATGAAAATATTACCACGAAACTCGACTCAATGAAGTTGTCTGTCTATCATTTTTCGTTTGATCAGAAACCAAATATACATTATCTGGCCAGACATAATCCAAACAAACTGTAGAAATAGGTACTTTCGACGCTTCAGACTTGCTATATAATATTGAAGTGGGGAATTAGGTCAATTAGTATTGTACCTTTTCGATTACAATTATATAATATAAATACTATGTCAGTAGGTGTACTCAAATAGACAAGGCGCGCCTCAAATTGGCTGATAACTAAGTGAATTAGAAGAAGTCCACATTATATGGTATATTGGGTCACAAGGTTTTAATTATATATGGATTTATTTTCGAACATTAACTCTGTTACTATTCTAAAGTAAATATATCCATTTATTTAATTATACATAATTAAATAAAGATAATAAATTACAACCTCATAAATATTTATATGGTACAATATATCAAGATTTGACTATCTAATAATAGAATTAAAAGTAACTCAATTAAAATTACTAGCCTTCTTCGATATCAAAGAATACAGTATTAATGATAGACGAATGCAAAATTATTCACATATGTTAAACATAGAATTCTATTTTAACTTTCACTCTCGTATAGATTAAACGTTCGAACAGTGAACTGTAAAGTATGTAATAATTATAATTGTCCGTTACAGTTCAAAATTCTCACTCCGATTGGCCGCATTACATATTTTTTGTAATACCGATGGGATTGGTGACATGTACAAACTTTGTTCTATGGATACTTACCGCTCGTCATTGTGCTCGGGTTAAATCGGAGGTGCATCGCTTGCAGGCAGGATCCGTTGGTGATAGGGCTAAGCGACGCTTCCGTATGGATAGAGCCAAGTGAGTAGAATTAACATTTATAGAAGTGGTAAACTTATGGTACTGGTATTTGCTACGGTTTGACACCTTGATTACGGCCGCGGGCAATAGCTAGTTGATTATAAAATGTTAAGGGCGAATAAATTTAATTGACATGAAATGAATCATTCCTTTTTTTTCGCACTGACTACGCTATTGGCCTGACAGGACTCTACGGCTTCACCGGGCTACTAAACCCACTGAAATGAAATTATATCTACCATTAAAGGTGTATATGGCTCACATCGAGATGAAATAAACGTTATACTATACACCTGTTATTCAAAATATCATATCAATTGAAATGTTAATCCTAGAAGAACAATAACAATTTCATTTGCCAACTTATATTGCTTACTATTAGTCACAGTAATCATCTAAATCTTATAAGAAATTTTGGGAGTTTTTAAGGCAATTTCTTTTAAATCAATTTAATAATTTTATAACAGTAGTATAAATTTATGCAGTGTTGAAAGTACAATGCAAAATGTATATGATTAATTTGACGATGATGATATATGCTATACTTATGATATGGGCCAACAATTGATTAGCTGTAAATACTACGTTTGAATTAATAAGCTCTGGAAAATATAATGTGTGTATTTTGTGTAAGTAATTATCCCTACTATTATTTATTAATATATAATTGATAATATAGTAAATCAATAATGACTGAATTTATTCGACGAAGAAAATTGTGTAGAGAAAGTTAAACGGCAGATAGAAAGTGAGAAAAAAAATCTATAAAATATACTGGCTGAAATCAGCAGCAGTTTCAAAAATCACTTTGAAATAATATTATTAAAAAATTTAAGTACCGTTTATCGAGTTTAGAATGCCAGGTATAGGAAACATTTATTAATTCAAAATTCAAACGCTATTGTTTTAGTTGTTAGAACACTTTATTGTGTTTCTTCGAAGGTTTATTATATTTTTAAAACGATCTACTATCATTATGGTGTAGTTCCACAAACAGGCTTTTGTGGGCGTAGAGATAAGCAAAGGAGATCTTAATAGGTAAATTCCGGAAAATTTAACAATGGCATTCTACGAAACGTGATTCGGTCAGCTGACCTTAACCAATTCTAAAGAAACGAATTATTAATAATGACGATATGTCTGTCAATATCAGAACTGTGGTATTAATATTCATTATTCATATATATGTATACATACATGTAAGTTTTATAGAAATTGATGAAAAAATACAAACGTCTATATAATTGCATTTAGTACCTATTTGTTTTGAATGTTTGGTATATTTTATAGAGTAGTCTATTTATTATATCAATGCCACTTGTCAATTGTATAGAAAATTATATTTATGTCTTGCACGAGTTGTATGTATCATGACATTTGGATGTTCTATATTTTGTTTTATCCTCCGATAGTAAAGCCTTGTTCTGTAGCACACTTCAAGTCGTTGATTCATAGGAAAACCTGTTTAGATATTCAAAACAAATATAATACTTACAATTTTACATTTAGAATTTTTGCAGTCGCTCGATAATTTTTTGTTCGGCGTCTTTTCGGTGATGGTTAATCGTAAAATCATAATGGATTTCCAAGTATTATTTGTATTTTTTATAAATATTAGTAATATTTGCGCTTTACTCTTTGTGTTATACCAAATAAGAATAATGATCATGCATAAATATAGTGAAATATTCCAAAATATACATTTGTATGAGTTATTGGCGTAAACTTTTTGTGAAATTTAAATTAAACATTTGCTTTTCGAATATAACTCGGTCAGATGTTTCTATAAATAATAAACAAAACAAATCTACAGAAGCTTTATGATATCACAAGGATTTCTAGAATACATATATATGATTGAAGGATATATGTATATAACATATCATATAGCATAATTATATAAAAAAATTGTATTCACGAATATACATATATATATATTTTTAATTGCGTCATTCATTTCTTCTTCTTTCACTTTTCGTATAGAATCAACGGTACATGACTTAAGTAAACTCTAATTCGTAATTATAGGTACGTGTTGACTGGTAAGTTGTGGGTGGTGATGGGTGCTGGTTGGATATCAGAGTTGCTTTCCACACTAGCATCCGAACCAAAATGGCTGTGGACAATAATTGACCTACTCAACGAGCTACAAGGAGTATTCATTTTCCTTATACTTGTGTTCAAGCCCAAACTGTACTACTTAATCAGGAAGAGGCTAGGTAAGAATTTATATTGTATCAATCCGTTATGTTTAACCGAACGTATATCTCTGAATTAATGTTGTCTATTTGTGTTGAAATCGTAGTCGAAGATATTAATTTATAAGCAATAATATTGAAAATGTTTTGAACTTACACTTATTTTACTTGAATTAAAATATATTACGATATTGCTAAATTTAAATATATTATCTTTTTCTTGAACGTGTACGAATTTCTCCAATAGCTTAATACCTAAACTATAAGACGGTTATAGTTGAATGAATATGTACATATATTAGTTAAAAAAGTGTTTAAAACGAAATGTCTTTATCAATAATAGTAATATAACGAATTCATTCATCATAATAATATACATATGCCAGTTATCTAAATTCACGGTATTGATTATTTGAAGAGCTTGATTCAGATATGATATATTCTATTGATAATGCGTGTATAATGTTATTTGTTTTTGTCTGTGGTTATTCGCCAAAATGAGAAAGAAAATAATTTATTTTTTCAGGTTGTTCAAGGATACCAATCGATACAAGTATATATTAAAAATTATTGACATCTATACTAGAGATGTATTCTATACTTCCTTCTATCTTAATAACTCGTAACGCTACTTTCAACGTGGCATTTCACAGAACTTTCGATGTCGTGGTCGTAACTAGTTGATAATGCTTAATTAACAAATGTTTTAAATTACAAATTACACGGCATTTTTATTGCCTCTAACTATAACATTAGCTAGACACTGTCTGCATTTATGCAAGTAATATAGCTATTCGATGTTATACACATGTACGCTTATCGAAGTTTGTTTGTATGACTTGAGTAACTAATTAAATACTAATATGAACAGGGTTGGAGAAACCGGACGCACAGAAGAATGGCCCGTCATCATCAGCGCGTACTTCGTCAACTTTCCTGTCGCGAACCATCAGCTCCGACGAGCGTACCAATCTGAGGACCTCACAACTAAACAACATAAAACATAATTAACTTTACATTTCACAGTTTCATATGAATTGATTGGTTTGAAAATAATATTTTGTTGGACCGTGCAATTCGTTGAGATGCTTGTTTGTTGCAATGAAGTATAACAATCGTAGCAAGAATTAATTACAGAAATATTTATGTCGAATGCGATTGGTTCATGTTACCATCCTTCCTTTGCTATCTTCCCTTAAAATAAAATTTAATACTGTTGTGGATGAAACTAGCAAAGAAAAGGATACCCATTACCAATTGTATGATGTGTTTCTTTAAAATAAACTTAAGTTAAATATACTTTATCAATGAAGTTTTTGTGTGAAGTGACGCTTGGAACATATATATAGTTTTTAATAGTTTAGATGTCAGCAAATTGCTGCAGCCATATATAAAGTACAAAGAGTTGGGTTATAAAAGTTAAAAATTGCTACATTGAAATTCGCATTTTGCTTAATTTAAGTTGATCTATGTTGTTATTTAGCACTATTAGCATGTTTCTGATTTTCGCATTTGGTAGAATTCATAGCGGTTATAATAATTTACTTAATGTGGTAGTGCATGACGTAATGAATAATTAAAATAGGTTTATAATATTTAGTCTAGTCATAGTGTAAGCACCCGTGTATCAATCTGTTTATAGTATTCTCTATTCACTGATGGATAATATGACGACACTTGTGACCTAAATGGTAATATGTAGGTATAAACGGTAAAGTTATTTTTAGTCATTTTTGAATGACTTTAATATGTTAGCGTCAAATTAACACATAGTCCTACTTTCTATGTATATTTTAGCTTATTTCAAAAGACGAAAAATATGATGTGTTAAATAATTTTGAATATTATGCTGCCAAATATTTCTGAATTGAAATTAAAGCTTTGAATATAACTTTAATGTATTGTAGATTTAGACACACGCACTGAATTCATTTTGTTGAAAGATTTTAATTTCTTTTCTAATAGTAGCTGCTGGTTTTAGTTTATATAGTTCTCCTTCATTCCTTCCTACGTGTCTGTTAATGGCGAATCTTATTGTCTTTAATTGTGAGTGTACGAGGTGAGTAAATTATGTAATGAGGCTGGCAACTTAGCTTTTGATATGGCAACACGGGAGGTACGGGGCTATGGAGGGGCAAAAATATTCCCGTGGCCCTTCAGCTTCCGTATTCGCCTGACTTGAGTCTCTGTGACTTTTTTCCCTTCCTAAGATTGAAAGGATATAATTTTGGAACACTCGAAAATATTCAAACTGCTGTAACTGACTAGTTAAAGGCCATTTTAATATCCGAGTTGCAGCACTGTTACAAAGAGTGAAAGAATGGACTCAAATGTTGTATGGCGTCCCAAGAGAGCTATTTTGAGGAAGATAACGTTAAATTGTAATCATATTCAAATGAAAATCTTTTAAGATTCATTCTCATTACTTAACTTACACACCTCGTATGCCAAAATTTGCTTTAAAGGTCCTTTTGCAAGACGCACAGAGCAATTAACTGTTAGTTTTATATGTATACATGTAGGAAAGTTACAGACGGATTTCATTTATAAGACGTTTTGCATTTCGATCTAATAATAGCATTTTAAAACTTTATAGCGTATATTTAATCTTTACAGAGTCAATAGTTTTATATAATAATCTGTACTTTGTAAAACTACTCCATACATTTGGCTGTGTATCTATTTTCCATAGATCTTTTGCCTATAAATTGTACAAACGTGTTATACTGTCTCTTTAAAATATGGCGCTATGACGAAATTAATGAATATATGTATAAAACACAATTTGTGAGCTGTAACATGTATTGTGAGATAAACTATCTTAATGTAAATGTTTATTATATATGACATTTAGACGGATTTAAACAACAAACAAGATGTTTTTTGTTAGAACAAATATGATTACGTAAAGCCATTCAGTAAGGCTAACAATGTTATTACATGTATTATTTTAGAGTACTCTCTCACTTATCAGTTACTATAATATATTTTTCAGCAAGTGAATACTTAAATCTAAAGATTGTTATGAATAGGAAATACCACCGGAATTTTAAAGTAGATATACTTGTAGTAAGTATTTAAATAAAGAGTTGTCAACCTTTTAATGACAAAGAAATGTTTTTCTTATAAATTTAAATGATTTTGAAATTACAATACCTCAAGTGACACGATACTTGAGAAAAATCTTATTTTTCTGTTGTATATTCTATTGTTTACTTCTTTCTATAAATGTATTGTCTTATAGACATAGTACTACACTTTACTTAAAATTAATGAAAGAGTAATTAATAGGTTTTTTAAGCGTAAATAGATGTGGTGTACATCTTGATAAACCGTTATCTTAAAAAACATAAAGAATAATTCTATTAGATAGTCTTATGAACTAATATAATATTTTACTTTATAATAATAAAACATTGAACAATATGTAGGACATTTAAATAAAAATGGAAAACAAAAAACGTTTGTTTTGTAGCATAGTTCACTATTGTACAGGGGATAATAATTTGGTCGTCTTTAAATTTGATTGAGAATTGATTTGTTATTATATATTAATTGACTTTTTTTCGCTGTTTACAAATTAATATTAACATTTAAAGTATCTATGTTTCAATTAAAAAAATCTTGCTCGCGTAACAATATAGCTATTAAAGTGATAAGCCATTGTATGTTTTTGAGTAAGTACAGACATGAAAGACGCTAAAACTATCTATAAGACAAAGTACCTAATATTTTTACTGTGTTAGCACAGTTTTGTTTTTTGCAGTCGAGTATCTTAAATGAATAATGTCCGAATAAGTAAATATGAAACTTTCTGTTAGATCAGAGTTTACCACATATTGTAACCATTCATTAATTACAAATCTATAATTATTAGTGGCATTGATTAATTTCAGGATTTCTTAAACTCAGTGGTAAACTCCGTGTATTCATCTCTTATTGTTAAAATAGTGCATGTATTTAGTTATATAAGGAACTTGTTCTGCCATAGATGTTGTGCTTGTGAATATTATAGCTACAAGAGTCGTTTTTATGATTTTTCTGATCTTGTATGTAATAAAAATTGTAACGCAAAGACAAAGTTAATAAATGAGATTTCCATTCCATGCTAAATATTGTTTTTATTGTTAACTTATTTCGTTGTAGTGTACACTTTATGAAAATATGTTTATTTCAAAAAAATAGTAATATATGAGTTTATTATAGATTGTCAAGTCTGATTATGTTCTATCATTGGAGGAATTCTTTTACGTTATTAGATTAATAGTTTATAGCTATTTTTTAAAACAAAATAGTCTGCTGAACATTAAACCAGGGCTGTACGGCAAAGCCCCGTGCGTCACAGAGCTTAAAAATATTATTCAAATAATTTTCTACCCTGCATGTCACGATAGAATTGCACTTTACTGCGCGTCGCGACACAGTTCGTACTTCCAAGAGAATATATAGACGCGGCGCCGTGCGGCATCATTAAACCAATTATTTAAAATATGCTTTTAAGTTGCTGTAAATTTATATTTTTCCTTTTGTCTGGTATTATTTTAATCATGTAGAAGACACATATTTGAGCTATTCGTATTTTTTTCATTTTAATTTATACTGTGAGTACTTAGTGTCTTTTATCTGTCACTTTCATATAAATTCTATACCAGTTATAGTCTGCGCAATCACTTAACGTTAACGAGGCTTGTTATTCTATTTTTTTTCAGTTGCTAGTACAGCGAATGGGCAAAACATGACTACAGCTACTGTTTACCGCAGTTGTAATGTTGTGAACTAACGTGGAGCAATGTGCTGCGTAGCGTCGTTCTAATGCGTGCCTTAAGTAATTACCCTGTATCCTTTTACATTAAAGTCTTTATATATCTTTAAAAATGACTTGAAAAGTAATCACCTTACATATACATATTATATGATAAAACCGAGCGCCTTTTTTATTAGTTTCTCTAACCTTATCACATGTGTTAATAATAATTGTAATTACATGCTAATCTTACATGGTAGGCTCATAAATAAAATAAAACTAGGTCTGCGTTTAGTTACATGTGTATAAACAATGATTAATTAAAATATATGTGTACTGAAACTCAACATCGACGATTTAACCGGGCCTCACTCTTTGTGAATGATTCTGTTCTCCGAGAGCGTGCCACACCAGAATCCAATCGTTACTCACACTCTGAATGTTTATATTCGACTCTCGGGATACGTTGTGGTACTCAGAATAACAGTCAGCCGTGCCTCGGGCACGTACTTATTTTAATTAAATCGACATGTAGCTTGTCGAAACTATGTATTTAATGTAATAATTAGGTTTTAAAAGTCTGTATAGTTTTTAGCGTTTGACCACTATCTCATCTGACGATAAATGAGGATGAGGTGTAAGAAGGTAAAAACGTTAAAACTAAAGGGGGATTGGCTTTCAAGTGCAACAGACTGGAGCAATAGGTGCTTTGTGACAGATTTTTACTTGAGGGTGGAAGCAAGCCAGGCTGGCTTAGAAAAAGCCCTACCACCGTGCTATGATTTCATCATAATGTTTTCCTTTACCGAAAGCCCCAACTCAGTCATAAGGATTCGAACCTACGTCAATCGACACTGTTACTGAACACGCTATCAACTGATCTATCATCGCTTAAAATTGTATGAAATTGAAGAGAAAGAGGTTACCCTCTCTTCTCTTTCTTTACAGAAAGAACAGTTGAACAATGTCGCATTTCTTGCTATAAACAAAATGTTAAAAAATTGTGTACTGTATGTAGTAGCAAAATAAAAACACTATAAGAGTAATGATGTTTTGCAGCAGTTGCCCCGAAAAAATCATCTTTATTCCTATCTTCGTTTATTAAAATCCACCATTAAATGTTACTTTTAATTATTGTATATAAAAACTATATAAACTTCTGTGTTTTGAGTCTTTACTGTGCATTTTGAATAATATCTCATTTTGTTGGTAAAAATGTTTATTACAGAATTACATTTGTTTCTGAAAATTGTAGATCGAAGTTTGCAGCGCATTAAATAAATTTGACTACGTGTACCACAGCTCGTACACATGGCTGAAAGAAAAAGGTTAACGTGTACCAGCGGTGGTACACTACTACTACGCTACTAGCCACGAAACGTGTAAATAAAAATAGGCATAAATATTTCATATGTAATGAGAATTAAGAACTACACGATAACTGAACCTGGTTGTTGATTCCAGTTAGACGTTGTGGAAACTATAACCTGATAGCTAGTGAATTCTTATAACTTGTTACACAAAATAAGTTTATGTTTGAAAATTATATTACAATTGTCAATACCTTCAGATAACGGGTGCCAAAGTTTATCGATTGTATACTTATATTATGTACAATATGGTAAATAAGATATGAATTATAAGAACGACTTTTGTTTGTCAGTCGTTAAAATGAACTCATCAAATAAACTGTTATTCTATATTTTTGTGATAGTTATTTGTGGAAGTGAAAAATGCGTCTGTACCGTGTTAATCAATGACGCATACCTTCAGTTAGAAAAATCAAATCCAATCTACAACATTAATACAGAAAACTTGGAATATGATGCGCCACTAATTTTAGTTGAAAAATTTAAAAGGCTTAAATTTTATGATGACGTCAAGAGCAGAACTGAAGAAACAAAAGCTGAAGTTGTGCATCGAGTGACCAGGCAAGCACACTACGATGGAACATCATTGTATCCTCAGTTGCCGACAGCACCCTATCAACAACAACCGTATCAGAATCCAAATTTTAATTTCAATACTCAGACCAATTATACTAATCCAGCATATCAACAATGGCATTCTTCACAACCATATAATAATTCCGGATCTGGATATCCAAGTAATAACCCTGCTTATAATAACAACTATCAAACACATCCATACAATCCTTTTGATCAACGGCCACATAATAACCAACAGGGATCAAACAATAACTACAACCCCAATATTAATTATCAGCAACATAACAACTCCAGTTTTGGTCCAGGTTACCCGTACAGGAATTCAGTGTCGCCTGGTGCTCCAAATGCTAACTCGTACAATCCTCCTAGATATTCGCAATCTAATAACTATTCTGGTTATCCACCCCATTCTAGCTATGGTCGTAACAACGTTTCCTATAATTCACATCCGACACCTACGTATTATCTGACTGGAAATTCCTCTCTTAATAAATACCCAAATAGTTTTTACACTTCTACTTTATCACCATCGTTTAATCGCACTGGATATGTTCCAGCTCAAGGAAATTTTCCCTCCAATTGGACACTTAAAGGAAGGCCTACTAATTCATCCAATTCTTATTATCCTGTTAGTTCAGGATATAATCGTTACCAAAATAATGGATCTGTATTGTATGAGGTCAATCACTACGTTACTCCAGCATATAATTTAAATAGAACACACCAAAGCCGGCCTTATTATCCTTCATCAAATAACATCAACAATGATTACTCTCAAAATTACCCAGCGCGTAACCCCGGTTATACTTCTTACAATAATAGCAATAATTTCAATCCTAATCAAGCAGTGTATCCAAAATCAAATCAATACGGAACTAATTATTATCCAAATAATCAATTTAACAGAACCAGCCCATATAGACTTGCAGAAACCTATACACCAAGTATTCCGAGTCATCCACCCCGTAACGGCTCTTTCACACAAAATCAATTGTATTATACTTCAAATATGAATGGAAACAATCAAGATCCTACGAAAGTTGCACCAGAACGTTTCTCTTACCATTGAATGAAGCTTGTATTAATGTCACTCCTTAAACAATCACAATTAATGATGTATGTACAAATCAATATATACTGTTATTATAATTTATATTTATGAAATATATATCACTTTTTACTTTAATATTCTCTATTATTACTAATATTCTCTATTATTACTATTTCTATATTAGACTATTTTTATTAAATATTGTAAAAACATTAGCGTGAAAGTCATAATTTTAAGATGTCAAGGTTTATTTAAAAGTAAGCCAAGAATTCTTTGTAATGATTAAATAAATTAGATAAAATTGAAAAGCCTATTCGCACAATTAAGGAAATGTTTCTAACCTATTAAATTAATTATATAAAATTGTATGTAATTTTTATTTGTGTCTGCTTTCACCGTCGTATTTACAGTGTTACCACCTTTTTATATAATTTAAAGGAATTTATATTAGACTAGCTGTTGACCGCAGCTCCGCATGCATTTTTTTTAATAATTGTACAAGCCTCCTATAATATCAGCTATCTGTTAGTGAAAGTTCCTTGAAAAATGGTCCAAACGATTTAGAGATAGTACTGCAAACGAAGCAACGGGTAAAAGGTAGTCCAAAATAAAAACAATACTTCTTATAACGTTAGCTATCTGTCAGTGAAAGTCCCATGAAAATAGGTCAAATCGTTTTGGAGATAGTACTAGAGACGAAGCCATGGATGACAGCTAGTAAATAAAGTAGCCTATGTCACTCGCTGTAATTTTAACTATCCGTCCGTTAAGTTTCTGTCAAAATCGGTCCAGCCGTTTCGGAGATTACCCGGAACAAACAGACAGACAAAAAAAAATTAAATTGTATTTTTGTTATCAGTATCGTGTATACGTTCAAACCCAATCAGTAAAAAGTCGTTATTTTGATATTACAAACAGACACTCCAATTTTATTTATATGTATAGATAATTAATGACTTTTAGTCCCTTTCACGTATAAAATAAAAAAATCGAATACAGAAGTACCAAAACATAAATGATTTAATGTATAAATGAGAGACATACTGTATATTTATAATGCATGTAAAGTAGTAGATACGTATTTTTTACATACTCATTCAAACTATCTAATTACTAATTATACCATTATTTACGATCTGACAGTCAAAAGGTTCAAGGTGCTGTTACGAAATTTTGACGTTTAGGACAAATATTTGGGTTTTCTTTCCTTAGAGCGAGCGTTAACACTATACAAGTGGTAATAAGTAAATACTTAAAAAATGTAAGGACAGGAGGACTTACTTTACAACTCTCATACGTGTCCATGTGGTTAAGACGCATTAGTGTTCGTTGTGCTTCCCACCAATTCGTCAGGGGAGGGTCTAATATTAGGAGGGAGGAAACCTCGGTAAAAAGTCATCGTGGGAGAAAACCACGTTAAAAAGTTACGGGTGTTGAGGAGACAACCTCGTTAAAAAACAGACGGGAGGCCTTCGGGCGGAGGGAGGTAGAAAACCTAGTTAAAAAAGTTACCGTGGGAGGAAACCACGTTAAAAAGTGAGAGAGGGACGGCCTTTGGGCAGAGGGGGAGGGAGAAAACCTCATGAAAAAGTTACCGTGGAAGGAAACCACGTTAAAAAGTGACAGAGGGGAGGCCTTCGGGCGGAGGGAGAGGGAGAAAACCTCATTAAAAAGTTCCTGTGGGAGGAAACCACATTAAAAAGTGACAGAGGGGTGGCCTTCGGGCGGAGGGAGAGGGAGAAAACCTCGTTAAAAAGTCACCGTGGTAGAACCCACGTAAAAAAGTTACAGGTGGTGGTGGTTGGAGGGGGTGACCCCTTGACTGCCAAACCGGACCAAGGAGGGAAGGGGCTGGGGACCTGACTTTCCATTGCACATTAGTTCGGTAGACGGGTAGGCAGCTTGACCGGGCTGTCGTCGCGGTCAGGGCGTTCGCACTGGGCCTTGTCGCCGGGGTGGCATGGTGCTTGCTTGTTCGATCCTGTGCCACTCCATAGCGCGGCAGACGGTATCTCGTGGGTTTTTTTAGTCAGTAAGAGTCTGACACCCCACAGCTTCCCAGGGCTGTGGGTGTCCGTCCAATGAAGGATTTCTTCCCACATTAAAAAAAAAGGGTCTAATATTAGGCCTTTCATTTTAAGTATTGCAGAGGCATTTTCCACCCACACGTGTAAAGGGTGCGAGAAGAACATCGAGGGGCTTAGTCAGTACAAATCTGGCATTCCCACATATGTAACCTGGCGAGGTGGGGATCTAAGAAGAGCCACGAAAAAAAAGGTGTAGTGGCGCAGGCTTAAAACTTTTCAATCGATATACTCGTATATATATGCCTTTCATGCGTTTACTAGAGTTCTAATCAGATCAGGTATATGAGAAATAAAACATCGAATATTCATTAAATTAATATTCCTTATATATAAAATATGTTTTCAATAATTTACAAATCGGCAATTTCTTAAAAAAAATGAAGTACAAATTCAACTTTTAAGTGTTTCCTCATTAAGTAAATATTAAGGTTTTACCTTCAGTTTCGATTACACCCAATAATGATATACAATGTTTTTAGTACATATGTTGGTCCCATATTACACATAAGTAGGTATTTAAAATCACTGAAGTATTTAGCGTTAGACGATTATTTTAAACTTATCTGCAATGTGACACTGACTTTTATTTACAAGTATTAAGTTTATAACTACAAAATATCTCGTTAATAGCTATAGATAAATATCATATCTTCAGTTTACAATTTTTAAGTAAAAACTCACACATAATATACAGATTAAACATTTAAATACTCAGTAAACATGAGTAAATAAATGTATAATTCCTACCTCACTATGTTAAGTATAAGTATTTTGCACCGAAGAAAATAAATACAATTTTCCTAGTGCCCAAAATATTATAAATAGTAACAATACTGATTGATTATAATTACTACGTAATACTTCTACATTTATTAAGACTATAAAATTAAGTGCTACAAATATCGGTAACAATTTGTAGTAGTTAAATAAGTAAAACTTAAAATAGCGAGGTTCCGTCAACTCGATCGAAGTTTACTCGTATATCACAAGACCTTGTTAGTGTAACACTATGTTGTTGTGAACATAGCATTATCTTATTCTACATGTTTGTGAAGTATTTAATTATTTGTAGATATACTAAGTGTATAAATAGATAAATTTATTTGCAAATACATAAAATTGTTTACACGACAATGTTGAACATACAATATTTGTATAAAATCCAAATAAATTGATATATTACAGTATTATTAAATACGAATTCGAATATTTAGGTGAAGATTTTTTTTGTTTCTTTTCCGTTTACTACTTTAAAATAAATCTGATATTAGGCTAAGAAGATATGAAAATGTGACGAAATCTGAACGAAATATCAGGTTATATTTATGAACAGTTATAATTATAATTTGAATCAAGAGTTATAAATAATGAATGTAAGTAAAGCTTTAAGTAACCTATACCCTTTCATAAATATTTAATAAACGTGTTTGGAGACGCGAGCATAGCTAGAGGTATATATGTAAGTAACATTATAATAAAAACTTTTGTTTGAATATTGTAACCTTCAACATTGTCATCATTCTCTATTCTACATGTAGTTATTCATAGATATATACGATTAAAATTTAATTGGAGCCAAAATGTACGTTTCTTTAAAGATTATTAACATTTTATTTAAGTACAATGTTTGACTGTAATTAATTTTCTTTCAGTTCGATTTTACGATAGTATTTTATTTAGTACGTAGGTATTTGGGTTAGTTTGTTTGAAATTGAAAAAGAATATATTCTGAACTATGGTGGATGGTACCCATCTTTCGGTACATATTTCAAATTATAAAAATTGAGCAATACCAGTGGAATGCTAATTGTGTCTTTTTTGCTAAATAGTACTCAACTAAATCAAGTACGGTGGTTTGGTTGTACTGTGATGGGTGTCGGTGTGCTGTAAGCTTCGGGCGCTGTAGTTGCTTCACCAGACGATTGGTTGAGGTCTCCTTCTGCGTCGCGCTCAGCGATTTCTTCTTCATCGATGATAGAAATATCTCTAATAGACGGCCGGTGGGATCTACGCCAACCTGTATAATAAATTATATTAAAGAAACTGATGATCATCAATAAAACTGTTTACAGGAGTTATGTATATTAATATATGCTATTTTATGTTGACGCTAAGTTTTTTACTCAATGGAACTTAAATTAAAATAATAGCTTAGGATAAATTTGCTCCTAAGAGTAGGGTTGCTACTTCAACTTTAATTATTGTGTATTATTTCAAGCAATAATACTCTGTACACTTCATGCGAACAAATGTAATCATCCATTGTAAGCTTAGAACATAGATACTTTATTGTACTTTTTTTCTTACTTTTCACAAACGACTCTTTTGATCTAACAATAGTTGGTAACTCGAATTATCAGTATCAAAACATATATTTTTAAAATATTATATTGCTTTCAATTGCGTAAACATTTATTCTAAGATGAGTTTGTATTAGATATATCGAATTAAAAAATAAAACTTTACCTTCTAATACAGGTGGCTTAGTAGTTCTTGAAAGTAGTTTGGGACCAGCTAGCGTGATAACAATAGCTCCTATGGGTGCGGTAATAATGATTGACATGATGCAAACAGTGATGACAGTTTCTGCGTATTCAATGAGTACCGGATCAGGCCCATCGACGCCTGCCATTTTGCGTACTTCGTCTAATGCAACGGGAGCCAACGCAGCCTGGAATCGACATAACGTGTATTATTATTTACTATGGATTGGAGTAATGATAAATTAAATTCAAAGACTATATCAATGAAATTTTCTGTATATATTTTTTTTATGTATTATTGATCTTTATATAATTCTATACTGATATAAATTATTAAGACCGGTTATTGAAGGTGTATACTGAGGTCTAATTAATTCATATGAAATTGTGTTAAATTTATTTTATAATCATACTGATTAATATGTATTTATTATTTACTTGAACTGTTGCTTTTGCCATCCAGGCAAGACCGACGAAGATTTTCTCTTTCATGTTGAGGTTACTACGTACAGCACTAACGCTTGTAAGCATCGCACGTAGAACTACACATGACACGAGGATACCGCCACCCACTAATACCAAATGCGGTGGTAAATCTGCAATCTGTAGATTAGAAAAGTATTTATTATATAATAAGTATTATATTAGAATTTCTTCCTATGGCTTCTTAAGAACATTAACCAATATTACTACCTATATACTCAATACAGAATATGTGCTATAATATTTTTATTTATATAAATTAATACATATTATATATTATAGTATAATATGTATTAATTTATATAAATAAAAATATTATAGCACATATTCTGAAGCGCATCACCTCAGAGAGGCTGCACCTATTTGACTGATTCTTTTTTGTTGTCTTTGTAATTATCATTATAAGGTTTTTATGAATTAAAATATTTGGTCAACCGTATGATAATGTTTGCATAATCGTATGTGGAAAAGAGTTAAAAAATCTCCGTATAAAAAGTGAGTATAGGAGTGAAACAGACGATAGTAGGAAGATCTTCAAGAATATAGTACAGAATTGACAATTCGACGTTCACTTGTTCATTTGCTATTTTATATCAATACATGTTGGTACTGTAAAAGAGAAGATTTGGTACAATACCTTATAGAAACGGAAAATTGAAATTAAATAAAACAGTAGGATAATTGAGAACAGTTGATAACATCAGTTGTTGTAAAATAATACAATAGTATATTTTTTTATTGATACATAGCTGTTATTGTGAGTTATTATTATTGCGATTGTTTCTTTAATGTTGGACTTTCTTATTGTACTGAATTTTTGGTACTTTAGTACTTCGCCATAATAACAAAAAAATATGCTCTCTGAAGGAAAGGATCTACTTTCAAGAAACAGATGTCATGCTTTAAGGTATTTTCATGTGTCAGTACCAATAATATTTTGACATCGTTTAACATTGTCACGGCGATTTCCTCACGAATTGCTTATGTCAAAAGATAGTTAAAATGTTATTACAGTACGGCTGTTGATGTATTAACAGAATGTAATTTTGTGTATTAACAGTATACCTACCACTTCGTTTATCGATTATTTTTTATCTAATTCTTATATGAATAAAATAAACAAATTCATAGGAATTTATTTTTTATACTTATTATCACCGCGAGATTACATAAATATATGTAAATTTATTTAGTAACATAACAGTAAATGTAAGAAAACACTCCTGAAATATTCGATTATGATGCAATACTTACAACAACTTGCGCTCCAGTAACCGCAAATAGCATTGGCTCGAAGAACATCCAAAATATTTCAAATGCAGTTGCGACAGGATTATCCTCAAGTTCCCATCCAAGTTCCACCCAGTTTTTACACGCGACAAATGCGAATGCAATCACAGCGAGCGGGCCTATAAATCAAGGTGAATCGGTTAAACCTACACAGCATAGCATATTTGAATGTGACAATCTCTGAAACTACATACTAGGTATGCGTTTTATTAACGAAGGTTATAGATTAGGTAACATTACGTTATGGCCCTTAGATGTGTAGTAATTTCCATACAAAGTGTAGGTCAGCCAGCATACTAAGCGAGTACGAAATAATACTGTGGGTTGGCAGTGTAGTATGTCGCGGGATCTCGAAAGTGAAACCGCGATCAGTAATACTTTGATTTGTTTCTTAAATACCATTATTTATGTATATTAAAAGTAAATTTATGACATATAATTCATATGTGTTTATGAGTAGTAAAATCACTGTAATTATTAACGCAATATGAGAATAATAATCTGTTTTTCGAATACAATTCTACTTTAATTTTATTACTTGTAAACACGTTCACTTTTAACTGGGCATTGTTCGAGTATAAGGAAAGCATTACACTACGGAGAACAATTGCCGGTGATGATTAACTATAGAATACTGTTGTACACTAACTCTGTTGTAGGAACTGGACTGTCTACAGAATAAGTTTATTACAACGAGTACGTACTAAAATAATCTCAATATTGCACATGAAATATAATATAACGTTAATTAATTACAAATTAGTTTTAATTATGATTTTTTTGTCTTACATACCTGCACCACCCCATCCGATTTCTTCAGAACCAAGAACAGAGAGTAGACCACCAGTAAGGAGTAATAAAACTCGCAATGGGACAAGGAAGGCATCATTGCGTTCTGGTACGAATTTTACAAGGTAACCGCATATGACACCAAAGGCTATACCGCCAATTATACTTAGTGGACCCTGTAAAGGAATATGAACAATAGGAATAATTATGATTCGTAATCAAACAAAATTTTAGAGCATAAAAAATTGTTCAGAATGTTCAAATTATCAAACAATTATGATTGAATAATCAAATCAGTATACAGCATAATTAAAAAAAAATGTGTACTAATAAGTTGTACGGTACTACAATCTACTTCATTTCAATAAAAATCTATCGAATCTTATATCATTTGACTATTACGTAGCTGGTTTTAGTTCGAACAATATATAATATGGGATTTCGTCAATAATTAAAATTTAAGATTTAGGAATTCGGTATTTTAACTCTGACCTTATTATAAATTTAATGTATGTCCGCAAAAACTTTGAAAAGCTGGATTTTGTAAAAGACCGACATGATATAAATACGAGAAACTGTAGCAACCTGGTATCCCATCGTTCAGACTCAGTAAAAGCTGTATCAGTTTTTTAAGTAATACTGTTAGATTTTATAATACAATCCCAAAGCATATTAACGATTTGCCAGACTGTAAGTTTAAGGATTTTGGTGTCAAAACATAGCCTTTATGATATAATATATATAAATGTATATATACTACTACTACTAAATACATATAGATATATGGTGGAATAATATGTGAATAATGGCGATGTCTGGAAATGACACCTCTTTCTTCTGCATCCACTAAAACATTTGTAACATTAATGTATTTTTTGAATATATGAATGTTAAAAAGGTAAACTCTCTCGAGTTTCTTGCCAGTTCTTTTCGATGACTGGGTAGTTTCGAATCGGTGGTAGTTTTTTACCTTGATAAACACCTTCTTGGGGTTGAAATTGAATAAAGTATATTTGATTTGATTTACTCGGAAGTGAAAACCACTGGTTTGAAAAAGGATTGACACAATTAATATATAGATGATGCAGTAATTGAAACGAAAATTTAAAGTGAATCTCTGTTACCATTTAACAGATTTGTATTTGATTGTGGGTTAGCTGCGGATTAATTTTATACACCCACCTGTACTATGTTCATAGTGACGGATGAGCTGGAAAACATGACCGAGGAAACAATACCAAATATGGCGACACTAGCTGCGTCGTCGACTCCCGACACGGCTAGCACGAGAGTCGGAATGCCCTTAGATACTCCATACCCTTTACCGCGAAGACGGAACAAGCATGGTACGATTACAGCGGGTGAAACAGCTGCTATTATGGAACCAAGTAGGAATGCTGTAAAAAAATAATCATAATAAACTTAGTATTGTAAACAGAATATAAACCGAACAGGTGTCTTTTTTCCTCCATGCAAATAAACCAACATCATGTGAAAATTTTTGCAATATTAATAAATGAAACAATTATATATGAATAATGTTGATACATTATATTATATACAAAACAGATATGATACTGAACTATATAATTTACATTGCTTAGAGAGAAGAAAAATTTGAAGACATACTTGAAAAAATGTTTCAGCTGTGAGTAACACAATAAAATCTAAAATAGTTATATTGTTAACTTACCCCAGTCCCAAGGTAAGCCAAGGAAGAAGTATGCTAAGACAGAGCATAGTAAAAATTCAAATGTCCACGGGATCAAAGCTAACTTGATTACAGTTAGAAAATATTTCTTCATAGCAATAGGATCCAGGTCTAATCCTGCTCGAGTTAAAATAATCGTCAACGCTATTTTTCTGCAAATAAAAAAATATCATATTCACAAGCTTTCAATAATGTTTCTGTTCTATATAGAAATATTCGATATTAATATAATCACAAACAACATTTCTAAATTGATATTGGTAATTGCATTGTATTCGATATGTGCATTGACGATTTTTGACAAATCATAGATATAACATTTTTACTAATATAATTTTCTATGTATATCTTAAATATTTGTCTATGTAGGTTACCTTATATAAGACGCAACACGCATATAAGTTTCGTCAAAATTGACAAAGCCAATGTTCTTTAAAATTATTCCTACAAAGAGCATTCCAATGAGTGCCGGTAGGGTTGTTATTTTCATCATTAGCCAGCCACCGAAGTATGCTGCTATCGTGATCACAGCCAGTGTGAAGAGTTGCCCGCCGGGCGCAGCGGTGTCGCCCATTACGATCCATATCGTTACCCACACGAGTATGCCTGTCAAAATTATAATCAGTTAAATCGATACGTGCTCCGAAGTTACTTACTTGTACTATTACACAAATTGACCTACATTTATACTTTCTATTATGAATTTTTAACTCCTTGTATATCGATTGAGCAACTACGTTTTTCCGGTGGCACTTATTCAAATGAAACGTGTGAAAGTAGATTATATATTTATATAACAAATATGAATAAGAAATAAGATCTTTTATACTCACCAATAAGAAGTACAGAGATAGTTTGTGCAAATGTACGGTAAGACGGGCATAGCGGGTAGGGGCATACTTTTTGCCAGTTCGATGGCTCCCACGAGGGAATTCCGGAATCTTCTTGATGACACTTAGCGCAACAGGCGTACCACCACGATCTATTAAGCAAATATGTATATATTCATTAAAATATATCTGCGAAATAAACATTCATCTATATTTTATTACTTATAGACTAACATATTATTCAATCATATAATTCGTAATAACGTTATGTAGTCTAATGATATGTTGTACTTAAAAAGGACGCTGATCCTTACGGACTCTTATTTCTCTTGTTTGAGGACAGTTTTACAACATAATAGTTACCAGGCGAGCAATAGATAAAACCCTACTACCATGCTATAGGTATATCGAAATATTTTGTGAATCTTTCCCGGTAGTCAATTTCAGAGAATATTATAACACAATAATCATCAGTTCAGTGTTCAATTATACCGTTGCATAATAAATATTTATATATAAAACTACCTTTCTATGTGCTCGCTTTGATGTGACAGCGCTTTCTTGGAATAAACCGATGATGTGGTTGAATATTTTTTGAACCTGCCTTCAATATGTCCCTGCCGATCTGAGGAGCAAAACATAACAGACTGTTGGTCAATCGTGAATTAAATATGGATAGTATGTGGAATCGATCAACGTGTGAACTACAATGTGACCTCGACGACAGCTGGCATTTTTACATTATATAGGTACTTATTATAACAAAATAATATATTACTTGTTAGACTGAATCAAACTGGTTTAGGAAATTTAATATCGAAACTGTCATAGGACTCCCGTCAGAAGCGAAGATTCCTAAAATGTATATAAAATCCAGTTATAATCAATATATTTTAAATGGGGTAGGAAGTTAATAAAAAATAACAGGTATTTATTGTTTATTAAGATAAAAATAAATGTTGATTATAAGTTTAACACGTAGTTCTTAATATTGGCTTGACTGTCGCACTTGCATTCTCTAATATTATCTCGCTTACTTCCATAGCCAACAATACGTGCTGGAACTTCTGTTCGTGACGTTTGACTTTTTCTGAGGTAGGTCTCTAATTCAAACGTGCGGCAGAAACCTCGCTTCAAAATTTTTTTTAATATGAATTACTAAGAAGATCTACAAAGATAATATTTCAAATTGTATAAATGAGGTAATTTGAATAAGAGGTTAATCTAATATTTGCATTGCTCATATATGTTAAATTTATGAATCGTGTTTACAATTGTGATGTTTTTAGATTTTCGATACTTTCACTTTCGTTTCATACTACCTCTTTCATTGAAGTCGTTTTTAGTAAATAATATTAAATCGGTCGACTTATTTTTCAACTAGCCTATGTCTATGAATTCATTGACATGAAAATGTTTTTGATGTTTCACGAGAACTAGCTCGGAGAATTTATATATATTTAGTTACTTGTAATAACAAAATTGAAGAGAAATGATGCGGAATTGTCCCATGTAAATGTTTGTGTCACACATTCATATACTGCATTTATTTTGTCTTCATTTACTAATAACATTTTGATTAATGTACAAAAGGTACCTAATTTGGATTATGAAAGTCGAATTTTTAGTTACCACAATTTCCTGCAATTGGATCTAGTAAGAAAACCATAATCAAAATATGAACTGAAATATAATAAAACCAACGTTCTTAACTCATACCACGTATATAAAAAGAGCGACAGATATGACGTAACAAAATGCAAACGGAAAAATTGTATAGTAAAATGATATAAGTCTAGAAACTAGGAATCGTTTTCAGACATCACTATCACTAAAATAATAACATACGTAATAATCAGAATAACTTTTACATACATGTAACACATAAAATATGTAAGGTCCTTGCAAAGTCAGACAGAATCCTTAACTAGATGTCGTATAGATAAATAATATAATTAGCAAAACATGATTCATTAAATACTTTATCCTTATTCGTTAAAATGTTTTTCTAATGTTACAATAATTTCGGTTAGTAACAAGTAAAGACCCTGACTCATTCGTGATATTCACAAAACATATACCTACATCAATTTTTATCGGCTACATAAATATTTAATATCTGTTCAATTATAGTAGCATTCGTATAGTTAAACAAATTATATTAAAAGAATATTTTATTAAACTCAGTTTTGTAAACCTTGTAACTAAATACAAACTAGCTTTTCATGGGATTTCTAAATTAGAGAAGGCATTTTTTTGTTATTCTGTTGACGACATAGATTTATTATAATACTAGCTTTTAATCGTGGGTTCTTTCGTGTTAATGTAGATTTACTCCATCCCTCGGGAACAGTATTTTTTCCTTAATGAACGATATGTTCATGTCGTTCACTTCATGTTCTTTTCTATATCTCTGACAAGTTGACAACGTATATTCAAAATGTCATGAAAATCAGTTGAGTAGTTAAGACGTGAAAGTGTAACAAACTCTGTTTTCCATTTATAATATTAGAGTTAGGATTACTTGATATTTGACGAAATGGTAACACGCTATACCGAAAAATGGCACGGGCTCTAAGTTGAGCTGCTAGAATACAATTACAGGTTTTCACCTTGAATATGGTAGCTAAGCGAGCGGGGAAAGGAAATTGTATATCGTTATGCTTTCCATTATGTTTCACTACGATGTATTCATTTGGCAAATACTTAGGCACAGTGAATACAAACTTATGCTGATCGACGCGGTGTCCGTACACGCTACTCGCGAGCCATCGCTTCAATATCATAAATAATATTAAAGTAATATTATCTGTACTTATTAGTTTATTTACTAACAGAAGCATGATGACGTAGTGTTATGCTGCTATCGTCGCAAACGAACATATACAGGAAGTTATGAATTCTCTATTATTCTATTTTAACTAAATAAGCACATACATAATGAATCTGGGTCCTTATCGGCTTCCATGTTATGTTCTCTGGTTAACGTAGCATAAGCTGTTGTGTTCTAAATTGTGGTAAAATTGTTTTTCATTTTATACTTCATCAAAACAACATATAATGTAGTATCAAATTGTAGGCATTTGCCAATAAAATGAAAGTCTACAATACATCTAAAATTTTTCGTAGATGGCTCTAGGCTACTTATCTTTTGAATTCGATTAACCTTTATCCATTTTACAATACTCAACGAAGCGAGCGAGAATCACCTAGTTCTTTAATAATTTGTAAAAAAAAACTATAAAAAGTAAATATATTATAACATTCTGAGCTGCTATTAAAATACTGGTAATAAAATATTGTAGGTTAAAGAAATAAGTGATAATTTCAAAGCAGCTGTCTGTATTTGTTATAAATTGCGTTATAATTTACCCCACGAGGAATCCATTTCTGATGCCATCGCATTATGAAGGTTGCTTTTACGACGGGAGGGTCCCTCCGCCTGAGCTGATGATACACGGCCATTCCTGTTAAGTAAAAAAATATATATTATATAAATAATTGTTCGCATGTATATGTAAACAGTCCGTTCATGTATATATGACCTGTTTCAGTTTATTTTTAATTCAACTTCATGGTGTATGGGTCTGGTTAGACATGTTTTCTTCTTCTATTGAAATAACATTATAGAGGTCTGGCGGTGTGCATTCATCACGCAGAAATTACTCGATGGGATTCGATCATTAATTTAAAATTGTACTTCCCACTTAGAAGTCAAAAAAAAATATAAAAAAAATGTCAGGCTATCTTCATTTTGTATAAAGTTATTCAAGTTTACGACATTTGTTTTTTCGAACTGACTATGCTATTGGGCTGACGGGCCTTCACGCCTTCACCGTACTACTAAGACGAGTGCTTAAGGCACTTCGCCGCTTGGCAACAAGCTCAAGGGTGCCGAAGTGGCCGAAACTAGGCTGATTACGACTTTAATCGGCACTACAAAAGTAAAGAAGTTTTGTAAACTAAGTATATTTCTGCTTTATTTTTTTTATGTTTTTACTTTCGTATATAAAAATGTACTGTAAAGATAATAAAATACACGGACGAAGTCGCGGGTATCAACTATTTTCAAATAAAGTTACAGTTGGAAGCAGTAATGCATAAAATATAAATTAATTTAAAAACCGTCGAAGACCATTTCAATATCATCTAGTTTTTTTTTTCTAGTTTAAAATAAATACCATGACCTAATTATTATGATTTACCACGTGAGACCGTTGAGACGTGCCTTCAGACACGGTACGTAAAATGTACCAATACGTTTATTTATAACAAACAGTTCTCATAGAGTTATTAAGAAACAATTTCATTGAAAGCATATTCCAATTTCAAGGGTAGATAAGTGAATGATTTCTGTTGAGTTCACATCATGTGACCGTTTATAAGGTTAAACTGTATACAGCTGATTCATGTTTTAATTAATATGAATATGTACATTAACGATTTCTATTCACTTCAAGGATTTGTCTATGAAAAATGAAAAAGATCTATGTATATACTCGTAAATAGGCAGTTAAGTACATTTTTTTTCGCTTGTTTCTCAACCGATTTTCTTCAATGTTTTGTCTTGTCTAGTACCTATAAACGGGAATAATTACTTTTTTCCCTTAATATTGAAATATGAAAAATTTATGAATTATGGTCAAATTTCTGCCACTGCAGTATCACTAGTCTATATACCAATAGGCATGGGGAAAACTGTTAACAGCATCTTCCTCCTCTGTTTCCGAACCTATTTTCTTTTTTTCTATTTAGTAGCTGTTCACTAGCTTTATTGTTATCAATAAAAAATCTGGAAACATTTGAAAAATTCTTAATATTGGATCTTAAATAATTAATATATCATGGTCGAATTTCGAATATGGGAGTACCACCAGTCTTAATAAAGCCACTAAGGCTAAAGAAACTTCCTTTTTATCAATTCAGCTAATAGAAAATATATATTGTGCTAGTTTATAGTTTGTACAATGTCTTTAGGAAAATAATGCATACAACGTCATATAAGAGAAATTAGAAGTTGTTGCCTATTGTTCCGTCACCTATGGTGCCGAAACTACATACTCATCGCTGTAAATCAAGACGTACAGTTAGTTACTTACACATAAATAATGTTTGCAAAAGTTGTTGTACCGTAATTCATTCTCATATATTCGTAATTTTCGTGAATAAATATTCCCAGTACTTTGTAAAATTTATACGTTAGGAATTGATAGAATTTCTAAGTTGTCGTCGATAGGGTGTATTTACATTGCATAAATATTTGAGAAAAAAATACAGTCGTGTACTAATTATATGCATAACGAATTTCTATATAATCTTATTAGTACCATAGTTAATGTAGCCTAAAAGGATTTTTAAATGTGAAGTAAGCTAACCTTTTTAATGTTTTTTTTACTTCTCTGGCAAGGCGTGCGAGGATTCAAAATAATTAAAACTTCTTTAAGCACATAAGGTTATCAACGTATTCGAATGAAAATTTGTTTAAATTTGGTAATATTATCTATTTCTATTATGGTTATATCGAATTCTGTTACATATTTCTGTTAGAAGGAAAAACCATATTCAGGATGTTGAAATGTTTTAAAAAAAACCTATATAAGTTATTGTGTAAAATATACAGACACCGAACATATTCGATACTTGTTTATAATACGTTATTCTTTAAAATAAATTGAATGTGAATATTTTTTTATGTAGGTACTGCAGATAATTTTTAGAGAAAAGAAATATTTCAAAAATATATTTTTTAAATAGCAATATAATTAAGTAATTTTTTAATAACAAATAAATTTTCATAAAAATTAAAAACATTTGCACTAAACCTGATTTGAATAAAATAAAAACTAATAAAATTATATGTTATACTTTCTAATAATCAATTCTAATAAAAGAATATTTATACTGCTTCTTTTGTTGTCATTTTTTTTATATTTGGTAATTAAATTATCACATAATAGATCATAGTTGCATTTGGTAGAAGCAACATAAATGTAGTCTTTGGTTTTACAATTATTGGACTTAGATGTAAACGAGATTCAACAAAATTGGCTCATTTTATAAAAAGAAAATTCTTGTTTCGGCTTATTTTTACAAGTGTTTAGATAATACCATACATTTACAAAGTTGTTATTTAATTTATAGTATACAATACTAATATTATCGCAATAAAGTCACTCTTTTTATTCATTCTATTCTTTTGACATTAGTAGATTTTGGAGCAATTAAAAAGAATATCTTTTTTGGATTTTTGAATTGTTTTTAACTTTTGCAATTGTTTATATCGGGCTTAAAATTGCGCACATTTTCTTGATGCTATTATGAATCCAATGAGATATCACACGTATTATAATACAAAACGCGAGAATTGACACGTTTTTGAATTTGTAAACTAGTTTATATTAGATACTAGCGGCCCGCTCCAGCTTCGCACGGGTATAAAATATATAGCCTATGTTATTCACTGAAAAAATGATTAAAATCGATCCAGTAGTTTTGATTTATTCAATACTGCCCTTGGCCCGCACGCGTTAAATTTGGAGTAGCCTCAAAAATAACAGTATTTCTCCACTATTTAATTTACGTTATTATACATATAAACCTTCCTCTTAAATCACTCTATATATTAATAAAAACCGCATCAAAATCCGTTGCGTAGGTTTAATGATTTAAGCATACATAGGGATATAGGGACAGCGAAAGCGACTTTGTTTTATACTATGTAGTGTTTACTATTTTAGCTCAGTCCAAAATAAATCACCATATTTATTTTTTGGAAAGCAAAAATCGACGAATTTTTTGTATTTTTCTAAAATTTGGAGTATTTTCGTATTTCTAACTACAATAATACACATTTTTGTAGAAATCGCCAAAATCCAAAAGTTTAAAATTGATATGATTAATGGATCTTGATATACGTATTATTATTTTAAGAGTTTGATATCTTAACAGTTGAATAAGCGGTGCAAAAGACACGCTTCTTTTAAAAGTATAATAAATATATCATGTACATTCATGTTGTTATTAGTTATTGAAGCGTCACGTGGAATGCTTGAAGGAGAATATAAACCTTTATTATCAACTTATAACAATAGTTCTGCATTGTATGGAATTTTACTCAATAGGATGTAATATATCTTACTCGAATAAGAAACACAAAAGTTATTGAAAAATTCAAAAGCGACTTTTTATGCAATGTGTTTGAATAGGAATCGTTAAATTTAAATCAATGTAATAAATATGTATGTGGTTTAGTTCTTGTAAACATGTTCATTGGTGAGGTCACTTTATTATTTTTTGTTTCATCGTGGTGAAAATAATGTTTGCCAAATAGGTATATTTTTTCTAATACCATAATTATTGTTCATTAAGCAATTAAAATATGCATTACGTTTTCTATTAATATTTTTAACTCAAAATTAAAACATCTTTATTCTTAAGTATGTAGGTACTTGGATTTTATATTTGTTAATTGTTTTGAAATGGTTATAGATATGTAAATCTTTTAGAACGATGGAAACTATTGCGTATTTTTACTATAAAAAAAGCTGTTAATATGCGTAAATCTTATGCATAAAGCATGAACAAATCGATGCGTTGTTGAAGAATAAAAATAACAAGAATATTTTTATACATATTTCTTTACTGTGTATAGTGCAGGCAAACATTTAATTATTTCAACTGGAGACCACGTTTGTATTTCACAGCGTACCAGGTTAAGATCAGAATAAATAGAGTCATGTTACAATAAATAGAAACACCTTTTTCTCAATAAAATAAAATTATAACTATTATGGATATCAGTACACAAAATGTACTGTCGTTTGTAATCTAACTCCGACATAATTGAAATAAATGTATAATTAAATACTACTTATGTATAAGTAATACTACTTGTGTATAAGTTTCATCAATCTGTGGAAGTATCCTGTGAAAGAAGTGTAAAGAGTAGTCTGCTAACAAAAGTTATGGGCATAGAAGTCGCGTCGCGAATTCTTCTTGATGTGAAATATCGAACTGGTACGACTGTGTATAAAATCGATTGTACATGCCTGTACGTAACTATCAGATTTATTTTAAGCTTTGATTATCCGCTCGTGCTACATTATTGTTGCATATGCAGCAATGTTTATTATTTTTTATCTTATCAGCAAATGTGATTTTAACGCCATCTACATTTTTATTTTTAAAGAATTTAATATTTCCTTATGTCCTATGGCGAATTTGACTAAATTGATGGAAAATGACAACACCGTTTAATAAACATTATGTTTGTTCGATTATAAAACTTAACGTTAATTTGGAGGCACGAAATTGACAACTACAATGTACGTAGCACGTACGTACGTAACGTCTCTTTAATTTAAAAATATATTACTATAGAATTTTAATTTTATTGACTTAAGTGTATTTCATTGACAATCAGTTTCGATATTTCACGTTTACCACATCACATGATGCGGTTTTTTTTTCGAAAACGAATGAAATGAAATCTGAAGCTGAAATGAGTGACTACTAAAATAGTATCTCTTTCATCGTCACTTAAAAATATATCTTTTTTCAGTTTTCTTATGTGTCTCTTAAAGCTTGTATTTTATTCGATCTTCAGCTTTGCTTATTCAAAAATTAACAATGTGTTAACCTGTAGGAGACTCACGGCAGAGCAATAGGCTTCTTTCCGAAGGAAGGTGTGGGTATAATCACCACGCTAGCTCACAATATATTAGCTATTTCAAACTCCGAGAAACCTACAGTTTTATATTTTTCCATATACGGTAGGTACAAGAATATTTCTCAGGTTCAGATTTCTTTACGACGTTTCCTTCACCGTAATCGATAATGTTACCAGTTTCAGATTAATAAATGTATGGGAATTCAGAAAAAATCGTTGGTACATGCCGGATATCGAATCTTTATTTCACGAGTCAAACCACTCGACCGTTGTTCAATAGTGTTCTTATCAACTCTCCACAGACTGGTACTTTGTCTGTCAGGGAGGCGTCACGTACTACTTACTTTTGTCTAAACATGGTCTCCACTTGAGAACTCGTCTACCCCGACGCTCCCGAGGTTCTTTGACTCATATGACCGGTCCTTTGCCACTACAGCTCGATAGCCTTAAAAACTACGTTGACGACTAACCATATCGTTGGCGATATAAGTATCTATAGGCTTGGGTCTTAATATTACAAACTGGTAATGCGTAAAAATTGTGTCCATTTCAAATGTTAAGTCCCCACTGAGTAATTATGGGCTGAAATATCTAATATAGACAGACATACTCTAACTAGGAAAATAAAAACATAGATCCCGGCCGTGACGTTTCAATTCAAAATTTGCTATCGTTCAAACATATTTTTGAAGCTTTTATTTGTATATTATAAAATTATCTACCATTTTTATTACCACTGAATAGAAATATTAGCAGAAATCAAACAACTTTGAATTTCCAGTGAAATGATTTAGGCCAAGCATTTCATATACCTAACAGGAGTGACATAAAGTATTTTTCGGAAAATCAACTATTTCCTATATTACCAGTTGTAAAATTCAAAAAGACCAAGTAGCATAAAATTATGTTATTACAGTTAAAAGTACGAACGGTAATTGTAAATGCTAAATAGTGACAACAATAAGACAGTAGTAATATTAAACGTACATGATAAATAAAATGTAACCAATAGTAAAATACCTAATCGCATTCCCTATTGTTACTATTTATGCAAAACTCGTTCTGAATAAAGTGTTAAAATGGAACTAGTAACAATTTATGTCGTATAGGCAGGTATGATACAAGGTGATTGTCAAGTAAACGTTTTGTTAATGGAAAACTTTATACGTGCACTTACAGGTTAATGTTTAACGGTAAATCTATATTATCTGCGATGTTATCGGTTCCAGGTGGATATCGAGTTCAACGCAGGCTTAACCATGTTGTATGTACACGTACGATTGTTAATGTCAAGCGAAAATATAATCTACGTCATTCATTTATGTCAAAGCTTCACGTACACATATTGTTGGTTGTGACGTTTTTTATAAACATCTGTTTTTATTTAAGTTAAGAATGTTATCGAGGTTTTCTAGGAACAATTGATGTGTTCTATCGTTTTGATTAGTTCTTCGAAATAAAGAGAAAAATGTGTATAAGAATTAATTTGAATTATGAGAACGCGTAAATGTATATACATTTAATTTAAAAATAAATAACTTAATATTATCTATGCCGTGTAATATTATATACTCTTATTATTATTTTAAAACGTTCACGTGTTAAGGGTGTTACGACTATTAGGCTTCTTCAGTTTGTAACGTAATAAAAAGGTGTTTTAATGTAAATTACTATTGTATTTCATAATTATGAGTAGTGACTAACAGAGTTATATTGATACCATTGTTTTATGATTGTTGTCACATTGTGCCTACAGAGCGGAACCGTACGCGCCTTAATTATCGAGTGGAAAACTAGGTTTACAACGATCATGGTGACCGCCGCACCGCAACGCACCGCATGCCGGTCGCGGCCACGAGGTTACGACATGTCATAGGTGGTCTAACACCACGAATTGTTTATCATATCTAGGTCATATATTCCAAAACATGAAATACTACGTTATACACGTATGTAAAAATCGTGCTTATACAAACACTTCTAGTACATAATTCACCATTACTATTATAAATATGTTGCTACATATATTAAAAGTAAGGGATTAATTAATACATATTCAATAAACAAAATTAATTATAAATAAAATATAAAAATGTTTTATTTAAAATAATTCTCAGTATTAATCTGTTGTAATTATTTGCTACGGGAAATGGTATGACGATATTTTTGATATGCCTATTATATGTGACCGAACTGATAAGTCGTGGCGAGTGTGTACCAACACATATTGAGTAATGTAATTTTAATTTACATAGGATTTTAATACGTTTCTTTATTCGGTTTTAGTTTGTTATTGTATTTAAAATACGACAAAGTTTTATAAATACCATATTATTATTTAAGTGTAATAAATTCAAATAATTTGTGTATTTTCTACCTTTAATATAAAGAAATCTATTTAGGGGTACTGAGAGTATTGGAATTGAAATATACTCAACATTGTTAAGTACACTACATGCTAATTTAAAGAACACATGGAGTAAACAACAACTTGATATATTCTGAGGTGATCGGTTTGTCAATAAATGCATTATAATAAACGTGTGGAAAGAATATTTAAAACTCACCAGTGACGGTTCAGTGCGTCTGTTTCTAGGGACGAATCTGAAGGAAGATAGCTGTCGTAGTGACAACTAAGACTGCTGTGCGACATCCTACATGGCATCCGTTGAGTTTGATTCACTAAAACTAAAGCTAGCGAACGAATATATCGAGTGTTATTTGCGGAGGCATGCCGCTCGGCGCACTCAGTTCAGCACGCTCCACACCTATGCCGCGCCGAATGTGCATCTTATAAGAGAAGGTTCGACTGCGAGTGAGTCGCCCGCCGCGCCTCACCCCGGGCACGTGACTGCCTCTATACGTTGTTTTACCGGCCGGTCGCGGCTGCCCGGTCATTGGCCGAAGTGCACTTTTTTTTTCAAGTACAATAGTAGGCTCTTTTGACTAGAAACTAGAAATGCGTTCGAAACAATACAGCATTAAGAGCAATTACTAGCCCGCTGTGGTGGTGGTGGACTCGATGAAGAGTAATTGAATGAACCCACCCCGTATTGCGTCGGTGTTTATAAAACACATTCACACATCTCAACTAAAGTTCGTAGAACAGCTGCGTACACGCCGAGCCGTGCAGGGCCGCGCCGCGTTGTCCATTTTTTCCGCAAGCATATCGATACAATGTGTGGCATGAACGACGTTTAAAACCAGCCAGTGATATATGTTCCATATGGTTTTACGATTGTAATATTACGAAGAAAATGTGACAAAACTGTTGGTTTGGATTAGTTTTTATCCTTATAACGTTTTGTTCAGATAGTATGATGATCATTCTGAATAATATATTGAGTATTTAACATAATGTTGTCGCCATTGTTCTATGACTTTGTAGAGACCAGTTGCATTTTATTAATCACCTATATGCCGACTTTTAAAACATGTTCAATGTTATTACATAAATATTTGTTTTAATATATTTATTATATTAGAAGTTCGACAATGTTACTTTATAGCAATTAATAATAATATACATGTTAATAGCCACCCAGTACAATAATCAATAAAGCTTGATGTTAAACTATGACTCATTCCGATTATTTTCACCGAAAGATTAAAATATCAACAATATATATGAAATAATTACAGTATTATGTATTTTTCCATACTTTCTCTTGTTGGCACAGCTCTTCATACGGCTTGTACAGGTCATTACCAAAAATGTTTTTTAGCAACAAACTCCAACGGCCTCGTCAAGATGTACAGTCAAATATCATTCTTGGTGAGTGCCGGAGGACACTATTTTATTTATTTTAAAACTGTACAGTTTATTAGACGATATCATAATTTTTTCAAATTAAGTTAGTAAATAAACATGTAAAGATTAATATTTTTTTAAAATCTTATTATGAATTTTTGAACACTAATTTAAAGTTCACTTATAGGAGGCTTCGAATACTTCACGTATCCCTGATAGTGTGATAGGCGACAATATAATTCACGTTCTATATTAGTGAAGTGGATCGAAAATACTTACTACAGACTATCACTATCACACTAGTTTAATTTAAATTCATACGAGTCAAGTTACATGACAATTCGCAGAAATCTATACTGTAGTGACAAAATTATACGTTGGAAAGAGGTAAAACAATAAATTCGAAGCGACACGTGCACCAGTTAGAAGAGATAATTTCATTGAAACTGAATCTTGTTCTTAACGCTTTATGACTGGTTAACTTAAAATTATTTTTAGAACTCTGAAATAAATTTGTAGGGTGAAAAATTATTTGAATTGCATCGTGTTCCGTCTCAGCTCGGTGTTGTTTTTAATCGTCAAATGTAATATATTGTAAAAATTGTCTATGATTTTATCACCCGTTATTAACTGAAAAAATACTTCTTGACGTTCTAGTTATATTAAAGTAGCTATAATTTTCATGCTTAACCTCATTTGGGTCAAGTACAGTAGAAATAATAAAATCTATATTTCTGCTTTGTCAATTTATTTAACTGCAACAATGTATAAACATTACCATGCAAGCACGTTTCATGAAAATATCTAAATTATTAATAGTATTGCTACGATGATGTAGTAAGAACAGTTAACAGAAATATTAGTGAAACTAATTTGAAAATATGTTACAGTATTTCAATGGATTTTCTTCGGAATTGAATACTATTATGACGTCTCTCTATTATAACATTATAATAAGTCTAAAATGTTTTGCATATTGTTCGAGTTTTACCGTTTTATTTGTGTTTTATTTTTAGAATGCCGTCGAAATGCTGTATATGTTTTAATTAAAACATATTTACCTATTTCTATAAATATACACATTTTGCTTTAGTTATACAAGTATACATTAGGAATATATATTTATTAACTTCTAGTCTAAGATCGATAAGGCTCCGATTGAACTATGCAACTGTTCTCATTAGTAGAATATCTTACTTATTTCTTGGTTTAAATATCAACTAATCTTATAAATTTATAGTTAGAACACTTTTATTACGATGTTTAAAGTAAAAATATATATAGTTTATTAGACCAGACAACAGCTTATTATATATGAGTGACTATAGAAAATATGGTTGTGTAAAATGTACTTGACTTTGTATGTAATTGACTTTGAATACATAAGTTGGCTTTTCTATTTGAATGCAAGCGACATACTGGTTGAACTAGTCTCGTACTAAGGAGCAAGGTGAACCAGGCGATACATTTAGGAAGTCATTACGGTTGTTTACTGAAGTATAAATACTTAGATGAGAGATTGTTTTTATAACGAAAAAATATTGTGAAAAATAGAACTATTAAAAATATTAATAAAATATAATAATGTCATGGTAATGATTAATTTTTAATTGCTATTCTTGGTTATTTATTTTTATCTGAAGTATACAGTAAACAATATTCACACGGGATATCTATAGAAAGTGTTCCAAGAACACAATACCCTCTATTTTAATTTTCTTTGACAGTGAATTTCCTTCAGTGACTTTTCTAGTAGACACTTTTTAATCGTCTTGAACAAAACAGTAACATTTTATTGATACCCGAAGCTCGTGATTTCACGTACGTGTACCTCTATACACAGATAATATATCATATTGTAATACAATCCTGTTCGGACAGCGTCATCATCTATTATTCAGGAATACACACATCTATAAACGAATGCGACCATTTGACATGACACCCGCAATCTCTCACCCGGACTCTTAAAATGTTACACAAAGGGTTTTTAATAAGTATCTTTGGTTCTAACATTGCTGGATGTATATTTGCCTTTCACAAATGTGAGTCACGTGATGTTCGTTGAGAGATGAACTACATACGAAGCGTTATTTGTGGTTAGTACGTGTACTTACAAGAGCTATTCGTAAGTGAAAGGTATTCTGTATAAAGAAGTGTCGAAGATAAATCTATTGCTTGTTGTTATGTGAACATGACTTATACGAGTCACATGATGAGTTAATTGTAGAGTTTTATTACTTAGCTATCTCAGTATGTAACATAAAACATCTGGAATACATTGTTAAGTATTTCAAAGGCAAATGAAACATTAAAGAATGTTTTAACTGCATTGAGCAATTATGTAGTTCTTGAAATTTATGTTTTAGCAAATGTGATTTCTATATATACCTACACATACAGAAGATAAATATTTTTTTCTGCATATTAGGTATATGAATTTTAACAAGCGTAAAGCGAAATATATCCTCATATGAAGATAATTTTATTTAAGCTTCGGAAGATTACGAATTACAATGTAATTATTAGACAATGAGGATATATCTACCTACATTACAAAATAAAAAAAACTGCAACTGAAAGAGTTGCATGACGAATATGTATTTTTATCTTCAATTTTTAACGTCAGTACATATGTTTACAGTAACTTCAATAGTATTTAATGTACAAAATTTCATAAATGTTTTTAACGACTTCAAAAGGAGAAGCTTTTCAATTCGGTTGCATATATATATTATTTGTTATCTCATAACTTCGACATTTATAAACCGATTGGGAAGATTATTTTATTATTGAAAAAGAGATGTTTTCAAGAAGTGCCAGTTTTAATTTCATTAATATTGGACCTTAGATTTCGGATATACACGAGGGAACTCCTCAAAATTGAATAGGAAATGTATATAGACTGATATACTGGTAAGTTTATGACAAACCTAGACAGGTACCTGTCTATGGCCAGGGATATTTAGTGCAATTTTTTCATAACATTTTTTTGAAGGCGGCTTCGTTTTTTATTCACATGTTATTATGTAACATATAACTGTTACAGTCTAACGATAATATATTATTATAACATATTTATTTGAGTATAGTACATATTATTAACATTTACTGTTCACAGTTACTTTTAACTGTTGTTATCAAAATGTATTTAGCGAATAGTTTGTAAAGTTAACATATTACTAAAAATTTAACTACCAATAAAAGAGAAATAGTAACGTTTGCCCCTTTTACGTTTAAGAGTATTAAACATCTTGAGAGTCGTTGTGTATAGTATTTAACAAATATGGTGAATGGGAGTTTCTAAAAGACAAGATTTGAGCATAATTAATTCTACTATAGCGACGTTTAAAGATGTAGTAAACTTTATTAAAATATATTCATTAGAAAAGAGTAGCAATTACAGGTTTTATTCTGTTTGCAATGATTTTAATAAAAGGCACCTGTACAGAGCGCTTTATAAACGAATTCCATGACAATGAGTTATATAGTGTGGTTAGGCACCGATTAGTGTAGCCATGTATCAGAACGTAGTCTTAGCCACTATAAAATGTACGATATAATGAATTAAATACGCTGGTTCAAAATTTTTGGAGAAAATAGTTTTTAATATATTATCTACGTAATACTGAGTTTTATTTTTAGAACTTTATATTTTAGGCTTAACCTACCTACTTTTCAAGTGATATAGATTTTAAAGTTATCCATATTTATATTTTAATTGGCTGTTTTCAAATATTTTGTAGTTATTAAAAATTATTAACTGACGGCTATCGAAAGTAATATTATACAGAATGGTTTTGTTAGTTACATCATTTACTGTAATACTATAATTTAATACAAATAAGGTTTAGCTTTGTAAAATCAAATATGATTATAAGCAATGATATCTGTTCAAGCGGTAAACAGCTTGCTAATATAATTTCATCAGGCGTGTTGAGCTGTTGTTAAAATGTTTTAACGAATAATGAGCTTTAAAAATATATTGTAAAATATATTATCGTTTTATTACATAGCTTAAACATAATATATTATCTGTATATAAATAAATATAGATAAAGCGGTTCAGTACAATATTGTACTCTGATTTATTGACCTATTTTCTTTTTTTTTTGTTCAGTGAATATTACCAAGTATTAATGTTATCAATAAAATAAATTGGAAATAGTTAGTTTTTTTAAGTGAAATTTCTTATGGGAGGACTTTGAAATTCTGTTTGGCAACCATTTTGTGTGACGAAAAGAATGTCGGGTAGCGTGTTGACAACACACCGCTTGTCCTCCGATCACCGAAATTAAGCAACGTCCGGCGCGTACTACTTAGATGCGTGATCGCCTAAGAACAGCGCGTAACGCTGGCTTTTTATTTTATTATTTTCAATTAAAATGTTTCCCTGTGATACAAAAGTTTCACTTCTATCGTGTGACTTTACGATACACCCAGTTTTTTAAATAATACGCGTGCTATTACAAAAAGTTAAATACGCGCTGAACACTTGTTTAAAATAGTTTTATAACAAAAAGCACCTTGTAATACCTTTGTTTAGATATAGATACTGTTTAAACTTAAACATTAAATAAGTCGATAGTTTTTATTTTTTGATATAATCGATGAGTAGACGCCTTTTTAATAAAGTCTACTATCTATACATATAAATATAATTGGAGTGTCTGTTTGTAATATCAAAATAACGATTTTTTACTGATTGAATATGAACGTAGACACGATACTGATAACAAAAATACAATTTTTAAAATTTTTGTCTGACTGTCTGTTTGTCTGTATGTTCCGGGTAATCTCCGAAACGGCTGGACCGATTTTAACAGAAATTTCAATGACGGATAGTTAAAATTACAGCGGGTGACATAGGCTACTTTATTTTAGACTACCTGTTATCCATGGCTTTGTCTGTAGTACTATCTCCAAAACGATTGGACCTATTTTCATGGGACTTTCACTGACAGATAGCTAACGTTATAAAAAGTAATTAAAGCTTTTTTATTTTGGACTAGCTTTTACCCATGGCATTGTTTGCAGTACTATTTTCAAAACGTTTGAACCAAATTTTCACGAAACTTTCAGTAACAGATAGCTGATCTTATGAGAAGTAATTCACAATTTAATAAAAAAAAACGCATGCAGAGCTGCGGGTAACAGCTAGTCTACAATATTTGTGCAATACTCTGTACAGATAATAATATATTACCAAATGAAGAAAAAAGTTTGCATCTTTCATATTGTCTTTGAATTTCGACCTTTGCACGGCAACTAGTTATAATATATAACTATGCGATTTGTAAGACCATGTACAGATACTAGAAAGATTTAAAGGAAAATATATTGGCCTAAAAATACGTTAACTTTGTGTAAACGATACAATTTTACTGTAATAATTTTGATTTATGTATAAAAGACTACAATGTGTTTGTTTGTTTTAATAATTAATTGGTTTTCAATAATCAGAAATCTACAAAATTATTTCTTGATAAATTCTAGAAATCGTAATGTGCCTAACAATAAATTTATGGCCTTTAAAACTAAGTATACTCTGAAGTTATTTAATGGTTAACAAAATTCTAAACCGAACTGACACGTATTCTATTAAGTAATATCACTTGATTAACATAAACAATAAAACATTTTTTACAATAATTATGTTTTTTTTTCGCGAACATATATTTTAAATTCACAATATATTGGAAGAAAGAGGTAACTGTAATTTCATACGAGTCACTTTCCTTCCCGTTGACGCATTGCATGAGCATGTTATTGTAAAATCACAAAGATTAATCATGCCATGATTTAGATACAAGTGAAAGAGTCGCAGTAATTTCAAATACCATTGAGCGTTATGAGATTAACCTCTACATGCTTTACAAAATCATCACATGATTTTATGACAGACTCGTTCTCCATCAAGCTCAAAAAATTAAACGGAGATATATGAAGGTTTTCATAGAGTATTTAATGCCCTAATTTCTTCGAATCAAATCAGGAGAATTCTTGAAGTAGATGCTCAAAAATTTGCACAGATGTGTTATTTTACAATCATGTGTATCGAAAGTAATATTTTTCAATGGGCATTATTTAATGCCCATTACAGAACGATTACAGGTATTTAATGAGATGTGTACTTGTTGTTGAAAGAAAAAACGAAATAAAACCAATTCCCTGCAATTAGTGATTATTTTGGTAATAGCTAAGCTAATTAAATTGTTGAACTAAAAATTTGGTGAAAAACTAAAGTGATAATTAAACATTTATGCATGTGTACATATTATCTTTTATGATAAACGCTATATTTTGTTTAATATTAAATGTCAGTATGTAATGTTAACCTTCGCTATTTACCCAAATAAAATAATCAAACAAGCAGAATCCTGACTATAAATATACTGAAGAACGCTTTCCGCTGAAACCTCCAAAGAAATGAAAACCACTGGAAGAGTGATTGAAGAAGAATAAATAATTATGCCAGACGACAGCATATATTGAACATATATTTTTTTATATAACTTGTTAATAGCAAGCTTTATTGTCGCCCTGATTGATGTTGATTTGAATTTTACAACGAATTTGAGTTTTTCATGAAGCAAAATATTGTAAACTCATAAAACTGTGGTCTTCATGGTAGTTATGCTTGTTTGGCTAACCACTATTTTCAAATTGAAATTTGTTTCCAAAAACCTATACGCTTTCTTATGCCGATTGATAAGTTTCTAGGAGCTTATGCAACTTTTGTTGTTATCGTTTCTTTGTATTAATTTACTTAAAATAGACAATATTAAAAATAGATTAAACAATAATTGAGGGAAAGAGAGGTTGAATCTACGCTTCTTCATCAAATATGAAACGTTTAACGATATAATCACAATTTCTTATTAAACGGCTGATAAGAGCAATGCAATAAACGAATACATGATGATGTTCATACGTAAAAGTAAGAGCCTCTAAAAATCATATATGGAACTGTTTCAAAACTATTAACTAAAAATATTTGGTATTTTGCATTATTAAACCTTTCTTAAAGTGACATAAGGAGAGACTGTGGTGAAACGATAGCCTATAACTTCAAAAAGACGAAATACACGGACGGATTATACAAATAAATGCTCCTATTTTAAGGAAATTAAATATAAGAATTTTACAGATTTCTGATAAGAGATTGTGTAATAAAAATAAATAATGTTATGAATATACAAATATATAGGAATGTAAAATGTAAGACACAATAACTAGAGAACATGCAACGAAAAAAGGTTCAATCGTGGTAGACGTGAAATCTATAAAGCTACACCTATAATATTTTGAATTAGAACTTAGTCTTCAATAATATGTATTTTTATTATTCACAGATCTAAACCGGTGATTTACTTTATAATGCGAGACTAAAGATTATTTAATATCGCATTTGCAATCAGTTTACGTACCTGTCTGATGGAAGATTTTCACGATCCTTGCTTGATTCATCAGCCATTATAGAAACTTTTCTTTTTCCTTCAGTAGCTGAAGCGGTCGAAGGGTTGCGCGAAATCGGTGTAAGTGTATGTGTAGTCTGCGTAGGTGCTAGCCGGGATTCGTGTCCGTCAATAGGATTCGGTTGATTTTTTAGATCGCTAAGGTCAAAAGGGTATTCCTTAATAGCTGTCATTCGGATGCTCGTTTTCCGAACCTGAAATTAAAATGTATCTTCTTTTATTTATTTATCTATATATACGTGTATAAAGAAATAGAGATCTGTCGTTGTGCGTGTATCACGCAAAAACTGTTGGATAGGTTTTGATCAAACTTTTTAGTTGTACTCTATAGATACTTGGTTCTTATCAAAAATTCCGCAATATGCTCATTTAATATAAAGTTTTGAGAAAATTTAATTATTAAGCACTACGTTCAGCGTTGTTTGAAGTGGGACAAGCGGCGTGGTTCGTATGGGTAGGAGAACAAGTAACATTGTTTATAAAGAGGTTTTGTAAGCAGAGTATATATTTACATTGACTTTTTTAATGTTTTAATTTTTTTATGACTTTTTTTAAGATAATGCAAAACGCGGACGAAGTTACGGGTATCAGCTTGTTTAAAATGTAAGGAATTCGGTTGATAAAAGAAAAATTGCATTTTGGTATGGACTATTAAAAAAAATTAGTTTATATAGAATAAAAATGTCATCAAGTAATTAATGTTACCACTGTACCACATAAAAATAAAATTGAAGTGTTAGTTAATTGTCCGGGATAATCTTCGTAACTGCTTTACCGATTTTAATGCGACTAGTTTATTATTACATAGAGGACTTACCAGACGATAGTCTGATACTATTAGACTAAACACTATTATACTTTTCTCTAAGGTGTAAGCTGTAATGATAAAGTTTAACAGAGTTCATTAAAAGTTGGTAAGCATTGTTGAAATAAATTAGTAATGTTAAAATTACAATTGAAAAGTAAACGACAGTCCACAATTATTTCAGAATACACGTAGTTTTTGTGAAACAACTAAATCATTTTCAAGAGATCAAAGTCACGCTCAGCAAATAATAGCAAACATATGTTAAATGTTGATAACAATTAATTTAATTATATTATTATTCACGTAAAAAAAAAAAAATTAAAGCAACGTTATACGTAATTGTTATTTGTAATTTTTATACTGTTAACATTTTAACTGATAACTCACACAACTCTAGTTCTATGATGTATTCATCTTTAAGTTTTTTTTTTACTTTAACGAGCTTTTAAATACGATTGATGACTCCCAAAACAAACAAATGCGCGTGCGCCGTTTCGCGTTCGTGCATGAACTGAGCGAACCAAACTGAGTTAAGCCATGTATAATTGAAAGGTTTTTCAGCACTGTAGTAGCCTGCGTCAAGTTAACGAATATGCGCTAACTGACTTTGTCTTAATATGATCCCATCGAGGACAAGCGTATAATCTAAATATGTAAACATTGAAAAGGTAAAGTACACAGCGTGGTGATATCACGAGATTTTAATGTAGTAAGTTGATTTGCATGTATTGTTTAAACACTTATTTATATATACATTTCATTACCATCGTAAATCTCTTTGGAAGCAGAATCCTATTGTCATTTCCTTGTATAGTCGCATTTACATGCAGCACATATATAAAGTATATTCAATTTATAGCAAAATCAAATGTGTTCAGTCAGATTGTTTCTATATAAACCATGTATATAATAAAATAATACTCCATTTAAATTTACATATATTTAGTTTAACCATTTTATATAGATTGTTGCCTGTTTTAATCGTTTCTTCTTAATCTAAAGCAACGCACTTTTTATTATAGTAACTGAGTACGTCTTTTTTTTTATGAAGGCTTATTCGCCTGCGCGACTGTTTCACCTAAGTAATATAATAAAAATGCAAAATTAGTAGTGATTTAGATAAATTTTATACAATTCCCTAGCACATTTAGAAGTAGGGTCAGCCAGTAAGGGGTTATACAAATCAATATCTTATGAACTAGAAGCATTGAGCGCAGATGTTATACTTTAATTTCGAACACATTTTGCCAAGGTATGGTGCACATCGTCGATGAGCCTGCAACTTTGGCAAAATGCTGATAGCGCTTTACACATCGTAAAGGCGAATTATTTGCATGGAATGTATCCTGAGCGTAATCCCATTCTCTTTAGGGGCTGAATCGTTCTGTTCCATATTCTTTTTATTTTCGAACGTAGAATGATGTATTAAAAGGTGTAATATTTCTTTTCAATATTATTTACCAGTCTACATACACTACAATATGAGATCACGAAATCTCAGTATCCTGATGTTACAGATTTGTATGTGATAAATAAATATACTTAATTGTCAAGTCAAAATTCAAAATGTAGGCTTTAATATTTTTATAAATGTATTTTATTGTAGTGTGCACAGTCGTGGTGGTCTAGTGATTTGACCAGTGGGATATCAATCCGATGTCCGCAGGTTCGCACCCCGGTACCAACTGTACCAATGAAATTTTCGCAATTCGCATCCATTTACTCATTTCAATTGGTAACACTATCGGTTGACGGTGAAGAAAAACATCGTGAGGAAACCTGAACCTAAGAAATGTTCTTGTAGTATCACCTTATGTGGGAAAAATATAGAACTGTTGATTTCTCAGAGTTTGAAATCGCCAATACGTCATGGGCTAACGTGGCGATTATGCATATACCTTCCTTCGGGAAGAGGCCTATGACCCTGCAGTGGGTCTCTTACAGGCTGATGATGATGATGATTTTATGTGTGGTTACAAAATTATAGAGTATGTTACATTGTGAATCTCATAGAAGTGCATGCTATTTTTCTTACATATATTTATCTTTATTTTTCAATTATAGCCAATAAATATCACTATTAAACGTCAAAGAAAGTGCATATATAAATAAAAATTAAATGTCGAATATATGTAAGCGCGTCAAATTAGATCGGTTACACCTATTTTTTATGCTTAATTGTCAGGACGAAATTTTTATGAAAGAAAATGTTAGAAAATTCGTAAGGAAAAGAGAAAAATTTCTGTATAAAAAGATTTCATATAAAAAGATATAGAAGACGGTAATTAAATATTGACAGATTGACGTCCAGTTGTTCAGTCAGTTAAACAATAAATAAGGACTTTTGAAGGTTATGTTTTAGTTGAGTTACATAGGGAGTTAATGGTAAATTTCTACAGGTATTCTACAAGACGAGAGACACAATAGTGGTTAATAAGTTACCCCAACACTTATAACTTTATATATTTAAGCAGTTTTTATATTCTGAAAAGATTTAGAAGCATGACATTGAATTGAATTGATGAAAGAAGCAGGTATATATAAAAAAAATATACTTTACATATTATCAAATTGAGAAAAGAGATGGCTCGTGAAAATGAAAAATGCATGGCATAGTTTTCAGATAAATGTTAATTTTTAGAAATATGGAGCGTTGTCGGATTAGTCTCCCTTAGAATAACCTTTTTATTAGTAATCACCAGCCCTTGACTTTGTTTTGTATAAATGTGGTTAATGTTTTGCGGGAACTGACTAGGTTTTTTTTTTATGTTTTACAGGCTCACGCTTGGCCTCGATCTCACCTGATGGTAAGTGTAGATGAGGCCGACGATGAATCGCGCTTACCCGCTAGGTGCCTGTTCACTCTCCTCTTGAACACTCCCAAGTCATAGGAGGATGGGAAGACAGACGCCGGAAGCAAATTCCACTCCTTCGCGGTACGTGCAATAAATGTGGAAGCAAATCGCTTCGTACGAACCACGGGAATATCAACCACATAAGGGTGGAAACCCTCACGGCGTCTAGTCGTCCTCTGATGGAATGGGGCCGGTGGCTTAAAAATGAGTTGTGTTTTACTTTATTATTGTGATATTATTATTACTACTTCCATCTCACAGAAAAGTCGGATGAAATGTAGCCCATATGACTCTCCAATTTCAGTCTTTTATCAATTCGGAAACTACATTAATATTGTTTGAGTAGTTTTCAAGAGATGTGCGTTCTAACAAGGATTACGGAACTTGCAATTTAAGATTTGATTATAGACAAAGAAACAACTTTTGTAGGTTTTGACTATTTCATATTTATACCGTTTTTTAATGGTTATTCGTATTTAATATTGACAAAATATTATTTCTAATTTGTACTATTTCTATTATATATGAAATCTGTTAACCATATTTCAATAAATCAGTTCCGTTACGTCTTACAAAGATACAAAGGCGTAAAACAAAAGAACATCTTTTGTGAGGTGTTTCTTATATTAGGTACATGCATTATAATTCTAGTCATAACTAGAAAACATTCTTTCAAAAATCACACAGAAACCAGACTGTAATTAGTAGGTATATTATGAGTCTCGCTTAAGAATGTTTTAATAAGTTCGCATGATTCTTGAATACAAATTGAGAATAACTCTTAGTAAAATTATTGTAGAAGTCACTAAACAGGCGGCTTGAGTTTTTCCGATTCTTTCAACAATTATCGTTATATTTCAACCATTTTACACAAACCCTTGACAAACTATATACTTAGGTATATAGTAATTAGTTAGGTATATACTTAGGTATATGAACTTTCCTAATGAATTACCTATAGGTGAAGACCGCATTACAATCCCTTCAGTAGTTTTTGAGTTTACCGCGAACATACAGACAGACAGACGCGGCGGACGACTTTGTTTTTATATTATGTAGTGTGTAAAGGAGTGGGAATTTTGATGAAGAAGAATACGATAAAATCAACGAGTTTAATTTAAAAAAAAAAGTGATAAAACCTACACAAGATTCAACTGTAGATACAATCGTAATATCTATTTTTCTGAAAAGTAGACGGGCTTGGGATCATGGTAACCAACCTATCAATGAATGATCTCGATTGGGCTACAATCTCATGTCGAGTTGTAATAGATTACACGAAGTTGCGATGGTCTTTAACACCTGCCTTTATATTGCTCCATATTAACCTGTTTGCGGCGTATAACGAGACAATTGGCTGACGCAACATTTTGTTTGACTTAATTTATTATTATTGCCTTTTTTGAATTATATAGCATAAGAAATGATATACTAAAACATAGACAGGAATCAAAGATTAGATTTTAAAAAAAGAACGGGAATTGTATACGTGATTCAGTTTTAAGTGAAATATACGAGAAATATTGCGTTTTAAGAATATTTTGTAAAAAAAATTGTAGAAATCCCTCTTGCGCTTTAGGGATGTCAAATCTTTAATGTTAATTGTTTATAAAATGACAACCGACGTACACAAAAGGACTGAAGTTTTTATTATTTACTTCTGTTTTCAATTGACTTAATTGTATTGCAATTGTATTATGGTAGGCATTATGAAGAACAAACAAGCAGGCATCCTTTCAGGTATATGCAAGCATTTAAATGAGTTAAAGAAAATTACAAGCCGTTTACTTTGAATGGTTTAGTTCGGTTAAGGCGGTCACGCGGTGTCTACATATATGCTCATGGTATGTATGTGATTTTCACGTGATAGCTTCTTATAATATATTGTGGTATAGTTATTATAATAACACATACCACTATTGTTACAAATGTAAATGTATGTATAATTGAAAGTTTATCTTTCCATCCAGTGTGAACAGGACATATTCAAACGTTTGCTATTTATTATGATGTCATGGAATAGGACATAGTATATTTTTTGTACCACTTTTGCATAGGGGTAGGGATTCTTCTAAGCCTGCATTGCTAGCTCCACTCTCACCACTGTCAAGTTGAGAATCTGTCTCCATGCATCTATACGTGGTAGCCAATCCCTATCTAGATTTAGAGTGTTTATCGTCCAAGACTATTTCGTCTTATAGCATCAGGTGAGATGGTGGTCAAACGTTAAAACCTATAAAGTATAAAAAAACTACGACGCAAGTGAAACTATTGAATTGAGCCATCGGCGACTCCATATTGGCTTTGGCTGCTGGGGCGAGCGACTTTCACTTTACCCTTACTCCACGGCCGGCTGTAATGCGACATGCGATAGATGGACGTAAGAATTGGAGGGGATGTAATTTCACCTTAAAAACTTTTAAAATATTCCTTTGATTTCTACTAAAGTATTTTTTTGAAAAGAAAAGGAAACGAGTAGTGGCCAGTAATCTATAAGTAAGCATGAAAATATACACGATATTCATATCAAATGTAGTTTTTTTTTGTTTATTGAATCCCTTTTAGCTTGAGGGACCATCTCAGCTTCACCGGACTAATAAATGTAGTGTGTAAAGTATTTTAGCAGAGTAGCATGACATTATGGACTATTGATATAATCTGTTTCTTTGCGAACACTATTGCTTACTGACTGTGCCGTAGAATCATATTAGTAAACTACAATTAAAAGTTTTGATTGATTACTACTTAAAAAAATCTGTATGTTAATCACTATAGGTATCACATCTTCACTTAACATTCTCATGATTGTTGAATTTCACAATAATCTTAATAATGTTAAGTGAAGATGTGACTAAAACATTACATAGAAATAGGAAGCAAATGCTGACATGGTTCTCTATACATATCTTCTCTATTATTTTATTTTCTACCAGCGTGTATCCCCGGCTCTGTATGCGCTTTTGAAGCAGTAATTATTTACTACTAGTTATGTTACTTCATGCTATAATAATACGACGAACTATCATTTACACTGATCATTTTTATAGGCAGGTAACTTTGTATTGCCATGACATTCTTCCCGTGTAAAAAATGTCATAAAAATCAGTTTTTAATAAAAATGTTTTAAGAGCAATATAGTCAGTCTATAATATATAAATGATTGATAGATAATGTTAATGACAACCAGATACAATGTGAAATATCATGTTTATTGTGTACAACACTTCATGAATATCGATTGTGATTTTTTTTTGTAAATTTTTGTACAATTCTCCAGAGTATCTATTATAAATAATTTTATAGCCTATCTATTGGGAATGATGAATACTTCCCGTGTACAAGTTTTCATTATGATCGGTTGGAATTTGATCACTTTTTAATTTCTAGTATTTTTGAAGTGCACCTTCGTATGGCACGGTAGGGAAACATTTTCGACACGCATTACGCGTTAAACGTAATAGGTAGGTATGTATTTGTGTGTATGTGTAACTATGTATAAGTGTCTAGCTGGGTCTAGTAGTCTATAGTTTATGAGCATTCTCATATACGTATAATTTTTTTTTATTACGAAATATGAAGCAATTATTCATAACTTTTTTACCTATCAATTTAAAAGTGACTTATACTTCCCGTGTACCTAATATTATTAAAATCGCTTACACTGTAATCGTCAGAAAATGAAAAACATTTTAAATTTTAGTAATTTTTTTTTATACAAAATCTTAAACTAATATTCATAATATTTATACTGTGTCATTTTGTAAATGGCATTTAGTTTAGCAGCACATTTTATCAAAATTAACTGAATAGACAGAAGTACAGATTTATTAATATAGATTTGATTTGTGCACGTCTATCAAATTTTGTATCTCTTGATGGTAAAATTGTATGAATAAATTACATACTTTATTGTTGCGAGCGATGTAATAAGGACGAAGTAGTTTAATGCACATTACACAGACTGTCGAGGTCAAAGTAAATAAATAGAGAATAATCTTTTTGAAATCATAGACAAATAATTTGCCACATATTTTGAGTTAAATTGAATGACAAATATGTTAACTATACATTATTTTAAATATTTCAACATATCGTTACTCTAATCTTTAAAGTGTTTTTATTTGAAATTTTTGTATACAAATTATTTATAGTAGATTATACAAATTATATTTTTATTGAATGTACTTTATTTTAAATTATTAATTCGTTTTTTTTTTCTAATAATTAGAACGCAAATTTCGAGCTCTTCCAGAAAATAATAGCAATGCGCAAAGGTCAATCGAGTAACGCGCCATTAATAGTCTTTGCATGTTATTCAATTAGCTTTTCCCCCATCGAATATTCTGGTTTTATCTTTGTAACTATGTTATGATTCTCTGATGATCTTATAAAAACAATGTTAATCACTGGGCCTAAATATCTTATATCGAAAAAAATATATGTAAATATGTTTACAAATTATTTACAGGTTTTTTTTATCGAGATATTTATTGTAAAAGTTTAACTGTCGTGTAAAGAGTAAATTAATTATAATATCAACGTTGTTTTAGATGTTTATTAACGTAACCATTTAAATTATAAACATTACTCTTATATTGTAATTTGAAAAAAAATTAATACTAAATCAATCTGAATGGAAACTAGTAATTCATCAATAGATGTGTTGGATGTCATGGATTCTTAAATAAGTTAAAATACTTATGATTATCATTTTATTTATTTAGGTGGTGAAATTAAGATGTGATAATACTGAGTATTAAAATAATATAAAGTAAAGAATATAAAAATTGTTTTCAATATAACGACAAAAACTTCAAAACGTTCGCTTTTCACGCTATCAAAAATACTTTGTTTAATCAATTTACATTACGATTTCACAAACTACCATTGTGCACTACCATATTTTGCGGTTGGTTACGCTACGTGTCGCACTATTCAAACTTTATGTTTCACATCCGTGTATCCCTCAGTTTTTTAAAAGATCTATATTAAAGGAAAAAACCCCTGTTGTCTGAGTTCGATAACAACCAAGTGTAAATTGTAATATTATGTTTGAATACCGATTAACTGCCAACAGTGCCTACTTGCCATTTATTTATTGCTTGTTTGAGATACATAAAGTACCCAAAATAATAATTATTATTTCAATTGTACGCACATGTATTTTAATGCATTAATTGAAATTAAACACTATCTTAACAATTACTGCGAAGGATAACACATTCTTACACAATACTGTTTTAAATTAAGTAGGTAAGTGCGTCCCAATATTGACATTAGTTGTTGGCGGCCACCAGTCAAGTGTTTATTTGCTTAAGTGGACTCATCACAATCACATGATCGCTCACGAGGAGACGACCACGAGTTCCCAATGATATTTATATGGGTAATGTGCGCCGGCACCACGCGCTCCGGCACCGCTTATCGCCCTACCGCAATTAAATGGATTGCTCACCCAATCAGTATTGTGACGTTCTATTTGTTATGAGACCATAATTAAAAGGTAAAGGACAATGACCTCTAGACGAGTGAAGACAGAAACGCTTCTTTATGTAGATGATTTGACCATTGATCTTAATCTCATCTACGTTGATTAAGATAATGGCAAACCTATAAAGGGGACTGTTTCTCAACTTCAGTTGCTCAATAGCGTAATAGTTGTTTTGCGACAAATTTTACGTCATGGTTTATAGCTGGTTGGAAACTAGACAGTGCCAAACTCTTATTCAGCGGGTATCATCGTGACATTAATAAAACCTGAGTCTTATTTGATTTTCACATTTTGACGCGGCGTCTGATCATCGAATCAGTAAGCCACCTTACTAGCGTCAAAAATTGATTCGGTCTCTAGCGATTGTTGTTACAAAATTCATACCATTACATTTTGCCTTTTATTAATTACCAGAAATTTCTTATATATATTCTACAAGGGTTATTATAGTGTTAACAACAGAATGTACTATTAAATGGCATTGGAAATTTACAGAATCAAAATATAAAGAAGTTATACATCATGTACTAACGAATGTGTATATAATAAAATTAGGAACCATAAAAAGTCATAAATTAATCATGCCCTAGTACGTTATAACGTTAACCATCATGTTAAATGTATGTTAAATATAGTGCAAAGACATCGCCAAAATATTGTATTTTTTATTATAAAATGGAAACTCCCATAAATATTATTTTGTGTATTTCTTTTAAACGCTTTCAATTATAGAATTAATAATAAAATAAAGAAGACAATATAATTTAAGCAGATAATTGTAGATAAACAGTATATACTTATAATTTATTGGAATTGTAAGAGCAATTTTACCTTTCAAGTTACTTGATATGAATATTTAATAATGACTGTTTCTTTTTAGGAACCATTTTTAAATAGGTTGTCTGTATTGTATAAATGAAAATATGGAGTCATGAAGATTTTTGTGTAGGTGGGCAATGGTCATTCTACTTTTCATTTTTATATAGGTACTATATACCTAGGTGTTATATATCTAGGTATTATATACATAGATTCAGCAGTATCGTAGAAGAAAAAATACATTTTTGAGAACGGTTTATGAATAATTTATTTTCGTAAATTACTATTTTACCTACTACTAAACAGTGGGTAGTCCGGTGGAACTGTAGAGGCCTGACGAATCTAACAGTGTAGGGCAGTACGAAAAAAAAAACAGTGCGGGTTAAAACAGAATTGCACAGAATGCAATATTATATTATTTGTAATTTTTAATATACTATGTAGCATTCGATTTATAAAAATTGATTTTAAACTTTATTACTATTTAGAAAACGATTAGTCATAGAAAACCGTGATTTCCTAATGAATATAATCATTAATATTGTAACGGTGTTATTAAGAATTTTGAGAGAATATTCTTAATATCCGTAAAAATATCAATTACATACTAAATTACCAAGTAGGAAACATACAAATACGATTCTAAATACAAATTGCATTAATATTGACACATATTTTATATCCCCTGTAAAATATGAATTTACTCATCCTCGTACAGTTATAAACTGTTTAAAACTAGGCAAGTTTTATTTTGAAGATAATAGAAAACAACTTTGTTATAGATACTTTTGTAGAACGATGCTCGTTTATTTGTAGTGCTGTCGGTCACTCCGTCGATAAATGTATATTTGAAACCTAAATAAGGCAGGTACGTTTCTTTCGATTGAAATAGCGTGATAAAATCTTAGTATAGTTTTAGTGGATTATATAACGATACGAACTAATACGCTAGCCACCGTCTTATCTCTAGGTAAAATTTCCAAGAATTCAATTTAGGGTACAATCCCCCTATACTAAGCATCTTAAGCCCATATGTATTTGTTCTGTGGGTGTGCAGATGTGAACTGTAGTGTCGTGTGTGTTGTCAGATAATAAATAAAATATCACTGTGTCTCGCAAATAAAGGTTTCGATGGGTCAATTTTGTACAATTGAAACTAGTCTGCAGTCGCTGCGGCGGAAGACGCAGCAAGTGTGCAGGAACGAAGATAATTGCTGTAACACAGCGGCGAGCTTGGATACGAGTGTGCATAGTTTCTGAGACCAAATAGGTACGTAGCGTTCACAAGTTCGCGACCAAAATTTTATCATTGGGATCAGTGAAAATATTATGCACTCGTATCTTTATTTGCGGGGCATCTAGGTGTGGATGGTCAAATCTCTGGTGAATACCACTAGTACATTTGAGTGATGATTGCGAGAGGATTCGATCGAAGAAAGTTGAACATCACGTTGGAGTTCGCTTCGAACGATTGGCACAAACCCTATACGAAAGCAAAGCTGAGTTGAGCTGAGCAAATCAGGTGGACATTTGTATGCGTACGCACAGTGTAGTGTAACGTATCTTTATGAGGTCATAAAGACAAAATGATTAACAATTCACGTTGTTGTGTATTATTTTTATGGTATGGTTGCTTAATAAAAATCGTTAACGTGAAAATATAAAAAGGTTTTTATTTAAATATTCTGGTATATAATTTGGATTTTACTCGGATTATCAACTGAATACACATTAAATCTATGAATAATTCTCAAGTAGATGCTAATCTCCTTCAATAGCATGGTCATTTCATACACTTTAATGCTCAATATAAGTACTTTTATTTTGTTTACGTGAATTCGTTTAGCAGTTGCATGCGAGTACAGCCTCTAACTCACTGATCACGATCTATATCCCATTATCACTCATGTAAAATAATAACATGAAACGAATCAAGGCAAATTCACATACCAATAACCAGTAAACCAACATAATAAACAAAAAGAAAATTGTATTCAATGATAAAATAATATTTAAATATGTTATTGTATCTCAAAGTCGTTACATATTTAAGGTATCGGAATAAAATGCAAGGTGAAGATTACGTTTAGTAAAGGCTCATGAATATAATGCTTATTAGATATCAATTAACTCGAGTAAAAAATTCAATGAGGTTTGGTGCTTTAGCAAGATTCAAATCTAGGTGGAGTGAAAATGTACATGTGAATAGGTTTACGGTTGCTTAGTATGATGATTAAGTGATATTATCGTCATCGTGATGGAACCATAGCATGGTGGTAGGGCTTTTTCTAAGTCCGCCTGGCTAGCTAACACCCTAAAGTTAAAAATCTGTCGCCAAGCACCTGTTGGTGTGTTCCAGCAGCTGCACTTGAGAGCCAGTCTCCCTCTAAGTTTAGCGTGACTACCATCTTAGACCACATCATCATTTAATATCATATGAGATTGTCCTCAAACGCTAACATATCACTACATATTATAAAACAAAGTTGTCCACCGCGTCTGTACGTCTGTCCGCGATAAACTCAAAAACTACTAAACGTATTGTAATAGTATCTTCACCAATAGATAGAGTAATACATGAGGAAGGTTTAGGTATATCATTTGTTAAATTTTGTATGTAATTAGTTGAAGTATAAAGATAAATGTTGGATGTTTCGGAAAAAGCCGCTTGGGAGCTTTCACCAAAAACGCTACCTAATCCTATTGAGATATAACAAAATAATGTACAGTAACATATTCCTTATTTATAGATCTACAAAAAGTCTGCGATGGTGTATAACTATCTTTTAAGGATATTTTTTGATTTTGTGTAGGTATAGAAATACCCATCTATCTTCTAAAGAATGTTCACATAAAACGAGGTAATTGAAAGGCTATTTAGGCGGATAGAGTATTAATCCTTATCAAATTATCGAATACATTAGTTAACTTAAGAATGTTATGCACATAAGTATAATTTTTTTATTATTAGGACTGGACAACGTCCGCCGACCCCGCTAATAAAATATAAAAAAAAAATGTATGTTATTTTAAAATTTTTATTCAATTTGATTTTTGCTATAATAAAAAATCCAATAATGGTATTTCCCCACTTCACCACATAAATACGTAGTTTTTCAACCACTAATCCACTTTATTTTAGAAGTTACAAATGAAGACATATACAACTAAATAAAATATAATAATTGTCTGCTTGTTATAATATGAATAATACAAATTACATATTTTTCTGACCACTGCCGTCATTATCTAGGCTGAAATGGGTGCGATACATCGTCGACTTATAAAGTTTTTAGGGCGGTCGGAATTTGTTTGAGAAGGCTTAAGTTATCGCGGAATATGTAGTAAATCTTGTCAGGAGGAAATACGTTTAAAATTATAATAAAATAAATGAGAAAATTTAGAGAATACACCTAGAAAATGTCACTTAGGGGTCGAACATACGAGTATATTTTACTTGTATGATAGGCGCAGAGCCTAAACACGTTTCCATTGGGTGGCCTATGCATATTGAACACTTATGCTCTAGATGTGATGCGGGCCCTGTAAGAAATGATTGGCTCTGGTGGTTATAGCCAACATGGATGGGGGTTACCAGGCTTATGCTTGTAATCAGCCATTACATGGACTTGTGACAACAGTATTTTTGTCAGCAAACGAGAGACCATCATCGAATTTAACATTAATAAAAAAATATATTTATCAGCTGCGTCCAAATTTCACCTTCAAGTATACTAACGCTATAAACTACAAATTCACACAGGTTTGAAATAATATTATAATATTTCTTAATATATCCAAAGATCTCAAGTTATGAGTGCGCGGAAAATACGAGAAATGGGTTTCTTTTCGGTTGTAGTATCAAAACCATATGTACTTTATTTAATTTAAATCCTAAGAAGGAACTTATGATTGTTCTACCATTTCTTCGAAAAACATTCCAGTAACTGAGAAGAACCGGCAAAAAGCTTGTTCGGTTTTCTTTTATTGAAACAAGGTGTCTATTGTTCACAGTCGATTATTTATATTTTAGTGGACGTATAGAGAGAGGATTATGTCTACATATCACTATCGTTCACTTATTAACTTACATTATTATATCATCATTTCACATTAAAACCTACTTGACAGTGTAGTACTAGAACTTTTATCCCATACATCGGTCACGTACTATGAGACCTTAATGTAGAACCTAACACTGTAATCTAAAAAAAATGATTGGTCTTACTGTGTCTAAAACATGGAATAGCTAACTTGTGTTTATTTTTGGTATTAAAATTATGTTGCTCCATTACGAAATTCCATTTAGTTTATATAGTATTCTTTTGGAATTTTACTTTAAATTAATAAGGATGTATTGAGAAGGCAAAGTTAAAATATTTCTTATATGATAAGTTCCCCGAAATTTGTTATTCAGTGATTTACGAGTTCCTGCAATATAAATTGCTCAAATTAGGCATTTTTGCAATATTATGTATAATATACTGTAACGTATAATATAAAGTAGTGTAACAATATAAATAAAATAAGGTAATTAAAATAGCGTTTGTTTTGCAATTAATGTCTTAGAAATATTTGCCATTGTCAATGTTAGGTCCCGGTTAATAAATGTTATCAATAATAATATTTTTATATGCGTTAAATTTATTCGTTCATTTAGGTAGGCGAAGATACCATAATAGTCTAAGATCTCGCTGCAAACTTCCTACGTTCATCAAGTCATCATCATCATCTTACCCTTATCCCATCTAAGTCGGGTCGCCACAACATGTTTTCCTTTTCCACTGTCCTTTGTCAGATGTCATCTTAGTACTCACACTTTTTATACACATATCATTTTTGACACAATCCATCCACGCCTTTTTCGGTGTTCCTCTACTCCTATATCCGTCCACTTTCAAACTCAAAACTTTTCTTGTTACATGACTTTCATTTCTTCTTATAATAAGCTCATACCATGCTAACCTATTACTCCTCAGCTTCTCTTTCACTGGTGCAATTTTCAAACTTCCTCTGATATACTCATTTCACCAACAAGCACAATATCATCTGTAAATAGCAGACACCAAGGTACCTCCTCCTGTATGTCTGATGTTAGTGCATCCATGACAAGAAGGAATAAATAAGGACTTAAAGCTGCTTCCTGATGCAAACCTACGTTCATCAAGTATATAATCAAAATGATTTTATTTTAATTCGTTTATGTAAGGGACATCATGTTTTGGCCTGGTTGCAAAATAAAATGTAATCGCTAGTATTATTATTAAATCAATATAAATTTCATTTTTTTGAAAAAAAAAGAAGATTTTTACCACTTATTAAAATATGCACTCTACTTCATATGTATGTATATCTGTAAATATCTTAAAAAATTATAGTTGCCGATGCTCACCGGGACGCAACGTCTTCGCAGTCAGGTGTAAGCAGGCGATATTCTGTTACATTTATAGGTTCATGACGTATTGATTCATCAATTATACATCAAATTAAAGCGTTTTTTATTTGTAAATTCTAAACTAAAAGTTAAAATGACCGCAAATACGGATTGCTAGCTCTTAGAGATCATACTAAGTGAAAGGGAATTTAAAAAGACATTAGTTTTAATTTATTTATCGTTTTTTATATTATAAGTAAATTGCTTAGGGTTTCCAAAATAATTCAAAGGTTTTTTGACCTTTTTCAGCCTTTTATTTTTATTTTAAGGTATAAGGTAAAGTTAAGATTACTATTTCTAAATGAATAATGTTAATAAATACTACTAATATTGTGTTATTTCATGAACACTAAATCAATCAATCAAATTAATAAGCTATAGACGATCATGCGATTATTATATGTTATATCTTGACGAATTTTCATAGGGTTTTAGTAGGATGATAGGTACATAGAATTATTATTTTTAATATGAATTCTATAGATATATGTACATATAATATAACGTAGAAATGTGATTTCATTGCCACCTTTCAAATACCCCCGTTGGCCTGTAAATAACCATAATATTAATTATCTACGTGTTGCATGTTCAATTAAAGTCATAGAAAAAAAAAGTTGTGAAGTAATCTAATACTGTAATTAAGTACTTCAATGGCTCATAATTTTGTTTATCAAATTTCCCTTTATGGCACGCGGTTAAAAGAAAGTGTCTTGTGTTATGATGAAAATAAAATAATAATAATTTAATAAGAAATCTCACTGACCATTTTATTCGGATTTGACTGTAGGCTCACTGTCACAACTGTTCAGCTATGTTTATTATGAATAACTAAGCAACTGTTAATAACTACAATATTAGTATGAGGCCGTTGCGTGTCGCGTCCAGCCGCTCAGATATAGAATGATACTACTGCTCAATAATTGTCACGGGCAGTCCACTCGGGTGCTGCATCGCCTTGTCCCAACCGTCCATGTCAATTGGATAAGAATTAATATCTAATAAGGTAACATAGTCAATAAATGATTCTCACATCACGGTGCAAATTACGTTTCCATACCATAACAATATTGTTTAGATTGTTTTCTACCAAAAATGTTTTGTTATGTCATTATGTAATAAAATTAACTAAGATAAAGTATTTTTGATATGCGCTCAGTAACACGAAAATTACTGAAAAGATTTTGGATGAAAATTTTACAGTAATGTAGCTAATACGTCAGAGAAGAATTTATTATGTTAAAATATTGTTTAATAGAAATAAAAAAGTAATATTCCAAAATTACATTATTATTTATTTTCAATCGATATGGATTAAATTTTGTACGAGGGAAGTATATGAATACGAAATGATAGCTCATTAAATTATTAATTATACTTTAAAAAATCATAATAGATGAGTAAATACGCAATTACGAGATGAAGATAACTGTACTGTAATAAACGTGTGTGGAACTGCGGATACAGATAGCTAGGTTATAAATTATTAGTTAATATCTGTATTACATATTAATATTAAGTATTTATTATCCTTTGGAGTACGATATAGAAAACACTCGACCTAATTTATCAGTAAGTAGTGTAGTGTATCTAAGTCTACATTTTCCTCACTGGTTAATATTCTTACACCGTTATTGTTACGCTACCGCTTCGTTTCCGGACCCAAGGTGATTCTAGTGTATTTGAATAATTTTATTGGTTGAGCAATAATAACATTTTATTTCAATTCCTATACAAATTTCGTCAAGATTTTTATAAAGCCTATATATATTTTGAAATAAGATCATACGACCGTAACCTCACATTGATTTTTCGTGCAACCCTTTTAATTTCTTTGTTTAGATGTGACCTTATAATTTACGATATACATACAATTCTTTCTCTTATACATATGTACGTTTCACGTGTCACACATATATTTCATCGTTATTGTGTTTTAGATTGTAGTAAAGCCGTATTATGAAATAAAAGTTATGTTTACATCTTATTTAAATGGTAAATTATTCAACGTAAATCGATATATGTCAAATAAAATTTATCATGTCATCGCCAATAAAATTTTATGACAATTAATCTGCACTAAAGCATTTTTTTGCTGTGGATTAGATTAGAAAGTATTGGTGAACCAAAGATATAATTATAATTATTATATAATTGGAGAAGCTAAGAAGCAATTAAACAATAATTTTATTGTATTTTTTATAAATGTGGTAAAAAGTATTGTGATTTTAAGGAATTCAATTTAAAACTTTCATTTAAAATATTACAAAATATATTCACTTATTAAACACTAGCTGATACCCGCGACTTTATCTACGATGTTTATTATTTTAACAAAATATTTAATTTACAGAGAAAAAATATAAAAAAAATTGAAAGCAAAAATATACTTTCTTTACAAAATTTCAATTAAATGAATGTTATCCGTTTATAATCTTTTTTTATGCTTTATAGGTAAACGTTTTGATCACAATCTCATCTGATGTAAAATGATGATGTCGTCTAAGATGGTAAGTCACGCTTGACCTAGAGGGAGACTGGCTCTCAAGTGCAGCTGCCGGAACACACCAACAAGTGCTTGGCGACAGATTTTCAACTTGAGGGTGGTAACTAGCCAGACGGCCTTAGAAAAAGTCCTTCCACCATGCTATGGTTTCATCACGATGTTTTCCTTCACCGAAAGCTCCGACTCAGTTGCTGAGATTCGAACCTACGTCCTTCGACGCTGTGTCCGAACACACTACCAACTGAGCCATCATTGCTTCAATATCTTCCTTCCTGGGCACACCACTTACTTATCCACGGCAAGATCCTACACATCGCTAAACGCGTATTGGTTATAAAAGTCGTCGTTTCTTACAACTTTATATTAAAATAAGTTATCTGGATATTTTATTCAGATATAGACCAAGTGTCTACGAAGTAAAATAAAGAAATAATTGATCGAAATCTATCCAGTGCTTTTTGAGTGATAGGTACACGTATAAAAGCAGACCTCTACCATTTTCTTTATACAATATATAAAATAGTGTATTATATGTTGATCAACAAGATAACAAATAAATTTTTATATAATTTACATGCGTGCAGGTTATACAACCGGCAGCGCACGATACTCGTCTACTCGAACTTCGATATTTGCACATACAAAAACACCTGTACATAATTATTTATTATTTGTTTAATCGTATGACTGGGTCTGGTGTTACTCGTGTTCACAGGAAGTATACCTCTCATTCCTGTGCTTTCATTTTAAAGAGTAACAAAGTTTTAGCCGTTGGACTGTTCCATATAAATTGAACCTTGCAGCGACAAATAGAGTTACTTGTATATAATAATAGAGAGAGACAAGTAGAAGATCGCATGGAGCAGGCATAACGCGACTTCTTTATGTGAGTATTCTACCAGTTAACTCTTATGGCAAGCTGCGTTAAGGATCTTCGTTCCGAAAAAAGTGCGCGAGATGAAAAAATGTAGATCGCGATAATTTCGCCATCTAACGGGTCCAACTAAAAAACACTCAAGTGACTTCTTAAGAATAAAAATAATATTGTGTTAAGAGGTTCGGGCCGTATAGCAGCAAAAAAAAAAAATGAAAACACGCATGCAGGAATTTTATGTATAAAGACAGAGGTGTAAGGCAAAATCAATCTATAGAAAAATTGCTGAATTATGTGAAAATGTTTACATTTTTATGTACTGTGAAAGGTGGAAACGAATCTTGTGAAGCGAAAAGTTTCGAAAGTAACAATGATGTTGTAGAAATTATTTGCTACTACCTGTAGTCCGCGGCTCCGTACGCGTTTTTTTTAATTACATTAAAGTAATGTAAAATAGTAAGAATACGTAGAATTACATAAATGCTGTTTCAAAAACATTTGTGGGTACTACACGCACGCCACCTACTGTAAGATGTAACGTGTACATTAAATATGTAAATACTAACAGTGTGCCAGATGGGATTTAGCACCAACGACATATTTGGAACTTTAAGCCACTATATAACGCCGGAGTGCTCACTTACATTATATAAGAAATGAAAGAAAATTTCAAGCTATATAATATGTCTTAAAAATGTTACTATATAGATATAATATGCCTATATTGATAGTGTAGTTAAGTTTTTGCGACCATACAAAAAGTAATCGCTTATTTGTTCCGCATGTAATTGTGTTCTGGAGCTCTTAAGGTAATATATTTCTGGCCTAATATCTTATTAGAAATACCTTGTCTATCTTCAAAATTACTATTAATTATAATATTGAATAGTAAACTATCAGTTAATAATTATTTTTCTAATGAAAAATAAAGAATGAATTGAAGTCTTAAACTTTTACAGGAATATAAATCACGATATAAAGTCTGTAAATTCTCTCTACCTGTAAATTCTGTAAGCAGTTTTTAATATTTAACAATTACAACAGTGCTCATTGAACTTGAAACAATATTTTTATATGTTGCCATAGTTACTCAGTTATGTAGACGCAAGCACGCTAAATAAAAGAAAAATTCAATTATATTAATTCTTGGAGTCCAGTACAGCCTACACCTCACACACATGTCTACAGTGAATACCATATTTTCGCTAAATTTCAAGCGGATGAAATCGGGGATGAGAGCTAGCTTAAAATATAATAGCCTAAGTTAGTTGCTATAAGTTATATGCCAGTGAAAGTCCTGTGAAAATCGGTCCTATCATTTTGGGTATTTTGTGGATGAAGTCGCGAATAACAGTTAATTAAAGAAAAAATAAACTAAGTTACTCTTTGTTATGTCTGCTATGTGCCAGTAAAATCGGTCTACCCGTTTCGGAGATTACCCGGAACAATCAGAAAGTCCGACAAAAATTTTGAAAATTGGATTTTCGTTATTGTGTTGTTTGTTTTATTGGCGTATATACACTTTCGTATCTAGTCAGTAAAAATTTATAATTTCGGTATTACATACAGACACTACATTTTTATTATATGTATAGATTGGTGAATAAGTAATGTGTTGAAATGTATTAAATACTATATCTAATATTCGGTGACGCAGCAAAATCCATGATTCTATATCTTATCTCATACACAAATATTAGAACAATATTTCAAAGCATTCAAATTTTAAGTTGTTTTTTTTATCTTCAGTCGATAGTGCCACTAATTCAAGTTAGTAAGTATATGCGAATTTCCTTATACTACTATGACATTACTGTACGTAAAACATTTCTTTTATGAAAGATATATTTATATTGTATGAAAATGTTTGAAATCGGACTAATGAATATTGAAATTGATGATAGGATCCAACAAAAATTTAACGGTATTGGCTACAAATAAATCCAGACATATTTAATACAAAACCAGCTTGACCGACTCTATTGAAACTTTGTTTACAGGGATTAGGTATTATATGTCATTCTGAAACTAATATTATTACTTTCAGAAAAAAATAAAATATGATTAAAAATGAAATTACGAGAGGAAAATAATTATTACATGATAACCACCTCCATAGTAATTTAATTGTCTTTTGATGATAATTGCGTAAAATAACTACACAAATATAATAAAATCGCAATACTTTTTCGAAAGTATGACAAATTAAAAACCAGAAAACCAGAGATAAACCAATGAAATACGACACGCATATCAGAAAACATTCTTGTCAACATAATTCAATTTTAATTTAATCACTTCACTGTGACTCATTTCTTAATTGTGTTTTTTCTTTTAAATACAAAAAATGACATGATTTAATTATATCAATTTCCTATAATGACAATATAATTTTGGGGAATACCTAAACGACGTTTATTTAGAGCCATTGTTTTCATTTGAATTACAAATAAAATATTTTACATACCTGTTGAAATTAAATGGCACTAAACAGCATCTAGTGCACCAAACTTTTTGAATATTGTTAACGTACGATACACGATACTTTATAACTACCCGTGTTATAAATTACATCGTCGATACTGGAAATAATAAACGCATATAATAAAGTCTGATCCGAGATTGTCGATATGTACCGGTGATATCAAATCGATTTCAACAAGTGACTGCTGTAGCGATCCTCCAGTCACGAGGCCAAGTACTTCACAGATAAGGGATAGGGACGAGATGAGAGCTGGGCGCGGATGCGGGTGTGGACGGCGGCAGACTGCCGCGACAGTTCAGTGCCGGAATCTCGCCACAAATCTACGTGATCGACCCGACTACGGGCAATCTGCAGTCATTCACGTACCCAATGATTCGACGACCTCGCTTTTTTTTTAGGAAACGTCTAGTCCGACCCTTGCATTCAGTCGCACGTTCTTATATGGATTCGAATTTTCAATAGCCTACTATAATGGGTGACGTCAACATTATGAATACATAAAAGGGATTTTCTTTGTTCCGTTCATTAACACACTTAGACTTAATATCACCGAGTCACGAGATGATCTTTTTACACTTAGGACCAGGAAAACGCGTTGATAACATAAGTGCAACCGAAGTATCACTGTTTCGTTACGTTTCGTTCCGTGGGTTTTTATATACCGTACAAGTAAACAATAGAGATGAAGTGTAATCGGTCTAGTTAGCATATTATGGAAATGAGTATGTATGATCGTTTACATTATTATTTACTGACAGCAGTTTACAGACATCCTTCGCGTCCCTTAACTGTGTAATAATGATGAGCCAAGTGAACTATGATTTATTTTACTAACTTTTTTTTTTCGCATTTACACACACAGTATACACTTTAAATGAATTTCTCAGACATAATTTTGTTAAGATATAAGTTTCTTTAAAAATGGATTTAATAATTCCGTTTTGCTTCACACGACAATTTTCACATTTTCTTCCCATATTGGGAATATATGAGATAGTATGTGAACATTCTCTATATAAATGGATGATGGTTGTGTTTACATATCTATTTATTAAAACCGATTTGATTAATTTTATGGAACTATAGACTTAAACATAAATATATAATTGGTGTGTTGAATAAGGATCATATGGTAAGCTTAATAATTCGAGAGGATTGACGCGGCGCAACGACGTGATACAGACCAAACACGTCTACGAATATATTCAAATTATATCGATTTAAATTATTACTGGTTATAATAAAAATCGCTGACGTAGCCTTAATTTGTCAATAGCTTATATTCAAGCTATTAATAATAACTATAATATGAAAAACACTCGTACCATATATCTTTAGCAAGTCTATTGTGTAAGACTAATAATGATTTCAATATTGCAAGTGATATCTTTAGCGACACTGACTTCATTATAATGATTACAGCGTTCTTTGTACATCGAAATGTATTTTTCCTTTAATGCCACAACGAATGACAAAGATGTCGCAGGATCACTATAAATTATGAGAAAAAAAGACCTTAGCGTTTATATTGTAATCTTTTCCGACCTATGAAATATTACGACCTTTGATAGAAGGTATAAATAAATAATGCTGATTATAATAATTTTATTGAATATAAGTTAAGTATCACTAAAATGGTACTTCTTCTACCGATGTTAGCAATTGCATTGATTTAACGTTATAAAGATTATACTACATATATAAATGCTATTTTGCGTGATATTCTCAATGATATCTGGATTTTTTAATAAATTAAAATACTGTCGGTTGATGAAACATATGTATTATGTTTAAAAGCGACAAAATCAATAAAAATATTTTAAAACTGTTATATATATGAATGAATCTTGTGTTATGTGAAGAAACTCGAGTTAATGAAATAGTCATAAAATGATTGTCTCCTGTAATTGTGCTAATTGCTCACTTTTTGTTGTTTATTATGACAAACTTGCTTTTAACTGAAGGATTCTGTTTCAAACCATAATTTGTTTGCATTTTCGTGAATCTCTTTCCGGTCGCACATTTTAAAAACACATTTAAAAATGTCCTATAATTACAAATTGTTAATGTTTTTAATGTTAATGTTGTTAACTGTGATGATGAGAAGTGCAATAAGCTTATTTATTTACTGAGACTACAGGCTATCGTCTAACAAAACTCCACTCAAATTTAGAATTTTCAATTCATTATGTTACATTGTAAAATAGTGCCGATGTTTAATTTTAGTTTAATGTCAATGATACAAATTGTTTAATAGATCATTTTCTACTGTTTTAATACAGTGTCTCAAAAGTTTTATAAATATCAATTTCAGATTCTTTAGAGTCTTATTAGTATTACACACAATCGAACGCATGGGAATAGTCCTTTAGTATCATTAGGACAATAATATTTAGTTGTGTACTTCAAATACATAATTCTATATAGATACGATAATATAATATACATAGCGCCTAAGATCTGTAAGTGATATCAAATAAAATATGGCTAATGTTTTGGAACGATTTGAGCACGTTAAAATCTTTGTCCCTTACTAGAGCGAAATTAATTTTCAGGTTTGTTTAGTTGACATCTATTATAGGACTACCATTCATAAATAAAATCAAATTGATTGGTCATATTATGGACGATAATAGAAATTATTTTAATAACAAGAGAACTATAACGTATTTTCATTATAATCACGCTTATATAATCCGTTTATAATTGCTATAAAAGTTACATAAAAATGTAAACTTTAATAAGAACAAAGAGTTAATATCAGGAGCGTTAATCTGATAATTTTAACAACGGTCGAGACACATTGAAGTGGCAGTCACATGCCGAGTCTGTCACGTGAATATTATAAGTACATATATTATGACACACCTATCTATACTGTTTGTTTGTTTCAAATCTTTTGTCTGTAAAATGTTTTTTTTTTTCAGTTTAGATAAGTGTGTATATGTATAACAATGAGGTTAGAATAAAAAGTGATTTTCCATTGTCATTGAGATTTGAATGATAACAAAGAATTTGTAACTGATTATTAATTTTATAACTATTAAATTTAAATGGTAGCCGGTTCTTTGTTTTTATTTTGAAAGAGTTAATAGCAACGTCTTTCATCTTCATCAAAACGGTCGTTAGAAAACAAACACGCAAATCATCTAACGTTAAGTAATCATTATATAGTCAATCTTCCAAAGCTCTTGTCTGTATCTAAGCGATACTTAGTTTGGAATCTATAATTAAGTATACTACGTTTTAAATCATGCTACCCAATATTCCTTTCTTTTTAATGTTACACGTATTTTAATATTATAGTCTTTTCATTCTAACTTATGAATTATATGCACATGATGAGTTTGAGATTAAAAGGTACGTTCGCACCTTTGCATTATATTATAGTTACGGTTTGGCTTGTAATTTTTTCAATATACTTCATATTGTTATGCAGTATACCACAATATAGGTTACAAGTGAAAATATAATTACAAAAAAAGTTTTGTTGACCGTGACTAAATATTCAGGAGTTCTACACGTATTTTTAGAATTGTTATTTCATAATATCAAATGAAAGTCTTAATAATGAATTAATATATTATATTTGTATCTTAGGTAGGCATAGAATGTAACTGTTATTTTAGTATACATTTATAATAGAGAATTAAATTATTATTATTATATCATAGCCATTTCACAGGTGATATGCGAAATCCTGGTAATATCAGTTATATTTATAAAAGAAAAGCAATTACTGAAAGGAATCGTACACCGACCGAACTTTTCTTAAAAAACTCATTATAGCTCGATCTACTAAATAACACAGTATAACATTGAAATACACAAATATAATCTTTCCAATTAAAAATATTATCATTCTAAACATAATCACAGCTTGTGAAAGAATAGCAGATGAAAAAAAAATGCGAAATTATTATTTATTACCTGCGAAAAATAACAGTGATACATAAAATTCTGTTTATTATAACCAAATAGATTTCTGATATTTCAAGCATAAATATATGAAAGCAAGGTGAAATCATTGAAATATTAACGTCTGCGTAGTTTATAAGTAGGTATGTAGTGTAATTCGTTCGTAGAATAGTACGATAGAAAAAATTAGGGAAGTATTTTTTATAATAATTGGAAGTACTCGTATTCAAAGAGCGTAGTAATTTTATACTAAGAATCTGAGTAACATAAATGTACGCATAAATATTTTATTTGGGCTTTTGTCTTTATACATTTTTGTACTGTGGTTACTCTTTGATTTGTACCTATTTGAATACGTAATTTTTTATACTTTGCAGAAAGTTTAAAATATTTGAAGCTAGACTAAACTCATTCAGACATTAAATCCTACCTAACACTAAACAGACAGAGAAAATCTTAAAGTGTTGTTACTTTACTGGCTCTGTTACTCACGGCTTCGTTCGGATGAGAATATTTTCTTTATGCTGAATACACATACGTTTCTGTTTTTATTACATGCGGTATGATACTTGATAAATTAGTTATATATCTACCAAATTTCATCAAAAATGTGTATCGGGTGAGTGCCTTAAGCGCTCCCCATAGTAGTCCGGTGAAACTGTAGAGGCCTCTCCGGCCAACAGTGTAGTCAGTTTGACCATCCCTGTTTAATATTTGAACTATTCTATTAATATTGATTAACCATTAACTTAATAATCGTAAATAAACTCTGACAAAATATATTCAGTAGATACACTATGGAAAAATAGAATATAATTCGTTCAGTTACTTCGCAGATCGATAGACAGATGCGCCGCGCAGGGATAAATCATACTATGGCATAATTATAATCATGGTCAAAACAATCATTAATGATTAAATATACATGTAAGTATTTGTACCTAAGTAATAATATACAAGTAAGTAAGTAATGCCAGATCTTTAGTACTTTTGTGTGTTTGATATTAATATAATAATGAATTAAATAAAGTATATTAGTTAGTATATTATATTAGCCATAGGCGATTAATAATATGCAGAAATACTCGTAGTGCTTCGTGGAGTGGAACGAACCGAAACACTTAGCGTTAGTACCGATAAGCTAGACATTATATGAATAAGAATGACTGAAGTTATCAAGCGTTCCACATAAAATATAAGCATATAAAACAATACAATATTATAATAAAACGTCTCACAGGATATAATATTTCTGTTACGGGTGAAGTTTCGTTAATAATATTATTTTATAGAAGAATAATAATGCATTGAATCGCATACCATCCTTAAAATAATATCCTTAATTTGAGTTTAGTTTATACCGAAGTGTAGAATATGCAATGTATTTCTTTTATGTTAATTAATGCTATTATTTATGAAAATAATGAAAAGAAAGCTTATGGGGATTAAATTTTAAGAATAAACATTCTTTAGAATATTTACACGTCAGAACTAATGTTACCAACGTTCTTATGATCTAAAGCAAATAGTTGTATGTGTACCGCTGATGGGCTAATGAATTAAATATTAAGACAAACTATACATCAACATGACGACCATGTTGGCCATGACAAATCATGTCAAACATGTTGTGCCGACCCTACATAGGTGGAATGAGGGTAAGTTGATGATGGTCAAAAGTAAAAAGTTTCAAAATATAACAAACTTACTAAAGTAAAATAAATATAATACCTGTAAGTGTTATTTTCCACAGAACATTTGTCACCTGACGGCACACTGCATAATACTATTATATTTTGGCATTCGTACTTTTTAAGCGTACCTATCATTTTTGATAATACGTTCGACCGCTTCAAAATATTTGATGGTTGGTTGAATATCGTGACATTATCGTGAGTACATAGCGATTAAGCATCAGTACTTGAGATGCCAGATGTCTAATGTCCACTTGGTAACTTACTTTATTTACTATAAGGTATTTAGGTATATTTACTTATCAGGTAGGTATTTAGCGAGATAGTTTTATCAGTAAATACCTTATGTACAGGCGAATATCGTTATAGGTTAAAGTCAGATTAGTATATTTTTTTATTCAGTTAATCTATCGATGATATGTAGGCCTTCTTTACGTATATCTTTTAAGAAAACCGTCATTTTAGCTTCCAAGTTTCTCGGACGCTATGTTGATCACAACCCTACTTGGTTACTGCCTTAGACAAAATAATACATGACGAGCTTTAGTGTACTACTATTATGGGTTAAACCTGTTATGTGAAGTCTTGATAAGTGTGTGAAGTCTCAGTTGGGCACAATTATTGTCTACAACCTTCCAGAAATAATTACTAACTAGATACTAATTGTGATATTAACTAGTTTAAACCTCAAAAGAGAATTGGCTATTTTAACGACATTTATACTTACTCTATACGATAAGAGCTAAGAGCTATATAAGGCATTTCTTTTTTGTATATTTGAATGTAATAACAAGCGTTAAAAAGTGCCTTCAGGGAGTCTTATGATCTCGTCACCGTTTTCCTTCACTGAAGGTTTATCTCATCTAAGCCTTTCTATGATTGATCGAATTATCACTGAATATAAATGCATTCAGAACATTTGTTTTTAAATTTTCTAGCAAATTTAGATATTATATTTTGTACACATATCGATCTAGATTATTTTAAATTCCACTTATACGCATGTGTTTCGGTCTTGTGTTGTGTTGTTGTGTGTGTAAACTTATTTGTGTTTCGGTCAGTCTTGGCAATTTTCCAAATCATGTAATGATTTTTTTTCCATAGTGGAGTGCCTTATTGTGTACTGCAATGGATAGGATTAAAAGAATAAACATGACATCAGAGAGAATGATGCATCGTATTATATTATATAAACGCGTATTACCGTTTTAGTTTACTCATTTCAATGTACTACATAAGTTAGGATATTGATAAACACACATATCTCTGATGATGACATGCTTTTCTTTTGTGTTGTAATGTGTATTGTAAAATAATCAGAGAACGCATGGACGACTTTTATTTATAAAGTTTTATTATATTTTTAATTTTACATGTAACATTCATACATTAAATCTTTTGGAATATGAATTATCTATTAATTATATACATTTTTTTTATGACAGTAACTATAAAAAATTACGGCAAATAAGCACATCAATTATTATTAAATGCCACTGGTCTGTTCTTAATTAATTGTACCCTAAATTCTTACAATAGCAAAGACGAGAGCGAACTGTAACTAGTTTAAAATGAAATAATAATTATATAATCATTAGCTATACTTTATTATCTTCAATAAAATAGGTTATTTGCAGGCATTTTAATAGAGCTCTTTACATAGGTACGCGTCGCTCGTATGTAAATGATATTCATTTGTTATTCGAAGCATGAATAAGGAATCAATTTGCGATTTTTAAAGTATTTATTTATTCTATTTACGCCTGGGCATGTGCGAAAACTTGTTTTAGTCGGTATTATTTTCAACAATAAACACCTATTCTAAGAAGCAAAGTACTTCTGTTGAATTGAAGAAAGTGTTTGTTTTTTAATTATATGTGATCAAATAGGCTTAATTTGTGTACAATCGATATAAAGGTGTTAATATTATTTTAATAATTGTCTTTAATAAATTGTTAATATGTAATACTCTTTTATTATATATAATGTAAATAAAATATATTTTTTAGACATAAAATTAATGAAATTATACAACTTTGTATAAAATCAGGTTGTATAGAATTGGATGATAAGTTTTATGCAGTAAGAAATACTAACACATATTGTGACAAACAAAAAAAAACATGTAGTGCTAAACCGTTTTAATTACTAATCAAAAGTACAGTAATATATTAAGTAACAATAGCAGTAACTAAATATAATCAAAATAATTAAGGCGTATAAGTAAAAAAAAAAACATTTGCAATTTCCAAAATGATTTAACACTAACACGAAAACTATAATATCATAACGAATGAATGTATCTTAATTTACTCTTAATATTTGCATTTATTATTGCTAAGTGCACTAATATAACTACAAATATGTATTAATTGGTATCGCCGTGCGGTCTGCAATTAGCTTCATTGTGACTCTGAATAAATCTGTTTGAACACATGAAATCGTATGCATACGCTTTGTACTAGCCATTAGCTACTTTGTTATGGAAGATCATATATTAGCTAATAGCAAATATGTAATTTCATAATTAGACAAGTAAGTATTATGTGTGTGATAATTTATGTTTCGTTTTTGATAAGTTCAAACGGTACGCCATGGTGGTTGGAGTTTTTCTAAGCTCGCCTTAGGTTGAAAATTGATCACTAAGGACAAATATGTTCCGGCAGCTACACTTAAAAGTCAGTCCCCTTAGGCTTTGCGTGTTTACCATCTTGGACCACATCGCCATTTAATATCTGGAGACGATTTTGGTGAAACAAATTTATAAATTCGTTTATTATAAATATGTTTATAACCCTGTCGATACACTAAGATTTTAGGTGTATCACACGAACCTGTATATTAGCACGTAAAATACTTTTTGAAATTGTTAGAACTGTTATACAACCATCTAATATAACACAGTCGATCATTAATTAAACATCGCAAATATTTTATAAAACTTACAATTATATTGTTTCTATTCAATCTTATGGTATATATACATCAATAGTAAAATTCAATGGAAATGTATTTATCTATAAATTTATTATCATCTTTTGAAGACAGATTCAAGGTGATGAGAACATTAAGCCTTTCCACTGGCCGGTAATCTCTGTTTGTCACGATCTTTACAAATATGATAAACAGATCACATGGTTTCGGCATCAAAGTCAAAGTAAGGTATTTGATATGACTGTTGAATACGATTTATTCACTGACGCCCTAGCAACGTTTTGTTTGTGGATACGGTGTTTTTTTTACTACAAAAAATAGCTTTAAGGTTTATGGGAACAATAATATACGATGATGGGATTCTGAGGCAATATTTGCGATGAGAAGAAATACTATCTATATCTTCTTATTATCTAAATAAAACGACAGAGGTCTGGGGTTGTTCGCGCATGACGTAAAATATGCTAGATATGCTTCGATCAAATTGTCTTAGATTTAGTTCTTAGAACCAGAATTTCTCACGACGACTTCATTATTGTGTTATTATATTTTTAAGAAACTACAATTGTTATAAGCACCACGAAAAAATAAAGAAATGTTATAAATTATGTATATATTTATTTTCTTTTTTATCTGTACATAAAAGATGTCGTTACCATAATAAAATAAATGCAGACGAAGTCGCTGATATATGATAAAATGTATAAAGCGCCGGATGGTTTATACGGTTTATTTTTAGTTTCAGTGGATTTTTTAATCAGTCTCACAAGAAATGACTAAAGTTTAACAGTTAAGTGCATTGTGTAAGTTCGGAATAATACACTAATAAAAAAAACATTTAAGAATAATATTATTAGGGCTGTTCCATGGAAGTGAATTATTTTTGTATTTTAAAATATCACAAGAACATGAAATAAAAAAATTTTTTTAGGAAAAAATTTATAGTGACGTCATGGGCTACTTCCTTGAATAGTCTCCATGGTATTTTGGATAATTTTAGCCTTTAGAACACTGGGATAGTTTTTAATGTTACGCAACATCACTACATAGTATAAAACAAAGTCGCTTTCTCTGTCCCTATATCCCTATGTATGCTTAAATATTTAAAACTAAGCAACGGATTTTGATGCGTTTTTTTTTAATAAATAGAGTGATTGAAGAGGAAGGTTTATATGAATAATAACATAAATTAAATAGTGGAGAAATACTGTTATTTTTGAGGTTACTCCAAATTTAACGCGTGCGGGCCACGGGCAGTAATGAATATATCAAAACTACTGGATCGACTTTAATCATTTTTTCAGTGAATGACATAGGCTATATATTTTATACCCGTGCGAAGCCAAAGCAGGGCCGCTAGTTTAAAATATATTGGAATTCGTAAATGAATGCTTATGGCTTAAGTTGCTTTTTTTTTTCGCAAGGAAATGGAATGATTGCTCTTAAGCAATAAGCTATTTTCTATTTCCACTCCTATATTAAGCTACTAATCGACCGCGTCGTCGTTTGCAGTTAATCACAATATAAATTGTAATAAAAATAAAATATAGCTGATGCTATCAGGGGAATCGTACCGTTCTATCAGTGAAAGAATTTTCATAATCAGAGTTGTAGTAATTCTAAGAAATTACCTCTGACAAATTTTACCTCTCTATTATAATAGTATGCATAATTATTGACATAAATGAGATAATGATAGTATTATTTTACATAATAAGTACATTACTACGTTCTAGAAACGTGAATATTAGTTTACCGCGAAATGTACTAATAAAACAGCTCAAATGATTACATTGATTGTGCACATTGCTCCCATATACGCTTCAGGTATTAGGCGGAAAATAAATAAGTAATCAAACGCGAAAATTTAACTCAATATTCGCTACTGAATAAATACTTAAAACTGTCAGAGTGGGTTGAAATTACTTTTAATTTCTGTTTAAAAAAAATGTTACATCAGTTTTGATTTGTGTATCCTCGAAAATTACCTCAATCGATAAATTATAACGATAAATGTTATTTTTCATATTTATTTATTATATACAGAACTCAATTAGGTAAAATTTTAAAAATATAGCTGCACCTCTTTCCATTATGGTTGCAGTGTAAAACCGAATGGAAAGAAATTACATTTTAATTAATTTACTATAACTAAAATGTACGATTGAGGAGATATTGTATAAATGTAGTAGGCATTTATTTAATATAAATAAGAAATGTCAATAATTTAGCTTATTTCAACGATTATTGCGTTGTGGCAATCTTGTATAAATTTGGGAGCGACTATATTACTAATCGTGGAAACATTCTAATTATCTTAAAAATATTATAGTATATGATTTAATACATTACCGATGTAGCAGATCTTGATGTTCTACCCGTACCACCAGTTGTTTGTAGGTGTAATTTCACAGCATCCACTCCGGACCTTTTAGTCCACTCACGTTGCTCAACACTACTTCCAGTCCCTGAAGTCGGACGTTTCTCCTCACGACTACTTGATTTACTGCCCTTTTTATCCTGACTTTTAACTTTTCTCTCTTGTTTCGTCCCACGTATTTCTTGTTTAGTACGCTTATCACGTTTTTTCATCTTTATTTATGTTTTAACCATTTCATCCGTCTCACACATTTATTCACAGATATTATTCACTGATTTGGTAATAAAATATACGAAATACAACGGAAGTTTTCTGTCTATTGTGAGATAAGATATTTGTGTCGAAGATGAAAATGCGATAAAAAACAATACAGAAGTTAGCTGCTCGAGTACGCGAGGCGAAGGCCTTTTGTATTAGCACCACGATACGATCACGTACGACCTTGACTCTGTCCGGGTGTGTTTCAGGATTTTTGCGAGCACGTCACACGTATCTGTTCTAAGGGTGATGGTATGTGTGGCTAGTGTGCAGGCGAGTGGGTGAATCCGGGCCAAAGAGGCGAACTGGCGGACGACGGCGCCGGCGCACGCGTACGTCGCCGCGCCGCTGCGCTCTTCTGCGCCACTCGTCACAGACACTGGCCCGCTAATTGAAGGGATCTTATGACACTCACATGAAGCGCTATCTTAATATAATTAACGATAATAAATATTGAAATAACATCTTCAATGCTAGGTCACGAGTCATCTTGTCATGAAATTACTTTTGTTCTTCTCATTGAAAGTTATTGGCTATAACAAACGTTATCAGTATTTAAATACATACACTCATTTTTAAATAACTTTCAATTGTTTTTCTGATGTAAAAAAATAGACAGCGATTGTTCAAGTGATAGCATTTCAAACATTTCTAATACATAAACTATTCTAATACAGTATTATTGAATTTAAAAAATCTAAATTTAGGGTGTAAAATTACGTTCACACTATTTTTTTTAAAGATTAATGTACCCAAGTTAGCAGTTAGTTAAAAAAATCAAAAAATAAATGTAGTTTGAATACCAATATACAAGTAAAATTAAAATAATAATTTAAATAATAGCGATTGCAGAACATTTCTGATCTGCGTACCTCAAATACTGCGATAATTTGATAATAACGGATGAAAGGGGCCGAAAAAGCGAGAGAAAAGCGGCTGTAAACAAATCCTTTTAAGGAAAATGGGTAAAGCGAAGATGTACAAAACGGTGCTCAAATGAATTCTCTGAACATCTTGCGATAACCACATATGCATATGTACAGATTTGCATCTAACTGAAAGTCTAGCTCAAAGGGAAGCAACTCAATAAAATTGACGTAAGGATTCGATATCCTTAACAATGATGCTACCGAACGGAAGAAAGGAGAGTTGGTATTATATGCCGTAAAACTAAAATTACAATGAATTCTACCTACCTGAAGAAGAAGAACCAATGGTGGTCTGGTGGTTTAACCGGTAGAATATGAATCCGATGTGCGTAGGTTCGAACCCTGGCATGTACCAACGAATTTTTCGGAATTCGCGAACATTTACTAATTTCAATTAATAACAGTATTGGCTGACGGAGAAGGAAAACATCGTGAGGAAACCTGAACCTGCAAAATGTTCTTGTAGTAACACCGTATCTGGGAAAAATATAGAACTGTGGATTTCTCAGAGTTTGAAATCGCCTATACGTCGTAGAATGGCGTAGTGATTATGCCCATACCTTCTTTCGAGAAGAGGCGTATGGCCGTGTAGTGAGTATCTTACAGGCTGATGATGATACCTACCTATATGTACATATTATTGAAGATCTGTAATTGTGTTAATTTTTAATATTTAAAGAAATACAGTATGTGTTTTGATAGTGTCACTGTGTATCAATTTTTCGTTGTATATTCATACAGCGTTCAAAGCTTCATAGCCATATTAAAACGTCAAAATAACAAAATTGTATAATACCAATTTTTATACATTCTTATGTAGAGTTAAAATAGTCTAAGAATATAAATAATATAATTATATTTTAAGATAGTAATAAAGTCTATATAAATGATAGTTTCATAGAAAAATGATTAGACTATTAGAATGGTTATGATTTTTTGCAATGATCCAACGGTATGAAGTTATTAAGTCGTTGTTTTTGTTAAATGTAATAGTCTACGCCGGTATATTTATAAAGGTGGATGGTTATAATCTATTATTTCGTATATCTAGTGAAATGTTTTACATACTAATAAAATAAACTTCTATACATGGTAATTCAATGGTGATTTAGCCTTGTTAATGACAATAAAAATAGTACCTTTAAACATTTGTTTGTATGAAGTTGTGTCTTGTCTGATCGGCGTTAGAGACAGCAATCACTAAGTCGTCTGATAGTAAGCCGTATAGAGATGTAATTTTGTAATGGATTCTACAAATCTTCTCGATTGTTTTTTGTAACAACGTGTTGGTTTCAAATATCCTGAAATGCTAGTATTGCTAATAGAAAGAATGCAGGAGAAACAGGACGTAAAAACCTTGGCCGTAAAAAAGGTTGGATTCCGTTAAGATGGTTCAATTACTTTTAAATCTACTACGATTTGTCTCTAGGAAAGATCTCAAATGAGCAGTATTAGAGAGGAATGCCAAAAATTAGACAAGGAAGCAACGATTTAAATAAATCGGGAGTACGATGCAAGATATATGAGTAATATATTTTTTTATATCCTTTCAATGTTAATCAATTTTGTTCTTTTTATATTCTATCGTATTTATATGATTGTATGCATAAATCAATACTGAATACTTTAATCTGTGGTATTGTAGCTTAGAAACAATAATACATTTTTTTAATTTTCTATAGTAAGCATTAAATTTAATAGCCAATTTAGACTATACGTCAAAACAGTGTTTTAGAATCGTTGGAAATAAATCTGATGACCTGATGATGACTATTTTACCCGTTTAGTTATTTTTACTTTAATCTATATAATACGAGAAAAGTTTAATATTTCATAAAGCGCCATCTCTACGTTGATGAACAAAATTCTATTTCTCGTAGTACAAAGATAAACAGTGATGTGTACAAATACTGTTACGTAATGCATTAATATTGCATTTGGTTGTTCAAATTATCAACAGATGGCAATATAAGAGTTTTATGTAAATGTTATAAGATGGCGTTAAAAAAATATTTAACATAAAATAAAAAAAGTGTAATAAGCCTAACATTTCGTGATCACGTCTCATTGAAAATTTTCGATGAATTGATTTCTTCCAGAGTTATTCGAGGTCAAAGTTTGATTTCCATCGAATCTACAAGTCATTTCAACTTTGAACATAATGTAGGAAGAAAAAATCAATCAATATTATTCCAGAAAATTGTAGAAATTTAAAGTTATTGATTCATACTGTTTCTAAGCTTTTCAATATTATAATGATAAACAGGTTTCTGCTCGCGGTATCGCCCTTGTTAATACCTATCGATATGATCTGTCCCTCGGGAGCAGCACATTTTTTTCTGAATAAGAAGTAGTACTAATCACATAATTGTAATGTTTTATAGTGTTTATTTGTATTGGTGTACAATAAAGATTAAATAAATAAATAACCCTATGTCTTTTTCTATATCACTGACAACGTGTTATGCAAAATTTCATGGTTACCAGTGACGCGAAAGCGTAACGCACAAATTCACATTCGCATTTCTAATATTAGTTAGAATATAATTAATGGTAATAAAGCGCATAGGAGAAAATGTAGTAGTTATAAATTTTTCGAATTTTATAAATTTTTCGAATTATTTAACCGTTAATCTATTTATAATCAGTGTTAAAAGAAAAGATTTCATGCTATATATTAATATGGCCGTGTGGACTATGGTTCAGAGGCATTCCAATAGACTGGTCGTTGGAAGATTTAATAAATAACACATCAATTCGTGTAGGTTATAGTGATAGAACTATTAAAATAACATTTTTAGAAATCGTAATAAAATGAATTAAAAATACATTTCATTTTACAGATTTTGGTGATATTTCTTCTATGTAGAGATAATCGTTAAACTCTTTTTTTCTTCAGTATTCAGAGTATTCTACAGCTGACGAAATGCTCATGACCTTTATTTCTGCAATATACCCACAAAAATGTAGATGCACTACAAGATAACATACACACAATATAATAATTGTTATCAACTTGAATATAAATAAGAGAAATAAAAGTATGTTTCAAATGTTTTATATTTTTATTTAATTAGTTATTTTATAACTACAACCTTTTAACGCAAAGTCTGTTTTTTATCAGCTTATTAGTTTATCACAATAATAAATGTTATATAAAATAAAGCTGCTTTTTTGTTCCTACAAATTAAAAAACAACAATACTGCAGTTTTAACTGACTATTTTATTGAAATGAAACTTTTTTTTCAATACGATAAAAAAATCCGTTAGGTTACGGATGACACTGAAGTAAAATGTCATTACTACAGTAAGCACATACTATATGCATTTATTATCAAAATTTATGCAATAAGTAGCGTGAACAGTAGAGTGAACAATACATTTTTTTTCTATGATATTGGGAAATTCTATGATAATTGATTTAGTAGTTAAGGCGTAAAAGCGCTACAAACGAATAAAATTAGATTCCAATTTATTATATTAGTGAAGATACACGTAGTGCCTGTAGTACGTAGTACTGATAAAGGAGTTTCCAAGTCACAACACAATTGTTATAACTTCAAATAATCATTGGCACGTACATACAAAAAAATGTTCTCAATGCTGTAATAAAAAATACTACTCGTTTACTACATTGATAACTGTAATAAAAATAAAATTGTGCGTGCAGGAAGTGAAGTATAATATTTTTGTTTATCAAAAGTTCTTTTTTTTTTCGAGCTGTCTACACTGTTGACCTGGAAAGGCCTCTACAGTTTCACCGGACTACAATTTGAAAAGTATACATTTTAGATAATACTGTAACATATTATCTAAATACTATCTGAACGTTCTGAAGAACTTTTACTGTTATATTTTTTTTTTTATAACATATTAACTAATAAAAAACTTATTATATATTGTTATATAAAATAATCTCATTATTCTATCTCATTTTAATAATAATACTAGTTAAATCAATGACTTTCTACTTTCTTACGAATATACCTTATTTGTAAAGTAGGTACATAATTATTATTTCTGATTTTATGAACTATAATATCTTTAAGGATTCTTGTTTTAGATAAAATATGCATATTTACAAACAAATGGTAGAATGAATTGTGTACTAATTTGATAATATTCATTATACAATATTAAACTCACCTCATGACACGTCACATAGTTTATAGTATTTGAAAAGCAATTATGATAATGCGAGTTTATGCTATGAAAAACATATTTTGATGTTTACTAGTTCACGACTCTTTATACTACAATGTGACCAAGTCCTTCTAAACTTCTTGACAAATATTCTATTGTATATTAAGATAAATACAATATATATACAATAACATATACTATACGAGTATATATAACACATATATCATATTATTTTATTATTATAATCAGTATAAAGTAATAATAAAAACATAATTATTGGAACGATGCATTCCTTGTCAGACTGTAAACGTGGTTGGCGACGACTGGAGTCAAGGATACACGATTTAGTGCGTCACCGACCCACCCGTATTCGCTTGATGTCGAGTCGAGCCGATTCCCGCCCGATTCAACGTCTCCTTAAACCTGAGCGTGACGGTTTACTTTCGTTCACTGATTAAAGCGCCTATAGAAGTTTTCACTTCAAAAAACACTTGTGAAACAACAACAAATAATCAAATCGTACTTATTTAGAGATATAAGTAGTTATACATTCACCGAAACTATTAGCGTTTTTATTATGCTTTCCGTCATATAAATCAATCGTAAGTGTCATTTATCTTTCTCAAACTGTCGCTAGTAAATAAATGGCACATATAAAATAACAAGCAAAGCTTATGTTTCATTTGTCAAATATGCAGTTGACTGCGCAGGAATAATTGGTTTCAATTTCATAAAGTAGGTGTAGAGAGTGACAGTAATAAGCGGTGTGAACATAACAGGCTGATATGTGTTCCAAGGATTTCTATTATGCTGTTTAATTCTAATTTGAAATAAATCTATCCTCGTACTCTCAAAACATAATACCATATAATTAAAATCTATTCCATAATTAATCTTCTGTATGTTTGTTACAACGTACATCGCTTGAAAACTACAAAACCGATTTGCATGTGAATGTTTCAAATGAATATTGAACTAAATCCGAGGAAAATATTACAACGTTTTTTCATGAATAATTACGTATATTGTAACCCTTTGGTACGTTAAAGTAATGCTAGTCTAAAATAAATAGCTTAATTAACAAACGATTCTAATTGAGATCCATCAATTAAATATTCACGCTTCGGAATCTGAAAGAATAAAACAAAACGAAATGTAATAATTATTTCATTGTTAAAATATAAAAAATGTAGAAATAATAGGACGAGTGATGAATATAAGTGATTGTGATGTATTATTTTTTTGCTATATTAATTGTAAAAGCAAGTTGAATTTCACACAGAAACCTTGAGTAATCGCTTTGAATCTGTTGAGAATTTTTCATTTGTTTATTTAATTGAAAGCATAATACAAAATTACATACTAACGTTTAATAAAAGAGATTTAAGGAAAATCTAACATAAATCAGATAAAATAAGCAAATAAAACATATGCAAAGAAAATCAGCGTATTTATGCTGTATTCATTTTTTTTGGAAATTTATAAATGACCATTTTTTTAATGTATTTAGGCGATTTACTCAGTGGGAGAATGCTCGGACACTACGTCGTACGACATAAGTTCCAATTCCTGTAATCATACGAAGCTTTCAGTGAATTAAAACATTGTTATATAGATCTAGATTACCGGCAACGAGTTGAAAATCTGTCGCCAAGCACCTATAGATATGTTCTGGCAACTACACTTGAGGGCTAGTCTCCGTCTAGACTTAGCGTGTTTACCGTCTTAGACCAAACGATCATTTAACATCAGCTGAGATTGAATGGCTAAAACTCATAACGTTAAAAAACAAATCATTTGAAGTTTCATATTAGACATTAATACCAAGAAATTATATAAATAGCTAAAGCATCTACTCGTAAAAATAACTCGTGTTTAATTGTCTTAATAAAAAAATAGAGACAATGTCATTCTGAAAATAATATGATTTTAACAAATTAATTGAAGTATGAAATGGTAAATGAAACGGTAAATTAATTACTATTGATAACCCTAATTTTTAAGCGTGTTTCTATTTATATTCGTTGAAAAAGAATAATTTCGTTTATAAACTTACCATTTTTATAGTCTTTTTCTTTATCCTTCAGCAGTTTGGGAGCGAAATGGTGTGTAAGTAGGTACCCGATTGGAGTTGTTATTAGTATGGCTTGCACTACTAACTTCATCAGTAGTTCTGAATATTCTATATATTCCTTATTGTGACTGCTACGTGATATTAATGTATTGAGCGCTAACGGACATAATACCGCCTAAAAACAATAAACAAATGTATATTCTTTTTTGTCTTTGTGATAGACTACGTTTTTATATGATATTTTTTAAAGTAATATTATACTTTTTACCTCTACAATAGATTTGGGCATCCATGCGCAACAAATGAAAAGTTTTTCTTTGAGTGTCATATTCCAGCACGTTAGGGCTGCCACGCTCAGTCGAACCACCAAACAGATAAGTAGAATTCCAAAACCTTTTAACATTGATTCGGTTATCGAACTTTGTATCTGTGGAAAAATAATTAAATTTCAATATTTATGGAATCTTCTCATTAATGTAACTAGTGATCTAATTTATAATATCTGTATTATAACTCCATTAAAATAGTTCGAACATATTTTTGGGCTTTCGTCTATTTATTAATAGTATATATTTGCTTATAATAATAAATGCAATTAGTTTTAGCCCTAGATAATATAATTCCGGAAGCCGAGGTTAACGTTATTGCGTGCGGTAGTCGTAGACACGTCCTTTTAACATATCTATAAAACAAAATAACATACATTATTATTTGTTCCTTGTGAACTCGCATATCACTATATTTTAATAGAAATGAGTACCTAAATTACATAATATTTTTATCAAAAAATTTACAATATCGATATATACATTATGTCAGAGTATAAACGAAATAATAAGTTTTTTAGATGAACAATATATTCAAAACATATCAGTACTAATTTTTAAATTCTCTTTTCATACAAATAACTGTAAGCAAAGAAGCTCTAACAATATATTTCATCATCATCATCCTGTGAGAGATCCACTGCAAGGGAAATAGGCTTCTTCTCGAAAGGTAGGTATGGGTATAATCAGAACAGCAACCCACGAAGTAGTGGCGATTCGAAACTCCCGGAAACGAGAAATCCCCAGTTCTATATTTTGCCGCATACGGCGGTACTACAAGAACATTTATCAGGTCAGGTTTCCTTATTGTATTTTCTCTCACCTTCAACCGATAGTGTCACCAACTGAAATTAGTAAGTGTATGCGAATTCTGAACAATTCGTGGGTAGGTGCCGGGGAACTAACCCGCGTACACAGGTCTAACCACTCGACCAAAATGACTTTATACATTTACAAGTATGAAATACTGGATAATAACTATTTGGACTATTCATTAAAAATAATTATTATCAAAATACTAACGAAAACTTATTTATTATAATCCTATATTATTTATTAAAAGTATTTTTCCATTTCGAACGCTAGTCACGTAGTTGCTATAATATTTCCTCAGTTTTTATGTAAAACTATCTATACCCGCAGCTCCATTCGTATAAACTACAAAGATATAGATGTTTATTTTTTCAAAAGGTTTTTTAAATATTACACGGGTTTTTATAGACAAATACATTGTGGGGCCTCTTTGCATACAATATTTATTTACTGTCCAATGAGATCTAATTGATAGCTGTTAAGGTCTAATACATTTAATTATGATAACGAAACGATTTTATTTGATAAGGTTAATATTTTATTTGATGTATTAATTTTTTTAAATGTATTGTTAACCTAAAAGCGGTCATTATTACTCCAAGCTGAAAGTTAAATTTAAGGCACTATCGTTTTTTACATACTAGTGACTGTCCAATGGCCGAAATTTGTGCACAATTAATAAATTATTCAAGTTTGAACGATAATAAAAAAAAAAAATTGATAACACTAATACTTGGCAATATCTACTAAACAAAAATGAAATAAAGAAAATCGGTTAAGAAACAGACGAGGAAGATGTTCTTCCGTTTTTCCTTTGTCTGCTTACCTAATTAGGTCATAACTACTGTTACAACCTTATTATTTATAATTTTCGAATATTGCCCATATACTTCAAGTAATTTTGAAACTAGAACGTTCGCGCTTTCCGAAAATGAAAAAGAAATCAGTTTTATTCATTTTCAAAGATAGAGAGAGTGGTCGCAAAACGAAGATAGATTTGCGGGTATCGCGTTTCATCGCTGTGGTTACGCGCCAACAGAGATTTTCAACATTCTGAGAAATTGAAAATATAACTACGGTTTGTTTATCGCACTATCAAACGGTACATTGAAGATAGAAGTTTTGAAAATCGTAAGAGGGTACAGCAGACCACGTAGAGTTAGGACACCAACAGCCATTAAAGCAGTGAAGGCGCGAATCCGGTGAAATTCCTTGTGGAAGCAAACAATCTTAGCTCTTCAGATGGAGTTAAGCAGAACCACGATCAAAAGAGTATTAAATGTAGACCTGGGACTACGAACTTATGATAAAAAGAACGGACGTTATTTGAACGAGCGTTTGAAAACAATTAAGCTGAAAAGACCTCTCAGGCTTCATTACGGCGATACGCGGGATAAAATACCAGAAAATTTTGTTTTTGAATGAAAAAAATTTGGATATCGAAGAAAGTTATAACAAACTAAATTGAAAACAGCAAGGCATATTATCCTTCGTCATTCATGGCTTGGCTTGGAGTTTCATATTCAGACTTAACTGAGGTTTTTTCTGTGAAATATGTGTGGGAAACAGTGCTGGTGTGTACCAAAATACCCTTCGTAAGCAAAATATATATTGTTAAGGTAATAAACAATGCAGACGAAGACGCGGGTATTTGCTAGTAGTTTATAAAATAGTTTACCACAAAATAAGTTCCAGTGTAGGCGAAAACCACGGGTTCTAAAGTAGCCCATACGACTCGGTACACAGTAGATGCTGGGTTGTTGTTTAATTTCCAACCATCCCGCGCCCAGTGAGCCGCTGCTGTTGCGTTACATGCAAGTACTGCCACTCCGCCTGAAACCAAATAAATTCTTTGTTAATTTCAAATACAATTAAATTTTAAATACAAACAATAAACCATTATTAAATAAACTAAAACTGTCAAATCATTTTAAAATTACTTTTTAAAATTTATTCCCTGAGAAAAAGCACCTAGTGGTAAGGGGTTGATATACTACCAATAAGAAACTCCGATTGAGTTTGTTTTTTTTATGTATTTTTTTTAATAATACAAGTCAATAGTATAATTATACATGGATATACATATGTCTTTGTTTGTGATTTAAAATTATATATGGCGGTGAATGATAATTTATTGTGAGTATAGGTGATAAAAGTGTTTTTTATATTTTAAACTTTTTAAGTGGGTCTACAGATTAGGGGTTAATTGTTGATATGTATTCTTTCTATTTGTTTACGTTATAAATTATTATTAGTACATTATTATTTCATAAATCGTTTAGTCTACTTATTTATGGTATCTTACTTGATTCTGTATACAGATATATAGCTAGTTAATTTTAAAAAAGTGTTTTTATTTATTAAAATGTTATCAATTGCATTTAATGTCTTTTTTTAAGTTATAAAAATGTAACTTCTTACGTGGGTACGGTACGGGTATAAGTACACACATAAGTTTTTTTTAAAGATGTTTTATAATACATTAACTCAATATATGTGGATATATATTGAAAATAAAATAATTCTTATTAAAATTATTATTATTATTTACAAAATTATTTTTATTCTATAATGCCTTATTTTACTGTAACTATAAAAAAGTATTTCAACTATATCCATTTTATTATACCGTTCAAGGTACATAGTAATACTGATAAATAATAGTCAGGCTTGTTCTTCCGCATAGGTCTGCTATTGTGATATGTGCGCGCCATTTTCAAATCACATTTTTCCATTAAACAGTCCACGAGAAATACAGCATACGTGCAGACTTGTTATTTCTGTATCATTGGGTTAGGGGACAGTTGAAGGAAAATATATTATTTTCTTGACACTAAAAATTAGATTTAATACTACCGCATATCATATTTACTTTATATTGTTATAGTATTAACGACATTAAATACTTAAAAGGATGGTAGTTTTCACGATTAGTGGCAACGGTTGGAGACACTCCAATGCTTATATTGTATAATATGTCCTGTATATCTTTATGAATATAAAATGATTTACATATGTTATTTGCTGTTTAATTATAGTTTATCTGCCGAATTAGGAATAACAACAAGAAAATGAACTACCTCTGCCGTGTTGAATCCGTGTACGTGGGAGATGTAATTAATAATACAGTACAAATCTTGTGTGTATGAGAAACGAGCCTACTAAAATGATTGTTATTTATTACAGATGAAATTGTCATCCTGTGTTATAAATAGCTACGAATGAATGTCTGTTATTGGATATCATTGGTACTGATTGTTCTGAATAACAAACGACCTAAGATTTTCATAGCACTATCAATCAAACAGATATATTTTTTATTACTTGTTGTCTTGAATAAACATCCGAACGAAAATATTTACACCCTTTTTTCACAAATCATTGGCAATTAAAATCCTTCGTGCCACTAAAACGTCAATTAAGGTTAGTATATATTTATACATAATGATATTTAGCTAATCTATGTTCAACATTTTTTGTTGGTTATACGCAAGCCAAATTGGACGTGATTAAAAAAAAATAGTTTTTTTTTGAGACCACGACTGCAATTGAAGCTTTTTTTCGGATCGCATTTTAAAAACTGAGAACAATATTTATTTAAATCATTGATTAATTTCGAATTGAAGCATGGGCGTCGCCATGTTGGCCTTGGCTGCTCTGCAGAGTGCCTTTCACTTTACCCCTACTTCGCGACGGGCTGTAGCGACATGCGATAGATGGATGAAAACATTTTAGGCGATGAAAAAAAGTTTTTCGCTAGTAAATCTCATCTAATAAGCTATACTAACCGGCCCCACCCCATCCCAAATGCAACGTGAAAAAGTTTCCGAAGAGTCCGCCGAGTAACACGAACAAAACTCGTAACTCAGTGACGTAGAAATGCCGCGCGTGTGGAATCAGCTTCGAGAGGCTTCCCCACGCCACTCCTAGCGCGACTCCCGCGAACAACGTCACCGCTACCTGTAACCACACGTGACTTTACAACTTATGAAACTATACGTTGAAGTTTACTACCTATTCATTACTCATTCTCTGGGATCTGTTTCGATAAAATACATTATTAGGTACAATTTAGTGATTATTTTGCTTTGAACATTAACAATTTTTTAATACTTTTCAGGTTTTAGTGTTTGACCACAATCCCATGTAATGACAAATGATGATGTCGTCTAATATCATAAAAAACAAGCTAACCCTAGACGGGTCTGGTTCTCAAGTGCAACTACTGGAATATACTAATAGGTGCTTGGCGATAGATATTTAATTCGAGGATTATAGTTTCATCACGATGTTTCCTTTTAACAAGAGTTTTCGTTCATAATCCGATTAATTTTATTTATTCTGAATATATATACCTTAGTATATCGATATGCATCGCCAGCATCACTGAATATAAAGCTATAAACAATTCCATAGACACCGACACTTAGCGCCGTGTCAATTCCTCCAGCTGTGCAGACTAGCTGGGGCCAGTGGTGCGTCCTGTTTGGACTTGTACCGACTTTCAGCACTGTCGGCATAACTACAGCGCATGATAGTGAGGCATAAATAGATCCAAGTAGGATACCTGTGAATAAATATAATAATGACATTAAATAACATTGGGGTAATTGATGAAGCGATGAAATTACCGATATGGATTTATATCGTCCTACAAACTATAGTTTCGGTAACGAAAAACATTTTGATGAATCTAATAGCATGATGAGAGGACCATTTCAAATGCCTATCTATCTATAATTCTCAAGTTAAACATTTGTAACCAAACATCTACAGAATGGAATGTTATGCAATTGGGGAGCCAATTGTTTTTGAATTTACATGTTACCATCTGCAGACATATTTACATAGCTACGTTATTTTTACGTAAAACGTAGAACTCGAATTAAAATGGAACACATTTAGGTTGATAAATTTAATCAATCGAATGTGAATTGTGATTTGAAATGTAAGCAAATATTACTGATTCTTTTATAAAACCTGACTTGGACGAAATATCTGCTCCTAATTAAATATTAAAATATTTTGCTGGAGTGGTGGCATACTAGGCGTTCCTATTCATCCCTCAGTAGTAAGAAACGTATTATTGATTGATCTTAGTTATGAATACGATTTTATTTGGTGTTGTTTTTAGGTAAAGTATAGACTGCAGTAATCATTTAACATCTGGTGAACTGCAAGCCATGTTTATTGCGTTTTATTTAAAAACATACAAAGTTGTCAAGTAATTAACGCCATAATATGCAAATAACATCCACAACGTAACACTGAAATCAAAACTCAACGTTGAAAGTTTTTCGCTTTGATGCTTTGTCTGTTGAAATCGGGCCGTGTAATTACAGGTGTGCGCGCAGAGAAAGGCTTCGCGCGGCTCGAATGGAGTGCGGCTGAATGCCGCTCGGCTCTGAGCGTTGCGGTGCGACACAGAGCATCGCACATCATGCGGGGAAAATGCATTCAAATCTTCTGTAATACGAGCACCACGCCAGAATTTATTGAATTGGCTTTGTATAGCCACACATTTCGCTCTCGGTTGTGTTCAACGTTCGCGACAAATTTTATTACGCGAGGTTTGGGGTGTATTTCGCTCTATCGAACACCAATTTTGTTTCTATATCGAGTTTATGGTTGTTTATATTTAGTTCATACAGCGAATAAATAATTTCTCCTTGTGCCAATTTAAGTTATTGATACAACGTGATTTAATAACGTATTTGTTCGTACGAGTATTTGTATTTGTTACACCTATTAGAAAATATTGATATCGTAGTAGATATTATTGGAATATTTCATTTGTTTTCGATTCTACATCGTTGGTACATCTAGTTAATATACCTCACATCGGTTAGCATATAAAACCTGTTTTTAATATAATAGCTGGTTTTCTCTGTGCCAAGTACAACCACACTATTTTAATATTTTAATTAACTTACAACCTGCAACGTGTTCGTAGATGTTAATTACAATATACAAAATAGGCTTAAAATATACATATTAGTATAGATTAATTCTATTTAAGTATGAAAATGAGATAAAAAAATTTGCGTCTTCCATTTTTTTTAAATATTTTATAGATTTTAGCGTTGGACCACAATCTCACCTGATGTGTAACGACGATATTAAGCAAGGTTGTAAACACACTAAGCCTAGAGGGACTGGCTTTCAAGTACAGCTACCGAAATATACCTATAAGTGGTGCTTGGAGACAGATTTTTAACTTGAAATGGTAACTAGCCAGGCACGCTTAGAAAAAATCAAACTGTCTGATTTTCTCTTTGTGTGCTTAAAACGTGAAAATCACTGAACTAATTTACAGGATTCTTAAATTATAGGTGTATTCTCCGCTGAGGTTTTAGTATGTGTTTATATACGTAATGAGGTTTAACATAAATAAATTCGACATATCATCACTACCGATACATTATGTCTCAATATTACATTTAAACTATTAGATGGTAATCAATAGAATAGAGTACTCGATCCTATACAATATATACCTATATAAGTAAAATAATATAGGTAGATCGTTATGGGACACATAACTCAAGAAGTACAGTTACAATGTATTTTTTTAATATTACCTCATACACTTGGTCCTTATCAAAAAAAATATCACGATAATTTTATTCAACATAAAGTTATTAGTATGTTATAGTAGAATGGCGACAACCGTAAGATTCTCTAGAAGTTTCCTTATGCGCACGCTAAGGTTGTGGAATGGGTTACCAGCCACGGTGTTTCCCCAGAGTTATGACATGGGTTTCTTCAAAAAAGGATTGAAACACGTTCTTCAAGGTCGGCAACACAATAGCGATGCCCCTGGTGTTGCAGTTGTTCATAGGCGACGGTAACCATTTCACATCAGATGGGCCGTCTGCCTGTTTGCTGCCCTTTGGCATAAAAAAAAAAAAAAAAAAAAAAAATATTACTGTGTTAAGAAACTTTTGATTTTTATAAGCACTACGCGTTCTGTGATGTGTGTTTTCTCGCCGTGTAGAATAAGTGGTGTGATACTTATGTTTGTTCTTTTGTACATAAATTATATTGTTAAGATAATAAATGACGCAGACAGAATTGTGGGTATCCGTTAGTTACTAAAAATGGGTAATATTATAAAACTCACTTTTTATATTTATTTTTAAGGTTTGGTTTTTTAAATTTAAAGAGCTAGACCATCAAATCGGACGTGTCGCTCTATTGTCCCTAAGATTACAGTTTTATGTTACAAAGCCTACTAAAAACGTTAAACACGACACACAAAATATTAATTTCAACAGAATTAAATAATATTGTCAACATAATTCGATATATTAATCCTTTACAGTGTCCTCTTTAGGTACCCTTTTAGGTAATCAATATTGTCTACAAAAAGTTTCTAACATTTAGACATAAACCACGTAATAGGAAAAGGGAATGTTTTTTTTCTTAAGTCTTGTGTGTTTCCCAGTTTGGATCATAGGCTAAGAACGAGATCGAGAAAAAAACTGCTCGACGCTTGAGAAATGTTCTGTAGTGTATAATGAATGCTCTTAAGTTTCAACTGTTTGGTGACAAAAACAAAAACCATCAGTTCCTCGGTGCTTGAAATATCATGAGTATAGTTTATGGGAGTAAGCCACAATTAAACCCCTTTCATTTTGATGGTACGAAGTACTTGTGTAACGTATATTACTGACATGCTGGTATTACGTCATAATCACCCAATACATAATTATGCATATTTTAGTAAATTTTGTATGATAATACATTTAATCTTATACAAAGTAAGAATTTATATATTCCTATTGTTGGTGTTACATTACTGCAAATCAAGAATGTTATAAACCGGGTGATATACATTTATTGCGCTATATTCCGCTCGAATGTTGCAGCATTGCGAGAGTCGAGTAAGTTAATCACATATTCTTTAGTAATTCTTCGGCAACTTTAACCACTTTGAAACCTCTTTAACACTCTTAACAGAACCTGCGTATTTTACCAGAGTGCTTCATTTATACACTGGCTGGGCCCGCGATTCCGTTTTCATGAACTGTAAAATTGTAGCGACACACAAGCATGGTATACTGGTTTACTGCAACTATTCAGATGAAAAAGTAGAAGTGGTACGCTAAGATTAGTCAGATTAAGTGAATGACTACTAAAAACACACCGCTCAGGTGGCGATCACATGCTACCTGGGTGTAATTATAATCTCATCGACAAACCGCATACAATACGGCGAATCGTTATTATCTTAGCTTATAGCATTTATTGTTTTATTGTTTAGTTGTTATTGTCATTAGATTTACTTTTCTTTTATAACCCTATGATTATTTGTATTTGTATTGCCGGCTCACTTCTACTTTAATCATTTGCACGTACTGTATTTTTGTTTCTAATAAATGCACTCAGCCTAATAAACGAAGGTTCTGCATTTTCAATGCGACCATGGCCCAGGGTTAGTTTGCAGCCGTCTGGATAAAGACCATAGTGATAGATATTTACAAACCCGGAAAAAAAGCGACTATCACCCGATCAATCTATTCGATACACTCTGTAAGGTCTATGAGCGACTCGGATATAATATGACTATAAGACGTCTGTCCGCCCTATTCTTAGGTGTAGTTGCCCCGTGTTCAAGTATCGCACGAAATCGCTTCTTACGCAAATGAATCGGTGCACCTTATTACGCTCGGAACTAGTTCATAAGGAGTTGAATATTCCTTCGATCCAAACGTACATAGAGTTCTTCACAATTCATTATTTTTATAGGGCCACAAATTATTTTAAGCCGTATCCGCCGCGAAATACCCTTAAGTCCCCTACACTATATAATGGCAGTGAATTATTTGTACACTAACATCTCTTTAAACACAGCATGCGGACGCCGAAGCCCATAAAGCCACCGATCACATTGCCGTGGTCGGGCAGTCAACTTCGCTTCCACACATCAGCTGTGACCATCCTTTTTTTTTTTTATATAAGTTCGGTAAAATGACTGTACGATACCTGATGGTAAGTACGGTACAGTCCAAAAACAACGTCGACTGTCGGTGTTAAATACCAACGGCAGTCGTCGTCATCATGCCGACCTGAAAAAGTGCCTCTTCACGCCTCGTTTGAAGGACCCCATATCATAAGAGGGAGGGAACACACTAGTCGGGAGGCGATTCCACATCTTCACAGTACGACAAAGATAAGAATTTTCGAACTTCTTCGTTCTTGCCGAGAAGGTTTCGTGAATCTGTGGAGCCGCGTACCCGCCCGTGTGGTTCTGAAGTGGAAAGGAGAAGATGGGATGAGGTTCAATAATTCTTCAGAACACTCGCCATGATACAGCCGATAAAACACGCTCAATGAGGCGATGTCTCTTCGTAACTGTAGCGGTTCAAGGTTGTTAGTGATGTCTGTATCATTCACAATGCGGACAGCCCGCCGCTGTAACCTATCTAGGGCATCGAGGAGGTATTGGGCGGAACCATCCCAGAGATGCGAACAGTATTCCATACACGGCCTAACTTGTGCCTTGTAAAGAAGGTTTAGCTGGCCGGGCGTGAAAAACCGTCGCACTCTGTTCAGGATGCCCAATCTCTTAGATGTTGCGGAGATAACACTCACAACATGGTCCCTGAGGTTAAGGTCACAGCAGATATCGATCCCTAAGATACTTAAGCTGTCACTCTTTGCAAGCGAGTCATTCTGAAGAGTGAGGGGACGATCCTTGGCAGTATCTCAAGCCTAGGTTCAATTCCCCAGAGTGGAGTCATCAACCATGCTGTTAGCATGATACAGTAACACCTTATTCACTAGTTAAGCACACAAACGGACAGAAAATAGAGAGAGATATTCTTTTTAAAAGGTGTTAAGATAACGACAATAATAGATTACGTCACTAGAACTATACAAAGCCAGTGCTCGTTACATATGTCATACAAGTGAGACTGCCAAAATATAATACACTTTCGTGTCAATATTTTTATTTTCACGGTAACTTTATTATTACTATTATTTGGCTGCGGCTTCGCTCGCGTTAATATAGATTTGACCAATCCCTCGGGAACAGTACTTTTTTTTATATGAAATATATATACCCTACGTTTTTTTCTGTACCTCTCATAAGGTGTATGTAAAATTTTATGATGATTGGTTGAGTAGTTAAGGTGTGAAAGGGTAACGAACAAACAAACTCATATTCGCATTTATAATATTAGTAAGGATGGTAAACATTAACGTTTTGTTAATAATTTAATATCCTACGTTATGTTATGATTACTTACCCCATATCCAAGGATAGTTCATGAAAAACCGCATGCAAATAGCTAGAGTGGCCACTTCAGCGCTCCAAGGTAAAACACCGAGAGTAGATACTTGTCGCCAATTTTTTTTCATAAACTTCACATCCCAGCCCAGTGACGATTTGCCAAGTATTATCACTGGGTAAATTTTTCTATGAAATCGGAAAAAAATATTTGTTTAACTCTTTGTTATCATGATAAATTGCAGTAGTATACATAAATAACAACAGTAGCATTGTGTTGTTCAAGGTTATAGTACTTTTGTGATCTCCAAATATGTCGTAGTATCGTTGGCTTGGCAATTAAACAGGACAGTTCAGTCAAAATTCAACAAGAAGCGCAACTTTAATAATCCAATAAATTTTCGAGATTTGTAGAATTTATAAATTAGATATAAGTTCAATTTAGTTGTTTTATTTTAAAACCCATACATTGGTATACTTTTGATAGGGCAACAGCTATTCTCTATTACGAAGAAATACGTTAATAATTAAGACGTCAGTAAATATTTAGAGTATGTATAATCAGTATTATCGTTTATGTTATCAGTTTACCAAAGGCTTCAACTAAACTTTTGTCGTGTCCTAGTAAAGCAACGAAAGAAAAATTATACATAAAACTTTTTATAACGATTAAAAATGTTGAATAAGATATATAATTTGAATACATGGTATAATCATATCAATATCGAAATATTATAAATAATTAAACATAAACACATTATATATAGGTATTTCGATTAAACATAAATAATAAGTAAAGGGAAATACAAAAAAAGACATTTTAATTTGCAAATACAAAATGTTCCCAGCATTTGATGTCTTTTGTTATTCTAGAAATAAAAAATTATCATTTGTTTGTCAAATATTTATAGGTGCCTTCAGAAATTTGTCTGTTTCATAGCTGTAGTATAAGGTCCGATCTCTTTGGTCTGTTTTGTTGGAATAAAAAAAAGTTCTGTTTCAGAAATGAAAATAGTACATAGAAAGCTTTAAATTGATTAAGTGCATATATAAATGTAAATAAAAATGTTGTATTAAGTTTTGACCAACATTTACACAAATATATGTAAGTGATACGAAGTTCACCGGGTCATCTAGTATAATATAAAAAACGAAATCATTTTCAACGTTCCACGATTTATTTTTAAATTACCTTAGAAATCCGTCTATTTCCGGGAACTCTCGTATATCAAGGTAACCCAAGTTACGTGCAAGGATTCCAGTTATTAAAGCTGCCAGAAGGGGTGGAAGTGTGGTTACTCCTTGTAAAATTTGCCCACTGCCCCATGCTACGACTGCCACAAGCGTCAGTCGAAACCACTGACCATTTAAACTCCAACCTTCACCCCATGCGCACCATAACAGACCCCATATCAACAAACCTAAAATGTATTTATAACTTATAGACTGAGATGTTTTTTATTGATATATTAAACTTTTTGTTTACGAGTTGTAAATGATAAATGTTTATCAACTAAGCTATGCGCTTTGATTTTAAGTTTAGCCGCGTTTATATGTTCTAAAAAAAATTAATATTTCATGTAATTTTACTGGGACTCAAAAATATTCTTTATTGAAATCTTATCTACTTATTGTTATGTTTTAGGTTTTAATGGCTGTGAAAGGGTTTCAAATCAATTTTCTTCTCTATATTTTTTAAGTGATTCTATTAATTATTACATTTATATTTTTCTATAATTTTTTTTAAGCGATTAACGTGTGTAACACCAATTTATACTCCTAATATCACGATAGATAACTAAATATGAAAAAACACGGATTTCCATTCATGAAAGCAGAATAATAATTTTACAGTATTACATGTTTAGGTTAATTGCATGATTGTTTAAATCTTTACGGGGTTTTTTCATTAAAAATAAATTAGGTCTTTGACATAGATCCAAATCCAATTTACATAATACGATTGAAATGAAAATGTAATGTTTAAATTTTCATATCTTCTAAAACTCATAGATATTAAATTTGTTTTCTAAATTACAATTCAATTTTTCAATTTTCAAGTGAACTACATGTATTTTTATAAGTTTTATTTAATAAGAGAGAATTCATTATTTGTCTTTTATGTTATAAATTGAAAATTATTAAAAAAAGTATAATAATTATATTTCGTGTGCAACTAGACCCAGTGGTCTTTGATTGCCTCAAGCGTTAGCCTTTAAAGCCCAGTGCAGGCCCGTCAGGCCAAAAGCGGTTGATTAGTTCGAAACAACAAAAAAATAAATTGAGTGACTGGGACCTTACAGGCTGGTATTGTTATAAAATTAATAGGGGGTTTATAAAGACTTTAAGAAATATATATTTATAATATATGTAAACACAATATTTTAAAATACTCACCCAACGTAATCAATGAAATGTAATGATTTAATGACTCCGTTGCAGAATTGATCCACGACCGATTTTTATGTTGCACATTATCTTGTATAATAATTTTTTGCGCATTAAAGCCTTTCGATAAGTCATTTCTGTAAAGGTTAGTTAACATTAGGTAAATTATTTAGAAACCGCTTTTTTAAGTTTAATTAGTGTTAACTGAGAATTTCATAATTTACTAAAATCTTACAACGATTGTTTCTTGAAACTCATCTCACCACTTGATACTCGTATTTTGTCTATTAAACTGTCGTCTTCGTTCATGACTGTATTTTATTATATTACATTTCGGTTTATATTAAGATATTTTATGAATGACAAGCCTATAAATACAATTATCTATGTATTTGCGCAAATAAAAAGTACTTACTCACTTTTCAGTTCTTCCTCGCCGTGTATTATGTAGACACCTTTGTCGAGGACAGTTGCCGCTTCCTTATCTGAAAGATACATTTATTTAAATCAACTATTTCAGTAACAGACAGTGTTTTAAAAATATTTCGAGACTTCATTGAACATATCAACAATATAGTGCAATGGTTTTAAACTTTAAAATGGTACTGGCGAGTGTGTTTCTGTAAATGAAGTTAAGAGAATTAACTAATAATTTTAAGGATTTTATAACTTTTCTAAACGTGTCTTTATACAAGTCAATCAATCCCCTTCTTTATATGGAATGCTTAATGAAATTACTGAGGAATTATGTACGTCGTAACAAAGATCGTCTCGGTCCCGTTATCAGTAACCGTTGGTCATTTAAATAATCATTGCCATGATTGAATTTCTGATATTGGAAATCAATGTCAGTGATTGCTTCTCTGAGGTTGAGTTATTTATGAATATTATTATATTGATCTATATTCAAATGAATATTCATATGTAAGTTGTATTTTAGAATAACATTGTTATATATGACCATGTACTTCTATTATATCGTGTAATGTATATATGATAGACGATGCTTATAATTTATAGAGAGAGATAAATATTTGCGTTAAATATATATTGAAAATAGGATTGTTAAGTGAATTATAAGTATTTAGATATAAAGTATTAGTTAATATATATAAAGCGTGAAGGTACGTGTTATACATATACGAGTATATATAAGATGATATACACTTTTATAATATCGTTATTTATTATTACACTAGCTGACCCCGACGAACTTCGTACCGCCTAACAGTCGATTCTTTAAATATATTTTTTTAATACTTATTCTGCTATTCGGGACCATCGTATAAATATTGACATTCATATTTATACGATACTAATATCACTCAATTGTTTTGTCTTCCCGGAACCTCTCCACTAACACTTAAACTTTATGCTATGGTATTAAAGTTCAAATTGACTTTTAAGTATTATTACGAATCGTTTGTATGGAAGTATAGAAAAGTGTTGTTTTTAGACTTTTCCAGGCAATTTTTTTAGTTTTTCTCTCCGTAAGATCCATCCCCGTACTTCAAGGAATATTCTAAAAAAAGAATTAGCGAAATCGGTTCAGCTGTTCTCGAGATTTGCGCTTAGCAACACATTTAGCGATTCATTTTTATATTATAGATATAAGAAAATACAATACTTTTGTTACTTGTAAAAATTACTTTTCTTACGTCGAAAGGAAATCTAATAAATATAACTTCATCCGAATTACAGTTACAACAAGATAAAGGGGTTACGACGTCTCCTATGCTTAGTAGTACGCTGTTTGTTAATTGCAATAATTATTTGTGTGATTTAAATAATGAAAATAAGGTATTGTTGTAATTCGTAATTGCTTTACGCTGTACTCGTGTAAATTTATTTGCTCCCTTTAGATTTATTACATATAAATATTATTTATAAATGTGAAAGTACGTTTGTTTTAATGTTTCCATTTCACCACGTTTATACGGCTGAACAGTCCTTATATAATTTAGCATATAAATTAATTATATCCTGGAATAGGATGTAAATATTTGTTATTAATCAGTTATTATTAAAGTTCAGAAAAGTTCTAACAGCTCGTGTAGTATAGACGAAAATAATTCCTGTCTCAAAGTAAATCAACATAAAGTCGAATTTACTAAAGTACCAAAAAAGAAATTGTTAAGTGATAGACATAATAAGAAAGTATTTTTTGAAAGATATATTTTGTTGTATAAATAGAATCGATTAATTTTAAATTTATGGATATAAAATTGATTACTCTAACGTTCTGCTGTAGATAATGAAATATTTATTTTACATTTACTCGGTAATAAACTTTGTAAGTGGTAGAAAGGGATGAAGTGAAAGCACAAATAGTATTTTGTTATAGACGAAAACACTAATACAAACTGTTCAGTAATAGAATACAGAGATATACTATGTAATTGTATCCTTTGTATTTAATTGTTTTTAGTTAAAGTCTCAATTTGCAAATGACCAATAACATTCCGGTCGCAAAAATGAAGAGTCATTCATTAGAGGACTAAAAATAAGTTATTATTAAAATCATAGTTTATCAACTAAGCTATGTGCTTTGATTTTAAGTTTTACCTTAAAAATGCCTTTAAATTAAAGCAAAACATTGTGCTTGAGAGTTTGGTCATTACTAGGCTTAGAGCGTTACTATTGTTGCAGGTAAAATTATAGTCATGCCAGACTTTTCCTTACGCGGTCAGGATACATAAAGAATAAAGAAAAAAAAAATGCGTCTATCAGTGTGTACACGCGAAGTAGGTAAACGTTCATTGTTTTATATGTATTAAACTCTATTATAAAGCTTTATATTCAATTAATCTTGTATATACGTAATGCATCTAATATTGTATTAAACTGTACTTAAAAAATAGTCTATTTCAGTTATGCTTATAGATGTTTCAGTACATGATTTTGTTATCTACTATCTATCTATGTTGTCATACTTGTAGCAACTAAATTAAGAAATATAAGTTTTGCCCACAATACGAGTATCATCTAAAAAGCTTGAAAACACTGCATTAATCATTGTATACAATCCATTTAAAAAAATTAAAATACTTATTTGGTTTTTTTCCGAATGAATTTATTGCTTTTCCATGTTTCATTAATTCATATGTGATATTATTTATTAGATATAAAAATACTAGTTCATTGAATAGTAAAATAAAATTTAACTTAATATACGACACACATCTTATTTTCTTAACTGGAAATAATTTTTATATGTATGAAATAAATTAGTCTCTCAGTATATTACTACATATTGTAAAACAAAGTCGTTCACCGCGTCTGTCTGTCTGTCTGGGTGTTTGCGATGATTTCAAAAACTACTGAATGGATTATGATAGGGTCGTCACAAATAGATAGAGTAATTCACGGGGAAGGTTTAGGTATATAAGTTGTCAACGTTTTTTGTAAATTGGTTGTAATATAATGATAATTGTTGAAAGAATCGGAAAAAGTCTAGCTGCCTAGGAGCTTTCGTCGAAAACGCTTTCTAATAGCTTTGAGATATAACAAAACAATGCATACTGAGATAACCCTATTTTATAGATCTACAAAATGTCTACGACAGCATATACATATCTTTTTAGAATAGCTTATTATACCCATCTATCTTTTAAAAATGGTCACATGTAATGAGGTAGTTGCAAAGCTATTTGGACGGATACAGTATTAATCCTTATCAAATAAAATACATTAGTTACCTTAAGCATTTTATGCACATAAGTATATAATTTTTATTATCAGGCCAAGACAACGTCCGCCGGGTTTGCTAGAGTTGATATAAATGGATATACATAGAAATAGATATAGATTTGTTTAGCATGTATTTATTTATTTTATTTAGTAGTATGTAGATTGATTTGTGTACGTTTTAGTTAATAACGGTAATTTGTGGGATACTAGATGAACATCAATATTTATATAATTCTAGTTCTCTGTGAAGTCCCTCAAGAGTGGTTTGTCAGGACGAGAACGTTATAATCAAGTGAAAATAAATTAAAGATTGTAGTTATTAATAACATGAAGATCAAATATAAAGGGTAGATTAATAGAAACAGCCAATATAGGAGATGGAGTGCGTGGGTGTAATTGTGTAGTGAATTTCAAAATGGAGTTTGTGAAAATTATCGGTTAAAACTGTCTAAATAATTGGATAGGTTTGACATATTATTCGAAAAGGTACGAACACAAAAATGTATACAAAACACAATACAGTTTAATTATCTAATTGAATATTATTTTATTACGTTCAAGTATTTACTAAAAGTTAAAAGCATACGAGGTCTGTAATTAATTCCCCCATTATTACGATTGATGTTGAATAGTCATAATTTCATATCGTATTAATAGATAACGATGGTTTACCTCGAGATAAGCTTTTCATATAGACGAGAATTATATTATCTGAGATTTGAATATTGACTTCAAAAATGTTGTCAAAAGCTTCGTAATATATTAATAAAAGGTCCCTATGAATTACTACCAAGGTAAACATTTGATTTTTGTAATTTAAAGAAATCATTTCACTGTGTAACAACGTATTTTTATCTATGAAAATGAAATAGCAATGGTTTATGTGATTTAATAATCAGCCCATGTAGAGAAACAAAATATATTTTCATAAATTAATACTTATCGTAATGTTTGTAATAGTATATGTATAGAATCATTTTTATACGACACAATACTGTAACAGGTTTTCATACAAACTTGAATCTGGTTTGGTATACAAATATGTTTTTTTTTCGAACTGACTACACTGTTGACCTGGCAACGCCTCTACAGTTTCACCGGACTACCATACAAATATGAAAATTGCATCAATTAATACATACTATTAGTAGCCTATCGGGTTTAACAATTTTGAAATGTGCTTGATAATATTTTATACGTATATAGCTATTATTAATCTGTTTGTAGTATAAGAGAGGATTGAAATAAACTCATAAGTCATTGCTACGATATTTAATAATAACAAGAAAATAATTATTTACAACTCCACAGGAGTATTAGAGTTTGAAACCTGTCAAAATATATCATCACAGACTAAAAATGCAATTTTATTTGTAAATAGAAATCAATTTTAAGACTTTATTTGTCATTTATAAATATATATAAAGCTTAAAATGCTAATTGTAATAAATGTAATCTTTTAAATTAAAACCGATATCTGGTACACTCTAGTTTTATATTTTATTATTTGTACTAATTCACATTGATCGATTATTGTCAATTTTTTACTTACATTTTATTTTCTCATTTTTGTATTGAAAATAAAATTGTTATTCTCTTACATTTTTAAATTAAAAAGTGTAACCATCTAAAAAATCATATTTTAGCATATTAGAGTCAGGCCCAGAAATACCCGTCTTCTTTGCGTCACTACACGTCTAATTATATTAGCATATTTCTTACTAAACGGATGATCGATGAAAATTTGCGTATTATCTAATCGTAGATAACCACGAACAGCACGAATTTGAGACACGTGAAGTCCAGATGTTCTACTAAACTTGTTACTGTACCATAATGTGTTTATCGTCGTCGTAGTCATGTCTCTAGTAGTAACAATATTAATAATATATTCGTAAAATACTAATATTTGCTAACAGAAGTTACACGCTAATATTATGCTAATGACATCTAATGCTTATGTAAACGTAAATCCGCAGTAATATACACACAATATTATTTTCATTTAGACCATACGTTAAATCGTATAACTCACCGTTATCATTATTATAAGATTTATTCTCAAAGCGTAAGGATTAAATTTGAATGAAAATAACCTCATACGAATTTTGTGTCGTCACAAGTCTTATGACTACATAAAGAGGAAAGAACTTAAAAGTATATTTGCAGTATATACAAGAGTTTATCTAGATCGCAATAGTTCGTCTGCTATCGCAAATTATTGTGTTTGGTTTGCTAATCCTCATCATATTTATGTTATTTGTACAAGACAAATAAGCCGTAGGTATTTGAGAACGTGAAAATGTTGTAGAGTCAAATAAACTTGTTTTTTTTTTAAATAGATATTATAAATTACTAAGGGCACGGACAATTCTCTTTCCTTATTTTGTATTACAAATTGTTTTAAATATTGCAAATATATGATAACTAAATTATTTTCATTAGTATTCTACTGTACATTTTATTTTATCTAATCTAATGGTAAAAATAGCAATACCAGCTTGTACATGGCTGACCTACTAGACAAAGGCTTCTTGTTAAAGAAAGTCTTTGGCTTACTAACCATATTTTCTCACAATGAATTGAAGACTTTGAACTCTGAGAAATGTACTAATAATGTTATCTATCTCTAAGCTAGCTATTACCCGTAACTACGTCTGCGTTGTTTATTATCTTAACAATACAGTATAGTAGTACAGTACACAGGAAAATACATTTACAAAAGTTTAAATTTAAAAAATAAAAATATACTATGCTTACAATATAATCCATTTACTTCGCCTCTTCAGCGCATCTGAACATGTACACGACATCGCTTCTCCGCCTTCTACAGGGCACAACAAAAACACACATCGCTTGATTCGTAGTGTTTATACAAAGCGTGGTATCTTAAAAGTTTAATTATTTTATATTAACCTAGGACCTAGATTTTGCTAGTAGCTTCGCTAGCGTTACTGTAGATTTAATTAATCTATCATTCGGGAACAGTACTTTTTTCTAGATGAAAGGTACTCTATGTCCTTTTCTGTATCTCTCACAACGTGCATGCAAATTTCATGATGACAAACAAACATTCGCATTTATAATATAAATAAGGATGAAGATATCGTAATAATATTTTTTTAATAAGTACCAAGTGTACAACAAAGTAAAATAAAGAATATATACGAGTATATGTCTATTTTCTGTCATGCGCAGACAAAAGCAGATATCTATTTTTTTGTTTGTGATGATAAAATAACTTTTGCTGGGAGATAATATAACGGCAACTGTGTCTGACACCCACAGTAGTAATACGTTTAGGCGTCTCGTGTACTGGGATTAATCGGAATGTATCTTACTGCAAAGATTCTTGCAGACCGGTGGGTAGCGACGATTGCTGATAAGTGTAATCTTCAGTAGTCGCCGTTGGTTTTGAATTGCATTGAAATACTAACAATCGTATTAGTAGTATATTACATTACATTAATGCAGTAATAGTACAGTACTAGTCCAATACAAGTACAGTACTAGTGTAGTAGTACTGTTACAATGTCAAGTATACCATCAACTGAAGTGCCAATTTTTTGTCATGAAAAAGAAAACTTATCTCCAAAAGCCTTCACATTATTTTCCTTCACCGTAAGTTGACGGTTGTTATTACTTATAGTGTATCAATTATGGTTTATGACCAGTCAATTTAAGGGAAATATCCATGTAATGTTTTATTTTCCACTTCTAATTCGTTAAATGTCTTCTGTTATAACCACGGTTTATGATTTTCATTTGCAATTCAATCACCTTTGAAAACCGTTTTGTTGATTAGTTATGTAATTATTGTTTCAATTGTTAATGTGTATTCAAACGTCAGTTTTATCGTGTTTGAAGTTGATAAATATCACTGAGGGCAGTATTGAATTTATCGTAGAAGAAAATTTTAATTAGTATAAATAATAATTCTTTGAAGTTGTATTGAAGAAAATGAAAATAACTCTGACAGTAATTTGTGAAATATTTTGCTTTCAGATTCAGTTGATTAAGAAATAAATTGAGTAATTCGGGGTTGATTTAATTACATTTAACTCAATATTGATAAAATGTACATTTTATCGATGCTCATTAAGAAAATCATGTAACGAAAAAAGGGAAACACATTAAAATTATTCATTAAAGTTCAACACTAGAGATAATTACTACAAGTATACTATATATTGTATAAACTTTCCATAAGTATAAGACCTTAATATTTTATATATTAAAACATTCCCACGAGTGTATATATCCTTACTTCTCAAAGTGGTTCCAGGGGTCCACGAGAGACTCGACGGAGGTTTACGTTGGCGTCACCAAAACTGGGGATTCACAAATTGGTAAGCAAGTACAAAAATAATCTGAAAAGTAATTAGGGGTCAACGATAATGGATCTCATTTAAGCGGGTCGTGAGCTTAATTTTGGCTTTCCATTAATGGAGCAATTCTATATACCCATACTTTATACTTCAATAATACTTCTTTCTAATATAAAGACATATCAATCTAAATCAATGTAAAAAAAAATATTTTAAGATGAGAAATTTGCAAAAAACTAATCCAATCAGATAGAGAAAAACATGGGAAGTGGTCTACGAGACAAAAATGTTTGGGGCTGTATGATGTAAAAATACTTCCTATATAAAAAATAGGTTATGTATATTCTGAAGAAATTACGCACATACAAATATACTACATATAAATTAATATATGGACTCGATTACGAAGAAGTTCGTAAAATAAAAATAAAAGTATTGTAGTAATAAGCTATAATGTATTATATTTAAAAGAAATATTTCAAAGTTATAAATAGTGATATTATTTATTAAATTTAAAGCTCCTATAAATAAACTTAATTAGGATGTATTTGTCTATAAGTAGTCAAATATAAACATATATTATATCGTATATGTGTATATAATAAGTACATCATATCCACGAAATTAAGATTAACTCCTCGTCTCATTCCGACGGCAATGAGCGCAGTTTAAAAGGTTAGATCTTAATTAAGATAAGTGTATGAGCGTTAATTTGTTCTTTTTTTTTCAAGGAACTTACAGAACTATTTGTATTGTTATTATTGTTTTTGCTATGAATGGGTAAACAGTTCTATTTTATCGTTGTACAATTTTTTTTTCCACATATTCAAGAATCCCTTCATAAAATGATTCAAATACTTTTTAATTTTTCTAACGTCAATATTATTCAGTTCATCCATTGAGTTGAACGAATTTCAGTTAATCAAATATTAGTAATCAGTTAGTTTAGATATCCACAGATTTGTGTCCTGATATACTCGTATATTAAGGAACTTTTCGAAATTCATGTACATTCTAATATGTACTAATTTAAACTGGTAACCCAAATGTGAGAAATATTTTGTGGGACTACCGTATGTGGGCAAATATAATGCTCTGGTTTTTCCATTGGGAAGAGATCCTTTCTCAGCAGTGGGACCCTTAGAAACTGGCGATGATATAATTAGTAATTTGTTTGATAAAATGAGAGAATCGACAAAGATGGAACGCTTGGTGGTGAACATTCTTATTAGTGAGACAGATATTGGAAATCATTATTACCTTATTCGAGGAACTTCAATTTTTTTTAAATACGCTATTTGACACTTACGAGTTCCGATTGCTGTTACAAATTAGTTGAGTAATACTATTCGAATAATATAATATACAGCTTGTAATTTATTATACACTATATCACCTGCCAGTTATTTTAGTAGTTCGTCAGTCATTGTTTATTATTTATATGAATTTAAATATTTTTCTAGAGAAATTATTCTCAAATAATGTCATAATCTATAAATTTATTAATTTTATAGGTCAATCAGTTGATAAATTTGTAAGATACGTGACTGTAAAGTTGGTTGCTGTTTGTAAGGCTTAGGAAATTTAAGAAGATAAAATTTCATCCAAACACTTTCTAAAGCAATGTACAGCTCATAAAAACATAGTGAGACATTTAACCACACAGCCTGTGATAAGTGAAGAATAGAAATGTCAGTCTTCAATATTTACCAGTGTTGAACCAAAGAGCTCCTAGCGTTTGCATTATACATTTTTCATCTATGACAAGAAATATCATATCTTGACAAAATGCTCTCGAGGTGACAAGTTTTGAAACATTCTTCCTTTCACATGTAGTGACAGGATTCCCGATATCTCTACATGATTTAGTTAGCCACCATGTTTCTATAATATTAATTTTTCACCTAACTTGTAAAATTGACAAAAAGTCGGTACTCCTTATTTTTTAATGTATTTTTTTGCGCTCTTTATTGCCTTTAAACATCATCAATATGGTGTTCTTAACTTAAAATATTTTAACTTGTCGTAAAAATAATTAAATACATAAAATTTGAATTTGTAATGGTGTAGGTACATCTATAATAAGTGATTTAAAATCTTTCTATTCCAGTATTTAAATACAAGAATATTCGAGTTCAACTGGCAAGCTAAATGTTACTTGGAAGTTAATTAAAATCCTGTTTTATCCTTAACCGTGAATTTGCAAACCATAATATTAATTTGCATGAAAGCGTGAGTTAAAATGACCGAATCAACGATAGGCTTCCGCTATTATATTTATTAATGCATTAATTTGTGTGGGGATAATGCATATAAACCTGGAGCATACCAGTTTAAGCATGTATGTTGTATAAAACTAGCAAATGCGTAACCCAATGATGCGTTTTATTATAATCGTTATATGTTGTATAAAAAAGTATATAAAATATGTTATGAAATGTATAATTTAGAGTATTCTTTTTTATTCAAGCCTGGTAAGATGGGCTACGCTTTACTTGATAATGAGATACTCTTTTAAAATTAGCTTAATTATTTTTAATTAATATCTTTTTCTTAATTGTATTTTTTTTTGTTAATAATTCTAATTAATAAATATAATGTTTTATAGTAAAGATTCAAGTTAAACTTTGGAATGTTCATATCAACGTAAAATGTAAAAAACTACGGTTTTGGATGGAAATGCTATTATAATGATTTTAAGATACTCTCGGTATTGATATATTGTGTTTTGTTATATATTGTATATTGATTGATATTACTAAGAGTAAAGCTTTGCGATGAATCTGATAAATTCGCACAAAAAGTAACTTTCTGATACTTTCAACTTTAACCTTGAAGTAAATATAGCAAAATGTTACAATGGACCTTTTCTGTAGAGTGTTTTATTTTCTATAGGAATACATAAGGTCAGCCGCATTAGATAAGCCGTTCTAAAGTTACATAATTCCAAAGGTCGAAAAAAATATTCATTTGTAAATAATATGGGAAATGGAAATCGCGACGAGGCATCCCTTACTAATAAAATTAAGAGTTGCCGTTTTAACGGGATCATTTTTTCAGCACTCTGAACATTAATTTCCGGTCGTTTTTTTGATGTATGCTAATAAGTATATACTGTCTGATCATTTAGATATTCATTCGGGTACATGTTAATCGTCGTAGTCGCTAATTTTATCAATTAAAAAAATATATGTCAAGACCGGCTTACAACCCACAACAACTCACATTAATAAAGTAAAAATATTGACATTAATGAGAAATATTTTTCGGTGTCAGACAATTCGTGTGAAATGATATTTAGATTTTTGGGAACATGGTGAAAAAAAAAATTTTAATGATATATCTTAATTATTATAGGTAAAGGAACAAATACTTTAGTTTTGAATATTTTTAATATAAAACGAATCTTTTAATACCATCGAAATGCTTATAAGACAACATTTATATGAGATATAGATTGTCAAAACTATATATACAGCCTCTGGTCATAAAATTTGAAATGAGAAAACGTAACATCTGATAATTGGTAATTAAAGAATGGAGTTTCTTTGTAATTATTTATTGAGGAGTCCAATGTTCACATGGAATTAGCCCATGCAATCAAAATGACATTGATTGCTATTATTACTAAATACCAATAGGCTTATAGTACCACAATTCGACACATGTAGTTACGAGGTTATTTATAGTTCAGGCTAGAAGTTATTGTTTCCCCTTGTAGTGAATAATGATTACCCATTGAATATATGGCCTTAATTTGACATAATACACACATCATATATTATGTCACACTATACTGTTTACTAATATGATATAATTATAATCTGTATGATGTAAAATTAAGGTCGCGCGTTTACTACGTAAAATAATCTTACAATAACAAAAAAGATACCGTAGTTGAAATATTTTCTTTTCTATTTAGTTTGTACTAATTACTTAACGCATGAATTATTTTTTATATAGTTTTCCTAGCTTTTACCCGCAGTTTCGATCTGATTAAAGTAGATTTAAAATGTAGATTTGACCTCGGGAATAGTACTTTTTTTCTGCTTAAAACGTACTTTATGTCCATTTCTGTGTACCTGACAACGTGATACAAAATTTCATGATTATCGGTTAAGTAGTTAAGGTGTGAACGCCGAACAAAGACATAAACTGATATTCGCATTTATAATATTACTTAGGATTATTATATTATCTTGTATTTAATAAATTGATAGATATTTGACAATTCGCTTTAAATTTACAGACCAATAAAATAATATACAGTAGATAAGTATATGTTCATCTATATTATAGTAACTGTAGTTATGTTTGTATATTTGTATTACATAATGTAACTCAAAAACAACTCTATATATTTTTTTTAAATATTATGCATGAAAACCGCATGTTGTTTCTCAATTGATAGGGTACAAGACTTCGTAAGAATATTTTTGGTAATCTTAAAAAAAAAAATATTATGGCAACATTATTAACTATATATACTTATATATTTTGTAAAAAAAAATGTATTTAGTAATAATTAACAATGTATTTAATTCTAAACTGATTCTGACTATATTTTTTTTTTTCGAACTGACCTACACTGCCAGCCAATAAGGCCTTCACAGTTTCACCGGACTACATTTATACTTGTGACGTTTATGTAATTTCTGGTATTGGCTAAATATAAAGATCGTCAGTAATGTTTTAACGTAATTGAACAAATAATAGAGTAGGAGAATGAATTATAATGTTCTTAAAATTCACCATCATCATTTCATCCTTATCACACTTAAGTCGGCACAACATGTTTTCATTTCTCACTCTCCTCTATCACATGTCATCTCAGTATTCACACCTGTTATACGCATATCATTTTTCACACCATTTCCTTCTTCCTCTACCTCTATATCCAACCACTATCAAACTCAAAACTTTTCTTGGTACTTTAATTTCATCTCTCCTCATAATATGCTTGTACCATACTAACCTATTACTTCTCAACTTGTCTATCATTGATGCTATTTTCAAACTTCTTCTTACATACGCATTCATAATCTTATCCATTCTGGATACACCACACATCCATCATAACATTCGCATCTCTGCGACATGTAATATTTTCTATTCTTTGAATTCATAAAAAAAAAATGTTATAAGAAAAAAATTAAAAAGAAGGTTTTTATTTACAACTGGCTTTCGTTAAATTTTGTACACTAGAAATGCTTATCATTGATAGTTTATGGACAATATTAGTAATACTAGAAATTGTAAAATATAAAAAAAAAACTTACATTGTAATGAAATAATTAACTGCGTAAAAATTCCAGGGTATCGCGAGCAGTTACTATTTTATTATGTATTGATAGTGACTACGTTTTTATAATACCAATATTTCAAACATTTTCGATTTCATAAAAAACTTGTATGCTACTCTTTCCATAAATCAAATTACGTAAGTCAATTATTTATGAGCGTTTCCTATAAAATAATTCCCTTGCGTTTTAAATGAAGCTACTAAACTTCGCGACTTAACATCTTTAAATCATTAATATATTCATTAAAAAAAACGAATGACGCAAAAAGTGACATAATTATTACGAGTGAATTCCATAGTTCAGTGAGTTCAGTGTAGGTCACGGAGAGAACGGTTACTTGCAGTATATTTATTAAAGAACACGCAACGCCTCAATTACTACTGCCTTTGTTAACTAGAATTGTGCACATTATTCGTTATGAATTCTTAGTAGTTAGCGTTCGATTGATTAAATACCAAACACTAGTACGCTTACTTACGCCTACTTAAGTTTTTTTTGGAACTGCTTTCTTCGAGAAAATAATATGCACATATACATGTGCTTTTACAATGTTCTTACTATATGATCATGTTTACTGAAAATACCGTTTAATGTGTTTTTATTAGTTAATTGTTTGATTATAACTTGTTAAAGTATAATAATAATATATATGAATATGCTTACTATTAAAACATGAAAATCAAAATAACATGGGATTTCTAATATCCTGTTTTATTTTATTGTATTCAATATTATAACATCGACATTGCAATTAACTATTATCATATACAACTGCCAGCTAATAAGATGATGATAACAATTTTATTGTAACAGTTTTATTAAAAATAAATTGTAAAGGTATTTATAACCAATTGATATTTTTAATTTGTCTCAAATGTGAAACTTATTTGATGCGAGTGATTGTATTTATTAAGGAGACAATAATACTACCATCGCATATTTTAATTTTTCCTCTTCCAAACAAATTTATTTTAATTTAAAGTTAAGTTATATAAAAAACACTATTATGTCACTTATCGTAGTAAAATAAAATACAAATCTAAGATTAAACATATTTTGACTTATTGGTATAAAAGTAATAATACCTAAAAAAAAATTTCTCCATGCCTTAGTTTCGGTTTGCGGCAAAATAATTTTGTTAAAAACAAATACTCACTTTGAAACATATTTCTTTTAAATTTACACTTATTATGTTATAAAAAAATATATTTTTTATTTTTTTTTATTTACACGTCTATATAGTCTGGGACAGGAACATACTTCTTCTGTTATTAGTGAAATGACCGAGGCAGTTTTGCGCTGCGCGAGAGTCGCAGTGCGTGCCGGCGCGGCGGTTGCGGTCACGTCATGAACCGAATCAATAAGTAAATAATTTGTCATTTTACACTATTAAGACAGCCATACTCAACCTTTTTTCCGGGCCACATATACGTGACAGATATTTCGCACGGTTCGCAAATTACAAAACACTGATTATTAACGAATATTTATTACATTACATATTTCAAATATTTATTTCTTCAATTTGAATGATATGTAGGTAAACCTCTATAAAATATTGTGTGGTTTGATTGTTAATTACACCAGTGGTCGATTGATAGAGGCTAATGATTGATTGCTGTCATGCTTCCTATTAATACACGTCATTTCTCAGGCGAAGTAACATTAAAAGACCATTTACTTCATTGTGATAGATTGGAAGAGATTTTAGAGGGAGAACAGAGTTTATTTATCTTCTTGATTTTAGGAGATAATTTACCAGTTACGAAATATATTATCATTTTACATGAAAAGTATTACCGTCATTACTACAGTATTCACTAATAATCGGGTGAGTGCCTAAAGCGTTCCCCTTAGTAGTCCGGTGAAACTGTAGAGGCCTTGCCAGGTCAACAGTGTAGACAGTCCAAAAATATTCACTAAGGCCCTTCTCATATGTAGGAATATTCTTAGTTAATCAAATAGTCGTATTTGTGAATTGTCATATTATATCAATATCTTACTGGCCTTCTATTGTATTTATTTTATTTTTGTTGTTTTATACTTTATAGATTTTAGTAACCATAATTTCATATGAAGTTAAGTGATGATATGGTGTAATATATGGTAACACCTTAAGCTTATAGGAGGACTGGATCTCAAGTACTGCTTCTGCAGTATAGGTACTTCGAGACAGATTTCCAACTCTATGGGGTGATAAGTAGTTAGGTGGATTAAAGAAATCTCTACCACCATGATGTGGTTTTATAAAGATGCTTTATTCTACTGAAAACCTTCAGAGTCAGTGCGATGATTCAAATTTACGTCGGTATATGCGGTGTTTGTACACGCTCCTATAGAGCCATTATCGCTTTTTATTACATAAACTCATTATTTCCGCCGAAAGATACCATTGGAAAGAGAGGTTCCTCAGTGATCATAACAACAAACTACATCCTGCGAATTGTCGTACCCTTCACCAAGTTATTGGTCCAATCTGTAGTATCGTTATCTTTTCGCCGCCCTTCCATGTAGTATCTTGAACGAGGTATTGTTATGTATCATCTCCGTGTATAATAAGAATTCAATAACATCAACAGAATTTCAGTCGATGAACTCTGCTTGTTATAGTCAAAATTACGCTTTCAAGCGTCGTTCTGAATAGTTAGTGGAATATAATTAGGTGTATTGACAAACTAGTTGTATAATTTGAATTGTAATTGTACAACACTCATTTATTTTTGATAAAAAAAGGTTAATCATTCAAAGAAATTAATATAAAAACGTAAATCGGTTAGAGATGAAATGAATACAATATTAATAACGTCACTTACAAATACTTTTGACGGTAGTCGGGACTTTTGCGCTGACATAATATAATGAAAGGATTTTTTTTTTACGATCTTCGTAATAATAATAAGAAACTTTTGTTAGTCATCATCATCATCTTACTCTTATCCCACCTAAGTAGGGTCGGCACAACATGTTTTGCTTTTCCACTATCCGCTTTCGATGTCATCTTAGTATTCCTACGTTTTATACACATAATTTTCCCATAATCAATCCACACCTTTTCGGTCTTCCTCTACCCCTATCCTATATCCATCCATTTTCGAACTCAAAACTTTTCTTATTACATGACATATCTCTTATCATAATATGCCCATACCATTCTAACCTATTACTCCTCAACTTCTCTGCCACTGCTGTTATTTTCAAACTTCCTTTAATAATCGCATTCTTAATTTTATCCATTCTGGTTACACTACACATCCATCGTAACATTCGCATCTTTACCACATGTAATCTTTTCTCATCCGTCTCTTTTGTAGCCCAGCACTAGGTTCCATATAGCACGACTGGACATGTGCTGAAGTATGATTTGGCTTAATTTTGACGATCGGCCACCTGCTTGTTATAAACCCTCCGTGGGATTAGTGCGTTAATCTTTGTTTGAATTAAATTATTATAACTTAAACATTTAAATTGACTGAAAACGTACGTTAAATTAACATTATCTCATCTGCTTAACGTCTGGTCTGGTTAACTTCATCTGATTGAGAACTATTAATGACACTGGCAGAATTAGTATTTACGAGACGCGATTATAAAAAAGTTGAAGTCGTGTCAAATAATTTTGATGAAATAATAAATTCTATATTTTGTCTGAAACATTTATTTTATTAAGCATAAGAATTTTTTACATGATTACTGTACAGACAGAAAAACTAGTGAAAAACCAAAAACTCATGTTATTGCTTGTATACATTGTTTCGTATGATTACAGGGTAATAAAATAAAAATTAATTTAATGTATATGTATATTTATTGTAAGATAATTATGGTGTTTTGCTTCAACAATATAATTGGTATATTAATTTTTAAAATTTCTTGAAATTGTGGTTGTGTAGCCAGCCTATTTATAATAAACCTGTGTGCAAATAAAACTAAATTTTTATTGCATATTTCCTTTAATTAATAAATAGAGAGCTTGATGTAGTTCGTCTTACGTAGACTGCGGTCGGGTACAGCATTTCTGCCCACCAAAATCTGAGAAATGGAAAATATCAATTAAAATAGAATAACAATTTGATATTAATCAAAAAAATTTGTTTATTATAATTAGATATCAAAATATAGTGTACAAGTATTACTTTTAAGGATGAACATCCAGTATCTGTTTTTTACTACCTTTTGGAATATTATTGTGTTAGTTAACTCTCTTAAAACATATCAACCTATTTTTATTAATAAAAAATACATGGTTCAGTTGCATATTCAACAATACCTAATGATTTTACCAAACATACTATTTTATGAAAGAAATTGTAATGACTTCATAATTTAAATATTACTTGCGGATATCATTGACCACAAATACTATCTTATCAAATAAATGATATTTATGTAGTATATAAAATGCAATGAAATCATTGATATTCTATATATAGAAAGATTGTATTGATAATCATATATTTATAGTCGTATTACTTAATGCTATGCTATTATTTATGGTAGATTGTTTTATTATTTTATTGTTTCTTTGTAAGTTTATTATGCTTTTTTTATCACTGTTACTAATTTTAGTTTCAGTGAGTACATTTTAAGTATATATGTGTATGTAATTTGAATTATGTAGTCTTTTTGGTCAATTTTGCAGCCATTTTGTTTTATTTACCGCGCTCGCGTCTACATAAATCAATAACGATAGCAACGTATAAGAATATCAACGTCAAGTTCAATGAACACTATTTTAATTTTTAAATATTAAAAACTGCTTACAGGTGATTTAGAGTTTTATAGCATGATTTATATTAATGTAAAATTTTAATACATAAACTCTTTCTGTATTTTTAATTAGAAAAATAATTATCAACTCATTGTTTACAATGCAACATTATAATATACTCGTATAGTAGTTTTGAAGACAGGTCTTTCTGATAGGATATTAGACCAAAAATGTATTATGTTAAGAGTTCTATAATATAATTGCTTGCAAAATAGGCGAGCTATAACTTTTTGTATGGTCGCTTACTTAAATATATTGATAATATAGGCATATTATATCTATATAATAACCTTTTAAAGATATGTTGTATTGCTTCAAATTTTTATTAATGTCTTATATAGTGTAAGTGAACACTGAAAGGGTTATATAGTGGGTTAAAGTTCCAAATATGTTGTTGATGTTAAATCCTATGCGGCACGCTGTTAGTATTTACATATTTAATGTACACGTTACATGCTACAAAAGTTTTGTTTAGAGCATTTTTTAATTTTACAACTTCTCACAATTTTAAATTCATTTAATCCCTGGACTGTCCAAGCCCATAAAGGTTCCATACAAATGAATGTAGACCTCATGAGGCACAGGTCATTAGACTGTTGGCAGCCTAAACTTTAAAAAATACCTATTGTATTACCAAATTTTGGAAAACAACAGATTATGAACTGTAAAACTACAATTTTTATGTAAAGTGTAATTTTAAATATTTTTTTCATTTGTACGATCTTTTTTTTACTAAACCATAAAATTTACAATGTACGATATCGTGAAATAAAAAATAAATATAAATATAATCCGCCATTTTGAGATCTGGGTCTTAAAAAGTGTCGCAGGGTTAACATAAAATTAAAAAAGCGTGCGAAGCTGCGGTCAACAGTTAGTTATATATATTTTTTGATATTACGCTTAAAAAAATATGTCATTCATACTATTAAGTTGATGTATGGAAGAAGATCGAATGACAGGCTGAAGCAATTGATGTACATCAAATAATTGCTTGATGAGGCCTAGTTTCAGACCCTTACAGAAGAAAAATCCCAGTAAGCTCAAAAGCAATACGTGCTCGACAGTTATATCACATGTCTGCATAACGTGCGCTCGCTTGTACGCGATCATGGCCCAGTGGTTAGCGTGTATGAATATCGCGTCGATCGATGTAGGTTCGAATCCTTGCCATCCTTAAGCTGGAGTTTTTGGTCAGGAAAACATCGCGATGAAACTATAGCATAACTTGCCTGGTTACGTACAACCTAAAGTTGAAAATCTGTCGCTAACACATAAGTGTTTTCCCGCAAATGCACTTAAGAGTCAATCTCCCTCTATATTTATTGAGATCAGGTGATATTTTGGTCAAACCTATATAGTATATAAAATGAAAATACCATTATTACTACGAATATATATGAAGTTATATATAGTTAATCTCTATGAATAAATAATTTTTGGTAAAATTTATAGTGATGAAATTATTTATTTTACTCACCACGAGAGTACCGAAATTTTTTCAACTTTATTCAATTATCTGCATACCATATGTACGTATACCTACACTTATATTTATATATTCAGTGCCTTTATCTTGCGCAGCTACGCAAATAGGCGTTGTCGATATCTAAATCATCTATACAAATAGGAAGTAGACTTGAAATATTCTCATCTTTTTTATTATTTTTCAACTTAGTTTTCGAAGTAAAACTTAAACCTTTAATTTTATTTTTATTAGTTTTTCCAATTAAAAGTTAAAAGTTATTCCAATGAAACGTTTATCTTTTACAATAAATGTAATTTCGAGAAAAACAAAATTTATAAATAGTAAAATCATTTTTTTATTTAGTATCGACAATATTTACTAAGTAGTAATAACAATTCCATCTAAATTGAATGATAAAGTTTTGTTATTTACAGCAGTTACAGAGGAAAGTTTTATTTTTGAAGTTATACTTTTTTTTGCGCGTTAAGAGAAAAATTATGAGAGTAAATTTTTACGATGCGCGTGCTCCCTGAAGTTATCTATAGTCAACATTTTGTTCAAAAACAGTATGTATGTATTAAATACCTTTTTTCTATTGTTAGCGTTGTGTTTTCTACAAGCGTAGAATAAGGCGAAAATATTTTGTTTTTATTAAAGATTTTTATCTTGTTACGCCAAAGAAGTATAATTTCTAACGCGTGTATATAAGTACACACACACACTTTTTTTAAAATTCTAGATTAATATTGATACATACGTAAAAACGCTAATTTGGTAAATAAGGGACTCCATGTTCTTTATCTACATTACTTACAAAATTCATTGCGTTTGTAAGTGAGCCTAAGGAGGTTATGACTCTTCCGAGAATCGTCGAACCGCGAAATTTGGGATGAAGTAGTAATGATATAGTGTTATTGCTGCTACGTAATCTCAACTGCTAGATATTCTATATCCTCGTAACATAGTAACATAGTAAGTAGACGAGGAATTGGCTCTAAAAATAGAATGGACAAATATAATTAAGAGACTTTAATCCAATCTAACTATGAAAAATTATTTAGTCTAATTCTAGATTAATTAATTTTGTCACACCGTCAGTATCAAGTAATATTAGCTCCATTATTATAGATTAAACGAAAATTTAAATATTTATTATAAACTTCTCGATTTGGAATTAATTTTGCGTTATACATTAAATAAAAAAAATGACGACACATTTATATATTTCTTTTCAAATTACAAATATTTTTTATTGTTTTAATGGTAGAATATAAAGGTAATAAATTCACAGTTTCGTAATGTATATTGCGTTTTGTTGCCGCGTAGTGCAATTGTCAAGCTGATGGAAATGGACGGTGAGAGATATACATTGGAATTGAGTTTGAATTTCGAAAAAGAGTGTACAGAAATAATAATAATAAAATTGTGTTATTGTTTAGTTATTGCTTTATGCATTTTAAGTTATTTGAATATATCATTTAGTTTGCACTTTCTGGTTTTAATTTACATTTTTAATTTTATAATATGTGCTAAAAGATGAAAATGTAATATAGGTTCATTACATGTAAAATATGGAACGAACTCTTTTAATGAAATAAGTAGGTATATGCTAAGTAATATTTTAACACGCTTGTCTAAGCTTAGAACATTGACTGTAATGTTTATAGTTCTTTCAGTATTAATAAATGTGTCTTGTTTGTTCTAGATTCTCTGTGCCTCATTCATTAAGCCAAGAATGTTTTAATTGATGTTCAACACGGACAATAATATTACAAGCAGGTTTATAAAACGTATCTTTAATAATAATTATTTGATCATGCTTTTAATATAATAACTACATGACGTTTTAAACAGTGAATGTCAGAATCGGTGATGACTTAGTGGTCCTGTAATTGGCTGTAGTTTCTGACGTAAATATCGTATAATATTGAAAGAACCTACACCTGAATTCTTTAAATCAAATTGGTCAATCAAATGTGATCTATTTTCGATAAAAGAAAACATCGTGATAAAATGGTATGACGGTGATAAAGTATCCGTAATATTTGCCTGGAAAACTTCTGCCCTGAAGTTGATATGTAACATGAAAGTGTATTCCAAGTAATACTATAGATACAAACACTATTCTCAATGGTTATTGTCGTACTCTCGACCACATCATCACTGTTAGATGAGATTATAAACAAATATTGGCATACTAGCTTTTGCTCGCGGCTTCTTTCGCGTTAATGTAAATTTGACCGACCCCTTGGGAACAGTGTTTTTTTATATAAGGTACCCTATATCCTTTTCTGTATTCCTGACAAGGTATATGCAAAGTTTCACGATGACTGGTTCAGTTATTAATGTGTGAAAGCGTAACAAACAAACAAACTAATTTTCGAATTGATAATATTATATTAGTAAGGATAGAACATAAATATATTTTAAATATCATATTGGATTCAGTTGTGGAGAAATATTAACTTGACATATTCCGACTTTCTAGTGTCTCATACGCATAAACATAAATGTATAATAAATAACTAGTCACATCAAAATTTTTGGGAACAATAAATGGAATTTATGGGGCATAAAAAACTCACGATTAAAAACGTACTTTAATTAAATCTAAAGCTATTAATATTCTATACAATTAGAATATTATTTGATATTGATATTGCAAGGCTAGCGATCAACATACGTAAAAAAGTGAACGAAATGCAATCAACACAAGGTTTTGCGAACTATTAGCTGGTGCAATTTTTTAACACTTAAAAATGCTATTAGAACAAAATACTTTGAATTGTTATGGCATTGTTATTAAGAATTTATAAATTACTACGATACATTTGAGATGAAAAAATAAAAGAGGCTTAATACTTACCATCAGGAACAATTTTTGATTCTTCCGAGAGAAGTAATGGTCCTAAAGCCGTAGTAAGCACAGACCCCAATGCAGTAGTTATAAGTATAGCTATAACTATTATGTTTGAATATTGCGCTGCAATCCGTTTATCATGCTTCGTTGCGTCTAACCAGAGAGAATCTGCTGCAGATCGTACTAATACCGCCTGTAAATATGACTGTGTAAGTTAATATTACGAAACAGTATCATAACTACTAGAAACGGAATGTGATTTTGGAACGAAGTTCATTTAGGAGTTGAATGCTAGAAGTCCGTCACATAAGGAAAAAGCGTTATACCTCTTCCATGCGACTTTATCTGTCTCTTTCTCCTATATACGGATGCGTGCTAATATTGAAATTCGTGCAGACGACTATCGCCTGCTGCCGGTTGTATAACCTTAATAGCTACCGAATCTAATGTAAATTTAATTAAAACTTATCTTGTTTAGCATTTCGTTATATCATTTATAATTTATTTTTTATTAAATCCGTAGTTTTCCTAAAATATTAAATAAAAAGTTTTGATTTGATTCCTTAGTTTCTGTTAAGTAACTTTATTCCTCTGACGGAGATCCCTTGAACGCCCGCGTTTTGTTTGATGGATTGACTGAATTAACAAACCGTTTACAAATACATTTCTTGTAAACTATAGGCAATTAAAGTATATTTTTTACTCATTGTAAATATTAAAAATTTTAAAAACCCTATTGGTGTATTAATTACTATGATTACGGATATCTAAGGAATATTATGCCACTTGTATACAATTTGAAAGCTAGTATGTATAATCAATAAAACATATATATTTTAGGGTTGACTTTAACATATTTATTTAACTAAAAAATATTCTTGATTTTTTAAATTCATTATGACACGTAGTTAACTCTAAGTTATTAATTATAGATATATGTACTTTTTGACATATTTTTAAACTACCAACGAATATAATAAAACATTTATTATATTATTATACACAAGTAATTATAGAATTGTATATAGAACTACATTAAAAGAGGATCAAGGATATCACTACATATAACACGTTTATCCTCGTGTAATTTGTTTCTATACCAATTATATTTATCAATATAAATTTATTCAACGCCTCTTTATAATGTTAGGAATATGCCTATTATTACAATAAACTACATTATAGAAGCATTGCAACGAAATTAGTACAAATTAGTTCTAACTTACTCTGGTATGTGTATATTTATAAATTATAATTTTCCGTAATAAATTACAAAAAGTTACAAATACGTGACAGGAGATGATTTTCAGTATATATGAACTCACGAGAATGCTCTTTGTGTACATTTGAAAGCCAATTTGTACAACTATGTAGGCATTAGATAGATATCTTAATATGAAGTACATATCCACCAACGTATATCATGTTTCACGAACGTCACACGGAGCTGTGCGGAGTAGGTTGACTTCGTTAAATCAATTTGGTATTCACCTACACAGAAGTTATATGCCTTAAGGTGGCTATACCGTACAAGCTTATAGATAGTAAGTTGAATCTATGATATTGCAGTCTATAAATGCAATAATATTATCGAGTAAATATCGTTTTATGAGTGGAGGAATTATATTTATGTTCATTGTAATATTAAAACCGTTGAACAGTTAAGTTCAAAATGTAATTCAATGTGTAGACAGAAATGAAGGCCTCTGAACTTCCGCGTGTAGATAAAAAAGATATACCACGTAGACGGACATAATTTTTTTTGTTAAGTAAACATAAATTTAAGAAATGCTTTAGTTAGTATTATATAGTTGTAATTAATATTATAATAATCATGTTTAAAAGTTGATTTTCTTTAAATAATCCATGCCATACTTTATAAAATATGTAAAAAGGTATGTATAAAATAATTATAAAAAGATTACATTTAACAGGTATACAGCGTAAGGTGTAATATGTATGTAATATATGCGTCGTATCGGTACCCAACTCGATTGTTTTTTTTTCGAACTGATAAGTTATTGGTCTGACGGGCTTCTACAGTTTCACCGGACTTATTTGGTCGAGCGCTTAAGTCGCTCTGCCGTATGGCAACATGTTCAAGGCGTTAAATTGACCGATCATCGGTTTGGACTGTTGCCTTGAAAACAACATCATGAACCCGACTAAGCTAATCTAGTTAAACTAGTCATACATATTAGTCATATATATTAGCGAGATACACATGTGTATATCACGAACGCAAACATTTATTTTTAATTTGATAACTTGGTTAAATTAAATAATCCAAGTTCGAAAAATAAGGGGGAAAAGAAACCCTTCCACCATATGTGTAGGTAATGTTTGTGTGTGCACGTATGTTGTGTGTATTCAGCTAGTAAATGGAAATTTTCAGTGTCACTGTATCGCGTTAACAACGTGCTCTCAGGTTCCACACGGGGAATAGTACTTAGGTTAGAGCCGCTGCCGAGGCTTTTGCGGAGAATGTGCTGGAGCGAAATTCACTGCCATACCACGGCGGCGGGATCTGTGGTTATACGAACGTGGGAATGCAAACACTCTTTTTGAAGAGTCGAAAGGGATCGCTTGTTGCCGTTATTTGGTAGGTAGGATCGGCGAAGATGTTATGTCGTTGTCTTGAATGACGCGGGCCCTGGAGTTCGAAAGTGTAATTTACGGACAGATATCACTAACAGACCGGGAAGATTCGCGACTTTTTCAAAGTAGTTGGTCGTGCGGGGTTTTACGTATGCCTACATTGATGGAAATTCCGAGTCCTTGAACTGGATTGTTACCACCATTACATGGTTTTATACTGATTTTTTTTTTAAATTAGTACCGAACAGAGAAATAGGACAGGCAAAAAGACGAATTAATAAGGAAAGATTTATTAAAGGTACAGATTATTTAGCAACACTATCATTTTCTGCAACACCCCATTATGTATAAGTCAATTTAAAAATGAAGTCATCTCATGCCGAATGTCTAATATTAATGTTGTTAGAAGATAAAAATGATTTCTAAAACTAATATTAACAATGTAAAAAGTATTCGTGATAAAAAAAGAATGGAAAGTACTTTAATTATGGAGAAACGATTTTATTGAAATAGCTTGATCATTTATTCAGTACGCGTGTGCAAAAACTCTGAGTACTTCATACAATAGTGCACGAACATTTTTCACACAGCATGTTGACCATACACTCAAAGCGTAATGTAGTTTTTATTGTTTCACAAAAAAATGTATAGATCGTAATCGTATCTATTTGATTTACGATTGTGAATGTATAAATGTCGCCTGAACTTGGATTTATTTTTTTATTAAATATAAGGAAACATCAAACGGATTTTATGGTTTCTAATATTCTGAGTGTGTTATTTAATACATATACTGCCGTATAAATTCTACAAAAAGATTAAAGAGAAATACGTTAAATTGGAGGAAAATAATATCTTAAACGGAAGAGATTTGAAGAAATGAGATATGCTACAATTATTTTTTGTCATTTATCGTTTGCTTATTTCTGAGAAAAAAATATGTCGTGAATATTCTGAGTACATTTGTAACGGTAATATTTTTTGATATATGTTACATTATAACTTTTAAAATGTTGTTATTAGAGCCGCGTCTCGAAATCAAGAATTCAGGGAATGTGGTCATAAGTCAGTTAGAAAGTAGCTAAGTAAGTGGCTTTACCTACGGCTATTTATTGTTTGGTGGCTCGGGCTTTTATTCACGTACATAAATTTTACAACCCCCAATAAATTATAGCTGAGTGTCTTTGTAGGCACATGTGTGGTTACTCTTCAGTATATCATTATGAAGTTTATTGTTCAAATTAAAAGCTATTAATTATTTAATATCAATAAATTTGTTCTTTTATAGGAGTTTGCTTAATTTACACCAGGGATATAATTATTTTTTTTATTTGCTTTTTTTTTATATTATAGGGGGCAAACGAACAGGTGGGTCACCTGATGGTAAGTGATCACCGCCATCCATAGACACTAGCAACATCCAGGGGAGTAGCGACTGCGTTGCCGGCCTTTTAAATATGTGGGCCTCCGGCGCTCTCACTGGCCGAACGAAACGCAACAGTGCAACCACTGTTACTTCACGTCGGCTTTCTCTGAGAGGGTGGTACTACCCCGGGCGAGCCGACCCATTCATGCTGAAACCAGTAATAGCTTCAGCGTAGCTCAACCACCTACAAGTGGTACATCTAAGTAAAATATGTAACTAATATTGGTTTTTATATACTTTATACAAATCATTGATTTTATTTGTTCATTTTATATTACTGTATAATTCTAGAACAATTATCGAGGTGCTACAGGCATTTTTATTCTTTATTATTTGGAAAAAAAAAATGCATAAGATATAGATTACTACAGTTATTGGTATTAATTTTATTTGTACATTATGTTTCAAACATATATATATATAAAATAATATGCCCTTATAGCTTATATTTATGACGTAGAAAATAATTTTTAAGGGCGGGAAAACGGATACGAAAATTTGCATGGGAATTCTGCCAATTTTTAAATTAAGCACTTGAAGTATGAAGTAAAATAGTTTGGGGCCAAAAATATATTAATATTACCGTTTTTTTATCGATTTTAATAAATAGAAACAGAGATGAATTAGATTAACTAATATATTTTCATGGGCGATATCCCCCATGCAAGAAGGTTAACAATAAGTATATTGATTTTGATACCTGTTACGGCACTTTCGTTACGTATATACTATATATCGTCGAGCAATGAATCTGTCAGACTTTACAGAATTTTCTTAGTCATTTTCCTTGCGATTTATCACTATCACATGACATGAGCGTCCGAGGTACAAATATTAGCTTTAATGATCTTCCAGAAGCTATATGTACTTAGTTATGACGAAAGTGTATTTGCATATGTTATCTCAATACTTTCTTAATTTGGTGACCTACGAGCGTCTGCAGCCTTGCTAATTTTTGTTTGGACAGTTGGATAAGAAGAGTCAACGGTATGAAGACAGATTAATGCTTTTCAAGGTCCCGACCTTCTTAGTAATGTCACTTCTTTATCACGTGTTTTCATTTGATAAATGATTGATTATTTAAGTACCGAATTGGATTATGTACGTTAATATATTAAGTAAAAAATGTATATGTTATTGTTTTTTTTTTTAATATTTAGTACATCCATCTATACTCTGTATTTAAATAGAGACTCTGTTAATTCTAAGATTTTCTTATTATATATTTGTTATAATATTACTGTCAAAGTATAAATATTATTTATTAGCGATTGATTAGAAGTGAAATTGTGTTTAACGTATTGAGGCTTGGTAAACTTATGGGCGCAAAAACTTGAAAGCTGTAATTTGCAGTAATATTAATTTGGAGTTTGTTATAATGGAGAATTGATTCTCAGAGAATAAGGGTTCTTTCTCAATTTTGAACACGACTACACGCGGTGCGATTGTAATTGCCTCTTTTTTATTGAGAGAGTATATTTGATATGTCATTAGTAAATAAAATTGCCTAAATATTCATTATTTATCATATTCAAAAATATTATGGCTGCTAAAATGTTCAACGGATTGTAATTTGTAAAATACGTCTTATCCACCTTATACCATCCACCACATATTTTCACTTCTTATAGCTACTTCCGTCTTATCCACCTTATACTATCCACCACATATTTTCACTTCTTATAGCTACTTCCGTAAGTGAAGTTTTCAATATGATTGTCACTGTTATCACGTCTATCCGTAATGTTTTATTGTGCCTAACGATACTGTAGTTTTTTTTCTGTCACTACACTCTTAGCCTGACAATGTCTCTACAGTTTCACCGGACTACAATACTCGAGTGTATAATTTGCTAATGCCGTTTAGAGCGTCGTAAAACAAACTAGAGTGTTGGGACAATGAAATGGAATTAAATACACAGTCTTCTACGAGACAACCAAAAGTTGCTATTAAATAATATCAAATAAATGCAAAAAATTGTAACCTGAAGTTCAAATATGTGTTTACACATTAACAAAGCTTTATTACACTACTAATAACATCGAAAAGTTCATTTATATAACTTAAATAATTTAAGCATCAGTAAAATTTACCAATAAAAGTTATAGATAATGAATTATTTATTATATATACTATTTGAATATTTTTAAATAAGAAAAGTGTTCCCGTTTATGACAGAATAAGTTGAGGTATATGGTTTACAAATTCTATATGAGTTTGACTATTCGAGTTATAATATCTATTCTTAGCAATCACATCTAAGACTGACATGTAAACATTTTTTACGAACCTCAACAATTGCTTTAGGTATCCAAGTTACAGCAATGAACAAACTCTCTTTGATGGATAGTTCATTAGCGAGAGCCACAAGAAAAGCCGTAAGTACTCGAAAAAATAACGCTGCGAATATACATCCTAGTATCAGATAGAATTCCTTAACTGTTACCATTGATACCTGAAAAGAAACTTTCCGATTAATGTTTAATTACCTTTTTTAGAAAGAAAAAATAGTTTCTATATTTACACAACTACATATTACAAAAAGTAATGTTTGGTGATACAAGTATAGTTATATATATCTGAAACTATAAATTAAAAAATATTTTTCATTTATAGAAAGCAAAGTGCAGGCTCATTGTAGTTACAGATTATATTTAATTCTTATTCATTTTTATATCGTAAACACGTACGAGGTTGCGACCAGTTAATGGTGTCAGTAAATAAATTTGATAATGAGAACTTATTTTTTTGTTTTCAAACGTAAAACCGACTCTGTTGTGGTATGCATATATGAAAAGGGATAGTAAAGATATGACATGAATGTAATTTAAAGTATCTAAATGTACTCTTGTTGTTGTTGTTGCTCTTGTTTTGGCACCGCAGAAGCATTTGCCAGAGCTATTAAATGTACTCTCAAACAAACTAACCAAAGATATGTTTGTTCCCATATAAAAAAAAACATTTGTTTTTATGTTTTTTTTTATCGGTATACCATCTGTGCACTGCGATATCACGAGGGTTCTATTATTTAAAATTACTGGTTTTTTTTACCGTGCTTCAGTAATTTTTCAAAGTTTTTCTTTATGGGATAATAAGTTTTTACTAGTTTTCAGCGCAAACTTATTTAGAATACATCGTATAATAATACATCGTACAATTGTCCGTGGACAGATTCAATATTCTCTTAAATTTATTCCGATATATTTATAACGATATCTAAAAAGAATTAACGCAGTTAGGTAAGCTTACACAAATTCGGTATAGAGCAATACTACGTGACATTTTACCTTCTTGGTATAAATATTCACAGTTACTTCTCTCGCATTATTACTTCGTTCTCGCCCATTGTACTTTCAGCCCTACATTTACTATGATAATTACTTCGCTCTTAAAGGTCGTAGTGTAATGTTAGATAGCAAATAACCGTTCTCAGTAAATCTTATTCTTATATATGTAGATACACATATAACGAACATTTTTTTTTAGGCAATCACGTCAAAACTACTAAATTTATCGGCAGAGGACTATGACCATGCGATACGGATTTTTTCGTAGATGATTCTAGGCAATTTTTGGATTGTAATGATTCTTTGTGGTGTTTTTAATATCCAACAATGTGGGCTGAGTATAAGTTAATGAATTATAAAATGCAAAATGTTTTTTTTTTTAATCTGGTACTGGTAGTTCTAGAGATTATAGCTTTTATACCTATAACTTCTCACCTGATTGTTTAAGACCCAGGTTTCAAAATGGCGGATAATGTTTTTAGATTCGTGGTTTAGTAAAAAATATTCGAACAAATGAAAAATTAGTTTAAAAATATTTTTAACATACATTTTATATACCATAATTTGTTATTTATCAGTTTTGTAATAAATCAGGTATTTTTAGCTTATTCTGCTAACAGTCTGTTGACCCGTGCATCGTGAGATCTACATTTGTTTGTGTTGAACTTACACCTTTATGGTTTCGCACAGTCCAGGGTTTAAATACAATTACAATATCTTTTGAGATTTATAAGATTAATGTAGATTTCATCGTTATTTGAAACCACCTGATTAAAACTTATTCATATATGAAATGCTGATAATACATACGTCTAGAAAATATCCACTCAGTGTGAAAAGCATTGGTTCAAATATTCTCCAGAGAAGTTTGTAGACTTCTGAGACGGGATTATCGTTTATAGGCCAACCACGTCTAGCCCACCTCGTCGCAGCGGTTACTGCACATACCATTATAGCGACACCAGCTGAAATCATCGTTAAGTAATGTATGAAATGTTCAATATAAAATTGAAATGTAATGATACTCTCTTATATGTATAGTAGTTGATTTGAATCAATTGGCATGAAGGTTACTAAACGTGCAACAAATTAATAATAATGACCGATGACGATTCTTGAACCGAGGACTTATATAGTGATCCCTATTTGATTGAATGTATTCTAACAAATATTATTGAAGTTATACTTCTTTTCGCGCGTTAAGGAAAATGATGAGAGTAAATTTTTACGATGCGCGCGCACACCGTCATGAAAAACCAACACCCGTTGCTATAGTAACCATTACCAGTGTTGTCCCGTTGCAATCAGTAACGTGGTAAGTTTGTATTCTAAAATTATTTTGTCATATTTGACACTTATCTGTAAACTATAATCATCGAAGGGCAAGTTTTTAGTTAATAGACAAGAAGTATAGTTAAAAGATAACTTGTGGTTAACATTTTTAATTATAGGTTATCTTAATCCGTTCATGTAAATAACTGTAAATAATTAGTAGTTATTATATTTCTTATATATACACTGAGAGATTAATTATTGTATACAATAAAAAAATATTTATACTTAAAGAAATGAGATGTTTGTTGTATTTTGAGTTAAGTTTTAATTTTATTATTCAATCAACTAGTATTTTTATATCTAAAAAAAAGTATGTAGGTATTAAATACCTTTTTTCTATTGTTAGTGTCGTTTTTTCTACAAAAGTAGAATAAGGTGAAAGATAAAATTTTTGAAAATATTTTTATCTTGTTACGCCAAAGAAGTATAACTTCTAACGCGTGTACATAAGTTCACACTGCATTTATAAATTAATTTACAGTAAAGTTCACTTGCTTTACCTTTCGATCACTTGCTTTACCTTTTCGATTTTTACTATTTTAGTTTATTCAATCTATATGTATATATACCAGATGACCGGGTGAACTTCGTATTACCTACATATATTTGCGTAAAATGTGGTCAAAACTTAATACAATTATTTTATTTACATTATAAATGCAACATGATTATGCACTTAATAAAATTAAAGCTTTCTCATCTACTATTTTCAATTTTGAAACATAACTGTTTTTATTCCAATAAACCAGACCAAAGAGATCGGACTTCATACTACAGCTATTAAATAGACAAATTTCTGAACGCACCTACAAATATTTGAGAAATTAATGGCAATTTTTTATTTCTAAAATGACAAAAGACATCAAATGTTTAATAGCTAGGAACATTTTGTATTTGAAAATTAAATTGTTTTTTTTTAGTATTCGCCATTATTTATTATTTATGTTTCTTACCGTTTAAACCTTCCCTGAACTTTTACAAATACTTCAAGATCAAAATTTGCCAAATAGGTCCAGCCGTTCTCGAGTTTTAACGAGATAAACGAACAGTAATGAATTTATATATATATATATATATATATATATATATATATATATATATATATATATATATATAAAGGCCCGGCGGACGTTGTCCTGCACTTATAATAAAAATATATATACTTATGTGCGTGAAAAGCTTAAGGCAGCTTGATTTTTTCCAATCCTTTCAAGAATTATCATTATATTTCAACCAATTTACACAAAACCTTAACAAATTATACCTAAACTTTTCTCGTATCTATTTGTGAAAACCGCATTAAAATCCGTGCAGTAGTTTTTGAGTTTATCGCGAACATATGGACAGACAGACAGACGCGGCGGACGACTTTGTTTTATAATATGTTGTGATAAAGATATATATAAATGAAATTTAAGTGTATATAATTTATCTAAGAAACCTCCTAAATGGCGAAACAGATTATAACAATATTTTTAATGACACACAGAGCAATTTTCGTCGTATTATTTAGGCTTATATTAATGCTTTTCAGTAACATTGAAACAGTGAATTAAATTTATAATACAAAAGGTTGTCAACAATTTATTAATTCAGTTAAAATACGTAGCTTCTATAAAACTACAAAATTATATTTATCAGAACAAAGTTATATGGTAACACAGAATATTATATAAATGTATCAATATTTTTCTCATAATATTATCAACATAAATATATAAATTATTATTAATTTTAAATAATTTAATAGGTGCCGTTAAATACTTTTATGTTCGTTTGTGGTAGAACCTGTAAAATACCAGCCGCACTGGGCCGGAGACGTGAATGGCTCCGTGGCTGTCTTGTCCGGAGAAGGATTGCCCCTCTCTGTCAGAGAGAGAGGCGCTGGGTTCGTGGCGGTCGCCTCACGGGGTTTTGCGACCCTCGGGGTCTATTTCTTCCCGAATTGGACCCTGGCAGAGTTCAAGTCCTTTCTGGACTCCCTAGGGCCGGTCGTGAGGCGGCTGTCGCCGCTTCCCATCGTTGTGCTTGGCGACTTTAACGCCAAGTCCAGGGCGTGGGGAGCGGCTGCCACGTAACAGAGGGGCGAGGCGCTTGGGGAGTGGGCAGCGGAACATGAGCTGTCCCTCCTCAACCGGGAGAGCGCCATCACGTGCGTGCGGCAAGGCAGGGGGTCAATTGTGGATGTTACATTTGCCTCCCCGTCGCGTCGTGTCCGGGGGTGGAGAGTTGAAGAGGAGGTGGAGACCTTATCGGACCACCGATATATTAGGTTCGAGGTCTCCACCTCCTACCATGAGTCATATACTCGCTCCCGGAGGCGTGCGACGTTCCCCTGCTGGGCGATGGCCCACCTCGAGCGCGAAATGGCGGAAGAGGCAACCATCGTCCAGGCTTGGACCATGCCCTCCCCAACTGGGCAGGACGTCGACGCGTCCGCTGCCCGCCTCCCTGTTGCTCTCACGGAGGTATGCGACGCGTCGATGCCGCGGAGCGTACACCGCCCAAACAGAAGAGCGGTGTACTGGTGATGGCCGGAAATTGCTGATCTCCGAGCGGCTTGCTCCGCGGCCCGGCGGCTGTTCGGGTGCAGCCTGCCGTAGGAGTCATCGGGACCCAGAGGAGGAAGCCCGACTCTATGGTGACTACAGGACCAATAAGAAGGTCCTGCAAGTTGCCATCAGTCGGGCGAAGGAGGAGGCATGAGAGGAGATGCTCCAATCGCTGGAGAGGGGCCCGTGGGGGCGCCCATACCGCATGATGCGGGCAAAACTTCGCGGCCGGGTGCCCCCCACTACGGAAACTCTCCAGTCGGAGGTGGTTGAGAGGGTCGTGGGAACTTTGTTTCTCGACCCTCCGACTATTTTGTCTCCACAATGCCTCCACTTCAGGCAGCAGTTGCGGAGGGGCTTGTCGACCCTCCTCCTCCAGTAACGGAGGAGGAGATGGGGAGGGCGATTGAGTGCCTCCGCAACAAGTGAAGAGCGCCCGGCCCCGATGGGGTCCCGGGCCGGGTGCTCGCCCTTTCGCTGGGCCATTTAGGCGGGTGGCTTCGGGAGCTGCTCAGCCAGTGCTTGTTTGCTGGGCAGTTCCCGAAGCCCTGGAAGCAGGGGCGACTATGTTTGTTTCAGAAGGAAGGCCGCCCCCCGGACTGCGCGTCCGCATATCGGCCCCTCGTGCTGCTGGTCGACACCGGTAAGGTGCTGGAGAGAGTAATTGCCTTCCGGGTCGTTCAGCACCTAGAGGGGGTGGGGCCGAACTTAGCGGACGCGCAGTACGGCTTCCGGGCATGGCGATCTAGTATAGACGCCCTGACCCTCCTTAAGTCGCTGTCCGCAGAGGTGACCTCCCAGGGGGAGAGGGTTTTGGCGGTGTCCTTGGAGATTATAGTGAAAAGACGAGCAGAAAGGGAGGAGACCCTGGAGAGGTGGAGGCAGGACCTGGCAACGCGCGGTATGGAAGATATACCGTCGACGCCGTCCGCCCGGTCCTGCCGGAATGGTGTAATAGGGATTGGGGCTTCCTGACGTTTCGACTGGTGCAGGTACTTACCGGCCATGGTTGCTTTGGCTGGTACCTGCACCAGATCGCTCGCAGGGAGCTCACCGCCGCATGTCACGAGTGTGGCGCTGAGGAAGATACCGCGCAGCACACTCAGATAGAGTGTGCTGCGTGGGGAGAACAGCGCCGCGCTCTGACTGCGACGGTAGATGGTGACTTGTCGCTGCCGAGCGTGGTTGTGGCCATGCTCGGCAGCGAAGAAGCATGGATGGCCATGGCCTTCTTCTGCGAGGAAGTTATCTCGCAGAAGGAGGCGGCGGAGAGGGTCCGAGAGCTGGATCCTCTTAGCGGCCCTCTCCGCCAAAGTAGGGTCGGTGGAAGTAGGCGGCGCTTTGTCCGCCTCCTTCCACCTCCGTAGCCGGATCTGAGGAGGTGGGCCGGGGGGCCCATCTCCTCATTGCACAGATCCGGCTGACGAGGGGAGGTAGCTGGTTGTGTACCCAGTCTACCTCCCTATTAGGACGGAACCTGGCGGCCTTTCGCCGGGCTGACCGATGGGGTGACATGGTGATAGCCTCAGCACGATCCCATGTCGCCCCAAACAAAAGCGGCGGCCGGTACACCGTGGGGTTTTAGTCCATGCGAGTCGGACATAACCCACTCTCTCCCCCGAGAGGGTGAGTATCCGTAAAGGATTTCCCCACGTAAATAAAAAAAAAAAAAAGAACCTGTAAAATAGTAGTCTGCGGAAGCACCACCTAATTAATATCTGGCACAAAACATTAGTTTTCGCGCTGATGTGTTCTTGTTTTATGGGTTTGGTTGATAACATAAATTGGCACGTTAGGTTCTCAGCTCATTCTTAAAGAGTATTAAAGTACTATTGAATGCCATCAGTTTGGTAAACAGTCGCTTTTGAGGTTGGTTACAAATTATGACTTATAAACATTAGATAGCTCATACACATGTTTATTAGCTTACAACATAAAAATACAAATAAACATGCATAGATTACGTGTTACAAATTACGGTTATAATTAGCAACTGCTTGTGGCTCCACACATGTTTTTATGCAAGGATTATTTTCTACTCGTTATTACTATACTTGATTAAAATTCAAATATTTTATTATTTCTAATACTATTTGCCAAATCTAAAAGTATTACAAACTAATTGAAGAGTCACATCTAAAAAAATCCATCAAATTTGCTTGAGGATAACAAAGTATTCATTTGTGTATTTATTTTTAAGATTTCTAAAAGTACTATTGACAGTTGTTATTATATGAATGATTGATACATAATAATGGTAGGAATGTTATAAGCTGCTCTTGTACAATATTTCATATAATTCGGTCAAGCAGATTTGCTGCTCTTGTACAATATTTCATATAATTCGATCAAGCAGATTTTTAAGTTAAATCCCAGACACACACAGACAGAGGACATTCTTTTTTTTATTAGACTGGAGGCAAAACAAATCAAATCAAAAATGCTTTATTCATTTTAGTCCCAGAGAAGATGCTTATGAACGTCAAAACTACCACCGGTTCGGAAAATAACACAGTCATCGAGAAGAACAGGCAAGAAACTCGATTTGGTTTATCTTTTTATCATACATAACATAAAATATTTTTAAAGAACATGATAGTCATCTGGTGGTAAGAGATCACCGCCGCCCGTAGACACGATCAACACGCGGAGTATCACAGATGCGTTGGTCTCCTTTATGAAAGGAGTAGGCTAGGTTCTTAAATGTTTGTAGGTTACATTGGTTTGGAAACGCCGCCGCTACGAGTTCATTCCAAAGAACTGACGTACGTCATTCGCGATAACCGCACAGTAGACCACCTTCAACCATCATGATGACATGGTTGGAATTTCCATTTGTGACGAGTCGTTTGGTAGTGGAACTTAGCAACAGGAATCAATCGGTACAACTATTCGGATCAATCTCCACAGTAGATTTTGTAAAGGACGGGAAAAGATGCACCATCTCTACGAAGCGCCAAAAGGTCGAGTCTTGAGGAAAAGCATCGATGATTCGAACCACTGTGCATTGGATTAGGTAAATGGGAAGTAATTAGCATTGTGGCGCTCCGGTCCAGAGATGAGAACAGTATATCAGGTGTGGACTTGCATCTTATATAGCTGAAGGCGATCATCCGATGTGAAATAACATACTGCTCTGTTAAGGACACCTGGCTTTTTGAGGCCAATCTTACTTTGCCTTCTAAACTGAACGTCGCTTGACTTGTCGCCACCAAAGATACTGACAATAGATTTGCCAACTAGGGGACTTCACTGAAAATTAAGGACTGCGTTAAAGAAAGTTTTTCTTGTGGTGAAAGCATAGACTTTGTTGTAGATAACTAGCACAAAATATTAGAAGTAAAATTAAACGTACAAACAAAACTACATATTTATCAGCATAGATAAAACACACACGTGAGTTATTAAAACTACTTTAATAACGTTACAGGAAATACAATTATTTCGTTTTATTCGTATACTGGGTTTGGACTATAAATTAATCCAAATGTCATATGTAAATTTAGTCCATAAACGGACTTCTATATTCATAAATGTATTATAGGTATCAATATTACTTGTATGTAACTCTATTCAGTGTTGCTAATGGTGTTCTTAATTAATTGTGTTATGTGGGCGTTTATAATAAACATTGCTTCTACGGAAATTTACATTGTTCAGTAATTTCAATTAAAGTTTCTTTGCAAGCATTTACTGTCTTCACGAAATAATTACTTTTCGAAATTTACATTAACTATTAAGAATAATTTTTCTTTTGTTAAAATAAAATAAGTATTTGATGGTTGCATTTCAATTCATGAATATATAGTTTTTGAAGTGAAAACTTCTTTAGTCTTGTTGTGATTTGAAACTCGATAGAACATAAAAGTGACAAACATATACATCTATAGGATTTAACGTACGAGAGAATGACGTAGAATACATTACACAGTGTTTCTTATATTCGTGGTCTCCTTATTGTATATTGCACTACCTAATACTTGGTCGGTTTCGAGTGTTGTACGTGTATATATTTGTACGTACATGCGCGTGTGCCTGCGTCGTACCGAAGTCTCGGCAAAATACGTGATAATCGCGGGGTGTATTGTTCACGGGTATCGTTTATAAGAATATTTTATCATTTGAAGCTTTAATTTCTAGAACGTGAAAACTGAAACATGTTTTTTTAGGATACATGACAAAGTGATGATACAGTACCAGATGGTAGCACAGTGTAACACAAACACAACAGTGACCAGCCAGATATCTATAATACATCAACGGTCGTCACTGTCATACTAGCTTGTAAGCCTTTAAATAACTGGATGTAACACGACTGATTCCGAAACTCGACAAATTAAAAATATATATGTATTTATCTCCATATTCATGGAGCAGCACTTTTTGATAATAGATTTGGTGCTTAAACTTACTGTTTAAAAATAGGTATTATGTTTTGGGAACTTATTGTAAAAGGAACACTATTATCTAAAAGAGTGTTTAAGTCTTATTGAGTGTAAAATAAGGGAGGATATAATTATTATCTTATTATATGTTGTCCAAGGGAATTGTTATCACGAGGGTGAACGAAATAACTTTTATTTTCTTTCACTGAAACAATTATCGAAACTTGACTATTAAACACTATTATTTTGTTACGTTTTATTCTGCACTATGATTTACTTTATATGCTATTGTCGTTTTTGCTATTTTTTTAAATAAATTATATACTAAACGCTTGTCAGAAAGTATATTTATGAATTATGATTTGTTCCCGCATTATAAGTACAATAAGGAAAGGGTTAGACAGTAAAAGACACTTTGCAGTTTAGTAACGTCGGTTTAATCGTGATAAGGAATGATAAGGTTACGATGTCAAACTTATTTAAATTTAATATACTGCATGACATCCGACCTAATTGAAAGTAAACTGTTTTTATAACAGAAACTTTTTTCAAAAATCTGAAAATTTGTAAAATTGTTGGTAAAAATACATAGAAAATGTTAGAGTGAATATTTTTTTATATTTAATGCTGGCTGGAGCCCGCCTGAAGCGCTTGAAGCGAAAACAAAAAATGTAAACCATGTTCTCTTCCATGGTATAATCGACTTCGACGTCAATTTTTATTACAATTCAGTTAACAATCGTTTCAGGGAGATTGTGGAACAAACATTCAAATAAATGTACTTTCACATAGCTAACAACTAGCCGTGACCAGTGATTAAATCCGTTTTTAATTACAGTATTAATATTGAAAAATCAAAGAAAAACGAACCGCCTTCAAAAACACGAACTCAAAAGAGCAAAATAATAACTTATTCACTTCATTTTACATAATACTTTGTCTTAGTTTTAAATAACAATTTAAGATCCAATTACAAAATACAAGTATATTTACTATTACTACGTATTATGTATATTTTTAAAGACGGCTCCAGGTCCCTATTTCCTTATGTAAAATACAAAATACATTTCAAAAGTATTTCAGATTTTCACTTTTTGGCTGGAATAAATTCAAATTGACACCGACTTAGAAATAAATATATTATAAGTATTATTTGAATTTTGTAATTATATCTTAAATTGATTTTTTAAACTATTACGTAAAATGAAATGAATAAGATATTATTTTACTCTTTTGAGTTCTAATTCTTGAAGGCGGTTCGTTTTTCTTTGAATTTTTTTTTTGTACTTTCGAGTTCGTGGTTTTCTAATAGATGTTATATTTCTTTAAAAATATGTATACTAAATGAAAAAGGTATAATTATCATTATGTAATCGTTTTTATTTTGATACTACTGTTACCTCCCTGGTATAGCTGCAAATCAGTATGATGAAGATTATAATACTATACCAACAAACTACGTGTTATTATGACGTAGCGAACAAATTTACATTTCCTTATCATAGTCCGCAAATACATACATGTATTTCACACAGTAGCTGTTACTGTAAAATAATTCTAATTATCTTAATTGTCAATATTTTATTTTGATAAGCGATTCGTCGCGTTTGAATGTCAAGGTAAATACTATCTTACTTTTGAATGCAGATAGATAAAATGCTTTGCATATAACAAATACAAAGGTAGCTCTACTTTGGTTATGTTATCTGTAAATTATTATATTAAATTGATTCATTTTCATAGTGAATTAACTAATGACACTCGATAGAATTTATATAATATCTTTTTTTTCAAACTGACTACACTGCTGGCTTGTTAAGGCCGCTACAGTTTCACCGCATTACAAATATCTATATTATGCAATCATATTCTATGGCTTTTCTGTTGCATTATATATTATATAAGTGTTTTTGCTAGTCTATACTTTATTATTAATTACTTCATATGCGCTTATTACTCCTGTTTCTCTTGAGGAACATAATTATTTATTTTAAGCTTGAATAATCCTAATGAACTATTGTTTAAAAGGAGTAGATTTCATTCTAAAACTAGTAGTCCTGTAGTAGTTATCAATAATAATTAAAAAAATCATAAAACGTTAGTAAAGATGTATGACATAAACATAATGCTGTGTAATGTTGAAGCGATGATAGCTCAGTGGTTAACGAGTTCGCATACCGTGTCGGTTGACATAGATACGAATTGTTGCGAATGAGCCGGATCTTCTGGTGAATAAAACATTGTGTTAAACTATAGTATGGTGGTAGGGCTTTTTCTAAATCCGCCTTAGAACCATCACCACCCTTAACCCTTTAACCACACTCAAATTGAAAATCTAGCACCTATGAGTGTATTCGGCAGCTGCACTTGGGTGCCAGCCCCTCTAGGATAAGCGAGTTTACCATATTGATAATGTCGTCATTTAAAAGAAGAAGTAATTAACACAGTTGGTATTTTATATTATGTTAGAGAATCATTGTGAAAGTTATTATAATATCTTTGCAAAAAATTACTTACAAGTACCACCCCATCCATAGTGTCCACAAGCATAAGTCAATAGAAGACCGCCAGCAAATATGAGCAGGCTTCGTATCGTAGGTGCGTATATGTCGCTATGACCTGGTATGGCGTCACACAGAATCCCCCACACAATCCCACAACCAATGCCTACGAATATGGCTAATGAACTCTGTAAAATGATATACTCGATTTTTTATGAATGATTAAATGTATGCAAGAAATAGGAAATATTTCTTAGATAAAATATAGATTTCTTTACAAATATCGGCAATTGATAAATAATCTGTGTTTGTATTTAAATTTTGCTTAATTAATTATGATAAATACACTGTAAAAATGTTTATAGTAATTTTACAAAAAAATAGCTTGAAATTTTTGACACACTATTATAAAAATGATAAAATTTAGTAAATTTACTGCAAGACTTATTCTAGAACCGTTTAGAAAAATTAGAAACCATTTGTTGTTATTTATTACAAATTAGCAGGCCCGGCGGACGTTGTCGTGCCCTGGTAATAAAAAATATATACTTATGTGCATGAAATGCTTAAGGTAACTAATGTATTCAATTTCATAAGGATTAATACTGTATCCGTCTAAATAGCATTCCAATTATCTCATTCTATGTTTTTAGTAGTTAGATACATACAGTATGCTATCCTTAAAAGATAGGTATATGCCAACGCAGACTTTTTTTATAGATCTATAAAAGAATAATATCTCAACATGCATTGTTTTGTTATTTTTCAAAAGAATTAGGCAGCGTTTTAGATGAAAGCTTCCAAGCGACTTGATTTTTTTCAACACTTATCGTTATATTTAACCAAGTTACCACAACCAGTTAACACAAAACCTTGACAAATTATATACTTAAACCTTCCTCATGTATTACTCTATCTATTGATGAAGTCCGCATTACAATTGGTTCAGTAGTCTTCGAGTTTATCGCGAACATACAGACAGACGCAGCGGGCGACTTTATTTTATAATACTCGTATGTAGTGATATTAATGATTTTTTTTTGTAATTTCAGTATACTACATTATACATTTAATATACAGTTCAATTACAACTTTGTTTTGAAAAATTACAATATAACTCATTGTATTTTTAATAAATATCAATTATAATGTAATATAGAGTGTGACTGGCGCTCGGAAACTAGTAATAATTTTCAAATTATTACTAGTTATAAGATATTATTATTTTTTATTTCTGTAATACTTATGCTTGTACAAATACCAAATTAAGATGTTGTTGACACTTTGTGGAAATAAAATAAAAATATCCAAGTGTACAGTAGACGATACATTTCATAAAAAAATAAAACAAAAACTCCTATACCATTGTCGACAACAAAATGCTGGCATGATAACTTTATGAGCAGTTCCATTTCGTGGCGACAACAATAATTAAAAAGCATGACATTTTTACAGAAAATTGTCCAATGGTTCGGTAAAATTACAAAAAGTGATTAATAAAAAAAAACAATGTTTGCATTTTTATAATGAAAACTGGCCCACGATTTGGTAATATTATGTATAGAATTATATGTGTAGAATTACTACGCTTACATGTAGTTTGTAAAATTACAACTCATTTTAGAAGGATTGCCTCACAGGTTTTGGTAAATTACTGGAATTGTACTATATATTATATTGGTGATACACTGATTTGTAATTTTACTGATATTTCATTTTGTAAAACATTTGTAGTTTTACAAAAAAAAATGTAAAGGTTGTCATAACTTTCTGAATATATTATAATAGTTTTATCATAAAATTGGTACCTTTACGATCTTGTATACTAAAGTAGCAGGGTAAAATATGGCACTATTTATAACTCCACAAACACCTTCAGTGAAAGCAGTATCCAGACCCCCAGCATTTCCTACCAATAAGGCAATGTTATTCTTAACACCGAGTCCTCGTGTTCTTAGTGTCATTACTGTTGGCACAACCACAGCAGGTGACACAGATGCCAGGATAGATCCTAAGTAAAGTCCTTTGAAAAAATTGGGCTTTTACAAATTTATAGGAAAAAATATTAAGAAAGCAATTTATTTTGTCAACACTATTATGATAGTTAATTAACATTTTTTTTTATATATCGTTAGATAAATACATATGTCGAATGAAATAAATACAAAAAACTTTTATTCATTTTGCTTATTTTATATTCCTTATATCGTCACAAAATGTATACACAATCGTATTCAAAACTTCATCATTCCTATATGAAATCAATGTTAAAGTTTTCTGTAGTTATTTGACAATTAAAACATATATTGTAATATAAATACAATTTCAAATATACTAAACGTTAAAATGAGATTAATAATATAAGTTAGGGTTGTCCAGTACAAAATAATAAAATTATATTTACTATAAGATAGAATAGGGCAACGTTTGTATATATATAATAGAAACTAAAATTAAGCAAAAAGAGGTGAGTTTAAAATGATATAAGTAAATAGTACAATACAAATAATATAATAAAACATGATGGAATAAGTATGTTATAAGAAATATCACACATCTATATATTGTATATTATAGTTTTAAAATAGGTAAAGCTTTTTTGGTCTAATTTAATGTTTATGGGAATACTAAGCATAATATTACATGATTACAATAATATAAAAAACGGTTAGTTTTCTTACCCCAATACCATGGATACTCAAGAAGTACATGCGTAAAGAAGGCGGTAGACAAACACTCGACGATCCACGGTATGGTGGCCAATGAGAAAACTTTTATGGAATTATTTTTTATGTATTCCCAATTCCAGCTGAGCGGACCCTTCGTCAAAATAATTACGGGATAAATTCTTCTAAAACAAAAAAAAAAATGCTTTGTTTCATGAACCGATCAACTTTGGACAATTTTATCTGTTTATTAATTAAAGCAACTCCTTTAAAAGCTTCTGTAAAGTTGAAAATAATTTGGTAAGAACGAGTAATTAAAATTGAAGGAAAAATTATCATGAGATAACAAAATGGCCGATGTTATAAATTTGCACGTGACAAACTTGAAGTGCGAATTATTTTTTAATGTAAGAGTGGTTAAACCTGCTTTAAGCTGAAACTGTTGAAGTAACATTGACATACCTATTTCTGTTACAAAAACGAAGTGCTTGGGCTAATGTTTGTAGGGTGTGGATGGAATTATATACTGGCACATAATGTATATTCCAATTAACAATTTAAGAACTGTAACCTACTACCGAATGGATTCGGTCACTATAGTTTTTTCTTAAGTTCCTTGTACATAAACATAAGCGGCATTAACTAAACATCAAGTGGATAGCACTCATACCAAAAAAATGATAACTATTTATATTGACATACTAGTTAAGTCTTACATACCTTAAATGAAAATCAATTAAATCAGCAACTTCATGATCTAAGTAATTATACGACCCAATATTTCTGCACAGAGCGCCAATTAAAGTCATTCCAACAATTGAATTCACAGTTGTGTATCTTTCTAAAGTATGGCCGAATATATATCCAGCAATGACTATACCGCTCATATTGAATAAATAACCTCCAGGCATTACGTCCTCTTTTAATAAAAACCATGATGTAGCCCACAATGTTACACCTGTAAATACAAACGAATATTAGAAAGATGAGATAAAGAAATATGCTATTACAAAATAAAGTTACGTTAGAGAATGCTTAAGTTATCGAATGTACTCGTATAAAGAAAGACCGATCAGTAGGCATTTTCCACAAAAATCTAATTATATTAATGGCCCCATTAACGAATACCACCCCAGCTATGTCGCAATAGAAGCATAAGATACCTTGTTCTTTTAAACAAGTATGGTGGAAATAGTGTTTTATTTAGTGTGTTATTTATATGTAAAAACTTTGTGATACAATGTATACGTCTGGTATTTTTAATATGTGCAGTAAGGTATGTACGTTTATTCTTTTTGTTTCAATATTTGTGATAAATATATATAATTTAATAACACCACTGATAACAAATACGACGTTCAAACCTTTTTGTTTATCTGTTTGTTTGTATGTCCGATATTAAATAAAAACCGGCTTGATCCACTTATATGACATTTGTACACAGAATAGAGTACAACAATTGTCAATAATACCTTTGTTAATAACAGGTGTCTTAAGAAATATGAAAAGACTTTTTCTATTATTTCTCTACGGATATTGATGAAATTTAGTATATGTGAATATCTATATATAGTATATACATGTATATATCATTTAAAAAGTAGTATTAGAAATGAAAAAAACATTTAACGTCAACTGGTTGTACTAAAATGTTGTACACGGGAAATATACTACATTTCGAAAATTATAAACTATAAAAATTATCTTTAATAAGAAAATGTAAAAAATATTTCAAACTAATAAATTCATAACATAATATTATAACTTCTGAGGCCCACGCATAAGTAAACTAAGTTGAGTGTAATAGTTTTAATTTCTTTGGATATACTTTATGTACATAGATCTTTTTAACTTTTACCTTTTATTTTGTAGCACACAATGGTGCTGGGAAGATTGATATCTTGTTGAAACTCGTCTGTTGGAAACATCAGTATCTACATTGACATCGTAACTTAACCTGATATTGGAATATAAGTACTTGTACTTCGCTATAATCACTGTGGGTGATAGATGTTTGCTCAGTACATACTGATTAAATTTAGTATTATTGTTGATACCGAACATCAAGTATTTCTCCAGAGGGAGGATGTATCCACGTATTCAGAAGTTTCTGTACAAGTTTCATCGTATCGCCGGCCTAAACTATACCGCCTTATTATATTCTTAGACAGTCTGTCTCTAGGTTGAATAGTAAAAGACTAAGATCTGATCCGTTATGGACACCCACTTCGACTTCGAATGCTGTACTTCGGCCGGTAAATTTCAATTCGTACGATAGCATTAATGTATGTCTTTGATTAATTTCGTGTAATATTTTTTGGGCCGAAAGCATATATGCTGGTACCAGTTTACGTAGTACACTCTGTGAAATGCATTTTTTAGCTCTATACAGCCAAATGGTAGACCCTTGTTGTTAATCTTATATTTTTTAATTATAATTGTGAGCATTCGTATAAAGTATATAATTGATAGGGGTCAAAGTGGTCGCCATGGCAGAAATCGGTCGGAATCATCATAATAGGAAATAGCATTGAGACTAATTAAGACTAATTTACACAATTTTTAAGTGTACGAAGATGGTTTTCTACCTTTTAGTATTCACTCTGTCAATAATGATAATGATATAATGACATTGATAGTAAGTAACTTTGATCTTATAACTCATAAATGCATTAGCGACTATAGCCTTGATAGACTTGGTCAGAGTATGGTACTACGATAAATATGTAATGTTCTGTTCATGAGATCTTTGCCTGGTATTACTTTGCCATCCATAAACTTGTAATAAATTGTCATACATGTCTAATGATATATAGAGGATTTTTCGTAGTATAACATATCATTACTCTTTTCCATAGGAGCTAAGTAGTAATGATAATATTTATCATAGCTAACTTAATATGGGTAAATCGGTTATAGAGGTTGAATAGTAATGATAATAGTACAAAAAAGGCAGCCTCCAATTAATTCAGTTAAAGTACGTAGTTACAATGAAATAATTAAACCATATTCATGAGAACGAAGTTGCGGGTACTTACTTACTTACTTAATCTGGCATCATAAACTTTATTATATTTTTTTCTCATAAAAATATGTATCATATAAAACCTGACCTATGAGACTTAGTAGCGAGGCCCAACATTATCGACAAGATTAAAACATGACGCCTCTGATGGCACGCTCATATTGAGAGAATGGTTGGGGATCAAGCGACCAAGAGAGTGGACCTGGGCCAAATTATCTGGATAGAAACCTGTCAGACATCTCATTAAATTTATAGTACAGGCATAATTATAAATTACAATTATAATATATTCACTTACCACATAGTAACACCCCCACATATTGCTTTAATTCATCTGTTGAAGGAAATTTAAGGAAAAATCTTTCTAATGAACGTTATCTTCTTATTCTCTTTCAGTGGTATTCTAAAACAATCATAGACTGCTCAAAGTAATATATTATTTTTAATAATAGTGTATTCAAATAGAAAACCAAATGATAAAAGTTATTTAAATATGTCATTTACAGAAATATCATGTGATAGATTATTTTTTCTTGTGTCACTTGTAAAAATATATGGCCGAGAGAAAGAGAAATTTCAAAGGCATTGTTGTGAAAACTTTTGAAATTGCTTTGAAATAATTGATTTATTTTATGCGTTTATTCATTTTTCTAAAGAATATTGTACAATAAGCGTTTGTAACTGTAGAAAAAAACTGATAAATTCAGATCGTATTCAAAGTTACGGGTACTAACATTTTATGTGATTAATACTCAAAAGTGTTAACTTTATATAAGAGGTATATTGTATCGAACTCATTGTTGTATTATATATACGTATATATTATGTTTCTGTTATCTATATTAAATGGTACAAAATGAAAAAAGATATACATAGCAATACAATATACTAACTCACGTTTTGGTATTATTGATTTCGAACGGATTTATATTGTTAGCTGTTACGTTTTCATTTTTACCTGAAATTATTTAATTGATACATTAATAGCATATTAAATTAACCTATATTTTATGTAATTTCAATTTATTAAATATTGTAAAATTTCTCGTGTCCGTTAATTAGAACCCGGAACAGTTGAAAATTACATAACAAATATGAATATAATTCTCAGATTCATATAGGGCTAGACCTGAAGAAGCATTTAGCCTGGACATATAATTATCCTTTTCATAGGAGTTAAGCATAGATAATTATAATAAATATTCCAATAAGAGAGTTCCTTTTAATTCAAATAACGTTTGTCGTTCCCGCGGAACTTTAACAGCATATTCATGGAAACGAATTTGCTAGCATTAAATAGTAATTAACAAAATTCTTAAATTGTCTCACAAGCAATTCATGTTAAATCTTATAACTCAAATATATAGTTCATATTGAGTTTTAAATTAAGGTATTAAGTTACGTACTATGTAAACTTTATTATTGTAAAAAAACGATAAGAATTTAATAATATCTAGATTAATAATAGAAAATACCCTTCCATTATGCTTCGGTTTTATAACAATAATTCCCTTTACCGAAAGCTCAGTTATAGGATTTGAACACATCCCGTTTAATATCATGTGCGAGCACTCTACCACTGAACCAATGTATATTCCAAGTGATTTGTTTTTATATCACAATTATTGTAATTAATTATAATATAATCCATGTTTAAATTAAAAAAAAAACTTACCGATATCACTCTTATCACTAATCATCTTTTATAACACCTTTCAAGTCTAAATGTTTCATTTATAAAACGATAATTTCTATAGAGAAGTAGATTAACGCGAGAAACACATAATTCGTTTTGAAAGCACAACGGACACTAAAGTAGGTTTGAACTCGAACCATCAACTCGTGTGTTCCCGTTTACAGTCCTTCTTCTAATAATAAAATTTGTCGCATGCGCACTCCGTTCAATTGCCATAACAGAAGATACACTTACATTAACCATTGAACATAGTAATGATGTATCGAAGGAATATGCACACAATTGATACAGTTTGAAAATAACCGTGCAAGAATTTATTCAACATGTAACGTAGTCGTCGGATGTATGGTCAATACAACTCTTGTAAGAAAGGTTTCAATGGTGTTTAGATAATTTGATAATAAACATTTTTAACGTTATTCCGATTATGTTATTTCACAGTTTCACCTTAAATATACGTGTATATTTTACAAAGAACTGATTAAAGTAAGACACTAGATATTGTAGAATGAATTCTAATTCGCACAATTACTATGCATACCATGCAATTCAATTTATTCATAGTTTAAAATAGGCCCCAATTGTATTGCTCTTAGTTGAATTTACAATGAAATGTCATCATTATTCACAAAGATAAAACTTAAAAGTTAATTCGTAAGACCATGTTTGTCTGTCTTGGCGTGCGATCAAATTTATTAATTTATTTTTAGTTCTCATTGACGCAATAATTGACTTGTCACTAGACTGTAGACACTTGAATTATTACCAAGATCCAATTAGATAACTATTTGTTAATGACTTTTTAAAATTTTAAACATAATAAGACTTACGTATAATTTTGTGATTTTCTTTTTCTAGTTCTAAGTATACACTATACATAATGTAAACATTTCTCCTCAGGAATAACTTATCTTACAAGAGCTCAGCAGAAAGACGATATTACAATTGAAGTAGTTCGAGAGTTAATTATAGAGTCGTAGATCAGCGCTGAAGATCTGTACAACAGTCACTACAAACATGGAAGCATAAAAGTACCACAGTACAAGTTTAAAAGTATAGGAGCGAGGGAACGATGCTCAGGTTGTTTATCTTAACTGTACTGCTCCAAAACGAATCTATTATTATTCACAGAAATAAGGTATACTATGTAAAGTAGTAAACAATTGTAACAGAAAAATTAAAATAGTTATAAGGTTTTAAACGCGTTTGTATTAAATAATTTATATCCTTATATAATAACGCAAGCCAGGCTATTAACGGGGTACGTTTCTGTCTATATTTTGTGTGGAGTATAAAGAAAATAGGCTGCGTATCAGAACTAAAACCTCAGTGTTCTCTAGGTGTGCCAGCAAAAGGAAGTCATTCCGGTAGTAAACAATAATATACGGTCGGAAACGTCTTTCACGGTGGAACGGCTTCAGACGAGTTGGTAAACGACGGGTCTCTGAAGAGCGGGCAATTTGCGGTAACACCCGTCGGATACTGGCTGCTCATTAACTATGAACGGCATCATCAAGGCTCTTCTTCAGGAGAAAAAAACATCGTTTAACAGTTGCACTTTCCGCGAATAAACGCTGCGGCGAGATGCTTTTGAGCGACCATCGTCACAAAGTGCATATAAATTGCACTGCGAAATTGAAGCGGAGATAATATGAAAGGAGTAAACTTTTAAAAGACGAGTGCCTTGCGCAGACTTTATGTTCTACATATCTTTTGAAACGCTGTAATGTATATTCTTATTTACACAGCACTTTCGTCAAGCAGTTGTAATTTATTTCAATCTCTCCTAGTAGTAATACTGTAATAGTTGTAACTTGCCTTAAACCTAAAAATGTATTGAATGAAGAAAACTCTTGAAAATTTTATAAATATAGAATATAACTAGCATATGTCCGTGGCTCCATATGCGTTTTTGTGCTATAATTATTTTCGACTCGTTATTTCGTTTCATTTAAATGTTATTAATTTTTTGATTTCTAATGAGATTTACCAATAATATCATTAGGCTATCAATTTTGGAATGACATACTCGTACAGTACAGTCTATATATACTTCTTGTGTACAAATTTTAATTAATGCTGGTAGAAAACTTGACAACATTTCATTCTTACGAAACATATAAATAAATATATACAGCATATTAAGCAATAGTTATTCTTAAATAAAAATTACGCCGATACACCGATTAATACTAAGATATTTAGATAGAATATCTCGTAACAGAATGTTAGTTACTTTGTGTCAACTTAATTTATTTTTAACTTCATAAATAATCTCATATAATATTGCCTATATATTTAAAATATATATAAAACCTGGCCATCTATGTATATCTATGAATTAAAAGGATCATGTAAATCGATTCAGTGGTTATCGAGGTGGTAGGTAGGTATCTTGTAGGTGGTAGAACTACGCTGAAGCTATTACTGGTTTCAGTATGAATGGATCGGCTCGCCCGGGGTAGTACCACCCTCTCACAGAAAACCGACGTGAAGTAACAGTGCTTGCACTATTGCGTTTCGTTCGGTCAGTGAGAGCGCCGGAGGCCCACATATATTAAAAGGCCGGCAACGCACTTGCGACTCCCCTGGTGTTGCTAGTGTCTATGGACGGCGGTGATCACTTATCATCAGGTGACCCACCTGTTCGTTTGCCGCCTATAATATAAAAAAAAAAAAAAAAAATCGAGTTATTACTGTTAACAAACATATAGACGATAGAGAGACACGTTCTCTTTTATAATATACCAAGTATAATAATATAAGGCTTTTCTTTCCTTATGCATCTATAATTAATAATTGATATAAAAAGTGTATATATTTTGCTTAAATAATTGGCTAAAGGCCTTCTCTATAAATATAAACCTTATTCAAAAAATTTATTCTAAAACTGCATCAGAATGTCCTTAATTTTATTTAGGCACCAACCTACTCTAGGATTGTCATATGCCAATATCAGTCACAACATTTCCTATTCGATTTTGAGACGTTCCCTGGTTTATCTTTGAAATGTAAGATCCAATGCTAGTGGACTTAAAATGGAACTACTTTGAACATATCCCCTTCAAAATAAAAAAGAATATTCCAAATCTGTTTATAACCAAGTTAAGAGTACGTTTTCAAGTAACAAACATAAAAAATAATATAACCGAATCGAGAACTTTCTTTTTAAAATCTGTAAAAAATTACAATTTTATGAACGGCATACAAGCACATTTTGAAAAGTACCTACCATTCGTGCTAAGGACGAGTTGGAAAGCTGATTTGAAGAGGAAACTGTTATATCTATATTAAAATCGTGTTTATTCATCTTCATCATCACCATAGATATAAGCATCTTTAGAAACCGTGGTCATTTAGGTGTAATTAAATAAGCCTCTTCATGGCTTTACATTTTAAAACCTCCGATTATGCTACTTGCCAAAAGGTGTAATCAACCGCTAGCTTAACTAAACTAGTGGCTTATAAATTAATTACTTGTTTTAGTAAACGTACATTCTATTGTAATGAAAATGTTTAGTAATGATAAAAATTTAATTGAATTAATTTAATGGATTAACCAGTAAAAGCCACTGAGTTTTGAATTACAGTTTCATGATATTTGAAAGCTTTAGGTTTTTTTAGTGAAATCTATTGTTAAACCCAAAAATTACGTAATTTATTATATAGGTGAGTAAATATTAATAAATAATATAGGTGGTAATTGTGTAAACTTCTTTATTTTTTAACGAATAACAAACAACATCACTTGCTCTGAAGATCTTCGATTTCACTTCCTGAAGTATTTTAGTGAGAGTGTATACAGTTCTTGTCAATGTTATTGGCCGCTCTGAAAATAGCTCTGAATATATATTAATGATATAATAACTGTAGTTCGGGCTTGCGCGTAATATAGTCAAGAGTTTAATACAAAACAAAGTCAAAGTATTATTATAGGAATTTAAAATTGGAATGTATTTATCCTTAAGCCGTCTCGATATTATACATATAATGTAATATATATTTATACTTTTGTTTGTGTTCTGCGAAACTATTATAAGAGCGGTCAAAAAACTTTGGCGAATGCTGTAATGGCTCTCTAATTTAGTGTTAATTTCAGTTGTCGACTTCAAATCTCATGACAAAAAATAGATTATTAAAGTTAACTCCGAATTCGTATCAATGAAAAATAAACAATACTAAGTTGTAACTTCTATTAGTAGTCTATTTATTCATAGTAAATAAACTATTTTTATTGAAAAGTTACATAATAACCGATATTTTTTATCATGAAATGTTTTCTATAGCAGCAGACCTGTATAAAAATTTTTCTTTGAACAATTTTTGTTTAATGTTAAAGCGCCCCTAGTCAAAACGTTCAGAAAGAATGGAAATTAAACATAAAGCGTGGTCCCTTTTTATACTGCTGACATTAACGAACTCAAAACGTCGAGTGCGAATAATCAGGCCTATTTACATTTTGCTTAGACCCACCTGACGCCCGCCGGGGAAGCAGAACCTGTAACGGCGATGTGTACCTATCATGGCCAATGTAAATATTTTAATTAGGCATATTTTAATGGAACTTTAACTTTTATGTTTAGGTTATAAACGATAAAATTGCTTATATCTTATTTTATACCTTCTTTTAATTTTGATTATTCAGTTCTACCGTCAGGAGTCCTCTTGGAAATTATATAAAGAATTTCAGTACCGCTATTCGATATTATAACATATTTATTATCTTTACAGAAAATAGTTGTTGGTATATCTGAGATCGATATACCCCAATACTATTATTGAGATAAATATGAATGAATGTTGAGATACCTAAGGCCTGCTTCAGAGTACAGGTAAAGTGCTTGTGCGGGTGCGTGTAGTTTAAAGGTACTTAGACGATGCTAGCATTCACAGTACTATAATACTAGCAGCGCGTTTACGTACATTTGAACAGCACGTGCCAGCACAAGCATCCGCACCTGCCTGTACTCTGAAACAGGTCTAAGTGTTTTTTGACGGAGATGGCTATATTCTATTGTTCTAATTTGTATATCGTATTTATCTTTTGATCGCAGGTTCGCTTACTTTAAGTTAGATTTAATCTATTCCTCGACATTTATATTTGGATAAAAGGTATCCTATATCATTTTCTGTACCTTCCCTGTACCTGTTATGCATGGTAGTAAGACTTTTTCTAAGTCCATCTGGCTAGGTATCACCCTCAAGTTGAAAATCTATTGCCAAGCACCTATTGGTGTGTTCCAGCAGCTGCGCTCGAGAGCCAGTAGCCCTCTAAGTTTAGCGTGACTATCATCTTAGACCACATCATCCTTTAACATCAGATGAGATGGTGGTCAAACGCTAACCTATCAAGTATAAAAAAATATATATCCCTGAAATTGAGAAATTTCACGATGATCGGTTGAGTATTTTAGGCGTGAAAGTGTAATGAACAAACAAATAAACCAACAAACAAACTTTCGCATTTATAATATTAGTTAGAATTTAACGCAGACAGATTCGCAGACGTGAAAGTTCATGTATTATTTGATTATGTGAAGTTGTTTCTCATAGAAGTAGGAGTTAATTTAATTAAAGTTAATACTTTAATTAAATTTTAACATCAGCTAAAAAGTCTTTATTTATGTTAAAGTGATGCTTAAATTATACATAACGATGTGTTTTTTACCTGAAATACATAACTTATCGTTGACAATATTGTTATAAATGCTATTATATGGTGGATCAATATGTGAACGATTGGGATGTCTGAAATTTATACCTCTGTTTGTGCATCCACCAAAAATGATTGTAACGTAAATGTGTTATAAATATATGTATGTTAAAAAAAGAACCCCAATCGAATTTATTGACAGGTTGGTAGTTTTGATGTTCATAAATGTCTTTTTAGGGTTTGAATTGTATAAAGTATTTTAGTGTTTTTGATTTGATTTGAAATTAGAGTAAAGAAACGCACCTCTTATAACATTGCAACTATGGGTATTTTGTTGTCCGTGCTTCACACAAAAACTACGGAATAGATTTCGATCAATACTTTTTAGTCATATTTTTTAGACACTTGGTCCTTATTTAAAATCAAACGCAATAAATCACTATCATCCACTACTATAAAAAAATCAATTAACTGTGATTTTTATAACCACTACACGTTCAGCGATGTGTTGTTCTCTTATTATGGTTATATGGGATAAGCGGTGTAGTGCACATGCGCAGAAAGAGGAAGTTTAGAATTGTGTAATTTTTTTTTTGTAAACATAACATAATTTTTCCTTTCAATTTCTTTATGTTTTTCCTCTGTACATAAAATATAGTAAATAACACGGACTAAATTACGGGTATTAGCTAGTAGCACATATATACTTTGGTGAATAAAAGTATATACACGTTTATTATAAGATCCGCGAATATAATATGCAGAGAGGCAATATAACCACTTTTGTTAACACTTTATTACGCTTCCTATTTAATTTTGTGTACATATAAAAATAATTATTTATTAGTAACCTACAATATATAAAGAATTAAATAACAATAGTGGTACAGAGTAATATTACATTATTAGTATTATGAGAACCTCATTCCATTTTTCAGTAAACTGCATGACAACATGAAGTTTTAAATAATATGATATCATAATTTGGTATGGCATGCAGTATTATTATCAAAGAAGAGCAACTTTACCCCGACAATTTAAGAGAACGCCTACGAGTCGACTAACTAGAAACAAGCTGAAGTTAGACTTAGTTTTCTCGCTCAAACAATGCACTTGTTTGAATTTAATGGGCTGCCCTACAAACTTCTAACTAACATAGAAATTAAGCATATCGGTTTAGAATGGTTGCGAGCTTTGCATTGTTATCATGCCTGTATTGTTGTAATAAATGAAATATTGTATTTTTAATATTTTAAAATACATTCTCTTACAAAACTTACTGTATTTATATCTAAATACTATTTTCAATAATCTGAATGAAATAATTTCTTTACATTTAAATACACTATTATTATAAAGTGATAGAAGTGTATTTTTTTTCAGTCTGTTATTGTAATTATTAGAGCTTACGAATTAGTTTCAGTAGTTGTGTAGTTTTAGATGTGGTTTCTAGATTATTGTAAGTATATATAAAATAAATTACTGTGATCATTATAATATCAGCTTAAGTGTTAAGAGCTTTGATGATTCTATTTACCATTGATTCATTAATTTAAATCAGTAATTATAATTTAATTTATAATTCTATTAGGTTTTCTCACCCTTAGCCCTATAGACCTTACGGCAAGACTCACGGTACGTAGGCATTATTACTTTGTTGTCGCTTAGTATAATTTTTGACCTATGGTTATTGCTCTCCTCTAGCATGCAGCTAAATAGCCTAGGGCCTTCCTCTTTAAGCATAATAGAAAAAGCCATTTTTGAATTCTGACTGCTTAAGAATATTTATAGAGGTAAGTTATCTTTCGTTTAAAATAACTAAAAGAAAATAATTCCAAATGTTAACTGATAATATATCAGATCCTTCCTTTGGATTAAGCGTATTTTAATCTGCCAATAGTATTGTGTTGGAACAATATCAAATTCAATCCGTGAATAGAATTGATACAAAAGACAATTAGTGCCCGAAGGGCCGAATTAATTTAATAAATTTGGCAATTCATGCCGCTAAATCCGAGATAATCTTTACATTTCATTAATTTAGAAGACTCTTTACTGCTTCATTAAAGCGTCTACTTAAAGTAGGGTATTTTTAGTATGCAAGGTTAATTGTGGGAATGATATAAAGTAACTTTTGTAGCGAGCAAAAAAATGAGATCGCGTAGAAATTTTTCTTATTTATTATAGTGAATATTCTGGATACATCTATCGCATATCTAACATTACATAATCGAGATAAAATTATGGCTTTAATTAATATACCGAGTACAGGATGAGTCGAACCGAAAGTAAGTGAGATGTAGTTACAAAATTAATCTCTCGTTAAATACAAAGAAATATATATTTGTTTCTTTGTATTGCGTGTAAGCCTGCAGAATTGTATAAATACGTGATGATACGTGAGTAAGCACGACATTTACTACGTAGACAGATAAATTTACGATCAACGTGGTCTGCAACGCGTTTTCATCGTGAACTCTATTCTATGTAGGGACCAGCTGTTCTCAACAAGTTTCGAATAAAATGTAATGTTTATTTAGACAAGGATTTATTTATTTGACACTTCGTAATAAATAATATCGAAAGTTGAATTCCAACACCTCATATTAACTACTATTAATCTTTTAAGAATTGTTGTTATATGTATGAACAAATTATTATCAAATTACAATAATTACTTAAAATATTCATGTTGATAAAAATGCATTTCTGAAACATAATTAGAATGCTTTTAAATTGAGGCACAAAAAAAGGAAAAATCATAATGTTCATGGAAAATAGATTAAATTTGAATTGAATAGTAAAACAGCCGTCAGATTATTTCGAAACTGGATAAAATAATAGTAGATAGTATAGAAAGTCGTTTCGATGTCGATGTGTACTTATTGCTCAATAAACTTGCGAAATTAAATCAATTACGAAAGAAATATTCTTGGGCTTACGTCCGCATTTACAGTGCCCCACTTTTTTTACAGAAAAAGGTATTTTAATGTAGGGAGAGAACGAGGGTCATTTTATTCCGATATAATAAATCAAATCTGCTCTTGGCATAATGACGTCCCTCTTGAACTTAGCCAATGTACAGAGAAGATTTAATTTCGTACCATATAAAAGGTGAAGGGACCAAAACTAGATGAATTTCGACTGACGTAATATTTATTTGAACAAAACGACAGTCGTCGTTTCAAAGTCGAAATTGAATTAATACTAAAGGTATTTATTAATTACTTCGAGCTGCATGATTCTTTTATGTTTGAAGACTACGAGGATTCTTTTGAAAAAAAATCGCATAGACAATGTAAAAATTTTGTTTACCATGAATACAAGTCATATTATGGCGAATAGCATCACAGTTTAAAATCCATTATGCGCATCGCTTCAGATCGGCAGCGCACCTATGGGGCAAATTCTTTCTTTGTTATGTCTGTAATAGTCAGGACAAAGTCTGTATGAAAAAATATTAAAAAAGAGAATACAAAAAAAAGAAGAATTTTATATAAAAAGTGGGTAAATCAGTGAGTCAAAAGGCAGCAGGGATATCTTCAAAATTATTAAAAGAATTGACAGCATAACCTTCAGTAGTTCAGTACTATTTCTTTTGTATGACCATATAGGTCCATACTGTAAAGGAAAATTTTTGTCTTATTTTTGAAGTTATACTTCTTTTGGCGCGTTAGGGAAAATGATGAGAGTAAATTTTTACAATTTGCGTGCACACCGTCACGAAAAAACGACACTCTGACGTTGTCTATAGTCAACATTTTATTCAAAACAAGTATTTATGTATAAATAAGACGAAAGATAAAAATTTTCAAATTTTGTTTATCTTGTTACGCCAAAGAAGTATAACTTCTAACGCGTGTACATAAGTACACTCTACTTTTTTTTCGTTAGCACGCCCGAACCAAACTGAGTCGTGGAGATGGTAAAATATAATAATTTCAGATCAATAGCAAATAATATTAGATTCATTATTCTTTCCCCAAACGATGTTTTACTTTGCAATATTCAAATTAATATCTGGTAGGTGTAGGTGATTGTTTTTTGTAACAAACAAAGGGATTAATTATAAACTTTTAAAGCACGAGTCCGTCACGTTTTGGTGAGATTAAACCTGCCCGTTTACTTTTTCAAAGAGTTAACTAGAACGCCATTAATTTTATTCCGCGCTTTACAGTCTGCAGAAAAGGCGTAGCAGCTGTGTCAATTTAACTTCATTGTGAAAAGATTGTTATTAAATTTTATAAAACCCAACTATAGCTGGCCGGTTCTTTCTTATTACTACAAAAAGAATTTATCCATAACAAAGCGTTATAAGGTTAAAAAGAATGTAAATTAGTATTTAGTTGTATGAGAATGGAAGGTCAACATTAACCTACGGATATTAACCGATCAAGTTTAATCAAAACTCGAGCATATTTCAACGACAAATTAACTTAATTATGTTAGAGTAATCCCGTAAATTAACTGCGTCGATGCAAGTTACAATTACAGATTATCACTATGTATATAGAGGATCATGATCCTATTGATTGCGAATTTACCATTCGGATATTATTTAAGCCCTTCTTATGCATATAAAAGAGTTACTTAGTTTCCAATACTACCCTTTGAGTACATTTAAATATCTTTAATAAATATTAGCTTCACATTAAATAAGATTTTAATATCCTACCATAGTCACCAAATTGGTAAATATACTCACCAATGATACGACGTTCTATATCAACTGAAAAACATACTTCAATAATAAAAAATATAGTATACTAATAGCCTTCTTGCATCTTAGTACACTTATTATCTACGTTTTGATTACTATATTGCAATTGTAATCCTTGCTAATAATATGAACGTCAGTTTGTAAGTTTGTTACGCTTTCACGTTTAAAAAACTTAAACCGATCATCATGGAATTTTGCATACACGTTGTCAGGGGTCCAAAAAAGGAAATAGGGTATTTCATCCGGAATAAAAGTACTATTTCCGAGGGATACGTCGAATATATATTAAATTGAGTGAAGCCGCGAGCACAAACTAGCATTGTAATAATAATAATGAAACAGTCTATAACCTTCAGACTAAACATAATCTTTCAATCAGAAAAATACTTTTTATAATCGGATCAATAGTTCCAGATATTATGTGTGAGCTTGTGTTTAATCTTGCTTCAATATTTTTTTTTCTTAATAAAATATTGTTAGTTTAAATAATATTATTTTATCAAAAGATATTTTGTTATTTAACATTATTTTACTTCAGAGACAAAGAATGAATATAATAAAATATATTGTATAAAATACACATAAAGGGTGCTACAATGTTGTTTAGTGAGTATCGACCGTACATAGAGTCGATTATAATACCCGAGGAACATTAACGATCGAATATATTCTTGTCAGTTTACGGTGTTATCGAGATCGGCGTCCCATCCATTATGAGCTGAGTGCGGCCACCAGATCTGTCAGCAATTTGACGCAGTCACGAGAAATTAGGTTATGCAAATTCGATGGTTATTGAGCCGCCTTTGAAGAAATGCTGAAGATTATTTATGGGCTTATGTCATTCCGTAAAAAAATGAGCAAGAAACGATACATTTGTTTATATATATACTGCGTGAAGGTATTACAAATGAATCTGTTCGTTTCATCACTGAAAATGACTCTTTTATAGCTTTTGCTTACGGCTTTGCTCAGGTTATTGTAGATTTAATCTATCCCTTAGGGGCAACACATTTCTTCTGGACTCTGTAACACTGACAAAATGTATAGAAAATTTCATGATAATTGGTTGAGTAGTGACAACGTGAAAGCATAACAGACAAATAATCTCACTTTTGCATTTACAATATAAGTCAGGATTCTGTTTATTGTTATAATAAATGTGGAATAAGGATTATTTAATATAAGATATGTTTTTTTTAGTTTCATAAATTATAATTTATGTTTAACAGCAATACTGAGTTATTTCTTTTAAAAAGTAAGGTGTCAAATGTGATCTATGACGTACCTCTCTGTATAGTAGTATGTTTATAACTCAGTATCCCGTCATCTAACTAATGTAAACATTTTTTTTTACTATTTGAAGTTATACTTCTTTTGGCGGTTTAGGGAAAAATGATGAGAGTAAATTTTTACGATGCGCGCGCACACCGGCACGAAAAACCGACACTCTGAAGTTAGCTATAGTCAACATTTTATTCAAAAACAGTATGTATGTATTAAACACCTTTTTCCTATTGTTGTATGTATTAAATACCTTTTTTCTATTGTTAATATCGTTTTTTCTACAAACGTAGAATAAGGCGAAAAATAAAATTTTTGAAAATATTTTTATCTTGTTACGCCAATGAAGTATAACTTCTAACGCGTGTACAAAAGTACACACTACTTTTTTGTTTTTACTTTAGGTAAGTAAATCAATGAAAATATTACTATGAATTTTAATGGTCTATGTCATAGGTACTATAAACGTTATAAAATAACTTTTTACAGTAATGCCCTATTTCTTCATAGCGCGATATTATTATGAAATAACTACAAAAAGTGAATTTCCATTGTAGGTGTAGTATTTTTTTTTAATTGAATAAAATGTCAACTGTTGCTAATTCCCCTAATCCAGTAAAATTACTAATTACCACATAAAACCACTTATCATAGACTATCTCGATTAGTACGGTTTAAATGAGTACCTATATCATATTGAATTAAATTATCCGACTGCTCTTTCATGGAACTATTCAGTCGAGACAGGTCATATCAGCAAATAGCACAGGAGAATTCATCGAAATTGGATTTCTAGTTACTAGCGTAGAACTAATACCTGTCAAGCTGAATATATTCTAAGAGAAAATCAACATGACATATCGAATGTATTTTAATGTTCTATTACTGTTTACGTACATTGTTACATACACAAGCTTACAAAACAATTTAGAAGACATATTACTTGTTGTGTGTTCTGAATATTGTCATTTATTTCACTGTTTTATGAACCGTACCCAATATAATATGTAGTTATAATTAAAGTAAGGACAGAAAAATGACAAGTCTAAAGAAAATACCTCATGTTTATGGTCCGTTCGTGATGTAGGTATGATACGGTAAAATATTTATCTTTAAAGGAACCCGGGTCTAGGCGCGGTGGCGCGGTTGAATGCTAAGTGTTTTGCGTATGGACGGATAAGTATAAACAGAGATTTCAAAATAAGTTTTATTCGTTTGAACCAAGCTATTGTTCTAATATGATTAACTGTTCTATTTTAGGCACAGAATGTTTTTACGAATTTTATTCATAAGCGAAATGTTTTTTTTTGTATATTATAATGTATATTTAAGTATTCAAGTGCTGCTTAAATTTAAAGTAAGATACATATTATACATTTATTTTAGAATAATATTAATATCCATCATATGTTGAAAGATACATTTAAAATAATGACATAAAGTACATAAATTTTAATAATTAATTAATATATTTGAATGATGTCTAAAACCTGGTTAGTATTGTATCTTGAGTTGTGGTTTAAATTTTGAATCGCTAAGATTCAGAATTTAGTAGGTAAGTAAATCAAAAACCAAGAGCAACGGTGACCCTTAAGATATGGTTGCCTCTTAACGGAATAATATCACGATTTTGTTTTTAGACTATAGGTCAGCGTTTTATCACAATCTCGTCTGATGTTAAATGATGATGTGGTCTAAGATAGTAGTGACGTTAAACCTAGAGGGAGATTCGCTCTCAAGTGCAGCTGCTGGAACACACAAACAGGTGCTTAGCGATAGATTTTCAATTTGAGAATGGTAGCTAGCCAGGCGGACTTAGAAAAAGCCCTACCACCATGATACAGTTTCATCACAATGTTTTCCTTCACCGAAAGCTCCGACTCAATTGCTAGGATTCGATCCTACGTCTTTCGATGCTGTGTCCGAACACACTACCAACTGAGCCATCATAGCTTCAAGGCACGATAAAACTGCGAGGTAGGTGGGAAAACACACAAACTGTTTCTGCAATACGATTTAAATTATATGCCATTTAGATAGATTCGCCGGTTTTGAGAGAAATGCCTAGGAGGGTCAAGCTCATCGTAAGCGTCCTACGATCCCGCTCTTTATTCAGCAGGGTTTAGAATGCGCGATTAAAATTTACTTGGATATTTAATTTCATGGAATTGTTTAGATTATAAAACCGACAGTACGGTTGGACGAAGCGTTACGTGTTAATGTTTAAACCGCTGGACGGTTTGTAAAGAAATTGGACATAAAACTCGAGTACGCCTTGGAATAAGACATTCGTAAAGTATGTAACTTTATTACCCTATAAAAATGGAAGGCATCAGCTAGTATATAGTGCAAATGACTCAATGAATTGTGTTGTCATTTGGTGATTATGATGAAAAAAATGAAATAGGATGATTTTTATTAATGTTCTCAGATATTCTGAATTATTAGGTAAACGCCATTTATATTATTTATTTCTTTAGTTATAACATCATACTAACCTCCTTCATAATGTAATATAATATTCAAAGTATTATAATGATAAGTCCTTTGTAGGTCATAGGGTTAGTTCGTACTTTCCTTTAGTAAAAAGTGTTGTTCTTCTTAACTAAAACAAAGATAGTAAAAATAAATGTTGGTAAATATTATGAGATTTTCGGTGGTATTGTTTAGAACGAGAGTTAGTTACTCGCTACGTAAAATATGTTCTTGACTTTGAATCACCTGAGGCTGTGGTAAGTCTGACTGAATTGTTTCACTTTATAATACATTTCTATGATATTTTTATGTTCAAATATATACTCGTATTAGAGATTCTCTGTGTTTCAATTTTTACATAGCTTTATTGCTGCAAATGTAAAACATTTGTTGAAATAAATGTCAATATTAATTTACATTTAATATATATCAAAGTACTTGATACTTGTTTTTTTTTAATATTAAATTTAAAAAATAATATCATTAACCATTCTTATTCTATTCGCAGATATTAATTAAAGTTTATATTATATTTGGAAATTAGAATTGACTCTTACTACGAGACTAGAAATATAAACATTCATTGGATCTGTGCTTTCATCATAACTATCATTAATTTTGCGAAAGGGACTTGAGATTCTGGAAATCATACAAATATATACATTACGTATGCAAACGAAGGAATATTTTACAGGCTTTATCTCGTAACCATATATATAGCTGTCGATATCATAAAGGTTAATGTTTGTCCAGATAATGTCATTTCATTTTCATATAGCATTAATGTATCTGTAAAAACGTACTGTAGATAATAATGCAAAACTGGTTTTATGACAAAATATATAACAGGCATTAAGAGTACATTTGCGTGAAAATATTAATATAATCGTAAATAATACCTCATTATATTGACTTCAGATTAATTTGATATGTTACTTTTCTGATATACACGTGTTAATAAATCATAATATATCATTTAACTTCCCAGTATAAAGAGGGCTCTGTTTATTGCAATTTTTATAGGGTTATCTAAGCTTAATCATGTTTTAAGTTACGAATAGGTCACTTTAATTTGACAAATGTATACGTGTGAAATTCATGTATATTAAAATGAAATATAATTTAAGAGAACGTACTAGAACTGTATTGAACGAGCATCGCACTACTTGATGTGTAAATGATGTTTAAGTAGAAGATCTAACAAATCTGGAGTTATATGAAAACGTACTTTAAAATTCAGAATAATTATGTCTTAATTAATTTACTTGTAAAAATGAGAAGCGTTCAACATACTTGAGTGGAATGGTCAATTAATGAGTGCTAAAATAATAATTGACAGAGCTTTACAATTAATATTAATGTCACATTAGGACCCAAAACGGTATTGAATCGACTAAAAGTAGGAACACTGATGGAATATTGGATATTTTAATAAAATAAGATGTTGATACAGAACTATACAGTTTGTGTAAAGTGTATTATGACCAGAATACTAATATACGTTTAAATAGTTTATAAATACAAAGAAATATTTTATTTTCCTTAATATATCTACGATCAATACACCTAGCGGAAACGTTAAATAATATGATTGGTAATAAGCAAAACGTAATGTTTGATCGTACCTTAGGGCTATCTATCACAACTGTGTATTACAATTATTAATTTAGCGACATGTTTTATATATTATTCATTACTAGCTTTCATTCACGGCTTCGCTCTCGGCAATGTAGATTTGATCTGTCCCTCGTGAACAGTACTATTTTTTTATAAAGGTTATATTATTTTCTATACTCCTGACAACGTGTATGCAAATTTTAATGTAAATCGGTAACAAACAACAAACCCACTTCCCTATCGCATTTATAATTTATCGCATTTAGTTACGATGACCAAATTATTTTTAATTAAATATAGCGATAAAGTAGAACAAATATAACAATAATAAACACACTATTACACACTTGTAGTGCTTGTTAGTTTTCGAATTTCTTTAGAATAGTCGATTCTATAGAATGCACAGAACTTGCAAACCCTGTTCTGTATCAGAGCCATGTAGTCGTAGAGACCGAACGATGTTACCTACTACGTGCACCGTTCTGCCCCGGAGCGATACGTTACGAAATTTGTAAAGATATCTAGATTCCCTTGTCAATAGCAGCGACAAGTAAACCACTTTGCACCCGAGGACTAGATACACATTGCAACGTAGATTTCATATGAAGGAGAAAATATACTTAAGTTAAGGTAGTTTGTATTCCCTTAAGCTTCTTTTTCTTCAAGCATTTATATTGCATCGTAAAGTATTCTCTTAGCGATTATTTTGAAGATTAGCTGTTGTTCTCATAGACCTTGGCTATGTCACCATATTATATATAGCATTTTAATCGGAAAGAGTTTTATTAATATTTATCATTCCAGTGGACAATTGGCTAAGATCCAATGTTCTCTGGTTAGTCCCCGGTATATTCCTATCAAATTTTAGATATTCGCGTACATTTCAAAAGAGATTCATTAATAACATGATTAATTGATGGTGAAGGAAAACACTTAAAGGAAACATTATCTGCTACTGACAAATACAGAACTATGAATGTCTTGAGGTTTTAAACTGTCAATATGTTGTGATTCAGCGTGAACTAATATGTATTTTAGAAGCTGTTAATATTATTGTTAATATATTGCTTATTATATTATATGACTAATTTCATACGTAATAGAAGTCCAAATGTAAAATCGACTGATAAAAGTCTGCTGTTACAAGCATCACTAACTACTGGATAGGTTACATTAATTTTATTTTGTTATATTTCTTAGACACTTGGTCCAAGTGTAGAAAAAAAAATCACGATTAGCTACTACGATTTTTATTAACACTACGCGCGTTCGGTGACCTGTGTTTTCTAGCCGTGGCGAAGCGGGACAACCACCCATACGTATATGTTTTTCCTCTGTACATAAAATATGTTGTACATATAACATACGACGTAAACGAAGTCGTGGATATCAGCTAATATAATGTCGTATTACAATGTCACATAACATACGTCAGTTATGTGAATATTACAATGATAATATTTTAATTATAAAGTTCCTCGATATTATTTTATGCAATTAATTTCACAATATTAAATCGTAGACAATGATGACATTACAAATGAATAAAATTATTATTTGCTCTCTTTCGATTTATCCAATGAAAACTGCAACGAGATAACATATTATGCAAGTTAATTAATTAGCCTGCTTTTTTATTTACGAAGACATAAAACAAAAGGTATTTACTTTGAAAACAATCTACATGACTACATATTATAACACAAAGTTGTCCCCCGCTTCTCTCTGTCTGTCTCTCTGTTTGTCTGTCTATGTGTATGTTCGCGATTAATTTTAAAACTACTGAACGTATTGTAAGGCGATCTCCACCCAATAGATAGAGTAATACATGAGGAAGATTTAAGTATATAAGGGTTTGTGTAAATTGGTTGAAAAATAACGATAATTGTTGGATGTCTTGGAAAATGTCAAGACGCTTGAGGGCGTCCATCGAAAACGCTGTCTAACTCTTTTAATATATAACAATATAATGCATAGTGAGATATTACTCTTTTATAGATCTTCAAACGAGTCTGCGATGGCATATACCTATCTTTTAAAGATAGCTTACTATACCCATCTATCATCTAAAAACATACAATGAGGTAATTGGAATGAGGAATACAATGAGGTATTTAGAAGGATAGAGTATTAATCCTTATCAAATTGAATACATTAGTTACCTTAAGCATTTCATGCACATAAGTATTTTTTTTATTATTATTTGGGCAGGATAACGTCCGCCAGGTCTGCTAGTATATAAATAAAGTTGTTGTCTGTTGTTTGACCGAACTAACCTCCGAAACATCTAAACAAAATTTGACGAGACTATTACTGACAGCTAAAGGACTGTTCTGAGTATTATGATGGTTACATATCATTATGTTTTTTTGATAGAGATTAAGCAATAAAGATAAAATTAATAGAAGTAATTTGAAACCAATACACGAGTTACATAGTAATGATGACTTTAGAAAAAAAAAACTACAATGAAGCTAGGTATTATATTCTTTTGAAGATGTTCTTTTGTCGTAAGTTTGACTGGAAAATTAGAGACATTATCTGAGACCAAAGATTTTGGTTTCTTCTCGCGTACTTGTATTATTAGTTTTACAATAAGGCTCAAAACAAAAATAAAGAGAGAGAATGTTAGAACCAATATGGGGGCGTCCATTAATTACTTGAGGCCTTCTTTTGAGAATTTTTTCACACCCCTTCTCCTTTGCTTTATTATTTTTATTAACCTTATTAGAGAACCGTATTTAAGATTGTTTAGATCGTAATCTAAAATCGTAGTGATAACTCTTAATAATACTTAAATGGGTACTACTAAAATTAAGAGTAAGGGAACATTCATTCTAATTTGGTACATGGAAACTCGTGCATGGTTTTAAGAGTGATTATTGTTAGCTTCAAATCCATACGATTTTTAGTAAAATAAATTACTCCTTCAACTTCGCTCTGATTTTGCCACTTTAATTACGCACTAAAGCCCCGTACCTCGTCTTATGACGTTCCTAGACGTCTTATGAACGTACATTTATTTTACTTACAAAAATTATTTAAAATTTACGCGATATTTACCGAAAGCCCTGTCTCTGCCCCACGTGAGATTTAGTGAGATTCGGCTTAACCCATTCCCTCACTGATCCTCTCACGTAATTAATAGCCACCCCATTATATAGTTTATAATAAAATACTTAAAAAGTATTTTATCTTTTTTTTCCTTCGATTGAAATCTTAGTTATACGCTAAGTTTAGAATAGTTAACGTACCTACATCATTCTAATATCGCTAATACCTTAATATTTTCTCCTATAATGTACGGAATGGAACGGGAATGTTTTTATTACAAGAGATTTATGAGATTTATGCGCGCCGAAAGTGGGTTCAGATGGTGCAACTGAATGCGGGCGACAAGTATGGAATTTAATTTTATGTGAAGAGAATTTCTGTTCACTAACCTGCCTTAGACTGACTGTATGATTTATGTTTTTATGGAAAAATATAGCGTTTGTTATATAAAAATATCTACTGTAACTTTTCTGGTACGATTGATTTTTAATAGAAAACCAAGGACAAATATTTTTAATGTAAAAAAAATTATGTAAATTATCATAGAAATTTTGTTGGGATTATTTTCAGTATTGTTCTAGAAATGTATTAACCTTTTTCTTTCCGAACGACATTGTTTTATAAAAATGATGTATTTTCGAATACATGATAATCGGTTAATGAATACTGGAAATTACTATGACTTTCAACCTTGAAACGAATAATTATTCAATGTATTAAATAAATATATAAAAAATGTGTAGTAATAATAATTACGATTACGATTAAAGACTTTTTAACTTAATACTATCTTGAATGAATATTATGAAGAGTGCTTGCTAATCATTTAAGTCATTACTTGAAACATAGAATTATAAGTATAGAGTGAAAGCAGTATATAATACGTATGTATATTTCAAGGAAACCCTCGAAAGCAGCTCCCTATCACTGACATACCTCAGGTAGGACTTCAGTTTTGGCTGTGGTTGACTATGGTCCATGGTTTGAAATGACGGTGAGCAAAGTTGACAAAACACACTTTTGCTGATTTTATTACGCTAAGAAAGAAATAAATTGTAAATTATGATTTTTTACCTATAATAAATAAAATTATGTTACTTTATACTAGAATATTCGAGGAATCGAAACGTTTATGTACATGTGATAATAATAAGTCATGGTCTGGTAACATATTACACGGTCGTGATACCTATTATTAGATAACGGGCGGCTTGACAAAAAGATCAATAAAGTTCATTAATTTACTGTAGACAGTATCTTCAGTTAATGTTCTCACAATTAACGAGGTCATTTTCAATATTAGAAAATAAAGAAATGTGTAGAAAAATACTCCTAAATATAGGGAACTGTATGACAGACTGCAGAAATATTGGACTTTTCTAAATCGTTTGGGTGATCCATTTTGAGATAGTGCAATATTATTTGATACGTTGGTGGAGCTCACTTAAATATATTGGGAGACAGAAAAACTTACTTGCATTTTTCCACTAGAACCAACATTTCGCAGTAAAAGATGTGATATTGCGTAATAACGTTTTGTTATCTTATCTTTATTTAAGTTTTGCACAAAATATAAAATGTTTTAAAATGTTCTAGAATATAAAATGACATAGAATGACAAGAGAGTCTACATAAATAAGTGTTTATAAAAATATAAAGTTAGAAACCACAATAGGTAAGTAATAACACGCAAACACCGCACTAGACAATGTGGCTTATAATCCTATGATAAGTATGATGAGCTCTCGATGAAGCAAAAAACTGTAATCAACATACAAAACTGTAGTACGACATTTTCTATTACTGGTTTAATTTAATTATTCAAGGTTGTTAAAGATCTTTTTAGACCATATATATTTTGACGTGACAACGTCTTATAAATCGTTGAACACCGGCTGCACGCACAAAAAAGCATGATTCATTGTCACGTTCTACCTGAACCAAACGTGCAAGCGATAGAGAGGCGCGAATGGCCTAAGCGTTCGGCTTGTGACGCATCTATCTCTCTTCCACTGCATCGGTAATTCAGTGATAATAATTCAATTCAATTCATAAAAGTATGCAATTTTTCATCAATGTTTTCTTATGAAGTTATCACGTAAAATTATCGTCCGTAAATCGCCTTTACATTTTTATATTATATTTATTTTTATATTTTCTTTTGATTTTTAATCATTTTGGCCTCAATCATAATCTCTTTAAAATTGTACTCATTATCTTCATACCATCGAAGTTTACGTGAAGTTCAAGAATACCATAAATAAAAATATTTCTACTGTCCAAACTCTACCGATATTAATAAAAAGTGTTTAGGAAGTTCTTATACGAGTATACAGTACTAGCGGCCCGTTTCGGCTTCGCACTGGTATAAAAAATAAAAATTCACTGAAAAAATGATTACAATCGATCCAGTAGTTTTGATTTATTCATTATTGCCCGATTACTCACCATCAACGACGATACTCTAGCACAGAACTGTGCTGATTGCAAGCTTGAGACGAGTGATAAAAATGACAATGGAAGCGTGAATTCAGATATATATACCTTCATAAAAGTCAAACTTTATTAACGGTAGTATTTTATTTACCGTCCATTCTATGCCCACAGACTATTTAAAAGTTAAAAAAAAATGTAGGCATAAACATACTATATAGTATTCTGCCATAAAAAAAATTGAACTCAATTTTATTGCAGTTTCAACTGAAAACCTGTGGCCAAGTGACCCCTCGGAGATTTATTACAATGGCAAGGAGATTAAATGAGGCTATAGAATAATTCGAGACTATATATAGATAGCCTAATTTTTTTTTTATTTCAAATATTATGTAGAATATTTAATTAGCGAATCAATATCTAGAAACACACAATATGTGCCAAGTGAATTGCTTCTTTTGTGAAGATATTCTGAAAGAATTGTGAGAAAAAAAATTAAGCAAAAATAGACATCAAATAGTTAGACAAACCAAGATTCGGCCTCAGGTAGCCTTTATGTACATACATAGGTTATAGTACACCAGTGACACACAAAGCGTTCTAACTTATAATCGGGATCAGCAATCTATTCATGTGGACGGCATTTTTTATTTTCATTTTCTATACTATCCTCGCTGTATAAATATAGGAATTGAAAAAACTGAGGATTTCATTAAGTTAATATATTATATGTTCAGATATACTTCGTTGTTCCCAACGCGCAACTTCACTAAGTGAATTCTCTTAATTGAATGTTGTAGTAATTGAAAATCTTCACCGTATAACATCGTACCGGCACAACACCGCACCGGCTCTACCTCAAAGAAACTATCGCTATTCGTTAATTAAAATTTCAAGTTTTATCAAAGTGAAACTTTTTAATACTGGCATGATAATTTATCTTTTGAGTAATTAAAAAGTATTCTTGGGAAAAGAAGTTTTTTTCGAATTCAATTATTACCATTCTTTACTGAACAATGTCAGTGTAAAGTATAAAATGGATTGGAAGTAGGGAGATCATTTATGGTATAAGTAGGCGATTATTTAAACCTACAATATTCATCTTTTATATAGATAAAAGATGATAAATATGTATATTTTTCACACAAGTGAAAATAAATTGATAAAGTTTTAAAGTAATTTGATACATTTACGAGTTAACGTTCCGGAACCATACGTCCGGATATCAGCTAATAAATCAGGTACTATACATCCGTGCTGTGCTCGTCGGCAAACTGCGGCCGTGAGCACAAAATGTGTCCAATACACGGTGTACTGTAGCCACTAGTCGAATTGACTACGATTGTTTATCAATCGATATATTATAGTTATTAGAAAAAAAATCAACTAGTCGCAGTATCGAGTGTAGTATAATTCAAATAAAAGCTATAATTAAATGTAAATTATTGTTTCAGATTTAGATTACAATTGTAAATATAATAACCTTGAAATAGTGCTGGAAATTAAACATACTATAGAATCATACAATGATACTAAATAAGTTATATATCCAATTAAAGACATCGGTACACACATTGTAAAGTTTGTAATTGTAATAACTCAAGTATAATTATTGTTATTAATCAATATATTCAAAACTTTGAACAGTGTACTGAAATAATTACAAATATTTGAAGAGGCAATTATAATGGATACCGCATAACATACAAACGTGAGCAACACAAATTACGCTAACTTGAGAATGCAATGTAAAACTTCAGCGTCTCTTCGCGTAGCGGAGGGTAAACGCGAGTCAAGTGTGGAGCTCTCTGTAAATAGAACGGACAGACTTACCACGAGGCCGTCACTAACTTCTCTACAATGTTACTGTACTCATTTAACTAACTTGTTTGTTCGTCCAGCTTTAATATTACTAGTTTGTTGCAAGCATTGTATAACGACTATATAAGTACAACATCTTTCGTATGATTCGTATATTCAAGAAATTCCTAACATTACAAATAAGTAAAATAAAACAATTGTATTAAACATGCAAAAATATATTGTTTCTATAAATAAATATGACATATGATTTATTTAATCTTTATTTTACACCATTATACATATACACTACCAGCGGTTGCCCGCGGCTCCGCACACATTTTTTAAATTGTATTAAAGTAATGTAAAATAGTAAGAAGAGGTAGAATTACAGAAATGCTTTCCAACACTTCCAACAGTTATCGTTATATTTCAACTAATTTAATAAAAAACCTTGACAAATTATATACCTAAACCTTTCTCATGTATTACTTACTCTATCTATTGACGCATTATAATACGTTCAGTAGTTTCGAGTTTATCGCGAACATAATTGAGTTATTTCGACAGCGAGATAAAACAATATGTCCGCCAAATTAACCAAATAGACAAAATAATTCAAATGACATGCATATATATAAATATATGGATTTCCAATATATTATCTCATGGAGTTCAGCATAGCGCACACTTCACGCAAACGTTTACAGGGAAAACAATTTATTGCTAAATTTCTCGCAAATGAAGTCGCGGGTGACTGCTTGTCATTACTTTAGTTATATGCCAGTGAAAGTTCCGTTAAAATTGGTTGAATTATTTTGGAGGTTCTACGTTGGACATAGTCGCGGGTCACATCCAGTATAAAATAACATAGCCTATGTTGCTATCTATAATTTGAGTTACCTGTCAAAACCGATCTAACCGTTTGAGAGATTAATCAGAACAGACAGACAGGGGGACAAAAATAGCCAATCAATAAAAATTTGTTATTTTGATATTAGATACAGACCCTTCATTTTTATTACATGTTTAGGTTACAAATCAAAAATTCTACTACTAATTTAATTAACACAAAATAAACTTTTTACCTTGGCAACGGGTATGATATTAATGGTTACTATAACAATGATTTAATTAATGTATAATGACTATCGGTGTCGGTAGGAGAATATGTGATGGTATCTGAGAAATGTATTGTAGATAGGCTTTAATTAAAATCCGTTCTTAGTGAACATATATGTCGCAAAAGAAAAAGCTGTGGTGAATTTCAAGTCAACTCAATTAGGAATCCATATCGAAGATATCGTCAGATGAGTCAACTGTATTTCGCTTATATATAATAATAATATATACAGGTATGTATAAATATATCTAATCACTACATATTATAAAACAAAGTCGTCCATCGCGTCTGTCTGTCTGTTTGTTCGCGATAAACTTAAACACTAATTAACGAATTGTACTGCGACCAATGGATAGAGTAATTCATTCTTCAAATTCCTGAGGAATGTCTAGGTATATAATTAGTCAAAGTTTTGTGTAAATTAGTTGAAATATAATGATAATTCTTAAAAGAATCGGAAAAACTCAAGTCGTCTCCGAGCGTTCGTCGAAAATACTGCCTAATTCATTTGAGATATAACAAAACAATGCATAGTGAGATATTCCTCTTCTATAGATCTACAAAAAAGTCTGCGACGGCATATACCTATCTTTTATGGATATCTTACTATCTATCGACTAAAAGTGGTCACATATGTGGTAATTGGAAGGCTATTTAAACGAATACAGTATTAATCCTTATCAAATTAAATACAGTACTTACCTTAAGCATGTCATGCATTTAATATATATTTTTTTTAATTATCAGGGCAAGACTGCCGGGCCTGCTAGTATAAATATATAGATTACACTATGTAAAATTATGTGCTTAGAAAAAAGGGTGGCCTTATTGCTAATAGCAATTTCTACAAGGCAACTTTTGGATGGATATTTGTGTATGTTCCAAGGAGAGGAATCGAGGTTATTTATGTTATTCAAGTAAGCCAAAGACATCAATAAGACATACGTTAAATACATCTGAACTATAAGATACATATAAAACATACTATATAATAAAAATAATGTACAACAATTGCACACGGCATTAATTATACATTATCATAAAACATGTACATTATTAGATATATACACATAAGCGTAGTGCAAGCCGACAAAAGTCATATTTTTCGACCAAGTTTTAAAAAATGGCTATCGTCTGTATCCATCTCAAAGAAACAGGCAGTGCATGCCATAATTGGTTAGTCTATACTGTGTAGAACTTTTATTTTTGAAGTTACACGAATATAAACACTGTTATTTAGTATATCATTTCATAATACACATGAAAAATACCTTAACAGTTTTCGATGAAATAATGGATCAATAACTTGAATATTGTATTGCAACGAAAACAGTCTAGTGCCTGGATTATAATTAACAAGGAATTATGTTTAGATATTTACACACAAACCTTTCCACTATTTTATTATTCAGACGCTCAGAGCTACAGTTTTCTTGTTAGTAAAAAACGCAATAGAACTAATTTTAACTAATTAAAGTACTAACTGTTTAACTAAATAACAATATAATAGGTATGCGGTACATAAATGATATAATATTATACAGCAGTAATATTGGATACGGGATTCTATCCAAGCGTGATGTTCGCGATGTGACGTCACCCGTTGTCCCTCGTGAAATCTCGCCGCCGACATGCCTCTCATTGTGCTCGCCCCAGTTTTAATCTGGAGACGTCGAACAGACGCACAATGCTCAGGTACATCTCGCTTCATATTTGTTTCTCTTTTAATCAACGAATAGCCGGTTTTTATCTCGTAAATACGTTTTACATTCATGTTATATTCGCCGTATGACTTAACAAAAATGGGCTTGTGATCAAATTGTGTATTAAAGAAACTATGCTAAATGTTAATTAATTTGTTTAACTTTAGAATAAAATATAATTAGAATTTGGAATAAAATGAGAGAATAATAAAAGAAATAGTAATTGCAGGAGATTATTGCGTAATGCATAGCAAAAATACTGAAGCAACATTACACAATTTTGACAGTAGGTAAATTTAATAGAAACAGGATTTTTCAAAATCAGCTTTATAATGGCAGAAGGAATTATTATATTGGGGATTTGTCAATATTTCTATTATTTATTGATACATGACATTCGGCTTCGTTATAAGTTGACAGATTTGATTTGCGGTCGTAATTTTTTTAATTTCGTCTCATAGAAATTTATTTAACAAAGTGAGATTGCGAACTCAGGGTAAATAGGAAAAATGAAAGATAATAATAAATACCGTAACGATCCCTATCGATATTCAGCTTTTCCTAGGCAATATTAAGACAGATCACTGTTATCTTGTAGGTCTTGTTTTGTGTTATTAGTAATAGTTTTTGCGTAAACGTAGTGCTTAATCAAGAAACAATCGTCTATTCCTTTACGCCTTTGTAGATCGTGATAAAGTAAAAAAAGAAATAATTGTTTTACGCTAAGCAATCTTTTTCTTTACATTAGTTAAATGAAAATGAGTTTCTAGTTTGATTAATACTTTTTTTTGTTTGACTTTGTCTTTGTTAATGCAAAATCAAGTAAAACATATTCAATAGAAATATACATTAATACATTTATTCTATTTATTTTTCATTATATTAAGTTGGCTGTAAAATGTTCGGCCCTAACGCCCATTATCTTCAAAGACAACCCTGGTCATAAGTTGTTTTCTTTGTAGGAACTTTGCAAGGTTCGACTATAGAAGCACTACCGCCATATTTTTTGTGTATTAGGGGGACGAGGGGAGGTAGCTGGTCGTGTACCCAGTGTACCTCACTATAAGGACGGAGCCCGGCAGCCATCTTTCGCCGGGCTGACCGCTGGGGGCGGCATGGTGATAGCTCAGTACGGTCCCATGCCGCCCCAACTTAAAGCGGTGGCTGGTACACCGTGGGGTTTTAGTCCGTGCGAGTCGGAAATAACCCATTCTCTCCCCCGGGAGGATGGGTATCCATAAGAGATTTCCCCACGTTAATAAAAAAAAAAAAAGGTGGTTAACAGTGGCTTAGGATTGCAAATCTTTCCAGGTTGGTTATTCCAACCATAGGCTGTAGTGACCACCTCATTAGGACTAGATTACATTTTGGGCTTTGTCTCACTCTTTTATAATAATACGGGAAAGTGGTGGCATTGTGCCTGATGGGAAGTACAGTGCAGTACAAAATCTGAGATCCATTGCTAGTCATTGCTATCATGTTGGCCTGCAAGCTGGATATACAAACTGTTTTTGAAACGCGACAAAATAAATGAGTCAAGTTTATTATTACTATATGCCTGGTGGTCGAGTATACATCCCTATTACCTCGCTTTCTCTATTTACCTCGCCTCCCTATAGCGGGTGTACACTTGCTCGTGTTCGTTCTGACCGAGTCGACTTAATTGTCGTCTGCTACAACACATCGCGTTATAATAAGTGTTTAAATAGTCCAATTATTTATTTTATTATATAACTTTTGTAAAAGGGCGTTTTTCTCACACTACTTACGATCAGCGTAAATATGGCTAATTTTCTTCATCTTATATCGAAGTTACAACATGAGAATATTACTTCCTAAAAAAAACTTTTATTAATAATTTATAACTCTTATCGTTTGACTACAATTTTCCCTTGGTACTAAATTAACATGTCGCCTAAAATGGTAACACAATAAACCTAGAGAAAGACTGGCTCTCAAGTGCAGTTGCCGAAATACAACTATAGATGCTTCACTTCAGATTATCAACTTAAAGGCTTGAAAGCGGGCATTAGGAAAAGCCCTAGTACCACCATGTTATGGTTTCATCAGGATGTCATACTTCACCGAAAAACTGCGGTTTATTGAACCTAAGCTACGTCGATCAGTGCAGTGTCAGAACACTCTAGCTATCAATCTGAGGTATCATTCCTTTAAGTCAACTTTAAAAAGCTTCTTTTTTATAATGTGTGATTTAGCAAAACACGTGTACAGTTCTTCTTTCTTCTTCTTATATGATCGTTGTAGTGTATCTATAAATGAAATCTCAGAAGAATCGTCATATTAACTCGTATGATATTAGCTTTTTTATAGTAATAAAACATGTAGTTCTTTTTGCGTAGTTAGGTCTTGACAAATTGGATTCTTGGATAATTTGTAAGAAAAACGATACTGAGATGTTCCGAGAGCAGGTTCCAGCCTGCACCTTTTTTCTCGGTTTAAATTGGAGTTTACGCCTTAAATAATTATGCAAAAACAAAAGTGAAACTGTTATATAAAAATTTCGTAGCATGTAAAAGAAAAATATGTTTTTGTCTTTGTTAACTCTTTCAATATCATTCTCATAATGATGCGTATTACATTAAATACGCAATTCAAATAACCAGATGTCGGATGTGACATTATTTGACTCTGCCGGAAACCGCTCGACCCGCATACGATTATCGAGAGAAAGCGTACCTTTAAAATACCCAGTTATAATAAAAGTAAATGAGTGAACGAATTTTCATAAATTGCTCGTGCAAAATGAGCCATAAACAGAAGAAATTACTATATATATTTTCTTCCTAAGAGTATTTTGTTTTTAAATATCTTGCTTAATCTGTATACGACCTTTGAAAGTGAAATTCGAAATGATGATCGCTTAATGTAGCGTTTACAGTTACCGCACCGACGTCGGTTTCCGAAAGTCCACGTTCTGGAGACTTGTATCTCAGATGCGCTTGAGATCCAATTCTCCTGTATGTTTAGTGTGTTACCATTTCGGCGTTTAATACCAGGTGAGACTGTATAAAAACGCTAAATATAAGAAAATCGATATTAAAATATTATTGAATACTGTTTACAAATAATTTAGTATGCAACTGCCTGGAATTTATTTCAAATCTTATCAATACTATATTTTTTTGTAAATTAAAAAGTAAATCGCAAAACAACAACATTACTTTACCTCTACAATCGCTGTGAATATTTAAATAGAGTTTAAGGCGTGACTATAGTATAAAAAGTAACTCGATTACAGCTTAAAATAGGGTATAATCATCTGTAATAAAGTGTTAATATTGTACTACAATATTAGATTAATCATGCATATGAAATAGATAAATGAATTGTTTATTTTTAAAGCTGTTTGAATTATCTTGTTTCTGTTCTGAAAGTTTTACAAACATCAAATTTTAATAGTGACCGATATCTAACTTCGTAGGTAGTTAAGAAAGCGAATAGACAGTATGACAATTTTGACTAATATTCTAGATATAGAGATAACTTTTATTGGAATATTTAAGTACGTACACATATATTTATGTTAAGCAACTTCACAAATAAATATACTAGTATCTTAAAGTTATATATAAGTATATGTCCATAACTGCAAAACTTAGAAACCCGTACTATATTCATAACTTGGCATAAAACGCAGTGGCACTGTGCCCACGGTACCATTATGTTGACTATAATAATACTGAAAATATTTATTGACAAAATAATAAACATAGGTTTTCTAAAACATTTTACTTTTATGTTTTCCATGAATTCGTGAATTATAGAAATTAACTGTTCTTGGTATTTAACATTACAGAAGAGTCCAGTGTCGTATACATTTTCGAGAAAAGTATTTCTGAGAAATACGTGATAAAAAGTGATATTGAAGGGCTAGTTTTTGTTGGTCAATTACAGAAATATAAACTATAATATCTCAGCCCCAGCTTAGTTGTAGGGCAGAATAAACTTTTTATTATACATCGCTAATAACGACTTCAATAACAATTCTTTTTCAGTAATTCAAATCAAGATGGTCACTCTTTGGCGTGGTAATCGAAAAATATATGTACAGCTTATTTAGCTGGCTAGTTTCGGGAGGACTAATTAAAATTAATTATATTACAAGGTTCATAATTGTTAAAACATAATAAGTCATCGTTACTGACTATAATAAACCTAGTGTACGCATTTACATAAATTAACGAGAATTGCAAGTATATTTATTGTGGTATATTTTGATGTTCTTAAGCAATTTCACAATTATGATGTTTAGATTTTACTCTTCGAAAAGCCTTAGCTACTTGAACCGAAATACACCAATAGATGAGAAAGTACCTGACAAGCTAGAGGTTCGTCATTATTTCTTTGAATACTATGAACTCTTCTATTTTCGTGCTGTAATTTAATTATTATCTTACTGTACTAATAACTTAAGCTTAGTTGTAAAATTTAAACCCAGCATTTAGACGTGACGTTCAAGCATACCATTATGAGTGAATAAATATTTAGTTATAACTACATTTGTCCAATATACTTTTTATATAGATAATACACGCGTTACGACCCAGATACGTTTAAAAAAGTTGATCGTAAAGCGAGAAACCGTATAACGAAATAATTATTGTTATACCAACCCATGCTAATTTTACAAGATCTGTTCAAATTTTTGTTATAATATTTTGATTTATTAAGTATTCTGTTAATTTACTTCCTATAGTTGCGTTTCTATTTAAAAAACACGTCAACTTACAAAACTGGTAACAAAATTATGTAAAAAAAAAAGTTTTAATCTGACGACTAAGGCTAACATGAAGAATCACTGAGCTATAATAATATGCTCAATATATTTTTGTATATTCATTATCATTGTCTAAAGTTCAGTATTATATTTACGCAGTTTAAAATATTAGTCCAAAACTCGTCTGCTACGTCCCGTTTTCTTGTTGTCTATGAAGTGTTTTATCTACTTCTCCAGACATTTTGAGTCAGCGTTCTTTGTCATGGTCTTTTTGAAGAAGCGTTAGTATTAATTTATATTTAAAAAAGGAACATTCGGTAAATATATTAGTATCAGATATTAACACAGAGCAAGCACTCGCACTGACTCCCCGAGTGTTCGTTCCGATTCTAAATTAATCAGTTTATTGTTTGAGAAAGGTTAAATTATTTATATTAGTGATCGTTCAGTAGTCGAAATTCGACCATAAAGAGAAGTACAAAGTATTTTCTTTACGCGTTAATATATAGCATTATTATCTGAATTGAGTATTGTAGATTGTACGCATAAGGAGCGTGAAGTGTGAAAATAGAGACTTATAAATAAAGACTTCGATTCGTCGATGGTAAGAAAAAGAAACAATTTCCAGGAATTATTTTATTGATAACACTAAAGCTCGTCAATAACTAAATAAAAATAAGAAAATCGGTTGAGAAACAGAGGAGAAAAATGTATTCTACTGATTTATTTATCTTAGCTTATTTAAATATGGATTTGTAATGATAATATAATAATTCAAATACTTAATAAGAGTAGGTTATATATAAATTAAACAAACTAACCATATCTGGAAATTTAATTTGTTAATATATATGTAAAATATACTATAATTTTTTGATAATGATTATGTAACTCACATAATAATGGAAAAGATGCAATAGTATATTCAGATACCGCTTCGATCGATATATGTTTTATATTACATTAAAAAGGAGCTTTCGATAAAGAAATACATCGTGATGAAACCAAAACATGGCGTGGGACTTTTTTAATGCCCGCCTACCTATCGCTACAACCCTAGTCCTGTTTCAGTATGCAAGCGGGTGCGGTACTTGAAATGTACGTAGACGCCGCTAGCATCATTGTGTGTGCGGTAGTCCGGTGAAACTGTAGAGGCCTTGCCAGGTCAACAGTGTAGTCAATTCGAAAAAAAAAAAAACATTGTGTGTACTGGCGGCACGGTGTCTACGTACATTTGAACTACATGCACCCGCCACACGTTTGCACTCTGAAATAGGTTATAAATTGCATATCTGTGGTCAAGCTCTTTAGATTCAATTCCACTCTAGGTTTAGCGTATTTACCATCTTAGGCCACACATGATTATTTAACATCAGATAAAAAAATAAGTATAAAGTATATCTTAACGTCACATGCCGAAATAAATCTCAAATGTCAGGTAAAATACTCGTACTTTAAGTATTTAAAACATATTACTAAATTGATCGAATTATTAACAAAAATCATCATTAGTAGTAAATTATTCTGATTATCCTCAATGAGAATCAATATTTGTTCACGGACCGAAATTGCACATTATATTTCATTTAAATTATATCATTCACTAATACACTAAACGGACAATTCCCAGTTTATTGTGATTTGTCCATTTAATTATGTGCTATTAGTTACTTTGTCATTTAAATAGCACCAATGACAGAGAAAGTCAGGAGTGATACGTTAGCATGGTATGGATATATCGTGAGGACAGATGAGATTCGTGTAACCAGAAAAGTTTTAAGTATGAAAATCTACGACAGTAATCTATGACAGTATGTATTACTACATATTGTAAAACAAAATCGTTCGCCGCGTCTGTCTGTCTGTGTGGATGTCCGCGATAATCTCAAAAACTACTGAACCGATTGTAATGCGGTCTTCACCAATAGATAGAGTAATTCACGGGGAAAGCTTAGTTAATTTGTCAAGGTTTTTTTGTAAATTGGTTCATGATAATTGTTGAAAGAATCGGAAAAAGTCAAGCCGCCTGGGAGCTTTCGTCGAAATCGCTGCCTGATCTCTTAAGATATAACAAAACAGTGCATACTGAGATATTCCTCTTTTATAGATCTACAAAAATGTCTACGATGGTATATACCTATCTTTTTAGGATAGCTTACTATACCCATCTATTTTCTAAAAATCGTCACATATAATAAGGTAATTGGAAGGCTATTTCTATTCAGACGGATACAGTATTAATCCTTATCAAATAATATACATTAGTTACTTTAAGCATTTCATGCACATAAGTATATATTTTTTATTATCAGGGCTGAACAACGTCCGCTGGGCCTGCTAGTAGAAAAAAAAAATCAACAGTACAAGACTGTGGCGTAATTAAATAGAACTAAACGTAATAAATAAAGTGCATATTTTCTGTCCCTTTAGACGTTTTACGTTAGCCGTCATAATATATATGAATACAGAAGAAGTCGTGGGTAAGAACTAGTGTTGTTATGAATTGTTCATATTCATAGTTGAGTTTGTTAAACTATCACCGTTTATTTTATATAGATATATATATCGCTTATCTACTTTATGGAAGTATATCGTTTTGTTATGAAATAAACTAAAGGAAATATATTCAATTAGCTTAAGTGTCTATTCTTTGCATGATTACTATTATAATTATTTAACTATTATTATCATTAGGAAGAGATTAGTGAAATAGTTAAATACGTTTACGTAATGTTTGTACCAAGACCGGTTTAACACAATTTCCCTTCGCCTAACGAATAGAACGGCATTAAGGTTGTATTACCGCGTATTGTTTTCTCAATAAAAATGGATGAATCTACCACAGTGTAGCGAGAATTTCGATAATTCCGAGCGCGTTAATGTAAATCATAATATCAAGATGATTTAATGTAAATCGTTGCCGGAACGCTCGAAGCACCAAATTTTCCCATACATGACGCACACTTCCTTTGAAAGATTCATTTCACTCGAGTTGCTTCGAAACTCTAAATGGGAAATTAAATCCAGTACGTATAACAGATTAATTTGGTAAATACCTACCAAATCAATTTCTCGAAGTCGTTTGAACAAAATTTATTTCAAAATAATCGCGTTGTGAAAGGACTTAACAATGGAATCGTGAACCCGTACAATCTCTTTTTTTAATGTATGTCGAAGCAAATAGGCAGCCTATCTAATGTTAAGTGGTCACAGCTACCTATAATTGCATATGAACAATTTGAAATGGCATTGAAAGCCTAACTGAAGCTGCTCCAGATGGCCAGAAACCAACCACGTTAAAAAGTTACGGGTGTTGAGGAGACAACCTCGTTAAAAAACAGAAGGGAGCTCTTCGGGCGGAGGGAGGTAGAAAACCTCGTTAAAAAGTTACCGTGGGAGGAAACCACGTTAAAAAGTGACAGAGGGACGGCCTTTGGGCGGAGGGAGAGGGAGAAAACCTCAAGAAAAAGTTACCGTGGGAGGAAACCACGTTAAAAAGTGACAGAGGGGAGGCCTTCGGGCGGAGGAAGAGGGAGAAAAACCTCATTAAAAAGTTCCTGTGGGAGGAAACCACATTAAAAAGTGACAGAGGGGAGGCCTTCAGGCGGAGGGAGAGGGAGAAAACCTCGTTAAAAAGTCACCGTGGTAGAAAACCACGTAAAAAAGTTACAGGTGGTGGTGGTTGGAGGGGGTGACCCCTTGACTGCCAAGCCGGACCAAGGAGGGAAGGGGCTGGGGACTTGACTTTCCATTGCACATTGGTTCGGTAGACGGTTAGGCAGCTTGACCGGGCTGTCGTCGCGGTCAGGGCGTTCGCGCTGGGCCTTGTCGCCGGGGTGGCATGGTGCTTGCTTGTTCGATCCCGTGCCACTCCATAGCGCGGCAGACGGTATTTTGTGGGTTTTTTTAGTCAGTAAGAGTCTGACAACCCACAGCTCCCCAGGGCTGTGGGTGTCCAATGAAGGATTTGTTCCCACATAAAAAAAAAAAAAAAAGATGGCCAAGTAGGAAAGCCTTACATACTAATGCATGTTACCAACCTCACCTTTCAAATCGAATTGCGATTGCCCGAGCTCTTTAAACTAACGATATGAATAGGTCTGATATTATACTCCCGCAGTTCAACTATGCAGGGGTTTTATACTTTTAGCAATAAGCATTTGTATTATCATCTTAAATAACTACTACTATACAAAAACATTTTTAATGAACCGTCTGTGTCGTAGTATTTTGACTAGAATTAAGATAAATTACATTAAAGTACATAATGATAATTTTGACATAATTATTTTTAAATACTTAATTAAAATTATGTATTATATTCTTGAACATACGCCTGATTTCAAAAGCGCTTAACATTTAAACGATTTCTTTGTTTATTTTATAGTCAAGTACTCTTTTCACGAAATATAACGAGTCAAATAAACCGGCACTGGAATTTTTCCACATTTAATTTTTTCGGTATTCTTTGAAGTCGGTAATCAATTTAATGCTGTGTTGGTCCTTATTACCCGGCTTAAATATTGCAAAGAAATTGAAGCTACCTAAAAATTTTGCGTATTGGATATGATAACTTATTAGTTAACCTACTACATATCGGGTACATCTTGTTTTTGTTATGTTTTGTATTGAAATAAAATAATGTATATTTTTATACAAAATAGATTCAATTTGTCTAAAAATGTCAAGGAGTAATCTGAGAATAAAAAAATAAAATTGAAGTTTGTTGAATATGTAACCTAACCTAACGAATGATACATTCAAATATAGGTACTCGTAAATACATATATGTACTAGAAATGACACGTTATTTTTCATATTGAATGTGAAACAATTTGTAATATGATAATTATGAATTTGTATCACCGCTATATTTAACATGTAACAAAAACAATGAAATCTTATAAAAACAATAAATTAATCTCTATAACTGCTATTTTTCTTTTGGTATGAAAATTAATTCGTCATATGTATATTAAAAGCTGTTAAATTTCATAAGATATTATGGATTTAATATAGATGTACATTATAATTCGTGGATCTCACGCGTCTGATATACTTTAGACCGAAGTTTTATACAAGTTATTTGCGGTTGTAATCCTTTTTTTTCGAGAATCTAAAAATGAAGTAGGTTGGAAATAAAACGCTCCTTTGTGGAACACTCTTATAACAATTTAATATGTAACTGATTATAACTTAATACATGTGAAATAGCAGTGATGAAAAAAAATTCTTTATTATATATCGGCATAGAATTGTACTAAAATGACTACAATTTCGAAACCTAATAAGTACATGTGTAATTGTATAACAGTTATCTATGAGGATAGAGGGGTGAACGTTCGAGTAAAGGGCTCTTAAACAATTTACACACACTATTATTCAGCGATGTTCAGAGTACTTGTCTCGTACCACTTAATGTTGTCTAAAATTGCCATAATGTTGTTCAGTATCGACTGAATGAAATGGATTTCGAATACACTTAATGACAATCGCCCGGGCGGTGCCCTTCAAAAGGCAATTTGTGAAAAAATGTCCACTGCTAAGTGATGGATGCTTTTTGCTTTTCTCTCCGTCGACCGTAATTAAAGTGATAGTTAAATCGGTTATACAATTTATTTTATTATTATTACATCATTAATATAACATTACTACATGATATATTTTGCAAATGAATAAGGTAATAAATATTAGCAGTAATTACAACTAGGACAAAAAAATGGTGCTTACTACACTTATCAATAGTATTTCGTGCACAACATATCTAGCACTAGCTATTACCTGCAGCTTCACTCGCGTTAATGAAAATTTCATTTGTACCTTGGAAATGGTCTATTTTTAAAAATGTCTTTCTGTTCTTATGTCCTTATTTGTATTACAGATAACGTGTATGAAAAATTTCACGATTATTGATTAAGTAGTTAAGACATGAAACATTACCAAACATTATAACATGCTTCTGGAGGAGGCTTTTACCTTTCATTGAGAGAGTTCTTGCTAATAAAATACAAATCCTAACTATATTCATCTAATTAAATCAATATATTATTCTAAGCAATGTAACATTAATACCAAACCTAATGATTCTTCAACTATACATATCATATTATTTTTATTGTTTTCCTTTTTAAATGCACCATAATTAATAGAGAAAATTAAAATATTAATAATTTTGTATGCATATTGTTATTGAAATTATTTTTCATGAGAAGAAGAAATAAAAGGCTAACTACGCATTGTATAAGTCATTTTATTGTACTCAAAGCTCTACGTATAAGCGAAATAAACGTATTACTCTATTGAGGCTGAATATAATATGAAACTCTTTTAGATTCTGGAATACTTAACAACCTTCACTTCGTCTTGTATACTTTTTTTTTTCATTTACAGAATTTTATTACCGATCTCAATTCTATCGAACGTCAAGGACAGCATTACTTCTCGTCGACGCGTCGTAAGGTGATTTAATTAGTCTCGCCTGGTATAGTCGTGAGAAGTTTTAAATGGCCCCAGCGGTTTTAATAAGTACTATGTATAATAAATAGAAAACTAAAAATATATATTGCTGTCTGTATTTGTGTAATATATAGTTTTCAATAAACGAAGTGAACTCTATAATGCCATGATTGCATAATAAGGTTTTTAATTAAAATCAAAGAAATTGAGGTTAGAGTCCCGCGTAATCTATATTTGTCCGGTATTAAGTTATTAAAATGGTTTTTAATATAATAATGTAATTGTGTCTAATAAACCTACGTACAAACTTATCTTAATACAAAATTTCATTAAAATATTTTTTTACCTTTTAATTAATAAGGAGAAAAAAATGCAATAATGCATAAAAAATGCATAATCTATTCTTTTTTTATCATCATAATTTTTATAATTATAGAACCGTACTATTTAAACTTTCATGTGTTATACAACGATCTCCTACATTAGGTTGTTTCATAAAATAAAATTATTCAGGTATATTAAATTATCGAAATTAATGTAATATAAAAATATTATTGAAAGTTATTTGTAATTCGGTAGTAGCAAACAAATCAGTATTCAACGGTCAGCTGGCAATAAATGAAATAAGACGAGACGTTGCGGACAAAGTTCGTCAGGCACACGGAGGGAAAAATTAAATTCCTGTCGGGCAGTAGTGGTGCGCGAGCGGTACGTGAAGTTACGTGACGTGTTGCGTCGAATACATAGTGTATACTAGAAAAGCCAGTATTCATTCCCCTACTGTTTGGAAACTATTGTTTAAATTGTAAAAATTAATTTATAACCTATGGATGTGTTATTTAATTTCTTCACATAACTGTATTAAATACTACCTTTTATAATTTCAGTAATCATCGGAATTGTGACGACATGTTGACTACATTTTTACAAGAGTTTGATATGTTTTCTAGTTATATATTCTAATGATAAATCGCTTATTAGACATGACATCATAATTAACTTAAAGAAATAAATTCCAATTTTAGACGCCTACAGTAATATTTTATCTTTGTTTTGTATTAAACTTTTGACTGTACTATGTGCAAGCCCGAACTTACAGTTATATTGTTCAGAGTATTCAGAAAGATTGACGAGGAGTGTATGTATTGACATAACATGGGATCTGCACAACTGTACGTCATTCTCTCAATTCTATCAATATGTTTGAAGGTTTCCTAGTAGGGAAGAAGATAGTAATCTTCTCTCTCATTCACTCTTTAACTTTTTTGTATGGATTTTTTATCCCAAAGTTTTCAATTTACTTTCATACAAACATTTTCTTGACAATTACATACACAACAAAAACAAAATTCAAATAAGTGACTGCACATTCTGTACATCTCAAGTGATGCACTTACATACATTGGCCAATTGATATTTGTTTATATACACTTGCTAACAAGATTCAATATTTAAATATTTCCAGTACATGTACAATAAAAATTTTAAAATTTACTTCCGACATAAGGAATATTATGTAAACAAAAGTTTCGAGAACATAAGATGCGACTGGAAGCTACTCGTTGGAATTCGACTTTACTTCGTGGAAAATTTCGTTATTCTTTTTATAATGCAAGCAAATTGGGAGAGCGGCTTAGAGTTCGCTTTACGATGTAAGACTCTGAACGATATTAATGAGGTCCTAGTTAACTTAGCGACCGACTGGGCTGAGTGGGCCTGCAGGCTTAATCTCACTAACATTATGGGCTGCAGCTAAAAACTTTTACAAAGTAAGACGTCGATCAATCTATTATATATGTAATATTTTGTGCAGTTTCTTGCAGTTCTTATAAGTTTCAGAATGAGGCCACAATATTACCAGATGTGAAGTGAAAATATAACAAAGATTTATTTATTTATTCATACAAACGTCTACAATTCATATATTATGATATACTCGTATCACAAATTAGAATTTAAACATTACAAAAGTTATTTACATAAATGCAAATATATATATACAGAAAAGAAAGGATTTGGATTTTATTTTATTAAAGTATCGTTATCGTAAAAAAGATAATTATATGAACGCTAGTAACTGCTGTAGTTAACAACCGTGTTGCAGCCACTATCGCTCAACGCCGGACGTAGGACGCGGCACGTTAAGCGTCAAGAGTCTTATTCAGAAGTGCAACCGCCAGAATACACCTGTAAGTATATGGTGATAGAATATCAACTTGAGAGTGTTAGACAACACTCAACACATTTCAAAATGATTTATTTATACAACTGTATTTTTTACTACAATCTTGATGACTTTGTTTGTAATTACATATGCACACTACTATTATAAATGCGAAAAAGAGGTTGTTTGTTTGTGATGCTTTCACGCTTTTATTATTCAACCGATCATCGTGAAATTTTTGCATACTAGTTATCTGGAAAAGCGTAAAAAGAGATCGAGGGAAAGGTCAAATCTATACGAACACGAGCGAAGCTGCTAACAAACGTCACTACTTTATAAATTAATAGTACGATATTTCTAATTAATGGCGCAAAATTGCATAACAACCTTGTTTACATGTTAAACACATTCACACTAAACTCATAATAAGTGTCAACACATCATTTATTCTATCATAGTGTTGCATTACTTAATTATTACCGCTTAATTAATTCAGGTAATCTTTTTATTCGTATATATTAACAGAATTGTCAATTACGAAGTTTTTTTTTCTATGTTTGATACCTCAAAACTTCGTCATTTTTAATAAACCGATTTGGAAAATCCTTTTTTATTATACTATTATTTATTTAAAAGGAGTTCCATTTAATTTTCAATAGCATTGAATATTGGATTTCGGGAATACCTCAGGAAATTCTTCAAACTCGAATAGGAAGAAATTTGACAATCCAACACTACGTAGATATCTAACTATGACTAAGGAAATTCTGGTGCACTTTTTTTAAGTCGGTTGAAATTTTAGTTACAAAATTTTATACTTGTGATTAAATAAACACCAACATTTACGTTAAGTCTATTAAAATGGATAAGAAAAATAAGACACTCGGTTAAAATTTACTGATTCCAATTTTAATAAAATTTAGTAATGGTTCCGCCTCGAACCGCTGGAGGCGGTAAGAAATTATTTTGATTAACTTTATAAACTAATTTACGAGAAGACAGGAGGCAGTTGGCAGGCCATCTAACTGCCAAACTAAAAGGTCAGTGGTTCACATCCCGAGTGTAAAGTGAAAAAGTTCTCGTTAAGTAAGATTTTTTGGAGTCGTTACAAAACTTTACTTTCTTCGGAGCCCGTGTACATGCGTTGGGTTGATTATTTTTTAAAGTCTATATATAACAATCTCAAAATAAGCGCCCTGACTAATATATACATTTATATTTTCGTTTATATTTTGTTGCCATTTAAAATAACCTTATCTCTTAACGCTTATATACTACAGTCTTATCTTAATTTTTCCCTAAAAGCGATTTGGTGTGGAATTTAGAATGTTGCTTCAACTTGCACATATTAGAGATCCTTAATCAGGAATTCAGTGATAACAGGATATAAGGTTTTAAGACATTTATTTAACATATGAAATCTTAAATTATAAACTATAACAAAAACCAATTTAGTAATGGTTCAAATTACAGTTCAAAACAAAATCAAAAATTCTTTATTCAATTTAGGCCCTGAGAAGGCGCTTATGAATGTCAAAGTTACCACTGGCTTGGAAAACAACCTACTCATCGAGAAGACCCGGCAAAAAACTCGATCTGGTATATCTTTCCATCAAACATAATATAACACATATTTTTAAGAACATTTATAGTTATATATATGTAAATAATTAAATTGATTTTTGGTAGATGCACATAGAGGGCTGTCATTTCAGTTGCGAGTATGATTTACATAAATTACTAATTGTTTTTCCCGCTACTTCGCTCACGTCAATGTAGATTTGATTTATCTCTTGGGAACAATGTTATTTTTTCTGGTCGAAAGATATCTTATATCATTTTCTATAATCCTGATAACGTGTTTTCAAAATTATATGGTGATTAAGACGTGAAAATAGAACAAACAAAAAACTCACATTCACATTTAGAAGATTAGTTAGTGTTTTGTTCCATGTATTGAACATTAATACTTTCGAAAATAATTGCATTAACTGGTTTGTATTTAACTTTATTATCAAACAAGATTACTAAATATTTTGTCAATTAATTTCGGCCAGAGGAGTTAACAATCAGGAGAAGTTGGGAAAGGTACAACCATTATTATAATCCAAGTAGTAACCTAAATGAGATTCACCTTCGAATAATAATTATGAAAATATCATTAATCATCTAAATTAAAGACATTCGAGTCCCCTAATTAGTAAGATTCCAACAGGGGAGTTGTAAATTATTTTTACTGAGTGGAAAATGCTAATATTAATTTCTTTTAAAAAGTATACGTTGCATATTTTGATAAAAAATATCATCGAGTTTCTTAGTAATAATTATTTTCTGTCCAAAGTTTTGTACTGTGTAAGAGTTCGGAACTCATTATGTCAAAATAAATTGAAGCGATGATGGCTTAGTTGATAACATGTTCGGACACAGCGTCGAAGGACGTAGGTTCGAATCCTAGTAACTGAGTTGGCGCTTTCGGTGAAGGAAAACATAGCAATGACACCATAGCATGGTGGTAGGGCTTTTCTAGCTAGCTAATACCCTCACGTTGAAAATCTTTCGCCAAGCAGCTGTTGGTGTGTTTCGGCAGCTCACTTGAGAGCCAGCCTCCCTCTAGGTTTAGCGGGGCTACCATCTTAGTCCACATCATCCTTTAACATCAGATGAGATTGTGGTCAAACGCTAACCTATAAAGTACAAAAAAATATATCTTATAGGGTAAAATGTTGTACGATGTGTATAATAATTAACTATTTTGCAATTTAAAACAGGAAACAAAAGAGCAAACACACGTTTCACTCAAAACACAAATAGTACGATTAGGAAATTTAATACAGTGAAGCGGCGACAGCAATTGCTTTTTCAAATGTTATTTCGATTGATCATGTAATTTGTTTTAGTCGTTCGCTCATTTGATTGTATTATTAGTGGCTATTTGAATCCGGCAGGCACAGAAAGATTAAGTGGTTTCCGATAGGAATATCCGAAATATGTCAGTTATTCAAATATTATGCGAGGTATCAAATTATCAAATAAATTTTGTTTAGGAATGTACAATAATCGTTTGTAATATAGATCTGTGATCTGTTTCTTGTGTAAATTATTATGTTTTCTATTAATATATTTTCTTATAAAACATTCTATAACAAAGAATAATATTTACAGCAACGGCTTTTATTACTTTTAATGATTTTTGGTTACTTTTATGTGATCTAACCCAGACTTGTATTTTAACGACTTTTGTTATGAAATTACGTGACCCATAATTTAAAAATACAGTGTACTTTACTTAAATGGCATATTTTAATTTAAGTTTTGTTGCATATGAAATGAAAATAAATGTGATAATTTAAGTATAACGATGCATTTTTGTTGTCTATGTACATACTCCAATACTATTGATCCTTTTAACATCTTTGCCCACCACTCCGCTTTGAAACACTTCCAATGAATAAGTGTTTACAAAGTTCGCATTAAAAGACCGTACGATTTCGTTTTGAAGTGACTATTAACTACGCCGGCTGAGAAAACAACTCGCGCAATTGCACAAAATGTTGCTTGTAGTTTTTCAACACACAGAGTTTTAAGCTTGCTTGTAGTTTGCACGATAAATATCCCTCAAAAACTTTACTGTTGGGAATCTTTCCAAGGGTTATATGAAGAAGAGAGCACTCATTGATTAATTAACAGTTTGTATTAATTAATATAATACATGTGAATTATAAGCAAAATTTTCTATTACATTTTTAATTCATTATTTTCTTTGTTGACCGCCCACGACTTTTCCACCTCCATTGCAATATAAAACTTAAAAGCAATTAAATAAAGCTTATATCACTTAGAAAGAACATAGCTTTTTGTCATTTAAATAATTTCCGAATTCAGAATATTTGCGTAAATTACCTCTTAGGTGGATACAAGCAAACTTTCCCTAAGTATAATATTTGTATAAAAATATTATTATCATACATTTACAAATCTCTTAAATAAATCAATTTAAGGTACTCGAAATCGTTATCAATGTAAAAAACTCAAAAGTGAGTCTGGCTGTCTGTTAAATCCTAACTATTCAACCGATCAACACGAACTTTTGCACACACGTCGTCAGATTTACAGAGAAGGAAATAGTGTACCAATAATTAAAAAAAAAAGTGCTATTCCCGAGGGATACGTCAAATCTACTTTAAGACGAGTGAAGTCGAGAGAACACGCTTGTATGTTTATAAAATATTACATAACTAATACCTAATAAGTATTAAAACCTATACATTTGATTCTCACCATTATAATGACTTTGAAGAATCAATAAATGAATGCTTAATTTTCATCAAATATAAAGAAGAAAAATGAAACAGCCCATCGTTATTTTTGTTCAAAGTCTTCAGGTAATAACTGAAGCGAACACAATGTTAAGTACTTCGACAGTGATATTCATGGGCGGAGGCAGATGATGACGTCACAGGCATCACGCTTAGATGAAATATTTTATACGGTTGTATTATTTTTATTTGTGTCACAAATAAACGTTTTTATGTTTGATAAAATTAAATAAATGTATTCCATCAGGACGTGTGAGAAAGTAGGTTTTATTGAGTTAACAAGTGGCCACTTACCACCGCTCGAGTTTTTATTTTCCACCGTTTCTGACGATGTCCGTAGTAAAAACTTTATGTATTACATAACCTTCAATAGACCCCGTAATAATGAATCTTTATTACTTAACTTCCAAAAAGTGCTCACTTCCATCTAGTTTGAAGACAGTTGTTCGCCAGAGTTCAAATATCATTGTAAAATAATTCTAGGAAAATGATATGTTAGTTGTGCTGGGCGCTGTTATATTCTAGTGTTATATAATTATGCGTTACTGCTGACGTAGAAAATAGCAATTCTGTTACTTCTTTATGTTTTATATTAATCGAATTAATGCAAATAGGTATCAATTATTTGAACAACCTATCATCTGGATAGTGATGTTATATCACATGATATAATTGTTTAACTATGTTATGGATAAGTTGACAGTTCGAACGTTGGCCCAGACACACTGCTGGAATATCTTGCATACGAATCTTGTTAAACGCCTGCGGCAGCAATACGCCAATAAAGGCACGATACGCCCGCACACTATCATATGTATACTGCTAACTTGTGGTCGGATGCACTTCCTGATTTATAAGCCGATATCTGAGTAAGCTACTGGAGAAACTATTACCAATCGAAGGCTACACCGTGAACATTATTGAATAATTATTTACCTTATGTAGGCTGGTAAAGTGTCTGTACTCGACTGGAATACTACCACCTAGCATTACCTAGTCACAGTGACTCTTTTTATAACAAGTTGTGTTTAGGGGGTTAACCTGCGTATATCCAGTTAACAAGAGGCACGCAGGCCGGCATGACAGTAACCAATACAGATAGATTGATGATGTACGCCCTTGTTTTTGATTACACTGTGCTTCCAAACATATTTAATGCCGTCACTTGTTTGTGCTAGAATTTAACAAATGTTACTATTTAAAAAAAGTTTCATAATAAAAGATTTAAATAAAAAATTAACGATACTTTAACTAATTGCATTTTTTGTGCTATGTTCATTCTACTGTGGATTTCGTACAAAAATAGATACCATTATTTAAATACATCTAGGCTTTTGGTTTTGTAGTAAAAGTTTTTTTAATATACATCTAAAATGCTTTATATTGAGGATTCGCGATATATATATTGAAATAGTTAGCACAAAGATTATTACTTACTGGAGAATGCAATTTCATCGTATTTTTTTAAGCTTATGTTATAACTACTACCTTCTATATATAGAAAAAAATTTTAATTCGTTTTTCAATATGCCGTTTGCCGTATCATGTCGATAAAGAATACTACAACTCCTACAAGAGTGTCGTAACAGGTGGTGTCGTAGGTGTTGTAGCATTGAAGGGAAAATTCTAAAGTCAAACCTGAATGTGGAATCTCCGTTAGGCGCAAGTAGAGTTTAATTCCAAATATGCGGTACATTGCTGCAGTCGATTCGGTCCCACACTTATCAACTCGTTGGTGCTATGGATTGTAGCGGTAAAGTCGAGAGGGTGGCACAGAGTACGCCTCGCGAAAATTTACGTCCCAAATGATGTAACATCCGTGCAGAGGTGTTTTTTAGAGATTATAGATATGTTTGCATATATATTAAATTGAAATTTTAAACCAATATGAACTGAACAGTTTTAAAAAAATCTTTACCCATACAAAACACATTTCCAACCTGGACCTGGCAATTTGACATATAATTCCGTTTCTTCTATAAAAATGGACAACTCGGTAATTTATAAACAGTTAAAATATCTATACTCCAAATTCCGAATTTACATGTACTGCAGTAATTAATCCCAAATTAATAATTTTACTCTAAATAATAGATAAACATTAATATAAATTGATTAAATATTATGCAAGGTAATATGATACAGAAATTATGCTCCAAAATAAGGCATAGTCTTACATAAATAACATAATATTAATTGAATACAAGTTGTCGGATAATTGTAAGTGTGAATATTTAATTCGTTGGTGGTACATATGAAATTAACTTTATTAGAAAAATATTTTCGCGTTGTGTAATTCTTATTATCTCGATGTATTTTCTTATAAGAAAAGAGCGTCAGTAATATATCCAAAGAAAGTCGAGCCATTGACACTGTCTCGTGGAAAGATTGACATCTAATAAAAGAAACAAAGCTGAAAATGTATTAAAACCAATATAATTTTATTAATATAAAGGACTGTCTCTAATGAATCAAGAAGAAGGCAATTTCAATAAAAAACTATCTGTATCTCGGCGTTTTTCTGATCAGTTATTTAAGGTAGAGGTACAGTGAAGGTATATAGCGTTCCTTAATAAACGGGTTGGGTTGGTAATTCTTAAGATAAAACTATTAAAGCATGCAAACTCTATATAGTAGTTATATTGTTTTAACACAGCACCTAGTTATGTACTTAAATATCGCTGTATGTACGTGACTAATTATAATAGAAGGTGGAATCAGACTTTTTCGGTAAATAAGGTTTTTCTAAAAATGAACACTTTTGAACGTCTGTGTTTGAGCAATATAGAACTGCTTCACCTACGAAGGGACATTTCTTCGCTGAATGTATTTTATCATGCAACATATACTGAAAAACTATTTATCTTATCCGCTCTTTTGCTCTCAACTAAAGTAACAAATGAGTTAATCTAAAGTGACACAGCTACTTTGGCATGAATGAAAAAAATTGTATAGGTACTTATCTTTCCCTTAACATTAAGATGTGGAATGGAGACTATTCAGCATGTTCTCCATTCTATGTGATATTTAAAAAGGCATTTTGGCAGGTAAGCCTAACGTTAATATTTTTTTTATACTTTATAGGTAAGCATTTGACCACAATCTCATCTGATGTTAAATGATACTTTGGTTTAAGATGGTAAGTCACGCTTAACCTAGAGGGAAACTGGCTCTCAAGTGCAGCTGCCGAAATACACCAACAGGTGCTTGGCGACAGATTTTGAACTTGGGGTGGTAGCTAGCCAGACAGACTTAGAAAAAGCCCTACCACCATGCTATGGTTTCATCACGATGTTTTCCTTCACCGAAAGCTCCGACTAAGTTGCTTGGATTCGAACCTACGTTCTTCGACGCTATGCCCGAACACACTACCAACTGAGCCATCATCGCTTTAACAGCTTCTAATATGATACCTTTACCTATACTTACTCCTCGATATTCTTAGATAGTACTGTGCTTACATCAAATACTGATCTACCATTATATAGAGATATAGAATAAGAGGAGTTATTTAGCTAAACTACGAAACCTGAAAATGAATATTATCAAAATCACAGCTATTGCAAATGTACATTTGTTATAATAATAAAATATATATAATAAATGTATGTAGATTTCATATATATATTTTTCCGAATTAAACTTGTCAGGATAACTTAATAAAGAAAATATTGCCACAGGGTATCTCTATGTAGGTAGTAAAGGATTACGCATTTTTATAATAGCACAGCTTGGTTAATTTTTATCTCGTTACAAAAAAAGTAATGTTTTAATGAATATGCAAATAAAGATATTATTAATAAGCGCCATATGTGACCGTGCGAGTATCCAGCTGGTGGTTGATGGAACAAAAACAATTACCTCATTTCAGTGTAAGCCTCTTGTGGGGTACATTGTCGTAATCATTTCGTTTTTGCATTTTAACAAGAAAATTAAATGAGGTCGCTTATGAATATTTGCGCAAGGAGCGCATTTACTATTTGGATCGCGAACGAGGCGACGCAGATTTACCTCTCGCCACTACATCTCTTTTATATTTAAATATAATTGTTTTAAGTTTATTTAAAAGCAATTTTCTCTTAGTTGTTACAGGGGTTTATGTATTTCTTTGTTTTGAATAAAATATGCGAGTTACATTTCATATCTGTCACACTTGTAAATATTATAATTACTGTTTTTTTAGTGTCAATATAGGAGAATTGAATACAAACTTTGAACTATTACATTTTTACCCAACATGTGTATTCTGAGATGATTAATTTAATATAACAAATTATCACTAAGCAATCTGGAAGCGATGACGTTTTAGGAGTTATAAAATGTGCATACACTATTTCAAATAAAAGGGGTATCAATGATACAAGGAACGTAAGATTAAAAAATCCTAAAGAAAGGAAATCATACTTAAACAATAATTGTCTGTGAGAAATTCGTCGAATAGCATTATAAGCCACATTATATATTTCTATTATATGTAACATTTATTTCCGAAATATTGCTGCATTAGAAATGCGGAACAAGTAATGGATGCTCTGGTATCAGTCTGCAATAAAGCAACTACAATGCATTACACGAACTTACTAGAGAAACTAAAGATTTAACATGGATTGTTTCTGAATTTATTCGCAACCTATAGGATGAGGACGGAAAAACGGGCAACAGGCAGCTCTTTGCAGTGATAATGCTCTCTCGACATTCTCCGGTAATCTTAAACTCAGATCGGGAAACTCGGCGACAGTTCAAGCTGAGGCGCACCGTGTGCCCTTGCGCTGATAGCCTAAACAAATCGGGTGAGTGCCATAAACGCTCCCCTTAGTAGTACCGTATCTGTAGAGGTACCAGGGCCAACAGGGCGTGTCAGTTTGAAAAAAAAAGTAATCTTAAAACGTAAAACGAATAGACTATATATAGCTTACTACAGTCGTCTTGGGTGGACTGAAAAAGAATAGTTAAAGTCAACAAAATGTATTATGTTCTTTACAATAGCTTGATTCGAATAAAGTATTTATAATACATTGTTACAGTTATATCCATTTGTGATATAAATTTAAAATAAAGAAACCATTATTTTATCAGCACTAATAAGAAATAGAATATAATAGATGTAAGCAGTACATACAATTATTTTGTGACTTGTCTATAAAAAATGGGGAACTGTGGGAAAAAGAAGTAGATTTAAATGCATAATTCCAAAATTCTCGATCCCTAAAATTTTCTTTCCCATCCATTTTCACCTTTTAGAAATTGACTTATCAAATAAGCAAAAGATGGGCAAACGTGGGCAAATTACATACTTCAAGAACCCATCTTGATATTTTCAATTTTTGAAAGTTTTTTCGGACGCTGGTCTACGCAATTTAAATCTTTCATAACCTTTTTTCTAAAGGTGGGCAAAATTGGGCAATGTCTATGTCTATGTCTCTATCCACAGAGGTGTATTATTCCTATAAGTATTGAAACTAAAACACTTATGCTAATACCACAAATGTTAATGAGCGCTCGTTGCGGTGCTATTACGATTTAGTTTTGCCTTCACGAGGGAGCTGACTCGTGGAACGGGGGAGTTTTCTTCATTTTATAACATCGTAAAAGTGACCGTTTCAACCAAAACCGACGTCACGTTCTGAATCGCATATCGTAATCGTTTGTTAATATCAGAAAATTTGTCTTACTTATTTTGTCTTTGTCTTATGTGTAAAATGAAATCAAATAAGTAATATAATGCATTGATAAGCAAGCTCTTTTTATTCTTTGTAATTAATTTTGTACGTACAGAATAAGTAAAACTATTGATTAAAATTCGGTCATCATTTATTAATTTTTCAAGTTTCAATATTTAGCGATTTTTCCAAACTGAAGTTCGTTAATATCTACTAACAAAAAAGAATATCGACTATAGATTAAACATTATTTGATATAAAGCAACAACTTAATTTTCGATGTAATAAATTAAACTGGGAGTAGTGTATTGTGAGTACTACAATATCATAAGAACCATATAGAATTACAGATTTCACGGTGCTTGAATTTGTCAATGCCAATGCGCTGTGAATGCCGCCGCATGATAATTTAACTAGTGCCTCCCTTGAAACGAGACCTTTACCCATCCACTGGTCTGCAACACTCTCATATTGTTATTATTATTAAGCCTTAATTTGTGAAAGGAAATAAGAATCACGATGCGAGTATAATTGAAAGCATAATAAAATACATATCTTCCTACTTAGTCCTTTTCTTGTTATATTAAACATAAATACTTCGGTCTTATTACAAAAACAAAAATGAACGCGCATTTAACACGAGTTTTACTAAACAGTGTCTAAAATGTTAAACACATGTTTAAAATACTTTATTATGAAAGAATGACTAAGCGGTCTCTAGCTAAATATCTGGTTTTTGTTTTTTATGCAAGCAACTCTGAATAGCATTCATTCAATTCGATCTCATCTTTAAAAAACGTTCCAATTTACGAATAACATTTTTATTTAGATCTTCATTAAGGATATTTATTTATTTTAAGTGAAATTGGCTATAATTATTTAGTTTAAAGAAATGATGTAATTATTAAAATAAACAATATATAAGCTTAAAATAATACGCCAAATTGCGTAAAGTGGAACAACAGTATGATCTCAGAATAAATACATTGTGTAATGTCAATAATGTCATATTGTAGTAGTTGTATTACATTAAATAAATTAATAAATAACAAAAGAATACATACTATTCTACTCATAGTTCTCATCATGAAGATATTATATCCTAATTTGAAATGCTATGTTTATTCTTTTACATGCAAAACTGACACAATTAAACAAAATTACAATATAGTCAGTATTGCCTCCAAAGCCCTGGTTGGTTAAGATTATCGCTTGAATTTAAATGCATTACAACTTTGAAGATAGTGTTATGCGCCTTTGTTCGTAGTCACTTAGACTAAGTTTGGAACTCTAATATATAATACATTTCACGTATTAAATGATCCAAAAGTGGGCCCTTCGGTATTTACAATTTGTAACTTATTATTGCTTAACTGTTTATATAGAACGATGTAAACATCTCTACTTTTTGCTACTCTATGAACGACTTAAGATATTATGTTAACTTATTTGAGTTTTTCTGTGTCTATTTATATTTCTATAAGTGAAAACGTCTAATTAGCCTTTGACTTTGTTACTGTTTTATTATTTAATTAATGTTAGCTGTAATATTTTCTAAATAATCAAAATAATAATTATAGGGATATTTCATTAAAATTTCTAGTGTTAAAGTAAACATATTTCAGTATTAAATTCTTGAGTCGCGGTATAACGCCAGGTTCATAATAAAAGTCTTTATAAAATCTAACTTCTCATTGTGGGTTGCGAAAACCGTAAATAACGCTTAATTCCTTTGACTCCTCAAGAAGCTTAAGGCTTTGAACCTTCACCAACTCCCTTGTGACGCGGTTATTTTTTGAACATAATAGAAATCTTTATAAGTTTGAACTATTTACAGAATAGTTTATTCTTTTTGTTAAAACATATTCCAAGTAGACGCATTATAGTATCGCGGTTTATTTCTACAAATCAACATAAAAGAAATAAAATATAGTAAATATACAATTCATAGACATTACAGATTTCGAAATATACACTGTCAAACGACTATTAACAATAACTTAATAACATTTGTTTTTAATCTTTAGATGTTAAATACATTGAAAAAAAAATGATGAACCAAAAAAATCAACTAAAAAACCCTCAATATTAATATTAAGTAGGTGAGTCATCGTAATATTTTTCCTTTTCCATAGAAATAATAAAATTGTTTTTTGAGATCGATATGACTTATGACCAATTTCAAGATTTCTAATTTTTCCTATAATATAATTGTCTTCTATAATATATATTTTTAATAATTACAAGTTGATTAAACAGTTCAAAGTTCAAATCGAACTATTTAGATTACATTATTTTTTAAAGTTACTACGTCCATTTCTCAAAGATAATCCGATCGGACTGTATGGCATTGATAAATCTTAAAATGAGCACATCCAAATATGGCATAGAGACTTATGAGAGATGGCGTTAGTTATTATATTTAATATCTAATATTGTGGCTTTCATATGGAATTGTGTCTGTCATTGACATATAAAAGTTATGTCGTCGATGTACTTAATTCCATGACAAATACGAATTTTCTATAAAATTATATTTATTAATTTTTTATTCCCTCTTTATTTACTGGCATATTTATAATCGCTATCTTTAAAATATGTAGTCGGCATGATCAATTTTGGGATTATGACCCAAATACTAAAATCCAATACATTTCTTATCATAGTGTTCTTAGTATAATAGTGCGATTCATTTAAATCTAAGTTGATAAATAGCAACGTATGATTTTCGTGCATTTTTAATAAATTTTTATCTTCCATACAAAAGTAATATTCGCTACGGAATTGAGTACATTTGCAGCAATTTTACAAAATGCCATCTTCTATTTTACACAATTCTATTTAATCTTCTATTAAGTTGACGCATGAATAATTTAGTATTTTTATCAAACGCTTTTTGATCTTTGGCATATATTTTGTCAACTATAAACTATACGGAGCTGTTTGTATTGTATTTAATATTTTTGTTGTTGGATATGATTGGCCTAATACTAACCAATCATTTACACCTGTAACATATCGTCATTATTAATGTGTTTGTATATATCGGGCAAAGTAAAAAATCGATCTTTTAACTTATGAAGTATTCGCGAATCGGTTCTAGTGTATAGTAGTCCGTTGAAGCCGTAAAGGACAGTCAGGCAAACATTGTAGTCAGTTCGAAAAAAAATCTATTGTATTCGTTTCGAATCATTTTGAAGATTTTATTAATAAATTATCTTGCCTGATTAATAATTTTTAAATTTCGTGTTTTGTACAAGTTATAAATACAAAGGGATATTAATTGAATTAAACGTAAGTCTCATTTTCAACATGTACGCAGAAGTGCGATATGTTGTTGTACCAATAAAACCGCTGAAGCTACTACCGCTTTCTCATTTCTGCAGATTGGATTAACCTCGAGAAGTAGAAATATACGTCCGTTATTCACTTACTTCGTTTTGAAACGTGGGAAAGAATATAGAAAGATTCATTTTGTAGTAAACTTATTTCAAAACTTGATATCTAATTAAATAGTATTTAATTTATTAAGTTATCTGAATTTTGAGGTGATTTATGTAACTAATGTTGCATGATTAAAAAGCGAATTGCTATAATTGGTAATGTAAAATAAATAATAATTATAAAATACATTTCATTAACAACTGACGTGATTCACAACGCATTAGACGGAAAATTACATGCGTAATGTGGATATATACGTTTTAATATAAGATCCATACTTTAAAATAAAATACTGCTTTTCTTCTAGTTTTAACGTATTACTATATTCTGTAATTGAGTTACATTCAATTAATATTATACATAATACGTTGATGGCCGCACTGTAGACTATGACACGGTTAGTTGAAGGATTCTGAAACAACATTTTATATTCACTCCATGACTTTGATACTATTTTAATATCTTATTATAATTAGTGAACAATCGTTTGACAAACTTCATTAAAATTATAAATTAGACAATAGTTTTCAAACAAAGCCACATTTTTTTACTAGACTATTTAAGAATAATATATGAAAAGTAATTTCGTATGCAGTACCACAACGTATACTGTTGCTATGTTGCAACTTATTTACATTGCCCAGATCGCGGCCGCTCAAACAAATTACGGTGCAGATCCCTGCGGCTAAACCTCGGTAAAATGTCGACATAAAATGTTATGAGAAAATATCTTAAATCGTAAAAGGAACTACCAAAGTTTTGTTAAATTTTGCACCGAGAGTATATTCCTTCAAAGTTAATTGCCTACTCCGAGGTAATAGTTATCGCTAACTGAATAAGTATTTGATACTTCTACTAACGAGTGAATTGTTTAACCCTTAGAATAAATATCGCGGAGTGAAGATTTATGAGTTGGAGGTAACATCAATCGTTCAGCGACCACGTTCTATTGAACTCGATATATTATCCATGTGCCTCCTATTTTAATTACTAAGTACCAATGAGTAAATATAAATAAAAACCGGGGGTGCAGCTACCGCTTTGTCACTCTTGTCTACGAGGCCTCTGAGCTACGAGTATGCGACGTGCGGTTGCAAAAATTTGTAATATGTTACAACCATATTTTCTCATAATAATGAAAATATGAAATAACATTAATATTTCTAAGTTCTAGTTGCTTCTATGTCACACGTCGTGAAAAGCAGAATCTAATTAAGTTGTATGTAGCTCATCCAACAAATTTTGATACTGGGTTCATTTAAGACGAGCTGTAAGAAATACTCCATCCGAACACTAACGAAATATCTAGACCATTTCAGAATTCTCTCCAGATATCGCGACCAAACTCGTTGTTGGAAATAGGACAACACGGTGACTCATCGATGCATGGAAAGAGAGCGTATATTGAAACTTTATCGCTACGTGACAGTCCATATGGTGTTCACAAAAAGTGCGTCTCGATTCTTCACTCTTCCTTTAAAGCGTTATTGGTGTTATAACTCAAATTTTAATATATCTGTGGTGATTTCCAATCTCCTTTTTAATAGTATGGAGGGTAGAGGTAAGGAGACTCATCTCAGTATATTAAAACCTGTCCACTGAAAGGCAGCAAATTAAGATGGTACCACAATAGCAAGTGGAAAGTATTTAAAAATAGCGCCACAAATAATTAGAGTAGGATACTAGATTAAAGAAGGAAAGAAAGACTTCATCTTTGTCATAATAATTTAATTCAATAAAATTAATAAATAAAGTTCTTTAATAATGAAATTAAAAAATTATAGTTGATAAAAATAAAATTCATTAATTATGAAATTAAAAATTAATAGTTAATAAATTTTTCAACTCAGCACACTTCACTTCGTTTATAACTGCTAAATTCATATCATTTCCTTTTCCTACACTAGTGCTATTTTGACGAGTCTTCGAACCATAATTTGCTGTTTACAGGTGGACACTTTTGCAACTGATCCCCCATACCAGATGGTTCTCCTTACCTCTACCCTCCATATTTAATAGGTATATAAGGTACACAGAACAATACTATTCTGGGCATCGAAGTGAAACAAAAGGATAAAATGTACAGTCTATAACCGTAGAGTAGTATAGGATTTAAATAAGACCATAGTTTAACTGTATCATAGTGAGTTTGTTTCGCTTTTGCTTTATGAGTATAGTCATATAACTAAATTTATCTCCAAATGTATGAATAGAATTCTTTAAATGCAAAATGGTTACCCACGGACGCAACAATATTAAATAGTGTTGCTACACCACCCATTACCTAGTTCGAAATAAGTTGAACTATATAAAAAATTCATTCATGTTACCTATAATATAGGATAGCAAAATAAAAATATAAACTAATTTCCACTATAAAAAAACCGTCATTTTTACACTATATTATTATTATTATTATCGAATGTTTGAAGTAGTGAAGCCATTTTCCCGCCATTCTTAATTATTCTTAGGTTATAATCTAAAGTATTTTTCTTCCTATTCACATATACTAATATATTAAATTCTTTGTGTAGATTTGTATATATATTTGAATACATGTAACTTATATTCTATTTGATGGACTGTGATAGAAAATATTTAAATTATAATACCAGAATTATTACAGATTATGAATAAATGCAATAAAAAAATTAAGCATAGTATAGAGCGAGCACTAACTAGTTAAAGTATAAAAAAGCAAAACGTCATAAATAAACATGTCAAAAACAGAAATTTCAGTATTCTTCGTTACATATGTACAATGCCAGTTTCACGTGTAAAAAAAATGTTTCAACTAGTTAGATTCCAAACGGCGCACTTGCCGATGCTCTTTTAAAAGGATTTATGATCGTTCGCAGACAGGTCGAGACTGTTAGGAAATGGTAAGAAGAACGAATACGACTCGCAAACACTTTGATCGATTTTCAAATGAATTTCAAAAGTATTTGAACTTACTCCGAAACGATGAATTGGCAAATACTTTAAAACTAGAATAAAGTCGATACCGATAACTGGAGTAAGCCAAAGTATTCCAAATTGTTTGAATTATTATAATACTGAATACATGTTATTTCAGTGAAAACAAATAAACATATATTAATAATAAATTTGTAGTACATGTAATAAGTATTTGATTTTATTACGTGTATTTTTTTACTTCAAAAGATATTTAGCACATTGCATGCGGGTGCAATTTTAGCCATTAAGTCCATTTCGTCGTTGACTTACGTGCAGCAGGCGTTTTAGAACGAGTAGCTCGACAATAGACCGACTAACTCGACAAATTAAATTTCTGGAAAGAATGAATACAAATAACTATTTGTATTAATACAACTGTCTAACAATACAAATACTATATAATGAAGTAGTCGTCCATCTGTTTGTCGGCTCTGAACGTAGCTGTAACTTCGGGCTTGCGGATAATATAGCCAAAGAAAGGTAAGCTATTATCATAATCTAAAATTAGCATTTATTTACCTTTAAGTTGTCTTGATGTTATACATATAATACATAATACTACATCATATCTATATGTTACCCGATCTCTAGTAAAAATCAACTGAAACGGACTTTTACGGGATCTGCCGTGCAGTGACAGTCTACGAAAAACCTAAAAGTAGGTTTCCAAATTACAATATGTTAAGGCTTGGAAGGATATACCTCCTAATTAATTACGTAATTTGCTAGAGCAATGCAATAACAAAATTGCCAAAATATTAACTTCAATATGTTCAATTTATACCATAAAACCTTTGTTATGACCAAGCCTTAGTAAAATACTGATAATGCTATCTTTGTGTATGTAATATAAATAAGTTTATAGAGATAAGTACATATTTTAGTTTATAAACATTACGACTGGGATATAGTATAAGTTGTAAGCTTTAACACCTATATTTGAATATTTCTATCGTTGATTCCCTCTTGCAAATTAGGTAATTACAGAGACGTTCATATAAAATTACACTAAACTTTATTATCGATTCGAATCGAATTCGATATCGAAAATGATTATATTTTTTTAGTTTTTCTTCTTTGATTCTCAAAAACCCAAGTGTATTTAACTTCTGTATTTTATTAATTTTAGTTAGACACTTTAATCAATGTAAATACATCAGTCTTATCATAACCTATATATACTTACAGCTAAAAATTGTAAAACTACAATAAACGACAAAATATTAAGACAGGGAACTTAAAGAAGTATACAGCAATCTGGAAAAATCCGAAGTCGGTTCTTCTTCTTCTTTCTATGATGTTTTATATCCTTCTATTGCCCAGTTCTATTACGTAACAATTAATTATGCTTAATATTAATTCTTGTTATGGATACCCACTTAATTGTAAAAACTTGTCGAAATTTATTAAAATTGACAAAATTGAATTTTACCTTATAATGTCATTCTCTTATATATGTTTGTGACCTAACAATATGTTTCGTGAGTAGTTTATGTGTTGTCTGTTTTTAAATAACCTAGACTAGATACAGGCTATAAAAAAAGAAAGTTGTTTCATACAATCACCAATATTTATAGTTCTATCCACGTGACATTGGGGAAATTGTATACGCGTGTATGTATCAGTTTTAAAGAAGAAGGAGACTAGATATAAATTACTTTAAAATGCTATAAGTACCATTAATAAACATTATTATGAAAAAAAATAATTTAAACCCAATTTCGAAATAAATTAAATACACCTGATAAAATACATATAAATAAACAATATGACTACGAAACGTGAAAAACAAGGGTCGTCTTTGGAGACTCATTTACGTTTTAGTCATTAATCCTAGACTAGAGATTTTGGTACAGTATTATTTATCACAAAAAAGCCAATGATATGTAACAAAGTATCCACTTTCCACTAGTTTCGACAGAGATTTATGCCGCAATCCTAGAAGATTAAAACAAAACAGCAATCAAATTTGTCGACTTCACTTGTCTGAATATTCATCTCTATCAATCACGTCGCGTTAATACTACTGTGATAAGACAAGAAGGATTTTAGGAGTTTATTATTGTATTTTGTACAAAACCAATTTACATTTAAATAAGCAAACATTTTCTAAGATAGTAACATTTTTTTTGTATTACAATGCACACAATTTCCATTGTCTTTTATATATTGGTAACATCATAGTAGAGTTTCTATAATAATATAACCTAATAATAACACTATTTTAAGTTTTTGAGACCATAAAAATAGAGAGAAAATAGAGACGTATCAATCATCAATAGCGAATGATATTGAAGTAATGGGTTGTAATAATATGTATACAACAAAGATGATTTGTAAAACATACTATCTATGACTGTATTTTCAGTACGCCTGTACAGTAAAGAATAGAATAACAACTCAGTGTAATAACTTTTACACTATATTATTACACTGTTGTATTTTCTTACAACAGATCTTGTTGTAGATTGTTATCAATGATGTTACCACTGTGTTATTTGCATTTTTGTATCGTAATACAATTTGTAAAGACGATACAACAATGATATGAATATTCAGTGTTCGTATCCTCACTTTGATTATAAGTGAGCAGACTGGTCTCCCTTTCACATCAATTGGTTATTGCATAATGCTTGCTTGTTCACACACTATAATAACACCAACCGATCAGTGTCCTAGTTAATATTAATATTACGAACAACAGATAATCAACAGCAGAGTAGTGATGTTTTTATTATTTTGTTATACATGGTTTTTTACCCTTGGTACTAATGCATTAAGTTATTAGTTGTTATAATAAAGGCCCTTTCTTAATGATAACGGTGAAAATATTTTGTAGATTTGAGAGTAATATATGGTATCTTATCTAAATTCTTAACTTTATATCCTTATCTCTTAAAAAAATAATACCTTTTACAGAATATTTTAATGTTTTAACTACTTACAGTATATAATTATTTTGTTAATATTGAAATCAAGTCTGAAATTATCAGTTTTAGATATAAGAAAACTTTTAGGGATATACATGAATTAAAATGCAATAAATAATATAAAATCATTACACTGCACACCCTTGACGAATTTAATACTTGTATAATGTTTGTACAGTATAAGTAGATCCATTTATAATTCAATAAAGTAAACCTATTAAATATCGTCATATCGGCATTTTATAAGATAACATATTCCACAAACATTACTACGAGTTACATATATAACTAAAATAGATACAAAGGAGATATATATATATATTTGCTACCCATTTCGAATTGAAATGACATAAACGAACAATTATAATTAAGATTTAATTGACAACTCCAATTATAGTACCTTAATCTAACGTCTTCTCACACCGCCGTGTCACGTCGGTGAAATTTACGTGAATTACATAAATACGAGGACATTTAACTTGCTACGGCCTCATTTCCTAGTAAAATATTCTGCCATGTGATTGTAATAATAGTGAGTTAACGATATAAAAATTAATATTCTTAATTGACATAATCGTGAACTTAATGTTATAAGTTCACGCTTAGTTATCTAACATTTGTAATCAATTTGGCTATTCATTCATAACCATAATTCATAACCACGTAATAATTACAAAGTTAACAAAGGTAGTGTTAAAGATAAATAACGTCGTTAAAATGGATTTCTATACTTTACAGCCTAGTCTTATAACCTTCCCTGATGTTAAATCAGGCAGTTGGTCTAGTGGTTTGACCGGTGGAATATCGATCCGATGTCCACAGGCTCGAACCCTGGCATGTACCAACGAATTTTTCGGAATTCGCGTACATTTATAGATTTAAATTTGCAGCGCTTTCGGCTAACGGTGAAGGAAAACAACGTGAGGAAACCTGAACCTGAGAAATGTTCTTGTGGTACCACTGTGTGTGCGAAAAATATAGAATTGTGGACTTCTCAGAGTATGAAATCGCCAATGATCGTGCACTGGCGTGGTGATTATGCTTATGCCTTCCTTCGGGGAGAGGCTTATGGCCTTGCAAAAGGTCTCTTACAGACTGAAGATGATATTTAAATATCGCAGATAGTAGCACAAGTAACCTAAATGAAAACTGACTGAGCTGTAACTACCGAAAAACAACTCGTAACATAAATACTTAGTATCAATATTTTAAGAATAGTCCATTGAAATGTTACATTTTTTAGGCCTTACCTTGCGTTTTTTAGAGGACGCAATTTTATTTTTTTGATGTGTAGGGGGGGTCAGTGTAAAGCTAAAATCAAGTTTGTGGGGTCGCCACCCTTGTCCCACGGCCGCCATCTTGAAAATAGGGGTTGAAATGGTTATTACGATTTATCTCTTAAACTATTTATCTGATAAAAAAAAATTGTCAACATTTTTTGTTGAAAATTTAATTCTCTACAACTTTGGTCCAGTATCTTTTTGTCGTAGAATTATAAATAAAAAAGTTGTAAGCGAAAATGTTCAGAAATTCGAGAAAAAAAATATATTTTTCGATATAACTTATTTTTATCATTTTACGAAAAAATGATATATGAGCATTTTTGTAGATCGTTTTTTAAGGAATAACTTTTATAAGCAACATTTTTTAATTAAGTCAATAGCTAAGGTTTTACAGCGCTCTGAAGTGAGTATTATTTTTCAGTACTCTTAACTAGACATATATTGTACGTGTGTACTAATAATGTATCATCAGTTATTTTCTTTTTTTTTTATTTTGTTATTATAATTTTTTTAATTATTAATTTTGCAATATTATGAATAATTAATTATTGACTCTTTTCCACTCCATTACAGAATTTTACATTTATTGATTTTTAAAATAATTTTAAAACTTGCTGTTTCTTCATGCTTTTTCAGGATGTGACACAACTTCAGCTCCTTACAATATCGGTAAAATGAAATTTGTGAAAACCCTGGAAAAACATATAGAGTTTGCAAGTGGAACGGCTTTGTTTCTCAACAAGAAAGTTGACCCTGCTTTGCTCACTGTAATTGGTGAACGTTTTTTTATCCCTTTATACGGTGGCAATAAAGATGATAATTCTCTTGATAGCCTAAGATACAAACAATTCGCCAAGGCAATGACAAAAAGTACATTTAACTTATCTTCCTCCAACACAAGAAACAGCTCGCTTTCATACTTTCCGAGTCTACCTCAGGTCCAGTCGTGGCTTGGTAATAATAATGATCCTGAAGACTGGGGCTGGAAAAAATGTGGAAAATTATTGATGCCAGTGCAGACCTCTAAACCACCAACACCCCCTGAGCTTCTAAAATTGACAAATTTTATTTTACCGATATTGTAAGGAGCTGAAGTTGTGTCACATCCTGAAAAAGCATGAAGAAACAGCAAGTTTTAAAATTATTTTAAAAATCAATAATTGTAAAATTCTGTAATGGTGTGGAAAAGAGCCAGTAATTAATTATTAATAATATTGCAAAATTAATAATTAAAAAAATTATAGTACACACGTATAATATATGTATAGTTAAGAGTACTGTAAAATATTACTTACTTCGGAGCGCTGTAAAACCTTAGCTATTAACTTAATAAAAAATGTTGCGTATAAAAGTTATTCCTTAAAAAACGACCTACAAAAATGGTCTAATATCATTTTTTCGTAAAATGATAAAAAAAAAGTTATATCGAAAAATATACATTTTTTCTCGAATTTCTGAACATTTTCGCTTATAACTTTTTTATTTATAATTCTACGACAAAAAGATACTGGACCAAAGTTGTAGAGAATTAAATTAGCAACAAAAAATGTTGACTAATTTTTTTTATCAGATAAATAGTTTAAGAGATATATCGTAATAACCATTTCAACCCCTATTTTCAAGATTGCGGCCGTGGGGCAAGGGTGGCGACCCCACAAACTTGATTTTAGCTTTACACTGACCCCCCCTACACATCAAAAAAATAAAATTGCGTCCTCTAAAAAACGCAACCCCAAATGTAACTTTTCAATGGACTAGAATGGTAGTGAGCTAAGCGGGTATTAGATGACAGGCTATCATTATTCTATTTTTTCAATACAATGTTTTCCTGCATCAAATTTGTAAAAAAATAAAAGAAACTTGTAACTTTAGTCAATAAATTTTTACATTTGACACTAGTGACATCAAGAAATATGTACTTCTATAATTACATTTTGATAAAAATACTGTAGATGGTACGTAATAGTGATATTTTCGCTATAAAGATTCAGTGTTAACGCGAACTCTCAGATCCATAGGTGTGGGTGGGTATTGTTAATTAAACTCTAATAACTTATCATTCTAAGACTTATCACTTTATTAATAAAACACTTCATAAACTAACATTCATTGATACATTTTCATCTTTGATCATATAAACGACGTAATAAAAAATTTCAATACAATATCACAATTATAACATTTGTCATGAACATGTTCTCATGTTTAAATAAATCTTAGTAAATCAGGCCCATATTGCTCAGCTGGAAGCATCTAGTCACAATCACCTTATATATCTTTTTAATGGTGACATTTTCCAATTACGGATCTCTGACTTACTGCTTGTACATTGAGCTAATACGATAATTTGACGAACGTAGATCCCGTAATAAATATTGTCCAAAACATTCATACATTATGTAGAGTAGGAAAGAAAAAATATATTTTTTAAAAATTAAAAAAAAAATTTGGTCCATTTATGGATACATATATCCATAAATCTAATTTTCACCTTTTATTAGTTAGTGAAACAACATCGATCTTATTAAACATACGTGTACGTGAATATTCCTTTTTGTCTGTCCGCATATCTCTTAGAACGTAATATTGTATAATAACAAAAATGCTTTAAGAATTTTTTTGTACAATTCGATAGACGTTCAAAAATAAATCAGTATATAGATGAGAACACATGTATGTGTATGTATTTACACGAATAACAAATCTACAACATGTATGAATTTATTATCTTTAACAACATACATGCAGTATTATTTACTGTAATATTTGTGTTTATTAATTTGTTTACTTTATCTTTATTTACTGTTAAAAATAATAACAAAAAAATCTCAAATAGCAGAGATGGCTGCAATTTGGAAGATTTTCAAAAAGTATTTAATGTTTATTTAAATATAGATAATAATAATAAAACTGGCTAAAACATGACAAATGATATTTAATGCCCTACAGATTATAGCTTGTAGTTGTATATGTAGTCCTCAAACCCGCTAAATCTACTAAGTTGAAATTTTATTTTACATAATATTAAAAATGTATTAATAGAAAAGAAAATATGCAGTAAACTAAATAGGATCCAATATAAAATGAATGTGCAGGTAATGTTACTTACTACAACACTGTTACTTAACAATTTTAATTGTCTGTAAAAATTATGTATTTTCAATCGTCTATATATACATATACATGATATGAAAGAGTGTGAAACCAAATGTGAAACCATTTTGTGTAAAAATCGAAATCTCAACTATATGCTAAAATAACAGCTTAATCGTAACGATCTTTAAATGCAAAACATTAGTTACGTTTATATTATCAAATCATCTTATCGTTAATATTCAATAAGTAAATAATAATTACCACAAATTAATTACTCAATGCTACAATGAATAACAATATGTGATTGACTGTTAATTATTTGGCCAATTACAAAATTATCTATCGATTTAAAAATTAAGTTGGTAATAGAGAATGCTAAACTTGTTTTTTTTTTCGAAATGACCTACACTGTTAGCTCGGCAAGGCCGCTACAGTTCCACCGGACTAGTATAGTCGTTCTTATACTTATATTAAACTATTATACTTTGATTGCTTTATATTAGTTATATTACATACTAGCCGGTGCTTGCGGCTTAGTATTTCATATAAATAACGGAAAATACTGGATTAATGAGGATAACTAAGGACTGCCTTTTATTTCCTTCATTGCAATTTTGGTACTGACTACTTAACTCCTATAGCATTTTCTAAACATTTAAAATAACTAGACCCTATGAAAAAGTGTACCGAAATATGTAACTTACTTTTTACTCTGAAAAGACTTTAATCTGCCTGCAAAAAATATCTGCTTCTAAATCATCCGTATAGGAGATTGGCTCGGACAAACAAATGCATGTAAACTGTAGTAATATGCACAAATTTATTACATTAATTGTTAAACATAATGTTAACTATGACAGTTAAACATATATCAATTTCATAGCAAGTAAATATTAAGTAGCATTATTTATTTTAAAGAATCTTATAATTTCATTACTGTTTTTACATCCGTTAAAATTAATTGGTAAAACAAATATAAGTAAAAATAACATGTTTACCGCATTTTGCATACGTATCTCTGAAAACGGTGTCATGTATAATATGAAATATTGCATCGCTTATCTAGAGCGGATGGAAATTGTGCAGCCTGTTTGCGTGCACCGTGAAACTAAATTTTCTCGGAATAAAATGCAGAAACATTTATTTGTATCGTCATCGCCACGAGCGACTGGGATAAAATTATTTATTCTAAATTAAATTTCTCTTTCTCGCCTGAGAAAAACAGTTACGAAGAATAATTCGATATATTGAATAATTACATATATTAAATACCTAGGTATTAATAGAAGGAATTATGTAGCTATAACTTAGAGATTAAGAAATGTGTCTAAATACTTAAAGAATACAGTAAATAATTATATAATCAATTTTAAGCTTTAACATTACAGCAATAGAAATTCGTATATAGACGTTTTTACTATTAGAAATTAGTACTTAAGTAATCACACCAAGCTAGTAACTTTATATACGGCAGAAATTTTATATTACAAAATACACTATTGAGCAATCGCATCAAATAAGTTATTTCACACAAACGAAGTTGTTAATACACGCTAGCACTTAATAAAATTAAACTTTTACGTTAGAATGATAAAAGTAAAACGGCGATATTTATGTGCATGCAAACATTATTTTTAAAGAAAAAGAACTATGTAACCTTAAATTAATATTACTATTTTTATTATTAAGTAAAATCTTTTTACACCATCTCTTTATTTTCTTTTACTAAATTAATTTTCCCGTGTGATTTTTTTGTTTGTTTTTTAGTGATATAATAATAAATAGTGTGAAATCAAATGATTATCCTCGTCTGTCGAACGTGCGCTCAGTACTTCTACACTATGCATGAGATTTTGTACTCTTCACTATTTCTTCCGAAACCATTACATACGTATTATAATACTGCGAATAACAATAAAGTTGACGTCATGTAATCAGGTCGTAAAAATATTTTACAGGCTTTTACATTTCTAGCGCTAGATACATCAAAATAAGTTATTGTCATCTATATATATATAAAAGAAAGTCGTGTTAGTTACACTATTTATAACTCAAGAACCGCTGTACCCATGTGGCTGAAAATTGGTGGTGAGCTAGCTTAGAACCAGGAGATGGACATAGGATACTTTTTATCCCATTCGACAGCGTTCCTGTGTGACGTGACATAAAACGTCAAAGAGAATACAAGCCGCTATAAAACGTGGTTTAACAAAAACGCTTCTGACATGAAATAACAAAACGCAAAACGTAATTTTGTCTATGGTTAAGTATGGCTGAAAATTTAATAATTACAAATTTTGTCAGAAATCAGTAATTTGTATTCTCTTTGAATCGTTATTAACAATGCCGCGACCAAGACGATCGAATCTTTCCGGACAAAGCCGTAATGCAAGAAGGATACGAAACATTGCGAATGAAAGGACTGAAGAAGAACAAGAAATTGCCAGTGAAGAACGCCGCGTTAGTATGGCTCAACTTCTAAGAAAAAATTGAACTTCATAAAATCCAAAATCTTCTTATTTATTGCTTCTAAGGCGGAACAAAGTTAGCCGGGTCAGCTAGTATTGTATATTTTAAAAATATCTACAGTTAGAGTTTTACGTTGGTATATATATATGTATATACACATCCTAAGATTTTTTATCAACCATAAGTATCCATTTTTATTTTTGACACGTTATTAAAATAATGATTATTTTTGGTGTCGTTTTGATTTATTATATATATATATATATAGTATCCTATATCATGTACTATGTAATCCTTATGGAATTTAGTTATTTACTTACGTTGAACATTTACAATCGAACTTGTCTTTTATCTTGTCAATGAATATCTTAGGATATATTACAGATCCAAAATTATACGCGACAACAAAAAAACACCTGTAACAAGACTTACAAAGTTTGTTTGATTGTGATGAATAATCAATATCAAAGCATTAGAAATGGCGAGAAGTCAATGTTTAAATCGCTTGTCAACTTACGACTGCACATTGCATCTATGCGAAGTTAGAGCAGTGAACTAGTACTGTATGTTTTAATTTTTTTCTTTAGCGATTTTTTTAGTATTTGAATGGCCACTATAATATTTAAAAACTACCCAGAAGTTCTCCATTATAGTCCCGTGACGAAACATAACAAAAATGTATATAAGTTTGGAACATAATCAAAGACTATAAAACATATGTTAGTGCGCTAGGACGCCATTCTAAAAGGATATTGAATCTTATATCTGTATAAATTTTCGTTGAAGAGAGACATTATGTTAACATAATTGCTTAGATACATGGTAGCGGGTTCTCAAAGAAGTAGAAGTCTGCCTTGTCTAGTTAAATACCTACTTTGATCTTATTAAGGGTTCCAAAAATGCAGTTGAAAATTCAGTATGATTTTAATAATGTTAAAAAATAAAGACACTTAAAACCCAATAAAAACCATGGTTAACCTATTTCAAACATAGGTTCATATTACTACTATCTATATAAGGAAAGAGTGCTATAAACATGAAATGCAATTACGTTTTCAAATAATAACTTAGTACTGCAGTCTACAGTTCAGATATAAGTTTCTTGGTTAAAATATAAAATTACAAGAAACGAAGCAAAGCTGCCAGATCATATAATAGGATCCAAAAATTATGTAATTTGATTATCTCGTGCATCCAGCTTGATCAAGATTGCCATTTGTAAATTGAGACCAAAATAAGAATTGATGTGTAATATTTGCCAGAAATAAACCATCGTTTTGTATGGAATGTATTTCCGTTACTTTCAAAAGTTAGAATATTGCATTCGTCAATATCTAATAAGTTACCCATTTGCGTAAGTGATTGTACCCACAGTCCTTGTCAATCTTTTTGACCGATCTGAATATAGCCGTAAGTTCGGGCTTCCGCGTAATATAGTCAAGAGTTTAATACAAAACAAAGTTAAAATATTATTATAGGGTTCTAAAATTGGCATTTATTTATCCTTGAGTTGTCTTAATGTCATACGTATGGTATAATATGTATTTATACCTAAATTTGTATTCTACGCAACTATATTCGGAGCGGCCAAAAAGTTTGGCGATGACTGTATTTAATTTATTAAAAGATTTTTATCACTTGATTATCAAAATGAATGTTTGTAGAATCATATTTATTAAGACATACTCTGTTTTAAATTCTTACAAAATCCTACGGACACCGTTACATCGATATTTTTATTCGATATGCTGAAATCGGCATTGATACATCTGTGAAATATGAACACCATACATATCGATACTTTTAGTAATTTTCGATATCCACACAGTATACAATATAAGTACATTACTAGAGATGTTTTTATATTAAACGAACGAAATTCTTTTGGACAAAATATTGATCATTGCGCAAAACCCCAGTCTAGGCATGATCTCTTCATATATCGAGAACCTTTACTAAATACTGATTAGATTCTTTTGTGTGACTTTACCTTTTTCAGGTCCCAGAGGTCATTCATTGGGTATCTATTCTGCACGGCACGTAACTTACTTAACGGGAAAGGTCAGCTACCCCAATTAGTTTCTTGAGGTTTAATGAATGAATGCCTCAGAATCAGCCAATAACTTAATTAAGCTAGGTATTACGTTTGTCAAAATGAGTAATTGGAGAGTAATTGAATCAACAATTTGTTACGAATCGGCCTAGCAAATTAGTTGGATGATTACTTACAAAAATATTTAAAAGCATACACATATATCATTAAATAGAGTGGACATTAAAAGCATATTTATTATTAAAAGAATATTCAGATTCAGAAGTACATTCAGGTATAAGTAGTTTAACCTTTCAGCTAAATTTCACCATGTGATAAACGACAACATTGCTAGAGATGTTAATAGGCTAACATTAGAATATAAAGGTAACCATCAGTATAAATGTCAAAATACACCGATACCGATTTGATGACAGGTTTTTGTAATGAAGATTGCTACAATCTAGACGAACCCAACCAGTACTAGAAAAGCTATTCAAACATGTTGTAATTCAATTGCGATGTTATCCTTTACCGAAAACAGGCTCGATGTAGGTATCAATACTCATTAATTGATGGCGTATATTATATAGAAAAATGTGTTTTTGGCGGGATATTAGCCTGCCATGTACTGGATTTTATATTTTATTCATAATCTTGTGTTACTTGATTCTATATTTTGTAATATTGCTGGTGTGTTACGTAAGTTACGTATTAGTTCGGTTATTGTTCACAAGTGAAGTGGATGCGAATACTATTACATACTTGACAATGGCAGTAATAATACAAAAATGTCGTCTGAACAAACAGTTTCGATTTGTATATTTTACCTATCTTTCTTTTGTTTTAGTTAAGCGAATATATATTAAGCTTTGTTTATTTCTAGCTACTGCTTTAGGCCACTTACATGAGACCTCGTAAATGCGGTTGTGTTAAGACTATTTAATAATTGATGCGTAAAGCAGTCAGGTGGTGAGGGAGGGGTAATTTGCATCTTATTTTGACAGAATTTTCATACATATAAAACTGGATGAAAAATGATAAACTAAATTGGAATATTGAACTGGAACTGGATATACAGGTGAAATATGCATCAACTAACAATTCAAAATCGAACAAATGCATCAGGATATTAGAATAGCTTGCAATCTCTTAACTTTTATAGATAGCGGAGATTAGACTATTTAAAGCTATGGAAAGGAGTAAATTATAATTCGGGTGAGTACCTTAAGCGCTCCCCTTAGTAGTCCGATGAAACTGTAGAGGCCTGTCCGGCCAACAGTGTAGTCAGTTGGAAAAAAATAGTAAACCTTAACATAATAAATTGAATAAGGAAATACGAAAGCAAAACTGATATAAGCAAAAAATAAATCAAACATAATCAAAACGAAACCAAGTGAAATGTTATTAAAGTAAATAATATATATGATTAAGCATTATTAAGCATTTAATATTATTTTAGTGTGTTCTTAACGTTTGTAAATTATACAAATTCCTAGGTTTTTTTCCCCACCAAATTATAAATAGATAAAATAAAACATAAGTAAAAAAAAGTTAATTTAATCTCATTACTATATTGAACATAATGATTTATTCAATTTGGGTGTTTTGAACATCGAAGTCGTGTTAAGTGCTTTACGATGAAATTGAGTACAAGTAGATAACGTTAATGACTTGTTTTCTGAGAAATCGACCTTTCGCTTGTTAACATCTTAGTGAAGTTTAAAATCTGAATTTAACGTGATATTATGTTCAAAGCTTTGGAAAGTGAGCTCGCATGAAAGTTTTATACCACTTCGTAAAGTATTACTTACGTACCAATTTAAAACCTTTTACAAGGCAATCAACATTTTTTACTATTCATGCAAATATATCCATTACACTACATGTAATTTATTACGATTAATTGTTATTAATAAAGCAATTTTCCAACGGTTTACTTTAAAAAAAAAACTTCTAAGGAATCTAATAATGATTCTAATATTTCATTGAAGTCTATCGATTTTCCTTCCATATTCTATTAAGATTTCTACTCTGTATTGAGTAACATTTGCAGTAACGCTATTAATCCCATAATATGTTTTATAGTTATATATAATGTTAGCAACAGCCCATAACTACTTACGTTTCAGAAACTATATCAGGTTAAATTACAATAAAACATAGGCTACAACCAAAATAAGTTTTCTGTCAGTGAAAGAATCATCAACAGGGAATTTACCCTCATACTTTAAAACTGAAGTGGTCGCGAACGATTCGGTTCCAGAGGAATCTTTCTGCCACGAGCGCTCTGATTATAAAATGAGCTCCTTAATGAGGCTTTTCAGGGGATTATAGGGTTCTTCAAGAGGGAGGTAAACAGGTTTCTAAAGGGTCAACAATGCGCATATGATGTTTTAGTAAGTACTTTATATATTTTAGCGTTTGACCATATTCTCGCCCGATGTTGAATGACGATGTGGTCCAGCATGGTAAACATGCTAAATCTATGGGGAGTGTCTTTCAAGTGCAAGTACCGGAAACACACCCACAGATGCTTGGCAACAGGTTTTCAACTTTAGGGTGGTAGTTAACCAGGCGGGCTTCGAGAAAACCTTACCGTAATGCTATGGTTTCCTTACGATGTTTTCTTTCACTGAAAGCTACAGCTCATTCGCATAAATTCGAACCTACTTCGATTGCTACGACGTCCGAACATGCTGACCACTGAGCTATAATCACTTTTACTTTGGACTAAGAAATAATGATAAAATTATACAGAGGTTACCTAAAACGCGTTTAAAGAACTATAGCGATTACGTAGTAATAACAAAATTACAAATGAACCTATCTATAATTCCTGTACATAAATAAAATAAAAAAAAAATCCAAAGAAAGAAGTCTCGGGCACACTTTTAATTACTTACTAACTACACAATATTCGGATATTTTGCGCCGATCCCCTTATCTAAGACATATTCAATTGTATTTCCTCTCGATGATAGAACTATACTCCCGAATCCATTTAATCCGATTGTTTAGGGTGTTATGCTATGAAAACACCAACAAAATATTACTTGTACCTAATTCAATTATTAAGATTTATTTCCTACAAAGCGCTTTATATAATAACGTCCATTTTCTTATTGCATTACTATTCCAAAGGTATATCTTGTTTATCGCTTAAGATAGCCCGTATAATATCTAACTAATGGTACTGTTTGTTTGACTAGAAGTAAAGAAACCGCGTATGATATACATAATCGCTACGATAACAATTTTATTAGAGGTATCGTTTGCAAAACAAAACGTTATGAATTTTTGGTGTACTGTCAACTATAACATAATTAAAAATAAGCGCATCACTTCTGAACGGTTGTACCTGTTTGGCTAATTCTTTTGTTACGTTTATAATTATGAGGACAAGGTTTGTATAAAAGAAAATGTTTGCAAAATCGTACGGGTAAGTGAAAAATTTGGTAAAAAAATTCCATATAAAAATGAGTGAGACTGAAGACAGTAAAGAGATCTTCATAAATATTCATTCCTTCAGTTCAGTTCATTCAACATTCAGTTGTTCAGTTGAACCATGAGGGTTTAAGTTTCATACAAACTAATTTAGACCTCATGAGGTACAGGTCGACAGACTGTTGGCAGTATAAGCTGATTCATTACAAAACCTTGAAAAATAGCAAATTATGTATTGTAAAATTATAATTATTATGTAAAATGTATTTTTAATTATTTTTTTTCATTTGTACGAACTTTTTTACTAAACCATGAAATTTAGAATATATGACGTAGTAATATTAAAAACATAATCTGCCATTTTGAAATCTGAGTTCTAAAAATTCAGCCGAGGGGTTAAAGGGAAGATTTGTTTGCATTTCCTTCGGTAACACACCCGTGCGAAGTCGGGGTGAGCAACTAGTTATTAATTTCTTTTAGATCTATATCATTACAAACGTATACATCACTGACAGTAGCCCACAAGTTCATCTGTATTTGTATATTTATAAATGATTACACCACACATTACTTTCGTGTAACTAACAATTTATGTAACGCACGCAGAGACAGCTTCCGGGTAGTAGGATTTCTTTTGACTAATTTAAAAAACCCTTATAAATCTGATTTGGAATCTATATTATTGTAAAGTTACATTAAAACACCGTCAGTAGTTTTTTACGATAGAGTAACAAATATCCACCCTTCCTCATAAACTTTCTCGTTATTAATACCAATATCATTATAAGTAGGTAACGTCTCTATTTTTATAAGAAGTCATAGGTACTTATTGATTTGGTCCTAAATATTTATTCACTGTTAAAAAACAACATTATCACTGAGTAATAGGCTATTTTTATTCTTGTTATGTTTCATATTGCTTTGAATTATTAGATTAAATCACCATCAACCTGTAAGAGATTCACTGTAAGGTCATAGGCTTCTTCCCGAAGGCCTCTTCTGTGGGCATAATCACGCCAGCCTGCGACGTATTGGCGATTTCAAACTCTGAGAAATCCATAATCTATATTTTCCCACATACGGTGGTACTAGAAGATATTTTTTACGTTTAGGTCTCTTCGCAATTTTCATCGTCAGCGGATGAATATAACGTATATAAGTAAATATACGCGTATTCTCAATAAATCGTTTGTATATTTTGGGGTTTGAACCTACGGACATCAGATCGATATTCCACTGATGAAGCCGCTCGAACACCACGACTTAATGAAATATACGTCACGTTTCTGTTATCGATTGCATACACTCACGTTAGACTGTATGAAAACTTATAAGTAGGTGAATTTGACGAAACACGTTTCTTGTAATAAATATCCCAAGTAAAACCTGTTATATTTCTACAAACTGAAATAAGTCAATATCAGGTAAGTATTTAATTCATTTTACCAGATTTACATAAACTTTATCACTCCTATTAACTGTCAAAACTTCAGTTAATAACAAAAATTGTAACATGTTATAAAGGTAAGTATATAATTAATATAGTATGTTTTTGATAGAAGAATTACTAGTGTAACAATGATTTATAACAATGTATTCACATAAGATTATGTAAAAATTTAATATTACGAAGACATAATTTGATTGAATACACGTATTATTTATATAGACTACACGCAAGATAATTATTAAATTAAAGCAATAGTTATTTCTTTTAATCTTTTTTATTCAACTGCTTTGTTTCTCTTTGAATATATTAACAAGATAAGACAATGAAACGTGAAACTTATGTTATATTAATAATACTTAAAAAAATAAGGATGCATTTTCTTACATCCCATCTATCCCATATGATAAGAGTAAGTATTAAAAAAGATAAATAAAAATAAGTAAACTGTGTTATATCTATTACCGAAAGTACTGGAGAGAAAACATGATATGCAAGCTCCCGATTGTATGAAATAAGTATGTTCCATGGTTATATCTGCAGCAAGCAGAGTTCCGCCTTCAGACATCATTTATTTCTCACTTTAACGCCACTCTTTTTACCATCGATAAAAGGGGCGCGGGAAAAAAGTTTGAAATCGTGCATTAACGTATTTTCGCACGTGACTAGAAGCAAACTTCCCAATTTCGTGAAAATGGTAAATCTGTATACAGTTAGTTTTATCTTGTTCTTCACTTTGTAGGTAATAATAATTTCCTATTATAAATGGTATGTAATTAAAAATACCGGTGTTATAAATATTACGAAATGTAGGTCGTGTTATTCGTTAACTCTCGTATATCAACTTTTATATTTGGTATCTCTTACTTGTTTCAAGAATGGGATTAGTGCAGCTGTCTGCGCGGTCACGTAGACGCTGTGTCGAGTGTCAGTGAGAGCCGACGGAGATGTGTGCAGGGCGCGACGTCTCAAGCTTATGCCATTGCACGCGCGACATCTTTGCAGTTTGCTACCCGTCTCACATTGGATTACTTTACAATAAATTTATTACATATGCATATTAAACATAATAATATATACTAATAGGGATAAATGAATGATTAAATAATGAAATCCATTTTCCGCGAATCTGTTTGGCATATTTATGATATATAAGTAGAAACATCCTACGAAGAACGGCGTCTGCATAGTGAAAGTATGAGATTAATTACCAATTCAGTATATGATGTATCGACGTTTTCATACGTCGAAAAACCGGTTCTCTTTTTCTTTTCACTACTTTAATCAATTAATTAGACAACATGGTTTCTCTACCAAACATTTCAGCGTCATCTGTGGCTCTAGTATAAACAGAAGTGTCGAATACTATCAAACGGATCGTTTTCTGTGTTACCTTACAAGTTTACAATATTTTCGTTAAAAGAACCATATAAAAGAAAGGTACTAATTACATTTAAATTAGATAATATGTACAAATAGCGAAAAAAATATTGGTTGTTGTTGTCCGACTCAACTGACATATCTTTAAAATAAGGTAAGAAATCATTTTTTGTATCTTATTTACACTTAAATAAAGTTAAATGGCGTGTTAAAAAGTATATTTTTTATTATGCAAATATTTCACTCTAATTGTTGACATACCAAACTCTGTGTGTAACTAATTTCTAATATTAAAAAATATTTCTAAGAAGACATATGATAGTTTTTCCGAATTAGATTTGTCTAAAATTTGTCGATATCTTTCTAACAGAAATATTTATATAATTTTACCATATCAATTTAATATAAATAAAAAATACACACAATACAAACATATAAATCCTAAAAATAGTCCAAGCAACGGTTATTTTTACGTACGGTTAGTACGTAACCTTGAGTAGAAATCGGGCCGCGCAGTATTATTCCTAGAGATTTTTGAAGTATGGTCTCGTTGAAACTGTCTGAATGTAATTTATTTTTATTTTACAAAGACCAAAAACCATTTAATAATGACGTAAAACTTCTGAAAACAAAGTATTGATAAAAATTATACACACATTACATACACGTGTTTTAATATTAATATAGAGTACAAGTGAGAAATAAAACTTAAAGACACAGTGGAATTAATTCATATAACACGTATAAATATATTTTTAAAGAAATTCATGCATGAATTATTCTCACCCAGTTCGGTTAGTAGTATTGAAGAGATAAATGTTAACATCTTCGCTCACGCCATTAAAGAAATACTAAATTAGCATAGAAATGAGTTTTGCGTACAGATCAGAAGAAACGCTGGGAAGCTATAAAGAAGGTATTTCTTCGTAAGTACTTGCTCGCAAAATTACTAGTTAATTTCGATGTGTGTTCGCAACTATTAGGATATTGTAGCATAAGTGATTTTGAGTAGTTATGTATGTATGTATATGTAATTTTCTTGGATTACCAAATTTTTTCCATAAAGTTCACTATAATTCTTAGAATTCCAGATATAATTGAAACAATAAAAAAATGTGGTAATAAATTTGGTTTGGATAATTTGATAAGGAGGAATTGTACCTAGAGATAAATTTGTGATGCGTGTTTCAAATTTCTGCGGACAACTTATACAATACGCAGTTTATATAATTTTAAAGAGTTTAAAAGTCATGCATCACGAGCCCAACGTTTTTTACAGTTTTATAGCTGTTCATATCCAAGTTTCCAAGGTCTGGAGTTACATGCAAAAACAAATGCAAAGAGCTTGGATCTTCCGAGGAAAAAATATTGCGTTACAACTATATAACATTGTAGGGCATAATATTTTCCACTGGTCTTCAGTCTAACTATTCAGAAGGCTTCTTTATAAATCATATATCAACATGCGATAACTGCTGTTTATAATGCATAATTATTCATGTAAACAAAATGTACAAAAATAACCATAGAGTTTTATACCGTTTTATAATTGAAAATTGTAGAATATGATGATGACGCTTTAGTAATTGGTTTATCTGGTAAATTTCTTGAAAATAACACTCATTAAGGTCATGAATCACTTACAATTAAACATAAAAAGGGCACTTAAGATATAAACATAAAAGTATACATTGAGTGTTCAATCATTGTTGTATTGTATTATCTGGTACGAATTGTGTAGGATCTTTTCTTCGTTTACCTATTATAAATTAGTACGTGTGTAAAAATTCTAATACAGGAGTTGAATGGCGAAAGTTTCGTCCGTAAGATGAGAATTCTTTATGTAAGCCTGCTGTCTGTCTCAAGAAAAAAGAACAATGTTGATGTCCAATCCACGGCTCACTTTTAAAAATAACACCGTCGTCAGTTTTTACGTGTATTACAAACTTTGGGCATAAGATTTTTTGTATTCCTGCCATCATGTTTGATATTTTTTTACTAACCGACTTCAAAAAGGAGGTGGATCTCAATTAGATTGTTTTTTTTTTAATATTTGTTAGCTCAGAACTTCGTCATTTATAAATCGATTTCTTTTTTATTTTGAAAGCGGATATCTTCAAAGGGGACCAATTTTAATGTTATTGGCATTGAACTTTGCATTTCGAAGTACTTTTTTATTTCGAATAACTATGATCAAAAACGTTGGTGTGTATTTTGTTAGAGTAGATTTTTTAAAGTCGTTTTCATTGTGTGTTATTTTTTTTTGTTATTCAAGTATTTTCAGTTTGTTACCAATATTTAAAGATAATCAACGATTCAAAGTCTCGCAAAAGCGCGTGTTGAATTGTTCATCGCGTGGTTCCTCTCGTAACTTTCAAGCGGAGAAAGACATGCCAACAAATTTAGGATTATTTGACTGTACGACAATGGGTATTGTCTATCTTTAAATAGGCTGGGATGGAGGCTGGGACAATGGGCTCATTTATTCCTTCCCTAAGGCACGTATACAAACTACGGCTATAGGATTAACGGGTTGAACACAGCGAAATAATTACTTTTCATTCCTGCTATAATTACTTATTTAGTGGCGAAACAAATTATCATAGCATACGAGTTTCGTTTTTGTGTGATGGGAAATTATAATTCACAAATATTAATTTTTAAACATTTATGAGTTACGTTAAGCTATTTATTATTTCGAATGTAAATAATAATTCTATATAATAATTCATGTGAAACGATGATGGCTCAACGATTACCGTGTTCGGCCACCACGTCGATTGACGTAAGTTCGAATCCTTGCGAATGAGCCGCAACTTTCGTTGAAGGAAAACATCGTTTATAATATGTTGGTAACGAAAATCTGACGACAAGCTCCTATGGTACACACCCAGCAGCTATACTTGAGAGTTAGTGATTGGGATCAAAACGGTAAAGCATATGGAAAAACTTCAACGTTCAAAACCTATTTCAATGGTAAGATATTGATAAACGATGAAGACGCTAGGATGTGTAAGAGGACATTCAGTTTTACCTCAATAGAAAAAATGTCCCTTTCCGTTCTATCTTTCCATTTACATATCATTTCGAGGGAACCGCGTCCCTTGAATATATCGCGTCGAAGATTACAAAGGGTTCTAAATTGTCTCTAGATTCAAGGTCAAATGTGATGGATATTAACATTCCGGCTATCAAAGAGAACGAGCTACTGATACATATCGTGAGCGCGGAGTGAGGGACTCATAAAACGCACCTCTGTACCAATACTCTCTGAATTCGTTCCATCATTTCGAGAAACCCTTGTCACTTCCATTACGTTTGGCAACGCGACCGGTCGTTCTGATCCATTCGTCCTTCATTTATTGGAGTTATATCCTCTTCATATTACCTAAGTGACTGTAGTTAAATCCTGTACAATTTGAAGTTCGAATTGATCGCTTAATAAATGAATCGCCAAACTCATACGCGATTACGCTTAAGATTTGTGTCTATATTTTCAAATACTTTTATATTTAATGCAAACACATGTTATGTAAACTTAAAATATTTACAGATGTGTAATATTCATAATTCGTGAGCTTTTAAATAAATAAACATTTTATTACGTTTAATCTCTTCATTTTAACCGGAACACACAACGTATTATCTCGTACATGCTCAGTAATATAAAGAAATACGCTTAAGGATGTATAATGGATAGCAAATGTGTGTACATTTTCTTATCTGAATACCATATATTATTTTTTCTTAGTAATATATACTAAACGATATCATAGTATTCTTTTGGATTAAATAATATAACCATTTGCAGTTCTATTAACAAACAAGTATTCTCTATTATTCGTGCATAAAGGATATATCATATTTAGGAAATTATTACCCATATAGTAATTAGTATTGTATAACAAATTAACTTCGCATTTAAAAAGTATTTCTTACCCTTTGTTATGCTATCCTACAGCTTCATGCATTCATTTCTAAAAGTAATTTTATAAAAAGCTTACCAGATTCTTTAAATTATTCTCAGATGAATTAATATTTACATAAACATCAAATTACGACCATCCTTTACTGTAAATTGTTTTTAGTAATCCAATGTTATATTATAAAGACTAATATAGGTTTATGATTCAACCAACTTATAATTTTTTCACATTATTATGTATTTTTAAATTATGATTCAATCCAAAGCTACCACACGTATATATGGGGATCCAAAAAAACTCTGACAAGTATTTTCGCACTTTATTATGAGGCATAAACAGATTTACACTACTGTATTATAAATTTTTTTCAAACGCATCTTGTCTCATCGTCCACACAATATTCGCCATATTGTAAAATATCCTTCTACAGAGTGCCGTCTACATCCGCTTATACCTTCCGTTCCGTTTTACCTAACATTCCTACATGTATTACATTTATGGCATACCGCAAATCTTTTTCTTATAAGCTTCCTCTACAGCGTCGAACTATAAATATACGAAGACAAAATAGCTCAGAACAATTTTTTCCCGTGTTTATCAACCGAATTTTTTAATTTAATACCTATTGACGAACTTTAGTGTCACAAATATAAAAACTTGGAAATGTTTTTTTGTCCCTACCTTCGACGAGTCGAAGTCTTTATTCAAGTCTCTATTTCTTATACTTCACTCTCCTTACGTCTAGAATATTCGTACAATACTCAATACAAATTTATTTTTTTAGAAATTAAATAAAAAAGATAGAAATAATAATAGTATCTATATATTATAACAAGAAAAAATCTTTGTACCCCTGAATATTGTCGAAGTTCGATCACTGAATGACTTAATAGTCGTAATAACTGTAAGACTTATACATGAAGTAAACAACATTTTATAAAACTGATGAATTATGTATAAGTACATTGAAAATATATACTTCAAGGTTATAGAAGCTATTCTGCGTAAGTCTGAATGCCTTATTACTGTTATTATTACTTTTTATTCAGGCCACTAATGTTATTCAGAGAAATTTTATAAAATATTTAATAGTCCTCTGGATTGGAAATTATATATATCGTGCTATGGTTGAAAGTATTACATACTAACTTTCGGTCACGGTTTCGTTCGTGATATTGTATATGTAACATATTTCCTGGATGAAATGTGAAAATGATAAAATATCAAGATGTTCGATTTAAGGCGTGAAAGTGTAACAAACAAACAGGCTCACTTAGAACATTAGCAAAGATTAACTATTAATAAAACCTTAGTTGGGTACTAAGAATTCTCTCTAATGTATGACACAACGCTGTATCAGAGGTAATAGTAGCTTTTATTATCACGTGTGCGTAGAACGTGATTTTTGTATTCGGTTCTTTGGTTGTAGAGTAAATAATAACATCTTTTACAATACAATCTATAACATTGAGATAGTATAATATATCTATACGTAATTTAAAGCCATTCAAAGATATTTTGCTCATCGAAAATAAAATTATTCATGAACATACTGCATAAGTAACAACCACAAAGGATTGTGACGAGATAGAACGAACTATTTTTACCCTTTTCAAAGAATCTAACGCCTTTAGGCTCATTGTGCGAAAGATTAATAAGTCTGATGGCTGGATATGGGAAATTACACTGTTTGAGGGACGATCGAATGTTTTTCTTTTTTTTATATTTTGCTTAAATTAGAGATTTTAGAAGTATTGTAATTTAATAAATACATTTATTTGTTTCAAATATTAGTGTTTTTTTTCTAAAATGTTTGTAAATATGTACAAATTGAAAAGGAACAACGTAATATTCCTAACATACAATATTAATGCAAAAATTCTAAGCGGAAGTGCGAAGTAACGTTCACCTAAATAAAAAAAAAGATAAAAACAATAATATATACACATATAAATTAAATACAGGTAAATTTAACTTAGCCTCGATAATAGTACTTTTCTTCTGGATGAAGCATACTCTTTATCGTTTTCTGTACCCCTGACAACGGGTGAGCAAAATTCCTTATAAATCCATTGAGTAGTTAAGGCGTGAAAGCATGACAAACAAATAAAGTCTCATCCGCAGTTATAATATTGGTAAGGATATAAATACTACCGAATGAAAGGTTAAGTATATTAAAACGAAAATATATCATTTTACAATACCTAATTATTATGAAGACTTTTTCATTTTAATCACTACGTTATTAGGCACATTTATTTATATAATTTGTAATTTTGTAGTCGATAATTATACCTTATTATTATTACCTTAACTATATTTTTCCAAGTAGATAAAACGCCAAAGACAACGTTATTTAGATTCAAACGTAAATGTATAATACTGAAATTTGTAGACTGTGGGTTAATATTGTAAGCCATGTTCACCCGACCGTATTATTTGTATGTGTCAGTATGTCCAACTTCATGACAACATCCACACTTAACTTTCGTAACAACAAACATTACACCGCGTCAATTTAAACAGATAATCGGCAGAAAATCAATTGTTACAAAGCTCATACCCGTACAGTTTGTTGGTAACTGACGAGGGTCGACAAGTGTGTAAAACAATTTGCCAAGTGACTTAATTTCTAATCACAATGAGCCCTAAAAAGTTTCCGCTATTAGAGGTGTGAAGCTTTCACAAAGGGTTCATTTAAGGGTGTCGCGGTATTTAATCAAATATACAACTAAGTATAGGCCTTTACAACTTTAATATATCTTGTAAAATTATAGATGTGATACGAGTAAATGATGTATTAAATCTTCTTCTGCCTAGTGCCTATTAGGCCTGATGCCGGGGTCCGCCTTTCAACGAGGTCTTGCTCCTTCAAACAATATGTTTTACAGTGTTTAGTTACTCATTGGAGCGAAAGAAAATTATTTAAAGATATGTTAAAAAATTGCTATAATTTTGTTACTTATCGTATAAAAGTTTGTTTGTTATTCCAATATTTCGAAAGAACAATAAATGTGAAACCCTATCTCGATTTGCTTGCAAATAAAATGAAATTTACCTAGTATCTATCACAGAGCAAGAATGTTCCTATTGCGAATAGTTTTTGTTGAAAATCAAGTCTATTATCATATTATAGATGCCATCTCCGATAGTAAAATGCCGAATTCGAAACTTTCTCTGTATATATTAGTACACATGTAGGACCTGTGTTTCAATATTTGATTCTATTTTTGTTGACTATTAAAACTGTTTATAAGACTTAGTTTCCATTAATAAGTATATTATTAGCTTACCAATGTTTTATTGGAACTATTTCATTTTAAATCTCGAAATTATAATAACATTTATTGGAAAAGATTTAACGTAAAAATTAGTCTCATAAATACCAAAATTATCAGGTTAACTGAAAGAAGATAATGAAATAGGAATATTATATACAATGTTGAAAAAAGTATATATACATTTTGTCAAAAGCAATGTTAAAAATTACTAGTTACACTAACTTACCACTAAGAATGTGTTTTCCACAATACGTCAGCGAACCAATAATAAACATTAACACAGTAATATATAATAATTATATATACATAGTGGGTTTATATTATAGTTTAAGTGAAAAACTACGGTATTTGTCTTGTGAGACAACAATTTACCGTTTATTTTGTGTGGTAAGACAATGTATGAATTTGAGAACTAAAAAGGACAAAATAAATATATAAAAATAAATATATAAAAAATTAATGTAAAATTTTAATAAAACACATAAAGAATATAAATAGGGAATAGGCACAGGAAAGAAAAAACAATGACAAACAGTACACTCGTGAGTTATGTATCATTATTCAGCAATTTCTCTGTTTCATCGTAGCATAATCCACACAACTACGGTAGTACAGCGAGAGTTCGGCTATAGACGTTTGTTGATATACACGTTATAGAAGATATATAGTTATTTCTGTTTTGTTCTCTTTGATTTTTATAATTTTTTACTTTTGTTAAATTATATACTTACGAAAAAGATTCAATATATAGAATATTAATTACCCGTTCAATTCATATACTTATAATAATTGTAACTATTGTTAATATATAACAACAACGGTTGTTTTAGACATCAAACTTTTCCTGATTTAAAAAAATGCGAACATGCGTGATAACCTTTGCGTACATTTTTTCTATGTCCGTTTTTTTATTTGTCTTTTGAATAATTTAATACAGTTATATTACATACATTACATATAATACAGTTATATTATTCAACAGTTCAGTTATTAGAAAAGATACTGTAATTAGTAACTGAAAATTCCATCGACATACCTAACATTAAACCATATGTAATTTAATACCAATGCGTTTTTAATACAAATAGATTCCAAAGGAATTAGTTTCAATGACCTTATTAGTAAAGAAATTTATGACGGTTTCTGCAATCAAATAAACAAAGAAATACAAAATCTGTATTTTTGATCATCGTGTCTCTAGCGAGGTTAATAAGGTAAACGACTACAACATATAAGAGAAGAACTTATTCAACAATGAAAGAGACCCCTATTATTGCGCTATCAGCCTGTCAAGTAGTAAGTACTCAGTTATTGTGCGGGTCAATAACTATGAGTACATTCTCTTATTCAGAAACAGCAGGTAGATTAGAATGAATCTAAAGTATAACTATTATTATCAATTAAATAAATGTAGTAATAAATAATGCTTAATTTACTTTCATTAAAATTATACAAACAAGTTTATTCTACTCAAAAAACATTATCTATATATATATAAAAATTAATTGCTGTTCATTTGTCTCGCTAAAACTCGAGAATAGCTGGATCGATTTGGTTAATTTTGATCTTGAAATATTTGTGAAAGTTCTGGGAAGGTTTTAACAGTGAGAAACATAAATAATAAGTAAAGGAAAATACTAAAAAAAGACAATTTAAAATTTTAATATACAAAATGTCACTAGCTATGAAATATTTGATATCTTTTGTCATTTTAGAAATAAAGAATTGGCATTCGTTAGTAAAATATTTATAGGTGCGTTCTGAAATTTGTCTATTTCATAGCTACAGTATGAGCTCCAATCTCTTTGGTCAGTTTTATTGGAATACAAAACAGTTTTGTTTCAAAAGTAAAAATAGTACATGAGAAAATTTTAAAATTAATTAAGTGCATAACTGTATTGCATTTATAAAATTTTTGTATTAAGATTTGACCACATTTTATACAAAAATATGTAAGTGATACGAAGTTCACCGACTCATCTAATAACTAAAAAAAAATAATGACCTAATCTTGTCTCTAAAAGATTCGGTATTTATTTTTAACATGAAATCATTACAGTTTCTGTTGTCTATACATTGTTTATTTTTTATAAACAAGTACAATGAAATAGAAAAATAAATACATTTTGTGAAAATAGCTGAAACTATAAAAGAACACAAAATACCAAAACGATGTATTTAAAACTGAGCTACATAAAAATTAACAATAATAAAAGTATTAATTTTGTCCACTAATTTAATCTTGAATTATTACCACTGAGATTACACATCAATGATTACCGTTTCTGTGATAATAATATGCCACGTGACTTGCTTACTTAATTGGTTTCCTTATACACGTAGAAATCCTCACGTATCATTACAATTTCTTTAATAATCACAACTATTACATTTATCTGCTTATTTTTAAACGATGTTAGAGTTATATAATTTATGAAATATTACGATACAGACTCGAAAAACGCAAAATTGTTCTATAAAAATACCAGGATGTAAAATACTTTTTAATGCTTTAAATAAGCAATAAACTAAGCTTGGGTATAAAGACAAGTTGTACTACATGTATATAAATGATTTTTAAGAAGGAAATAGATCAAAATATTGTTCTTGGATGGAAAAATTCTGCAAAGCCCTGTCAGATGATTTCGCTATTCTTCTTCTTATTCGTCAATTCTTATCTAACCAAAAATACAATAATAATCAAAAATTAAATGTAATAATAATAAAAAAAAATAATGAGATTATTCAAGTGAGCACAAAGATAGAATAATGCTCCTACACTTAACATCGCCAATTTCTGAAAATCATTAATATTTCATTATAATTATTTAAGTTTCTGATATATTACTGAATCGTAGTGAATGGGCCTTGAGATGTCAAGGCATGAGAGGTATTCTTAAAGAGGTTTCAATCATTAAAGGAAAGGTATGTCCGAATATAAAAATAACTCTCTAAATGTGGGCGTATATGTCCCTGAGGTTTTGTCCGATTAATGGGCTATAGAAAATGCGTACTCTTATACCATTTTGTCAATATCTTAAGAGAGATATGACAAAAACCTAAGTATTGACTTTATTATGATCCTATCTTCTTTCATCAGAATGTTGAAGCACTTAAAAATTAAGAGATTTTATAGTGAAGGCAATATGAAAAGACAATAGCTTCAAATTCCCGACACTTGAAAACTATATTTCACTTGTTTTGAAATAAAGAAAAAAATACAAATAACTCTGCAAAAATAACTCTTCATTTATATAATTATGAAGTAACAAAAACAATGTTCATTATACTAACTTCTGTAGTAATTAAAAATACATTATTAAAATTTGGGTTTTCGCATTTAGTTATGGGGAAGAAGGGTCTGGGGACAATTATTTTGTGGTAAACGCTGACCATCAGCATCCTCGTAGGTACGTCCTATGCCTCCATCGTAGTAACCTTGTTGATGTGATGTATTTACGCACCGCGAATTATACGGAAGCTTGTTAACATTTTAATGAAAGGCGTGGGCTTGTAAATTCTCTGTTTATTCTTGTGTTCGTACTGAAACCCACAATTTCCTCCACCGAGCCGAGTTCTTATTAAACTTATGTCACGCGAATGTCACTGTAATTAAATCCAACAGACAAAATACACAACATAAATTTTTAGAAATGTGGAAAATTAGACGTAAATTTACTCATTTACACCTACATATTTGATGAAGTAAAAATCAATAGTACCGAATGTATGTAATCGCATGACTTCAAAACACCTGCACTTATTGGGCTAGTATAAAAGGAAAATATATAAATAAATAAATAATGTATAATATAAATCAGGAAAAGTTTTGTATAGAAGAAAATGTTTGAAAAATCGTACGGAAAGTGAAAAATGTGGATTAGAAAATCTCCATATAAATAAAATAGACAGTGAGTGAGATAGAATTGACAGATTAACGTTCAGCTGTTCAGTTAACATTTTATTTAACCCCTGGACTATCCAAAACCATAAAGGTTTACGTTGCATACAAACGAATGTAGACCTCACGAGGTACAGGTCAATAGATTGTTGGCAGCATAAGTTTAAAAAAATACCTGATTTATTATGAAACTTTGAAAAATAACAAATTATGTATTATAAAATTATAATATTTTTGTAAAATGTATGTTTGAAATTGTTTTTTTAATTGTACGAACTTTTTTTACTAAGCCATTAAATTTACAATGTACGATGTCGTTAAATTAAAAAAAATAATAAAAAACATAATTAGCCATTTTGAGATCTGGGTATTACAATATCAGCCGAGGGGCTTATTACATAGTCGTACTGTAAAAGAAAGATTCGGTTCACTTTCTTTAGTAGCACACCCGTGCGGGTACATAGCAGAATTATAAGTGAAAATATGTACAGAAATAAAAACCGAATGACTCTCTCTATGTATGTCAGTGTTTTTGTAAATAGGATATTTTTATGCTGTGCAAAATCCTCCTCTTCTTTTTCAATGTATTTTTAATTTTCGCGACATCGCCCTACTAGTACAAGAACGAGTCCATTAAATTAAAAATAATGCAATGCGAAAATGTCATGTACAGTAATAATTTCATGTATTATATTTATGTCATCGTTAAGTAATTTACGTGTCATCAAAAGAACAAAAAAAATATACACAGAAACTTCGAATCTGTTAAAATACCTTTCTATGGTAGTCTGTGAAGGGTGTTTCTAAATCACTGAGATTAATTTTCAGCGTACATAATTTATAACAGCGAACCAGGACGCGAGTCGACGAGACCATGAGGCAATTTACAAACTCGAAAATCGCGGAAGTTCGTTAATTATTCGGCGGGAGCAAGCTTGGGCGCGCTGGGACTCACGGTTATTGACAATTAAGAGTAGTCTCGACCGCATCACGGTCCTTATTGCTCTGCCTGGAATCGGCGACGGTGTCAAAGACGAATTTCTAGCAATCGATTACTAATATAAATAAAACCAATAATTCAAAGAAATTTAATAATAAGGTATTTATGTACGGGTTCGCTTGTTAACATTACGACTAATGAAAATGATTTGATTCATTCCTGTAATTTTGTATAAATTTATTTGCAAATTTAAAAATATTATTTCGTGGAAATTCTATTTACATTGAATGAATACGAAATAAGGATATTTAGGACACCAAAAATAAATTTGAAACACAAAATACTAAAGAGATCAGAACTGTTATATGTTGTGTAATAGTTTATATTAGAATTTTATAAATGTTATTATTTCTGTAAATACAAACAGTTGTAACAAAATGTGAAACAACCAAATACACAATTATGTATAGTTTATATTCTCCTGTATATAAGCGATTAAAATAAACAGAACATACTCTAAATATATATCTTAAAGTAGGCCGGGTATCGTATTTGGGAAAGTCTGTTCTGTATTCATAGCGAATCTGGAACAGGGAACAAGCCAAAATGGCGAATATAAAAATGAGTTAGTGATAGTAAACGACGACGCTCGCCCAAGATCGAATGTTATAAATTTGCTTTTAATAGAATCTTAAAATGGTCTTGTAACCAACCTTTATTTGGTTATCTCATATATTTTTAGTTTTAGTTACTACGTTGTACTGCCCTAATAATTCAAATATATATTTATGTGCATGAAATGCTTAAGGTAAATAATGTATTTAATTTGATAAGGATTAATACTGTATCCGTCTAAACAGCCTTCCAATTACCTCATTGTATGTGACCATTTATTTAGAAGATAGGTATATTAAGCTATCCTTAAAAGATTAAACAAAACTATCTCACGTGCATTGTTTTGTTATATGTCAAAATAATTAGGCGCCGTTTTCTATGAAAGCTCCCAGGCCGCTTGACTTTCTCCAACACTTCCGACAATTATCGTAATACTTCAACCAATTTACACAAAAACTTAACAAATTATATACCTAAACCTTTCTCATGTACTGCTTTATATATTGGTGAATACCACATTACGTTCAGTAGTTTTGAGTATATCTCGAACAGACAGACAGACAGACAGACAGACACGGCAGACGACTTTTTTCTATAATATGTAATGATAGTAATATTGTAAGTATGATCTGAATATATAATAAAACTTTCCTATTTTTCAGTAACTGGGTATAATTTATTGGAGAAACCATGATGAGATCACGTATCGTAGGAGACCGCGACGAAGTAATTAAACCTCCACCCACTTTATTTAATAGTTACATTACACACATTTATACTTCCTTTTGTACTATGTAAAATTGATACTAATATACCCATTACTTATTCTAAGTATTATATTATGCATAAATAAGGGAACTTCAGTATCTTTTTTTCCTCTGTTTACGAATCGATGTTCTATATATTGTTTTTGTTTCGTAGTTACTGACGAGCTTTAGAGCTTTAATAAAAATATTGGAAATAGTTATTTTTACCATATCTTCGACGAATCTAAACGAATCTCAAAGCCTGCCAAGTCTTTATACTACATATCCCTTACGTTTTCAATCTACAATATTTGTACTATAATCGATAAAGGTATAGCCATTTAGAAAAAAAAGAAATACAGATAATAAAATATATTTATTAACAGGTAAAGAAAGACTTTGTATGTCTTATTACGGCCCAATTTTGACTATCGGAGAATCACGTGAATTATTCTTACGTCAATATATATAATTAAATCTAAATCGAATTGTCCAAAATAAATTGTCACCCTCCTTTATTTTAATAAACGAAACTGTCTTTATTTATTACAGAACACATTTAATATTTATTGAAAACTAGCTTAAACTCGTGACTTTGCTTTCCTAGATACAGATTTGTTCTATCCCTGGGAATCAGTACATTATTCTGAATAAACGATACCTTATGTGCTTTTCTCTGTAAATAAAAATGTGTGTGCAAAATATCGTGATGATCAATTGGAACACTTAAGTCGTGAAAATAAAACAAACAAACTCATTTTGCATTTATAATATTAGTTAGAAAGTTAAGACTAATTACGTTATGAGTCTTCACTTACGATAGTTGATATAAATATATATCATTATTACAAAATACTCAATAGAATGCTACATTAAAAAAGATATCATAAAAGATTTTGTAAAACGCGAACATTATAAAAATATTCAAACCTGATAAGAAATGAAAAGTAAAATGATAAATTAAACAATGTCCTGAATAATAATCTCGGAATGGTAATATAATAGAGATATATAATATGTAAAACCAGTTACACCATAATAAATTGACAGTCAAAATTGACGCTCGTAAAAAAGTTACACTGCTTAAAGGAATAATTTTAACTAAAATGTTTTAATAATTTACTCCTAACAAGGTAGTTCCTTAAAAGGTAATTCGTAAAAGGAATTTTAAATCGTTTTATCGCCTTCATTGCTGTATTTTAGTTTGACTAATTCATTAATTATTTTTATTATTCAATATTATTTTAGTCGGGGGCACAGCTAGCCTAAATAAACAACGAATGTATCACCGGACGTGGGAACCAAAAACAATGGGATCCTAAAAATAAGTCACATCAAACTGTCGAATCGTTCAAATAATGACGCCAGCCTATCAGAGTCTTCCACCCACTTTTATTGAAAGCTATGTATCTATGTATATATATATATAAAAAAAGAAAATAATCTTGATATGTATTGCAACTCGATCATTATAAGATGTTTATTTCATAATTATTTAATGGTAAATCTCTTTTATTCTGTGCAAATTAATTTATTTTGTGCAGAATATTTGCATTTGTGTAAAACGACATATAATTTACCTTCGGACACACTATATTATGCTTTTACATAAGGAGCAAGCAGTCACATTTAACAGAGATATCATAAAATCGATTAAAGGCTTGTAGATGGTAAATAGTAATAGTAAAATTACAATAACAATAAATAAAAGGCAGCCCACAAATAATCCTGGTAAAATAAGTGCCTTCACTTTCTTCTTTTACACGGGCAGTTTGTTTATTGTAATATTACCCAATAAATCTTAAATGAAACGGAAAAACCTATCTTCGTTGAACTTTTATTCAACAAAATCTTTTTCTTAATTGTATCTGAAAATTAAGTTTTTCATAAATTGTTTAGTTACAAATAAATTAAAACCTGTTATATCCATAATTAATTAGACAAGATCCGGCTCTGATCATTGAAAAGGTCTGATAAATATTTTCCTTTATGAAATAAAATTAATTACTTTTCTTTTCTGGAAAAGAAATCTTGATACACCTCAACGTAACGTTCGCTTCGAATTTGAAACCTTATAAAAAAACTAGCTTTTGCTCGCGGCTTCGCTCATGACAATGTAGAATTGACCTTTCCTCGGGGAACAAACATTTTTTTTAGGAAATTCCCTTGATAATATGTACGCAAAATCTCATCATGATCGGTTGTGTAGATAAGGTGTGAAGACATATCAAATACACAAACTCATTTCACATTTATAATATTAGATAAGATGGTATTCTTTTCACAGCACATATTCTATTTTAGTTATTTTATTCCATAACATTCCATACTTCCAAACTAATGTTTTACTAAAAATTACTTATCTGTCATGTCCATTTTTGTATACTTTTATGAGTTGAATTATTATCACTGAATTACCGATGAAGTGGAAGAGAGATACATGCTTCACAAGCCGAACGATTAGGCCGATCGCGCCTTTTTATCGCTTTCAAGCTAGATTCAGGCGGAACGTGACAATAAGTCGTGCTTTTTCGTGCGTGCAGCCGGCGTTCATCCATTTACAAGAAGTTATCATGTCAAAAACTATTTATGATTTATTACGATCAATACATTTAGTAGTACGTCTAAAAAAATTAAGTGAGTAATATAGCGAAAATCTTAGAAGTGAAATTTTAGCATTTAAATAATTACTTATTAAGAAATTCTTTTTTTAATTCTGTGTTATAGGTTTCATCACCTGTCCAAACATTTCAATTGTTTGACAATAATATATATAAATAGGTACTGATACAACTTGGAATTAACAATAATTTAATTTAATTTTACATGTTACCTAGTAATTCAGGTATAAAGTATGTCAACAACTTACTTTAATTGGAATAATACGTATAATGTATAAGATATTAATATTATTTATAATGTATTTTATAGCCAATAGGTATTTATGTATAGCCTTTATGTTCTGCAAATTACATAGAAGGTAATATTAGTTTTTACATATTTATTGTTAGTCTTAATATAAATGTAATGTGTATGATAAATGTGGTTAAAAATAATTACAGTGTTATCAATTCGAATATTAAACGACTTAGTTTTTGTTTTGTATCAAAACTGAAACTCAAAGTGAAGGTGTATAAAACTATTATAAGACCTGTCATACTGTATGCATCTAAGTGCTGAGCTGCGAAAGAGACGGGTCAGAGAAAACTACACGTGGCAGAGATGGGAATATTAAGATGGATGTGGGGAATAACTAGAATCGATAAGATTAAGAATTAGTATATAAGAAGACGTTTGAAAATAGCACTAGTATCAGAGAAGTTGAGGAGTAATAGTTTAGCATGGTATGGGCATGTAATAAGCAGAGATGAAAGCCATGTAACTAGGAAAAGTTTTAAGTATGAAGGTGGGTAGATATAAGAATAGAGGAAGAAGGTATGGATAGATTGAAAAATGATATGTGTATAAAAGGTGCAAATTCTGGGAGGATGTCTGACAGGGGAGAATGGGAAAGGAAAACATATTATGCCGACCCTACTTAGGTGGAATTAGGGTAAAAATATGATGATGATGAGGTTTTGTATAAACCTCTGTTGGCGTAAAAGCCTCCTTCGTAGAAATCCATGTGCTACTTGGACCCATGACGAACCGGTTGTTCTCTTTATTTCATCTTCCCAACATGTCACTTTCTCTACCCTAATTTTCTTTTGAACCATTCCACAGTGTCGCTCTCACGGTAAATCTTTGGCCTGTTAGTCGCATGTGCCCAATGTTAGATGTAAAATAACCTGGCCTACGTTAATAAACTTACCAAAGCATATTCTCCAAAAACTTCTAACTTGCGTGCAACATACACTTTTACATAGCTCTGTCTAGTAATACGTGTAGAAAATAAACGCCTAGTTATCACATTCTCTATGGTAATTTTATTTAGTTTAATAAAAGTGGTAAATACCTTAGAGATATGTTGCATATTTCTGATAATACTATGCTCGTATATACATTACATGCGTTTGCATATTGCATGCGTATTGCGAAAAAATCCCAATTATGACAAATAGCTAAAATGAGTTCCACTATTGAGTTTTTGCAAGAAATCAAGTTTTTTTTCAAACCGAGTTTGTCTGTAATTTTGTGTATGTCTACGTACTATTTTCTCAGAATTTTTATGACCAAGTTTTATATTTTTTTACTCGGATAATTGTACCTCTATAAGAAGGTATAAAATATGAACACACCAATTTTATATACAGATTGAAATATATACAGTTGAAGTTTGAAATTTATTATTTATTTTGTGTTATTGAATTGGCGTTTACATTAAACGTACTTAATATAGTTTCGTTTGTACTAGTTATATACTTTTTATAGCAAAACAATAAGTGTTCCCTAAGATCTTAGGTCGGGTTTCAAAGATTGATGGTTGTTAAGACGGTCTGTTAAAACAACTAATCTATCAACTTATATACTTATATGACGGAGTTTAGTAGCATCAATTTGACTAAAACTCAACACTGTGTTAACCTTGACAACATACATGGAATGAGAGAGCGTCCTAGCGTATACATGTTTAAACATGCAATTGATGGAAGGAAGATCTATCCAAACATCAAACCATCGACAAAAAAGAAGCTGTATTAGATCAATAAGAATCTCCTGTTTTGAAGGTTATTTGATTTTGAATTATAGAACTAACAAAGTAACAAAGTAATTAGTCTATTTAATTACCATAGTCACCAGAGCTTTTTGCCACAAATGCAAGGAAACATGAGCTCTCGTTTCGGAAGCAATGATACACTTTGGCTCATTGAGCCAGCGAAGTCAGTAAGTAATTACTTCATTTAATCATCATCACAACTCGGCTAGTAATTTTGGAGCAATTATATTTTCTACCATATAAAAAAACAACTCAGGATACTTGTGATTTAAACTCAGTTGTTTTTCGATAACAAATCTGATTCAATCAAGAGGCTATAAATAAATTACTTCAAACTGTACGTCGTGGTATCTAAACAGTACTAAAATGTTTAATTTATAAACTTGTATGATATAATTTACTTAAAAAATGCGTAAAAATAAATAACAAGAACATCACAAGATGGGGATGTAAACTGCGAAATTAAAATAAATGTTTTAACGGACTTCAGGTATAAGAGATGACCTCTAAGCGTGAAATCTTTGGCTAAGTCTTTGGAATTCGAGAGCTACATCCATTAAGGCTTGAAATTCCTCATTATGAACGTTTGACGTGTAATGTCATTTTCACAGAGAAACTAATAACGAAGAATTCATTTTCTTATAAAAGTTATAATTATGTTTTAATAATATTTCTTAATAAAGTTTTGCGTAACTATACACTCATGCCAGTACATAAATAATTCATAAAAATCCCGTACGAGTTCTCGTTGCAGGCTGGCAAAAATCGCTTTACGAGTGTAGAAACTCGTGGGCGAGCAATGAGGCGCGGTGGGCGCGGCCCGCGGTGCCAGCGTTGATATAACCCGCTACAGGCGGCATTGCGCAAACAAATTGGATGCTTAAAATTCAATTTGAAGGTTTCACGGTCCACTTCATTCGCTCTGCCGTTCGTTACAAACCGGACTCATACACCGACGGTAACATAATTATTTCGTAACTTATGCGCTTGGAAACCTTTATCTCATGTATCGTAACATTTTACTATTTTCGGTACCGTTTAAATCTTTATTCATATTTAAACTAACTGCAATACAGTTTAAAATTATAATCTTTTTGGTGATCAGTAAATCAACTAAGTAGAAGTGCAAAACAATTTTTCAACACGTTTTCATTATATTACCCAAGAAAGTAACAGACTTACCTGATACATACATACCTTGCAATTTCTTAACATGGGCATCACAACTCCTCGACGTCAAATATAATAAATAAATATATATAAATGGGTGTTGGTGTATATATATCTGACAAGCTGTTTTATCGATGACTACGAACATTTTTAACGTATAATTTTTTATGCCATCCTTTTTACCATAATTCGCTACTATGGTGCTGGCCTAAATTTTGTTATAATGATTTGTTGTATAATATATATAATTTATTATAATAAATTTGTTAATCATTTCTTACATTGTACTAAAGTACCTTAGCTAGTTTAAACACTGATCATTATAAAAACAGAGGTACATAATATCAACATGATTTCCAGATATTATGGCAAGTTTTATATTACATATTTGAACAATTTTAAATTGAAAGAACTTTTGATGTTTCAAGTACAGAAATTTAGTAAACAAATTTAAGGCGTTTGAACGTAACAATTGATATAAATTATATTAAAACTTTTTATCCGATCTCATTCAGAAAAATTGTAGTTTATGTATCAGCAACGTCAATTATATAAAAATTTGATATGCACCAACATATAATATGAAGATGATGAGTTAACTTAAGCTGAACCCATATATTACAGATATAAAGTTAAGTTGATATTCCAACACAACGTCTCAGCACTGTCTGGAACTTTTCTAATCCTGTATTCTTAGGTAAACTTTTCCAATATTGCAAACATAACAAGCTTACATACGGGCCTAATCCGGCAACATCTGAACACTTAACTGAGTGCACAGAGTTTTCATGAGATTAGCTAAATTATTCATCGAAAGGTAAGCATGACCTTTACCTTCGTTTCAAATTTTATAATTACTATATGAAATATCAAAACCTATGTTGGTCAACTACTCTCCCCTGTATCGGTATGTTTTCCGGATACAACGGACATAGACCAATTTGTTGACATATTTAGTTCTCCCTTATGATTGTTTAAATTAAAAGTAGAAACCTATATCTAACCATAGTTATAACTTCTAAATAGCAACTGGTGTTCACTTTTTCACTAATGTGTGGTGTATTATTATTAGTGTTATATCTTCTTTGTGACCAATATAAAAGAGGCAGGCTTGTATATAGCCGTGGTTACTTGTAGTCCGGAGAAACTGGAAAGGCCTTGCTAGGCGGAGAGTGTAGGTCAGTTCGAAAACAAAACCGTGGCCACTCAGCGGCTTGAGAACTTATATGACTGAACACGGGGATGAGTGTCAGCCTATCTGTGTCTAGTATTTAGGAATGTGAGATTATGTGAACAATAGGGGGTGTATAATAAACACTTAATCGCTTACCGAGTCACCCCTGGTGTCTTAATATTAGTGGTCATTAGATCGTTCACTCACATAGAGTTTATTTTGCGGCGAGATACGCGGAGATCGTTTGTAATATGTATAGCGGTGATGTTGCGTTGCGAAAAAAGTACACATCAGTCAAAAGTGCCAAATGTATCCTATCGACGCATTAATTATGATATACACACTACATGTCGGGGCATCCGCCTCACCAATATATCTGTTCAAACTTTAACGACAGCTAACTTTACCCTTAACTTGACGAACTCTATGTAAAGGAAACTTTGGCGGCATAATCCTAATATTATAAATACGAAAGTGATTTTGTTTGTTTGTTTAGTACGCTTTCACGTCTTAACTACTCAACCAATCATCATGAAATTTTATATACATTCCATAAGGGGTATAGAAAAGACATAGGGAACTTTTCCTCCAGAACATATCGCGGGAATAAATCAAATCTACATGAAAGCAATCAAATCCGTAAGTAAGAGCTAGTTATTAAATATCTATACATTGATCCCATTCTCATGCAAAATTCAGTAGAAAAAAGTGTAATAAATTGTTTAAGTACATATCAGTGTGACACATCTAATATCGTTGAAAGATAAAAACTCGATTATATTTATACATACTATTTGATCACTGTGTCGAAGAGAATTTGACCGGATTAATTTCAAATACACCGCGTCGCTTTGTCACCAAGTGAGTGTAAGAACTAAATTAATTATCAGGACGCTCCGAACGGGAATCGTCACTATTAACTTTATTTCCACCTAGTAAGTAAGTATTTCCATTTACTACTCTGTTCAACTTATTATTAACTCTTGTAAATTTAGTTAAAAGTATGCCATGACTGGCTTAAACTCCTGCGGAATAATAAAGCCTAGGGAGAATTAAAAAGATGAAATCGGCTACAACCGAATTACTAATACATAAAACTTTGTCTATATATCTTTTAAGTTCTTGGGGATTAAATATGTCTCTTTACGATAGAAGTTAAATGAAAGGAATTCGTCATATATAATAATGCTTTATTAGACATTATAATTTATTCATTTCATTTAAACACCAAATTGTAACAAAATGTTGATGATCAGCACCTAATACTATAACGAAATACAATTACAAATCACAATATACACAACAACATGTGAAATTATAACAATAATATATATATATGTATAATTTTTTAATATTTTTGCAATTCCACTTATATTTTTTAAGTATATTTATTGTACATTATACATAATAATTAAACTATTCATAAAGAACAATATACGAGTATGGGATATTCGAGTATGCATAGACAATTTATATTACTTTTAAATACACAAAATGAAATAACAAACTTTTGAATTACTGTAATTGTAAAATGCATACTTCTGTTAATTTTACATAGCGTTTCTATGTTTAATAACGAGAGGAAATGAATTGTTTTTAAATAAGTGTGGGAATTTTTAATTTTTGCTGAATGTCCGCACAATACTGCGCTTAACAAAAGAAAATGAAAATATAACAACAGTGACGGCTAGCCTCTGGATATCTTTATCAAAATTTATTTAACAGGAAAAATTACTTCGCGTCGACTGAAAATTGCAATAATGTCGCTTGTTGTCGGTAAGAAAATTACATTATTTTGTATTCGTCCGTAATACGGAAGATTTTGATCCCGATAGAAAATGAATTACTTAGATTTTTTCCTTTGTACATAATTTATATGATGGCGACTAACTAAGCTTTCAATGATATATTTGTTTGTTTTTGGCAACTACACAATCAATTCCAAATGAATAGTTTGATGAATTTACACACCACAAATTAAATATTCACAATTTCAACGTATATAACTTTAAATACAAACATGCATAAATAAATAGACCACATTTTGTCACAATATTGGACGTGATGTTAATATTAATTAATAAACACTCACAGTAACTTACACTTCATCAATTCCTGTTAAGATAAAAGTATGAACGAGTACCCTAACACGAGAAAATACGATGTATATTTGTTTTCTTTTCATCAATGTTAATTTAAAGGGACTGTAATAAAAATAACATTCGTTAACAACACAATTCCATCACGAAACATCAACGAAGGAAAATCAATGTTGTTGTTCGTTCGAATTTATACCATTACTGATTATAAATTTAAAGACGCATTCGTATTACTTTTTTTACACTCAAATAAAAACAGTTAACAACGTCATTCATCAACGTCAACGTACATTTAATAACACATGCATACATGTCGCGTTTTTTCTACAGAACTTAAAATCTACGAAGTATATATTACTTACTCTTAAAGAAAGTTTAGAATCATCTTTATTCAGATATCGAATAGATATTTTAATGAAATTGGACAAAATTGATTTTACTATATAGTTATTTTTTCAAATTTTATTATACTTTAAAAACAGATTTAAGTTTTTTTTTTCAAATAATACGTCGAGGATTTGTCAGCCAAATAAAAATATTCTATTAAATTATATTAAAATTAATATGTTATACTATTAAATTACCTTTATTACTACAAATGTATGGTCAAATCTAAAGGAATTTAACTAATTTGTTTGATTCAATTCGAGTTGATTACTTGCACAGGGTTTATAAAAAAAAACTTTTCATTGTGATCGATACGTCTATATTACCTTTAATGGGTGAAATATGAATCGTATATGTATGTAGCTATATTAAACTTATAAGCTTGTGTATGGTTTATTACCCTGTTTACCTCGTTTACTCGATACTATTTTAAAAATTGTTGTCCGTATGAGCTATTATTTAATATAATAACATTCATTTTTTATTAACTTTCAGCTAGGTACTCGTTCTATAATAATAAGATTTCAATATTGACTTATCAAAAACTACACAAAAACAATACATTTTACTTAAAATTAACTTTACAAAAAATTACAGATTACATGCGGTACGTGAAATAATTCATAATTTACATTTACACTAATATCTGAACAGCTCATTTGATAATTGGTATTATTATGTTGGTATGTACAACAAACGTGAATTTATAATAGTCTTTAGACTACATTATTGTTACACTCACATATACATGTATACAAATGTATACACAGTGGCCTACAATTCCTTTATTTTACATTTTAAAGACAAGGATAGGATTCTATGGAAAACTATATCATTACGTCACAACGATAAATATTTATAGTGTTTCATTATATTGTGATTATTTATTTCACAATTTATTTCAAAGAAGCAACTTAGTTATCTTCTAATATTAAAAAGAAACACAAATGTTTTATTCTTATGCCTTAGGACGGTTATCGTTAAGTATATGGGATGCACATAAAATTTGTGATATAACGATAGCCTGGGCACAGTTTTGTCATATAAGATAAGAAATTTTCACTAATATAAAATACATCTTTCTAGTTGTATGATAAACATGTGAAATGACATACCAGTTTTAAAAGCTTATTTTAAATGCTTAGAATAATTCCAAGTAAAAAATACTTTTTGCGAATTGAATTCGTCTCTTCAAATAAAATCAGATCGTCTAAATAGAATATAAATGTGTGTATAATCAAAGAAATTACAAATGAAATATAATAGAACAAACAAAGAAATGTGGATTTGTAACAAAATATAATATCTTATGGTTTTTACAATAGGACAGAGAAGTCACGGATTAACTTTGACACAATATAGCAATGGGAACGTACATTATTTATAATTATAAATTACGTATATGTACAAGAAGACATTCACAAATATATTCACTTTTTTATATACAGTTATTACAATCACAACTTTGTCCGTTTATTAAGAACGATCTCAGCGGTGGCGTCAAGGAACCCTCATACTGATATTTCTTGTATTTGAACTCTTTTCTTCATAATACCTGGAGGAACTGGAGTCACTGCCGCAGGTGGAACTCTTAGTATGCCTGATCCACCCGCAACTCCGGATTCAGAATCGTTCGATTCAGTCGTCACCTCTGAATTATCTGGACCAAATTTAACTTGCGTAGAACTATCCACTACCCGAGGTTCAAAAGTGCTAGTTCTATTAATAGCGTCTTGGGTTCGTCCATCCACGTTTTGGATGTCAGGTTTCTGTGTATCAATGCACACAACACTTCCCGCCTCTATTGCACTACCGACACTAACATCTGGCATCGAATTACGAGCAGCACGATGCTTCTCATCATAGCAACTATACTCGCCAAACGTCGGCTCGCCACAATCCGACAACGTCCGCAAATCAAATTTCGAGCCAGAACCACGCGGGAGGTGCACCGACTTGCACTCAAAACCGAAACCTTTACCGTCGAACGCGTGCACTTCATAGTCTAATTTTCCATCATAATTATCCGAAGAAGAAGAACTACCAGCCTCGGCAAGATCGTCTTTGGAGTGACGAGGACGGGAGCCCCGCTGGTGATATATACCGGCGAATATTAAAACATTAAGGAGAAGAAGGAAGCAACCAACAGCAATTGTAACTGTAAGTGCCGCTGTATAAGACTGATAGTGGGAAGAAGCGAGTCGGCGTAACAGAGCATCGTCTGACTGGACTGGTGTAGTGGAAATGTTAGGAGGGCATTCCGTTGACTGGAGTAGGGGGAATAGGAGAAGGTTTTGGAGGAGATGCTCGGGAAGAAGGAGTACTGCGAGAAGTATCTCCTGCTCGTCCAATTTCGATATTCACAACATGTGGTACGTGCGCTCTGGACATAGACTGTGGTCTTACAGCACCTGGCAAAAATAGACAATTTATTGTGTGGTAGGTTTTTTAGTTTAATAATAGGCATAGAATATCATAGATTAAATTACAGTTAAGGGAAATTCGATTTATTATTAATATTACTAAGCTTGTTCTCGAGATATATCGCTAGATCTTTACTGAAATGTGATGGCATATGTAGTTAGCTCTCCTCTCAGTTCAAAATAAAACTTAGTATTATGAATTTAACTATCGCAATAATTTTTCATTATCCCTTTATGTACTATATTCTCTAATCCACCATATGAAGCCGTTATGTATTATTTGTAATGGTTCTCAAAACATCCGCTTTGGAACACGATGGGAAGTCAGCGGGAGCATTGTGACCGTGAGGCACACATTTTCGCGTCTTATGAAATTAAATGATTTTAGTTTCTAAAGAATAGAAAATAAAAACACATAGAAACAAAAAAAAAATTGATAAGTATATAAGTGAGTCTTACCGTCTTAGGTTTAACGGAAATGTTATTTTCATTTTTGTAACCGATCAGTGTTACTATACATATATATTGATTAGATCGTGGCGACAAAATTAAGTCTATAAATACGCTGTGACCTGAAAGAGCTTGGAAACTCTTGATTCATGGTATTATTCAACATATAAAGACATACAATTCTGTTAAATAATGATATAAAGTTACCAGGAAATGAGAAACAGTGTTGGTATATTAAATGGCAAACTAATATCAACAACAACAAGTCGCCAAATTCACGCCACATAATTTGCAAGTACAACTAACTCCTTAACATTTACTTTGCATATTTTATTCACACTACGCTTTGGTAATATAATCACATTAACATCGGACGATGCAAACCCCCCACTACAAATGAGACACTAAAAATAATAAGACGTATTTACACAGACAATTGTAATATTTAACTTTGTTTAAAGTATCTTTAAACCGTGTTGAAAAAACCAATGATTTTTTTTTATTTATTAAAATGTTTATTCTAATTAACCAAACTGTATGTTGTTTGTATAATATGACACAACTGATTAAAAAGTATATGTGTACAATAGTGAAATAGGTTCATCGTATTATTAAGCCATTCATTTTTCATTTATTTACATTACAATGTTGGTTTGCTACAATTACAAGGTTTTTACATATGAAATTGGCGTTTTTTCCAAATACTTGTCCTTTAGTTAGGAACTTCAAATTCAAATTTACGTTTGTTTATTTGGGTTTCGAATTTAGTCTTTAATTTGTTTTCGCATCATTTTACATTTCTTTGACATCGTTCTTTTCACAAAATGAAAATCTTAATATATCGCGTTATTACGAATACAAGTTCCACCGCGTAGTCAGCACCGTAGAAACAGCTCGAAGGATTAATTATGTGTACTGTAAAAGAAAGCAAGGTACGTTTTTGATTCCAACGTTTTCATTCTAGAAATTTTGACCTATGGAAAAAACCCCATGGACGGCTGGAGATCCTAGTTGACAATAAAGAACTAAAGGTGATCGTGGAAGACGATTTATTGCAAACCAAATCAGAGTTAGGTTCCCGTGAGCGAGAGAGAGCAATTCACTTAAAGTAAATTGGAAAAGTGAGAGAGCTCGAGAAATGGGTACCACATGAATTAACTGAAGTACACCAAGAAACACACATAGAGTGCTGCGTTACATTACTCAACCGTCACAATCACGAGGGTATTTTGAATCGTAACATTACTTGTGACAAACAATTGATCCTATACAACAATCGGAAATGCTTATCACAGTGGTTGAACCCACGAGAATCGGCCAAGTCCTGTTCCTGGCAAAAGTCAGAAAAAGGACCATTGCTGATGTCATACTACTACAATTTCCTAAAATCTGGCCAAACGAATACATCACTTCTATATTGTCAGCAGTTGCAAATCATAATGACAAAGCTAGCCGTTAAACAGCCAAAACTGCACTGCTACTTCAGGATACCGCTAGACCACATACACTGCTACTACAGGACACCGCTAGACTGCATACTTAACGAAAGATACTGGCAAAATTAAAGGAACTGCGGTTAGAATGTCCCCAACACCCAACATACTTCCTGGACTTTGTTCCCACAGTTCACCATTTTTTCTGAATTTGGACAATCTTGCAAGGAAAAAAAATCAATTCTGATGAGGCAGTCCAAACCGCTTTAAAAGATTTTATTATTGGTTTTAGCTACCATACTATTTTTCAGCAATAGAATCAATAAACCACGTATAAAATGGCAAAAGTCTATAGATATTATTATTATTAAGGTTACGTACTTCGATTAATTCAATATATAATTTTATAATCTTTTTATCGTTTAACATTTTCGATATAAAACGTTAATTTCATATGTAAAGACCTAACATTATACGCGATTTAATATTTTTTAAGGATTGTAAAGTTTACGTTACAGTTATCTTATTATCGTCATTAAAGTACTCATCAAAATTACCATAATATTTCCTAATATTCCTATAATTACCTGTACAATATTTCACAGGTTAAGTTAAATAAAAACAGAATTTAATAAACTGCTTTACTTGAATGCTCAATTTAAATTATTTTTAAACTGAGTAGAATGTTTTGCCTTGAGGTAGGTAACATTGGCTTAAATTCCCCTTTGTGGTATACATGAGTGTTCTATAAAAATAAACAGATTGATATAGTTGATTTTGTACTAAACATTTCATTGATCGGAAAAAAATATCAAGTAATTACTACTACAAATAATATTGTCCAATACCTTCATAATAATTAGCATTGTCCTCTTGAAAGTGATGATGGCGCATAGCGGCGTCAGGTAAGTCAGAGCCAGGTCGATGAAGTTGGGGTATAAGGGAAAGCCATAGAGACATTTTATGCCCACGATAGTGGCTTCGCATCTCCGGCTTAGTACCTGGCCATAGGTAATAGTATATTCCAATAGTGTAACGTATACAAACGTTCCGAAATTAGATTAAGCCATATATTAGAAATTCAAGATTAGAGCCTTTAACTAAATTCATGCAATTTGTAAATGTCTGAAGTTGAATAAAGTATAAAATAAACATGAACTCGGGATGAATAAACATCAACTTAGACAATACATAGACTTACATAGACGATTATTGAAATTAAGTTGAACAAAAACCTAAAATCAACAGTTATGAAAGTAAAGTATAACGTGCTTCGTTGTTTGTACTTTTAGTATGAAAATGATACGTTTTCTTAATTGAATAAACGATCATATGTAAAACCTCGACAGTAACCTTAAACTGCATATTTCATTTTGGATTTCAGCTGTTTTTACCTGCCAAGTTATTTTTTTGATATGAAGTACTTACTGATTTCTAAATAAAGCTGATTAATCGTGTCGTAGGTGTCCCAATATGGTGTCTCATCGGGACCCAAACGTGTTGATTCACCCAGCATTGGACTCGGAGGTGGAGTTGCTGATGGGTCGTTAGGGTTGCTATGTGATCCAAAATGTCGATGTTTGATAACATAAAATTAAGTTAATTTCTTTGAATTTTATCGCTAATCTATACAATTAAAATGATAGAGTCAAATCTGTAAACCCATTTTAAAAGTTTATAATACAAAAAACTACTTTTATCACAACTATTCACAATAAATTATCATTTACCACCATTTATAATTTAAAATCGCACACATGCATATTTATGTATGAATATACATATTTTTCTATATTGATATAAAACACCTGTTACAGATTCATATATATATTTTAACAACTACCTTGAATACAGTTATGAGTTCTCACGAAAACTTGACAAACAATTACCAACCAACTTCATGATATCGCTTTTAGGTGTTCTTTTTGTGCGCTCGCATCGTAAAAACTCACTCTCATTATTTTTCCCAAACGTGGCAAAAGAAGTATAACTTAAAAAAAAACTATCAATTTCAGTACGTTTCGGGCTAACAGATATCACATATTTTTTGATCTACTTATGATTATAATTTAGGAGGTACAAAATAAAAATGTTTTTCATAACAAGGTACTCTGTTCTTTGATACCATATCATTTTATTACGTGAACTAAGCTATTATTATACATTTTAGAATACTTGAAGGCCATAGAATGCCTACATGATTAAGCCTTTATCGAGAGAATTTATTCTCACAACAAATTCAATTTGAAATTCCCGACCACGACCACAAATATTTTAGTCTACGTAAATAGGTAATTTGTCTATCCAGACGAAAGATCGTTGAGACCTTGTTCAAGGTCATCGTAAAAGTCGAAAGGTAAAATAAATTTACAGTAATATGCTCCATTAACCACCAATGCCAAAGTAGGTAAAATTGACGCAAGTTAATTACAGTTTACGACTTGTACAATTACATACTTTGTGCTAGAACATTGATGATCGAGTAATAAGAGATAAATTAATGTGAATTATTATTTTAAAGTCTCTATTGAATGCAAATGTTACAAACACAAAAAAGTGAAAATAAATAAAAAAGACTTGAAAAAAACCACTTCACTTGTAGACAACATTTGCAAAAATGTTAATTCTAATGATAATTATTACATACAAATTTTGGAAGATCTCAGTAATATTTTTAAAACAATTTTTAAACGTCATAAATTCTCATAAAATATTGAATTTGAAATTTTGAGAGAATCATGAATATTCAAAATTTCAGTGAGTTTTGAAAAGTTTCTCGTACGCGTTTTTATGGGAATGTATATGTTTCAGCTTCAATTTTTTCACATCAGAAATTACAGGTTCATTATTAAAGATGAAATTCTTTGAACTATTATATACTTTGTAAAACTTATTATACTTTTAACATTCAATATATGTTTTCATTATAAGTTTGAATGAGTTTATTGTCATGTCCTTTTTTTTTAAGAATCAACAAGTAATTCTTCCGCTTTAATCCTTATACAATTACAATAAGAGAGATTTTCCTTACAATATTTATCACAAAAAATATTTTATAACCTATCAAATATCATAGTTGTCATATGGCTTCTCTTCGTTTCTTATAAAATTCTGCCTTGCTAATAAGTCACGCAAAAGAAGGCCTCAGACTACTTACTTATGTCATTTTTTTCTTATAATTTTCCGCTAACCGATAATTGTTTTCTTATTTTTTTAAAAGAAAATTTGCTATACCTTTTTCACAGCGCAGGAAATGTAACATTAGAGACAAAACCAAAACATAAATTAATTCAGTGACATATTTGAACCATAGATAAAGAAATCAGAAATATTTTGGAAAACTTCAAATTATTAACTAAGAAATCGAACAAGTCACAAAAACATTATTTTTTATGCAAGCATATTTGTGAAGTCAACGACTGAGTAAAGAATACGTACCCGTATTTAACAAAGTTGGCGATATAGTGAATACAAAATTTGGAGACCCTTTGCTCCTGTGCCGTGAAGTTCTGCTGATGATGAGATTGTGACAAAGGTACACCGAGGTAATACGGTAACTCTTCACCGTGCACGGAACCAGGCCGCTGGATTAAAAAATATATATTTTATTATATCTGTACGAACGTTTTTTTTCCAAATCAAATTAGGTATACTTTATGTGTTTATTGTATATGTATAGAGAAAATAATTATTAATAAAACTTGTATATATAAACAATAAAAAAATACTTTATTCAATTTAGATCCTGAAAAAGTGCCTATAATGGTTAAAACACTACCACCAGTTCGGAAAGAACCCGCTCGATGAAAAGGGCTGTTTAAAAAATCGAAGCGAGAATAATTTAGCACCGCCTTATTACAGAACAGTGAAATAAACATAATTAGTATGAATTTATGGCTATTAAGAAAACCAATGGCTCGAATCCCTATGTTTCTTGCTCGAAAATTGTTTTTTATTAAAGACTTAAAAAAATCGATATCAGCGGAAAGTTAGTTGAATATTATATTAAACCCAAAAATTACATTATACCTCGTCGTCTGAAACGTATATAAAAAGATATCATTGTAGTAAAAATAAAATAATTTCGATGCAAGGTAGTAAATTTAGTAATAAATCTCAAGACAATAACTCTTATATACTATTTTTCACTTGGTTAACCCATCAATTCTGAATGTGAAGAAAGATTTACGTCAGGATTCATCGTATCAACTATATGTAATCACCCGTGTATTACATTTTCAATTTGAATTCCGGTGAAACTGTAGTGGCCTTGGCAGGTCAACAGTGTAATCAGTTCGAAAAAAATATGTTGAAGAAAGATTTACGTCAGGATTCATCGTATCAACTATATGTATCACCCGTGTATTACATTTTATAAGTTTGAATTCCGGTGAAACTGTAGTGGCCTTGGCAGGTCAACAGTGTAATCAGTTCGAAAAAAATAATAATTACCCCTACTTAAAGAAATTTAGAGTTTATTTGGTCATCCCAATTATCTTATCACTTTCTATTCTAAATATTCATACTGAACATTTATATTTGTAAATACAACTCTTCATTATTACTGACAAGTTAAACGTGGTATTAGCACATCATATTATATTAAACGTATTAACACTACGTAAAAGAAATATAATAAACAATATTTTTAATTTATAGTATTATTATGTAAGTAGAAAATGAATTTTAGAATTTTAATATCTATAGTTTATTACAACTGTGTTATATATTTTAAAATTTAGTGCTTTCACCAATTTCGAACCTCTTCTTAGTCGACCCAATTAAACGACGATTTATGAAGCAATTAAGTTCATTAAAACGTGATAGAAGAATTACGTGTGAAATTGCTAAATCGTGCTCGATGGTTAAAATAACCTAATTATAAGTACAATTAGAGATTAAATCACTTAAAAATATCTTATAACATACGTGACTTTTAATAAAATGTGAAACATAGTTAAAATGTATACATTACGTTTATACATACATATATACACGAACAAATAAAGCAACAACTGTGTTTTATATTATGTTTTTATAGAAGTCTTTTATCATCCATAACTTAACAGAAACCACACTTACCTGAGGGTAGTCTTTGTCTTGTGACAGATGATGAAAATGAGTGAAGAAAGTAGTACCTCCACGCAAAGCGTGTAGATAGCCAAGCCTGATCAAAGGAGCTGCTGTTCGACCATCACTTAAAACCTGTCATAAACATTTTTTTTATTCAACCTTACATAAATTCTAACATTGCAATTCAGATTTTCTTACTCTTACGAACTCTCCACTTTCTAATTTGAATTGTAAAAGTTTATTAGACATTTCTAAGAAGAACAAAGCAGCAGAGGTTTTTATCTAAAAATGTAATACGCACACTATTTCCACAACCCTATATAGTCTGAATAATTATTCACCAATTAACAATGCTTCTGCACGCTAAAATCAATATTCATATATATATGTAATTCATTCATCATTTGTAATGAATGTTTGAGAAAATATCAGTTTTACATTGGCACTTTTTTATTTCTTCTTAATAAGAGGGAGTTTAAATATAAAACTGTCACCTCAACGCAATAGACAGTTTGAACTAAAATTTCCAAATGAATTAGTGACATGGTTTTACAATACTACTAACCCATTTGTAAAAAATGGTAAAATCATAAATCCTAAAAAATGTCTGTCATCATCATCTGCGAAGACCAGCGTGAATTGAAACATATCCTACCTTGTTAAACCGATACCAAAAAGAAGGAATTTTGGACCGAATTATAACGTGTACGGAAAAGTGTTTTTTTTTTGTTATAACCGCAAGTGAACAATACAATAGCTAAGCCCAGATTAAGCGCTACAACAATGCCCTAAATCCAAGCTTCTCATAGAAAGGTAACGTTTGATGGTCACTTTTTATGTAATTCACTACAGCTTCCTAGATCTGGTCAAGAAACAACAGCAGATGTCTACTATAGTGGATAAGAGAAAAGCTCATAAAAATTTACCGTGGGAGAAAAACACAAATTAGAGAGGGTAGTGAGACATCCTAGTTAAAAAAACATAGCCGAGTAGCGGTTGAAAGTCGGAGGACCTGACCTTCCATTGCACTTGTTCAGCGAACAAAGGTCGGGGTGATAGTTGATCGATCGAGCTGTCTTAGTTAGCGGGTGGCCTGGCATTCGCGCTGAGCCTTGCTGCCACGGCGTCACGGTACTCGTACGCGCAATTCCTTGACCCCGATTAACGTGACAGACGGTCCTTCGTGAAGTTTTAATCAGTGGGAGTCCGATATTACCCATCTCTCTCTCAAGGAGATGGGTCTCCTATGTAAAATCTTTCCACGTTAAAAAAAATCTCTACTATGTAGAACTCCAAATAAAGATGGCGATACTCGCAGCAAATATATCCATGATAACCCAAGACCTCGCACTACTCAGAAAACAATTTTAACAGTGCAAATTAAGGACAAGTCAGAATACATATATACGTCTATATGTATCTTGATTTTAATAGGAAAGGCGCTAAGTGATAGTGTTTATTTGCAATATAAGAAATAAACCTCTACGTCAAAATTGTATAAAGCGATGAAATATCTCGTAAATCCTGGTCACTACCATCATTATAATTATGACGCCCTAATTTTTTAGTTGATAATGCAAGTAGTTTCCGATAAAGCCTTTTCACAGGCTCATCGTATATTCAGCGTGAGCGAGCGTCATTAACTTCCTTTGTAAACCGTAGAAACGTTCCGTGAGTAGCAAAAACCACTCGAGACTTAAATTGAGATCGTCCGTGATACATCTTACAAGCGGCAAGACGAGAGGCGCGCTACGGTAATGAATGTCAAAACAGCTTATAGGTTTCCGCTTTGATACTTTTATTGCGATTTATAATTATACTAATCTGCCGAAACAACAATATTAAAAATTAAGTAAAAAGGAATCAAATGACTAGTTTATTTTAGATCAAACCTTAAATAAATTTAAAAAGTTAAAATTATGACAGAATGTTTTTGTTTCATTGTTTTACTTTCGTCTAAAGAAATAAATTCCATTATTTTGAATACCGTAGTTTTATTTTTTAATTCATTAAATATTAGGCTTAATATTACACCTCAGCCAGTCATTGTAAACTAAGATAATGAGAATGAATTCGCAAAAACGTATAATAAATCATATATGTATATTATTTAATATTCATTTTACAGTAAAATATCGCATATTTTATATTATTTTTATTTTATGAATCATTTAACTAATACTGTTCATTATTTCGTGTGGATATTATAAAAACAATACATTTATAACGTTCAATAGAAAAATACATTACAAAGTCCTTCTAACTACCCTGAAACACATTTCTCGAGATTGGTTATCTGATTATTTTTATCGCTACACTCGTAAATTCTCGCATTTGCATTTTCTTAGTTTTACAAAGAACATCGTAAAATGTTATTGCAGTCTATAAAAGATATTTTAGAGAAAATCTCTTGAAACAGAAAATGTTATTTTCATGATTATTTGCAGGCTTCAATTACTTTTTCGCAGTGAAAGTGACTTTAAGTGACTTTCATATATATTTGTGTATTGAAATTAAAAAAAAATAGTAATACCTCTAATGTAGCGTCTCGAACACTTAAAGGATTCTGAACTGGCTTGTCCCAATCCGTGTATTCGTTCTTGAGAGTGGAATATATTTCGTTGAGGTGATAATAATAAGCATTGCGGACGAATGTTCGAAGAATGCGATCTCTCCGACTCTCGTTAAAGCCGAACTCCAAGTCTTGGGCGCTAAATTCCAGGTAAGATTCTGCGGAATGGCATGTCTCTCATTTCCATATATTTCTTATTTCCTCTCTACGGAATTCTTATTACAAAATGGTATATTAAATTCAAGATCAGATGTTCATAGATTTAATGTCTAATAATGTAAATCGTAATATATGTGCACTATGCAATTTTGTTTTCAGAAATAAACATGTGGTGTAATTAAAAAATAAAACATAGATATTATAATATTATTGTAGCTGTCAATTTATACCTATAAAGTTTTATTTTTAACATCATATATGAATTACCTGTAGTAGTCAAGCCAAACATGAGTTCTCTATGAGAAAAGTCGGCTAGCTCATATCCGGCGGCGTTGGCAACAGCCGCAGCTCCGGCACCGAGTCTAGAGCTGTCCGTAGGTGGAGGAGCCTGATAAGATATATATTCTAAATCATAACAATGTCTTTAATTTTTTTTTTAATGCAATGGCATATACAGTTTATTGAAAATCGTTTTTGCTATTTAGCTTGTGAATTCCTCACAGTACATATCTTCATAGTCCTGATAGTCTAGTGGTTCGACCGGTGAAATTCAATTTCATCAATTTCAATTAATAACACTATCAGCTGACAGTAAATGAGGCCATCGTGAATAAACCTGAACCTGAGAATTGTTCTTGTAGTATCATTATATATAGTAATATATAGAACTGTGGACTTCTCTTAGTTTGAAATCGCCAATACGTTGGCATCTGGCATGTCGATTATGTCCATACCTTTCTTCAGACACAGGCATACAGTTTTGCAGTGGGTCTCTTATAGGTTAATACGATGATATATCTTCATTACTAATAGTAATTGAATTTTAAGCTGAAGGAAATTCAACAAACCGAACCAAGTTAATCTTATTGTAGATCAAAGATAATTTACAATTTTAACAAATAAGATAATAAATTACTCAAAAGCATACTATAGTAGGAATATAAGCATCCACAACATTTCTTACAGCTGATGGGTTAACTATAACTGTTCCGTCCACAAAAGGTGCAAAGCCTGGCAAGAATCTCGGTGGATCCAGTTTAACAGCGAGCAAGTCACTGAGCGGTTTATTTCGTAGACAAGGAGCCAAATCATCCTCCAGCAAATCACCATGACACCCCGTCTGTTCTGCTACCTATTATATAAAAACCAACAAATTCAAAGGTATCCTTCGAAATTTTATTTATTTGCTGATATATATAATTTATCTTTTGCATTACGCTCGAATTAACCACAACTGCGTTTACATATGTAACAAAAATGTTACAAAAATGTGTTTTAAATAATGTGAGTGAGGTGATTCTTATAAGTAAAATACAATAGAAATTTTGACTCTAATCAAAATTCATGTAGTTTTTTTTTCTACTGGTATTCACTCTGCAAGTAATTTATGTGTATATTTTAAAAATTACCACTTATTTAACTTGAAACGAATATACATTTTAATTTTATTTCTAGTCAAGTTTTTCTTAAATAAAGTCTCCCATATAAATTTTAATGGAATTTACATAATCGATATGAACACAGCAAATAATTTCAATACACGATAAATACTTTTATTTTTTGAATAAGCAAAAACCTTTTACAAGTAAGTTACACTTAAATCTTATTAAATAAAGATTTACCTTTCTTTTTATAGTAAGTGGTTCCCTCTGGAGCGCCCATGAACTGAGCCCCGATCCGCTTAATAAGATGACCCGCGTCAGTAGTTCTAAAACAAATACTTCATTTAATTTCAGCGTGTAATAATTTTCTAAACCTTTTAAATAGTTTATAAAAAATACATTGATAATAAAATTATTGTATATAATAGCTTGGTATGTAAAACATATATAAACACGTAGCCTCATGAAATAAATAAATAGGTATTAAACAGAATTCAAAATTTACTGGCTTATATAATTTGAAGGAATAATAAAGCGTAGATCGAAAGTAATCGCACGCCAATCACGAGCATTTTAAACCAGATTAATACAAAGATATACAAAGAATTTTAAAACAGATTATAAAGACTTTTAAGTGACTCGTCAATGTTCATCAGTGTGACAAACAGCTCTCGTCTTTTGTTTTCAATAAAAATGTACACTCATTTATTTTCATTTTATATATTCATCAGGAATATTATTATTATCATATTTATTATTATATTATCATAACATGAAAATTATAATCAGCAATAATTATCATATCACATCATAGAGACATGATTTCATATCGAATGACTCATTTTATCAAAATTTAAATATTTAAAATAAAATTTTTGACGCTTAAATTTTATTGGTCGTCTACTATAAAAAATATTATACTTAAATAGCTGAAGCCCCAATGCCTTACAATATTCTTATAACCAACACTAACACATTTAATATTTGCATGGTGACAGTACTTTTCGTAAATCTGTCTGGCTAGTGGATGTTCTAGTGGAAATTCGATCGCCAAGCACTTGTTGTTGTATTCCGGCAGCTGCATTTGAGCTCCCCTCTAGGCTTAGCGTGGTTACTATCTTAGACCAACTCTTCATTCAACATTAAATGAGATAGCGAGCAACCGCTAAAACCTATAGCGTATAAAATACAACTTCGTATAGTTAGACGGTACCAAGCTTTATAAAGAAGTGGATGTATAATATTAAGTAGCTTTAAAACGTTTAATTTCATTCACTAATTATATGTCACTGTCTACAGTCTTTGAAACTTACTTCTATACTTGAAGACAGGCTCGTAAGGTATTTACTGTGTAGTTTAATTACTTTCAAATTTTCACCAAATAAGTTTAGTTTTCGTTACTAAAAAGAAGTGTCTACATTTTATTATCTATTACAATTTCTAAATAAAGGTTCTTATTGTTATTATAATCCTGATGTTTGAGAGAACGTTGCCCTTGTTTGGGTTTGATTTAACCTTTTATTCGCATGGAGTGACAAAGGACATAAACGGGATGATGACACGAAATAATGAAATTTACCGTGGACCGGTGTAATTACGGACAATGCTTAACCCGTGGTCATGCCGCGTGTATACATAAAAGGATGCTGTTTACGGAGATCGCGGTTCCGCGCCGGTTTAGGTGTTCACGTGTTCCATGACAATTAATTAATTTGATTACCTTCTGAGGTAAAAAAACCATTTCTAATGTTATCAAAGGCATTCATTAATTATACGAGTATTAACATTTTTCATTAAAATAAACTAAAGGTTTTTATTAAATATTGTTTACTGTTATTTAAGAATACAAATAAATTTTAAATGTCTGTTTATTCGGACTAATTTCTAAAACAGCTTAACTGATTTTGACGAGATTTTGACTGATGGATATAGAACTTTTATTACTTTTTTCCAAAGGGAATAAGGAAAAACGATAAATTTAACAAGGGTAACTTAATAATGCTATAGCAATTATTATAGAAATATTAATTACAATAAAACAAACAATTCACACAAACTCCCGGTAAAACACGTAGATCCCATAATATAGCAAAATCATCTTCTGGAGGATGAAGTTGCGGACACTAGCTAGTGATAAATAAATAATATTAAAGTAAAACTACATATTAATAAACGCCATCCATTTCTATTTTTAAATAAAGACGTCTAATGCAAATTTTGTGAGATGTAGTTTTCAAATAAATAAAAAAACAATAACAAACTAATTACCTTTTTATGAATTTAAAACTAGATGCACATATAGGGCATAAAACAGTATCATTAGTGTGTATATTATGATTGGATCTTTATTCAAGCAATATCTTCCAGCAATAAGATAATACCTAATACGTATTTGCTAAAAATGAAAACTAACTCCTAGAAACGTTACTAAAGTCTATACATAGTATTAAAAGATGTAACCTCTTGCAACAGGTGATACTGCAAGAAAATTAGCGAGTGCTGCACCGGTCCCGTGGCCCATTATCGTGACCCTTTCTGGATCCCCTCCGAAGGCAGGTAGATTTTCTCGTAGCCAATGCAATCCCGCAACCAGGTCCATTAAGCCGAAATTACCCTGCGCTGATCCTTTTGCTCCAGTCTTTAAAAAACCTGAAAAATATTCTAATATATTGTATTTAAAAAACAGGGATCACCTCCTTTCTTGATCAGAATGTTTTCAGCAACATTACGAAGGTTGTGAATTGATTATTTGAACCGTTATTAAATAAAATTTATAACATAGAGTCATGTATAGTGTAATAAAATAAACAAAAGTAGATAATTTTTTTAGAAGTGATCCATCGGAAGTTGCGAATAGAAGCTAGTGTTAAATTCTCAGCATGAAAAAATCGTTTAGACGTGCGTAGCGTTAAAAACGTGCGATTTGTAGGAGGGACCGTATTAAAGATTGGTTTAGGATATGGCAGATAAAATGGAATATTCAACTAGGGGTTCCGCCAAAATATATATTATGATTCACACAGATTTTACGTAAGTACTAGTAGGGTCAGCAGCCGTTGTCCTGCCCTGAAAATAATAGAAAGCCTGCAAACAGATCGCAGCGCCACCTACTACTGTGTTCAATTTTGAATCTAATCCATTTTTGAATCCACCTGAACACACACATAAAAAACATAGCCGGCGAGCCGTTTAGGAGGAATTCAGTCATATACACAAGTACAAAAGAATTATATATACATTGTGATATGACATATAGATTGTGTGGAAAAACGAATGTAAGAATTGTAACCAACTGAGTAATAGGTTTATATCCCACCAATAAGATTATTAAATAGAGTGGTATGTTTATTAGGAATTATTTTTTACAACACAAGCGCATATGTTCTATCAATCTTCTTCTATTGTCTATAAATACATAATGAAACTACAGTTCCTTTGAAGCTCGATTGCGCCAAAATTACTGAGCATATCGGCATGACACTGCGACCATTCAATGCGGTTTTTTTCATAGATGGTTGTAGGCTATTATTGTTTTGGATTCTACTGATCCTTTTATATTTTGTTTCAATTAATAATTTGTTTAATACACAGCGATAATAAGTATAATAACTTAGTAATAAGTTAAAAGAGAAAAAATAACATTACATATTACAACATTAAATTTAAGCAAATTTTTGGATTAAGCGTACTCTGTATAATAACTACATTTCTTCGTGACCGTAAAGTTGCTTTAAGAATGTTTGTTAGGGCTGATTCAAACAAACTTTACATAAACTACGAAGTTTGTTCCTGAGTTTGCTTAATATAGCCAGTCCTGTAAGCACCCCGAACAACGTAAGCTATTTAATAAAGCACAGTGGCGTACATATTCAAGTAATCTAAACGGCTATTAGTTAAATGGGAGTAAGCTTATCCAGAGAGTGTACACGAGTTTAAATACAATATGTATCGTTGATATGATTTCAACTTAAAATGGTCTGGTATTTAAATTAAAATAATAACATTAATAATATGCTTACCTAATACTCCTAACCTAAAATTGATAGTAACTACAACAATGTTGCCTTGAGCTGCGAGGGTTGTGCCATCGTATGCGTTGCCTGAACTCCATTCATATGATTCCCCGTGAACAAATACGAGACACGGAATCTCGAACCACCGCCTTCGCTTTCACCCCCTGTGTGATAATATAAGACAATAAATATGATTTATTTACACTGGAAAATTTCAGTTAAGAATACTACAGTTACTAAGGTTCTAGACATATTTCATAACATTTATCAAGATTATTTATTTACATATTTTTGGAAATCATTATAAAACGTTAATAATTACGAATAGGTTAAACTACGAATTGTTTTTACTACAAATTTCCATAACCCAAAAAACATAGTGTCGTAGAACAAAAGTCACATAACATAAATAAAAATTGAAAATAGGCTACATAAAATAATCCCTATTGATCTCTCTTACTTTTGATGTAACATAAAAACACTTGCATGAAAACACGTCGATATATGGAATGTCTCAACCTCACTTCCGCACTGCTTGCAGGGGGCAATGTGCACTGCAATGCACTACGGAATTGAGGCCTCAACACCCTTATTTGAAGCTCATTTCTTCAACGATGTTTCTTCACGCTTTCTAAAGTGTCTTCTTTCAATGTACTAATACTATAATTTTATCTAAATACTATCCGTCTACAGGTACAAATATTGTGTTCCTTACTTTATCTCTGTTACAATTTCATTTTTAGTTACTAAAAACTATATTGATTATATTTAGTCAATTCACATCTAATTCTGTTAGAAAACAGCAGTGCACGTTCTTCTGTGGTCTGGTTTGAAGATTTGGTTGACACAATCAATCCGATCCTCAACACGAAGGAACGATTTACTTGTGACTGATCGTGTTCAGGATACGTAACGTGGTCGATTTGTAATCCATTTAAACAAGCGCTCGCCCTTTGTACACTAAAATACTGGCGCCCCAGTGTTAATATTCTGTAACCAATCCGTTTCTATGTGACATTCTATAAAGAAATATAAAGAATTTGCCTTCAGCTTTTAAATCCAGTATTTCCACAACCTGGCACCAAGATTTATTCACACTGAATGTCTGGTGTATACACTGAACTTTCGCAATTAAGCAGTCTATATGGACGCTGCTTCAAATAGGTTTTACTTAAAATTTTACGTTTATGGAATTCTTCAGATTAACCAATTCCGTGAATAATTGAACGCGGCCTAAGTTGTGGACATTAAAATTTCATGATTATAAATTCCCGACTCGTCGAGAGTCCTTCGAATTGTTCTGAGTTATTGAGAATTAAGCGAACATCGTTTATACTAAGTGCTTCAAACTAGAGACGTTTACTCTGCCACGTTATGCTCATATTAAACTTAAAAAAAATGAAATATAATGGAAGGTACCGTGAACTCTCAAGTTTTACGAAACTCAGTTTAACTGTGTATTTTTGAGTTGAAATATGAAATTTTATTCATAACGGCCTTTCACACCAACTTTTTTAAAATTTTCCTGTTATGTATTGAACTGCAAATATTGCTTCAATACATATATTTAAATCTATATCTTTAAAGAAACACACGAAAACGATGTGCAAATAGATTGGAATAGGTGAATACATTTTTTTAATTTATAGGTTTTAAGCGTTTGCCCACAATCTGATTAAACAATTAAAACTGACTTACAAAAAACTATTACAAAAGAATGTACTCGCTTCTTTGGATGTAAATTAGGCTTTAGCAATTATTAATAATAATATAATCCTATGTCCACGACATAATCGATTTCGATACCAAATTTCATTTAATTCGACCGACTATTAGAACATTTTCAAAAAATACACTTTTGCAATTATACTGCAGTGGTAATCGAGATGATAGTAAGTCAGAATAGCTACTCTCAAGAAAATGACCCTTTAAGTTTATCCTAATATTCTGTTGAATTTTTAAGATACATGATGTATGCGTAATAGTAAAATATGTTTTTTCAATTGAACTAAACAAATTTGACAATTTTAAGCAAAAGAACGAAAACGTAACACTACTTACTGCCTTCTCAATTACCACGAGTTATTAACAAAAAAATGTGTAGTAATTGTGTTATAAGAATAGTAATAAGTATAAAAGCTAATGATAGATTTATTATGGAATCATTTTAGCAATACGATGTTATTATTCACTTATATTAAAATAAAAATGGATGATTAACCTACAATTTTTTTTACTAAACTACACCAAAAAGTTTTCATTGGAACTTTTTTTTTCGAACTGACTTCACTGTTGACCTGGCAAGGCCTCTACAGTTTCGCCAGACTAATGACACATCAAATCTCCTTTAGTGCATAACAAAGGTTCATCATCATTAAACAAAAATATATTTGGGTACAGAAATACTTAAGGTATATGCATCCTGCTGCATATTTAAAAAGCGGCTTATTTAACGGCGGGTGAAATTACAGTGAAATTATATGAATAAATTATGAATAAACCGCTCTGGTAAGAGATTAATGAAAGCTCTGAGCGCTTACCACGAATCTAACCCACAAGTGTAGTTTTAGCTGGTTATAAGAACTGTATTGTTATGTTAGTTCTTATAAAGTATTCACATTTATTTTATACCTTGAATTTTAATATATGTAAAACTTTATTTATATATTCCAAATATAGAGTACTAGCATTTGCCTGTGACTTCGCATACGTTTTAATGCAGGAATTATTTTCCCATCGATATTTTAATTTGTTTTATTGAAATATGAACATATGTGATGATTTATAAAAGTATTGATTATATTGATCAATGCATAGACAATCAATTTTAGAATAATATTACTTCCAGTGTAGTCACATCACTTCCATAACATTCATGATAATCATTTGATATTTTTTTTTATTTATATTCTATTTAATTTTACATACTTTTATCAATTCAGGAATGACGTAAACTTCTCATGTACAAAGTTTCATCAAAATTATTTAAGAATAAAATTTTATGTAATTATTTTTTATTTAAAAATAATATTGTTAATTTTTATACTGTATCAATTTAAATGACTCATATTTCTCATGTACAAAATGCATCAAAGTCGGTGGAGAATAAAAAATCACTTTTTTTAAATTGTAAAATTATTTCGACTGCCTTATTAATTGAGGAATAATATAAATTTTCCATGAAAAAAAAATCGCAAAAGCAGTAAATTCACTTTTAAGTTCATCTGGATACACAATCATACAGACAGACAACATTTCTATAACATCTTATTGTGATCAATTACACAATGTGTGTAACCTTTATAATGTTATGAATCATAGAGTTTTGTAAAAATGAATAAATGTATAGACAGAACTAGACATTTATTAACACAGATATGCTATTTATGTATATACAGATATATTAAGTTTCGAAGTAATAACATTATTTAAATTCCAGAATACAACAATGTTAGGAGCTGTGGTAGTAAAGCACTTTTAATGTACTCTGTCGAAGTCTTCATAAATTTACAACCCATCCATTAAAGCGAATATCGAGGATTATTCTATTGTGTAAAATCTATAGAAGTTATTCTTAGCAATTCATGCTTGAATTTGAATAGTTTAATAGAAATTTTGTTATTTACGAGAATTTAAAGTTAACATTAGACGCGTACTGTGTAGAAATACTAAAAAGAAAACCTTTATGAAAATACTATTATCAACAGTAATTATAACTAATATTCTAACAAGTTAAATACAATCTCCACAAAATTAATACTTTTACAAGTATATCATGTTATAATTTAACAATAAAATTTCACTTAACATTACTTAACAAAGAACATAATACATAGATAAAAAAATTGGTTGTCTGTAAAGTCGGTTTACGGACGATAATTTTACGTGATAACGTCAAAAGAATACATTGATGAAAAATGTATCCTTTTATGAATGGAATTAAATTATTATCACTGTATTACAAATTGCGCCTCTCTATCGCTTCTTCTGCGCTCTCGCTTGCACGCTCGGTTCCGGCGGAACGTCACAATGTGTCATGCTTTTTCGTGCGTGCAGCCGGCGTTCATCGATCTATAAGACGTTATCACGTCAAAATAATTACTTGTAGCTCAACATATAAAATGAGTATCTTAATACTTACCATTCGTAGGCACGTAGAGATTAACATATAAGCAGTCTTCGCTTTGATTCGCTAAAACTGGCATCAATCGTTCAAGTTGTCGGATTCGAGCTCTCGGGTGCTGTAACAACGCATCCTCTCGAGGCGAGGGCAAGGGCGGAGCTTGTGGGCACGCTGGCCCCGGGGAGTCAGCCAGTCTTGTGGTCCTCCACTGAGACGGGGTTACTGGAGGCATGTATCTATCGTAAAAAATGATTGTGTTTATACATTGGCGTAATAATTTCCCTTATTAAATTAACATAAATATCAAGGATATTTTATTACACTGTATAAGAAAAGTGAATAGACTTTTTCTCAATCCAATATGAAAATGTATTCTTCTGTAACAAAAAAATGTAGGTACTAAATTGAGCCCTTTCACTTAATCGGACAAATCGCGCTCGATTAAAGAAGATTTTTTTTTATTTCAATAACACAAAAAACGTTCCTTTCTACTTTATATTTCAATAATGTAATTTATAAAACGAAGAGCGAACAGCGATATCGATGTATATCTATGAACAAAATAGCCTTCAATAACTGTAGAAAATGTGGCTAATTTTTGAAACCCTGTCTCAGGAAATATTTTTTTCATATTTAATTCCAAACAAAACTATAAAAATATTCTTTTTATAGTCTTCAGTACCCAACCTTTTATGGTGTTGAAAATTGTTGACCGCCTAAATAATTATTGGCTCTTAAAAATATAAAGAAGTCGTAAACTGCTAGCTCGGGACTCTATGCAAAATGACCCACAACATCTACGTTTTTCCCTTTCAAAAATTTGTTTAAAATAGCTTCCGCCAAAGAAATGATAGTATACGAATATTTATGCACTATACAATGATCCTCCAAAGCAACAGTAGCCAAATGCCCAGTTTTATTACAAAAAAGTAGCTATCATCCACTTAGCGTCAGACCGCACTTGCCACTCGCCTCTTTGACTGTTTTTTGCTCACCTGGAGATATCCAAACAATCGATTGCTTTTTTGTTTTGGGATTTTAGCTATAAAATCATGTTTCACCACTTGTCACTATGTCACACACCAAATTTGACGTCGTCCCTTCTTGAATCTAGTACACATGGTATTGTATGAAGTGACGCGTCCGTTTTTTGAGCACCAGTTAAATTGTGAGAAATCTTTCGTGATTTTTTCGTTTAACACCTAAATTTTTTTGTAGGGTTATTGTATCTAAATCATGCCTATCCCTAAGGATATCTGAATCTCACGGCAGATCACATGCCCGTTTCTTTTGATTATGCTGTATACAACATTAATGTTTGTGCTGTTCATAGCGGTAGACGGACGACCATCACAAAATACGGCACTAAGATTAAAACGTTCACATTGGAATTCTGCAAACCAGCTATAAACTGTCGATTTGCATCATTGCCAAAAGCAGTTTAAGAGCGAGTGACACTCTACTCAGGCGTCAAACCACTTAAAATCGTAATAAGCTACACTACGAAAATTTTCACTAGTTAAATGCATAGTAACATATGCACGCAATATTTCAATAGCACCAAAATGCAAAAACAAGTGCCATATAGATGAAATAAGCCACACTTTAAAGCCGAACAGTTCCTTTTCCAATGCCGTTATTAGTTTTAAATATTCTTAATGTAAGTAGCCAGATCCAGAAATTTTGAGTGCGCCCTGTCTATAAATTAATTTCGGAGTATACAAGTAGAATATTAATATTATAAATAAGTATACTATTGTATTGATTTAGCCAGTCGAAAAAATCTTATTATACCTGACGTTTTAATGTATATTGACAAAATTAATAACATTGTAATTTACCTTAAACTACCTAAAGGAGGTGTAGCATACGGCACGCCGAGATAAGCCTCGACTTGCGGATGCGAATGAACAACAATACCGCGCAACGGACCGTACTTAGTCCTAACAACGCGAGTACTGTATTTGTGAGTAGAAAGTGCGGCCGCGTAGCAGACGAGCCACGCGTAGAGCGCGGCGCGATCCGTGCGCATCACGCGCACAGGGCGGGCGCGGGCGCCGCCGCGGACGCGGGCGACGCGCCGCAAGCTATGCGCGCGTGCTCCCGCATCACGCGGTTCGCAGCGCACTCGCGCACGCGCACCGCCCTACGCTCGCCCCGCTCATCCCTAAACACACTTTTCACGTGCTCGAGCCCACTGCCAACATCACAACACTATTAAAATAGAGATATTGCTAAACCTTTTATTAAATATGTATCACTGATCCTATAAGATGAGCTAATTCCTATAAGAGTACTTATAAACAAAGACTCATTTTACTTTGAAAATATGAATTTTAAGTCGCAATTTTTAATTAATAATCAGAGATCCTTAAACACATTTTATAAATGAATGGTTGTACAATGTAGTAAAACTTTTATCTATGTTTCAAATGACTTTGCATCAAATTTAAAATGAAGAATAACACAAATAAACTATTTTCGTACTTCACTATTATTTAAAATAGCATGGATTCAATAAAATGTATTCTTACCCGATTCATTATTTCGCCACACTGCTAATATTTTGATAGAAGCCAATCATTTATGTTATCTGTAACAATAAAACCATTTTATAACCTTTGATAATACAACAACAAGTGTAATCATTTTTCTATTAACACAATTACCAATTAATATTAATCATCAATATTCAATGATAATGAATAAATATCAGAAATCAAATTCGCGTCTTGCATTTGTCTGTATGTTCTCTTAGTTCTTCCAAATCTCGTAACCAATTCTGATACAATTGAAATTTCCAGCCTTTACATTGATAATGCTAACGAAATCATACGAGATATATCAAATTAATATACTACGTAGTTTTACAATATCTTTAAAAGGTGTAAAGAAACGCTCTTTATGATATTTGGCTATCTCCTAAGGCCTATTTCAGAGTGCAAGCGGGTGCGAGTGCTTGTAATTCAAATGAACGTAGACGCCGCTAGCATCACTGTGAATACTAGCGGCGTCTACGTACATTTGAACCACACGCAGCCGCCCAAGCACTCGCCACTCGCCTGCACTCTGAAACAGGCCTAAGAATAACCTATAGCAACATTTTTTTATCTTTTACATATTATTAAAGAGTAATAATTTATCTGCAAAGCTGTTTTGATTCGTATGCTATTAATCCATATCCAATTAAAAGTATTAGTTACCTTGGGGCTTTAATGTAGATTAAAATAAACCTTTAGAGCATATCAGTCCAATGAATATTTTAGAAGATATGACGTATGTAATATTACGAGTAACAAAAAAAAGTTGTTTGTGTGACGAGACCGTAAATGTCAAGGCGCCAAAAAATGTATCACATAGTACAGGTGCTAAATCGCTGGGGTACTTATAATGCCACGTGAACCCCTCGACTGATTTTTAAGATCCTGATCTCAAAATGGCGGATTACGAGTATATATATATATGTATATATATATTTTAATTTCACGTCATCGTATATTGTAAATTTCGTAGCTTAATAAAAAAATCGTACAAATGAAAACATAATTTAAAAATACATTTTATATAAAAATTATAAATTTACAATACATAATTGTTTTTTTTTTCAGAGTTTTGTAATAAATCAAGTATTTTTAAGCGTACGATGCCAACACTCTGTTGACCTGTGCCTCATGAGGTCTTCATTTGTTTGTATGGAACTTAAACCTTTATAGTTTTGGATAGTCCAGGTGTTAATAAGTTCATTGCACTGGTGCAAAACCAGAGCAATTAGCTAGTACTAAATAAGTATATATGATGTGTAAAGTAGACGGTTAACTTAAATTTCCCATTTAATCAAACATGAGTGAAGTAACCCGGTACCCCTTACCCCTTACAACGGCCATATAACTGTTTACCTTTCAAACTTGACTCAAAGTTTATAATTTGATATAATACAAACAAGACAATGGAATATTACGAAATAAAATTTATCATTTCCATAACTAAGCATCGCAAATGGGTTCCATGCAGATGTTTTCGCCTCAGTGGTTAACACAACTCGATTTACAAGTCGATTATGTCGAATTGTGTGTTTATAATGGATTCAGCGCACGTAGATTTATTTCATTCATACATTCTTAATGGTCGCTAAGTTGAAAAAATAATGAAACAGAAAAAATAAAAATACCTGAAAAATATTTTGAGTTCATTCACGATGTGACTAGAGTAATGGTAAATTACCCAGTTGTGTTTTATTTATTTTTGACACACACTACATATTCACTTTATGCTATGAAATAGTATGTAGTGCATTATTTGGTGTAATATCTCATTTGTAAACCAAGTAAAAAAATGAAATTTAATTGATTCAAATACTTCCCCGCGCTGATGAGATTAGAACTGAAATAACATCTTGCCAAGACCAATTCGTTATATGGAATAATGAAATTGATGGAGTAAGGACCTAGATAAAAAACATTTGAAACACCTGAAGAACATTGATCATGTTTAAGTAGTAATCATAATTGTAAGATTTTGCAAATAATTTTAGTTAATGTAGACAGAGCAATCCCAAGAGAATAGTATTTTTTTTCAATATAAAATATACCCTATGTCCATTTCTGTATCCCTAACAATGTGCATACATAATCTCATGATGATAGGTTGAGTAGTTAAAACGTGAAGCGTAAACAAACACATTTACGCATTGATAATATTAGTTCGTATAGTAAAATAACCATATGATTATTGTAGTAGAAGTATATAAATGAATCGGTGCTTAAAATATATACTTTAAAATATATTTTTATAACTTACTCCATAAATATAAAGATAGGTAATTACAGTGGTTTTAAACATGGAAAAGTTATGAACTGTATTGTAAGCGAAAAATATTAAAAGGGATTCTGTTCAGCGACATGGCAATATTTATGGGCACATTTGGTTGCGTAACAGGCCCACAAAGATAACAAGGGAGGCAAGCGAGATAAGCCATCAATCACCCTTGCGTGACTAGCAGAAGCTTTGTGGTCGCTCCGTCGACATTTTGTTGCAGGGACATTGGCACCGTCGTATCAATGATCTCTAATAAAATAAGTGATTTATTTTGATTTCCAACATTGGAATAAACAGATTTTCTTTAAATAATTTGAAATTGCGATAATTAGAGAAAAAGGAATCTTATAATAAATAAGAATATTCATATTGGTGGCATAAGTTGCGTCCAGAACCACATTTATGTTGAGAAATGAATTGATGTATTGAAGAGCAAATATATTTTATATACAGCTTAATGTATAAGGTGACATTAGAATGATGTTATATTTACACGTTCTAATGTAAAATAAGAGAAACAAATCCGTCGAATATTTCTACCATAACAGGAAAAAATATTGAAATAGAAAGTTTGTAATAAAATTGAATGCAAAATGTTTAACAAAATAATTATGATATAGAAAGGTATTTTTAAATATAGTAAAGAATACAAAGTGTATTATGGTTCAACATCAAAACATTTTAAAATTATTTAAACATTAACCGAAATTAAAATTCATCTTACAGAAACCTTTTTAATCAATTTTATTCTACGCGTTTGTAACCTTACATATGGTTATTAGGCCTCGTATTTAAGATAGATCATATTTTAGTCTACAAATATGTACTACATTTTTACACGCTGGATGTAATGATAGATCAAAAACTGTAATGATTAAATACTCACAGTAATAAAAATATGTAGATTCCGTACTTTTGTAATATTAATTAAAATTAACATTAATTTTAACATACAAGCACTTCGTATTACTTCTATTTCACGTTCAAAAGATATGAGAGTAAATTTGAATAAGTCTGTGGATTAATGTTTTAATCTGATGCGTAAACTTGGATAATTTAAAACACCTAATTCTACGAGACGCCGTAAATTAATTGCTAATTAAATTATATTGTGTGGAAATAAATAACATATTACATTAAACAGATAATTGTAATTATTATTTATTGTTAAAAAAAATTATGTATATATAAGTATAAGTCGTTGAACTAAAAAATAAGTATGAGTTATAAAATCTATTCGATAGGATATATGAATAACATTTGAAATGAAAATATTTTACAAACAAGGTAATAAATTATTAGATTAAGGCCGAATCCTGAAACGTAGTAAAGTTTTAGGCAAACTTTTCTTTAAAAATATCTAATTAAGCACTACAAAGTGTGCCAAGTTCCGTAACGAAGGAGGAGTGAACGTAAAACGTTATGAGAGCGATGAGGCAATACCGAAATGACGCGGCGCTGCGCAAGCTGGACAAGTAGCGAATTGGCGTCATCAATCACCAGTAAACCATCTGGCGGAGTTCTGTTTCAACCGCCAAAGGCTTAAATCTACTCATAGCATCAATTACCAGGCTCTGATTTATCTCGTTGATTACAACAATTAATTTTACGACGTTTATACCTTGAAAATTGTGATCAGTTATCTAAAGGTCTCGTTTAATCACTCATGACATTTGAATTTAATATTAAATACTCGTAACAATAAACTGAACATCGTGATTTTCTCAATGAATATTTGTATATAAAACATAACATCGTTGCGACAAATCAATAACGTAAAGATTTTGTTGCCCAAAAAAAATTTTTATTTGAAGGCATTGTACCATAATGACCAAAAATAGAATTCCAATATTTTGTTTATTGAAAAAAATACGCAAAGCGCTTTTTTTTCAACATACAAAATATTTGTATTAAATATTTTTTGATAACAAATGAATACCATTAAACATATTTTTATAGGTGAAATACATTTTACAATAACTTTAATGGATCATACTAAGTATACTTGTAGGTTTTATTATATCTCACTTTGTAAAAAAAAAGTTATTGTACCTTTAGACTATACATACTATTTAGGGTTGTTTTATAAGATACAAGCCTACGCTTACCATCTTATAGAAAGTAATAGTAGGTGGTAGAGCTTTTTCTAAGTCCGCCTGGCAAGTTACTATTATCAAGTTGAAAATCTGTCACCAAGCACCTGTTGGTGTGTTCCAGGTAGTGCACTTGGAAGCCAGTCTCCCTCTAAGTTTAGCGTGACTACCATACATTACTTAGATCACAAAATAATTTAACATCAGATGAGATTGTGGCCAAACATTAACTTGTAAAGTATAAAAAAAGTGATCATGGGGTCAATGATGATGTTTATCTTTGATCATTTATTCTTCACTAGTTTGAGTTTTTTTATGATATACAAGTCATACGGTTACCTATAATCACATCTGATAGAAAGTGATCATGGAGTCAATAATGGCGTTTATCTTCCATCATTTATTCTTCACTAGTTTGAGTTTTTTATGGTATACAAGCCATACGGTTACCTATAATCACATCTGATAGAAAGTGATCATGGAGTCAATGATGATGTTTATCTTTCATCATTTATTCTTCACTAGTTTGAGTTTTTTATGGTATACAAGTCATCCGGTTACTTTTTATGGTATACAAGCCATACGGTTACTTATAATCACATCTGATAGAAAGTGATGATGGAGTCAATGATGATGTTTATCTTTCATCATTTATTCTTCACTAGTTTGAGTTTTTTATGATATACAAGCCATACGGTTACCTATAATCACATCTGATAGAAAGTGATCATGGAGTCAATGATGATGTTTATCTTTCATCATTTATTCTTCACTAGTTTGAGTTTTTTTATGATATACAAGCCATACGGTTACCTATAATCACATCTGATAGAAAGTGATCATGGAGTCAATGACGATATTTATTCTTCACTTGAACACAGCTAAGTGACAGCTATAACGAAAAAATTCACTGTTAATAAGTTCAGTACTAATAAGGTCACTACTTTATTAAATTGATATAATATGTGTTATTAACATCGCTTCCATAAACCATTATACGAATATAAATAATAAGCAAGGTATCAGAATAATTCACCTCTTTACATAATTCAAATATAATTTATGTAGACAACTTTAATAAAAGCTTAATTCATACTTAACATAACGTTTAACTCGAGTTGTTTACAAAACGAGTTTCGCGTCTCAAATGTTTCTCATTTATTAAATTGATTAAGTGTTATGATGCTTCTAACGAAACCGCCTACAATAACTTAGGAACGTGTTCAACAATTCATCAATTAATTCTTATATGTAATTTATATGTTACATTATTGTACATATATTTTGGTTAACAGTTTAGAAACACCTGTTCCTCGAGTTATGTGACATAAGTAAAACCACTTTTCACATTCGCACTAACAGTTTAATATGTTACAAATAATATTCGCAGTTACTCGAAGAGATTATTTGGATTCCTGGCTATAATATATTTTACCACGATAATGTTGTGTTATTTTCAGAATACAGTGTATAATGAACCATATATTCATATAATCAGAATATAAATAATGTTTTTTGACAAACAACCAATTCATCCTAAATAGTGTTTATTTGACAAAACATTAGAAGATCTAAAATTTCTAACTAACAGTTTGAGGTTTTAAAGAACTTATAGGCCCAATATATGTAACGCATCACTTCGAACGTTTACACTCGCTTGACTAATTATATTTTGTTGGGGTTCGTAATTATCAGAACAAGGTTTGTATGATAGAATAGTATGTATAGAGATAGAAAATGTTTGAAAAATTGTACAGAATAATATAAAATCGGGTTTAAAAAATCTGCATATAAAAAGTAATTGAATGAGTGAGACAGAAGACAGTAGCAATATATTTAAAAATATGTACAGATGACGAACAGTTTCCATTTTATTTATTTGCATGGTTGTCCGGCAAAGGGGAAAGTTGATCTCAATTTCGTAATTAGTAGTAGATATAACAAAGCATTAACTACTCATTAGTATCACCTTTCTTATTTATATTTTTCGGTGCAATATCACATAAAGACATATTTATAATAAGGTGAACTTAGTCAATAAAATATTGAAAATGATATCCAACATTTTCGTAACAGATTATTTTCAAGAAAATAGATAAATTTGTTGGTAAACAGGTGGCACAGTCTCGCGTACTTTAGATATTTTGCAAGTAATATAGTTAACAAACCACAAGCGTTAGGCGATCTATCACTGACACTAAACGGATATGTCTATACAAACGGGTAACAGACGCGTACATTAAACCAGACATCAGTAAAAAGCTAAGTCACGTTAATAGACCTTGAAATGTTATTGAAAAAACAAATCGACTTACACTTTACAAACTATTTCAGTGTTATCCTCATGTTAATACAAATTGATGATATATAATTAAAAAGCATTATTTTACACGTTTTTACAGACATGTATTTAAACTTTAAAGGGATAGTAAAGCTCTGTAATACTAATTTTGTTCCGACTGTTTTCCAAAAAAGATAACTTGTGACCATCAGCCGATTGTACAGTCGTTTACTTACTTTGTGTTAGAAAAAGTTAACGAAGTTTGGTTATTATGGTATATCTCAAGTCGGTAAAGTTATTGTTTTACATGCAATTTGTAATCTACTGCAATTATATTTCAAAATTATTGATGTTACGGTGTTACATTAAATTCTACTCAATTGACTCCTGGAGTACCCATTTCGTTTTAAAAGTTAAAAGTTATTTGAGAAAGTAATGCTTCATCTGTCAATTAACAAATTCTTTTAATATTGAAAATCTGAAAGCTATCATTTTATATTATAACTAAGTGATACTCATGACTTCGTCTTCGTTTGTATATTATCTTAACAATATATTTAATGTACAGAGTAACAACATAATAAATGCAAAAAGTATACTTTGCTTACAAAATTTCTGTATAAACAAAGTTATAAGTATAGTTTCTCTCTCTTGGTCGTGCGCACCACACCGCTTGCCCCCACTTCTTCACAGCAAGGAAAACACTTCGCTGAACACCGTGCTTATACAAAATTGTAGTTTCTTAAAAGTTTAATTACTTTGTAGTAAATGAAGATAACGTGTAATCAGATAAAGGACCAAGAGTCTAAGAAGTGTAAAAAAAAAGATCGAAATTTATCCTGTACTTTATGCGTGATGCACGTAAAAGCACAGACCTCTATAATCTTATTTATATAGCTAACCACATACATAGGCTTTAGTTTATTCATTAATACTGGATCAAGAAATAAGTAGATGAAGGCAGATAAAGAATAGTAGAAGCTTATATGATGTTTCATTGCGGTAACACCTATTTCAGTCACGAAACAGCAGTATTATATTTTCTATCTCTAGAGTGCAATTGGAAACACGTACGGCACACGAGATGTACCAATCAAATTCTCAGTCGTAGTAACTTATTATTAACCGGCGTCAGGCTCCTGGTCTCTCTGAGAATGGTTATAAGTAATTATAAAATTCAATACTTATTAACACCAGACAAGCCGTAAGCTCTCTATTTTATACTTTCAATACAATAGTAAATAAACATTGATTTTGTATAATTTCTGAAGATCATGTTGTGTGTGTGATAAATGCTCTATGATATAAATTCGTATAGTCTATGGTAAATAAGGTAATTACGTACTCTGTGGTAATAACTCTCTCTTTTTGACGATGCCTACACCGGTCTGCAAGCTTTCATTAAATTCCAAAAATTAAGAATAGTTCATCAATAGTAAGTTATACCAAAATATATTTTATGAATTAAAAAAAATTACAAGACAATGGTACCAAAATATTATTTATTTATTACTTTCTTACCCCAAATTTTAGTTTAATGTTTTAATTATTTTAGTCTCCCAATTCGTAAAAGAGACTATTATTTCCATATTAAGTCTTAAAATAGTGAAAAAATGAACATACATCGCATCGATAAAATTGAAACTTTATTATTGATCAATCACTCTATAGTTGAAAAATTTTAAACAATAAAGGTTTAATTGGAATCAACTCTAAATATTTATATTAAATACATTTAGTAGTCTTTCTAATCGTTAACTTACTAATTAATGAAAAGTCAGCTTTAAATAAACAAGAAATGAAAGTTCTGTTCATTAAGTCATTGACGTTCTAAAAAATACATCGCTAAAAGTTTAAGAAATGTAATAAGATCTAGGGTTTACTGTGACGTAATATTCACAATTGTAACCTAATTGATAAGGTTACTTATTATTGTAAGTCGTAAGCTCAAATTATCCTGTTACTCACTTTAGTATTGATCCTTTGACATTTCTCTTTTATACTTCGAATAAAGATTCCTTTTACAACTCAATTCAGCAGTTTATTTTTCCACCAGTTTTTCGTTGATGACATAACTTATTAGTTTTAACTCAGAATATCCTCTTAATAGGAAAAGAATTTATACAAAGGTAGATGCAGGATTCTTGGCTGTATCATATATTTATGAAAAAATTGTCCCTACACTTTTTTATATTTCAATAAATAACAATATATACTTAAATATTTTTCCTTTAACTATTCTATCATTAAAATGTAATACTAATAGTAAGCAATTTTGTTAATATATATCGAGCCTAGATGTACCCCACGAAACCACGAATGTTTTCTATTAGCTAAAAAATATTATAGTCAGATGGGAATACACTTCGATTTATTATTTTCTTTTCATGTATAATGATAACAAAGGTTTCAGTAATAAGGTTCATTTTAATATCATATTATGTGTTAGACACTACATTTCGCTATTACTAAAATTTACGATAGGTAAATTCAATTTTCTGTTATGTATTGAAGTTGTTGAAAAGCACTCATATAGGTTAATTATTGTACATTGACAATTGCTTTTCTTCAGATTAATACATAATTTTAATCGTAATTCAAAATAAATTAAATTTGTTGGAGTTCCACCATAATATTATTTCCAATAATTAATATTTTGGGATGAGATAGATACATATAGTATAATAATATATTATAATAAAAAAGTAAACCGCCTTCAATACCGTAAGTTTAAGCGACATGTCAAGCGGGTTTTGTCTCAGAAGATTACTACAGGCTGGATCAATATGTTGTCTGGAATTGACACCTCTCTCTATGCTTTCACTAAAAACGATTGAAATGCTAATGTATTATAAATATGTGTACGTTAACAAGATAAACCCGATCGAGTTTTTTGCCGGTTCTTCTTGATAACTGGGTGGTTTTTTAGTTGTAGTTTTAACGTTCATAAGCGCCTTCTTAGGGCGTAAATTAAATAAAGTATTTTTGCAAGGAGTGCAGAAAAGAATATAGAGTAGGAATAGGTGTAATTTACATTCTCGCGAACGAAGGCGCAGATAGAGGCTATTTTGTCAATAATTCCATTATTTATCAAAATAAGCAAAATTTATATAAAATGCATAAGGCTTGTGTATGTCCTTATAATTTGAATGACTTTTTTTGTATACACAATTATCTTAAAAATATATATATATGTAACTAAAAACTTAACGTACATAATTATTTAAAGAACAGATATTAAAATATGTATTCTCTTAAAAATATAATGTAATACTAACATTGGATTCTTGCTTAGTTATAACATAAACTAAGCAACATAAACTTCTCGGATGAAATACCTAAACAAAAATACAAGAGACGATTTCAAACATAGGGTTTATAAGAAAACGAGGTCGCGACGTTAATCTAGTTTGTTCGGTGGAACGTCGACGGTTGCGTCCGGAGGGCACTCGACGCGGAGTACCGGCCCAGCACAAATAGCTTCACATTTCTTCTCACAAGCCACTTCAGCCGACAGTCGATATCGACCGCCCTCAACGTTTATGAAGCAACTACCGGAAAACCAGTGTACTTCGGCTTCATACAACCGTATAAAGTTACAGGGAGTTGCATTATTCATATAAATATAATAAAAAGATCGGCAGATTCAGTGTAGACTTTTACAAGCGTTTACGGGAATCGTTTCAACTTTTATTACTTAAACTTAACAGCCTCGTTTTGTTATTGATGTTCAGTCTATTCTGAACGTAAACGAATAGTTAAGACAGATGCAGACATCTCGGCACATACATTGACCTGTATACTAATTTGAATATAACTCGTAACGGTATCGAATAGTAGTGAAGAAAAACATCGTAAGAAACTTGAATGGTACATTTTATCAGAATAAAATCTTGAAAGGGAACAATAAAAAACTATGTAAATATTTAGTGGAGATTACAACCGCTAATGTGTTTTCAGCCTTACGTGACGATTTATCTCTTGACTTTCTTAGAGTAAATACCTACACCCAGAATTGAAACATTTAGAAAATAATGTTTTTAATATTATATATATACCTAATTAGATGATTTAGTAGTAGGTACTAGTATAAGAAGGTTGATTAATGATCCTAAAGAATTAATGTAGTTATTCCTCGCGATAAAATGAAGTCATGACTTGTAGTTTCAAACGGCCGAAGTAAATTTACGTTAATGTAAAATTTACATATAAATTATGTTCTTCGTTTAGACGCGATAAGCTTCGTTGGTTTCCTCTGATATCTTATAAAGACGAAAACGTCACCAATAACACATTTTACAGAAATAAAAGACAATATATTTAATAATGGATCAAAATGTTTATACAAATTAATATTTCACTACAAACGACAAATATGACTAAAGAAAGTTAGTATTATATTTAAACTAGCAGGCCCGACGGACTTTAACCTGCTCTGATATTAAAAAATATATACTTATGTGCATGAAATGCTTAAGGTAATTAATGTATTTTATTTGATGAGGATTAATACTGTATCAGTCTTAATAGCCTTCCAATTACCTCATTATATGTGACCATGTTAAGAAGAGAGATGGGCTTACTAAGCTACCCTAAAACGATAGGTATATGCCATCGTAGACATTTTTGTAGATCTATAAAAGGGGAATATCTGAGTATGCATTGTTTTGTTATATCTCAAAGGGATTAGGCAGCGTTTTCGATGAAAGCTCCCAGGCGGCTTGACTTTTTCCGATCCTTTCTACAATTATCATTATATTACAAATCCCCGTCAATTACTCTATCTATTGGTGAAGATCGCATTACAATCCGTTCAGTGGTTTTTGAGTTTATCGCAAACATCCAGACAAACAGACAGACGCGACGGACGACTTTGTTTTATAATATGTAGTGATAAATAAAAATAAATTATCCAATGTATGTAAGCGTATCTCTTCAGAACAGCTGCATCTATTTGTCTAATTTTAATTGTCAAAATAAGGTTTGTAAAGTAATTGTTTGAGAAATGGCAAGAAAAAGTATAAATTTATCTTAAGTAATCTCTATATAAAAACTGAGTGATGGACTGATGCAGAAGAAAGTAGAGAGGTCTATAAAAGTATTGACACAATTAACATTCAGTTTTTCAGTTGCCGTTTAATTTCATTACATTGTCGTGCAGTAACGGGAAGGTTCAGTCTCTTTTATCCGTTAATGTACCCGAGAGAAGTCAGGACGAGCAGCTAATTAATAATATTCATCATCATCAGCCTGTAAGTGACCCACTGCAGGGTCATAGGCCTCTTCCCAAAATAATATTAGATAGTATGAAATAATAAAATATGATAATATTAAAAGCAAGGGGAAAACATTTTATTTTCTTAGTAGCGATTAAATACGCATTAGACATATTTAAAATCTGATGTATCGTTTGCACACAAGAACTTTGTTTCCCATTATCTTTAAATTTAATATAAAGTGTAAATAACTAGTATATACGAGTATAACACAATGAACATCTGAGACTATCCCGATTGCATAATAATAAATAATTGAAATGCAGGCATATTTCAATGGATTATTGCAACAATGTTCATAACACCAATGTTTATGTAACGGTTTATTTTGCATATTTTCACAGTTTAATGGCTATATCCGGTTTTATGTTAAAGATATTGGAGTAAATATTTATAATGGTAATTATGTTCCTTATGAAAAAACTTCGATGAAATCTGAGCCCACTTCATGAAGTTTATAATAACATTGAAATAATAAAATGTTATATCTGTACAACTGTTCAAAGGCTCAAGGAAAACTCGTGCTTTCTTATATATTAGCGACAGCAAAGGCTTAAAGCCCGATAGTTCTGTCTGCTCATAAAACGGCGGCACTACCAGAATATTAGGTATGCTTTCAGAATATGTCATTACTCTTTCCACCATCTTTTTTATATTTTTATAGGCATAGATCAGTTTCTAACTAAATCGACAAGAGAGAACTAACATCTTAAATTCAAAGCAACCATGACCACATATACACATTAAATAGATTATAACACCGGGACGCAAAACTTTTGGAGGTGGCAATTTTCATTGTTTTCTTGTTTTGTTAATATTAGTTATTTTATCGCCCAATCCCGCTAACCGTCCCGTATATTTTCTTTTGAAGAAGGGCGCGTTAATTTTAGTACCCTACTGGCACCGAATGTCTTATAACGACCCTGTTGGAATTCGCGTTCCTGACTTACGGCCTTGATAAATATACTATAGTATCTTGTAAAATACATTCACTACGTAAGAGTTAACTGCTGATAGAGAGGACTCAGATCATTAAAATGATAACAATTGTTGTAAAACATCGAGTTAATGGTACATGAAATCTTCGTGAAACAAATAGATAATAACTTTATACAACTTTTAACGAATAGATAGGACAATTTTAAGCAATGATAGCTCATTTCGTGGTGTGTTCGGACACACTGTCGAAGGACGTAGGTTAGAATCCTAGCAACTGAATCCGAGCTTTCGATGAAAGAAAACATCGTGACGGAACCATAGCATAGTGGAAGGTCTTTTTCTAAGTCCGTCTGGCTAGCTACCACCCTTAAGTTGAAAATCTGTCAAGTACCTGTTGGTGAGTTCCGGCAGCTGCACTTGAGAGCCAGTCTCCCTATAGGTTTAGCAGTGACTACCATCTTAGACCACATCATCATTTAACATCAAATGAGATTGTGGTCAATGTCTAAGCTATAAAGTAACAAAAAATGATGTTTTAACTACACAGACAGTCGCTTTTAAATTAATTTTTTTTCAGTATACTGAACACACAAAGCTTTAAAATGTGCGTGCTATCTAAGATCGGCATTTAATACCTTAATTGTTTAACAACACATTTCCAACTTGAAGCTTATGACAGTTAGCTCAAAAAACTTTAGACTCTGTATAGAGTAGCCTATTACAAAAAAGAAACATTTGAATACTATTAGAAATCCAAACACAAAATCTGTAAAAATGCTAAATCTTATGACTAAGCTTATTTCTAGTAATCTAGTTTATTTATATGATCATCTACGGCCAACTCCAGCGGGCACTTGAAGCAAAACGGGCCAGTATAACACAAATAATCTTACGTATCTTCTCACGAGTCACTGAGGTGAACAATCGATATCAACTTCTACACAACTTTCTTGAGGCAAGTATCAGAAAATTCAAAATCTACTAACAGAATCAATCAAAACATACGCTGTATAATATTATTGATTAAGGGATAGTATACGAATTCAATTATATGTTACGAATGTGCTAATGAAATAGTAATAATGTACTAATGTGTATAAATCTGAATATGCCCGAACACCACGAGACAATGAATACGAGGATTATAAACGCAGCATAATACATAAAATGCAGTGTTAGCTGTAATTATTAAAACCAGTGAAATTGTAAATTCGATGTGTGCTGAATCGGCGCCTAATGTCCAAACTATTTTTGTCGGAATAAGCATTATTTTACCAATAGGAATTAAGAAGTTACACTATCGACTAACATTGAAAGAGAATAATACGAAATATCCTCCTATTACCTACCTTATGCAGATGAGATACAGAACTAAAATTTTACTGGTTCTTCAAATTGCCATGAAATGAAAAGTATGGACTTTATAACATCTCCTCGAAAAAAAACATTTACTAACTTTTATTTTTATTATTTACATCTTTTTTATTTTATTATTTTCTATATATATAAAATTACAGAGTTCCATCGATGTGCGCCCATCACACAAGAACTGCTGGATAGATTTCGATTTTTGTTTTAGTTATACCTACTACTAAAACACTTAGCCCTTGTGTAAATAAATATCACGATGTCTTATTTAAATAAAAAAAGTTATCTAAGTTGTATTTTAAAATCGTAGATTTTTATAAGCACTACAAAAGACTAATGAAATTTTGTAAGCAAAGTTTAAAAGTTTTGTAATGTTATTACTTACTTATGTTATGTTACTTACTTAATGTTATTACTTACTTACTGTTATTACTATTCGTGTACATAAAATAAATGACTAAGATAATAAACAACACAGAGGAAGTCGCGGGTATCGGCTAATTACTGAAAATTTCAATGATTACTCTGATATATTTATTTTGTGTTTAAATAAGCAAGTGTAGAAGAAATCAGCCTGGAAGCAACTGAATGTACTAAAAAGCAAATAAATCCTTAAAACAAAGCAACGCTCAGTAAATCCCAAGCAGTTGTTACATCTCGGAAACGGACACGAACAGAGAACGGGCGGCGAAGTTCGCAATACACGTAAATTCAATTTAACAAAGCCACTTTGAGCCGCACAGTGACCCTTACATACCTATTCGTAGACGTATACCCAATTTTTAAACCTTACACGATCGATTAATTTTCTAATGAAGAAAACGGAGTCACCAAACTGCAATTTATGTGGCAAAATTAGATGATTTGCATCACTTAATGATGGAGTGTGCCAAGAATAGCATTGAAAGAGAGTCGTTGATGAGTATTATGAATGTTAATTGCCAAGACATCGGTATTTGTCACAGCATTTTGGCAGAACCCTGTTCGGAAGAAGCAAAGATGTTGTATGACTTTGTAATAATATCTCATCAACGATTCTCCTGTTGAAGCTCGAAAGAATGGGGAACAATGGGGCCGATATATTCAATAGAATAAAAGCTCCTAAATATAAGATAAAAAAAAAAAACGATCAATTATTTTGAATATTGATGAATTGGTCTAAGTATTGGAATCAATATCATTATTAAAACATGGAGAATAATTTGCTATTAACAATTATGTATATAATTTATTTTAGCTTATTTACGTTTTTTTTTATATAATGAATATTCAAAGTATCACTATGAAATTTATTTGTACCAAGCAATATAGGAAAATAATTACAAAATAAGGAACATTTATTATTTATATTACTACGCTATTGTATTATTTGCTAACTCTACATTTGCATATTATGTACAAACAAAAATATAATAGTTTACTTTATAAAACCGAAAAAATAATTATTATTTCTCACTAGGCCAATATAGGCAAAAAGGTTCGTTGGCAAAATGCTCCTCGGTTGTAAGAGATAAGAAAATACAAAGCTTAAAGATTTTCTTATGGGTCAGCATTACCGTGATTTTAGTAAAACTATGTCTACTATATACTTACACAATATAACTTTCCAACACTATTGATGTCAAACAAAAAGTATTCGGAGTGTCTTAGGAATTGATTATAACTCCATATATTTGTTACTACTTTTTGTTTATGGGATTATAGGTATAATATACCTCTACCTGTAATCTATATAGACCTATAGGCCTATATAGGCTTATAGGTATTTTTCTGGTAGCAAGGTTAAGTTATTTATAATCATGACATATTTATCGAGTTCCCGACGCCAAGCGCTCTGGTCCTAATCAGACACGCTACCTGCCTAACTAAGTTAATTCGAATGTTTATACATATTTAAAACTATTATGGCTCAGCGCGTTTGGACAACGTGTCGAACAAGGTATGTTCGAATTTTTGCGAATGAGTCGTGTATTTCAGTGAAAGAAAATATCGTGATGGACCGTGTACATTGGTAAGGTTTTTAACATTCATTTAACACTAGGTAAGATTGTGGTCAAAGGATGAAATTTGTAAAATACAATATATATATATAGGTAAAGGTAACTAAGTATTTATTTTAATAAGGATTAATACTGTATCTGTCTAAATAGCCTTCCAATTACCTCATTGTGTGTGACTATTTTTTAAAAGACAGATGGGTGTACCTATAGTAAACTATACTTAAAAGATAGATATATGGCATCAAAGACTTTTTTGTAGATCTATAACTGAGAAATATATCACTATGCATTGTTTTGTTATATCTCAAAAGAATATTAAGCAGTGTTTTTTGATGAAAGCTCCCAGGCTGCTCGACTATTTCCAACACTTCTAATAATTATCGTTATATTTCAACCGATTTACACAAAACCTTGACAAATTATATACTTAAACCTTCCTCGTGAATTACTCTATCTATTGGTAAAAACGGCATTAAAAACCGTTTCGTTATTTTTTAATTTTTTCGCGAACAGGCAGACAGACACGGCGGACGACTCTGTTTTATAATATGTAGTGATTTATTATAATTTACAAATTTAGGGAACCTTTATCGACGATGTCATATTTTTAATGTACAAATATTTGTGCTATATATCTTCGTCTATTTTACAACTTTCTATAGTACTTTTTTTAAAGTACATAATATTATTAAATATTTTGTTAAGAAAGTAAAACAATGGTACTATTAATGTCTTGTATTAATCAATTTACATTACTCGGTATCTTACAATTTCTTCGTTCTCTGAAGTCTCTCTTGCGACTTAGAATTTTATTAACGAGCTACGAGAACGGAGACTCGCCATGTAGCTATTACAGATCTCGTATTATAGATACCTATTTTATAGCTTACGCTTGTTGCGGATCTAGTTTTAACATTGATTACTCTTTCTTAATTACTTACTTTTTAATTACTGTCTCGTATTGTACTCCTTAAATATTCGTTGTTAACTGTACATTAAAACTTCAAGTAGATAAGGAATATATAATTCAAAATAAATAACGAAATCAGTATTAAAGGTGAAGTAAAAAAATAATTAATAAATATAAAGTACATATTTGTCAGAAATTCCATTACGAGGCAGACGAGATTTAAAACCTTTAGTACATCCCAGAGTGCATTACATGTGCTACAGTATATAATTTCTGTAGACCGACGAAATACATAATCATTTTCATCATTTCCATAGTTTAATTTATATATAAGAAAAATAAGCACAGCATTTATTGTTAAAGTGAAAATCATAAGAATGAATATTTTTTATTCAAAATTATAATTTATACATTAAAAAATAGAATTTATAAAATAAAGCGCTGAAAGTCGATGAAATAGTTGTAAAATAGCATATTTAAATTTATGGGATTACATTTTAACTTAATTCTCTATTTTAAATAGATAAATTACTCGATCATTTGTTTCATTTACATCCGTTTCCAAAGGGTTGTAATAAAGTATGAAATTGATTGTAATACTTTAGTATATTAGCATTAAATTTTTATAACCATTTTTAAACAATTTACCTCTAAATCAGTATTTATTTAAACGTAAGGAAAGCTAATAATGAAATGTACTAGATATGCAAATATAATCTTTAGTTTAGACACTTACGAAATGGTTTGCACATTTATATGGCTGTACGATCATACTATATAGACGTTATAGTAATAAATAAAGCAAACTAATTAATATCCAATACTGAGCACGGTGTATAATAATAAAATTGGATGTTATAACTTAGTTAAATATATTTCACACATACCTATGTACGGCATAAAACATCTTAAACCGATGCTGTAACTGAACAATTATACATTGGCGAAGGACCCGTAATATTATATGTTGTCTTACTTTTCATTAAAAAAAAACTAGCTACACGCTCCAGATTTCAATGGGCGCAAATCTATGACCACGTAATGAAATTAAATGTCAGCTGACAAAAATATTTTTGAAGATCTATAGAGATTTCTTAATACCAATTTTTCACATTTCCCTTATACATTTTCAAATACGGAAAGTATTCATACAAACATTATACTGAAGTACAAACACAATAAAATTAATTAGATAAATAGGTGAAGCCATTTTAAAACTATGCGTTTACATAGATTCGGCAATTGCTTTATATTTATAAAGACTCATGATATTATATATATAAATAATAAAGTGCACTCATATAACACTATTAATAAAACGAGTCATGTACCTGAAGTCCATAAAATGAGACAGGTTCAATTTCACGTGCGCTGCAAAAACTCGTCGTATTTATCTTATTCTTCTGAATAACAGATGTTTGGCGTTCTTAAGACGTCATTTGTCAATGTCGTTTGTGTGTAATCATTCTCGAGTACATTTATCACAACACTTTTTTCATATGAGAACACGGGTAACTCAGGTTTTACGACCGAAAATACATAATAAAGGGCTCAATTACTTTGTGTATTTTCTGGTATCTTCATTAGACATTTTCATCAGTGATATTCTAACAACAGCCGAGGCTAATCCAAGGCTTGAAATTTCTTCACGCAAAGTACGTATTATCCCAGCTCCACACAAAAGACTGCATCGATCCTGTATACAGAGAGCTTTTACAACAGCGTCTAATAAACGCTATCCTACGATTTATCTTGGTTTATCCTATTTCGGAGCACCCTTGTAATGGTAAATTTATGCAGTCCTACATTATTTGGCACAAAATTTAAAGTAGGTAAAGGTAAAAATCGCCGTTCAACAATCAAGTACTAAAACCTAAAGGCTGTGCGTGATATTGTGCGTGATATTGTGATATTGCTTTGCAAATATTATTGAAATCATTTTGTAACTGTTTTGAACTATGGGTATTATTGTTTGTTTCGCATAATATTTTCAAAATTATTAATATGTACATCAATATTTTTATATAGATAAAATTTTGACCATAATTTCACGTGATGATAAATAACGATGCCGTTTAAGATGGTAACACACTAAGTCTACTGGGACGACAGGCTTTCAAGTGCACCTGACGGAATACTCCTTTACCCACTTGCCGACAGATTTCCATCATGAGGATCATATCCTACAAGACAAACTAAGAAAAATCCTTACCACTAGCTACATAATATATAAAATTCAATATATCACAGATACATATACACATGTACTGAGCAATTTGAAAATCGATTACAACCGACGAGAAATGTAGCTTATCCAAAGATACCCACTTTTCCAACAGAGTGAATCTATATAATGGCTCTTTATGATTCGCTTAAAAAACTACATCGCAGTAAGAGAAGTTATTAGACTAACAATGTAGATCTATAGCCTCAAGGTAGGTACATTTTTAATTTCTTCAAATAAATCAAAAGTGTTTTCTTTTCTACAACAATTTACTTTATAAGTGTAATGACAAACATAATGACCTAGATATTCCTTTACCGACGGATAGGGAATCAGGCTTTTGATCGTCAAGAATTAATAATTACATCAAAATATTGAACAAACAGCACGTAAACTTGATAACGTATTTACATAAGCAACAGTATGTATACATATGTGCATCAGAAATTGATTGGGTTCTCCTCTTGCACAAACATACCGAAATCACTTTATAATATTATGCGTAGTTTATCACGTTGTAAGCTAAGATAATTTAGAATTAATAAAAGTTTAAAAACAAAAGTAGAATAAAATCAATGATAGCATTGTTTAAAGATTTTACTTAGAACAAGTTTGTTAATTTAAAACAAAAATTGAAAAGTCTGTGTTACTTGTGGATTCACTCTCTCTATATACACTTACATAGATCTTTATATAGGTTGCTCCAGTAATAATCTATACATAAACTAATAAATATTATGGATGAAGGAAAACTTTGCACCCTTTTAAATACACTCTGCAAACGGAGAAGAGTGAGATTTGACATAAAGTTCACATGGAAAAAGAAAGCAGAAAGACAAAATGTATGTATTAAAATAACATTGAATCAATTAAAATATAACACAGTTTTTACGTACATCGTTGAACGCACATTGCTTTTATAAATTGTAGTTTCTTAAAGTTTTAGTAACATTGTATTCAATAAAGAAAGATATCGTATTTTTTTTTTCGATAAGGACCAACGTAAACGTGAAATTAAAAATATGATCAAAATCTATCCAGTAGTTTTTAGTGATACGCACACAACGACAGACATTTATCATGTTATTTACATATATAATACAAATTTTATGCCGTATTTGTGCAGACTCACAGCTAACATAAGAGTATAAAATTAATATAATCATGTGTAATGTTTATAGAGACACATTCTTTGCCTAAAACACCACAATAACGCTCAAGCTTTCAAAATTATTGTATTACAATCCAATGTCGACCACTAGACTACCACCAGAATAAATAAAATGGAAGTATTTGTTCTTTGTCCGGACCAATCTCTACATACATCTGATCTCTACATCTGAACCGATTTTGGCGAGACTCTTACTAGCACTTAAAGGACTTTTCAGAGTATTATATAGCTTACATGCTATTGCGACTTCCATGGGAACTAAGGAGTAATAACAAAATTTAACAAACATACCTTAAAATCGCTAAAAGGCATCACAGTTAAATGGTAATGACAAAATGCAATCTATACATATAAATAAAATTGGAGTGTCTGTTTGTAATATCAAAATAATGACTTTTTACTGATTGGATATGAACGTATACACGATACTGATAACAAAAATACAATTTTTAAAATTGTAGTCTGTATGTCTGTCTGTCTGTCTGTATGTTCCGGGTAATCTCCGAAACGGCTGGACCGATTTTGATAGAAACTTCACTGGCGGACTAGTTAAAATTACAGCGGGTGACATAGGCTACTTTATTTTACACTAGCTATCATCCGCGGCTTCGTCTGTAGTACTATCTCCAAAACGATTGAACCTATTTTTATGGGACATTCACTAACCGATAGCTAACGTTATAAAAAATCATTAAAGCTTTTTTATTTTGGACTAGCTTTTACCCATTGCTTTGTTTGCAGTACTATCTCCAAAACGTTTGAATCATTTTTCACTGAATTTTCACTAACAGATAGCTGATCTTATAAGAAGAATTTGCAATTATAAAAAAAAACGCATGCGGAGCTGCGGGCAACAGCTAGTAATAAATATAAAATACGTAGTTCCCATGAAACCAAACTATTTTCATAAGAAAGAAGTCGCGGGTATCAGCCAATCCTAAATAAAGTTCAGACATTGTTATATACATATTTTAATCAATATACAATGTATACTATAATAAAACTAGAACGAAAATATTTGCCAAAAATTTATTTCACGTTATTTAGGGAATGTAACCGAACAAGAAAAGACATAACACAATTTTTCAAAACTTCTGTCTGTTTGATAACACTAACCTCTAAAAATACTACATGAATTTTTATGAGGATTTCACATGTAATTGGAGCCTAAGTTAGGGCTATATATAAGTGTTTTTCATCAAGATTACTTCACGGAAAAAACCTTAATTTAAAGATTTAGTTAGCTCAGTTTAGTAGAGATAGTGAAAAAACTCAAAAGATGGCGTTTCATTAGTTGATTTTTAAAAGACGCTAACAAAATTTTACTGATGATTATCTAAGTGATACGTTCATTACAGTGTAGTACATTGAAAAACACATAGGTGTTGCTGTTATAACCTAACTTTTATAACCTAAACGACAGCAATGTTTTCTAAAGTTTATGCCAATAATAAGTTCGGTGCCGCAATGTTATATTTACAAAAGCGAACCAATGTTTTTTAGACTATTAGTCGCACGGATGTACTAATGAAGAAAATTAGACCAAAACTTCCTTTTAGATTACGACCCTGTGATGTAATAAAATGACAACTAAAAAACTGAAAGTTATTCTGTCAATATTTTTGTAGATCTCCCCTATGTCTTCTGTTTGACTCACTCAGTCACTTTTTTGTCCTGAATTTTTAACGCAAGCCTTTTACATTCTATTCCTAATAGCTTTTATACTCACTATTTTACTACAACTCGCCACTACATGGTGCTAGGTTGCATTTTATTGTTATTAAGTTGTACATTGTAACTTGACGCGAGCGAAACCGCGTACGCTTGTTAGTTAATTACATCATAAATTATCACATATAAATGAATAGTAATATAAATCCGCATTATAAATAAGGATTATTTTCACGTTCTTTAATATATTTGAGAATATAAAACGCACTTACTTCCATATATTTTAACATAATTGAAAACGCCGTGTATTACTTAATTTTGTTAATTGGGTTCTTCAAACGCTTTCACATTAAAGCACTCTAAAGTTTGTGGACAGTGAGTGTCTAGTGGACATGCGTCATGCCTGTAATTTGGTAGGCCACCGTTATTACTCCGCCGCGTCGGAATGTTAATAACTATGTGCATTACACTCATGGTTTCTGATATATTAATTATGCTGGTATAACTGAGAAAAAGTAAGCACTTTGCTTTAAAATCTTTTGTATATTTCTGTCATTCGTTTGGCTTTTCAAATAATAAAATATCAAACGAAGCAATCTTCTTTTTGTTATTTCAATAAAATCGTAAAACTCTAATAATATCTTGTTTTTATAAAGAAAATTATGTATTTTTTCTAGAATTATTCTAGAATATTTAAATATTAAGAAATAAAACTTATACTTATACTTCAATTATTTTTGTTACAAAGTTTCTAATAAAAATTATATTGATATTATATTTAAAATTTTCATTACCCGCAAACAGATATTTGTCGCCAAAGCTGTACACAAAAGTCAAGTGTCAATTTGCCAGTTTTACATTTTTTTTTTGAAAATTGTTACTCTCCATAAACTCACTCAGGCACCACATTAAATCAATTATTATTATCAACTCTATATCTTCTTAAGGAAATAAATGTTAAAATCTATATTAGTGCAGCAGCCTTTTCATAGTGTAGCTTAAATTCCATAATAATCCTTGCGAAAAGTTCGTATGTTAGTAGATGGTATCGTATTGTGGTGAACAGACTAGATCTAACTCAAATAAATAATTTTATTCAAATAAGACATTGACAATATATACAATGCAACGATGACTTAAAAAATCAATGTGAGGTCTGGAGTCTGAAAAAGGTACAAAGACCTGAACTACAGATCTCCAGATCCTCGTTTAAGAATTTAGGAGTAAATATGTTACATTTCATAGGTTTTCCTCTAGTTATTGTTCATAACACAGTAATATGGTTTCGATTTTAAGATATCAAAGAATAAAATTGACAGAGCTATTTTTCCTTTCCACATATAATAATTATTGCACTTATAAATTAACCAAATGAATCCAAGTCAAATATCATTTCATTTTTCGCTGTAAAACCTAATGAACTTTACGACACGTAAAATACGACCAAAACTAAAATTTGAAACGTATCCAGCCAGTGTTTTAAATCGTACGTAGTGTTGCGTAGGTATAGTTGCGGCTACCTTTTTGCGTTGCCCTCACTGACCATTCATCACGAGCTACTGTTTGCTGAAAAAACTCGTGATGCAGTAAAAAATACAGTTCGACGGATCTACAGTGACTAAAGCCAACAAATGTTCTATTTTGTTTATTTTATAGGAGCTTTTATTGCAATGAAATAGTCATGATTTTCAATGTAAATAAGTTCAAACGTATAAAATAACTATTCAAGAAATTATTACATTTTTATATTTATGAGATAATATTGATTTTTCTGCATTGATTATATACGACTCCATATTTTATTTTATTTACATATAAGTTTATTTATAATTCTTAAAATTATTACTGATAATTGGTATACAAAATATGATTAAAATCGTTTGCAGTGACATGAAAGTTGATTTTTTTTTAATCAGGTAATACCAATTTTAAAAGTATTATTGTCAATTTTTATACTCGGATAATTTTGATGTATCGTATACTCCTCGTGCACAAAATTTCATTCAAAACTACTTTTACCCGCAACTTTTTACAACCTTTCTTTATGCAGTAAATATTTTCACCTCGTATATTTTTTAATACTAGCTGTGCCTGCAACGTCATAAACATATTTGCATACTAGAAATCATCTAATAAAGCGTCATCTTTTGACTTTTCTACGAACTGTAAGTTTTTAAAATAAGTCTTTTTTCCGTGTACTGATTTTGAGGGCATTAAATGTAAATGTCACCAGAAGCTACGCTCACGTTATCTGTGAATGCCTCTTAAAAATTTAATAATTTTACTCATTAGCGTTTTCAAACAGAAAAAAATTCAGACTAAGCTTAACTTAAACGCCAAACTAACCACTTATAATCAAAAAATAACCTAACAGTATACTTGCTACTTCACCGGTATAAAATCTCATCAAAATTGAATAAAATTGTAACCGGAAAAAATATATACTTGACTCAGAATGGCCTGACCGTCTTTTGATGAAATTTGTACACAGGAAGTAGTTGTCATAGAGTTTGAGAATTGACAACAATACTGTAATAAATGGTAAAAGAAAATTCAAAACACATAATTTTTATTTTCAACCGATTTTCATTTACTTTTGTGCACGTAGTTAGATGTAATTGGTAACTAATAACCTATAAGAATTACCAATTTTTTTTCGAATTGATATATCCTGTCGCCACTTTGTAATTGTAATTAACGTGTATGTAAAATTTTATGAAGTTGGATTGACTATTTAAGTCGTAAAAGCGTAACAAACAAACAACGAGACAGGCAGACTTACAAAGAAGCGAACAGACGGATAGACGTATAGACAAACAAACACATTCGCAATTTATAATATTAGTAAGAAAGAATTAAACTTATTTTATTATTTAGTTATAACCTTGCAAGCATTTCAGTTGTCATTTTTGAATCTACAATTATTAGTACTCAAACTCTATCCATGCTACAAAGATATATGTTCATTAGTCCCCTTATAGTTTTATAAGGTCTTTGTACAGCAATGAAATTTTTATAAACACGAATTTGGTTACAACCATATCCAACAAATAAATTGCCAAAATTATTACACATATAATGAGAAGTGGAGCTTAGCAAAATACCCTCGGCGATATAAATAATGGTTTTATTATACCTTAATTTGGAAATTATAGGTTAACTGTATCCTCCTTTGTACACAGATGATATATGTGTAAAATAAAACCCGGGAGGATAATATTCAGTATTTATTCCCATAAATGAGTATATGACGAACGCATCGGGGTTTTAAATGCCGACGCATTATTCAGGGCGACTATTTAACATCACGTGAGATAACCTTATATACTAGGTTATTGTAGCTACATGTTTAGTTGCTCGGATATTAATCCTGGCATTAAATTCGTTTCGAATTCAATAAAATATTATTACAAGCGTCCGTAGAATAATATATAATTTATTTTTCTGAATTCTTATTGTTTATGCATACTGAACGCAGAAATTCGACCATAATAAGGCGTACATACTTTTTCTTCACGTGTTAATATACAGGTATTGTTATTCTTTTTAAATAATAAAAACTCTATTAAGTATTGCACAAATATTATAAGTTACACACTTCAAAAGCGTGAAATTTGAAAAATAAATAAAAGCTTCGACTCGTTGATGATGTGGAAAAGAATAAATTGTATTTTTTTTTTTATTGATATCTAACTCGTCAATGACTAACTAACCAAAAAATTTGGAAATGGGTTAAAAAATAGAGAAGAAACTTTCTTTACTGAATTGTTTTGGGGGGATAAAAATACTTTAATTGTATTTAATTAAATAAATAAAACAAACCTGCATTACTGTATATAGGTTAAATACAAACTAATAATTCTAATAATTGTATTTATTTATATATAAATAAGTTTTCCAGGTCATTGTCTTAAATGCTGAAACGCATTTTAGGGATGTCTTTACTACCAGAAAGGACATTTTAGAACGTTATCTAGTCATTACTATTTTCTATAGAGACTAAGCCGTCATGAAATTAACGAACTTACTTGAAGTCCGTAAAAGAGTTATGGAAGTTAACTGGTAATAACAAAACGACAATTCAAGAATAAAAGACAATCAATAATTCATCCAGATCAAACATGTATTGGGAATGAACATCGGAACCAATCTCACAAGAACGAAGGCACCAGCTTTGTCGAAATAAACTATGTATAAACTCTAACAAACAAGCCACCAAGACATTATGGATAGTGTTACAGTAACGTTTAAACATACAGTACATGAAGATAAAGCCATAAGTTTACCCAGGAAACTCGTAATATCTGATTTTATAATTTTTATTATCGATCCAAAGTAGAAGATGCCTAATTTCACCAATTCTTTTTGTTCGTATATTTTTTTAAACACAAATATAATGCAGAACTTATATTTTATTATAATATAGCTTTAAAACAGTGATTCAAATATTTAAAAATATCCGGATTCTAGCACCAATTCTCAATTTCTATAAAAATAAAATCGTTATACTTGACCAAGAATTCTAACGAATTTCACAGATACTCAAAATGTTTGTACCTTTTATTAGAAGTCTTAAAATTGTAATAAGAAGAACACTCGGGAATGTTTTCATCAGACATTTATGAAAAAGCTTTCTGTTATTCCTTTATTCAAATTATACTTTAATCTTCACAATCAAACGATTATAATAGACGTTATTAATTTTACTGGATTTCAACAGGACTTTTGTTTCTGGGACTTCCTACAATTAATTTATTTTTTAAAGTGCGTTGATAAGTTTATACATTAATTATTCAAATGTAAAAAAAAATAGTCAGTTACTAGAATATATAGATCTTTCTCGAGTTGATTTTATTATTTTAGATGAATTCAAAGTCTTTACTGTCTTTATTAATATGTCGAAATTTTTGGGCTGAATTTTGAATTCCAATTCTTTTTTGTCTTTTATTTGAAGCTTAGTCTTTGTCATCGAAAATAACAGAATACACTATATATATTTTAATACGTAAATAGCAGAATCCTATATAAAACTAGTCTTTTCATCTACATATACTACAAACAACCTTATTAAAGTCCGCTTTTACTTTTAAGAGGAGAAAGGTAACTAAGTCACAATATCCCTTTTGCAATTGACAAAACTAAACAAACATTTAAACCCACGACCAAGCTTTTAGTATTTAATAAGTTACATTCATTTATCTCCGCTGGCTGGATTTAGGTGCCATTTACTCAGTAGCCACTTTATATGTTGATTGGGTAATTTTACCGAAGCTTTCGTTTGCAAAAACGATTTGGTACGTCGATTCGACTTACGAAAAGTTAAATTGCAGCAGCGAAAAATCAGTGTAACATTCTTGTCTACAATGAAATGAGTGAAAAAAATTTAACTGTTAAAGTTGGAGAGAAATCGTAATAACGATCCGTGTAATTTATTATTACTTTTTGTACGGTTACGTTCATTATTTTATAACTGTCATTATGATTAAGTGATGTCATCAAAATTAGAACTATTACAGCATCATCAAAATACATCAGCCTATAAAAGCCACTGTATGGCAATAAGCCTTTTCTCGAGGAATATAATCACCAAGCCAGCCCACGACGTATTAGTGTATGTTTTCTTTCACCGTCAGCTGATAGTATTACCAAATTAAATTAGTAAACGCAAGCGAATTCCGAAAAATTCATTTGTATATCACGACGTTCCAACCTGCAAACATAGAATTGACATTCCACCGGTCATAGCACTCGATCACCTCGAAATTTTCGCTACTTCATATCTATGATTCAGGATATTGGATTCGTAAGACTTTTATAATTTATATAGTTGTTGTAAAACAGCACTCAGTTAATACAATACTACTATACCACTATTAAGAAATGTATTAAAAAATGTAACTTACAACTTTATCTACCACAAATGAACTACGAAATCATTATGAGAATTAGGACTCGATCCTTGCCCTATATTTCTCCTTGCCCCTGAATAGAAAAAATAGCATTTCAAAGTCAGCTTCTCCATTTAAAGTATGGCTCGTCTTCTATTTGGACTACAAGCTAATGGTAGTGGTAGGTAGTTTTTTTTTCGAACTGACATACCCTGTTGATCCTGGAGCCTTTACAAATTCACCGGACTACTAAGGGGAGCGCTTATGGCACTCACCCGATTTATTTAGGCGATCAGCGCAAGGGCACAAGGTTTGCTTCGGCTTGAACTATCGCCTAGTTTCCCGATCTGAGATGGTAGGTAGCATTAGGTATCTTCAGTAACTTATATTATGTAATTTATTTTATTATCCTACGTAAATTAATAATTTAAGTCACATAAAGAAAAATATTATTTTAAAACATATTTTGGCAATAGTAAATATATCACTATGGTATCAAATGTAACATCGGTACATGAAAATAAAAAGTGTATTCATAAACTATCAGAGGCAATAGCAATATTGCCAAATCGTCAGATACAAAGGACGGGGACAAGAGAAAGATAGTTCACTTTGAAGTCAAACAGTGAAAGCTTCAGACCTTTGAATAAGCACGGGTCAAAGGTAAAAAGGGTCGCAGACATCAAAGATAATAATTGAGGACTTATTAAAAGATTTAACTGAATAACTTGAGCGGAACAATACGTATTTAAGCATAATGTAGAGAAAACATTATTCATTCTTTTGAAACTTATCTTTCATCTGTATTTACAAAAAAAATACAAATATTTTGTTTGTTATTTAATATGGATAATTTATTATTTTCAAAATTAACATAAGTTTTAAATATGCATCTTTATTATAGACACTTAACCTTTCTTTTGTTTAAAAATATCGACTAACAAGCACTTTATCTCTGGTAATTAAAAGACATATTCAAATTATTAATTTATCAAACTCTGATATATATAGAAATGTATACAAGACATTCATAACCTCTTGGTGTCAAGAAGTTTATGTATAGTATAGATAAATTATCGTTGAAACGAAATACAAGATTGAAAAAGTAAAATTGGACATACGAATGAAACAGTAAGCAGATTTTAAACTTAAAATGCAATTATTTTAGCATTAAACGCTTGATTAAGGTTCCGTAATACAAAAATTGCAATATGAACCCAAAAGTTGTCTTATAACAGAGTAATCTCAAATTTTAACACAAATATAATTTTGTTGAAACTTGTTTGGAACTAATTTAATATTGAAGTTCAGGAAACCGGGCGCAGGTTTCCATCAGTTAATATGTAAAAGTCGGTGCTTGGATACTGACTGCAAAGTGTTAATGAAATTAGATATCGTGTAGATGAATAATTAAGAAAAAGTTTTGTGTGAATTAAAAAAAATACCGCAAGGCATATAATATTTTATGATATCGCCTAAAATTTACTCAGGATATGTCATGGAATTAACTTTGAGGTAAGGTTATTTGGAGAACTTAAAGAGTCGAATAATCGAATTCAATAAAATGTTTTTGATAGCTCATTCACTATATGGTTTTATTTCTAAAAGATAACTCGATAGGAACTGAATCGCAATAAGCTCTCTATTTTGGGAACCACAGTTACTATAGCTCAAATAGTTTATTATTGTAGAAGTCAGTATTTTGTTATTACACTATGTAGTAAATATGAACCATGTGCTTAGTAAAGACCCTACTAGCGCAACTAATGCAACCTGATATTCCAGTAAGACACGAAGTGGAGCATTTCAATTTTATTTCATTTTAATCATTCATACAATATTATGTACTTCTAAGAGCAATAACAAACAGAACAGAGGGCTCATTAAAAAGAAATGATCGAATTAGCCTCGACATAATTGATACCGAGAACCGTAATTAAGCAGTGATAGCGTAACGGTATTAACCATCAAGATAAGTGTGTCTCGAAACAATAGAACACGTAAGCGATATTGCCGCGCCGTGAGTGATGATGGCTTTCATTAAATTTTCAGGGTATCGCTGGAAACCTGCACCTGATCTAATCCTCTACCCGTTAATAAAAAATTAAGTATTTATATTAAAATTGTAATTATGTTTAAGCCTTATACTTCTTATTACATCGTCTCAGATGTAAACAAATAAGTAAATTTACATATCAAATAGTAGTTTTTTAAGGAACCAAACGCACAGATTTCAGATTCGTACACAAAAACCACACAACCAGCCAATGATTTTTACACAAGTTTGACATAACAATCTTTTTTTATAACAACATCAACATTTTAATCGTTATGGTTGAAAAAAAAATGAGATAAGAACACAAGTTCTTCCTTCTGACATATTGTTTCAAAAAAGCGTAAATTTTTGGCACACTCGTTATAAGGCTTCTTTTCAAGGCATTACTCCTCTCCCCTGTTTTCGTAATGAGATTAAATTTTACTAATGAAACAGAAAATGAAAATTTCTTCAAAACAAACGGAATCTGTTAAATAACTTTCTACCATTTGTCTTTGCTAATGAATTAATTTTTTGCTTTGTTTTCGCTTCAAACGTTACAGTAAATATAAAATAAATAAAAATTCATATTTTACACAAAGCTTTTATTGTTCTGTTTTCTGTATCACTTCATTTCAGTATTTAATAAGTGAAATCCTCTTGTTCCTGTTGCTCACTATAAATCACAAATAAATTACTAATCTCCATCAATACTAAAAATTCGAAAGTCAGTTTGTTTGTTTCATTCCATGCCATTAACTACTTAAACAACCATCATAAAATGTTGCCTATACGTTGTCATAAGTGCAGAAAAGGACATAGGGTAGGTACTTTTCATCCATAAATTCATCCATCCATCAATCCAAAAAGCATTTGTTTTGGACAGTAAGCCATTTGTTGATCATTTAGTGTAATTTGATAGTTGTAAGTTAGATTAGAATTAAAAACAAATACACTTGTATTAGATATAAGATATTAATGTAAAAGAATCTTGGCGCCTCCATTAACGGAAGCGGTAAAAAAATACGGTTCGCGCTACATGAGGCATAGAAAAAATATAGGCCGACGATATATACGATGGAGTTCATATCTACAATGCGGAGACATGAGGTCATTTGGGCCGTTTGTTTAGAAAAAAAAACGTATACTAAGAAATGCATGTAAAAATGTGTCGGTTCAGCCGACATGTAGAATATACGACACACACATGTGGAGCTCATGGGCGGTTCGCAGCGATAAGGCGCGTTGATAAGGAGCGTAAGCGGATACTTAAAAACAGTTACTCAAGAAAAATCGACAGAAACAGTCACAACAGCGTTCGCAATAAACAAGTCGAGAGATAGATTGAGAGGGTGGTTCGATAAAACGAGATACAGAACAATTAATATTCAACAAGCTACGTGCAATGAATCTATGGGCTCTCTATTTGTAGGTGGTAGAGCTACGCTGAAGTTATTACTGGTTTCAGCATGAACGGGTCGGCTCGCCCGGGGTAGTACCACCCTCTCACAGAAAACCGACGTGAAGTAATAGTGCTTGCACTGTTGCGTTTCGTTCGGTCAGTGAGAGCACCGCAGGCCCACTTATATTAAAAGGCCGGCAACGCACTTGCGACTCCCCTGGTGTTGCTAGTGTCTATGGACGGCGGTGATCACTTACCATCAGGTGACCCACCTGTTCGTTTGCCCCCTATAATATAAAAATAAAACATATTCTACGACTGAAGATTCACCAAGCTAGTAGTCATCGAACCACAATGACAAATTATATTCTACAAAACTCTATTGAACAATAGAACGAATTAATAGTGTCAATAGAGCTACCACAATTTGTTCGCAAGAGTACTATTCCCAAGGAATAGGTTGTCTTTTTTTTAATGTGGGAAGAAATCCTACATTGGACACCTACAGCCCTGGAGAGCTGTGGGGTGTCAGACTCTTACTGACTAAAAAAACCCACGAGATACCGTCTGCCGCGCTATGGAGTGGCACAGGATCGAACAAGCAAGCACCATGCCACCCCTGTGACAAGGCCCAGCGCGAAGGCTATGACCGCGACGACAGCCCGGTCAAGCTGCCTACCCATCTACCGAACCAATGTGCAATGAAAAGTCAGATCCCCAGTCCCATCCCTCCTTGGTTCGGCTGGCAGTCAAGGGGTTACCCCCTCCAACCACCACCACCTGTAACTTTTTTACGTGGTTTTCTAGGACGGTGACTTTTTAACTAGGTTTTCTCCCTCTCCCTCTGCCCGAAGGCACACCCTTCCTGTAACTTTTTTACGTGGTTTCTCCCAGGGTAACTTTTAAGGAGGTTTTCTCTCCTCCACCCTCTGACGGGCGAACCAAAGCAGGCCCGTCCTTACCCCATCCCCTATCCCCTCTGATAAGCAGAGGGGTACTGCGAGGGGCTCCATCTGCCGGGCTATACGCCCGGACCCGGTTCTGGAACCGAGCCCCAGGAGTGTTTATCGGCTCTCTAGCCTAGATCCGTAGTGTTCTGCTAGACAGATAGAAGAATATAAGTACGTAATTTGTTATTGTTCATACACTAACCTCATATATACATTAGTATGTCTAAGTACATATAAAATAAAAAATCTTGATAACTAAGCATGTAGGACGTGTACTCATATAATGATACAAATTAAATGCTCTACACGTGACAGGATTCTTAACAGATGTAAATTTAGCGCTCTCTTAGGAACCGAGATCCTTCGGTAGCTAAAATAACAACCTTTGAAAAAGGATTCAGTCTCTCTAGAGAGGTAATCGGGGTGCGATACAAAATACCCTTTTCGGTTTTGCTACTAAAATGATCATCCAATATGAAAATTATAATAAAAGATATGAAAATAAGTAATCATTTCTTAGTTACACTTTGAACTCTGATCATAATTTCACTTGTTATTATTTTCTAACAATGACTGACAATGCCAATAAAGTCTTGTAAATAATTGATCTGCCGTAAGACATCGATAGATTCTTGGTAACAGATTTTAAATTTAGGAGAGATAGTAAATTACCTTTGCAAATTGCAAATCAATTGCATATCGCTACCTTTTCGTTTACTGTAAATATAAATGTATAAAGGATTAATAACATGAACTAAAAAAGCTACATCTTTTATACTCATAACTTACCTATATTTGAGTACTTCTTCAAACTTTTTTTATTTAGTAAACAAAAAATATTTAACAAATTTGAATGCATTGCTTTTTCCATAATATTATTAAATTTACATAATATTGGTTATTAATCCAAATACTAGCAATTTTTTCTCATTTTAATCTTTCTTTTAAATAACGTTGGACTTAAGGTCTACTGTTGAAACATTGTTCTCCATGAAAACATTTTCGTTTTCATAAAATAAAACCTGTTTCACATTCAATAATGGCTTTTTATAAGCATATTATACAATATTTCATATACGACCATTGAATTTTAAAGCAAGGACAGCTATAAGGAAGGACTATAGTAATTATACAGTTCTCTTCCAAGTTCATAATTATTATAAATATTGACCTAGTTGAAAATCAGCTCTAAAACAATTTGTTCTAATACACGCTTAGCTGGGATCTCCTTGGGTCTTGAATGCGGTAACTATTTCGGTAATGTTCTAATATTATAATTGTATTTATTTTTTTATTACGGTAACCCTATGTCATATATATATGTTTCTGTACTCCTGACAACGCTTATACAAAATTTCATAATGATCAGTTTAGTAGTTAGGGCGGAAAGAGCGGTTATTAGATATAAAATTACTTCGTATTACTTAAGGTTTCGTAAACCCTGTTTTAAATTCACTTTGGTGAATAGATGACTTCGTTACTGTAAAGTGCCTAGAGGAAGCAAACTAATACATAAAATAAAGAAATCAGTATATGGGGTTACAAATGATGGTAATGAATATCATTGGTAATTGAAACCTCTTCAATAAATATATGTTTATTCAACAAGTTTCAATCTTCCAATAGATAGTCAATCTTCTTGGTTGGCCCTTATTCATAAATTTAAAAGCTGGGCACCAGATAATTAGATGTGTTTCTAGCTGCATGTCATTGATCAAATACGGAGTATGCAGACGCTTTCAAATAAACTAAATGGTTGTGTTTATGACAAAAACGAAGAAAATTTTAAATTTGACGCATCGCATTAAATTGAGTCTCTCTCTCTAAAAAGTCTATTACACGTAACGAGTACAATGGCGAAACAATAAAACGATACTAGGCTGAAAGAGTCGGATGAACGAGTAGGTGTTTATACGTATTTTGCTTGTATGGCGACTCAGTTTAGTTTCGACGCAGTAACCGACCGACTAAAATGAATTGCAAAAGAAAAGATTTGAAGATCATTTTCAACCGGGTCATACCACTCATCATTGAAGAACTATGGGAAGAAGGGAGTAGGGTATTTGGACAAGAAGTTAGATTTTAAAAATGCGCGTCATTGGCATAACATATAATCTTTTTAATGAATTACAAATCCTAAAGAATTGAGGCTACTTTTAAGAATTATTGTAGAACGTTTTGCGACATTGTTGGAGTACCTAATTACATATCATATAAATTGGGCACAGAAATGGCGAACGAGTTGGCGAGTAACGGTCGAGTGCATGTTCATATGTGTTGAGCGGGATAACGAGTCGCTGCGGGGGCGGAAAAATGAAGCGGAAGGTAGGTACTCGGCCTAGTAAACAAATCGAGATTCTAGTGACTTCTCTCGGCACTCTGTTCGGCCTAGCACTCGGCCGAATACTCGTCAAAATGTTCATATATACCGAGTTCTCGACCAAGGGCACCGTCTCGCCTACTGTACTCGTTACAGTGTAATAGACCTATAACCGCAAGATAAAAATTGGTTACTTATGTTTTTCACGCTTGCAAACTAACTGTCGGATTTTTAATATTATAGTAAGAGAAGTACAAAAAAGACATAGGACGGGGTGGGGTATTTTTCATCCAGAAAAAGAAGTACTATTAGCGATAGATCAAACCTACATTAAGCTAGTTTATAATATAATTAGGGATGCATCATTAGGGTAAATCAAGATATAGAAGTTCTTTATCGAACGAAAAGTTATAAAATTCGATATATTTACTTATATAAGGTCAAGAATTACATCATTCATTTATTTCTTCACTTATAAGTTACAGGAAGGTTATCGTGATTGATGTTTGTTAGAATAATGATTCATTATAACAACAACAAAAAAATCCTTTATAAAATACAATAACCTCATCTTTCACAAACTTAGTATCGGCATGACACGACGGGTCTTTCAAAAAGCATTAATCTGTGAGCTCGCTGGGACGATTATGACGTGAAGTACAAAGGACTAAAATAACCGGATTATTTAAATTGGGAAAGCTTTTTAATACTATATATATTAAGTCTTAGTCCAGAGGCTTTACAAAGATTTTAAACAATATAATGACTCGGAATATTTTGCAGGGAACGATATTAAACTACTTCGTAGTCATATTTTTATAGTAGATTGCATCACAATAATTGATGTCAAAATCAATAACTCATTTCGTGATATTTGCCTTCTCATATACATATCGTAATGATTGTAATCTGGTGTTTATTTACACTCCATCATCTTTTAAGTATCCATATAATTGTTTTGTTGTTTTACTTTGCACTATACACAGAAAACCCTAATTAATATTGTAAATGCGAATATTTGTTTGTATTTTACGCTTTATCACGTTAACTACCCGATCGATCAGCTTGAAATTTTTCATATAAATTGTCAAGAATACAGAAAAGGATATAGTAAAAAACGTACTGTACCTGAGGAATAGGTAAAACTATATTAAATCGAGCGAAGCCGCGAGCAAAAGATAGTGGGCTAAAAGTAAATCTCAAAACCAAAATCTTTCAAAGTCAACACCGCTATATTCATGTCAACAGATACTGAATTTACACTCCATTAGTAAACAGGGATTCGACCTTAAAACATCATTGATTTAGTTAACGGATTTTCGTTTGGTACTTCACGAGACATGTAGTGAGACATTTCTCTCAATTTATATTTATTTACTCCCTACTTGTTGTAATTTCTCATTAAGTACCTTTGAATTAAAGTAATTTACTTAGAACTCGTATTGATAATATATGTAACTAAGGTATAATCTACGAAGTGGCAATATATTATGAATAGCATATAAATGTACCATACTTACATACGAGTAAATTAGATTTAAAGAAAACATTATAGTACATATCCAAGGTTAAATATGATTCTTACTTGTCTTATCACACATATCTTTGTGATTACGTCGACAAAATGAATGTTTGCAAAAAGCTTTAGAGTCCTAGAAAGTATGGGATCCTACTAACCACTTGGGTCCACAATAGGACAAGCTATTGAAGCGATAGTAGCTTCATGGAAAATCTGTCGTCAAGTGTTGGTATGTTCCCGCATTTGCGCTGGAGAAACAGCCTCGGTCATTGGGAAACATGTAATAGCAAACCGGCATACAGTCCACCTAATGTTAGTATTAACGAATACCTATATGATAGTAAAACTGACCTTATGAGGTTGCCCGTACGCCAGTCACACCAATCACACCCTTCGAATCGATACGCCACAGCGCTAGTTTTAGTACTTAGGACAGGAAACATTGTGGCAAGTGTTTGGCAGCAGTAATCCTGTAGTCAAACCTTGCACAGGCTTCATCACTACTACGCATTTACTTACAAAACTGTTTAAATCAGATTCGCAAATTTACCCTGTTGAAAACCACTTTAGCGTTGAATTAAATCCAATAGATTAAAAGCCATCGTGTTACATACGATGTCTGATTCGGTTGGCCGATCCTACACTTTCAAAGTGGACGTTAGTGAAACGCCGGCGGCGGCGCGATTCCCCAACAAAATGAATTAAGCACACCCGTTTCTATCAAGTCTCAGGTGGACCCTTTCGTAAAAAGCAACTAGGATTTACATATATAAAACTGTTCACACTTAATAAACTGATTTTACCTAATGAATTAACTGACATATGTTGATTTATATTACACCTTTACTAAAATTATTAGCTTTCACACCTACTCATTATTATTTTCCCTAGTGTCCCCTGACTCAAATTAGAGATATTGGATAGGTTTGAAACTTTAATTTTGTTTTGGATTTGGTGAATTTGTTCCAAATATATTTCCCATAGAATGTTTGATTGTACTTGATTCTTCTGTTGCATATTTACTATGTGTAAATAGTACTTAACATTAGTTAAGTTATTAGATTTGTGTTTGCGTATTTGTAGTAGCTCTGTGTATTGTTAGTACGTTAAAATATCATTAGAATTAGTTTACATCTTGTAGATACGTCTGTTAAAATTACAGTAATAATTATAACGTCATATACCTTTATACAGATTCATATATATGTACAGGCACACGTATAGGGCCTTTGTTAATACGAGTATAGACTTCATATAAATTCAATGTGGGGCCACAAGGATTTAGGTATACTATTTTACATAAGGTATATTATCTTAGGTGTCTTCATACAAACAGTAAATATGATACAATTTTTATTGACATATTAAAAATATATTTTTAATATGAAGTAAAAAATCAATCATCCATTCTTGATATCGCGTGACGAAATAAAGCGTTGGGTTGTCACCGCTTTCGAAAACTTATCATATTTACATTTGATATTTACTTTACTATATTCTTCACGAAAAAAAATAAGAAACGTGTATCGTCAATTCAACGCTGTGACAGACATTAACATTTTAGAAGGAATATTTAAAGCTTATAATGATTACATATTTTTAAATGAAAAGAAAATTATGAAATATTATCAAGTTTCTTTAACCCCGTTGTGATTTGAATCTTCGTGAAACCGATGAAACGAAAAAGAGACAACCATACATACTTATAGAATTTAAGAGAGAATAAGATAAATACATTATCACACGATAATATTAATATTTCATCACTATTTATTATTTATCTTATTTACATTTACATATTATTTTTACGTATTTATTATCTGAACCTGATATTTGATGTACAGAGGAAAAAGAGAAAAAAAAAATATATTTTGCTTACAAAACTTCTTTGTAAGCAACGTTATGCGTTTACTCTAATCTCCAGCAAAGAAAACACATCTCTGAAACGGTTAATACTTATAAAAATCGTAGTTTTTTTAAGCTTTAATAACCTTATATAATTATGCTAACGTGATATTTTTTTGTTAAAACGAGGACTAACCAAACTGACCACAACAATAACAAGACTAACCAGTGAAACAAAAAAAATCAATATCTATACAGTATTTTTAACATAGATTATTTGAAGGATTTTCACTCTACCGCATATGGATTATACACGTTTTCCTATAATACTACAAATAAAAGTACTCTCAAAAAAGTGTGTAAGTCTTTAATTATAAAGATATTTAATGAACGATATGTATGATACCGCTTAGACATTACCCAGTGTATCAGATTTATCTAAGTTTCATTTATTACTAATCAAGTTTTTTTTTATATTGCCATTGTTAGTTATTCGTACAACAGTGGTAATTAAAACCTTTTAAGATAACATTTTAGATTTTTGTAATATATAAAGATAAGAACTTGATTTCAAATAATATACATTATTTTTTACTCAAGTCTGAAAATGTATTTTAACCTACTTTCTACTTTAAAACAGAATTATAGATAGTCATATAATTTAAATTTTATATCGTACTCATACGACCCCGAATCGTTTCAACCACGTATAATAACTAATGCATTACATACAAAGATATATTACTTTTATCAGTACAAACAAATAATTGGAAAGTTGTTAACAGTAAAAAAACTGATGACATAAAACCGTAAATCCTATTAATATAAAAATTTATGACACAGGGCGCAATTTACTTTCGAGTTTATTGTTGCAATAAAATTACACATTACATAGTTTCGTCCTTTTTTATTACTTTTTTATTTAACCTCAATATAAGTTAGTAATATAGCATCATTTGCAAATACACATTACAATTTATAATTTTTTAAATTTGTACCTATGTGCAATTATTTAAAATTTATATCCTGATAAAAAAAATCGGTGTCTGCAAAGTCGGTATACGGACGATAATTTTAAGTCATAACGTCATAAGAAAACATAGATAAAAATTGTATACTTATATGAATTGAATCATTATCACTGAATTACCGATGGAGTGGATAAGAGATAGATACGTCACAAGCCGAACGAACTGTTAGGCCGACCGCGCTTCTCTATGGCTTGTTCCGCTCCTCGTTCTCGCTTGCACGCTCGGCGGCTTGAACGTGACAATGAGTCATACTTTTTCGTGCGTGCAGCCGGAGTTCATCGATTTATAAGACGTTATCACGTAAAAAAAATAATAATCTGTTGTAGTTAAAATATTATTTTGTGTATCATGTATAGACACATATACGAGTATTATGCATTTTCACAGTAAAAATAGTAAAGACCAGTGAAAATAAACATTAAGTAGTGTTATTGATCGCTAAGCATCAAGAATTATCTAAGACGAAACCTTCTCTCTAAATAAAACTACATTGGGTAAAAGTATTAAACATGTAATTCCAAACCAGATATAAGCATACTTGATAAGAAAAACTGTACATTTTATTTTTTACATGTATTATCTATAGTACCTATTCATACCCAAAACAAAAACGTAAACTTCGTTTACTTGTACGATTGATTGCGTTTAAACAGCGGTTACTAGATATAAGAAATACTTTAATCTCATATATATCAAATAACATCATTACTATAAAGTAGCCTAAGTACGAAGTAAAGTAACAAATAAAATAAACAACCAATATATTTGTTTGCATACGATCTTAATTGATCCCATTGGTAATTAAAACCTTTTACATGCACAAATGTTTATTTAATAAGTTTATTTACATTTCCAACGGTATTCTCTCAATACCATTGTATGTTTAAAGAATATTATAGATTTATACCTGGGTATCAAGTGCAACTGCTGGTAGACGCCAGCAAGTTCTTTGCGACAGATTTTCAATTTGGGTGTGGTAGCTAGGCGGACTTAGAGAAATCTCAACATCTCATCTTATCATTAAGATTATAATTTTTATAGCTTTATATATGATACATATATTTTATAGAAGGTTTTTTTCTTTAATTTCATACCACTCTGAAATACAAAATAATCAATTTAAAAAACATTAACTTTTTCATAGATTATCATTTATGAACTATCGTTGAATAAATCGGTCACTTGATGAAATTAAAAATGCAAGATACTAAACCATGAAAGGAGTTGGTTCGTAAATAGTTCTAAATTCACCGATAGGTGTTAGATTTTTATTTTGAAGAAGATAGTTATCCAGAATAACATTTAACAGCGACCCACTATAACTTACGATTTTCCTTCACCAAAAGGCCCAACATATGATTCGAATTGCGTTCAACTAAAGCGGTATCTAAAAGCTGCTAGCACTGAACTAACATCGCTTTAAAATAATTTATAGTTATACTACCGTGCAAAGAAGGAGAGTGGCCTCTATGCTTTTTTCCGATATTGATTTTTTTAATATTGAGAATCAGGAAAAGAAGGTACAAGAAATAATATTTTCTTGTTTGCCTATGTGTTTCTATTTTTGAATTACAAGTAATGTAAAATTGAATTAAATACTATGTTAAAACGGCAAACTACAGATATTTCGACTTTTATCCAGTTCTTGTTTTAGTTTGATACGCTCTTTTTGTACAGCGGCAGAATAAAACATAGCCAGAAGGCGGGATGTTATGTAGTCAATTAAAATAGTACACCGGTAGTCAAGCTCTGTTATCTCTAAAAATAAATACAGGAAGTGATTTCATTAATGTAGTAAACTAAAACAAAAATGTTACTATACAGCGAAAAAAAGAAAAGCAGTAGACTATCGTCGCTATTGAAATGTAGAGTTAACACATAATATACTAACTAGCAATGCAGTAACCATAAAATTCGACGACAAAATCCCTCCATTAAGGCGAGTTAATCTGATTTGTAGTAGAAGATCAAATAACGTATGCTACGAGGAGAACTGTTTACCGCCCCTCGCTCCAACGTTATCGAAATTATTAAGCTAGATACCCGCTCTTAGCGAGGGCAAATGCTGGAGAAACGTTACCCTGTCGTGCTATTATCAAATGATGAACACAATTTAACGACTAAGAATTGATTTGTTCGAATATTTGTATATTCTAACATACATTTCTTATATAACGTACTCGGTTGAATCGCAAGATTTGTCAAAAAATTGTTGATACAAAACAATACGTAATTTTAAACAAGCTTATTATCACATCATTAAATTAGCCTGTAAAAGACCCACTGCAGGGCCATAGAACTATCCTCGAAGGCAGGTATGGGCATAATCATCACGCCAACTTAAGACGAATTAGCGACTTCAAAGTCCGAGCAATGAACAATTCTACATTTTCCCAATACAAATATTTCTCAGATTTCTCACTATGTTGTTTTTGTACGTGAATTAAAAAAATGCCATGGTACATGCCGGGGTTCAAAGCTGCGGACATCTAACTGACATTCCATCGGTCAAGCCATTCAAGCAGTATAACTTATTGAGCCTATTATATTAAATATTGTTACATAACATAAACAAAAAGATTATTAACGTACGTAACTACATAGCTATAAAGTTTTTAAAAGCTTAAAATTCAAGATATTATAAAGCACACTGAAGACACACAATAACAGTAATCAGTTTTCAATTACTTTTTCATTGATAGTATAACAACTGTTTAGTTTCCGGAGGCTTTACGCAACATTCGTAACGTACATAAACTGTAGGTACCCAGAGTAATGATTAAGCACTTCACTAACTACCAAGAGCCGGTCTACGGTCAGTTCATTAATTACATTGAAGTTAAATTACGAAACTACAGGACATTTCCAACTTACATAACTGGCAAATATCAAGACTGTTCTTGGGTTAACATTCATCATAATTAATTAAAGATTTGTCCGCTAATTACCCATATGTTAAGAACGCCAGATATTTACAATTATAAATATGTTAAATCTATACAAATAATAAATGAACGAAGTAGGGTCACCTAATATTAAAATTGTAGTTATTTAAGGCTACTCTTAGTAACTACGTGATGTTAACCGGTAAAAATCCATACCTAAATATCGATACATTAAACAAATCAAATAAAAATCAGTTCAGAACCTTTTTCTTCTCAACTCCTCTACACATTTTCTTCTGTTTTTGTTTAAAAGCTATTGATGAGCTTTAGTGTCACCAATAAAAGGTTTGGAAATAATTTTCCTTTCATACCATCGTCAAGTCGAAGCCTTTATTTATAAGTTCCTGTTCGTTATATTTTACACTTCTTACGACTACAATCCACAACATTTTTACAATACTCGGTTCAGATAATAATATACACATATTAACTTAACATATTAAAACTGTTTACTCCCTTTTATGGCCGAATTTGACCACTAGACGATCATTAGAATATACCAACATGTAAATATTGTAAACTTCAGTCCACTTTACAAAATGAATTAAAAATTGAGGGAAATTACGTTTATATCATTCGAAAGGTATTTTGCTATAGATGTATAGAAAAATTAATCCTTATGTACATATAGACTTTGAATTAAGTGAAATAATCACACTTAAGAACATGGTTTTTCCACACAAACCGCTTAACCTATTACATAAAAATATTTTGTTCATGTTCGTGACCGTGTATGTATTTGGTTTCTAAAGAACTCATTACTAAGTCGATTCCAAAATTCTAACTTTTGTATTGAAATCACGGTGACAACTTTTGTGTGACTAAAAGTTAACTAAAGATATCAAAATATATATACAAATTAATCTTAACCGAATTTAATAATTTTATGAGCATATTTATAATTGTCTAATAGGTAATGAATGTCTCTCCCTCCTTTATTAGCTTATAATTTTTAAAATATTTAACCTATTTACATGGTTGTTTTTTATTTCCAGACTGATTTCCCTGGATAGATTCGTACGTAAATGTTTTGTTACATTACAAAGTATATAGAATAGGTTACAATATTAAAAAAAGATTAAATAGATATTTTTTGAAAGACTATATGTCTCATAATATACCATAAACAAAATAAATGTTAATGATTCACTTATACTTCAAATACAGCATCTGATAACAATGTTCCATTTGCAATATATTATCACTTTAGATAAATGTGTTGACACGTATTTCTAGAACATGATAAACTACAATAATACTAATTATTGTCTTACAAGAAAACGAATCGTATTATTTTCTTATGCCAAACATGTTCGCTACGTATACACCAATCACATTTATCATTTAATATCACTAGAACGTGAGGCAGCAAGAATAAGCCACGTTAAAATAACGCACAAATGCCTCGTATGTTACAAATAATGTTTATGTGTTGGCTTTATATTATGACCCTACTTAACGCTATAATATACGTCTGTAATTTTAAACAAGTCATACATTTACATTATTTTTACATTCAGGGAAATCCTACTATTTCTCTTCACGTAATGAAAATCTTATTGTTATAATTTAAAAAACGATAACATCACCCTATTAGAGCATTAGGCAAATTTCACAGTGGATGGCCGTATGCGGGTGTTAGGATCTTGGCGTCTTCATATTCACATTGTCATATCGACTACTGTCTGAGAGTCTCGTTCGAGCAGCGGTCGAGTGCACAGGTGTGCTCGCTCGTAGCTCTAACGGTCCGTTCGTTCGGCAACTCGTGCGCAGTTGTCGGATATTTCCTTGAGTGTTCGGAAGTATGTTCGTACGGCTCTTGTCAATCGACACCTACGACGGTACACCTATACCAGTGTACCATTTAAACCGCACTTTTCGGTGCGAAGCCGTGCACACTGTGTGTAGTACGTCGAGTCGCCGTGCAACGCGTCGTGCTTTGTGCTGCGCTTCGTGAGTCGTGCAGCGTGACGTGTGCCGTGCAGCGCGTCGTTCTTTTTGCCGCGCCGTGTGCAGATACGACGAGAGAAAATATCGCGTCTCCCTTTGGCCCGGACACGGATTGTCGTTAAATTTTAATTAGGCGAGGTAGTCGCTTCCGTGAGAAAAGCTCATTGGGTAAAAATCTCGAAGGACATTACGTCCAAACAGATTTACTACACGTCCGACGTCAACACCGTTGCCGGCATTTCTATTAGAGTCTCGACCGCCGATGAGCATCGGCAGCTCACGAAGTAGTTCCGGGAGCGAAAACCCCATTTCTTCACCCACGCTCTCGAGGATGAGCGCGTCCTCCGTGTCGTCCTTCGCGGTATTCCCTCAGATCGGGAAGTTCAGCGACAGTTCAAGCCGAGGCGCACCGAGTGCCCTTGCGCTGATCGCCTAAACAAATCGAGTGAGTGCCTTAAGCGCTCCCCTTAATAGTCCGTCCGGTGGAACTGTAGAGGCCTGACGAAGCCAACAGTATAGGTCAATACAAAAAAAAACGACTACTGTCTCTGTTCAGTCGGTTCTCAAACTTTTACGGTCTTATTACAAAAATAATATTGGTTTCTATTATTCTGATAATTTGGTTAAAATATTATGTATCATAATTCTGAAAATAAGTAATATAAATTTAATATATTACCTCAAATAACAGTATACATACAATAAAGCACAAAGAACGTTTCCGTTTGAATAAAATTTCAACAATGTTTGAACTGTGACAGTTATTTTGCGGTATATAACACAATAACATGGACGAAGATTTGAATTTATTAACAGACAATTCGCCTTTAAAATGGGAAAGTAAATATGTGAAGTTTGCCAAATATGAAATGAATGTTTTTTCTATTATTTCCCATAATTTACTTATTACTAATTTATTGACATGTTATGGATAGATAATTTGCCTAATATCGGTGCGATGTTGTCCTGCTGTTATAAAATTTTAATATTGCTATTCCATAATGTAGCGGGTGAATCAAAACTGTTTAGATCCCGGTGCCAAAGTCGCTAACAGACGCTCGAAGCACTGTGATCAGGACGAGCGGATTGAAGTAACAGAACTCCCCGTGCGGTATGCGCACCGCTCGCTCCTGGGCCGCGCCCGCCCAATACAGACTCGCGGTGACGTGGCCACTGCTGAATGCTAGCGGCTTCTACGTACATTTGAACTACACGCACCCGTTGAAGCATATGTCTGCACTCTGAAATAGGTCTTAGAGACAACACATATTTATTTTTGTGACATCTATTTTATAAAAACATATATGTAAATCTGAAAACTTAAGTTCGATATATTTAAAACGTATTATTTCTATGAAAATTATAGTATTATATTATCGTTTATTTTTTTAATTCTGTACAATTGAATGCTGGCCTTCAGTTATTTCCTGGTGTTAAAATAGTATTGACCAAACATATTATAACAAACTAAATAATAATAATAATACACTAAGCATAGAAATAGCTAGCTGGTGATAGATTTTTAAATAGATGTTGATTTATTAATAAAATTGCCTTTCCTCCTTCCCTTTATCATTGCATCATGATGTTTTGCTTCCTCTCACCTACACACAATCGTTTTAAATCCATTCGCATTCAATTCAATTTGAACCCACGAAGTAAAGGTCTGGTAACTCTATGTAGTGGCTTTCTAAATAACTTTCATTTTATAAACTTTGTTATTTTAAAATAGCATGTAATTAAAAAATATTAGAATAAATTATGAGTATTTCAGTTAATAGATTATTTTTTCCTAATATATGTAGTAATGAATTAAAGTATTTTCATTACGATATATAATAAACAGGTAAAGTAAAAAACTGATGGATTCGATCAACGAAAACGGCCCATAAAGAAAATACGGACGCTGCTGGAAAGAAAGGTTGCTTTATAGTCTCATAAACGATTCTTGCACAATATTCGCGCACACCTTACCTACTTATGAAATAAAATAAAACTGTAGAGATACCTATATGTAATCGGTGATTAAACATAATTTTATCTATCATTATGAAATTTTAGGCCAAATAACTATTTATTACTTTTAAAATATCTTTAAGGTAGATAGACATAGCGATACACAATTACTGGAAATAACTGGACTGTGACTACCACACATCAAGTGTAACACTCACCATAGTGTGTAGGCGACTGATTCACAAGGATTCTACACAAGGAGTCGATCGACTATGTGTTCGAACACGCTAACTACTGAAGCATCATCACTTCAAGTCATCATCGCTAGTTGCTGTTGCCAGTTGCAAGCTGGCATCACAGAGGCGACCAGCAATGGATTTCAAATCTCTCAGTAGTAATCTTTGTGTTTAGATTGCACTGTATTTACCATCGGGTACAATACCGTTACTTTGCCGTGATATAATTAAAAAAAAATGTTTAAGATTTAAATATTACGGTATTTTTTCAAATAAATAATCCTTAGCACTGGTATAATTATAACTCAATAACAAAAACATTAGCATAAAGTTTTATACTACAGGATTTCCCTAGGGAATTCGCTCGTGTGAGCTTTTGGTTTACGTTAGCTGATAATGTTATTATAGGATGTTGTGTATCGTAAAGTATTACAGAATATAAAAATCTGTACATTTTTTTTATACTTCATAGGTTTTGACGTTTGACCACAATCTCACTTGATGTTAAATAACAATGTAGTCTAAGTGCTTGGCGATAGATTTTTAACTTGAAGGTTGTTGCTAAAAAGCCTGGAACATACATTATATTTTGTAATAATTGTAAACTCACGCAAAAGCTTCTAACCATCTATAAAGTTGTATGATACAGTTTATATGCAATGTTCTCCCATGTTTGTAATAACAAGTAAAATTTAATTATTAAAGTTTATATTAAGAAATACTTCTTACAACCTTGGACGACACTATAATGAAAACAAGGGCCACGATGTAACAAATTATATTGTTCCCAAAGGTTGTCAACAAAGTTATTATCCTAGGTATTCTTAACAAGTTCTATAAACTTGATAATTATAAATAATTTAATAAAATATAGCGTTAACATAATGTAATAAAATAATATTATTTAGTTTTACATTTTATACGCAGTAGAATCTGTATCAGACATCACTGCAGAAGGACCGCTTGACCTTTTCCATAGAGTTAATTTTGTCGTATTTTAATATAATATTTGTTTACAAATAAGACCTTGGTTAAGTTGATTATTATTTAAATTTCAGTAACTCCTTAAAATATGTTGAATACGTGTCTGGCCACTAGAGAAAAGTCTAAAATTTTCTGTAATGTAAACCGATATTGGTGAAATTTTGTATACAAGGAATATGTCATGTCAAAATTGATAACTTGTCGAAGTTATCAGTAATACATGTAGAAAGACACATTAAAATATACTAATCTATCTATAAAAATATAATTATATAGGTCTGTGATTACTACTACTCGACAGATTTCGATCAATGTTTATTTATTGTTATACGTTTTAGACTTTTTTTATCTAAAAAAAAATATCGCGATATCCTCATTTAATATAAAATAATTAAAGTTTCCTAAAATCGCGATTGTTAAGGACTAAAAATTGAGTCTTATTTTACGATCGGAAATAGTAAGTACATGTTTACAAAATTTCATAAAAGCCACTATAATTATAGAAATTAATTTAAATGTTTATAGGTATATAATTATTAAACTTCTTGGGGTGCTACGATCTATTAACAAAAATGTAGTACAGCAAGCTTCACAAATAACAAGGATTAATTTACTACACACAAATTTGAATTGTGATACGTACCGACGCAAATTGACCATACTTACACTTTAAAAACTCCTTTCGGCTCATAATCTTTAAAACCTTTAAAATACAATGGAACCTTTCATTTCATTATACATTTTATTTATTCGATATTAAGGTTATTTAAAAATGTTATATTATAAAAGACGATAACTCCAAAAAATATAATAAAAATATGCTTTACTAACAAAATTTTAGTAATAATCTCCATATTAATCTATCTAATCATTCAATATCACTAAAACATATCGAAAAACAATTATTTTATATGCCTGAGTATTAAATAGCACGGGTAATAGACAACATTTCTAAATTTTAATTGTCCACCGCCGGTATTCATCCAAGCGTTATTCTCTTTATCCTCTCATGAGAATAACGTGGATTGTAGCCACAATAATAATAATACTTTAAATCAACGAGCGGAATCTGTTGAATATTTTATGTACAGTGCTCAGCGAATACCAATACTGAAAAGGTATTCTCGTAATCTAACTAACATTAACCATTTTCATTTAATTTATATTTAACTGGGAGAAGATAAACAGTGTTCAGGATAAAATGCCTCTTATATATATTTTTTATCAATTACTATACATTATTCCATACATAGAAAGTTTCGCCTTCATCATCTATTTTTATTTATTAAACATATGGCTTGTAACTTTGAGTCGATTTATGTCGAGTCTTCAAATTAATTGTAACCCAATTAACGTTCGAAAGACTTTGTATTGATAGTCTTATTAGATTATTTTCTCCAACTTTCTCTACACTTGATTACTTAAAAAGCCAAACGTAAGCGTCGACTGGCAGTGCAATCGTTTGTTGCTTCATACCGTAGTTAACTGAACATACTAAAGTTAAGACAAAAACACAATCTGTTTACAAAATTTCTAGTTACACTATTTTATCTATATTCAAGTCATACTATTTTACGAAAACCAATTCACTATACGAATGGAGCAGTTTGTGGTTTGAATCCCATACACGACAATAATTATGTGTGTGATTTATAAGTGATTGTTCAAAGTTTGGGTGAAATTTGTATGTGTTAATTGTATGCTTTTATAAAATCATCCACGAAGAAAGCATTCTTAGTTATGTCCGCATATGCGAAGAAACGTTTTAATGTAAATTATCTAGTAGTAATACTTACAGATTTCCTTATTAAAAAAATTATCGTAAATCTTAAACTTTCATTCAATCAATCAATTTTGGATAAATTAACTAAACCTGTCATACGTAGTCATTGTTTAAATATAACTGTTTATACATAGAATATAAATCCGTCAATATATAGTATGTTTGTTCTAATATGAGTTTGATTAATCATAATTCAAATTTGAGCTTAGTTTAGTGTGTATAAAATTCAAGAATCAATTTATCGTACTCTGCCGTCTGCAGTATAAGTCTGCTATCCCCGTCTTCATTTTACGACATACGAACATTTTTTATGAAATCGTTATACTTTTCATTTTGTACGAAACGTGCAGTTTAATACTTGTTGATATATTAATCTAGCTCTGAAAAAGAAAAAAGGTCTAAAACATTTATATCAAAAAAAACCTTATTCAAATATTACAGATGCACACGCACGCATACACACAATAAAATTGAAATAATCATTATTATTACTAGTGGCCATCCGATGTTCGAAACTGAACGATAACTATTTTTTTAATTTCTTTAATATTAATGTTTTTTGGACAAACAGAGTGCAAATATTGTAGATTGTATATGCAAGAAGCGTAAATAGACACTTAAAAATTTAAAGACTTTTGATTGGTCTGTAGAAAAAAAAACGAAATTGCTTTATTGATAAAACGAAAATTTGTCAATAGCTACGAAATAAAAACGAAAATATCGGTTCACATATAAAGTAAAAAAAGGAACGGAACTGTTTTATCTTCGCCTTTTTATATTGAATATAAGATATGTACTATTAGTAACAAAAGTATAAATCTGACAATACAGTATCACATCTTAAGATTATATTTAAAGATTATTTCCACAGCATTTCAAATCACATCAAAATATTTTGATTTTTTATTTCTCAAGGTTAAGCCTAGAATACATAATCCGAAGAACAATAATAGCCTCTACCTTTTTTATACTTTAAACTCTAACTTAACTGGATCTAAAAAAATATGTTCGTATAAATATGAAAACCACACCTAACAGGCTATTATTTACATAAATAAGTAAAATAAAATACCATTTTGATACAAAAATAGCAAAACAATAACTGTAACTTGTCGTCCCTTATGAGTAAACATTGTCCGTGTTTTGTATGTATCCATTATTCATAGTAATTAGAGACCCGTCCCTTTTCAGTGGGCAGTTACTGGAACCGCTGCCTCTAAAATTTGATATTATTACTGTGTAGAACGAAAAAAGGTACAATCTTGTCTATATTAATATACTAGTAGTGCTACATTTTTCTATTAATTAATGTACTGATAGTATATTCTATGGAGCTTATGATTGCTACGCTAAAAGTTCGTAGTACTATGCTACGGCGCCTTAGTAACGCGTAGCATTCTAATTAGACTTTAGCAAAGTATCTTGGGTTAATAAAGATTGTTGACTTACTAGTACCTTTCAAACGGATACCTACATCGAGTAAGTTTGTGAGATTCACAGAACTTGAGATCGGGGTCTGCTAAGTAATTTCAAAGTATTGTTAAATTTTCATTTAGAAAATGTATTCAAAAGTTCAGTTTTGTATGAGCGCTGAGTAACAAATGAAAAAAAGAATCAAAAATGCAACAATTAATTATATCGTAAGTGTAATATATTAAAGATGACTTTCCCAGTTCACCTTGACTTTTGTTTCTTTGCGTCTGTTAGGAATTTGTTTTTACATCGTCTGCATCCGATTATAAATTTTACATATGACTATTCTTTAAACTAAATGAAATAATCCATATATTCAATCAGGGATATAGTTCTAAGGATATAACTGTACTCAATGTTTTAACGTATTTACTAATAATGCTTACTAGACTTTATCCAATTTTGATTCGTATGATGTATTTTAGTTATAACAATAAAAGTGGCAACTACTGAAGCCAATGGCCAGTATTGTCAGATGGCAATGAGTTGTGTCCAGTATTACACAAAGTATATAATGTTCCTACTAAAAACATTATATCCGAGTAATTTATTTCTTATAATGACAACAAATACACAGATGTAATGTGTGCCTTTAGTTAAAAAAGCTGTAAATTATTAATTGTGTAATTTGTATACAACAATAATGAATAATAAAAATTCATACATTTTTTTATTACTACTGAACTTTCAAATCATAATTCTGTTTTTAAAAACTTTCTCATTTCACTCTTTTGTAAACGTTTATTAAGCTTCGTCGTAACAGACCCGACCGATATCATTTTTCCGTTTAACAAAAAAAAAACGGACCAGAACTTCTACGAAGTCATGAAATGTGATCATAAATTTTTAGGGAACCCTGAGCCTACCAAAACGAAGTCGCAAAAATTCTTATCTTTATGGACACAAATTTAAGGTATTCGGATCCCGGTCGAAGCTATATTATGACCAATGTAAAACATCGGAGACGTTAGAAGCCACATAAATACAGCCAAGTAAAAAGCTCAGGATTTAATTTATACCGTTCCTTTTGTTAATATATTACTCCTCTGTATTTGTGTATTTCTAGACTTATGAGGTTTCGTTGGTCTTAATGATATAAACCACAAATTATGTATAATATATAACCTTTACAGCTATACAATTATTTAAGAATGATTCACTTTAAAAAATCAACTAACTATCAATGACTTCGTCCTGTGTATCAAGGCTGTAGTAAGTAGTTATTCAATATAAAGATATATGGGGTAATTTAAAAATTCGCTTACTGCTTATTGTGTCATGCCTAAGAAATTATTAGGACAACATTCTTCTTTGTAACAATAAAAAGATTGTTACATAAGGTAAAAACTGCTTAAACTTATATTTCTGTTAGTAATTCCTATTACATACTTTAGTACCCATAAAAATAAATTATAATGGTTTTAAACTACAAATATCATATGACACCTTTGTCTAAACAAATTTCATTATGTTTCATTATTAGTTCTTTGGATCACATGATTGGAACTGGTAACTTAAGCGTTTATACATCGTTGTGAGACTGAATTTAAATAAACACTAAAATCCATTAAACGATAATGTTTTGTGATAGTCCAAATTATAAAAAAAAATTACATAAACCATATAGTTTATTTTTCATTGGCACTGCTGTAATTTTGTTATCATATTTTGCATTTTATAATATTAAATCTTGATAGTGTGGCTATGAGAAGAGCTTTAAGTGAAGAATAGGTTTCATAAGTATTGAGTGTTGTCATTCTTATTATAGCGAGTTTTATATACATCACCTAAAGCTTATAATATGAGATTAACAAGATTTCATGTAATTAAATGAACGTAACGGCATCCGAACACAAATATTTCAAATAGAATTTTAAACGCAAGAATATAAGATATATACCTAATATTTACCACCAACTTAAGTATTAAAATAAGCGACATTTTTGAGAAGTACAAGTATTATTACATGTTACATAGTTATAATGAAACTTACTGAATGTAATAAAGAGAGGTTCAATAATTAAATGAGCATACATGTATATACAAATTAAAGGACTAAAAATATAGAGAAACATTTTAAATAACTGCTTACGTTTTATTCCATTTGAAATAATTAGAGAATCGGAAAATGATTGTCAAGAGCATATATTTCAAGGTATGCGACAGTGAAGTGGGCACGCACACGTCACACAAAGCCTTCAGTAATTTGTTACCCTTCCTACCCGGACCACCTTGCTACGTCCCCACTTTACTGTAGTAATTTGCGAATCCATTTGAAGAATTTATTGCTAACTCATATTTATTTGTAGAGATCTTTTTAATTTATTCGAAAATTGTTATTCATTGAACATATAGTGGATTACATGGAATGTATAGTAGCAGTATTATGTTTATATATAACCATCGAGTATCATGAAAAAAAGATCAAATCAGTCATTTAATATTACTTATTGTTATTAATATATAATATTCTATTATACTTTCGTAATAATTTCAAAATTATATTAAGAATGACCATAACATATTTATTTATTCACGGTAATATTATTTGTCATCACCAATTTGGTGTAATCGATTTTTATATCATAGAATATATTAGAATCATTTACCTACGTAGTTATATATATAGTATATATATCTATCTGCAAATAAAGCATACAACATCACGGGATGTATTTACAAAATACGCACAATTTTTCATATGAGCCAACCAAATTTCTAATTAGTACTTTTTATTGTATTTGTGAACTTAAGCAGTTTACCTGTTAAATTAAATAAACACATTCAGAGTACCCTTCATACTATAGAGTACTTGTATACTTAATGGAACAATGTGAACAGTATATATATTTCCAGGTGTGTGAGAGTAAAGTAGGTACGTACGCGTCAAGCAAAGCCTTCGGTAATTTGTTACCCGTCCCGGACCGCACTCACCCGTCCGCGTCCCCACGTTGCACGAGTAATTTGCGTACATACCGTGTGAAAACTTTATCCAAGTCATGTTTATTTGAAGAGTCATATTTATTGACTGTGAATACGAAAATTTGTTTTATATATTCGTAAGAAGTTTTATTATAAAGCATGGCATATACAAATGTTCCTACTACATAAAAGTTGTTCAACGTTGAAATAAATATAATTGTGTACTAGCTTTTGCTAGCTAGTTTGTTCGCATTAATGTAAATTTGATCAGGAACAATACTTTTCCATATTAAAGGTATCCTATATCCTTTACTGTATACCCTTGTCATTTTGTGTGCAAACTTTTGTGATGATTGATTTAATAGTTAATGCGTGAAAGCGTAACAAACAAACAAACTCCAATTTGCAATTATAAGGATTAACTAGCAACCACTCACGAATTCGTCTGCATTAAAATTCAATAAGAAAAAAAAAGGCTATATCATACACGGATAATCGAACATCCTATTAGTGAAAGATTTTTTAAAATTGGATCAGCAGTTGCAGTGATTACCTAACAAACAAACAAAAACAATTTTTATATAAACAAATCAAATTCAATGTGTACAATATTAAAGGAACGAATTTCGTAATTTAATTCTTTTACACAACGCATAATACAGGGACAGTAAACATTAGTGATCTATTTAGCAACATGTCGATGAGATAATCTCTAAGCACGCCTTTTATACTGAAGTAATTTACTTAAATATCGTTATATTTAAAACCTTCTAATAACTGGATTCGCGAACATAATAAAATAATTCAGAGAAACCTCACGAGCGAATCGTATTGATACGGATGGTCCGGAATACGGATGAAGCCGGAAAGCCTAAATCCCGAACAAACGTTACAATCGTATTGACATAATTAACGGCGAAAGTTACAATGTTTTCCTTGTTTATTAATCGTGCTTCTATTTTCTTAACATTTAGAAGAGATAATTTATAATATGTACATATGTTTATAAATAAAGTAGCAGGCCCGGCGGACGTTGTCCTGCCCTGATAATAAAAAATATATAGTTATGTGCATGAAACTCTTAAGGTAACCAATGTATTTAATTTGATAAAGATTAATAGTGTATCCGCCTAAATAGTCTTCCAATTATGTCATTATACGTGACTATTTTTAAAAGATAGATGGGTATAGTAAGCTATATATGCCATTGTAGACATTTTTGTACATCTATAAAAGAGAAATATCTCCATATACATTATTTTGTTATATCTTAAAGCGATTAGACAGCGTTTTCGACGAAAGCTCCCATGCGTCTTGACTTTTTCCGATTCTTTTAACAATTATCATTATATTTCAACTAATTTACAAAAAAAACCTTGACAAATTATATACCTAAACCTTCTACTTGAATTACTCTATCTATTTGTGATCGCATTACAATACGTTCAGTAGTTTTTAGCTTATCGCGAACATCCAGACAGACAGACAGACGCAGGCGGACAACTTAGTTTTATAATATGTATGTATATATAAATATAATAAATTAATAAATAACGCACACCAACTGTTTGGTGAACTAACTACACAGGCTTTCATTAAGATAGAATGACAATGACATAAATACCAAATACTAATAATACAATAAAGTGTATAATATTTTCTTAACGTTTTCGCTTAAAATCTATTTACAGAACTACTCAATTCACGGCCTTCATATTTACACAATGCATTTTAATTATGGTTTTTATACTACAACAGCATGAGCGGTTGTGGTTGACCACTCTCAGTGTTATCTCTCCTCGCCCATTCATTATTCAGCATCGATCGGAACGACGCGACTCACCGACCTGTTCACATATTCCATTCATTCGCTCCTTTTGCCAATTCACTCTTTAACACCTTCTTACGGCTCGCTTCACGAACTGAATAAAATAACTTTACCGTAACCTCACGAGAAATTCCTACTGAAATGGATGGGTCTGAAATATTGGAACGGTGAACATACATAAATATAATTGCGTAATGAACCGCAAAAATTTACCTCATATATATCGTGATGTAATTAATATATGTTCATGTTGCAAAGGAAAACATATGAAATGTAATCAAGGTATCCTTTTTAGCTTAAGAAATCATAAAATGTATAGAGAAACAAGTGTCTGAAGATAATCAAAACAGTCAAGGGAACGTCAATATTAAGACAACATATTTTTTAAGATAGCTTTGCCTGTTTGGTCTCATGAAACATGTAAATGTTGAAACAATGACAAAAAACATAAACAATGCAAATGTATGTCGATATAAACTGTCTCGCCGCGTCGGAGCCGAGTGACACCGACTTTTGCGGATTAACTCATAAAAGTAGGGAAAAGAAAAAACACTTGCTAAAACCCGGTGTGAATGCATGAAGTGTTCAATCAAGCGGAAGGAATTTTGAAGGACAGAGAAAAGTGACCTCTACTCATAGTAAATGACGTAATGATAGGTAGATATTCAAACGTTATATAGGTACATACTAAATCTTCTATATTTATATATATAAAAAGCTATAGAGGTCTGCCGTTGTGTATGTATCATTAAAAAACATTATCACAATATCTTCGTTTAATATAAAGTTATTATACTTTTAAGAAACTACACTTTTTATAACCACTCATTCAACGATGTGTGTTTTCTTGCTGAAGAAATGGAACAAGTGGCGTTATACTTATGTTGTATCGTCTGTACATAATATATATTGTAAAAGTAATAAATTATGCAGACAAGTCGTGGCTATCAGTTAGTGTAAGATAAAACGTTGATATAAGAAAAACACAGTGAACGAAACAAGAAGTTTATAAAAAGTCATTCGCCCAAAGACGGTAAAGAAATATTTAAACTACGCTAAGGTCGATAAGAACGTGATATGAATCAGAGTAAGCCCTCGTCTCGCTATCTATTTGTCCGTGAAACGTTTAAAAATGTTCCACCTATTCTCGTAATTTTCACACGAAATTGAACCCGAGGCGTCATCGTACGATTTATTTCGTGGACATGCTCGGGTTTTCTGTAGATAAGAACGTCTTGAAACTGATACTGAGCTCATCTAATGAAAACTTCACGATCCTCGGGGCGTCCTGCCTTTTATTCCTTAAAGACATAAAAAGTAATGAGGTATTCCATATTTACAGCTGCTGCTTTCTACTGTTCGTAGTAGTTCAACTGGAAACAAGTTCTTTAATAGATTTTTTAACTCAGTATCTCCTATTTATTAAACACCTTTACATAATAAAATTGTATTTTCTTTGCGAATATATTCACTCATATCTTTTAATATTTATACACGACAATTATATTTACGTTACGAACACGTCATTTTGTTAATTCTTGTCTTGTTAAAACTGCATGTAAAATAATTTGAAGCATTAACAAAAACAATACATCCAAGAACTTACAGTATGTCACATTCCGCTAAGTAGGATTAAAATCGAAGACCCTTTTGCCTTTCAAATACCGAATAGGAATATTTTCGCAGAAATTTGCTATGGGACTGTAGCGATGTACCAACCCATATGAATATATCAGATTAACGATTGTGTAGGGAATCCGTTTAGTTGTTGCGTAAGAGATGTAATTAAAATATCTACAGCTATCCAAAAATAACGCGTTTAAGAAAGTTATATACATATAAATTGAATATAACATCAATTTATTCCGAAAGTATGAAGTAAAAACATAACATATGGTAAAAGGAACGGATATAAATATATATTTCTTATTTTTTTATCGAATTCATAACACAAACACGTTTGCTGGTTCCGCTCAACGTTCACCAAAAGTTTCGTGTGCGTTAACAAATAAGGGCGAAAGTTTTAATTCGAGTTTTATTCATTTCTTACAAAACACCTAGGTAATACTAAAAGCCTCGTATAATTATTATTTATCTACTAATAGACATAATTATTAAAGTATGTAAAAATATATTTAAAAATATTAGTACGTAAAATATTACATACATCAATAAATAAAACAATTAAATATCGCTGTAAATAATACTCATTCTACTTAAATATACATACATGTATTTTAATCAATTGTATAATTCAAATGTATCAACAAATCCATAATCAACAAATTATGTAATTATAACTTCAAATTATGTTGTGAGAATTTATTAATATTACGGTTAAATGATTTACCACCGAGATCAGTGATAGTAATTAAGTAGTATCTCACTGTTCGACAGACCGAATGATTTACAAATCCCAAACGCCGGTACGTGCCCACACATATAATCCGCCCTACCCTTATCACTAACGTTCCTTACCGTTTCTCATAAATTTTATCACTCCAATGAACGGATGCAAGCGAATGCCTTCTTTCTTTGACTCCCTTCTTCACGAAGTTAACGACCCGTGAACTCTTAAGGAACTCCAACAGTTTTTTTTTTAGCTATTAACTGAAACACTTCATACAGTAATAATTATTCACTGAAACATTCCACTATACCGCATTCATGTTATTTACTTTTATACACTTTTTAATGAAAGTTACCAAAACTGAATGTACGTTTAGAATATTTAAAAAGTTTTCCACTAATTTTAAACTATACAATTAGAGTATTTAAATGTTTTTAGAACACGAAAAGTTCATAAGTGTTTTACACTAAAGCAATTCCTGTGATGGTAGTGCTTAGAGGTTGTTCGAATGTTATCGCGTGTTAAACGCCAAACGATGCCGCAGTATGAAAACCACGAGACCGTGAGCAGTCGGTTCCGAAGCGGCCGGCTGCGGACTGCGCGGATGGTAGAGAATCTGGTCGCGAGGTCTGGCGAATCCGCCCGCACCCACCGCCGCAGCGCAAGCGCCCCGCGGAGATCGATACACCCCGCTCATACCACTCTCGCGCCCGCAGGGGTGTCACCACCCACACACGCACTACCGCTAATCGCAACGCTCACACTGAAAACTTATCTCTACTTGCGTGCGTTGATTTTTCGAGTTTTGCAGGTTACCCCATTCAAACCGAAAGTTAAATAATACTTATCAAATTATCCTCCTTGGACTGAATTCAAACTTCTAAGTTTATCAATTTATCATAGAAGTACCTATACATAATTGTAATTAAAATAATAGCTTTTTACTTTCCATTTAGGATTTATAAATTATTTAAAATCCGTCGTGATATTTCAGATAAGCAATTGAAATATTCATGTTCCGTTAACATGACTATTACGACATTCGCCTATTATATTTGAAAAAATAGCATTTTCCTTTATACAAGCATAAGCTGAATAAAGACGCCAGAAATTTGCATATTCATTATTAAAAAACTTATGTTATATCCCATCCCATTTAATAATATATTGTTTTATTTAGAGTTATTCATTTCTGTTAACATTAAAGTAAATACAAAAAAGCAAATTATTGTACAAAAACGTAATATAAGAGTAGTTTTCTGGTAAACACGTAATCCAAATTTATAGCACGCTTATTCAGTCCACGATAACCACTCCTAACGTCGATACAGGCTAAATTGTATTACACAAAAAGGAATCAGTCTCACAAAGGCCCTGCCTAAGCTCCCTGAGGATTCTTGAAATGTCTAAATACATGTGAGCGAACCGTTTTTATTCTTTGTGCGTTATAGTCGACAAAATTCCTTATAAACTTTATATTATAAAATTTAAAGCTTCTAAGCCACGTTCGTATTTACTAACTGCCCGTCCCGGTCTCGCAAGGGTATACTAATGAAGAAAATGGCAACTAATCGTTAATCTGTCAATATCCTTGAAGATATCTCTACTGTCGTCTGTCTCACTCACAGACTCACTTTTTTATAGAGATTTTTAACTCATTTTTTTTTCTCTTTTTCGTACGATTTTTTCAACATTTTCTTTAATACAAAAACCTTGCCCTGACAAGCACAACAAAAAATTAATTAACCAAATAAGTTCAAACATTCTAAAGTAATGCGCTTACCATAGATTAGGCAATTGAATTTTATTTATATATACATTTTTTAACTTACGCTTTCGTAGGCTTGAAAATAGTGTACAGTTATGAAATTAATTATTTAAATCTTTAAAAAAACATTTGTGTGATTAAATTATATTTTAAATTTGTTGTTTTGGTTTTGTTGTTTCATGGAAATATATGTTTTATCTGGATGAATTGTATACCGTCTTTTATTTTTTGTCATTACTCCTTAGCTATTTAAAAAAAAACGTAATGATATGTAGTTTGGATAATAGTGTAGAATGTTGTTTATCTACTGATTAAAGTCTCGGCAAAACCGATTCAGCCGTTTCAAAGATTAACTCGGACAATAATCAGTCATTTCAGTTTTATTTATATGTATAAATTACATGTGTAAAAATCACTTTATATGTAAATAGAGAGTATAAATTAAACCGACTCAGTGTATAACAAACCCTCCACATTACAATTTAATCACGTAATGATGCCATACATGACATTCCTAAGATTATTCTCATTTAGGACAAAATATCAGTTTTAGGTATAAAAAAATATTTGAACTAGAAGACGCCCGCGACTTCATCTGTGTCGCTTAACAATGTATTTTATGTACAGAGGAAATTCAGAAGCACTACACTGCTTGTCCCACTTCTCTACGGCAAGAAAACATACATAATTGAATGCATAATCCTATAAAAATCGTATTTGTTTAAAACTTTAATAACTGTATATTAAATGAAGCTATTGTGTCATTTGTTTAGATAAGGACCAAGTACCTAAAAAGAAGTTGTAACTAAAATCTGTACAGTAGGTTCTGTGTGCGTGGTTTTGCACCCACAACGTTAGAGCCTCTATAATTTTATTTATAGAAATAAGACAATAAAATATTTATAATTCATCAGTTCTATATAGTAGCATTCATCAGTATTTATATTCGTTCATATATATTTGGTTAGTTTTAAATAACATTTTACTAAACTATGATATTAACAACACAACAAGTAGTTAGGTAGAAAGGAATAGTTATATGAATTAAATTTAGTATTACGGTTTAAATTATACAACATACTATCATATTTCGAAACTCGTTAGTTAGCGTACGTTAGCCTGATCAGTATAAAGCAGTAGCTTCCCAGTGAGATAATCTTCTATTTCAAATGACCATAACGTTGGGGCTACTCACTAATAACATTTAATAAAAAACATTTCTAACAATTTATATTATTATAGATATAACATTTTATATTTTTTAACATAGCAGAACACATGTTACAGTTTGTATTAAAATCATTTAATACAATTTGTCACTCTTCACATATCATTTATATATAATGAAAATAATTATAAAAATATACACAGAAGATATATAAAACTAAACAGTTTCAGGAAGGTGGCTGTTACTAATTACGTGACTTCAACACGAGGAAGGGATTCGGAGAAATATCCCGAAAACTTAAAAAATATATATGTATTATAATATATATATATATATATATACGTAAATAACATTTTGTTTAATATATTAAATATAACCAACATTCCCATAGACGATAACAATATTAACATTTAAGTATTCAGTGGTCACACATCACATCACTTAAAACAAACTGAATTATTAAAAAATTATAAAGTAAATTACACGTGACAGAAATGATACTGTCACGTCTTACCAAATCTCACCGAAAGTCCAAATTTAAAAACACATCTGACGCAGTTAATGGACTTCAACTAGCAAATGATTTTTCTCTAAAAATGGTAACAAAAATAAGGTACCATGGCACTTCTAGGAAATTTTATAACAATGAGAAATAATCGTAGCATTCGTTTACGCAACTTAATGATATAGTCAAGTAAATTCGCTATTATAATACGTTATAAAATCACAATGAAATTGAAGTATCTGTTAGTTTTTGCATTAAAAGCTTAAAATACCAGAAATGTTATGCTTACCAACCGGATGGTGTGGCATGACAATTGTGTCCAGCTGTAACCATCATAAACTAAGTATAGATGACATCCGTGATAGTAGCACGCTTAGGGGTGTCTTGTTCCGGTATCAGCTAGTGTATTTATTATATTCAGTAACCAAGTGTAGTAGTAGGAATTGTATCCAAATAGGTCGCTGACCGCCATGCACCGGTGGATCGAACTGTCACAATGACATACCTTTTTTGCTTTTCGGGATCAATCATTCTAAATTCAGATACCGAGAAGCTGAAGTATCAGCGGCGATTGCTGGTATATTAAACTAGGTTTTTGTTTATTTATTCATTATAGGATTTAACATTTTACCAATCTTACCTCTCTTAACCTCTTGTTAAATGACGATGTGGTCTGAAATGGTAAACACGCTAAAGCTAGAGGGGGACTAGCTCCCTGGTGGAGTTGCCGGAACATACTTATAGGTACTTGGCGACAGATTTTCAACTTGAGGGTGGTAGCTAGCCAGATGGGCATAGAAAAGACTTACCACCATGCGATGATTAGTATTTGGATTCTCCTATATTTACGACTAGATACAGTGTCGTGCTACAATAGAAAAAGAGAATTGTGTATAGCACTCAACTCGTCAAGGAGTAATAAATTGTCTTCCCAAGTCCATGTAACAGCGTCTACATTCAAAAAGCTTAAGTACATGTATTTTTTTTTACAGATTCTATCGAGTTTCTTTTCCCATTCATACATATCTTATATCTTTGTTACATTTATTCACAGTGTTCAGAAAACATTACAACTCAGACAGAATTGATGCTCTTCATGAGGTAGTATATAAAGTACAAGGCAAAAGCAGCTACAATCATGAAGACAATAATGATCATGCAGGCCTACATACCAGAAGGCTGGGTTTAAACCTGTTGATAGCAAATCGTGACGTAGATACTAAAGAGATTCATTATAATACGCTTATCTCATATTTGCTGGTACCTTATTCTGGTATGAATGTCCTACGAATATACTATCGTTAGTTGATACTTTCATTATTTCAATGTATCCCAACGTTGAAATATAATACATCTCTTGTACGAATATTATTATCATAGCAGGAAAGGTTGGTACTATTTCTTCCTACACAAGCAATTTTTTGTTCGTGTACATACATTAATACTTAACACACCCATATTTTATTACAGCAAGGTGATGTTTTCTAATATACAGACATTCTCACGGAGGAGTTTCAATGTTACGAAAAAAATTGCACTATTTAAAATGGAATAATATTGGAAATATAAAATTGCCGAACATTTAAATTTAACCACTATGTTGAAGCACGGATATGAGGTATAAATACATCGCGTCACTCATTGTAATATAGCTTACGAGAGCACCTGTTCTCTGTATATCTTTAAAATAAGAGAGTTTAATTGTCATTAATTTAGACACGTAATGTCGGCTGCCGACAATCGTCGCCACATATATTATGGAGGTACTTTTATTTTAACAGTTGGTTGAGTGAATGAGTTACGTGTCTGACCCATTTTAGCTATCGTAAATTGAGAAATAAACATTTTATTTTTTATTTAGAAGAAAATAACACATCGCCCTTTTTTCCTTAACGAGTTATAATAAGCGTAATATATATAACTAACATGTAACATACTATGAGATAAAAATTTGTAGCGAACAGAAAATGTAGGTGTATATGTTTGTCGTATAAAATATTCTTAGCCTCATCTTTTGAAAACCTAGTTATTTCAAGTATCGAAAACTGATATCGAATACAGATTATTTTTACAAATAGGCGTCCGTCCCAAATGTCGTAGACGGTCAGATTTGACATAACCTTTGTCGTATTTTATATATGTTGAGATATCTGTGTCCTCTATAAGGTAACATCTGGCTTGAGTTACGCAGGTAAAATTCTTGTGAATCTATTTTTACAATACGAAAAACTACTCAGGGAATGTGAATATGATTGGAATATAATTTTATGGAATATGAAATATTCGTCTGGACACAGTGGGCACTGACTATTGTAATCGTAATTTTATACATATTGCTTATATTGGTATTTTAAAAATGTATGTACATTACACAAATGTACACTGATAATTAATTAGAAACCAAGTATTTCGATTAATTGCAATCGCTTTATTATCTGAATAAATCTTTGAATCTAAATTTTTAAACACGCATAAATGTAATAACATTTGAAACCACATTTAAATGTGGAAAAAGCCTCCAACGGCGTAGGATAACATGAGTAAAAATAGAATATGGTCTATTACTATTTAATTCAATTACACAATGATATAATATTTGATATATGCATTATTGTTTAAAATATACTTATTAACATATATCACAAACAGCTACACTCATATTGTACGATGAATTGGAAAAATCATAACAAGTAATGATGCAAAAACGGCGAAAATATTTATGGAACCGTGGAATAACTAAAAACTCATTATGTGGCAGGTGTTGGAAGACGAGCGGTAAAGCTATATTTATTGGTTTTCCTTTTACTGTTTTCTTAGTCCAATACACCCTAATATCATTTTATATTTATATTTCACTAGATACAAACCCGGCTTCGCATGTGTAGTAACGAAAAAACTAAGATCAAATCTTTCCTTTACAGTTAGTAGGACAATGTAATGATATTAAATGACAACTGAACAAATTAAGCTTACTCTATCGATTCTGTAAATATTTTTCAATATCGCTTACTTTCTACTGTCTCGCTCACTTTTTTGATGTATATAATTTTGAACCCAAATGTTCCACTTCTCCGTAGTCTTTTTGAAACATTTTCTTTCATACATCTGACAATTACAAACATAACAAAAAAGAATCGACCAAATAGGTGTAACCTTTCAGAAGTAATACGCTTACATACATTCGACAATTGATTTTTCTTTATATAGATATAATCAAAATACTGAATAATAAACATAATAGTACATTCAGTCACGAATAAATATTTATTCACTTCCATCTGATTGAATACTTTGTCGCCGTGGAAATGTGGAGACTACGTAGTGAAACGGATTGAAAAACACTGTACTGTTTATCTTCGACTTGAAGTTATATCTGTTAAATTTTGTCAAAACCATTTTTGTCTATTTTGAGTGGCGTGAACTATTTTTCTACGGATATAAAAAATATTGTATTTGTGGCCAGGATATAAGCTACGAATATATCCAATGTCATACCAACTGTAACAGTATATTCAGCCTAAATCGAGCACTAATACAGAAACTGATTCTTCTAGTCGCCTTATCGTCTCCGATCCAGCCGATAATGATACCTGTGAAGGTTTCCCATTTAGTTAATGTACTGCATACTCGTTTTTCTTGTGATATTACCCTCCATTTCGAACTTTGAAAATAAATAATTTACGATTTCATTATTTCGGCTTACAGAGTTAACTTGAAAATTTCATTTAATTATATTTTAATTAAGTTCACCCATTTTCAACCAAAATGAATAAACGAAACATGGTAATATAAATATTTATTAGTATGATGTAATTATTATTTACGACTTTCGTACGTAAAGGACAAGTTTGCACTTTCGAAGTTAAGAGTTCTTTGTTTGAGACAGAAAAGGAAACAACAATGGAAGGCCCGACAACAGAAAATTCCAACTTGCGTCTTGTTTGCTATACCTTCGGTTGAACAATTGAACACAACATACTGATGAGTAGTAACATGCGGGTAACAGCAATACCGACACAAGTATTGTTTATTCTTTATTTAGTTTAATACATAATCGTTAAGAATTATTTACATTATGAAGAGTTTTCATGCAATCTGTAAACAATAAGATTACTGTTTTATTACGACCGAAACTCTGTTTTAAATTGTATAATCTATAATCGTAAGACAAATTACGAATATTTCTAAACGTCGTTTTTGTACTTATTTTCAGTGGTGGACGACATTTTTCACAAAAGTTGAATTTTTTAAGTATTTAATACGTGTAGGATATGCATAAGTGTAACTGATGGGAGCTATGTCGATATCATAGGTGATTGCTTCTCGAGCGTTATTTGCCGCGAACTCGAACGGCGCTGTTTGCGAGGTAAACACTCTCAGCTCCCCAACCTCCCTTGCCCTCTGGCTACGTGTCAGCTACCGCCATGCGAAATGTTGTCGTACCACCTGTCGCTTTTATGGTTATATTATGTATTATTTATCATAATTCCGGAGTTTACAATATTCATATTTATTTCTCTCAAAAACGGAATCCGTTCAAACTGACTCGCTACTTTTCAATGCGTTCTCCTTCAAATAACGGACAAGTTCGTGCTTCTTGGGGTCCAGCTAACGTCTAATCTCGACTTTGGGCACTCGATTTACCAAGAAGCAAGAACAGCTGTGACGGAAATTTTGGCATCCTCTTTAAGGTCAAACAATACTGCCGTCAACTATGGGATGGATCGGCCAAATATCAGCTGGCCACTCATGATTCCATTGAGTGGAAGTGCTCATCACCTTGTCAGTAATGAAACACTGTGGAAGACAAAAATGCTTGACTTAGAGCATTGACAAAAAGTGTCTTGTCCCTCAGTGTTTTATAGGTTACACTTTGGAGAATGTGCACAGGAATTACGCCATATAATTCCATTAGACAACTAAACGCTGTGAAGGCTTTCACTCTTATGTGGTTCATATTCCCGTAATTCGTAAATGAAACTCATTCCCAATGTCTGTCATGCTACAACTTGGGAGTGTTCAAGAGTGAAGTGAATAGGCATCTAACGGGTAAGCGCGATCTATCTTCGACCCCATCTTCACTTACCAACAGGTGAGATTGAGGCCAAGTGTGTGCCTGTGCGTTAAAAGAAACTGTAACAGTAAACATGTAAAAAAATCACTTTTTATATATTTACCAAATTGCAAATATTCCATAGATTTAAATTTGGCATAAGACATCAATTTCTTGTCAGTACCCAGCATTTCATTTGGCGTTGCTTTGGGAAAAGAATGAGACGCTTGGCTGAGATTAGTTGTGTAAAGCTTTTTCTCTATCGCTCAACACAATGACTACAATAGATAAAGATTGGTCTTCCCACCGATATGTCAAAATTAATGTCAGGTACTGCACGCATATATCAAAAGAATACTCCATAAGGCAGCATGAAACAGAAACAAAATCGAACTATGAGAGATCTGCCCAGAATTGCCAGCGTTTGGACCTACAACATTAATGGTAAAAAACATTCGGCAACTGGATTCTGAATTTGGATTAATTTCTCGTTTATAACTTGAGCATAATAAATTTTTTCAATGAAGAAACTCATAAACTTTCTAAAACTATATTGTTTTATATTATACAAAAATTATGCAATGTTCTTCTTGAAATGTAATAACACCGTTGGCGGAAGCCGATAAAATGTTTATTAAATTACAGTATTTGTAAGCAATGTCTGTAAAAATGCAAATGACTCGAACATAAATGCGCGGTTGGAATGTATCGTGCAGGTAGCAATCGGTTTATCTCGAGCATTTGTTTTCCAAACAGCACAAGCTGCAATAACAACTCGTTCGCCTTTCCTAGAAAAGAGTAATACCATCAATATTAAAATGATAAACCGAAACTCTGTTAGAATATCAGAACAGTTAATAATAAAAAAAATCAAGTAATTGGATCAATTAAACATACTCCGCTAATAAAATTGACAATGTATTACTTATCTGAATTTTAAACTTGCACTAGTTATTCGTCTACTTTTTAAATTGAATTTTATGATACTTTAAAACACATATTTTATAAACTTAGGTTAGTATTGTAGTTTGTATGAAATGCCTATCTGTTAATTTATATAAGGATATCTTTTTATTCGCTGCTTACAACTTACAGACACTTATAGAGTTAAAGAGAGAGTTGGATGTGTAGCTTTAAAAATTATGATCATGTTCATTAACTTTATCTCTTTATATTAAGAACATTATGACAATAGTGTACAATACATTCGAAAAAATGCAATTTTTCCTGTCTTCTACTCTACCTACTTAAATTTATAATCTCAAAACTTTGAATCATTATCTGTATGAGAATAGTACCGAATGTTAAATATTTATTTTTATTAAATACTAGCTGTGGCCCGCAGCACAACATGCGTTTTTTTTTTATTGTATTAAATGAATTTAAAATTATGAGAAGAGGTAAAATTACAGAAATGCCTTATTAAAAATATTTTTCTATACGACACGCAGGCCACCTACTGTAACATGTATCGTTTACATTAATTATGTAAATACTTGCAGAGTACCGAATAGGATTTAGCATCGATAAAATATTTGGAACTTTAAACCAGTATATAGCCCCTCAGTGCTCACAATACATAAGAAATTAATGAAAATTTCAAGCTGAACAATATCTCTCAAAAATGTTATTATGTAGTTATAATATGTCCATAATGTCAATATAGGTAAATTCTTGCGACCATACAAAAAGTAACCGCTTGTCTGTTGTCTAAGTTAGTTCTTATAACTTCAGTTATCTGCCAGTGAAAGTCCCGAGAAAATCGGTCCCAGCGTTTTGGAGATAGCACTGGGGGCGAAGCCACGGGCAACAGGTAGTCTAAAGTAAATAGCCTAAATTACTTCTTATAAAGGTTAGACTATATGCCAGTGAAAGTTCCGTGAAAATCGGTAAGACCGTTTTGGAGATAAAAGTACGCGCGAAGCCACGGCTGCTTAAAATAAAATGTAAATCGAAATAATCACAATTATTTAGGGTTTTGATTCTATAAACTACTTTAATATTATTACAATTCGGACAACGTGGGTTAACTACCATTTTTTTTGCTCTGACATTTAAAGCCGTAGCATGAAATTATACAGTCCAGGGCCCTAGAAAATTTCTCAATCAAATTCAAAGATTTTCTACACCCTAACAACTGTACCGAGTCATTACATTTGTACCAAACAATTATTTCCCAACTCCAGTTATTCACTTGCCTATTTTTAAAATTGTAAATATTTCCTTTTAATCGAAAACGGTCCCTCTCCCGATCCCTACCCTGTTGAAAGCTGAAATCCATTCATCATTTAAAAAAATATTTTCTGTAACCCCGGAATGGGCCGACGAGACTAAATAATGACATTGCCGAGATTTTAGCACCAATAGAATCAAACCCAGAATCTGCCGCTGGGTTATTTATTTACGCGTCCATATTTTTATTTCCTATTTTTACCAGGGTCATAATTTGTTACACGTATGCTACTTATGCGACCATTTTAGAATAGTAATATTATCTAGCTCACATGTATAAATTTATAATACATTTTCAAAACATACTTTTCATACCTTAAAAAAAAGCCTGGTTAAAACGTTGTATTTTTTATATTAGACGAAGTAAATTAGTAAAAAGTAAAGGAATATTCATTTAAATATAAGTGCCGTTTTGTTTCAATATATATATATTATTCCAGAAGGAACAAAATAAAAGTTTTAGTGATGACAAATAAGAGTAACCTGTATCACATCTAACGCTCCCAATTCCGTTGTTTTGTCGACAACTTGATTAAGAGTCTCCGTAATTATTTCCGGTGGAACTTTTCCTTGTCTCTATACCTTTTGTATAATAGCTTTGTTACATGGAAATACTAAATGTAAGTATAAAGCCTAAATATATAAACAATGGACACATTTCAGCTAAAACCGAATTCATAAAAAATACACGAACAAAAAAGAGTATGAATACATAAAGAAATATTGGCGTATCTTTGGACTTGTGAATGAGAATATTTCGGTGGAAATAAGCAATTCTTATAAGTCAATGTTTAAACACGTTAGATTGTTTAGAGACAACATTCCCAGATATATTATTCCTCACTCGTTGAGCTGTCTATCGATGTGTCAATATGTGAGTAAAATCTTTCCAAGCGAAAATTTAGTTGAAAGACTTTTCCAGACGTAAAATATTGCGATGACCGGCTCATGTGACCTCTCATTCATACAGATAAATAATGTTCGGCTGTGGCAAGTAAATGTATACTGCTAAATATATTCTACTCTTGTACTGAAGTGCTTAAGTTATTTTTTTATTTTTATAGCCGAGAACATTTTTCGAAATTTTCGAAATCTTATTATTAATTAACAAAATGAAATATTTAAGATAATTTGGTTATATTATTGTAATGCTAGCTTAAAATATGAATATATTACTCTAATCATAAAAATCATGGTACGTTAACGTGACAAATTAAAACTGAAAGCGTCGAATATAACGTCACAGTTGATAGAATAATAAAGTTAGTTTATAGTCTTCGCCAAGGCCTGTAAATCTTGTGAATTGCCTTACACAGACGTGTGAAGTGATAGCAGTGACAGTTCAGACACAAAGGCTATTTATCATTACAATACGTTTATATTTATTTTCATGTATAAAAAGAAAACATCCATAAATAATCCGTTTAATTTTCCATTTTGCATGAATAGTTACAAGTCTTAATAGTATTGTAAGTTGTACTTTATTAAAATCACAGCTGTTTATGTCATTATCTTGTCAATAAATTTTAACATGCTTATATACTTATAGGGACCGTGACTCATGTGATCTGGTGAGAGAGTCAATGGAATATCTTGAGTGTTTATGCGCGTTAGACGATATTTATTTTATTACAATAATTAGCGCCATTCACCATATCTTAAAATTTGCTACATTCATTATAATTTGTATGGGTTCCATCAAGCCACCTTCACTGTGTATAATATCAACATTAAAATAGTAGCCAACCGAGTGAATCTCAAAAGAACCCTATTGTCATAATACGGTTGCAAAGCGTTATTTTTCTCCTAGGAACGTTTAGACTAATTGTTAGATTCCGTACACAAGTCCCATGACGAGACGTTGGAAAGCGTTAGCAGTGAGATTTTATCGTTTTAAATCGTTAACACAGAAGTGTTATAATAATTAAGCAATGTTTTAACTGTTGTATCACGTTTTCAATTTAATTATAAGAGGGTTTGTTTACTCGTCGAATATAAAAAAAACACGTAACCCGTAAATGAAAATAATATAACTTTAAGAGCAAAATTCATTAACAGTATTAGTTACTTATCTTGTATAACAAACGTTTAAATAAATTTGAACCTAGTAGGTATAATATATCATTACTTATCTTGTAGATGTTTTAATGTATTAAGTTTAGAGCCGTTTTCCAAAATATCAACTCCGAAATTACTTGCAATTTATTGAATAAAAGATATTACTATAACTAAAAGGTATAATAATACACAGCTTTACTTTAATATTTCTTTGTGACATAGAACGATTTGGAAGTATACAAGATCGCGCATTTCTCAGCTTAAAAATATAAAAGAATATAGTATTTTTACGGTATAAATTTCATCAATTATTGTACATATAAAATAATACAAATATAGCGTTACTCTTTTGCTATGTATACGCAAGTAGTAGTTTAATGTTTTAATGCAGACAATAAAAAAAACCCATAGATTTGTAATATATCCTCAATTTTAGAAATTTACCTAAATAGTAGGCCAAAACAGTATTGGTCGTCGAATCGATTTGCAACACTACAAAACTTTTTGTAGTAAACAGTGTTGCACTGAAATGGTTCAGATGAGTCTGCGTTGAGTTTCATAAAACCTCGTAAATTCACCCTTGCAGAGGTATCATCCAGATAAAAGTTTATTTATAGCACTGAGTTATTTATTTTCTGCACACGTCTGTCAGTCGACATAATCTTAATGGATTAATATTTTTGTGACTAGTTCAATTTGAATTAATATGTCTTTTGTCTAAGCCTAACTTTTTTGCAAACATGCTCAGAAAATTTTACTTTAAGTCTCACCAAGACATGTAAACGTTGACTATAATATTAGTCTTAGATTCCATTTAAAACGATATCGAAGTCTTACCAACAAATACCTTTTGAGCTTAAATTTTGAAAAATAAATTGATTTAACGCCAAGTGTCGACATATCATACTGCATTTTCCATGAGTACCGCCAAAGAAGAAAACAAACACATTTGTATCGCAGCGTAGCGCCAAATAAAACACTAATCTGAGTCATCGTAGCGTGTACTCTCCACGGAGATCTCTAACAAATAAAAACATTCAGCATACAATGGACTTCACGATAGCGCACGCGAAAAATCTATACCTACACAATTCTGTGCTGAAATTATTTCGCTCTTTTTAAACAATTAATACATTTCCAATTTAAATTTAACACCTTTATCGGTCTTGTTTAAGTAATTTTGTATACAAAAATATTACTTTTTGTTCTATATATTTGATTATAAACTTAGAAGTAATTTACCACGTAATGTTTTTAATAATACCATTATTTAAAAGAAAACCTTTGTATGTAGTTCAATGTATATGTCATAGGTATATATTTTAACTTTTTATGATACCGAGTTTTTACATGCCGCCTTACGGAAAAAAAATCCATAATTACACACACCTGGATTGCAACTGCAGAATTGTCTTATCAAAGTGATACTTTATTGACTCATCAATTAATAGGTTACCTTTCAGTACTTACATTCCCTAATTTCGTACATTGATATAACTGTCCATATTCCACATATATCCTTATACATACAGATACATATTATAAAACCTAGAGTAATTATACATTCAAATTATTTTTATTTAACAGTAGTAGTTACTTTAATTATGACGGACTGATGGCATATATAAATTTGTAAATGTTAGTCACAAAAAATGAAGTAAATGATTCGCAAAAAATTCAAGAAAATAAGTCAAATATCACTTTATAAAGTCCTCTTTGCTTTAGATTATTACAGCTTAGACGTCATTTACTTGAGGACGAACGCGCCAGACGTAGGTTTTTAGGAGACAGATATTCTATATAGTCCCAAGGCGAGTATTATATTATATAAGGTCGTCATTTTTATAATTTCTTGGAAAGCTTTTACCATATTACAAGTATATTACCATAGAAATAAAACATAACAAATCTGTATAGTATATATCAAAATAGAAAACTAAAAACATATCTAACACAATCTTTCACAAAATAGAAACGGGATAACATTGATGGAAATATCATAAAGAGAGAAGACATATACGTCAGTACGAATGCAAGAAAATGTCTATCATCATACAATCTAATTTATTCATGCGTTATTATTTCTTTCAATTTTCTATTGAACCTTTTAGTTTCATATTTATTTTACGTTTCATTGCTAACAATTGTCTTACACAAAGGCCGATAATGTTACTTTATTTGTATTGAAATTATACATTTAAAGATTATAAAAATTATATACAGAAAGATACAAAATTTGTCAATATTGAAAAAAATAGCAATAATAACAACTCAGGCTTATAAATTAATTTGATATTACATTTATGAATAAATCTCAACGTTTTTGGAATTTAATTTAACGCAGATAATCGAATAACTTGTCTAACAAAAACAAAGAGCAAGATCCAAAAGGTACCTATGTCATTTTGAGTTCATTAGATTTATTTACGAACTTACCTCCTTGAAATTCAAGCTTGTTAAAAGAAGCATAAACTGTCTGAGATATTAAAAGCGATATAAAAGGAAATATTGGATTATGCGCATATACTAATATCTTACTTTATTATTCTTTACTGTTACAATCCTCACCAACATGATGGTGCGGCGGTATCTCATTCGGCACCGTGTCAGTCGACGTGAGATTCAATCCTACAATGCACGTGAACCTTTGGTGAAGGTGTTTTTAATGTCCTTCTGACATATTCAATATACTTCGACAGCTAGTTCTCTCCAGGCTAACCGTATTAATTATTGGGCCAAATAATTACTTTACATAAGATTAAGGTGTTGTCAAAAGCTTCTAGAAAATGTATTTTCGTTTTTATATTACTTAACGACAATATTTTCTATAATTCTGTACAGCGACGGCAAAACATAGAGAACAAAAATAAAATATAACGTGACAAACGGAATACGACCACCCCGGAATCAATCTCACCAGATTTTTTTCCATTTATTGTCACAGACTGCGGTGGAAGATGGGAAACGAGAAAATTATTTGATCAATGCCTTGAAATACTTTTCGTATAAGTATCGAACGCAGAAATATGTGATGAATTATTAGTCAATAACAGCGAGATGAAATGTTAGTAGTTTGTGGATAAAGTATTTTATTTATATATGTTTCGGCATTTTTTTGGTAATAGGGTCTTTATGATAATCCTTATAATAAAACTATTATGAAATATAATAATAACAAGTACCCATTATATGCCCGCCCCGGCTTTGCCTAATTATTCCATAGAAGAAAATGAGACCTAATGTTATGTTTACAATACGATCATGTAATTAAATAAAATAGCAACTAAAAAACCGTACGCTAATCTGCAAATTTAGTCCCTATATTTTAATCTGTCTGCTGTCTTCTGTGTGACTAGCTTACAAACTTTTTTGTGTGGAGATTTTACCATACCGTACCGTACGATTTTACAGGCATTCATACAAACATTGTCTAACAGTTATAAACACGATAAAAAAGGATTAGCCAAATAGTTGCAGCTGTTCTGAAGTGATGGCTTTATATACATTCAGAAATTGATTTTTATTTATGTAAATATTGTGTTTTAACCGCTGGACTGTCCATATCCATAAAGGTTTAAGTTCCATACAAACGATCATAGAGTTCATGAGGCACAGGTCAACAGACTGTTGGCAGTATAAGCTTAATAAATACCTGATTTATTACAAATCGTTGTGAAATAGCACATTATGTATTGTAAAATTATTTTTTTTATGTAAAATGTATTTTTAAATGTTTTTCAATGTAGAAACGTTTTTTTCTAAATCATGAAATGTACGATGTCATGAAATTAAAAACATTATCCACCATTTTTAGATCTGGGTCTTAAAAAATCGGCCGAGGGTTTAATTTACACTGTCGTAGATAAAGTCTTAATTTTGTTTACTATTTGAAATATTTTTAAATAATTGTGTACTTATTTGAAAATGACACACTTCTTATACAGTGGTTTAAGCAGTCGTCGTCTCTTCGCTACTGTCGTGCTGAATGTGTCATTTCGAATCTCACTCTGAATAATTATTTATGGAATCCACAAATATTTACACCAATCTTATTCGGAAGTTTATTTGTTGTATGTTTGTCAGATCTCCCACAACAAAAGTACCGCTAAATCTAAGTGAATATACTTGAAGTTATTTAAATAATGCAGTTTTCAGTCATTTCACAAACACAATAAATTACATAACAAACAAAAAACTACTATTTATTCTTGTAATTTGATTGGACAATAGTAATAAAATAGTTATCTGGAAAATGTATATACTCCTAAACTTTAGTGTTTGATGTGGTACAATATAAAAAAAAGAAATTATAGTCATATTAATGGAAATAATATATATAGCGTGGACATTTTTAAAGAAATTAAATATAGCTATAAAATTTTCATAAATAAAATACATACATCAACTTTTCAATTATTAACATTATTGATTCATAAAAATGGATGGAAATATAACCAATATTTCATGCTTGGAACACGTTAATAAGTATTCACATAATCTCTAATAACTATGAGTACCAACTTGTGTTATCACATTACCGACAAACGGCAAAGGAAATCAATTGCAAGCAAGATATTTCAAAGACATCCGATTAATTGATTGTGCACAAAATTAGACATAACCTCTTTTGCATCCAACTCACGCATTAGTATTAATGCCTATTAAATACATTCATTATTACCTATAGTCAAGACCAATACAAGGTTCAATGCCCTTGAAGGTTGGTTGAAAACTTCAAAAAATTTAAATAATTTTACAAAACCAACTGTAACAAAGATATGATGTCAGCAAAAATGTTTTCTACAAAAAGAACGTCAAACATTCACTTTACTTTCAAAAAAGCTCTACTATATTCGGTTTAAATAAAAATAAATAACGCAACTTCAAAGTAAATGGAATAACATGGGTGAATATATGATAGATGTTTAGATACGATTATATCCCTTTTTGCCTTACACTTCGTAATATAGCCGCAGGCAATCCTTGATATATCTCATCGACGTTGTCGACGCGTCGTCGTTCAACCGAACAGTATCATATTCAAAATACGTACCTACTATATTATTTATATATAGAAAGCTAACTTCTCTATAACTACTCTCCCATACACACACACACACACACATACACAAATCGATAAATAGCCTTAATTCCTTTTATTATCTACTCTTCTATGTAAATATGTAAACATCAATAAAATTAAACTTAAATTGTTGCGTTATACATACATACTATACGAATATGTATGTGTACATATGTACTTGAATTATATGTATATATTTACTAACTTAGTTGTTTAGAAACTTACTAATCTAATGGTGAACTGTTTTTTCTGTCTAAATCAATTCATATCTCTTTGATTTGTTTCGTTGGATTTGATAAAAATTTACATGACACTGGCAAAGTTGTGGAATTTTCGACAGGGGCAATAAACTAAAAAAAGTCAGTTAATTTTAAGCTCTATAAATTTAAAAGAATATCTATTCACTTATTGGATCTAACTAGCTTACCCGCCCCGGCTTCGCACAGGTGTGCTAACGTAGAAATATAAGACCAAATCTTCCCTTTACAGTACACCCAGTGAAATAAAAAAAATAATGCAATAAAATGGCAACTGAGCATCTGAACATTAGTCTGTCAATCGTGTCAATATTTTTGAAGACCCCCTACTATTTCTACCTAACTCACAAACTTTTTCACTCTTCCTTAGCGATTGTTTAAATATTTCCTTTCATATGAACCTTGTACTGGCAATTAGAAATACAACATAAAAAGAATTAACCAAATAAAGGCAGCAGTTCTGAGATAATAGTCGTGCATACATTCGTCATATTCATGATTGATTTTATGACTTTTATTTATATAAGAAGGTAGATTACATTCATCATTCAAGATTCCTTGGTAAGTTTGTAATGGCTTTGTATGTTACATAAACAAGTATACATCTTAATTGAAATTTCACAACAAGGGCACCTTCCACTCTGAGTCGATGAGTGTCGGAACACAAACACAAAAGTCGTAACTTGGAATCTCTTAGAGACCTTCTTAATTGGATTTTGTTAAATCAGAGTAATACTTTTAAAGGTAGTAGTTATATATACAAAAGTCTAGGTAGCGATTGAAATACATATACTATTATTCAATATACTGAAATGTTATAGAGCACCAATATATAGACATAAATATATGTATATACCCGATTCATCATCATCATCATCAGCCTGTAAGAGACCCACTGCAGGGTCATAGGCCTCTTCCCAAAGGAAGGTATAGGGCATAATCACCACGCCAGCCCACAACGTGTTGGCAATTTCAAACTCTGAGAAATCCACAGTTCTATATTTTTCCCACATACGGTGGTACTACAAGAACATTTCTCAGGTTCAGGCTTCCTCACGATGTTTTCCTTCACCATCAGCCGAGAGTGTTACCAATGTAAATTAGTAAATGTACGCGAATTCCGAAAAATTTGTCGGTACATGCCGGGATTCGAACATGCGAACATCGGATTATTGATTCCAGCGGTCAAACCACTGGACCACCACGACTTATAATCCACCAATTATATTATTGTTAATGAAATGATTATTGGGTACAAGAATAATGATTTAAAATTTTCCCGTGTAGTGTCTGTCCCAGGTTCACAGGATCTCTTCATTATCCCAAAGTGAATACCACAACAAGAACATCCGGTATCGTCTCCTTACTTTCGATGGTGTAAATAAAATATAATATTTCATAATAACTTACACATTGTTGTTACATTTGCAAATATCCTTATTTAAAAGTTATTCTAGATTTTTAATGTGAAATTGCTTAAGATTCGACTGACACATAATTAAATCACGTTGGATGACACAAATTATTTATTTATTAAAAACGAATCCTATAATAGTAAACTTATAATAAAATAGTTTCTATACTATAATTGATATTATGTCTTAGGATTTGTAAGCCTGTGTTAATAAATAAATATATATACTGTTAGAACTGCTTAAATGAAAGTGTGTGTGAAAACCTCTATGGTGAAAACGGTTGGTGACGTAATATCTTATTCTTTTTTTTCAAACGATATTCTTTTTGACAGTGTTTAAGTAAAGTCCATATATTTCCAAAGTTATATTCAACAAAATATACGTCAAGCGCGCGTATATAGGTCATATACACAATATATTCTAATTTGTTTAAAATTTGAGTAGCTTTTGACTAAAAAGTTGTTGAACAAATAAAAATGTTAAATAATTGTAATGTAATTATAATGTTAGAACAATTCGGATGCACTAGTAATTATAACAAAAAAACACTATCAATATGGAAATATCAAAATGAAAACATTCACTGTGAATATGGTAAATCATAAAATCAGGGCTCATTTGTTCACACCAGCAATAGTTACATTTTATAGTCAGTTTTGTTACACTATTCTAAAAAAAACGTTTTTGCACGTTGCTGCGTTGGTGAGAAAAGTAAGTAAGTTAGCAACATCCTAAGCTTCTGACGTAAATTCTCATAAAAAAGTAATTTATTGTGGTTGGGGAATACCTAGAGCAAATTAAAATTTCGACTACCTTGATCTAAGAATAATAATAGTTAGGATACAATAGACATAATACTCACCGGACGTGGTCGCGGCATGTTTATATCTCTAGCTCGACTTTTACCTGTAATCTATGACGAATCCTAAAGCTCAACGCTCCCTTTGGTCGTTCCTTACTACCTCTTTATTATTTTGAATGACTAATCTTTAGGAAAAATTATAATATCCCTTTTACTACTGAAATTTAGAGTGAGTTCATTTTTCAATAACAGCGGAATTTATCAAAAATGATTATCTGTGAGTATGCTTACGATTGTGTTCAACTCCACCAAAATACTAAATACACATAGCTCAGTCGTGAATGTATTTATGTTTCATTGCACTATTTTTATTTTAGACATAAGACACTAAAAATGTCAGGAACTGTTGACTTACATTAAGAATATATAAAAAGAATTGCAACATTTGAAAATTGAACTTTTTGGCTTTAGAATACAGTTTATTTCATCTATTTATCACTTGTTTTTACATATTGGCACCATTTTATATATTGCGTGCCTACGTTATCATGAATTTAACTCGTGAAAATATTCATAGTATAACGGTTTTTAAGTGTAGTTTGATGTCTCAGCTGAGTGTCGCTCATCTTTCAACTGCTTCTGCTAATGAAGCACCATGCAAGTTGACTAATTATAGCTGGTTTAGAGAATTCCAATGCGATGATTTTAATCTCAGTGATAAATTTTGTGATGGTCGTCCGTCTACCACTGTTAACAACGTAAACATCGGTGATATACACAGTTTGATCGAAACAAATAGGCGTATTACCTACCATAAGATTCGAGCATCTTTAAACATAATCATATAAGTCAGGTACAATAAATCCTACAAAAAATATTTGGGTATGAGAAAACTGTGTTCTCGATGGATCCCTCACAATTTAACTGAGGCTCAAAAATCTGGTTACCAGATTCAACGAAGGCACAAGTCAAATTTGGTGTGGGACATAGTGACAGGTGACAAAACATGGATTTAAATCTACAAAGCCATAATAGACTGTTTGGGTCTTTCTAGGTGAGCCGAAACAAAGCAAAGTGACGAGTGTGCGGTCTACTGCAAAGTGAATGATTGATACTTTTTTGTAATAAAACTGTGGCTACTATCATTTTGAACGATCGTGGTACAGTTAGAATTGTATTATAAATTTCCCCTGAAAAACATATTTTTTTTTTAACTTTAACATTTTGTTCTCTATAATTCAATGTAACAACAGTTGTAATGTGTGATCTTCGGATGTTTTTAAAATACAAGAATAAGTATATCAAATCATTATAGATTTGTTGTGATGTATGGATCTAAGAATTAGGCAGCGAAGGAAGACTGTCATTGCTAGAGATAGGAATGTTAAGATGGATGTGAAATGTAACCAAGATGGAAAATAATACAAATGATCATAGCAGAGGAAGCATGAAGATCATATAGCTAGAAATGTGTTAAATATGAAGGCGGATGATTATAAAAGTATATAGAAAGGTCAGAAAAGGTATGAATGAGAATGGCTTGCGTAAAAAATGATATATGTTTAGAAGTTGTGAATACTGAGGTGATGGTTTATAAAGGAGACCTTTATCAGGAATAAGAAAAATAACTAATGTAATAATATACCACAAAACTTTCCAAGACATTTTTTTGTAATCAAAAAGAATTATAAAAAGCGCTTATATTTAGAATCAAATATAAAATTAACACCTTTATTCTTGTTCGACTAAAACATATATATATTACATAAACATTAATAATAAACATTTACTTACATAGTGTAATATTGATTCGTAGGTCTGTACCTACGTTAATAAAGAAGGCGTAAGGCTATAAAAGCGTTTCAGCAAGTATTCGTATCACGTACAAACTGTATGAGACATCGCATGATCAACCACAAATGAAGAACTCATACTACATCATATATTAGACAAGTTCTCATCTATATGTAGACATTAATTTTTAATAAAACAGATTGTTATAAGCTTATCTGTTTATGCTGTATGAACAATACATAACTTTATTAAAATCTTATTGATTAATATTACGTATTCAAATACGATTTGTAGTTTTTATACCTTCCAAAAACAATTTAGATTTAAAATGATCTTCTTTAAAAGCAAATAGATACAAATTATGTAAATGTTTTAGCAGTTGGTTTAACAAATGCTAATGGTCCCTCGCTCCACGCGACGGCCGCTTCGACCAGGCTTATAAAGTGAAATGATTCAAGTTATTGTTTGTACAAGAGTTAGTTGCTCCACTTGCTGCCTGCAAACGATAAGGTAAGGATTATGAAACAAGATCGTGTTTCATTATCACTTCGATTGTAATTTGAAGTTTAACCCCCTAAGCGTTAATAGGTAAATAAGTATTTTTTACGTTTCTGACTGTACATGATGTGGTATGAAAGTTAGATATAATACATTTTGGTAAGAATACATGGCATGTTTCAAACAATTATAGTCATACTACTGACATACTAAGCCCTACTTAGTCCGTTTTTTAAATGTACAGTTCATATAAATCAAAGATACTGCGTAAGTGTAACTCTAACAATTTTTTTGTGCGTGTAACTTTATATTTGTGATATTTTCTAAGATATTCATCTAAATCTTATGATATAAATTGCATTCTGATCTCTATTAAACGTTCAACGTAACTATAATATTTAATTGGATAAGAATGGATATATATTGGTGAAAAAAGTGTCGCAATTAATAATATGTAAGAAATCGATATTATGAATTATCCATAGCAGAAACCATACGTATACTATCAATGCTACTATATAAACTTTAATGCATATATAATAAACCCTGTGGAAGATATTCTCTAAAGATAGTGAAAACTGTAAACTTACAGCAACTGTTTATTGCCCTTTAAGTTTTATCGTATAACTTTTAGACAATATTCTAATCCTAATTAACCAAAGAAACAGCCCAAAAAGAGAGTAAAGTATTCATTTTGTGTTATAAGATAAGTAAACTAGAGATAACAAGTTTACAGTGTATTATCAGAGAGGCCCTGGTGTGCTGTTTACCAAACAGGTCGGCGACGGTAACATTACCCGGGGGTAATCTCGCCCTGGAGTGGCAACTCTCTGAAACCAGTGCGAGTTTTACCGACTAGGCTAAATGGACGATTTTTATATTTCAATTATATCAAATGTTAAAATAAAATATGTAATAGGGTATATTCTTATATGATTTAAGTATCTTATTAACAATATTTTTATATTGTACATTACAAATAACGACAAACAATCCATTTGTATTACGTATTGTGAAACTATAACCTGTGATCCGTGGTTAGCGTGTTCAGACACCCCGTCTTTCGACATAGGCATGAATGAGCCGGAACTTTCGGTGAAGGGAAACATCGTGATGAAACTATAGTGTGGTGTTAATGCTTTTTCACATTACAAATCTGTCACCAAGCACGTATAGGTGTGTTCCGGCAGCTACAATCGAGAATCAGTCACCTAGAATCTACAAAAGGTTGTAGATTTAACGTGCTTACCACCTTAGACCACATCGTCACTTAACATCAGATGGGACTGTGGTCAAACCACTAAAGTGTAAAAAATACCATTTTAATTCTGTACTCTTTTTAATAAATTAGTGAAATAATTATTTAAGCATATATTAATTAATTATAACATTTTAAGTGTTACTTGATGTTAACACTAATGCCCGTAAAACAATAAAGTATTTATGTTAAGTAGATATTCATTGTTACTAGTATTTTATTTAATGTACATTAGGTATATAACTTTATTTGGTCATAATTTGTCGATGTCGTTCTTTTTTTATTTATATAGGGTTATTTAATTTTAATATGCATATTATTTATTTACAAAACATATGTTCACTAAATGTAAATGTAACTGTCAAGTAGGCTCTCATTTGAAAATTTAGATAAACGCTATATATATGTTTCTAATAATTTCAGTTTAAAACAATCGTTTATGTATATTATAAACGTTATAGACGCAAATGCCATTCCAACGCGTTAAGTCCATAAACGAAACCATTTCACTTTGCGGATAACGAAGCCAATTTCATTTAGTAAGAAACGATTATGATGGTCGAGACTAACTCAATTATACATTAATTTAATGAATACTACAGACCTTTACCCCTGATTTATTAAGCAAATGGAATAGATAGCAAAATTGAGTGTATATATTTAACACATAATAAAGTATAAGTAAGGAGCTATAAACTTTTATATGGGTCGTAAAAGTAGGCACGCCGACGGAGAGGTCGGCCTTGGATGACACTGTGCCACGCTTCGAATAACCTGGTAAATGACTTTAACCTATTAATAAGTACCTTAAATTCAACTAAAAATGTTGAACGTTTATATATATCTCACATTACGTTCATGTAAAAACTTCTTTCTTCAGTAACAGTTATTTTCCTCTCTTTAGATTTATGGGGAATTACACTAAATATGAACTACTTCCAATAAAATCAAAAAATATCAATTCTAGGAATTGAAATACACCTACAGAGCTTTCTAATAATGTCTCATAATTAAATCAATGCTTAGCAATGGCACATCAAAGTGAGAGTTTCGTTAATTGCCAGTGAACCGTATGTCACAAAACGATATGGAATATAAGTATTATGTAATTGCGGTACGACAATTGGAACCAATCTACAACAGTCAAGGACACGCAGGGCATCAATTCTCACTTCGTTTGGGTTATATATCGATATTCATAAAGGTTTATAGATAAAATAATGATTTAATTACACTTGATAACATAAATTTGGAATATAAATTTATTATAATAAATAATAATAACGTGTAACTTACCCAGTTACTTGGATAAGTATACGATTTCACTACGAATAATAACGGAATACTAGGGTATTAGTGTCTGACTGGCCAGCGGATCCCCATAATGAAAGTGGCTCGGATAAGCTCGTCGATATTTGGGATCAGCAAATGGCTATCCAGATACAAAATATAAATAAAGATATGTAGCTACTTTACCTTCGCATAGTTTTAAGAGTAAACAGAAACTGCACAGAACATAAAAGTTTTGCAATAGACTATAACTACAACAGAGAGGGTGAATTTTTACGCAATCGGTAATAACAAACTATAATAATTATTAATTTAATTCATTTAAATAAATTAATAACTATTAATAATAAAGTATTATATGCAAATTGTAATCAATTACTTTAGTTCCGATAGAATATTAAAAATGCAGGAAAAAAATTAAAAGCAAAATAAATTTCAAACATTCTATTATATTATCTAAAAATGATAATAATTTTTCCTTCGTTCGCGAAATGATAACAATATTATTTGCTATTTTAGAATCCGAAATATTTATTTTATTGCGGTAAAGAAAGGAAAACAAGGAAAAAAGTATAAGTAAAGTAAACAATAAAAACACTCTATGATATTTTGTCACCAAAAATAAATTAACGCAACAAGAAAATATATATTTAACACACATAACCGCTTCATAAGTTTGTATTATAGTAACACGACTTGGGACCTTCCAAGATCTTTCTTCCCGACAAAATTGGTTCGAACACTCTTCAAAGGGGTCAGTATGTTACTGATTTCCATTTCATTTTATTGTAACTTACCCGAGTATAAATGTTATTGGGAAACCGTATTAGGTCACCCGATCCATGATATTATTGAATAAGCATAGTTCAAGGATAACTTTAGAAATAAAAGCAAAATTGAACTATATCAGGTGAGCACTTACGTCTCACAATTGATAAATTGAAATGTGAAAAATATCAAGTTACAGTATACCATAATAGCTGTAAAACGTGAATTCCAAAATGAGTTGATGAAAACTTAACGGTATATATGTATATATACATGATACGTCAAAATAACTTCTAAATAGACCTCGATAGAATTCATTATAATTTTTCTGTTGTACTATTTTCCTCATGATAATTTGATTAAATAAAGGACGCTTGCATTATACCCATTGTTGATTCGATTATTGATTCTAATCTAGTGTCATTTACAATCGATTTACAGACTTGAGTTTTTAAAATAACATGTTTTGAAGAGCTGACTTATTTAAGATAAAAATGTACTGAATGTCATAATAAATAGATTTCAAATAATGTATATGTGTAATAATTAAAAACAAGAAGTTCTTTACATCACAAAGCGTCCATAGTTTAAAATCGGCGTATTACAATAATAAATAAGTAATAAAATTATTAGTTTATTCTATTTCAAATAAACCTTGGATATTTTTTATGTCAAAATTCCATTTAGTTTATGTTCGGTATTGATTGTAGAATTAGAAATACAGAACTTAATATAGTTGCTAATGTTATGTACAGAATAAAGTAACGGCTAGAATATATATAGGAAGGTATTTTTCTGATACACAAACCATTTGCATAGTCCCCAATATCACAATGAGTAAAATTAGAACACAAAACAATGGAAATAAAAAAATAATTTCAATGCCTAAAAATCAAAATATAACAAAAGTTTATACATTTTTGAATATTTAAGTTTCCTTATTTCAGCGTAGGGAAGTCACGACCATAATCCACGATGCGGATATTCCAATATCCGCCACAAGTGCTATCAAACTGCATCTAAGCATCGGTCAATCCTGTGATTTAGATAAAAAATCCTTTGAAACGTCGATTTTAGAATGGCCTGGTAAATTGTAAGAAAAAAAACTGTTCACGATCTTATTTCTACACATTTATTATTAACAGGGATATGAATATTAATTTTAAGCTTAATTTTATCATATATACCTACAAACATCCCTTCCAGGGCATTAACGTGTATACAATTTCAGATTAGTTTAATCTCAAACAAACTGATTGAGTTACCGTCGAAAGTTTTGTGCCTTCTAATCTTATTCGGGCCGAGAACTTCTTCACACCTAAACATGTTTAATTGTACGTCAAAAAAACATCCACAAACTTACTAGTAAATTGATTCTCCTTATTCGATTATTTGATGTTAACACTCAAACCAAACTCATAATATAAGAAACCACATACAGAGACAGTTCATGGTTAATTAATACAATTTATATAATTGTGTGTGTCTAGTTTAAATTCTGTTTCTAAGATAGTAAAATAAGAAACAGGACAGGTATAAAAATTATATCAATATTTTTTTTCTGAATAACTTTGCTCAGAAGCAAGATTTCTATTCACTTGATATTCACTGTTTCATTTTCTTATCATTTATTTATCTCTTCAGGTATATAGTTTCTTCAGTTCATGTAAATAGTATTGAATGTACCACTGTCAATTTTTTTTAAACTACATTTTATAAATAATTTACACAATCTATTCGGTTTATATTTTTCCGCCGTTATTTATATAAGAACAAATAATATCACAGGTACCACTTATCCCAATCCCAAATTACAATGCTTCCATAAATAAAGATCAATTATAAAAGAGAAAACTAGGTTTGTTAAAAATATTATCGTTATCGCCTCTGATATTTTCATAGCATTTTTACGTAATTATTCTATAGAAACAAAATCTGTTTTTTTCCGTCATACATATCGTCTATAGTTTTAAGCTGAACTAATGTAAAAAAGCTTTATTGAAACTCACGTGAAATATCAAAGGGTTGCATCATTTGTCGTTATCTGAATATTTTTACGAAGTTAATAAATTGTGCAAACAAATTGTCTTCCACCAGTAGTACGTTAGATACTGTCGTGGCGTCTCGTAGACACAAATAAGAGTTACGACGCGACGTAGAGTCACGCATAACACAAACACAACTACCACATAGCAAATAAATTGACAAGCAAACTATTAAAACGTATATTTTACCGACTTCGTTCTATTGACAATGATTTTCTTGTTTCAATAATTATGAGCTACTGTTTATTTTTTAATATAATTTTAAACTTACTACATACTTAAACCTTACCTACTTTCACCTATTCTTGTTAAATTTTATCATTACTACTTAGCCTTTATGGAGAAGCGTTACGAAATACAGCTTACTTAATACTATGAAAAGTCCTTTATCCACCTGTAAAAACTGCATTAGTATAGGTTCTCTCGTTTCTGAGATTGGCTCTAACAAACTAACAGCCACTTCAATTTCATTTATGTGTATATATGAGCTTGTAAATTTTACAATTTATAACAAATGTTTTGTAATATGAATTCAAATTTTGGTAAAACATTGATCACTTTTAAGATGTAAACAATAAAAAGACTCATAAAAAATTATATTTGACGGTTAACAAAGAACAACAATTATTTATATTTTTTATTATATATATGAGAAAAATATAGAACTAGTGGATTCTCATGGTTTGAAATCGCCAATACGTAGTGGGCTGGCGTGGTGATAATGCCCATACCTTCCTTCGGGAAGAGGCTTATGGCCCTGTAGTAGGTCGCTAACAGGCTGATGATGATAATACACCAGAGTCTAACAGTACAGTACCAACTTACAACATATTAGCGACTGACCAATTTGATTTATACCGACTAGATCAAAATAATTCAAATATAATCTACTGTAATAGAAGGCGATCTCCATAGTTTTCATTTCAAACACTTACTGCTGTTCTATGAAGACAATATTTTTTTACAATTTTTGCTAGATTTTACTCGAATTATATATACACGTATATAATTTAATGAATAATGCATTTTATAGTTAAATACAGCGCAAATATTTTCCTTATAAAATAAATTACTTTGAGTGATTACAAATCTAGGTATCCTATGTAATATAAGTTCATAAAGTCTCGAGAATACTGTAGTCAAATTCATTGAACGGGTTAACGGATATAATCCGATTTTACAGTAGATATCAGCTCAATGGAGGCAACTTCACAGCAGAAACGGTTGTAATTCAATTTAATATAAATGGAAGGGAATTTCGTTTATCTGTTTATATTTAAAGAGTCCATTGGTTAAAGTGTGTGTCAATACAAAGTATAAATTTAAAATACTAAATCTTTTTACGATTACATAAATTTATAGCTTTTAAACATATATTTTTAGACAGACAAGGTAATTGTATAGCATACTTGACGCCATTGTAAAATAGCGCGCATAGTTAACACATCACTGCTGCTTAAATACTGAATAACACGCCAGGAAATTTGTTTAAAATAACTCTAATTTTAGCGGTACACGTGTTATTCAAATAAACCTTGTCTTCATCTTCTGGTTAAGAATCGCGACTAACTATTTATATTCCCATATTCGACTAGTTATATATATAATAATAAAATAATTTTATGTGTCTTCATGTTAGAACATTTTGTTGTTCTCTATGATTTATTTTTAATATTAGTATTGTATATTATATGGTCGTTCAAAGCAGCATGTCGTCATTAATATATATTAATAAAGTCTTGTTGTAAGCTTGTTATATTGAAACACTCGATGGTGTATGGGTTTTATAGGGTATCACCCTATCAAATTGAAGTTCTAGCTTTGGACATCGGTTTTGCTCGCGTTAATGTAGATGTAGGGAGCTATACATTTTTGTGACTGAAAGGTCCTCTTCTTCCTTTTTTGTACTCGTGGCAACGTGTATGCAAAATTTAATGATGATAGATTAAGGATTTAAGGCGTGAAAGCCAACAAAATTAAATAAAGCGTGCAACAAACTAACTTACATTTGCGTTTATAATATTAATTAGAATTAAGCAATACTGCTATATAATTAGTTTTAAAAAGTACATTATACACAAAAGATAAATACTATATAGAAAAAAAAACGATAGGCTCTTTCAATGCTGCCTAAATAGACTTATACTGAAGCTTCTAATAATGAAAAACATTACTGTTCACGTTTATTTATATCCTTGTTTATTGTTAGTAGAGCTACATACACACTGGCCAAATAACCTAAAGGACATATTTATTAAGGAATATTTTTATAATACTTTTATTACTTTTAATTTTATAACTGTGGTAAATCACTTCATTCGATTATTTGAGAATAACAGTTAAGTTTAGTGACACATAAACAGCCTGTAAAAATTATAATAAACAAACATAAATTCCCTGTAGAACAGCTTTTATGAATAGAATATTGAATTAATTTTAAGGGAATCTATGAATTTGAAAATTTCTATGAAACTAAAAACATTTCTCGTGCACTTTTTTGTAAGAATTATAAAGTTTTTGTTTTGAATATTTCATATGAAAAATAAGAAGTAGGTATACATGTTTGATAAATGATCAAATTCTATGAATCATGGGGTTACAGTAACAAGTAAAATGTACGTCGGTCCTCCGGTATGAACTCCCAGCGGCAGCGTTTCCAGACCAATACAACCCACAAACCTTCAAGAAACGAGCCTACTCCTTCCTCAAAGACCGGCAACGCTTCTGTGATACCTCTCGTGTCGCAGGTGTCTATGTGCAGTGGTGATTACTTACCATCAGGTAACCCGTCTGTTCGTTTGTCTCCAATCGCATAAAATAAAAAATAAATCAATAGATATTTTAATTATTATAAGTGAATTTATTCTTACGTAAAAGTCAATAGGTGAATTTTACTGCTTTAATCCTCATAAAATTTCAATACTTTTTTTTATTCTAAACATATGTAGATAATATTAATTTTAATAAAAGTATCTTAAAACTAAATGTCTTAATAAATAGTAGGTGATATCCGTAATTTCGTTTGCGTTGTTTATTATCTTACCAATATATTTTATATAGAGAGAAAAACAACCTTGCTTACAAAACTTCTTTGTAGACAATTTTATCCCTTCACTCTTCTTCTGCTGCGCCTGCGTATTACACCGTTTGCTCTATTTAATACATCGTGAAATACCTAGTGCTTAAAAAAATCATATTTTCTTAAAACTCATAATAACTTAATATTATATAAAGATGTTGTCATATATTTCATTTAGATAATCTACCTCTGGACCAAATGTCTGAGAAATAAAATTAAAAATAATTGATCGGAATCTCTCCAGTAGTTTTCTTGCGACAGACCTCTAAATAAAAGTTTCGACTCGTTGATGGTAAAAAAGAAAATCTATGTCCAATCTTTTTTATTAGCAATACTAAAGCTCTCGTACTGTTACTAAATACAAAAAAAAAGAAAATCGGTTTCTCAAATAGAGGAGAAAATGGTACTGAACTGTTTTATCTTCGCGTATTTGTATATAGATAGATAATATAACGCTTGTGATGTTTTTACCCTCCGTTTCTCATAAAATTCTATCTCAGTTATAAGGACTTACAGAAAATGAATTCGTTGTCACTCGACTTATGAAAGAATTATTGTACAAAAATTGTGAGAGCTTTTTCCATTGTCAAAAGCTGATTGTTTTCTCATAGCTCTTTTTTAAAGGACAAATTATGAGACCTTTCCCACAGAGTACTTTCTCTGAACTTAATAAAACAACTCTTCATTCACGCTCTGGTTAATGACACATGTCACATAAAAACGCTTTATAAAACTACCGTAATCAATACTTTTCTTGTTGTTCTGTTAAAAGTAATAAAAAACTTTTGGTCTGTAAAATGGCCTCGGGCCAACTGCCGGGCTCATACATATTGCAACTATGCTTTTAACTCAATTCGGCTTTTTCTACAATTATCCTCTTTCCACGCAAACTTTCAACATAAATCTAGTATTGACCTTTTTTAAAGTTTTATTTATAACTACATAATGATCTATTTACTACAAAATATATTTCTTATATAAGCCTCTTCAATCTTTCACCCACTGGATGCCTATTTAGTAATAACAGAATTTACGAATGCCTTTTTTATACTTAATTTATATTATGCAATGCTAGAAACTCTTAGTTATAACCATAGAAGCGTACGCGTATGGTTGACATATTAACCAACTAGCTTTATTAGCGTCAACCAATTTACAGCCCGCTTGTACTTATAGGGTAGGTACATAAAACCTCTTCATCATCATCATCTTACCCTTATCCCACCTAATTAGAGTCGACACAACATGTTTTCCTTTTTCACTCTTCCCTGTCAAATGTCATCTCAGTCAGTCATCACACCTTTTATACACATATCATTTTCAACACTATTCATCCACACCTTTTTTGGTCTTCCTCTACCTCTATATCCGACCAATTTCAAACTAAACTTTTATTGTTCTTTCATCTCTTCTCATAATATGCTTGTACCATGCTAACCTATTACTCCTGAACTTCTCTGTCACTGGTGCTATTTTCAAACTTCCTCTGATATACTCATTCTTAATCTTATCCATTTTAGTTATACCACACATCCATATTAACATTCGCATTTCAGCCACATGTAATCTTTTTCTTTTTCTTTTGGATCAATGAACCGAGGTACCGAAAATTGGAGCAGGCTGGTAAGGATACACAGTTTAAGGTAATATAACAAAAACTGGATGCACATCCGAAATTGCAGACCAAATGTTCAGTTTTTATCCTACTAGTCCTTAAACCAACATTCTCCAGTTTTTCTCGCCATTTCTCTAGCTAACTCTGGACCTCGGCAGCCTTTTCTCCAAAAAAAAAAACATCAAAAACAGCATACACCAAGGTGCTTCCTCATGTATGACTGATGTTATTGCATCCATGACAAGAAGGAATAAATAAGGACTTAAAGCTGATCCCTGATGCAAGCCTACAGCCACATGAAAATTGTCAGTAACTCCAGCCTCGGACCTAACATGTGTTTTCGCTTGTCTATAACGGATAAGTTGTAAGTATTTCCCAGGCACTCTTTTGTTTTTCGGCGCCCACCACATAACATCCCGAAGTACTCGATTATATGCCTTTTCCAGATCAGTAAACTCCATATGCAAGTTTTTATGTACACATCTGTATTTTTCGCACAGTTGGCGAAGTGCGAAAATAACATCTGTTGTCGCACGTCCAGGCATAAGCCCGAATTGATTCACAGTCGCTCCAATTTTATCTCTTATTCGTCTCGCTATCACTCTATCCCAAAATTTAATACTATGTGAGCTAATATTAGTAAGCTTTATTCCTCGATAGTTATTACAGTCCTGTACATCACCCTTATTCTCAAAGATAGGAACTATTATGCTACTGTACCATTAATTTGCGATCGCCTGCTGCTGGCAACATCTTATTACAAATTAAAGTCAACCATATCCATTCATCTACCTTTAAAAACTTTCAGTCTACAATGGGTATACAATCTAGCCCTACTGCTTTTCTGTTCTTCATACCATTTGGTAGGTGGTAGAGCTACGCTGAAACTATTACTGGTTTCAGAATGAATGGGTCGGCTCGCCCGGGGTAGTACCACCCTCTCACAGAAAGCCGACATGAAGTAACAGTGCTTGCACTGTTGCGTTTCGTTCGGTCAGTGAGAGCGCCGGAGGCCCACATATATTAAAAGGCCGGCAACGCACTTGCGACTCCCCTGGTGTTGCTAGTGTCTATGGACGGCGGTGATCACTTAAAATCAGGTGACCCACCTGTTCGTTTGCCCCTATAATATAAAAAGAAAATAATTCACAGCTTTTGTTACTTCATCATCGCTTATCCCTTGCACAACGCCTAAATTTAACGGTACAGCCTCTAAATCTCTGGTACAGTCATTTTCCTCATTCATCAGTTTTTCAAAATATCCCTTCCAACGACTCTTTATATCCTTATCATTCGTCAAAGTTTTTCCTTCACCATCTTTTATACATTTAACATGTATAATATCCCTTGTATTCTTTTCTCTTGGTTTTGCTAATCGATACAGATATTTTTGTGATTGTGAGCTCTCCGGTGATTGGTTCAAATCATTTTGCACTTTAGCTCTAGCAATAGCAACCGCTTTTTTGCATTTCTCCTACATTCTGCATACATCCTTCTCTTATTATCTTTAACCGTGCTATTCCTGTTATCAATACTCTTCCACTCCTTAAAAGCTGTTTTCTTTTCTTTCAATGACTTTTGTACCTCTTTGTCCCACCAACAAGTGTCCTTATCTATATTTCCTATTCCTTTCGTTTCACCAAAGATAACCCTTGCCACTTCCCTTATACATGTTGCCATTTCATTCCAATATTTATTCACTGTTTTGGATTCCATATCCCTCATTTTTATCATTTTGTCAACAAATTTTGTCCTTAATTCATTCCCATAGTCATCTTTTTCTAACAAAACCCATTTAATTCTGGTTGGAGGTCTCGACTTACTTCTGTCCAATTGTAATTTAATTTTTAATTCTAACAGTAACAAATGATGTTGAGAAGTTAACACCTCTCCAGGTAAGACCTTGCAATCTTTTACTATTTTAATGTTATTTCTTCGAAGTAGAAAGTAATCAATTTGAGTGGTGAGATTGCCATTTTGTATGTGATAAGTTGCTAATCTCCTTTTTTGAAAAAAAAAAAAAGTGCAAGATCGAAAGCAACTACCGCTTGTATGATGCTTTCCCCCTCTTTGTTTTTATTCCCAAAACCCCACCCCTCATGCACTCTCTCATAACCTCCATTCTCTTTTCCCACATGGCTATTAAGCTCAACTCCAATGTATACATCCTCATCCTGTGGGATATCCATCATCACTCCATCAAAGTCTTCCCTAAACTTCTCTTTTACAACCTCATTACATCCAACTTGCGGTGCAGACACACTCATTATATTTACCGTTATCTGTCCTACCCATATTAATCTATCATTCACTCTTTTTACATCTGTTACACATTTCTTAAACTCACTGTCTAAAACAATCCCTACCACATTTCTCTTACCGTTACTCCCACAGTAGTAAAATTTATATCCGACACCAATCACTCTCGCTTTTGTCCCTTTTCATCTCGTCTCTTGCAAACAAGCCACATTTATGAGTATTTTCTAATACATCCGCTAATTCTCTTCCCTTCTGAGTCATTGTCTCGACATTCCAACTTGCAAATCTCAATCTTACATCCCGAATTTGTTTTCTATCTTGAGGTAACCCTAGTCCACTTTTCATATTTAAAACTCATAAAACTAAACCAAACTAGTACATAAAACTCCTTAGTATATCTAAATATACTCAGTCACTTGCTTTCACTAGTTGATAGCCTGCAACGCCTCTCTCTTATGAGCTAGGAGGAGCTTAGGAGCTCGAAGTTGCTTGGTATATTTTAGAGTAATTAGCGCCCCTACTTAACTTATTTTAAAGAGATTATGTATCTGGGTACTCATATATTCAATAAATATGATTTTGTAAATAAAAATAAACCGTTATTTTAAGTTGCTTGAAATAGAGTTTGAATATCTGTAACAAAACCATTGATATTTTATAGATCAATGAACAAAACTATTTATTTTGTATTATACTAGCAATTTCCCAGCGTTTTTTATGTACTAATTATTTCCAATTTTTTATTGTATGTATATCTATAGGTATATACAATATAGTAACTGACTGACGAACTGACTGACTGGCTGACTGACTTATGGGTTGAATTTCTAAAAATCTTTCCTTAATGCTCATTTATAGTGTAAAAGGAATCCGCATATAAATTTTCACGGCCCTAGTCCGAGTAGTTTGGGCTGTACGTTGATATAACAGTCAGTCACTCAGTTATTTTCATATATATATATATAGATTTATCATTGTATTACGAATATATCAAGGGGCATAAATATATATTTTATTTATATTATTATAAAGAACTGAAGTTTATTTTTCTCTTATGATCCGTGAAACCTCTGATCCTATTTTGAAAAGCTACTTTTCGCTGAGTGATGTGGGCTGTTTTCACGTTATTAGCTTATATATCGACACATCGAAAAAAATGACAGAATTGAGTTCAGATGCCATTTTATTTCATTACACGATCGTACTATAAATAAAAGGTTTAGTCTCATTTTCTTCTACACCCGTACGAATGTGGGCGGGCAACTAACTAGTTTAATATACACCTAGTTAGTAACTTAACTACATAACTGGTTTAATAAATAACTATAGATAAAACAGTTAATATTTAGTAGTTATAGTAGGTAGTATAATTAGTAGTTAGTAATATATTACTTCAAATTAACTTTATCATTACAGAACTACGACCCTAATGAGTTAATAAAACTATGAAGACTTTTTTAACAATAAATTAGGAATTCTATATTTCCTTATAGAAATGTGGTTGCCCTAGACATAACTGCCCAGTTCGCGCGCCATTACCCTCTCGGTATGTAAGTTCTCCCCACGCCTCTCACTACAGTTCGCCGTTTATATTAAGCATGTTAGTTAATCTGTGAAAGAAAAGATACCTGAAACAATAATTTCACTATTGATTTTTATTAGTTGCAGATGGAAGGTATACCATTTATATTTTCTATTTACAGTAATGTATAATCAAGCCAACAAATCAGTCCCATAGAATTTCCTGGATGAACTAGAATTATTAGTATTAAAATCATAAAACATCTTGTCATAATTCGAACAATTTCTTACCCAAAATCTATAAAAGATGAAAACAAACAATAAAGAAAACATATTATTGTGAAGCATATTTAGAACCATAATACATGACTACCTTTTTTTTAATAATATCTATGGAAACTGTGTTCACTATAATAGTATTGTGGAAAATATATGCCACAAAATATAATATGTTGTAATTACAAAATTCATTGTAATAAATTCAACATTTTCAAGATGGTATTATATGCCAAGGTTGGAACATGAGCTTATATTTCGAGCTATTGTTTTAGGAACAATTTCCTGATATGAACTCTTTGTCACAGCGTGATACCGGCAACTGGCTCGCTGCCAATTCTACATGTTTCATATTTCACTGGATCAGCTTTGCTTACATAGCTGTTGTAAGAAGGTGCTTATTTTTAAGTGTGGTAAATAAAGTTTATTTTGAAACTTGAAATTTATTTCTAAAATTTTAATTGTATTAATAAGCTTTCAACGAAATCGCTAGACATAAATAAATAAGACAATAAAAAATAAACGATCATTGGCTAGGCTTCGGAGACACAGTTTTACGCTAACGTCCATTTGGTTAGGAATTAAAGAGCCTGCTATCTGTAATCTTTATTTTATCGTGAAGCCGTGAAATCGTCTTCAGGTCAGTGTGTCTTACAATATCGGATTTGAATGTTTAAAGACATCGTACGAAGTGAGACGATGGTTACCGATGGTTGCGGTTGTTTTTGTATTGTGTACTAACAGGTGCAATGCCGTCACTTTGCTATGGTTGTACGAAAATGTTTTTCAAAAAAACTAAACTTGTATAACAAACGACTTGCACGCCGCGGCTTCGCACGCGTGTACTAAGGAAATACATGAAACCAAATCTGCCCTTTACAATACGACCATGTAATAAAATAAAATGGCGACTGAACTGTTAATTCTGCCAATATTTTTGAAGACCACGCTACTATCTTCTATCTCACTTACTCATTTTTTACCTCGAGATTTCTTTAACACAAATTTTTCACTTACCGTACCATTTTTCAAACATTTTCTTGTAGAAAAACGTTGTCCTGACAATTAAAAAAAAACAACAAAAGAGAATTGACCAATAGGTGCAGCCCTTGTGAACTAATGCGCTTACTTACATATATTCAGCAATTGGTTTTGAAAAACCGTACGATTACTTATTTAATCATGCATTTTATTTTATTCACTTTTATTACATTTTAGTACTTAGCGAACCATAACTGTTGTTACATTCTATATTATTTATTTTAAACTTTGCAAGAAGTTACAAAGACTTTTAAATAAGAATAAAAATCAAACATCATATCCGAAATAGACAAAACAAAACATAGTCCCTATTGTAAATATAAATTAAAAAATAATATTAATCCTCATACAAACAAATATGTTAATATAAATTGAAATACGTAATCATTAATCCTTTTTAAACTGAATTGTCCTTTTCTTCGATATAATTAAATTATACAATATTATTATTTACCAAGAAATCTTGTTGCTATATTAAATTTGTCAAAAATAATTATTATAGTTGAGTAGGGAAATACAGGTCCTTAAACTGTCAATTCTAATTTGCTGACAAATTTCGAAATAGTAGACCCTAAATTTTCAGTTCGAACCAGCGAGTTTTATATTGTCAATAAAATATTTTGTCGATGTGTCCTTACATCTGTTTATTGTTTCACTCATCAGAGAGTCAACTAAAATAAATGCTTCATTTTGTAAAATATATTTAGTTAAAACAAACTATTTTTAAATATAAACCTATTTATTTAACAGTATAACCTCATACTGACAATTATAATTAGATTAGATAGAATGTAGGCATTGCTATTATGAAATACTATATGATAATTAATTTATTTCTATTCATGTTAAGGAAAGATTTACTATAGACGATACTATAAGTATCTATGGATAGATATAGATACGATGGATACCATAATATAGATTTTCAACAAAAAATAAATAAATTGATTCCTAGTTCAGTACTTAATGATTTATTAAAACTAAACTTCGAAACAATAAATAACTGAATAATTATTTTGAAATAGGTCGGTATACACATCCCAAAACCATTTAATGTATGCCCAATCATTTTGCTAAATAATCATGGATCGAACATTTTTAAAATCTTATATTCAAATAACAGTATAAAATACTGTATATATATATTAGTAAACATAATATTACAAATGTTGAAATCGTTTTTATAGTAAATATAAAGTAATATTTAAGTATTGTGAGTATTTAGTTAAGTACATGGAACTTATTTTAGCGTGAAATGAGCATCTTATACCGCAATCGTAAACGGTCGTCTAGCAGGAAATAGGGACCGTAGCCGCCGACACACGTTCGGAAATGAAGCGGCCCACCGGAGCTTCCTTCTCTTGTACACACCCATTACTTAGAATGTCACTATTTTGTCGATGCGCTTAGGTGTGTACGTTATGTCATATTAAATTTAATTCCACTGCTAATGCTTTTACAGACCTTTACCAATATAACTGAGTATAAACAAATAAAAACAATTATTATTCGACTATAGCCACAAATGCAATAACAAGTGCAAACGAACAATTTACATAAGTATTATATACTAGCTGATACCCACCCGCTTCGCTGTGCATTAAATAAACTTTTAAATTAAAAATAACTGCAAGGGTTCAATAGAATCCAAAAAATAAGTAGCTTAGAAATGTCTACGAAAAATTCGGGATCGAATAGTCATAGGTCATAGGTCATGGCCATCTAGTAATTTTGACGTGTCTGAGCCTCAAAGAAACTGTATTTTCATTATATACACATACATACCTACCTACCGGCTCATCAATTCTGTCAAGAACTCTAAATGTAATTTATTATACACTTTTTGATAATTATTTAAAAGGTATATATGACATAAACGGTAATTAAATGTACAAAACCATTTTATTTACATTGTTCGCTGGCATATCATGCGGTCAGTTACCGATCGCAGCACCGACCACATTGCTATCCATTTCTGCCGCTGCTTTAACCAGAGATGTTTGGAGAGAATCCAAATTATGACGAGGTTTACCGCAGACTTTCTCCTCCAAATGTTACCATACCTCGTATTCCAGTGGATTTCAATCTGGACTAAAAGAGGGCCAGTCTTCATGCTTGATGAAGTCAATTTTATGGGTGGTCAGGCAGTTTTGCGTTTTCTGTGTCTTATGAGTTAACGTAGAATCCTGCTGGAATATCCAGTATTTGTTTTCGAATATTGTTTGGAAAGAGCTTCCACTATGTTTGTTAGGATGATATTTTGGCATATAACAGCACTAGTTTTTACACCTTTTTCACAAAAAAAACATCTCAATTGAGCCTGAATATGGACTCCAAGCCAAACCATGAAGGATGGAGGATAATGCCCTCACTAGACCCTCAGAATACGCTTGCTCGCCTGTTCATTGCTGTGTGCATATGCCTTATCAATTTGTATGATATAAATTTATTCGATGTTAATTTTTTTTTGTCCGTAACCAATTTACATAACAAATTTACCGTAACAAATTTCGCTGTAAACTTTTTTCCCGCGTACTCCCGTAACATAGCCTGGCATCTTTCCAGCTTTAATGTTTTCTAACGCTCGTTCAAATAATATCCTTTGTTTTTAAGATAAGCTCGTAGTTCCAGGTCTTCATTTAACACTATTTTATTGTGGTTCTGCTTAAGCCCATCTGAAGCGCTAAAATTTTTTGCTTACGCGGTGGATTTCGATGGATGGATGACCGCTGGTGTCCTATCTATGCGAGGTTGGCCGCTCCTGTTAAGTACCGTTTGATAGTGCGATAAACAAACCGTTGTGTTATTTTAATTTTTTGCGTAACGTGATAACTTCGACTCTATCTTCCTTTTGGAACTACTCCTTCTCTTCTTCTTCTTCTTTTTTTGACACCGCAGAAGCATTTGCCAGTGTCAATGTTTTGTTTCAAGTAATCTTGTGATAATTATAATGTTCAAACAAGATGGTGGTTTCCTTGTTAGAACTTTCCATGGAGTTTTGGTGTCATCTCAGAATGCATGCTCCGTGGTATTATTTCCCATCCACTTCACTTGTGCATAATAACCGAACTATATTACATAAAACACCACCAATATTACAAAATATAGAGTCTAATAACACAAGATTATGAATAAAATATAAAAGCCACATGACAGACCAAGATCCCGCCAAAAAATACTCCTTCTCTAATAATGAATAAAAATTGATTTCCTTTTTTTTTCGGAAAACCCAAACGTTCTATTTTTTAAATTAGTCAATATATATCTGGCCAATATTCGAAATTCGAAAAATAATAAGGTTGTGATAGATCTTATGACCCTACTAGGTATGTATGCGGTATTCCACGCTAAATCGGACGCTTTGAAATATATGTTTTTTTTGTTTCCTCGATTTTGTGATATGTTTTAATACCTCTCAAAATAATTCTGGTAAATTTTGACATTTTTTTTTATAACTTGTTACAAAGATATCGAATTTTCAATAAAAATACTTCTTTTAGTATTTTGAACATAACTTTCTAAAAACGCCCTATATTATATATGCATAGACATATGTAGAATAGCCTCTTATATTTTGAAAGCTATCGTTACATAATACTTCTATGAAATTTAAAATGTTATAAAGTAATTGACATATTGTATATATAAGTTGAGTTAAAGCGCTCCGTTTTAAGAAAGAATCCTAGAGCTTTTACTAAATCTGTTCATTTTATATTCGACGACTATATAGTAAGGCACATTTGCTTCCAATTCAATTCTCTATTCCGCTCGTTGCAACAGTGAATGAGCCATCGTCGAGATTGTCTCCTCGCTCTAAACGTTACCCAACAATCCCCACACCTAGCGACTCCGCAAATGTCTTTACAGTCTCTCCTACATGTCCTTATATAAAATTATACTCTTTCGTATAGTCTGAGAACATACAAGAATTTTAGGCTTAAAAGAACGTTAATGTTAGAACTAGTCCATCTTGTTTTCTGATTCCTGTCTTTCAATTGCGTTTCGGTACTTAAAATTATACATATCACATAAGATGGAAAACGTTTGCACTTTCTAAAGTTAAAGTAAACGTTAAATAACTATTGTTCGCCCGCTTCTCTTTTCTGTATTGCTAAAAAAATGTTACTACGATATAATTTGAACAAAATGCATCCGCACAGACCGTGATTGATGTTATGTGATTGATAATTACGTACGTACGTAATTATATATGTATAAACAAAAAAGTTATATTTTTATATACGTACTAGGTAAACAAACACTTCAGTAATTTAATTATACAAGATGTTTCAATACTTATGGCACCGAAACAAAAACAAATCATCATAGTCCGTTGGAACTGTAGCGGCCTTGCCAAGCTAACAGTGTAGGTCAGTTCGAAGAAGAAAAAAAAACAAATTATCACAGATTACACATAAACTGAGAAAGCGTTCTTCGTAATAAAAGACTAAAAATAGTTCAGTGGAACCGGTATTCCTTTTCTAACTTAGGAATTATATACATTTTTAGCAATGAACATTAATCCATCCCAATGAATTGCTTAGTCGCATAAGCAAAAAAACTAGATATTTTTCGCATTATAGAATATTTCACATTGTTTCCTTTCTGATAATAGCGCAGCCACGACACTGTGAAATTGTACAAAGTACGTACAAGATCACGAAAATGATTGCAAAGTAGGACGACCCAGCGCACTCCTATCCTTACATCTACGGCGTTATACCAAGTAAATGGAAAGCTTTTAGCTTGTAAACGAATTTCTATACTATTCGGAGAGACATGGTGAGTAGAGTGGAGACGCATCACGCGCCGTAAGCATTGAAAAATACCTTACAGAACATTCTTATTTACTTTACTTATTCCCTTTATTCAAATAAGTATTCCTGTACACAGGAAAAATTCAATAAAAGGGGTTCATATCAATAAAAAGGAATGAATAAGTATAATACACAAATAATTTACAATTTTATTTATTTGAACTTTATTTACAAGCCTACATGAACATTTATATAGTAAATTTTAATTATGTAGTTAAAACCCTAACAACAAATATAAGAATTGAAACATTACCACCAGTTTCAATAATCGAAGTTCAGTAATCTAATGTCTATTATTTTCGTATTTATGTAATAATGTGATATTTTTGGTAAGGATTGATAATATAGACTAATATATAACTAAATATACAGTTGACATTAATATAGAACATAATTTAAAATAAATTATTGTAATCAAATAAGTAATTACAACAAATTCTGAGCGCATCATAATTTTATCGCAATAGTTATGATGAATTAAAACCTCCTATTTTCTCATAAAAAGTAATAATAATAAGATATTTTATCAGGAATCGTTACTTTTATATGTACTTTCCAATGTATTTCACCTACATAATATGTTACATGTGTACAAAGGTCCGAAGCTATCCCTCGAGACCCTTAACCCTTGCAAGAGGTCTGTGGTGTGGAAGTATCTTTATTCAACCGTATTCACGCTCCCAAAACTTTTACACACTTTTTACTTCGAAATAAAAAAGTACCTAATAATAATTCTTGTTTAGAAATAAATTTAAACGTTTGTTACTTTTTGATTTGCAAACATTTCCGACTCATGCTTTTTTTTATATAAGAAAAATGAAATCGTCGTAACTGTTATATTTAATTCACAATACATCAATTTTACTGCTATAAAACATTAACATGTGATGGTAATTTCACAATTACTTTCATCCTTTAACCCACCCCCTTTCTATGAAGAAACTCAACTACAGGTCTTGGTGGGCAGATGGAAATAAAATAACATTACGAATAGTCATTAGTATTGCCCAAAATCGATGTTGGTCTTGAAGTCTTGGTCTTGTTCTTGCATTTTTGCAAGACCAAGACCGACCCTTGCAAGACTTGAGTAAGACAAGATTAAGCCTGTAAGAGTCTTGCAGTCTTACACTTAAGTCAGACTGGGTTTTGAAGATTATTGAGGTTTTGATTTAATATACTAATAATACTGATAGACGTTCTCTAACATCGGTATAAAAATCACGATTCTTTCCATCTAACAACAAACAATTTTAACTAATAAATTTATACAATCAAATGCATTTAAGTCTCAAAGAGTACTTTGTTGATTATTGTTTATTTAACAAAGTTTAAAACTAAAACAATAGAGCCAGTATAGTAAGTATTTATGTTAAGCGATATATTTATTCACAATCGGTCGAACGGCAATTATAATTGTTTATTTAATAATCTAGTGACAAAGACGCCGTTATATGACAAGACAAATGACAAATGGATCACAGCATTGATTATGTTGTTTGATTGCCGTCGCACCTATATCAAAGTTCGCCGACGTTTCAAAGAATAAAATAACTTTGTAGCTGCTCAGAACCCAGACAAATACAGATTGTGTTGTGCTCACAAGAAATATTCTAGTTCTAATAATCTCAATATTATAAATGCGAATATAAGTTTCTTTCATAGTTTGTTACGCTTTCACGCCTTAACATATTGTCATAACATTTTATATACACGTTGTTATGCGTACAGTAAAGGTCACAGGATACCTTTAATAAAAAAAGTATTATTGTCGAGTGATAGCTCAAATCTACAGTTAATACAAGCGTAGCCGCGGACAAAAGGTAGTAATAATACATGATATTACATTTATATTAAACTGTACAAGCATTTACTACGTATCAACTTATATCATAGTCTATGTAGCTAGTAGCTACATAAATACAGCAGGCAACGTACCTAGGTGAGTTTAATTTAATCATTATTATAGATTAATTCTATCAAAAGAGTATGTGTATGTAAATATAAGCTCAAAATATATCTATCTGTTGCATTGCTCTAAGGTGTAACCTAACGAGTTTAATAAATAGCAATAAGGTAATATGTATTAGTCAGACTTGCAAGATCTGCAAGACTGCAGCTGCAAGACCAAGACTGAGAGCGCAATACCAAGGCCAAGACCAAGTGTACTGACACAAGACCTATACCAAGACTAAGCCAAGTATCGTCGTGGTCTTACATTTGGGCAAGACTAAAATTCATTTTCTATAATAAGAAATCCTAAAAATAATGTATAATAAAGTATGATCCCTTTTTGGTATAAATGAATCTCATATACTATACATTTATTCTAAACTTTCTGTGAATTGATGGCGTGTCAAGAGCCAGCAGCTATTTATAAAGAAAGTTAGACAATTAGCACGAAAAACACAAAAAACAGACGTTATTGATACGGTCATTTATTCGAAAGTTCCATTAGCCAGTAGCACGAATTGTTTTTAGGGTGCCATAAATGTAAAACTAATAAAATCTGTCATGAAATTGTGATTTATGATATAAATAATTTTGTACGTACGTGTTAAAAAAAAGCGACCATTATAAAAATACGTTAGCGGTTAAATAATCTTAACATAATTTTAACTTGGATAAAAAATTCAACAAAAGTTTGCAGCTACTGATTTAATTACCTAATATATATTTCCGAAAATATACACTTCTTCAAGTTTTATAATTATAAATAAGGATGTTGTTAAACCACCTTGTTTTTTTTTACATTACTTTTTTTTCAAAAAGCCTTATTGACATAAGTGGTATTTACTCTACCATGAATAAATAACGGTATTAGATAGATTTGGTTATGAACATTATTGTAATATACGATGTTCTTTGGACGTCTAACTCTAATTGTTCTTACGAAATGTAAAATATACTATATCCCGGTATTGAAGCAAGACGTAAAATAATCTACAATTCTCTACAAACATGGCAATTAAACTTGATAACAACAGATAAAGCAGCATGTTGACCCATCGATGCGCGGTACAAGCACACATTGAAACATTATCACTTCTAGTATTAAGAATAAACAAACAAGAATTAAAAATGACATACCTTGAAGTTTCCTGTTCCTTCAGAGGTTTTCGAAGTTATTAATCATATTTTAATAGCGTTCTAAAGTTTTCAACCTCTCGTTTCGACGTGTAGTGGTATATAATCATAGAGTATAAGTATTATACTATCACAAAGTACTCTGTACAGAGTGTTTTCTTTGTAATCGTGAATCTATTCCACTTTTGTCATAGTGTAATAATACATTTTTTCACAAACTATATTTAGTTCAAAATCAATAAATACTAGGGAGACGGACTAAAAACAAAATATGGAGATTAACATAGATTACGAAAAAAAAAACAAATGTTTAGGTAAGTAAGAGTTTATTGATTCATTACCAATATCAAAATTATTTCGCTCAAATACATAATTCTTGTTACATGTGTATAGTTACAATAGAGGATTAGCACCAGAATATTTTTAATTATATTTATACTAATGTAATGTATATTATACTAAGAACCAATAACGAATTCATACGCGTTAATTACAATATGAAAATGACAATAAATAAAAAGTTAACATATGTTACACGGTGATAACGTGGCTTTTATTATTCTATATTTGAAAATTTTTTAGATTCAAATTATTAATTCCGGAAAACATCTTCTTCAAACATTCAAATTCACCTCTTTATAATATTATAGATTATAGATGTACATGTCAAGACATTTAGAATACATACTACTAAAAGTATCATTTTACTTAAAATGATTAGAATAATAATAAGATGTATGAATCTGTATTTCATCACTACTTAAAATTAGGGCGCACGAACGCAATCGAATTCCGAAGATCACAAGACAATATAGCCAAGAATTCTATACGTGAACTGGTAAATAGTGTGGTATTGAGACATAATTGTATGATGATGAATGAACGACCGTGGAAACGCGGATATACTTTGAGATATCAACAATGAAATGAATGCCAATATAGCTGATATGAATAGGTACTGGAGCATTGAGATCTAAGAATCTATATGTTCCGAACATGTTCATGTTAATGGAAAAGATGCGAGTCACGGTTCAGTAGTAAGGACAAGGACCACAACATTACTAAGTGTGCAAAGACATTGATAACATATGATTTCAATGAGAAAATTAGAAAATATTAATTATAAATAAACATTTATAATGAAGAACTATTAAAGAAAAAACATTGCGTTAAAAAGAAATTCAGCGAAGTCGTCAAGAAAGTTATACGCAATTAAGTAATAAGCAAGAACATAAAAAGGGGTTATAAATGTGGCGAATTCGACCGTAAACTACGTCGTATCACAGGCTTTAAAGGTTTTTCGTATAATTTATAGTGCATTGCCAGTTAAAATTACCAAAACGAAGTAATGCGAAAACTGCAACCATATTCAAACTATCAGGAATTCGTAGGCAAAAAAAAACTATATAAATGAAACATCAGCCCAACCATAACTCGTATCGGTATCACATTACTGCACAGACATTTTTCACATATAAGTAACTAGGTTATATCTTTTATAATTATTTTTATTTTTCATTTCAATTAAAATAAGAACAACAAAAGTAACACAAGAAAAGCAAAAAAAATGATAAATACTAGGTTTAGTTAAAACATTCTGGGTTGTCTTAGCCGGTACATTACACAGGGGAGCCACCATTGTAGCTGCGCGATAACGCTCAGGATACTCTTACCGTCTTTCCTGCAAGGGGTTAATCAAGCAGCATTGCCTTATCACTCCGAATTCTCCCGTGATCGACAAACCGAACGGCGGTGTGGGATGGATATGAGCTCTGACCGTCATAGGATTGTAGTACACAGGCTCCTGAGATTAAAGCGCATTTGTGGTTAACGCTTTTTACACCGGTTTGTCAGAGAAGAGTCCAACCCGTCGATCCTTCAGATCCCAAGATGAGGACCCTGATGAGAAGCGGACATCTGCAGAGTCGGGTGAATGTAATACACAAGTAGTTCCCGCTTCCGACAAAAAAGTTGTAAAAAGAACACAGTATGGTTTTACTCAATAAAAGTCAGACATTCTCCACCTTTCGCTGTCTGGTGAGAAGTGGGACGTTATGCAGGGATTCCCAACGTAAAAAAAAATTGTGGGTGCTCTTGTCAGATAACCTGCTAGTGATATGAAACCTTCACAACGTTGACCCAGTTATCACAGGCGGTTAATAATCAAACGGACGTTTCAATTTCTAATACCAGGTGTGTTTGACAAAGTAAATTGAGGGTGAAACAAAAGCAAGCATATATGGAAGGTGTATTTCACCTCTTGCTTTCGTCGAAGAAAGAAATAAAGCCCCATTACAAATTAAGGGAAAGGTACACCGATTTCAAAATCACAGATGACAAAACCTCTTTCAAACTAAACATGGACCTGAGCAAATTGATATTGCTTTAATTCAGCGATTATGGATATAGGGTGTACCGGAATCTCTCCATTAATGAGAAATGCTTGTAGTATTCGCGATGGCCGAAAGTACACCGCGGATTTTTAGTAAGTAGGACATACTCTAATATAGAGTTTCCCTACATTAAAAAGAAGATGACAAAATATCGTTTTTAAATCTGTGGTTCGTGACCCCGCAGGTGGTTGCATAAAGTAATTTTCAAAGTCACAATGTTTTCAGAAAATAACACTCCTATATGAAACTGCTTTTATTAAAGATGTTTTAATATAAAAACATATTACTACGTTACATATTACGACACAATAACAACAAAATAAAATCAAATAGATGATTATGTTTTCATGATTCCTAAGCATGTGAAGACGCTCGTAGGATTTTATAAGGCATTTGAGGCCTTAACAATTCGTTAGCTTGTCTTAAAAATATATACTAAATGCATTAAATGCCAACTTTACTGAAAATACATAATGTTGATATTTTCTTCTCATGTTTTCGTAAACTTTTCTTATAACCAAATTGATTAATGTCCGTTATGTCCAATTTTAATCGTTCATCAGTTTTTATTAAGATCTTCAAATTTTTCATACGTGTAAAATTTTATCTTATCAACGGTAAAATTCAAGGACGGTGTATAAAAAAAGGAAAAAATAAACATCTTGTATGAACGATTAAAATTGGACTTGATTTTGTTTTTGCAATGTAACGACACAAATATTATAACAAAGGGACTATTTTCTCACAATGTAACACTATACATGAAACCATTACTATATATGAAGCTATTAAGTTTCAAAAATATCCAAATATATAATAGTTTATTTTAAAGTTAGTATCCACTTAATGTGTAAATAAAAGAGATAGTTTATTTCTAGGGACACAGTGGCAGAAATTCTATAATATAATAAGAAAAATTGCCTAACAGTGTAATTTTACAACAGACGAATAAAATCACTAATTTCGCAAAATCGTATTTCAATTCTGTCAATTCTTTTTTTAGGCTGTGATATTAAACTCTTGTAGAATATTTATTAGTTATGAGCTTGAACTGAAATTAAATTTTAAGCACATTTGCAACTTTAAGCCATACGCGCAAATAAACACAAGTCACGCTTCGCCATTAACCTACGTACATAATAAATTCAGATAGTATTTTTGAAAGGGGAAATACCGTCACTAGAACAACAAAATGCAACGAATCCATGAAATCCATCTTCTAAAAATTATATAAATTATTCTATTTTGTACAAAATATATTTCACACACATATCTAGAACAATGTCTATATAAGATTAAAATAATAACCTATAATGAAAAACACAATTTAATAACAGATTATGTTATTTATACATTTTTCCCTACAAAGTAATATTCTTAGTCGTTCGGATCAAGTGAATACAATTCACGTTTCATTGGGTTTTATCCACATTTATATTATGTTGAACTTCGATGATCACATATTTGTATACAGAAGTATAATCGAAATAAAATAGTTTAGTCATAACCTAGTTTACTCATCAGTTCATTGCCACAGGAACCCGAGTCGCTTTAACTGTCAAGAATGCAAGACACGGAGATATTAACCTTCATCCTTTATAGAAATTACGTAGTATTTTGTTATACAAATATTTTAAAACAACTTAATAGTAAATTCATAAAATATTTTAGTACAGGAGGTAGGGCTGTATAATATCTAAAATACTAATTGTCAGAATTAAAAAAATAGATAGGTTAAGCATGGAGCTGACTTTCGTACCTCGGTGAGGAATATTCTTAAAACAACTCCAGCAAAGTACATAGATGATGTCAATAATTGTACTTCACATCATTTTTTTTTTGTTATCTTTCAAAATACAATTTCAATTTTCTACTCACAAATATCATACACTATTGTGTTTATTTGCTTAACTTAAACAATTTTAACTAATTTTATTAAATGAAAGTTAATTGAATTTGAAGAAGTATTACATTCACTTAAATCAATATATTTCAATTTAAAATAATGATATACAAATTAACTAAGTTAACTAAGTAACTAAGTTCAAAGAGTCACACATATCATAGTTGTAATAATTTCGTCTTATATTGATCTTATAATTTAACAATAAACAATGCCTCCATTTTTTTATACGTGGTTGTAAGTACATTGTATATTTATTACTATGGAAAAATCTTACTTTTGAGTAAAGTTAAAATGTGTTTTGAATTAATGATAACAGTAAAAAACTTACTTTAGTTAAAATATACAATAACTTGTAATAATTTTGATTATAGTAAAAATAATGTATAAACTGTTTTGAAAAACAAGATTTTTGCTTAAACAAATTGCTCGGGTAACGATAGGTATTATGCATTCATAACTACAAATGTACAATTTATATACAATAAACCAGTATTACTTCCATTTTAACTGGCTTCGACATAGTTAAAAAACACTGTAAAATCGTCTCAGAGAAAAAAAGCTAAATTATACGTTTTATACAATATCACGATGACGATCTCATGTATGGAATCTTCTAGAAGTATTAACATAATCAGCATCACCGATTAGCGCGACACCTTCTAGCATAATCGGGAGCGACTTGTAGCAGCCATTGGGGCTGTATGACCGAGACGGTGACCATGTACGAGCGACGTGTATGGAGGAGTTCCGTATATAGAACGGCAGAGGGTTGAGGTCTTATAAGGTGTAGGGTCCCAGCTGGATGGAGACTTGTCGCGGTACCGCTAACGGTGACGTAACGACCCGTGCCCACAGTACTCGCGTCCCCTCGCAACCACGCACAGTTCGTAAACAATCCACATAGAAGGCACTTGAGTAACTAAAAAAAAGTTTTTACATAACCATATGCAATTACAGCCCTCGCCAATCTTTTTGAAAGCTCTGAATATAAATACGCAGAACACAAAAAATTATGTATCTAAATAAGTATAATTACTCTTTAAATATACTATTACTCAACAAGCCGGATCGAGTGAAAGGGTATAAATAAAAGGAAGCGAGTAGAACGTTTCGGTAGTCCGGTGAAACTATAGAGGCCTGTCAAGCCAACATTGTGTTCAGTTCGAAAAAAAACATATTTCTGATTTATTCTGTTTGGCTCTCAGACGTGACAGACGTTTTAGTAGTGTTTAGTAAATTTTCAGTACCTTTAATCCTGTGTATATTCTATCTCGTTATTTCTATTATCTATTTCGTTATTTGTTATTCTTTTAAGTAAAATCATTTCATAGGAACAAATCTTCCTAGGTTGATTAGTGCTTTGTCTATTTTTTTTTTTATTAAACATTGTTGATCCCTAAGAATACGTATTATATTATACGTATAACATCGAGATAAATAAACGCTAATTTTAGATTCCTATAATAGTATTTTAACTTAAAGAAAGAAAAGGGTACCTTTCATCCGGAAAAAATGTACGCTCTCGAGGGATACATCAAAGCTACATTAGTACGAGCGAAGCCGCGAGCAAAAACTAGTACACTATAATTGCATCCATATATCACAATAATAACCATTATTAACTATGTTGAAAAAATTTAATTGTAAAATAGATCGTTTTAGTATACCTGATCAGTTGCTGCACCACAACTGGAAACTGTCAAATTTAATCTTTGGCAAATCGTCAGCAACTGTTGACGCACTTCACAAGCGTACATCAAATTCTTATGATTGAGATAGTTTTCTTTACACCATTGCTATAATTAAAATAGAAATTTTTATTGAATAAAAATTAATTTGTATTTAATTTTTTAAAAAATAGTAAATTAATAATACCTTCATGAAATGCTTTCTAAATAATAATAAAAAACCTTACCTTTTTCAATGTTGCTTTGCAAAACGCTTTAAAGACATTTAACAGTGTCAGATGATCACCTAAAGGTGACACAAACTTTTGTTTAACTTTAATAGCTTCACTTCTTTTATGCATCGGGGTATGAAAAATATTTTCACTTGACAAAACAGCAACTAAACTTAGAGCCTTAAAAACACAAAAATAATCGAAATTAGTCGAATATATGAGAAAGACATTTTTCTAATCCGTTCCATCATACATACCTCATCCAAGCAATTATATTCTGGTGCGCTCAAAATAACCTTAGCATATTTAGGATCTATTGGAAAAGCTGACATTTTTCGGCCTAATATTGTTAATTTCGGTGTACTTTCATTATCAATGGCACCTAAAATTAAATGAAGTTATTATTACATAACAGTAAATATGTACATTAATATAATACAAAATAAACATCAGAACATAACAGAAAGATCTTGCGTTATTATAATTAATAAGCAGTAACAGATATTATATTTTACTTTTAATAAAAAAAAATTTTTTTTTTTATTGTTCACAAGCTTTTGCTTGGCGCTTATCTCTTGTTAATGTAGATTTGATGTATACATCAGGAATAGTACATGTTTTCTGGATAAAAACATACTCTATATCCTTTTCAGTACCCCTGACAACGTATACGTAAAATGTAATGTTGATCAATGGCATAGATAAGGCGTGAAAACAACAAAGAAACGCACTTACGCACTTATAACATAGTAAGAATACTACAAAAAAAGGTCGCAACATATTTTAGTCAGGTTTTTACCCTTTTTTTAGTAACAGGTTTTATATCTACCTACTAAGCTTAAGCTATAGACTTAGTAACTATGCCATCACACGCTCATTGCAAAAACTCCTTTAGATCCGTGGAAAACCCTTAACATTTACGATGCGATTATAACCTCAAAAGCTGTAACTTTTTTTATAACATTACAAATCTCTAGCTAGTCTGCTGTAAAATGATGAATATTTTGGAATCTACTAAAGATTTTGAATATAACACATAATTTTCCGTTGCTATTATTTTCGGAACGAAAAATGTTTGGAATCAGAACAATGTCCTTTTTAAAATGATATAGAAATGAGGTCCAGGAAATGACACTAAACACTTTTATTTATAACCACCAACATTAGCAAAAAATAATATGCGGAATTTTGTTTAGAACTTTTACATTACGATTGAAGACAAAAACAGAAACTAGTAAATAATATTACAATAAAAATAAACACAAACAAGATAATTCATAGCTAAAACCGACGAAAATCTTAGAACTTATTTAAAAGTATAACATAACTTAGAACTTAGTAACATACCTAATTCTTTAAGTAAAGTTAAAGATGCTTTGATGGCATCTTGTGGAGGTGTGTCGATCAATGGAAATGTGCTTGGCACTATCCCTGCTGCTACCAACAATAATAATGTGGGTGCAAGAGGACACCTGAAATATTTAATTATATACAACATTAGCTTTTGTACGCGGCTTCATTCTCTTTGTCTAATAAATTAAAACACCCACGCACCGTCTACTTTAGATTTGTTACACTAATTCTAGAATTTTTAGTGGACATGCACAGCACAGCAAAAGTTAATTACAATCGATGTATAGTATAGGTACAGCGGTTCTCAACCACGACACATTGATATATCACAAGCACCTGTTAAGTGTGTCGCGAGAGTTACAAATACGATATTTTTATCAAAGATGCTCCAAGGACATTTTGCATGTAAGTAAGGCTGTCGCGAATTTGTAAAGAGCATGATAGTGCTTCGTTAAGCGAAGGAGGTTTAGAATCACTGATATAGGATATGGCACAAAGAAATATACAAAATATTATGAGTAACAATGCTGAATAATTAATCATTTATTTGTTCTTATCATCTTCATCTGTTAATATAGAAATATTTTAATGAACTAACAAAATCCTTTATGCAAATAATATCATCTAATTTTTACTAAAATTTACATATTCAGTGTTTACGATGAGATGAATACAAAACCACTAAAATCGTACGTGAAAAGTCAACGCACTTACCTTTTGAATTTTTTGCCAATAATATTCCATTTATACTTATATACTCCATACAACAGAAATATCCTATTTTGAGAACATGGTTGATATTAAAAATTAAACAATTTGGTAAAGCATTTATGAGAAAAAAGCAGTCACAAAGCAAATTACTCAAAATTTAATTATAAGCTATTCCACTGCTAAATAAATACCATTGAACTGGGGATAAATGTGCCGACATAATTTGAATGATTAATTTCTTGACACGGCAATTACTAAGCCAATTGCTTAATAACTTCTAATATTTAAAAAAAATGGTCACGTATGTTATATCTAAATGTACAAATAATATGTGTAAATAAAGTACTTATATCTAATGATCAAGTAATTATTGCTGGGGTTTACTGAATATTGAAATCTAATCTTGAATTTATATGCGCAGAGGTAGCATAACATGATGGTCGTAAAATTGAATGTAAAGCTTAATAATAACGAGAAAGAAATATAATGCACTGAGTACCAGCACTAATAATCGTCGACATCTATACTTATATTAAACTGTAAACAAATATATCATTGTGCATAAGTACCTGACAATCTCGGGCGTGGTGTATGGGGATCGCTGCTTAAACTCTGCTGCAGTGTACAGTCTGTATGCAGAGCCCGGGGCCGTACGGCCCGCGCGTCCCGCTCTTTGCCATCCCGCTGCTTGAGCACATGCTCGCACACATAAACGCTCAGCTCCTGTGCTCGTGCACCAAGTCCTAATAGTCAATTTTCATGACTATGGTTTACCATCATCATTACAATTTATATATAAAGGCAGACTTCGTACTCGAGACATGTTAGATTCTTGAAACACGAGACGTTAAAGTTACTGCACTGCACAGGTCGATTAACTAAAGCTGGCACATTACAACCGAAACACACATTACGTTTGTGTAGTGTCTATGAATAAACGCACGAAATGGTGTAGCACCGCATACGCAACATAAGAAATCTCTCTGTCTCTTTCGCACACCAATAAGCCTATGAGAGTGATAAAGATATACTGCCCTGTACTTAGAAATTGCTAGAAATATAGCAAAGTCCTTTTGCATTTGTTTATACCGCCAAAAGAGTCAATCGACACGTGCATTACTTACGATTTTTACAAGCAGTTATGAGTAATTTTTATTTAGCATTTTTTTCGAACGACTTTCCTTAACGCAGCATGCGTTTAAGTTAACTGATATAAATCGTCCCAAGCACATACAAATTCATCAATATGCGTTAATTTCTGATTTAGAGTGCATATTAATTATAACTTCTTTAAAAATATTCTCTACTCAATAACTGCTTGACCACAGAATAATCTGACAACCAGTATGAACGAAACCAATTAATCTTTTAATTTAATTAATGTAATTTATTCGTAACATATAAATAAATTTTGTCTTTTTGTACTCCTTCTCCACATAAATTTTAACTATGCCAAATGTACCTCTACTCTATGCGCGAAATGCGTTTTAAAAAGAGTAGTACAACGATTTGTCTTCATATATAAAATTCATAAAAACATACCTTTCTTTAACAACGCCAGTATCAATTACAACTTTAATATGTGGTATTGTAACTGATGCTTCGGCAATATTCGTTGACAGAACTATCTTCCTGGTTCCCGGAGCTACATCTTGCCATACATGTAGTTGCTGTGAGGCAGGCAGACCAGCATATAATGGACAAACTTTAATTGGAGGCCCTGTAGTTTCCTAAAATTTTTAATCTAGTATAATAATCTGGTAATCAAGGATATTATATACAAATAGTAAATCTTACTTTTGCTATTTGCTTGATGTTATGCATAACTGTTTCTATCTCTTCTTGTCCCGTCAGAAACACAAGGAAATGGTGACTAAAAAGAATTTTCTAGATCATGAATGCCATTAATATGTTATAATTTATAAATAATTAAAAATACATACTCAGCTGGAGTCGTCGAATGAAGTTGAAATATAGTACAAACAGCAGCATACTGATAGTCTTCCTGTTTAAATTTGGAATGGTAAATAGTAACAGGATGTGTTCTCCCTTCCAAATAGATTACGGGACAATTATCGAAATATTTTCGAAATGAATCAACGTCCATTGTTGCAGACATAATAATCACCTAGAATCGAAACAGTCATAAATTCGTTGATAGATTATTATATTATATTGATAATAACACTAATTGTATTCTAAAGCTACCTCCGTTAGTTTCCCCATAAACCTGTTCATAGTTGACAATGCTGAAAACAATAACAAATACACTACGTAAGGGAACTAAATACTAGAAAGTATTCATCTCAACTCACATGAATAATGGAATAAATCTTTCGGATTGTTTCATTTAAAGATCAGTTTTCTATTGTGCTCCGTCTAAATGTATTTTTAAAATATACATTTTTATCGGAAATATTTACTCACAATTTACTTACAGTACTTAACCTTTTTTGCTAGACGCCATTTACACTTAAAAATACATTATATATTTTGAACTGGACTGTTATAAAAAATTCTCTACCCTTTTATATCACCTTCGACCCTTAATATTTTAATAAGGATAGAAATGGAATAGGAGGATAAGAAATTAGGATAAGGTGGTCAACATTCCTATATTCTGCGGGACCGTCGCGTAATACCAGATGCAATTTCGCTTTGTAATTAATAAGATAATCACGTAAATCGAAGGATGCGTCCCGAATGTCCCACATGGCGATTTAACAAGTTTACTACATCACACGCACATTGATACAGTACAATTCCATGCAGTGTCTTTAGACGTTTCACGCATGTACACGAGGTTTGTATGTGTGTAATCGCTTTGTTTTGTTTAGATAAAAATCAAAAAACTTTATTCAATTTAGACCCTAATAAGGTACTTATGAAGGTCCAAAACTATTCGGAAAACATCGAGAAGAATTAAGAGTTTCGCGCAATAAGTGCAAAAACGAGAGAGAGAAATTTCACAGACGTATTACTACGCTATTAATTAAAGGACAAAAACACATTTTCGTTGACAAATGCACTATGAACGTCCGAGAACACCTCACTGAAAGTCGAAATCTTACGAATTATGTTTATGGTGAAATTGTATATAGGCCGTTGCGAAAAATTCTGACATATTAAAACATAAAGCCTAGTTAAAAATGTAACTCTGGTGATAAACATAATTTTAAAAATAAATAACTTCATCAGTTGTGTGTTTTTAAACTAGCAAGTATACACTATACTTATTAGCTCCTATAGGACCTAAATGTAATAAAATCTAAATGTTTTTATTCATAAATATAACCTAAAAGCGAGAAATCTATCCGGCAGCTGTACTTGAGAGTAGTCTCCTGCTAGTGCAGCTACCAGGACACAGCAACAGGTGCTTGCAAAAATCTTATAAAATAAAAAGAGTTATAAAACAAAGTAAATCTAAGAACTAACATCTGGGCAGTAAAATAATTAAACAATAAGTTGGGATAATAACAATTCATCGCATTGTTTGCGGTTTGTCGGTAAGATTATAATTGCACCCAGGTAACATGTGGTCGCCTCCTAGGCTGCAAGTCTTAATTAGTCCGCGTTGTTAACCCAACTAATTTCGGACTTTGTAGTGCCTGCTGGTTTTTCGCCTGCATTGTTATAGTACACACATACCACGTTTGATGTAGGTATGTATGTCGCTACGTATGGGTTTCATCACAATGTTGTCCGTCATTGAAAGCTCCGGCTCATTCACAAGGATTCGAACATAGATCGATCGACGCGGTGTCCAAACACGCTAACCACTGAGCCTTTATAGTATTGCCTATGTACTTATGGTAGAAAATTCTAACAAGGTAAAATAAAAACAATTGGAACAGATGAGTTCGCAATGTTTGACAAAATTATGTATTTAAAAAATGAAGAAATACCTTCAAGGGATTCACATGTTTTTCATTTCGTTCTTTTTGAGCGATTTTAACAATACCAAATAGAACATCAGTACTGACAGTGCGCTCATGAGCTTCATCCAAAATGATTACAGAATATTTTTTAAGAAGTGGATCTAATATTGCTTCTCTTAACAACATGCCATCTGTTAAATATTTCACTTTAGTCCTGGGACTTGTAACATCTTCAAATCTTACAGAATATCTGGAATGAAATTATTCATTTTATCTAGTTTTATTATATATAAACCTGATGACCCCAGTACAAAATCTTCAAATACTTTTTTAGCGGAATTCAAGTATATTTACTCCTTTCATTAATAATATCATCAACACTTATTGACTTAGAAACCCTTCATGGGGAAATTTTAACAGGATCAAATCAAAGCAGAATTGGAGACCTGTTGATGTTCAATATTATCAGTACTTCATTTGTTTGTGTAACAATTAAACCATGCTTATGCACAATAACAATGCACTTATAAGTTGATATATTATCCAAAAATAAGTAACATATTATTTATTTATAAACAATATAGCTTATGCCAAGACAGAATTTATAGATTTTATTATGAACTGTCTGAATGTATTTTACCCAACAATGTTTCCAACTTCAGTGCTCATTTCTGCAGCAACTCTTAATGCTATAGTGATAGCAGCCACTCTACGAGGTTGCGTTACAGCTATGGCTCCAGTTCCTTCGATCCTCTGTTCATGGATTAATTGAGGAATTTGTGTAGTTTTGCCACTTCCAGTCTCCCCAATCAATATCATTATATTATTTTTCCTTATTTCTTCTAACAATCTATAAATACAAGCAATTTTAGTTATTTTATTAATAAAAACATTGCAAATACAGTGGAATCTCTATAACTGGAACCTCAATAATTCACAATCCTCAGTAAATTTAAAACAAATGACATATTCTTCTGTTGAACCCCTAAATAGCATATCTCCATTTAAACTTTGTAACTCAAAGAAAATGTTGTTTCCCTGTGTTATTATTCTGGGAAGTATTGATAAAACATACTTACGTTCTATATCTCGAATTTCAAAAAGGAGACTGACTAAATTCTAGTTAGTAAAATATATGGATCTTACTTGGAATTTCTTGAAATCATAGTAATAAAATCCAAAAGGTATATTGGAGGCTTCTAATCTATTGTTTGTACAGTGAATGACCACATTAATTAAGAGGAGAGCATAAGAAGCAATCAACACACTAGGAACTTAAGTTGAAAAATGTAATGATACTGAACATCATGATTTTTGTTCATTGTTTGAACCTGAAGAAGACATTAATAAAAAATTTACAAATTGCTTAATTCAAAAGAATATAACAGATTTTTGTTGTTGTTTGTACAGTTTACTTCACTAATATTTTTTATTTTTTTTACATATATACCATCTAACTTATGTCGAATTATTATTTGAATTTAACTCCACAAGTAAATATTTTTTTACAACCACCACCACAAGTAAAAAAATATACTTAGAAATCACGCCTTTCTAAGTCTAAATTTTAGCAGTTAAGCTCTTTGTAACTCGTAAACCTTGTTAAGTTGAAGACTCATTAACTCATTTTTTTTGCATTTCCCTTGACATTCGAGTTACAGAGATTCCACTGTATAAATTAATATAAAGACCGGTTATTACATATTATATAAAACTATAACTTGTGAGTAAAAAATCGAAAGTTCAAATCATTTTAACTATAATTGACACAAATTGCAAAACAATACTATTACACATGCTATTTATTTCAACATAATAAATGAAGTGAATAATTGATCCATTATTTTTTAATATTAAAATAGCTAATAATTACTGTGGATACTACATATCATTAGCTAAATATATATTACCTATTTGTAAAGACTAAGGAATAGTTACCATCATAAGGATACTTCTTCTTAATAAAAAATAATTACACTATGGTAAAAACATCATAGTTAAATTTAAAAAATATATTGCACAGAGGCAGGGTTAATATTAAGATAGGCATTAGAAATTAAAATATATCATTTATTTTGAAGTTTATGAGTACCTGGGAATACAATACTTCAAAAGTTTATAATATATAAACTAGTTTCTCGGAAACAACAACAAAAATTGGATTTTTCAAGACTAATCTGATGTTAAAATGTAAACTATATATAGTGATAAATCACAGAACTAAGTATTTGTACGGAGATCAGAAAAAAATCAGATTCAATGACATATAAATTCAATTTTTTATAACACCGACACTCCTATGTTAGGATAGAGCTCCAGTAAACAATGCTCCAATATGAATTTAACGTCGAGGTCCATATTGCTCAGAATAAAAAAAATCACCTCACCTGCCTCTCACCATATACACAGGTAATTGTCGTCCTTGCCTCTTGTAGGTTATCTTTTGACTCTTTTATTATTTTTCCGGGGCCACCACTAATATTTTGTCCATTTGCTACTGCGATTAGTAGGTTTGAATCTTCACTTGATAACTTAATTTTTTTAGTGCTAATATTTAACACAGGCTTTTTTCTTTTAAAGTTTTCTTTGATTTCATTGGTACCTCCGATTGATGCATATTTTGAATCCATTTTAAAATAATAATTGGTGGGCCGTAACACGTAGAGCCTAGTTATCCCTTTTTTTCTTATCGTAATTTTTATATATCTACAATTTTTATCACTGTAGATTTAGCACTCTCACATCTTTTAAAGATAATATGTACTAATAACACTTATGGACACTCCAGAATCTGCATGAAAATGAAATAACGCGTAGAAATGTCACTTTACATACATTTATTTTATTACATTTTTTGGCTCCGGCATTGTTTGTGCATTCGCCAGCGTCAAGTAATAAGATTTTTATAATTCGCCATTTTAATTATTTACAGTTTATGAATAATAAAAAACGAATGAAACTAATTGAGACATAACGTAAATGATTAAAAACCAATTGAATTTACAAAAAAATCAGAATAATTACATAAGGCGGGGAGGTAGATGAACAGACGGGTTACCTGATGGTAAGTAATCAACGCCGCCCATGGACACAAAGGGCATAACAGATGAGTTGTCGGCCTTTGAGGAAAGAATACGTTCGTTTCTTAAAGGCTTGTGGGTTGTATTGGTCCAGAAACGCTGCCTGCTAGGAGTTCATTCAAGAGGACCGAAGTACGTGGGAAAAACACATGCAAGGACCAGACAGTAGACGACTTCCAACAATCGAGATGACACTGATAGAATTCCTTTTTATGGCGAATCGTTCGATAATGGAACTCAGCAGCAGGAATCAATTCGCACAGGTCTTCAGAACACTCTCAGTGATAGATCTTGTAAAATACGCAAAATGACGCAACGTCCCTACGGAGCTCCGAAGTGCCGAGCCCTAATAAAGCACATGGTCTACGACGATTCTTGCCGCTCTCCGTTGGATTCGGTCAAAAGGAAGTAGATGGTATTGGGGCGGTCCGGCCCAGAGATGAGAACAGTATTCCATATGTGGACGGACTTGGCCTTATACAGCTGAAGAAGGTGAACCGCTGTGAAATACCGTCCTGATCTGTTAATATTTTTGGGCCAGATTTGCGTTACCTTCCAAATAACCATCAAACTGAATATCGCTAAATATGTCGATACCAAGGATACTGAAATTAGGCTCAGCAATTAGGAGAACTCTTTGAAAATTAAAGATTGCATCACAGGGGGTTTTTTGGCGGCGAAGGGATATTCCTGTGTTTTTGTGGAGTCAAATTTGACTAATTTTGTCTTCCCCAATCCAAGCTCCCACGGATACGCTCCAATGAGGTCTCTATCTCGGACACAAGTTTGTTCCAGAACTCATTAACGCGTTCCCAAGAAACCTCTTTCAGAACAAGATGTTGATTGCGCACCTAGTAGTACTACTTTTGCGACTTTTAAAATTAAGTTTAGAGACTCGAATTTATAAGAGTTGTCAACACTACGGTTGATATTTTTTGCTTTTTATTACAGAGGAAACAATTTATAAGTAAACAAGAGTACCCGTAGAGAGTACCACTCTGTTAGAAGTATTATTATTCTGTGGAATACAGAGTATAATATTTAGTATCTATTGTACCTGTTATTTATATTCCACAGAATAATATTACTCCTAGCGGAGTAATATTGTTAATATTCAGATCAGATTTATTATATAAATATAGATGACCTATCTGTAACACCGAACGAAGATACAATAATTCCTATTGTTTTACTATAATGTTAACCTCAAAGGTTTTTCAACGAATAGTAGAATACAATAATATCCTCATCCGCTTATATTCTACACAAAATCCATATACAAAAACATGGAATGTTATTTCAAAAGAAATGCCATCAGTTTTTGGACTAAAGAAACCACAATTTACTCCAGTAGAACACGCTGATATTGTCATAATAGGTGGAGGATTCATAGGTACGTCAATTGCTTATGGGCTAAAAAAACGTACCGGAGAAGAAGGCCTTTCTGTTGTTGTCTTGGAAAAGGATTTCACAGTAAGTACGTATTTTTATTTTTACATTTATTTATATTAACAAAGCAAATTCCAAACTACTGAAGCTATAGTTAAAATAATCGGGATTGAACCGTACCGTGATGGTAATCCTTTTTCCAATGCCGTCCTAGATTGAAGTTATAAATTTGTCGCCACCACTTAGAAGCCTATTCTGTTGGCTACTATTGAGGGCCTGTTCCATCTGTGTATAGTTTGTTACCATCTTTGACATCGCCTCTTACCATTAGGAGGGGTTGTGGTCAAGCCTCAATAAAATTAAAAGATATCCCACACATAGAATTTCGACAGATTCATTTCACACGCAATAAAGACATACCATATGTATTATAGCAAATACAATTTTTCTAAAGCAACATAACAGAAGTACAATTTTTTGTAAGAATACTATTGTCTGTAATTAGAGACAAACCTGAATGAGAACTTGACAATAGGTACTCTAGATGTTATACACCTAAATAAATATTTTAGATTAGCCATAGACATTTTAATTACTAGCCAGAGATGCAATGAATTATTACTAGCAAATAACATAGTATCAAATTTAAAACATAGTTGTGAGATTTTTATTCTAAACATTAACTGCAGTATGAATAGAAACCACAGAAAATTTAAAATAATTATACCAACAGAGAGTGCTTTTAAATCTTATACATAAGACACTAGCTTATGTATGTGGTTTTGCTCGCATTAATATACATGTAACCTATCCCTTGGGAACACTACTTTTTCTGGATGAACGCTGTCTTATGTCAATGACAATGTGTGTGTAATTTAATGATGATCTGTTAAGAACTTAAGGTGAAAGCTTTACAGCAAACAAACTCACATTTGCATTTATAATATTAGTTGGATTAATGTTTTGTATTTTTTTTTGCAGTACAAAGCAGCACAAGAGAATTTAAAAACTACAGCTCTTACACAACACTTTTCACTCCCAGAAAACATATTACTCTCACAGTTCTCAGCTGAATTTTTAAGAAATATAAATTTTCATCTTGGTGATGATGTTAATATTGAATACAATCCCACTGGCTCATTGGTGTTGGCTAGTGAAAAATATGCTGAAAAACTAGAGCAAAATGTAGCATTGCAAAGAGAATTTGGTTTAAAAAATGATTTGTTAACACCTGAAGATATAAGCAAAATGTATCCTTGGTTGAATTTGAATGATATTAAATTAGGTAATTAATAATATTGATAACTGACTAACAACTGCACAAGACTCGACATGCAATTTCTATGTGTATAATTTGAAAATTTTAACAATATTACAGATATTATAATTTTAATAAAATGTATTTTTGAAATGTTGTATGTACTTCCCATGGACAACATTTCGTTAAATATTGAATTGAAGAAAATTATCTTAATATTCTTATTTTCTTATTATCAATTTTGGAATTATGTACATTTCTTGTGTACAACACTTCACTGAAATCTAGTTATGATATCAGTCTTATATATTCCTTAATTTATCTATAATATCTGTGATAAGTAACCATTGTAATAATTAACTGTAAAAAAATGTTGATACTGTAGAGTTATTAACATAGATAACTCTTATCTTTATACATATAATTCTTCTGTATGTGTCTATTTGAAATCCCTCCAAACTGTTGACCAGATTTTAATGACATTTTTTGTGTGCTCCCATGGGTACAAGAATGATTTATATACACCTACCTGGGCGGTGCTGTAGTCTGATTCTAAGATTTCTTTTTATTATGAAGACAGGAGAATATCCACTGAGCCTGCTAGTTAACTATAAAAAATAATTTACTTGATGTACATATACATGTCAAGGATAAATAATATTTACTATATTTTTTGTTACCTCAAGGATTCAATGGCTACAGAATCTGAAGGTACATTTAATTCTTGGAGTTTATTAAAAGGATTAATAAAAAAAACAAAAGAACTTGAAACAACATACATAGAAGGGGAGGTAATTGGTTTTGAATTTGAAAAGCAACGTGATGTGCTTATGGAAGGTATACCCCCAGGTTCCTTTGAAAGGATAATGAAGGTCATATATAGAACCTCTGATAATGAAGAACATAGAATCAAGTTTGCAGCTTGTATATTGGCAGCAGGAGTTGACTCTGAGAAAATTTCAAAGTTGGCTAAAATAGGCACAGGTAGTGGTATGCTCTCAATACCAATGCCATTAGAAAAAAGGTATTATCAAATTACTAACAGAGACAAATTTTTAAGTGAAACTTTTTTACATAGTCTCATATTTTTTCGTCTATCTATCACATGTCGTATTACAGCCGGCCACAGAGTAGGGATAGAGTGAAACGCACTCGGTCCAGCAGCCAAGCCCAATATGGTGGCGCCCACTGGCTGAATTCAAAATGATTCAATGCTTTAAATAAATATTGTGCTCAGTTATTAAAATGCTACAAACTTTAAAAAAGTTTCACTTGCATTGTGGGTTCATAAAACCACACAATTTTCTTAACAAGTAAGCTAAGTAATACTTTTTTGAAACAATAAGCATTTATTAATTTTAGAGAGCATTTAGTTTATTCAATTGAACAACATTCTACAAAGACTGATTTAACAACTCCATTAGTCATGGATACAAGTGGCTTATGGTTAAGGCGAAATGAATCAACAAATGATTTGTTATGTGGTCTTATACCTATGTTAAGTGTTGATAGCAAAGACTTAATAGAAGAGGAATGTTACAACAATATTATAAAACCATGCCTTATAAATAGAGTACCAAGTTGTAATACAGCAGAGGTCAGTATCCATTGCATTTTTGGAAACAAAGTTAATTTTTTAATTTACATTAATTTGAGATGTTTTATATAATATAGTGTTATTCCAGATAAACCGTTATTGTACGGAAATATATGACTGCAGTACTTATGATGATAGTGGGATATTGGGACCTCATCCATATCATAATAATTTGTACTTGGCAACTGGATTTGGGAAATATGGTAATTATTAATTGCTAATGTTATACTATGCTACTGGTACTTTTGTTTACCTAATATGCAAATATCTTGTTACTCGTAATTCTATTTTATTTCTGTAGGAATAAGATAGCAACTCCTTTACATATATTTAAATTATACAGGGCACTTATAGCACATTGTTAATTATTATTAACTAACAACCCACTCAACTCACGACGTCGTATGCGTTAATTACAATATAAAACGTAATAAGACTAAAGGCCCACATATTTAAAAGGCCGGCAACGCACTTGCGACTCCCTGGTGTTGTTAATGTCTATGGACGGCGGTGATCACTTACCATCAGGTGACCCACGTCTTCGTTTGCCACCTATAATAAAAAAAGACTAAAACAGCCTATAACCATCAGCATAAATGGCAGTTTCTCCCAGTCTAATTTTTTTAGAATAGGTTCAGTAGTTCAAGAGATTAGATTCCTATAAACTTTATGACTAACTTTACACTAATGTATTCATAAACATTAATAATTATAATAGTGTGAACATATATTTGATTTGACTCTTTAGTTTTATCAAGAAAAACCTTAGTACCTTTGGATATTGCATGTATAAACAATCACAAAAATCATTTATATTCTTGGAATTTCCTAGGTTCTTAAATATAATTGGACCGGTAGGTGACGCTGGTGGCGAAATCTAAATTTTTTTTTCAATTTTCAAACTAAACTCTTTGTAATTTATATTTTGTATTTATCATATAAAAACATTATCCAATGTTTCAATATTCATGACTTATACAATACTTATACAAATATTTTTAAAATGAGAACTGAATTGAAAGTTGGAACCACAGTATGCAAAAATGATCTCAACAATTTAATAAGTAGGAAGAGCACTAGAGAAAGTTTCATAAATTTCTGTTGTAAATTGTAGAAAAGTTTAAAAAATTAACAAATAAATTGAGGCTATAAGTTGTTGTATACTTTTTAAAATTATAAGAAACTATAAATAAATAGTTTAAACTATATGTATATTTAAAAAAATAGTTATGATATGCTTTATTTATTAATTTTTAGTTGTGTTAAATAAATTTAAATAAAAATAATAATAAAACAACAAAAAACATTAATAGTAAAAATAAACTTATGCAAGAATAATACCCATACATATATGGATACATACGTAATTAATAATAAACATTTTAAATTATCTTAAGTTAGTAATAAGAGTAGTTAAGTTCCTTGTTTACTATAACTTGTAATTTATAAATTTCATCTTGATCTTTTTAGGTATCATTTTAATATATTTTTTAATTTAATAATCTAGCATATTTTATACTAAATATTGTCAACCTAGATAAGGTTTCTGTCTGCTATCAGAGGTTTTTTACTTACCGTTAGTCCAATATGATGATTCAATTTAAGTACATTCATCGTAAATATTTTTTTATTATCATTAATTTTAATAACTTATTTTTTTCCAGGTTGTCAACATGCTCCAGGGATTGGAAGAGCCATTGCAGAACTTATAATAGACAGTCATTTTACAACAATAGACTTTACAAGATTTGGGTTCGATCGATTTTTAACTGGACGACCTACAATTGAATTTAATGTATATTAAACAAAGTAATTAAACGAAATGAGAATGACAAATTTCTTTTATTTAGACACCATGTCTAAATTTGTTACATTAAAGTTTTCAATCAAATAATTTTATTTAATCTCTATGGTTCCCTTGGAAGATTTTTATTTCATTGTAGTCACCTCATATTATATAGTCATTTTATACCTATTTGTCGTAAATACTTATTGAAGATTCTGCTGTAAAATATCTTAATTATACCCCACCAATTTACTTGAATAGTACTTGAGAGAAGCAGCAAGTAATCGTAAGAGCATAGGACAGATAACAAATTCAATAAGCGCTTATATATTAGAGCCGAGTTAGAGATACTTTTTCCAATAGTACTGTATAGAAAGTATATTGGATAAGTCTCATCAATTACTTCTAATCAATTACTTTTGAATGTATCCTGTAGCTATATATTTACTAAGACAAAGTACGAAAAATATGAAAGATTTGTAGGTGGTACAGCTACGCTGAAACTATTACTGGTTTCAGAATGAATGGGTCGGCTCGCCCGGGGTAGTACCACTTTCTCACAGAAAGCCGACGTGAATTAACAGTGCTTGCACTGTTGCGTTTCGTTCGGTCAGTGAGAGCGCCGGAGGCTCACATATTTAAAAGGCCGGCAACGCACTTGCGACTCCCCTGGTGTTGCTAGTGTCTATAAACGGCGGTGATCACTTACTATCAGGTGACCCATCTGTTCGTTTGCCCCCTACGATATAAAAAAAATATTTTCTGTAATAAATAGTACCTGTAGTTTCGGATAAGTCAACCGAATTCCAAGTAAAAATACGAAATCTCTTTTTGCGTTTGTTGGTGATCCGTTAGTTCTAAAATACGCGACGGACGATAATAAAGTTTTCACTATTGTTTAGATAATAACTTGCAAAAGGTTTTTTTTTCGAACTGACTACACTGTTGACCTGGCAAGGCCTCTACAGTTTCACCGGACGACTAAGGGGAGCGCTTAAGGCACTCACCCGATTGCATATAGGCAACCAGCATAAGGACGCACACAGCGCCTCGGCCTGGATTGTCACCGAATATCCCGAGTCTAACTAAGTTAAGCTAACTATTATTTCATACATATATAAATTCGTGAAATATACACGTGTACCAAGCATGAATGTTTCACGAACTTATACCTTCCAAAAGATTTACATGTATGCTGGAATACTTATACAAAGCAGAGATCAATCCTTAGCTGGACGTGGAAATATGGATACCACGTTGCTACTTTCAGAAGGTTGTACGGAGAAAAATAAAAAATCTAACTCCAATTGTGTTGACTAGTAAACGCTTCGGCAGCAGGTTTACGAAACCTCCTTTATTCAGTTGAGCATGTATATTTAAATGAGATGGAACACGTGCAAGGATTGTAGACAAAAATATACAACCATAAAAAAACAAATAATATTGGAGACACAAAGTAAAAGTAAATACTAGGAATGAACAAAAACATCTAGGCGATAGAATAATTGTAAAATAAGGTAGGATAATATATAACTAAAAAAAAATGAGCAGTGATTAATGGAGTTGCCTGGCAGTATGTTCTTTTTAATTTCCAGGTCCCAGGTTAGTGCTTACTCCAGCTAATTGTGCGCGCATCTTGTATTCTTAGAACGCTTGGTCTTTCAGAACGCCGCTTTTGGTTTTTCACGTAGATTATTGTAGTTGTAGCACAAAGTAGCGTTGTCTGTCAACTGTGTGTACATATCTATGTCTAATATATCATCATAATCTATCTAGCGGCCACAAATTTATTTCAGTGAACTTATCAAAACACTATTCCGGCTAGACCTAGGAGATTCATCAAAATAATATACTAATTCATTATATACCTTAAAAGGGCCTGCAAAAAATAGGATGGTGGATGTCAATTTCTTGAGTAACCCACAGCAAAAACATGTATATTTTAAGTATTATTAAAATATAATGGCTTATTTGTTTTAATCCTTGTCCGATTAAATATGTTAGGTACCTTGGAAATTTAATGTAGATCAAAATTTTCCTGTACATGATATTTCAATGGATATCTTGAAAACATTACAGATTTAAAAATATGCATAACAAAAAAGGTTGTGACGAAAATTACTAACCTTTTTTACTTTTATGAACTGTTAAAGTGTCAAAAAATTGATCAGATAGATATCTAATTCAAATTATATTAAAAAAAAAATACTACCTATAAAGTGACTCTTCCATGACTGACTTGATACTGGCAGAATTCATAATTACGAAACATCTTTATTAAAAAGTTAAGTGGATAGTATCTAAATCACTTGAATACCTATGACTCCATATTAATAAGTTCATTGCATCTGTGTAAAGCCAAGGTGGGTAGCTATTTTTATGTATGGCTTTGAGATCTGTCTGAAATACATAGCAAGGTAGAAATATTAATGTAACCTAACCAACAATAACAAACAAACAAATAATAAAGACTTAACATTTAAAGAATTATGAATAAGTTCAAAATCAACTTTTGCAACCATGGGAACAAAATATATGACCTTAGCAGATACACAAATAATACATTGTCCAAAAAAAAAAACAAAGATAGGATATTTATTTTTAATAGTAAACATTACCAAATTTATGGAATACTTTAGTTAAATACTTTCTACTTAAACTGAGTTTGTGGAGCAGCAAACAGAGCCCCACCCTGTTTAGATGCTGCACGTGATGGTGCAAATCCCAGAAGCTTTTGAATATTTTGTCTGAAATCCAAAAAATATCTTATTTGATGTTCTCTAAGTCAAGTAAATGTATATATCAACTACATAAATTTAATAAATATGAAAGCGAATAAAAAGTTGTACTTCAAAAAATTAAAACCTATATTATCAATAAATCTTGAATATCTTCAATTAAATCTAATTAAAGTTCAATAATTAAAAAGCATAGTGGTATGCAGTTTCAGCTCTAAGCCAGAGCGAAATTTTATTTTAGAGGCCTTTTTCTGCATTGACAAGACGTCTATACATATAATAAAAATGAAGTGTCTGTATGTAAAATCAAAATAACGACTTTTTACTGATTGGATGTGAACGTATACATGATACTGATAACAAAAACACAATTTTTAAAATTGTTGTGTCTGTTTGTTTGTTCCGGGTAATCCCCGAAACGGCTGGACCGATTTTGACAGAAATTTCACTGACGGATAGTTAAAATTACAGCGGGCGACATAGGCTACTTTATTTTAGACTAGCTTTTACCCATGGCTTCGTTTGCAGTACTATCTCCAAAACTTTTGAATCATTTTTCATGGAACTTTCACTAACAGATAGCTAATCTTATAAGAAGTAATGTACAATTATAAAAAAAAAACGCATGCAGAGCTGCGGGCAACAGCTAGTGTATGTATATGATATGATGATACAATCAAAATTACATTTACCTTATGCTCATAGTACATAATATGTACAGGAAGATGAATGAACAATCACTGTAATCATCTCCAGGCAAATTCCTGTGACTGACACCCTGAATCCAGGAAATAGGGTAAAAGGGAAGTTTTGCTACAACCCTGCCATCAAATCTAAAATTTGATTATCTTGTTAATAATAAAATAATCATAGAGGAAGATGAATGAACAATCACTGTAAACATCTCCAGGCAAATTCCTGTGACTGAGACCCTGAATCCAGGAAATAAGGTAGAAAGGAAATTTTACTACAAACCTACCATCACATCTGTAAAATTTAATGTACTTAATGTTAACAGCACATCATAAATGTTTTATTTTAAGAAATTGGATATTTATTTCTAAATTTTTTGTGATTGTAATAAGTATTAGGATGATTCCCCTATTAAAGATTTTTTTATTTTGCTCCTGTAGCAAAATATTGCTCAATATACCAAAAAAAAATCCTGAAAATTTGTGCACTAATTTTAATTGTAACTGCTTTTTTATTATAATTTTCAGTTTTCCATCCAATTTACTATAAGTTATTGGCATTGGTAGTGTAATGGACAAAAGTGAAATTTATAGATAATAAGAAAATCTCTGAAATTACTTACTATTTGATTGATGCCATCTCAATATATTTTATTGGCAAAATAATTCTTAAAATTCAAGCTTATTGTATTAAAGACTCACATGCTATTAAACATACTAAGTAGAGCTGTGAAAGCAAATCCAATGGCGAACATTGATTTCATTTTCACTAATGAAAGATCTCTGTTGTTGTTTTTCAGGCGTTCTTCTTCACGTTCTATCTTTTTCTTGTGTTGTTTATCTAATGAGTCACCATGAGCCTCTTTACGTTTTTCCACTTAAAATAAATAGGAAAGCATAAAGTTACAAATGTAATTTACAAATTTTCACTGAAGGGTAATATAATTTAGTAATATACATATAAATTGTTTTATTTCAACTTAATAAAAAGGAAAACAAATCCATACTTATTACAATAATTTCTGCTTCCTTAATGAAATATATAGAATTTCAACAATAAAATAAATCACAAAATTTATGTAAACATACTTTTGTCTAGTCTCGTTTTCTACATCAATTTCAATTGTCTTATTGGGTATTGTAGCTCATGTTTTGTAAAGGTTTACTGAAACATTATATGTAGTAGAACATTGTCCTCTTTAGAATAGTTGTTACCCTTTTTCTCAAAAACAGTTTTATTAATAAGAATGATCAGATTTAGCAAATTTCTAATTTCTTAGTAGGTTATGGTAGGTGCAACAATTACAGAGCACAAAATTTCATTTCGTGTAACAAACCAGATAAACAAAGTTTTGACTACAATATTAACTAAATATCTGTATTTTTTCAGTTATTCTGGGAAAAACAAATTTTTTAATATATTATCCCTTTTAAAATGCAGTTAAAGTTTTAGTGAACATAAGGTAGAAATGGTATCTATTTAAAAAAATTTGGCAATGGTTTGCAACTCTGTATAGGTAGTACATTTGTTAAATAAAATCAAGAACGAAGTCTCCAACCACTTCTAGGCTCTACAACCCACAATTGGTGACAAATGATAGTAAATCTTTCCCTCATCATTTATATACAATAAGCTACTTACATTTTTTACTCTGTCGTTCTACTTCCACCTTTAACTTCTGGTATTTTTCTGTTCTGTACACTAGTATCCATGTTAGGCCTGTTTCAGACAAATAATATAACGTTATAAAAGTGTCAGAACAATAACTTAAATTTTTAGAGAAATTCCTATATGCTAACCTTCACCCAGAAAAGCGGTACAAATAGATATAAAAACTATGAGAAGTGAATCACTCCACATTTTCAATTTATAACAAAGATGAAAATATATAAAATGTAGGTTACAGATCAACCAAGTTTTTTCAATTCTACTTTTTTTAAAATGGTATTATGTATGTGAATACAATTTCGCCAACGTCAGTAAAAAGAGGCATAAAAAAATGGAGATATGTAAAAACCCTTTTTTTTTCTGTTTCCAGATCAGGCTATGTACAAACAGACAACGCATAAAACATAATGATAGATTACAAACGTATACAAGAGAATGAATAAAATTAAGGTATGAATAAAGTTAAGTCTACGAATTTGAAAGAATGAAAGAATTTCGACGAGCACTGTGCAATAAATGAATATTCGTAACAAGAGTTATATTATACAGAGAGAAACTTCCACATTTGAAAAATATGTTATAAAGGGATTCGTTTTCTTAGTTAAATGTATTAGTGTGCAGCCGTTACCAAGGCACGGGTGATAAATGATAAGGCAATTGCCAATATTTCCAAATTAAAAAAAGCCTGGCATTTGCATTTCAAAGCTCCATAATGCTTGCCCTTTAATTTCCAGGACAAATAATAACTCTTTTACCATGGATCAACCCCTGATTTAGACAGTAAACATAAGTTCTTCGTGTAAACCCTGCAGTAGTCTAAAGACCCATACTGGACAGCGCATTACTGTGAATTATTCTCTTAATTGGACCAAGGATAACTATAGACATTACAGTGTCATTAGAGCCTATGGTAAAATACAGTTTTCAGTGGGAACATTATAAACAAGCCTGACTTCATAAGCTATTTAAGAAAATAGTAACATTTTCTGTTATTTTATGGTTTAATACTATTTAAAATAATTACGGGCAATATCGTTGCACTTATAGAAATTTCTGTTTGTCTTTGCTTATGACTTTCGTGGCCTGGCAGGTCAATTAAAAAAAAATATATTCTTGTCTCTGGTCGAAATAACAATACTAATAGTGTTACTACAATATGTAACTTTACACGTTTTACATGCAAAAAATCAACATTGATCATAATTAAAATAATTTAACACTCGATATGTAACTGAAAATGAATGTTAGTTTTTTAGCTTAATACATATATAAGCCGTAACAGATCCACGGCGGGATGCGGTTTGCCTTAAATTTTGATCCGGCCTGCGAAACATTTTTAAATGATAAATAGTGTTAGTATATATAGATACATATAAATGTGAACAGTACTTTATGTATTTTTGTAGTTACTTGTATAAGCAGTGATATATCATATAGAATTGTTTTTTAGAATATGATTATTTGACTTGAGACAGTACTTCAATGTAAAATCGTGCAATTTTAACGATCCTCTCGGGTAAACACAAAAATTTGCTATGGTAACACTGCTTCCGATATTCTGGGTTCGTGTTGGTTGGTCATTCTTCCTGTGCATTCTTCCAAAAATTTTCATGCTGGTTGTTCGCCTGCCAGCTGTGTTTTATACGGAATACGTCTATTGCTTTTAGCTTGAAAAGCAACTAGCTCATTGCATCTGTGTCTTTTAAATAATTTATATGCTAAAACATACACATATTTAAGTTTAGGTTATAAACACGTATGTAGGTAATAGATATAATAAACTACACAAATCGCTATTTTTAGCATTGAAGTAACCTTGTGTAATTAGAAACTCTTTTCAATAGATTAAATAGTGAAATAATATAAACAGTAAAATATTGACTGAATTTATGTGGTTTCTCTGTGCTTTAAAACAAATATTACATGCGACGTTATGAGACGCCATGTTGTATCAGATTTTTAGGGTGTGGCGCATTTTCTTCAGTACATCGCCTCTGTGCCCTAATTTGAAGTCCTATAGATAACAATGGTAAGTTTATTTTTGAAATGTATGCAATAACGTAATTTTACACTTTCTGCAGGTTCTGCACAAATCGAATGAAAATTAACACGTCATGATCAGGGGATCTTTGGTAATTTTAGTTTAGTCATTTTAAGTCCTTTTATTAGATTTAAATAAGTAATTATTCGTCCATTTCTTACTGAGAATTTAACAGAGAACATAACTATACGAATTTTTGTTATTTCTAAAAAAAAAGCAACATTTGCTGAAAGTAAATGCTAGTAGCTGCCATTATGTACAATGATTATACGTAAGCATCCTACTACAGAGAGGTAATGGCGGACGAATGCAAAATGGACTTTGAACCCGGACTTTTAATTTCAATAATATGTTTTGCTTGAACGATTTTAGAAAGACTTAGAAATTACTTGCTGTAACTATAATCTTGTATAAAATGATAACTCAACTTGAAATAGTTGAATTTGTTGTACTATCGACTTGAATCTGGATGTACATTATTCGAATTTCTTTTTCCAATTATAATTATTACATCCTTGTAATATGTGATGAAATAAATACGTGACAAGTTATGCAAAATTATTCTGTCGAACCTAGCCGTCTCACGTTTAATTTCCACACAGCAAGAGGTGTATTATCGAAATTATGGCAACTCTGCTCGATTCGACAAAATCATGTTTAATTATCAGACAGCGACTAATGTTTCCATTATACTTGCATTTGGCTAATAATATATATTGTTTTGTTTCTGGTAAAAAGTTAATTTTTGCTCGTTTTATGAAATGTACAACCCTTTTTATATAATGATTCTTTTGGAATGTAAGATGGTGTCGTTAACTTTCAATCGATATGCAAAAATCGCATTTTTTTTATTTTTCTCTCGTTCCACTTCACAGCTTATACTGTCATATACTATAAAACAAAAATACTATGTTAATGTTTGGTTATCTAAAACAGTTTACCCATAATCTTGACTGTAGCTGAATGGGTATTCTAAAGTACATGTGTACTAAGATAAAAAGTATGATTTAATACCTGTATACTGTCGTAGATAAAATTTAGAAACGTTTAGAATTGTCTGTGTAAAATAAAATAATTGATCTAGTTTGCATTTACCTTATTGTTATGAAGAATAATTCAACACTTTAATTATAAAAGTTTTTCAAATTTTATTTTGTCTACTCAGCGATTTTTTCTTATTTAAACCGTGTTTTTATTTTATTAAGTTCCAAGATTTTATTTACCACTATTCTATATTATAGTAAGTTTCCTTTAATCTTGGAGCCTGGAAAGTAGAATTTCGACTTTGCTAATTGGGACTACATATAAATAAATTGTAACATACGTACATAAGGTACGTGACTAATTGAGTCCCTAACTAAATATATTTTGCAGAATATAGTGAAATCGCTCATTAAGTAAAATCCTTAGAGTAAAATAACACGTGTTTTGATATTTTTTTTTGATAGAGTTCCTTTATACATACATGGATATATTCCTTTAGACATATGGATATTGAACATCCACTTAAAAACAAAAAATAATTTTCGTTATTGTATGAAGTGTATATCTCAAACCTGTCGATAATTTGAATTTCAAAATTGCAACGCAAGCGTCAGCAAGATGACTCACAGCAACGCATGATGTCACACTTGAACACATAACACTTGACCAATTTTCACTCTTTTTATAATTAGAATTACTCGGCCTTCGATCGATATCACAACCCGTTCTTCATTTCGATTTAAACATGAGAAATAAATGAGATTACAAAACTTTTGCTTGTTGTCCCCTGAAGCTGTTCACTACAGCACGCATGTAATCGACATTGTTAGTTTTCTATATATGGAAACATAGTAAATGCGATTCTACTTAACTCACAGTGTAGATTAGATGACAGTACTTAAACGGAAAGAAAGCAGCCATTGAGTTAGTCTAGTACTTCAGTTACTCATAAATCGAATGTACCTAATTTTTTTTTTTGGTGGTCACAAATTTGTTAACTAGCGTAATCATTTACTCGCGTAAATAATCATTATATATACAAAATTAATGAGTACATACCAAGGAACGCAAATTAAAGTAAATGATTTTGATTTTTTTTAACAAATGTTTTTTTTTATTTCTTTAAATAGTAATAAACACTATAACACCCGTATAATAGATAGTTCACGAAACGATATCAGTATTTTAATATTCTGACTATTTGCTTTAGTTGTTATGCTTTGCTCAGGTTTTCAGTTACAAATAACATATTTTGCGAAATAATTATTAAAATGTTGGAATATTGCTAATTGTCACTTTTTTCAGTGATTTAACTTTTACGAAAAGGATAATATAAAAATGGTCAATTGAAGACGTATCAACCTTTTAACCTTTTTAATTATTGTTTCAGCCTCGTATTGACCCAATTCAATTGCTGAACTGTCTTAGCGTACTTTTATCATCAAATGGTGGCATTAAAAGTAGAGACGAAGTTCAGAGGTTAGCAAGGTGAGCATTAATATACGAATACTATAATATATAAGTATAATTAAATTTATGTGAGGAATCATTTTTAACAATATTTTACTAATGAATATTTGTTGTTTCAGCTTAATGACTAAATTCTCCAAAAAATTGGTGTCTAAATGTATTTATATACAAATTCTGAAGTGCACAGAGACTGAATTGTTAGGTTTATTCATGGGGTCTGGTGGGTGGTCATTAGTACACACATGGTTGACGGAAAGCGTAGTAGCTAAAAACTCTCCTCTCATCAAAGAACTTTTGGAGTTACTATTGCTATGTCCTGTGGATATAGAACGCCTAAAAACAAATAATTGTCCAAAACTCGTGAAAGAACTGTCAAGGGATGGTAATAATTTGGGTAAGAAACTTTTCCACTAAAACTAAATCAAAAATATTAAAAATAAATAATCTGTATTCTACAATATACTTTTATTTCTAGCTATCAGAGCCCTGGCATCGAAACTTGTAGAACAATGGTTGAAAACTGTTAAAAGCGAGCAAGTTGTTCCTGTTTCTTTATCTGATATCTCTCAAATAGTTTCTGGGGCACAATTAGAAGTCAGTTCTGATATTTCATTGAAAGTAGAAGATAGCAATGATCATAAAGACTGCGATAGTAAATCGAGTGACTCTGAAAATTGTGTCAATGAGAAACATCAAAATATAGACGAGGTTGTTAATGGTAATGCTGAGAACGACGAACACCCGCCAAAAGAGGATAATTTACAAGAATCAGAAATATTACCTGTATTAAAGATTAGTTTAAAAGATGGCAAACAAATAGTTTCACACGTTGAAGAAAGTGAATCAAAGTTATTAGATAGATCTACAGATTCGGAAACATCGAGAGAAAAGCATAAAAGTAAAAGTAAAGAGAAATCTAGTGAAAAGAGTAGTAACGATTCAAAGTCTAGAAATTCAAAACATTCGAGTAAATCTCATTTATCAAGTGACAAGCATAAAAGTTCTAAAAGTAGTAGTTCTAGCCGACACAGTAGTAAAGATAAGAGTAGAGATAAAGATAAACATTCTAAGTCCAAAAGCGATAGCAGTAGAAGATCGAGTGATAAATCTAGTTCTAGTAGTCGGTCTAAAGATGAAAAGAGTTCAAGATCATCAAATAAAGATAAGAAAGACAAAGAAGAAAGAGTTAAAGAGAAATCCGACGACAAACCACAAGTACCATCCGTACAAAAATTAGGAAAAATTCCGAAATTGAGTGATGTCAAAAAAGATAAACCCTCTATATCAATAGAAGTTCGAAAACCTGATGAACCGAAACCAAAAACTGTAAAAACATTTCACTCCAAGTTTAGGAAGCATGGATTAGAAGAAGAAGTGAAACCCCCGCCGTCACGAGCCACTTTGTTAAGTAAAAAACCTCCGCCTGTATTGCCCCCTACTGTTGCAATACCAAAAAGATCATCGCCAGTACACAACGAACCTCCTCCGGAAAAAAAACCCAAGACAATAGAAACAATAGAAAAACCTGGCGCTATTAAATTAATACCTCCTAAACCAAAACGTAAGTATGCCTTGTATATCGTATGGAATATGTTACTAATTGTTATTGTTTTTCCAGGTTCAAGGAGCAGCTTATCCATTATGCCGGTTTTCGCAAGTGTATTATACAATAGTTTAGGTTTGTTTATCTTCTGTGGTAAGTCAAAAATGTATAAAATAACGGGTTCTAAAGTATCTTTACAACATGTAAAGTATTTTTTACAAATAAATGCTGAATTCATAATGAATCTTTCCGTTGATTGCTGACCTACATTTGTTTAAAGACTGAAGCGTCAGGTGTCAATACCCACCAACCACCTGATTCCCGGACGTATCCGAAGACTACGCTGAGATGTTGGGAACGATTGGTGCTCCAGCTTCAGATGCGAATCTTCGACTATCTGTAAATGGAGAAGCAAAGTAAAAATCATATTTTGTTTTGGGCAAAAAACAAAAATAAATACAATCGTCCAAACTAACAATGAAAATTACATGTGCAGTGAACACGCGTTTTCGATTTTAACAAATTGATGCATGAATTTGTTTTATTTCCGTTGTCAGTGGTAAACAAAAGACACTCAGGAAACAGACCAGTTTTGATAACTACACGTATAAACATAAAACATAAAAACAAATTTGATTGCAATTCCCATATAAATAACCGAAATTGGTAAATATTATGGGTAAATTGTGATACGACTATAATACTACTATTATAGAGGTATAGTTTGCTAATTTCTAAGTCGAACTACTGATCCGATTCTAAGATTCTTTGATAGAAATCTACATATATTATATATGTATAAGCGTTTGACCGTAATGTCATGTGGTGTTAAATGACGATGTGGTCTAAGATGGTAGACTCGCTCAACTCGGAGGGAGTAGCTGCTTCCACTCTAATAGATGCTTGGCGACAGACAATTTCGAATTGAAAGTGGTAGTTAGCCAGACTTTCTTAGAAAAATCTCTATGCTTTGGTTTCATCACGATGTTTGTTTTCTTACACCGAAATCTCTGACTCCGTTGCAAAGATTCGGACCTATGTCGAACGACACTCTATCCCGACAAGCTATCAACCGAGCCATTATCGCTTTAAAATGCTGTTTTATTGTTCTTTAAAGTATTATAGAAGATTTTGGTAGATGGTTCGGTACGCATGAAATATGAACATTGAAAGATTGAATATTAAAATGAGTGCCGTTTCCTTACTACACAAATATCCCAATAAATGGCGCCCGCTATTTAATTCTGTAATTCCATAAGTTATGGGGCATACAATAATTAATATTAATACTATATGTATGAAAATATCCTATCAGTCACGCTTGAGCGGCTGGACGCATATTAACAAATTGCGAATTGAAGTCTCGTTATATCGTAGAATTGAGACATACGAGATACTTTTTACCAATTACTATTGAACCCTGCTCCGCAAAAAGGACGGGTAATATTACTTAAACTAGTATAATGTTGGTGTAAAAATTTAAATAAAAAAAAGAGGGAACTGATTTTTAAAAATTAATTAGTATTTGTGCACAATGCAAAGATCTCATTAAATATAAATTATTACCAAAACTATATTTTTAATATCGCAAATAAACTGTATAACAAATGTTTTTTAGGATACTGTAGTATTTTAAATTCTAGACTGATACTACTCGTAGAATTTTTAAAATTTGTGTATTAATTGAAAGTGAGTTATTGGAAACAGTCTAAACAAACCTAAACCAATAAAATCGCTCTGTCGTAACTTTATTGAAATCTCATGAGTTAGATAAGTTGTAAGTTATCCATTATTACACATTTTCAATGTATTACATAATAACTATTGGTCTGTTTCACTGTCTTTGATTTTTGTTTAAATATTGTGCATCGTTAAAATCGAAAATAGCTTGGTTACTTAAAAATTAGGACTGTTGCGTATTGCGAAATTTTAATAAAATGGTTTAAGGCAAACTACGATATGTCACACATAATGAGTCTGTTAAAATATAATTCATATATAAAAGTAGTACAGATCGTGAAATTGTTGTTTATTACATGCTTAGTGCTTTAAGGATCATAATTGAAACGACTGAACATGATATTTCAAATTCAAGTAATTAATCTATAAGAATTAAAACACGCCCGTGTGCTATTTATTACGTTTTGTTTTAGTCTCAAGGATACTAGTACTTCCGTACCTTCAAAGGTAGTTATTCTTTGTTTTGTTACTCAATACGATATGGACATAGAATGTTGGGTAAATGGCATTGTGCTACTAAAATACCTACAAAATGAGAGTGAAAATGGGTAACAATTTTTAACCGAAATGCATGTTATGTTTAGACATAGCAAAATATCTAACCATTAGGTGTATATGTTCTGATGATAAAATATTGAATTTGGAACTATTCAATTATAACGTGTTCACTTTCTAATGGTTTTTTGTAATAAATTTGCACAGTTAGGATCAATGTGATTGTATTCTGCCCGTATATACAGGCGCGATTACGAGGGGGAAAGTGTACAATTACTCCACTCTCCCCCTCCGCAACACGAATTTCAGCGCGCCTGTAAAGGTGTTTCCCTATAGATAACTATAATCCTTAATATGTTTGGGTGTAATCCCTCGTTAAGGTATAAATAGTTACCTATCAACTTGACGCAACAAGTTACTGCCAATGAGTTCAACATTTCAAAATTAAGTAAATTTTAGTTTTTTTTAGATTTTCATATTTTTATAACACGTGAACCAAGTCCAAATTTTATCGTTCATAAATTTATACGTTTTTTTTTTACGAACTTCAAATTTTACGTGTATAAAATACTTAAAATTTGAATATCTTTAAAAACAAACAAAATCTTATGAACGATTAAAATTAGAATTGGTTCATTTTGAAATTTCACAATTCCTGTATGCAATGATTCGACAAGTGTTGCCCAGGGGTGCTTAAAAGTTATTTTTCATCAGTACGCGAAAATCAATTTCACTCTTACCAAATACAAAAACCAACGGTCTGGAATCTTATGTAACTAAAGTATCTAGTCATTTCGAAGTTATGTAGTCGTACGAAATGTAGGCTCACGCATCCTATGGCCTTACGATTGGGTAATGTTTAAAATACCCATGTCGCTATCGCTTGATATAGTAAAGGATTGGTCATATGTAAATGATAGCCAGAATAATTAAGAGTTAAGAGTTGTTCAAAATATACAGATATAAGAAACAATGGCTCGGTCTTAATAAATTGGATAATCAACGAAAGTTATAACTTCAAGTTTTGTATTATATGTACAATACTTAAAATATAATATAAAACAATAAAAAATCAAGAAATACCCAAATTCCAGGTACATGCGTCATATTTTACTACAGAAATCATGAAGTCTTATGGATAGTAATGAGAAATTCGGTTATATATAATATTGCTATTTCAAATGTTACTAATTCGTTAGGGAATTGTTTGATAGAAAGTTCATATTGAACGTTAGTGTTTATGTATAATGTAGGTATAACTTATTATGGACGCACATGCATGTTCAATGTCTTTAGTCAAAGTAGCTTAATGCTGTTATTTGGCAAATTGTTAATTTCTATATAAATATGTACCTTATAAATGGAATAATGTTTACTTATAACTTTATCCTATTTAATGGCCACCATTAGCGTCTGTGATTTTTTACTACAAATTCTGTTCATACAAGTTATCATTTTGTTGTAGGTTTATATTATACATATTCAATAAGTGGGTATCCAAATATCATCAAATTTCATGAATTGTAGCAAAGATTCAGTAAGGATACCAAATTTTACATAACTCGTAAAATTTTATGTAATAGTAGTACTTAGAGGTACATAAATTACACCTAATCTTTTATATTATTTTAATAAAAAAAAAAAATTCTGTCTACCAAAAATACTCTTACACATATTATGCATCGTTTCGATGGTAAGCGACTACCTAAATTTTGAGAACAATCGTGAAGAAAAATATTTCAGCTTTTTACACACCCCTAATCTTGTAAATCGTTATACATGTTTATCGTCATTACCAACAAAACTGTTATTGTTACAATGTAATAAGAGATTATTATTTCTTTGAGATTAATTGTATAACACTAGGTTTAATTAAATCCTGAACAAAATTTATTCAATTTACCTATAATACTTCCACTTATATTTTAAAGAAAACGTGTCGTTGTTGCAGTTTTAAAAATTCAGTTTTATTGTATAACACTTAATGCATTCTTATTTTATATTTGGATATTATGAAGAATTTGCAATAACAAGTATTGGGTGTATTACTTCATTTATGGGTTATTTTTTATGGCAAACAATCCGTAAATTACACGACAAATGGTGTTCGCTGTTATGTTAAACTCTTGTTTTTATTTTATATATAATTATAAGTAGTATATATCCCATCATTAAGTAGATGAAATAGAAGTATATAGCTTATCATTGGAAATCAAAACCGTCATGGTTAATTATACAAATGGGCACTGCATCAACGCTCTACAATTAATTACCAATCCTTAGCTTGTATAGCGGATTGAACGTGTTCCTGCATTATCATAAAACTGCTTTATGACGTATGGCGATAATTTTTTTGTTCTGGAATTGAATGATCTCAAAAATAAATTGGTGCATTATTTGTTCGTGATTATCGTTTACTGGAAATAAAAAATTATATAGTTTTATTGATAATTTAATACTTAGGCTTATTTAAAGTCATTTCCATTAGTAAAAACATTAAGAATCGCGTACGTACATTCTTACACTTAATGCCCCCTACATTAATTATTAATGCTTTTTGCATGAGTTCGGACTTTGGAGTAATGTTTTTAGTATAGTTTACGGAACCTTTATCCTTTAGGTACCTAGACAATGTAATTAGTAATTGTTGTATTTCTTTGACAATTTGCATACTTAAGTATAATTATATAATAATAGTACCCGTTTGTGACTTCACCTGTGTTAAATAGCAATATAAATTTAATATTTATAATAACGATAAAATAAAACCTAGCGTTACCTAATGGGAAGTTACATTAAAATGAATAACATAAAAAAACTTGTTGTGGTATCTTTCATAATGACCGGTCATGTCTTTGAGTTTATCAATCGCAAATGTACACACCACACAAACACAATACTAGTTTTTGCTCGCAGCTTCGCTCACGATAATATAAATTTGGTTTATCCCTCTTTAACGGTACATTCTTCGGGATGGAATGTACTCTTACGTCTTTTCTATAGCCCTGACGACGTGTATGCAAAATTTGATGATTGGTTGAGTAGTAAAGGCGTGAAAGGGTAACAAAGAAACACACTTTCACATTTATAAAATTACTTTGGATTTTAAAATGTCGCGGTTAAATGTGATTCAAAATTAATAATAAAACATGACAAATTTTGTGTTGTTCCTACTTCACGAATTACATCGTGTTTACTTTGTGAATCGTATACAAAGTATTTTTTTCCCAGAATCGTATTGTGACCTCACTTATTAATTTAATTACTTTAATATTTCACTACTGCATACAGTGTGCAGTTCTTCGACACAAATACACTGCTATCGTTCACTTTCATTTGTACAACATCAATTAAGTTTTTTGATTAATTTATTATTTCGAAACTTGCTGAAGCTTTCTGAAATGTAAAAAGAATCTTTACAAAATCAGTTCAGCATAAAGTAACTTTCAGTTGTATCTGATTAACACTGATATAAAACCATATTTGGTTAATCAAAATTTGTGTTGAGTTAGGAATTCGAATAGTCAATAAACTTAGCCTGGCTCATGGATTCCTAGAAGTATAGGTATATTGGAATTATTGGTGCATTTGATTTTTATGTAAATCTATATTAATTAAAGATACCTCGTACATTTACAGTTACACTTATAATCAAAAAATTATTTATATGGAACTAAGCTATTACGACTTACTCGGGGTAGATAAGTCTTGTCGTTCGTTTGGCGTCGCAACCTTTCCGGTAACAAAAATGTGTTGGTACTACTGACCTATGAAATGATACGGTTTAACCGCATATGTATTGTAAGTTTATGTACAAACAGATCGATTTTATTTATTGATATACTCCCAAAATGAAATATGGTTTATTCGTTGGTTCAAACGAACAAACTGAAAGAATACTAGGTATTACGAAACAAATGTTGAAGCCCGTTATATGTTATACTTTTTTGACTTTTTCAGACGAATTTCCGTGATATTAAATGCGAATTACATTAACCATTATTCAATCTTCTAAATGCTCGTTATTTATGCATATGTTTTTATTATGTAGTAACACATGTACCGTGTTCTTAATAATATTAGAATTTCGATTTTTATATTAGTCCAAGTCGATAAAATAGTGTCATTTATTATATTTCATTTAAAATACCTAAAGAAATATTTTTTCATTTTGTTACAGCAATGATGTTATTGGAAAGTGATATGTTCATGGATGCATTAAACGCTTCATCTAATAAAAAAGAACCCAAAAAGAGAAAACGTCGTACAAGTGGATCTAAAGATGGAAATGCACCTAGCGATGGTTCGCCGCCCCATACACCAACTATTGTCACTAGTCCTGTTGGTGAAAATAAATCGGTACCACCTAGATTTTATCAGGATACTCTTGAAACTGAAGCAGTTAAAGATAAGTCTGAAGAGAAAAGTGTAGATAATGATGAAAATACGGAAAATAACGATATTGAGAAGGTGATTGAAGAGAAAATGGATACTTCAGAACCACATACTGTAACAGTAAACGGACTAAAAGGAGTGCTATGTTACCACAAGAAAAAGGGTCCTAAGAAAAGTATAAAGTGGAAAGCAGATCTGGAAGAAATTCAATATTTCGAGCTTGATGAAACGGAAAGGGTTAATGTTACAAAAACCTTCACTGATATGAAATATTTAGAAAGAATACATGAAAGAGAAGCTTTTCAAAAAGCTAGAAATCTCAGTACTGATGACGTTATGGAAGAAAAAACGAATTGGAAGCCGCTAATTCTTATCGATGCATGCGGACAAACACTAGTTGAATATGGCAAAAATAGTAAAGAAAAAGATATACAGGCCATTCGTCAGAAAGGCACTTTACAACCACTTTATTTCCATAAGTCTATGATCCCTGATTCTGCTCTGGAACCTGATGCAGAAGCTCATCCTTATTCGGAACCAACAATAATTCCTTTGGAAGATATAACTGGAAACCAAGATAATGTAAGTGATTTCCGTACTATGCCTTGGCCAGAACCTAAAGGCAATGCACCTCCAGCTACTAGTAACATGAATATACCAAGTATATTCCCACCAAATATGCCCCAATTTCCAACAAATTTCCCAAATTCTCAATTTCCTGTTGTACCTAATTTCCAACCACCTAACATGGTACCTAGTGAATGGACCAATGGGATGCCTCCTCAAATGATAGCAAATGGTTTACCATTGCCCATAGGACCGGGACCAATAAATCCTGCGAATATGGTTCCTGGAAGTGTTCCTCCAGGTATTATGCTACCTCCAGAAAATATGATGATGGGCCCAGAAATGTTTAATGGTCCTAATCCAATGTATCCTGTTCCACCAGACGGTTTTAACATGCAACAAAATATATTCCCAATGGATTTCAATATGGCGGGACCTCCAGGACAAGGTGGCCCGGGTGAGGTTTTCCCAGGTCCAGGCAATTTCCGTGGAGCTATGCGAGGTCGTGGCTCTGGTGGTCACTGGCGCGGTAAAGCACCAGGAAATTGGGACGTTCCTCAACGGGGTAGAGGCGGTTCACGCGGTGCTCGTAAAGCAGTTTGTATATATTTTCAAAGAAAAGGTTCGTGTCGACAAGGTGATAACTGTACATTTTTACATCCGGGTGTCAATTGTCCATATTAAAAGACGCTTACAATAAGTGAAGATGAAGTTTTTAAAGTGTTACAATTATAATGATTTAAATATATTATGTAATTAAGTTTACTAAAATTAGATACTCGAAAAGACTGCGAAATGTAAATATACTTAAAACAATGTAAATATGTAAAAAAATGTTTATAAAAGTAATAAGAAAAGTTTTACCTTTAAAATTGTATTATTTTTCAACAAGTCGCCATTCTTAAACAGCTTCTAGCTATATTGAATTAACAGAGCGATTACATTTTTTTTACAAAAAATAATACTATCCAACGTATATCCACTGGAGCAATAAATTTCGCTAAGGTTAAGAAGTACCTAAAATCCTCTGTTGCAAATGGGTCCTCTCAAATATTGTGTGAATTGGTTTTTCTGATTGCTTCTTTAATCTGTCTCGGTGATATTAAATATCAGCGGAATGCTTATTTCATGAATTACTTAGTTAAGATTAAAAAATATTACAAAAAAACCTTAATTATCATATAGACTAAAATTAAGTTCAGGACTATTTTAAATTACATTTAAACTTATAGAAATACTTTAAAACTGAATTAGTTTCTTTTTTATTCAAGTTGGACTTGAAAATAAACTTACGGACGAATCAATTTTTCTACCGATCTAAAAAACGTTTCGGTCATTGAGAAGAACCGGCAAGAAATTTAATAGGGTTTAACAATCTATTTTAAACTATAAGTGTTGTTATTATAATTTTCGGCAGTATAGATAGCTCCATTACTCTTGTAATGATTTGTTATTAGCTGGCTTTACACACGCTTTTTTTCACGTTAGAAATCGTGCGTTTAAATGTAAAGGACACGGGAAATGCGCGTGCGGTTATAGTTCATATCACGCGTGCAAGCTTGTGCGCTTCTAACGTCAACACGCACGTCTTTTTACAAGGGATAAAAAACTGGCAGACCTATTAGATTACGTAGCAAGGAGTAACAACAATGGATAACTGGAAATTTTACGTTGAATAGTAGTATGTTTTCTGGTTATCTTGTTTGTTTTTTGTAACAATATATGAAATACATAAGCAAATATTTTTTATAATTCTTAATTAAACAATATTGGTCTTTATATGGTCACTCAGTAAGACATTGTTATTTTTTAATTTATTGCCTTAGCAGACTTTAACAGATAGTTTCATATAGTATATGTAAAGAATGTACAATATATTTTAGGTGCAAAGTAGCATAAATTAATAACATATCGTTCGACGAAGCTGGTATGAAGGGTTTTGATGTTTTATTTTTATGTTGTGGACATGGGACTCTATTATTGATTATATCTTTCTGTACTAATGTAGTCAAATTGTATTCAAAATATATTGGTAATTCAAATACTGGACAATCTGAAAAAATCGGACTTTGCTTCATATTTCAATTATATTTTGTAATCTATTTTTAGATACTGCATAATGTAGCCAGCGGAGTTTAAATGCTAACACCATTATCCCTTTTACCGTGTAAATTTGTTCGGCTGGTAACAAGAATTTACTCACAATTGTTCTACATATATCAATTAATGTAATATATGCTATAATATAATGTAGGGATGCCGATTTGAGAATGATTAATCAGAAAATTGATTTTTAGACGTATAAAAATTATTTTTGTTTTTATCGTTACCAAACAACGAATCAATACAGTGGATCGACCTCTATGAAATTGTGATTCGATTTTTCTGTTTATCCGATTACCAAAGTTAAGCAACGTTGGATCGGTACTTGGATGGTTTCTTTTCCTTTTTTGTTTGCATTTTAAGCTTTTTATGACCTTATTACAATTAAAAACGAAGAAACATTACTTTGTTATGTATCATATAACACCTAAAAACAAAAAAAATATTTGAGAAATCGGTTTTTGAATAATTGTTCACTAGGCCTTGATTTTTTCAGGACGTACTTGGATGGTTTCTTTTTCCTTTTTTGTTTGCATTTTAAGCTTTTTATGACCTTATTACAATTAAAAACGAAGAAACATTACTTTGTTATGTATCATATAACACCTAAAAACAAAAAAAATATTTGAGAAATCGGTTTTTGAATAATTGTTCACTAGGCCTTGATTTTTTCATGATTTGATTCCACAGAACACGATTCGGATCGAATCAACCCCCTCTACCGGCCTAAATCCGCCATTATATATTAATCATCAAGATCAGCCATTGCCAAAAACCTGAAACAGACTCTCATAAGTAAAAGAATCGCATAAAGGAGAAGCAACTAATTTAATACATAAAAATGGCAGTATTTGTCTTCGAAAAGGACTGGGTTGCTAGTAATGAAAAAGAAAGAAAGGATCGAATTTAAAGACAATTTTTACCGGTAGCAATCACAATCCCTACTATAATTTTGATCTGTATACAAGAAAAAAACGTGTGTCCTATCGGGATGCCCGACAGAAGTGATAACTTAAACAAATCTAAGTTGAACTATTTAACATTGAAATTGTTTAACTTGAGAAAAGCTTAGGTTATTACTTAATTTTTATGTATATTAAGATGATAATGTAAGGAAAGGTTATTTATTAATAAAATCTTTTAATGATTATAAAATATATTTTATTCTTTGTTACAATTTTTAAATATGTACATTAGAATTTCGTGTATGTATATTATTAGTATCATTATTTAACCCTATAAAGTTACAATTAGCTTACGAGAAGGAACCTGCCTACTGCTGCCGTATGCCTGACAGAAAGAGAAGCCAGACAGACTGACGCCGTAACGCGTTACGTAACAAAGCGGTTTAAGATATAAGACGTTAGCACTTCAATAACGTCACTCTGCGATTTATATTTTTGCTTATAGTGTATAGTCGCTGATTTGTAGAGAAACTTCCAAACTTCGGCGAATTTTAAGCCAAGGGGATCTTATGTCTTAATCTTTCGATCATAAAAACCAGGACCAACAGGATAGTAAGGCAATGTGTAATACCCTCCTGATATTTGAGGACAGTTAATCTAATGCTATCAACGAAAAAAATGGCAAAGTCATTGGCCGAATAGATTCAATTATGTGTGTACTCTTCGATTTAGTAATAGGTATATATTTGCGTGCCACCTTCGACTGAATCACAACTACTAAAACTATGTCGATCCAAATTTCAACGTACCAACAATTTTTTTTTCCGAAAATTTGATGCAAAATTTGGAAATATGAAGTTTGGATTTCAAATATATGTGCGAGTATTGCTTGATGAACAACCATGGACACAATTGTGTTAAGAATTTGTGATGAATCAGGATTGGTTCTCCTCAAATTTGTGAAATGTAGACCGGATGTTGACAATTGATTCTGGTAACGCTACATAAATATATATAATCATAAACTACTAAGAGGATACTACGTATCATATTATTAATCTGTGGTCTACTACTAATAGTCTGTGGTCTACATTAGTGGCTGGTTCTCTGTGCGAGGCTGCTGTTTGTATTGTAGATTTTAGTATGTATATTTTATTTTAATTATTACATTTTCCACTCGAATAATAAATAATGTTACTTGATAAAATTTATTTTGACATGCTGTTCTTGTTGAATTTTGTTATGTTCTAAATTTTAACAAAAAATCTTACTACAACGTAATTTTCTTTGTACCTACAATATTTTTTTTAATATGGTTCATTTTGATCAATGACATTTGAAAAAACATTTATTTAAATTTCATACTTGGTGTTTTGGTAAAAATGCAGCGTTGGTTTTTTTTAGAAGATCAGAAGAGACCAAAGTTAAAACCACCAAAAAAAATGTCTCTTAAAGAAACCGAGAAAAAAGTTGAAATTACTTCGCAGGAATGGGTTTTTTCTGTGACAGTGCCAAATTTAGGACCTAAGGAGAGAGTGTACATAACTGGAAGTACTCCAGAGCTGGGCGAGTGGGATTACAAAAGAATGGTACCATTGGAATTTAATGAGTCTTTGTATTTGTGGTCCAAGACAATAACAATACCTAACACCTGTGACATATTGTATCGTTATGTCATATGCTTACCAACTGAGGAAAACAACAACTTAATTATTCGTTGTTGGGAAACTAATATACACCCCAGATTGATTCATGAAAATTTGTTACATTCTTCTGTTGATACATTTGGGGAATATGGTGGAAAGCACAAAATTAGTACTGGATGGCTAACTTCACAGACATTAATACAATTAAAGTTCACTAAAAATCCACTAAAGCTTAAAAGTCGTTTGGCTGGAAGATTAATAAATATAAAGGTTACTCCCGTAAAATTGTCATTTGGAATGGAGTCCAACTTAGAAGAATCATCTTTAAGTACGGATACGACCGAAACAGATATGCCAGCTGGGGTTTCTGTAGAAGTTGCAACTCTTGATAATGATACAGAAGTCTGTAATTTGAAACCTCAAGATCAGTTTGGAAGGGAATACAAACCTCATGATATTCTTGTAATTAATATTACAGTGCCTAATGCAAAAGCACTTGCATACCTTATTGACTTTTACTCATATAGTACCAGAGCTTCTTCTGAAGATCCCCCATGTCACATTGGGTATACATATGTTTTAGCCAAATATGTTTAAACCATCTGAGGGTACATTAGAGTTACCCTGTATCATGTAATGTGAAACATAGACCATTAGGTACTATTAACTTTGATTATTTAATAGTTAACGCTATGCCAGAACAGCTTTGTAACCTGCAGGTTTCATATTCTAAGTATTGGGATCCAAACTGGACAGGATTGGAAGTAGGTCACAGAGGATTAGGTGCAAGTTTCAAAACTAAAGAGTAAGTTTCACATTTTTTATTTAATACTATCTTGTATCTTGCAGGTTAGTCTGTGTTATTTATTATCTGAACAATATATTAAACACATAGAGGAATAAAAAAAGAAATTGTAAACTAAGGTATACTTTTCTTTTAAAATTTCTGTTTGTTCTCGTGCACATGACCAACCCCACTTGCCACATGGCAAGAAAACACACATTGCTGAATTTGCAGTGCTTATAAAAGTCATAGTGTCTAAAAAATAATACCATTATATTAAATGAAGTCATCAAAACATTTTTTTTTATATAAAGACCAAGTCTCTATAAAGTAAAACTAATAAAAAACCTATCCAGTAGTTTTAGTAAGGGATGCACACAAGGGCATACATCTATTATTTTAATTGATATAGATTTTGTGATTTGCAGTTGTCTAGTCTTGGAAGATTTGAAGAAATTTGTTTCCATAACTTATAATCCTTTTCAGAGGAAATGCTATTCGTGAAAACACAATAGCTTCCCTTAAAAAGGCAGCTGCGAGTGGCGCAGACCTGCTAGAATTTGATGTTCAGCTAAGTAAAGACATGATACCAGTTATTTATCATGATTTTTATGTATGTATATCAATGAAAAGAAAGAAAGAGGTTGACTATACAGAAATGTTAGAAATACCTGTGAAAGATTTGACTTTGGAACATCTACAGAAACTTAAGGTATATTATTCAGAGATGGAGGCTATTGAATGTTAAGCCTTCATAATTATTATTTCCACACAAGAGTATGCTGTATGCCAATTTGTGTGAAGTGTTTAATAACACTTTTATCCATTCAATATAATTTATTCTGATGTTTAATAAACAAATTCAAGCTAATATGTTTAAATGCTGTGATAATTATTAAACTGGTCATCTGTACAATTTATTTGATATATCATCATCTACGAATGTATTGATTAATCTGAAATAGTTACAAATTGGAATTTCTCCAATACTTGGCATATCACATATCTGACATCTTTGATAATAATCTTGTGTACTGTTGTTATAAATTGTATGTATACTAAATTGTATTTTTGTATATATAATTGTATTACATTTTTGTTTCTATCAATTGTGTTGTATATATTAAGCATTGCTGTATATACTATTGAAGGCTGAATATTAAAAGTTTGTTCACCTTTTCCTAACTGTAATAATTACATTAGCATCTTGTTTATTAGTAGACATTTATATTCTGTATTTTCATATTTACATCTATTTATTAATAGTACATGATTTCAATACTTCATATCCTAATGTCACCATAAATAAAGTTTATTTTTTATATTCATGTAGTTTATCAATTCAAAAACATACCATTAAATAATAATAAAGAATTCTGCATTATTATTTTCAGGTATATCATTTAGTTGAAGGACGTAACCATGAAACATTATTTTTCGATGAAGATCTAGAAGAACATCAACCATTTCCTACTTTAGAAGATGCCCTCAAAGCTATAGACATTCATGTTGGTTTTAATGTTGAACTGAAGTGGACCATGGAGATGCATGATGGTACTTTTGAATTAAACAACCCTTTCGACATGAATACTTATGTTGATAAGGTAAATTTAAATAAAATAAATACATTTATAAAGCTCTAATAATTATTAATTTTATAGGTAATATGTGGGTTTTCGTAGCTGCACTTAAAGAGTCAGTTTCTATGTAGGATTAGAGTATTACTCTATTGTGCCTATAAATAACTTGGTCTGGTCCTGAGATAAATCTATAAACTTAAAAAATATGCAAATTCAAACAACTAAGAGTAAGGTCATTAAAAATATATGCTTATATTTTAATTATAACTTCAACTTTTAAAAGATATCGGTTATTTTTGTTTCTTTATTATATCTGTTATCCAACAGACTTGTCGGGAACAAGCATGTTATGAGTGACACCTTACTTTTCATTTTGTGTTCAGCTCAATACTACATGATACATGCCTCTGACGCCCATTGTAAGTTTGTCTTGTACCAGGCTATTAGGTTGTGCAATTTGTCTGGAAAAGTGTCATCAAAAACAAGCTATTTTACAAAATCGTAGTCTAGACAGAATATTTGAATGTATATATATCCTTGCTGTATCACCCTGACCTTCATGAAATAGCCTAATGTATATTTTTTGTATGAAAGGTTTTAGCAGTTGTGCTGAAAAATGCTGGAGAACGTCGCATTGTGTTTTCCTGTTTCAATCCTGATATCTGCACGATGGTCAGGCAAAAGCAGAACAAATATCCTGTTATGTTCTTGACTGTGGTGAGTAGATAATTTAGACAAATTTCTGCCGTAGAAAGAACAATAAGCGCATTTGTCGTTTTTAGAGATATTGAGTTTTATGTATAATCTGACTCTGGCTACAAAAGGCATATCTAATAGTATGTTTTTGTTTTCCTACACTTAACCTAAAAATAATTTAGTCTTACTTCACCAAAGTCATGTGTGTAAATTTTACGACTATTTTTTTCTTGTGTTTTAGATAGAGACACCCCATTTACTTATGTCGCCAAAGTTGTTGAATGAAAAATAAATAATTATTACAATAGAATCAATATTTTTGCTATATATATTAAATATCTGATTTATATACATAAATATCGATTTGTAACATCTAGTTTTTTTGAGAAAAGAGTCCGCTATATCAACATTCCAGCGTAATGGTACATATGGCATTACCATATGGCATTTTCCTATGTATCGTATTACTGTAAGACTGTTTCTCAAGTATTTAGGTTTGTTTTCTTCAACATTCATTTATACATATCGGTATTTGAATCCGGGACCATTTAAAACTTTTATATTGCATTGTATATTGTATTTTCCAGTGAACAATATCATAAAGTTTGATTTAAGCAACCCCTATGAAAGAAGAAGTCATTTATTTATTATACAAGTTACACAAAGTATGTAAATAAATCTCTTCTTCTTACCCTTACCCACATATGTTGGGTCGGCATAACATGTTTTATTTGCCACTCTCCTCTATCAGATGTCGTCTCAGTATTCACATATTTTATACACATATCATTTTTCACTCAATCCATCTATACCCTTTTCGGTGTTCCTCTACTCCTATATGTGTCCACCTTCATACTCAAAGCTTTTCTAGTTATATGACTTTCATCACTACTCATGACATGACCATATTATGCTATCCTATATATTACTCCTCAACTTCTCTGTGTCACTAGTGCTATTTTCAAACTTCCTCTGGCATACTCATTTTAATGTTACCAATCTTTATGTAAGTAAAGGAATAACAATAAAATAAGAAATAAAATGAGAAATGTAGATCGTTATTGATTTTGTCAAAATGTGTATGTAACAAATAAGCCCAAGTCACTATACGTACTGAGGGCAGTGAATGCTTCAGTGCTGATTTTCATTCAAAATATCTTTGTTGTCAAACCAATATCAACTATGTGCACTTTTTGGAGATATCGGCTATTACGACTAGTATACTGACCAAATTTTCATATAACGAGAATGCTATATGACTTTAAGCATTATATCGTGAACTGTGATTGCAAAAAAAATATCCAGAGTGCATTTACCAGAATATTGTTAAATAAAAACTACTATACGAGTATGAACACGTAATTGAAAAGTTATACTTTTCCTACATAGTTGATATTGGTTTGACAAAGACATTATGTTAATTTCTTAGGCTTTTTCGTATCTGTTTCAGTGATAGTAGAATTATTTATCTATCATCTTTATTCTATCTTATATCTTTATACTATATCATTGGTGAACACTGTTATGGCAAACATGTAAAGTTCATAAAAAAAAATTGTATGGTGTTTAAAAATATGATTTATTGTATTAATAATATTTGAAATAATTTTCAGGGCATCACAAACAAATATGAACCATACCGCGATCCCCGATGCCTGTCGATCCCGGCCGCAGTGCAGAACGCTGTCAGTTCTGATATACTCGGTATTGTTGTTCACACAGAAGACTTACTTCGAGATCCCACACAGGTTAGTAATAATCCTAACTAATATTATAAACTAGCTTTTTGCTCGCGGTTTCGTTAGGGTTAATGTAGATTTGACCTATCTTTCGGGAATCCGGAATGAAAAGTAACCTAAGTGTATTCCTGTATCTCTGACAACATGTATGCAAAATTTTATGATAATCAGTTGAGTAATTAAGGCGTGAAAGCATAACGAACAAAACTCACATTGGCATCTTTACTTCCTTATCTATACATATAATAAAAATGAAGTGTCTGTATGTAATATCAAAATAACGACTTTTTACTGATTGGATATGAACGTATACACGATACTGATAACAAAAATACAATTTTTAAAATTTTTGTCTGTCTGTATGTTCCGGGTGATCGCCGAAACGGCTGGACCGATTTTGACAGAAATTTCACTGACGGATAGTTAAAATTACAGCGGGTGACATAGACTTTATTTTAGACTAGCTGTCATCCGTGGCTTCGTTTGCATACTATCTCCAAAACGTTTGAACCATTTTTCACGGAACTTTCACTAACAGATAGCTAATCCTGTAAGAAGTAATGTACAATTTAAAAAAACGCATGCAGAGCTGCGGGCAACAGCTAATGTATGTATATGATATGATGATACAATCAAAATTACATTTACCTTATTGTATTGTTGTAAAACTTAAGGCGTGTAAATAGCCCAGGCGCGGTTTGAACAATTAGTTTTTGAATATGATGTTCGTAAGGGCTGAGGCGCATAAACACTTAGCACACGAAGACGGCTATTCCTGTTGCGTCGGTGAGGCGGGTTTGAGTAATTTCAGGAGCAGTGCGGTGATACTATAATAAGGCTCTATGCACGTTGTATTCCAACCACGAACGACAACACACTGACTGCGACTATATTAGTATTTTTCACCAATTACACGTGAAAAAACTACAGCGACCTTTCGTTGCAGCAAGCGGCACTTAACATTCCGCATCCCTTACTCGCGTAGGAACTCAATAGCTGAAACCTTCCCAGGTACTACTAAGTTCCAGCTAACCACTCACTCTAATAATATTTTTTGCGCCGAACCACTTATGCTCATAGTACATAATATGTACAGAAAAATGAATGACCAGTCACTGTAATCATCTCCAGGCAAATTCCTGTGACTGAGACCCTGAATCCAGGAAATAAAGTAGAAAGGAAATTTTACTACAACCCTGCCATCACATCTGTAAAATTTAATGTACTTAATGTTAACAACAATGGTACATTAACAGCAATGTAAATCCATGGCTTTGTTTGCAGTACTATCTCCAAAACGTTTGAACCATTTTTCACGGAACTTTCACTAGCAGATAGCTGATCTTATAAGGAGCTAGTAATATTATAAATTTGGATACACATTGTCAGTAGTACAGAAAAAGACAGAGTACCTTTCAACTAGAAAAAAACTGTTCCCTAGAGATAGGCCAAATCTACATTAAGGCAAGCAAAGCCGTAGGCACAACCAGTCATTAATACCTTTCATCTAGAAAAAAGTGTCACTCCTGAGGGATAGGCCAAATCTACATTAAAGCAAGCTAAGTTGTAGGTACAACTATTAATTAATACCTGTCATCTAGAAAAAAAGTAGTGTTCCCGAGGGATAGGCCCAATGTACATTAAGGCGAGCGAAGTCTTAGGCACAACTATTCATTAATTTTATGTAAAGCACCATATGCACCTATTACTGAATGTCATATTTTTATTGGATGTTTTTGGATCACCTGAACTTCTCTTCTATAATAGAAAGATTATAAATTATGTTCACTGTCATGGTAAGCGAACCTTATTTCAAGGGACTTCATACAAGAGAGACTATAGATAAATATAAATTATGATACTATATACGTTATGCATTATTCCAAAACATTATCAAATGATGTAGTTCTTGTTATTTCAGTGTAATATTCAGTCACTGTCTTTAATCTTCTATATCAGGGCTGTCCATACCACGGCCCGCGGTATGAATTATTGTGGCCCGCAGAATCTTTTTTATCTTCTTTGTTTAAATACATTAAATGAGTAAATTATTTTTCTTGCGACGAAATTCAAATGTTTTGGATATGTATTCGATTATGCCGCACACAACACTATTCACTCGAGAACTCGGGGAATTCCCCGAACGTATAATAGGTACACCCGACACCGCGCGTTGTTCATTTATTGGGCTTTAAAAGACAAATTAATGAAAAAGTAGATAATAAAATAATGATGCTTATTATACTTGTATTTTATTTTTATAAATATTTTGCAGCCCCCCAATGTATTGAGTCATTTTTGTTGGCCCTGGGTCCCAAGTAGTTTGGACAGCCCTGTTCTATATAAATCAAATGATAGAGGTCTGCTGTTGAGCGCGCATCACGCGAAACCTACTGGATTGATTTCGACCAATTTGTTTTATTTTCATTTCATAAGGAATTTGGCCCGGACCCAAAAAAATAAATAACCATATCTTCATTTAATGTAAAGTTATTAACGTTTTAATATACTACGATTTTTATAAGTCATACTCGTTCAGCGATATATATTTTCTTTATGTAAAGAAGTGAGATAAGCAATGTGGTGCGCTTGCACAGGACAACGCAGAGGAAGTCCCGCGTCTCAGCTAGTTCATTATAAATATATAATTTCATGATATATCAACTAACCTATCGAAGAAAAACTTATTGTTATCTCGAAAATATATTCCAATTTGATAATATTGACTGTCATTTCAAAGGTATATATATATACATTTCTAAGATAAACAAATCAATATCAAACTCTCAATAAGATATCCGATTTGTCATTACGTAGATAAAAATGTTAGATCATTTATTCTACTGATAGGATAGTTTCGGACTTGATTGCTTTTATTCAACAATGATTATTATACCTACCTGGAATGTTGACCAGTATTTTTTGTTCGTAAGGGCTATTAATTTGTACAACAGACCGTTTTCTGTCGCTCAGTGTGTTTTAGATTACTATGAATCTTTGTTATATTGCGTTCCCTTGACGTTCGTCCATAGCATTATAGAGGCAGTGGCACGCCAAGTATTTTCCGCGTTGTCTTGCTAAATACTGATAAACGTCGTTATTGAGCTAGAAGTATTAACTTTGTAAAATTGTAATGTCCGTTAAGTTTTTGTCTTCGTTAAATTTTATTTTACCGCGCCTTTCACTCTTATATTAGAGGCCATTCAAATATTACGTCAGCACTAAAGATTCATTAATTTAGGCTATACACGTGAACGATACAACACCGCGCTGGTTATGATAGACGTCTTTTTTTCCATGGCTTCATATTAGGCACACTTGCGAAAAAATATACACACGTATAACGCTTCGATGCAGGTCAAGTATTAGGTAGTGTAATATACAATAAGAACTAATAAAATTTTCGCGTTTTGTATACATTATAAAATATAATTTGATGGAGCTAGAACGTGTTAAACACAGGCCGTAGTAACGAGTTGAAATGTCGAATTCTCAAAAAGTGTTTAACGCGTTATAAACCTATCAAATTACGTATAATAATACAGTGAGGAAACTGTGAATATAAGAAACACTGTATAATATATTCTATCTCAGCGTTTTAAACCCAACAGATGTATATGTTTGTCCCTTTTTAGTGTCTTCGAGTTTAAAATCACATAATGGCAAAATGTATTACTAGAAATGCAAATTTTTAATTATGTTACCGCTAAACGTTTTTTTTTTTTTTATGTTATAGGGGGCAACCGAACAGGTGGGTCACCTGATGGTAAGTGATCACCGCCGTCCATAGACACAAGCAACACCAGGGGAGTCGCAAGTGCGCAGCCGGCCTTTTAAATAAGTGGGCCTCCGGCGCTCTCACTGACCGAACGAAACGCAACAGTACAAGCACTGTTACTTTACGTCGGTTTTCTGTGAGAGGGTGGTACTACCCCGGACGAGCCGACCCATTCATGCTGAAACTAGTAATAGCTTCAGCGTAGCTCTACCACCTACCAAAACGTTTCTACTTAATGATACTACAGATACAGATAAAACGCTATAACCAGATCTAATTTTAATCTCAAATTACACAATTCTGGAGTACTTTATGTTAATTACTTAATCAACATATGTTTATGTAAATGAATAGCAAAATTTTGTTTCAGGTGAAACTGGCTACTGATGCGGGTTTGATCATATTTTGTTGGGGTGATGACAATAATGACAAGGATACTATAAAGAAATTAAAAGAAATGGGACTTCACGCTGTGATTTATGACAAACTGGATCAGTACATAACTAAAGAAGTCAAGGTAAATACTGAAATATGTTCAGGCTTCATAAACACTTTCTAATCAATTTATCTTATGATATGACTTATTTAAGAATTATAGTTCCCTGTTCACATTTACCTTATGTAAATGCAGCATGTAAATCGCAAACTATAATTTATTTTCACTTACGGCTATTGGTGTTGTCTGTAGCTATTTATATATAACTAGCTTTGGAAGGAACGGGCTTTCCTATTAGTAATGTCTTTAAATTCATTATTTTTTTACCACTTGAGGAGATTTAATCTTCAATGCTTTATGTTCACAATATATTATAAGGAATTCAATTGTAAAATTTCAACCTTAATTAATTTATGCTGTATGATGTCTGTCTGCTATATTTAGTAGTTTTGGATTTAGGACTAACTGTTGTCTGCGATTTATTTCTTATGAAAATTATTCTGTTATTTGGATTTATTTTAGGCTGTCTTTTTTAATTTGTAGTTATGTCATTGTTGCTTAGCTCCTATGGAACTGCAAAATTATATGTAGCCTAGATAATAATCTTAAAAGTCTTCTATCTAGTTCATCCCTTTCGAAGACTATCCTGGGTAAACAACAGACACTTTTATTTATGTATTTGTTTCCCACTCCGGTTTCGCATGGGTGTAGGAACGAAGAAAATGAGACTAAATCTTTCTTTTACAGTACGACCGTGTAATGAACGAATATGGTAACTGAACAACATAACATCAATTCTACTTATAATTTTGAAAATCTCCGTACTTACTGTCTTCTGTCTGTTTCACTTATTCTTTTTTTTATAAGGAGATATTTTAACTCAAATTTTTCATTTTTTCATACGATTTTCTTATATAGGAAACCTTGTCCCCACAATAACAAATACAACATAAAAATAATTAGCCAAATAGGTGTTCATCCTTTCTGAAATGATACAATTCATACATTCAGCAATTGGTTTTTATTTATATAGATTATTGCATTCTTTATTTTTTTTAATTTTATTTATATTCCTATAACAACAAACAGGAAAGTATATTCTTGGTGGAGGCGCGTGAATCACAACGAGATATAATGCGACTCGCTGCACTTGAAACCCTTACCCAAAGTGAGAGCTCCACATCAATCCCCGACGTTGACCAAACAGGGAATAGACCCTTCCTTGATCTATCATCGGTCCGCAACAAAATACAAGATCGTTCAACAGTAACTTCCTTGGAATCCCTCGCCTCTTCTATCGATATCAGGGATGAAGTCGGTGATACGAAATTGAAGCGTGCTAGGGATATAATTACAGCAATAGATAAAGAATCCCAAGTGAAAGAACAATTAACCTCATTTAGAGGCTTATTCGCAGGAGATCATTCGAAATATTCTCCGAAAAAATCACGTCAAGATGAAAGCGACGAAAAGCTTTGATGATAAATTCTACTATATATGATGTATTTGCTCAAGTTTCATACGTAAAAAATTTTTAAAATAAAAAAAAACAAATCCGAATTTAATATGGGACATTTAATCAGATTTTAAATATCCTTCTTATTTTTTATAGAAACTTTTTACTTATAATATCTTGTAAAATATTTAATAAAATATAAAAACAATAAAAAAAATGTTGTATAGTTTTATGTATATATATTCTAGTCCAATAATTACAAAAAAAAAAATATTATTTAAAATATTTACATTTTATATTCTTAGAAGATCCAGAATCAAATGAACTGCTTAATTTTGGGTATCGTGGTGACGCTTATAATGTATGTAAATCATTGATTATCAAATCAAGGACTTTCGCTTATTTATTAGATTACTAAGATTTCGTTTATAAGATTACTAGTTTTAAATATATTCTAGTAGTGCCTGTGATTTAATTAAAGTTAGTATAACTTTTTAAAACTCGCCTGATTAGGTGGCCCTTTAATTGAAACAGATCTGTCGATATACTTCTAGAGGTAGGTAGGTAGGTAGATAGAAACGGTCATGTTGAATTTTTGGTTGGTGTTTATGTTACAAACTTTATTATGTATTGGACATATTTTTTTTAATGATATTAATAAAATAACCGATATTAAGGGCGTCGTCTGTGGTAAACCATTTTTTTCTGTGGGTTATTAGATTTAGCCAATTATTTTAATTGGGACCAAAAACTTATCTTTATTATCATTTACTTGTAGAAGAAATCCTTAAAAAATAAGCTTTATTTTACAGTATATCAATACGTTGTTTATATTGCCTGTACAATTATTATTATTAATATAAGTATTCCATTTGAGTAATACTGACAAAGAATTAATTCAAATTGCTATAAACTAATTCTAGTTAATATTATAAGTATTTGTTTTCTTCTCCCATGTCTGTGCATAGAAGGACATAACAGGTACCTCGTCTAACGAATAAAGGTAACTGTTATATTTTTATAGTCTTTATACATAATTTTTGTGGCTGTTTTAATTATATACAGTATTTTAATCTTTTGTTTTTAGGTGAACAGAAATATATTACAAGTTGAGTAAATTATTTCCTTCTTTTTTTCAACTTCCCAAACCGTACAGAGTACTTTATTGCACTACTTCCTTCGTACAATGACAAGGTTCATTGCACACGGCATCTCCTTTCAGCTTGCCAGCGGTAAAAAGTTATTGTACCTACAATCATGTATAAATATATAAAAATGAGCTAACACTAAGGTATAGCAATATGATATAATAACAATTACTAATATTATAAAGGCGAATGTGTTTGTTTGTTATGCATTCACAACTTAATTACTCATTCGATCATTACGAAATTTTACATACACGTTAATAGAGGTACAAAATAGGACACCATTCATCCAGAAAAAAATTGTAGTGTTCTCGAGGGATAGATCATATAGCAAAACTTAGTATCATAAATAGTATACTAAATAGTTAAATACTTACATTTATTACTAGAACTATGAATTATATTTTTTTTTTCAAAATTTACAATTTTAAATAACATTGATATTCATAAATATTTAGTATATTTAAAATTATTTAATATATTAAAAAAAAAAACAATTTTATTTTCAAACTGACTATACGCTGTTGGCCTAATGGGCCTTCACAGCTTCACCGGAATCATGGGGCGAGCGCTTTTGGCGTCCGGTCGCTTGGCAACAAATTCAAGGGTGCCAAAATCGCCGAACCTCAGCTTTTGCTGCTGCCTTGGATGCAACAACGTGAATCTATCAGATGCTAACCTAACTAAACTAATCATACATATTCAAATTAGTGAAGCACACATGTGTACCAGTATATGTGCCTCACGAACTCAAACATTTATTTTGTATTACTCAACTCTGCTAAATTAACCAAATTCGGAAAACAAGGAAAAAAGTGAAACCCTTCTACCATATGTGTACCTACCCGTATGTGGGGTGATCCGTGTTGTGTCTGTTAAGTGAGTGAAAATAATCAGTGTTGCTGTATCGCGCTCACTATATTGAAATACGTTTAATATAGGTATATTGTTAGCCTAATGACACCATATAATTGGTTTTGGATTTAATAAAAACAATCTTTGATAAGTATAATAATATAATTTCAACAATTTATATTAAAATCGTGTATACAAAGAATATTTGAAGTCTAAAACTATTAAGTACTTATTGCTTAGGACGGAATGTTTACATAGTATATGTTAATCACAACTCTACAAAACCTGTATCACACAACAAATATATGATTATGTACACTATTTTTACTCAGTTACTTATTCGGCTGCTCTTTAACTAATGTTTTCGAGATAAATATTGATTTTATTATTTTTATGGTAATTTATAAAAATAAAGTTATATTTTTTATCTATATAACAAAGTAACTAGTAAAATATAGTTTACAATTTTAAACTTATATGTTACTATCGAAAGCTATGATCATATCAATAAAAAAATACTTTGTGTATGCAGTGTAAACTGTTATGTAACAAAACAAATACATAATTAGCGGAAAGACGTAAACATTTACGCCAGAACAAAACCTACAAAATACACTTTTATTGATGTGAACACAGCTTTACAAAACACAATAAGTGTTTATAAATAATTGTTATTTATACTTTAATTATGTATATAATTTTAATACGTATTACTTAAATGATACATTTACAAACGAAATAAAAATTTGAGAATACTACTTACAAAACAAAAACGTTATATATGGCCATATATTGACTTTTTAATGCACACTACATAAGTAAATAATTTTAGAACACAATACTTAGTACGAATTTATAATACCTACTCTCAGTAAAAAATACTCTGGAAGGTTATTTTTATTATTTAAAGGTTAGCATTTGAGCACAATCTCATCAGATGTTAAATGACAAATGACGATGTGGTCTAAGATGGTAAACACGCTAAACCTAGAGGGGACTGGTTCTCAAGTGCAGCTGTCGGAACGCACTAAGAGATGCTTGGCGATAGATATTCAATCCAACATCAAAACAAATAAAACTTGCAATCGTAAAAATAATACCTGAAAAACTCATCTCAGAGACAAGTGTCATTTGTTTACGTTTAATCCCAAACATTTGTACGGAATTTTCTTCAAAATTGGTGTTGCCTGTAATATTTCATTTACTAAATAATTAATTTCATGATAATGCAAAAACACGTGGTTATTTAAAAATGTATAGGTGGAATGTTGTTTAAATTTTAGTGGTTGCGCGATGGATGAACTTGTGGTTTTGTAATATTTTGTGTTCATCGAATAATCGACCAAAATTCAAAAACTCGATATATTGAACAACACCACATTCTAAGTTCCATATGAATGTTTCGATAGGCTGTACAAAGAAAAGTTGATTTTGATATGATTTTTAGAAATATGTAATTAGTAAATTTTAGATTACTTTACATTTCCGTTCAAATTCCATTTTAATAAAATATACTTAGAACGCTTTGTGATTTACTTCAATTTAAGCAACGATGGTATACAACACCATATGCCATTAATTAATTACGTAAGGGTTCCGTTCCGGATACCGAATGGCTTTCTTCGTTCTATAATGTACACTCTGTTTTACAATCTTATTTTACAAATTTTTATTGCTTATTAGAATTTTGAAATATTAATTGTTCATTTTTATCAATTGTAAATGTTATAAATAATAATTATAGCCCATTCTACCTTCGTAGTATTATTTTAATTATTTAGAAAATAAAAAAAATATCTTCAAGGAACAATAGCATTGAATAATTAAATTTTTTAGTTACAATGGCATATTATTTTACTCAAACTAACATTATCTGCAAAAAAATAAAAATCCATCTCTAACAATATTTTATTATTCTGAAAACCGAGATAGATTCTTAAGCAAGAAGAGGAAGGGGGTTCAAGCAATGTTATGCATACCTACATGGGGGGAGGGGCCAAAATGGCCAAAATCATCCTTACATAATGAATGACAGACTCCTAACGCGTGCCATATTATTTGATGACCACTCCTGAGTGATCTGTGATATAACTCTTTAATTATATCAAGGCATAATCTGTATACACACGTATTGCTAATGCATTACTTCAATGTATTTCTATGTAAAAGTCACTAGAATACCTTTCAATGCATTAAAAACATTATCTGTAATATGCTGTACTACATATTAGTGATATTTAACAGAAAATACATTCATTTTAAAATAAAATTAATCGATAACAGGTTATATTAATAAAAACAAGTGCCTGAAAATGCTTATGTAGATTATTTTAAAAGAAAGAGTGAATATACTTATTCTAATATTTCCTTTCTACTTATATACCACGATATTACTATACATGCATTTACAGTTACTTTCAGAGTTCAAACCTCATATATTGTTATTTGAAATATACATAATACATATTTTAGAACAACATTCTACAATATTGAACCATTCTCAAACCCTTATTTTTAATGCAATATTTTCCCAGTTAAAAGTTAAACCTACGTATTAGTTGAATGACACTGTAAGAATCAGTTGTGCGCTTTTCTCTTAAGTTTTTGTTTAACTCTGACAACCTGTATTTTACTTAGGCCGAGTTACAACCAATCAATGTTAACGTTAAAAGTTCGGTTAAAGTAATTGTTAGGCAGTAATAAGTTGCACCATTTGGTAATTGTTAGGCAGTAAATAAGTTGCACAACTTGACAATGGTCAAAATGACGTCACGATTTACGGTTGACAATTTACAGGCTCATGTTGTTAATGTCAATTTTAGAACTTGTCGTCAGGTGTACTAGTAAAACTTTAAAATACTATGTGGATACTGCAAGAAATCCAGAGGGAAACTCAAAATAGTTCTTTCGACGAACAGAAATAATACATATGAAAATCTTTGCGACTTAGAAAGAGCAAAGTTTGTCTTCCTAAAGTTGATCGGTTCGCTAAATGGGACAAAGAAATATTATTGGACAGATTTTGGGTGACTAAGAAATTTGTAAGTTAGCTTTGTACTTAGAGCATTTGTTAAGGCCGTGAACTAAAAAGTAAGTACTGTTATGTTTACACGTTATTGAAATCGAATATGCACCACACAATAAAATAATATATAACAATATAATATGTAATAAAAATATATAATACATTTGTATAGTTTTTCTCCGAATTAACCATTGGTATAAGTTAATATAAGTAAGTCAATATTTAAATATCTAATATACAACTTCACAGAAAGAGAGGCAAAGTAAAAAACAAAGGATAGTAATTATAACACACTGATTACTTGCGCGTAATGAACATCTAGCGAAGGATACAACAAAGAATTCCTAAGTGAAAAATGTTGCCCTCTTTGATTTTAAGGGCTATTTGCTTTATTTACTTAGTAACCCTAATAACTTTAACTATTACAAAATGTTTGACGGTGCAACTAGTTCTGGTAAACGTAGCTGTTAGTAGCTCTTATCATTGTTATAGTTAACTGTAATAGTTAAAATAATCAACATTTTGGTGCAACTCAGCCTCAGTATTAAAATATCTCGTCGTAACATGAGCAAAGTTTCGATCTAGTATATCTAGACCGTAACCGTACTGAATCATGCAAAACATATTTTTTTCATAAATTAATACAATAGGACGTTAATTAGACCTTTCAGCCTAGACCAACTAACACCGTATCATACGTTGGTTTCATCGAAAGCTCTTAACTTCCCATACTTTATTCTAGTGAGCATAATGGTGTTTATTTTTGTGCCTGATACGTTCATAGTATGAACCGGTGTAGTAGGACGAGTATTTAATAGGATAGTATATATTTCTCTTAGTAGAAATGTAAATTGAATATATCAAATGAGTAGATATGTAAGGCAGATCTCGTGTTTTATACAATCAGTTGTCTAAAATAAATATTCACCTAAATTTGAATAACCACAGAGTGTACAGAAAAGTAGCCACTGATGTATTTCGGCCTTAAAAGAGATTTAGAGTATAATATAATAACTCATATATTATGAAAAGTAATAAAAACCATAAATAATAATTTTGGAACAAAAGAAATCCGTATATGTATATTTTATAAACTAACAATTAATAATGAACACAACAAGAAAATATTGTTATATGAAAAACTAAAAAAAAAAAAATTTTCAAGATGAATAGGCCCTAGATTATAAGATTTTCCTATTCCGCCTACGATTAAGGTAACACACGGATCGTTTATTTTGAAAAGAGCCTTAAAAGTATTATAGTAATTAGGGTTCAAGTATTACGTAAGCTGAATTTTAGTCATTTTTCACTCGCCTCTCCTTCCCTCGTCGTCAAAAGCAAGGAAAGCTCTTGCCCTCCTCCTATACTTTTTACAGTTTATATTATTATTATTTTATACCTCCTACAGGTATTTGCATATTTTTTACAAAATCTCTTTTTACAAAATCTCTTACGATTTACGAGTTAAATAAAAAAATTAAGTAAATATACTTATGTAATCGCCAATCAAACCCCACCCCATCCTTTCAAAAATAAGCTAAACAAACCCTCCACTTATGTCGATATTGGTACTTACGTAATATTTGAATGGTCCCTTAACAATACAATTTCAATACCATTTATGGTAACGCGGAACACCATTTAATACTTTTTTGTGATGGACGCGTTTATAAATTTAATTTAAAATAATGTTTTATATGGTCCCCTAAAATTTAATAAATGTAGAATTGATTTCTTAAACGACTAAAGATCATTGGTCGGAAATACTAACATATGTGTATAAACAATTTATTATATCTACAATTTCTAGATTACTAAGCGATCCCTGTTAGTTTTTTACAATAGTAATAATATTTTGGATAACTACAAAAACGCTATTCGAAGTACAACTGTTCGAGAAAAAATATTATAGGTACTTGATATTTATATAAGATACTTAGATAAGTAATTCGTAATAAATCCAGAAATTTCAATTTTTAAATTGTACTTTTTTTGTCCATCTATCGCGGAGTAGGAATAAAGTGAAAGGCGCTCGACAGAGCAGCCAAGGCCAATATAGCGGCGCTTATGGCTCAATTGAAAATGACTCAATGATTGAAATAGATATTGTGCTCAGTTTTTGAAAATATTAATAAGGCGATTTGAACTCCCTAAATCGAATAAATTTCCGAAAATATTCAGTCAAATGCCTACGATCCCAAAAAAAGTTTCACTTGCATTTTGGTTTCGTAAAACCACACAATTATTTATATTAATATCCACATTTAAGATTATTATAACCTCCAAAAAAGGTGTTTGTGTATAATAAATTGTAACACATATAACTAAGTCTATACTTAATACTGCGATATGTTCGTGGGTTGGACGGTTTTCTGTATGATTTATCTAGTCTATTACATAATATTAATAACAGAATTGTAGTAAAATGTAATTAAATGGAAACATTATATATATTTTAACATTTATTAAATGAATGTGTGATATATTTGGAAAAGTAAACAAATGGGCCACACATACGCGATTCTTATTGAGTTTTCGCAAACTTGATTTGCCTCAATTTGGTTACTACTGGCCAAATCATAATAATATAATTTTTATTTTGCTTATGTAAATTTTATTTATGTATTAAATCTTACTAGTTATCAAGATTACACAGTGAAAGGTATGTTTGCTCTTTAAACACGTTTGAACAGCTGGACGGATTCTAGTGAAATGTGGTATAGAAGTCGATTATGTCGTGGAAAAGGACACAATACGTTTTTTAAACCGCAAAAAATTGTACTAAAGTTATAAAACTTATTAAAGTTCCACTTAAACTGAACAAAAATAACCGGTTAAAAACTCTTTAAACACACTCACAAAAAATTATACATTTTTAACATTTTTCAAGACTCAAAAATCGAAAGTGTTCAACTTTACATATATAATTGCACTAAATGAAATGCAAAATATTAGAAGTGTCGTGTATTAAATCCCTGAGTTACTAAAAATAGACCACGAATATTTGAGAATTTAAAAGTAGTCTGGTGAATCTGTAGAGGCCCCAGGGTAAACAGAGTAGGTCAGTTCGAAAAAAGAAATTTAATTTTTACTGCCCATTTCCGTACTATAAATGTAGCTTTGTATGGCCATCTATTAGCGTAAAAGTAGTTTGAATTTTGCCATACCTACAAGAAAATTATAAAATATTTTCTGTGTATTTTTCTACGAAATTAAATTGGAAACGATTAATAATGTGTGATTATTATGAATGTGAAATTGAACTTAGTTTAATCTCGAAATTAAAACGATTCAACTTACACTCGTCTTTCCCTTTCGAGTTTTAATAACGTGGTATTTTTTAACTACAATAATATATATAAAATGAAAATTCAAGATTTCCTGATATCGTGCAATTAATTACTTATCATAATTAATTAATTGATAATTACTTTAACCTTTTATATCAGTGATATAGATCTCAATTAATTAAATATTCGTTTGATTATTGATACGCGTTTATAAAAAAAAAACTAACGCAATAATCGTGCTATTTTGAAAATACAGCATAGCCTACAGCAAAGACGCGATAATAAAAATAATACGATTCAGAAACTTGACAAGCGTATTACAATTTGGACGGAAATGTTTGAGATTCGTATTATTTAGAGATGCTGATTAAAAAATATAATAAGAATATTGGCAAATATATATCTATTTTTGGATTTCATGGATATAGGAGATTTATTCATATTCAGGAAATGCCTTATTAAGTTCGTTGAGTTATTTGAAGTTACCTTCTTGTAGATTAAAATATGTTTAGGTAATTAGAAAAGAATAGGATAAAGAAATTTAAAATCACAATTATTTTTTAAAGAAAGTATAAAATAAAAGTTACACGAGTATGTTACAATAGAACGAAACCAATCGATAGATTGCATGAAATCTAACAAGACACTGAAACAAAATGAGTAAAATCTAAGCATTATTCAATTATTCCTTAAAGTAATTCAAAGAACTCATTAATTGCACTAATACAATAAATATGAATAATCCTATGTGAAATCATAATTGACATGACACAAATAAATAGACTTTGAAGGACTCAATTTCAGAACTTGATTAGTTATTAACACAAGATTGAAGAAATATCCAGGTGTGTATGATTTAATTAATATATCTGAACATTATTTTGTTCTGGTAATGTAAAAAATTTGGCGATACCTGCAGGTGGCTTAGTTTTAAGATGTTCTTCTATGAATTGACAAGGACAGATGTATTTCTCACCGTGACGGCCGGGAACAATACTGCTTAGGCCCAGTCTGTTTCTTACTGCGTACGCACCCCATCTTCCAACATACCGTAAATATAAAAGTAGCCCCCTCTCCTGAAAATCGAAAGTAATTACAAATGGGATTAAAACTAGGAATAAATATTAGATCACATAAATAATGAGAAACTTGCCAACTTGAAGAGTAAGCCATCAATCAAGACCGCGACGCTTTAGCCAATTGTTGCAGAGCGGGCAACAAGCGTGTGTATCTTTGGGTTCTTTATTGCGCAACACTTCTTCTACATACTGACATGGACAGAGCGCAACCGTTAAATGGCGCGGCGCCGCGGGGTTGCCGCCCTCCTCGTCTAACGTCCAGTCGAGTCGCCGACGCAGGAAGTCTTTGCCCCACCGCTGCAGGTACCGGAGGTACACTTGTTCTGCCATACCCTGCACATTCGTTTGCCTTGCTTACCCATAATTACTACACACCGTGTTTAATTACATTAGATAAGCTACAAGAATGTTAATGAAATCTGGTTTCTTATTAATTTAGATAGTTTCAAACTATAAAAGGTAAATAAATACACTTATAAAAAATATTAATAATAGCAGTTTACAATCCTCGCCAAACTTATTGACCGCTCTAAATAATGCTGGGAAAGTCATAAATTTATCTATAAACACTTTTTTTTTCGAACTGACTAACAGCTGTTTAACCTGACAGGGCCTTTACAGTTTCACCGGACTACTATATAAATACGTATCATATTACATGTATACAATATTGAGACAACTTATGGATAAATAGATGCCAATTATAGATTCCTACAATAATATTTTAACTTTATTTTGTATTAAACTCTTGAAAATGTTACTTGTAAGCCCAAACTTAGGACTATATTCAGAGCGGCCCAAAAGATTGACGAGGACTGTAGTAAAGCCTTTTTATGTAAACAGTCTAAAAAGCAACGTAAAAGTAAAATTGTGACATACATACATAATGTGTTTAAGTGAAAATACTAAAAACTATAATAAACTATGTACATAATTAATTGTATGAAAAGGTTAACACATTTAAATTTAAAAAACTAAAATTTTTCAAGGCATATCTTGTCTAGATTAAATGTTTTCAGTATGTATTAAAGAAATGCAATAAAAATCGACCAGGTGTTGTTAGCCAAAATATAAATTATACATTCAATATAATCTAAAAAAAAAAGTGCTAAAAATATGTTAGTTTTTCCATTACTCGCATTGTTAATTTAAAAGATTATAAAATAATTAATATAATTTAGATACGTAATTTAGACGGCACAGGATGTTAGATTTAAAAATGTTAATTCGTGAGAAAAACGTGTATGTGAGGATAATTGTAAGGTCGGAAGATATTAAATTATACACGTCGACTGGGAATTTAAGTTTTTAGAATCAACCCTTAGAGGGGTTGAGTAAAGAGCGTTTCACTGTTTTTGAAGCTGGTACACACACGTAATATCTGTTGATATACTAAATCTGATGAAAGTATATTATAAATATTTTTATCCGAAGTATGTTATATTTACTATGATATCTTAACAAATAAATTTGACTTATTTGGTATCATTTCTTACGAAAGTTAATCAAATTCAATAATTCTTAAAATGCAAATTGATAAAGCAGCACTGTGAACTTTATAACGTGATCCCAGTAATACCTCATAACTTGCCAAATTATTTCTAAATTCTAAAATTTGTTACTAATAATGGATGAAAGAATCAATGTTTTATTAACCTCTCTTATCTGATCCAATCAATGAATTTAATAAAAATCTTCGTACGTGGAAATGAACAATCACAGAATGTCGAGACAACATATCATCAATTATTTGCAGCTTTTAGTATTTCGTGTGATTTATGTACACTGGTGTAATAGCAGAATCAAAAATAAATTCGTGTTAATAAAAATGTACGATGTCTTATAAGTGTGGAGATAAGTTCAATACCAACACCAATGTTTCTTATTAATATATTGCAAATACTTTGTACACCCTGCCCCAGTATGAATCCACAATAACAAGTTTTAGCTAAGAAAAAAAAGGAATAATTCGTTGAAATTAGCTTACTACCAACGATGTTTGTCGAAAAGTAATTGGTTTTTAATTTTATCGATCAGTTAACAATACTTATTATTGATTTATTCTATTTACAAAAATAATTGCATAATATTTAAAAAGTTCGATTTTCGGTACTGTTAATCAAGCAAGATTTGTACGGCAATGTTTTATAAGTGCTTTCTGGTTTTGGAAAACGAAACAAAAGAAAATTCAAATATATTGGGGGTGATCGAACAAAAAATAAATATTACCAAACTTATAGAGAGTTTCTTCACGTAGTGAGACAGGTAAGCATGTAAGCATCAAGAGTATAATTTATCAGATATCCATCATACCCATACATACTGAACTCATATTTATTTGGCAATTGTGTTAAAATGTATTTCAACCAATTATATATATATCAATATTCACACTATTTATAAAAATCGCTAACAATTTTATAAACGCGAAGATTCTATTTTTCGCAACTATATTATTGCCTGTTTTGCTAAATCTATAACCTTAAACCATTATACCATAACAAACAAAAGTGTTTCCAACCAAATAAACCAGTATTATAGTTGTAATGCCTTCTCTATACAATCAATTTCTGAAATATATTGAAAAATTGGTATTTTTAGTTCTGTTATATATATTTAATCTTAGTTAATTTCTTCTAACAATTAATAAAACTAATCTTACAATAAATAGATAAACAATAACAATACTTTAATAATAACCTCTAGATCATAATATATTTAATTCAGAAATTGAGAGAACTTCAATGCATTAGAATGTTTAGGTATGGCATATATGTAATCGGCATTTTTTTAAATAATTATTTTTAATGACATAAAAGTGTACCGCCAATAGCCTATTACAACATTATATTTATTTGGACAAAATGAACATAGCTTCAGTATGTATTTCTCCTGGAATGTTTCTATGTTTGGTGGAGCCATCAATCACTATTATGATAAGAACTATTAACTTATGATTTATTATTTACTATCAAACGCCGGCATCATTGTTCACGATAATTACAGTATAAAATTTAATAAGAATCTTGGACAGCGTTCCGGGTAATGTAATTTCCTATTAGTGAAATATTTTTTAGAATCGGATTAGTAGTTTCAGACGTTACCTCCTACAAATTCACCTCTTTACAATAGTTGTATTGATATAAAGTTGTACTTTATTGTTCATATTGATTTTTTTCATTAACTCATTAATGCACTTGTTAAAGAGATTTTGGAAATCAGATGCAAATTTTGATTTCCAAGAAAAATACCGGCTGTTGCTAATGTAAAAGTATTAAAAGTAATAGCGAAAATATACTTTTAAAACGTGCCGCCTTGAATGTGACGTGATACTAGACGTGCTTTGTGTACATTAATAACGCGCGAAACCAGGTCACGCCACGAATTTCAATAGCCATTTGTTGATAGTAATGGAGGTATCATAAATAGAAACATTAGTTTACTTTTGAATATCAATAAAGATTTTGAGGAAGAATTTATGGCAATTTTAGTGCATATGTTATTCAAAAACAGTTGAAGAACAGAAATATAATTAGATGCTCCACTGTATACGAAATTGACAACAAATATCTATATTAGGTATAAATATAAACTGAAATTACTTCTTATTTTATTTAAACTCATGCCATATGAAGCAGGTTAACAATTAATCCTTCTTGTGGTATTTATAATTTAATAAAATCGAATACAAGAACAAGTGTTTAACAAGTGCTCATTCTTGAATCGCTGACGCTTTGGTTGTTGGCTAGAAACACACTATGGTAAAGCATGTGTACTGTAAACCCTCAGTCTCCATCACCCAAAATGTGGATGGGTTGGATCAGATGGCATGTGCGAGTAACCTATCTCGTCCAGTATTATAATGCATTTCTGTTCATAGAATTTAGCACAATTAGATTTGATTCAACACTCATGACATAGTATCATGTGACATGGGGCTTTAAAAGTATGTTTCTGCCTTAATACTTAAAAGTATACCAAATAGAAGCAATTTATTTTTTATTAATAAATAAAACTAAAGAAAAAGTCAAATGTTTCTATCTTCATAAATTGTTATTGATTATACAAAAACTTACCATCAAGGGGAATATATAGCATATATCGAAAGTGTCTGCATATTCCATAAAAAAAGTACAATGTCTATTAACATGAAGTAAACTTTGAAAATTGGCTATAGCAAAAACTATTCTAAGTAACAGAACAAAGCTAGTATTCAAAGATAGGATCTTAAAAGGATTAATAATGTAGTTCTTATTTCTTCGACAATATTACAAAGAATTCTGTAGTTTACTTGCACCTACTTTACTCACTACTATACGAGAAGTTTTGAATACTACAAACATCTACATGTATTAAAATAATATGGATGTGGACCATAAGCTGATAAGAGCATATATTCCAAGCATCCCAACATATTAATATTAATAAAAATATTTGCGATAATTTTGCCATACCTGTCTTCTTGATAGTCTTGTTGTTTGGCTTCCTTGGATTACAATATCATTTGCTGACACATCTAATCTATGTTCCCATCCTTCCATTATAGTTCTTCCTTCTTCACTATTGATAAATTGTTGTATGTGGGCAACACATGGTCCAGAGTCAAAATAAATAAAACAGAGGTGTACTTTATGACATGAAATTTTGCCTCTGTCATCTAAAGCAAGTATTAGCTTGTGTTTATTGAGTAATTTGTTTACACTTGCTAGACATTGCTCTAACCCTTTTGAAAGTCTTAATTTTATCCACATACATAAGAAAATTGCTGCAGCATTTAAAACTAGCCACAACACACCCAGAGAAAATAAAGTAAGACCAGTTAAACCAGAGAATAACAAAGCCAATAGTACAAGGAATGCTAGAGTTATCCAACATACAAGAACTCGCTTATAACAAATGTTGTATAATGTAAACCGAGCATCATTCACAAGCAGTTCCATTGCTTGTACATACTCTTCAACTGTCAGCTGAAAAGATATATGCAAAACTAATTAGTATTGAGTAAAATTTCTACAATTAAAATATCTGTTCCATACTAAAAATAATACTACAAGGAATATGCAAAAGACAAATCTAAAACAGTATCATTATTATAAAAATAGTATGTACTAGCCTTTGCTAGCGGCTTTACTCATGTTAACATAGATTTAATGTCTATGACTAGTACTTCTTGATATAAGGTACCCCATATCCTTTTCTGTAGCCCTGAATATGTTTATACAAAACTTAATGATGATCATTTAGTAGTTAAGACTTGAAAGTGTGATACACAAACAAACTCACATTCACATTTCTGATATTAGTAAACATTATCTACAGCACTAATATATTTTGCAATAGACCTATTTTAATTTAAAACCACATTTTGACCATAAGATTGAACTCATTAAATAACTATTTTATTTAGTTATCCAAATTTCTACCAAATAAAAGGACACTGATCATTATATTCAAATAACAACTATCATGCCTACACATTCTTAATTAAATTGTTTATGCAATAACACTATTACCACATTCAAGTATACTATCATTTACATTAAAACCAAGACATTCCAATTGTATAGACTTTTTTTTAATTGCTTCTCTATTAGGATTGTGTTATAATATCTATGATTATGATGTATAAACATATATTAACTTATGTAAATATTAAATTGATATGATAAGAGTTATATTTTTTAAGTTAGCATAATATTACAAAATGTAAGAATGTATTACCAACTTACAGTTAAACCTTGAGCCATCAATTCCTCAGGGACTAACTCAGGGCGAAATTGTGCAGCGGTTATCCATGGCCACTTAGTATTTACTGGTAGTAATGTAACTATGGTATCACCATTAGCTGAGAATATTAAAATTTTCTTATTTATATGCTATAATTAAATCACTATTTAATTATTTTATTTGTTTAACAAGTTGATCAATTTAAAATTGTTTATAAAATACAATTTAAATAAACATTAGTCTTTAAAAATTCTTTACATTATTGTTTTAACTTGTAAACTTTGTATTTACTTACAAAATCCTTGACGCACGTTGACAAATTCTATGCTTTTATTTAAAGTCACCTGTGACGCAGATTCTGTCTTATCACTTCGGTCTATGTTAACATGGACCGTTTCAGTTTTCAGAACAGCGGGTAAGGTTTCATTCGCATTTTTTAGAAGTTCCCACTACAGAAACAGATGGATGATTTGGGGTAACTTCATTTTTTGGGAGAGAAATACTCTGCGAAGAATCGTCATCAAACTTTACCCATTCCGTCCGTGGTTTATCTTGCTTTACACTCCCGTTTAAATCACTGACTTCTGACACATTTGTGCTTTCCCCATTAGTCATTTTACCTCTATACAATATAATTATTTAATATTATAACGTTTAAGGATTATAAAAAACGTACGATAATATTTTAAAATATAAATAATTACACCCAGTTATGGAAACTGTCAATTCCTAATGAATTTATGAAAACTACCAATATGATTAATAATCTGTGACCAAAACAAGGAATGTCAGGTGTATCAATGTTACCACAGCAGTTTTATTAAATTGCTTGAATGTAAAAGATTAAGTATGTATATGAATCTTATATTTTATTATAATAATGAAGCCATAAGAAACTATGAATATTATAATTATAATATAGTTGGTAATATATCTAGATCGAGAAACATTAGTTTAAATATGAAGTCGTATTCCATTTGTAAGATTAAGTATAGAAGAATTTGTAATTAATAAATATTAAAGTAGATGTATGTTTCTTATTATCAAGTTGTATTACAAAAACTAATTGAATAAATCAACAGCTATAAACGACATTCATTGTACATTCAATATCTATACTAGAAACTAATTTAAGTACACACATTATTGAAACGAAAGTTCTTACGTGAGGGTTTTGAAATTCTGTGCGGTAACTTTTTTCTGTGAGAAAAAGTAGCGGTTTCAGTGGTTTGTTGAAATCACCGGTTCTCGTCCGATAACAGAAGTTAAATAACGTCTAGCGCCGTCAGTACTTAGATAGCTTACCACCTGGGAACACTGCGTGACGTCGGTGTTTAGTTGTATATTTTAAATTAAAATGTTTATGAAATACAAAAATTTCACTATTATCGTGTGTTTTTAAGACACATCCAGTTTTTTCATATCTTGAACTGTTTCACATACATGTTTGAGAAGTGAAAGGCTTAGTTCAAATATCAGTATCACAAATTATAACAATAATATCAACAAAGTATAAAACGCGATCAGAATAAATCATCGTCAAAAATAATTTTATAATTCGATTGAGATAAGCCCAGTCAATGATCAAATGACGATTATTGTTACACAATCTGATAACCATTTTTTAATTATAAGCGGTAATAACAATTTACTTTGTTAATACAATCTGTTGTGCAGCATTCAATCGTTTAATGCATAACCTATATTCGTAGAAGAATTCTTTGTTGAAAAATGAAGGGAACTCCTATTTACTACAAATTTTTGTAACAAATTGAAAAATAGAAATAATTATATATATTATTTCAAACACATATTTATTGATTATGAATCTTATTGTGTTTACTATTACGATATTATTTTGGGCCACAGTCTTTTTAATTTAATTACATTAAAATAGAGAAATTTGGCACATTTTGGCAATACTGATTCTTTGCGCATCAAATTGTAATAGATAGGTCATGTGATTATTCTACGCTGCATTGCCAGATTACGAGTTCAATAGTGTTCATGTAATATTTTATAGTTTTTATAAATTTAACCCAATATAAAAATCGTAGGTAATTCATTTATACAATTTGATATTTATTTTCAGTTCCAGTTTCTAACTTAACCATGTAATACTAACATTGTAATATTATCTTAATAAACATTGTAAAGCACTAACAATATCCAGTTGTTCTTAAAATAAAACCCGATTCATTTTTGAATAAATAATGTTATGTTACGAATTATATACTCCCTGATCTCAAGGTTATCATCTGGTGGAAGCTGTTTTACAATTTATTTAGTTGTAATTAATTTCAGCTTTTTTAAATTCTATAATTATTAGCCTCTACGCAGGACACTTTCAAATTTCAGAAACTCGCCACTTACATTAAGAATAATTATATTGATAACTAATTACAAGAGTTTTGCTTTAGTGGAGTAGTGGCTTTTGTACTTTATTCATAATCTTCAGTTATTTGACTATATATTTTGTAATATCGGTGACATTTTAAGTAATATAGTTCGGTTATTGTGTATAACTGAAGTTAATGGAAAATAATACCACCACCACAGAAAATAATTGGAAAATTCTAACAAGGCGGCCACCATCACGTTAGAACATTGAAATTATCACACGATACTTGTAACATACACCTACTCGACAATGGCAGTAATAATCCAAAAGATTAATTTCAAAACTAAAATTTAAAATGTAATTACAACATTTGAAAATGAAACTCTTTAGCTTTATAACACAGTTTGTCGCCTGTTTTTTACATTTTGGCACCATTTGAAATATTCCGTATCTACGTTACCATGAATTAAGCTCGTAAAAAATCTTGTATTACAATTTACTAAACTTTTAGTATAAGTCTGACTCCTCGGTAGAGTGTCGCTCGTCTTTAAACTGCTGTTGGCAATGAAGCACGATGCAAGTAGATTACCCTTTGCAAAGTAATATACAAAAAGGTGATATCATAATCGGTTCTGCTCTTTCGGATATTAGTTTGGACAAACAAACAAAACAATAATTAAAAATTTTATAGACGCGTGTTGAGGTTTTGACTATGGCGCTTTTATTTTATGCATTAGCATATTATGCTTCAGTTAAAAATTAAGATTTTATTAAATACTATCTGTGCCCGCGACTTCGTCCGCGTGGAACGGAATACAAAACACAGTGATTAATGAAACAATCTGAATTGATATCTGTATATCTTGTGTATTTGTAATGTAAAGTGTCAAGCTAAAAACTAATAATGGTCACACTCCTTTATCACTTCAATAATAACTCAAAATTAGGGCTTCCAAGTTACTTTGATGTGTGTAAAAACCGTGGGCCATGCTATCGTGCTTGCATCTATCGTCATACAGTCAGATAGTTCGTAACACATGACGGTAATGTGTGCCCACATCTAAAGTTATTGCGAACATGGACAAAACTTCGTGACGATACACACAGGTATAGGAGTAACATAAGACTAATATTCTAATTTAACAACTGTAAAAACAATATTAAGCCCTGGACTGTCTAAAACCATAAATAATTAAGTTCTATACAAACGAATGTAGACCTGAGGCATAGGTCAATAGACTGTTGGAAGCATACGCTTAAAAAATACCTGATTTATAAGTATCATTAAATTATTTTTTCATTTGTACGAACTTTTTTTACTAAACCATGAAATTTACAACGTACGATGTAGTAAAATTAAAAAATAATTGAAAACATAATCTGCCATTTTGAGATCTGAGTCTTAAAAAATCAGCCTAGGGTTTATAATATTCATTCATATATACTTCACATAGCTCATTCTTATTATTATTTTTATGTTATCCTTTCTTTTATTTGCACTGCCTGCAGTCTTTTTTCTCCATGGTACCGACGGAAGAAAATGCAAGCTACCTAATGCATAAACCAAAAAGTATTCATTAATTCAGAGCGAAATTAAGACATTAGAATCAAGGTAAATTTATGAAAATTATAATTCGAAATGAACCTAACAAACAGAGAAATAATCTCATTGTTATCTGTACTCTTCCTTGCAATAATATTCTTACGACAATAAACCAATAAAATTATAAGTTTAGCGCTATCTGTTGTCGTCAAAAATGTAGTCTGTTATTGCTTCTAAAGACGATTATTTCTTACATTTATGTTCAATGAACAATTTTAGTCTCTATTTTTTTATTGTAATAACAAATTTTCCTAAAATATGATAAGGTTCAATAACTTGTAATATTTACAACACAAAACCAATTAGAAATTTACAAATTTAATCATAAACCTTATGCGATCCAAAAATATGAATCATATCTTACTTATATAAAGTAAGTTATTCAATTTATAGAAATATGTAATATATGTAATTGGCCAATTTTAAGATTGTATAGTAATAGATTAGATATAGACCGAATCCAACGGAGAGCGGCTCGAATCGTTGACGATCGGGTGCTTTCCCTAGGGTTCGACACTTTGGAGCTTCGTAGGGATGTTGCGTCACCTTGCGTCCTTTACCACGGAGAGTGTTCTGAAGAACTGTTCGGATTGATACCTGCTGCTGAGTTCCATTACCGAACGACTCGCCATAAAACGAATGAAATTCCATCAATATCATCTCGATAGGTTGGAAGTCGTCTACTGTGCGGTTCTCACGTGCGTTCTTCCCACGTACGTCGGCCCTCTGGGATGAATTCCCAGTGGCAATGTTTCCGGACCAATACAACCCACAGACCTTCAAGAAACAAGCCTACTCCTTCCTCAAAGGCCGGCAACGCTTCTGTGATACCTCTCGTGTCGCAGATGTCCATGGGCGGCGGTGATTACTTACCATCAGGTAACCCGTCTGTTCGTTTGCCTGCAATCACATAAAAAAAAAAGATTTAGAAAATAACGGTTGAACGCCATCTATTAGCAATAATGCATATTAATTAATTACTGAACATCTTAGGCTATAAATATTTATTTATGTGAAAATAAAATATTAACCATTTTTCTTTCGTTCTATGTCTTAGTAATGTAATACTAAGGCAATGTTTATTTATGTTATAAATACCCTGATTTTTAGACGAGGCTAAAGTCCATTTACTTATCTATTTTTCTCCCGTACTTAACTCCCGTCGTCATTAAAATTACAATAACTTTTGATAGAGTTAACCGATTTTAATGAATCAAAAAATGTATGTTGCTCCGGAATATGCTTGATTATTTTCTTGCTGGTGTTTTATCAGAAACCTAGTACTTTACCATTGATGCCTGTTCAAACAAACAGACAGACAGACATTTCAAAAAATGATCGAAATGGATTCTATTACTTATTTCTAAGACACCTGCAACAATTTTTTTCTCAAAAATCAAAAAAGTACAGACACGTTGGATTTACATTCTTATTATATGTATAGATGATGTTTAGTGGCACAAGTTGAAAAGGCGATTTAAGTTATACAGCAACTTGTCTGTTAAGTTAGAGCAGAATAAATTTATATATAAACATATAAGTTAATTGCTGTTCGTTTATCTCGCTAAAACTCGAGAATGGCTGGACCGATTAGGCTAATTATGATCTTGAAATATTTAAGGAAGTTTAGGGAAGGTTTAAACGGTGAGAAACATATATAACATAGTTAAAGTAAAATACTTAAAATACAATTTAATGTTCAATTACAAAATGTTCCTAGCTATAATGCATTTGATGTCTTTTGTCATTTTAGAAACTAAAAATTGTCATTCGTTTGTCAAATATTGATTGTTTAGAAATTTGTCTATTTCATAGCTGTAGTACAGGTACGATCTCTTTGGTCTGTTTTGTTGAAATACAAAACGGTTCTGTTTTAGAAATGAAATTAGTACATGTGTGTAATGTAAATAAAAATGTTGTATTAAGTTTTGACCACATTTTACACAACTTATTATATGATACGAAGTTCACCGGGTCATCTAGTGCATAATAAAAAACACGACCAATAGTTTGTTGACTGAATTCACCTTAACTATAATTTAAATCCATTGAAAACTATAATTTAAATCCATTTTTCTAATTATACCCAATATGATAATCAAACGATAAACGTGGCGAAATATGCAGACCTACAACGGTCATTAAGTTCAAAAGTGTCATCGTACTCATATACTTATTAACTGCTATGAGATTTTTCAATATTTAAACAGCTTAAAGTACGTCAGCAGATTACAATTATGCGAATTCCCACGCTTAACGCTACACTAGTGCCTATTGTTATAACAAGGCATAGAAGCAATAAAAAATAAAAAATCTACCATTTATTCAATATTCCTTGTAGTTACGTTATTATTAATAATTGTTACCTCCAGTAGTTGTTACAATACATATAATATACAAAAATAAAGTCAATTATTGATATTTTAATGATATCGGCGCTAACCTAAGAGAGGATTTGTAACAAACGCTCTTTGATGTCCGGGTATCAGTAAAGTCACATACTGACTAAGCGCCCGAAATCTCGTTTGACCGGTTCTCCCACTCGCAGTCACAAGCTATTATCTCTCGCAAATTCTCTCCCACTAGCCGATTCGTTCGCCCATCTCATGTACCGTTCATAAAACGGTCAAATCGGTATGTGCCAGTGAATAGCATACATTGTTGTTAATTGTTTTTCGTTTAGATAATCTACTGATACCTGTTTAACTGTTTGTTTTAATTGAAACTATTTGTTTGAATATATACGTAACTAAAATGTGAATTGGTGATTATAATATAATACTTTAGAAAGCGTTAAATATGAATTAAAGTTCCGCGGTATTCAAATTAATTTAAGCTTTTGGTGTAAAATAGATAAAATGACACATGTTACTTCTAAAAATATGGAATCTTTGCCGAAACAATTTGTTTCAGCTATGAGAACATTATTTGACATTATGGACGACAAGCATACGGGATACGTTAGGCTTACCGATATTGAAAACCGATGGCGCGATGATCGCACTAAAGGTTTACCACGAGGAGTCATAGAAAGTCTACAGAAGGTTGCATCTCACGACGGATTGTTAACTTTTGAAAGATTCTGTAGTGGTTTAAAAATTTGTCTTCTCCGTAACCAAGTGGAAAATGGAACTAATAAGGTAGAACGGCATGATTGTGGCATGGAAAATTTAGTTTTAACAGCACAATTAAATTCTCAGTCACATCGAGCACCTTCAGCACCTTTATTAGATATTGATGATGCACCAAGTGTAGGACAGAAATTGGAATCTTTTGAAATCCTCTGAAAATTCATCACAACATAGAACCGTCAGCATGCCTCAGCTGGTAGGGCGAAATGAAGCGTTAATTAAAGAATCGAGACATAATAGAGCGACGTCAAACCATGATCATAGAGTTTACGCTCCTCCAAAACCACCAAGACTAGATAAACAACCTTGTGAAAGATCAGAATCATTACGACCTAATTATAAATCAGACGAAGAAACAGGATTTGATAACGAGGACATAAATGAAGCTAAAATAGATTTTCATGAAATATCACGAGTAGCTGATGAACAAAGCCGAGGACTGGGTGATGGACGATCAGCGAATGAAACTCTTTCTCAACTGCAGCGCCCATCGCGTCGTCGAGAACCTCGTAGACATACTTTGCACAACGGTGTCGATTATAACCTTTTAAAACGAATGAAACAAATTGAACAGGAGAAAGACGTTTTATTACAAGGATTGTCAGCTGTAGAGGAAGCTCGTGAATGGTATTTAAAGCAGCTTACAGAAGTTCAAGAAAAAATTCGATATGCTGGCAGAATGGGTGCATACGTTGTAAGCGTTTTATTATAGTGTAATAATATATCATCTCATATTTTTTTCAATTGCCCGCTTATAGATAAGTGCTGGTTTTATTGGATAATATTAATTAAATGAAACAGCCTGTTTATAAATAGCAAATTTCAAAAAGATATAATCTATGCACGAACGTATCTGTGAAAATATTTTGTATTTTTTGTATATAGCCGGACAGTAAATTATCTAAACTAAAAAACGAATGGCAACGATATTTTAATAATACAAGGACAACGACACGGACTTCGTTGAGAAACGATTTATTTACCAACTGTCTTTGTCGTATTGCCGGCTTGCGAAAAGCAAGAATTGATAATATCGAATTATTATGCATTACTATGTGCACATACATAATCTTATTCATGGTTGAAAACCGAAAAACTGAAAGCTATTTCGCGGAACTAAAATATTCTATGGATCATCTGTAATACAAATATGAAACAGCATTAATATGTATCTTTTTATTTATACATAGATTAGCGATTCATCATAATAACAGGTGATGTTTTAAATGATTATATATAATAATCGAAGGTGGTAAGCCAATCTACATACGGGAGTGGCACATGAATGAAGCTGCCTTGACACATCAGTAGGTGTTTGACAAAAGATTTTCAACCTCAAGATTAACATGACGAACTGTACAAAAAGCTCCACGACCGTGCTTTAAAATAGTCACGATAGTTCCTTCACGGAAATATCAGTCGTTTGGTTAATTATACACTATAGGGTTCATATATATGATTCGTGAAATTAGTTGGTTACAATCTACTCAAACAGAACACAAAATTTAAATTAATCCAAGACACAGAAGTACATACTACCTTTATCATATGTGTGTGTCTTATTTACACTGACAACAAATATAATAATATAAACATAACTTGTAGTCCGGAGAAGCAGTGAAGTTCCTTCATGCCAATAACGTAGTTAGTTCGAAAAAATAAGCCCAAACTAGGTACCATTAGTCATGAGGTGAGCTGAAAACGTACCTGAAATGCAATTAGTAAAAAATCCTACAAAATAATTATCCACCGACTGGGTTGTAAGGTCGTCACAATGAGATCTCGATTCACCTGGGAAACTTTATAATACGTCAGTAATGTATCTCGTTAATTTTATATGTATACACAGTTCTCTAATATCTTTTATAATATATGGTACATCTGTTTTTACTACTATTTAACACTATTCTAGGTTAGGATCTTAGTATATAATAGTGTCCTAACTAAGTCTCGTAATATTATTTTAATAAATCTAAATATGTAACTAACAGTATTGTTTACAATAAACAGGAACCATGGAGTGAAGCTCATCAAGAGCGGCTGGAACTGCTTAGAGCGAGAGTATTGGAGCTTAATCGGCAATTAGGAGCATTAGCTTCAGGTTGGCGACATGGACCTCTTTCCCTACACATGAATCTCGCATTACCAGCATCATCACTTTCTGGCACACCTGCTGCACCCAAGAATGTTGCTGTCCTTAAGTCACAAAACCGAATGCTTGCAGAGGTAAATCAAAAAGTGGTAAATACTTAATTTCAACATACTCTGCTATTTACTTCTTATTTAATTTTATAATTACATTTTTGCTATTGTTGCTAGTGATTTTTCTGAGATCAATTTTAATATAAAATAGCTTTGTTTATATCTATGTAAAACTGGTTATCGCTTGTCCCGTAACATGATGTTATTGATTATGTGGTTAATAATAAAGTATACGTATTGGGTACAGGGGTGAAGTATATGTAAATAATATGTAATGGGTACAAATTATGTAAGAATTTCACTTTAGTACTGGGATAAAAAATATATGACGTTGAAAGAACCTGTGACAACCTAGTCTTGTTTTTAATTCAATATTTTGTTTTTGAAATATCATTAATTACAACTCAATTAAAAATATGTTATTTGCGTATAAACAACACTGCTCCATTACAGTTTTTATTATATTTATAACATTATAAGTCAAAATTAGGGATTAAAGCAGTAGCATCATCACAAGTACTGTTTTTATCGCAATGTAGCAGTTTTTATATAGTAGTACTCTATGGTTATTCAGTTAATAAAGTAACATTTTCATAAATTGTAACATAATATATGAATAATGGCTTTAATTTAATTAATCTTAATTTCAGGAAGTGAATAAAAAAAATGAAAGAATCTCAGTCCTAGAAAGGGAGAAATCTGCACTAATCAGAGAATTACTACTGCAGAGAAACAGATCAAAAATAATGGAAAACTTTACATAAACATATTTCTATTAAATAGTCATTTAACTTGGTGGTGGTATTAAATTTATATTAATATGTGGAGGGATGTGCCATAAATGCTAATGACAACTGAAATATACTGTATCAATATTTTATATGTAATGTGCAATAAAACATATTATACTTCTACATTTATTTTATTATACTAACATCTTCAATTTACTGTTTTCATAATTATTAAGCAACACTGTTTTTGTGATATAATTTGTAATGATATTCCCTGAATGGTACATCATAAGTAAGATAACCTTGATCCCACGCCCTTTCAACAGCTACTACTAACTCTTTCTGCTTCTTTTGGCAAAGACCAGTCTCAAAGGCATCTAGTAACTGAAAACAAAAAATAAATAATAGATTTGATAACTGTTATTATGCTACGACTTATATTCAACTCTTTGTGTGAATAAAAATGTGCCTACTTGTATATTCATACAAGAAAATGTAAGTGTTAGAATAATTTTTAACAAAAGAAGAGTAAATAACAGACAATAGCAGATTACCAGGCCAATAAGAAAAAAAAAACATTTGCCTGATAGTTAACTTATTAAAAATTTAATGAATAACTGTATTTATGATATAATTTTTCATTATAAAGCATGAAATAATAGAAAATAATACGCAAAGAACATAAAGTTACAATTATAAATAATCACTTCATTTCTATTTATCACAAGATTTAGTGTGAATATTTTATATTGGACCCCAACAAGCATGTAATTTCAGATAAGGGTTGACTTAAACATTTATTTTGTCCATATATGCAAATAAAAGTCAATTTTCAAAAATATTTACATGAAATTTTTTGAGGTTAATATATCCTATACATTTCAGAATGCTACAAATTGATTGATTGAAATATAGAATTTTCATCCTAGCACTCGCAATAATGGGTTTGCATACTCAATCTAAAGTTCCAACATAACCTAAGCTGTGACAATTAACTTCGGCATTATCATATGTACAATCATAATAAATAAATATAATCATTTCATTCCTGAAAATTAAATATATATCAATAAATCTATCAATTTCTCCTAGACATTAGAAATCATAGCTATAAATGCATTCATGGACAAATTACCATTTCACCAGTAGACAAATTCTCTGTATTGTATGCTAATATCTCACCTGTCCAGTATATTGCGATATAAATTGCTCAAGCAATTTCGTATTCCTATGATCTAGTACCAAATATTCATCTCTGCAAATAGGACATGGATTACCAGTAGAAATCACACCATTCCTAACACAAGATTTTCTTGTCTTCCTTGGGGCAAAGCCACCTCTATGATTCCGACGATAAAATGACCAAACATAGTTATTTTCATAGGTTTGTTGATAAGCCTTGCTTTGCATATATCTAATGCTTGTTTCTACTGGAATAATTTTAGTTCTGTCCTTAGCAGGGTCGACAGTTTTCTGTTCTTCATTTCCATTTGGGGAATCATCACTTTGATTGCTGTAAAAACGGATACTTGAACGAAAATCAACAATTTTATTCATAAATGTTCGATTAATATTTCTAATTGCCATCGTACAATCACTATAACCTACAGAAAACGTTTTTTATTATTTACTTTCCATTACCTATCTATCAATACAGATCTACCAAAATAAATTAGACATAAAGCAAAGAGTACGTAAATAGATTTTTATTTGTGTCTGTGATAAATGAAAGATTACCTATATTATAAAGTACCTACTCTGTGATGAAACACAAATAAAATTATAAAAGTTGCCATTACCTGATACATCTACATTTTTGTTGATAACATCTACATTTATGTACAGAACTACTATAGCTCCTGTTCCTGATATTACAAAAAATCGCAATTAAAAGTAACAACCTTTAAATTACATCAAACTGTGAATTTTAGTGTAACTGATTCTTTTCTGACAACATTTTATTAGTTTGATTAAAATGAGATAGAAATGTATGTAAGAAGAGGGAGGGAGTTCAAGAAATCTTATGTAACGCACTCGTTTGTACATCCTAAATAAAACCTCTCATTAGCATATTTTTATTTCTACTGTGATTTAATATTTCATAACTGAACTCTAAACGAATATAACGAGATTTATATAGATCACGTAAAATGAGTACATGCAACCGCTCGTTCGTGATGCTGATACACTATTAAGTACCATATTCGTTCAAATATGGGTAACTACCTTTGATTATGTTTGACGCGACTTACCTACTTAGCACTTCCATTTGACTCTTTCTTCCATGTTTTTCCCTATGAAATTTAAGACATTAAGGTATAGTTTTAAATATTATCAATAAAATATACGAGATGTATAGACTCTGTTATTGAGTTTAAAAAATCGATCTTAGTGTAATTAATTAATAATATAGACTAGATTTTTGGAGAATTTTGATAATAAATATTGGCAATACTGACTAACATATACAGTGCGTGAATCGCGCGCTATGACAAAAAGAAGTGTAGCCGTTAGCCAGGGTTCCCAACTAAGGAAATTCCGCCCAAATTTGAGGGGTAAATACGTGGAAGGGGTCTAATTTAGGGACTTTTTAATGTACATGTATAGATCCTGAAATAATTAAATCTATCTAATTATATTTATTTGTTGCTACGGTTTCAATATTGACCACAAGGTTGGAAGGTCCATTTTCTATTTATAATCTTATTGATAATAAATCTCTTATGCCCGGTTTCTGAAGCATTTTTAACTGTAGTTTATCTGTTTAATAGCGCTATCGGTTCGATAACTTGTCAAATTGGGTTTCTGAATACAAAATGACACGAGAAATGTCAGTCTACGTCTCATTCTGTATTCAGAAACATTGACAGTTAAACGCCGCTTGTCTTCTGGATAACGTTATTGAATCAATAGCTATTGATAGTTTAACTGACGGCTTCAGAAACCGGGCGTTATTGTTTTCCATTCATATGTTACAAACCTTGATGATGTATTTTACATAATATTTAATCCTTAAACGAAAGTTTTAGCTTAATTAATAAGCAAATGTATGACTAAGTCAGAGCCAAAAGAAAACGAAATATTATTAGAAAATTAAGAATGTTAAGTATAAGTAAAGGATATTATAAAATATGATTTATTTTTGTTTGTTTATATTACTGAAATTAGGAAAGATCTGACATTTTTTTGGAATAATTGTAACGAATAAATATTAAAAAATTGGATAACTTTATTTTTTTTAATTTTATTTAATTTCTATATATCTGTCAACTGCAGTATCATATTTTTTTTAATGTAGGGGGATATTTCTAGTAATTGTAGCGCTTTTAAGGATTTTAAATTTAGTTTAGAGGAACAGGTTTTTTGAAAGTTGGTAATTCCGCCGTTAACGCGGACTATAATTTTACGTTACTATAATTTCAAATTTTTGGAATCAGTCAACGACGATTTATTTTCTTTGTTGTTTAGTGTGTTGTATAAATATTTTGTATCGTATTACAAAATATCGTATCGTTTTGTTAATCAGTAAGCAAGAACATTTTGATGACTCTGAAAGTATAGTAAGTCGTTAAGATATCTCGTAATTTAAAAGCTTAAACAAAATAAAATATATATACGTTTCTCAAGAATGTTAAATTTTTGATAGACTGTTGTCGCATTATGCTCGGAAAAATGAATTACGTACCTACTAATTTCAGTTCTAATAAATTTCATGCTTGTATGAAATAATGTAACGGTTGGGATCCTATTAAACCAAATCAAATTATTTAAGCGATTCTAATCTCGCTATTATTGACTAACATGTTAACATAGTCTTTAATGGGATTGATGGATGAGAGTAAATTTTTTAGGGCGTCTAATCTATCTGTAATTTATATTTAAATTTACAAGTTAATAAAATAGGATTTTGTAACAAAACGTAAAGTGGAAAGACATACTTTTAGCAATGGATTGATTCTAGGAATAAAAAATGTGAAAAAGCCATTTAACTATTTTTTTTAAGTACCTACCCACATTTTATCAATAAAAGTAAATTTATGTATTATAGTCTATTTGTAAACAATTGTACATCAAACATCGTTATATATATCTTACAATATTTAATCAATTCTTCTATTTCTTGATATTGTGTCTTGTAGTAACATAATCATTTAGTTAATAATAATAGTTGTTCTCTCATTGCATAAAAATGTTGGTATATTGTTACATTCAACAGACTGACTTTTATTATAAATTTGTGTTAGTAATATTTATATTTTAATGTTTCATTTTTTGCATATTGGTTTAAGTTGAGTAATTCTTATCTTTTTCTAGCTAACTAGTCACCCACTTCTAGCATTTGGTTATCTTAATTTCTATTAAATATACCGATCAAATGGAAGCTTCTTAGGCTCTGCTCTGAAGTGTGCAGCTATTACATTTGTTGTAAATAAATTATTAAATATGATTGTTTAATTCAATTGTAATTAATGTATGGTATCAACAAAGTAATAATGATTGTTACTACATTCTGAGTCTAGATGCCAGAAGTCAATTTCATAGATATGTTTTTAAAATGAATGAAAGGTTTCTGTGACTTCTATAGCAAAAGAATGAAGCCCATTTTTTATTTAAATTTCAAGCAAGTTGAGTACTTTACATTTCATTTTAACCAGCAGTCTCAGATTAATAAACGTGGTCTTTAGTTCTTAGTTCTTAGTCTTTAGTTCTTTAGCCTTTAGTCAATGTGGTTTCAATGTTATTGTTGTGTTTTTATACAAAAAGTATAGCTCAAGTATTATATGATAGCTGAATAGAACAAAGGCAATAGGATTGTACCACATCCCAACCCAACATATTCAACCCAATAGCAGTTGCAAATAACTACAAATCTACAAGGTTGGCATGTCATCATGTCAGATAGTTAATGACTATATCATAAGATTTCATTTTATATTTTCTGTGATCCAATCATGCATGAGTGCTGTATCAACATGTATATATTTCGGTTTTGGTCATATCCAAAAGCTCGTACACCTTTACTTTTACCGTTTTATTTGTATCAGTTTTCAGAGATGTTACCACTGAGTCATTACTTCATTGTATTGAATTATAAAATATTTTTGATAAGACTCTAATATTGAATTATTTATGTACTCAATAAGATTCAATAAAAGTGACATCTTTTCAGGTTCATTGGAGAGCTATTGAACAGCAAAATGTCAGAATTAATATCAGACACCTTAATACTGTAAGTAAATTAGCATTTATGTTTTATTTCCTGTCTAGTAATATGCAAATTAACTACTACACAAATTAAATACCAAGCATGTAACAATTAAGTTGATACTGAGCTTGTCTTACTTTTGTTGTAGTATTCGTAAATAAATTAGACTAAATAGTCTAATAGTTGTTAATTTTTTTATTTATTTCATTATATGATAATAAGAAATTAGAAATTGAAAAAGATTCTCGTATATAACTGTACTTCATAAATAGTATTTTTTTTTCGAACTGACATACCCTGTTGACCCTGGGGCCTCTACAGATTCACCGGACTACATTTGATAAATAGGTTATAGTGTGCATGAGCATGAACATTATCTGTGCATATTCGGCGCCCTCGAGCACCATACAGTGACACTGAATGTTTTCACTCACTAGCTTAACAGACACAACACAGATCACCCCCACATACGTGCATCTCATACGGGTATGTGTACCACATATGGTGGAAGAGCTTATTCTTTTCCCTTTGTTTTCTGAACTTGGTTAGGGTTTAGCTTAGCCGAGTTGACAAATACAAAATACATGTTCGAGTTGGCCCTATTGGTCCGGTGAAGCTGTGAAGGCCTCTCAAGCCAACATCGTATAGTCAGTTAGAAAAAAAAAGTGCATATTCCTGATTTTACGAACCTAAAAACTTATTTACAGATGATAAGTTGTACGCAGATTCGTTGCTTTTCATTCGGAAATCAAATGTTAAACAAAAACAAATTAACTAAATATTTTTTTTTTCTCGGAGTTTATTCAAATATTTTACATAATAGCTTTCTATAGACGTAAAGTCATGTTTGATAAATGAATTGTGGATGTGAATTAATGTTTGGGAAGTTTCCACATCCTCAAATTCCAAAGATACGACACATACTGAAGTAATGCGGAAATTATTTGGTATAAAAACAAAAAGTTACCAATAATACTTTTACATGTCGTGAAAAAAAAACCTAAACAAATGTTTATTTAATTCTCTATCAACTTTAAATGATGTTTTGTATACGTGGAGTATAAAAAACACATCGAAATCAAGTAGTTACTTTTGAAAACCTTAAAGAATAAATACTAATCTCAATCGATGTTGATGACATTTTTTACATAGGGTGTATGACATATCGAAATTGATAGAATATAAGAATTGTTAATAGTAGTTTTAGTAACCCTGAGGCTTGTTAAACAGTGCAGACGAGTGCAGGTGCTTGCACGGACGCTTGTAACTGATATGTAGGTATACCGCATCGGAAACATCACTGTGAATGCTAGCGACGCGGCGTTTACGTACAATTACACGCACCTGCGCAAGCATCCGACACTCGGCTGCACTCTGAAACAATCCTAAGAGATAATTCCAAAAGCAATTTCGAAGTTGGATATCTTAAAGTATATATAAAATATTTGCCTACAAACCAAATTTTAGCTCTTTAGTTCCATAGATGATGAATTATATCATTTAGTATGTAGAAAATAATATTCTATATCCCTAGATCATTTGGCCGTTTTTTATAAAGGAGTAAAGTGAAATGGGAAATTCAGTAAAAATACCATTTTGAAATGGCCACCTAAACTCAGATTTTTAGCGATTCACTCTTAATGTAATTAATTTTTTTCAACGAATGCCTTTCAAGGAGTAAAAAGAATTCATGCAGCCACCTATCATACTTTGTATCAATGATGGTGAATTTTGAAATATCATTAACTTTGACCTTCCAATATGCATTTTAATTAACTCCAAACCTCAAAAGAAATGTGGGCATAGTCATGTCTAGAACAACCGCTCTGGCTTGAACTTCTCTCATTTTCTACAATATGCTGAACATTAGCAATATAAATAACAATGTTAATTCTTACATTTAATAGTAAAATTACTAATATCTTTGCTCTTCTTCTTTTTTAAGCAATATATTATCATAGAGTATAATAAAATATATATATTTTTTAATAATTAAATATAATATCATGTATACATTTTTAAGCAATTCAGTATAAGTCATAATTATTACATAAGAAATGTACAAGGTCGTGAACATTTTGAAAACTAATTAACTTATAAGCAATTTATATGTTTAAATCTTAAAATCGCAGATTTTTTCATTGATAATGAAATATTTTATTTATAAAATAGACATGGTATAAAGTAATTACTTATGAAGCTCGGTAATTGATGACGCTCACGATGATAGAGTAAGAGATTTAAAAAATAGGAGATAAAAAATTATTATTGCTTTTTGTGAATATAATTATTTCGATACTATGACAACGACCCACGACGCAAAAGTCTGGAGACCCGAAACAATTAAAAAGAAATAGATTTCCAAACTAGAAACCTTGACGTCCTACAACTCGTAAATTCAGGGAACCAAAGCATTTTTCAAAAGTCTACTGGAATGCAAAATATACTAACATATAGCGATTAAAAGATTATTACTTTCTTTATATTTCTAAATTTTATTTTCTTGAGAATACATTTACATAAGTTATTAATTTTTAGTTTACTTATAATGCTATAACATTTTTATATGAGTGTAAAATTAAGTACAATTATGTAACCATATAAAATATCTTCTATATTGGTACTAATCAATAAGAGTATCTTTGAGAATACATTCTTGAACAAAATACCTCTAGGATAGTATAAAGCTGACTGAGAATGTAAAATTCACATAAGTTGAAGAACCAAACACGAGTGTACCATGCAGTGAAACCGCCCTAAACCTTTGTGCATAGCGCTCATTCGTATCTATTCATATAAAATCTAGGTAATGAAATTAAGTTTCCATTACAAACAGAATAATAACATTTTAAATCACAATTTATTTGTACGAATGGTTCTCCAGTGGTCGAAATTCGACCATAATAATGGGTACAATTTTTTTTTGTGTGTTGATATACAGATATCGTTGTCACTATTCAGTATATTATAAATATTGTGGATTGTAGACAAGGAGCGTGAATTATGACGAATAGAGACTTATAAATAATGAATGAATTTGACTCGTCGATGGTATGAAAAAAAATTATTTCCAATTTTTTTTATTCATAATGCTCATCAATAGCTACAAAAAATGAAGAAAATCGGTAGAGAAATAGAGGAAAAATAGGTACTGGACTGATTTAGCCTATTTATACATAAATACCAATTAACTCGCGAGTTCCTTTTGTAATTGAATAGCAATATCTACTTCTTTACTCTTTAAACATTTCACTTATTAAATGATTTTGTTACTTGGCTTTTGGAATATCAATAACTTTAGCCAATTATTGAGAATAGCTTCGCTTCCATCTTTTTTACGGGGAGAATAGATAAAATGCATGTTTTAAGGTACAATATTATAGCTTTACCAGTTTACGCTATCTTAATTTGTGAAAATAAAAACTTTTCATCATGTTTTTTTAATTCAAATTGGTGATCAAATCATGTAAACATCGTCATACATACAGGAAGTAATACATACATTCAAAATTTGGATCAGAACAAACTTAATGGCGGGCCGCCACCGCTTCTATTTTTGTGTTTTGTGCAGCAAACAGCATCCGTCTTTGATTTAGTTCCGTCTCTTTCTAACCATGTTATATTTCTCTTTCTGTTCCCTATTCCCTGATAAAATAACTAGTAAAATGTATACTGTCTGCATAGCCGTGTCTGGGAGTAGCATATATATATACGACTATAAACGAGTGTTCCCGAATAATACACACGAAGTCCCACATCCCGTCCTAATTTCAGTATAGAGTCTTCGGGCGCCCCTCGCGAATCGTGACTAATCATTGTACTTCATTTCAATGAGAAGTGTTAATTACGTTATTGTTTATTTATATTTTTCAAGATAACGTGTAATTTTTTTATTATCAAAGTGTTATTTCATTACTTTAGTGATTATGGGAATATCGTTTCAACCAGTATGCTGCTAAAAATTAAGAATATTTATTGACCAAATTGGTATTAATATTGTCCATTATATTGCAAGGACAAGAGTTCATAGTACAATTAAACACGTATACTGTGTCGTTTGTCGAGGTGCTTGTGAATGATAATGACCATTAATAAAGTATATATGTGTGTAGTATAAATATTAATCATTATTTATTATAGAAAAAATGGCAACTTTACCTAGAATGCATGCTTCTAAGCATGGGACTAGTATATCTGCACCGTTTAGGTAAGCAATGAATTTTGTTATAGTTTGTAAAGCTATAAAATATTTTTATGTTTATTTCTTCTCTTTATCCGAGTCGCGCTGTTTGAACGAGCTTGTTTATGAATGCTATGAATACACTCTTGCGCTCGTAACACAGCGTACGAGTTAGCGGAATTAGTGTCTGAATATTATTTGACAATGGAAGATGACCCGAGGCCAGAGTCCCAACCACTGAAATAAGAGAAGAATATGTTAATGTTATGATATACTTATTCTTAAGAACTGTTTCAATTATTGTAATGTTTGTGACGAACTAAGTCATTAGCTGTTTCCTGTTTACTTTTAGTCTGATTTGTATTTAGAGTAGTTATACGGTCACTAATTGACGAAGCCATTATCTTTTTTTACTTACATAATATGATGTATATTCAAATTAATTATAATGTATATGGTGTACAGAAGTTAAGTAATACTGATTTTGTTTACAAATCTCGATAAGTCGCATCGGTGAAACCGCAATAATTTAATTCACCACAGTTTTATTCATGTTATCTTTTAAAAGAAAAGACAGTGTTGGTAAACAACAAAGATGAGTCACATAATAGAATCACAGGCAAAATTAACCGTCTAGTCAGCTCAAGTACTTTAGTACTGTCCGATTTGTCGTGGCTGTAGTTTCAGTTTATCGTCTTCCTCGACGTTTTAAACTGTAAAATTGAATTAAAAAAACGAGTATTCATTAATTAAAATAATGCCGCTTGATGTAACCGGAGTAGTCAGGTTTGTGTTGTTTGCCGATTTGTATCTTTACTAAGGTATCGCGAACAACTGTCCGTGATGCCATCAGAGGCTTTAGGGAGATAGGTCCCTGTATCTGGAGACCAGGACAAGGTCACCATCACTGCACTTCGACCTGGACATGCCGTTTTATTGTGTCAAATATATTCGAAATTGAAATCGTTATTGCGGTGCTATTGCAGTTCGTAATAGACTTTTAAATGTTAGGAATGTGAGTGGAAGTATAAGAACGATAAAAAAGGTCTCCCATGCACTAGAATTGCTCTCACAACACCGAAGACCAAGACTTCGATTCACACAGAAATACTACAATTCGATTATGGATGAAATTGGAAAAATGTTTTGTTCTCGGACGAAAACAAAATCGCTTTCAGAGGACCAGGTAGCCGTCAGTGTATTTATCAATACGTATATAATAGATTTGCTATATGTGCCATAGCAGAAACGATTGATTACCAAGGTGCATCCATAATTATTTTCAGTGGCATTTCGTACGAAGTTCATACGTAGCTCGATTTTGATGAAGCAATGTAAATGTGTTTCAAAACCTGTAGTGTGAGTAATTTGCGAAAATTAGATCACGATTAGACCAATAAGAAAATGTGAGTTCGTACACAAACAACGCCCTCACTGTCACTGCGGAGTTGAAAGTTACGACAATAGAAAAGTGGGACAACAATCCTTAATCAGATATTCAGAACTAAGTGTATGGACTCCCTAATAGGTAACAAGAAGTCATGGTTAGAGGAGGCAACACTCGTTACTACAATAAATAAAATCGTTAATTTTTTTTTGGCATTGTTTATATTTTCAATTGTTATAATTTTCTACAATCTAAATGCAATAAAAGCTTCTTAACAGTTTTATACGATGAAAAAAAATCAACAATATTTTGTTATTTTAGAAGCAGGTTAATCTCTAAAAACAAACACAAATTTTACTTTTTTAAGTTTTAGCAATATTCAAGATGGGCGGTTACTGTCTTCATGAGTGTATAAAGACCTTCTGAAAGTCTTGTAAATTCGTAGCATAATAGTTATTAGAAGTATGAAGGGACTATTGAGCTGTGCTGTTGCGGTTTAGTTTTTTTATAGGATGGATATTACTATGAATGTGTGTATTTATTAGGTCCTTACATATGAAGTTAGCGATTTTATAGGGAAAAATGTATTATGAAAAAAAAGTTATGAAATTATATATTTAATCAATCGATATATCATTGTTATCTATGCACTTACACAATTTTATAGGTAGTTCATTTGTTCTGTTGCTGAAAAAATTGTGGGAGCGAGAATAAATAAAATCTTTGAAGGCGGTTTGAACTGTCTCATCGGAATTGAATTTGTTTCCCTACTAGAAATTGTCTAAATTCCGAAAAAAGTGGTAATCTGTTGGACCAACTTCTGTGGAGTATGATGGGTGTCGGAGACATTCCAACCGCAGTTCCTCTTATTTAACGACCGTTCGTCGTGAAGTTGTCTTGAAGCAGCAGTGAGCTAGAGTGATGGGACTAGTCTCGATTGTTTAACAGCTAACTTTTCCATCATTGTTTACAATTGTGAACAATACACATCAGACGTAATCGTTTAGCCAGATTATAGGAAGCTGTAGTGTATGACACCAGCACTGGCTTATCAAAAAGTCACTAGTACCTATTTCTGAGTCAATTTTCGCTTAGGATAAGATTTCGCCTGTTTTCCTGGTTTCAACCACTGTGATGAGCGTTTCCGATTGTCTTAAAGGATCTATTTTTCGCCACAAGTAACGGTACGATTAAAAAATCCTTCGTTATTGAGACGGTCGAGTAATGTAACGCAGCACTCAATGCGTGTATATTGGAGTGCTTCAATCAATTTATGCGGTACCGATTTCTCGAGTTTTTCACTTTTCCAATTCGTTTGAAGTGAATTGTAAGCCTGCCGCTAACTCTGATGTGGTTTGCGATGGATCCGCTTCCACGATAATTTTTAATTCTTAATTGTCATCTAGGGTCTCCAGCCGTCCACAGAGTCTGTACCATAGGACATAATTTTTAAAACGAAAACTTTGGAACTAAAAACGTAGTTTTCTTTTACAATAGTTTCCTCATATGCATCATTAATCCTTCGAGCTGTTTCTGCAGCGCTGATGGCACGGTGGAACTCGTATCCGTAAATAGCGGGATATTTTAAGTTTTTTATTTTGTGGAAAGAACGACGTCAAAGAAAAATCAAATGGTGCGAAAACAAATGAATCACTAAATTCGAAACACAAAAACATAAACCAAATCAAACACCAGTTATTTGCGATCAAAGTGGCCAGTTCGACAAAACGCCTATTTCATATATAAGCACTCAATGCTATAACATCTTTATTAATAGCCAATCTTCTTTCTATATTAATAAATCTGTAGTTCTGTCTATACAGTTAATCTGTATATGTACTGTTTGTTAAGTAAAATTTTGTAATGGATATCTATTATAAACCCAACTGATCACGAATATGACGTTAAAAAAATCTCTATATCCAGATATAATTCAATAGACTTAATTGATTCTTATTCTATTCTATTTAAAAAATGGTACAGTATAAATATTATTAATATTACATTTAAATATTGTAAAAAAATAATACAAATATGTATTTCATTCTCAAACGTTTTTTTAATTTAATAGATTTAGATGTAACACGAGAAGTAAAGTTATTGTAAAATTGATAAGTAATAAAAATGAACAATAATACTCATAAAAACACTAAAAATTATAAATTTATCTTATGCCAAACGATTTTAATCAAACTTTATACACGGGAAGTTTACTTCATTCGGAAGTTAATAGGCTATAAAAACGATGAAATATTTTAGAAGTCGTAAAAAAAAAATAATCCAAATATTTAGTAACTACGAATTCATTTTCCATAATTCTTATAATTTTCATTTATTCAAAGCCTGGTGGGTTATTACTTGTTTGTGTGTCTGTTTTTTTTATACACTTCGTTTAACCTTTTTTAATTATTTTATAGTACCAGTCCACGCAAACTACAAGAAATGTCCTTACCTACAATGGAAGGAACTGGTAAGTGTTTTTTTTTTACTGAAAAAAAATATAGAGCACTTAATTATTAAGATACATAAGGGCATTATATAAACTTTCTTTAACTTATAAATCGTACGATATACATGACGATATACATGAATATCACTACATATTATAAAACAAAGTCGTCCGCCACATCTCTCTGTCTGTCTGTCTGTTTGTTCGCCATAAACTCGAAAACTACTGTATGGATTGTAATGCGGTCTTCACCAATAGATAGAGTAATACATACACTGTGTGAAAGAGGTCTATATCAAAGATTGCCGAGACGCTGTGAATTTGCTTTCTGGCTCTAATTAAGAATGATTTTTTTCGATACGATGATTTCACTAACAGTACATTTAGAGGATATTTATTTCTAGTAGAACTAGTAGGCATTCGTACATTAATGTTACTTAGTAATTCTGGGCACTCTACTGTACCGTTAGTGATATTTAAGAGATATGATATATCAGCCATTCGTCTACGTTCGTGGAGAGAAGAATATGATGATGTTTGCAGGTTAATGAAATAGTTAGCATAATTTTGTTTGTTTTTGTGTTGGATATATCTAAGAAATCTCGATTATTGCTAAATTACTACATTTGGAACGTATTCTTTAATGTAATATACATTTTGTTCAAATTATTATTATTATTTTACGTCGTACAATAGAGAAATAAAATATACTATTGTTGACTTCAAAACATAATTAGAAACAGACATACAGACATAACTTAATAGAGTAATTCACGTTGACTTGACAATTGTCAACTGTTTGAATAATTTTCTAATTCCGTCACGGTGTTATGTTATCATATATATCTATATTTCTCTAATTCTATCTACATCTATACTTGGGATATAGTAGTGAATTTAAGAAAGCATATGAACGTCTATTCATTATCCATGCATGTTTCAGATGTCAATAACGCTAGCGGAGTTAGCATGAAACAATACGAGGAGCAATTACAGGGTTTACGAAAAGAGAACTTTCATTTGAAATTAAGAATATATTTTTTGGAAGAAAAACTGGGAAATGGATCACCACCGGCTGTGCAAGTACGTTTTACATGTCATTAGATGCTATGTATAAGAGCAGTATATGTGGATGACATTATTTTTATACAAATTGCCCCAGAAATATAACTGGTAAATTTTATACATGGTAATTATTATGAATGGTATATACATGCCGCCATTCATGTATTACGCTATTGAGCATAATAGTTGTCATGAACTATTGTTACATTGCTATTGAGTATAGTTATTTTTATCATGCCTTTAATGTATGCTATGTGAAGTGCCCTCGCTTCCATACCTATTCGTTATTGCATAATACTTGCTTATCAGTAATAATAACGGATACTTACTGATAGTCAACAGAACTATAATATTGTCTTTTGTAGTTTATTATTCAATGCGTAGAAATAATATATTATGATGCAGTAAACTTGCATGCTGTCCACCTGATGTTAAATATTTGTAGTCTAGTATATTGGTAGTAGTCGCAGTGTGGATATAGCATAGTAGTAGTAATAATGTAGCCTACGGCTATTTAAAAAAGATTAGAGTAAATGACAGCTGTTAGTAATTGGTATGTTGCACACCTACGAATATCACGTTAAGAAGTCTACAGACTATTCATCAAATGCGCAGCACCGAAGAGTCGATTCCAAACAACAAAAACGGTATTTATTATTTTTAACATGAAATACATACACATTAAATAGATACTGGTTTTATATTTTGATTTATGTAACTTATCACTTCGAAAGTGTTATTCTGGAATATTTGTATTTAGGGTAAATGCGCATGGTTAAAAGCGACTTATTATTACTACTTAATAGTCCTTATTTAATATTAAAATAAATTAATAGGTTAGTATAACTACACAATACTATTACATTTTTAGGGACTTTTGGAACACAACGTTAGGTTACAAGTTGAGGTGGAGGAGCTGAGACGTCAATTGAGCGATAAGCAAGAGCTCTTAGCTGCCGCTGCAGAAGCCATTGACGTATTGGAACAAAAGGTAGAAATACTTGAATTATTGTTTGTCTCGATTTAATGTTTATTTTAACAGTTTTCTTTATGTTTTAAAATTAATTTGAACCATTAAGCAATGTTTAGATATTGTGATTAATTCTATATAATTTCTAAAATTAAAACCTGTCGTCATGATTTTTATACTTTACTTTCTCTTTTTTTTTAGGGTTCTATTTCAGCCGACAGTGTAGAAATTACAGCAAATAATCTATCAGTTACAAAAAAAGAGATAAATAGAGAAAATCAGGTATTGTACAATGAGTAAATTTGTGGGTATTCGCGGTTTATTCCATACTAATTTAAATGTTCTAAACTCTTCCAGCCAGATGAAAAACGTGAGACAGTTGATGACACGTGCGTTGACTCGGAGTCCGCTGGGTAAATATAAGTATTAATTAAAATTGCTCTTATTATGTACAGTCAGCGCCAAACTTTTTGTCTGCTCTGAAGATAGCTGCGCAGAACACAAATTTAGATATTAATATATTTTATATTATACCTATAACATCGGTACAATTTAAGAATAAATAAATTCCAATTTTAGATTCCTTTACCCATATTTTAACTTTATTTTGTATTAAAATCTTGACTATATTACGCGCAAGCCCGAATTTACGGCTATTTTCAGAGCGGCCAATAAGATTGACGGGGACTGTAATGTACAATGAAAGTTTTAATTGTTCTTATAATATACTTTCAATATAATAATCCATTTTTATCTATTTATTTAAGGAGGTTTTATATAATTAGATAATAGGTATTAATATAATTCACTGGACACAGACATGTATAAGATATTTGTTAATTAGGTATATTTTATTGCTATACAAGATAAATATTAATAACCATAACTAATAAAAAGAGAGAGTGCTTTCTAAACTTCTCAAAGCTGTACGTGAAAAGCTGTTAAAGCTTACAAAAAATCTTTTTTGTCATGAGTCTCTCGTTATAACATGGTTTAAACCATACAATATGATTTTAATCATTGTTTTACATCATGAGTTGTAATAAAGACACATATTTAAATCATTCAACTATAAAAGGGTGTATTTGTTTCAGAGATTATTTAGCTGTAACAGTTAATAATGATGACTTGGTAAGTTAACCTCTATAACTAAAACCCTAATAAGTTTAATATGAGTGACACATACCACATGTAATTTCCTTTTAACATATTAAAAGACTGTTTAATTCTGAAGTTTTTAATTCTATCTTATTCTGGGGTAGCAATAAACACAACATCCACACAGACCGAGATAATATACTTTGGTAATGGACTATATTATTAAATTGGCTGGAACTATATACTCCACATAATTCATCATCAAGACTCACTTACTTTTCGTAGACGATACGCCACCGTTTCTGGTATTAACTAATCACCTAAATCCAAATGCAATCCACGGAACTAGAATTCCGTTATTTCAAAAATTCACTGATTGTTTTGTCGTATTTGTATCCGAAGTTGTGAGCAAGTGACCGGCCATCTGCGATTTTAAATCTTATATGCTACTAGTCGAAAGTAAAATGCTACTAATCGAAAGTAAAAAATTGTGCTATTCCCAAACGATCTATGCCGAATATCTTGTATCTTCTTGTGGTTAGAATTTTTTCTAAGGCCGCCTAACTAGCTACCACCCTCAAGTATTTTTTTTCCGGCAATTGCAGTTGAGATCCATTCTTTCTCTAGGTTCAGCTTGTTAGCATCTTATGCCACATCGGCATTTAATTCGGATGAAATTATTGTTAAACACTAAATCTTATAAAAGTATAATATTCGCCTAAAAACATGTGTTCGTAGGTCACACGTGGTAGATTGAATCCTTAAAAAATGATATAATACTCATATAAACGAGACACATGAACAATATATTACACTGGTTGTAATGCCTTTTCCCAAAGCTTCGTAATACTTAGGTGTATACACAACATAAAAATATACACACGTACAACGCTCGGACCAGAGCAAGTATTAAATAAGCAAGCAAGCAAGTATTCAATTTATAAAATATACAGTGATAAGACCACAAATATAAAAAACAAACACTGTATAATGTATTATATCTCATTCTCTCACATGTTAAATCCTATAGATATTAGTTATTATCTCTTAATGACGGTTTTTCGTTTCATTCGAGTTTCAAATAACAATGGGGCTAAAGAAATTTTGGCTTCAAAAAATGTCTTCCTTCAACCAAGCACTTAACTTGGTACCTAGTTAGGTATAAGAAACTTACATAATTTAGATATTGGTTGCATAACAAACCTTTGTTGAGTTTTTACTTTAGCATCCATTATGTCCATTATTATAATACTTCTGTTTTTAAAATAACAATGTAAATAACATAGACATCCATAACATTAATTTTATAATTTTGTTTACGTATTCCTTTAATGTGTTCGACATTTTCTTAGGATGAATTGGTAAAACTACGCCGGGAGAATCGTAAGGCACTGCAAATGATCAAAGAATGCATGAAGAAAATACAGCAACAGGATAAAGAAATTAAAAAAGTCAAACTTGTGAGTTGTCTCAATTAAAAAGAAAACTTGCAGTACTATTATGTTTATTAAATCCAAAGTTTATATTAAATCAATATATTTTATAATAATGGAAAGATTTTTTGTTGCAGGATAAAGAGTTGACTTACGCACATATCAGCGATTCACAAATGGAAAAATATGAAGAAATATTGAAATGTAAAGATGAACATATAAAAGATTTAGAAAACAAAGTGAGGGATTTACAAAAGAATTTTGATGATGTTAGAAATGAGGACTGCTCTGGGTAATTCCTTCAATCGATGTTGTTTATTGCTCCATTTAACTGGCTTCTAATGGTTTTGCTATTATTTTAGAATAATCTACATGCAATGTAGAGATACACTGAGTAAACTGACAGTTGAACTTGTGTTAAGTTCCGATTTTAAAATTTTAAATACACTTGCCGTCACTGTTATTCTCCTATCATGAGGAATTCGAAAATCGAAATAATATAATCTATGGCTCGTCTAAAGTTCCATACTATCATTTAATACGACTCTATTTAGAACATCAGTACGATAAATTTTTATTACAACATATAATGACATACCCAGACTTATTTTATATTGGTTTTCCAAAAAAATAGTTGTTCATTGCCCCCTCCACTAATTTTTTACGTTCAAACATTTAACTCTGGAGCCTGTATTAGAATATTTTTGTGTATTTAACATGATACTTTATTTCAGTGTAATCTATACATATAAATAAAGTTATGTTTTTCCGGGATAATTTTCTAAACGACTCAACCGATTTTAAGGACAGATAAACTGGTAGATAGAACACTTATCAGAATTATTAATTATTATTATCCAGGTTACATATAATTACGATTTACCATATTGGTAATGCATTAATTACAAAAATTTAACAGAGGTAATTAAAATCTATAGAAAAGTTATAAGGTTTCAAAACTGATGACAGAATTATAATTGAAAAAATAAAAGTGATCTCACAAAGAAGCGAGAACTATGAACTATGAAACAACAATTTCACAAGGAAGAAGTCGCAGAGTCGACTTTCCAAAACGAAAACATTATATAATTTGAAATACTTTTGAACACGGTCCTTTACTTGAATCCTCCCAAGTTTCTGCTACCTTCTACTTTATTCTCCCGGATCAAAACTGCCCGGATGGATGCTGGCAGTTTAAAGTTTTACTATATGTATAAAGATTATTTATTTTTCTTAGTATATGACATATTTTTCAGGAATCTTCAACAATTATTAACGCGTCGATTGCAAGGATTGACCTATTTTCTGGATAAATTACTGTCGCATAAGTAAGTTTTTATACCATTATTTATTGAAAGGTGGTTTGATACAATTGTGTTCATTGTATTCTTTCAGGAAAAATTGATTTGTGTTTGAATGTTCTCCGTTCTACCGTTTTTTTCGTTTACTTCTTTACATTTCTAGTATAAAATAGTTATAAATAGTGTAATTTCAAAGGTCTCTTTCAATAAAGATTACAGAAAATGTAAATGTCGTGTTCCTTGCGCTATTCCTAAACTATACGAACGTACAATATTTTAAATCAGGTATTAAACCTACCGTTTAAAAAGTTATGTCTCACTATCCTTCAAGATCGTTATTGCTATATTTCAATATAGTTGATCATATATAACATACAAAATTAAGAGAAACAACTTATAATAATTATATTAATTAAGCAAATATATATTAATCAATATCGGTTTGTCAAATTATCATATAAAATTAAATTGAACATTATCTAATAGTTTATATTCTGTGCGTTTTTTTGTTTCGTTTTATTTAACAAATTGTTGAAAGTAATAAAATTAAATTAGTATAAAGCTGTGTGTAACAAGATACTATAAAAAAGGATAAAAACAACCGTGTCTTTTATTAATAGTAATATTAATTTTATTCGTATGGTATATTAGTTTTAGTGAAAAAATTGACAATTTTGTTGAATATACATATAGTTACACTTTATCCTTTAGTATAAAACTATAGAAAAATTTACATGAATTATGCAATAAATTTACATGAATTATGCAATAATTACAGATGTGTGCTCGGGGAGGATAAGAAAAAGTTAGCAGAGAGTATATTAGAACAAAGTCTAGCGTTGCCGGTTGGCTTAGAACTCGATGAGTCGATGGCTCCTGACGAGCTCACTATGGATGAGAGTAATATGGATATGTCACATTGCTTCAAATTAGAAGATTTAACTATGATGTTCGGGCACCACATGACGTGCAGCGACGATAATAAGAGATATTCGTTGAAAAAATCAATGAAACGTTACCCTCAAGCTGACATTATATCAGAATCGGAATGTTGGTCTGAACCTGATAGGAACGTTTCACTTGCCCGTGTAGGACTCTGCGATACGGGCGTCAGTCAACGGGAATCCACACTCGAGCTGAACAAATATAAATCGCGCCGAGGCCGTGTTTCATATGGTTCTCGTTCAGAAGATTTTAGAAGTGCAAATGAAGCAGCTGTACTCGAAGAATTTAACCAAATAACCAAGCAAAACCAATTATTGGAACAAGAAAATAAAGACCTTAACAATAAACTTGAATATTGTATGAAACAAATTACTGAACTTACGACAGAAAATCAAGAATTGAAAGCAAACATAGTTTTCGAACATGATAATCTAATTGAAGTTAACAAAAATGTAGATGCTATGAAAATGACAATTCTAGCATTGGAATCGAAAGCTAAAGATATTGAACAGAAATACTCTGAGTCTTTACATTTTACAGAGAAAATAAGAACAGAAAGACAAGAGTTGGAAGCAACATTTATGGAAACGGAGCGAATGCTGCGACGAGCTGCTGATGAGGCTACCGTTCAAGCATCACAAGCTGCACTAGAGCGTGCTCGAGCTCAGCACGAGCGGCTGAGAATCGAAAGGGAATTAGAGGAGACAAGAGAAAAACTTGCCGTGGTAATGGAAACTAATTCACAGTTGGAAATCGAATTATCACAAAAAACAGCCGCGGATGCTGAAAACAAAGTTGCAGTAGCACTTGATTTACTCCATTCCGAAGAAGATCGACCCACTTCACCGGATCAAGGAATAGACAGTGACAGATTATCCAGCTTAGAACATAATGATGCTTTGAGCCTATCACCTCGTACGTATACCTTATTGTTTATTATGTAGTTGCACAAAAAGACATATGTTTCATAAATGCATTTTTATTACAGGTTCATTATATCAAGAAAATATAACATTGAAACAAAAACTTGCAAGAACTAAAGCAACATTAGCAGATACTCTCATACAGTTAAATGCTGCAAACTTACGTAAAAGCAATGTCCAGCGAGCTATTTGTCGAGAGATACATAAAACCCAAGGGGTTCTTCGAAAAGCACGTGATCAGTTTGAAAATAAAAACAATTAAATGTATTTATAAAGAAAAAATCATGTAAATTGATATATTTGTAAATTTTTGGAAGCATCTAATAAAATAATACATTTTTTCGCTTACACATTTCAAGTTTATTTAACCAAATATTCCTATTTCCTTTTCCTACCCACTTTATACAGTACCTTTAAACGTTATTGAAATTGAATATTGACTTTATGTTTTGGTAAACTCTGTTTATCATATACGTCAGTTTGCAGTTGTGCATGTTACCTCTTGATTCTTAATAACATTTCAATAACCTGGTCTAAACTACGGTCATACATTTTCGTAAAATAAATAATTTATTTTAATTGATATTCCAAAATAAAATGTAATAAAGGTTTACAGATACATTATTGATTATTAATGTTCCTTTCGAACATAACATACTCCGAAATAAAATTGTTATAATATGACACCCGTTATGAGACCAAAATCAACGATATAGTATTAAGGTAAGAGCAATATTCTGTCCCATCAGATCGTCCTTAGAATTGTAAAAGTTATATTTGCCTGTTTTACATCTCTAATTAAAGGTTTAGATGCGACAAGGTTAATCGACTTTTCACTGCCTACTCCGTAATTAGTGTTTGTTATAATGTAATGCTAGCTGAAGATGATGGGATATGCGCATGCTTGTGATTGTCGGTAAAGTAAATTGGCGTAAAAGACAATAAAACTCAAACCACTAATAATATTTTTCTTACGTTATATTCAAAATGCATCGGTATAGTGATTTATTTTAATTTACTTAGGAGCAAAATGTTTTGAATAGAATATAAGGATTTATTTTAAATGATATTCAAATCTCAATGAATTTATAAAAAAAAATAGTTGTTGTGTGTAAAGTCCGTTTACGGACGATAATTTTACATGATAAAAGAAAACACTGATGAAAAATTGCATACTTTTTTCCGCAAAAGACAGATGCGTGACAAGCCGAAGGCTTAGGTCAATCGCGCCTCTCTAAGAGGCTCTCTCTGTTAAGAGTGTGTAATTTAATGTTAAAACTGTATCCTGAATACTCATTGGTACTTACTATCAACACAACAAATAGTTGTTACAGGTATGGAACCGTACATAATTATCCAGTCCACACCATAGACAAATAAAGATTGTCAATACTGTCATCATGTTATTATATTCTTCAACTTCAAAATTGGCAGTATGCATTAACTCCTTTGGCTGTCCTATTGGACGAATATTGTTACTACATATTATATTTTGTGACACAGCAATAGGAAAAGTTGGTTTGGCGCGAAAATAAATCCCAAGTACAATATTCTTAATTTCTTACAAGAATTCCTTGATTGAAAACTATAATAATTATTGGTTTCAATTAATGTAAAATGGAGTCGAATTATACTTTTAAAATAATCAACCCGAATTTGAATAAAGTTGGATATATTACCGCAGTAGCAAATATGCAAGACAAACATGATAAATCAGCGCCAACTCACTACCATTGGAAAATACTGAAATGCAGGTATAGTAAAACCTACTGGAAACGGTCATGTGTATTTAAGTATATATCAAATATAATATGTATAACTTTTCATTATTATTTTTGTCTTGCAGAATGATCATATTTTCCAATTCATCCATTTTAGCATGCCCTGATAAAAAAGATATAAAACTGGTTCATTTACTATTTAGTAAAGTTGGTAATGATTATGACATACTAAATTCGTTACTTGTGAAGTTTTCACTATTGCAGGTAAGTTGTTATCACATTTGATATACCAAAGTTAAATGAAATACTGTCAAAGCTTGCTTTTTAAAAACATTTATTTTAATCTGTTCGTTAGTTATCGTTTTACTTAATGTTCAGTATTTATAAGCGTAAATTATATGGTTTCCTCGAATTTATTTGTTCACATTGACCATACTACTTTAAATGTCATAAATAATACGGAATGTATAATACAATAATTATTCTATCATACAAGTTCATAAATTTGTATTTTTTTTAACTAACTCACTGTTGGCTTGTTAAGGCCGCTACAGTTTCACCGGACTCTTAAGCGCTCCCCGCTTAAGGCATTCACCCAATTTTATAGGCAACCATCACAAGGGCGCACGGTGCGCCTTGGCTTAAACTGTCGCCGAATATCCCGATCTAATTAATCTATACTAAGCTAAACTATCTATCTCATATATGAATTCGTGCAATTACATGTGTAAACATGTATGTTTCACGAACACATACAATGTATTTTGTATGTGACTACTAAGTCAATTCGAAAAAGGGATCTAAAAATAAAGGCAACCACTATGTGTACCTACTGTGTGCACGTTTATGGGGTGATCTGTGTATATATAAAACTAGTGTGAGTCACTGTATTCGCGCCAGTAACATACTCGAGGGCTCCACACCGAGGGATAAACCTAGGCTCGATTTGCTACCAGAGACAACGCGACGTGTGTGCGGGATCGTATCACCAACCCCCGCTCGCGGCGACGTGAGCAGAGAGAGTCGTGTGCGTGGAAGTTGTGGAGGCCCATCAGGCCAAGAGCGTATAGGCAGTTCGAAAAAAAAGAAATCATATTAAGTGTATACATTTGAAAGAAAAAAAGAAAATATTTTGATTACAGCAAATACCGCACAGGTATCCAGAATTTGGGTCTCAAAGATGTAAAAACAAAAAGAAGTTCAACAACACTACAAACGAAATTGATGTATTGATGGCTCAGTGGTTAGCGTGTTCGGACATAGCGGTGATCGACGTAGGTTTGAATCCTTGCGAATGTGCCACTGCTTCCGGTGAAGGAAAACATCGTGAAACCATACCATGGTTGTAAGGTGTTTTTAAGCCCGTCGTCCGCTTGCTGCCACTCTCGAGTTGAAAATCTTTCGCCAAGCACTTGTATGTGTGTTGCTGCTGTAGGTTTAGCGTGTTTACCATCTTAGACCACATCGCCAGTTAACATCAGATGAGATTGTGGTTAAACGATTGAAAGATTGTGTTTAATAATTATGCTACAGTACCGTTACAAAGGGAACCAATTAAGTTCAGTTTAAATACTCGTAATCCTTAATAAGTAGAACGTGCCGTAAATAATAACACAACAATTAAGTAATTATAAAATATGGTAATATAATCTATATATAATTATATATGTGTACTAAGTTCTAGCCCAAAACCCTACCGCTATATATTTTCCAGAGACAATTTAACATTCACAAAGTACCTTGATTAAATAATGTAAACAACTTTAATAACCCATTTTCTAAACAATTTGCGCTTTCGTTTTCTTCGTTGCTGCAAGGCCACTCAACCTTTAAATCCGGCATTGTTAATTCAGTTAAAATATTCCCCAGCCACTATAGCTTGAATGTCATGCTTATACAATTATCTCTTTTTGTCGAATTTTAATTTTAGGACGGTCCGATAAAAAACACGACTTCAGATATATTTGAAATGTGTTATCGTTATACGATGATAGCGAAAATTGCGCCAACCTGGAACTCTGTGGGGTACAACTACTTTGTAGCTGATAGGGATTTCCTTGTCAGTAAAGTTCCACTGGATAGTATTAAATATCATATTACAAGTAATGGTGAGTTAAATTTGAATAGAAGCTTATAACTGTCCATAATAGTGGAATGTTTTCGCTTAACAATATAAATAAAATTATATAGGTCTGCCATATTGTAGTCCGGTAAAGGCCTATCGGGCCTATTCATACGCGTAGTCAGTACAAAAGAAAAAAAGTCTTCCAAGTGGCGTTTATCACGCTAAAATTATTGGATAGATATGGATATTTCTTATAAGTTTTTTCTTAGATTCTTGAATTTTCACAACATCTTCATTTCATATAACATTTTTCAAGTTTTAAGAAACTACGTTTTTTATTAGCACTATAAAAGATTAAAGAATTTTTGTTAGCAACGAAATTTTTTTGGTTTATCACTTGAATGCATGATTTTTGTTTTGAATTTTGAAACTAATTCATAACAACAACAGAAATAATATAAATTACCCACCAAAAGTACTGTCAACTTTTTTTTTCACACGTTAAGGTATTTTCTAAGGTTTAAATATGTTACCGCAAACGTTTTTGAATTAAATTAAGTGGAAGTGGCGTGTAGTAATATTGGCAACGATATGCATTTAAGGGTTAAATTGGTTTTATATTTTTTCTCCTGTACATAAAATATATTGTTAACATAATAAACAACGCAGATGAAGTCGCGAGTATCAGCTTGTTTATTACAAGGTAACAAAATGTCGTAGTCCTTTGAACTATTGTTATAAAATGGAGCATCAAGCATGTAATGTAATGTGCAAACTGTTTTATGTTAGACATCTATTGTAAAGGCAACGAATAAGAGGTTAAAATACATTTTGTGTGTTTGTACCTTATACGAATTTAACTCGAATGTGACTTGACTGATTTTTATAATGTTTTAAACGCCGGTAAGTTATGTTATGCCTAAATTGACAAGATATAATAAGTGAAAGGTATTTTAATTCTAAATTTAAGAAAAATACATTTTCATATTTTGACACAGACCATTCTACTATTATGCATGTAAAACCGGTGAGAGTAAATTTCATGAGATCAAATGACGAGTTCCTACCCGGTGAATGGATAAGGGTTTTGCCCAGGTAAACGCTTAACAAATATATTTCGCATCGTTCAGATGTAGTTAATGAGTATTGAATTATGCATAATATACGTACGTACGTACGTATTATTATACGTACATACAAGTTGTGTTTTTAATGAGAATGAACTTAAAAGCGTTCTTATTGTTTTTTCAAAAATAATCTCAAAATATTTTTATCACATTGCTAAATTTAGTATGGCAGGATTATGTCCGTGTGTGGTTTTAAATGATATGGAAGAAATTAAACCTTTATTTATCTAGTCAAGGCGCACATAATTAATATTGGTATTTATGACATCTATCTTTATATATATATATATATTAGCTAGGAACATTGTACAAAATTAGCCAAATCGGTCCAACCATTCTCGAGTTTAAGCGTGACAATCGAATTTGATGTCCTCTGTCATTTTATAAATAAAAAAATTCAAATATTTATAAGTATGTATAGAAATTTGTCTGTTTAATAACTGTAGTATGAGGTCCGATCTCTTTTGTCTGTTTTGTTCGAATACAAAACAGTTATTTTTTAGAAATATAAATAGTAGATGAGAAAGCTTTAAAATGATCAAGTGCATAACTGTCTTGCATTTATAATGTAAATAAAAATGTTGTATTAAGTTTTGACCACATTTTACATAAATACATGTAAATGATACGAAGTTCACGGGGTCATCTAGTCTTTAATGAATATAACATTTTTAGTTTAAACAAGGCCGTAGTGGAAGAGTATTGCGAAAAATTACCCGATTACGGAAGTTTTAAATGTTATCAAGACATGCGTCGTCATTGGAAAAATATTGTGAGTAAAATTTTATCATATTACACTTGAACACAAATGTTATTCACTGTTAGGTTCAGATATTATTTACTAAATTATTATCAAATAAATCGTAACTTCACTGAATAGTCTGATACTTTGTTTAGTTGGAAAGTTGGTGGAAAGAAAATTAATATACGGTTTTGAGCTTAGCACATCTCCTACTTGTGTTGACAATATTTTCTATTATTACATAAGATAAATCACATAATCATATGATATTGTCAATATAAACTTATCAGTACTTCATGTTAGATACATATTCAGCAAAAGGTGTGGTAGCTTGTATGGAAGAGTTATAAAATGCCCTACGAATATTGTATGGTTTGATATACAAGTTTTCTTTCACCAAAATCTCAAATTCACCTCTCTGGACGTGATGTCAAAACCAATTAATTCCCGTTGAGTAAGTCGTAGTTGAATGGTGGATATAAGGCAATTGAAATGGGATTTAAAGGGAATCTTATGTTTGTTTTATACTTTATAGGTTTTAACGTTTTAACTACAATCTCATCAAACTTGTACTAACCAGTCCGTTGTCTTGGAACTTAATGTCACATTCGGGTTTCCTCCGCCTTCTTTACATACTTTGAAATGTATTACCAAGGTACCAGAGGGAGGCTGGCTCTTAAGTTCAGCAGTCTCAAGCTGAAACCCCTACCAACAGCAACTTGTGCTTGACGACAGATTTTCAACTTGAAAACTAGGGTGGTAGCTAGCCAGGTGGGCATAGAAAAAGCCTAAAATAATGCATCGTGTGGTTTATTACGCATTAAAACTTTGCTAAAAAACTATTAAATAGATAATAAAGAAGATGTACCGTAGTTATACCAAGTTTAGAATATAATGCTAGTATAGAATAACGTGATACAGTGACTCGTTTTGGTACGTCACTTATCGATGTGATTTAGTGTATTCGTACAGCTGTGGTTTTGTCTCGGCGTATGTAGGAATATTTTAACGACATTCTAATACTTTCACACTATTGTTTAATTTTATATTAACGACTCGCTATTGATAATCGGTCAGAAGTCTCGGGCCATTTGAATTAAATAATTATGTTGATTTTAATAATACGACGTAACAGCTATAATATTGTAATAAATATATGTGATAACTAATGGTAAATTACTCATAATATGTATTTTTAAAAGCATGGCTACCGTCTATCGGAAAAGGAATCATCTTCGTACTATAGGATTCAGTTTTGGCGCGGTGAACCGTTGACATATCCGGCTATATGCATTTTAAAAGATTTCCCCCTTATCACACCTGTACCGAAAGCGACAGAGGTAAATGTAATATCAATAACCAAGTGATCTATTTTGATAATAAAGTTTACATTACAGGTAGGCACTTAAGTACTTCATATCGTAAAAACTAATCATTTTTATATTTTAATAAATTTATGATTCGATAAGTGTAAAATAAAATCACATATTGCAATAAAACTACAATAACTGGGGGTGTTCCATACAAATTAAGAATAAGTATATTTCAGGTAACTTCTATAACTTTAATGCTATTTTATTTTGCGACACAGTCACCTTCTAGTGTAATACATTTTTTCTGATGTTAAAATTCTTTTCCTAAACAACTCCTCACCCTGAGTACTTAGAAATTTCTTTACTGCAACCATATCCATATCCTCTAATGCTTAAACCTCAGAAATAAATAGAAATCCCGTGAGGCAAGTTCTGGTGGAGGATGGCCCAGTATTTTAAAGCCAAAATCTTGAATTAAAGGCATCACAAATATATGTGTTCTGGGGCATTATTTTAATGAAACAAGACAATCTTGGTGTCTCTACTGCGACATTTTTATTGCATATTACGTGGCGATAACCGTGGCTCTGTGATATAGATATTCAATTATTGCTACCATTTGGGTATTGCAAAAAGGGGACCCATGATCTTAATAGCAAGTGGGTTTGCCTTAAATTTCTTGGGAGTTAGTGATGATTTTTTTCATGTGATTCACGGTAATTTCATTTCGAGCGCGTAGTTTTATAGCATAATTTGATCAATTATTATGAAATAAGTCCAAAAATAGGATATTATTGTAGCGGTTTTAAAGATTATCGTGAAATCTTTAGTTTGATTTGTTTCTACACACCGCTAAGCATTTTAGGTAACCAACTCCCGGATGATTTTACATACTCAATCGTTCATGTAAAATGTAGTGTTCATCAAAAAACTAACAAACATTATGACTTGCCAGCGTACATATTAAAGAGTTTGAACCACATTCTCCCTTTTTATTAAACGTCCTTGGTATATGCATTACGTCTATATAAAATCGGGTGTGTCTATATAAAATCGGGTGTGTCTATATAAAATCGTGTGAGTGCCTTAAGCGCTCCCCTTAGTAGTCCGGTGAAACTGTGAAGGCATTATTGCTGGCAGTGTAGGCCAGTTCGAAATAAAAAAAAAAACATGCATTACAATCAGCCAGTATGTTTTCAATTACTGAGAGACTTAATACGGTTTATTTGAGTATGAATTACAGCAATGACTGAATATGTATGTGTGTGTCCAGGACTGTTACCTGATTATTAATTTTTTGAATTTTCACTGAGCGTGATGAAAAGCACCTCAAATAGGCAATGAGTCCGCATAGAATATACTGAAATAGATCACGTAGGTAATGCGTAATAATCAACTCATGTATTCGTATAATTGGAAAGCTTTAATCATTATCCCATATAAGTAAGACCTACAACTGGCTTAATCATATGTAACTAATTAATTGTTGGACGAGTTGAACACTTATGAAATATTTTGTTATGTAAGACCTGTATATGCAAATAATTAAAATTATATTATTCCTAGAAAACAATTCTTGCGAAATTCTTAAGCTGCTTAAAGACTCAAATGTCTCATTTTCTCCGAGTACCTCTAACGATACAATTCACGGGTAACAGCACATTCAAACAGGAAGTAAGTATTTTAGTTTATTAAAATATTATCAGTAACTTAACTAAAACTAAAAGTTATATAATTTAGGAAGCCTTCCTGCTTAATAGCCTTTAAGCGTTTATTACCTATTAAATAAACCTTACAACAAAACGTAGCCTAGGGCCATCTGAGTGTAGTTTTCTATTAATGAAGAATTTTCACATTTTTAACTTTACCAGGCATTGTACTTGCGTTTCAATTTTCTATTACTATCAATACAGGTATGCTTAAAAAAATTTCAAAGAGGCCATGACTTTTTCTTAAGAAACCGACAACGTGACTGTGCTGCGCTGTGTTATAGCTCACTAGGAACACCATTCACACTTCGGGTCATCTCGGTAGTGCTCAGTTCTCGTCACGTAGCCAACTCGCTCTTGGCCGCGATTCCTCGTATAACACCAGCTAACTCGAGAGCATTATTACTTCGTTCTCGCTTAGCATACTTTCTGACCTATGATTTGTGTGGTAATTTCTTCGCTCCAAAGCGTCGTAGAGTGATATAAGCCTATATTCCTGAATAAATAGGTCATAAAATGCAAAACAGCAAAGAATCTGTTGAGCTTTACAAGATTAAAATAAAGAACTCGATCCGAGGAAAGGAGGACTTTAAAATACAGCAGGACATTATTCAAGCGTTCACTGTTGACTAGCAAACGTTTTTAAAACTTTTCAAATAAGTTTTCAATATTTATTGTGTGATGTGGCTAAACTAAATGCATATCCAAAACTTATTTTACTATGCTGCCAATTTTGATTTCAATATAATGTTTATGGGCGCTAAAAAATGTCTTGAAATGTACATAGATTTCAACGCGATATTTTCCTTCACTGAAAGTTCAGCCTAGTCGGAGTCAAACCTAAAATGATTAGCGCGTTTGCAAGCGTTACACTATGAAGTTGTCATTGGTGCAATACGCTATAGATGGTATTACAGTAATTTATGTTAAACGCGAATCTCGTAATTCGTTCAATGTCGAGGAAATAATCCAACTGACATCGGAATTAATAATCGACAGGTTGTAACGATTTGTTAACCATAATCACACATAATATAAGATATTGACAGAATTATCAATATGGTGTACCTGTGCTCCTTATTATGTACATTTCCAAAATTATTAATAAACTAGCTGCTACTCGTGTCTTCGTCTGCCTTGTTTATTATCTTAACAATATATTTTATTTGAATAGGAAAACGCATACATATCTGAAGAAAAAAAAATGCTTTGCTTACAAAAAATATTTTTAAACAATGTTATCCCTTTGCTACCCCTCTCCTGCGCATGCGCATCACTCATAGCTGGACGCGTAATGTTTATAAAAACCGTAGTTTCTTAAATCTTTAATGACCTTATAGTAAAAGAAGATATCGTGATATTTTTTTTGTATAGATAAGAACTAAGTGTCTAAGAAGTAAAAACTTTTTTTTTATCGAAGTCTGTCTAGCAGTTTTTTGTCAGATGCACTCACGACTGCAGACCTTTATCATTTATTTATTTAGATATTATTCATACGAGTTTTTATTTTAGGTTTACAAGGAAAAGGTTCCAGAAACGCAAGCTATAAGCTTGTGTACACCAACACAGGGTTTAGAAACAAATAAGGAATAGTCCACATACAATTAAACGTGATTTAATTTTTAATTTTGATTTATTTTACGAATTTTGAATATGAACTTACAATTATTTATTACAAAATAAAATTGATTAAACATGAAAAGTATTTTTAAGATCTCATATAAATTATTAATAAAACTATCAAAGTCGTCAGAATATTAGCTTTAATGATTACAACCTAATTTTAACTATATTAACATACTCTTTTTTATGTCCTATATTATTATGTTACATATATTTTATGTCCTAAATCCTAATCTAATCCTGTCCTAATTCCTCTTCCTCAATAAAACGTCAAATTATCTAAAAAAAAGAAATGTCAAGTATTAAAAATTATTTCAAAGGAGTTAACGTTACAATCAGCGGTACAACCTGTCAGATAACGGTGATGTATTCGTCACAGCAGTTTGTCTCTGTGGAGACAATGAAGGTTGGCCAGCAGTCTGATCAAAAAACCTCGCTACAGACGGTGAAAGATTTCTTCTATATGTATGAGTCGGTGTCAACCTGGGCGAGGCATTCTGAAATACAATTATTAGAAATCACCAACATGATGAGCCAAAGAAGTTTGTCTATTACTAGTTGGTACCTGTAAAGTGATTATTGGTTTGATGTTCTATGGGAGCTATGTGTATCAATTGCAACAAGGTTCTCAGGGAGCAACATCATTATACCTATTTTTGCTTTAAAACAACAGTGCTCATACTGCTGTATTTCTACACGACAAGTATGGTTATCAACAAGTGCTGACGGGCGAGGTATTCCAATTGTCCTCAGAAGCAATTTATTATTACGTAATTATCACTGGTCTTAGTGAAATTTGCAGGTTAATTATAGGAATAGCTACAGAGATTACTTTTCAAGCGGACACTTTCAATGCAATTGGCTTATACATTAATAGATGTATCGATAAATTTAAATAAAAATTATTAAACTGTGAATGCACTGTCGTCAATTGAAAAGCCTCTAGGGATTTTTATTTATGCATCATGCTATATAATTAAATCACATTAAATAAAAAACTATTATGTACTTCTCGGTGACATAACACTTAATTCGTTGAATGGTTAATTCAACACTTGATTTTAAACACTTATGATTTCCCTAGGTGACCTACGAATATTTCGTGCCCAAATGTGATAATTAAGAGGAAGAAGCAGGAGAAGAATACCAATAAAGCGCTTAAAAATTATTTAAAAGATTTCAAATGAAAATCATGTATCTAAATATGTAAAATAATATATTTCTAAAAAGCTATCAATATAGCAATTTATTTTTATTACTAAATATTAAGCAAAACATGATTTATACATAATTAACAGATACGATATACTTACCAATCTCGCAAGTCTCGGTGAGTTTGTAGACGTGGTGTCGTTTTGAGTCTTCAACAAATGAGATAACTTATATCCCTGTGCCAATTGTTCGAGGGTTTTGCCTAGACACAGGACATTGAATTACATTTTACGTCTAGTACAAGAACATTGTTTTAATCGGGAATATTTTGAACACATTCGGCGACGCGCTTTCCAGGCAGCCGCGGCCGTTGTATAAAAGTAAGCCTGTGCCCTCGCTCTTACTATCGGCGAAAGATGTAGATTCGAATTTAATACTGGCAAATGGGACTCTTACACTCTTAGTTTGAGTTTTTAAAAATAAAGAAATAATCCTAACATATAGGGACTACTACCCATTCTAAATTTAAAAAAGGGCCATTATGGTTTTCTTTTAGCCGACTTCGAAAAAGAAAGATCTACGGTTGTTTTTTATAATATATTTTAATCGATATCTTGGTCAGTTGTCAACCGATTTTAATTACTCTTTTTATATAAATTGGTTATACTCGGGAGGTTGGAGGAAGACATTTAAATTTGAAGAAAATATTCAACTCCTAAAGGGGTTAATACCACTTAGTTGATTTTTATTCACTTTCCGTCTACGTATTTTCATAGACTTGAAAACGATTTTATTCATTTTTGTTTCATTTGAATGACTGATACTTGGCGACATTTATTTAAAAAAAAAAGCAAACGCTATGGTTCAAAAATAAAGACATGAACAGCATAAATGGAGGCAATGGAATAGAAGTCCTCAGCGGCTCAGAGTAGTTATCTTGTGTTTAGGCTCATATGACTCGTTTTGACGAGGACTTACATATGGGGTTCAGACTTAACAAAAAGACCGCAACCATGAACAGAGCAGAAGCGAAGGCGGGGCGGGCAGAAGGAATAATAGAAGCCGTACATTTATTTATCATTAAAATTCTAAAAATATTGTCTGTGAGATATCCCATCCGGTACTACTAACATATATAACACAATGAGACTTTAATTTAAAAACAAACCTGTTAATGTCGTCGGAATATTTGTGTTGCATCGGCCAGTTTCTAAAATTTTCTGCAATGCTGAAATATTCTGAAACACAATCGCAACAGCTGCAGCGTCAGCTAATTGAGAAGAATCACAGTATGATAAGAGGAAACTCCATTTATTCGTGTTCCAATATTTTCCAGAATAAACAGCTAGTTGCAGAGTTGACGCTCCTGAAATTTTGGTCCGGTTTAGTTTTGCACGATAAAATTAGACTTACCTAATTAAACATTTGTTCTTGTCAGATATTATTTATATTTTATGATTTATGCTACAACCAACTCTTTCGGTTATAAAATACGATATTACCTCCCACAAAAATTACATTCCTTAATTTTGTAAAAGTTTATTTTCAGAATACATTGTAATATTCATTTCATTTCAATCATTAATTATAGATTTTATAAACTTTCTAATATGGAGAGATACACACTATCATCCGTTATCTAATATGCCATAAAAGTTATTTGTACTTATAAATAATAAGAATTTATTGTCTGAATATAGCTTTCATTTCATTCGGTGATATGTTACATCGTAATCTTCGTTTATAAATACAGAAGATTGCATTGAGTTTTCTAAAAGTGAATATAATATATAGATTTTAGCTTATGGTTTGCCACTTCTAGACACATCTGGAGAATAAGATCTAGGTTTGCATCTATATTTTTGAATTTCGATATTTGTAACAGTCTTATTTTATACTCAATATTCTATAAATTTCACGAGAGTCATTTTAATTGTTTTGTAATTCGCTGAGATAATTACAGAATTACATACCTGCTTCTCCTAACACATGTGGATCTGCTCCAAATTGTATAAACGTTTTCACAGTTTTATAAAATCCATGGCGAGCAGCCGTTCGTATTGGCCACCCGCCCTCGAAATTAGGATCGAAACCAGACTGTAATATTTCAATCAAATCATTGAGTTTATTTTGAACGATGAAAATCATAACTTTCCTACTAATATCATCCATGATGTGAACTTTTATCACTTAATTACTAACACAACACGAAACTGTAAAATTTGATCATTTCACCTAAAGTAAAATATTTTGTGAACTACCTACCTACTATCATTTATGTGGTAGAAGATATTCTAAAAACAAAATATTAATAGTTATACTTTTATTATAACTAGAATATATCAAATATTCATAAAGTGATAAAATTTAAGCAAATATTACACTTTTATATCATGTGACAGGCTCCGTAGTGCTTTGTTTTAGTTCTGCTTTTAAATAGAGAAATCACAAGTTCGATTGCCACACATATAGGACTTTTATGTTGAACACGTGTTTAATTAAAATTTTATTTACCACTGATCAATTTAAAGAAATATTTACGAGTAACTGTCCACACAACTGCACAGTACAATATTATATTTTTCATATAAATATATACAAATTTTAATGCATTTTATAACCATTTGTAAATCGCATGAAGCGTTTGTATATACAATAGGACTTGTATCTTCGTTAACCATAGCCATTATTGTAGAAATGTGTAATTTTAACTATTTTACGTATAAATAAATGTAGGTTTTGCAGGACGTTTCAGATGGTGAAATGTATTTTTACTACTGTATAAAATTCCTCAAATTAACAAATAAAGGTAACAAAATTGTCATAAGTATTCTTTACAGTTTTCCTAAAAAGTATGTTAACAATTTTCTTAATGTTCGTTACGTTAGTTATTGATGTCAGTTTGTTATTTAAATTGCGCGCTATGCCACAATCGTACATTCAGCGAATCAAATGAAAGTAGGAATCCCTTAATGCACAGAGTACATTACATAATGTTTGTGTTAGTTGCAGTATTTTTATTTGTCTCTGATTTCACCATTGTTACTCAGTCTGATCAAAATATGTTTAAAGACCAGAAATATTTGAAAACTGAAACAAATTTCGATGAGAGCTTAACTATACTCACGAGTTCAGATAATCTACCTATTCGATATATCCACATTATTATTCTTTCTTATGCGAACTTCTTATAAAAATTTTATGGAGGGAAATTTATACGTAATGTAAAATTATGATTAATAATGAATTGCTATTGTTGTTTCATTATATTATTTACTTATGTTTCTGTAATCTTTCTAAAAACATAAAGTAGGTACCATTTTGTTTTCTTTACCTATGTAAAAATGACATGTAATTCTTTAAAACTGACCATCGCATTGAATCAAGTTCGAAAGCTAAAATTAAGAAACAATTTGAATGTCATGAAGATGTTAACTATATATATATATGTATATTTAACCCTATGTAACTGCTGTGATATGCCCTATTTGCATTTAGCACGCGATATATATCGACTTTTCATTAAACCTCATTCAATGAAACCTAGAACGTCTATTAGATCTTACAGCTAAATGTAGATACATTTTGTTATAAGAAAACGACTTTAGTTACAAAAAATCAAATAATATATTTTCTGTAAAGCATACATTTGACCTTAATCCGAACTAGGAGTATAACTTCGAGAACGATCTTGATATCTTCTCTTTTCACGGTACCTTCGCTCTCTGCTTCTTGATCTTCTTCTTCGTCGTTTTGGTGTTTCTGGTTCTGGAGATTTAGACCATCTCCATGAACTACGCGAAGATTTTCGTCTAGAAAATAAAAACATTAAGAATATTTCGAATTTTTCAGTTTTTCGTAAATATGTATATATATAATATATCACTTGAGAGCAACATACTTAACATTAGTTAAAATTGTGGTCAAATCTACATAGAATAAAAAAGTAATAATTGTTTACTTACACATATTCTTCGTCTCTTTTTCTCCTCGCTTCCTCTACAGGAATCGCGTCATATACAGGAAATCTACCATTGGGATTTCGGAAAACATGCAGGAAGTTACAAACACGACCTTTAGGGCAACGATCGTTTATTTGAAGTCCTAGAAGTAAAAGAAAAAATTAAAAATGTTCACATTTAACAAAATTGTATGATGTACCCTAGCGGACACATCACATACAACATACATCTAGAATATTCCGATCAATTAGTACGTTATACTGTTATAATATTACTTATAATTTACTTTATGTATATATTTAATCTATTTCGTTATTCAATCCATCGTATAGTTTAAGGCTGTGTACATAATGAGACATGAGCTTCTTAAAATACATTTGTCATACAAAACTCGATAGCATTTTTCAACCTGCAAGGATACTTGGTGTTTTCGCACACTCTGACCTGTACATGGATCATAAGAAAAAACTCATATGATTAATAAACTGATATAGAGACGTCTTATTTCTAAAATAAACTTATTAATCACACACCACCTAGCCATATTAATGTTTTCATCTTAATTATTCAATATATAATAAAGTAAGTATTCGAATTTAATAAGTTACAAAAATAATTATAAAACAATAAATAAATATGTAATATAAAATAAATAACAATAGTATTTTTTACATTACATTCATAACAAAAAAAAAAAAAAAAAATATCATGTTACAGGGAATTCATTTAAAATGTGATAAGTAAATTATTAATCACATTTAGAAACTCAACAGCACACATACTAACATCATTCTAGTCATAGAGTAAAACAAAGCTGCGAGTGGTCTCTTGAAGTGTAAACCGTTTCATAATTCTATGATTCTAGTGCTTTGAAGTTTATAACACACGCACACGCTCTTTCCTCTTCTATAAATTATTTTTATTTTACCTATACGGACACAACTTAAAAATCGAATGGTAAAATATGCAGAAAAGATCTCAATTTGCTTTTTTAATGAATACCTTTAGTAATTAATTTATGGTTACGTTTATTGTTCTGTATGTAAATCTAAACTTGTTGCCCAATATTTGTAACTGTCTCCTTCAACACAGTTCACACTAACATAGGCGGCAGGAACCCTTGTAATGTGTACCAATGTGATGGAATTAAAGATTATTATTAAATAAAGATAAATATATACTACTAATTAGTTAAGAAAATTATAGTAGACACATTTAGCTAGCATTATTCGAATTATATATATCAAAGAATATTTTAATTTATAAATCATAGTGATTATTACAAAATAGTTATTACCACAAATAGCTCTTCTCCATGAATTTATTGTACAGAATTCCAATGATAGTTGTCTACCTCCATACCAACGAGTGTGCAATGAACGATACGCTGATATAGCATTTCGAATACTTTCAAACTCTATGTAAGTGTTTCCCCGTAGATGTTTCTCATGGTTACTACACACCTAAAATAGAAAACAATAAATATATTTTTTAAAACATACTTAATTAATTTCAATATATATATACATATAGTAATACAAACCTTATATATAAACACTAGTTACCGAGATGTTTATCAATGCTGGGTTACTCTGAGTAATGATAACATGCACAAAATTTATACATAAACAAGGTTTGATAGTTGGTTTTTTATTAGACTTAAATTTTTATACAACTTTTCGAATATAACATTAGAAGATTATTATCGTTTTTTGTCTACAGATCTTTGTATTACTCATAATATGTTCTAAACAATAAGGATATCAAAAATAACAAGTATTTAATTGACATCTAAACTGGTTGTGCTGTTGTTACTTTTTATTTTATTTCAAACTGTTTATACAAATCAAATGTTATACATACAGGTTGAAAACTCATAACTTTTCCAACACCAGTTTCAGATAATAATAACTATCAAGTTATTTTACTATAAAACTAACCAAATATAGGATAATGTAATAATAAATTAACAAAACATGTGTTTGAATATTATTTTTAAAGGATACTTTGTGATTCCAAAGTAAAAACCTGTCCATAATTTCCGGACTGTTCCGTTGATCTTTCACTTCAGGTATTATTATAGTCTCCTTTAGCTTACCTTAAATTGGACAACTCTACCAAATTTTTCGAATTCAGGCAAAACATCATAAAAAAAATCTTTAAACTCCTCATATATATCACTGTCATCGTATTCTAGCAAAATATCACTTTCATATTCATTGTTGTGAAAATTGTTATCGAACCCAAAGTGAGTGAAAAAATTTGCAGCTAACAGTACCTGTGAAAGGATATTATTTGTTATCATAATTAATATCTAACAAAGAGCATGATTCTTCTATTCATCCCTGACATACTTTACTAATTGTAGGGTACTGATGATTTCTCGAACACTTATCACCAAAACGACAACATGCAGTTTTGGAAAAAAATGGACAAATTTCCATTTGTGGTCTTGTCTCACGTAATACTAGCAATTGCTTTGATGGTTCATCCGAATCTCCACACAAAAATGTTTCTAAATTTTTCATGAAATCCTCTTGCTTCTTTTTGTTTTCTTCATCTATTTTTCTTAATCTTTCTTCTTCTTCTTTTTCTTTTTCAATTCTAATTCCCATTCCTGAAATATTATAAATAATCCGTCCATAATAGATTCCATACTTTCTGTTTATAAGCTACCCTATACAGAAATATACGTCAATTTGGTACTTTTGAATAAGGTGCTATGTGCCAACCAAATTCTTATATTAAAAGAGGTGCATATACTGCTTCAGTACTACAGTTGTACTACTCAGTTCAAAACCTATTCAAGTAAGTTGAACTTAACTTTTAACAAACTGAGATAATATGAATGTAAATTTTTTAAACAATATTAAATAATTCATATTATATAATAATTAATAGCCATAATTCAATTTAATGGTATGAAATATGATGATATTAATATTGCTATATAAAATAATCAAATTCAGAGATTTTTGGGATTTTAAATGCTATACATTTAAAACCTATTATATAAATAATTTACATGTATACTATGGTGCTTATATGAAATTCTTGTCATTTATAATAAGAAAACAATTCAAAATTTGAGTTGTTCTTGTTAATTTTAAAAGGTCTCTACCAGCCCATTCAATGTTTACCCATAGATTTTACACAGAGAAATGATTTAGCAAAATTTATTATGCCCGCAAACTAAGTAAAATATTTTTGTCAGATAAAGAACCATTGATCCTTTTTAGCATTAAATAAATTATCTACAAAAAAACTCATTTTTACTATCAATGCTACAAAGATGTTAAACATTTTATTTGAAAAAAAGACGTTATTTTTCTCACTAGTCAATTTGTAGAAAAAAAGTAAAATGACAATTATGAAGAATGTTTACTGCTCTCTTCAAGATTATGAAATGTGATCCAACCTTTTATTTTTAAGATTACTCATGATTAATTATAGAGATATTAACTGTAACCAAATGTATAAGCACAATTTTGTACTAAATTTGAAGTTTTATGAATAAGATACTAAGATTTTTATACTCAATCAACAAATTGCCGACTACCACTGAGAAATAATCACTTCTAGTGACATTTGAATATAGATTTCTTATTCTGACTCTGACATAATCTTTCTACTTTTCTAAGTACCTGATACACAAAATCTATATTAATAGTATGTTTTATGTTCAGAGAAAAACCATAAGCTACCACACCTCTAATCCCACTTCTCCACTGCAAAAAACACAAATCACCAAACCCATAATGCTTCTAATAATCAAAATAAAAAATTCTTAAAACATTCTATAAAATAGAGCTATTGTGACAATCTTTTTTATAACAATCAAGTGTTTTAGATAGTAAAACAAAAAGGATCAAATCTATCTAGTAATTTTTGAGTGATGAACACATCATGGCAAACCTCTATCATTTTATTTATGCAGATATTATGGTACTGTTTACCAATTTTATCTTGGCTTCTTCTTCCAAATATAACTTTAGCATTCTTTGCTTTTTTTCTTGCAGTTTATTCCATTGTTCCACTGCAATTTTCTCTGCTTGCATCCATTTATAATTTTCACTTTTGTTTGAAAACATAATTTGTTCTTCCTGAAACTTTTGTAAAAGTTCCTCATGTTTGGTGGCTATTTCATCTTTTTCTAATTCAAAATCTGTAATATTTCAATCAATAGATATTATTATTTGCATCATTTATAAAACAGTTAAATTCTTATATTATTGATACAGGTAGATATGTGACCTATGTTAGCTATTAATTTTGGAATAAATGTGAGAGATAGTTCATAATGGTATTCATTTTTGTTATTGAAATTCAAAATTGTAGACTAAAATCTTAAAAACCTTACATAATCTATGTACTTTTTGTCACCATGGTATTTATTATTCCTTTTTTAGCTTACAAAAATACATGAAACATATTTGATTCTGCATATAGTGCACTCTTATAGCGATATTAATTTCCAAAAGACATTATTCCTTGACAGTAAACCCTCATCTGAGTTCATTTGAAAAATCGTTGGATAACTGTAGGAACATAAGAACATAACGGTCCAAAGATAATTGCACAGCTCATATAATATAAAACATAAAGTTTGTCTCTTTTATATTCATTCAATGCAAGTTGGAGTCCTCTGTGTTGCTCAATAGATTATCCTGCATTGTATGTTATGAAAAAGGACTTAACAAGGTCTAATAAGTAAGATGTTATGGCTGATATCTGGTTAGACAATTTGCTAAAATGATAACACAGAAACAAAAGATGTATACCTCTTTTCTTAGCTACTTCAGTACGGATTCTACGTCTGCGCTCTCTCTTAGCAATTTTTCTCCACTCTCTATGCCTGTAAATTAAAAACTAACATCAAATATATGATGATCCTATGCATGCGCTATGCAATGGTATCGCCAAACTAAGATTATTTTCATCGTCTGCAACACGACGTGTGTTCTTAGGAACTGTTTAACTTAATTTTCTTCTCTCCTTTTTATAACAGAATACACAGACGTAAGATTTTGGAAGGGGCAATTTTACAGAAATCTCTATTGAGGCACAAACCAAAAACTTCATATATCTTTGCTGTGCCGTGAATTATGGAATAGTCAGCCGGTCAGTGTTCGTTAGAAGAAACGAACTCTAAGTAGGTACCTAAGGTCATTAGAAAATGACTAGGTACAAACTTGAACATGAAGAAACATCTTATGTAGGCATGTTAACGTTGACTGTCGATAGACATCTGATCTCAAGTTAGTCGCCGTTGTTTTTGGAATTTATTGTAGTAAACCATCAGATGTAGTAATATCGCTTTCCTAAATTACTATTGAAAAAAATCAATTATGATTCTTATATCTGACCTGCCCATATGTGAGTCAATTATGATCATTATATTCCTAGTATAGAGTATTATTATTTATGTCACTTTTCATATCTTACTAATTGTTTCAAAGTAAACAATGCTTTACAGTTTCTCTATAATCACTTCTTATAGTGCATAGTCCGTGTCAAACTTTAAGACCGTTCTGAAGTAGATGCGTAGAACACAAGTTTAGGTTCAGAGGGACACAGTCGAGGTTTTTAGTAACGTACTCTGTGGTCGAGGTTAGGAGTGAGGCGTATTTATCATAACAGATATAAATCACAAGTATTCGAAGATAACAGATAACAGTTGTTCTTGCGATGTCATTATATCTGCTACAAAATATCATACTCAAGTTATTCAACCACTATCGACAATCAACATTTTTCTGTATTCGATAACAGCCGGTCATTAACGTGGCTTCAAATAACAGAACAGCCAATAAAAAATGAAACAACTATTCTTGTCTTTGTCTTTCGTATATTATCGTCATAAGGTAAAACGAGACACACCTAGTATTTATTTGAAATAAACCAAAATTATAATAAATCGTTTCATAAGAAGAAATCCTCTTTGAGAAGCGAGTTCTTAATTAGATCGTATTATCTGCTTGGTTATCTGTTATTTGGCTGATTAATCTATCTCGCTCACATCCATTTGATAGACTGTTATAAAAACGAGAAGCACCTAGTTATTATAACCCTATCCGGCGACAGCTCAAGCCGAGGTGCACCGAGTGCCCTTGAGATGTTTCGCCTAAAAACAATCCGGTGAGTGCCCTAAGCGCTCCCCTTAGTAGTCCGGTGGAACTGTGAAGGCCTAAATAAGCCGGCAGTGTAGGTCAGTTCGAAAAAAAAGTTATTATAACCCGAAAAATAGAAATTGTAATCTTACAAGAAGATAATTATCCTCGCAACATCACTCCTTAATTAGTTCGTGTTAACTGTTATTTCGTTGATTAATTTATCTCGCTCACACCCATTTTATATACTAATGTTAAAACGAGATGCACCTAGTATTATAACCCGAAAAATACAAAATGTAATTTTACAAGAACATATTATCATCCTTGAAAAGTGACAAGTATTTCTAGTCGTATTATGATCTATCTGTTACATATTCTGTATTCGGAAACACTGCAGGACTCATGTTAGCAGGTTTATTTTATTATCTTAAATTATTTTAGTATGTCAAATGTTGCTTCCTTAAGTAGGTATATAATATAAATTGGTCAAACAATTTGCATATTTTATACAAGTTAAGCCTGGCTACTATTCACTGTGATTGTCTCTGATTTGAATTTGTATTAACGTTTAAATTAATATCTTAATACGTAATTACAAATATTTGACATATCTGAGCTCAACAACGGCAGCCATGACAATGAGATTGACACATAATTTGATAACGCCATTGATGAATTTCAAAACTTTTGTATGGGAAAAGTTGAAAATTGACTTCGTAATTAGACCGAATGTGCTTAATGTAATGCTTGGTGATCTAAAACCATATTCGTATTATTGACTTCGTAATTAGACCGAATGTGCTTAATGTAATGCTTGGCGATCTAAAACTATCTTCGTATTATTGACTTTCAAATGAAACCGGTTTGGGGCACATCAGTTGAATGGTTTCAAAGTCTATTTCGAACATGGGTACAAACATAGTGCCGATATAGTAATATCTAAATAACGGTGAAACAGTTATTGCTTTCAAGGAAAATTACAATAGAATTTCCTTCTAATGTAACTTTTAAAATAATAGTGTGTATCCGAACGTCTATATCACCATTTACTGCATTGGTTACAAAATATTCAATGTAACTTCGACTTTATAATGTACATATAAACAGGATATTAATTTGACATGGGATCGTATAGTTTCAGTCTTTCTTTTGATTGAAAAAATAACACTTGTTATTTAATAACAGAAATTGGTACCTGTTATTATTGCGTAACAATAATAACAGATATTATGTTTGTCCTGTTATAACCCACGTCTAGTCGAGGTAAAAGCGGAGCAGTCTCACCAGTGCCTGTCCTTCAACCCTTATTCGTTATTTTTTGGCTCCGGCACGGTTTATGCATTAGCCAGCGTCAAGTAATAAGATTTTTATAATTCGCCAGTATTAATAATTGACAGTTTATGAATAATAAAAAACGAAGTAAACTAATCGCGACATCACATAAATGAATAAAAACGAACCTTCAACCCTTATTGCATTAATTCTGACACGTAAGCCAATGTGAGTGCTAGTTGCAGTACAGTCGCATTTTTATTTTCATGCTTTTCTTTTAAATATTTGTTTTTTTCGTATTTTTTTACTCTTTATTGTTACTTGTCGATATTTACTATTATTATTGGCTTTTATTAGAGCGCCCGTCTTTTTCGAAAAATGATGGTTCTATGGAAACCATTGCCCCATTATAAATACCTGTTTATTAAAAATTATTTGTTTACTATATATATAATTAATCTATAATAACACTACTGTACTGACATACATAACAGCTACACAGTATACGCTACAAGATACCTACAGACAGAAACAAATATCGTATATTACGGATAATTCAATTAAGTACACATTTACCCAAAATTAAAAAACCAAATGGTGAGCAAATGTTATCTGGAGCTAATTATAACTGACAAACACATAATGTAGCGAATTGTTATTATTCTAGGTTTATTTATTACTTTATAATTCAGCTACTATTTTTCATTTTCAATTCATTGTTAATTTCTAATTTTTACATTCGTTTCATTACTCCAGTAATTTTTTTTTTTTTGTCAAATCATTTTTATGTCCTACCTTTTGAAAATAGTACCTTCTTATATATGACTAAATGACCAGTACATATTACTGCTCAATTCAAATATACAGGTTTTTCTAAATTAGCTGTCAAAAAAAAACATGACTAGCAAATCGAAGTCATGTCTTCATTGCACATACAAAATCTTCTGAAAATAGCAACGTGTGGTTATACCACCACATCCCTTTTACTTAATATAAATTTCTTGAATCATAGCTAATGAAAACATATTATAATGTACTTGTAACATCGACACAATTTAACAATGAATAAATCCTATTTTTAAATTCCTATAATAATATTTTGCCTTTCTTTTGTATTAACCTCTTGACTGTACTATGCGCCAGACCGAACTTAAAGCTATTTTCAGAGCGGCCAAAAAGTTTGACGCAGACTACACTCTGATAGTGACAAACTATTTGTCGTACACACGGAACAATAATACTTTATATGTAGAGGAGACTGTGCAGATAAACCTTTACTAAGTGGTAGCACCAGATAGAGTTACCAAGTCTCAAAAATATTTACTCGTAAAGTTAAAGCCAAAATTCCCTTAATTACTTGAAAATACCCGTAAAATAATAGTTTATGACATAGAAATTAACAGACGTCTAAAATGTGTAGTATAAATTACTAATAAAAATTATAAAAACGTTATATTTATTATTTGTTGAATTTCTACATGTCCAATTTGTGTTTTTCTTCATCATAGTTTATTCATTAAAATCTTTCCAAAAAATTTATGGATTGGGTTATGTCATGGTATGTACTCATAAAAAGTCCCTAAAAATAAAAAGCCTCTTAAAATACCATCCCACCTATTTCCCCCTTAATTTGGGAGAAAATCTCTAAGTATCCTTGCATAAACACTAGGCAATAACAATACCATTTATATAAAAATATGTGAATACCATTTTTATTTGTCTCTGTGATTGAGTAGGTATTTTGGTGAAAGAGCTGCTACATAATAACAATTTTTATTGTATTTATTACTGCTACTGGTCACAATTCTTTTAAATCCATCTTTTTACTATACAAGTTCTTAAAAGAATATAATAATATATGCACCAATATTGACAAGTTAATCGATATTTCACTAATAGTGATGTTTAAGAATCCCATTTAATGGAGAAATATTTTAAAGTGGTTGATATTTTATTTTAATGGTTTAGTAAAATTATTTTTATTTAATGAAATGTATTTCATGTTTCGTAATATATTTCTAGTTCAACGTAAACAGTATGGGTCCTCTACTGTCAGTAGAGAAGAAAACAATTTAATATAAATAATATTAATATTGTCTTTAATTACGAGGGCACGAGGTAGAGGGGTAAAAAAATCTCCATATGTTTTTATCTTGGAAGGGCGGTAAAACCCATTATTATCTAATATGTTATAAGTTGAAATTTAATATTATAAACCTAGTTTAATTTCGAACATCAAATAGTTTTCTTCATTATATAATGTTACACTTCGGGTTACATCATTATTTTACAAATTCTTATTGTTTATTAAAATTTTAAAATCCGAAATGTGCTCATTTTTATGTATAAATGTTATAAATAATAAAATTATAGTATATTCATCCCGCGTATTAATCTGTTTGTAAAAATTTGAAAAATGATTATTTCAACTTACGATTAATAATTGTAAGAATGATATTCCAAAGACTAGATAGTTATTTCATAAAAGTAAAATAATAATTTTTGTATATTTGATAACAATAGAAGAGTGTAATCTAAACTATCTGTTAACGTACATCTTAACGTGTGACGTAAATCTCTGATCTAAGTCAAATTGTAGTGTAACTTATTTTTTCCAACAACTTTTTATTATTCTGAAAAATGTGATAGAATCTTATGCAAGAAGAGGAAGGGGCTTCGGGAAATTGAATGTACTCTTACATAGGAGCAGATAGATCAAAAATAGTCATCTAAACAAATATTTTGATTACTACAACAGAAAATAAAGGGTAAATCTATAAAACGTACCTTTGTACATAGAATATTACTTTTTCATAATAATAAGTAGTAAATCAACAGAAAGCTATAAAATAAAGGGCTATTCATTAAAGTAGTATTTGGGGAAAGTGCCTGTACGTACTAACAGTCTATGGTGGAAAGCTTGTGTAACTGTTGGCAGCACAGATAATTACTATAAAACACAGACTATTTTTCATAATATATTATACTCTTTGGTTAAAAACGACTGTATTTGTCTCCGCTAGGAGTAATATTATTCTGTGGTATATTGTCAACCAAAATAGTTCTATGATGATTATCATAATGGTTATTTAATCAGTGAGATATGATCGGTATAAGGTCGCTTATTTTAAATGCCTTAACATTACATCCAAAAAAGGTTACTTTAACCAGAGAACTATCAACTCTGTTGATCAATAGTAAGGTGTACAATGGGAAACTGAAACTATTATCACCTTGTACAGATATCTTGCCTATAGCAACATACAGATTTCAAGCAAATACTGTAACAAATGGTTTGATTTTTTTACTAGTTCGTTATCATGACAGACAATTCAAAGTAGGGTCTGTATTTATACAAGGAATTTAACTAAAGGTTCTTCAGTATGTTTGCTATGTATAGTCTCAAGCATATCTTGTAGTAAGTGTCAAATAATACCTCGAGGTACTGACGCCAGTAATATGACATGATTTACTATTTTAAACATCAAACAATGAAATGGTAAAAGTGTTAGGGTACCTGTGATCACTTCACAGCAGCTTTACCAGATTTTATTTGAGTAAGAGGGGATTGAACTTAAAAAATGGTTAGTTTCATTAAGGCGTCGCATAATTTTAAATTCCTGTAGTCTGAAAAATTTTGCTGATACCATAAAATAATGTGATTTCAACTATTCTTTGTGAAATATAGCTTTCAAAGTTAAAAAACATGTTCTTGCCAAGCATAGGCACAAAATCATGAATGGCTTACATGTGGAAATGTTTACTACCTTACAGGTTATGATGCATCAAAAGCAAAACTTGTTTTACAACTCAATCTTCAATCTCCTAAAGATGCCATACCATTCTACAAATTACCTGTCAAAACATTATTACATATATCTAAAGCAATGAAACAAGACCAAGCAAATGGATTCTGTGAAAACAGACTTTACTATATTGCATCTCGTATAAAGGTGATTTGAGTGAATTTATACTTAAACTATAAAGATGGGATATGCTTCATCATAAGTTTATTTTTCAGTGTCACCCATCGGACTTAAGTGAACGACTTGCAAAAAGAACTTTTATATACAGTTTATCATTTGATTGGCTACAAAATTCACTTAATGTATTATTAGGTGTGGATATTTCTTTTATTCCAATTATCTTAACGTCATTTAAATATTACATTATTCAAATTCTTTGTTTTTTATTGATTTCAGAAATGGGAGTATCTGGTGACAGAATATTGAGAGATCTGTGGGTACTGAAATATCACCATAAAACCATTCATGCTAGACTCCAGAGAATCAAAGATTTAGGTGTTGATAATTTATATCCCCTGGATGGTGAGATGTTCTGAAGATGTTTTAAATAGGTATATCTAATTATAATTCCAATTAATGTAAGTTTACCCCTTACTTGCTAAAATAAAATTAATTGTAGTATTATTGAACTGACATAATAAGAAAAATGGCATGTGTGAGTTATATCACATTGTTTCCAATATTTTGCAACTGCAAATTTTTACAATATTGTTTATTCCAAAACTTACATTTACTATTACCTTTGTGGAGAACATATTTTGAAAAAGAAGAAAATTAAGTATGTACAGTGGAAAAACTTAATGAGTAATGTGTAAAAACTATAGAATTGCTTATTAGTCACTTAACTTTTCATTGTCAATATTACTACCAATTGTATGATTTTTCAATTTTCTTAAAAGTTTTACTTATCCCAAAACTAACACAAAGCAATGGTAAAATCTGTATGATTTGAGTTTATTTATTCAAATGGAAATAAAAGAGAGATCAATTTTTAGAACAATAAGCTTATCTCAAGAAACAAAAACTATTTTGGGTGATATCAAATCTACGGAAAAATATTTGGCAAACCGTCTAAATGTTTCACTAAAATCTGTGGAAGATATGTGCATAAAATTGCCTGCACTAAGAAACATGAGAGTGACTAAAGTATGTTCATAATTTTATTTTGTTGGCTTAACCACAATTTTCATTAAATTAAGTGATAATGTCCCCGGAGATGTTAACATGCTAAGCTTTAAGACGAATTAACCGGACAAATGGGTGTTTTACAAGAGATTTTCAACTTGAGGATGGTAGCTTTATTAGGATATTGGTAGTAGGTCACATTGTATGGTTTCATAACAATATTTTCCATAACCAAATGCTCTGGCTCATTATAGGATACCAATTGACCGTCAAGCCTACATTAATGAATCTTTTATCACTTCTAAAAAAAAAATTAGGTACTTAAGAATATTCTAGAAATGCAAACTCAAGTTTACTGGTTTATTCTGCTCTATTAATAACCTTTAATTTTATGTAACCAAAATATATGGTTATCATTATAACTTTGTCAACTCTTATAATAAATTAAGTTATTTATTATATAAAGACAACAGTTCTGGCAATAATATATTGCTTAGTAGTTTTGATGATGTTTTGAAATAAATAACTGGTGATGGTGGTAGAAGATTGATTTTAGTATACTAAATGTTATACTTATGAAATTGTTTGAATGTTGAAATATATATTATATCGTATATATATATATATATATATACATATTCACAGGTTTAAAAATCCTGATCTGTACTAAAGAATTTATCTGAACAAGGAAATTTGATATTTAATAATCTGTTTAGTAATATTTAAATTATTGTGAAATTTATGTACTTAATAAACCAAATACATATTTGTACTTGCTGTAAGTTTTACTACTAGCTATTGCTCGAGACTTTCGCTGGTATTGATGTTGATTCGACCTACCCCTGGGTAACAACATTTTTTTTCCATAATGAATGATCCAAAATGATACCCTATGTTCTTGTCTGTAACTGTGACCAAGTGTGTCCACAATTTCATGATGATTGTAGAGTAGTTTATGTGTGAAAGTGTAACAAAGAAATTCACATTTGCATTTATAATATTAATAAGTATTGTGAAAGCTATAATGTCATGATATGGTTACATTTTTATTCACGTGAATGTAATAGATTTGGAACTCGCCTGATCTACAAAATAATATTTTATTTCAGGTTAAACCTTTTCTAGATTTCCTGATATCTGAAGGGTTTGATATAAAAGAGATTGCTTCCAAGCCCAGAATATTATTTTCTTCACTAAAAACCGTACAACAAAGGTTAGAAAAATTACGTAAATTAGGACTTAATGAAATTAATTTAAATGTACTATGTAGAAGCAGAAAAGACTTTAAAAAGTATTGCGAGTCATTGGAAGCGGCAAATAAAAATTGTAAGTATGTAGTTATTATACCTAGTCTAGCCATAAATACTGAAACAAAGAATAAATTTTTATTTTTATTTCAAATAACATTTATTAATTTTACAGTGGTGGTAGTTTAATACATAAATATAAAACAATTTAAAATATAAAAAGTTTATTTGAAGTGGTCTCCATTGACTGCAATACTGTCCTTTAAACATTGTGACCAGTTATCAATAGAAGCACACACTCTTTCCATGGGAAAACTCTTCACTGCCAATTGTACAGATTGTTTTAAGGACTCCAAATTATCATGGCGTTTAGAGTAAGTTGTACTCTCTAAAACTGACCATAAATCATAATCCAGCGGATTAACATTGGGACTAGACGACGGCCAGTCTTCAGTTCTGATGGAGTCCGAAACGTTCGTTTCTAACCAAGACTGTGTAGACTGAACTTTATGACCCGGCGCCAAGTTTTGCTAGATGGACCATTCTTGGTTATTGAACATGGTGTTGTTAAGGGGCTTCACTACCTTCTCAAGAATAGTATCTTGATACACTTGTGCTGAGTATGGCTTAGTCACTCCTTCATAGCTAATACCCAATCAAACCATCACTGAAGTCGGATAGAGTCCGTGTTGCACTCTGTTGACTAGCTTCCTTAGAGTTTTGAGCGTAAATAAGATCATTTTGTTTGTTAAAATGTTACTCAATTGTAAAAATGTTCTCATCTGTAAACAAAATTTTTCTGTGACCTCCCTTTACATAACGCTTCAGTAGTTGTTTCGATTTTACCACCCTACGCTTATTTAAATTATCAGTTAAGAAATGACTAGTACGTTTCTTATAGGCTGCAAGTACTAAGTCATCTTTTAAAATACACCACATGGTTCTAGGTGCTATCTTCATCTCCCAAAATAAAATCTTTTGCTTTCGGACAGGATTTCTTCGAATTCTTTCCCTTACTGTTTTGACCACCTTTTTCGTACGAACATTACGTGACGGCCAGATCTTTTCTGTCACAAACAGAGGAGGTCTTATTGTACCTAGTAATAGCTCGGTACACAAACATTTTACTAATACCAAGCGTGTGGATAGTTTTAAAAATTGCATTTGACTCCATACCTACTTTGTGTAATGCAATCACAATGATTCGGTTCTCTCACCCCACTCCATTTTAATATCGCAAAATATTGTACAATGTATTGGCGCCAAAATGAGAAAACTCAGTGAACAATCATATAAAAATGACAGATTCCAAATTTGAATGTAATATTTTGTTTATTTTTATTGTAACAGTATTTATGGCCAGACTAAATATACTATACAACTATTGTCGTGCATATAATGTATCGTTGAAAATATCTCATGTCCAAACAAAGTCAAGTATGGGAAATATAACAAAATTACTTTGACTTAATAAATAAAAAAGTTAATAATTAAATTAAACGTCATAATTACTTAAATTATTCGCTTTGGACGGACTTGACTGTGATGTCCAATTATCAACAGACGTATTTAAATCTGATAGTAATATCGATATTATTTCAATTGGCAAGCCATATTTTGGAAGTGGTGTGACTTGCAGAATTTGATAATAACTCACTTATGTCCGGGCTGAGTCATTATCGTTCTGCCTAAAGTCCCGAGTACTTTAAGCAATCAAAATTTTAGAAGCATGTTTGTTAACGTTATATTGTAGTTATCGTTTTCCTCAAAATTGGTCGAAAAGATATGACAAAGTTTGTAGAGGAATAATTTATTTCAATTCAGATTAATTTTGAAACCGCTATTAACAAAGACTCTTTCATACAAACGAGACTCGTATTTACCATTTCTCAAAATTTCACCCGTGACTGTTAATGAATGGTAAAATATCGTGTGGAAAAGAATGTTTTTGAAGTACTAATTTATTTATTTTAAACTAAATATTAACACTTCATATAATTATTGAGACATGTATTTCAAGAGGATGGTAAAGTTTATCTGACAAATTACATTTTTCGGGCCACATTTATTCTTTGCGGTCGGTTCTAATCAGAATTAATTTTAATTGTTTCTAATCATAATCGAAGGCAGAACTTTAGTTATTTTTGACTAGCCCCTCCTATGTGTTAGGAAAAGCAAGCAAAATTTTACCTTTCCCTCTATGCTTATGTAAGCATTGACATAGTTTTTACTTAATTTCTCGCAAGTTTTTTTGAGTTTAAATAAAACGCAAATTACTGGCGTAATCACCATTGTTAAACAGGTGGCAAAAAGTAATTACTACCCGAAGTTGTCGTTTTATAGTACATAAAATTCAATAATTAAATACATTTTTTTCTACATTATTTATTGTCTCATAATAACTACTATTACGTTAAAATGCTCAAAAATCAACAAGGTTTTGAAATTATTAAGTGCTTTTTTTAATGTTCCTAATATAAAATTTGTTAAATATTGCTTAAAGTGTTCTTCCTTAAAACGTAACAAATATATATTTATAATCAGCAATTATAGAAAGTATATATCTACGTTTCAAAAAATTTCTTGTGTATTTTGTCTGAGATATTCTTAATCATAATGTGTTTTTTTTTGTTTCAGCTGAAGATTGTAAATGATACAAATATATGTGAATTATATTATAGTAACAAAACAACTTTGAAGAAGCTCACCATTCTATTTAAAAAATATATGAAAACTTATATAAAAATACCATATATTTCTATTAATAAATAAATGAATGACCTATATAAAATACGCATTACTTTTAATACCTTTAAAATGACTGAAAGCTATACAAATTAAAAAAATTTAAGTGTCTCTTCCTAATATATATAAAATAACAGCGTTTTTCTAAATGCATATGAAAGTTTAAAATTTTTGTCTGTCTGTTTGTTCCTGCTAATCTCCGAAACAGTTTGACGTGGCTTTTACTGGCAAATAACTGATGTTGTAAAAAGTAATTCAGGCTACTTTTATTTTAGAAAAAACTAGGGTTTCGTGCAAATATTATCCTTTATAAGAATAAAAACGAAGACGGAAAATCTTAATTCCGGTTGACCGATCATCGTAAATTATTGCACACCCAAGGATTTTTATCTATTGTACTATAATTCGGTGTTAAGCTGTATTTATATTATAATTTAAGTAGTTGCAAAATAGTGGCTTTTCGCGACCCGAAATGCCATATAAACAAAACGAGGAGTATCGTAGGAATGTTCGTTAATGATATATATGATGCAGTAATATGTATATAAGAAGACGTATGTTCTTACTTATTAACCTTTCTCCTTTGATGTATTTCCCAATAAAAAATTAAGGTACGCCAAGTATAGCCTAGCGGTTGGATACAAAATTTCATTTCAATAAATACCTAGTAAGCACTCGTACAAATTTAAGTTAGGAAATTACTATGTTGCCGAGGTAAAATCTATCCAACCTACCAAAAGTTTGAGGTGTATATTTTATTATAAATATTTGATATTTCTTGATTGACTAAAAAGTGGATATACGGCCCACTATTACAAATATTCTTACTCGAAAACGACGAACTTAGAGATTTAAATAAAACACATTAATGAATAATTACTCTCAATGATTATTTTGCTTCAACCATACAATACCCCTGGAATGAATAACATAAAAACTCACTAACATTTCCATTGTGTCATGAATATCAATTAATAACTAAATGGGCAGATAGAAAATACAAAACTGTAAAATGTTGTCAGTAAATGAAACACTACAATACAATATATAAAACAAGAATGAACTGAGTATACCAACTAAATGTTAAGAATATTTGAAACTTGTACTGGGAATTCAATTTACAATGTATATTCTATCACTGCAACCATTACAAGCTAGTTTACAGAACAAAATTTTGTTGTAAAATATTAATGTGTAATATAACGGTATTTGAGTATGTTCAAAACTATAATTTAACTAAATTTAACAAATTAACAATAGTGTATTGGAATATGCACATTGTTTTTCTCAGATAGTCTGAATATAGCTATTAAAGACAAAAGATTTTTCCATTACAATATTAAAAATAAAACCATTTGATAGAATGTAGTAATACAGTATATGGATGTAAAGCATATTTTATAACATGTTACTTAAAATGAAGCATTCACAGCTTTGTGTAAAAGGACAATGCTAATTTATGAATTGAAACAAATAGAGATGTTCTTTCCACCAATAGAAGTATTGTGTATCAAAATGTAATATATAATTTATTACCTATAACATTTTATGAAAAGTATAAGTTGAGATGCAACTTCATACTGTATTTACAGGTTATTATCACACAAAAAAACTTCATCACGAACAGGTAGAAGTAAAAATTATAAACAATCCATGCTATTTTTGTCTTTCTAAAAAAATATTATTGATATGATAATTAATAAACACTTCCTTGAAGACTTTCAGAGACTGAATGGACTATTTTAATTTAATATACTATGCAGTAAGTAGGCATTGTCCTTTTAAAGCCCAGAATTATTTTAAAGAATGTTAAACTACCTATTATTACATAGTGAGGTTTGAATAGAAACCAGTAATTATAAGAACACTAATGTATTGTACTACTGATGTGCGCACTGGACACCTGGTCCAGCATGAGAATGCTCTTCATCATCACTGGCATAAGCTTCCTCTCTGCCTCTACCACGATCACTTGCAGTATACTCCATCAAATTAACTTCCTCTACGTCTTCACCAGTTGGCATCACAAACACAGGACGTGGGGGCAACACACTCTCAATCTGCTTAAGTTGCTCTTCATTAGCAAAGTTGTTTTCAGGGAAAACAACATCAAATTTAATATACAGATTACCTTTCTCAAAAGGATTTTTGTACTGAGGCATGCCTTCACCTTGTATACCTTTAATGTCTCCAGGCTTGATTACTTCACCAGATGAATGTCTGATAAGTAAATCTCTGCCATCTAAATGTTTGACTACAAATTCAAAACCACACAAGGCCTCGGTTAATGTTATTTCATGTTTCATTACAAGGTCATCACCATTCCTTTGAAATACATCATGTGGTTTTTGTTGCAAAACAATGATAACATCTCCAGGCTGAGTATCAGGTTGTTGGTCACCTTCACCTCTGAAGAATATCTTCTGATTCTCTCTCATTCCCTTTTCAATATGGACCTCTAAAATTTTTATTTCATTTAACACTTTTTTACCTTTGCATTTTGGGCACTTGTCTTTTACTGTGATAGTTTCTCCTTGACCTTCACAAACAGGACAACGTTGTTGGAACTGGCGAGTCATTTGTGGAGCAATCTGCTGATAAGAAACTCTAATACCTTGTCCATGACAATACTCACATGTAACAGCAGATCCAGGCTTTCCACCAACCCCTTTGCAAGGACCACAAATAACATTTTTGCTCAGCTGCAGTTTAGTTGTTTTCCCCATATACATATCTTCCAAAGAAACTTTTAGAGGGTGCATGGTGTCTTCACCGCGAGCTGGCCCGCGACTTCTGCTTCCACCCCCCATACCGAATATATCGCCAAAGAAATGTCCAAGCAGGTCATCACCAGGAAATCCTCCACCTTGACCACCTTCTTGAAGTCCTTTTAGGCCATATTTATCGTAAGTCTGTCGTTTCTTAGGATCGGACAACACCTCATAAGCGTAGCTAATTTCTTTGAATTTATCACCAGCCGCAGGATTTTTGTCAGGGTGGAATTCCTTAGCTAGCTTGTGGTAGCTCTGAAATAAGTAATGAAACATAAAATGAGCTAAGATTAATGAACATACAATGTAATTATAAAAAACCATGCTATGAATAAAATATATGAACGAAAGTTTTAATTACTCAATGGTATTTAGACATAGATATACCCACTTACCCTTTTTATTTCCGATTCACTTGCATTTCTGGAAACACCCAAAATCTCATATAGTTTATTATCAGCCATTTTTCCCAAGATGTAAAGAAAAGAAAGAATGAAAACCTAGATGACAACAGATTGACGCAACATTAAAGTAATGTTGCCAAATGAAATTTGGAAGAAAAAGAAACTCACAAATGGATCTATAGAGTTTTTAAAAATTTTCTTTACATATCTAATTTAATACGTTTATTAAGAGTTGGCATATATATATTCGATAGTAAAATAATGTGCTGAATAATTCGGCGTTTGAATATAAATATTGTTGTGTACACTTGGTTACAATAATATAAATTTTAATTAACTGGCATGTGGTTTTAATATAGGACGGTACAATTCGCACATTTTAGCTAGGCAACCCACACTGATGACGTCAGAATAAAGTACAAGTCCTCACTTTTTGATCGCTCTGAATATAGACGCGCAGAACATAAATTTAATTATAACATCATATGTTAGGTTTAACAACATAACAACTTAAGGGTTAAAAAATTTCATTTTTAGATTGATAGAATAATATTTTTACTTTGTTTTGTATTAAGCTCTTGACTGTATTATGTACAAACCCGAACATAGGCTGTATTCAGAGTGTTCAAAAAGATTGATATGGATTTGTACTCAGAGCACAAAAATCATACCATGTATGATTTTTTTGAACAATATAGATTAATGACACAAACATTTGAAATGACGTTTTCATTCAAGTAATATAGTAGTATAACTAAAAGTGTTGTATTAGAGACACACGTGTTTTATTTTAATATATAACCAACTTGATCACTGATAATTTTTGTTAAGGCCTTCAGTAAAGTTTAAATGATTTTATATAATATATTTCCAATTTGCGTGAAAATAGTGCATGCACAACAGATTGTTATTTATCATTCAAAAATGGTCAAATGTAATAATCACTGAGAATAGATCTATTCTACATGGTAATACTTATTTTATTTTTTAGCGGAGTAATACTTAATGGACTCGTTCATTTCCTGAAGATGGTACAATGTTCTCTAAAATTCGTCATTCTTAATTCATTACCATAATTGGAAAATAAAAAAAACACATATTGATATTTAATTTTTTGTAATCTGTATTTTTTTAATAATATCAACAATTTATTTGTCTAATTATTTTTTTTTAAATTAACGAGTTTTTTCCAAATTCACACTTGTTTAAAATGTCTTATTTTTGGTCTTATGACATTTGAAACCTTTGATGAATATACGATGTTTGAAAGTCTAAATACGAAAATTTTTGTTGTATATGTAAGAGAAAAAAGTTCTACGGTTGGCAGTCGTGGTTAGAACTCATTGACCTTCAAAATCACCGAGCGTTGACAACGTTTCAAGACTTCCATAGCTCATTTAGCCAATTACTAAATTTGGTTACTTCAATAGTTACCGATAATTTCGAAGTAAGTATAGAATAAGCTAACCTGTATGACAAGGACTCATTCTATTATTGTGTATACAGTACTTACATATTGCAACCATTGTGTGATATCCATCCTTTCAAAGTACCTATGAAGATATATAATTTTAAACATTAGATTAAGGCAAACTCAAACAAGAAGTCCCGACCACCAAAAGAAATGCATTCAGGAGTATGCGGCATACATTTATCGTGTAGTATAGATCTGTTTATATTTATACGTTTATGTAGGGCGGTCGGAAAGTGTTCAACGGATAACATGACTTCTATAGGAATAATCATTTTAGTGAAGTATTTTTAATTTCAAAAAAAGTTTTACAAAATTCATTATTACCAAGTGAAGGATGGTATAAATTGTATACGGATGGTTCCAAGAACAATAATAACTTAGGAATGGCTTACTACGACGCCAAAACAAATATTACGGCTTGTTATAAAATTACTCAAGATGTGTCAATTATGTCATTGGAACTTTATGCAATAGCAGAGACAATAACATATGCCATTAAAAATAAAATTAAAAAATTTGTAATTTTAACTGATAGCAGAAGTGCACTTCAGCACCTAGGTTCAATGTGCCACAGGTTATAGAGGCGTATCAGTAGCATATAATATTCTAGACCATATCTTTAGCCAACAGTTTGACAGCCAGTCTATGATATTGCAGTGGATTCCATCTTATGTTGGTATTAAGGGGAATGAAGAGGCTGACCGTAGTGCAAAATTAGGATCGACACACGGTATATTGAAGGAGGTTAAAATAAATTACTGGGAAAGGTTGTCAAAATTGAAAGAAATTTGTTATAATGATTGGAGAGAGTACTTCGATGAAAGGAGTAAAGAAAAATGCATTTGGTATAAAACAATACAGTGTCAGCCTCTTCATATACCTTGGTTTAACAAATGTAATTTAAATCGACAATATGTCAAAATAGCGTTAAGACTTCGTTCAGGGCACTATCCATCGGGAAGTTCAGGGCACTATCCATCGGGAAGTTTTGCATATGTAATGAAGAAAGCGGAGTCACCAAACTGCACTTTATGTGGAAAAATTGATGATGTGCATCACTTAATGACGGAGTGTGCCAAGAATAGCATCGAAAGAAAGTCGTTGATTAGTATTATGAATGTTAATTGCCAAGACATCTATATTTGTCACAGCATTTTGGCAGAACTCTGTTTGGTAAGAAGCAAAGATGTTGTATTACTTTGTAATAATATCTCATCAACGACTCTCCTGTTGAAGCTTGAAAGAATGCGGAACAATGAAGCTGATATATTCAATATAATAAAAGCTTCTAAATAAAAAAAAAGTATTATAACAACATAATTAAGTAAATAACAAAACTCTTAATTTTTAGGATATTTATTTACCCACAGTGACAAACAGTTTCACTTGCGTTTAATTTTTAATAACTCTCAATGAAGTTAGCAAAAATTAAATTCCATATATAAAGCATGATTATTGTGTAGAAAGCCGCTCGTATCTCAGTAACACGGCATGGTACCTTCCTGATATAAGTATTCACAGTTTAGCTTTTCATAGTAACTCTCAGTTCTTCCACACCTCCCTCCACGGCTTCTGATACCCTGTGTTGTGGAGCACGATTTGACAGCACTATTATTTCTCTCTTGTTTAGCTTACTTTTTAAGCTACACTTTGTATAATAGTTGTTCCGTTCCTACGGATCATAGCGTGATGATAAATTACCTATAACGTTTCACAATAAATAATCTATAAAAAGTAAATATGATTTTTTTCAAACCAGACTGGTAGTTCCAACAATAAGTGTAACAAACAAGAAAAATAAAATTTCTTGAAGTTTATAATACCATGCAGGTTTGTTTGAAATTATGAGTATTTTTGAAGTGAAACTCCTCCTGGGAGGACACTGAAACACTGATCAGCAACGTTTTTGTATGATGATAAGTGATGGGAGGACACTATTGTGTAGAGTGTTGAAAACACCTGTTCACGTCCGATCGCTGAAGTTAAGCAACGTTGGGCGCTGTGAGTACTTGGATGGGTACAGCCTGGGAACACCGCGTGACGTTGGCTTTCTGTTGAACTTTTTTAATTACAACTTTTCCTATAATACAATTTTTACTGGTATGTTTACAAACGGAAGCGATAAAAAGATATGGGGGAAATATGTAATGGTTCTGTATATGTTCTATTATTTAATGAGTTATACGGAGACTTACTTCCTATGGACCACAGCGTTCTGATTTTCATTGTGCACTTCTAGTGTATAACTACCAAGTGTATAAGATATGGCTGAAATACTAAAAATATAAAATTCAGTACCATATAGCGATCCAAATGCAAAAAGGGCGTATACGTAGGTTCGAATCCTTACGACTGAATCAGAACTTTCGCCGAAGGAAAAGATCGTTATGAAATCATAGCATGGTGGTAGTGCTTTTATCTTAGTTCGTTGCCCGCTAGCTACCACACTCAAGCTGAGAATCTGATGCCAAGCACCTGCTTGTGTGGTCCGGCAGCTGCACTTGAGAACCAACACTTCACTATTTATAATGTGTTTACCATCTGACACCCTATCGTCATTTAATATTAGATGAGATTGTGTTAAATGCTAAAACCTATAAAAAAATCATATTGAGGACACGTACTAAAATTTGCGCGTTTCAGTTTAAGGAATCTAGTCAGTCTACTGCACGTGCACAGCTCACGGTGACTAATAAACGGGGAAAATATAACTCAAATGAAACGACTTCATACTTTTATTAAAAATATTAATTATATTTTGCTATTATTCATATTTTGTGTTCCGATATCTTTAATCTTATAGTGCCGGATTAAATTACATTTCTTAACATTCTTATAAGGAACACTATTGTGATAAATAAACATTTACTCTAGATCAGGGCTGTCCAAACCACGGCCCGCGGACCGCATCTGGCCCGCGGCATGAATTATTGCGGCCCGCAGAATATTTTTTATCTTCTTTGTTTAAATACATTAAATGAGTAAATTATTTTTCTTGCGACGAAATTCAAATGTTTTGGATATGTATTCGATTGTGCCGCACACAACACTATTGATTGTTGTTGACAGAATTGTAAAAGACAAATTAATGAAAAAGTAGATAATAAAATAATGATACTTATTATACTTGTATTTTATTTTTATAAATATTTTGCGGCCCCTCAATGTATTGAGTCATTTTTGTTGGCCCTGGGTCCCATGTAGTTTGGACAGCCCTGCTCTAGATAATATAACTAGAAACACTGAGTTCACTATCAGATATTTAGCCAACTAATTTTGAGTTTTACTAACAAAAGAACGATATATATTAATTAATTAAATTTTGTGGTAAGTTTTCACTTTTCAGTCTCTTTTGGTCCTACTTCACAAGCCTACGTCTACAATATTCAATACAGATAATAATAACTATATTTTAACACGTGAAAAGAAATACTTGTACCTCTTATAATGGTCGGATAGACCACTGGACGACCATCAGTACTGTTAAATAGTAGTCCTACTGTTATGTGACACAAAAATATTTAAGTTACTTTAATTCTTTAATGATTTTAGGTTACGTCATTTTAGGTACATTTTTTATGTTATGGGGTATCAAACGGGCATGTAGTGCTACTGATATTAAGTGGTTACTGCAGCCATTACAGGACAGCCAACCTCAAAAGGACTGCAGTCCTGAGACTAGGTGATACTACCGCAGTTGAATCTTACACAATTTCTAACACTAATACACAAATTATCATTGACTCCTTGGCACACACTTCTCAGAAAGATTCAGATGGATGCAGCGAACACACGTATAGGAGATTATACAAGGTCTACAACATTCACTTGCACCATTGCAGATGTACTTGTATTTTATTTAGTAATCATTTTTAGTGTAATTGGAATAGTTTTTGTAATTTTTTCTTGCATAAACTGAATACAAACCAGCTGTTGAACAACAAGTTATCGAGATAAGAAAGGCTTAAATAAAAGGGTTATCTTGTACCTACTCCGAATTACCTATTCCCAGCTTTATTAGACATTTTCATAGATAATTATGATAGAGAATCTTTGGTAATTTAAAGCCAAATACTCATTATTTGATCTATGCATGCTACAGTTAACTGTGTGCCGATATGTATCTAGCACGTTCAATGCCAGTTTTATCCTGTTTCTACTTTAATGCTCAACGTTACTATAGTAGTAAAATGGATAAGAATAAATACTATTTTGGTCAAATACAACATCGCGAGTACCAATTTTATTTTAATAATATGTAGAATATAAAAATGGATTAAACATAAAAATCTGTTGCGTAGTTTAATAAACCATGTCAACATACGGACAAACGGGAAAGCAACTTTGTTTTATAATATTTATAGAACTGTGAGAAAATTCACAATCTAATTATATCTGTAGAAATTTTGTACTATTGAATTATAATGTAACTAGCTGTGCCCCGCGGATAAACTCGTGCTTATTTTTTTCTGCTCTTGGCTTCGGTTACCCGGCTCACCGCACCGCGCTCTCGTTATTACTCTGTTCATGCTTGGCATTCTTTTTTATCTATACTTTGTACTGTAATTGCTTCGCTCAAGGTTTGTAGAGTGACCGTAGATTTCCTATAATGTTCTTCCAAAAACTAACCATAAAATATAGAAATAAATTTGCAATGAAAGTGGAACTGAGATTATGTTTTTTATCTATACAAATATTTTTTATAATAGTTTGATATAAGTATATATTATATGCAGGAGTATTTCTATCTGTTTATTAAAACTTTTGTTTCTTTTTTCTATCTTACATAGCTATGTCATAGTATTCCAAGTTGTGTGAATATTTATGACATATCTGTGAAAGTTCGCTGCGAGCGCGCGTCTTACGATCAGCATAATATTGTTTCTCTCCGAGGAAATACCGTCGCGCTGACCACGCATATTGACTTTAACACAACTAAAGGTTGTCGTAATAATAACAGTTTTGAGTATACTCTTTGGTTACAGGCACATGTATGATATTTACATTTGACAACTCACACGGAAATCCTACAGCGATAATTACGTTCATATTTACTAAGAAAGTTGGCTTAAAAGTGGGTAATATAATCAAATAAATTGTTAATCTTGCTGTTTTATGTAACGAATATTATATAACAACTTATGACCATGGTATTAATAACAAACCCTAACCAACTCTCATATGGAAAAAATATTGTTTAGCCAATCAATTTCACGACCTCTTACAATGGTTTCTAGTACGTATATAATACAAATTTCGATTAATATTCCAATCACAATGTCGTTTTATTAAAGAAGTTCATGCTAATCACTGAATTTTTTATACATTATGTATTTGCTAACGAATTCATAAAAAAATATATTCAGCATTCGGGACTTCGTACGCATCAAATTACAATGTAATGATAACAGTAAAATAAAACCTAGAATTATGAACCTAATGCAGAGTTATATTAAATTAAAAAATAAATTTGTGTCAAATTTCAAAGCGGTCGTTCAAATTAGAGATGTTACTAATGTCATATACTGTATATGTGCGAATACGAATGTGCAAATGAGAATGTGATTAAAAAAAGGCATAAAAAAAGCTCAGTTTAGATTACAGATTCCACTACATAATTTAAACTTAAACATACAACGTATCAGATACGAAAAAAGATACGACGGATACTACTATGTCCACTGGAACGTATCAATGTAAGGATCGTTTAAGAATATCGAGGTCAGTCAAGTCATGACGTACTACAGTTCTGATCGATGACGGATCGGTCTAATCCCGTGGTCGTCAAACTGCGGCCCGCGTTCTGTTTTGTTTGGCCCGTAACATAGTAAACAATTTTAGTAGACAGTTATTATCAAAACTTATTTTGTATACGAGTATGTCGTTAATTAAATAAATGGAAGTACCCGGGACGGGATGACGGAGCAAAGCGAATGAGCGGGACCATGCTAATATATGTAAAAATAAAAACCTTTAATTGTCATTATTATGACCTTTAGATTGCAATCGAGTTCAATATACAATTATTAGTAAAATAATATTTAAAAGTGGATAATTAAACCTAAGTGGGCATTCTTCCGTATGAACCGAACTTTCGGTAAAGGAAAACATCGTGATGTAACCACAGCACGGTGGTAGGGTTTTTCTAGACTCGCCTGACTAGCTACCATCCTCAAGTTGAATATCTGTCTCTAAGCACCTATTGGTGTGTCCCGGAAACTGGGCGTGAGAGCCAGTCGACTTCTAGGTTTTAACGTGTTTACCGTCTCAGACCATATCATCATTTAACATTAGAACTTTCATCAAAGGTGTGGTTAAAACCTATAATGTTAAAAGTATTAAAAAAAAAACAATAATATATTATTTTTGTCAGTCAAAATTCTCATTCTCAGAGAATTATTTATTGACCGGTTGCACTGAATAGTTGCTCATTCAGCATATTGACTGGTGGAGCATTAGGAAACTTACGAGTGAGATTTGTCAGTTTTTTTTTAATTTACGTCTTTTTCCTTTAGTTTACAACGTTTTTCTACTCGCTATAATCTGCATGCTACTTTGGTATTCGCAAAACTTTCGCATCATTTGATGAGCATGCGAACGTTGAAGCGAATATTTCACAGTTGTAAATGCGAACATCCGTAGTTCAAATCGTATTTATGTTTATCGATCTTTGACATATCAGCACCCATCTTTATGTATTTATGTAATATATTTCATGTAAATATATCTGGAATCCAATTACAATATACAATCCAATATAAAATAGTACAAAATAACCTTTCAAGTATTAAAGTTTTTAGAACACTAAATAGCATAAGTTATTAATTTCCTACGGCCATTTAACAAAATGAAGTCGTCCAATTTACTTGAAATTATCCCGTACATACGCAACATGAAACGTGAAATGGTTTGAGCAGATTTATTTCATTATTATTAATGCATGAACATTTCGCAAATTATAGTAAAAGGCGGAGAGCAAGTTCTGGCAGGGGCAGGGGGCACCAGTCGCCACAAACTCACCATTACACTATTCCGTTGGTCTAGCCAGTCGAGGCTACGATATCGACATAACGTTACGTAATCAGACTAACCTACTCAACGTTCATCTTCTAAAGCCTCTCGAAAATAACCTCGTAAGCAGTAATTATGTAGTTTATAGCTCTTAGCACTGGACCTCTCGAGACTGTATTACACGGACTTTATACACTTTTATTCGAATATAAAAATACTGCTTTTTTATTAAAAAAAATACATGTGTATATATGCATACATGGACATACCAATGCTACATTTGAAATCCCTATATTGTCTATCAAAAAAACGAACTACAAAAACAAAACAATAAAGGCTACTATTAATTTTATTTTTACTGATCCATCGATAAATAATTTAATTAATGTATTTCAATATAATTTTTCACTAATCCTACCATTAGATTAACTGCGTAAATACTAGAGTAAGACTCTATTTCATATTGAAAGTAGATGTCGTCATCGATTACAAATAATAATAAAATATAATAAATGTAATTATTTATCATAGTTTATATAGCGTTATTGAAATATAAGTGTATATTATACTAGCATTATACTTAAGCTAATGATAATTAAACAAGTTAATATACTTAACTCTATGAGGCAGTTATGTGACTATGGGTTCATTGGTACCTTTATTATTCGTGCGAAAGTACCTACCGGGCATATTTTTTCGTCATATATAGAACATTTCAATATACTGTATGTCTATTAAAAATCTTCATAAATACTATTATACTTATTAAATAAGATCCACTGTTGCTATTTTTATTGTTGTTTCCAAACAACTTCCGGACAATAACGCCGACATATATATTCCACTAATTGAGATGTATCTACATTATTTTCAAATTACATGTTTTATTATACGATGTTATGAATATATAAGTAAACAGTGACTGCAGCCTCGGTGTTTATATTATTCTCAGTGTTGAGGTTGACATGAAAGTTTTTCTCATTGTTCATGATTGGTGGTACAGTGAAGACTAACCATTTTTTAAATGTTTCTTTTGTCTAACTTTAAATATAAATTTAAAAATAAGTGGTAACCGCTTAAAACTACGTTTGATGTCATCTTCTTATCCTTATCCCACTTTAATAAAAATACATATTACGGTAAAATATATCCTAGTGCCATCTAGTGGTGAAAAAATAAAAACGTTTTATATGAAAAAACACCAAGTGTGTCAACTCTCATGGTGATCTGTAAACGGTATTGGAATTTATCGATGTCAGACAATCGCTTTAAATAATAAGTTTTAAAAGTGGTTTTGGCTCAAATGTAGGAATGATACTTACAAGATTAATAGTGTAATAATTTTTATTATCACTATCACTACATACTATATAAAACAAAGTCGTCCGACGCGTCTGTCTATCTGTTCACGATAAACTCAAAAACTACTAAATAGATTGTAATTCTCTGTTCAGCAATAGATACAGTAATACATGAGGAAGGTTTAGGTATATAAATTGGCAAGGTTTTGTAGAAATTGATTGAAATATAACGATAAATGTTGGAAGTGTTGGAAAAAGTCAAGCCGCCTGGAAGCTTTCATTGAAAACGCTGCCTAATTATTTTTAGATATAACGAAACAATGCATAGTGAGGCATCCTCTTTTATAGATCTACAAAAAAGTCTGCGTTGGCATATACCATTCTTTTAGGGATAGCGTACTATCTACTAAAAATGGTCACATATCAATAATTGGAAGGCTATTTAGACGGATACGGTATTAATCCTTATCAAATTAAATACATTATTTACCTTAAGCATTTCATATACATAAGTATATATTTTTTATTATCAGGGCAGGACAGCGTCCGCCGGGCCTGCTAGTACTATACAAATATATACATACTATGTATTTATTGATTTATTTTACACTATAATACTATAAAATCTTAATATGAAAAAAGGAACTTAATCCCAAAAAGTATGATCAACGACGCCGGATTAATATCCATGTTTTCTTTTTATTATGGGAAGCCGTGTCGAATAACTTCGAGGACGAAAATCAACCCTCAGGTTAAGGTCAAGGAAAATATTGTGACACAATTAAGGTATATCATTACCAGGTAAGCAAGTTAAAAATCTATACTCATGTATTTATTTATGGTTTTCCGGTAGTAATCCTTGAGTATTCGGCCCCTATATAAACTTTGCGTGTTACTTAATACTTTACATCATTGTTACGTGTATTTAGAAGAAATTGTTGAAAGTTATTTATTATAATTAAAAACCTTTCACCTCGTACCCCTTCCCCTCGGATTTCACAGGAATTGAACTGTAACCACCGGGCAGTTTGTCGCAATTTTGACAACAATACTTAATATACGTGTCCTAGATTCGTCTTCTATGTATATAAAGGTACATAACTATATCATTGTTGAATCTTCACGATTCATTTTAGCAGAAAACGGGTTTACGACTCACGTGACTGATTGATTGCATTCGTGACATAGTCGAATAGGATTTTATTGTGGTCCAACATAAGAATCCATTTGGGTTTATTTCATGAATTCTTTTCAAATCTAATACCTTTATAATTCCTTCTATTGTTTGATCTGATGTTGGAAAAAAGCCGGATTTTTCCTTTACCCTTGCAAATACTACTTAATTTTATTTTAGCACGACAAAGTACAAGCACAATGGTAATCTGTTAAGTTGGTTGGTTAGAGTTAATAAATGAAAGAAATCCTTGATTTACCAGTTCATTTTTTTTGTGTTTGTAAGTGTACTCTTTATTCTGATTTGTTGATAAGTTTCCGAAGAACTACCTTAATATACTATAAATTGGTTAGAAAGAGTCTTGCAAAAATATATAAATTTATGAGTAATGTATAAATTATTAGTTTATAATAAAGTCATTGACGTTGAGCCCTATGCTTTAGATTCCTAAGAGAGATATTTAAGTTGTGTTCATTTCCTAACATATTACAATTATAAAAATTGACGTAAAGTATAAATATTATTATATACTATTATACTTACATATTAAACATTTTAAAAGCATAAATGATATTTATTTCTGTTAGCAGATACAAATCTAATATATGAAAATGTGTCTTTTCAACATTTTGTTTTCTCCTAATATTACATATATACAATATGCACAAACATATGTTAGGTCCGAGGCTGGAATTACCGACAATTTCCATGTGGCTGTAGGTTTGCATCAGGGATCACCTTTAAGTCCTTATCTATTCCTTCTTGTCATGGATGCAATAACATCAGACATACAGGAGGAAGCACCTTGGTGTATGCTATTCGCTGATGATATTGTTCTTGTTGGTGAAAATGCTGCCGAGGTCCAGAGTAGGCTGGAGAAATGGCAACAGAAACTGGAGAATTTTGTTTTAAAGATTAGTGGGATGAAAACTGAACATTTGTTCTGTGACTTCGGAGGTCCATCCAGTTTTTGTCATATTACCTTAAACGGTGTATTCTTACCAGCCTGCTCCAATTTTCGGTACCTCGGCTCATTAATCCAAAATGACGCTGGAATAGACAAGGACGTGAGGAATAGGATAAATGCAGGGTGGATGAATTGGCGAAAGGTGTCTGGGGTGGCTTGTGACCCACGAATGCCGTTGAAACTCAAGGGGAAGGTGTATAAAACTATAATAAGACCAGCCGTGTTATATGGATCTGAGTGCTGGGCTACGAAAGAGACGGATGAAAAAAGATTACATGTGGCAGAAATGCGAATGTTAAGATGGATGTGTGGTGTAACAAGGATGGATAAGATTAAGAATGAGTATATCAGAGGAAGTTTGAAAATAGCACCAGTGACAGAGAAGTGGAGGAGTAGTAGGTTAGCATGGTACGGGCATATTATGAGAAGGGATGAAAGTCATGTAACAAGAAAAGTTTTGAGTTTGAAAGTGGACGGATATAGGAGTAGAGGAAGACCGAAAAAGGTATGGATGGATTGTGTGAAAAACGATATGTGTATAAAAAGTGTGAATACTGAGATGACATCTGACAGAGGAGAGTGGAAAAGGAAAACATGTTGTGCCGACCCTACTTAGGTGGGATAAGGGTAAGATGATGATGATGATTACATATATACAATATAATATTCCGGAAGGTAAGGCGCCGATTCTCGTGTGCTTCGTTGGGCAATAAAAAATGATAAGGGGTAAGGCCAACCCAAAAAATAAGTAACCTAAAACCATCGTCGAGAAATTCCGCATCGAATGCTCTTATGCCGATACTTTTAGTAGTTTTTACGTGATTGAACCTCAAAGGAATGATATGGTAATGGTATGGTATTTTCACTATTTTACAGATAGAATAAGATAGATTACTTTTAAAGTTACTTATTGAGATGCATAATTTTGATTAATTATGTGTTGCAATATTCAATGTAGATGACATACAACGTATTTTACTTTTAAAATTATTGAAACCGATGCGAGTTCATAAATTAACCTGATGAGAGCACTCAACTCAATAAAACATGCTAATAATTTCAAATAGTGACGTATGTATAATTAAAACGAAAGCATTCCCCGTAACATATGATTTAATAACCGGAATTTAAATTTTCTATTCTTAAAATTCATCGTGACTTGTAATGGCCCACTTTGATTCCTATTGTGGTGGATATCGGTTATAATCGTGAATTATACAAACTCACTAATCTGTTACGACCTCCAGAAGGTCTACGTTGGTTGTTTGATGAAGAGACATGGTAAAGCGTGCGGGTCATCCTTTGCTTTGGAAGTGAAAGTGAATGAACGACGGAGGCTTAATTAGAGAGGAGACCTGTGCCTGCGCCAGTCCCTCTGACAAAGTCGCGCTTCACAGACGCGCATCGTGTTGTCTCATCGCCTCCCGCGCACACCAACGATCGTCCGCTTGCCGCTTACTAGCGCATCAGTGAATCAATCATCAAAAACTCAACAGAGGTACGCAGTAACATATCTCACGAAATTGTTTATAGTGATGGATTCAATATAACATTACACGTATGTGTCACTTGAATAAGTTGTGTTAAGATATTAAGCTAAATTTTCTTTCATGTCTTATATTTTTTCCTATATAAATTAAAGACATCTGAAAACATTAAATCTCATAAATCCAGTGATAAAGGGGATCATAAAGAAAATAGTAACTACAGAGTAATTTATTGACGGCTTACTTATTAAAACATTAAGAATAAGAAAGTATAGACGAGATGGAATCTTCGTTGATAAACAAAAATGTATATGCATTTTTAATTACATTTATAACTGGTGCACGTTGTTTCATTTATTAAAAAATAAATCTCCACGTTACCAATTATATAATTTAGTATTATAGTATTTTCGTACGCATTACATGATCCGGTGAAGACACAAGTTTCTGCACCGTAAAACATGTTTCTGATCGCCGATCTCTCGCACACCGAGTGGCTTTTCACGCAAAATTTTACTAACAAGGAGGTCAACGAAGCAGGTTCGCTTTCACAAATACAACAAAATAAATTCATCTCACGTATTGATTGTCCTCAAGCCATACCCGAGTGCATTAGTAAAAGAAAGCGAACACGTAACAGACTCACACCCATGACAACTTTCGTCAAAACAAAACGACCTGTCGTCAATAATCACCTGAGGCTATTTTCCGTGGTTACACGCACAAAGTACATTATATATACTGTTTAGTTACACGTAGTTACTCTCTGTGAGCGCTGTGTTCAAAGCAAATATAGTTTTATTATACGTACTTGTTTGACATTTGCTAAACTTGTATTCGTATTCTATGCTTATATCGTTAATAATAAAATACAAACCTTATTGTTCTTATTTAGAAATTATAAGGTAACGATCAAAATACGCGTGTAAGAATCCCTATAAAAGTACATATATATGTGCGTATCCGTTTTAGCACTGTCATAAAAAATACCGACGTATTGTTGAGCCATTTGGTATAATTCAAAATTTCTACACAAAGTATTAGAAATATCTTTTATATTAATTGAAAAACAAGAGAAAATAATGAATTTGCATAATCAATAGATAGTTGATTAATATTCTCATAGTAATAAATAAGTAGGAAGTAGCTATATCCAGTCGATTGTGCAAGATTATGTGACAAATATTACTCAATAGATATATGAATAATAAGTAATGATCAGCATATATATTCGTCTTGGTCTTTTTAATTTTTATAATACTTATGATATGTTAATTATAATTTAGATGAGCCGGCAATTCCGCCTGGCAGCTGCCGCATTCCTGGCTGTGCTATGCGTTGCTAACGCCCAAAGACGTCTTGCTCTGCCCGATTCCAGAAGTTGTGCCAACAGTACGTATACCTTAGATAAGTTCTATTCAATTTGAAAAGCTCAATTGTGTATTTATATACGTATATATAGTAGATAAAATATTCATTACAAACAAGTGATTAACACTGGGAAAACCAATTAACATATTCACAGTAATTTTTTGTTACAATAAAAAAAAGAAAGCAGATAGTCTTATCTGCTTATATCTTATAAGACTTACCATGTATTCCGGTGAAGCTGTGTCAGTGAAGGTCTGTCAGGTGAATAGAGTAGTCGGTTTAAAAAAAAATCATTTGCTATTCAGTGACTATTAACTTGTATTGTGTCAATTAGAAAAAATATATACTGAATTCATATCGTTATAATTTCTGCTGTTATGTTTCCTTTTTTCCAATATTTAAGCTTCAGAGGTTATGTTAAAATATTTATATATCTAACATTTCCTTTATTTGGATAAAAAATATTGCTGTAGGTACAATTTATTTTTGTATTACACATACTTTTATTTTCAATGGCATATACAAGAATTCTTCCTGCAACTACAAATATAACACTTAGGCTTAGAAATATCGTAACCATAATTTGTAATATGGGATACGAAAAATCTAAGATATGATATAAAGTGTATATAAATATCGTACATATGGTTCACAAGCACACTTGATATATTTCTTGCCACCTCTTTATTATGTCAACGCAAATGTTGAAGCGTGAATATATTTTTTTATTTATATTATCAATCTATATTTATGAAGAAATCTCGAATCTCAAGGTTTGTAAAGTTAAAGATTTGGACGATCCTTAAATAAATTCTCATATACTCTTTATTTTTTAATAATATTTTCTGATATAAGTTACATTCTTTATTGTGAAAATAGTAGTATAGTAATCGTTTCTTTAGGGTTAAGAGAAAGATACAGCGAGAGCTTTAGCTTGTCGACTAAATTAATAGAATCTTAAAAGTCTATATTGTCTATGATACATAATCTGACATAATCAAATATATATAGATCACAATCAGTTGTTCTTTTCTCGCAGTAGTTTTTTGTGTATTCGTAAAGATAAATAATTGTTTTTATTTTTATTCTTCGCCTAACTGACGACAACTTTTAAGTGTTAATTTTTAAATAAAAACATATTTCTTATAATTTGTATGTACAATTAAAAGTTATTACGTAGAATAATGCAATTAAAAAAAATCTAACATTTACGTTACAACGTAGGTATTTGAAGCAATAACTGATTGTAAGCACTATGGGAAAAATGAAACTTTCGCAATACTTAGGTACCCGTATGCAAGGAGCGGCGCCTGCCATGCGTTGTCAGTGTTGTCATATGGGAGCGTAATAATAAAATCGCGATCACAATCGATCGACATTCATTCTCCTCGTGTAATCTTACCGAACAAAGCAAACAAAGATCTTTGTATGTTATATGTACATGTTAACCATAGATACGAGTAAATTTACAAATATGGTGACTATCGGTTGAACAAAATCGCTGACTATGTGCTTTTACAAACTTATAAATAGAAAAAAAAAAAGTATTCCGTTGGAATATGATGCAGAAATTAAACATTCGTACATACTATTAATATTCGAAACATACTAGTAAATTTACGCTTTTGAAAATTAGCCGCCATAAAAATTAGTCTAGTTAGATGATTTCAAAATCCGCCAGAGGATTCGACCCTATAGTATATTTAGGTAAACGTTATATTAATTAACTACCACAGGTATAAATGTATTTCGTTTACATTTTTGGTTTGTTTACTATCAGTTTTTGTGTATTATACGATTTAACAATGAAATAAAAATAATGAGGTACCTTTTTCAATACTTTCTCTTTCAAATTTAGAAGTAACGACGAGACGCGAGACGAACGCTTAGTTCGCTTGTGTAGGTACTCACTGATGCTCACTGACATAATAATTATTACTTTCTTGGGTTGGTACGTAGTGCTGACTGTTGACTTCGTGTCTGCCGTAGGCAAATAACACGTTTCGTTGGTTATATAATTCCACTGCCACCGGAAATATCCATAATATACACATTCGATAAACATAACTGTAAATTTTTATTGACTTTTTAAAGTATTACATAAATAATATATATATCAAGAATATATACATAAGTTCCAAATAGTAAAAGTTCGCAAATCTTTAATCAAAATGTATGAATATAAAACAAAAATCAAATGTAAACAATCAGAAAGATGAAACTGGGAGGTCTCGATACTTACTTTCTAGTTACAAAAGAAACGCTTCATTTAACGACCTGACGATAGGCCATTTGATTATACACCGTTTTAAAACGATAATGTCTTGTATTATAGTGAGAGTTTTATTACAAAAATATTGTTAATGGGGTATTAATTACAGCGTTATTATTTAACAACACGTGGTCATAAAGAATATTTAATTAGTATACTGTTATGACATAATCGAGGATCGATGTGGGTTCCATACTACAGTGTACGCAAACTTTCGGTAAAGAGAAAGATTCAGATGCAATCGTGAAATGGTGGTAGGGCTTTTTCTTATGTTCGCATTTCCAGCTCGGCAAAGTTGAAGATAGTCTGTCCCAAGCATCTATAGCTTTGTAAGTTCATCCATATTTGAGAGCCAATTTCTCTAGATTAAATCTGTTACATCTTCGGCCACATTATAATTTAAAGTTAAATTGTGATCAAACGTTAGTTAAAAGAATTATAAAAAAGAGAATTCTTCAAAATCCATTTTAAACAAAATAAATCGTTTATTTTTTCTAATTACTATTACATATCTTTTCTTCTATATTAACGTATCAGTATCTTACGAAACTGGGGGAAAATCACCTTTCAAATAAAATAAAAGTGTAACTGTAGATTCGCATAACTTTTTTCTACAAATTTCCCCAATTTTCTTAATTTTAATAAAAGTACTGTGGTAATGACAGAAAAAAATACAATTATGAGGTAATCAGTTTTTTCATATTATTATTATATTTAGGTGAATATGGTTAAATTTTAAAATGACTCTTTTTTTAAATATACATTAACGGGTTAAAGTAAATTACTGGGAAAGGTTGTCAAAATTGAAAGAAATTTGTTATAATGATTGGAGAGAGTACTTTGATGAAAGGAGTAAAGAAAAAGGTATTTGGTATAAAACAATACAGTGTCAGCCTCTTCATATACCTTGGTTTAACAAATGCAATTTAAATCGACAATATGTCAAAATAGCGTTAAGACTTCGTTCAGGGCACTATCCATCGGGAAGTTTTGCACATCTAATGAAGAAAGCGGAGTCACCAAACTGCAATTTATGTGGCAAAATTGATGATGTGCATCACTTATTGATGGAGTGTGTCAAGAATAGCATTGAAAAAGAGTCGTTGATGAGAATTATGAATGTTAATTGCCAAGACATCGGTATTTGTCACAGCATTTTGGCAGAACCCTGTTCGGAAGAAGCAAAGATGTTGTATGACTTTGTAATAATATCTCATCAACGACTCTCCTGTTGAAGCTCGAAAGAATGGGGAACAATGGGGCCGATATATTCAATAGAATAAAAGCTCCTAAATATAAATAAAAAAAAAAATCATTACATCAACATATGAATTTTAACATAATAATTTAAGCACGACACATCATTCCCTCATTAATCATTCTAATGAGAGAATTATAGTGATACAATGATAGAATAAAACAACTCTTAGAAGTGGTGGTATATAATTTCTCTTTAAATAGTTCTTGGAAGTATCTTTTTTACCTTCTAAAACATGTAACCTAACATAAAAATATTAAATAATTACTTTATTCAAATATTTAGTGGATGAATGAATTAATGTTTAAATAATAAAATCTTTTGCGTTAAACGACAATGATGATATATATCCATTGACAGTGTTGTCAACTATTCAAAATTTATAAACGCGGCAACTAATAATCAAATTAAAATAGCCTTGCAAGCGTTAATACCATATGGGTGTATATTTTTACACGGATAAAGAGTTATTCTTAAAACGAAATTTTAGACGAGATTTTAGTTGTAGGTGTTTAATTTTTTATTTATAATCTTGCGTTATTTGACCTTATATTTTGTAATATTGGACTTGCGTAATATAGTCTGGATAAACAAATAAAGTGGAAGGGAAATACTAAGCACGAGTCCCAAGATATTACAAAAACTCCTTTGGAATTTTTAACAAGAAGACCGTCTTGTTAGGACTTTCACGTATTCACAAGACATATTGCAATAATTATCCACTACATAATGTCAGTAACAATCTCCATTGAAACCCAAATACGAAATTTTTGCTGTGTACTTAATAAAAGGGATATTTATTGTGGAATACAATGTTTTTAAAGTAACTATTCGATATATAAGAAAAAAATCAGAATTAATGATATAGTATTATTTTAATTAATATTGAGTGTACTAGGACATGTGCAGGTATAATTTTCAGGGTATTAGTTAATTGCCATTTTTTTCTAGAAATAATAATTTTAAGACTATGTATGGTACTAGTAACTGTAGTGGTAAACTTTTCGTAAAAATATAAAAGCTAATGACAAATTATTAATAACGTCATAAACTGTTTATGGACACGATTATATTAATTAATTATTTACAGCTACGATTTCAATATTATTATTACGAAAAAAATAAATTTACTACTAGTAAAATATATAATTTACAAATAAAATAGACGGCTATATAATTACATATATTTTGAGTTAAACTGTTAAGATCAAATCGAGATCATGCTTAATGATTTATGAATTTTGTCAAGTAATGACGTTCTTGTAACAGTGCGGTTATACTGACAGGGAATTGGCTGTGTGAGAACCGGCACAATATAAAGCATTGAGCAAGACGGTAAACGACAAGAAGGTAGAATAGATACAATTTCGAAACATGTGGTATTGTCGACATTCATACTGCATTAGGTGACATGCTCTTATGTATTCGAATATGCAAAGTTCTTCAGAAGTTCCGTTAGCTTACTCACCTACAACCTACGTAACCAAAAGTTGCATCACAGAATAACAATAGTGTTTTCTTAAGTCCAACTATATAGTATTCCATAATCTTTTATAATTAGTTATGTAACTAGGAAAGACGCCAGAAAATAAATTTTAGTGATTGAATTTAGTACACAATATACTAAATATGTATATAATTGCTTTAATATTTGTTCAGGGGTACGCCATTCGACGTATCGCGACGCTCGTGGAATTCTACACTCGTATTTCTTTAGTTGGGAACATGCTCCGACACGGAATTTGGAAGTCGATTGGCTGGACGCTAGAAATATATGCCGAAGGCACTGTATGGACGCCGTGTCATTGGAAACACCACAGGTCAGTGTATTAAAGTAAGCATAAGCTTTTCAAATAATAAACACAAAGTATCCTACTCGCAGATTACTAAAAAAATTACAAATTGTATCAAAAAAATTGTATCATTAAAAATAAATGATTATTTTGTGAGCGATTACAATAGAAACAGGATATGCTACCATTAGAATAGTTTAGAACAGCCTTGGAAGATAAACAACAAAAAATTTTTTACGAAGTGACTACCGCTATTGGCCTGACATGACGGGCCTTCACAGCTTCACCGGACTCCACAGAACAAACACGTAATTGTTAATAATATTAAACCGGATTCTGCCGACGGAGTCATTGTCTTGACATAACAATTTCTTATTCATCAGTTATATAGAAGAAAGAGGTTGTATAATAAAAAGTTCTGATTGGTTCGAGATCGTCATATACGAAAATGTATCCGATATTTATAAAGATTTAAATAACTTTCCGTTGAAGTGTTTTTTTTTTATAAATAAATCTATTTAATTTATACTCAGATGTACAAACACCATTACGAAATGAATAAAGTGGATGTTGCAAAAAATATTTCATAACCAACGAGTATTAAGTATATACCAAGGAGATTGGTTGATATTGCACCATGCAGAAGTTTAATGTTTGTGTCAAGGTATAAAATACATATCACCGAATGTAACAAATATCACATCTACTTTAATTGTAGTGTGTACACAAATATTTAGATTCACGTACAATTTTGATGTTGCTCATTTATTTCTCCATGCAACATGCTATATTCACACGTTTTCTTCTTTCTTCGATTAACAAAAGAATTTGTATATAAGATTTTCACATTGTTATAAGCTGTTTAGGTTTTGTCTACTATTTTCCTGTTTTCTCTATAATGAGAAAAAACAAATTATCTCATTTTATTTTTATGAAAGTATCTGGCTAATCAAATATAAGTAAATGAATGTTAATTCTATATTGTTTTGACTGTGCAAATAATACGTCGGACATCGCAGTAACATAGATACGTGATGATAATATTGCACGCATTTATATTCATGAGGATTGCTTTGAATAGCTTTGTAGAGCGTTGAAGTCGCGTGAAAGGGGTGCAATGGCCGAGTGCGTCACTGCGATGCCGCAGAAGGCAAGGGGCCGGACAAGTGGCACAAATTCCTCCTGCAGCCGTGTTGCCCACTTCTAGTGCCGGACACGCACAACGGACGTACGCTTCCCGACGCGCGACGTTGACATTATAGCATTGCTTACCATCAATATAACATAAATGTCATGTTGTATCCAATAGCAAAAAAGTTGTTTTTTAAATTCTAAGATTTCATGGTTTTTAAATAACTAGCATTCGCGTTTTATTCACATTATTCTCATAGGACCGTTGTTCTAAAAGATTGTCTACTTTTGCACAAATCCTAAAGCCCGCAAATTTCTTACTTCTTGTAAATAATGTACCAACATATATTAGGTTTATACTGAAAGTACTGTTACGAAATAATGTTTTATTTCTTGTTTACATAAATATATCTCAAAACATATAATTTAACAGACTATACATTATTAGATAGTATATTCTCTCAATTTTTGTAACTAATAAAAACATTATGATTTGCTAATATACATAATTTTTATAGGAAAACGAGTTCATAAAGCAGAGGATTGCCCGTGGTAATATCCGTTACATTTGGACGTCTGGCCGTAAGTGTAACTTTGCCGGCTGTGACCGTCCAGACTTACAGCCTCCCAATGTGAACGGTTGGTTCTGGTCTGGATCCGGAGCTAAGATCGGCCCGACCACACAACGTAATACCGGCGACTGGTCCTACACCGGAGGGTACGGGCAGGCTCAGCCCGACAACCGTGAAGCTGCTCAAGTAAGATTCCTAATAGAATTGTGTTATTAACACGATGTTTCTTATCGAACAGGCGAAATTCCTATGTAAATTAGAAAGTTGTTTGCGGATATCTGATGATTCGTTCAACATTCTTAGTAAGTCGTAAACATAAATCAACACAAGTAAACTTAATAATAATTTTTATACAAAAATAAACCAGTTCTATTAAAATTTACTGTGTAATCAGATATTAATAATAATAATGTTTTATCGTACAGGGAAACGATGAATCTTGCTTGGCGATCTTGAACAACTTCTACAGCGACGGTGTCAAATGGCACGACGTGGCTTGCCATCACGTGAAACCATTCGTCTGTGAAGATAGCGACGAACTCCTCAATTTCGTGCGCTCGCGTAATCCCAACTTACGTATTTGAGCAAGTTATAAAATAATCATCACCTTTTTCGCCTTCTATCGTTTTAGATGGCTGACATTGTACAAAAATGGCTAATGGCTGTCTACATTTAAGTTATTTATTATCTAATAATTATCTTTGTTCAAATTTTTCTCTTTTATTTGCATCATGATAATCGTATCTGATTAATTGTAAAAAAAGAACCTTTGCGAAAATTATAATATGGAGTCATCAAAAAAAGGAAAGTCATTGAAAACATTACGTATGTGAACCGAAAATTTAACATGTATTTTTACTAGGTCAGTCATCCTTTATTATTTTATATATTGATATGTAATCGAGTTTCTAGTTAATTATTATTATATTGCACAAATATTATTTATATTTTGTAAAAAGTTTAGCTTTTGCACGCTGAGGATTAACTTGTAAGATTTAGATTAGATTAAAGGAATTAAGTTCTACGAATATCTTTATTTTTATAAACGCTTTCCCACTAAACTTTACTGATCGACAATTTAATTTAGAAATATTTTCTTTTGTGTTTGAAACATTATTAGGTTTTCCATATCTCTGGAATGTGTACAGTTCGATATTCCTTATACATCTACTAATAGCAGTCGTAATGGAAATAAAGAGGAACCAAATTGTAAGTAAATTATAGGTACACATTTCACTATATATCAGAGAACGATTAAAACTGCATATTAAAGGTTTCAACAGAATCGTTTAATAAGACGTTAATACATATTCAGATGAAATACAAAATTCATAAACTATAGTACATAATAAAAGCTTATTCAAAAAAATAATATTTTTCACAAATTTCATAATTTTACAGGAAAATCAAAGCATTAATTCAGTTAATTTTAACACTCATAAGAGTACAAACCCTCACACCGTAAACACAGTGAAGGAATAACATATATATATATATATATATACAAAATCAATTAGCAGTGGTATACACGTATTTTCATATATTAATTATTTAAACAGAAAACTTGTCACATTTTCAATATTCCAAGATTACAGAAATGTATAGAATACATTTAATACGGCGCGAAAATTTAATTTTTACCTAAAACTATTTTATATTCAAAGATGTAAGTCATACAGTTAATGTCTTCTAAAGTAAATGAAATATCTTCCTTCGTCTATAACTTGTAGTATATTGACTAAAATTATTTAAATCATACATAAACATAGTGGATACAGACTTTGTGTTTCCGTCGGATTTCACGTGCATGTCGAATATTAACCCCTCGGCTGACTTTTTAAAACCCACATCTGCAAAATGGCGGATTGCTTTTATTTTATTTTTTATTTCACGAATCATACATTGTTAATTTCAGGGTTTAGTAAAAAAAGTACGTAAAAGTGAAAAAACAATTTAAAACTTCATTTTACACATAAAATAACAATTTTAGAATACATATTTTGTTGTTTTTCAAAGTTTTGTCAATCAAAATCAGGTATTTTTTTTTAGTTTATACTGCCAACAGTCTGTTGACCTGTGCCTCATGAAGTCTACATTTGTTTGTATGGAACTTAAATTTTTACGGTTTTGGACAATCCAAGGGTTAAACGAACTTTGGTTTTAAATAACTTAAGATTTTACACATAATGTTCTCGAATTTTATAATATCGAAATATATATGCTATCAATTATTTATATCACGTGACTGTGTTTTCGTATCTCTGAATTCACTACGTTTGAAAGTGGTTACTGCACCGCGTACTCTACTCTGAGCTACAAATAGCGTACTACGTGCCGTATACTGCATGCAGCACACTGCACACTGCGTATTACGTGCCGTATACTGCATGGAACACACTGCACACTGCGTATTACGTGCCGTGTATTGCATGCAGCACACTGCACACTGCGTATTACGTGCCGTAAACTACATGCAGCGCACTGCACACTGCGTACGGCGTACTAATGAGTCATGACGCATGCGTCCTCCTGTGCCCAATACTAACACTATATTTATTAATCCAGGTTTTTAATTTATAATTTTTGAAATATTCGAAGTCTAATTATATAAATACGAATTCATTTATCAAATTACTAATTAAATAATTAATTCCATATCATTTTTACTCTTATAATTATTCGTTTTACAACAGTACAATCATGAATAGAAACATATTAAAATAACCTACTCTTAACAAACTACAATTACAAAGTCATTAAACAAAACATAAACAGAGGCATTTCATATATATTAAATATTCAACCATCTTATTATTTTATATTCTAATTAAGGCACACGATTAATGTCATATAATAGAATGAAACCAACATAAAAAGAGTTTTAGTCACACGATACTTATAACTAAAATTTATTACCATCGGTACACATCACAAAATACAAATAATTACAAACGAAATATATATTCGTGGCAAGAGAAAACCACACGTCATAGAATTTTAAAAGTATATTAGTACTTACAACTAAAATTAATCTAACTGAAGGAGGGTGACAACATGTGATCTAATATTTGTATAATTCAGTCTTGATAACACTGTAACGGGTAGTGATAACAATGTATGTCAATGAGTTGGCAGACAGGAGAGATCTGTGAGTATGGCGGAGAGGAGAGGCTTGTCTCTCAAAGCGGCGACGAGTTCGGCCTCGTCCCAGAGCAGGCGCAGTTTACGTGTCCTCCCTCCGCCCGCCCGGCCCCCCGCACCAACACGGATAGCGCCGCGCGATTCCAACAACGAGCACGCACTCATCATCTCGCTCATGTCGAGCGCACCGATATTACGAGCCTCTGCCACTCTATCGAAATCAAAATAAAAAATGATTGTCTGTAAAGTCGGTTTAATGACGATAATTTTACAAAAAAATTGCATACTTTTATGAATTGAATTATTTTCACTGAATTACCGATGGAGTGGAAGAGAGATAGATGCGTCACAAACTGAACGCTTAGGCCGATCCGCCTCTCTATCGCTTATTCCGCGCTCTCATTTGCATGCTCGGCTCAGGCGGAACGTGACAATGAGTCATGCTTTTTTGCGCGTGCAGCCGGCGTTCATCGATTTATAAGATCAAAATACCATATTACAAAATTATCTCATCAAAATACCAACAAAAACTCCATGGAAAATTCTAACAAGGGGGCCACGATCTTGTTAGAACATTGATATTATTATAAGACACTTGTAATATTATTGCCTACTTGACAATGTCAGTAATAAATCCAAAAGATTGGTTGCAAAAAAATAAAACGCAATCTAGAAGTTTTTATAATGACTTTATCAATAACTTGCTTGTTACTATTATGTTATCATATTATAGAAGTTCTAATATTTATGAAACTCAGTTATATAGTCTTTTCATTAAATTAATGCAATAAAATTGGAAATTATTAAAAAAAACCATCTTATCTTAATAATATATTTTATGGTAAAGAGGAAAAAAACTGAAAACCAGTTGAAAGCAAAATATACTTTGCTAACGAATTTTCCTTGTAAGTAATTTTATCTGCATCGAAGAATTCGTAGTGTTCATAAAAAAAATGTTAACTTTAACCACTTTACATTAAATGGAGATAACATGATATTTTTTTTAGATATGGACTAAGTGTCTAAGCAGTAAAACTAAAACAAAAATGATCGCAATCCAACCAGTAGCTTTCGAGTTATACTAACTTTTTATAAACGTCGTGTAATTTCCCCATAACTATATCCTTGTTGTTCCCTTTAGTCAACATTAGCATCAGACTGCACAGGATTAATTTCTGTTGCATCGGGAATCCTTCGTCTACATCTGTGTCTATCTTCCTGGCTCCGCCGTACACATCGTTCAGGACCTGGAGAACTTCCTTCAGTTCGACAGTCACCGTCTTGTCCTGCATCATGTTGTCTATGGATCGATTGTCCAGAAAATTGCTGCGTTTCGCGAGTTCAATCACTCTCCGGCCTATATCTAAAGCTCTTCTCATGTCCCCGGAAACAGCGGCTATCTTCGCTATAATTAAATAAAAAACAGTGCCATATAATAATTCGGCTGTATTATATTAGTCATTATTGAATTAAACTGTTGTATCAATGACCTGTTTAGTCGTCAGTTCATAGCAACGGTACCTGAACATTAAAGAAACATTTAAAGAACCGTTTTATGTTTCATGGAACCTTTCATTAAAACGAGAACGATTAGAAATGAATAACAGTTGAATTTGATACCGATATAAATGTATGTTGATATCTGTACTATAATTATAAAGTGGCGAAGTTTGCTTGTCTGTAGAATGAAATCTCTTGAAGTAATCATCAGATTATAAAAATTCTTTCACTGATCGGTAGCGGTGCTGTTGTATAACATTTTCTGTACCGTTACAATCGATCGTTATGAATATTTGGTATATGTAAATATTTGAGGACCATATCAGTATATCGATTCAATATTATATGCTGCAAAAGCTGTATTAGAGTTGAACTCTATTGAGTACGTTATATAAATAGAGGTATCACTCGATTTTTCAAATCAACGCCTCTAACCTTACAAGTTATAACTAATATCTGCGAGCTGTAGTCGTGTATATATGTTAACCCCCTCAGTTGATTTTTTAAGACTCAGATCTCAAAATAGCGGCTTATGTTTTTAATTTTTTATTTTATTTTACGACATTGTACATTGTATTTTCGTGGTTTAGTAAAAAAAAGTGCGTACAAATGAGGGGGAAAAATATTTTTTACATTAATATTATAATTTGTTGTTATTAAATTTTTTGTAATAAATCTGGTATTTTCTAAGCTTATACTGCCAACAATTTGTTGACCTGTGCCTCATGAGGTCTACATTCGTTTGTATGGAACTTAAACCTTTATGGTTTTGGACAGTCCAGGGATATACATTTATTTTAATGAAATAATACTATAGTACACTTTTTGCGTCTAGTCGCCAATATGTTGTCAGTCGCGAAAACCTATGATCCAAAATTATATAACAGCGCCATCTAAGTGATGTATGCCATAACAAATTACTTAGAAATGATATCAAAGAAGTGAAAATACCTAGATCATTAGTGTGTCTCAATTTACTACTACGTGATTAGAGACAGAAATATAGAAAATTAACTCTCCCATAACTGACTTGAGATTGGCAGAATTCGTATTTATAAGACATTGTTTTATCATGCTAAGGTGTAATCACCACGGTAATTCGTTCCAAAGTATATTACATGTATTATATATAAACTATTCGTAAACAACTCACCAGCTAACATCTGTAAAGCGACTGGTGAGAACACATTCGTATTGTCCTCTTTAGCTAAAACCGTGGTAAATATTTTGATAATTTGTTCTTTGGTGTACGGCGCAAAGTGCAGTGTTTGCGGTCGAAGGGAACATCGAGCCTGTAATCTTGGTAATGTCCTCTCGGTGAGATCCAACGCGTTCGCGATTCCGATGAGAACCAAGCGGGAACTAGCCAGCGCTGGCCATTCGAATATCGTGTATAAAACAGATTGGCGTTTACTTTCCAGTTGATCGATCTCATCTAGCACTAAAAGTCTGAAATGTTATACAAATAGTTAATATATCTCTGTAGGTTTCATATTTTAATTACCAGTATGTACTAAGGGTGCAGTTTCTGACTTAAGAGAACAATTTCCAGGACACATACAGACTATTACAAAAAGTACGATAAAACTTTTTAATAACACAATTATTTTCATACATATAATATTTAGAAATACATATACATAAGTGGTTAGCATGTTCGTACACCGTGTCGATTGACGCGGGTTTAATTCCTTGCGAATGAGCCGGAGTTTTCGGTGATGAAAAACATCGTGATGAAACTGTAGCATGACGGTAAGGCTTTGTTTTAAGTCCGCCGTCCGCTAGCTACCACCCTCAAGTCACCCTCAAAATTTGTCCTAAAGCATCTACATACATTGTCTTTCACCAGCTACACTTGAGAGCTAGTCCGCCTCTAGGATTAGCGTATTACATCGTCGTTTAACATCAGGTGAGATTGTGGTCAAACTCTAAAACCTATTATATATTAACAAAATACTTCATATGATAACATTCAATATACACGACAATCGTAGTATTTCAATAAATTTTAAATAAAGTTATTTAAAAAAGGTTCGCAGGAAATTTATAACTTTGGGAGACATAGTAGTAAAAAGGTTGGGAGCCACTGGTATAAGTAGACGCGTAGTTATCTTTTTTGTGCTAACCCATTCAAGGTTATTGAACTTTCAAATTTATAGTCATAACATACCATGTTATTGTAAAAGGTTTATTTTTTAATTTGCTTTATAGCATTTGCGTGATGCAACAAGAAGGATTGTTTTTTATGTGTAATTAAAGTATTTATTTACTTTTGTAAGATTCAGTGAGGTAAAAGAAATAGAGTCGATAAAAAAATATTCGATGCAGGTGCACATATAATAGTCAACCTTTTGTGAAGTAATTCAAAAACCAGGCTACGACTAACGACGCGTGTTCAACATACTTAACACTGATTAGATATCTCAAAATTCACTCAACAATACTAATGGAATGCTATTAAATTTGCATGTAATTGTTAGCGTCAACTCGTGCGACATACATCATGCGATTACTGTTTCACTCAAAGCTATAACATATAAAGTGTTTTTACATAAATAAGAATTCTAACCATGTATATATTGTGCTGGTTAGCGTACAGTAACTAGTAGTATTGTATACACTTCGTTTGACTATCCTTACCCAAGTTCCGTATTTCCGAACTCGGAAGTAAGGAACAAAAGGTAACATTTAATTTTTTACGCTAACTAAATTACGTTCTTGCGATATTACAGTGATATAGAAATCGGTATATTTTGAAATAAGTTAAATATGACAGTTTAGGATTTTACCGTCGTGTTACTTCCTCTCATATTTAAAAATAATCAAAGCAATTTTATGAAGAATTCCTATTGACTGCTTTGAGAATCACTGCTTCACGATTTAGAAAGTTTATATCACAAGGAGCATGAGATTATATTGTAGTTTATATTTTACATGTAAGTTTAAATTATGTTTGCTTAAATATTTGTACTTCAATCGCAGCTTAAATAGCAAAATGGATTTTATTACAATCTGGCAAAATAATTGGTTGGTCATGAATATAGGATACTTGTTTTCTATTTATCACCTAACGAAAATGGCAGATAACAGTTAAATATACACATATATTTAAATAAAGAAGATAGATAAGACTTCGATCGTTTGTAAATTTGTTAAACAACTTACACCATTTTGTGGTTCTTTTTCAGATATTTTTCAATAGCAGTACAACAAGACGTTTCAGTGGACGCCGCGACCCGTAACTCCAATTCTTTACATATTCTTGAGTAGATACTGTTTGCAGATTTCATCATTGTACAATTTACGTATACCTGTTTGTAGCACGTTTTTATCTATAAAATATTAAAAAAAAATTACACATGTTTGATTAATTATACCTTGACGATATATGTATATTATCTCGACGTGAACGCAATTTACCTTTGGCAAGTGTAATATATGTGACAGACACGCTGTTTTCCCTGTACCCGGCTGTCCGGAAATATATAGAGACGCAGAGGTTTCATTTTCAGCGTGTTCAGTCAAAAAATTTTGAAGCCACTCAATTTCTTTTTCTCTGCTTGTTAAAGGTGTTGGAGTTATTTCATCGCTATAAAAACCAAGTTTTATTTTCTTTTATTTACACAAATTCATATATATTTATTCTACACATTATCAAACAGTAAACTATGCAATTATATAATCAAAGTGTACACAGATATGTAACAATGAATGTTTTCTTTATTTCATATATTTAACAAAGTTATCCCTAAATATCTTACCTGTTTGCTTTTGATTGTGAGATTTCATCGGCACTTATATATAATTTAGAGGTTTTCGTTGCTGAATCAATTTCTGAAATATATTAATAATTAGATTAAAAAAAACGCAGAGATAAATCATACGAACGGTACAAAAGGTAAAAGCAGTCAAATGCCAACACTAACTTATCAGGTGAACTAAAAAATAAATCAAATAAAACAGAATATTCATTTCACTGTAATTCAATAATAGAAAGAAATAATAATAAATGCGTGCGAACCCACCGATGTAGCTAATATTTATCTACACGAATAGATAAAATTGAAGTGATTGTTTGTAATAGTCAAAATAACAGCTATTTACTAAATGGATATCAAAGTATATAAAAATAAATAAATTTTAGTGTGTCTGTTTGTTCTGGTTAAACTTCGAAACGGTTGCACCGATTAAGACGGGACTTTCACTGGCAGTTAAGTGATATTATAAGGATTAACTTAGGCTACTATTATTTTAGAAAAAATATTAGGATTCCCCGTAATTAGATATTATTGTTTATAAAAATCTAAGGCAGACGAAGCCTGCGGGCGGCTACTAATACATATATAAAATGTCTTATAAAATGTGTTCTTTTATATTTCGATATCAATATATATTATAAAACAAAGTCGTCCGCCGCGTCTATCTGTCTGTCTCGATGTTCGTCATAAGCTCAAAATTACTGAACGGATTGTAATTCGGTCTTCACCAATATATATAATAATTCACGGAGAAGGTATATTGCTCAAGATCCTTTTGTAAATTGGTTGAAAGAATCGGAAAAAGTCAAGCCGCCTTAAGCGTTTCATGCACATAAGTATATATATTTTTATTATCAGAGCACGACAACGTCCGCCGGGCCTGCTAGTTAAATATATAAAGACATTACATCGTTTGTAACATACATGTCGTTTGTTAGTCGTGGTAGTCGAGTGGTTGGACCGTTGGAATGTCAACTCGGTGTCCGCAGGATCGGACCCAGACATGTACAAACGAGTTTTTGGAAATTCGCATATATTAACTAATTTAAATTGGTAAAACTATCGACTGACGCTAAAGAGAAACATTGTGTGGAAACCTGAACCTGATAAATGTTGTTGTTGTCAATTGCGTGGTCATTATGCCCATAAATTCAATCGGTAAGAGCCATATGCCTTTAGGGTCATATGGCCCTACTGTAGGTTTCTTACAAGCCGATGTTAATAATAATAGATGCCGCTTGGTCATTATTTTTTTTTATTTTTTTCAATATACGAGACGGAAACAATGAGAAACTACCACAGTTAAATGAATAAGCAACATCTTATGTTCATAACCAAATCTACGCTAAGACTTGTCGGAAAGTAATGTACTTACCATTTTGTTTCTTTAAATCATCCTTTATGTGCTTTTTGAGTGGTTTTCGTTTCACAATGTCATCATTCATAATATTTGAAATATCATTATTTTCATCAATTTCCTTATACTTTACGTATGTTTTTTTGCGCAGCTTGAAAGGTATACTCTGTTGTGTGCTCATCTGAAACATAAATAAGTAATGAAAAAAAAAAACAATTAAAACTCTCCCGTTTCAATTTTTGAATTTAAGTACGGACCTTCAATTTGCTTGACGGTGTAAAAATTCTTCAGGAAGAAATGCTCATACAACAATGACTGGAACTGTCAAATTCATGATGAATAGACACAACATTGGAACGCACTTCATGTACAGTAACATTCATGAACGTTTTTACTGCTGATGCGCGATTTTTTTTAAATCATTTAACATATTTCGTTTCATTTTATACATCTACTAGCAGCATATACAGCAGGTGCAATTAAAACGTACACTACAGAAAATACCTGATCGAATTCGAAGACCATAAAAATCCATACTGGACCACATGAGAGGGATGTATTATAATAATAGAATAACAAAATACTGTTAAAAACCTTATAACTTTATTGCAAATACACACAAATTATACTTAATAATAATTATTCAAGATTTCGCAAAACATATAAATTAGAAGTATATTAAAACAATTTGAAAAGTAAACATATAAATAACAGAGCTTTCCAATGTAGAAAATTTCCTTCAAGACAACTTACATAAAAATTTACACAAAAATATAAACTTATTCACATTTGCTAATGAAAATAGTATTATTTATGCTTGTTTAAAATATAAAAAAAATATTTATTGCTTAATTTTGTTACTGTATTATTATTTTCTTTTGTAAAGATTCCTGACATTTAAATTATTCACATATTTTTCTAAATGTTCTACATTAATTTATTATACATTTCATGAAAGAAAACACATAGCATATTAATAATCAATAAGTTTGATGTTACAGTAAAAATATTTTTCAGTATAACTACATGTTTGTTAGTACAAATAGAATTTATAAACAAATAAAACTAAATTTAGAACACTTAATAGTAGTAGTAAACTGTAGTATATTCAGGTGAATCTTTACTAATAATAATAAGGATAATACAGCAAAACTTATTATGATGCGACTATGAAGTTAAATATTAGAATTGTGGACAAAGCTACATATAGCTATTAAAAAAACAAAACTGAAATAATCCCCTTTTATGGCGAAGTTTAAGGTTTTATGTTTAAAATATGGGCTCATTATAGTTTGGCTGTGGTGCTTATTGATTGCAACCGCGGTAGGCTGGCCTATCATTATTACTGTTATTATGACACAGTACAATTCTATCTCAAACTTATCTCTGAAACGGTTATGGCGATTTTGACGGGACTTTCACTGGCAGATAGTTAGTGTTATGAGAGGGTAACTTCTATTTAAAAAATAGAGTTCCGCGCATATACGATAAGCTTAACAAGTAGTTTCCGGAACTGCACGAGCCCTACGCCCATGTTTGTACTGAACAAACATTTTTTTCATAAATTTTAATTTAATAATGTAAGGACTTATGGTATAAACTAGAACAGAAATTGAATTTTAGAGATGAGTTAAATTTAAATGGTTATTTCGTTTTTATTTCATTCCACATATTATTCCTTATATATATACATATATCGTATATATATACACTACAGAAAGAGGAATAAATATAGGTAAATAACAAACAACAGTAAACTTTACAGTAGTTTAGAAAAAACTGTAACTGTAACATTATGATATACATTTACGACAGTATAGCTTAGTACAGTAATTTATTTATGAACAAATAATAATAATAATAAAAAAAACCATCATTAATATTCATCAGAATCATTAAAATAAAAATATTATGAAAAAAATATAGATTACAATATTCTATACAATTGTTTCAAGTATTTCTCCATACAAAGTTGTATATATTTTACAAAACAGTAGTTGCAAGTTGAATTTTCGAAAAGCCAATCATATCTTACACATACTCCGAGAAAGGAACCTAGGTAGGTCAACCAAATTTTAAATTTCTTTCTGCAATAGTGCATTAATAAATCGTTCAGGACATTCTAATCTATAGTACTTTTCAAAGATTTTTATACAATATCAATGCAGCGACAAACATATTTTTTAACAAATAAATATGTACGTATTTGTCCACAGTAAAAGAGTAAAAGTGGAAATGTATGGGGTTGTGTCAGGTTCGAAATCGTTGAGATTTTTAACTTAACTAGATAAGATTATCATCAAGTTTTTTTTTTACATTAATCTAATTTAGTAGAGATATACATGAAAAACAACTTCAATTGTACAGTATGAGAAAATTGCAAACCATAGGATACTCTTTTTAATTACCATTGTTTCATTTTGATTATGTAATGTTTGGTACATTTTAAATGTTTGTTAAAGCTTGAGGTTTTATATTTGAATTAATTTAGTTGCTAGTCAGCATTATACCATTATTTTGGAACAGATAATCTTAACAGCAGAGAATTGTTTCACATTTTTATCATATTAGCTTAATAATATAAGTTGGAAAAAAAAATTATGGCCTAAACACCTGGTGAACGAAGTGACTCCCAATTCAATGTTCGCTCTGAGCTTATAGAGATAACCTTCGCAATAAAGCTATAGTTTTCTGGTAGGTAATACTAGTCCATTTCTAGGCTTAGTTATTACTATATTGAGTTACAACCTTAATAAACATCAGCTGAGATTCTGGAGGAATAGTAATTATTAAAAAAAAAATTACATAATCACACTATTATAATTTTGAGATATAATAAAAGGAGTACCCTATTAATGAGATATTAGAACCCACGTCACAGGAGGGTTTAAAATTAATAAAATTACTATATCAAGTAAAAACTCTTTTAACATGTCTGGACCATTTTATAAGCACATACTTGCATCTCGTAAAATATACCTCAATTTTTCATTGGAATGTCTCTTGTAGTATTGAACTTTCTCATCATGCCCCAGTTAAAAACAAATGTAGAACAAAAGAGAATAAATCATAATAATGTTTTCACCTTATAAATTCAATTTAAAAAAATTATAAGATTAGTTATAGCTTATCCTTATTGTTAAAATCATTCTGGGTCTGGTGAACCATGTTGGACATATTTTTCATAAAATCATATTGTCGCTGTGCCTTAATCCAAGCATTTACTTCCAATTGTCTAGCAAGTTGTTGAGATATAAAGTCACTTGGTGCATTCATTGTAGGAGGAATTGATTTCATTGTTGATGTAAGTGGTTGCCATATTCCTGTTAGTTTGTTTGCTGTCAATGGTTTCACAAGTTTCGGTCCTGGTTTAGATGGTCCAGGAGAATCTTTAGGTGATTCACTCTTTGATGTATTTGCATTAGACACTTGGGTACTTGTTACTTGATTTGATTGATTTAAATTATTATCTATGGTAAGATTATTTATTTGTTTTTCTTCTGCAATAACCAACTTAGGAGAGGAACTAGGTGAACGGGTTTGTGATCTTGGAGAAGGCTGTGTTGGACCTGGAGAAGCATGGGAAGCCAACTGCATATAGTTAGGAGATGACACTGTAGGGCTTACATTGCTTATTGGTTTCATCTGATTCGGTTTGTTCAATGTTTCCACCCTACTATTATTTTGGGTAATATTTGGATTAATTTTTTCATGTTTCAATTGGTTCATATTACTAGTTGATGGGATTCTAAGAGGGCTGACACTGGTAGTCATTGGTCTACTTGTCATATTAGGAAAAACATTACTGTGCGACATTGATAATGATAAGCTTTTTGAAGGTAAATTTTGTTTCTTTGCTAGATTTGCTATTGATTGCATAGTCTCCAGAGCCTTGTCATAGGTTTGTTGAGAAACTAATGGATTTGGAACATTGTGGGGTGTAGACAAATCTAAAGCTGTCCCAGTTTTATTTTCTACTGAAGTTACATTAGAAGCCTTATTTACTGAGCTAGTTAATTTACCTGCAGCACTAAGTGATTTTGGGGTAGCAGGTACAAGTTTAGGAACTTGGGTTTTAGTTTTTGGTAATTTTCCCTTTTTATCACATTGTAGAGACTGTAGCTGTTGCTCAAATGTTTGCTGAAAAGTAATTGGGGCTGCAAAATTACCAGACTGTTTTGCTAACTTTGTATCAGCAATAGGTTTCAAATTAGGTATTGGACCTTTAGCTGATGACTCAGAAGTTTTATTTACTGGTTTTGACTGTGAAGTAGATGTATCCTGTTTTATTTGTTTGATTTAATTTCATAGTCAGTTGTCCCATCACTTTTGTTTTGCTTTTTGGAATCAGTATCTGGTAATTTTAATATTTCTATGTAATTGTGTACTGGAGGACTAGGTACTTTATGAGTTGAAGTATTACTAGCCACAGCTAAGTTTTTATTAATTATTCCTTTTTTAGGATCAATATTTATGGTATCTGTGGGACTTCGATCTAACTTTTGGTCAGTTAAAGTGATAGATAATGATGAAGGTATGTTAATTTTACAAGAATCAAATAATGACTTCAATGGATCACCCGTAGTCGGTCCTGGACTTTGAGTACTAAGAGATGATTTTACTTGAGACAAAATTTTACTTCTGTCCATTGTTGGGTCACTGTTATTAGCTAAAAGATCCATTCTCAGTTTATTAACAGTTGAACTCTTACATTGAGATGATTGTGGTACTGGCATACTTGGTTTTAAGTCAGGCAATTTTTTAGTGGGTTGTTTTTGAGAGTCCACAAATTTTGATGCTGAATAAGGTGTTTGGGGCTCAAATTTTGGTATTTGTAATTTTAATGGGGAAATTGTTTTAGGCCCTACTGGAGGTAATTGTCCTGAAGGTAGAATATCATTAGGGGATTTGCGCTTCGGAGAATTATTATTCTGAGGACCAGTAACAATTCTTTTAACACCAAGATTCCCTAGAACTTGCTGTTTCTGATTTGTTATTTCTGGTTGTTTACATTCTTTGTTATTTACTGAATTTATTAGAGTACTATTAATAAATGAAACAACTTGTGAACATTTTGGTGCAACTGCAGTTTCTTTTAAAGTGCTCAGAGTATTAGCACTATTGATTTGATTGGATGTAGAAGTAGAGACATTTGGAGAATTATTAATAAAATCAGTAATTTTTGCTTTTTCCAGTTCAACTTTCAATTTTTTTAGTTCAGGTGTTGATGATAAAGTATTATTCTTACGTTTTAAGTTATCAGATAGTTTATCTTTATCTTCAAGTTTAGATGGAGAACATTGAATTTTAGATATTGTTTCATCTACTGAAGTTATTTTCTCCTCAGACACACTACTCTTGCTTGGTGAACTTTTAAGTGGGACACAATTACTTTTTGCTGTTAATTCAAAAGAATTGAGAAACTGTGACTTTTCTACATCATCATCTGTTTTTTTAGATGTTGAGTCCTCATTATTCTCTAAGTTCTTATTGTTTATATGCAGCTCTTGTTGATCATTCTTATTCAGTGTATCATTGGTTGATTTACTAATATTTTCATCTGGCATAGGGCTATTAGCTCCTGAAGAAACTTCAGAACCTTGATCAATCAAATTAGGAGCAGGACTACTTACATTTGTATCTTCAGTTGAAGCAGGACTAGATTTTCTTTCTCTTAGGTTAGAACCTTTTCTCTTAATATCAAACAGGACGATTTCTTATTGCAACATAATCAATAATTTGATAAAAGAATCTCATTGGTTCATTCCTTTTCCAATTATATATGTAAGCTATATCCATTAAAGTGTAATAATCAGGCAATGGTACTCTTTTATATAAAATTCCAATTGCACATTGGGTGCTGTCTATGTCAAATTTGACACTAAGGAATTTTTTTAGATGACTTATATTAACAACCGCAGGGCATTGCAAATACCTTCTTGTTGATACAGGCACAGGTTGAGGATCACTACTATCTGATGACTTACTTGATATACTATCTGTATCTGTAGCATCTGCATATTCCAATGAAAAAGAAATAACGTCTTCTGGGCTAAATATAATTCTCTCTGTATCTTCTCCTCTTTGTTCGGGTGTAGCCGAAGCAGCAGGCCCTGGTCTGGAGGCATAGAATTGTTGGCGCCTTTCCATCTCTTTTTGGAAGAGACCAGGTACAAGTTTATAAACAATGTCTTGAAGAGCTTTATCCAGTTTGATGTTAGGTTTAGCTGAATTAATCATCATTTCACACACGGGACAATAACTTTTTACTTGCAAATGTTTTATAATACAGCTACGACAGAACGAGTGCAAGCATTCTACAATCGTTGTTGCGTCGATATAGTAACCACGACATAGAGGACATGTTATGTGTTCATTAACTTCGCCTAAAAGAGTTCTTTGAGGTACAACAGCACTACTAGTGTGATCAGCCATTTTCACCACCTTTTTATCAGAGAGTTTGTTTGAAGTAACCATTTTTACTAATCAGCGTCACAATAGTATCAGCAGCTGTATGTTAATTTCTTTCCGGCATACACCACGGACACAATTATAATTGACAGATTATGGTTGGTTTATCACATTTTGGAAACAAATATCAATAAACTTTTGAGCAAACGTAAAATAAACATATGAAAAACGCTGACCCGTGAACACGAACAAAAACAATTACCATTATACTATAACTACTATTATTAGGTTGGTAACACTGCTAGCCATTTTCTACTTACATGAACTGTTTGTTTTGGATAATTTATATCTTGTTAACTTCTTTCAATTGATAATTAAAAGCGATTAGTAAATAGCTTAATCCCTTACCTTGTTAAATATGGACGTTCACGACATAAATTTGAAAATAATTAGAACAGTAAACACACGAAATCTAGCACTCGTTTTGGCGCCAATCTGTCAGCTGCTGGCAATGTTGCTAGTATGATTCAATATAATTATTATTATAAAATGAAGTCTTTGGTGATAATTTCTAAAAAAAAAAATCTAAAATAAAATTTACAAGAAGCAAGAATAATTATTTTCTTACTTCTAGTTATTCATACCTATTTTATGTATAATTCTGACGTCACTATAACTAATTACTTACTTAAATCAATTACTAAGATTAAAAAAAAATCAATTGAATCTATAAATTAAGAAATAAAGTGACAGAATCTAACTTCAATCATAATTCTGTTGCACTGATAGATGTATATCGGGTTTTCGCCATATATTGATATTCAAAAAACATCGATTTTTCGCTTTAAAATTATATTATTCGATATATCAAATCATTCAACATAGAATAGAACATCAATTTATGTTATCCAATAAATTAAAACTGTATGTTTTATATAGCCCAGGGGTTAAAGAGATAGTGCTTTTAACAGTGAGATATAACTACCCAACAACCTACGTCTATAGAATCTATGTCTATTATGTGTTTATGTATTAAATGTATGTTACGTGAAATTAAACTACAAGAATCACAGATTTCCGTTGCACTTTGTTAAAATATGGCGCTTAACATTGCATCAGTAATAATTTTACCAAAAACTAATAATTTATTTATAATTCTCACCACGGAAGAACTTCTTTCTTTATTCCGTGGTTCTCACCAATCTTTTTGAACATACTAAGTATAGATGTACAGAACACAAAGTTCCATAAATACAAATAATATTAAATGTATAACATTGAGACAGCTTAAGGATAAATAAATGCAAATTTTAGTTTTGTGTAATAATAATTAATCATAAGAGAAACTCTTGACTGTATTATGCACAAGCCCCAACTTGGTCTACATTCAAAGCGTGAAGATTGACGAGGCCGGGGACTTGTAGCTTTATATTCGTAGAAATTTTAATCATAATTTACTTTATAGGTAGCAGCATTGGTATAATAAATGTCTCAAAAAAGAAGGTTGCTAGGTACCATATGAGGAATTCCCCAAAGTGTCAATAATTTTACCTCGATTGAGGATTTTGTATTATATTACAACTTTCGATAGTACACCATCAATAGGCAAATAAGGAATAATAATTAAAACCTCACCTACAATATTATTGCAAATGGTACTTTTTGAAATATCACATATTCTTAGATGTTACTGATAGTAACTCTACGTAAATATAGAAAAAACATGTGTGCGATTTATAAGCAGTAGAAGTGAAACCTTCAAACAAAATTTTCATATCCACTGTAATATATTCTGTCTTATTTTCTCGCACGTTATATTCTGCAAATCTGATATGATGTGTGTATCTCTTCTGGATGTCGGCTTTCGTTTCATTGACTTTCAAATCACAACTAGACTAAAGACATTTTTACTTCAATAATAATTTCATGAACAGAATAACCATTAACCTTATTGCCTGTTTACTATTTCATTTGTTATTTAATCTATAATGATTGTTTTAAACATTCTTTTAATATAAATAACAGACTACATTACAAAGACTTTGTTTTGATATGATAATTATAGAGACATACGTATATTATTTTCAATTCAATTAAAATGTTTAATGAAAGACTCTTGTTTTGAAATTTGTGTATCAAATCAAAACCTGTGAAAATAATATGTATTTGTCACCTAGTACATACAGAGTTAGATTCCTCTATTAATAATATTGTTTTTTTTTTTGTATTGAACGTTGTTTTTTCCTTTAATTAGTAATATGGGGAATCGCAATATTATTCTGCACAATTTTGTGAGGTATAACGTAGGTTTTAGGGAATTTAAGTATTTGACACGGGTAATGCTGTTAGAAATTTACCTATTTGGTATTCGGCCCTCTTTACAAATTATTGCTGGCAAGCCGGTCTTTTATCAATTTACGTTGAGTGGTGAACGTCGCTTCAAATGATATCGTGAATTTAAAATATAATCACTGAATATACTGCAACTACTGTAGTCTATACGATAATCTTTTGCCTATAAGAAGATGAGAGCTAAGGTATTTCTTGGTTTTAACAATGTATATTATGTTTATTTTGATTACGAAAATTACTATACGGTACGACCGCGTTTACATAAAATATTGAGTAAATTTATAAATGATTGTTTATTTCAGTGGCGTAAGAAGCGTATGCGAAGGCTAAAGCGTAAAAGGAGGAAGATGCGTGCGAGGTCCAAATAATCGGTGAGTAAGAATTATCTTCATTTAAAAGTAAAGTAATGATTAAACTGTATGAGGATACTTTTATTCACCTCGTATATATGAGGATACTTTTATTCACCTCGTATACACCCATGCCTAGTAGTTACATTAGATTTTCCAGCTGTAACATACGTGTGAAGTATGTATATCTTGAAACTTAAAATGTTGTTTAGTATTGTAGTTGTTACTTTGCCTAGTTTTTGATTAGCGGCTATGGTGGGTTTGTAAAAAGGAAACGCTTGATGGCTATTCAATATTTTCAAATTTGATAACCTCAAAATAAATACCAAGCATGGCTGTATATTATGTTTGCCTTTCACGTGTTCAAACGTAGGCTTAAAGTTACGTACAAAGCATATATAGTAAATTGTTCTTATTCACCGGAGATGGGTTCTTCGTAATTATGACGCGACATTGAAATTAAATGCGGATTGATATTTTGTATAAATATATCTGTTTCAATATATAATAATAAAATCAATTTATTACGAAAAACTCTATAATGTATTACTATTTTTATTTAAATTCTGTGAGGGTTAAAGTAATTTAGTGCAAGATAATATTTTTTCTTGTCTTGCATATTTTAATATGACATTCAGTTTTGTATGCGTAGTTTCAAAGCACATAAGGGTTACCGGAAGGAAGTGTTAACCAAAACTGGAACGGGCTTATATTTTACTTATTTTGCTAATTCTTTACTACAGAAGCAAAATTATTCTGAAACCAGTCAATTAAATTCATATAGATTATAGTTTCTTATAAACTCCCACGCATGAAACATCCTGGTTTGTACCAAAGACCATAGCCACACATGGTAACTTGTCTTTCAAAATATTTTTACCTGTAAGTACTGAAATTCCGAATAGGGAAAGTTAGTACTGTATGTTTGAAATTTAATTATCTTTATATAGGCTGAAAAGTATTTTAGGTAAATGTCTACAATTTCGTTTGTACCATAGCAAATCATTTAACCACCACTACTTTTGTTTATTTTTAACTTAAACGTAACGTTTTAATCTACTTTCTTTAAATTTAACTTAATATGTTCTGCAATGTGAGTTGTGTAATATATATATTTATAAATGATTCTTATTTTTTCCCATCTGCATTTAATTAAGTATAATAAGACAACTATATAACATTTTAGAGATCGTAACTTATTTCTTGACCTAAGAAAGTTTTAAAATTGGCTTTACCCTTTTTTACTTCCATATGAGACTTATTAAAACCAGCAGTGCCTGTGGCTCCACGTATATTTATTATGTACTAATTATTTGTAAAGTTCAACTTAGATTTATTCACATTAAGTTCATGTGAGCACAATCTAAGTATTCTTAATCTCATTCTCAATTATTTGCATTTTAAACATAATGCTTATTGTGAGTTATGGTTAAAAATGTGTAAATTGTAAGCGTTTTAGGGAATCCTTTAAGTCTGTAGAACTGTTTATATATAACAGTTTATTTTATGAGAAAAATATAGAAATTGTTTTAGGTTTATTCGGATTTCTATTATCATCATTTTGCTTTTTTGGTATCTACTGTATCACAATGCATATTAAAACATACATGCATATATATATAATGTGTAAAAAAAAACCCTAAAATTTATTAAGTAATTCTTAAAGAAATTCTTTAGTATAAATATTAAAATCATTATTCATATATATTTTTTAGTCTATCAATTTGAGAATGTTATTTCTAGTAAAGAATATTTATTGGTTTATAAGTTAACTTTAATCCAAAACTATACATATTTTTATTGATAATAGTTATGTAGATACAGAATAGATACACACTTGCCATATATACAATTATATTAATTAGTAAAATAGTATTTAAAAAAAAACAAAAATCCTCTGAGGCAGAGATTCTTTTTTAATTGAAAGTAATCCAAAGAATAGGAGGGAATATTGATTAAAGCTGTCTCCATCTGTCTCGATTATACAATATATAAGAGACAGACTAAATCAGCATACATGTAATCTACTTACTATTTTCATGTTCCAATAGATAGTTATTTAGCCTAATATATTAATCCAAGGTATTTTTGTTACAGGTACTTGAGTGCTGTTCGTAATTTCTACTTCTGCTTGCGTGTCAAATAAAAAATATTAAAAAACGTTTGTGTTTTCATTTTATTTTTCTGTATTTATGTACTAAGTATTTGCGTTAAAAAGGTTTGACCCACTTACATTGAACTAATTACATTAAGTCAACATTAACATTACACATTGATGGATTTGATGACTGCTACGTATAACAGAATTGTATCATGTTTATGCATTAATGATATTGTCAAGGATTAAGCGTATGCTCCAGGTCTGATTTTCAGAATAATTATTATCAAATGTTTGCTTTAATGTTTTGTTGATTCGTCTGTGGGAAAATAGAGCGAAACAAGCTCACTGAAGACTAGAAGATAGATGTGTGAATCTTTAGAAAATCAATTGTCGGTAAAACTAGTGCAATAAATGATTCATTTTAGGAGCGAATAATGTAAAGTTACATATCTCCTGGGTCATCTGAGAAATTATAGTAAGGAACAACGTTTCCACCAGGATTTAACAAGTGCTGGAAAAAGATGTCTGGGTAGATGGGACCTCCACATAGTGGTATATACTGTTGGTCCTTTAAATAGTTTTCCCCCAAAAAAAATTAGAGCTTATGACAAGGGTTTTAAGTTTTATAATTTTCTTTTTCTGACTACTATGGAGTTTAATGAAATACTAAAACCACAGTAATTATTATTATCTACAATACAAAAATGAATCGCTGAATGTGTTGCTAAGCTCAAATCTCGAGAGCACCTGAACCGATTTCTCTAATTCTTTTTTTAGAATATTCCTTTAAGTACGAGGATGGTTTTTACGGAGAGAAAAATTTAAAAAATTGCCTGAAAAAATCTAGAAACAACACTTTTCTATACTCCCATACAAACTATTCGTAATAATACTTAAAAGTCAATTTGAACTTTAATACCATTCCATAAAGTTTAAGCGTTAGTGGAGAGGTTACGGGAAGGCAAAACAATAAATTTTAATGTTAATATTTGTCAATATTTACACGATGGTAACATTGTATAGCGTCCAGAATAGCAGAAAAAGTATTAAAAAAAAAACGATTGTTAGGCGGTACTAAGTTCGCCGGGTCAGCTAGTTAGTAATAAATTCGATATTTAAGAATAATTTACATTTGTATTGTTACTGACTTTTTAATAGAAAATGAATATTTGAAAAAACTAGAGCAAATCTTTCAAAATTATTTGTAGTTTCGTAAATTGATGGCATAGAAGTATTTAGCTTATCTTCGAAATTCATTCTCTAAAAATCTTGAATTCGCATTGAAAGACTTCCTAGTCTATAAATTACGTCCAACTAGCATCGACAAATCTTCAGAAAATATTCCTCTGCATCAATTATCCAACTAACTGGACCAGTTAATAATACATCATTTGGATTTGTTACCTGTCGAATTATCACAAATTCATTAGTCTTTAGGTATCTATATTGATATATTTTTAAAACAACATTGAAATACAAAATTTCGCGTAACAATACCTTCCGGACGACAATACGTAAATGGTCTAAAACAGAGGTTCCGAAACTTTTTTTTCTTATAGACCCCTTTCAAAATTTTACTGTTTCCGGTAGACCCCCTACAGGTTCAATACTACCATATGAAGTTTAGCCAACATTGTTAGTTCTTCACACGCTATCGAAAATAGACCAATTTTTATAGACCCCGCTTACTAATTGTGCACCCTTATTTCTTTGTCACGCCAACGTACACCCCCCATCGAATCTCTCCACCTGGACCACTTTCGGAATCACTGATCTAAAATATACAGTGCTCAATTTCAAAGAACTTTCACTTCAGCTACGTGTAAAGATTATACGCATAATTTTTATTTACCTAATTAAAAAGTTATAGCAGATATTAGTAAAATAAATTTTAAGTCATGTAACTAAATTTTTGGAACAAGTAACGAAATCTAAATGTACAATCACAGATGAACCACAGATTAGACGAAATTGATTGTAGTATTTTCTGCATTACGGATTAACCACAGAATAAAAAAATGTTTCTTCCGAAGAAATGTGTTACATCCGTGAGATTAGACAACAAAGAAGGTACTTATATAGATGCTTCATAAAATCACTAGCAACTATTACATGAATTTATTTACTTGTGGCTTTGGGTACATAAATAAATAAAACATACAAGTCCGCTCTGAAAATAGATGCGCAGAACACAAATTTAGGTATCAGTGGGAAGCCGAAGGTAGAAGAGGCGAAGTATGTTCTCCCGTGCGTTTTCCTCGTCACTATAGGACTCGTCCGGACGGTTGGTGTGAGTGCTACATCCATAAAGGAAATACAATTACAATAATTTTTTACTGTACAGTCGCATACAAAATAATTTCCTTAGTGCAAGTTACATGTTATTGCCATTTTCGATCTTTTTTTGTATTTCTTGTTGACATTGGTTATTTCCGTTATTTTTCTCTTAATTGTTACTGATTGATATTTGTTATTATTAAAGGCTATCACCTCGATAAATTCTGTTTGAATGGAATACGTTGTTCCCGTATAAATAAATGTTTATTATTACTACAGATATATTTAATTTAGAATAACACTATTGTAGCGACCACAGAAGTAGCGACACACATATACCTACACAGTATATGCTACAAAATATACCCTACAGATAGAAACAATTACTATATAAGGCGGAGTCATAGAATTATGAAACAGCTTGTACCGACTGCTCGCAGCTTTGTTACTTTATGGGCGGAGCATTCATTCAAAGTACTCGATCATCCAAAATTCATCAACCAATCAATATCAAAGTTAAAAGTGTCACAAGTAATATATTACAAGTTCTTGTAAATTACGTTTATCAATAATACGAGTCTACAAACCGTGCTACAAACTCACAAGATATAAAGACATTTTATATAATTTTATGTGGACTTTAATTTTAATTTTATTTGGATAATTTGAATATACAAGACTATATTTGCAAAACGATTATCCTGTCATATTATATGTCGGTAATATAGAAATTACGGAACCATAACTAGGCAACTAAATGTTAAAAATAAAACGGTTATCAAATAATTTGATTACGCATGTTGATAACCAATTTTAAAATCACCGGAAGCCATCCTACTTTTTCGTCAAAAATTTATAAGCTAGAAAGGTATTTACGATAAATAAAACTACAAATACAAATGTGAAAAAGCACTTGTGTTACAAGTGATACCACTTGTGTCTTGTAATTTTGATGAAATCATTTTTGTAAAACTGCACTAATTTACAATAGGCAACTTTTGTACTACAAGGCTTGTGACATTTGATAAACGAGTACTGATCGATACTTACTTTATATCTAGGAGTTTGGTACTTTTTTGTATGACGAAAGATTAAAAAATATATATCGATGACAAAAATACATTTTGATGTTTATTGGTTTATTTAATTAAAAACTACATATAAGTATATATATATGTGTTCTTTTTAAATTTTATAAATTAGTAATGACATTTTTGGGGCATTGCGTGAATTTCCTAATTGTTTTTAGACAGTTTTAGAACAATCGACAATAATGGGTCGTATGACTGGCATCAAATGGGAAAAAACAACACAATGTCGACCAGTGCACAATATTATTTCATCTGATTTTCCAAAATACACTCCTCAACCTTGGAAATTTATGGTACGTATAATCAGGACATGCCGAGTGGTCACTCCGAGCGCCAGGGTTAAAGGGACGCTGTCTATTACGAATAGGCAACATGTTTTATTATAATCTTAAAAATTTTCTTAGATATCCTTTACTGTTACAATTCGTTTCTAAGTCTGGCTCCTTAAAAAGGATGACATCATAGCCAAATCCAAAACGGAATTTTGCTTAGGTCACACAACAACAGCGCACTGGTGTACAGTAAAGTTGTTAAAAATGGACGTTATGTGTCAAATTTTCCTTTTAGGAAGGACCGTCACGAGTGGGATGGTTATTATCGTATGAATATCAGAGAATGTGGCTGGATGAAAGAGAATTGTGGAAAAAGCGTATGTACCCCGAAAATACTACGGTTAATGTCGATGTTGTGAAACGCTATGTGCTTACTTTCAAAACTGCTCATCAAGTTTCAAAACCGGAAAAAAAGAAAATGTTTAAAATGAAAAAGTAAGTACATACATTTATATTTGAAATGGACAACTACTGGGTATAAGGTCAATATTCGTTATTATAAGATACAATAAAATTGAGATATATATATATATATAATGAAAGTAAAAACAATATATTGTAATTAGAGTACTATCTGAGCAGTATCAGTGTATACATCTAGTTAAATAAATAAATGACTTGAAAAAATTACAGATTCGAAGGTGTCGAAAGTAAAACGGCAAGTAAACGGCCACCAGGCGATAAAGCTATGCGTTCAATAAAAATCAATAGTAAGCCCGAAACCATGAATTTGGATAAATAATGTACTTTTACTGTATTTTTGTCTGTAATAATATATTACATGAAAACTCATATGAATATTTATTACATGTGTAACAATAATCACCAAAACGAACGAATGATACATTTCTGCATATTAAAAGACAAAAGTCAGATATAGCGTTAACCCGGAAAAATAAAGCGGTAATCACAAAATGTAAATAAAAACTGAAAACGGCACTTGCATCCATTGTAAAATTAGGTAATATTAGATATAAGTATGGTGTCAATAGTTACAGAAATAAATATCTTAGAATAAATAGATATTGTAATATAAATTTCCAGTGGATTTAAACATTTAACAAAAACTTATTGTTAAATATTTTCTTCATTTTTCTTATAACTTTTCGAGCCTTTATTCGTTGAAATCGTATAAGGCGGCTTTATGGTTTACAGTCACTGTACATACATACAACGTAGGTTCGAATACTTACAATGAGCGTGAGCTTTCGGTGAAGAAAAATATCGTAATGAGGCCATAACATAGCAGTAAAGCTTTTTCAAATGTCCGCCTGGCTAGCAATCACTCTCAAGTTGATAAAGTGTAGCTGTAGGTACAATCAACACCATCTACTAATACGTGGTCGGTAATCATTTTACAAGTTGACGATGATAGTCAACTAGGAAAGCGCTATAAAAATCGCCATGCCTTAAACCTGACCAAGGTGCCTTATAATGATATATAATGTATTTGGTATGTTATGGCCAATATAACCGTTGGATCCTTGTTCACCAATCACAGGTATGAGGAATCCTAACTCCAAACCGCGCGCGTACATTATGTACATTGCGTTGCAGCCAACATAATAAAATAATAAATTGTACCTCGACCAATTTACTCGTTTGGCGGAATATTGGTACTACACTACATTAGGAGTGATTAGGAGTTCGCAGGTTTTGAAGACTGTCGTTCTCATATAGTATTTTTTTTATATTTAAAATATACGAGATTGTATATCGTTCTCTGCGCAGCTCAGATTTTAATGTTCGTTTACTTACTACTTAATACAAGCCGCTTCGTTTACGTAATGTGAAGGGGAACAGTTTTTTTTTTTTCCCAGATGACAAGGCACCCTATGCTCTTTTCTGTACCCCTGACAAAGTGTATGTGAAATGACATCGGTTAAGGCGTGCAAGCGTAACAAAAATTCATATTTATAATATTAGTAAATTATATGCTTAGTGATAAATTTATGATCTAGACCTTGGGCCATTGGTAATTATTTCCGTGATTAGTATTAGGATCCAGCTAAGCAACACAGGCTTTTGCCTTTGACTGATAAAATGGTCGAAATAAAATTTCGAGTCCGCTTCCACAACATAGTTTTCAAAAAAACGATTAAGATTCGAACTAATATTTATTACACTTTATTGAATAATTCTGGTTTGTAAATCAAAATAAACTTCGTGATTTTTAGTTCATAATCATCTTCATTATACATAGTTCTTCTGTTGGTGTTTGTCTCGAAACTTGTTCTAAACGACTGGACCAATTTTGATGATTTTTATTTTGTGATTAAGTGGATCCCTCGATGGTTCAGATTTACGTTTCGAGCCAGTAGTCGCCGCTGCAATTGTGTTATAGCTTTTTAGGGTAGGACAATGTCTGCCGGGCTCACTAGTATTAATATATTTGTTTCATTCAGTTGCACAGTGTATTTTTTCTTATTCAGTCGGACAATGAGGCTGTTTATTAAACTACTGTGAAATTTTAAATGCAATAAGACCCAATTAGCCTATCTTTGTGGCATTTTGAAACACAAGGACTAATTAACCGACTTACTAATAGCCACCTTTTGAATCATAAAAATAATAATAATAATAATAATGTATTATAATTTACTAAAGAGAAAATAATTCGACAAATATGTGGTGTAGTATTTATTTACATTTAAAGGGAGGGTGTTACCTAAATAATGCCAAAATTGTACGGCTAGTTTATTGACTATTTTGAGGAATTTTATGGGCCTACAACATAGTTAGTACGAAAAGAAAAGGAATGTTGTTCATTAAATAAATCTCATTTGATGTCATGAAATTGTCATATTTTGAACTTTTTGTTATTTTATCAGAGAATTTACATGGTAGAGATAACTTGGGACTTAAAAAAAAACAATGATACTTATCCGAATCAGTCAAAATTATTATTACTAAATAAAACTGTTATGGATTTTTAGTTGGTTTCATAAAGTTTTATGGTTAGGTATTAACAATTTTTATTAACTATTATGATTACGAGATATCGCGATGCTTTCACATTTTACTGTTAGTATTCACATTTATTCACGAGTACAAGAAACAAAGCTTTTTTACAAACTTTCTAAATTACATACTATGAATTAATTTATGTAGTTTACCAACTGATTTTGAAATATTTTTATTATACATTCTATGTTTATCCAAATTGAAAACTGAAAGCAGTACCCGGGAAGCCTCCGCCCGAGTTAAAATGAAAATGTTGTCCGCCACCACGATTGAAGAAAGATTGGAATACAACATTAGGGTCGATATCTGAAATAAATATTAATCATTATATTTAACATTTTGATTGTTTGACACTGTTACAAAAGGAAATACGTATTAAATGGTTCCTTCTTCATTTCTAAATTATTAGTTACTTTAAACTCCCAAGTCTTGAAACATCCAATATAGGTGACTAAACATTGTCTATAGTTGTAAAGTGTGAATAATTACTAACATTATACAGCAATAAAATGAACAGTAGAATAGCATAAATAAAGAAATAGACAGGCAGTACTCGAGTTATGTGAAGCAACATTTTATCGCCATTCCTCAAAAATAAACGTCACTTATTTCGATTTACCTCATAGGTAAATTAGTAGGGTAATAAGTACAAAAAATAATTAGTTATTTGGAAAAGATATTGAGTATTTTAAGAAATTGTTTCAAGTGATAAGCACATTTATTAGAAGTAGGATTCTAACCTTTAGATTTTGTATCAAGACAGATGAAAAGAATAACGATGCGGTCAGGGCACGCCCGTAAGGAGCGAAGTCCTTGTCCTTTTTTTCAATGCCAAAAGTAATTAAATATGGACATATAGTCTATTTTCATAATGTAAAAAAAAGCTTTATGACCATTTTATCCGAATCTTTATCTTTATGTGTAATCTGTGTATATGTAAATACTTTTTTATTTCCCTAATTTTTTCAATGCAAATAACGTGAAGTAAGGAATCAAATGAAAAATTTTAATTATATATTTTAGGAAAAATATTGATTTATTAATAATTAGGTTTATAATTGTGATTTATATAAAATTGCTAAATAAAATAGCAGAGAAGTTTTAATTAAACGTCCCTGCGTTCAATATTGAGATTACAAAACTATTTACCATACCCGAAAACATGATGCGTGCTGTCACATTTTTAGAAATGTGTGTATGTAGTTTTATTTTATTGTTTTCACAATACGGCAAAAGATGGCGTTATTCAATTGACGAACTTGATACATATGTGTAAACAAATTTTGTCTCTTAGGCACATAAAGTCGCATAGAGAGAGAGAAAGACATAAAACATAACAGTTTTTCCTTACGTGACGATATCTACTATTAAACTTCTGCTGCAAGCTTAAGGAACTTCGGTCCAACAAGAATCGACTTACATGACTCAAATCACTTACTTCGAGAACCTAAAATGATATAAGGACGAAGATTGCCTATATATTATTGGTTATGAATTGTATTATCAGAAATGATACTTACCAGCCATACCGGAGCCATCATCGTCGAGATTATGTCCGTGATCGTAACGAGCACGTTTCTTTGGGTCACTGAGAATTCCATACGCCTCACCAACTTCTTTAAAGCGACGCTCTTGCTCTCGTCGCTCGTTGTCCGGAGCACCAGCATGACGATCAGGGTGGTGGACCAGAGCACGCTTTCTGTTGACATCATCATCGGATCATTTAGTTCCTCAGGAATTCAGTATCTTAACTCTGTCCTTCCAACACATCCATACTAATATTATAAATACGAATGGGGGTTTGTTTGTTTGATGAGCTTTCATGCCTTAACTACTCAGCCGAAATAAATTGAAATTTAACATACACATTGTCAGTGATACAGAAAAGAACACGGGGTACCTTTTATCTCGAAAAATTTACTATTCCTAAGAGATATATCATATCAAGCGAAGCCGTCAGCAAAAGTTAAAAGTTAGTTCTTGATATTGTGATATATATCCGCAAAAATGTTGATAAGCTAGATTCAGTAAAAGATCTGCATGATTGTAACTACTACTACAACTAATTACAATTGACCATCCCATGTTTTAGGCTCAGTAAGACCTGTAACAAATTTCTAGGTAATAGTTTTTTTTTTCTATATTAAAGGGGGCAAACGAACAGGTGGGTCACCTGATGGTAAGTGATCACCACCGTCCATAGACACTAGCAACATCAGGGGAGTTGCAAGTGCGTTACCGGCCTTTTAATATATGTAGGCCTCCGGCGCTCTCACTGACCGAACGAAACGCAACAGTGCAAGCACTGTTACTTCACGTCGGTTTTCTGTGAGAGGATGGTACTACCCCGGACGAGCCGATCGATTCATGCTGAAACCAGTAATAGCTTCAGCGTAGCTCTACCACCTTTAAAAAAAGTATACAATAAAAAGAGAGAACAGATCGAGTTTCATGCTAGTCCTTGATGTCTGGGTTGATTTATAAACAAGTGATAAAGGTTACTTAAAAAATATTTATTCGTTTTTCATCAAGTGTAAAATATGGGATGAGTATTAATATTATTAAAGCCGGCTATTCATAACACCTTGCCCAGGTTTTATCTAAGTCTTTGCAAGTATATATTAAAATTATCAAGAATGATTTAGGCAATCAATGTTAAGATAGTAAATTCATGTAAGTTGTTAGTAATTTGTAAGGATATTGTGACTTATATTGCTACCTCAATAAGACTAATTCCTAAATATATGCTTGTAACTGCTTATTAAAATAAATAATTATGATTTTATATTATTTAGTTCACTGATATATATATATTTGTGATCACTTGATACCCGCATTAGCTTTCTTTTGATATAAAATCCATTTTTTTTCTCACTGTTGCGTATTACATCAAAATATAATAAATAGCTATTTAAATTATCATATAATAACATTTTTATATACCACGATAAATGTTTAAATGAAATGTATTGATGTCCCAATGATTGTCCTTTATATTTTATACCGAAATTAGTTAACCTACATTAAAAGCAAGGTTAATTCCAATTTGCATAGATTAGATTATAGTAAATCGTTATATTGAGAATAGAAAGGCTAATTGAATAACATGTAAGAACTTAATAGTGTTATGTTACAAAATAATTGCCTACTGTTGATAGATAGATGTAACTGTTTCTGTCTGTGAATATTGATGTAACTGCTGAATGTGTTCACGTAATATATTTGTTCATCGAGATAATGGCTCATATCTGTGCTAGGATTACATAGGTGTTTAAAAAAAACCAACTCCATTAAAACAACCAGAACATCTTTGACCATAGTTAAGAAGGCCTAGTCTTAGATGGTCATAAACATACCAATATCTCAATTACTATACATTAATATTCGATTTTCAAGTGTTTCCTGGAATCTTCGGAATTCAAGGAATTAATGTAATTAAAATGGGATGCACTCGAAATTATCCTCTTTCGAATAAAAACAGACTATTCAATTATTTCGTTGTTGATAGATTACAGTGGTTTCGATGTTATATAGCATATCAAGGTTGGCATAATGACCGTATGATTAAATTGATAAACTCTCAAGGTAATTTTGACGCTTTGGCATTTACAATTTATCAAAGTCATAGAAGCTACGTAAGAATCTTCACGCAAACAATTTTTTTTTTTGCAAGTAATATTTTATCTGTGATATTTTCTAAGATATTCATTAAAATGAGAAGCTTTGTTTTGATACACATTTAATGCCAAGCGTAACTATAATATTTAACATGATTAGGATGACTACTATATTTAAAATAACGTCGGAAATAACCAATGATTTCTTAATAATATGTTAAAGATAAAAATGATTATTGTGAGATTTCTGTAGAGATATTATAGATGAATACTTCTGTAGTAATAATTTCTATGTATCTCATACAGCGTTACTATTGTAAGCACGCGACAACTTCTAACAACTTAATTAGACTAACTCAACTTTTCTCTATATAAGTATAATATACAAGTATTACATATACAACATATAGTGAAAACCGTATTAAAATCCGTTGTGTTTAATGGAACACACAAACGGACAAGAAAAGCGACATTGTTTTAAAATACTTACTAACGGGCCTGATAGACGTTCTGCACTGATAATATAAAAAATCCTAGAATCAGACAGCAACACCACCTACCTAGTACAATTGTAAATCAAAACCATTTAGCCAGCCAATGGGAGGAGTTTAGTCACAGGTACAGGAGAATTATATATATAACTTAACCTAAACAAACCTTAGTAAACCTTTCGCAAAATAATATGCTTCTATACTCTGGTTACTTTTCTTTTACTTTGAAAAATAGATGTACACACCTGTATGCTTTCTTGATATCATCATCTGAAGCAGATTTGTCAACACCAAGAATCTTGTAATAATCCTTACGTTTCGACTTCTTAAGTGCTAACTTAGCTTCGTGAAGCAGATGTTTCGTATCTTTACTCTTATCAATTTTGTAGAGTCTCTCATAATCCTTAACAGCTTCCTCATGTTCGCCGAGCTCAGAGTAACACTTAGCACGACGTAGCAGAGCTTTAACATAGTTTTCGTCTAGTTCGAGAGCTGCTGTGCAAGCTTCTGCAGCTTCTTTTGTTTGATTCAGTTTAACGCAAACGGTCGCTTTGTTAAAATAAAGTTTGGCATTCACTGTTCTGTTGTTCTTGTCAATTTCCAATGCTTCATTGTACAGGTGTAAGGCTTGTTGCCATCTACCCATTTTAAATGCTTCATTGCCTGAAATATTAATAACATATTAGAATTATTCACTGTATAAATGTACAGTAATGGATAATACTAAAACATATTAACAATAAGAATAAACCCAGTCATCTATATATTTCAATCAAGTAAATTATTGTTTATTATCTTTGACAAAACCATGTAGATGTTATTTGAATGTTAGGGCTATTTATAAAAATATTTGTAACAATTTTTTTTTCAATAATTATTGTGACCTGTATCTTATTTTTTTACAATTGATTATTAGAGGTTACAAATGAAAAGAAACCATTATTTAGAAGACATTTTCTTTAGATCTTAGAACTAACACAATAATTAAAAAAAAACAAATAACAATATGTCTACTAATCAAACAGGTATCACTTACTTTGAACCAGATGCATTTAATAAAATAATAAACAATTGTCTTACCTTCTTCCTTTTATTTTTTAATAATTTAGCTCTTTTGTATGTCTCCATTGCTTTTTTGTGATCAGGATTAAGGCGCAACACTTGTTGGAAATGTTTAAAAGCTTGATCATCTTTATCCTGTATAACAGAAATAGTTTATTAGCTGTCAAATGTTATTATACAATTTAAGTTTGATGTATTTGAGTCAAATCATAGAGGTTAATATATGTGAATGATATCGTTCATACCTCGTAGTAAAGGCACAAGCCCCTTACGTAAATAGCCTCTGTGTCGAAACTGTCAAATCTCAATATATCATTGGCAATTTCTTGAGCTTCCTGACAACGCCCAAGGATTGCTAAACATTCAGCTTTTATAAGTTTAGCCCTGCAACCAACAGTACATACAACTGTAATTTCAAACATAATATGTAGGGCTAAAAGTGTTAAAGTTTTAAATATATTTATATGAGGGAAAACGATTCAACTCAAAATTTCTTTTAGTTATAAAGAGCCATGGTCATACTGATGGTTACATATAATTTTTTGTTATTAATTATTTATGTTATTAGCTATATTTTATATAGCAATAGTTTAAAAACATTATCGAAATAGTTTAAACCATTTAAAATATTTGATAAAAGATGGTTACTCACACAGATTTTGAAATCTGTTATTTCAAACTAAAACGTAATGGATTTAAAATGATTTACAACCTTTAAATTAAACTAATGATTAATAGATAATAATATAGGTAAAAGGTCCTTACTTAGAACAAGATGGGCTATAATCAAGACAGCGGTCCATGCAAAACACGACACGACGATAATCAGCAGCATCCATTGCTTTCTGTGCGTCATCATGGAGACGTCGCAATGATTCAAGGGCTCTGCGTTCACTGGTCGCACAATCTACTCCACCAAGCTCACTAGGCGCGTGTGACAGCTTGCTCGCCACCAGATAAATCACCTATAAATTATTATACACATGTTTTATGAAAGAGAAATTACCATTGGACATGCTGCAGACAAATTATCATTGTACCACTAAAAATACCGTCGCCTTTGATTTCTGTAGTCAATGTATTTATTTGCATAACTAAAGGTATTTAATTTCTTGATAACATATAATGCAATATAGAGTGTAAAATTTAGCAATATAACAAAATTTCATTTAATTCAAGGTGGTCAACCTACCAATACCTAAGGAGCTCTTTTATTCTTAACTAGCAGGCAGGCGACATTGTCCTGCACTGATAATAAAAAAATATATACTTATGTACATAAAATGCTTAGTAAGGTAACTAATGTATTTAATTTGATAAGGATTAATATCATATCCCTCTAAATAGCCTTCCAATTACTTCTTCATATGTGACCATTTTTAGTAGATAGGCAGGTAAGCTATTCTGAAAAGATAGGTATATGTCGTCAGAACTTTTTGTAGATCTATAAAAGAGGAATATCTTACTATCGTTTTGTTATATCTTAAAAGAATTAGGTAGTGTTTCGATGAAAGCTCTCAAGCGGCTTGCCTTTTCTAACACTTCCAACAATTATATTTCAACCAATTTACACGAACTCTAGACAAATTATATACCTAAATTTTCCTCATATATTACTCTATCTATTGGTGAAGACCGCATTATAATCCGTTCAGTAGTTTTAAAGTTTATAGCAAACATACCAACAGACAGATGAGGCGGACAATTTTGTATTAAAATATATAGTGATGAGGATTGCAGTATTGATTTTTTTTCAATTTAAAAATAAGCAATGAATAAATAAAACGAAACATTACCCAAAGCAATGCAGCATTTTGCAATTCGAATATATCCTTTTGTAAATGTAGAGTCCAGAGCAACTGCCTTTTGTGCATCCTCCAAAGCTTTCTTGTACATGCCAAGCATCATGTAACATGCAGATCTATTTCCATAGTATGCAGCATTGTCTGGACACAGTTTAACTGCTTCATCATACATGGCCAGGGCACCCTTATAATTTTTGAACTTGTATAGGTGATTACCACTTTCTTTTTTTTCCTCAGCCAAACTGTAAAAAAGGTATTAATACCTCAGAACTCTACCACTGGTTCAGAAAAGACCCCATCATCAAGAACTCTGAAGAAACTGAATCTGGTTTATTATATATATATATATATTTTAGAAGCAATTATAGTTACAATAGTTTTTAGTGGTTGTATAGAGAGGGTTGTCATTTGTAGACATCAATATTGTTCACAAAATGATCACTCTCTAATAGCCTTTTGACATTGGAATCCCATCACTAAGGTCTCTAGGGTTGTCCAAGGGTTATTCTTATTTTGGATATTTTGAACTTTTATGTCATGATAGATGAAATAAAATGCATTTTTCAACCTACTTTAGGAGCTTAGTTGAAAAATCGGATAATAGTTCCAAAGTTATATCATCAAGACAAGTAGATAGGTAGTTACATTTCAACAGAATCCCATAAAATGCCGTAATTGACAATACCTTACACTTTGATCTCATATATTTTTCAAACTGATAAGTTAAGGGAAAAATCACAAGAAAGCTTTATATAGTGTTAAATTTCATATAAAAAAAACATATGTTTTGTACTGTATATATTAGTGTAAGTAACTTACAATATTACACAGAACAAGGTGACCTTTTCAAATGTTATTTCCCTTTAACACTTTGGATGCAGTAGTAGCAGCATTAATATTAAAATTAAAGCTATTACTTGGTAGGATTTTTTAAATTTTGAAAGGATATAGGACTATAGTAAAAAAGTATTCAAATTACCCAAAATAAGGGTCACCCTATTGATCACATTTTACTTTTAATTGTAAAATTAACTATTATAAGTTTCATTTCTAACTTTCTTGTTTGTGTGGAAGGTGCTAGCTTATTGCACAATTATTGCATCATTTATATAAAAATAAATTATAAATCCCAGAAAGTTATGAGAAAACATAATTAGAAATACTTATTAATGACTAATAAATATAGAAAGATTTGATTTTTGTTTGTAAATAATAAATTCAAAAAATACTTATTCAATTTTAAAAATTCTTTCCCCTATAGAAAGTTATATTTTTAGAGAGCATAATTTATTTTCAAGATACATTAACACCAGTGAAGCCTCTACGGAAAAGCTACTTTTATCATATTTATGTTCCGCTTACTGTAAAACAACTGCGTTGTATAGATAATTTAATTTATACCTAGCTATTCATATATTTATAATATTGCTTTACCTCTATAATTAAAAGCATTATGAAACCCTAATATAGTAAAAACTTAAACATTATGAGTAAAACGATCTATTTTTAAATTATCTACTATGATAAAGGATCATTGTGTATTTATGAAAATGTACTAGGTTTCATATAGGTTTAAAGTAACAAATTGATTAATTCTGTAAGTTAACCTTAACCTCTACCCATTTTTTCAAAATGAAGTACAAAGTAAATTTAAGTATTTGTTATATCTATAATTATTCCATTGTATCAAAGTTTACACATCTATCTACTACATCAAAAAATTATAAAGATATATTTACAAATACTATATGTAAACAAAAAGTATATAAATTTAGTTATTATGCAAAAGTAACATAAATTATGAACACATTAATTGCACATGAAAAAATTTAATTAAAGCTAATAGCTGTAATAGCAAAAATGCGAAAGAAAACTGATAACATTTCATAGAAGAAAAACATCTGTTATTATGTTTACATAACATTGGTCAAATATACCTAAACAAACTGCAATGTAGCTACCAGTTAGAAAAACAATCTCACTACAAACACCCACTCTGTAGGACTTATATACAAGGTAATCAACATACTTAACTTGGAAGTCAACGCCATCGACTAAATTCAACACTACCCCGTTTGAAATAATTTTTAGGTAGGTCATTGTGATGATTGAAATTAAGAGAAAAATAACAAAATACTGCACATCAGATAACCGACAGTATTATTTTAAATATTTCTTTAAAAAAATATATTAAAATAAAAAACGAACGCTTTACAAGAGAACACAACGAAATCTTGCTCTCGGAACATATTTCGTATTTACCTAATTTGAGGTAAAGTACAAAGGATTGAATAATTACCTTTCAGGGCTCTTTGGAACTAGATCATCAATTGTTAGATCCAAATCTACAACGTCTGCCTCTGCCATTTTGTATTTTTAAAAATTTAGACAAAGTTTTATCTACTTTATTTGGATGATGAATTCACAAAAGAACATTCATTTTCTTTCTGAAACCAAAAGAATTAAATGTTACTAGAACAATAAAAATTCAACAAATGTTGCCACTTTAGCTTCTTCTACCACAGTTTACATATAGAAGAATAAAGATAACAATAAATATTTATTCCATATTTGGCAATAACCAGCAATAACACTAACTTGTTGATTTTCCAATTTACAATCAACAATTATAACTTACTTATACATATTTTTGCGTACTTTGGAAATTCCTAAACTTGTGAGGTTTTCGTAATGTAAGTTATTGCAGTTAGGTTCTATATTTAAACTGAAAGAAAAATGATAATACTAATTAGCTTTAATGTGTTTAATCTTAGTACCGTTCTTAAGTGTTTTTCATGGTCAAGCATTCAGAACAATCAGTTAGATGTATTTAGCCCGAATGAATAATTCAGTTAAAGTCCTGAAACTACACTATGTATTCAATTTATTCATAGTTTACAAATCTCAATTTAGAATTAACTTTTATAATAAATATTAGGTTACAATATCTAAAAGTAACCTCAGACATGTCATTAACGATATAATTACACACTTAATTAATAATACTATATATGGTTTTGAATGCATGTCGAAATAGGTAAAAAGGAAAAGATAATTCCACAGATTTACTAGAACTTCTACGTACTACCATTCGTCGGCAAAATTATGACTATGAGATTTTTATATGAGTAGACTCCGAATTCCTTTATTATCTTGGATAAATTGAAAAGCAGTGTGGGGCACATTGCGATATATATTGAAAAATAACATAAAAATTTGAAATTTGGGAATTAGTTTTAATACTAATTCATCACTGTATATTTCGCTTAGTTTTATTCATAATATTAAAAAAAAACTTTTGAAAAGATAGATAAATTCATGGATACCATATAAGCAACAGTAGAACCCACATTACATTTTTACTGCCGTTCGGGCCGCGGTCGGGTGCACATATGCGCTCTCTCGCTGCTCTGTCGGTTCGATCGTCGTTAACCTACCTGCGCACCAGATATTCCGTTCTACGAACTCACCGTCGCTCGACCTGCATTGTTGCCGAGTAAGTCATCGCCAGGAGCTTTTGTCTTAGATGTTTCGGTTCGATCGTTCGTAAAAGTCGATTGAGTTTTTCGAATATTTCGCGTGTGTTTAGTGGGTTAATAATATTATTACAGGTTCGATTCGTCTGCCACGTGTGGATTGAATGTCAATCGTTACAGCTGTTTTCAGAGCGACAGTGCACCTCACCTAGTGCAATGAGTAAACCGCACTTTTTGGTGCGCGCCGAGTACATCGTGTGCAGTGCGTCGAGTCGCCACGTTGCGCGTCGTGAGTCGTGCAGCGCGTCGCTTTTTCGTGTTGTGCCGTGTGCAGAGCATTGCCTCAAAGAGAAGAAAAGAAGAGAGAAGAAAACGAAGTGCTAGGGATCTTCCCCTAGGCTACGTAGGTTCTCTGTGAGGCATTGCACTTCACCCACAGCTCCTTTGACCCGGATACGCATTGTCCGTTAAATTCTAAGCAGGCACACCCCCCTGCCCTTCAGGCAGGGAGGTTAGTCATGTCCACCCCCGCCCGCACTCCGCCGAGCCCCGAGGATATAGCACAAATTCAGGATGTAGTCCGTTTTCATGAGTTCGGCCGCGATACGAACCCTCTCCTAGTTTCAGAGTTTCATAGACTCAAACGCACCTACGCGTGCGCGAACTTCCTACCGACTATATCTCCGATTGCCTGAACACTCAAGACTTCCCAGTTCGGAGTGTACATCGCATGTACCACCCCCCGTACGAAGTTCCCCTTCAACTTGGTACTGGTCACACTGGACCGTACTTTTTTTTTTTTTTTTATGTTATAGGTGGCAAACGAACAGGTGGGTCACCTGATGGTAAGTGATCACCGCCGTCCATAGACACTAGCAACATCAGGGGAGTCGCAAGTGCGTTGCCGGCCTTTTAAATAAGTGTACGCTCGTTTCTTGAAGGTTTGTAACTCGTAATGGTTTGGAAACACAGCCGCTGGAAGTCGATTCCACAAGGTCGAAGTTCGAGGCAGAAATGATCTTGAGAACCTCACCGTTGAAGACCTCCACTCATCAAGGTGGTGTGAATGAAATTTCAGTTTCAGGCGGGTTGTACGATAGTGGAATGTAGCGGCGGGTATCAGTCCAAACAACTCCTCGGAACACTCACCATGGTAGATACGATAAAGGACGCAAAGAGACGCGATGTCTCGACGCAATGCCAAAGAGTCGAGCCGATCAGATATAACTTCGTCGCCGACGATTCGAACCGCTCTACGCTGGATCCGGTCAAAGGGAAGCAGCTGATATTGAGGCGCTCCAGCCCAAAGGTGAGAACAGTATTCCATGTGTGGGCGAACTTGCGCCTTATAAAGTAACAAACGATGTTCTGGTGTGAAATACTGTCTTGCCCTATTAAGGACACCTAGTTTTTTGGAGGCTAGTTTTGCTTTGCTTACCAAATGACCACCAAACTGAACGTCATTCGATATATCAACGCCGAGGATACCAATACTGGGCTTGGCGACTAAGGGGACTCCCTGAAAGCTAGGCATTGCGTCAAATTTTGTCTTTTTTGCGGTAAAGGCGCAAGCTTGTGTCTTAGTGGGATTAAAAAGGACCATGTTCTGTCTACCCCAATGCGAAACGAGCTCGAGTGAGGTCTCCACTTCAGACACAAGCTGGTTCCGGCACTCGACGACGCGTTCCCGGGAAATATTAGCACGACCAGTGTATAGAGCATCCCCAGTACTGTCGTCCGCATAGCAATGAATGTTGCTTACTTGCAACATATCATTGATATGCAGAAGAAAGAGAGTAGGGGATAGTACACAGCCTTGTGGGACGCCAGCATTCACGGGCTTCAAATCAGAGCATGCACCGTCGACTAAGACTTTTATGCTACGGCCTGTGAGGAAGCTGGACAACCAATTGCGTAAGTTTCCGGGAAGTCCAAAGGAAGTAAACTTCGAAAGAAGTGCCTTGTGCCAAACCCGATCAAAAGCCTTCGCTACGTCTAAACTTACGGCCATGGCCTCCCCCTTGCTTTCGACTGCCTCCGCCCATCGATGTGTCAGGAAGGCTAGAAGGTCACCAGCTGAGCGACATTGGCGAAAGCCATATTGGCGGTCGCTAATAAGCTGGTTCTTCTCTAGGTACTTCAAGAGCTGGCAGTTAATAATGGACTCCATTATTTTGGAAAGCAATGAAGTGATGGCTATTGGTCGATAATTCGAGGGCTCTGAGCGGTCACCTTTTTTGGGGATCGGGTGCACATAAGCAGACTTCCAAGATACTGGCACAACGCCTGTGGAATATGAGTGCCAAAAGAGACGAGCAAGAACTGGGGTCAGTTCTGGAGCACATGTCCTTAACACGATTGCGGGAATCCCGTCGGGTCCACTCGACTTGTTGATGTCTAAGGAGAAGAGCTTTTTGCGTATAAGTTTTTGCAAAAACTGCACATTAGGCATACAGCTTTTGCAACGCGCTATGATCGGCGGTGATTTCCCCTTGTCATCTAGAGTCGAGTTCGACGCAAAAAGGCAGCCCAGAAGTTCGGCTTTATCTTCAGCGTCATAGGCCAACGAGTCGTCTTCTTTCCGCAGTGGTGGGAACGATGGCCGACTGAAGTTTCCTAAGGCAGCTTTGGCGAGAGACCAGAATGCCCGAGTTCCAGAAGGAAGACGAACCAGTCTCTCACCAATTCTACCAATGAAGGTGGACTTTGCTGAGGCTATTGCTCTTTTGTAAAACCTAGAGGCAATGTTATACTCCTTTTAAAGAACACTGGTGTTTACATCCTTAGACGCCAACGCGTCAACCCAGGCTTGGTAGCATTTTTGCTTCCGGCGTTTGGCCATTCTGCAGGAGTGACCAAACCAGGGTTGAGTTTTGCCTCCGACGGGCACCACAGAATTAGGGATAAATAAGTCCATCCCCTGTAGTATGACGTCGGTTACGGCATTGGCGACAGCGTCAGGATCATCCAGTGAAAAGCAAATTTGCCCCCAGGGGAAGGATGCGAAGAAAGATCGCATACTATCCCAATCAGCTTACCTATAGTGCCAAACTCGGCGGCTGCCCGCTAACTGTGGGAGCAAAGGGCGCGAGAGAGACACACTACACCGGATCAAGCAGTGGTCCGAAGAGCCTAAAGGGGCATCAACGGTTACCAAATAACTGTCGGGATGAGAGGTCAGCAGAAGGTCCAACAGGGAAGGCGTATGTTCCTCCACATCTGGTATTCGCGTAGGCAAGGTAACCAGTTGTGTTAGGGAATACGCCAGAGCAAAGTCGAAAACAGATCTCCCCGCTTGATCGGTGGTGCGTGAGCCTAACCATTCGGCATGATGGGCGTTAAAATCGCCAAGAACTACGATCTCAGCGGATGGGACCTGTTGAAGAGCCATGTCAGTCGCCATTTGGATGTGCTCCATGAGGCGTTCCGTCTCGGCATTACCGCTATGTGACCGGTATAGACATGCATAGACGCGAGGATGGTCAACGCAGTCCACACGGAGTACGAGTAGTGAGAGTTCTTTACCTTCAAGATTGGCAAGGCGACGGAAGCATATATCCTCCCTGACAAACGCGCAGACCCCAGCCCGAGGCACGAAAGCATGCTCAATTTTGTAACCGGGATACGTTAGATAGGCGACGTCTGCAGGGGAGGATATTTGCGTCTCAGTTAGAAAAAGCAAGGCCGGCCTTTCCGTCTCAAGGTGGTGGTGGACGGAGTTGATATTTGAGTGGATTCCCCTAATATTGCAAAAGTCCACGCAAAGCGTGGGAGGGGGTGCCGTAGACTTACGTTTGTTTTTTCCCTTAGCCTTGACAAGCGGTTTATTGCCCTCCCCAGAGAACGAGGGGCAGCCTGAGCGAGAACGCTCAGGGGGGATTCTCCTTCACGGGACGTGCCGGTACCCCCCTGGGGTATATTTACTTTTAAAGCCGCCATCATAAGTTTGAGAGGAGGGGGGGGGATCTGGGCCTCCGGTGCTCTCACTGACCGAACGAAACGCAACAGTGCAACCACTGTTACTTCACGTCGGTTTTCTGTGAGAGGGTGGTACTACCCCGGGCGAGCCGACCCATTCATGCTGAAACCAGTAATTGCCTCAGCGTAGCTCTACCACCTACAGTACTACGGAAGGTAAGGCCATTTTCAACCTCACCTCTGTTTGCGGTCTCTCCTGTATCTTCGTAGAGCCTCTTCGCAAGACCTATGCACCCTTGCAGTGTCACAACTGCCAGGTATGTAGCCACTCCACTAAGAGTGCCCCCGCACTCCAGAGTCCACTGATCCTCCCAGCTGCGTCCTCTGCGAGCAACCGGGTCATACCGCGAACTATCGCGGATGTCCCCGCGCGCCTCGGGCTACCCGTCCCCGCCGCGGCGGACGTGCGACCCGGTCCAGGGAGCACGCCCCGCCGTCTCGGACGCAACCGCCTCCGCATCCGCCCATACAAAGCCAGAAGGCTTTCCCTGACCTGCCGGGCACCTCCAGTGCACCGGTAGCACTCGCATCCGCGCCGAGCACACTCTCTTGGCGCGCAAGGCCATCCCCGCCAGCTCGCTCAGCTCCTAAAGCCAAGCTCCAGCCTCAGAAGGCTCCGTCCACTCCTGCACCACCTACCGCATCTTCCGTATCGACCACCGGTATAGACTGGATAGCTCAACTCTTGGTAGTACATGATGTTCAAGAAATACTCGCGTTCAACGCGCTCGTTAATAGTACGTCTGAGATCGGACTCTTAAACACGATCTCAGCTTTCCCGACCTACTGCGACTACTTTACAACGTCTAACCCGCACGGCGCATGAATAAATTTGTGATAATCATAATCAGTTCGAACCCGTGTGTTAATGTACATTAGACCGAATCATTAGGAACTCGTACGTAATTGTATAGCTAAGTCAGCACCGCGCCCATTGTTCTTTATTTTTTTCGCTCGATGTCCTCTTATAATATGAGTGTTTGCGCCCACGCCCGCGACTCTCTCTGCTCACGCCGCCGTGAGTGAGTGGTGTCAACGAGCCAACAGTGAAGTCATTTGGAAACAAATATATGTTTTTACTTGTTTTAGTCGCATATAGTGTTATCAACTCTACCAACTTTTCGGTAGATTTACTAACTTTTGGTATCTAACTCCTATCTACTATTCTTAAAATAACTGTATCAACTTTTCGAATCTTTGTGTCTGCAAAAGTTATATAAATACCTATATAATATGCTATATACAAATTTATATACTGTACGGCAAATTAATATACCATAAAATCTCAAGTGAATTATGACTGCTCTAAATTGTCTTTTGGTTAAGTAAATGTATTTATACGAATGAAGGAATTAAAAACTAATAAATCAGGATATAATAAGCTTATCACGATTCGTTTTTCAATTTTCAATCAATGATCAATGATTCTGCTTTCACATGGGTTTCCTTCCTTCCTTAAGAGGCGATTTATTTGTTATCCAATAGAAATATTAATTATGTGTATCATATTATTATTGTGAGGTCTCTAGAAAACTTTTCTAAGTATGATTGGTAGGAAACTACCAACTTCTGAAATGATATCTACCTACCGGGACAAATTACGAGTTAGTTACACTGATCGCACAGTATATGTATTATTGTTCATGGATTCGTCTACTTCTCTGTGAATTCTGTATACCACTTGACGATTCTGTGCTTGGCAACTCGTGCTAAAAGTCAACATGAGTGTTTAGTGCTTATAAGTGTTGATATAAGTTATTCGTAAATAAGAGATTATTTGATCACAGTTGAATTATAAATAAGAATATGGAGAAGGACACTTTGTCTGTAAGTGAGATTTTGCAGAATAATGGTGATATAGAATGGCAACCACTTGCTTTAACGTTGGTTGAATACCCAAAAGGTAATTACCTGTTTTTATGAATGTTTTCACGTGGATTGTTATAAATGAAATGTATAAAGAACTATTACATATTTTCTAGGTGATTTAATTGGAAAATTCTTTGCGTTTATAAGTTTATCTCCGTTTGGAATTGGTTCTGGCTTTGTGACACTTATATTGTTCCGTCGAGACCTTCACACAGTAAGTCTTTAATTATATGTATTTAAAATTACATGTTTTAAACATTTTCTTTCGGTTTAAGTATGAGTTCGCGTTTGGTTTTATATTCGCATGTGGATAAGGCACTTGCAATTCTATGTTATCACCGAGGTTAGCTATGATCCAAGTTGAATGTCTGTAGTCTGACACCTTTTGGTGTGTTCTGGATATTGTACTTTATATCCAGTGTATTTTCTCGTTTTACTACCCTAGGATACATCATCACTAAATACAGAATGATATTACGATTTACCAATAACTTAATAAACAAACATTATTATTATCTACAAATATATTTGATGTATTTTAAGTGTGTAATAATGTTTTTGTGTGTTTTTGTATTATATCGTTATTTAAGTTAATTTAAATTTTTTGATATAAACTTTTCAGATAGCATTTTTTTGTGGTATCCTGATAAATGAACTACTTAATATAATCTTGAAGCACACAATATGTGAATCACGGCCACTTGCCAGAGGAAATTTGTATAATGAATATGGGATGCCATCATCACATTCGCAATTTATTTGGTTTTTTAGCTTTTATGTACTCTATTTCGTTTTAATTAGGTAAGTTATTATTATTACTTGATGTATTTTATGTATAAATGAAAAATTAATATGATTCATACCACAGTGCCATTTCTGCATGTGCCATAACATGACCTGTAGTTACAAATCAAACTAGTACTAAATTTACAGCTTTAACAATATTCAAATGAGGAAAAAGTGCATGTATACATGTAATGAATTAAGGTTATGGATTTTGACTTACAATGTCAATTATACTTAATATAACTTTATTAGGAACTGGCTGTTGCCCACAGCTCTACATGTGTTATTTTTAATTGTATTAAAGGAATTTAAAATTGTTAGAAGAGGTAAAATAAAAGAAATGCTCTATTCAAATATTTGTTTGTACGACACGCACGCTACCTACTGTAATATATAACGTTTATATTAAATAAGTAAATACTAACAGTGTCCTAGTGAATGTTTTGTCAAAATTGGTCTAATCATTTTGGAGATAGTACTACAGATTAAGTCACGATATTAGCTAGTCTAAAATAAAAAGCGTAAATGACTACTTATAGGATCAGCTGTCTGCCAGTGAAAGTTCTGTGAAAAACGGTTCAAACGTTTGGGATATAGTACTGCAGACAAAGCCACGGAAAATAGTTAGTGTAAAATAAAGTAACCTATGTCACCTGCTATAATTTTAGCTATCTGTCAGTGAAATTCCTATCAAAATCGGTCCAGCCGTTCGGAGATTACCTGGAACAAACAGACAGACAAAATGTTAAAAAGTGTATTTTTATTATCAGTAGCGTCTATACTTTCATATCCAATTGGTAAAAAGTTGTTATTTTGATATTACATACAGACACTTCATTTTTATTATATGTATAGATTGAATCTAAAAATATAATTATTATATTAATTTTTCTTCAACCACACTTAAAATTTACACAAAATCTGTCATGATTTCATTATCTAATATTTTTGTTATTAACACTTAATGTTTTTATTGTTGCTAGAAATTTTTGGTATTTGTAAGTCATTGTTCATTGCCTATGATTTTCTGCTAAAAATATTCTAAATATTTGAATTACTAAAGAATGACTAAAATTGAAATTTAGGAAATAAAAATATAAATAATTTTAGTTATGCCATATAATTTTATTAAAATAAGTACTTTGTTGTATATTGCTTATAATTTTAATATGTTTTGTTGTGATTTTACTTCACTGGGAAAAATGTTTCTCTTTGAATAGCCATTTGTACCAAAACTGTCAGTTGGTTGATCTTCTCTCCGTTTATCATTTTAATTGATTGCTTGTGTTGGAGCAACATGTAAGGATTCATTAACACCTGGGCTGTCCGAAACCATCAAGGTTTAAGTTCCATACAATCAAACATAGACCTCAGGAGGCACAGGTTAACAGATTGTTGGTAGCATAAGCTTAAGAAATACCTGATTTATTAAAATACTTTGAAAAATAGCAAATAATGTATTGTAAAATTATAATGTTTATATAAAATGTATTTTTGAACCCTTTCTTCATTTTTTACAAAACCATAAAATTTACAATGTGAGATGTCATGAAATAAAAACATAATTTGCCATTTTGAGATCTGGGTCTTAAAAAATCAGCCTGGGGATTAAAAGGCAAGTTTTAGGGCAAGATTTAAACAATCATTGTAATTAACTTTTTTTTTAATTTGAAATGCCCTAACTTTCATACAACATTCAGTTTTAATAATTATGCCTTTCTTTGTTTAATATTATTTGTGCTTAAAATATACTACCTGAAAAATGAATGTGATTAAAATAAATAATAATATGATTTTTTAACCTGTATTAAGTTTATGGCTGACATTGTGCTTCTATATAATATTTTTTCAGATTACACCATATAAACAATAACAGCATAATATCAGCTTTATGGAGGGTTATTATTGTTGGTGGATGTATGATGTTGGCCCTGCTTGTCAGTGTGGCAAGAGTGTATCTACATTATCATACTACATTGCAAGTCATAGTTGGTGGGATAGTTGGTTTTATATTTGCAACAGTTTGGTTTGCAATAGTGCACAGAGTGTTCACTCCATTGTTCCCGCAAATAGTTTCATTGTAAGTTTTTGTTTGCATACTGTAACATTTTAAATTGTAATTTTGAACCAAAGGGATAAAATTAGTATTTAAATTTCTTTAGGGACCATTTGTAACATGTGACTTATTTTTTTATATTGTATATTTTTATTGTATTTAATTCAAGTTGTATAGTGCTACAGTTACGAATGTAAGCTAGTCACAGTTATTTTCCATGACGATAAATAAGGAGGCTATCATAATTATCTAGATGTCTAATCTAACCAGATCTCGTATTTGCCATATAAAAGCCTGAAAATAACTTTTTTTTTTGTAATCTTCATTGACTTACTTTATTCATAATACTACAATTAATGGAAATTATGGAATGCAAAGTAATTATTTAAAAAAAATATAAATTTCACAAAACTCCTAAAATAATAACCAAATTTACTGGATGGATAATGAATACAATAGGAAGTACACCTGAATAAATGTTAAGTGCCAATGTAAATATTAATAAAACAATCAGTGAATTTATTTAACCTCAAATATTCTGGTAAAATTCTAACTAAAGGTATCTGTAAGTTTGTAATGTAACCTTGAGTTAATTTTTACTTTGTTTGACTTATCTTTTTCGAATTTCATTACTTTATAATAGCTCTTTCTATTATTTATAGATACTTTTATTTTAACTTTGTAGTTTTTGATGTTTGACCACAAGTGCATCGGATGTTAAGCGACAATGTGGCTTAACACAGTCAAAAGTTAAACCTAGATGTAGATTAGTTTTCGAGTATAACTAGTGAAACACACTAGTAGGTGCTTGGCATCAGATTTTGAAACTTGAGGATAGTAGCTATACTGTTTAGAAAAAAACTTTTATCACATTTTTTTTCCATCACCATAAGATCTGGCTCATTACAGAGATTCGAACCTATAATGATTTACTATGATCATTTGGAACTAGCTTTTGCCTGTGGCTTTGCTCGCATTAATATACGTTAAACCTATCCTTCAGTAACACTATATTTTTTCTGATGAAAGGTATACTACATACAGTCCTTGTCAATCTTTTTGACTGCTCTGGACATAGAAACGCAGAACATAAATTATACAAACACGACATAAAGATAAATAAATGCCAATTTTAGATTTCTATGATAATATTTTAACTTTGTTTTGTATTAAACTTTTGATTGTATTATGCGCAAGCCCGAACTTAAGGCTATATTTACAGCGGACAAAAGAATAACGAGTACTATAATTAGAGTCTTTTTATTTTCAGGAAAGTGTGTGAGATGTTAATGATAAGAGACACAACATTGATACCGAACGTTCTGTGGTTCGAGTACACGACGTCGCGGCAAGAGGCGCGGACTCGGGGGCGCAAGCTGGCAGCGCTGAAGCCGGTGCAATGACGTTGTGCGGTGCGCGCGCCCCGCGCTTGACGCATGCTCACGTTCGCGGCGCTCGCGTTGTTCGCCGCCGCGTTGCTCACTAAATCTGAACCGGCGCGTTCATTACTCCCTTATTAAAATTTTATACCAGACGACTGTATTGACAAATGAGGATTCATTTTCAGTGACCGTCTTCCTTTAGGTATAAAAATAATTCAAATATACCGCTCAGTAAATATGTGAATTTAATTTGATATTACACATATGATCTGTACGTGTTGTCATATTAAGGTCATATATTTTTGCAAGGTATTGGCGTACTTAAAACACTAAAAATAATTTATGTATTAGTACTAATTATTATCGATTATTAAAAAATAATACACATCAGAAGGCAGCAGCTAAATATATGTATGTATAACAAGTATAATAATTGATACAGTTGTATAACGTAATTTTTATTTGAAAGGGTACACTTTAAATGTAAGTAGTAAATAGATATTTAACCGCTGTGTAAATCTAAATTTGAGAATTACGTATATTTTACTTATCCCTTATATTTCTAAGGTAAATTAATTACCAGAATACCACATGATCTTATTATGACGTCATAGATGGATCATTACATAAACAATATATTTATATATGTGTGTAATGATAAATTAAGGTAATATGTTTACTGGGATATTAATTACTCATTACAAGAAAAATGGTATAAGTTAATAGGAATTTGTTATATAATTTTTATGGCATAGAGTAAATAAATAGGTGAGTAGGCTAAAAAACGAATTAAGCACAATTTTAGAACCCACGATAAATATTTTAGGATGTCAGTATGTAACAGTTGCAACGTAAAAGCAAAATAGTCTATGATTCACTATGAAAGAGTATGAGTTTTATGAACATAATTAGAATACTGAAGTTATTAAAAAAAATCTATTAGTCTGGTTTGTTGCCTTTAATGCGTTTTTGAAAAGTTGATATAAAAAAATGTAATGAACCTCATAATGCAATAATAATTGTTCTAAGTATTTAATATTACATATATTTAGCTTAGTACATATTATAATATGTGCATGTTTGGTGTATTTGATTGAAATTCCAGTTATACGAAATTGTTTTATGGATGTTTTATGTAACACGGTATATTATTATGACAATTGATTAATATCGAAAGATAATAACGTATTTAAACCATTTTCCACGGTTGTGTTATTGGTACCTAAGAAGTTGTAAAATTATGTAATAACTTACATTGAATAGAATATTGTTATGGTTGTAAAGATTTTTATATAAGCGTGTAGGTTCTTCGTGTGGTTGAATTTGTGAAATTGCATTTTTTTCATATGTAAGAAGTTTGAATGCTTTAATACAAGTTATTATAGCATTTAAAAGCTTAAGGTATCTATCTACTTGATATATATTTATTTCGATAAATATGACATAAAATTGCATAATTTATATCGACTTCTATTTTGGTAATAAGAATAGTATTTTTGTAATAGTATACTTCTTAAGGAATATAGTACATGTAATGATGTATGGATTAAGATTCAAGATATGTATTTACTTATATAGCGATATTAGTCTTGTAAGTGCTTTTAAAATATCGTATTGGATAATGCGACACATTCCGTGGTCAACTTTTTTTTAAATAGCCCGCTCAATTCGGTACAATTGGATCGTATAAAATTAAAGGCGGTAAAGTAGGAAGGTGGTAAAAATTAGATGACTGTTGAGGGTGTTTGAAATATTTATGCAGATTTATTGTAGGCGGCGTAAGGTCAGGAATATATGAATGTTTAAAAGAAATGAATATATGAAGACGATTAAAAATAAATAAAATGTTTATATATTTTAAAATAGTTGTAGATATATTTAGGAAAAATATAGTTACGATGTATTCATTTTTATTAATTGTATACGCCTTTGCAAATAAATAGAGTCTATTGTAGGCAGTTGATAATTGTATTCTATATAAATAATTTATATAAGTTTAACGCCAAAAGTTGCCTGGAAGAAAGAGAAAGTTAGTGGAACAAAATGCACCTATATAGTTTAAACGCATACCAAAATATTAATGTGCTGTGTTTTAATTTACCTTCAAAATCGACACGAAGTACGATAATACAATATGTTCAATTTGTTTTTGTTAAAAAAAATGAAAATAAAATATTCAACACTATTATCTATGGAGACAATTAAATGTATCGGTTTATTTTTCAAGTGTAAAATTACGGCCCTAATTTGCCGGTTTTGATTTTATACGAGTTGCTTGACAGAAATGGAACTTGTTTGGCCGTACATAAAAAAAAAACAATGTTACACCTCAATAGCGTCAAATACTTTTTGTATTGGTTTGATTTCGTTCGTGTGCTCACTTATACTGTTGCATTCACCTATCTCTCTGTAACATACCTAGCCGGGTTATAACTTATGTTAAAAAAATTGTATGTAATTAGTTATACACTTTGATTATTGCTTAAAATTATATATGAAATGGAAGGTAACTAAGTGTATAATAAAATTTTATTTACATTAATCAACACCCTCACCCATTTTGAATACATACGCTTAATCGACACGGCTACTCATCGCACGCAACACTCATCTTTTTCTGCCGCTGCTGTAACTTTATGAGCTGGCACAGAATTCTGCTGGAATATCCAGTGTTTGTTTTCGAATATTGTTTGGAAAAGAACTCCACTCCACTATGTTTGTAAGAACGGTATTTTGGTACATACCACCATTGGTTTTCACACCTTTTTCACAGAAAAACACCTCGGTTAAGCCTGAATATGAGACTCCAAGCCATGAACGACGAAGGATAATATTCTCATTGGACCCTTGGAATACGCGCGCTTATTTCTTCATTGATGTGGGCGCTTATTATTTTGTTTATTATAACTTTCATCGATGTTAAAAGTTTTTTCGTCCAAAAAAAAAATTTCCAGGTATTTTCTTCCTGCGTATCGCCGTAGCAAAGCCCAGAATCTTTCCAGCTACATATTTTTCAAACGCTCGTTCCAATAATAAGCGTCCTTTTTACGATAAGCTCGGTAGTCCCAGATCTTCAATTAAACAGTCGTTGGGTTCGCGCCTTCATTGCTTTGCTGACCGTTGGTGTCATTACTATGCGAGGTCGTTCGCTACTCTTATGATCGAAGCTTGAATCTGCATAGTACGGTTTGATAAACAAACTCTAGTGTTATTTTCGAATTTTGCAGAATATTGAAAATCTCTGTTGTCGCGTGTGACCACAGCGGTGAACTCGTTCATCTTCCTTCACTTTCCTGGTACCATTCCATCTTCGAAAATAAATAATAATATCTTTTATTTTATTTCGGAAAGCGCCAACGTTCTATTTTCTAAATTAATCATAGTATAGCTGGCCAGTATTCAAAAATTAAAAATACGAAGGTTGTGACAGAACTTATGACTCGAATAGGTATAGTGTAGCCAGGGGTTTTGTTAGAAGTGTATAAGCGCGGGAAAATTTACTGTTCATATTTAAAATCGTTTTGCACACGAGTGGAGAGGCATAGAGTTCGGAGGGGATAGCCTCTATCCTCTCATATCACTGCCTATGAAAAGTTAAGGATTCTGGCAACGAGTTTTAGGAAAGAAGTAATATAACCAATTTTGATAAACTGCTTTGTGGGTTTGTTTACTGTTTTTTTTACGTTTCACTACTACACAAACGCATATCATTCACTCGGACGTTTGAGTTTTGTTTAGCAACATTTTTTTTAGGTTTTAATATAGGATTATCTTTTCTTTTTTAAACCATTTGAAGGTTATAATCGGGAATTCAAGCTCTATACTTACTGAAAAAAAACTTAACCCAGAACCTGTAACAAATGATACTAAATCTAACACAAAACAAAAACATTATTACTATAAAACATGCCTGAGATACAATCCGTTTCAGACATTTTGGCCGCTCTAAATATATCTTTAAAAACGTTGCGCTCATTTTAAGATTACAAGTGTATTAATTAAACAATAAAAAAAATAATTCCCTAAAGAATTTAAAAAGTTTCTAGGATGGATTGTAGTAATTAAACCTAATATTGTTCTGTATTCAGAGACAAACTAAACACTGTTTTATCTTTCACAACAATAAGGAGTACTATGTAATAGCTATTTCAGTAGAGTCCAAATGTCTAGACCAGTGATGGGCAAAGTACGGCCCGCGAAAGTATTTAATCCGGCCCGTCAAGTGTCCATCCATCCTGAATATTCTAGTCGGCATTTTGGTGCTAAAAATAAAATCTGACGCTTACAGTTGAAAATAAAAGGCATTTTGTTTATTGAAAACTATAATAGAAAATGTATTTTTTCTATGATTCTGGTCCTCCTTTAGAATTTCTTACACTTTGTGGCCTGTCATTAAAAAAGTATGCACACCACTGGTCTAGACGTTAATGTAGTCGGTTTGGCTAGGAAACAAGTTGATATAAATACGTACCTACCTAATTATTTTAAAATATAGAGTAAATTCTATATCGTGAAACTGAATATTTTGCATTATTTGATTTATCTTGTTAGTTGAGAGTTTAAAAGACAATATTTTACGAAAGTAACATTTTAATGTTGTGCCAGTATTTTTTTATATATTATGTTATTTTTAGGAGGTGAGATCATCTGAGCTAAATAAATATATTTTTCTAAAATTTACTTGCGGTTTGTACTTATAGCGCTAGAAATTTATGAAAAAGTGTAGGCTAATTTAGAAAAATTAACATAAGAAGAGCCTCGCCATTATTTTAATTTTCTGCTAAACATTCGTAACATACACCGTTTCAGCTATTACAATAGTTTTTTAGACATTTTGCACAGTTATTGTAATTAGATTGAATGGCTAGTACGTTTCAATTCGCAGGATTTCATGTACGGCATAACCCAAGATTAGGCTCTAGCGACTTCACACACATGTTCTCGTTATTATTAGGTAACAGCAACATACTGCTGATGATACATGATGCTACATGATTAATCTGGTCATCCGTTCGGAATTTCAAACTAGGATGGTCGTCCCATGTTTCTGACTCAGTAAAACCAATAATAGTTTCTTAGGTAATAGTGTCAGATTTAATAACAAAGTCCCAAAGCATGTTACCGATTTGCCAGACTATAAATTTAAGCGCCAAGTCAAGCGGGTTTTGGTGTCAAAGGGCTATTATAGAGTGGATCAATATGTGAACGATGGTGATGTCTGGAATTGACTCTTCTCTGTGCAGCCACTAATAACGATTGTAACGTGTAATTTATTTGAAATATGTATCTATTTATGTTAAAAGATAAACCCGATCGAGTTTCTTGCCGGTTTTTCTCGATGACTGGGTCGTTTTCCGAACCGGTGGTAATTTTGACGTTCATATGCGCCTTCTTAGGGCCTAAATTGAGTAAAGTATATTTTGATTTTGATGGTGGGGTCACTATAATAATCATCGCATTTGGGCACTACATGAACTGTACACTGCTATGAATCAATGTTTATTATCGACTAGTGTCGTATTGTTTCGCTATTAAAAATGGTTGTTTGATTATGTGTATGAATTGATGTGAATATGAATACATCTAGTTGTGTAAACCAAAGTCGAGCTATTTTTAAATTTTAAGAAATTTCCCTTAAATAAAAGTTCGTTGTATGAAGTTTACACTGTATATATTTTAGTATAGGAAATAGACACATGTTGTGACTCATAATTAAGAATGGATAAGGTTTTATATATATTTTTTAATAATTAGCACCTTGTTTTTCTGAAATTTAGTGGGTTATGGTGTTTGTTATTAGTAAAATCGTATAGAACGCCAAGTTTTTTAAGGTCTATTTTCGAAAATTAATAATGATAATGTATTTTAATCTGGTTTCAGTACACATAAATTGCTTGAAATGTTCTATAAAGTTTTAATAGAAATTATATTTTTGAAATCTAATCAACTTTTTTTACTCAACAACAACTCTATAAGAATTATATATAGTTGTACCTGGCTTTAGGAATTGTGACCCATATGGGCGCCAAGACCGAAGATTATAATATTATATCATAATGATTATATTTCGCCATTTTGACCAACAAATTGATCGGTTGAGAAAAAATACTAAAATAAACGAAAAAATAATAGTATGTATTTGACAATCAATGGACTCTATAGATGATAACAACTATCATTTGAATTATTCACATGGAAAGCATACATTTAAATTTTAATAATGCAAAATGATTGCTATCATGTTATGTTCTGCCTTTGTATACAATGAAAAAATGTCAACGCTGTAAAAAATCTGAAATCAACAAAATGCAGATTACCTTCTATTAGCTAGTAAGAAAACTAAGAAGAACATCTAGAAGGTTTATTGCTAACTAAGAATCCGTGTCAAAGCGTTTAAAGACGTCTAGGTACTATTCGATCTGTTGGTACTTTGATATATACAGTTCATCAAAGTTAAAGAAGCTTAGTCAGTCATAACACATTTTTTTTGTTTGTCAGCGCGTAATTTTAAATCTCTTATAACTTTTAAGATATTCACTGAAATAATGTGCTGTTAAGGTCAATTCTCATTTACATTAAATGCCGTATGTAACTTTTCACTACGATTTAGATAATTTCTTCGAGACGTTTATTACCTATGTATATTACATGACTATAACACATGTATATTATATTTATAGAAAGTAGAAGAAAAGTAGATGTATTGTAATCAAGTTGTTTGTTGTCGTGTTTACACTGCTAACGCTGGCTAACCTTACGAGATATATCAAAATAATGTGATACCAAATTACTTGGTTTAAAAAACCCTATAGTAAAGTTCGTAGTGGTGTATGGAAATACATAAGAATAACTCATAGTAACCATTTTTATTTTATCAATTTTGTTAAAAGCAACAGATTATTAGCGAAACTAATTCGATCAATATAGTAATAGTTTTTATTTAATTAACTATGTAAGTTGTCAATGTTGATTAAAATTGCTCTTTACAGCATATCATCACAATGAATATATTAGATGAACTACTTAGATACTAGAATTATTTAGTGAATCCCGATCAGAATCTGTCGGATTGCTAACAACTATTTACAGTCTATCCAAAGATATAAAAATGATTTCTAATACGACAAAAACTATTCTAGCCTTGTATTTCGAATATCAAATTGATTACATTTTGAGTACAATATGTATTAGACAAAGTAGTAGAAGTAATAATTCCCATGTTCCAAACGCTTCACTCTTCGTTCTCTTCGTGTACTTGTTTATTTGCCTTAAAAATATCATATCACTAGCACAGATATACTTAAAAAACAGATTAAATGCCAAATAAAAAAATAGTATGTAATTTACTAGAAAATTCTGTACTATAAACTATTTGTATTAGGCAAAGGTATTTTAATGTAATATTGTTAAAGAAACTTCTCATCAATACTATTTTACAGGCGATACATGAAAATCACACTTTACATATGGCGATAATAGTCACCGTGGCTGAATTTTTCCAACAGCTACATGATTTACGATTTTACATATGTGATGTACTCCTACGTGAACTACCAAATTTTTTCGATGTGACCACAACAATCTAAAATTTATAGTTACACGTATGAAAAACGTATACCTCTAACCCTATACCTTTTTTGCTCGCAGCTTCACTCGCTTTGATGTAGATCTGACCAATTCCTAGGGAACACTACCCTTTTTCTGGATAAAAGGTTACCTATGTTCTTTTCTTTTGCCCTTAAAACGTGTATGCAAAATTTCATAACGATCGGTTGAGTAGTTAAGGCGTGAAAGCGTAATAAACAAATAAACTCATATTCGCATTTATTTACTAAAGGTAACACGTGTATGCAGTATAAGAATTATAGTGTCACGCAGTGAAATTGTATGCTCCTGTATAGGTATATGCATTCTACGATTATAATTTATAATAGGGGCCCGCTATGATGGCCGTTTTGACGTTTTCCCGCTTATGAAGTGTCGTATAAATTAATAACTATGTTTGAAGGAGCATATTGCTGTTCTTTACTGTCAATAGTGACGTACAGTTAATTCTAAAATTTATCGCATGTATAATTTTAGGACACAAAATTAATTTGGTACAGTTTTGTAAATTATATACATGTATAACTATATGTCTATCTAATTATATAATATGTCCCGCGAATAAAATATTTTCATGTTTTTACTAACAAAAAAATCCCCTTTTGACAGAATCCTTAATTATAATTATTACAGGTTTTATTTACAAGACAATTCGGCATGTATATGTTTCAAAATTCAACTATATGTCTATCTAATTATATAATATGGTCCCGCGAATAAATCTTTTCACGTTTTTACTAACAAAGAAATATCTTTTTGACAAAACCCTTAATTATAATTATTAGAGTTTTTATTTACAACACAATTCGGCATTTATATGTTTCAAAATTCGAAATTGTATAATCGCTAGGCCAGCACGATACCATACGTCCAGCAAACCCAGATCAATGCTTAATGGAAAACAAAGCAGCATTTGAAAATATATTTTTCGAAAATAAATCGACATTTCACGGCACTTTTGTAATCTGTTAGGACAGCCATCATTGCGTGCCACTATTATAGTGAAATGAAATCATAGTTCTATCATATATCAAGCGATGTTGCTCAGTTGGTAGTGTGTTTGGACACAGCGTCGAAGGACGTAGGTTCGAATCCTAGCAACTGAGTGAGAGCTTTCGGTGAAGGAAAACATCGTGATGAAACCAAAGCATGGTGGTAGGGCTTTTTCTAAGTCCGTTTGGCTTGCTACCACCCTCATGTTGAAAATCTGTCGCCAAGCACCTGTTGGTGTATTCCGGCAGCTGCACTTGAGAGCCAGTCTCCCTCTAGGTTTAGCATTACTACCATCTTAGACCACATTATCATTTAACATCAGATGAGATTGTGGTCAAACGCTAACCTATAAAGTGATTTACTATATATACACAGTACATGTTTTTAGACTCGTGTTTTATAACAAACTATTATTCATATCATAAAAAAACAACAACGATGTACAACATAATTAATTTTTAAATTAATAAAAATAATATGTGTTTATTTTTCATTATTAAAACTTACTTTTTCTACGTCTTGCATTGCCTGTTCATTTTGGACACGTAAAACAGAATTTGGTGCCTTAGCTCTCATTAGTTCATAGATATCCTTTGAAGTCATTGTAACGTTGTCACTTCCATTTACTGACTCGTAATCGCAGGATAAACCTTTACATTACAAAATATAAGTCAATTTTTATTTACAGCAGTTGTTAGCTCTTACAAAATTAACCTAAGCAGTATTATAATAATCATAAAACACTGCAAAAATCTAACACAGACACATATTAGGTCCTTACCTATGAAATTGTTGATATTGAATACTGGCTAGTGTGGCGATCAATGTTTTTCATTATTCCTATAATTCCAAATGCAAATAAATTTTATAATACAGCTTTAACGACGTTTCTTTTAAAGATCAGTTGTTCATTTGTTTTCCCACCGTTCGATTTGTCTTTGGTATCGCTGTTTTTGTGACCATAGAGAAATCGAAATTGCAGTTATTTTTGAATATAAATTTCATTGTGTGTAGCACCAACGTAGTACAGACGGCACGAAATAACGATGTGTATTTACTACGTACCGCAATAGACACATACGGTGCGTTTTTGGTTTTATTGCTTCCGTTCTGGAAATTTTGATCTCAATAATCTAGCCCTCCTTCTTCAAGATAATGCTCCTCTATACACCGTATAACGTACTGTTTTAAAACTGGAGAAGTTATGACTGCAGTCCATCCGTCACCCGCCATTCTCACCAGACCTTGCTACTACTGATCTCCATTTCGACTATTTAAATATATACTTTTCATTAAATAAATTGTTTGATTTTTTAAACGCCGACTTAATAGGTCAGGATCTAATATTATATATATATATACACACAAAAATACATACATAATTAATATACCAAAAATATATAATTAAGATTATGCGCTAGTAGGTACACAGACGGGTCTAGTTATACTACAAATAATTCTATTGGATATTTAAATTGTAAGAAGACATATATTTTTTTATTATACATTAAATACGCTGTGTATTTCTGATAAAATAAATAAATAAATAAACATCACTTCCGATCTATCTAAGGTTTCAAGATATGTGGTAGAAAATAACTTACTCTCGCTAACTGATCCAGAGTGAGACGAACTGTTTTCAGTCAAACTCTCCAACCATTTCTGTTTAATTAAATAAATGTTACATCGAATGCTAAAGTATCGTAGTTGCACTTAATGGTTCATGGTGTATTATTTAATGTTGTAATTACCTTATCTCGGGGAATTAAACGATCGGTTTTTTTCATGGACATGAAATTGGCTTTCTCTCCTAAATTGACTAAATGTCTTGTTACTTCCGTTGTAGACATGGCTTTATTGAGCATTCCGTGCAATGTTTGCGGATCTGTGTTTAATATTCCAGGGAACAATAAAGCTAACGGTTTTATTTGTTTCTCATCCTCACATTCAACCTAAACAACAACGGTTAATTTTAAAGACGTATTATACTGTCCTAAATGAACGGAAATAAATACACTAAGTATAAGATACTAGCATAAGAGTCGACACGTTAATCTTGTTTTTTCGTTTTACGTTGCAAATATTAAAGTTTCAGATTCAATTTTGTAAATTATAGTAAAATTTTTGTGTCATGAGCGATATCGTATACTATCTAATCTTTCATACAGGTGTAAGTAACTATTTTGATCAATAACGATGTAAAAGATTAAAATTGGTACGTCATTAGGGTTTCAATGTTTAAATAGATAAATTGTTAATTTAAATTAACGAATTAACATAAGATTTACGATCTGCAACATTTCCTCTTCATCTAAAGAGCGAGTTGATGTCCTCAGTCTATCTAACTGATGTGACTGCAATATGTCCACCCATTCTGAATCTTTTGCTTGTAGGGGAACAAAAGGCCCCGTTTTTTTAATATTGTCATCTGGTCTTGATGTCTGATGAAACAAAGAAATTAATTCAGTATTAGCTTCTCTGAAACTTCAAAGGAATTATGAGAAGATTTAGTAATACATAACAGTGCTTTCAGGGTTTGTGGTTGTGAGCCGTTTTTGCTTTTGCCTTTTGTGCTTTTTAAAATCACTGCTCATTTTGTAAATATCATGTTGCTGGGGATGGAAATAAAATAGTCTATTTTGGTGTCTGCATTGTTTACGCCTTGATTTACGCACAATGACAGCAGCAATTTGGCGTATGTACGTAAATGTCCAGACTGTCATTCATATATAAGTAGGTACATCACGTTAATGATACCTACTATTGAAACTTATTGAAAAGGTTTTATTAGATAAATAACTCTTTTTAGACATAGATATATACATGCTTTATTAAATCATCATTACACATGGTTAAAAATAAAATTTAAATGTTTCTACAATTTATGAATAGTCATCATCTTCATCATCTTCAGTTTTAGGTGCAACAGCTGGAGGAACATAAGGTTGTCGAATACCTTCAGCTCCAACTAAACCTTGCTGTTGTAACAGTAACCATTGTTGTTGTTCTTGTTTTGCTTGTTCTTCACGAGCCTGTTAGGTAAAAAAAATCTACTTAATAAAAGATAAAGACAGTTATTTAGTCATTTTCCAGTCTGCATACAATCATGTAGCAAAAGAAGTACGTTGAATTAAATGTGTTCCAGTAGAACATTTTAATAAATCTTTAACGATTAAACAAAGATTATTAATTTATATTGTTTTTATTATGAAACAAGAGGCGCTTCTTGTTTACCTAACACATTTTTGAAGGTTTGAGATCTTTCGTAATATATCTATCTATACATGCAGATACATTTGTTGTTAATTACTATATCAATTAGATAAGTATTCTAGAATCAGAAACATTTTATAAAGTAACAATTAAAATTTATTAAATTATGAGAATATCTTTTTTTTCCAACTGACTTACCTTGTTGGCTCTTTAGCCTCTACAGATTCACCGTAATATCTAATATAATGTTAATCATAATGTATATTTTACAAGAGAAAAAAGTGTTCTCTATATGTAAATGTATTTCGGGGTAATTTTAAAGAAGTCAAAATCGACAAGATTAAAAAAATGTCTATTTCCACATATTTCTCGTTTTTTACCACCTCCCTACTTTATAGCTTTTGATTTAAGAAGACTCAAATGGTGTAATTAGATGGAACGAGTAAATTCTTTAATCAATTTACAGCCCAAGAAGTAGGATGGGATGATATAGCAGATATTTGCAGCGAATTGAAGCTAATCTATAAATTGTCATATTACATTTTGAAACTAAATGGTTTTCGAAAATATAAAGGAACTCTTCTCGGCTTCGCATAACTGACTGCAATATACTAATGAGTGCGACATCAATTATAAAATATTTAGATCCATTTTTTGTTGCTTTGATATTTACCGCTCATCAAAGTCACAGAAACTTTATATTTTTTATTATTTTAAATCTATGATATCTTCTGAGGTATCACTTAAATAATATGCTGTTAAGGGTAGTTTTGACCTACACATTATGACCAAAGTATTTAATAATATGTAAGAGATGAAAATATTCCGTGTGAGTATTCTTTAGAAGCTATTTGCCATCCCGGCAATTTCTGAAGGCAGTTTTGAGATGTACAATGTATTACATTACTTTAATATATCTCATAACATTTAACCACTTTTACTATTGTAAGCTCCCTAGAACTCAATTTTACAACCTCATCAGAATACATCGACGTTTCTCAGTTTAATATGAATGTAATCTTTACTAATATTATAAACTGGAACTCCAGACTAGATACTTTTGAAATCCCCATAACTCAAACTGAATCAATAATGAAATCTTTTGGACAGCAGGGACACGTTCACAAGTCTTAAACAAACTATAATTCATTTGTAAGAACAACTATGCTTTCAAGGACTAGTGGATTTGACGAACGAGATAGAAATAGTAGCTATGAACGAGAATGTGAAGGAAAATCTTTACCATATCATTCTCACAGCGACACTGTCAATTGGAATAGAGCTACAAGAATACTATATAGATTGGATAACCAAACCCGCAAGAAACTCCAACCACCCAGGCACATGCCTAGGATAAGCCATTTAGTAGGAGAGCACCATGGTAAATCATAGTTTTTTTAATCGAATAGAGGCAGACGAATTTGCGGGTCACCTGATGATACATGATCACCGCCGCCTATGGAGACTTGCGACACGGAGTGAAAACACAAATGTGTTGCCGGCCATTGAAAAAGCAGTAGGATCGTTTCTTAAAGCAGTAAGAATGCAATAATTATCAAACATACAGTGATTAAAATATTGGCGCGGAAGGAAAATAACCAAAATAGGATAACCTCTGGACTAATTCGATGTTTGTGAATCTGAGACAACCTTCATATGTAAGTCAAACGTAAGTCTGATAACGTAATACTGAGAATCGCCTACAAGAGATACAGAAATTATTTCATTAGACTTTTACGCAATATTAAAAGAAACTACGATAATAAGAGTCTCACCAACAACAGAGATGATCCTAGAAAGCTATGGACTATTATAAAAGCATCTGCGAAATCGTCTTAATAATAAGAAAACTCAAGAACTGTTGAACTCCAGCTGTCTGCAAGGGTCCGTAAACACCTGTAATAGGCTATTTTGCATTTATCGGACGGTGTTTATCTTACTCAATATTGTATCAATTAGACACATCTGAGCAAAATCTCTATTCCTTTGTTCCCAATTGTATTGCTGGATACGATGTCTTTATTTGTACAATCAACATATGAAATGGAAGCGTACAACAACATATGTATTAGAGTGCTTTGTTTTAAACAACAATTTTATTTTTTTGTCCTCGAAGCATAATTTTGTTGGAAATTTGTAAAATAAATAAAAATTCCCTGGCAATTGGAACCTTTCACAATAACTCTAAGTACTCTACCAAAGCGTGAACGGATGTCCAATACAATTTTTTTTTTAATTTGTATTACTCTGTGGCACTTTGTGCTATCATATAGTTTGAACTCAGGAATTAGTCAGGATTGAGAGCTCTACAATAATGCCTATTGTGTAAAACTCAAGTTTTGTATAGATTTCTTGATTTTTTATCATTACCTTATTAATGGTTGAACCTATAGGAAAAATGCTAATGACATATTTGTAGGAAATTTAATTGTCTGAGACCAATCTTTCTCAAGATATACAGCTTTTACTTTTCTGTAGAACAACCATTTTTTGTATAAATTTCACTCAATAATCCAATAAAATTTTATGAGTAACAGTATAATATTTATTTTGCATAAACTATATTGACATTAAAATCACTTATTTTTCACAGGTTATAAGGCCATCACTTCCAATAAGCTTGTATAATGTATTTATTTAAGCATACAACATAAATGTAGTACTTTATTCTCAAAAAATAAATTGTCGATTAAACTTCTGTCAAAAGTAATACCTTTGCAAATAGTTCTTGTTGTTGTCTTAACAATTCTTCTTCTGGTATACCTAAATTTTCAAGCCGTGTACTCTGTCGTCTTCGTTTGGCAGCCACAGCTTTACAGTCCTTGAGTACAGCTTCTGCCTCTATTGTGTAATCACTAAAACCCAGTCGGTCTAACGCTAAAATCATTCAATATCCCGTTAGTCACATGTTCATTAATTTAATTTTTTTATAGTTAAATAGATGACTCATATATAATGTAATAGAATGTTATAATGGTAATTATGAAATTCTAATATGACAGTGTCGTTTAACAGCCTTTGCTTGTTCTCTACAAAGGTATTTTTCTTTTTCTTCCTTATCCCACTTTTTGTTGTAAAATAAACAATTTATTTATAGTTTTGTCTATTAAAGTAAAAATGTTTATTGTTAACAATAAGAAGAAAGAACACTAGTTCTTGATGCTTTGACATATGGTGGTCCTTATAGTTATGAAATTGATAGGTGGTTTAATAGGTCTGTATTTCTATGCCAGGAAAGGATAAAATTACAGTCAAACCTGTAGAAATGAGAGTTCAAGGGACCACAATGTCTTTTTCGCTAATAGAGGTTTCTCAGTAAACCAAGTTTTTCACTTACAGAGGTACAGGGGTGCCTTTTCTGACTTATAAAGTGAAAAGAATAGAAAATAAGAATAATATTCACTATAAATTAACAGTTGCTGCACAAATATTTTTTTAGGTTAATATTGTTTGAAGAAATCTATTAATTTCTTCTGCATTTCTGTTTTTTTTTTTATGTATAACACATAAATAGGTGTTGAATATGATCGATTTTTGCTTATAGAGAAACAGGCCAGTAGCAGTTTCATTTATAGAGGTCCATGAGTAAAAATTAACTTTCTCTTAGACAGAATTCTGTTTCTCACTTATAGAGATTTTAGGGGGTTAATGACAGAACCTGATAATTACTTTTACTCATAGAGTTTTCTTACTTATCCAGTTCTCACTCACTCAGGTTCGACCGTGTACCGAAATTCCTAAGAACTAATTACAAGTGAAGTTTACCAATTCATTCATAGACCTTTAATATAAATAAATAATACCAAAAACATTCATTTCACAAAAAAGAATATTTACCAGTAAGAACATGTTCGGCGTTTATAGTTTTCTTATTGCTTTGATTGCACACTTCGTTAGCTTCAGAACTAATTAAATGAATAAATTCTGTACAACAGTTTAGTATTAATTCTCTCGACTCGAAAGCAACACGTACCGAGGGCACTAACTCCTTTATCATTTTATTTATACTTGCTCTGGGAAGTGTTAACTCGTCTTCTTCTGACGGTGGAGGGCACAGTTCACGTTCAGGACTACCCATATTTAATATGTTCGAGCTCTATTTACTTTACGATTCCCTAAAAACAAACTCTAAATAAAACAATCAACCAGATTCGTGAAAGTAAACACTATTCAAAGTTACCAACTCTAGAAAATATTTACCCCTGAAACTATAGCCAAAACCCTCTAAAATTGCCACAATTACTCGAAAATAACCTAAACTAAAATTCATCCATAATGGCAGTGTAGTTTCTTTACTAAAATATTAAAATAAAAATACACTTATTAGTTTTTTAATAGCTACATATGTGCAATTTTTAAATATTGCTCTTAATAATAATTTATTCGTTAACCCTTGGACTGTTTAAAATCATATAAGTTAAATTTCATACAAACGAATGTAAACCTCATGACCCACAGGTCAACAGATTATTATACTACATTAAAAAAATGCCCGATTTATTACAAAACTTCAAAAAATAACAAATCATGTATTGTAATGTATAATTTTTAAGTTTATGAGGACGGTGGTGTCCTCATAGTGTCGAAAATAAGACTATTGCTCAGGGCTAACAGTTTTATTGTAGACAAAAAAGTTACAGTGGTGTTTACAGTCAACCATATACACGGGAAACAAAAGAAGGAGCACGTGGGAGTGCTTCGTCAGGCGCGTGTCGGTTACTGCTAAGAGCATGGAGCCGTCGTGGACTTTCTAGGCAGACCGGCGGTGGTGTGAGGACGCGGCGTCTACAAACGCACGCGCATGCGCAGAGTAGTTTTGCCCTATCATTCGCGCAGGCGCGCGAGCTAACGGCCACGAGAAGCGCGATACGGCAATAAAGAGTCGGGTTGGTTTGCTATAAGTTTAATTTTTACATAAAATGAATTTGTAATTATTTTTTTATTTGTACGATTTTTATTTCACTAAACCATGAAATTTACAATGTACGATATTGTGAAACTAAAAAACATACAAATTCCACTATCTTGAGATCTGGGTCTTAAAAAGTTAGCCGAGGATTTAAAATAGTTCAAAATAATTGGCTAGATTGGATTATCTCAGTATTACTTACCAATTAAAGAGTCTATATATTATATTTATATTCTATACATGTATATATTTCTCTCTTTTAATATCGTTTTTTGGTCCCATCATATTTCAAATAACAAGGCTAAATAAGTTTTCATTTCAAGCGTTAAATGTACAGATAGATGTATAGATTTATTAAAATAGATTATTGTTTGAAATTCCTTAATAAAATTAACTTAAACAGCATACCGTTTGTTACCGTAAATTAAATATAACATCACAAATAGAATCATACGACGCGAGAAAATTTTCAAACAACAAAATATCATTTTAGTTTTTATAAACGCAAACTTCATCTAATAGAAATAATTTAGCATATATTGGTTACTCGTAAAATATGAAAATTAGATATCGAGAAACCAATACTTCATGTTTGCCATTGCTATTAATGTTGTGACATGTTGCACTGCTGTTTATAAAAATAACTGGGAAAAATGTATTCAATACTTACCTATTAGTATTGAGAATAATGCTACATAGCGTCGCAAAGCGTGTCAATACTTTTTGTTAGTGTTTTTTAGAGTTGATTTTCGTTAGAAAGCTAGTTTCGTCGTTGGCAGCATTGGTTAAAAATTAACCTGTGCATAGACTATTCGATGAATAAAAGCAACTGCGATGTAGAAAAGAGACTGCGTAATATCTATCTATAGGACTAATACCAAAGACATTTTGATGAAAATTACCTTGAATACCTACAAATTATGAAATGACGTTTGATTTGATTGCATGGTCCTTTGCCTTTTCCTATAGATGGAAAGAATAGAAACAAAAAAATCTATAGTACTATCCTAGTCTGTGACTGTGTGGTAGGGATGGCAATTTTTATAAAACTAAAATCGATTTTAATTTTACTGATATATTTATTAACTAAGGTCTAGAAGAATAATTTTTAAAATATCGGTCTTCTATTTTTTATCTTTTATCAGTAACATTAATACAACCATATTAATTAATGTTAGTCGTCTTTAATTTTAACAAGGACATAAACAGTTTACAATTTAAAAAAAGCCAACGTCCTGCGGTGTTCCTAGGCTGTCACCTATCCAATTACTAACCCCAAGGTTCTTTACTTCAGTTCAAAAGTTAAAAAATATAATAAATCCATATGTAACGCGCGCTCATTAATTTATCGAATCTTGCGCATCTGTAACGCGCCCTGCTCTGTGTCCCTGGCCACGCGCCTCTTTGGTCCGCCTGCAACCACGGATGCGCTGCAGTGACATGTTATCGTTAATCATTTTTTTTTTTCATTTAAAGCAATTTTATGCATTGTAGCAATAGCTATCCTGCAAGAAACAAACCTTTTATTTGTTAAGGGAATTGATGTCATACAGCCATTTATAGTGTTTATGTATCCCCTGGACTGTCCAAAACCATAAAGTTTTAAGTTCCATACAAACGAATGAAGACAAGTCAACAGATTGCTATCAGCATAAGCTTAACAAATGGTTGTATGTGAAGTAGATTTACGGACAACAATTTTACGAGATAACATCATAAGACAACATTTATGAAAAATTGCAAACTTTTATGCATTGATTTGAATTATAATCACTGGATTACCGATGGAGTGGAAGAGAGAGGCTGATTGCGCTTTTGTATCGCTTGTTCCGCGCTCTCGTTTGCACGCTTGGCTCAGGTGGAACGCGAAAATGAGTCATGCTTTTTCGTGCGTGCAGCCAGCATTCATCGATTTACAAGACGTGATCACATCAAAAATACCTGATTTATTATAAACCTTTGAATAATAAATTATGTATTGTAAAATTGTAATTTTTATGTACAATATATTTTTCAATGATTTTTTCCAACTTATTTTACTAAACCATGAAATTTAAAATGTACAATGTTGAAAATTAAAAAAAATAATTAATAGCATAATGACGATTTCGAGGTCTGGGTCTTAAAAATCAGTCGAGGGTTTAATTCGGTTAAAAGTTGTCCCATGTTTGAGTACGTTCAATTGTTTGTGAATTACTATTATGCAAATAGAAAAAATCTAATTACGATATCATAGTATCAGAGATTGTACCACTGGATTGATTTGTTGTTTATTATCGATAAAACTAATCAATTTTTCATGTTGACAAATTAATATTTCTATTAATCGATTTCAAATTGGTATCTCTACACTGCAACTGCAAGAAACAGATGAGTAGGTCTAATCATACAAAATAAACAACATTATTTAAAATGGTGTTCTATTTTACAAGTAACGTAGTCACACCTCCCGTAACGTTATTTATGGGAATAGACAAACATGAAAGTAAGGAAATTCTTTTACAATATGAATATTTTTGAAATATGATGATAACTTACCACATTTCGTTCAAGAATTCCTCAGTTATATATTCTTTTAAAACTTAGTTACTTTATAAATAGATGGTTGCATGTCATTGTATTTGCTCGTAGGCACAATTTCAAAGAAGGAGCGAGCGATGTGAATTTAGCATTTCAGCAGCAGTCATAGTTTCTATGCTGTTATGCATAATGGGTGATTGAATGTGAAGGGTTTTACCTCCATATACATAATGGACGCAACCGATACAGATTACTACAACACAACTTTGTTTATTAATTATGATTGTACCGTGGTTGAAACCGGAACGCGTTAAGTGTAATCATGTCACTATGTAGGGTGTTACAAGTGGTGTATAGTCATTATCCAGTGTCCAAAATTGTCATTTCCTACCTACTCACTAATTCTTAAACAAATATCACGAAACAAGTGAGTTTGATATGTATTTTAAAACATTTCTTTTATTTCAGATGAAGATCTAATCAAATGGGGATGGCCTGAAGATGTATGGTTCCATGTTGATAGAGTATCTTCTGCACATGTTTATTTGCGCTTAGCACCTGTAAGTTTTATGCAATTGTTAAACCTGGGATATAGAATAAAAACCCGTAGTGACTAGTGCTAGGAAACAAAACTAGTTATGTCCACCAGTTATATACTATATTTCTGTTATATTATGATATCATTGTAACAACAAAATTATCTTCTTAATCTAAATTTCCATATGTGGTAGGACTTGTTTATATTAAAAATAATAATTATTCTATACTTTAAAATTGGTTATAAAGAATTTTGTTATGGTCATTTATACAAATTTTGTTGCTAACAATCTACTTACAACATCAATGTTTCAGGGTCAAACAATAGATGACATACCCACTTTGGTTCTCGATGATGCCTGCCAGTTAGTGAAAGCAAATTCTATCATGGGCAACAAAATGAATGATATAGATATTGTATATACAATGTGGTCAAATTTAAAGAAGACTGCAGGGATGGAGGTTGGTGGTAAAAAAATAATTAGTATATCTATTATATTGCTTTATTTTTTATTTACTTATATTATATTGCTAATATGATTTAATGTATTATAAAGGTCTAATTCAAAAGTAAATCTAGTTATTGTTATCTAACATTATTTGATTAACTATGTAAAAACAGAATATTTACACATTTTTTTAATTTTTTCAGGTTGGCCAAGTAGCGTTTCACAAAGACAAAGAAGTAAGAAAAGTTAAGGTTGCTAAAAGAAGTAATGAAATTGTTAATAGACTAAATAAAACAAAGAGAGAAGCATTTACCAATTTAAGACAGGAAAGAGAATCAAGAGACAGATTAGAAAGGGAAGATAAGAAAAAGATATTAAGAGAGAAAAAAGAAATTGAAAAGGAAGAGGAGAAAAGAAAGAAAGAAGAAGCAGAACTTAGAAGCTATTCCACTTTAATGAAGCCAGAAAACATGACTACGAACTATGATGGCAATGATTCTGATGATTTTATGTGAAAGAGAAAATATACTATTTAAAAAATAACAAAAAGTATTATTGTTTTAATAAGTTTATTCCAACAGATTGTAATGAATTCAATACCCAAGAAGGATAATTTCCATCTGGATAAACCTCATCAACAAATTTCTGTACAAAATTTGAAAAAGTTCCCTTCTCAATATTTTCCCTCATTGTTCTCATTAACTGCATCTGAAAATTTAAAAGATTATTTTCATAGTCTATAAAACTCATTTTTCAAATTTTAATACTTTACAACTAATTTGAACATACAACATACATACATACAACATTATTACAATTATACTGAAATACTATATATTACATATGACTATATAATAAACAAAAAACAATAATAAATATAAATACACAAATGAATAAAAACTAAAAAATCTGACCATGAGGTCACGGGTAAATCAAAACTGAATACTTTATTTCATAATACTTCTAATTTTTATGTATATCCATGTTCTTTGTATATTATATGCATATTGTTGGTGGTATTCTCAGAAGAAAAAAATATAATATGATTCTCCCTTTTATTGGTTATATGAAAATGAAAGGAATAACTGACACACTGCAGTGAGTGGCCTTGATTGGTAGTTTGAATTCCTGGGATGAATACATACTAATACCTGAATGTTTTGTTTTTCAAACTGTCCTACACTGTTAGCCTGGCAAGGCATTTTCACATAGTAATAATGTTGTATTTGGTTATAATGATTAATTATGTCTGTACTGTTCCTGAGCAATAATTCGAAACTAGATTAATGTGATTGAAGCCCTGAACAAAAGCTAGTATATTATAAAGTAAATTTTCATAAATTGATCAACAGTATTTATTTACCTGGTATGCAATATTATGCACTGATATTAAATGGCAAGCCACAGTTTCTACTGTTACAATACAGTGCAAATATGCTCTGGTATAATTTTTACAAGTGGAACATGTACAGTTTTCATCTATTGGATTCAGATCAGCTTCATACTGCTTTTGTTTTAAATTCAATTGCCCTTTATTGACCAGTGCACATCCAAACCTCTGTAAACATGTAATTGAAATATTATTACATATTTAAAATTAACTTGTTTCAGTTTTAAACCAATTTTACTGAGAATTTATCTCATGTTTCTATTTTTTAATTTATTTATTTATGACACAAGAAAAAATACATTAATTTACATTGTAGGGCTCTCCACAGGAAACCGCTATTGTGGTTTAATCGAGGAGAGGCGTTCTCGTCAACACGCCATCAAGATAATGAGATTTAAGCTTTTGGAGGTAGTTCGTTTATGTAATACCTTCTTAAAATATGTTTCGCTTGTTTTACATTACTTCCTTGTAGTTCTATTATATAATCAGCTGGTAACATGTTTAAGATTGAAGGAAACATATATTCCGAAGTACATACACCATAGTAATTGTTATAACCAAGCAGTGCGTACATGGGAACATCAGCCAAATTCAGCCAAAGATTCCGGTCGTAATCGTTTTTTAAGATTACTAAATTTATTTATATTCTCACAAATTACACCCATTTTAACTTTGTCAAAGACATTCATAATTCAACAATGTTTGAACAGACCTTTAATATCATTTTTATATTTTACTTTAATCTGATCAGGTACTATTGTTTTTAATAATCTAATTTGTAATTTTTGAATGTCTTCCACAATGTCACTGACTATTATCTCATTATTTGTGAAAAAAAAAAACATTACAAGCTTACTCTAGCCAGTCTGCAACATTTGGCCATTAAAATAGAAGTCAATTCATGACAAGTCAACAATGTGTTAAAATTAATTGATATAAAATATTAGTATCTGTTAGTTACTTACAGCTGTTCGAGTTGGGTAAACACAATCAAACATATCTACTCCAAGTGCTACACAGATTACTAAATCAATGGCCACACCAACACCCATGAGATATCTGGGCCGTTCTTTATCCAGTATTCCCGTACTTAAGCTGACCATAGGCCAGAAGTCATCCTTTGCTTCACCACCACTGTACAATAAAGTGCAGATTTTAATTCATAACACACCATATGGCTCCATTATAATTATAGAAGCATACAGCAACAATAAAAGTTTTTAAATAATGTTACATAGCACTTAAAATGTATTTTGTAACTAAATCTTAAATAAATATTACTTTGTACATAATAACCCTTTTCACTCGACACTAACCTCAAGCCTCCTATAGCAAATCCATTAACTTCTTTGTTCATATGTTCTCTAGCACTCTGTTCTCTCAATTCACTGTTTAATAAACCTTGTACAATGGGAAATATGCTTTGTTCATGAGGTCTTTGGTGAGCATTTAAACAACGGTCCAACCACCGACTTGTTCTCTCAGTAGCTTCTTTGATTCTATTATAGTCTTGGAATGTTGTTTGAACGACATCATCTAACTGCATTATAATATCTGCACCTGTGTGTGTACAATCATATAATTCACAATAAGTTAAATAATTACTAAACAATGTGTATAATAATAGGAGTTTTTATATATTGTGGAGGTAGAGATCTTTCTATGTCTGCTTGGCTACCACCTTCAACTTAAAAAATTGTTATTAAGTACTTGTTGGTGTATTCTATTTCTACACATGAGTGCCAGTTCCAGTCTAGGTTTCATGTCTTTACCATTTCAGATTACATTGTCATTTAACATCTGATGAAAATGTAGTTAAATGGTAAAACTTATAAAGTACATAAAATGAAAACTCATGTTTGTTGAGTTTTTCAAGTCCAAATACTAACCTATACAGTTTTGGATTTCAATTGATTTCTCGGGTGTTAACATTATTTGTGAATCATCATATGGAGATTGAAATTTAACACCTTCCTCAGTGATCTCTGCTAGTTTTAATAACGACACCATTTGGAAACCTCCCGAATCTGTGAGCAGTGCTCTGTTCCATGCCATGAACTTATGCAAACCACCAACTTTTGTCAGAACATCGGTGCCAGGACGATTGCCCAAGTGGTATGTGTTACCTAATATAATTTCACAATCTAAATCTTCAAGTTGTTCAGGTAACAAGCCTTTCATGGTACCCTGAGTAACAAAAGTTTGTAAATATTATTGTTTGTATGATTTCTTCATTCAAATGTAAACACTTCATTATTAGTGTTGAATAATAAAAAAAATAATATTACCTGCGTTCCAACAGGCATAAAAACAGGAGTTTTCACTTCATAGTGCGGTAATTTCATTAATCCAGTTCGAGCTCTTGTTACACTGCATTCAGCTTTAATATTAAAAGATAAAGCTGCAGACCTAACTCCCATACTCCCCATGAAATTTAGATACCAGTAAATTTATATAATACGTCCGTTTCAATTTGTACCCCCTTACACACGTACCTGTAAATCATACCATCAGTATACTATTTGTGATACTATTCTAATCTATGATTGCAATTGATTGTAGTCTATGAATCATAGACCTACCTGTATGTTTACAGATTACTTTATAGGAGAATATAACGCTTTTTTTTTTTTTTTTTTTTTCGAACTGACCTACACTGCCGGCTTATTAGGCCTTCACAGTTCCACCGGACTACTAAGGGGAGCGCTTAGGGCACTCACCCGGTTGTTTTTAGGCGAAACATCTCAAGGGCACTCGGTGCACCTCGGCTTGAGCTGTCGCCGGATTCCCGAACTAACTAAGCTAGCTAAGCTATCTATCCATACAATACTATTTTTATGAATTCGTGAAAAATGCATGTGTGACCATGCATGTTTCACGAATGTATATGTGTATTTGGTATCTGACTACTGTGTTACGTGACCTATTTCAGTCCGAAAAGGGCAAAAAAATCAGCCCACCACTGAGTGCCTAGATGTGCAAGAGTGTGGGGTGATCGTGTAAGTGTAGAACATGTGTAAATCACTGTATTCGCGCGAGTAACATACTCGAGGGCTCCACACCGAGGGACTACCTAGGCTCGAGCAGTTACAAGAAAAATCGCGACGAGTGTGCGGGATCGAATCTTCACCCCCCGCTCACGGAGGCGTGAGCAGAAGGAGTCGCGGGCGTGGGCGCAAACACGCATCTTTTGAGAGGGAATCGAGCTAAAAAATAAAGTACAACGGCACGGTGCCGATTTAACTAAATAATTACGTAACAAATCCTAATGTATCGGTCTATTATGTATGAACACGCGGGTTCGATCTGATATTTTGATTTACGCGAATTTATTTATGCGCGGCGCGGGTTAATTGCTGTACCGTGGTCGCGACGGCCGGGAAAGCGGAGATAGCGTTTAAGAGCCCGAGCTCAGACGTACTATTAACTAACGCGTTAAATGCGATTATCTCTTGTACATCGTGTACCAAAAGTAAGCGAGCTATCCAGTCTATACCGGAGGTCGATGATGAAACCGCGATAGGTGGCGCAGGAGTGGACAGAGCCGAGGGAGCTGGCGGGGAAGGCCTTACGCGCCAGGAGAGCGCGCTCGGCGGAGTAGCGGATGCTGCCGGCGCACTGGAGGTGCCCGGCAGTTCGGGGAAAGCCTTCTGGCTTTGTATGGGCGGAGGCGGAGGCCGATTCGTCCGAGTCGGCGGGCCGAGCGCCCTGGACCGGGTCGCACGACCGCCGCGACGGTGATAGGTCGAGCGAGGCGCACGGGGACACCCGCGATAGTTCGCGGTATGACCCGTTTGCTCGCAGAGGACGCAGCTCGGAGGCTCGACGGATTCGGGAGTGCGGAGGCACTCCTTAGTGGAATGATCCCCGAGACACTTGGAGAATATAACGCACTCTGTAGAGGAAACTCTGTTTTCATGTAGTCTCTGCGTATATCACAGAGCAAAATTATACTCTATATTATGCGTATATTTAATAACCTGTGCACATGAACGGGTATTTTATGGAAATTAGCAATTTTCTAGGAAAGTTTGGAGATTCTAATGTTTTATTAAATTTTAAAACACCACCAAATATATTCAGATATCCATTAGTAATGAATACACTTGATTCATTTAACAAATTATGTTGGTTTATTATATAAATCTGTCTTTTTTTTTTAAATAATTATGGAAGTATTTTGTATGAAATCAAGTTTTAGTTCATACCGAATTTGGTGAATATGACACATAGTTTTTGGGAATATGTGAAATTAAAATAAGCAAGGTTGGTTTGGGTTTAAACACATCCAATAAAAATTGTCTATAACATAAATTAACTTTTAGTTAGACGGTGATAACTAATAAAATAATGTACTGTGGTCATAAAGGTTTATATATAAAAGCATTGAAGCAGTTTTCTTGAAAAGTTTTAAATATATACTTAGGAACCTTTCTGTATGGGTAATTAACTAAATATGTTTTAAATCCCTTTCAACGATATTTTGAGTGTAAGATGTGCCTGGGTTAATATTCTAAAATATTTTTCATTAGTAATAGGGAAACATATTTATTACTGTCAAAGGATAAAGTAGGTTCATCATTTCGCTAAATATGTTTATTAGTAAATAGAGATATGTTTTATTGCTTACTAACATATAGTTTTTATAAAGTAATGGAGTTACTTTTGAATATGATCTCTTTATGTCCTAAAATAATTAAAAATGGTAAAATTATAGGTGAGCTGGCAATCCTACCAAAAACTATTGTATTTGGTTCTTCTTCTTCTTGTTTTGGTACCGCAGAAGCATTTGCCAGTGTCATTGTTTTGTTTGTATTTGGTTTTAGACTTAAGTTAAAAATTTGAAATTATGCCATCTATAGTTGAAGAAGTAAACCTTTTTAATACGAAAAACACTAGATGCACATCTGTTTTACGATTTCAAACCCTATGGTGTACAATATATGACCACTATGAAGACACTATCATGGTTATGAGATAATTGCGATATGGGAAACTAACTATTCTGTAGGCAAAAGTAAATTGGAAAATGTGGATACTGGAGTACATAACCTAGAACAATATCTGAACATAGTTTTTGTAAAAGAAAAAGTGATGTTTTACTAAATAAAAAGTTACAAGGTGTGTAAATATTGAAAAATTTCATTGAAGTCCATGAATATTTGTGTTGATACTTCTGTATATAAATTTTCAATCCCAGGTGACGTATATTACAAAGTATTATAATTATTTTAATTAAATTAAGTTTGTAATTATTTTTTAAATTTCATTTAGAAAACTAGAACATATCGAAGATTCTATCATATGAGTTTGTTGCGTTTTTGGCTGAGTTGTGACCACGTGTGGTTACTGATTTTGGCGATCACGGTTCGAGTCCAAGCTCACAGTATTTTGTTTATTTTGTGTTTTATGTATCTATCTTTTAATTTTGTCTTTTGAGACAAAAAAATAATACAATAAATTTAGTATAAATGTTGGATTTATGTATTATTATTATGTCATCATTTGTGTTGTCATGTAATGTTTTTTACTAATATGTATTTTTTTTAATATATTTTAACACTATTGAGAAGTATTGTAGCTTGACTGTTGCAATTATTGATTGTTGATAATATTTTCAAAAAATTTCAGGAACTACACAACATATCACATGACACTTTTCCAGGAGATATTTCAATGAATGATAAAGGGTTCACACAACTAAATCCAGGCAAAAAAGTATTGAGGTCCAAAACAGAAAATGGAGAAGCTGAGGTTTTTGTGCTTCCTCCTGATTTGTTATACAAACTAGGAATTCACTTGGGTAGTAATCAGACTTTATCTGAATCACCAATATATGTACCACCACCAACAGGTAAAAGATAGTTTATTTTCCATTCCTTTAAGATGTATTAATCATATCAAAATTTTAGAGGATTTGTTTCATTATTTTTTAATAATATATATATATTTTTTATTTATCCTTTTGTGCTATATTTTATTCACTCGAAGGGCTTTTGTTTTGGTGTTGTTATAAAGTCTACTATAAAGTTATATAGATTTATTCAAAAAGAGGAAAAATATCAATGTAATTTATTTACTTATATTTAGTTTATTATGTGTTCGTATATAAAATAGATTGATTATTTCAGGAGTTACAAATAATTCTGACATTAGAAAAACTGATGAAACCATTTTGGAAACAGCTAAGTTGATGAAAAAGTCAGTTTTTTTGAGTCCTACTTTCATTCCCACAGTTTCAAATATATCAGGAGAAGTAGAAATAGCAGGTATTGGTGAAGAAAAAGTAGAAAAAAGTACAGCAATTATTCAAGGAGTTGGGCATGTAGATACAAAAATAATTGGATCAAACACTACAAATAATAATTGCATATTAGGGAATATAAATAAGAATGTCTCAAATGTCATGCCATATGACAAAAATCATGATATGAATTCTCGAGAAAACTTTGTTGTTTATGGTGAAACATCAAACATTAATGCTATGCCATTTTCAGATGTAAATGGAGTAACTCATAGTAGAAATATTCAAAGTTTAAGCAGTTATGACCATTTTGAGAATATTGAAAATGTATCTTTAGGATGTTGTAATCCTAACAAACAAGTGTCAAACAAACTATAGAATCCAACATAGAGCAAAGTGAAGAGAAATATGCTAGCAAATATGTTGAAAATAACCAAGTACATGAAGGTACTAGTAAAGAAAAATATCCTGTAGTAACTTTGTCTGATGCATATATGCCAAATATTGATGAGAATAATTCTAATATTTTCGTAACAAACTCTTTTATGAAATGGGACAATAAATCTTCTTTAAAAATAAACATAATCTCAGAAGAAATATTAGATTCCACAAAATTAAAAGAACTCAAAAGTTTAAATTCTCCCAAAAAGGCAACATTAACTCCAATTACAATAAAAACAGCTATAAATGGTAGGAAAATAAATAAAAATAATTTCATGGAGAACATACATGGGAGTCACATGAAAGTTGAAGCTAATGAGGAAATGAAAGTTTAAATGAAACAGATTTCAACTGTTTAAGTAAAGTACTGTCCTAATGCAAAGTTAACAATGAATATTAATTTATCCAATAAGAACAGTGACCTTCAAATAAATTCCTCCAACAATATTATTTTACCAATAGCATACAGGAATACTGTTATGTGTGATTTAGAGAATACAAATAATGATTTTGTATCTTCAGAGAACAATATTGTTAATGATATTTTTAATATAAACATAAACCAAGAAGATTCTCACAGTTTTGATTCTAGATTAGATGATAATAAAGTTATATATAAAAATCAAAACTTTTTATATGAAACTCAAAATGTAGATAAGGAGGATGAACAAATGAAAGCATATTTTGATGATAGATTTGTTAAATCTTTTGATATTACTAGTATTAATCAGAAAGTTACCCAAAATATAGATCTTGAATATACAACTACTACAATTAATATAAAGTGTGCTGACTATCAAAATACATGTGACAGTGAACCACATAATCAGAACAAACAAGATAAAATTGAAACTGTTTGTCCAATTAATAATAACCCTATACTATATAAAAGTATTGGTTGTGAAAGTGCTTTAGATAATAAAATGAATTCTAATATTTTATTTAATAATGGAGATCTTTGTGTTACTAAGCATAGTGAAATGGACAACCATATTAGTGTTCTTCTAGATCATGTTATTGAAAATGATAAAGATATAAAAAATATATTTCCTCCCATAATTATGAAAGAACTAGCTACTAATCCAGATGTCAGTTCTATAAATTCTAAATCATGTATACAAGGTGTTGAGAAACCAGGTGGAGATCAGAATAATGAAGATTTTCATTATATTATACCTAAAGTTTTAAATACATATAAGAATCGTAACAAATTCAAACAACCTCAGACAGAAATTTCTGCTTTTGTGGAATCCAAAGATGTTTTGGAGATACCAGAGTCTATAGAACAAGACTTAGATAATGTAATTGCTACAGATACAATCCAAATTCAGGAATTTTGCATATGTGACGATTTTGGTAAATTAGACTTTTACGAAAACGATATTTCATATGAACACATTCATTTTTGGAAATGTAATATTAGTACAAATTCAGAATTATTATATAATATTCGAGAGGATGACAATAAATATTGTGATAAATTTAAAGAAAAACAAAGCAATGATCTTTGTGTTAGGCAACAAGACTTTGATAATATATGCTGGACCAATTATGAAATAGATATACAGGAACATATAAGAAAAATAGATTTTAATATTGATAACATTGGTGCATCAAAATATTGTGATACTAATAAGACTATGAAAGAATATGAGGACTATTTATTAAATTGTAAATTGTTGGCATTGATATAGGAAATGATAAGATATATAAAAATCAGAAAATAAACTATGCAGATAATGAAGCAAAAAATAAGAAATCAAATGAAATAATTCATATTAGTTGTAAAAAACCTAGAGATATGGATAATAAAAATCAAAATATCAACAAGGACTTAGCTATTGCTGTTAGTGATAATCTCGTTATTCCCAGTCCTGATGAAAAAAGAAAACTACCAAATCTTGTAGGTGTCGGCTTGTAACAATGAATTATAAGACAAACTGAAATCTAATATATTGAGTATATCCTCAGATGAATTAAGCAAATCTTAAAACCTAGCTTGTAAACTAATTTACAATTACGAGTTTAATTATTACATAAAAATCTAATGTGCCTGTTTTTCAGGTATGTGAATCAAGAATATCAGAATGTAATAATATTGGAAATATTGAATCAAAATCTGACCCTACTATTCAATGTGGTGTTTGCATGAAACTATTATCTGAAATAAAATGGGCAGATCATATTTCTAATGAGCACTGTTATATAGCTTGGAAAGTCGGAGAGAGTATTGTGAGTTAATATTTACCATAGTAAATATATAAATTTCCTTTAGTATTATTATTAATGATTATAAAATTTTATAGGAGTTAGATGATAAAGAATTATTTTCTAAACTAAATCGAAAGTTGAACAGTGAAGGTGTTTTGGAATGTACTTTTTGTGACACGAAATTTAAAGAAATCAAATTATTAATATCACATCTTAAAGCTTGCATGATATTTTTAAATTTCAATACAAATGACAGTTTTAAAATAAGAAAATATAGAAAATGTGGTGTGTGTCAGAACAATGTGGAAATAACGAAGTGGATAAATCATATAGCAGATGAACATAATTATATGGCTTGG